>OW052007.1:5542500-8285000 GCA_932526365.1 Lobophora halterata
TTGTTTTTAAGATAGGTTTCTTAACCCTAGGGGGATAATTTAGTGTTTTTTCTTCAATTCAGGGCACCAAAACAATTACAGATTATGTAATAGGTATTTCTAATTTTATATATTTTCTACGGCGTCTATCACTGATTTTTTTTAAAAGTAGATACTAATTTAATGTAAATAACTTACTTTACGCCAGTTCTGATTTAAATTTATTGAATTTTAACTCAAAATAATCCCTTTTCGGCACCACCTTGACTTGATCACACTTTGACACTGCCGTCTGCCACAGAACAATATACTCCTAGCGGAGGACACCAGGCTGTCGAAACTACGGACTAGAAAAACTTTGTATGGACCGAGGCAAATTTTAATGGCAGCTTTATATACATTTCACTCAAATCTCCAACCTCTCGCTCTTCTGCCTCACGTCATTCATTCACGCCAATCCGATCACTTCGCATTGTTTGTTTCTAAATTTTCTAAGTGATATATTTTTGGTGGTTTTCTTACAAAATACTTTCAGTTTTACATAATTATATGACATTATTGATTGTTATGACTGTGGAATGTGACTATGAAGTACCGAGATTGTGAGATATTATGTGCTTTCAAATCGGAAAGAAAAGATTGCGAAGGAAGGTTTAACATGGCTAGATTCCCTAGAACTGATGAAGCTCGGTAAGTACAACACAAGTAAAATGATAAAATGGTAAACAATGTTTAAACCACATCATATTATTTACATTTTATTCGTGGCATGTTTCTTTTAGTTGGAAATAGTGCGTCAAATTAAAATACAGATTTATCGATATCGATAAAAAAATATTTATTGTTGTAATGTGCAGGTGCAAGCTACATAAATTGTTACGCAACATAATTGTTTACAGGGTTCCAAGTCTGACAAGAAACTTGTAGTTAGCACAATTTGATTTAATTATTACTAGAATTTTGAGGCTAACAGTCCAATTGATATATTTTAAATTGTAGGATACAGCACCGCGCGCGTTGAAATATGCGAAGGGACGTTGAAAACGTGGCCCTGGGCTGGCTGTCGAAACAGCATCAGAACTTATAATAATAATGCGTTCATTTAAGATGATAAGTATTTATATTTATATACTACCTACTGATATATCCGATTTGTTACTGGTTTTATTTTAGTGGTAGATTTCAGACAAAAGTAGAATGTACCTATGAATCGGTAGCAAATCTGATTTAAAGCCACAATGATTAATTTGAACATAAAATATTATGATCAATAAAACGCTAGGAACCTCGCATTTTATTGAGCATGGTATTTTATATTCAAATAAACATGTGTGACTTTATATCGATAGTTCGCTACTGATTCAATTAAATTACAACAGGCATCGATATGAAAGCTATCGATAATTTTGTCAGGACGTCACTAGTTTTTTTCTTCATGTTGGTAAGGCTCCTAACGATTATTTTGTTAGAATGTTGGTAATGGCGATTTTTCCTCGGTTTGACGTAGACGTCAAATGATCAGTGTTTTTTTTTTGTTGTTTTGTTTGAAGTCCCGTCTCTTAAACGTAGTGGTTATATTCTCTTTGGAGGACACTGCTGACTGACAGTGTTGCCAGTATGGCTGTCTGTATAAGTACAAAAAGCTGTTTAAAAAAAAGCAAGGCAAGGCATTGTTTTGAGGCATAAAAAAGTTGTGTAGCATCTTGCTCTACGATTTAGTTCAATCACTCATTGCATGTGAAAAACCTATCGACAGTAGGTACCTACTCAACCTCATACTCAACCCTTAACCATACAAAATCCACTGCGTAGTTCTCTGAATCTTCCAAAGAGGTTATAAATAAAATCGGATACAGAATCTAAGATACATCACTGGGCTGGGTGATGTCAGATGTCAAATTCAGAAGTGCCCTAGATGTCAAATTCAGAAGTGTGAAATCCTAAGTTGTATAATGCAAGTGGTTATATTCTCATTGGTATAATAGGAGTGTGGAGCCGCCTAGCCGGGCTAAACAAAACAACAGACTTTTTTCATTGCTTTCTAAGTTCTATAACAACCAAGAGCTCATCCTTTATCTCGAATATATAAGATTATTGTCCTATCCTATAACTACCTACACTAGTTAGTACTGAAGTGATAAATCTGTGCCTACACCTACATACAGCTATACAAATGGCCTAATATGAATCTCAAAGAAGATTACTCGGTTGCATTGTCCAAACTATCATCTCTACTTGACAATGTTTCATGCTATGAATGGTAAGTTGTGTGCATTTATAAATAAATACCTAATTGCCTAGTGCTTACCCACTGCACACTGAAACAAAGGTTCTCAACTTATCTGAATATGTTGCCAGAAACGGTTGTTCGAATAAAACTTGTAGTAAGTAAAAAAAAACTAATATGTACTGTTTTCTTTATTTTAGTTGTAAGAACTACATAGCTCCTGAAACTGCACAGTGTGGCCACAGTTTGTGCCACATTTGCTGGGGTCAAAGAAGAAAATGTCCGCTGTGCACTTTACCAGTAGATCGAAAACTTGTGAAACTAAACCTGCCACTTCAGAAGTGGACTGAACATGTCCAGGTGTTGGCTGTAACATTTGAACATCTTTTAAATGTAAAGTGTGAGTAATACTTATGTAGATACACATATTTAACAAAATTCATATTTTTTATTTAGAGTTTATTTAACTAACTGACCTTACAAATTTCAGTAGATAAATTGGATGTTGTTGAACCCAAGGATGATCCAGCGAAGAATGTAACAGAATGGTTAGCAAGTTCCCAAAATCATTTTTCTGCCCCAGCTCATAGTTCTGAACTATCCTCTCAAGAATTAAAATGTAATTCCAATCAAGTAGAAGTATCTTCAAGCAAAATTCAAATTCACACAATAACCAAGAAGAGAATGAGCCCAGAAAATGTGATTCATGTTTCAACACCACAAGATGATTGGGATAAAATTGAAACCATGCCAAATGAGGAAATTGTAAGCAATAGCAAATACAGGGTGATTCTTTTAACTAGGCTTAGACTTAGCTGGCCAAAGTATAAGGAATATAAAAAAATACTTAATGATTTGGGACCCATTTGATAACTAGTATACAAATGGAATAGCATACTTACATTTAAAAAAATAAATCCTTTGACGACACTGATGGTTGAGTGGCAAGTTTGTTGGACTGCCTCGCCATTGTTACGGGTTCAATTCCTGCTTTAGGACAAACATTTGTGTGATGAACATCTTTCCATAACTAAAGTCGTTTAGATTATTCCCTCAAAGGGTGGTCCACCCTGTATTTCTACATATGTATACATATGCATAGTATTAAAAAAAAAATATACTATTAATTTTTTTATTCTTTAGGTACAGTGTCCTCCTTGTAATGTTGACGATGACAATGAATATTCCACAAATAATCCTCGAAGAAGTTCAAGAAAAAGAGAATTTAAAAACAATGATTCTAATTTAAACACAAAAAATAACATCTCTTTGAAACAACAAATCGAAGCCAGTGCAGAAGTAGAAAAGAAATTACCCAATTCTAAACAAAAATGGAATAATGTCAAAAAAATGAGAAAAGAGTTTAGCAAGCTCAACAAAATTAATAGAAACAAACTCAATGTTTCTATTGAAATGTGCAAAAAAAATGAAAACACAGTCAAAACAAATGTTTCTTTACAAAAGTCTGATACTCCTCAACCCCAGGTATATGAAATAGATGAAAACACTCCCACTTATTTCAACACTAAATCAACTACAAATGTAGTGGATATTGTGATGGCGCAGGTTACTCCTTCAAGTCATACTAATGATAAAACGACTAACTCAAATCAGACTGGTATAGAGCCACTGCTTAGGAATGAATCAAAAATTCTGAGTAATGAAAATCTTCGTGATGTTTGTAATGAAAAAACAGAAAAATCACAAGTAAACAGCAGTTTGACTACAACCAAACAAGGAAGAATGCCCTTCTATAAAAGAAGTGCTTTGTGTAACACATCTGAAAATGTATATGTTGAACCCAATGCTACAAAAATGTTTAATAACATTCAAGAAACAAATTCCAATTCAAATGATGATATTGAAATTTCAATCAAAGTGGGGAACAAAATTACTAATATTGTCATAAGAAAAAATAATGAAGTACAGTTTAAAGTTACTGCAGACAGAGAAGTTCAGACTTCTTTGTCTCCACTGCAGAATGATAGTGGTAACATCTCATCTCAGACAATTGAAACAAGAAATTGTATAGCCATTAATATTGATAGCAATAGTGATGTTAACTTAGAACACAAAAAAAGCAAAGAAGAACTTAAGAAAACAGTTATATCCTCTCTGAAATCTGCATCACTTAAGAAAAACACATCATCGGCTGACACTGGATCAGCCCAGTTTGAAATCACTGAAAGTGTAGAAAAGGAGTTATCAAATATAATGGAATGTACAGAAATTAAAGACCAAAACAAAACTGAGAGCGTCAATAGTGTCCCTAAGAATATTTCTCAAATAATTCAAACACCTATTCCACAAATTGCAAGTTCCCAGATATCTAAAACACAAAAATCGGGACCAGGAAAATCACAAAAAATCGGGAGTCATGTGGATATGCAAGAAGATATTATAGATTACTTGAATGTTATGGATATATTTGAAAGTGATAATGTAACTGAAACCCCTGTTCAAATTCTCGAAAATGTTAAAGGTACGCCTTCGGAAATTTTGATTCCTACAGCTCGTAATAAAAACAAAACACAAAAAAGTACAGAAAAACGAAACAGGGAAATCAACGATGAAGAACTACCAACAAGTAAGAAACAAAAATGTAATAATGATAATACCGAAGTTGACAAAAGTCTCACTAAGCATAACAGGCATCAACCTGATAGTGAGCCTTTGAATTATGACTCAATAATGGGAAAGGTATTTGCAAGTATTGATGCGGATATGGAAGAAATCAAGACCCAGAGTGATCTAAAAAAAATAGCTGACAATAATGCATCAAATACTGATAAAGTAACACTAAATGTGAATCATAAACAAAGTGCTACATTTGAGAAAAATGCTATTGATGGCAGTACACCTTATAAAAATGATTTGGACAACCAAAAGGAGAGTGAAAATATATTTTCTGTGTGTCTGGAAAAGGATGATGTTATTGAGGCATCTTTAGGACTGGAAAAAGTTAAGGTACTTAAACCTAAACAAAATACACCCCATTCTGGTTTTGATTTATTCCCCAATATATTTTCCACACAAATCTTTGTGTTTCAAATTACAGGAGTCACTTGCAGAACATCAACCTAACATCGAAGATTTCCTAACACCAGTGAGGAGTAGAAACCAAAAGTCTGAGAGTGAGGCGCCCATTAACACCAATGTTATTGAAATTGTAAATGATGATTCTGAAAGTGTTGTGATAGAAGATACTCCTCAGAAGTAAGTACTTAATTTATCAAGACCTAATTTACCTTTAGGAAAATCAATAATGATTTTATGAATTTACAGAAATGCGTCTTTCGGAAAATCGAAGCATAAAAATATAGGTCTCGATTCGTCACAACGAATAAGCGCACGAGGGTCATCGGTGACAGGTGGAAATGCTGTAGACCTTGAAAGTTCTAACACAGTTGTGAATTTAGTGGACCAATCGGCAGAGATGAAAAGCACTAAAGATAACAACATCACAGTTGTTGAAACGGTTGCTAGAAACTCGAAATTGGAGACTCCACTGAATATAAACAAGTTTGTAGATCAAATTCAACACAACTCGACGCCGGTAGCGAGAAAGTCGTTAAGCTTCCAAAACGATAATTTTGATGATATCGATCCTGAACAGACTCTCTGCCCCACCAACGCTGTAACAGACACAACTCAAGAGAAGGAATTTATGAGGAAAGCTTTTGAAACAACACCGACCACTCAAATTGTGAAGCCATTGTCACGGGTCAGATGCATAGCGGGTTCGTGCCTTTCCGTTGGTGAACTGGCCAAGTTGAAATTGCTGTGTTCCATGCACAAATGGATTTATGTTGACAAGTACACTAAAGACCTCACTCACTTAGTAGTAGGTGTGGATGAGGAGAACAAAGCTCAGAGGTTTGTCTATCTTTAGAATATTTATTTTTATTTACATAGATTTTTGCTTGGTAATAAAATTTATGTAAGTAGATGTTCAAGCTGCTAGTGCACTGTTTTGTTCTTAGGACGCACTTTAACCGTAATCACTAGAGCCAAGGCCACAGATAAATTGAACACTACTCACTAATGACGACACAGATGGTCGAGTGGCAAGTGTGTTAGACTGCCACTCCGGTGTTGCAGGTTCGATTCCCGCTTCAGACTAACATTTGTGTGATGATGACCATCGGTGTTTGTCCTAAGTCTATTATATTAGTATTCTATCAGTTATCTGGTTCTCCCATAGTACAAACTCTTCTTAGTTTGGGGCTAGATGGCGTTGTGTGAAATGTCAAAATATCTATATAATTATTAATTTACTCTATCTACTTGACGTCGTGGCAGACCGCAGGCAGGTTGCGAGATGAGCTTACCAAGTTTAAAGCTCATTGAGCCAGTCAAGCACAGGATCGAGGAGAGTGGAAGAAAAGGGGGGAGGCCTTTGCCCAGCAGTGGCACACAATAGATAGGCTAAAAATAATAATATTAACTACTTAAGTTGAGTGGTCTCAAAGGGAGTTTTGGTATTTTCGTAAAACTTTGTAATCTTTCAGATCTGTAAAATTCATGTGTGCATTGGCAGCGTCAAAATGGATTGTTTCCTTCGAATGGGTTGAGAAGTGTCTGCGAACCAAAAAAATCGTAAGCGAGGTAAGCTCTAGATTAGAATTAGAGGTAAGCTCTCACAATTTATTCATCGCAAAAAATACGTCAATCTTATTGCTAAAATCGAAACGGCCACTTTATTCGATTTTATCAAAAAATATATGTTTGTTTCTATGTCTTGATTGGACATCCAAGAGCTGAGATGGTGATGATGTTGATAGAAGAGTACGTATATTTTCAACCAACTTACAATAAAGAAGGAGGTTTTCAATTCGTTTGTTACCACGGAACTTAATCATTTATCAACCGACTTGGTTTTTTTTTAAAGGAATGACGTTCACATTAGTCCCATATATATTATCTATTTTATCAAAATCGGTTCAGTAGTTTAGTTTTTAAATCGAAATATCTGAAAAAATACTGCGCCCAAGTGTATGAAAATGCGTATTTCCTGCTGTCCTGTGACTTTTCAGTGGTGTTTACGGTCACTCGAACACTGAGAACAGTCCCAATTGAAGTCGGTACTTTTATATTATTTATTATACACCACAAATTTTATTATCACCAGAAAAAAAAATTCATATTCAGTTGCCGTTACTGAACATAGATATGGCAAAAAACCTGGAAAAAAAGACAAATTTTTGACAAAATAAATTTGATACAAATTGGATAACTGTTACCGTAAGTCGTTTTCTATGGATTTGCGTCAGGCGGTACCCTACCCATCATTGAATAATTTAAGTTTCATTCATCGTTCGTCAAATCCTGGTACTTAGCTGGCTCGTAGCTCGCTGCAGCTCGGCTCGGGCGCCGCACTCGCGCCGCTGTCACTCGCACATTTTATAGAAACCCAAAATTCTGACTGCACAGATACAACTTCTGCATTGCCCATTTAAGTTTTTTTGGGTACTTAAGAATTTTTGTACCCTACCTATTCCTATTTATATTGTACATATAATAATATATATATTATTAATATTATATATTATTATAAACGCGAAAGTTTGTAAAGATGGATGGATGGATGAATAATAAATAATAAATAACGTTTATTATCTCAAAAACAAGCAAACTGGTACATACTAAGTTACTAAGCTTATTAACCTTATATTAAAAAAAAAATCGTACCACTAGTAAACCATGTTCCCCGCACTAGGTCTAGAAAGCCTGTATGGCGGGGTCACAATGACTCGCCGTCGGACTCTCTTTTAAAGTAGATTATTAATACATCAATATACGTACAGTACAGCTGATATCGCAAACGGGTAAGTTGGCAAGTACCTAACCAATTTATGCATCTCAGATGTAGAGAAAATAAATAAAAAAAAAAAAAGTTAGAGAGATATTATGAGTTAGCGTTATGTGTACACAGTGGATGGATGTTTGTTACTCTTTCACGTAAAAACTAATGAATGGATTTTAATGAAACTTTACAATAATATAGCTTATATATACATCAGAATAACACATAGGCTACAATTTATAAAGATACCTGCGCAGACGAAGTCGCACCAGCTTATATATAATTATATACAGAATTATATAATTTGTGTTAACTTCCAGGATATTTACGAAGCCCTTGACAGTACAGGCGAGCCGGGCCCGCGGCGGTCGCGAGTCGCTAACAAGAGATTATTTCAAGGCATCACGTTCTTTTGTATGGAGCCTTTTAATATGCTCGAAGTGAACACCCTGAAGGTAAGGCGCTATTCGAACCATTGAGATTTAATACTCTGCATAAATGTAGTTCTACACCTGAATAGGACAATGCTTCTTATTCCGCTTCACGTAAGCGAAGCTTTAAGCATAGTAAACTAACTTATGCCCACAACTTCGTTTGAGTTAAGATTTTTTTTAATTCCTTTCTTAGTACCTACGCACTCTCAGCTCTTGACTTACACATCCTCCAAGTTTCAAGTCCCTACGTTCAGTGGTTTAGCAGTCAGTCAGGTCCAAACCTTTTATACATATTGCTGATGCAGATCTTCTTTTCTTCTTATCGTGTCACTAGTTTTTTCGAACCAGGGTGGTGAAAGGATTTCAAGTGCGTCACGAAGAGGCTCCTCTAGTGCACTTGACACATGTTTCCGAACTTTTTAGGGTTCTATGACATGCCGGTTTCTTCACGATGTTTTCCTTCACCATTAAGCACGTGTTTTAATGCACACGTAGATTTTTTTAACAGAAAAATCCATTGTTGTATGACCGGGTTCGAACCCACGACATTCGGATGGCAAGTCAAGGCACCTCCCCACTCGGCCAATACGGCTTTTTCACGGATGATGCAGTAGATAAATAAAAATTTGAATTTGATTCTGAGGATAAAAAAGGGGGAAAGAAAGATTGGCATCATATGGCCATGAACATTCCATTTAAATACCTATTCCAATAGAATGACGCAAATGTAAGATAGAACCAGAAATGTGATAATTTGTTACTTTTCTAATTATGAGACCTCAAACTATGACGATCTTTGTTTCTAAGTAACTAATTTAGAAAGTTATAGACGTCTAACGAGAACGAAACCGCGGTTTAAGCTAGTTTTATGACCTCAGACTATGACGTGCTTTGTTTCTTGGTAATACCTACTTGAAAGAACCAAAATATTTTTAAACAAAACGGAAATCTGCATAAACACTTACGTCACCGCCACGTCAGCTTTTAAGGCCTAGAATCCCGCGCGCCGCTATCTCGCTCGCACTCGTATAAGTTTCACAAAAATGAAGCGGTTAATTTTTCTTATATAATTTGATATATTTAACATAAGCGAAGGAGACAGGGCAAAACTATTATTCCCAATCTCCTTCGCTCTTTCGATTTAGGGCTGTTGTTGTTAACTGTTATTTTTTTTTTTTAGGAAATGTTAGAATCATCTGGGGCTCGTGTGGTTTCTGATGTGAAAGAAGTGAAGGTAACCGACAAGACACCCGGCCCTGCGATATTACTGGCCGAGCCGGAAAACACACAGGAGGATCGCTTCTTTTGTAAGTTAAGCAACGCTAATTAAGAGTAATCGTCAAGGCAAATTTCCATAATAAATGTTTCGGACAAATACTCAAAAAGTACGCCGTATTATAGTAATTTCTTCACACTATTCGTTTCGTCTATGTATTCCGATTGTGGGAACAAAAATTAGTAAGGTTTCATACTTTAATTTAGATTTTATACGTGTTTTTAAATTGGTAGTGTTAATTTGTATGGAAATTTGCCTTGACGATTACCCTTAATAGTCTAATTTATAAAACTCCACTTTTATCTTCGGTTATTTTATTTATAATATCCATAACGGTTTATTAACGGCGAAGGAAAACATCGTGAGGAAACCGGTATGTTATAAAACCTAAACAGTTCGAAGACATGTGTCTAGTGCACGAAAGGAGCCTCTTTGAGGCGCACTTAAAATCCTTTCACCACACTGGTTCGAAATAACTAGTGACACGATAAGAAGAATATCAATAGAAGGCTATGAGGCTTAGCCCATTACCATTTAGTAATATGTGTACAACGGGGTTGATTACACCCAAGAAATACTATTTATAAATGAGTACCTAGTTGTTTTTTGTTAAAAAAAAGCTTTTTACTGAGTCTTGACTGACTGACAGACAGGCAGCCTAAACAGACTACAGACTAAACCAGTAGAGCTAAAAGCGTGTATTTACTAATCACAGAGGTTACTGATTTGCTGTGCTTGCTTACTGTACTTATACATAGCTTAACATGTGTCAGTCTGATTCATCCAACAGTAGGTACAATAACAAATCAGTATACCTAAATAAAAAACCGGTATATTGATTTATTCGAGATCCAAAGTCCGCGTCAGTGTTTCATCACATCACGCGATTAGCACGATTTGAACTCTCATTGCATCATTGTGTGACCTACCAGCAGTGCCAGCTACTGGCAGACAAAAACACACGACGGCTGCTAGGCTATTCGTAATCAAACAAATAAGTGATTAATGAGGTGCGAACATTAAACCATACGTCTAACGCAGCCTTTCCCAAAGTGGGCGATAACGTGGGCACTGCAGGCCTAAAGGGGGGCGGTAAGAGACCCAGAAAAAATGGGGGCGTTGTGTAGAGGCTTGGGGGGTGATTTGTAATTTCATTTTCACACCACCTGCTCGACAATGTCCAATTACATATCATGCTATCAAGGTAAAGCAAAGCATTACCTACCAAGGGAGGTAATGTTGTATGAAACTCCCAAGGGTTGTATTGTAATGTGATTTGAATTTGGAACGTCAAATTCGTGTGGAAACTCGTGGAAAACTCTAAGTAAAGGAACGCCCATATGGCAATGTAAAAAGGTTTGTTCTAAAATCGAACTGGCCACTCATAAAAAAAAGAAAAAAGGCGCGACTTCAAAGATTGTGAAACAAAAGACGGTGTTGGCTGCTGAGTTCGGAGCCCTGGCTTTTTATTGCCTCGCAGAAGGTGTGAAAAGTAGAGTATGCTCCTCTGGGATAAAGCCTGTCTTCGTCTTGGGCAGCTTGAACCCCTCGCGTCACTCAGGACTCTATATAACTCCCTCGCTTCGCTCAGGAGTTAACTGAGTCCCTCGTTAGCTCAGGGTAAAATATGCCACCCACGACATAAGACACTGCTTTATCCCCTTAGTGCATAATCTACTATTAGCTATCTATAAATCATTATCATTGGCAGGTGTAGCCAAAGCTGAGCGCTGTTGTGAGACCTACTACGCTCAGGTTTCAAATTAACTCACGCGAGCTATAGTAAAAGTCTCGTTTAGAATTAATGTTTAATCTCCGCTAATAGGTATAGCTCACAATAATTGATTAATTTAATTTGAAGTTATAGTGGTGTTTAAGTAGGTGAAAAAATGGGGGCGCTAAAAAATAATTTATTCTCAAAGTAGGCAGTAGACAAAATAAGTTTGGGAACCCCTGATCTAACGTATAGTCATTATAGAAGGCTATAGTTTTGTGGTGCTACACCATCCTATGTGTTCAGTCCTAACGTTTCTAGCACCTACTTTATGACGATAGCATCCTAGATAATATGTCCTTTTTCAAGTCCTGAAAAGGACAAGTTGAATATAAAACATCTGTCCTGCTATCTTATGCAAACCGCAACTTTCTGCCTTGAGTCTGCTTGTTCTACTAATTTGAGAGTAATTTACTTTAGTGGAAACTGGAACCATGGTATTTAGGCTTGTGTTCACTTCCAGATGTTGCAATGCAGCTGAGCATCGTGCCAGTCAATTACGAGTGGGTCCTCAACTGCCTCGGGTGCTACACACTCGTCTCCATCCAGGAGTTACTCCTGTGTCCTTTCGCACTGCTGCCCAAAATCACCGCTTCGTGGCCGCAACATCTAATAGCGCGCGAAAACGACGAAAATTAATAAAGTTTACAAATGTTATTTACGTTTTAATAATAAAGCTTTATTAATTAGCTAAACTGCGCATCATTTGCATTTCCAATCAATCCAAAAATATTGCCGCTTCTTGCATCATTCAGAATCATTATTTGTCGTGCGAGAAGCCTGTCATGCGTCTATCATTCATTTCTACAGATATGTTCAAAGTCCGCTAAGTCTTCCAGCCAAAGCAACATGATTGTATCAACCACTCAAGATACCTACGTGTATGTTTAAATGTACTTACCTAGTTTATGCATCCAACCCCAGTTAGAGTGGGGATATTATAGGACCGATGATTTTTAAATCAGTATTTCCCTTTCATCACCTCTGGTGCGACTGGGACCTTTTTTAGGTATTATTTAAGTATTAATAATTCTGTTCTCAGTTTCTCTTGCCGGCCCAGTGGTAAAATTATTTTTTTAATGAGTTCTCACGAGGCATTGAAACCATTTGACATTAAAATAAGTTCAGGCGCCACCTTTACATAAAAAATAATAAATTTTGTTTTGCGTTTGTACGCGAATATTTCAGTTCTTGGTGAGACATGTATGTACATACTCTGTTACCTACTATCTAACCTACCGTGTTTCGTGCAAAATAAAAATCTTTATCTTTATCGGTAACTAACTAGCGTGTGTTAGAAAAGGGATCTTAAATGTAAAGAATATTAGTGAAATAATGAAAATAAATATAAAATTAATAAAATCATTTATTTAAATTACCAAAACAATAATTATCAGGGCGTTTTTAGGTTCCAAAAGTTTAAATATCTAAATATATTTTAACCATCAAGAAATCTTATCAAAATAATGCTAAATAAGTTATTTACCAAGACAAACCATTCCGTTATAGCATTTTATTGTCTACCTCAAATCACTATCATGAAGTTTTACAGAATGTGCACAATTTATTTTAAAACTACCGCTTGTCTCGCAAGTTATTACACTTGATGGAGTATTAATCTACTTTTACGCTAAATATTTTATAATGAAATTACAAGAAATAAGACACGAACTACGAAACATAAAACTAGGAAATATTATTAGTTTACTATGAAATATTCAATAAATTGAAACACTGGAGAAGCCAAGAAAATAGATGTCTAAAAATGTTTAGTTCTCCCAATTAAAAAGGTAGATACTAGGTAAGAGGTAGGTAGGTACATCACCTTTTTCAAGTAGTTATTCACTTTAGCTGCCAGACGAAGACTAGCCCGATAATGGACGCACAGCTGCTTCATTTACAATGAAGGTAGTCTATAATGAACAACCGACCGAACTTATCCTAAAATCAATTTAAAGATTGAAGTTGTACACAATCCAATACAACATTACGTTTCATTATACGGTAAAAGAGAATTATCAATAACGTTCCAATATCTATCAGTTATCTGTTCCCATAAAACATGTTTGCCAAGTTTGGAGATAGATGGCGTTGTTTAAAATGTCCAAGCTTATTATGATAATTCAACAATAGATAAAGGATTTTAACGAACAATTAATAATTTCAAAATTACAATACTTACTTCATAATAAATACCTACTGTTTACAATAATCTATCACGTGCATGTAGTATCGTTTACGAACAGTCATACAGAACATACACATTTTAATATATGTATATATATAGTATAATAGCAGTCAATTGATCTTTCCTCTGCTGTTTAGATGAGTAGGTCGATTTTTTTATGTAGCGTTACTTAGTTAGCGATCACGATCATTATCGTCGTTCGTGTCGTGCTATCATAGAAAGCTTTATTGTTTGTATTGCTCGACAAGTCTGCAGCAATTGTAAACGTGTAGTACACGTATTGTGTTAGGAGTTAGATGAGTGACGTCACGTGACGTGGTCTCAGAATCGCGCCACTTCGACGTCCAATCCACGAGTTTGAGCCGGCCACATTGGCTACACTGCGCCGCACCGCGAAGCTCATCGCTCTAAAAACGTCTGAACCACCATTACAATATTACCACCAACTAAACACGCGAGAAAGGTCCACAGTCCGACACGTGAACTTAGCCGATCGGTTTCGCCGGGCTAGCGTCGCCGTTGATTACCGCAGATTTAACATAAATGATATAAAGCGTTGTAAACATTCGGAATTACCATTCAATCTTCAACTTTTATTTGATTGTGTTTTGCTAAAAAATTAATGATCGTGGATATTTATGTGCATCCTACTTCTACAGTGTTAACCCTAGACTGTTGGAATTTCATAAATTGAAAGGTAAGGATCTTGTCTTATATTATCTAAACTTTAGGTAAAGGAAAGTGTCACACTTAAATTACCTGCCTTTATCATCTACCTCTACCTATGTAAGTAATTAGAATTAAGAAGACTCTGTGCTGTTTGTTGCTGACGTTAGGTAAATAAATTGAGGTCAAAGAAAGGACTTTTACATTACACCGTTAGGGAATTATATTTACTTATTTGAATTTTATACTGCCCAAGTAAAAAATACATTCATTGCTTATAGAGTTATCCTAGGATGCGTGCTTTCGCACAAATTACCAAGAATTGAATTAGGTAATAGATACCTAGGTACAGCAAAAACCCGTCCCGCACCGCGCCAGTGAAAGAAAATGAATAATAGACCAAGGTGTTTATTATAATATTTTCTGTATATAGTCGTCACGCTTTTTAGATCCTTTTATATATAAATAAAATACCTACCTACCTAGGATAATGATAGCATTGATAGCCAAGCAGTCTGGCAAAGAGAATATAACCACTACGTTTAATCTCTGGTACAAACTTCTACGACCGATGCCTTCCGGTTTGAATGATGATGATCTTTCGTCAACATACCGAGTAGAAAAGATACTGTAGCCGCCTGTCTGACACAAACTTCACGAGCATCTTCTCGAAGGACACGAAGGATGTACCTACATAATGAGAAATATTTGTGGGTAGGTAGAAAAAATGTTAGAAAATTGTATGCCAAGAAATAGGCATTGTCTAATTAACGCCTAGTCTGCCGTCTGCTGCAGCTTGCGAGAATTTTTGATAGATAGATGCTCGAAGGCTTGCCATTCATTGCCTCGTGGTCAGAACTCGTTCCTCGCTCTTAGGTATGTTGAAGTAAGGGCCTTCACCCTTAAGTTATGAGCGAGATAAGATACTCGGTCATTACCTGCATTTCTTGAGTTAAAAAAGTAAAGGTTTCTCGAAAACTTAAGGCCAAGGATGCGTGTCAATGTCATTCTAGAAGATGTCATTGGATTGTACTGTTATTTCAGCGTTGCCAGTATGTCATAAGGATCAGATTTAGTGCCTTTTTCCACCCAACCCAGCGCACCGAATAGGCGTAGGGTACCGACTGATTGGTCATTATGGTTATGCCAATGGGTTTTGCAATCAAATCACCCTTTCCAAATGTAAACTAACACCTCAAAACGCGTATTAGTACAGACAAAATCTGAATTTCAGATTCTCGAAGGTATTACCATACCAAAACCATAAATATTTGTATAATTCCTTGTTTAGGAGAGTCTTTTGTATGCTTTTGGAATTTCATGCTGACAACACAAATTGATATTGATTTCCCATTTCCATTTTCCAACTTTCGTTAGCACTGAAAAAATCGCGTTGTTATTTAGTTGCGTTGGTTCACAAGATAAACCAATAAGATGGATTTTGAAGATGAGATTAAAATTTGCGAGGAAAGGTTAGCTAGCTTTATAGTTAAGCCTTATGCTGTTGTACGTGAAGATAGGCCTTGTAATATCTATCTTTGTTTACAGTGTTCATCGGCGCAAGAATATGGCACCAAATGCCACTGACGCAAACGGGGTATTATTTGAGAACGATGCGGCCACCCCCGACATGGCACTTCCGAACACCCCCATACAACAAGCCGACAGTCGACCCAAGCAATACGTGTGGAGAAACATCTTACTTTTCGCGTATCTGCACTTAGCGGCGCTGTACGGAGGGTATCTTTTCATGTTTTCTGCTAAATGGCAGACTGATATATTTGGTAAGTACCTACTGATATAGTAGCTAGATACTTTTTAGTACTAAACCAATATTATAAGGCAGAAATGCAGAATGGTGAGGTTTTTTGTTAAGTTAGTACATTTAGTTAGTTTTGTACACAAATGTACAATTTATTATCATTTCTATTTAAAAGTACCTACCCAAGTATGACTAGGTACATTAAAAGCTTAGGCAAACTATAAAAACTAATAATTTGGTATGAAATAAAAAAACCATCTACATTCTATTCAGGTTATTTTCAGGTTGTAGGTTCATAAATTACTTAATAAACTACCTCAATTGTTTTTGAGGAGATCAGTATCTGGCATCTGAACTAAAAGCATTGACTTATTTAAGCCTGAAAGCAAACTTATAAAATCAACTAATAAGGTACTTAATTATAATATTTATTTACAGCCTATCTTCTCTATGTCGTATCTGGATTGGGCATCACAGCCGGAGCTCACCGGCTTTGGGCGCACAAGTCTTACAAAGCAAAATGGCCGCTGAGACTCATCTTGGTTATCTTCAACACTGTGGCTTTCCAGGTATGTAAACAAAGTAATTTCAATCAATACATTTCGCTTAGAATTATATAAAAACCTTCAAAAAGTTAAAGAGAACAAGATGATTTTGGACTCCATCTGGAAGCAGGAATAATATGGCTAACCTTTCTAAGCTATTACCCAAAATGCCTTGAACTCTCCCTAGAATTTGATTAAAATTTTCAGCTGTTGATCTCTTTAGAAAAATTATATTCAGTTAAAACTTCAGTTGTTAAGTCTGAAGTTTTAACTGATGAATAAATATTACTATTACTTTTAATAATGAATAGGAGATAAACCATCTCAAAGGACACAAAGAACAGATAAAAAAAGAACTGGCAGCAAACTACAAACTTACTTACTCCAGCCAGAGTTATGCCCCTGCCAAATTTTCTTATAAAACTAGTGGACACCAAAATATTGGCCCCCATAATATATATTTTTTTTTAATTTTTCGGTGTTATTAGGTATTATTGAATTATATGTTATAAAACATTAAAGATGCACCTACCTATTAATAATTTAATACCACTTTTATTTTGTGCTACTGCTTAGGTATTATCAGAGACTAGTAAAAAGAATAGACTGCTATGCCCATACTAAAAATTGAGAACCGATGACTAGTTGTTTGCGTGGCCACGAGATGACGCTACGTGTAGCAAATCGATAGAAAAACTATATTATTCACTGTAAACAGCGCCATCTATCACAAATTGTTGGTATTAATGATGACGCTGTTTCAGACTGTAGTAGTCTTTCTTCTAATAACTGGTAGGTGAATGAAAATTTTATTCGGTGACGCGACGTTGTCAGCTCTCCTTATTTTGGCCGTCTATTTGAGACGTTGCCGTTCTGAACTAAGATCCGTTGATTTGATGAATGTTTTGAGTTTGGTCATATTAGAACAGTATTGCCAACGAACGAAAATTTCCTCATAAAAGTGAATTCTTCAAAGAGGTTCATTAAAATTAGGATCACACATTTTTATAATATTTCACTCGTGCTAAAGGCGTATCATTATGTCCAAAGCTCTTATGATTGTATCTCTACTTCCACATAACTGTCGATCCATCGTTAAAGTAATCCAAAGCTATCAAAGAAGATAAATAATAATGTATTAGGTACACTGAGTATCCAACTCAGTGATTAGGTAGGTAGGTACATATATATTTTTATAATTAATGAATACCAACCTACAAATTATTACCTGTTTATATTTTGTTGTGATTGATTAAAATATTTACCTAAGTAGGTTAGGTACCCATATTATTTATTAGGTAAGTACTTATTGAAACATGGATAAATACATAATTTATATTATTCAGCTTCTTACTTCTCTAGGTAGGTACTTTTAATGTGAGCCAGGGCAACAGGGCAACACTGCAAACAGCCGATGGATTACGCGACGTCGAGTTTTTAAAAATTAGGTACCTAATGAAGTTAAATAAATTTTTTAATTCAAGTGATGAGGCGATCAAAGTTCTCATGATGGAAAGATATAAGTACTTATCCCTTACCCATGACCAAAACAGAGCTTCTCAGAACATTTAAATAGGTAAGTACCTACTAAGGCTAGTGCATCACTGGTAATAGCGCTCGTCCACTAAATGACATTTTGATGATCAATTTCATGATCAGTTAGGTAGGTACTTATTTCAAAAACGTCCAGTCTAGCCAGGTCCTTCCCACACAATAGATAAAAAAACATTGTTCATAAAGGACACCAAGATAAACAGCTTGTAATCAAGATGCCGTCGTGAAACAGGTCAAAAAAAAATTTCAACGACATCTGTCGAGATAAATGAAATGGTTTTATAGTTTAGTTTATTGTTCTCATTTGCATACAGATGGAATACAACTTAGATGTAAGTAGTAGTAGGTAGGTACCTACTTATTTCCATTTTAAATTATTTTTGTTACTTACTTTAAACAATGGTGTTTTACTTAGGTAGGTTAGGTACAATGAAAAGTTTTAGTAATTTAGAACTTTAATATTTTCCCGACGTTATTACTTCTCTTTTTGCGAAATTTTGCGTCGGAATCAACGTACTTACTAAAAGTTGGATAAATTGACCAACTTATTTTGGCTTTTTCAATATAATAAGGTGTGATTCTAAACTTAAACACCTCCATGTCTCACATCTTGTTATGTAGGTAAGGTAGTACAACACTAGTCAGATGTAACATACGATAGTAATCGTTCGTACCTAGTTACCTACCTACCTACCTACTACGTCGCTATACTTGACGTGACGCGACGCGACGCCCACCGCGTTCAACCAATAAATACTCCTCCATCGATGTACCTAAATCATTGTGTGAATGTAAATATCTGAGTAGGTAGGTACCATGGGGTACCTGTTTTAATAGAATCATCCTGCTGTGTCGAACTACACTTTTTTTTTTCGAAGAACCTAAGTTCTTCGGTTTTGGTTTATAGCCAGTGTCAAGTAATTGGAGGGATTATTTTGTCATAAGTCAGAGTCGATAAGTCAAGTCATGCCCCTGTAAATAGTAGTGGTGGTTGCGACTTTACTAGAGGCTTCTATGGAGTTTTGGAGACAACACGAAAAGTCACGTTTTACAGCATTACTCTATTTTCACGAGCACTTAATGGATAAAAAACCACCGTTTTTACACTGAAACACTCAAAGTTATACTAGTTTTGTCAATTAATTTAATGCCGCCAATGCGCCATTTTTCACGTTCCCGCCAAAACTCCGAGCTACACTTTTCTATGTGGGACAAGGATAAGGAATATAAGTTATAACATGGACGACAAGACAAATAAAGAGTTAATAAAACCACCTAAATCTCCAGGAATCCAGTAAATAGTTTTATTGGGGTCTCTGCAATGAACTCAAAAGAAAAAATAGAGTGTTACCTTGTTATTTTTTTCTTTTCTTTTTCATTTTGTAAAATATTTGATAAGATAAATTAACTTTATCAACAGTAGGTACGTAATAAGTAGGCGCTGTCGCGTCGTCGATGATATCTGTAAAACCATGAGCTTTGGCGATGTGTTGCCTTATAGGCTCAAAGTCGCTAGTTTTCCCGACCCACGAGCGCCCCTTTAAAATTACTTTCGGGATTCCGGGACACTTAGGTGGTGCTATCAACTCTAAATTGTATCTTTTCGCCAACTTTAGGTAAATTAGCACTTCCTATTCCGATCAATGATCATTATGCACTACATGACTCAATAGATGCACTAAAGTCTTCCAGATAACAAATACTGATGTTGGTCTGACCTGGGTTTGACTATATTTTAAAATAAGTTACAAGCGATAAAAAATAAAAGTATTAGTTTGCGCGCCATCTAGTTATGAAACGATGCGTAACATTGTATTTTAACACCACCCCATCTATCGGCAACACAGCTTTTAGAGAATCTTGAAGGGCCATTTTATACATGAAAGTATATTGCTAAATATCAATTATTGAGCCTCAATAACACATTGGAAAAAAACTATAAAATATTTCTTGACTTTTACAAACGAGTTAAAATAAATTACGTGGTTGTATCGTCTGGTAGAACGATTTTCGGGCAATGTGTCAACGCCATCTATCATTAATATGCTTTTTTAAGCTTTTTGCGAGGAACGCGTATTTGTACGAAACTTGTCAGTCTATACTTTTTACTAGTCTCTGGTATTATGCAAGAAAATAGATAGTTAGATAGATAGATGAACACTTTATTGTACACCAACAAAACCAAAACAGAGTAAACCAATAGAACAAGAATACAAAGGCCTTAAGGTAGGTAGTGCAAATGGCCTTATCGCTGTGAGCGATCTCTTCCAGGCAACCCGATAAATAATGATTTACTTGTGCAAAGTTCTTCCCAGAGACTCTAAAACCCTGTTCTGAGTTTGAATTCTGCAGCTAGTAAGATAAATACATAAAAAAAATAGATAATGTGACTTGAATGTTTATTACTGCTTAAACCATTCTGGATGAACATTCAGAATTGACCTAGACATAAATTGCATGCATGAATTATGCAAATGTGTGTTGATGTGATGTTGTAACTTAAAAATGTTTTATGATGTCCATGATTGATATGTATTGAAAAAAAAAATAATTTCAGTCTTAATAAAAATGTAATTCGAAATCATAATCCTTGAAGTAGTATTTTGTTGTAAATGTCCTTATCATTTTCCTTGAATTCTTTCCTGATAGTCGACCTTCATAGCCAAGTTTGTGTGTTTTCAATTAGGTAGGATAACGTGGTATTGTTTCATAGTTTAAAAATAAAATTGCGACTGAAAGTAAAGTGCCCAGAGTGGGTAGTTATCTTATCTCTGCTAAATGTCATATGAAGGACTTAGATGGCTCATATTCTTGATCAACAACAAATCCATCAACACCCCTTGATAATCTTGTTTACCTAAAAAGTAGGTAGCTACTCTGTAATAGTTAAGGGGAATCCTCAAATCCGAAATCCATACAAAATGTATTATAGTAATTTATTCACACTATTCGTTTCGTCCATTATTTTCGATTTCGTCAACAAAAAAAGTGTAAGGTTTCATACTTTAATTTAGATTTTATACGTGTTTTAAAATTAACCCTACTAACTTAAAAACACGTATAAAATCTAAATTAAAGTATGAAACCTTACATTTTTTTTGTTGACGAAATCGAAAAACATAGACGAAACGAATAGTGTGAAGAAATTACTATAATACGGCGTACTTTTTGAGTATTTGTCCGAAACATTTTGTATGGAATTCGGATTTGAGGATTGGCCTTAAATCCTAGTATTTTATTACGTATTATGTTGATATGGCATTTTTTCTTACCCGAACTGCGAAAAAGGAGGCGAACATTCTAGAAATGTTTGCGTGTCTTAAAATAACTATTGAAACTTTTTTTTTGTGTTGAGTAATAACAAAATTTATTTCTTAGTACGCGCTTATATTATGCGTCTACGTTCAGTGGTTTGGACCTTTGCGTTGTCGTTGGGGTTTTTGTTTTTATAAAATTTCAACGTGTTCGTTCAAGCCTCATGACCTTCTAATTTCTTGTATTTATCTATGCTAAGACTGGCTTTCCTCGAAAATAAATAGTACTTAAAAATAAAATTGCCAAAGGAAGTTAAATATTTATTTTCATCCATAAGGTAATGTAAATGTTTAGACAGGTAATATGCATATCAATAGGCAAAGAAAAATATATTTAAGTACCAACAAAGGATTTGTCAACACATCAGGTACCTACTTTTGTTGTGTTGTTTTTTAATTTTGGGTAGAGCACCGCAATCCTGCGTTTGTTGTACTGCTATGACGAATACGTCTTCTAGTTTGAGTCTTCGTTTGTAAGGGTTAAGGATTTAAGAGGTCTCGGGCTAGTTGGTTGGGGGTTTTCCAGCTTCTATCTATGCATTTCCATAGTCGTTGCATTATTCCAATAAGTCAACCAGAAATACTAGTAGGAAATTTTCGTAAGTTTTTTTAAATTAATTTATATATCATATAACCAACAGCACTCCATATGTATAGGTATATAATATAAAACTTATGTAAACATATCCTATTGCCAGTAACAGATCCTTAGTTTTTTAATAAGGTTTTTTATAATATGTTTTACGTGCCATAATTCACACTCACGTGGCAGCTTGTCAAGCCATATTTGGACTTACCACTTGGTATTACCTCTACTTTGGATAAAGCAATACAAACAATGTAGAAAAATATTCTAAATACTTTGTAGGTACTTTGTTATGTGTACACTGTACATATTCATTGATGCTAACAACAAGTACCTGGTGATTTGGGAATGGGACCAAATTGGCAGTACTATCTCAGCTACGATTAGATGACACGTTTGATTTCAACGAGATAACGGGTTCGGGGAATTTCATCAATAAAAACAGGACATTTACCTTGAATACGTTGATGATAAATAGTAGGGCATGCTACTGCGTTAAGTTAAAACATCGGAAACAACAAATAGTAATGTTTAATGACAATAAAAAACAATAAACATAAACATTCACACACTCACACCCCTGCACTAGGATTCCCTGTGCCGCAGGTGGCATAGACAACACAATATCCTAATATCCTAACAAGACATCACAATATCCAAGACCCGAGAACAAACATTTGTGTTCGTCACACAAATATTTGCCCCGGCCGGGGATCGAACCCGGAACACCAAGCTTCGTAGGCAGGGCTACCAACTAAGCCACGGTGTCGTCAATCATTTTATATTCCTTTTTAAAGATATATCGCCGATTTATATTTAACTGGACGTACAAAGGAAACTTCCAAAATCATCAAAGTTAACGAGCGCTTAGCACTGTACAGAAACCATGTTTAAATTTGTGTATTTGAACAGGACTCCGCCATTGACTGGGCGCGCGACCATCGCATGCACCACAAGTACTCCGAGACGGACGCAGACCCTCACAACGCGACTCGTGGCTTCTTCTTCTCGCACATCGGCTGGCTGCTCGTACGCAAGCATCCCGACCTCAAGCGGAAGGGCAAGGGACTCGACCTCAGCGACCTCTATGCCGACCCCATCCTCAGGTTCCAGAAGAAGTGAGTATTTGTTAAAATAGGAGTTGGTCTCACAACGCGACTCGTGGCATCTTCTCACACATCGGATGACGTGGTGGTCGAGTGGATAAGGCCCTTGCCTTGCGATCTGATGGTCGCGGGTTCGAATCCCGGTGGCAGTCATGCGTAAATGGGTTTTTTCGGTCGAAAAAATCTATGTATGCATCCCACGTTCTCGCACCAATGAAGGAAAACATCGTGAGGAAACCGGCATGTCGTAGAACCAAAAGTTCGAAAACATGTGTCGAGTGCACGAAAGGAGCCTCTTCGAGGCGCACTTGAAATTCTTTCACCACACTGGTTCGAAAGAACAAGTGATATGATAAGAAGAAGACATATCGGATGGCACCCTTTTTACCCAACTGGCAAGGAAGGGTACCTATGTTTTTTATGTTCCAAATAATTAATTTTGAATCTGTTTTCTAGTGATGAATTGGCAATTAGGTCAAACTTTCGTTAAATAAAATAACTTTCTGCAATGCTGACCTTGAAGTATGAAACTTATTGTAATAACAATTGATGATTTGAATTATGCAAATTGCATTTGAATGTAAAATTATTCGTTCGAAAAACATTTTTGCTTTTAAAATGGTATATAATTTTGAACTATGTGAACTGACCTTGCATTTGGCTTCCAAAGTTAAGGGTCAAATCGTATAGCACGCATATGCAAACGTGACCCAAGTTTGTCACGTCTGATTTGCATGCATCATTATGCATAATGACTCTCATAATATAGCAAACTAAAACGTGCTCAAGCCAAATCAATTGTTTACAAAGCAATATATTATGTACATAACACTATATTGCCTTTACTGGCAGGAATTTGAACAAACTGACTTTACTTCCTATTTTGGGGAAACTAAGTTTGACGACACGAATGGTCGAGTGGCAAGTGTGTTAGACTGCCACGCCCGGTGTCGTGGGTTCGATTCCCGCTTAGGACAAATATTTGTGTGATGAACATCGGTGTTTGTCCTGAGTCTGGGTGTATTCTATGTATGTATTTACAAAAACAAAGTATATAAATATTCTATCAGGTTGGTTCCTATTAGGGCATAGTACCGGGAAATCCCGGAACCGAAAATCCCGGGAAATCCCGGGATTCTCGTCTGTCTCCAGCACCGGTACTAGAAAAATCCAGAACCGGGATTTTCGGTACTTTCGGGATTACTTAAAATTTAGTGTATAAGAGCTTTTTTAGGGTTTTAATCTTTAGAACCATAGCTAAATAGTGCATTCTGTTAGTACAAAGAAAGAAAGACAGTAACTCCTCTACCCACTAGATCCTACCCGCCCATCTTACTAACTTTCAAAGGGGCTGTTGATGTTCAGAACTTAGGAAATGTTGCAATATCAGCTTATTGTTGGTATCGTCGTATCAATGCATTTATTTAAAGAATGACATGGGCTTTGGGGTTGTTTGTACTGCCGTGACGGTCTTTCCACAACCTAAGCCACTGAACGTATTATTTTTATTTCTTATTATTATTTTATTATGAGCCTGAATCGTCCCACTGCAGGGCAAAGGCCTCCCTTCCTTCTTTCCACTCTTTTCTGTCAAGGGCAACTGCCTCCCAGTCTTCCAAGTAGGAGTCTAGCTCGTCTTTCCATCTTCTCCGATGTTGTCATCAACAGTTTATTAGCCTACTATTAATAAGAAATAATGAATAATGATTCCGTTTTCTGCAATGCGACTGTGCTTTATGTTTATTAAAACCAGCTGACTATGGATATACGGGTTTATAAGCTTTGTTAATGACATTAGTTCCCTTCAAGTATCTCAAACTCCAAGCGTAGCTCGTTTCATAGTGTATTATTGCGTCGTTTATCTAAATAGATATCTAGCAGAACAGTGTGTGTTCACGCCTTGGTTGAGTATTTCATTATGGGTAGGACGCACTGGTTAAAAAGCAACGAGTTGTGTCGAAGATACAACCGTGAATTATAAGTGGATACTTCTTTATGTTACGTCTTTGACAAAAATTTGAAACTGACACTTATAGTTATCGATAGTTTATCACAGAGGAAATTAATAAAATTGGCACTTTCTTATTTTAACATACTTATGAGGCCGATCATTGACATTGACATGAACATTGAGCATTGGCTTGTGAAGATTAATAACAAATAACGAATAAAGTACGATTAAAAACTATTATTTTATCAGAAATCAAATAAACCTTCGTTTAGAAGTGTTGTTACGCATGTGACGTACTAACTTTTGAACTGTAATCCTATACAATCCTGCAAACAAAGAAATATCCACTTCAAAACTTTCGTTATAAGCCATTTATACTTGATATATAACTTAAAAATTGGGACTGTATTGTTAATGCAATATTCAATTAGTTACGCGAATTTTCTCTCTTACAAATCATGCTTGCAGTAAATTATATAAATATAAAAATATAACTTATAACTTTTCGTTATATTTCGCTCGACTTTTCTTTATTTTATCGTTTTCTGACGAGTTTTCTGTTTGACTTAATAATAGGCTACTAATTATTTTCGGGAATACCGAAAATCCCGGTACTCCCGGTTCCGGCCGTGTGCCGGTACCGAAATCCCGGTACTGGAAAAAGGAACCGGTACTGGAGGCCCTAGTTCCTATACACGCTTACTTAGTTTGGGGTTAGATGGCGCTGTGTGGAATGTCCATAACATTATTATTAAGTTTCTCGTTCCATTTCAGATACTATCTGCTTCTGATGCCCCTGGCCTGCTTCGTGATGCCGACAATGATCCCCGTGTACCTGTGGGGCGAGACCTGGCTAAACGCTTTCTTCGTGGCCGCAATGTTCCGCTACGCTTTCATCCTCAACGTCACCTGGCTGGTGAACTCCGCCGCGCACAAGTGGGGAGACAAACCTTACGACAAGAGCATCAAGCCATCCGAAAACATGTCCGTCGCACTGTTCGCTTTGGGTGAAGGGTTCCACAACTATCACCACACGTTCCCCTGGGATTACAAGACCGCCGAACTCGGAAACACGAGGTTAAACTTCACGACGGCATTCATCAACTTCTTCGCTGAGCTCGGATGGGCGTACGACATGAAGACCGTTTCGGATGAGATCGTGCAGGGCAGGGTTAAGCGCACGGGGGACGGCACGCACCAACTTTGGGGCTGGGGTGATAAGGACCATCCTAAGGAGGAAGTCGCCGCAGCTATCCGCATCAACCCCAAAGATGATTAAACGCAAACCTAATGGCGAATCGAAACTAGAATTAACTTCTCGAAGTTCAAACTTTAGGCATTTAATGCCATTTATCTCTCATTTCAATTCTTAAACATGATCGAAACAAAATCATTGAAAAAATGCTACTGATAAATTCATAAATATCATAAAAAGAAGTCTTCAGTATGTAATCTTCCATTTTTATAGCTTCTATATTTTTATGTATTTTTTTATATTGCGTGAATATTTTGATAATTCTTTTGTCCGTTTTTAATCTGAAGCTTAATTATTTAAGTCTAATCTTTGCGTACCGTTTTGTGATTTTTGTAAATGATTCATGATTCATTCCCATTGTATGGAAAGGATTTGTTCTTCTCGAATAGCGTGCTTTTACTTATTTGTATTTAGAAACATTGGCATCATACAGTTTAAAAAATTGTAGATTAAAAAAATGATAAAAAGTAAATTCGCATACATCCGGCGCATTGTCGATAAACTATTTCAGATAACAAACTTCCATTTTTTTATTCTGAATTCGAGTCTACAAGGAATGCTGTTGGTGGAACAAAAATGAAAGAGGCGACTGCACCAACCTCATTAGCATTCTTACGCTCACTAATATAATAATGGAGACTCCTGTTATTATTATATTTAATGTTTTTATTGTTAGTAAAAATGCTCTTCCACACGTAAAGTCTGAATTATCTAAATGTTTCAAATGTGTAGTTTGCCAATAATGCACCGGATGTGCGAATCATTTGAAAAGTTTTTAATCATAATAACAAATCGAGTTTTATGACCACGACTTTGTGATATAGTACAGGTACTTAGGTACGTTAGTTACAAATGTGTCAGTATTAAATACTTATAAACCACTATGGAACTTATAAAGTACCTACTGCAATTGTTGCTTACGTGGTTATAACTATAATTTATTTTAATATTATTTAAATTTAGTTACTAAACACATACACATAATTTTTGTGTAGATTTTTAGATTTAGGTATTTTTTTAGTAATTTAGAAACAAACGCAATGTTTAATAATGATGCCAGTGACAATTTAAGTTAAAATATTTATTTTACAAATCAGTAGCAATGTACAACTTTTTTTTGCTATTTTGTAGAATTTGACTGATTTGTAAGGAAAGGAATTGTGATATAAGGATGGATAAAATCGCGTAGGGTTAGATCTGTAAGAAGATCTAAGTGGCTATGGAGAGATGTAGTTATACGATGATTTTATTTTTATTACTTTATTGCGTAACTTTTGTAAGTGCATTAAACTATGAATGAGCCGTACAGAACATAAATTAAGTTGCACAGTGGTACCTTAATGGTAGTAGTAATACATAATCTACTGTTTATTCTATGGTAGAAGATGAGTATGTTAAGTTCATCGTATAAGTATTCTTCTAGTAGAATTCAGTGGTCTTGTAAGAAAACTTGTTAATGTGCATTTGTGTCGTATGTAAACTGTGAAGTAAACATATTCATATTTATTATTTTCAATGATGTTTATACTAACTGTTTGTAGAATTTCATTCATTTTGAAATTAAATATATGTCATTAATAGTTTGGTTTTATTTTTATTGTATGTTTTTGATAAGATATAAATACCATAAAACACCTGTGTACACGGGTATTTTTTTGCCCTTGGTCCTACCGACCTGTCTGGTAGGAAGGACCACGGGAGATTTTTAATTACCCGTGGTACTACGAGGCAGGTTGCACACTAAGCATGCATATTATTTTTATTACATAAATACCTAGTAGGTTGGAAGAATAAACTGGGGTTGCGGTTGGCGTTTGATAGGACAGTGTTTAATTGCCTCTGTCCAAGGTACCAGGAGGACATAAAGCCCAAGAAGTTCATTGGTTGAGGGTTCTACTCAATTTATAGGTAGGTTAGGTAGGTAGGCTTTATGCCCTCCTGGTACCTTGGAGTCCAAGGTACCAGGAGGGCATAAAGCCTAAGAAGTTGATTGGTTGCAGGGTCCTACTCAATTTATAGGTAGGTAGGCTTTATGTAGTCCAAGGTACCAGGAGGGCATAAAGCCTAAGAAGTTGATTGGTTGCAGGGTCCTACTCAATTTATAGGTAGGTAGGCTTTATGTCCTCCTGGTACCTTGGAGTCCAAGGTACCAGGAGGGCATAAAGCCTAAGAAGTTGATTGGTTGCAGGGTCCTACTCAATTTATAGGTAGGTAGGCTTTATGTCCTCCTGGTACCTTGGAGTCCAAGGTACCAGGAGGACATAAAGCCCAATTTATAGGTAGGTTAGGTACGACCGAGTGCTTATACATACCTAACCTACCAATACTATACCTACTCATAATTGCCTCTCTCCAAGGACAAAGGCAATTAAACTAGGCAACTAACACCCATAGTTTATTCTTCCAACCTACTAACTGGGTATATATAAGTAATTAAAATAATATGCACGCTTAGTGTGCAACCTGCCTGGTAGTACCACGGGTAATTAAAAATCTCCCGTGGTCCTACCAGACAGGTCGGTAGGACCACGGGCAAAAAAAAATACCCGTTGAACATCCACCAGTAGGACAATTGGTAGTACCACGAGTACCTAAGTACCAAATGAAAGTCTAGTTCTTAATTCAAACTCATATTAGCGTGTAGATAGGTAATTTAATTTATTTTATCGTAAAATGTTATCAATATACATTTCACGAATAAACTACGCCGTTAAGCAACTCTTAGTAGGTATGAATAATCAAATAGGCATTGCTAAGTGGAATTCCATTTCAAAAACACACAGAAACAGCCGAAAGAGTCAATATTGTGCTAAATTGTGTCACTGGACCTAAGAAAGCTCATAAGGCAACTCCTTTAGTCCTTGTTCTTGCTAGACATTTTGAATGTCAGCTATTCATTTCACATCAAATGCTTTCTTCATGGAAAATATCCTGCTCGTCACATTTGTCTGGGAGGCACACGAAGAACTCGATTAGGTTCATAAAAGGACCTCTCGAAAAGGGGTTTTGGTAGCGACCCCTCTTATCCCTGAGGTAAGGATAACGCTTATAGTTGAACATTTCATTCGTCGTCAAATTCATGCAGGCGTGTAGAATCTGTGAAAGAGGAAGTTTCGATAAAATTTCCCAGATAGCACTAACTCAAAATGACGTCAGTAGATATCCAAAAATAACTTAGTCCTTCAAACAATATGACTACTTATTAGTTTAGTTTAACCTACAGTAGCATATAGTCAGAACACTGGATTTTGTAATAAATTGGTAGGTAAGCAGCTTCGACCTGCCAGACAGGTGGGGTGCATTATTCTTTATTTTACATTTATGTAAGTAAGTACTAAGTACTTAAAGATTAGTCTATTTAGAGGTAGGTACGTACAGAAGTGCAAGTAAGGATCCACCCAAGGGCGCAGAAGGTGATCGCCTCCAACAATCCCAGAGCGTAAAGCAGGCCGAATCCCTCCAACAGCAAACAGTAGCAGGCGAAGTAAATGGACAAGGTGCAATTGATAGCCACGCTCATCACGAATAGGAAGAACCACATGCGGTTGCGAACTCCCACGCAGTTGTAGATGAAAGGACAGTGGTGGTCGAAATATGCTACGCAGCGCTTGCAGATGCGGCAATGTTTTGCTCTGAAAATTATTACAGGGGCAATTTAGTATCCATAAATAAATAAATGACTCAACTCATAGTATGTAGGTACTTGATGACTGACACGACACAGCCCGATCAGAATCTACTCATAGTTTAAAAGAATACCTACTTCATTTTCAATAGTTGTCGATTTAAAAAAGAGTGGTGTAAGCAGGTCTCTTTGCCTCGATGAAAGCGAGCTGTGGTCACCCTGATGCATTTCACTTCGGATTCATCTGGCACGAACGAAACTCTACGGTGTAGCGTGACTTGAACAGATTTCTATTGTAGCATGAAATGCAACAGACGCATATATCACATTGTCTTCAAATTGTACTAATCAGCGAAAGTAGGACTATCTACAACATACCTATTCGATATTACTATCACCTAACCTGTGGACTGTGGGCCACTAAGAGCAAGTTTCCTAAACGTGCGAGATTTTAGGTCATTAGCATAAATTACAGCATTCCGTAGACGTACCTAAATTCCATTCCATTGAACTGATGACGATTTGAATACCGAGAAATGCTAATATTTATTCTATTTCCTATATTTTAGGACCAAAGTACAACATATTTGGACTTTGGTAAAGTGATAAGAAAGTAAAAAGTAGGTAACTAGGCTTTCGATGGTTTAACTACCTACGTAAGTATAAAAAAAGTTAAAAAATGGTTGTAACTAATTAACATAATGTAGGCCAGTTTGGATTTAGCTTAGTGAGAAGTATCTACTTACTAACCTAAGAGGTCTCAAGCATCTGCACGTATGGCAGAGCCGCGACAAAATAGCATTTCTCTTCTTCCACTTATCGTAGTAGGGGATTTGTCTAATAGCCCGGTAGTAGGTCTCCGAGTTCTGCGGGATGTAGCCTGGATCCCGGCGGTTAGCGATCAACCAGCTCATCCACATGATCGCGTTCCAGTACAAGAAGCAATAGTGGGACAAACGTAGAGTGTTCCAGGTTAGAGGAATGCACCTTATAACGTACATCGGATACCCCCATAGAAGCACTGATATTAGGAAGAAAAGCAAAGGCCCTTTGGAATCGCCAGCCCCGCCGAACAGTAGAGCCCAGAGCTCCGAGAGCGGCGGCATCCAGTGAGATTTGCGCTTCATTTCTTTTTGCAATAGTTTGACCACTTCAGCGTGTCGGTGGCTTTGTGCGAGCATCAAAGGAGTCTTGCCGTTTTTATCGCGAGGCTCCAATTCGGCCTTTACCTAAAACATTTTTTTTATGTCAGTAGGTACCATGATGGTAAGAGATCATGCTTACTCAATACCAGAAGAGTGCTACACACTTTGATTCACATCGGCTTGTGCAACACTGCTAAAGCGTTCATCCACATTAAGACATTTTGATGGTCAGACTTAAAAGCCCCGTAACGTCACTAGCTGTAGTGTCCTTCAAAACGGAACACAGTAATGCTTTCACTACTGCGTTGCGGCAGATTATCCAAGTTAGTACCCATCTAGACGGCGCGGCATCCTACAGGGGACGTCTTCCAACGGTAAAACATATCCTTTGTGGTTCTTAAATAATTCGAGTAACTATAAATAACACCATAAAATAAGTACTAGTGGAGATTTTTGCAAAGTCTGTCTACCTACCTATATTAGGTTAATACTTATAACAAAAGTTTGACTGTGAGAAAACAGATGAATCCTACTCGTTTATAGGTTAAACCTACCTTAAATAATTTTACTGAGTAGGTACGTAGTAGGTATCAATTTCGAAAAAATCAGCCGCCTAAGCAGTTACCTTTTCACATAACAATCGCACACACGTCAAGTTTCCCGACAAGCAAGCCAAGTGTAGAGGCGTAGAACCGAAGTTATCAGTGCAATGCAGCGGAACTCCTGAGTAAATGAGCAATCGCACCAGGTCTGCGTGACCTTTGTACGCCGCCCAGTGCAAGGCAGTGTCCCCGTTGATGTCGGAGAGCCTGGTGGCCGCGCCCATGCCAAGGAGGTAGGCCGCTGTGGCTGTCTTACCGTACATGCAGGCCGTCATTAGAGGGGTTAACCCTGGAAACAAGTTTAAAGATAAATAGGTACCATTTATTTGCGTAAAGTAAAAGTAAAGTAAAGTAAAAGATCATTTACTTGTGACAACTAGATAAGTAACTAACAATTGAATGCACTATGCTATGTAATAATACTATACTAACTAATCTTACAACTAAATACAAATTAATGCAAAAATACAAAACATTTATGCAGACCAAAGTTTCAAAGTTCCTCAGCAATTAGTACTTTACTCGCTTGGCAGTTCTCTCGGTCAGAATCTGGATTGTTAAGAACTATCAAGCGAGTAAAGTAATTGCTTAGGGACTTTGACAGTTTGGTGCAAGTAGGCATAATTGTTAACAATTGACTATACACATAGTCGAAGTTGGCACAAACTGGCGTCCAACTCAGCATTTTAAACATGTATTATATGTATTGTAGTTACCAAGTGTACAACATGTTCCAAAGGTAAATCAATATAATATGAATATGAATCAGGAGAACGCCTAGCTTGTATCGTCACTTGTTTACATAAATAAAAAGATTAAGATGTTACATTAATAAGTAGTTTAGGACAAAACATATATTTTACCAGTGCAGTTGTGCAAAATGGGTGAATAACATTCATTAATCATAACAATAAATAAATTATGAGCGACCTAGATCAGAGAGACCGAGGCACGAGGTACTAGACATCTAGATTTAGATCAGGGATTTTTGAACCTCACACTTGTAAGTGACGAGACGAGCTAGCACTCCTGATAAGCGAGTACAAGATCACATCTGCACATGACCAGAATATTGGTACACGGTAGTTTAAATATCTGGTCGTAAAGCACTCGTTCACTTTGAGACATTTTTTTTATATTTTTTTCCAATCCAATTACCCGTAGGTACGTAAGTAGCATCTGTTTCTCAGAAGATCGATTATCTAGCTCTCTAGTCTCTATATTTATTATGAAGTTAGGTAATAATCATAGGTAGGTAAATGACAAAGGATGCAAAGACATTTTTATACCTTTGAAATCCGCAGCATTAACAGCAACTCCTGATTGTAGGAGCACTTGGACAACGGAAGCGTGACCTTTCCGACACGCCCAATGAATCGGCCGTGGACCCTTAAATGGATTGGATTAGTTATTAGTTAGTAAGCTGTGGTCCTAAATGATCTAGCTCACATCTAGCTAGAAGAAGCATAAAGTGTCGTTGGCTAAAACAGTGTCAAGTCAGGGCTGAAAAATCCGAAAAAACAGCCGGGCACTCTGAAACTGAAATTTCTAGACCTTAAATTTCTAGGAACATACTGATGAGGCTGAATTATTTTACCGAATCCGATAGGTAAACTACATTACCGATGACCATAAAAAAACGATTGTGGCTCCACCCACCCTATAATTTGGAAAATAAATTATTTTTAATAATAAATAATAGGTACTATCAGTTTTGTGCTAAATGCGAGGGTTCTATGTTGGGTCCCAACTTTGAAATACTCAGCTCCTTTTAAAGTGTCCCCTTGCCTAGCTGATACATAATAAGTTAAATATTTTACTTTGCTTCATATGTTGTAACTACAAATTATAAATGAGTACCGAACATACACCCTGTGAAGGCATAAACAAAGTAAAACTTAATATAGAGTTAAAGTTATCGCTAAGCTTATCTCTACTAAATACCTGACCAATATGCCGTAACTCACTTGTGTCCCGAGATAGGACATTTATGTACCTATGTATAAGTAGCGGCACATAAGTCTAGCGCTGAACGATACGCGGGGGGTGTTACTGCGCATGTGTTTATTGTATGTGCAGTCCCCCTCAGGTACCTTACTTTTTTACTTCTGCGCAATAACGGTCAGCGCTAAAGTTACGTGCCGCTACTTGTATGTCCGTCCACCAGATACCGCACCACACTGCCATCGTCCAGTGCGGCCTAGTGCGCGGGCGGTGTAGCCATGCTGGTCGCAAGCGTTTAGCACTTCCGCACCCAGCTTCTCTACCAGGCGCTCGATTTCTGACACTACTCTGTTCAGAAGAGAAAATTAAGCCCGAACTCACTTGTGTCCCGAGACAGGACAGGTCGATGGGTGCAGCCCGCTCCACCAGATACCGCATAACCGCCACGCTGCCGTCCAGTGCGGCCCAGTGCGCGGGCGTGTAGCCATGCTGGTCGCGAGCGTTTAGCACTTCTGCACCCAGCTTCTCTACCAGGCGCTCGATTTCTGACACTTCCCTGTGCAGAAGTGAAAATATCTTATTGTCTTGGTGGAGTTTGTTTGTAGAGAGTAGAGACGAATCCAAAATATCTTGCATGTCTTGATAGAGTTTTTTGTCGCTATTGTCCACGAATGCCTACATCTATCAGATCTAAAAGTTGCGTCTGTGTCTTTTTTCAAATATACCTACAGAATATAAAAATAGATACTAACACTACCCATATTTAGATACGTCTATACAGAATCCTAGCGTATTTTACCTACTAGGTAGTTTTGGCGTGATTAAATTACAATCTTTACTTTCGCATTTGTAATAATAAGTCAATATATAGCAAAAGGTTTTTTAGGTAGTGGTGAAATTATAGGATGCGAGAGTTCCGGACGGACAGACACCAATTTCGATTTAGGGCGCGTTTTTTAGTAATTATGATCTAACCCAGAGCGCACAGCTTCGAAGATAAGCTGGTGCAGATCCGAGTGGTGGTAAAAGCTGGTGACAGTGCGAGGGGGCGCCGCTGGTGCGTCAGGCGATATCGGCGAGCACGGCGGCAGGGGCTCTTCGGCTGCCATCGTGCATGGGGGCGGCTGCGGCAGGGCCCATACCCCGCGGGCCGCCCCCGGACTTGGATACACCTAAACAAAATCATAAAAGACTTACCTATTGAAAATTTAAGAATTCATTTGAATCACTGCACTATTTTGACTCTACCTTATTCAAATACAGGGTTGGCTAGATCATGGGTGCGGGATTCAGTCGTCAAGGACTCGAACGAAATAATACCTCATCAGATGATCCCTGATAAACCGAATCCTCAGTACACCCGCGTGTCTAAATAGATCGGTCACAACATCGATGTATCGATGCCTCATCATCATAACCAGCCCGTCTGCACTCTACACGTTACCCAACCCACTGTTGGTAAAGGCCCCCTTTATATCACGCCAGTTGTCTTGATGTTGTGCGAGGCGCATCTAGTGTTTGCCCGCTACTTCAGCAATATCGTATTGAATGAAGCCAGGGTCATGGCAGTTGGATCTCTGCCGGAGATTCTTTGCACCCTCTGCCCGCCGGAACCGGAGCCAATAATAAATAATTTACCATCGAGCAATAGTTCATTGTTATACAATTATTAATTAAAAAAATACTATGGTTAAAATCGTACCTTGCTATTCACGGCGAGGCTAACGCCTCCCGCGGTAGACGGAGGCTCGGCGTCCGCCAGGGCCGCGGCGCCGGCACGCGAATGCACTGTAACTGTAAAACACTAACGCCCACTATTTTATTATCCTAGAAAATAATCGGAGCTATTTTGTTTTTTTTTACACAGGATTAGCTACAACGTTGCGTGACACAGTAGAGGTACCATACATATGTATAGATATATACCCACCCTATTGATTTTCTCACGCATGCGCATTACATAACAACCAACCACTTTTATATAGGTACCTACTCACACTTGTTGACACCCGCAACTTCGTTAGCGAATTAACTTTGCAAATTCATAGTACGCGCCTACACTTGAAAAACATATGTACTCTAAATTTCAAGTTTCAACGTTCAGTGGTTTGGCCTATCCGGTGTCTGCCAGTCAATCAGGATATTGATTGATTGATTTAATAGGTAGCCTGCATTCTTGCACAGCTAAGCAAAGGAAAGGCCACTTTTTTGTTAAAGCACCTTGTTGGTCATTAACTTTAGAACTACATAATTAGGTTTTTTTAGAATAAATTATTCAGTAAGTACCATAGACTTTTCATTTCTTTCAAAATCTTTTCATTGCTTTCCTAAGTTCTATGGTAAGTAGGTATCTACCTCATTTTCTTTAGGATGGGCGGATTTTATTTCCAAAATCACGCCGAGACCACTGGACCGATTAGGCCTTTATTTAGCAAGGGCTCGGAGGAAAAATAGAACAGACGGTAGTAGAAAAACAAACTGCTATTTTTACCCGACTGCATACGGTTATGGGTTATGTTTTTCGAGAATATGTAAGTAAGTATGCGCTCTATGCGCCGCCCTGCAGGCTAAACGGCTGAATGGATTTCGATAAATGATATGTCGTTGGATTGGTCCACATCACACGCGTGTCTTAGGCTATCTAATATATCAAAAAACCCAATATGGCGGCTGTATCGCAACAAAACCATCAAAACTTGATGGATAAATCGGTAAATGAGGTATCTTTAAATTCGTTATACCAACTGATGGTCATATGCTTTAAGATAAAATAAAAGTGTATAAAAATCCAATATTCAAATAATATTTCGGCAGTCTGGTTTTTAAATTATGTCATTTCCTAGGTACTTAGCCGTACTGCCCGTACGTAACCACCCACCCTACTACGTCACCCTCTATCAAGGTATTAGTACCTACAGTAGCTGTTCGGCCTCGCTCGACCTACTGCACTGCAGTCATTCATTTTAATTTTTATGTAGGTTAACCATGTAGGTATGTGTAAAAAATATAATCAGTCACAAGAAGGTTATCTTCCTATTCCCGATTTTGGGATTCAGTCAAGAGTAGGGTGAAGAATAACAGTGATGAATTGACATTCACCACGCAGCGCTCACATCGCAGTGCAGATTGACGTAATGCGGCTGATCTGATGTCATCACTTCTTCTTCTTATAGTGGATCTCCACTACACTGGAGGTCTGCAAACTATTCCCGTTTTGTGCCGATGCTGATGATGATGTGCAGATGTTCGACTGTGTTCAACGCTGGCTTTTTTTGTCAATCCATAGCCACGATTTCTTTCTCCTGCTAACACGTCGTTTACCGCTCACTTTCGCCATCGTAATGAGTTGCAGTATTGGTAGGTACAGTCAGCTGCACCAACATGTATACACTCCCAAGCTTTCACATTTATATTACTCATAATTTTGCAAAGTGCACGCAAGCATTTCAAATTAATGTAGGTAGTCCTCTTACTTGTCAGAAAAAGAGTGTCTTTGCAAAATTATGAGTACCTGCCTTTAGTATAAATGTACAAGCTTGCGAGTATACATATTGGTGCAGCTGACTGTACCTACATACCGGTCTATTGAATATGGGGTGCACGAGAACGACTGTCATCGGAATTCGAACCCACGACCTTCAGATCACATGGTGCGGTATATATTAGACTAACACTGCACGATAATAATAATACCTATACCTAAAGCTACCTAGGTCTAGTTTTAGCAAGTAGGTTATATTATCATTAATTTTCAGTAGGTTATGCAAAATTTATTTGTGTAATGAATAAAGAGCTGAATAAGTAGGTAGGTAGGTAAGACACCTGTGAGTAATCTTAATTCAGTCGGTGACCTAACCGGGAACGTGTTATTTTCATTCAACCTACTTAAAAAAAACAGGCGGTTCTAATTTTTTTTATGTATATTTTGTTACCTTCTTTCAGATAGGTCGAACGGATATTTTATTAAAATCGGTTCAGTAGTTAAGTTTTTAATCAAATTAACTGATAAAAATATGTCGTTTAACGAAATTGCGTATTTTATTAACTTTGTGATTATCAGTCCAATTTTAGTCGGTTGTAGTAGGTATGTTTTTGTATAGCTTTGATTAATGCCAACTTGCACCAAACTATCAAAGTTCCTAAGGAATTACTTTACTCGCTCAGTAGTTCTTATCAGTCCAGATTCTGACCGTTTAGAACTGCCATGCGAGTAAAGTAATTGCTTAGGAACTTTGAAAGTTTGGTGCAAGTCGGCATAAGTATTGTAGGAAATAGGTAATAAAGTGATGATAGTCCTTGTGTACTCGCTGTACTGTACCTACAGACTAATCATAGTTAACTTTGCTCCTGAACCTCTCGATAGGATTACGGCTCTATGTGGCCTTGGAAAGATAAAACTTCATCAAAATATCCTAGGCTAGTTATTTTACGGGTGTGTGTACCTTTAACCACGCCTTTACTAGCAGCAATAAGTAAATACTCCTCAGGCAGTAAAGTACCCACCTAGTTATCTACCCACTCGGTGTACGAAGCTTGTCGGCATTCATTCATAAACTGAGGAAGTGACGTCCACATTATACCAGTCTGCTGGTGCTGGGCCTCTGCTATATTTACTTAACAGTCAATGACTAATCCAGTATCCGGTATACTTATGTATAATTAATAGGTACCTATAATAAACGACCTAGCTAGGCCATAGGATGGTCTGAAAATGCCCTGACTGATTCATCATTGCAAAGTTGAAACCGCTGAACTTAGAGATTTTAAACTTGGTAGGTGTGTTTTGAGGTATGAGTGCGCTATATTAAAGGTTTTTTTATGAATCCAAAGTGTGTGATTAAATATTAATTTAAATTTAATAATAGTAATTGCTTACTTATAAAAAAAAAAAAAAATTTATAGCTAAAAACAACACAATTTTGAAAATTATGATTTAAAACTTCTTTTTTGACACACCTCATTCACTGGGAAAAGTGAGTTTTGGCGTTTTATGTTTTTGAAAATATTTATCTACAATATAGGTGGGGCTACAAACTTAATAGTCTAAATAAACTACCTGTGACCAGACAAGCCAAAATGCAGCCAGACTTGGCAATAGCATGCAATAATATGTTTAGAGGTTCTATTTTATGCCCAAATCTGGGAAGGGTTATCATAAAAATACAGTTAAAACCATGTTAATAAAATTGTGAAAATGAACTTTTATTCAGCAAATTTTTATACTAAATGTATAAATATGATATAATCTAGATTTCGTTTTCACTACCTAAATAGACATCATTGTTATAAAAAGTGTACAACTAAAACTAGTAGCTGATTAAACATCTCAATGTGGCTTATCAATTAGTAAGATCTTGTAAAAGCACTTCCTTTCAAATGGTTTATTATCCTTAAATAATAGATAAAAATAATGAAAGCAATTAGCTCACAACTGCTGTTGAACAACATTCATTTTCAAATACAAATCTTATACTCCTAGTAAACTTGAAATATTTAACGAGCAAACTGAATAAATTATTATTCATAAACAAACTTAACAATGTCGATAGCTCAAAGTAATATAAATTTATTTTCAACAAGAGTCAACTGACCACTCACTTAAAGTTAAAGTGTACACAGAATCAAGATAAAAATTATTGCAGAATGCAGTGTCTGTTAATGCCAATCGGTAATAAAGTATTTTTGCTTATTCTTACTGTATTGATATTGTATAGTTTAATAAGTCTTTAATTTCACATTATCTCTTTTGAGTTTTAAAACTCACCGAGAGAGGTTGTCCATGCAGCAAATATCCATTTAATGCTTGTATTGCCATTGCCGCCTGGTCATAATTTCTCATGGTCACAAATCCAAATCCTTTACTCTTATTAGTCTGATGGTCCTTAATTATCTTAACAGATACAATAGCACCATAAGGACCAAACAGCTGCCACAGCGTCAGCTCCTCCACATCCATCGCTATATTATAAATGTAAATGGACCAAGTGCTCGGAGAGTTGTGCTCTCCTAGTGCATTGAAGTGATTTATCCAATGGAACGGCTTTACAAGGGCACCTTTGGCAAAATTGTTATTATTGTTTTTATATTTATGAGGATTACTTTTATTGGCATACTTAACAGTTAGTGGGTGTATAAAACCGGGTGGTGTGCATGCATTGATATTTTGTATAGCTCGTTCTGCTTCATACTGGTGCTCAAATAAAACAAATGCGATGCCTGCCGCTATGCGGGAATTCACTATTTTACCGTATTGTGCGAATAGTCCATGTAAATCCTGCAAGGTCAGTTCATTTGGCAGGTTACATACGTATAGGTTCCAGTCCGCTTCTGGCTTCGTGGGAGGCTTCAACTCGGGATTGAGCAGCGCGTGGGATACCTTCAAGGTCTTGTTCTGCATGAGGAGCCCGTTGAAGGCTTTTCTTGCTTTGATTGCATCTTCAGGGCAAGAGTACTCCACGAACCCATACCCTCGGTTGGATATGAGTTTACAACTTTCCAGTTTACCCATCGTCGAAAAGAGTGAAAACATCATATCCTGGGTCATGACTTCGGGAATGTAATTGACGATAAGTTTGGTGGGTGATTCGTCAGGCCCACATTCAATAATTCCATGACAATTACCGTCTTGACACGATTCCGACATTTTTTAATTTGTTGTCGGTGAATGACATTTCACCATAGACAAAAATAGATTACGTTTCATCCGTTCAGAAATTATCAGAAACTAGAGTTGCTCTTCGATTAGAAAAACTTGTTCTTGCAAGAACTAAAAATAATTAAGTCCATTCATCCATTCCATTCCATAAAATATCGTCATCAATCATTGTCGCGACGATGATTGTCTATGTTAAGTTTTAATAAGACCTCTCATTCAAAATGTTTTATGACATCTTCGTTTTTTTTCTCTTTGTATCTGTAGGTAGATACAAATATACTTTTTTTTATATTATATATATATAATTATACTTTAGACCTACTATTTATTTATTACAGTGTGTTACAGATCTAAACTTAGTATCACAAAACTTTATTTTCTGACTTTATGAAATTATGTTGGTTTTTATTACTACACTCACTACTCTCAAATCCATCTCATACATTCATGATCTCGTCTTTGTATGTATTCAACTAACCTAGTAACAACTACCAACCGACCACGATACGAATGAAAATTGAAATCGAATAGAACGCGACACGTCACCGAGACGCGACGCGACCCATGCGAATGCTTACACAACACAACATTAATACAAGCGACGTTAGTCGAAGACACAATTTATTGTAATTTATAGTAATCGTACTCTCCACTACCGATACTTGGTCGTCCGTCTAGCAACCCTAGATTGTTTCTTCCAATCATGTATAGATGTCACTTTAACATCATTGATAGTATCTTCCGCTCATCAACAGATGGCTCGCCGGCAACCCAGTTTATTCCACACACCATTAACAAAGACATCCTCTAAGTTTCTACGTTCAGCCGTTTAGCCTGTATGTTCCGTCAGTCAGTCCCATTAGTTTTTTAATTTCCCATTCAAGGCACCACTAAACCCAATCATATTCATAATCTCGGGTGCAGATCGTCTTAGGTCATCCACCATCTTTCTTTACTTTTACGAGTCAAGTAGGGAACGCCTTCTTTTTATCATTTTCATCGGTGCAAAAGTAAGAAATAAAAATACCTAACGAATTGTTCTTCCAAATTTATTTAGGTATATTTTCAATTTATTAACTCAAAAGCAGGTTATACATTTCCGCTAAATTGGAATAAGTACATACAACTAAGCAAGAAGTACTAATAACATTCTGTAGGTAGTCTAGTAGTCTGTTAAATATAACTGCCCGAATGAAAGATGCAAAGCCTGAAACCATTTTTGTATTGTTAAAGATTTTTCAGACTCAGACACGTATCAGAAACATTACGTGGAACGCACGGTACGGTACAACAGGTAGCTAATAGGTTATTATAGATGAATAACGGTGTTACTACTTTATGAACAATGTTTCAAGATAGATAGTATTAAACCAAGATGGAGTCGTACAGGGAAAAATTTTAGACATCTTGTCAATAGAAAATAAATTCATGTAAGTATCTCCATTTTTAAATATTTTTTGTTATATTTTACAATAGAGTTTCATCAACATTGACAAAGCCTAGTAATTTTAACTTACATATAATATTTCTCTAGCCTTGTTATTTCTTTTTTTTTATCCAGTTTCGGAAGTTAGCAACTTCTAGTACATTTTGGTCCGAAACTGGGTTTGTAGTAGTTAGCTTATGCTGTAATAAAGATGTTAATAAAACTTTACATAGAATTTACTTCACATTACAATATTAATTTGCTAATTTATAACTATAACCACCTTATCATTCACAAACACATTAAGTTTCTGTTTCAAAAATAAAAAAATAATAGTAAGTTCTTACAGAATGCAAGGCAACATGCTTACTTTTACAGGATTACGAACTTAACTGATTTTTTATCAAAATTATTTGCATCCCAGTTCTTCGATCAAGCCAAAACCACTGAACAAGGCTCGGGAGTAGCTCTACTTTAACAATTTAAGTTAAAAAAGTTAGGTATGCATTAGTAGGTAGGTTAGGTTCTGATGCCTGTCTGTCAGTCAGTCAGGATCACAGATCTCGGATACTTTCGGCTGTCGCCCCCAATTCTATCTTTATGGTCAGTAAAGCGATGTTTTTTCTAAAAATATAATAAAATTACCTATATTCAGTATTGATGATTAAACGCAGCAGTACACTTTGTACTAGTAAGTTTAAAATGCTTATTATTTAAAACATATTTGAGCAATAGCAAAAAAATATATAAAAAGTTTTTTTTTATGTAAAATAATAAAATAACATAATTTAAACAAAATTAACAAATGCATAAAAATTTGCACAAATTCATATTTTATACGCAAACTTACTCAGTAACAATGTTCTTTCTATAACGTTTATCTTATTAATCTCTCTATTTATATTTCGTAAAACTATGAAACATATGTAATTTCTAGCTTACTATTTCAACTATTTATTTGTATTCTCTGTACATAGTAATCGAATAAATATTAAACCTATGTTCAATACTTAGAGAAATACACATTCACGAAACAAGCCTATTTCGTAGCTATGTCACGCTAAATCAATTAAGATAAAGCATACATTCTTACAAATTGCTGCTACATACAAAATTATTGTCATGGATATTCATAACATCTTTGGTATATCGTTTCCAATTCGTCATCGGGCGCATTGCAGTTCAATTTGCCAAATCATAGACAAATTTACCTTAACTTGGATAAAACTCCTAATATATTATAAGTACATATTTGTGACATCATTTTTAAATATTTAATATAATATTTAGGACATTTCACACAACGCCATCTAGCCCCAAACTAAGCAGAACTTGTACTATGGGAACCAGATAACTGATAGATTACTTAAATACTTTTTTTAAATGCATTAATAAAATACAAAGAAAATATAAACTTGTCTATGACGCGATAAATTGAAGCACAATTGTAACGCATAGAGGCCGACTAATGTTTCAAGAATAAATTTTCCACGCTGGTGTACGTTCCAAATACGAAGCCGGTTATTCCGAACATGATGATAAGCATATCTTTCCACAGCATCCAGTCGTGTTTTCCGAGTTGGTCGGGCCAGAAAGTCATGATCTCGATAATGGGCGGGAATATCAGGGCTAAAGCTGAACTGCTAAATGCTCCTACGAGGGAGATTATCCCACTTAAATTGGGAATCAAAGCTGCGGCCGAAACTGTAAACAAGAAAAACAAGAAATGTAGGTTAAAATCTAAAAATCACGTTTTTATGCATTTGCTATATCTAAAAAAAGAAAGAAATTAAAAAATAAAAATATTATATAGGAGATAAATAAATAAATAATTAGGACATTTCACAAAACGCCATCTATCCCAAACTAAGCAGAGCTTGTACTATGGGAACCAGATAACTGATACAATACTTAAGTATATACTTTTTTTTTAAATACATCCTTAGAATACATAGAAAACACCCAGACTCAGGACAAACGCCAATGTTCATGACACAAATGTTTGTCCTGAAGCGGGAATCGAACCCGCGACACCGGTTTGGTAGTCCAACACACTTGCCACTCAACCAATGGTGTCGTCCTCTAATCAAAAAAAAACTTACTAAACTACTCTCTCCTTTTCCTCGCTTCCTTTACGAGATAAAGAGGTTTTTATTGTTTTGTTTCGTTGCATTTATTTAATTTTTTATAACACATTTGCTCGTATAGGGTCTATTATTGCACCAATTTCAATATCGTATTGTATCTCATTACGCACTAGTGCGGTAATGTAATGTAAAACGCACGAGTGCGGTAATGTAATTAAAAAAGGAAGGTTTATCAAGGTTCTTCGTTTAAAACGAACGAGATTTTTTTAAATCTTAGCAAAGAGTTTTTATGTCAGAAAAGTGGTCAACATTTTATAAATAAAATTAATTTTGGGAGATAAATTATAATAAATAAACATTTAATTCTTTAATTTAAATTATATTGACCAATAATTACAACCATTTAAATGTAACAAAACACAAAAATATGAATTTACTTTATTAGTAATACTGGCTGTTTTTTTGCCTTTGCATGTGCTTTGCCTTAAAAAAGAAGCGCTGATGCGCGCGCTTCGCTAATTTGAGAACATGTAAAAATTATTCCGCGCATTAAACGTAGTGGTTATATTCTCTTTGCCGCGCATTGTTTTTTTTCGCTGAAGGTATTGTTTTTATTTGAAAATGATAAATTTATTTATTTATTTCCTCGCAAATGTGTTATAAAACGTCGTATGACATACGTGCGCTTTGATAATTACAGCCTCTGCTTTCTTGTAGCCCTCACCTACGGCTCGGGCTAGCAATATCGCCTCGGCTGTAATTATCAACTTACCGCACTTATATCATAATGTACTATTATGGATCTAGAATGAATTGTCATCGAGTTGTGAGTTACACTGAAATTTTCAGCCGTATAGCTAATCAGGAAGTGCTCGAACATTGAGTTGCAAGATTAAACCAGGAAGTGACTTCATTAAAACGTGGTAAAACACTCGTACTGATTATCAAATTATAAATAAATATTAGGCGACAGTTTTTGTGGATAGATGATGGATATTATAATAATAATTTTATTTATTCAGACAACAATGTCCACACGTGTTAGTAATACTTGTGTAGGTATATCTTAGTGCTCTGTGGTTAATACCTACCTACGATGGATGGATAGATAGATATATGTTTGTTCCTCAATCCATCATGACCACTGAGCCGATATCACTGTCAGTTAATTTACCGCGTAGTGTGTAAACATTACTGTGTTTCGGTTTGAAGTACAGTGTAGCTATCAAAATGTCTAAGATTAAGATTGAAATTGAATTGAGCTAGGAGATTACAAAAATAAGTTATACATATTATGTAGGTTTAAATTTAATTTGGAATAATAAATTAACAATGAATGTATAATTATTTCGCTGTAGGGGTTCAGTTTTTATCAAATTTAAAGTCTGTTCAAGTATATGAAACCACGATAGGTACTTTACTTGTGAATGAATGACAAAATTGCTCTCATTGCTCGCTGGTATATTTATGAGATAACCTATAGACCAGACGGCTGTGTTTTAGAACACCTATTATCAACTTGTTTGCTTCATGAGTATAATGAGTGGAATGTTTGGCCAATAAACAGATGAAATACGGACACAAGGGCAATCAAAATGATACGGTTGATACTTAGAGAAATGCAATTAAGGGACATCCTTCACGTGCTGTCGTGGTTTCTCATTATGCAAACTGACAACCAGCCAGTAGGAATATTGTAATTCTACGACGCCTTGTTGCACCAAAGGATTTAATTAAAATCCATACAATTCTGAACGCATTTTGTAGCATTAAAATTACTAAACGGCTGCTTGCAACCTCTGCCTATTGGATTTTTTGTCATTTTATAAGTCACTTTTGTGATTTTTTATACAATGGGAAGATGCTTTACGCATCCTCTTTAACCGGGGAGGGCTAAAGGTACGTTGGGCTCATTTTTGTGACCTAGATAAATCCAATGACTCTTTACTTATTAAAATCCATCGAGTACAAAGTCAGACTCACATCCTACTAATATTATAAACTCGAAAGTTTGTAAGGATGGATGGATGTTTGTTACTCTTTCACGTAATATCTACTGAATGGATTTTAATGAAACTTTTCAATAATATAGCTTATACATCAGAATAACACATAGGCTACAATTTATAAAGATACCTGCGCAGACGAAGTGTTTACCTCATCCCCGTAAAATTATCTTTGCAGATTATGACGTTTGGCGTCTCCTTTGCTAGATTCTCAAAGACACATTCAGGTAAAAACATCCTGTAGGTACACTTACATGTTATAAGAATGAGTACAACTCGGGTGACCGCTTCTCCGTGCTTTAAGGCTTCCTCGGAGGATAACTTCGACTTGACATAAGGCCAGACAATGCCCATTGGTACGTAGAACTGAAGACCGTACGATAGGAATATAGCTGCAGCCATCACAGCTCTCACGCTTTGGGCTAATCTGAAATTAAACAGCAAATGTAGATTTAAAAACTATAAACCACGTTGTATATGCTTTTGCCTCTATTTTGCTTCCTTTAAGAGATATAAGTAGTGGTTATTTTATGTTAGATTTTTTTTTAAATTATAATTTTTTTTTAATTCAAATATTCAATTATTATTCATTTCTTATTTATTCATAATTTATTTCATTTTAACATTTATTTTTAGTTCTTAAGATCTTTTTTGTATGACATTTATTTTTAAATTATTTTACGTGTGCTATAATATGGATGTATTGTCTGAGAATAAATGAATTAATAATAATAATAATAATTTTTAATAATTACCACTAAAAACAATCTCTTGCAGACACTTGTGGCTCAGAGAAGAACAGAATGGAGGAAAACTAAGGTGGAATTAATTTGAATACCGAATTATAAAAGCTGTTGGCCGATTGTAAAAACGTATTATTATGTTTACCATTCAAACCCAACTTCTTCTTCTTATCGTATCACTAGTTGTTTCCAACCAGTGTGGTGAATGGATTTCAAGTGCGCCTCGAAGAGGCTCCTTTCGTGCACTCGACACATGTTTTCGAACTTTTAGGTTCTACGACATGCCGGTTTCCTCACGATGTTTTCCTTCACCATTGCGAGAACGTGGGATGCATACATAGATTTTTTCGACCGAAAAAACCCATTTACGCATGACTGCCACCGGGATTCGCACCCGCGACTATCAGATCGCAAGGCAAGGGCCTCATCCACTCGGCCACCACGTCCTCGTCAAACCCAACTATGAATGGTAAACAAAACAATACGCGTTTCAAGCGGAGTCGGAGAGCGGATTTATCTTCATGGATATTCACTGCTGGCCATAGGCCTCCCCCGGCCCCATACGACGCCACGACGATTCGAGTTCCCTGGACCGCATCAATGTCATCGGTTCATCGTGCGGGGCGTGTCGCTTCGTCTAGTGCATGGTCTCTATTTGAGAACCTCTACTTTCTCCTACGGTCGTCAGTTCGTCGAGCTATATGGCCGAATGCATCTTCAACTAGCTGATTCAATGCTAACTTGCACCAATCTAACAAATTCCTAAGCAATACCTTTACTCGCTTGGCAGATCTTAACGGTCCAGATTCATACCGTTAAGATCTGTGAAGCGAGTACTTTTACCGTTGAGAGGCGACCTTTGCAGTAATGTGTAGCATTATTGTGTTCCGGTATGAAGGGCACTGTAGCTAGTGAAAGTACTGGGCTTTCGAGACGGACACGCGCTTTAGCAGTATTGGACCGGCCTTTATGGTTCAAAGTCTTGTGTAACACTGTTCTGGTCATGAGCAGGCGTGATCTCTTACCATCAGGAAAGCGCTTAGTTCATCTCGTCAAATGTTTACAGAATAAAAAGCAGGCATTAGTCTGATACCTATTTTACATTAGCGACTTCCTCAAACCAGTTTACGCAACTTTAAACTAATGCTAACGATCAACCTAAATCTTTATGTACTAGCGGAGAACAGTGGGAGAACCAGCCTACATCTAGCGCAAACCATTCGTGGCTTTTTAGATGTTTTGATATATTTTTTATGTACTAATTCTTAAACAATAAATAAAGGGAAGAATTAAAAGACGAAGAGAAAGAAGTAAATTTTGAACGTAAACTGAAAGACATTCTTATTTAAGAATGTATTATATTATACAAGATTTTTATATGGACACATTTGATTTTTAATACCTTAAAAATTATATAATTAGGTACGTACACTACGAACAATTTGATTACTTACACTACAGTATGTTTGATTCGGTCCGGTCCTGCTTTAATGTCTTTCTTTAATGCCCTAGATTAGGGTTCAATTATGTTCTATGTTAACTTTGTAAACAATTAAAATATGACTTATTGACTGCAATAAAAATACTGAATACTAAAAAAATATATACGGTCAAATTTTAATCACCATAAAAAAAACGCATAGTCAGTTGCCGTTACTGAACACAAACTTAAAAAAATTAAGTCGAATTTTTGTCAAAATAAATTTGATTAAATTGGATAACTGTTACCGTTAGTCGTTTTCCTATGGATTTGCGTCAGGCGGTACCTTTAATTGATAATAATTTAAGTTTTTTATCATTGTTTGGCAAATACGGGTACCTAGCTCGAGCCAGCTCGCAAAACCTCGGCTCGGGCGCCGCACTCGCGCCGCTGTCACTCTGCCATTTTGTAGAAATCTAAAATTCTGACTGCACAGATGCAACGTGCATTGCCCATTTTTTTTTTTTGTAATTAAAATTGGTGTGTATACTCACAAAGTATTCGGTAAGCTGAGGGTGATGCTACCCTTGACGGCTTCCCCATAATGCAAGTACCCGAAGAAACCAATGGAAGTGTAGAGCGCGGCAACGATCACCATGCCAGTGTTCAGAACTCCATTCCATCCGCCGAACGCATCGGGCGTTTTCATATTATTTTCCAAGGGCAAAACCTGAAAAAACAACGATATTATATTCTCTACCTGAATAGAGTAAGCAAGAAATTGACTTATACCTAACCTACATCTCCATTTTCGGTTGGTTGCCAGGAAGAAATCGCTTTCAGCGTTAAGGCCGCCATTGTTCCATTGATCAGTTTTAAGCCGTCTATTTCTTATTTTTTATGTGTACAATGCACGAAAGTGTACGAAAGGAGCCTCTTCGAGGCGCACTTGAAATCCTTTCACCACACAGGTTCGAAGGAACTAGTGACACGATAAGAAGATGTGTACAATAAAGAATTATCTATCTAGGTATCTCCTTACTATGACCAAATGGCCAAGTGACTTATAATAAAAACACAGATTGGTAAAGAGATGTAAGTCATTTATTGCCATAATGGGTAGGTTAGGTAGGTAGGTTATATTTCTGATCTTAATAAGTTGTCTATAAAAAAGAACAGCTACACAGTATTCGATTTCTATTGGATTAGTGTAAGCATGGACGAACTAAATGAACTTCTATATATATAGGTATAAGTAAAGTTTTTTATGGTTTAAATTAAATGCCTTTAACCTTTCATACGGTTTTTATTACGCATTTATCCAGTTTTGTTACACAGAAAGCTGACCTACAAAACGCCCCTGAAAAACATCTGTCTGGAGGTTTTTTATTTATTACGATCGATGCTTTAAAATAAAGATAAAAGTTCCGACCAATTATTTATGAATATTAATTATTATCTTAATGCAGTCATGTATTGCCATTATAAAGTCATTATGTAAAACATGATTAGATAATCCAAATATCATGTATTTCTAATCTACATAAACTGTACTGATCTGATAACTACCTATGGCAATAAACCCTAATAAATGAATACTGAATATTTCTCTATCAATATCTTCTATCTACCATACCAACAGGGCCAAACTAAGTAGAGTTGTAACACTAGGATATGGAATGGACAGATAGTACACGTTCGTAGAGATACATACATGTACCGAATCTCAGGCCAATCGTTACGGTGGTTGCGGCGTGATTGAGTGGCTACTAGGATGGAAGAATGTTCGCTAACATTCTTCCATCCTCACATCCTTACGAATTTTTAAGTTTCAGTTAGGATGGAATAAAACGAATAGCTAAATCAGAATCCTGAATTCATAATACGTACTCGTATTTACCCCACGTGAGTTATAGATAGATAGATAGATAGAAATACTTTATTGTACACCAGAACTTATGATTAAATCTTAACATAAAAAATATAAAGTACAATGGGCGGTCTTATCGCTAGGAAGCGATTTCTTCCAGACAACCTTTGGATTGTATGTTTATGTTTATGTTTTGTATTGTGAGATATTTAAATGTACGATCATCGTTATAATATGCGTAGCCTGAATGTCGGACAGAGGCATGCGGGTCGCATATTTAGGAGCCATGACATAATCAATCAATACTTGTGTAGGTTTGATAGAGCACCTACTCAGTTTATGTATGTGGGTAATATGTATCTAATTCCCCGCACTTCTGATAAATAGGTAGTTTGATAATACTATATCGGCATGCAGTCAAAAGAGTTATCTTTCGAATGATGAATTAACATTTTATAAGTTTGTTTCAGGACCTTTCAAAAAACTATCGAAAAAAGATGGTTTGTTTGTTTGGGTATTTGGTTACATAAAAAAGCGCTTTTGGGCTCCAGGCTATGTACCCAACTATAATGTACCACACAATATTTTAGCTATGGCGGATGTGGAAAGATGAGCTAGATTCATATACTGGGGACTGATTCACACCAGCACTAAACAGAGAGAGGACTGCATAAAAGGGAGGAAGGCCTTTGCCCAGCAGTGGAACATGTCAGAGCAATGATAATAATAATAATAGATAAGTAGCTACATAACTAATAGCTTTAAAAGGCTGTTTGAAGAGCCTGAATTACTCACCACTCCAATTCCTTCAAATGCGTATATGGCTGTACCAAAATATAGAGGCAGTTGATGCCAGGTGGCAAAGGCTTTCACTGTGTTTGTTTTTGGCAAATCTTGCAGTATGTAGTAGAATGTTATCACAAGGCCCCAAGCCGTCATTATGGAAGCAAGCAGGGAGACCGGAGTCAAATACTTTAAATTCTTCACCATAGCTAATGCTAATATGAGTGGAAATAATAAAACTAAATAAAAATGGACAGAGAATTCTACATTGAAGATTTTCATTGTATCCTCTAGGTTAGTAGCCACAAACAAAAAATACACACAGCAAAACCCCAGTTGTGTTATAACCAGAAATATATTGACAATATTCCTGAAACAATAGATAAAGTACAGTTATAATATAACCTCATGCTGCATGCAACATGAAATGCTGTGAAAACTATTAACTTACTTCCTCATTAAAATACTTAATGTTGCCTTTTTTCGATGTTTTAATTCAATTAATATCTTAGTGCGGTTTCAGACTAGCGAAAAACCGAGCAGATTCGCCGCTAGTTGTTTTTTTAATAGCGCGTGTACGCGCGACACGGCACTCGTAGGCAGTGTCCCTAATAGAACGCGATGACGCGACCGTCGCAAGTTCGATCGCGCTATCACGCGATCAAACGTACTAACGTCAAATAGGCGTCCCAATTGGCATCGCGTCGCGTCGCGCGATCGCGCGATTGCCAATCGGGACGCCTATTTGACGTTAGTACGTTTGATCGCGGATTCGCGCGACGACGCACTATGATTCGCCCAGAACAAGCTAGCTGGTCAAAATTATTTTATTCTTTATTAGGCTTTCTTTTAATCAACTATGGCTACCTAAATGGGTTATGGGGGGTAAATATACCTATTTCGGGGGAGGGGGCGGAGTGGTGCCTATATCGTAGAAAAAAAACAAAATTCTTACTTAAATAATACATTTATTAATATAAAACTCAAGCAAAACCTTAAATAATGTAAAACTAATAATAATAATAACTAGTGAAAACATTAAACACGAAAACAAGCAATTAACGAAGAGCACAAGTACAAGAAAAGGCATACGTAAGTCGGGTACAAACAGGTAAACAAGGTAATTAAATGTTGAGCAGGTAGAAATAAGCGATAGGTAACTACATTTTAATACCTTATACCTAATTCTCTTCATCACTTAATTCATCATCACTTACCTAATAGTCGTTTCTTCTACCTGTGAGCTTAAAGCAGGATAAGTTATTATTGAACTTTCCTTTACAGAAGGAGGTATTATTAATTTAGGCTTACTTACTTCACTAATATGCCAAAGCCTCTCCCTTTCGCACCTTTGTTCAATACCTTTACTTTCACAAATGCAACTTTCCATTATATTGCACTTTTCGGGACTTTCATTAGCGTCTCTAATAACCGAAGCTAAGTTTCGGTGCCCAGACATCCGCGCTGAGAATTCTGCTGCAGCCACATTCTGATTGGTGTCACGTGCACTAAGCAGATCCTCCACTTTTCTTCTCTTTGTTTTATCGCTGGACTCTTCTAACTTTTTGTTTGGACGTCCAGTTCCAGAAGTTTAGGATGCACCTGGAAGGTGGCTGTGCATCATCTAGGGTCACTTCAAACACAAAGTCTTTTGCTGCCCACTTTTCATTTTTTGTCAATAAAACATCGCGGAACTTATTGTTACTGTACCGTTTTTTTTTTCAAATTTGATAGAAAAAGCGATTATATAATTCTTTAAAGACGTTTATGATTCATTTGTAATTCTGTAGAGGTGAAACTTTGAAGACAAAAAGGCAAACAAGCCGCTACTTCTATTTTCTTTGCCATGTTTATGCCATTTTTCAAAAAGCTCTAATCTAGAATTACAGATCAGGCGCTCTAGAAAAAAAATAAAAAAAATTACTTGCGCAGCTTTTCGCAGCCTAGAATTACTATTATGTGGAAGAATAATGTTCAAGCTACGATATAATGTCAATTTTAGCGCAGTGTTTTGTTAAATAAAGTATTTCCGGGTCCAAAATCAATAAAAATACTGAAAAAAAACCTGTACATTGATATTTAGAAGGACGTAAAAAAAAACGGGCTGCATCATGCTCATTTTTTTTTATAAAATAAGATACTACATACCTACTGCTCCAAAATCCATTACTAAGATAAACTAAAACCACTTTGAAATCACTGCTATAAATATTCGCGTCGAATGCATAATTGCTAATGATTACTATTTCACTTACCCATTTTCTTATATACTTACCTGCGTACCTAAATGGGCGCGACTCTTAGTGCAGTGAATTCTTGGAATTCGAGGTTCGTGGGTTTTGTCTATCATAATCACAAAGAGTTTCCTAGAAATTCGATAATGAATTTTGTCTAGCTAGCATGTTCTAGTCGAATCATAGTGCGACGGTCGCATCGCTTGCTCGCGCGACGATCGCGTTTTCGCGACAACGCCGTACGAGCGTTGTCGCGCTTACACGCCCGCCCGACAGCCCGTTTCACTATGACACTGTCTACCAAAAAACCGAGCATACGCGCCGCCGCCGCCGGTAGTCGCGCGTATATGGGCGCAAAATAAAAATCACAACTGGCAAATTAGCTTTGTTTAATATGCTAGTCTGAAACCGCTTCCAAGCCGTTATTAATTTAAGATGTGTTATTCATTTTTTAACCATTACCTACCTACCTACTTAATATAAATTATCTCTCCAGAATGGTATTTTAATATCTATTGGGAATGTAGACACAGTAAATAGGAAATATTTCATTTACTTGAGGTGATTATTTATAATGGTCAAGGAAGTAAACAAATCAACAAGATAAACAGTTGTAAGTTTCCTCTCTTTATCTATGAAAGTAAGCCAGTTACTGACCTAACTGGTTCTTATCATAGAAAACTAAAGCAAAGGACTTTTATTTTTTTAAAAGTAATTAATAAGTACTTATAATGTTAACTTGTTGTTTACTTGATGGGATTATTTTTTATTGAAGACCATCATGAATGAAAATACACATCAATGTATAAATGTAGGTATCAAACAAAAATAATAATTAGCTATGAATTATTTATGGCATTAATTACAAAAAAAACTTTCTTATAAAAAAACGGATCTTACCTCATCTTTGTCGCATAAGGCCTCAAGGAGTGGGGGCCCGAGGCAAAAGCGTCTTCAACAACTTCAGCAAAGTTTAAGGCGGGTCGTTGACTTCTTATACACAGTTCATGTGAGCACCTCACTAGCATGTGCATGCAGTGTGTGCAAATCGCACCCATGAAGAGAGTGCCAAACACACCTAGACAGTACCATAGAGTTGAGTAAGTAGGTGTAGTAAGTATTTATAGGTAGCTAAGGGTTCCAGAGCTGGATGTGGAGGACTTAACTATGGGAAATGAAGGTACTTACCAAATATTAGACCTGAATTTTTGAAGGCATCTGGCATAGCCAGTATGCCAGTGCCTATGTTTCCTTTCAGAAGATGTATCATGGTATCGAAGTTGGAGGTTGGATGTTCTAAACATCTTTCTGAGGCAGGGTTATAATCACTTTTGTGTTTCTCGTGCGGAACTGACTGATCGATTTCCAATTCAACTTGTGGTTCACTGTTTTCAGTAAGAGGTCCTGTAAGAAGTGGCTGCTTTTCGTCGGTCATAGTTTTTATTTAAATCTTCGATCTATCTTAGATCAAAAGCCCCGCGATATTTACGTCCCTTTTGATCACGAATAAAAATTTAATCGCTTTATGTACGTCGAGAGAGATTGGAATTTGGGGCAACAATGCAAATTATATTGCAAACAATGATAATTTCCCACAACCTTTTTTTAGGTAAATATCGATTTAGAGCGTATTCTTAGTGCTTGTTGTCTCACTTGTTTGCATTCATTTTTATATCTGTTATCACGCTTTCAGGCAACATTTTATACGCATAGTTACATTTTCTCTGTAACATCGCTTTGTGTTGGATTCTTGACAGAGACATCTGACGTTCCGTCATTGCTGTCCTAAACAGCTGATTTCTAGGGTTCCGTTACCAACAGTTTTATATTTTAAAAAAAGCAACCGATTTGAGAACCCCTTTCTTATTTAAAGGTACTTAAAATTTCAAGGACTTTGAGCCAGCACATTTTGTCTTCTATGGTAATTATTATTATTTTTATTTGATTCTTGATTTACCAACAGCTATTACACAAATTGAGTATTTACTTAAATATATTTAGCTTTTAAACCAGTCTTTCAGTCGTGGAGAATCATGGGGGAGGCCTAAGTCCAGCAGTGAACGTCTAAGGGCTGATATGATGATGATGATGATAAACCAGTCTTATGACTGTACATAGCGTATTATAGGTAAACACAGATTTAAAGAAGTAAGATATCCTAATAACAACTTCAGTACTTGACATAGTTATTTTGGTTTTAAATGGGTAACGTACATGACTTAGATAAGTAATTATGTAATGCCGGATCCCTCATCTTATGAGTGTATTTCGTACTTGACGATTTTTTTGACATTTCTTCATTCATTTAATATCCTTTTCTTACTCCATCACATCAATCAATCAGTCACATGAATTTTGTGCTAAGAATTCTAGTAATTGTTTTTTTGTGCAATAACTTTTTGAAATCATAAAATTTTCACGGTGACGTGATATGGGAAATGCAGGGAGTAACCAGCCAAAAGAATGGCACAGAGATGCAGCAGCAAAAGTATCAGATGCGGGTCCATCTTCCCCCGCCAAAGAAGGAGAAGCATTTACATTCGACAAAAAGCTAGACAGTGACCGACCTAGTCGAGATGACGAAAGTAACATTGAAGATGGAGCTCCTTATTACACCAAAGCAGTACCAGAGAGTGCAGTAGAATATAGCGGCCCTCGTCCGAGGTCAAATACATTGACTGAGGGCAGTAAGGTTACCATAGAAGATATCAAAGTTTTGCCTACAGTTTTCAAATGGGAAGGTGGAGGAAAACAGGTTAGAAGAATTATCAAGAACATTTAACTAATTTTTCTATCACATTTAATAACTATTGGAATAAAGTTTATAAGTAAGTATAACTTTCTTTACTTTACAGGTTTTCATAAGCGGAACATTTACTGAATGGAAAACGATTCCAATGGTGAAATCTCATGGTGATTTTGTGACGATAATTGACTTGCCCGCAGGAGAGCATCAGTACAAATACTTTGTTGATGGGGAATGGCGCCATGACCCTACTGTTGTGAGTTCCAGTAATGCTGACAAAAGTTGGTAGTTCCTTATTATGTTTTAACCATACAATATAAATATATTTACAGAAAGTTATAGACAACGGAATGGGATCTAAGAATAATTTAGTTTCGGTAAAAATGTCCGACTTTGAAGTGTTCCAAGCACTTGCAAAGGACAGTGAAGGAATACACAGCAGTGCACAAACTGAGTATTCACAGGTAAACCACTAAGTTTTACTTAATTGTGTTATCTTTTAGGAATTACTACTTTTATAACTATTTTTTTTTTTAATTCAGGAAATACCACAATCAAAGCCATGGGAAAAGGTGTCGGGGCCTCCAATATTACCTCCACATCTTTTACAAGTCATTCTCAATAAGGACACACCTCTCTCTGTAAGTTCACTTTTTTGACATTGAGCAAAATAATTAAGGCTTTACAAAAACATAGACAACCGACTTTACCACAGAAAAGTCACAGGGAAGCAAATACGCAATTTAGTTTACTTCGATGACATATTTTTTTCAGATATTTGGATATAAAAACTAAACTAGTGAATCGATTTTATTGAAATTTGTATTGGACCAATCTGGAAGTATATCCTATAAAACAATTTTTTTTTTTTTAAATCAGTCTTTAAACAACAAAGTTCTGAGGTAATGAACATTGAAAAGAAAACAAAATAAAAACATTCAACTGAATTGATAACCTACTTTTTGAAATTGGTTGAAAAGTACTGACCGAAATACTGACAGAATTTTATTTTAGATAATTAAGTGACTGTTTTTTTTTCAGTGTGAACCAACATTACTGCCCGAACCGAACCATGTGATGCTAAATCATTTGTATGCCTTATCCATAAAAGATGGAGTAATGGTATTATCTGCAACCCACAGATACAGAAAGAAGTATGTTACCACTCTCCTGTACAAACCAATTTAGAAATTTAATAGTCACTAACAGACATCAGATATATGAGATATAAAACTTACTTCAGATATAGGTGTGTCTCCTGATATAAAGCGTATACTAGTTTCTCAAAGAGACATATATAGAACAAAGGAATAAATTATTAGGTACCTGAAAATGTTGCATAGGTGCTTGAATGCCTTTGACTTGAACAGCACCTGAAGCATTCCTATAACTTAGTTGAATCTTTATAAAACAAGAAAATGTTTTACCAACAAAAAAGTGTTAAAATAAAAGCGCCTTAGTTATATTTTTTATTTATTTTTTACCTGTCTTGTCCTAGTGACGGGACGGGTGACGGTTAAAGGCCTCCGTAAATCCTTTCATTTAACTGTCTTTGGTGTGTAACACCCCACCAATCGTTCCCTAAGGCATAACATCCCACCCATGTTTGTGCGGCAATGATGCCGTCCATTCCTATTCCCACTTTTTACCATTTGTAATAATCTGCATTATGATGAACTACCCTAAAAGGTTTAAGGCTTGTTGATTTGGCACTCTAGAATCAATTAACATAGATTAAAGTAGAAATGTGTTATGTTTTGCAACATCTTATTTCCTGTGATTTTCTGTATTATTAACGTATTTTAGTGATTATAAATATCATTTGAATGTAAATAAAATTACTGCTTATGGATTCCTATTTATTATTATAGTTAAAATTAATCATATCTACGCAGTTTAAATTACATTTAGCTTAGCACCCTGTCCAATCTGGAAATCATAATATGTGTTTAATAAATGTACATTTCATAAAGTAGGTAGGTAGGTACCTAAATACTGTAAGTTTGTTTTTCCAAGTTAGAAGACTAGTACATTACATCATGATAAAAGTACCTACTTATTTTAATCAGGCAAAATGGACCTACACCCCTACACCTATAATTAATTCAAATTTGTTTTCACCTCCCATGCTCGTAAAGTTCAATTTTTTACTAAGTACAGAAGTGAAACTTGATTTTAGGCCCTAGGTATGTAATAATATTATTTATTCTTTGCCCTAGGGAAAAAAGTAATTGCTGCTAAAATCTGTTCAGAGGTTCAGTTTGTAATAGCATGAAGTTGAGAACTTTTTTTAAAATTTCGAACTTCAATTCTTCATAATACTATGGGTAGGTATTATTATGAGAGACTTGAAAAAAAAAACTATTTTCGAAAGGCGAAGGCGGATTTAAGACAAGGATATTTTAAGCTTGCTTCAAGCCTCCCAAAACCTGGAGGAAGACCTGAATAATTGGCGACTACGACCGAACGAGTGGAGAAAAATCATTGAGAAGGCCAAGACCCACAAAGGGTTGTAGTGCCGCAGGAAGTAAGTAAGTCAGGTATACAAATAACAATAGTTTACAGTAACTTATAATAAAATACATTGAATACTAAGTAGGTAGGGATAGTGCAAGTACCTACCTTTAATTGCATAGATATTATGGTTATTAAAATATTAGTAAATGAAGTGGTTTTTTTTACATTAAAAACAAACAATGATTCACTAGATTTCTATATCCATAAAATGCAAAGGTATGAGATTCAAAGATTCCTAAATAACTATTGGTAACTTAGCATGGTAAAGTGACAAATGAGTTTATTTGGCTGTAAGTTGTGACATGCCACGTAAAATAATAACACAATGACGTGATATTTTCTTCCGGATGTACAACTTATTTGCCGACTTAATTTCGTAGCTCGACATGGCTAGGGATAGGTTGCTATTTGTTTGTACTTACTTCCATTAGGGGGACCTTATCTTTAGATTCTGCATCATTGGTACTTACATTATTCACAGGATTTTTAAAATACATGGCTACTGCAATACTGACTAGACATATTGATATAATAGTATGTACTGTAATTAAAATATTAAACAATAAATAGCATACAACAGCTGTTATAACTAATTCTAGGGCACTAGCATATGTTTTTAGAATAGAGTTCAAATTCTTTAGAAAGAAACTTGTAACAATGCCTACTATTGCACTATTTACAGTAATGAGAATGACAAATGTGTCACCTAGCATTGTAAAGTCGTGTAGCATATTACTTATTTCACCTTTGAATGTTAGTATTATTAAATTACATAAAACAGAGTCTAGGTACATAAACACATTTTGTAAAAATAAGTCAACATTTGAACCTTTTGTTTTAAGTAAATATTCATTGTAGGTACCAGCGAGACATGAGCAAAAGTTTTGAAAATTAATAGATAAAAAGTAGATGTTGAATATTTGAGACCATAAATCTGTATCCCCTGCAGTGCGTGTTGCAGCAGCGTCAAAGTTCTTTATTATACATCCTAGTGTCAATATTCCTAATGAAACCCACTGAATTCCAGTCAGGCTTTTCTTGAACAGGAACTGAAAAGAAATGCAAGAATAAAATATATAACTGTTCTACAAAATAAACTACAATTATATTTCAATCAAGGTCAGTTGTCTTGCTATTCAAGACATATGTACTATTTGTCCCGATATTGGCATAGATGTGGTGATACAGGTAAATCTGTAGCTTTGGCCTGGCCTGGCATTGGCAAGTAAGAATGTTTATAGGAATGTTTTATAATACCTGAAACAGTAAAGCAGTCAGGACCACCCTGAATTGCAGTAAGATGTAATATGAAGTAGGGTCATAATGTGAGAGGTTTATGAATGCCAAGTTGTTGTAGAAACAATACAATAGCGATGGAATGAAGTAATAATACAGCAACTTCCGGTTCACATACAATGCTTTGAAAAGGTGAGGCTTGTTTCTGAAACAAACACAAACATTATTATTATGAAAGTTTGACAGAGCTATTTATCTCCTTTTTTTAATAGAGCACAGAATGAGTTCAACAACATGAAATCTATAACTATTGTTACAGCTTATCAATTTTCCTTTTGGATAACAGGAAGTTTCATTTGAATTATTATTGAAATAGCCACATTATCTGTCCCATACAATCATACAGTTAGTTTTGAATGGGTATTTGTGATTGATGGGAAATAAATTTAAGATCCTGACATTTTATGCCATATTATTACATGAGATATAATTGCTCTGAAACCAGCAATATTGTATCTAATTTAGACAGTAAAAGGTATCCTATTAGAAAAAAAAAACTATCTTACTCAGGTCGTCTATATGTGTACAGAACGGCAGAAGCCACCAGTTTGAGGAGTTCAGACATGAATACGACCAGGGTGGTATTGTAGTCATAGTCACCATTTTCTGTTTTCGATGCTGTCACAAACACACCTGTAAAAGAATATAGTTTAGTTTTGGCGAAAACCCAGACAATACCCAGAGATCTGGCTCAATGGTTCTGAAATAATATCGACTTACCCTGAAAAACAAACAAGATTATGTACAATGCAAAGACAATGAAAGCTTCTTTGTTGGGGAATAGGTTTTTCATTTTGTATCGCTTTGTAATAGTTTTAATAGTACATTTTTTAATCAGCTTTCGTTTTGTTTGGCGACCCGGCCTGTTGAGTAGCTTTAGTTAATTAATACAGTAGTATTCACAGATTTATCAGAGTATGTACTTCACAGATGAGTCAGAGTACTAATGTACTTGGTAGTAAGTATTTTATTTATTTTACAGTGCTACAACCAGCACACACACACACTTTCTGAAATAAAAAATGTAGGAAAATAATTGAAAATGTAGGTCCATTCTAATGAACCATTTACACCATCCACAGATCCGTCAGATTACTACGTGACACCATCCATCAGATTATAATCCATTAAAAAATCTTATCGTGGCGAGCAAAGTGAGTAGCACATTTTATATGCCCTTAGTTTATTTTATTGTTCTGAAAAACATTTTAACCCAATAACAACACATTTTTTTCAAAACACGTCTTTATGATTAAAACCCAAGAGCTCCCAACAATTGGGCCACCCATCGTTGATTGTTGCAAACTATCTTTATGTAGCTCAACGGCGGCACCAACTTGAAACCCGATGTCTGTGTTGTAAGTTTGTATTATTAATTAATTTAGATAAAAATAATCTAGATTATAAGTCTCACATAAAAATAGATACAAACGTCATATTTTTTGTGGAGCAGATCGTCGAGCAAATTAAAATTTTACTTTTTTTGTAGAACTTCTCAAATTGTCATTTTCTAATTTTCTGATATGGTACTTTCCTGTTACACAGTTCCTTCCATTTTCATAAAATCACCCCCTTAGATTGCAGGGTTCCAAGAGGCTAGATGTTACTTAGCAAAAACATTATAAATCACCTCCAATTTTGCCTGAGTGAAGGGCTCATCCATCTCGGTTGAGCTGGCCTGGTGTAAATGGTCCATTACACTAGGCGACGATCACAGATTATGTAAATAAACATATAATTCTGACATTTCTGATTTCTGCTATGTCTCTGCCACTGTCTGGTAAAATGATACTGTCAAATTCAACTCTACACAACGAGTTTTGGCGGGAACATAAAAATGGCGCATTGGCGGCATTAAATTAATTGACAAAACTTGTATAACTTTGAGTGTTTAAGTGTAAAAACGGTGGTTTTTATCCATTAAGTGCTCGTGAATGTGTATGAGTGTTGGTGAATAGTGTAATGCTGTAAAACGTGACTTTTCGTGTTGCCTTCAAAACTCCATAGAAGCTTCTAGTAAAGTCGCAACCACCACTACATTACAGGGCATGACTTGACTTATCGACTCTGACTTATGACAGAATAATGTCTCCAATTACTTGACACTGGCTATATACCTTTGATGTGAAGCCAGAACTGAAGAACTTAGGTTCTTCGAAAGAAAAAAAAAAAAAAAAAAACTCTACACAACAGTCAAACGACAGTCATCGATCGAAAAATATTGGCTAATTTCCTCGAATTTGTACCTCAATTCTCAAAACAAAAAACAAAATTTTACTTTACTCTTTGCGTAATAGGGTTATTTAAGTACACAAAACCAAATTAAACGTATCAGGTATGTTTATGTATGATACAACTTAATAACATATTCACTACTTCCTGGCTAAGACTTTATTTACCTCAAATACATTTCTTTGGTTTCCGGCAGCTGATTCTGAGTGCGCTTACAACAGCTTACCACATATTTAATCTAAGATAACTCGTATCGATGGCTGGCGAAGAAGACGATAGTACCTGGTGAGTTATAACGTTCGTTTTATGTGGTTTTATGCGTAAATACTTGCCTGGTACCTACTGTGTAAAAAACAATGTTAAGTTTTGTAGTGGTCCCTAGTCTTTGTGATTGTCTAGTTTACTTATATATTAGTGCTATTATCTACATAATGCTTTTATATTATCTCTGTACTAACAAAGTTAATTAATTAATTTACACATAAGTTTATTAGTCTTACTGCCTACTCATTAAAATAAGATTGATGTTTTTCTTGTTCTAGTTACACATACTGTGGTAATTTCCAGGTTAATTGAGTTGGAGTCAGCGCTGCTAGATGGCTGCACAGCACATGAAATTAATACTCTGACGAAGGGAAAGAAAATCCCCGAGAATCTGCGACCAGATGTGTGGCTTCTTTGTCTGAACTGCCAGGATGCAAGTAATCAGCTTCTTTCATTTGACGAAATATTTGATTTGCCCAATCAAAATGATTTGAGAGATGATGTGAAGAAATTCGTCAAAAAACTAGGCAATGATGATGATGATAAATTATCTGTTTTATCAGACATTGAATCCATAATCACATTTTATTGTAAATCAAAATCTATTGCATACAACTCCAATAATGGATGGATTGAATTATTATTGCCTTTATTAAGTTTGAAATTACCGAGGGCTGATACTTACAATTTATTCGAGAGAATAATCAAACTTTACATTCCCAATAGCTGTGTCAAGAATGGTGTGCCATTCCATATATTGCGATTGGTTTTACAATACCATGACCCAGAGCTTTGTTCCTTTTTGGATACAAAAAGGATAACCCCAGAGCAGTATTGTTTGCCATGGCTCAGGTCTCTGTTTGCATCAACTTGTAATTTAGAGGTGGTACTTTTTATGTGGGATCTATACTTCCAAAGGTCAGACCCATTTTTCATATTTTTCCTCTGTTTGATAATGATCATCAATGCCAGAGAACAGTTACTCCAAATGAAGAGTGATGATAAAACAGCCATAATTGACACTCTTATTGGTATGCCAGCTGATCTTGAAGCCAATGATGTGTCTGATTTTTGTTCATTAGCTCATTATTACTCATTGAAGACCCCTCAGTCATTCCGTGAGGATGTTTTAGATGTGCTGTTCTCTGAAAGTGGAGTGGAAATAAATTCAAAACTATATTCTCAAGCCCTGTGCCTGCCTGTGGCCGTAAATGAGTTGATTGAGAGTGCTACTGTGGATGTGAATGTGGATAATGTCAAATTCTTCTTGGTTGATTGTCGACCTGCAGACCAGTATAATGCTGGTCATCTTTCTACAGCATTCCATCTGGATTGCAATTTGATGTTGCAAGAGCCTTCTGCTTTTACGACTGCTGTGCAAGGACTCTTGAATGCTCAGAGGCAGGCCTTGGCGGCCGGTTCTTTAGCGGCCGGGGAGCATCTCTGCTTTGTGGGCTCAGGCAGAACTGAAGAAGACAGTTATGCACACATGGTTGTTGCATCATTTTTGAAGAAAAACATAAAGCATGTCTCCATGTTAGATGGTGGATTCGTAGCTATCCACGAATATTTCGGTCCGCATATGACGGACTGCTTAGAAGAACACAACCCATCCACATGTCTGGTTTGTGCGCCCAATAACAATAATGGCGGCGCTGAATCGCGCCAGTCAAATGTTAGAGATAACTTGCCAGCTAAACAGTTGTTCAGTAAGCTGTCTTCAGCCATGAAAGCAAAAAGTCAAGAAGTTAAAGGGAAATTGATAGAATACATCGTGAATCCCAATTCCAACTACACTGGGGAGTGGCACGTCTCGGCGGGAGACAGAAAGGAGCAGAGGTATCGCAACGTCCCTCCAGTATTCAGTATCAACGACGAAGATGACGATTCGCGTTCTGACAGCATGAGAAAAGATTATACAGAATCCGATTCTGTGGAAGAAATAGTGGATGTTAACTCCTTCTTGAAGGAGCACAATGTCTTAGACAGCTTCCAATGTCAAGAAGTGCTGTTGAATGGTTACATGCACGATTCGTATCTGGTCGTAACCGAAACACATTTGATTATATTACGAGACATTCCAAACAAGCGTGGTGCTGCAAAAGTTATGTCTAGAAGACCATTGTCCACGATTGTGAAAATAACAGCGAAAAAGAGGCATCCAGAACTTATTACATTTAAGTATGGCTTGCCAGATGGCGATAATCTCCTTATCAAGGATATGGACCGATTCCTAATACCTAATGCTTCTATAGCGACGAAAGTCGTCTCTAACCAGATTGTCCATCAACTAGATAGCAAATAGTTTAAAATTATGAGAAATCAATCACATAATTTTTATCATTTTAAAACATTCAAAATAGAGATAAGCTGAGATGCACTAATGTATGATAGCCACGATCTTCGCTTTTGAACTTCGACAGGAAATCGTTATATCAACGAATTAAAACTAATCCATTGTTCATTAGACAAACGTGTTGTGGATTATGTTACCACAAACATATATTTTTTCCACTAGTCTTTGCTTTAGTGTTGTTAACTTCATACTTATATTTTAGAGGCTAAAGTTCAGGTCCATCCAGGTCCTGAGAGGACAGGCTAATATCCCAATATAACACGAGAAAAGTAAAAAAGAAGTCAATAAATTGCAAATCTAATAGTTTTATTTCGGTAAGTACTTACATGTTTTATTGTATATCTTATATTTATTAATTTTTTTTGTAAAGAAAGACTCTCCAGTCACATTAAGAAAAGCAGAGCTGTAAAGTGGTAGTAGATTTATGCACAATTGCACATTATATTTTGTCCAATTTTACATTCTATTTTTATGATATAATTAATATATTGAAATAAAAAAATACACCCAACAAATGTAAATACATTTGTGTGTATTTTTTAATATTTTTGAAATCATGTTATTAATTTTTATCTATATACATCTTATACCGAGTCAGAAGTATGAGAATCATAAAAGCTATGATTGACTCCTTAACCCTGTGGCCAACCACAGATCAAGCCCATTCCTATGCCATTAGTTAGTGACTGATAAGTGACGAACAATGGTCTGACTCCCAGGATTTGTGACAGCCCCGTTCCTGAGATATCAGCGAAAATACCTGGCCCACGGTTCTGGATCCAGAACCCTGTGGCCAAGTACTTTTGCAAATAATACACAAACCACTGCATCTTATGGCCCCAGATTTTTAATTTGCGTTAGAAACGCCAGTCACTAAGCCCTAGACAAAAAACTAACTTCCTAGACCCAAGAATACCGAAGTTAAAAAAGTCCGGTCTAACATTTTGAGGTTATAAAAATAACCTCAAAATGTTAGACCAGCTACCCGAAAGAAAATGCTAGGAGGCTGATTACTATGCCGAACCTTAGTGACTCATTTGTGACTAACAATGAACTGAGTCCCGGAATTCGTGACAGCCTAGTTGCAGAGATATAAGCGAAAATACTTGGCCACAGGGTTCTGGTCCAGAACCCCACAGGGTTCTGGTCCAGAACCCTGTGGCCAGGGCTTTTCGCTAATTTCTCAAAAACCGCTGCATATTATGACTCCATTTTTTGTATATGCTTTAAAAACGCCAGTCACTAAACCCTAGACCTAAAATTAGCTTCCTAGGTTGTTTAATAATAAATCCTAGAAACATGTTTTGAGGTTATAATTTATTAACAGAGTGACCATATATTTTGCTTCATTGAGACTTTCCTTGTTTTGCGTTACGCTACGTAATGCTATAGTTACCTATTGTCTATGGCATTCATATTCTAGAATATTGTTTTAGGCAGGCAAGTACCTATGTAGAGATGTTTCAGTCTAAATATGCATGCCTCTTCACTATCTTGGAAGTAAAACTAAAATATAATATTTTGCTCTGGATTGCCGCTCCTGGTTTCCGATTGAACTTCGGTATTCTTGGGTCTAGGAAGTTAGTTTTTTGTCTAGGGCTTAGTGACTGGCGTTTCTAACGCAAATTAAAAATCTGGGGCCATAAGATGCAGTGGTTTGTGTATTATTTGCAAAAGTACTTGGCCACAGGGTTCTGGATCCAGAACCGTGGGCCAGGTATTTTCGCTGATATCTCAGGAACGGGGCTGTCACAAATCCTGGGAGTCAGACCATTGTTCGTCACTTATTAGTCACTAACTAATGGCATAGGAATGGGCTTGATCTGTGGTTGGCCACAGGGTTAAGGACTCAATAAGCTATGCCTCTGTTATAAGGAATCATCGATGCTTTATTTACTAATTATGTACAAACCTTTTACAGAATCATAAAAATGTATTTAAAGTAAGTGCCTAATGTAATTATTCAGATCATTAATAAATTGCTAATTACATGATTACATGTAGGTATTAATTACACTATTGCAGTTTACTTGTAGGTCGCATACTAGTATACAGCAAGTAGTTATACGGCAGTATATACCTACAAGAAAAGTTAATTAGGTAGGTAGGTAGGTAGGTACTAGGTACGTAAGTATTTGATTTTTCTTAATTATGTAAGTGGTACCTACATTGTTTTTTTTATTTATGGTTTAGTACCTACTCTCACAAACCGTATTATTTATTCACAAATGTACGTTACGAACGGTACGTTGGTACTTATTAACGTAAAATATGAATAAGGTTACAGATAATTGCCTGAATTGATATAGACTAAACTAAAGACCTAGATTAGATCTAGACTCTTAACTAGATGGAATTTCATTTGATATGCAATTTCATAAATATATAAAAGGCTTGATACCACTGAACGTTAAGACTGGAAATTTCGAGGGTTTGTTCGCCAGGAAGCGTAAACGCCTACTAAGAAAGGAATTTTGTTAATTCACAACACAAACGAAGTTGCGGGCGTCGTTAAGTAAGTATTACAAAATCGACGAAATAAATGATATTATTATAGTATTTTGGAAGTTTTATGGTATTAAATTGGGGCGCGATGGCGCAAATTGGGAGAGGATTGGACATATCCAGCAGTGGACTGCGATAGGCGATTATGATGAAGATGGTTTAATTAATATAATTGGCTGCTGCCGTTTTAATTAAAGTAAAAATAAATAAATAAATAAATAAATGGTATAAAAGCATAGCAACAGACTTTTCTTTGCAATCTTTCTAATACAACGGATAGGTCAAACATACAATTTGGTGGTTGCCTTCTGTGCTCTATTTCAAATCACCATACTGAATTTCATAATTGACTTAATTTTTAGGGCGAATGATTTCTGGCATGGATTTATTTATCATTTGTACCATGCATGTGAGATCACTGAGGGCAAACATAAGAAAAATCTTAATTTTATCCTCCTATGACTAGTTCCTACTTTGATCCCCTCTCATATAAATATAAGGTAGTACTTAGTCATACTATGAGTCAAAAATAACTTCTAAAATAATATGATGAATTTTGAAACAATTTTTCTCTTAGCTTTAAATTATACATATTAATTTTGAGAATCGGGGTTGGTAAGGTAGGTACTGGTTAGCATTAGAAGATATTTATTGCTAGGCAAAGAACCTCTTTAGAAGTATACATAACATTCGTTGTGATAAAACTATCGTCAGGCGGTCATAGGAATAGGACTTCATAATGTATAATATACTTATTATTTTTGCATACTTTATTACATACCTAGTTAGATGTACCTATATTAGTTACTTATTTCCTTATTCTAGCTTAATTAAGTCTGTATTCACAATATTAATTTAAAACTTTTTATTCACGGTTGGTAGGTTAGCTTTCAACAAAATTTAGAGAAAGTACAATATGGCTAACTCATAACACGTCAAAGTTAGTCTTATGCACACTCACAATGTGCGGATTATTTCGTTTGAGTCTACGTGTAAATGAGACAGATTCAAATTTAATGCAATAATTGAGTGATTTATAGGTACCTACCGTATAAATAAATGAGACAGATTCAAATTTAATGCAATAATTGAGTGATTTATAGGTACCTACCGTATATTTAAAAAAAATGCTGCGGTGGGAAGCCTATCTTTCAAACAAGCAAGCCTTTTCAGAGTCTACTTACCTATACCTCAGTTCGAACACTCAAGTCGCTTTAATATAGTTTATGGCTTCATCTTCATCCACTGTGGCCTACCCACAATTTCGCCTTTTCACTACTTTAACCTCAAGGCCTGTTTTCACTTTGATTAGTTGCAGTGCCGGTGCCATGTGCAGGAACCTAAGCACATTGGAAAGTCAACGGCATGCGGCATCGACAGAGCGACTGCAACTGCACCCTATACTTGCTCTTATAATGACAGTAATAAACGAGCTTAGTTACCTAAAAATGGTCACCTGCACTGCAAATGTAAACTAATAACAAATGGGCCTTCCCTTCCTACATTATACGCTTATTGATTCGTTAATTCATGCTTACATAAGTACCTACTTATTATGTACATATAATTATGTACAAAGAGTGGTCTATTTAAACTTACTATTAATCTCATAACTTACACTCTAATAAGGAGATCTCCCAAGGAGTTTTGATATGTATCCAGTATTTTGGCGGCTCGTATCCTAGGCACAACAATGGCAAGGTCAAATAAATCACTTACCGTTCATTTTATTGTTAAAAACGTTCTTATCAACAATAACGAATTAACGGAACAAGAAAATAAATACATACCTACTCTTATAATTATAATTCTCAATAAGTTCCTATCTTAAAAACAACGAAATATCTACTAAATTAAAACAATGATATGCTTATAACATCAAACATTGGTAGAAAGACATGGCCTGCCTGCTACCATAGAAAATGATAAACTAACTAAACGCACATTGTTTTCCAAAATAATTCACAATAGCTGTTACTATAGCAAATATCACACGCGAAAATGTACCTATTTTAAATGAACATTATGTTTTTATCACAGCCCGTTTTGTATTACTTATAATTTTACAGCTAAGTACCTAAAGCGCGACGTGGAGTAAGTAAAGTAAACAAATCAATGACGAAAGAGAGGTTTCTGCTGATGTGTTGGACTCTGCTAGGGTGAGGTTAGCTGCAGGCTGGGTGTACGTCGACGGCCGGATGACGTCAACTGTATTCAGAAAAAAATATATAATTAATAATAAATTAATATTTTGGACATTTTACACAACGCCATCTAGCTCCAAACCATTAAAAAGACGCCCAGACTCAGAACAAACACCGATGTCCATGACACAAATGCTTGTCCTGAAGCGGAAATCGAACTCGCGACACATTGTCACTCGATCAATCGTGTCGTCAATTTATGATATTATAATAATGTTTCGGACATTTCACGGTACGCCACCTACACCTAATAATCTAAGCAAAGCTTCTATTACATTATTGCCGTTATAAAAAGACAATAAGTTTTTATAAATAACCGAGAATAAAAATTTCAGTCGTTGTTATGATTGTCTTGATGCGCTAATCGATCCCGTGACACCGGATTTATTTATTTAGTTGCAGCGTAGTGGTTATATTCTCTTTGAGTTGCAGTGCAACTATCGTGCAGGCAAGTGGGTTTACATTTACTGTCAAACAATTGGCTAGTTTTTTTCAGAAATCTCTATTTCATTCATAATATCAAGAGTGGGGATATTACTAGAATAAAAAATAGTAGCAAGTTTGTAGAGATTTTCTTAAATATTTTAGTTATTTTAACGTAGCATCCGTACTGAATTTACATTTGCTACGGGCGTAGATATTCTACGGCGTAGATCGTCTACGCCGTAGCAGGAAAATCGCGTACCAAGTCAGAGGTAAAATTAATGACCTACAATGTTTTATGTGTCAATCGGTTTTTTCGGTGTGATTGAATAACAAACATCCGTCGCTTTCTTATTTGTAATATAAATACATTAATGTTTTAAGTGTGATCGTCTCACCAACAACAGTATCATTTCTAACATCAGCAAACTTGTCTTCGATACTCCTGAACTCGGGTATCGTGCTGACGCAGGTGATCTCCAGCCGGCCGGTCGCGACCAGTTGTAATTCAGACACGGTCACGTACAGGTCTCTCTTGTTCGGCTTGCGGCTTTTGTGGCGACTAGTTGTGGTCCGTATAACGTTGAAACCCTCAGGATCTTTAATATCTGCCACCTATTAAATTGAAAAATCAGCGTTGATAAATGTCTTAATATATTTTTCTATAGGTACCTATACCTACCCGTAAGTTGGCAAATGATAATTGGGGGGGGGGGGGACGGACACTGTGAAAATTTTAATACAATTTGGCAATTTGTACCATAAAATTATTACCACTTCTCTGTCCTTTTCGAAAGTCTACCGCGCTAAAAGCAACATAATTCCTTGTCGTATAATATCAAAATGCCTGTAAACTAACATCGTAGGCACCTCAGCGTACATTGCACGTGGAAACATAATGGTTGATTTGCATAAAAGTAATTTCCTTGAGCTCAGATAGACCAACCTACACAACAACAACACAGTAAATAAAACACGGTATCATCATTACTAATATCACCAACGTTATCCTCTGGCGTGCCTAAAAGCTGCCAATTCATTTTCGCACGGAGATAAGTCTGCTAAGTTTAATTTATTCACGGTATGTACTATGTAGGTGCAAAGCTAAATGTTTATAAAATGCGATGCGTTACAGCTTACAGTACATTCTAGAAAATAATTGTAGTGCATTACACCACAATAGGCAATGGCAAGTGCTCCAATGGGCTAAGCCGTATACAATTTACAATTTTTTTCATAAATGTATGTATATATGACAAAGGGGCAAGTGCGCATAGCATACACACACATACATAATGACATCTCGGGAACCAGTAGAGTTATTGAAAAAAGTGACACCAACTAAAATCGGCTGCAGAATCAAAACCGTATCCGTTTATCAAGAAATGCATCGCACTTGCCCAACTGACCTTTATTTCCCTGTGCTAATACCTGATCTTTAAGGCTACATCCAGGCGGCCGCGTCGCGACATGAGAAGCGTGAGTCAAGGCAACCAGTGGAGTAGGAGTGCTCAATCCCCCTTCGTATTGGAAGGTTCTCTGGGAACCCCGTCTACCGTTTCGTTCGCTCATCGGCACTCGAAATTTAAGAGAGTAAGCGACGAGCTCGTCCATCTGAAACGACAATTTATTTTACGATACACTAAAATGTTTTGTCTCTTAACAGTTAAGGGAACATCTTGAGTGCTTTCGCATGCAGCGATTTGTCTTTCTGTTTTACGATTTTCACTTTACTCGCTGTCTATATTTTAGTAGGTTACCTACCTTCAGACGTGCTACACTATCGTATTTACTTTCGGTTTCACTGAGTGTTTTGTACGTTTATTTGTATCGGTTATATTATAACTATTTCAACTCGTGTTAAAAAGTGCTGAAATTTTAATAGGTAGTCTTTGAATAAGTATAACGCCTGTGATATACGGACGGTCATGCATGGCGAAGCAGCTTGACGTATGTACTTTACTTACTCGGAAAAAATAAGCCTAAAACGAGCGGCACGTCTGTGATACCTACGCAGTAACTAGTGTTACCGTGGTTGGGCAGGTCATGTACCTACTCGTAAGTACCTTCGTTCCGTTGATGAACCATGTGATGTGAGGCGCTGGTAGAGCCGGCGCGGTAGTGCAGTTGGCGCGCAGCGTCTCGCCAAAATTGAGGTAACGAGTTGGGAAATCGATGCGGGGATGATGCTTCTGGGGGTCTGTTGATAACAATATACCCTAGTTTCATAAAAAAAAAATGTAACTTATAAAATGTTGTTTATATTCAACAATACCTATTCCATTCTACGGGTTCTTTTGTTACTGCGGCAGCGGCAGCAATCGGGCGGGCCCTTTCCTAAATTAAATTTTAATGATAATCTTATAAAATAAGTATTTTGGTTAAAGTTGTAGTTATACCTACCTAACGTGCCTACTAGGGCATAGTACCGGGAAATCCCGATTACTTAAAATTTAGTGTATAAGAGTTTTTTTAGGGTTTTAATCTTTAAAACCATAGCTAAATAGTGCATTCTGTTAGTTCAAAGAAGGAAAGACAGTAACTCCTCTACCCACTAGATACTACCCGCCCATGTTACTAAATTTCAAAGGTGCTGTTGATGTTCAGAACTTAGGAAATGTTGCAATATCAGCTTATTGTTGGTATCGTCGACTCAATGCATTTATTTAAAGATTGACATGGGCTTTGGGGTTGTTTGTACTGACGTGACGGTCTTTCCACAACCTAAGCCACTGAACGTATCATTTTTATTTCTTATTATTATTTTATTATGAGCCTGAATCGTCCCACTGCAAGGCAAAGGCCTCCCTTCCTTCTTTCCACTCTTTTCTGTCAAGGGCAACTGTCTTCCAGTCTTCCAAGTAGGAGTCTAGCTCGTCTTTCCATCTTCTCCGATGTTGTCATCAACAGTTTATTAGCCTACTATTAATAAGAAATAATGAATAATGATTCCGTTTTCTGCAATGCGACTGTGCTTTATGTTTATTAAAACCAGCTGACTATGTATATACGGGTTTATAAGGTTGTTAATGACATTAATTCCCTTCAAGTATCTCAAACTCCAAGCGTAGCTCGTTTCATAGTGTATTATTGCGTCGTTTATCTAAATAGATATCTAGCAGAACAGTGAGTGTTCACGCCTTGGTTGAGTATTTCATTATGGGTAGCACGCACTGGTTAAAAAGCAACGGGTTGTGTCGAAGATACAACCGTAAATTATAAGTGGATACTTCTTTATGTTACGTCTTTGACAAACATTTTAAACTGACACATATACTTATCGATAGTTTATCGCAGAGGAAATTAATAAAATTGGCACTTTCTTATTTTAACATACTTATGAGGCCGATCATTGACATTGACATGATCATTGAGCATTGGCTTGTGAAGATCAATAACAAATAACAAATAAAGTACGATTAAAAACTATTATTTTATCAGAAATCAAATCAACCTTCGTTTAGAAGTGTTGTTACGCATGTGACGTACTAACTTTTGAACTGTAATCCTATACAATCCTGCAAACAAAGAAATATCCACTTCAAAACTTTCGTTTTAAGCCATTTATACTTGATATATAACTTAAAAATTGGGACTGTATTGTTAATGCAATATTCAATTAGTTACGCGAATTTTCTCTCTTACAAATCATGCTTGCAGTAAATTATAAAAATATAACTTATAACTTTTCGTTATATTTCGCTCGACTTTTCTTTATTTTATCGTTTTCTGACGAGTTTTCTTTTTGACTTAATAATAGGCTACTAATTATTTTCGGGAATACCGAAAATCCCGGTACTCCCGGTTCCAGCCGTGTGCCGGTACCGAAATCCCGGTACTGGAAAAAGGAACCGGTACTGGAGGCCCTAGTGCCTACTAAGATCATTATCGTTTCCTTATCAGTCATTATCTACAAAACAAGCGAAACTCTGTCTCAAATCCACCCTTCGAATTGGAGTTACCTCAAAGTTTAGAAGTTACGCGCGAAATAAAGGGCTCGAATTCTGATTTGGGGTAAAATTTTCAGAGGATATTTTAACTTAACGTGTGTGCAATAATTTGATAGGTAGGTACCTACCTACCTACCGCTACCGGTGAGATGAAAAGGAGCTTGCTTTTGCATGAGTTTAAGGATGGAAAGATTGCGAAAAAGATAGGTAAGCGGATGTGAGCTGAATATAAAATGTGCGAGCATGATCTGATCTTACCGAGCGAGAGGCTGGATTTGAAAGATAGCGATTCTCTGGTGGCGTTTATGCTCGAGAGATATTACATATTTTCTCATACTTCGTTACTATAGCGTGCTGTAGAGTAATTGGTTGTGGGAATTGGTAATTAATAAGTACCTACATCTACTCGTTAGTCAGAAGTTTAATATGTTTGGTGTAGCATCTGTGTAGATAGTGCAGGTTAGATTGATAACTATTTACACATCTGACGCTTTGGTTTATATTTTCGGCAGGTACAGGGAGTAAATAGATGTCGTCAGGCTTAGTGTTCGTTGGACCACATGAAAGTGATGTCGTGCTCAAATGAGGCATAGGACATCATCCGATTTTCCAAATTTAGTCCGAAGAAAAAAAAAAGTAAATACTTGTAGAGTGACCATTGCCTGATATGTTTGTAGATGCTCGCTTAGTAGGTATTGGTGCTTGAATACCCATGTGATTGGCCACTTGGCACGAATCAAAGGTAAGTAAACCTTGGGTATAGTTTACATGCATGGCATTCCCCAATATGCGTTTATGAATTGATTCAATATGGTGAGAGCCTTTTATCAGAATAAACTTGGTGTCGACGTGAATCATCGGTTAACTGATGTCGGAGGGGGAGAATTCAGCTAATATTAGTCTTAGGAGTATAAATAATTTATAAATTCTTTGCCATCCATTAGTGAATTTCCGAAGCGTCCCAATTTTACAACATCCTGTTTGTGATCATGACTGAATTTTGTACCTACCTTGTGACGTGACGCTTCATCGTCTTTTATAGCTACCTACTTGCGACTACATCTGCGTGGTGTCAGAATAAAAAGTAGCCTATGTCCCTTAATCAGTAAAAATTTGAACACCCTCTATTCAGTTTGTTCATTAATAACTGAATACTTACAAGCGTTTTTATCAGGTACCTAAGTTAACAGCGAGTAGGTATAAGGTGGGTTTAAAATAGTGTTTGTCCACTCCATCATTTGAGTACTTAGGTAAAAATGTGTAATTTTAATCCACCATTGTAAGTAACATTGGGGGATTAAAATTCGATTAGCTCACTATCACATCGTAAATAATATTAGACTACTTACTAGAAACAATATAACAAAGATCTTTGTCATAATTTAATATCAGGTGAAATAACTGCGGAGGTGGTTATGTAAGATATGTTCGAACTACAAATGTGCGTGAATCCAGCTCAGGAACCACGGGACGCTGGCAAATGCTGACGGATATCCTAGCTCACAGCCATCTCGAGCCACAAACGAGCTCACTCCAATCAATACGGGCTGGCCATTACTGGAGACTATCAAAGGACCGCCAGAATCCCCTTGGCAAATCCCCACGTTTCCCGCTCCGTTTGTGCAAATGTTCGAGTCCAGAATGACGTCACCGTAGAAAGCTCTACAGTGGGTTAGTGATATCACTTGCAGGAAGACGTACCTCACCATTGTGTTCGTAGTCGGATTAATTACGTCTGAGTACCTTCCGTAACCGCTTGCACTCGCCCACGCTCCAGTGTAGTCGAACGTCTGGAACGCGCCGTACGGCAATGAAACAGGCTGGATTGTGCTGGAGAACGGGACTTGAACCGGAAGATACAGCATAGCGACGTCATTGGCGAATGTCTTGTGATCGTAGTTTGGATGGAGAGCGATTGAAGAAGTCAATATTCTCAGTCCTCCGTGGAACAGGAACGGCGAGCCTAGAACCACGGTGAATCGCCACGCCTGGTATCTGCCATCGAACCAGCAATGCGCAGCCGTCAGAACTCTCGTGTGCGTCAGGAGTGATCCACCGCACGCAGAAGGTGAAGATAGTCCCCATACGTCTATGAGCAGCCCGGCGAGGAATGGGTAGAAGTTTATCGGTGCAACAGCTCCGCCGACGATCGGGTTTGCAGCAAGATGGAGCTCGCGCTGCTGGATTTCCTGGGCATTTTTAATGCCGACCTTCTCATGCCACCCTGTATAGTCCTTGTCAGTTTCCTGACTCCATGACTCATGGGCACACAGGAGGGCCAAAATGACAAGCCCACGCATTTTATATTAACTATTTCCATGAAGTGTCTCGTTGTTTATAAACAGCTACCAAATCTTATCAACTTTTTTCAAAGATAAAGTACCTACATATTAATCCATTACTTAACTGTTTTATAACCATTAATTTAAATGATTAATACCTACTCTCACATAGATAATAATAAAAAAAAATGGGTTGTTTCCTATTGCATCTGAGGATATTGTTCTCGAAAAAATTAATAACATAGGGGAAGGGGGGGCATAACGGGGACGCGAGGCACGACGGGGCCACCCACTCATACAAGTAACTACGCACACTAGCCGTGTTTTGTTTTTACCAATAAGAGGGCATTTTGCATCTAACTTCGGTGCGGAAGTAACCGGCGATCAGATGCACGCGTTTATTTTTGACGACCAATTCTTTTTTCCGGCTTCATTTCATCTTATTTTGAGTGGTTACCAAAACGCGTCTAAAAAGGTAAGTGTTTAGATTACTGCTATAGTTTTTTTTATGTGTATTACTACTAACATCAACTATTGATATGTTTTGAGCAAAATCACTCTGACCTAGAATCCAATTTTTGGTTCGTTATTTAAAATTCTGTTAGGTATGGGGGCATAACGGGGACATGGCTATGGGGCACAATGGGGTACCCTGTTGTGCCCCGTCCCCATTATGCCCCTGAATGGTTTGTTAATATTACAATAACATTATTTATTCTGTTTTAGGTTTAAAAAATGGTACTAACTTACAAAAAGAAAAGTTCGAGAGGTAGTTGGACTGTAATAGGCATGAAATTGATGCAATTTTAAGCAAATCAGCAGGTTTCATAAAAGTAGCTCAATTGCACGGTGTTCCACAGAACACATTGGAGCGTCACGTCGCAAAAATAAGGAAGGGCGAGGTATCTCTTAATTCAGCTCCAGGTGGAGAAAATGATAAGGAGGATGTCTTATGCATCTATTGCATTGACTCGAACCACACTTATTTGAAGTCTTCGGAGCGTTGGGTGGCCTGCCAGCTATGTGGACAGTGGGCCCATACATCCTGTGCAGGAGTTGACGACGCAGATTTTGAAGAAATCCACATCTGCTTATTCTGTGACAAATAAAATAGTGCCCCGCACTGGTACCCCATACTGCCCCTACCCTGGGGCACGATGGAGTTTTCATGAGGGTTTCGTGAAATTAAAATTAAAAATATTATTTGATTTCTTACTTCAGCAAATTCGGTGCCAATTGATAGATTAATAAGTAACCAAAGAGTTGTCATTAGTTTTCATTAAAAAATATATTATATAATTTTTTTGTTGTTTATTTCCCTTAGCGTCCCCGTTATGCCCCCCCCTCCCCTACATTGATTTTCATCGCCTGCAAAATTTTTGGTACAAAAATATAAATTATATTTTTATTACTGTGTCTGCGTAATTAATAGTGGCTGGGATTCCAAAGCTTGTACGATTAATTAAAATATTTAAGGTTTCATTTACAGCGTACGTTGCAATTATTTTTTTTATTTAAATGGCCAAATATAGTAGTTAAGTAGATAGTTACTACTTTGTGTAAGTAACACAAATAAACTAAAATTCATTGTTACAACAAGCACTTCAAAAAAATCTCAAACAATAATAGTACCTAGTAGGTGTAATAATAACATTTAAAGTAACCTACACATTAACATTCAAGGCTAGAGTTAAGATAAGGGAATTATATCTCTGTTTTAACTTTTAAGAATAACGAGGGTTCTAAACTTATGCGTTATCTTTTATCTTAGTTTACAGTTTTAGTCATGTCTATTTTGGATACAAACAAAAGGTAAAAAAAGGTTATTCATAAAAAAAAAATGTTATGAAGAAATACTCGTATAGAACGAGTTGCTGTTACAAAAAATTAATTAAATATAACATAGACCGTACACTAAGAAGGATAATAATCAAGTAAAATGATAAACGATAACCTAGGTGCAAATAAAATCTCTACTAAATAAATTTTGCACAATCAGGTAAATCAGAGAGCGTCTGCTCCAACTTTTCACCGACTCTGTTACTTGGCTCCGAACCGGCCGGATCCTACGTATGTACTCGTATGAAACGTTACAGAGCTTTTCATTTATTCAAGTCAGCGTTCTAAAATTTCTGTATTGGACGGAAACAAATTGGAAACCTAATCAGCGCAGGTACTATTTCTGGTTCTGATATAGATCTAGTTTATTCAGCTTATCTCTAATGAGTGACTTATAGAAACGGAACATTCCTTTCCTACCTCTAGAAATAAAGCCTTGAAATCCATTTCAGGAAAAAATAACATTAGGTACATGATATGACACGGAATCTAAATACCTAATCGTTGAGTCAATATTTGTTTTTTTTTTATGTAAACATGTGACGAGACGTACAGTCTTGTATACACTGCACACTACTACATGATGCACAGAATTGTATACACTCCCAAGTTTTCACATTTATATTACTCTTAATTTGGCAAAGATAAGTGCACGCAAGCATTTTCAAATTAATGTATATAGTCATAGTCACCTTACTTTTTTTGTCAGAATTCTGGTCAAAAGAAGAATGTCTTTGAAAAAAAGAGTATAATATAAATGTGAAAGCTTGGGAGTGTATACATGTCTGTGCAGCTGACTGTACCTACTAAGCGCTCTCCTGATGGTAAGAGATCACGATTACTCATGATCAGAACTTACTGTTACAGTGCTGTGTAGAACTTTGATTAAATTTTTGATGTTCAGTCTCGATAGCCTATAATTTCACTAGTTACAGTAGGTACCTTTTCTTACATAGGTACATAATTTGGTATGTATGAATTTAGTGTTATTTTATTAGTTCAAATTGGAGGGCCTCTAAACCCGAGGAAATTAAAAAGTGTACCCTTCTTTTCCAAGCGAAATTCAGTAGATTCTGATTTATCACGTTCTGCCCAAGTTCCATTAATAGAAATGGAAGTCGGGTCCTTACATAAATCTTGTACCCCGTTTGGCCATTATTTTGTAAAAAGGAAAGCAATGATTTAAACACTTATTGAAAATCTATTTTTTTGACAACTGTGCTTGCTAGCTCTACCTTTTTCATTGGATTAATACTTCTTCCGATAAACTGATAAAACTTTCGCATATAATTCCTTTGTTTAAAAATGTAGTGATATAGCTATTTCTTTACTTTGATTAATTACAACAGATAACTTCCTAGAAAGCAATACCTACATAATATTACAAATCTTGCCATAGAAACAGGTTATATTCGGTTTTATAGAGCTAAGTAGAGCTTTGTCTCTACCACTCATATAATCACTTCTTCTTCTTCTTATCATGACACTAGTTATTTCTAACCAATGTGGTGAAAGGATTTCAAGTGCGCCTCGAAGAGGCTCCTTTCGTGCACTTGACACATGTTTTCGAACTTGTTAGGTTCTATGATATGTTGGTTTCCTGACGATGTTTTCCTTTACCGTTAAGCATGTGTTTTAATGCACAAATAGATTTTTTAAACAGAAAAATCCATTGGTGTACGACTGGGTTAACGAACCACGATTGACGAACCCACGACCATCGTAACGAAAGTTGAGGCACTTTCCACTCGGCCAACACGGCTTCTATCACTAAAGATGAATAATAAATTAAACTTTGCAGTCAATTCAATTTTAAAATCCCATGGGACTGCGACAAACAAAAAGCACTAAAATATTAAAATATTTACTATGGATTGTTGTGAGAGCATCCCAATTAATCCATGTACATGTACCTACCTTATATAAAACAATTGACGGAGGGATAGTTATAGAAGATACTGAAATCTATAACAACAATAATTCAAATAGTTTTTTCATTTTCTACAGAGTTTTATTCCTACGTTTACTCAAGTACCTTGCGATTGCGACCTAAAAGAGCAATAGGTACCATGAAAAAAGTAATGACCAAGTTAGCTCATCCAAGTGGTAAAAAGCGCAATTTATTTTAAAAGCCTACTATCTTTAAGAATAAGACAGGTAGCCAGATAAGCGAAGACTTACGGAACACTGTAAGCTGCTTTTCACTAGACGCTTTCGTGTAAATGGGAGTGTCCATGGAGACTTCGCATGAGTAACTGCCGCTCGCCGCGAAGTCCAAGTTCTGCAGGATGATCGAGTTCTCTGTTGCAAGTGCCAGCTGAAATAGAAATAGTTTTGATAAATCACATATTCAAATACCGTACTTAGGTACCTACAAACATACTAACAACGGGGCATAGATATTTAGGTAATATAAGTATGTATTCAGATAAAAAAAAACTGTATAATTCGCAGCATATAATTGTTTTAGCTATGTAATTAAATATCTCTTACATTTTGTCATGCTCATCACCATATACCTAGCAAAATAATCGTTAGTAGTGCTCGTCTTATTTGGTGGTCAGTCTCAAAGCCCAGTAATTTCACTAGCTACAGTACCCTTCAAACCAGAACACAGATATGTTTTCACATTACTGCGGAATAACTGGCAATGTGTTATTTCGGTAACCCTGTAAACGGGAGCTGGGCCTTTCAGTTGACATTGGACATACATATTAATTCTCTTTCTTATCACTGGGTGTGCCTGCACCTGCATTCACCTATATTCCTGCAAGAGTGACCCAGAACTGAGGTCGACCTGTTACGCCCCTCAATGGAACGAGCATTGTGCATGCGATGGAACGCCGAATTAATTTAAGTGCGCTTTTGCTGTACCCGCCTTGTATTTTTTATGTAAAGAAGTATCGAGACGAGCTAGGTGCTGAAACATTCCGCTCTATTCATTAATGGATGGATCACAAGGGAAAAGAAAAAAAAAGCCATTATCTTTATTACTTGGCGGCAGAATATGTATGTACATATTACTCATCTCATGTATCTGGCACTGTGCTGGTACCTATGCCTATTTTGAATCCTGCAGGAGATGCTTCCTAATGGAAAATGGAGTGAGTTCAGAATTCGGAATCATGAAGACCTCAAAACCGCCAAACAAAACACAGATAAGGAATAATCAATAAGTACCTACTAGGAAATAAATTGGGATTTCCCAAAAATATTGTTGCGATAAAGAAATTATTTTTGGTATAAAGTACTTTACATATAATACTTTAATATGATGTGTACCTATAAAATAATTATCAGTTTAATTACTAAAAGTACTAATCATAAATCAATATAGAATAGAGGTACCTACATAATGATATAATGATAATTTGAATACTAAAAACAAATCGAACACGAGTTGAAAGATCATGTACTATCGTCTTTTTAACCGAGTCCTAATAATTTTAATCTTATTTTACTTTGTCTTCTGACAGGCGACTGATAGGTACTGGGATATTATGAGTTAAAATATAGGACGCTGAATTTCGTCCTAGTATCGTTATAGTATTTCGTAGACTATTGCGATCACACATACTTAGCTCTTTCATAGATTGTAACGGGTATTTATCGCGCTCACCTTATTTATTTATTGTTGTTGCAACACAGCCGAAACATCGGGATAAAAACTAGATAACGTGAGCGCGATAAATACCCGTTACAATCGAATAACTCATTAAATATCTTAGTCACCTATGTATTATATTTATACTTTCACCTAAATAATGAGATTTTTTTTTATTTAAGTACCTAGGTACATATAGCGAATACCTAATCGTCACTCCCATCTTTAACATTTAACAACAGCTTTAGTGGATTTGTTGGCAGAAACCGTTTAATTCATTAAGATTGATACAATTAGGCGGCGAACAGCGAATACTCGCCTACGCCATCTTTCCTGTACAGTAGCCATCTTTTAACTTTCTTTCGAGGAAAGTTTTACAAATTATAGTACGCGAACTTAATATAATGTATTCAAAAAGGAGTGGTAATTTCCTGGCCAAACTTAGGCAAATTGCTTAAAACTTTCAGCGTGGGGCCTGAGAGCAAACACAGAGATTACCTATTCAGTAAAAGTTGGGGTAGGTTACCAAAATCGCTAATGTTTAGCCTGATTAGGCTGTTTTTTTGCGAAAGTTATAATAACTCCCTAAATTTACTGAGTAGCAAATGAATGCGTTGGACATCAGTGACAATTAACAATTTGCCGGTTAGTTGAGTAAACATCAAGAGAGAAGGAACGTGTTGTTTACAGAGCCTGTTACATGCCTCATCTACAATACGGCTCCCCTGTACTCTAACCACTTAAAACTTTGTCATGTTGGGTTGGACTGTAAACGAGAATGAGAGACAAGCGCAGAGATAATTGTGATAAGAGTACCTTTGACCATAGATCCGAGGCTACATTATTTCTAAACATTGCAAACGTTTTGTTATAGTACGATTTAGCTCGATTTCAGAAATTGAAATGTTACGATAATGGTGACTATCAGCGGCATCAGAAATTCCGCACCAGAAATGTGTTGTAAATAAATTTAGAGTTCGTTTCTCGAAGTCCTAGTTAATGAGTGAAAAATTAAAAAGCGCAGTGCTTACAAGTATTTAGGTCCGTCGTGTGCTGTCTTCAAATTTTAGCAAGAAATAATTTTGTAAGATTATGAGGTATATTAATCTTATTGAAATAGGTATAACGTTAGGTTCAACAAATTATTCAATTGCGTGGTTGCCCTACTGTGCTGCTGCCGCAAACCTGCAATAAACGTTTGTTTTGTAACTATGTTGTAGTTTTTTATGATTTTCGTTTTTGTATTCTATACCTACGTAGTATTTTTTTAAGTACCTAATGACAGCTTGGTAGCTTACGAAGAAAGTAGGCAGGTAGCCTGTTTCTTGTACATAACCTACTTACCATTTTATTTCTTTTCCTTGGGTTAATCGTTCACATTAAAACCACCGGAGGTAATCCAGACTCCTTTAAACTTCAGGCTACTTTTTTATAATGAACAAAGCCTTAAAAAGGTTGAATTGCCAGAAAGGAAGTAAAATTTTTATGATTACTTACAAAAAATGCGGCCCATTACTTAACTTCCTTCGTCGTGTCAGTATAGTATAGCTTAGTTACGTTAGGTTTAAGTAAATTACTCGACGATGTGTCTTATTATTTTTATAGCGACATAAACAAGTAGGTAGAGCTATTAAAATATGAGTAGGTATTGTATATAATATATCACGCATTGGTTAACGGATGAAGCTTATGAATAGGTAATAGAACTTCTAAAAACTATCCGCCTACAGTCGTTAAGCAAATCCTTTGTAAATCTAAATAGATTAACTATTGATAATCCGAACTAGAATTGGAGCACACGATATGATTGGGGTAATAATAACTAAGTATCTACCTACCTAACGTGTGACGTAGCCTAACGAGGATGCAGCGCTGTAGCGCAGCGGGGCCATATTGCCGTTACCCACCTCTCGTGGAATATCGACAGGGTAAAACTTAGGCAAGGTGATTAACGGGGTATTACTAAAATTAAAATATCTATAGTTTAAATACCGATGATCAAAACCCCTAAAATATTTTCGTGAAGCCAAATTATAATTAGAGATGGTATCAACATATTATATATCTACGGGCCTATTACTATGTATGTTGTTGCCTGTAAATAAAAATATTAATATTATTATATTATATTTGGTACCTATTTTTTACTGCAAAAAGTTTTTTTGGTTAAAAATAATGAATCTGCAAATAATGATGATGAATACGGAAATACCTACTTTCGTCAGCAAATTTAAAACTCAAATCAAAATGATGTTAAATGTGCCACATTCCGCCAATTAACCTTGTCGCGACATAATTTGAAATCGATTTCATTCAGGGGTCATACCGCGAAGCTTGTTTAATATTATAATTTGATCCTGCCAATATATGTAACAATGTACATAACAAATAAAACGTTATAACAGTTCAGCGACTCGTATAAGGTAACTACTACAATCTATATTACAAAATTTACAAAAGGAAACAATTGGGCCACCCATAGACCATTGCAAACGATCTATATGTAGCTCAACTGATCCAACTCGATACCCGATGGTTTTACCACCTACCAATATGATTTATTTTATACTAGCTGCTCTACCGGGGGTCCGAGACTAATATAGTAGACTAACCTCAAATTAGTTCTGTGGGTTGCACGTGATTGAGTTGTCCAACCATTTATCCCCACAAATTATCGCATTTATATTATGAGTGGGTTTATACTAAGAAAAATTTAAACGCGGAGAAGAATTTAACTTTGAGTTCATACCGTCCGAAAGGGACCGAAGTCTTAAATGGTTATCATAGGTAGACCTACCTATGTAGTGAAAATGATATTAAATTCAGGACCAAAAACTCAAATGAATTATACATAAACAAGGATTTCACATTAGGACCGCGAGAGGACGACCGAAATCACACTTTGCCTCTCCCGTTATACTTACGTAGAGCAGGGGACCACCCTTATTCGTTTATCCCAAAAGAATAAGGATTGAATAATAACTATTGAAACTGAATTTTCGGGACACACAGTTTGTTCTTGAATGGTCATGGATTTTTATTGCTTGGACGACAAAGAAGTTGAGTTTCATTGGATTTCGATTTCGATGGAAATGCGCTCTTTCGTTTTCTACCGTATTGTGGCAACATTTCGTTTGAACAATCAATGCATTATAGAGATTTTTAAACACATCTGAGATTCAGTTTTTAAATATGTTAAGAATTGGATCAATCAAACCATTACCTACCTCTACCTCCTACCATCAAACAATGAAGTCAATGAAAGTCTCTTGTTACGTGTGCAAATGTAGAGTCTATATGTATACTTTTAACTATGTTATACAAACACATTATTTATACTTGTAGATATGTTATACATGCACAATATGCACATTCATTAGCAGCACAATTCCATGGTTAGAATCAGGTTTTCATTGGTATTTTTAAATTAAGTAACTAGAGGACGTGATGGCCGAGTGGATGAGGCCCTTACCTTGCGATCTGATGGTCGCGGGTTCGAATCCCGGTGGCAGTCATACGTAAATGGGTTTTTTCTGTCGAAAAAATCTATGTATGCATCCCACGTTCTCGCAACGGTGAAGAAAAACATCGTGTGTTAACCGGCATGTCGTAGAACCAAAAGTTCTAAAACATGTGTCGAGTGCACGAAAGGAGCCTCTTCGAGGCGCACTTGAAATTCTTTCACCACACTGGGTCGAAGGAACTAGTGACACGACAAGAAGAAGAAGAATTAAGTACTTACATTGAGCACTGCACCAGGCGTAGTGAAGTTTCTATAAGGCGGTTTTCTATTCCTAATGTACTGGAAGATCTTGGTCCCGTGGCGGAGGAAGACCACCTTGTCGAGGAGGTGAGGAGGCACGTCGTGGACGCAGCGCAGGCGCACCGAGCCGCCGCGCGCTGCCCACCGCTCCATCTGCAGCTCCACGCGAACCTCCGCGTGACCACGCACTGGACACAAAAACGAAACTAATATGAAAATCTGTACTGAAGCCAAGGGTAAGGCCTTTTTCAACCAAATTAAAAAAAAAACGAACGAGGTTCTCACTTAATTTTTGGTTAATAAAGCGATTTGAAAAAAATATTTTTTATTTAAAATGTTCTAGAGACGTATTCCATATTGGTCCCAAACAATATCAGTTTGGTTTTGAAATCCAAAACTCTAACTGAAAAAATTACGTCATCCCAGTAAACAACATGTCGTATTTTACATTTTCCCTGTGACTATTTCAGTGGTGTTTGTGGTCACTAAAACAGTCCAATTGAAGTTGGTTGTACTATGTTTTTGTAAAACCTTGATTATTATCTATTTCAAACTAGCGGCTTTCTGCAGCCCTTTTCAGCTCATAGACTATAAACACATCGAATTTAAGCTAAATTGGTTGAGCTATTTTGTGCAGGATAGACTTACGTTCGACCACGACTCGCAAAATGGGAAGCGACAATTGGGCCACTGTAGGAGTAACAGTTAAAATACATATTATGGTATTAGTTAGGGAAGGAAAGTAGAGACTGACTTTCCTGAACAGAAGTGTTTGATCGTTTGTGAGTCATCGTTTGATCTACGTGAATGCTACGGCTCACAAATGTTTAGGCAGAAAAAAAATGTTAACATGAAACGAGCGAACACCAACTATCTATTTTACATGTTGAAAAACAACAGCAACTGTGTAAAATCAACAGACCTGTTTGTGTTCTTCGCAAATCCTCTTCTAAGTGGAAGTTTACTACAATTTTGATACAAAATTCAGCGCAATGCAAAATACCATCCGAGTCCCGTTGATATTTCCCCCTCGTTCCCTGTAACCGACTCATAGGGCGGAAAGGGTCCCTTTTTATGACCTTTGTCACGTTTTTCAGAAATTGCCCCGGCTGCCTTCTTCGACGATCGGAGAAAAAGATGTCACTTTTTGTCGCATTCAATATATTCTCATTATTGTTTAACCAAGCTCAAATGCTTACCTAGTACACGTACCTAACCTAGACCCTCTTACCTAGCTCAATTTAAGAATAACTAATATCAACTGATGTATTCGTGTAATATAAATACCTACCTAAATAACTACATCACTAATTCTCTTATTGACAAGTAATGTACTTATAGGTACCTACGTACATTCTTACCTACGAGCTTGTTTTTTTTATGTAAACATGTGACGAGACGAGCTAGGCTAACTTTTTCGTGTGTTACATTTCTGTGGTAATAGCAGCTCACAGTAGTCACAGTAGAGAGAGTTAATTGGCATAAATGGTGAAGGCCTACATCCAACATTGGGTGGATACTGGATACGGACTGAATGCTGAAATCTTAATCATCCATGGTGCGCGGAGCGCAAGAGGTTGCGAACAAAGTGGAAAATTTCAAATGGTGACTCTTAAGCACCCGGCTTAAGAGTCACCATTTGAAATTTTAGTAGAGTAACAAGTATTCCGATTAATAGGTACATCCCTCAAAACCACAAATAAAGGTATGGCAATGAAATATAATACGCAATCAAGTGAAACGGAGGTGTTTCGCTGAATCCTCGCATACCGCGTACCGTAAACCATTGCCGTCAGCTTTACGGTTAGCTCAGTTTATGATTTCTACCGCCATTCCTGTTGGTACACAGAACAACTTGAAGCAAGTCTCAGCATACAAATAAGAAAATTACAATACCCAACCTACCTTATCATTTATTGAATGAAATTGATCCAGCTTTATATTTTTTATTTTTCGTGAGGTTCGGGTGTTTTTGAAAAACTTATCAGGACACAAAGAGAATAAAATGGTTATCTTGGATTTTCATCAGAACTAATATAATATGAGTGTATATTACTTATTAGGCACGTAGTTACAGTATGTCAAAATACTGAGATAGAACATAATGAACCTCAAAAAAATATTACTGAAACCTACATTTAAAAGTTCAGGTACGTAATACTACCTATGTACGTAATGTGCTCGTAGTACAATATATGAAGTCGTTGGCGGTGACGGCGCAGCATCAGTACCTACGAGTATTTCATTTTTGATTACTTCTATGCAAGCGTGTACATTATCCGATGTGACTGTTCCGTCTCAGGTGGCTTTATACTCCAATGTGAATAGGTTATGCCGTCGAACGGGCGGCGTAAATAACGCTTTTGTGCTGTGAAGAAACTGGCGTGCTTTTGTTATAGCACCTACATCGCTACGTCCTTTTTGTCGCAGATGCCCTTTCGCAAAGCAATGACTTCAGGAAACATATTTTTCCATAGTCTATCCTCCATAAAGTAGGTTCTAACAAAACCCACATTATAATAACTTTTCATAGACCAAAATAAAATAAGAACGGGAGCTCTACTCGCCAGCAATAGAGGCATTTTCCGTGGAGACCTTATAAGTATTATTATGTGCGACAGAACAGAGGAAAATGGCTACGAGAAATTATGTGGGATAAAATTACACCCACAATTTGGTAGTGCAAATATGTATCTTTAGGGTGCTCTATTTCTGTGAGACTACGATAAACTGAGCTCTGTGTTCAGCATCAAGCCTCCGCGTGGTAATGCTAACTGCCAACATCGAATAAACGTCCAATTTCGGAATTTTGAATCATTTGAGCTGAGCTACGAATACTTAGTAGGTATACTTAGGTAAAACTACATAGGCTAACTTCATTGATTTAACATTTATTTTTATTTGATTTTTACAAAGTTATACTTATTATGCGAAATTTAAAGAGGCGAAATTTCATGAGTAAAAACGTAATTGTTCCAATTGTTTCGTCACATAAAAGCATAAAGGACCACACGCCTTTGTCAGTGACAAATAGCACCCCAGCCGCGCGCCGCGCCGTTGTTTGAGAGAGCTACGCTTGGTGACCTATGACATGACGTGACTTATAAAATTAACCACCAATTTACCATTCCTTTTTACTGGACAAAGCCTATAAAGTAAAAAACGTACACGTATGTACTTACCATTAAAATAAAAAAGTCTGTTTACCATCAGTTTTTGATCGTACCTACCTCCACCACCCCTCTTGCTTGATATATCGGCATAGGGCTTCAGTGGCCCTGTTTTTCGTAAAGGTACTCCATATTTCGTAAAGGTTTATTTGGTAATAACATAATTATATTTACAACAAAAGTATCATATTAAATTTACGCTTATCTCGGCGTCAAATAACACTGAAATAACGTTCATAAAAACGTCGTAAAAACTCTTGGTTTGATATAAACTAAAACAAATGGCTGTGTGTGACGCGGCAGTAAATGTTGTCACGATGGGACAATCAGTGTAATTATTATTTCGTAAAATAGTATAGTTCCAAAATACTTATAGCTAGTCTTCGAACAAATTTACCTTAGTGTAGCTATAGTAGGTACCTAGCCTAGCCTAGTTCATAGTTATAGTACCTAGCCAGCACCATATTAGTAGGCGCTACTAAATAGTAATTAATAGTTGAATAAGTTAGTCCAAAAACTACGGCGATTTGCACGACCACCAGATAATCAATTACTACAATGCATTCATCATCGATAAATCATTCAGCCTTTGGAAGTCCGTTCCTGAACAGTTATCTCTATAAAGCCTTGATTTGAGCCGCCTCCACTAGCCTTCCAAAATATCATCAGTGGGTGATTTTTAAGGGTCGTTCATATCGTGTTTACCATTCTTCCTTTATTAATACAAATAAATCATTTTCACTCCAAAAAGACCCTTAGTAACTAGATGGTATAATTTTAAAATTAACAGTGTAGTGTAGCATGATAATAATTTTACTTTTATAGTCGTTGATTCAACTAAACTTAATAACCCTGGTCTAGACAGCATTCAGACGACTTTAATTTGCTGTTGCGTTTCTAAGCTAAAATATATCATGTCATAAATTTATCCAAGTCGTCTAAAACAACTAACAGTGCAAGGTATTTTTTACCAAGCATTTTAAAGAAAGCGAAACATCTTATTGTACCTAAGTGAAATTACTGGGCTTTAGAAAATTACCGTCAAAAATGCAGACATACCTCCTAGCTGTCTCACGCTGTACCGTCTTATGGAATGTCTAATATATGTATGGAAGTCCTATGCAAAACAATTTTGGTCATGGGCAGGCGAAAATTCTCCATACCATATAATATCTAACCGTGCCTGGACACACTGGCGTGTGTCTAGATCCCAATAATGGGATAGATATTCAATATTTGATAAGGCGAAATTCAGAAAGGAGTTTCTTAACAAATCATGGCCTTTTTTGTAAATTGATATCTTAAAAGTAACTGCTTTTTCTACCAATCTCTTTTACAGATCTTTCATGCAACTTTGTAGACTCCTAAATACTCGAAGATAAAGTTGATTTAGGTCTTAACTTGTATTTGACTTACTTTCTAAAATGTTTATGGTCGGTTAAAACATTCACATTACATTTTTCAATAACTAGCTGACGCCCGCAACTTCGTTTGCATTTTGAATTATTAAAATCCTTTTCTTTGTAGGTACCTACGCTTGCCCTTCGGCTGCACTTCTTGACGAACAAGCCTCCGAGTTTTAAGTCTCTACGTTCAGCAGTTGGTCTGACCGTTTTCTGTCAGTCAGGACTAAGTCTTTTATGTATATTGATTAAAGTTGTAGTTATGATATCTCATGCATAGTCTAAATTATGATAATATATGTATAAAGTACTTTATGTTAGTTTAATTTTTTTTCAAAATCTTTTGCTCAACTCATCTTGATAACTTTTAGAGATGAATTGGACCATCGGTTTATTGAAGTCTGTTAGGAGATTTTCTTCCAGCACGGCAGCTTGAATATTTAGCAGCCATTTTAAATAACAGATTGGTGTTTGAAGCTCGGCATCAAGCTACGAGGTAGGTTGGGAGTTTCGGAAGTATTACGTTGGGTCTACAAAAGGAGTAACTCAGGAATATGTTATTTGTGTATGGCCCCGAGTAGACTTTCTTTGTTTTTTTGAGTAGGCAAGAATAATAAATTGGATATGATACGGCCAAAATGAAAGTTTGAAACTTTGAATGCAACATGGATGAGCTCTCTCTGTGGTCGGTACTATATGACTGAAGATCGTGATCACCGTGTTCTTCCATTTTCAACCAACTTCAATAAAGGAGGAGGTTCTCAATTCGGATGTCTTTCAGAAACTTTGTAATTTATAAACCGATTTGGAAAATTATTTATTTGTTTCAAGGAATATACTTTCAGATTGGTATCATAGAGATTTTATCGAATTGGTTTACCTAGTAGTTCTTATATCGGAATAACTGAAAAAAAAAAATGTCGTCAAAGTAAACAAAATTGCGTTAAGGCTAATCCTCAAATCCAATTCCATACAAAATGTTTCGGACAAATACACAAAAAGTACGCCGTATTATAGTAATTTCTTTACACTATTCGTTTCGTCTATGTTTTCTGATTGTGTCAACATAAAATTAGTAAGGTTAATTTAGATTTTATACGTGTTTTAAAATTAACCCTACTAACTTAAGCGTACTTTTTGAGTATTTGTCCGAAACATTTTGTATGGAAATTTGCCTTGAGGATTCCCCTTAATAACACATTATTAGATATTTTAGTGTAGGCGTTTGTACCTACCTACTGTGTGGCGTAGAGACTGACGTAGGCACAAGATAAATGTCACGGACTCTACCCACCTATCTAGACTATTTTTGCTGTTCGGTATATTTTATCGTTATAAAATAAAGATAAAATCATAGGGACTATTACCGAAAACTTTAACAGTGGGATTTGTTTTCGAAAAATTGGTTTTATTTTGTCTGTGTTTTGTATTATGTACACTTAACTCTCTAGCTCTGGTAATTTTAATATTGTATTAAAATACCTATCTTAATAATCCAAATTGTATGTCGCTTACTGCCGACATCCTTGCAACTACGGTCAGAGCACTCGCGCTGATTAATGATTTTGTCCACGAGCACCAGCAGGTCGATATATTTAATGATAAAATTAGAAATATTAACCAGAATTTATTATTTTTTTTAGTTTTAATTTAAGGTAGTTAGTGTTTTGGTTGAGAACTATATAGAAATACAAATACAAATAGTTCCTCAGGGCTCATAGAAAACCAGCGCTTCGGAAGTAGGTCCTACTTCTGAGGCAAATGCTGAGTGACTTCCCTCTTTATTTTACACTTTTTTTATTCCCTTTGCAATGTATCTCTGTCTTTTTGACTGTATGTGGACTCAAATAAAATTATTTTTATTTTTGTCCTACTCTTCAACCTCCACTCTACGGATGAAGTAGGTTTAAAAAGCATACCAACTCGTACAAGTAACATAGAAACCTCAACCGGATGTGGCAATACGAGTAACTTCGTAAATGTGAACAATACACCAGACTTATCAGCAAATTCGCTTTCTTAATTGGCTCCAAAAGTTACAAAATCCGGACAACGGCAATAAATCTTACCTCGCTCTAGAACTTGGAAGCGACTTTCCACGTTATTTAGGTCCACCTCTCCTACTTTAGTCCGTGCTTTAGTGTCAGTCGTACGCCAAGCAGTCGTATAACAAACTCCGACAGGGATATGCACTTAGGTACGGCTAATTCCAATATTTGATGATCCTCCATCAGTGACGTTGAAGCTGTACGAAAATACTCGTACATTATGCCACAGTTTTACCAAAATAATTATACCCGAAGCCACTCGTAGGTAGAATAATCTTGAATAAGACGGATTAGTTACGTTTCGTATGTTTTTTCTATCGAAATTACATGACTAGACTATTAAATCTGGCCTTTACACTCGTATCATTTACTTTGTAATGCTTGTTTCCATTTAAAAACCACACAAAGGAAAATACCCAGCTGTTGACCGGGTAGCGGGTACCAATCAATTGACCACTGGCTTTAAAGTACTAGCAGTATGGTCGTCGCCAGGGGTGGGGGGGGGGGGGGAGCAGAGGGGGCAGCTCACCCCCTTGAGGCTCGAGGTTTTTTTAAGAGACATTTCTGCAACACATACACATTACACTACACATACTTTACACACTACTACGTAATAAAAATAACGCACCAAAAGGTACTTGTAATAAAATAAGCAGCTTTTGATTGCCTCGTAATTGATTATAATTCATTTATTATTTATTTATTTATTTTGCTGGCGAGCTCTTTGTGGTACTATAAGGTTGAATTGCAAAGTTTTTAATATTAAAAAGGCAGTGATTGGCAAAAAAAAAATGGCGGCTCGCTTCGCTGGCGTGTAGAGCACCGCCGCGCCCCCGTTAGACCAGCTTGTCAACCTTTGATCCTGCCGGCAGGGGTTGGCCCTGGTCCTGAGTGTGGCGACGCCCTTAAATAGCAGTGGTCTCACAGAATCAATAGTCAATAGGTTTAAAGTGGGTGATGGGTGTTTAGTAAAAGGGTGTTTTGCTCTACTTAATTGTAAAAAAATTCTATAGAAAAAGTGATGATCAGTAGGTAATTGGTATCTCTATTGAATTTGGTGGCACGCGAAATGTCAAGGCGTACATTTGATCCCTACATTTCTGTACGCAACTTCATGCGAACCCTTGCTTCGACCCGTTTGCGAGTTAAATCTATTATTCAAAGACCAATGTCTCTGGTCTCTCGCCTGCGCTAGCTGGCGAATACTTTGTTACTACATCAACTAAGGGAAATGCAAATTGTAATGTCAGTTCACCAAGACATCTGATGACTACTGAATGGGTAATAATAATAATAATGTTTCAAAATTTTATAGATTTTATTTCCAAATGCGCTCAATTTTATTTTTACAATTTCTAGTACTACAATATGTTAAACAGTGTTATTAAATATAGAAATGCGAAGTTCCGCGTGGATTACTTTCATCATATAATACAACATGACACTAAAAACGGATGTGAGATAAAAAAACAGGTGGCTACACATCCGAGACGATGCCCAGGAGAGTCGTAAGGGCTTGTCCCTTCCACAGAGCAAACCTTTTTCTCCGAGATGTTTGCAGAATATAACGTTTATGTGTAACCGTATCGTATCGTTTGAATATTAGGTATTTTCATGAAATCAATGTTTTGATAGGCCTGTTTCGTATCGATAAAAATTGTATCTAGTGTGATTGCCCTACAATAATCTTTCGTAGACGTATGCTTATAGGACTACACACCCACATTTGCATTATTTTATGTGAATGATGATCAACTCCTGAAAACTGAAATAAATCGTTAGAAGTTCGATCTTTGTAAAGCTTTTGCTAGATCCACTTGACTTTATCTAGATTTTTTTTCTTCACATCGTAGTGCAAGACAGTGTGCGGATCTCGACCTATTTTCTGAGAGGTCCCTATCTCGGATTGTATCTGTTTTTGATGCAAATATCTTGTGTGTTGGAGACTTTATCAACACAATCAACACAAATCCCGCAGCTAGATTGTTTAGAAACAACGTATATTTAGGTTTGTATATGTATAAGTTTAATTTTTGGTAATATTTTAATGGAATATCATATTCACATTTTATCCCTTATCAATAATTCGCAATTGTACTTAGTTTATTGCCACCTCGTGTTTTTGAATCTTACTTGACCTCTGTGAGAAGTCACTTAAGAATTGGAGCGTCACCAAAACTTGAGCAGTAATTTTTATGTTTCCTGAGTACGGCTACATTTCTAAATATTCGGGTCAAGGACTTCGCAATACTTCAGTTATTTAAAGCTATTCAACATTAAAATGCATTGAACTTAGAAGAGTTCATGCTGTTTAATCAAAACAAAAGATTTTATCGCTGGTTCCTTCCTTCCTTTTGCTCGTCAGATCACATCCATAAATCTGAACTAATAAATAAATAAGAAATAAAATAAAATAAGCCTTTATTCGCTGACTCATATTGTACAGAGATTTTATATTTATGTTATGGTTTATTTATTCTTTGTTCTAGTTTAAGTCAGGTTGTCCTTCGACATAGGCCTCCTCCAGATTATGCCAGGTCCTTCGGTCCAAACAGGTTCTGCGCCATCCCTTGGGCAGGTCATCTTCCCATCTTTTCGGTTGTCTACCTCTCCCACGTTTACCGTCTCTAGGGTACCAGACTGTGTGATCGTAAGACCATTTGTTCCTTTTTGATCTCATGGTGTGTGGCGCTGGACTAGCGCCACTTTAACCTTCGGATTAAGGTCGTTACGTCTCTTGCCTTAGATTTCTTCCTGATGTCAGACAGTCTCACCTTGTCCCGCAGTTTAACATTGAGCATGCTCCTTTCCATACCATGCTGACAGACTTTTAGTCTTTGATTGTTTGCTTTGGTAAGGCCCCATGTTTGACATCCGTAGGTGAGAACCGGGAGTATGCATGAATTGAAGACTTTGCTTTTTTCAGATATTGGGATAGAGTAATTTTTCATATTTAAATCTGAACTAGCTAGTATTAAATACGTTGGTTGCGGCATACATAGCGTTAATTTTTGATGGAGCTGTGCTGGTAACGCACACTGCAATATGTAGGTACTTGTGATATAAGTAAATCTAAAGGGTTAGTCTGCTAGTCAGTAGTCCCCTGCTAGATTCGTACTAACACTTTTCTGCTTTCAATCTGGTTAACATTGCCGTGTTACAGTTTGAATGACAATTGGCTTTGAGACTGACCATTTAAAAGTCTCAAAGTGGATGATCATTATATGAGCAGTGCTGCACTGGTTTATATTCAAAATCCTGTATAATTATGCCTTAGTCGTGGGCAGGAGTGATCCAAACTCGTCACTTTGTTTGAGAAAAATTACATGCTTAGTACGGTTTCAGACTAGCGGATTAACCGAGCGGAGCGTATACGCGTGACGAGCTGCTAAATACGCCTTATGCCCTGATACTTTCTAGAAAAAACCGAGCGTAAACGCTGGTATACGCGCGTTGGGTCTTTGAAGTTTCGCGAATACTAATCCGCCCGTATACGCGCGACAAGAGTACACTAGTCTGAAACGCTCATAACAGCATCATATTGAAACTTCTTGGTGTCTTGGTATCCACCCTTTCACTTCAAACAAACTTATTCGTATCCTTATCACCTAGTTTACTTCGTAAAAATGTGATAAGTATTAGTTTAATCTTATCCTAAAAACCTGTTACAGGAAAACACTATGTTTTTTTATTCCCTTCGCAAACAAAAATATTGTTGGTAATAAATGTTCACCTTCTTCCCTTGCAATAAAATGTATGCGAGACTACCGTAACTCTCTGTGTGTTTCTTTCCTGAATCCATCTCTACCAAGTTTGTTTACGCCAATATATCTCCGAATGTGTGTATTTATGTTTATGTAGGTATAGGTGCTTGGGTAGGTGGCTAGGTACCTAGTGATTGATTTTAGTTACAAGCTACTCAGACTTGGAAGGATTATGCCGAACCTTTATAATGGTAGCCATTTCTCCACGAGCAGACCATAGTTAATAATGGTCTAGTAGTAAAACAGGTGGTAGAAGTTGATACTCTCATAAGTGGTGTGTGGAAGTTTTTGGACAGTGATATGTTCTAAATAGGTATGTATGTTTTGTATGAGAGTTACAGACTGTACCTTCTGCCTTTACTAATGTAAACTATGCATTTTTTTTGTTATTATGAAGTATGATTTACCTACACAGGTTACAGATCTCTCACGAGCTCAAGAAAACCATCACACTTATGTATATTTTAGAGGCGTAAGTTTGTGTGGATGGATAGAAAAATGAATGCTTGTTACTCAATCGCGCCCAAATTACTCATTCGATCTTGCTGGAATCGGTATAGGTAAGTATGGTTAATGAGCTAGAAGAGAATTATCACTTGATCAGTAAAGTTGCGGAATCATTCGCGTGATCCGGTAGGACAGACCTTCCGTACGGGTACATTTTCCGGATGATCCTGTATGATTTTTTCATGAAAAAGGCTACGCTGAAAATAAATTCTCACGACTGCCTCCACATTATCATTAAACAGACCTGCCTAATATTCTGAATAAAATATACCATGTTCTTTGTGCGCGCTAGTTATCACACTACAGCGGTAACAAGGGTTGAAAATGAAATAAGTAGGCGAGTACCTTTATTATAATTTCCCCGGTGAGAATGGTTTTGTGACACGAAAAACGTTTCGAGCAAATTGGCTGTAGCTTTCAACTAATTAGACGTGTTAGGTAGGTCTTACCTACCTGCCACTAGGTAATTGTGACTCCCTGAGGGTCGTTGATACCTACTCCTGATAAACTAGTCGTAGACACTAAACTCCGGGAAAAAAATTTAAAAACAAAGTTATAATGATGTACAATCTCGCATTTAATATCGATTGGATTTCGAAGTTCATCAGTCATCATACATTGAAGGTATATCCTAAAATCGCATGGGACTAACCCGCATAACTAAATAATGGAATAAAGATATTTGAAACGGTTGTTTTTTTTCCTCTTCCTACTTTTTTATAGTAACACGGGTTGAATGTACATAATTATGTTTGCACTATAATCCAGAAAAACCAAATCCTTCAACATCAATAGAAAAAGAAACAGCTTATTAGTCCACAGAAACGACATGGTTCGGCGGGCAGAATGGCAGAATGGCATGTGGCACAACCTATGAGAACAAGTTAACGTATTTTCAGAAAAGATTATCATCGATTATGGCTCTGTACTTAACTATACCTTGTACCATTTGATTGTCAACAATAAGCAGGATCAACTATCTATCTATCTACATCTGTGTATGTGGGTAGGTGCTAAATGGGTAAAGCTAATTGGGTAGGTACTGAACTTTGGTTCTCATGTGAATTTATGGGTTCACGGGACATTGATTAATAACCTCGTCTCTCCTGTTCATATAAATCAGGAGGCGTTCGGACTCTGTAGAGTCGATAGTGTCATATTTTGTCAAACCGTGTGTATCTCGTAAATAATTGTTTAGAATTGTTAATCGTTCTCTGAAAATATAAGAGTATTGCACCTAAGATGTAAACTATATCAGAATCACAAGAAATGAGCACAGTAATTATATTGGCCACATCTGTATTAGCCCTTAGAAAATTTTATGGAAATAGCCCGAGGAGTTTAATAACTTTGGATTAGAATTTTAAAAATATATTTTTATTGGTTCCTTTTTTATTCTTTTACGTAGATAGAGACTCGTATGCATAAAATGTGTACTACAAATATTTCGATGAAGCGCTGTGGGAGGAGTATAGGATATCTAATATCAGTAAGCAGTTACACGTCCATTTTGCTGAGGAAAAACAAATAAGAATAATTGTGTCTTTGCCTGTCTCACAACCGCTTTGCAGGAGCCCCGCTAATCCGCTATTACAGGGTAATCAATCACACAAAAAAGCTTGTAAAAAGTAAAACGGACAAGGATTTTTGTCACGGAAATTCCGACTGTCTCAGAATAGAAATCTTAGTTATTGTTCCTTACACGATTGCTTTCTTAAATACCTATTGATATTTGAAAAATATTCTTTGTCAAAACAACAGTATATTGCAGGCCTAGCAAAGCTTAGAAGCTTGTCCAAACATAAAATATTATTGACGAAATATGAACCTATAGTTTTCATCAACACATGTAAGTCTATTGTGCGGGATACCATAGCTTGTTTGACATATAATTGTTTACAGGAAACTCGATTTGTCACGCTTCGATAATCTCTTCCAAATTACTAGTTACGGGCGGGTAAATCCAACATATTTAATGGAATTTAGCCAACTAAGCACATGCCTTTGTGGTGGTTTATTATATGAAAAATAAATAGAAGTATTTTTATTATTCGCGTCTATCGCGTAGATTACTAAATTTATGTTGATAATATAATGGGTCCTTCTCATCCGCTGCAAAAAAGTTTCCCAATTGCATTCGAATCTAATTTAAATAAATTTGCATAAATTATAAAAACAATTTTTATTCTCAACCGCTGCAGTAAGTTAGTGCAAAGTACAGTCAACAGCGGAACGGCAACAACATCAACATGAAAGTGAAACAAGCACTTATTTTATTCCATAATTATGGCAACATTTGTTTATTTGTAACATCTGTTATATTTGGAATCATCAATTTATCTAACCCTTCCTTGGCAGTCGGGTAATAAAAGACTTCGTCCTGAGTGACTGATAGACAACGCACAAGACGTCCACTGGTATGAAGTCATACCAGTAGACGTCTTGTGTGTTGTCTATAGAGCTTGGTAGAGCCTTGAAATTTCGAAGGTAGGTACGGAGAACGTAGTTAGTAGTTACGTTTGTACTAAGAAAGGAATTTTGCTTGTATTGTGAGAGTGATAAGTATATAATTATTATTGATTACTTACAATGGTTAAAGTAAAGACCCAGTAGTTAAACAAAAATCGTATTGAAAACTTTCCTTGCTAACTGTACTAGAACTCTTCGGAAGCGATTTGGGAATAAAAATATTATTTATTTTTTTGTATTGAAAATTTTGCAGCCGATGAGAATCAATGTATGATTTTTTTTTCGAGAACAATAAAACAGATGCCGCTGAGAATAACCCAATATAATGTAGATTGAGTACTTGAGCATGGTTCTATCGGATGATCACTCGGTTTTCCTCTTTTCGCATAAAGAATAAAACCAGAAAACGATGCGGCGAAAACGTATTATTGATAATTTAAGACGTCAGGAATTCATTAATCATAAACATGAATAATGTTTTGTATTTAGCGGTGCGTTCATTTATCTCCATTGAGAAACGCTTTGAAAACTTCATCATCGGAATTACCCACTTCCTATAATATAAAGCAATCAAAAGATTGATGTTTGGTCGCGGTTCATTCTCCTGCATTTTATTCCAGAATTTCAGTTTACAGAACGACAACTTTATTTATATATTTTGCTCTTCAACCTCTATCCATCTCAAGAACGGTTGAGAACATGAAAAATTTATGAAAAATAATCTCGACGACAGATTATGCATATTTATAATAGATGTTAACACCATTGGAGCTATAGAAACCGATTTAATCGCTAAAAACCGATGTTGGTGAGGTTTGCCATGAATTACTTTTTTTGCACATGTAGGAGCGACGGGGATTTTTCACAGTTAATTTATAATGGTGTTGTTCCCAACATTCGTACCAATTTAGAGTATAGAGGAGGTTTTAGAGCTACATTGACGGAGCAAGGTCAAATAATTAATTATTCATGTTCACAAATTATTGCTTCTAAAATATTAGTGTGAACTTTATGGTTTGAGTGCGTGTAAAGCTAGTTAACTAGTGTAATCACGGCGAGCCCCCCTCTAGAAAACCTCTGGTAAATCGGCTGGTATACTCGTACACGGTCACAGCGCTGATTGCACGGACCGAACAAACAGGCCAAACTTTCAAGTCAAACACAGAAACCGTGCGGACTAAGTTTACACAACGATTAAACTTAATTTGTATCTGATTTTACGAATAATTGTTGAAGTGTTACCAATAAAGCAAACACCGAAGACATTGTTTGAAACAATATTGTTTATTGTAGAGACTCGTTGTAGAGATAAATTTCATCTTAAAATATGTTGATGAGTTTTCTTTCATAGGTTAGATATTTTTTAATCGCTACGTGTACAAGAAGGTAAGGTAAAGGTACAAAAAGGTTGGTCGTATAAGTTCGTTATTATAATATCTTCGATGTTTTTAAACATTTTATTGAAGAAATAATAGAGTTTCAATTACTTTCAGTAGGCATTGCAATTTGAACCCAGAGCAAGAGCTAACCAACCGTAGATATTACGTTCCAGTTACTGAGCAGGGTCAATGATGGGTAGCTTCCAGAAACATTACCAAATGGCTCTACGGCTTTTATAGACACCTCGACTGAATAAAATGAAAAGAAAACGGTCTCAACTAATAGGTATCTTTAGAGGCCACCCTGGTACTTATGCCATTTTTAGTTACAGTTACAATTTACTAACAAAAAGTAACATACAATTCGTACTTAAGAAGTTCTCCTAACTACCTAGTCTATTTATGATAAGACGTCAATGAATGATAAAACGTTCAATACTCTACAGCAGCATCGACGCCTATATACGAGTGTAGCCTCGCTGCATACTGCCCAAGAAACTCCTAATATAAATATTTTTTGTCAGAGGGATGACAAACATGTTGTTGAGAGGTATATGTACAAGTATTTACGGTAGTGCTGGGTTTATTAGATTATCATGGGCTAGTTGACATACGTAACTGAGGCCTAAGCCACCTGTCGCATGTGTTATCAGTACAGGCTTACCTATGATTCGAGTGCCAGTTCATTAATTATTCCTAAACCCTAATAGCCTGCCCGTGGTGGCCTTCCATGAAATCCCTTTTACATCATCACTAAGTAAAGCTGTGTAGAGCTCTGTTTATTTACATGAGTATAGTCATTAACAGAGCCATTTGGTCATAGGTGTCTGTAAATAGAACTACACTAAATTGGAATGTACGACACTCTGTATACAGGGGTATATGTGATCTACTCTACTCTGCAGTGTAAAATAATAAATCATAAAAAAAAATCGACATATACCTACTAAAATTAAGACTTATTTAGATAATGGTACTTTAATGAAAATACATCAGATTTATAGCGAGCATTTTCCCCTTTATGTTTAGTTTCTCTACATAAGTATACATCTTTCTTCTTCTTCCTCTTAATACACATCATCATGTCCAGTCATCATCATACAGTAGGTATACATTCAAAACTGACGTATACTCGGCATATTCAGCGTGTGATGATATTGTGAAAATTGTTAACTGATTTTTAAAGTCTAGCCGTCAACATAAATGTTATTAATGGTGGTTGCTTCCGGTCTCAGCAGCGTTAATTCCTTAACCCATACCGGACCCATGAGGCCATGATTAATGCCATAATACCCTTTGTAAATTGTTATTGCCAAGGTTTATGAATAACGTTGAAATAGTACGAAATCGCTTTGTAATTAATCAGGTAATAACGATGTAGGCTACTTACTTTGTTGCAGTTATATGCACACCGAAACTCATCAAACAACCCTTTGTAGTTACTAATGTGATGTAAAGGTGGGATTCCACCAAAATAGTGTGCAGCACATTACGCGATAACATTTTGTTATTTTATGCTTGAGAGAGTCGACCAGAATAACATTTCTATAATGTTCGCGCACTATTTGTTATTGTTTGCTTGAGTGAGTCGACCAGAATAAACATTTGTGCCGTACACTATGCATTAGAGTGCCGCGCAGTTCAGCACACTGGTGGAATCCCACCTTAGGAGTGACAATCATACATTAATTTAGCCAACTTATGTTTTGGTCTGTTATTATAACATGTTATAGACTAGGATAGAATTTGTGCAAGGATCAAGTAAATAATATCGAAATAAAAACCTACGTAGTAAGTGAAATATAACGTTGAACCTATTTTGTCACTAAAATTGAACGGTGGCAAAACCGTAGTAGACGGGTAGGTGTAACCACACCGCGTTGGTTAGCAGCGCGCTAAAAGCCGTTGCCTAGCCTACCGCATTAATTAATGTTACTAACCAAATTAGACCGCTTAGGATGCTAGACTCGTGTGTGTATAGCTACTATTAAAAAAAATAACTAATTTAATTCTTCTGATTATGATGATAAAGATCCATTTAACCTTTCTATTTAGTTCGCGTCAACCAATCTATTTTTGTATATCTCGTCTCTTTTGCAAACGGATTGCTTTCATTTGGACATCCATTCGTAAAGTGGGGCGAGCGTGCGCGTCCATAAATAAAAAATGTCATGTAAAAGGCGGTGCTTTCACGCGGAATTTCTTGTTTTGCGTACATTACGTACCTGTAGTGGATAAGTAGGTAGGTAAGCGAGGCGTTTACCTATAAACGTGTACTGTTGAGAAAAAAAACGCACGCCAACTTTGAACTTCACTCCTTTGACATAGAGTCGAAGAGTGTTGCAGATAGAGCTGTACTTTGTATATTCGTTCAGTTTGCTGAAAATAGCATTGTGCTCGTTAGAACTTTATTACGCGGCAACAAGGCTGAGGAGTGCTTAAAAATGTTTACCGCCTTTGCTGCGGACCGTATTGCGTGGCGAAAGCTCGAGCTTAATGAGAAAGACGATGGTTTTAGTGGATAATTCGACCAAAGTATTCAATTATTATACCTAGCCTCAAAAGCGTAAAAATTTAGGTTACACTTTCTAAATTGAAAATACCCAGTGGTTGATAGATAACTTTTTTCTAAAATGGTCATGTACAGGTTATGAAATTCCGAACGTAGTAACGAGCATGCCTTTAATAAATAATTTAAAAGTATTTATTTATATCACTACGACGTGTGTACGACGGTTGGAAGTCGGTGGATGGACCGCTCGTCATGGCGTCTTATAGGGGTATCTCTCTATATCCAGAAGAGGACGTGTATAGATATGATGATGTTGATGATGTTCACTGGACGTGGTGGCCGAGTGGATGGAGGCCCTTACCTTGCGATCTGATGGTCGCGGGTTCGAATCCCGGTGGCAGTCATGCGTAAATAGTTTATTTCGGTCGAAAAAATCAATGTATGTATCCCACGTCCTCGCAACGGTGAAAACATCGTGAGGAAACCGGCATGTCGTAGAACCTAAAGTTCGAAAACGTGTGTCGAGTGCACGAAAGGAGCCTCGTCGAGGCGCACTTGAAATCCTTTCATCACACTGGTTCGAAGGAACTAGTGACACGATAAGAAGGCTGGATATTTAGATTTTAGCGTATGATATTTGACGACCGATCGACCAAGGCGCTAACGATGTGGTGAGCCAGAGACACGAGACGACAATGTGGCAGACCACCTACCAGATGGGCCGACGTCCGACGACATTGCTGCGGTAGCGGGCAAGCATTGGATGCGCCTCGCACAGCATCGAGACAAGTGGCAACTCAACAGTGAGTGCAGATAGGCTGATTATTATAATATGATATTTTAGCAAACACTATTATATGCCTTAAGTTAGCTGTGCCACAGAGACATTAAGTACTACGTTCATGCTGTACCTATCTAACCCATCTCTCCTAGACGGGCGGTCAGGTCACATCCGCGACTATTCGTAACGTTGGTAATTCCTCAGGGCACCATTATACCCTTCCCTAACCCGTCTACGTGGAAATTAATTACTATGCATAGGTAGATCCGGCCGAACAAAGGTTGCCAGTTGCTTAACTGAATTTAAACGATGCAAGCGATAGAATATGGAAAACTAGCTCAAATCTTGCTTGTTATAAAGATGTTATTTGAGTAAAAATAAATCAATGGACTTGGAAATAGGTAGGGTCAAGGCTGATGTTACACTTGTTAATGCGTAGCGGCCAAGTAGGTAGCTAATTTATTCAAGTAGTTGAAGAAATTTCCTTGTCTTAAAATAAGGAAGGGCTCTTGGCGTTCAGATTAAAATGGTTGTTCCTTATTGTTTTATCCCATCTGCGAAGGAGTGTATCTATCGTGGCCGGATCATTGAATTGGCCATTTCATGAAGTGGCTGGGCATTTCATGAAATGGCCGTATATCATGAATGGCCAATTCAATGATTCGGCCACGACATATCTATTGTTTTATGAGTGTATGATGTAGGTATGGATGTATGCATGTGTATTGGTTCTTATAAATTTAAGTTAGGGTGATACAACAAAGAATATTCTATTCCATTCTTTTCTATGTTTATATACCCTTCTAATTATTTTATACTTAGACTAATCCATAAAAATGTAATGACGAAGTAGTTACCCACCTGGCGGGCGTAAACCAGGTGAAGGACAAATTACTTTTATTTATACATGATGTTACATTTAGGCACCCGGTATGAGGAAGTCTGAAACTGTAAGAAATAGACACTATTGTTCAAAGGAATTAAAAACTTCACTTCTAAAAAAACTTTTTATCGTTTTTTTTATTCACAAATGACTTAGGAATCAAACACGATCATTGTCGCTTATTCAAGTCAAACTGAAGTTTTTGTACATATAAAAACTTACAAAGTAGTTTGGGAAAATTAACTAAACCTATTACTAAACCATCCAGGTTAAACCCTGTATAGTATAAGCATAATCAGCTTCCCACTGCTGGGACTCAGACCTAGTCTCCATCAGGAGAGCGATGGGTCTTAAGGGCAATCCTCTAGGCAAATTTCCATACAAAATGTTTCGGACAAATACTCAAAAAGTACGCCGTATTATAGTAATTTCTTCACACTATTCGTTTCGTCTATGTTTTCCGATTGTGTGAACAAAAATTTGGTTTCATACTTTAATTTAGATTATATATGTGTTTTTAAATTTAGTAGTATTAATTTTAACAAAGAACATAGACGAAACGAATAGTGTGAATAAATTACTTTAATACGGCGTACTTTTAGAGCATTAGTCCGAAACATATTGTGTGGAAATTTGCCTTGAGGACTACCCTTAATCTACATCCTGTATAGTTTCTATCAATTTGGGAAAAATAACACTAAGAAAATTACAAAATTAAAGTTAATATAAAACAGAATGTAACGCTTCTGTTCCATAACTGGTATCATAACTGGTTCCATGTAACCATGGAATCTTCCATTAAAGACTTATACAGTACAGGGTCAATACTTGCCGTCAATCTTTGAAACCCTCCGGCAACGAGGGTCAAAGACTGGTGTCACGGCTAATTTATTAACACCAGTTTCAGCATTTCTCGGAATTATTTAAGAGCTATAGAACCCACTTCAAGTAATGGAGTAATTATTTGTGTCAAAGTTTTACAAATTTTGTAAAATTTGCTGCGCGATTTATTGGTTCGTTTTAGGCGATAGATTCTGAGATCAATGAAAGAAAACAAATCACTCAGGTAAATAGGTCTGTGGTTTGTATAAAATACAAAAAAAAAAATATAGCTAAAAGAACTAATATTAATGTAGGTAAAAGTATGTATATACATACATGTATATTTATTAAATTATAAAACCCGTAACATTATTGACTTACGACTTTTTAGTACTTAAGTAACCTATTAGTCCCAATTGTTATGCCTATTCGTAATCATAATAGATTTAAGCTACCTACATAACTAAATCCTATTTGCTGGCTCGGCGTTATATTGAATAATAATTAGACCAATTTATATGGCGCACACTGTATATGTCTGGCTTTATCAAGGATCCACATATGTACAAAATATGGCTTTTGAGTTATCATCGTAATTTATTTTTAATGAACAGAAAAATATTACTGGATATTTTTCTTTTTCTCTAATAGGTACTACACCTATCTAATAAACTTATACATACATATAGTACCTACCATACGCCCCAGTGTTATGGTGTTACTTCGGGTTACGTTGGAAAAAAATCCCAACGAGTAACAGTGTAACTCGTATAAGTGTTACTTATTGGGAACCCATCTTTTCTTCGTTTCGTGTAATCTAGTAATGATGTCAAAGTTTCCAAACCTAAATGAAGTCATATGATTTAACTTTGATATAACGTATGGATCACGTAGGTACTCTAATTCTAATTCTAATTTGGGTAAGGGGTTGCATGTGGTCTGCACTGACGTCCCGCTGTGGGGTGTATTGTGCATTGACCCCTTTTTTCTCTACCCCAGCCAGCCCAGTTCCCCAAAATAGCGGAGCAGGACCCTGGGTTGATGGATGGTGTGTTCCAGTTTCCCGGTAGGGTCATCTGGACCCGTATCCAGGATTTTCCTCAGCCCAGTCTTCTTTCTGGCCTCTTCTGTAGCTGTGCAGTGCACAACCACGTGTTCTACGGTTTCCTCTGCGAAGCAACCGCGGCAGATCACGCTATCCGTCGCACCCATCTTGAACAGATGGTGATTCAGTAGGAGATTCACGTAGGTACGTTGAATAGATTTCTAAATACGGTAAACATAAATTATGCATACTGTAGTGTAGATATTTGATACGCGACCAAAAGTTATTAAAACAGCTCTAAACTAATAAATGCATTCACGTTATTATGCCGCTATTCAGCGCAAACAAGTTTCAGTTGAAATTTTATTTTATTTTAGTTGGAAAATATTATTAAATGTCGCCAGTCCGCTGATAAATGTCAGGTAAGTAGGTCAGGCGAGGTGTAAATGGGAACATTGAACAGTTAAAATAGCTTTATTACTGACTAGTTGACACCTGCAACTTCGTTTGAGTTGGGTACTAACAAAATTCCTTTCTTATAGTACGCGCCTACACTTCTTGACAGACATACCCTGGAAATTTCAAGTCTCTACGTCCATTGCTTTGGACTGTGCGCGATCTGTTAGTCAGGCATGAAATATTTTTTTCACACCACCTGCTCGACAATGTCCAATTACATATCATGCTATCATCAAGGTAAAGCAAAGCATTACCTACCAAGGGAGGTAATGTTGTATGAAACTCCCAAGGGTTGTAATGTGATTTGAAATTGGAACTTTAAATTCGTGAGGAAACTCGTGGAAAACTTTAAGCAAAAAAAACGCTCATATGGCATTGTAAAAAGGTTTGTTCTAAAATCGAACTGGCCACTCATGAAAAAAAAAAAAAAGGCGTGACTTCAAAGATTGTAAAACAAAAGACGGTGTTGGCTGCTGAGTTCGGAGCCCTGGCTTTTTATTGCCTCGCAGAAGGTATGAAAAGTAGAGTATGCTCCTCTGGGATAAAGCCTGTCTTCGTCTTGGGTAGCTTGAACCCCTCGCGTCACTCAGGACTCTACATAACTCCCTCGCTTCACTCAGGAGTTAACTGAGTCCCTCGTTAGCTCAGGGTTCAATATGCCACCCGCGACATAAGACACTGCTTTATCCCCTTAATGCATAATCTCCTTTTTTGTCATTGTATTTACATATTAAATTATGCCAAAACTTTTTATTCTGATATCATGAGGACATAGCTGCGAACAGCAGCTAGTTATCCAAAAAGTATACTGTGGAATTGGAAATGAAGTACGAGTTAGTAGCCTCACGTTGTTTGGACTCTCCTTTCCAAATGAAGGAAGATTTTAGTCACTTCCCTCAGATTTTAGTGGACTCTCCTTTCCAAATGAAATACGAGTTAGTCGCTTTCTTTTTTTAGACATTGCTTTGCAAAAGTTTGAGCTATTAAGAGTTGGTGCATAGTTCCACGCAGCGCTTCTGAGACCAATCCTTAGTCAAAGTTTATTATTATGCAATACCTCTCGTGAACAGCACAAGTCGAAGCGTTTACTCGAATATCACTCAAATGCAAATCCGCCGGTCCTGTGCCATATTACCAAGTTATTACATCGTTTGTCACCCTACAACTTTACCAATGAATAAGAAAATAATTTGAGATGACTGTTTTATTCAGATGTTAAAGTTTGTAAAGATAAACTTTGCAGACGTTTACAACTTAATTGTGTTGCATATCTACTGGATAATGTTGTAGGTGTAATGAAAAGTCTTCAACTTGAGCATTAGGTATATTGTGTGTGTCAACCATTTCATGAAAACTTAAACACAAAACTTTCAAGCCAGCCGACTTACAACGTTTAGTCAAACAACAAAAATGTTACAGCATACCTACAGCCTACACTTTACTAAAATATTTTTGTACGACAAACGTGCATTTTGTATTAGGTATACTCGAGAAAAATAATATTTTATGTAAGGGCATAGCGTGACTGTTCTGTGTTGCGAATATTGCTATGAAAATCTTATATTGCGTTGTTTTGTGATTGATGGGAAGGACGTGAAGGTCTGTAGACCTCTTTATTCGGCTCCAGATCTACATGTATGCGTACTATATAAATTTTTATCATACACACACATATTCAAAAATGTATGCTTGCTCAAAACAAGTTTAAAATTTGATCTTCAAAATTTGTTTTATGAAGAAATTATAAATAATTTTGTAATTTATTAAATGATGAATAAAACATACTTACTCCAATAAACGTTTAGTTTTATAAAGCACTGAGTAACAAATACACTTCGTAATATGTAAGTATCTAAAAACATATATTTACTTTAGCATTTGTGTATCATATTACAACTAATAGTCTTCGAGTATGAAATATGCCCCTTATTCCTAAAAAAAGATACAGAGACGAAGCAAGTGACATATCATTAGTATTCACACGCTTGGGTGCCAAAGCAGCAAGAGACTGGCTCGAGACGATTTACATACACTTTCTATTGCTTTCCTAGATGTCTAAGTTTTCGTATAAGATCCAGTACCAACCTCCTAGATCTTAGGCGAAAAACTTTTCCTTCATGTTCACTGTTGTAGGTTCGTTTTTGTTAGAATTAATAAGATATATAATACGGACTTGAATAAGTAAGAGGTAAGTTTAGTAAACAAGACTGTTAAGATCTGTAAGCGCGTAAAGTAATGCTTAGGAAATTTGAAAGTTAGGTGTAAGAAGGCATAAGTCTTACTAAAAACACTTTGCGAATTTATTCTACAGTTTCAATGCTCAAGAGTCTATCAATAAAGTAAGTATATCTCTACATCAAGAATGAACTCTGTCTAATTGCAAGAAGAATAGTCGATATCATGTTACTCTAAAGAGTATTCAGTCTGCATTTTCCGAGTCTTTCTATCAAGTTCACACATTAGCGGTCTGAGGTGCAGACAAAAAGCTAAAAGAGATGAACATGGACTGTAATTACATCTCATCAAGACGTATCTTAGGTTTCCGTTTCACTTTTTCTTTGTAATGTGAAAAGAACAGATTTATTCTACCACAGAGTAAAATGCTACTGTTGCTGCACCACAAAGAACTTCTGTGAAAATTAAACTATAAAATACAGTATCAGAGTAAGAATAATAAAATAAAAAAAAACTTTGATAAATAACTATTAACTCATTCGCCGGCATTGGCGTAGCGGGATCGACAACTCTGACGCGAGGTGTAGGCTTTATGACATTGTAGACAAAGCGAACTCCATGAAAAACTTGTAGGTATATGTAGGTATGCCTAACATACGAAATAAAAAATTGTTGACGCAGTTCGTCGTAGCACAGACGTCGCATAACCTACGCCATTCATACTACACTGACACGTAGGTTATCAAAGCTCTACGATATTGTAGACAAAGCGCATTCAATGTTGAAATACTCACAAAACTACTTATTTTGCCAAATCATTTAGACTCTGTTCGCTGTAGTATTGGTGTTCTGAGTTATACGATTAACTGTGGCGTAGCGTAGCAAAGCTCTACGAAATTGTAGACAAAACGTCAAGTTTTTATCAAACACAATTGTGTGTTCTTCAATGACGTTTATTGTGTTGTAAACGGAAATGTTTATGAAGACATTCCTCTCCGGCAGTAAACACGAACGTTACGTGTTGTTAACAACTTATCCAGCTTATATCAGCTCGGAGGGGGTCGGCTGATAAGCTGTCCCGATCGACAGGAGGTCACGCGACCCTCGCGCCTTGTCAGCTTGGTGGGCTATTACTGCTATCTATCAATTATGTTGTCGTTATTAGGCGGTGGAAGCGGTTCATCCTTTTAATGTTGCACATAAATCACAAGCCTTTCAAAACAACTATGAGTAGATTACTGATTCCAAAATATAAGTGTGTATATGAAATAATATTTAACTAGGCTAAACTATTAGCCAAAAAAACTTGAAATAATGAATTAAAAATTTAATAGCTGTGCTGGAGTTATTATGGAGTTATACCATTATTTTTTAATTGCAAAAAAACTAAAATGGACATTGCAGACGGGGTACTATTCTGTGCAGTCAGAATTTTGGTTTTCTAGAAAATGACAAAGTGACAACGGGGCGTGTGCGGCGCCGGAACCGAGCTTTTACGAGCTGGCTCGAGCTAGGTACCCGGGTTTGCCAAACGATGAATAAAACTTAAATTATTATCAATGATGAGTACCGCCTGACGTTAATCCATAGGAAAACTATTAACGGTTACAGTTATCCAATTTTTATCAAATTTATTTTGACAAAAAATCGACTTAATTTTTTAGGTTTTTTGGCTTATACCTATCATATTATTACGAGACTTGCAACATCTGCCTTTTGCAGCTGTGTTCCTACTTTGTTACGCATGATTATTAGACTTGAAAATGTTTGTAGGTCAAATAAAAAATTTACAACAGAATCCTACGTTCTTGCGATACCAACGGTAGGTATCAATGTTCCTACTTATACTTTTGGGGATACAATTTTTATGAACCTTGTTGTCACGCCTTGTTGCCATGTCTGAATGAATAACAAAAAAGGTTCTTTAGTAAAATATTAGAACTATAATACTTTCTTTTAATAATTATTTGTGTTATCTTTTTATTAAAGCTGGCATTAAGACCCACACCGGTATGTGTATACCAGAAACAGATAATAGCTGAGATGTACGACTTCATCAGTGGCTCGATCATGAACTTTCGCGTTAACTTTATCGTATCGTATCTCTGTCACCGAGAAGTCCACCGTATGACGTTTTGAAAATCAATCTGAATTTTTAAGAGTGCGGGAATTCAGATTATGATTCTGATTCTTATCCATTTCTGAATTCAGAGAGATATTCCGGCTGTATTGTATAATACCGGCCTAAGCGTAAGTACCTACTTATACTGAATTTTTTAAGGATCTTATTTAATAATTACTAAGTATTTAATTCTATTTTTATTGTCCAAACTTATTCGTCTTTACTGTCACTGAGTATCTTTTTTTTTTTTTAGAATAATTAAGCACCTTTAAAAGGACTCCTAAAATAGCTGAGTTGTTTATACGTTTTGTAACAAATATATTTCCAAATGCCACTCCACGGGTGTGTGCTACCGGAATGCCAAGCAGGGAAACATTGATTCGGTCGGTGTTTGTGAGTCGCCCAATAAAACGGCTGGACGGGAAAACCTACAGAAAACTTTTAAAAATAGTTCAGAAAGCCTCGCTAGGTATAGCTATTAACAACATTAGGTATGCCTAATGTTGGAGAAAATACCCATATAAAACCATAAAATATGCGCTTTTAATGTTTTATTATTAAACATTTGTATATAATAATTGTGTCGATGTATATTTTTAATTTTTGAATTTGAATTATAGTTTATTAAGTTTGACATGAATGGATTGTAATGTTCTGAATAAATAAATTTTGTATTGTATTTGTATTTTTAGATTTCTTAAAAATTGAGGCAAAGGGTCCAAAACAATTGTACTGCCTTATTAAAGTAAATTAGAGTTTCAGTTCTTCTAACATGTGAGATCTAAATACCTGACTATCCTTTGACTCCCATGTGGGGCAGAGGGCGTCCACAGTGAGCTTCCATCGCGATCTAAATACCTAATTATTGTTATATATTTTGGTCTCTTTATATACGAATATCTCTTCATCTTTTTGGGAAAATTCCGGATACCTAAAATGGTATTCATAGTCGGATTGGAGCATGTAGCAAATGCAACTCCAAAAGTATATCTAACCAATATTCGAGTATCACTGTTCTTCGGATTGTATTGGTGTAGATTTGCACAATGTTACCTAACACAATTTTAGCAAGATAGTTTCGTGGAATTGAAACAGAAGTGTCCCCTAGCGTCAGCGTAGGATCTTCTACTATTACCATATATTCTCAAGCATAGATGAATAACCATGTTCCTATAGAACAAGATGGACACTATGGACAGTATTAAACCAAAAGGGAATCGTTAGACTGGACCAAAAAATGTCAGACACCTTGTCAATAAAAATGAAATATCTCCATTTTCAAATAATGTTTGTTCCTTTTTACGATGTAGTTTTGAATGAAAAAGCCTAGTAGTTTTATAATAATATTTATCTAGCCCTGTTACTTCTCTTTTTCGAAAATTTGCATCGGGCCAAAATATACCTACTAGAAGATAGCCAAAGTGGCTCCCTGTTACTTGGCATATTTTCAATGTACCACATTGTGCTTCTATACTTTAATACTTCTGTGTTCTCAAGTAACTACATGATTGTAAACAGAAAAAAATCTCATTAGATATATTTGTTATTGCTCTATGTTTTTTTATTATTAATTTAATATAAAATTATAAATTTAATTATTGATTAATAACACAACATAAAAGAGGGCTTTGTCGCTGTGCGACCCCATCGCCCAATTGAAAAAAAACCAGTTATCTTTAACAAAAAACAAAAACATTGCACTATGTTTATTAAATTTAATCTTTCTTTCTTTCTAAATGGGTTTTATTTACACACATATACTTTAATTAAATGTTGGCATCGATTTGACCTATTCCTTTCCAATGTAATGATATGTGTGATATGTTGCATAATTCGCTAAAAATCATAATGTTTGTTATGCGCTCACAGCGTTTATGTAGGTAGGTACATATATGTCTTATCTGTTCTCATTATGAGACTGATCCAAGTAATTATAAATATAATTATTTTCATTTATTAATCAGTCACGTGCACGACACGCGGTTCGCACGAAACATTTGTTCAACAAAATTATTCAATTCGAAAAACATAAGTACAGTTTATACTACGATGTACTTACTAATACATTACAATTTCTAGCTCAATAATATAATAGAAACATCGTGGTGTTAGAAACTTATTTTTTTAATAGATTTTTGAAATCTGGTTCAAAACTACTATTACTTTTGTTGGCACACTACACTAGTATAGTATGTATGTAGCTATCTGCCTACATTCATATCATTATCCGTAACTTTAACGCAGGCAACAGAAACCTAATAAAAATAAATCCTTTTAAATATACGATGAAAACTGTGGTCAATGCTGCCGAGACCGGTACCAGTTCGTTAACAAAAGAAAATACTCTACAATTTTACTCCATCCCGGTTTTGTCAATAATCTGTTAGTTTATATAAAATGCATGATCGAGTCCGCTGGAGTTTCTCTACGATACGATCCGAATTTTACTGGTCTGAGTAAAGTATTATGTTCTCGTTTTGCATAGTATTTTAAAATTGATACTTATTTGTTTGCAAGATTGTATTGTACACACTACACTACAGTTCAAAATGTAGTACATTACATCCATGCATCTGAAAATAGTTTATGGCGTTATAACGTAATAAGTACCTATCTACTTAAAAAGTATGGTTATATCTCCAACACAACCCGTTGCTTTTTTATGAATTACTTTTTATGGAGATCTATAAGGCTCCTCACAGCATACCTTGACGTTAATTTTTTTTAATAATATATATATAATAAATCTTAGCGTCCATTTTGAATCGTCAGGGTAAACTTATCAAAATAAGGTTAAATAACTTATCAGGGTAAAATTATCACTCTAAAGATAGAAGGGATTTGCCTCTATAAGTAAGTGTCTATTTAAGTACTCGAAAAAAGGTTGTATGCCTTCTGCTAACCTTTTTTCGTGGTGGCAGTTCAATTCCCTGCCCTAGAAATGTGTCCTTTTGTTCTTAGGAAATAATGAAATCCATTTGGAGGACTAAAAATATGCTAAAACTACCCATACCTACATGGGAAATATCCCAGTTCTTTGTTATTTTACCTTACGCAAATTTGAAACCCAAAAATTAGTTTTTATCTAGGTAAATAGCCACCTAAATAGTGTGGTGAATATAATTACAACCAGAAAGAGTAAGCAAGATAACCAAACAGTATTTTATTTAATAAAATAAACTCCTCATAAATAACCAAATAATATGCTCCTTAGACGAAATTATTAAACCATCTAACAAAAGTGTTAGGTGACTCTAAGATTTTTGCTAGCAATCCTTTAGCAATCTATATCTGCCTGCATCTTCATGAAGGCACTGCCCAAATCATACTTTTCAGCGAGGGGGTTTTACCACAAACGAAGATACGCAGTGAACTTCTGGTGTGGTCAGATATGATCTCAATATCTTGAAAACTACGGTAGTACAATTATTAATTCTTTTTGTACCGCAAAAAAGTACATTTTGGGTACATTATCTTTCAAATTCGTACGTTTGCGTGGCCCCGCTGGAAAGTATGACCTCTCTGGCCCAGTTCGCCATCAGCGGCGGTATTGTTGAAGTCAAAGCAGTCTAATAGTAACTCTCACCCCAGGGGATAGGTGGCGAAATGCATTCGGAATGAGCTAGCATTGGTTTTACTAATGCACTACTACTAAACATTTAGGTTTTCTATGCATTTTACGGTTTATGATGATAGATAAAATCGAAGGAAAAAAATCCTAAATCGTCAGAGGATTTGAATTAGTCAAAAATTCAAAATATTTCAATAGCGCTCGTCCATTCTGTTGTTTTATGTTCTGAGTGTGTGTGTTTTCTATGTATTCTATGTATGAATTTTAAACAAAAAAAGTATTTAAGTAATCTATCAGTTATATGGTTCCCATGGGACAAGCTCTGCTTAGTTTGGGGCTAGATGGCGTTGTGGGAAATGTCTAAAATATTTATATATTTCTATTTTGAGATATTTGCGGTCTATCTATCTCTCACAACTAGGTAGGTACTAGGTACTGGTACTTTTACGAACTTGCTGCCTAGTGTGTATATAGGAAGGACACTATACACTTACACAGTAGCGGCGCAGTAGTAAAACCAGATACCTACCTAACCTAACCCTATAGTGGATTGAAGGCCCTCAGTATTTCGAACAGAAATAAGCCCGACCCACTTCCCGAAAGCGCTCTTTTGGGATTTTAAATCTCTTTGGTTCAAAACTTATTTCTGTAACACATCAAACTTACAAGTTACGGATGAGTTTCGAGCACTGTTCGATTGCTACTTGAACCCGACCATCGACTACTAACTTTTGCTTTTGTTACAGGGTGCCCACGCATTCTATATAATCAAACCGTACTCACCTACCTACTTACAACATTATTAGTAAATATAAAATACAAATATTTAATGCAATAATGACATAGAAATGTAATATTAACTATAAGGTAAGTAAAGTACACTAATTCGAACAACTGATTTAGTGACATAAGTATAATTTTACGTGTAGCTAAATATCATAATTTAGCGGATAACGTAACATGTTAATTAATTGTACAACGAAATCACAAAAAAATTAAGATCATCACTAAAAAGTTATAGAAACATTAAAGATGCACTAAGAAAGAACAACTGAGTAGGTGACGATTCGGACACAAAATATTCGGACACAGTGTCCGAATTGACACTTTTTTAAATCAATATTTTTTCCACTGACGTTTCGGACACCAATAATAATAGCTGTTTAGTACAGTCAGATAAAAAACTTCTAACGATACCTTAATTGTAGAAATCCGTCCTACGCCCCTATAGTTAGTTCAAAATACACAGGTGAATTGAATGCTAATTAGCATTTTGTTTCAGCTAACCTCTGTGTATCTTGTATATTGTGGTAGTGCTAGTTCTGTTGATTATGGATTTTTGGTATTCAAAAACATACAATCAGTCTAACCAATAGCAGTACACATTGAATCCGCATTCTGGTAAATAAAATAGGCAATGTGAGGTGTTTGGATGAATAATTCTAATTTAATTAGGAATAAAAAACTGGGTAAAGTGAACATTAAAAGTAACCATGGCAACACCGAGCTAAAATTCCCATGGCAGTAATCCCGTTATTCTTTGGTGACAGGTTTTATTTGTTTTCGTGAAGGTTTCACTGCGCAAACCACAAAGTAGAGACTGTCGTAAAAGGAAACATTCAAAACAGTCTACAACTTTGTTGAAGTCCAACTGTTCTCGTTGAGCATAATATTTAAGTAATCAGAATAAAAATTCAAAGTCAAACCAAGTTTTCTGATGGTGGCGTCATTTCGAATACCTTCTTTTGTTGAAAGACTCGTTAGGCTAATGCTGTTCACGATATTTCTCAACTACCTACCTACGACTGAGAAATCTCCAGAGCTCCTGTTCTTTTCTTGAATGCTAAATAGTTAAAATTGAGATAAAGCATTTCAGCAAGCATTTTCATTCAATGTCTAGGTGTGCTTCAAAGGTGGTTATAGTGATTTGATGCAACTCTGCCATTCAAAATAATATCATCGGCTCCACTCAGGATTGCCCATTATCAAAATAATTAATATTCACTGATAATTATCGGATACTTATCAGTATTATATTAAATAGGAATAAAAAATACTTTAAATGGTTATATTATTCTATATTTTTATTAAAATCACGGATACACACAATCGACGTGACGCACAATAAAAGTATTACCCCCGTTCGGATTTATACTAAAGACTACGCAAAATATCACATTCTGGTATAAACGTTATATCTACATAATTTATCAATCGTAATTACCGCGAAAAAGACAATTATTGCGATAAATATCCTGGCCAACCCTGGCTCTACCGATGAGTTTTTTGTATCCTTTTTAGCCATCCCCTCTGCGGTCCTAAAACTCCAAAAAGGTGGAGAAGGTGGTGGAAAAGTATATGCTATTAATTATTAAAACAGGGTGCTGGTTGAACTTGTAGAACTGAAATTACAAAGTTGTTGTTGCGGCCCTGATTAGGCGTGAATTAGGGGAATGAACTCAATCTGATCGAGGTCGGTATTTACGCGATACCTGCTTTCAACAAACTTTAATGACTTCTACCACAGGAGTGAAGAGGGAGGAAAAAGTTGTGACGTTTGGAAAATAATATATTTTTGGTATGTTGTTCAAATTACATACCTAAACAAAAAATATTTTGTTTTTATCATTTAAAACCTTTTCAAAAAAGTTACGGTAAGTAAAGGCTGGATATTGTAATCCATAATTATTTTGTCACCCTATACATAAGTTGGTAGAATATTTAAAGATGTGGCGTGAATTCATTGACTTTGACTATTGCGCAAAATCGTGGTGGCTGATTGGATAATACCTACATGATTAGTAAGATATAAAGCAAAAAACTAAACAAAACTTTAGCTCAACAAGCTGTAGCTGTATAGGATTAAGTTTACGAATTAAATATAATAAAAGTACTCGTATTTTCATCGCTCGGTATTGTCAGCAATATTTCATAAGAACAACCGCAATGTTTCTCTCCCTCAACGTTTAATGATTCATAACGAGGAGAGGCTAAAAACGAACATATTTTAGTGGTATTATACCTAGTAAAAACAATAGCTCCATGGATAACGACTATCTATTACTGTTATTAACTTGCGAAATATTTGTTTGTTATCTATCTACACAAAAATATAGTTTTAAGAAAGTAACTAAATAGGTATATAAAGTGTTACTATTTATCTATTTATAACTAAGTTACTTTTACCACAAATCAAAAACTGATAAGTATTTACATAGGATATTTTTAAGTTCAGGCCGAAGTGTATGTATGTATGTTGACTCCATTTTCCGTAATTGGACTCGTTAATCGGTCCTTTTTGCGTGAGGCCGGTATCGGTAGTGTGAAAAATATGACTAAATTAAGGTATGTTACTTATCGCTTCATGTGGTAGGTACCTTATAACGTAAAAGTCAATGAAATGGTAAACTTAGGTTATAAGGTCTTTCTAGAGGTTGACTCAAACATTCTGATCCACTGCAAGTAGAGACTTCCGAGGGTAAGCAAAGTAACAAAAAGTACAGTAATAAGAAAATAATTTTGTTAATTCGCAACGCAAAGGCTATTGTGTGTGTCAGCTATTTCAGTTATCAAATATTAACTATCGAAGTAGCATACCTTTCCCTATGCTGTAGCTAACATCCTGTATATTATGACGCAAGACTTTTAAAGGTAATTAGAAACTGATTTTTACCTAGTATCGAAACTAGGGCGTTGAGTCGACCAGCGACGATTAAATATACAACGAGTAAAATGTTGTTTTACATCAACACGTTCGTTACCAACGAAATTACCTATTAGTTACTTTAAACTTCTACTAAAATTAGTTACTTGTAACATCATCCTCGTAGCAACGGGGTGGGTTTATTTAAATATCGGAAATTTATCTTGGTGGTTTGAAAATTAAAATTAATCGGCGATACCTGTACCCTTATTGCGTCTTATAGCTTTTTCAAAAGCCTAGCGTTAACTTGCTTATTGGAGCTATTCGAAAATTGTTGGTGAAAGTTTTTACCGAAATTCATATTTCAATAAAAAGCTGGTAGACAATTTGTAGTATTTTTTTTTCTCGGAATGATTTTTGATATTTCATGAAATAAGCTGGATTAGGCGTTCATGCTAACGAGCTCGACGAGACGGCTTTTTACCGGCCACAATCTATTCGTATATAGGTAAGTACCTACCTACTTTCCATATCTGTAACGGAAATCTTCGGAAAACTCTATTTTTGAGACGTCTCTTACTCTTATTCAAAGGTTACTTATTAAGTGTGTGTTTTTACAATATTTCTAAACAGTATTGATTTATTAGAGTATGTAACTTTGTAAATAAATTACTGACATACTTATATCATTTTTTAATTTCATTATGAAATGTATAAATGAAGGTAAAAACAATCGTTTATATTTAGGTCAGATTAATACTTATGTAGCTCAATGCTGAAATTAGTGCGCGGTTAACCACATTTTCCACCTATTCGTTAGTAAAGGCGTTTACATGCACTGTTATAGAACTATGTAGGTACCCTAGGTACCATAGTTCTATCTAAGTTGCCAAATACCTACGTACATAAGTACAAATTTCCATGTGCTCTACTGAACATAAACTAACATCAAATCAATATAATTACACCTATAGGGAAAATCACTCACCCAATCAATTGACATGTTGCTATTGAAAAGGTTCATCACAAATGAAAACCAGACCAGTTGCTAACCAATAGTCTACCTGTTATGTGAGCTCTCTTAAAAATGCATTCACGTTTTGTTCTAAATCCGATGTTGTTCAAACAAGGACAAATTTTGAACTCGACTTTGAATTGAACGAAACTTTCTATTCAGCCGCTTATATACTATTGCACTATTGATGTACATATGTAGCGAATCTAATAAATAATTGATCGAACAAAACTTACCTGCTTCCGGCTTACCGGGTATATTTGTGAAATTCGTACCGGATACTGCACTTTGTCTTCCGTGAGCACATACGAGTATGTAGGTAGGTTTGGTACTAGAGAAAATTGTATAACCTAAATCTCTAGAGCATGGCAAGAAGAAGCTTTACCAAAGAATACTGAACTAGACTATGTATAATGTGCATTACTGTGCGGTTTTTAAACCAAACCTTTTGAGATTAATTATGCTGGCGATTTTAGAATATGTGTTTTGAGTTTTGAAAGTACAGTGTCTATGGCTGAAAACGTTTCTACTTATTTCCGAAGGCAATTGAACACCACCTACCTTATGAACTGCAGCTCCTGGCTTGTTGGTTTGGTGGCAGGCACAAGGTCCTGTGGACTCGCACGGCGGGTCCAGGTTCGAAGTCTTTGGAAAACGCACACAGCACAGCTATGAACCCGCGACACTTCACTAGTATCCAAAATGTTGAGATGCAGATTTTGGTACGGCCAAAAATGGAGGGAAAGTCGACGGATTTTGAGTAGAACGTCCACACGCATCCGATTACAATGACTCCCGCCAATGCACTGATGAGCCTCTAGCTCTTCACGTTCGGGCAGGCAGTGATTTACCAAACTACCCTCAAAATAACAATAGAAACGCAACAATTACAAATCCAAACATATGTTTTCCAGTACCACAGAGTACTAAAATACTACGTACAAACAGTAGGATATAAAATAAACAAAAAAAAATATACCTACGCATTACCTATTTTCTTTGATGTTTTATTGATCTTGTTCAGATGTCATCGATGGTTCTGCCTTTTTTCTTCAAGATCATCACTGACCATTGGTTCTAGCACTGCCATCAAGTTCCGGTATTTCTGCTTTATCATCAGCGTTTCACGTCCTCTGCGCTGGACATAGGTTTTCCATTTATGAAGATAGCAACGCCAGGCAAGTGCCGAGCCACGACTAGAATATGTCATGTCCATCGTGTCAGGAGCTGCTAAATCCTACGATGCGTCGCGTTTTCCAGTTTGAGGTCGTGGTCACTTATCCTATTGGAATATAATGGTGAAAAGACTTGCCTGCGATAGCTCGGCCGAGGAGCAAGGCGCTGAACAGAACAGATAGCCAGTAGGCGCTGCGCCGCCGGCCCGCCATTTTTCTGTTGAAGATGAATTCTCCGACATCAACTAGCCATTTTGTAAGTCTTTTATCCTCTGTTCAACACTCTCACTGCACTTGCATAAACTACACAATTCTCTTTTTATAGTCTATTTATAGAGTCAATGTTTTATTTTTATTTACGTGTAGAGTCAGAATGAAATAAGGGTAAATTAATTTATATTCTTGAGTTTTACAACTGGAACTAGCCACGGACTAATACGACAAAGCAAGCATGAAAAGCTGTAAAGTTATCAGTCGTAAAATGAATTGGTACCCAACAGCGTGGTTTTTATGGATGCCGGATCAGATTAACTTTCATGTTAGTTATTATTTCATATTTTGTTTTGTTTATTTTGTATGTTGAGCACAAGTATCATAATATATTTCATGTTTCACTGTACCTTTATTCTAGAAAGTATACCTACTCATTATCTCTGCGATTACCTTTTTTTGCAATTGTTTATCTTACTTAAGGTATTTATCTTTCTTTGTAGGAAAAGTTTCATTACGACCGCCCTTACGATCTTTGTTCTTTTCTCGAGGAGTAAAACTGTTTGCACCATAAAAGATCCGTCAGAACGCGTCAAAATTAGGAACAAGCTTGGTGTTGTATGTAATCCGTTTCCCCAATTTTATGAAGAGATGGAGATTTCTAGCGAAATGATGATTGCAATAGTTACTTTGATTAAACAAAAAATCCTATAGTTTTTTGTTATATTCTTTTTTCCTTTGTAGTTATTTAGTCTGTAGGATCTATTCGTGTGCCTTGCAATTCGATATTTAAATGTATGAGCCTATTGCTTTTTTTTTGTTGCCTGAGGAAGATGGATTAATTTATGGAATCTAATTAAGTAATTACAAAAAAACGTGGACATAAAACTATCACTAAGAAAATAGAGGTAAAGGGGATAGTTTTTTTTTTATTTTAACTCTACTTAAGCCATAGTGTATCCATAAACTTATGTATTTCGGTCAATAGGCTTGCACTACCTTCAAAGGATATTTGTTATCAGTTCTTGTAAGAAAACAAAAAAGTACCCACCTGGCTCTTACTAGAAACGTCGCATTTAAGTTTTTACTAAAATATACAAAAATATTAGTTGATAGCAGCAGCGTTTGCGCAGTCAGTCAATCATTCAGTTAGGACTTAGACTTAAGTACGTATATTGAAAAAATTAAAAGTGTTACGTTCTGCATACCGTTATTTATACTGAAGAAAGGTATATTTATAGTTCTGTAGGTCATTTATAAAATTGGACGGACACATCGCGTGACTAGCAACAAGGCGTTGCCAAAATGTGTGTGACGTGACGCCTCACGCAAATTGTCGTTTTGGGCATTCGATGCGTGTCCTACCTGCCTCGGCTTTATCTTTAGCTTACAAACTACATGAAAAAAGTTTTTGATATAAATCCAGTGAAAAGGATTATTATTGTTTGTATTCATATAATAATATTCCATGTAATTAATCCACCTCCCATAACCTCAAATAATTTTCACACTAAGAAAAACTTATCTACAACTTTACGAACTATTGAAACAGAAATACGTAAATGAAATTTTAAATAAGCTCGCTATCTTGTTGAGTGCTAAACTTTGATATTGGAGCTAAACGATCTCGTAGTGACTGTTACGTTACAAGTTTGCTACAAGCAAGTGGGATTGCGGCGATTCGTTTGTCTGATAAAAATGTTGAGAATGTATTTATACTTAAGGATATTAAGATTTAATACTAATTTGAATGAAAATAAATGATGATTAAAACAGTTAAATGAGTAATTTTTGTGCTTCAAAAGTGTGAAATATTTAGTTTCCACTCCGTTTACTTTTTTTAATTCCCGCATACTTACCACCCAGAAAGTTACAGTCGTGAAATTAAGTTATTGAATGTTGGGCTGCAGTTAACACGGGTCGTAAAACATAAATGTAAACTCAAACAACAACTGGGACTCGGCACGTCATCTAGAAGGTACAGAAGCTAATAAAACTTTGTCTGGCAAACCGACTGCGTAGGTATACCGCTTGGGCCGTATGTACACGCAAGCCAATGCAATTCTCAGAGTTATTAATTAACAAAAACCTCAATATTAAGCCAATTCCACTAAAATTTTTAAATACGAGGAATTGGATAACATAATACGATATTAAAATATACCTAAAGGTACATGGTTCTTCTTCTTCTTATCGTGTCACTAGTTCTTTCGAACCAGTATGGTGAAAGGATTTTAAGTGCACCTCGAGGTGGCACCTTTCGTGCACTAAAATATGCTATTTATGCGGAATTCTACAAGGTTCATGGTACATACATGGTGGACTCTATCGTCGCTAAATTTATATGCATGCAGGTTATTTGGCTCAAGATGACCCCATTCTATGATTGTTTATAATATATGTACGAAACAGTATCAATAAAAAAATGTAATCACAGGGCGTGATGATAAACGTGCCAATTTCAATTTATCGCGTCGGACGCATTATATGGGCAGCAAGAACGACGTGCGTCGTAACTCGAGCAGTTATGTCGTATTTCACGTTCTACGTGTGTAACGGCGCACGTATCGCGTCAGTTGTAGCCGGCAAGATATCGCTACATATACACATAACACATCACTTGGGGCTACGACAATTACCAGCTTAACTTTATTTTATACTGAAGCTTGTAATTCAAAGAGCCGATTTCAGACTGATTTCAATGTTATAAGTATTACATGTACAAAAGTTTTACTGCAATAACGTTTGCTTGAGGGTTGTCTTTCAGCAACCCGAATAGTAAATTTTCAAAAATCCTAAGACGCTTTTTTATTTTATCTTAGGACAAGTATGCAAGCAAACTTTAGAGTGTAATTACTACTACCTACTTAGGAATGTAACTTGACCCCATTATGTACAAATTTATCGATATTGATTTCATGCTTCTTCTTATCGTATCACTAGTTCCTTCGAACCAGTGTGGTGAAAGGATTTCAAGTGCGCCTTCGAAGAGGCTCCTTTCGTGCACTCGACACATGTTTTCGAAGCTTTCATTCTTGCAGGCTAAGACGACGAAGATCTAAAGTTTCTAGTCTGTATAATATGATTGATGAATGATGAACAGCCAGTTTGTACCGAAGTCGTAGCTTCGAAGCACATACCCCATCTAAAATTGATAGTGTTGATAAACATCAATAAAATCATCAAAATAAAAGCTGTTTACGAAGCGAACACAAAACAATGCAACCAACTATCAAAGTTCCAGTAATTGGTCCAGCGAATGTTTTTTCGCTTTACCGGGCGGAGCTTGCTTCGTTAGCGAGCTGTGTTTGCCGGACGACCGCTTTGTTTCTCGCGATCCTTTTCGACTGCTATTGCCGCCAAACACCTATTCTATACCTTTAATAAATTAGACGGGTCTCTCCCAAAATATTTTTCACAAAAATAAGCCTCAAAAATAATTCACGCGCCCGAATAAAAGCGGATAGCTTTTGTTCGACGAAAAATACAGGTAACCGAAATTATCACGGCAGCATTTCTCAACCATTTAAAGGATTGAAAAGGTTATAAATAAAGATACTGGTTAATTTACTACTTAGGCTCTCACTTCTGACCTTACATACACTGCAGTCACGCCTTCTACTCGTATGTCTAGATTTTTTTTTACTAAGAAACGTATGTTTTCTTAAACTAATAAGGTTTTTTACCTTATAAATAAATATAAGTTAACTGTATACTTAATTATTAAAACACAGATGCGGTGAACGTGAGTTTGAGATGTTGCGAAGCGGAAGGATGCAAACGCGGCAGGCTTTAGTAACTTTATTAAATCTGTGGTAGCGTACTTATTTTATTTAGTTATATTCATTTAAGTTATAAGGTTACTGTTTTCAGATTTTTCAAGAATTATAAACGTATTTAGTGCATTTTTGACTAAATGACTTACTGACTGTACGTTTGAATAAATCCACCGCATAATACCATTTTGGATCATGTTGGCAGGGTACTTGTTTGTTACGTGGGAAAAATTCATTTGAAAACATCCGCTGAGCTGGGATTAATTTATAGTTGCTGCTTTAAAACATTTATAACAGAGTTTCTGCTCCAGTCCTGCAATCCTGTCTCGTATATTCATTTACTGATTTTTATGCACAAAGTAGAGTGGAATTACTCCGCTGAGCGGCAAAATATTCCTTTTGGAGGTTTCTTCTAGACCAGTGCTCTGGCCGACTCCCATGTTTTTATATTAGCTCACAGTTTTAGTTTAACCTAATCGTTCCGTTTTGATAGTTAAAAATACTCTTAGTTGCAATTCTATAAAATCCAATCTAATAATTAAATTAACATACTAAGACTACAAACTTTAAGTCTTAAATGGCGGAGGTACCAGCTAAACACAAGGAGACATTCCTCGCACCTGACTTTTGGCCTGCTGGGGGGTCGTGTTCCATTGCTACATGATGTCGTCAACGAAGAAAAAAACCCTAACTCTAGTATTAAAATTTAATATGAATGTTAGTTTATAAGGGATTTATCCATGGGCTTATTACGTTGTTTTGTGTGTTGTTGTCTGAAATTAAAATTTTATTATAATTTATGAACTAGATAAGTTTTGATAACTTTTCATAGAAAAACAGAAAAAGGTTTTCAACAAAGAAAGTTGGTAGGTAGGGGAAGGTTTTGCGGTGTTTATAGCTAAGCCACACCTAGGTAAGTTACAACCAGCTTGGGTGTAGCAATCCATTACCCTAAAAATACTTTAAAAACTAAACTAAACTCATGGCTATACACGTAAAACGTGTGTTAAACGTGTGTAAAACGCGCAGTTACTATAAAACATTTATTTTTAAGCGTTTATTGGCTGTTATTGTACTAGTATACCCATTAATCTGATGACTTTCAATATTTAATACACTTATGAGTGGATGAAATTACCGTTACAAAGAAATAATATAATGAGCTAGGTAGATGCTGCCTCGGCTGGCTTATTAACCAAAATCTGGTATGCTGTTGATTTATGAAGTGCATAGTGCAATGTGTATTATTGTATTCAAATCAAAATAAAAATATACCCAAAATTGAGTAATGTCGCTGTGCTTTTTTTATACTTTAGAATATTTTTTCATCGACTTTGTTTAATAATACTCATCAACCTTGGCTTCGTCGGGAACAAAAAGCTACAGCATACTTTGAGAAATTATTTTTCTGTAGAATATTTTAGGTTTTAAAATTAACTTAATTATTGCACCCGCTTCCTAATTTAGGCACCGCGTGCGCCCGTAGAATGTTTGAGTACCATTAATCACTTATAATACACTTTTGTTCTGAAATCACCAAAATTAGTTCCTCTGGTAAATAACGTTTTTTTTACTTTGCAATTGGAGGGTCGTTAAGTTGACCGCCTCACTTGTTGAAGCTGAGCTCACGGTCTGAACGTTCGCGCGCGTGGTGGAGCGTGGACGACTGCGCTACCCTCGCGCCCATTCATACCGCCAGTGAACCTACCCCTGGTGCGCCCAACTCGAACTCTATTCATCTAATTCAATCGCAGCATCAATGTTGCAACTTTGCCGTGGGATTTGCTCGTGTATGTCAATATTGGCGTGAACAAATAGCTCCGAAAATCTTACTCACTTTATGACAAACTCGAATGAAATAGGTCAAACGATTTTCAGTGTCTGTATATTAGTAGTGGGATTAAATACCGTCAAATATATCGGTTTGGGTATACTTTACCATCAGTTCAAAGCTGAACATAGGCATTTTCTACAGTGCACCATCGCAGCCTTTCTTCGGCTTGCCGCATCCATCTCCTTCCTGCAGCCTTTGGTATTTGATAATTTAAATTGATAAATCAATATTTTATTAGAAAAGTTTTTTGAATGTACCTACAATAAGTTCATGAAATATGTAGGTAGTAGATGCCTTACACTCTTAAAGGGCACGTTATTATTATTTCGTCAAAAAGAAAAACAGATCGTAGGTGTGCAATCCGAAGCCTTCTTCCCACGTGTAAAAAGATTCCGTTAGTTGCCTAGAGAGTACAACCACTTTATTTTGAACTCTACAATACAATGATGAATGAAATTTGCTATCTTACCTACATGAATGCTAATGAGAATTTGTCAAGCTGAACTTGGTGTTAACGCTTTCCATTTAGGAAGGTTCAAGTAGGTAGGTACTAATTTAAAAGAGTTCTTTATGAAGTGGGAGGAAAAGTTAAAGTAAAACATGTAAATATGTTGCCTTATTTTACTTTAACTTATTATTTGAAAAGATCAAAATAAAAATTAATATTTAATCATATTTAAATAAAGATTATACGTACCTATTTTAATCCGAGCCGTAAACCGTTACGTCATGGAGGATCAGGCCATTTTTACATACAAGATCTTTCACAAAAAAGCCCTTGCTTACTTTCGAAACATTTTCAATACAGTCAAGATAACTTCTACGATACGAGTAACATAGCTATGGATCATCGGACATCTATGGATGTATCGTCTTGTAAATAAGACGATACATCCATATACTTTGTGTAATTACGGAGCGAATCCTCTAGTACACCTGATACACAATGTGTGAATCTCAGTTAAATAAGTATATCTGATTTTGTTTTTTTTGGACTAATTGGATTATTAGTATTTCCAAATTCTGAGTTATAAATTGTTTCATTATTATCTATCCCCTTTTAGTTAATTCAGGTATTATTGTTATTTTCCTTACATGTAGACGTGATTATCGGAGCCTGATAAGCATTGAGTTCGATATAAACTCAGTGCTGATAAGGCTAGAATCACGAAATATATTATTTTGAGCTAGTAATACTAATGATAAACTAATTATGCCAGTATTCCTTGAGATATCATTAAAATATTATCTTTAAATTCAAAAGAACCTCTGCCACATACAATTGAAGTAAAATTGTTTAACATTACCCCAGGTTGCCCTACTCCCTCAGTGAGAGCACAAAGAGGCGATAATTAACGCTATTCATACCTTTATTTTTAAAACAAAAAGGTGGCAGGTTCTATTTTTAAAATTAACACAATACTCGTACTTGTATTGGTATACCTAAAGCTCGAAATTATGCAAGTATGAAATGGTGAAAGAATTGTTAAAAATAAGGTAAAAGTTGTATATTTTGTTTTTTTTTTGTTTATTTAGCATATAACAGTGGATAATCAGTACAAATATTAGGTTAGAGACCGATGGTTTTTACAAGAAACAGTTACACAAACTAGGTATTTTTGCAGCGAAATGAACACCAAAATTAGTCTGCAATTCTGTAGGAGTGATTTGATTGCGTTCATGAATTTGTTGTATCCATTGTGTTCCAATTCACCCTTTATTGAATTTTACGCTTAAACGCTCTAGGCACCGGCACAACAGTTTATTGTTACCGATTCAAGGAAATTGCCGATTTGGTAACAGCTTACCGACACGCACCTTCTTGGCGCTTTTGCACGGAAGTATCTAGGTGAGAATTGCTTATAATGGTTCTGCTCTAAGTAGGTAAGAAGAACATTATTCAAAAGCAAAATTTTCGAAACCTCATTAAACGGCTCATACGCCTCGCTAGCCCAAAAATATAACATATCTACACCTATGTTTATCGTCGGTTACTTATAAAACAGCCCTTGTAATTAGGAATATATTTTATAATACCCTAAACTTGGTCGTTGATTTTTAGCCAGCATAGCCGCACCCCCGCATTTTTTAGCAACTTATATCATGAACGAAAAACGAGTTTCCAAGAGAGTCGTGACATAATTCACGGTAGCGAGAGCTTTGCTCCCGAATTTCCATAATAATGATTAAACTGGAGCATCATTTTTTTCAAGTAGGTATGAAGTACGGCGAGTATTTCTGTTGTCTGTGGATTCGGGTGGAAGAGAGTATCTTACCATTTTCTTACTCGTATCACTCTAGACACGTTCATGATTAGAACGGTTTGTCCTACTTCGTGCTAATTAGTATTAATTAGGTATCTGCTATGAATTAGTGAAAATGTGACAAGACTAGGACAGATATTACAAGATTTTTTTAAAATAAATCCTACAAATATACATATAAAATCCGTTAGAGTAAATAAACGCACGAACCCCAAATACTTCCGGTCTAATGGATTCTGTATAGAGCAACCATTAATTTTATTATTTGGTGGAAAATGACGTGGCGTAATCCTTTCCTTTTCACCAAAAACGTACCTAAGTAATGAAATCACACGATATTCCTTTAGCATGGGCGAAAAATAGTTGCACCCTAATAGCGCCGCCCTTATACATTTGCGAATATAATTTGGACACTCTTAGTAACTATAAGAACTTTAAGTAGATTTAAATAATCCAGAAGAGATCCATGCAGAAATTACCGGATTTTATAAAACATGGTCACAAAATAAATGATCGTGTTTCTGATTTATCAAGATTATTGATTTTATTCTTATGTTTTTAGTAAGGGTTTGGTACAATAAGAGACTTCAATTCAAGAAACTAATATTATGTTTATTAAATTAATTTAAATAGACTTACAAGGTAATAGGTCGGTTTTATAACTAAAATAAGGGTGATCTCATACAACGTTAGCCCAGGTTCTCTGAATCATATCAGCTGCTTTCTCTCCAATCATGACAGCTGGAGTGCCTGAGTGTGCGGTTATAGGTCGCGGAATCGTACTCGAGTCTGCTACTCTGAGTCCTTCTATCCCATACACCCTAAGTTCTGGGTCAACGACAGCATACACGTCAGTGGGCGGTCCCATCCTACACGTGCCTACTTGGTGCCGAGCAGACACTACCATGGTCCGGACGGCACATTCCCAGTATGATTCTGAACCAAGAGCGTGATTCTTGCATGTAGGATATTCCGGCAGGTACAGCTGGGCGTTGTATTTTTTAAATGGTTCTGATTCACCTAATCTGATAGCATACTTTATAGCCTCTAACAACGTTGCCATATCTTGTGGGTCGGTCAAGTAGTTGCCATATATTTTAGGATGTGAATAGGGACTGTTGTCTCTTAGTTCCAAATATCCTTTCGATTTTGGCTGCAGAAGCACTGGCACAGCCGACCACGTATCAAGATGGTTCAACGGACTAAAAGCATTTTTATAAGTTTTATCACTGATTTTAGCACTCTTTCTGTAGGCTCCGCCAGCATCGAAGTTAATCGAACCGCCTAAACTAATTAGCTCTATATCTGGAACTTGCTCTAGATTTGATTGCGACGTTTTTAAATATCCCAAAGCCTCTACCGATCCCGGTGATGTTAAAAGGCCATCGCCGAATTGCAGCCACTGCATCAAATTAGGTAAAGTGGCCACTTTAGGTTCTAGAAGACTAGCATTAGTTGTGCTCAGTTTGAATATTACACCGGGGAACGCGATGTGATCGTAAAGATGTCTGCCGACTTGAAGATTTGCCACGACTGGAATTCCGAGTGTTTGTAAATGTTCTTGAGGGCCGACTCCGGATAACATAAGTAACTGAGGCGAGGCAATCGGACCCGCAGACAAAATTATTTCTCTCCGGCATCGTACTGTATACTTTATTCCATCTTTTATATATTCAACTGCATAAGCCCGTTTTGTTTGGGGCTCAATAATGACTTTGGTCGCTTTGGCTTCTGTCAAAATATGCAAATTCTTTCGGCGTTTATGTTCATGCAAAAACGCTTTAGAAGAGCTCAATCTGTGACCTTTGTGAGTTGTAGTTTGCGCGTAACCGAACCCGAGCTGATCCGGAGAATTATAATCGATTGTAGGATGTCCGAAATTTCTGCCGGCCTGGAGGAACGCCTCGACTAGTCCAGTTCTGAAAAGGGATTGAACGTTCAATTTTTGCGCGTAACATTTTCTGGACATAGAGTTTTTAACTGAGAAGTTTAAATAGCTTAAATGAATAATTGTATAAACTTACCTAAAAGGAATATTTTCGACTCTTAGTTCACCGTCGCGACCTCGGTAAGGGGCGTTTTTGTATTTTTTCAGCTCTGACTTTTCAGATTTTTTGTAATATTGTAAAACTTCTTCATAGGACCTGTCGGTACATAGAGAAATCATTAACGCTTCCTACACAACAAACAATCTAATATAAACTTTAAAACAAAGGTAGGTAATTTATAAACATCATCATCATGCCAGCTTTAACGTCCACTGCCGGACACACATAGACCTCTCACATAACTCATAATAAATTTTATTTAAATTTCAAGCATTTACATACAATTTAAATATCTAACATAATTTTTACTCATTGGCTTGCTTGGGACATAGTATGGGTTTCAGCACCTACACTTAGCTGTTATGCTTGTGTCGTAGATGCTAGTACCTTCCAGGAACATTGTTATTTTCAGCCAAGAAGTAAAACTTAATCTACGCAGGAGAATCTATGTAAATACATGTAAGTATATTATTTATTTATATTGAATGATTCAGAATTTATTCAATTAGCTAATTATATTATGTTACCTCAAACTTTAAAATTATTAAGGTACATCAACTAGGTAAGTATACATTTTGTTTCCTAACATCAAATACTTTGGTGAATTCGTAAATATAAGACATAAGTTTACTAAATCAAAATATATTTTATCTTGTAAGAGTATCTTATTCATCCATATTGCAAGGCTTACCATCCATAGTTGCCATCAGCAGCGATCCTGTCCCAGTCCTGGGGGCGGCCGCGCGTGTAGAGCATGTAGTCGGTGACGCTGGAGCCCCCGAGCGCCCTGCCTCGGGGCATGTAGCAGCGCTGCTCCTCGCTTCCTGAAATATTGATGGTAAGGATATTACTGGGATGTTAAATTATTATTTCCAATAAAAAGATATACGAGACTATCTGATACACTCACTTCGTTTGCGTTGCGAAGTAACAAAACTTTTTGTCTTTCAGCCAGTTCGTCAGGACTCAGGACTCAGGACAAAGCATAAACTATATTCTGATTGATGATAAAGTAATGGAATTGAATAAGCTTTTAAACTTTTAGTGTCCCAAATCGCTGACTTAAGACTCTTTTCTTTACAAGCAAACACATTCAAACATTGGAGATTATTGATTAGAAATCCTTATTTGAATTGCTGCAGGAGTGAAAGTTGCAAACTTTCTCCTCTCCATTTTTATTTCATAGATATTCGTTTTATTATTCTAGTGCTTAAGCATCGACTATGCATTTCCATGTATATTATTGTTTGACATCAAAACATCATAACTTAAAAAAATTGAGGCTAAATACGTCTAACCCAAATTTTCTTGTCCAACACACATAGGAACAATTTCACAAATATATTAGCGAAAGTTTGTAAGGATGGATGAATAAAACGCCTAAACTACTCAACAGAATCAGCTGAAATTAGGCTGAAATAGTTAATGAGCTTAAAAAACACATCTATTATTCCGATACCACGCAAACGAAGCCGCAAGCAGCTGCTAATGTGAGATCAGTCCAAGTTTGTCCTAGATGCAAGTTTGATTTAAGATACCTAAGCAAACTCCAGGCTGATGCTCCATGGTGTACGGCCAGGTGTAGTCCGTTAGCTGTAGATACGGCACTAGAGCTGGCACGTCAGTGAGTAGCATCTCAGGCTTTCCGGCTTCAATAACTAGCACCATGGCTCGAGGCTTTGTCTCAGACAGGCGGGCAGCTAACACGGAACCAGTGGTGCCTCCGCCGACGATAATATAGTCGTATTCATCGAGAGCTTTAGAGTAACCTGTAAGAAGTAGTAAAGTAGCGAATTATCCACATGTCCCATCTGGTATATAAATAAAATGGCTAAGAACACAAACATAAGACATTACGAATAAAAGAAACGTATATATTTTTAATACAACAAGTATTTTTTGCAGTCAATAGGCTAGTAAACTTCGTATGATATAGGACAAAGGACTGACAGAGACACAGACGGACACGGCGAAACTATAGGGCACTTATAATTGTTTTGCCTTTGTCTGTCTGTAGTTGTCCTGTTCGGCTGAGAACCTTGAAAACTCGGGTGTGTATGTAGTGTAGGTACTTATATTACAGGCAGAAACGAACATCTATATTCTAGTAAGTTGTAGATATAGCAAAGTTGTACTCACAACACAGATCAACTCATATTTTTAACAAAGTTTGTATATATGTATAAGTATAATAGTATAGTACAAGCTTTGCTTAGTTTGGGGCTAGGTGGCGTTGTGTGAAATGTCTAAAATATATATTTATGTAAAAGAAAAATAAGTTGTTTTAAGGATTTAGTTAAGTTTATAAGTCATAAAAAAAATTTGGACAAATAAGAGGCCAAACCATTTTGTTATTTACCGAGGTAACCTGTAAGAATACAAGCTAGTAGGTGTGAGATGAGATAATAACTTCTGAATAAGTTCGTAACGATACCTACAAGCCAAACAATAAGTTCTGTTCCGCTGTTCCGAATCACAGTATTAAATCTCGATAACAATGCAAGGCTTGGAATATCACAAGGCGAATCTTTTAGCAACAAAACGACTGCAAATCCGTATTGTATATGCAGAAGAAATAATAGATACAGTTGATAAGAGAGTGCAACATCGGGTCAGTATTTATACCTAATTAGTAGGGTTCTTTACCCAAAGAGTACATCAAAGAGTACTAACGGTATCCTTTAAGTAAAGTAATTGCTCAGGTTTGGTGCAAGCGGGCATAAAGTATCTATGTCTGCCTTTCCGACCTATGTAAACCGTTATATGTAACCATAGAATGTAACTGAACTTTTGCAGAGTATGTGTTTTTTTCCCGTTTCACTTCCAAATAATAAATTATATAAATTATTGAAAGGGTTCTCAATCTAATCCCAAGGGCTTATCTACTCTACCTCGAATAATGAGCATAAATCAACATAGATCTTCCGTTTCAAGATATAGCTTTCTATTGAAAGTACTTACTCAACTGGTTTGAACCTACTTAAAAATAGCATAAACCTAGGCCTAAAAATAACGTAGGTTGTCTGGAAGAGGTTTAGTTGCTTTAAAGTAACAGTCCGTCCGTTAAACATAAGTATGCGGTAAAAAATGAAGCATGTATTTATTTATTCGATCTAATATAGACTCAGATTTAACCTAGATAATTTTAGTGCGCTAATAAATATTATTGCAACCCAGTGCAATATCAAACGTTAGCTTTACCTCTCAGAAGAGTTTGCTCAAAAAAGTAGGTCAGACATTTTCGAACATATTGATTAAGAAAACCATTTTTAAAAAAACTTCCTTGCTCTTGCAAAGTTAGAAATTATTTTTGTAAATTAAAACTTTTTTTAGCAAATAAAGTTTATGCTTTTACATAAAACACTTATGCTGACTTGCACCAAACTTTCAAAGTTCCTAAGCAATAACTTTACTCGCTTGACGGAGTTCTTAACGATCAGAATCTGTACTGTTGCGAACTATCAAGCGAGTAAAGTAATTGCTTAGGGACTTTGACAGTTTGGTGCAAGTAGGCATTAAACGTACTTACCCTTAGGCAGAGGATATGAGTCCCGTAAAAAATCAAAAGGATCGTTCGTGTTGGAAGGTGAGTAGTTCATTGATGTAGTCTGTTGCATGATCAATTCCACCAGAGGGCTCTGAGGGTATGGCCAAAGGAGGAACCTCTTTTGTCTCTCATTCTCTTTTTCATGCGAAGCGCCATCTTTCTCCAAGTCACTGTTAACGGGGTCTGTAGAATTCTTTTCAAAATAAGGGAGAATTCTTCCTCTTCGATCGCTGTTAGGTAGAGCTTTTGACTCTAACGAGTTCTCATAATTATCCTTTATGTGCAAGGATCTTGATGGGTCGGTTACTCCTAATATTGTTAGTAATAGGATTACACTTTTCAGTGGTATCATTTTAATCTGGAACAATATAGGAATATTCGAAAATTTATCCCGTACCCTAAATATTATAATAAAAAAATATAAATATTTTTAAAAGAAAATAAAATAAAAAATTAATTGTATCGAAAAGTTTGGTCTACAACTTTGCAATATTTGTATGGACTTACCGCTGAATTATTGGGTTCACGGTATATTTTATTACTTTTAATTCTCTCCACGTCCTGCAGTCGGAGAGGACTGCAGTGGAATGAGTGCTTTTTAAATGGATAGAGTGAGCGAGCCTTGACCGAGCACTTGAGTTTACCGCTACTTTGACTTAATGACCAATATTAGCATATCGAGAATAACTATAGCACACTCACCGTGTTTACATCTCTCCCACTTGACTGGTGAAAACCGTAGTCTGTTGGTGATTGCAATATTGCGGAATCAAGACTTTGCGGCACCGCGTTTGAATATTATTTATATACCTATGTTTATTAATTAAGATATATCTAGAATATATGGTATGAATTAGAATTTGTTATCATCATAGAAATTGGAGAAAACTATACTTTTACATACATATTAGGCTCAATTCCCACTGGGATGGCAGCGGCCGGCAGAGCACTTTCAGTGTCAAACAATTTTAATCATTAAAAAGTTTTGTTAAAATAAAATTTATTGGAATGTATAATTCATAGCCAAACACAAATATTTTTCATTAGAAATAACCTGTACTGCAGAACGGCAACTTCATAAATAAACCCCTATTATGTTGTTTGTTAGTTGGTGGAGAATATTTTGAGTTTTCTTCTCAGATTTCCTTAGGAAATTAAGCTTATTTCGATTAAATTAATATTAATAATGAAAATGAATTTCAGACAACAACATACAAATAACGTACGTAATAGTATGTCAAAAAAAAACTTTATTAATAACATTCCAAATAAATATAATAGTGCAATTTTGCTTTATAGTAACTTGACTCGGTACACTTTTATACAAGCGTAAAATTCCTAATTAAAAAAAATTTTAACTGACTGAAGTAGAGCGAAAAATAGAGAGTTAAGTATTATAATACTTTAGTTAGACTTTGTCAATTTACCTATCAACCAACGCTTTATATTTATGGCCTAGGTTGATTATATTATTATTAAATTATTATATTATATATATTTATTATATATATATTATATGGATTGTGCTAAGTTATAACTGATTTGCTGATAGTGCCAAAATACTTACAACAAAGATACTTCTAAAGCTGTTTAGGTTCAATTCACACTAAGGTGGCAGCGGCGCGGCGAACACTTTCAGTGAGAAAACATTGTAAACTTTATGTACATAAGTAGGTACTTGTCGCTTGAGAAGCTCGAAAAGGTCGCGAAGCCGCCTGCGGCGCTGTCAGATTCATGCAAAATTGGCACGTCACTGCCGGATGCTGCCAGCCGGATGGGTTCCCATCCAGTAACACCCAAACGAGTAACACTGTTACTCGATGGGATTTTTTTCCCATCGAGTAACACCCCTCGTCAGGGTGTTACTCGTTGGGATTTTTTTTTCCCAACGAGTAACACCCATGTCATGGTGTTACTCGATGGGAATGATTTTTTATTTATTTTTAATAAGATTTCCCACCTACTTTATGATAGATAATATAATACCTGTTGACAGATTTAATTTATTAACAAAGTACTGCAAAATCAACGAAGAAATTCCAAAAATTAAAAAGAAATAAGTTTTGTGTCGGTGCAAAAAAAATGTACATTGACCTCTCTACTTACTGACAGTCATAATCGTTTTTGTATTAATTGTGAGTTTAATAATTTATTAAAATTAAAGTTTTGGAAAAAATAATTATATTACACGTACGTTTAACCCAAATCAGTACACCTACCGTACGAGTAACGTAACAAAACACACCAACAACTCCAGAAACTATTTTACTGTGTCTGTGTCGAAAATAAAGCGAACACTAGCGCATCCCAAATCGAAATGTAATTTGTTATTTAGTATTGAATAATATTGTCAAGCAAGGCGTGGATTTTTGCCTTGACTGAAGGCCAACCGAAAAGCGCATAAGTACAAAAACAGATCTTACTAACACAGGTAAAAGATTTTTAATCCCCTAAGACGGCGGTTATTGAGCATGATCCAAGATATTTAAGAAGGTGCGACAGAGACAGGCAATAAAAAATGTACGAAATTCTTCCTGCTCCGCGACTGCATTTTAGCATAGAATACTCAGTTTAAAATTAACTTCTTATAAAATTTTACAGATTGATTTATTGTTATCAATACAATAGTTTATCCTAAACAACTGAACTAACTGACAAAAGTCGCACAGGCTAAGCTATTAACTTAGAGACGTCAGATCGAGACGTAAATTTCAAGGGCATGTTCTTTAAGAAATATACCACAAATATGTGCACACTAGGATCGGATTTCTTTAATTTACAACATAAATTAAGACGTTTAAAAGTGCCAATTAACAATATGAATTTCATAATTCGTTTTTTAGGTTGTACCTACCTATAAAATATAATTACTACGCATTCATTGATCAATCTAAACTTTAAAACTAAATTAATTGACAGAAACAAACATTCAATAGGAGCATCATTTTCATCGGGATTCCCTGACTTTGTATTTATGACATTTATTTACTTTAAAAACCAGTGGGCAATGCCATCTAGTTTAAGTTTGTAACTTATTCAAATTATTTGACAATGGCTAATTCAAAAATTGATCAGCGCTAAAAATAATATTGCCACTTACCAACCCTTATTTTATTGAGGAAAAAAATATTAAATGAAGCCATTTCCTCTAGAAACGAAAAAAAAAAAAATTCATATTATATTAATATACAGGGCGTCCCACGGCTATGCCACATGGATGGAAAGTACCTTGAATATTGTAGATGAAACATTTTACTGAAAGAAGACACTATTTGAATTTAAAAAAACATTTAAACTGCATTCATAGATATTTAAATAATTACATGGTTGAACCGGGAATCGAACCCATTACACGAGAAAAATAATTACCTGTAGCTTTATCATACTGATCGAAAGGTTTCATCATAAGGATTATTTTTTGCTAAGTAACATAATGTCAAAAATAAAAGGAAGACCATGAATTTTAACACTTTGAATACAAAATTAATCAATTTATCAAATGCTCAAAATGAGTCCCTTCCTGTTGAATATGAAGTCTCAATCTTTTGGTTAATTCACTCCTTGTCGATTTTTTGATCTTGTTGTGGTGGATATTTTGAATAATACTCTAAGTTCTGCTTGTAGCTCGTGGACACTTTCATAATTATGCGTACTTCTCAAGTCGGTACATTTTTTAGTAATAGGTAGGTTGGTTCAACCATGTAATTATTTAAATATCTATGAATGCAGTTTAAATTGTTTTTTAAATTCAAATAAAGTCTTCTTTCAGTAAAATGTTCCATCTACAATATTCAAGGTACTTTCCCTCCATGTGGCATAACCGTGGGACGCCCTGTATATATTATTTGTTTTATTTTAAATACTGATTTTATTAGAAAAAGTTAATGTACTATGTTATATGCAAATGTATTTTTTTTTTCATGCAACCATTTAAATATTAATATTCATCATTCATAGCTGTGTTACACTTCTTTAATAAATAATAATGGCATCTGCACTTAACTATATCGAAAGAAAAACGAAACTAGGTTACTGAGTGCCGCTGCTATAGTGATTACTTAAATTAATACTTTTAGCAGGTTGAACTAAAGACACACCAGTTTACGAGTCAGAAATATTACCTAAATAATCTTTAAAAATAATCAAGTGTTACACTTGGTTCCCATCGAGTAACAGTGTTACTCGTTTGGGTGTTACTCGATGGGAACCCATCGCCGGCCGCTGCCAGCCGCTGCCAGCCGCTGCCGTGCTAGTGAGAATTGCAAAGAAGATTCATAGGTTAAAGAAACCGCCTACTTGTCACAATCCGTTATTTGTCCCTCCTTCTCATGAATAACATTAGTTGAATGCACATTTACATATACCTACCTCCACATATAAGTCACGGGTATTTGTAGTATTTCTTTATCTAACGCATGACAAACCATCACCTGGCTTGGCTGTAATGGAAGTCATAGGCAAATTCTTGGAATTATTTTTAATTACAAAAAATAATTTACACATTTGGAATATTCCTGGCTGGTGTGAATGCTGCCTTAGCTGTTGTATCTAACGTTTTTACGTATTGACATAGACAAAATATATACTAGGTGGTATTGGATCTAGATCTACCTTTCGTATATATGAGGTATAGATTATCGAACCTTATATTTGCATAGGCTTTTTGCTCAAGTACGAGTAGGTACACATTGCTCTTATGTTTTTTTTTTCATATATTTTGACTGACACGTCTTTGAATACATTTTAAATTGCTACTTTAGTAAAATGTATGTCATACAGTACCTGATTATACCTTCAATAAAGATGCCTCAATACGAGTAAGTAGGTACTTGTACGTAGCTTTATTTTATAACGAGTTAAGGATTTACTGTTAGACCAAGACGTGTGCCTTACTTAGGTAGGTACTAATAGTACTGTCTGGCGGCGATTTTTAATCCCAAGAAATGTGACAACGACCTAGATTCAGTTTCAAAGCTTTTCTCAACCCAGACTCAATTTTGCTCGGCCTATTACATAGTCTATACCTTTAGTCAAGATAAGAACTTTTTACGAGCGTCTTTGAATCTAGAAAGAACAGTTTTAATGGTAGGCTTAGATAGTCATTTTTAGATCTAAAATGTTTTTTAGCTTTAAGAAGTACAGTGAAAGGGTGGATGGTGATCTCAGGATCACACACGAGTCTAATTTATTGGTAAGAAAATTGTGCCTTGAATGTCGGAAAAAAGAACAACGAGAAAGCAGCTTTTTGTAGCATTGCATCTTTATATATTGCATTTTAAAATTTTAAAACAACCTAGGAAAAGTCGGGTCCTGTTTCCTTGAAGACCCTGTTCATTTGAGGATCTGCTTCATTTACGCAGTACAAAAAAGTTGTTTCTACATTTAATTATGGTTATTGAAAGCGTGGATTTATGGCATACGATGGAGCTGCTCAAAAGAAATGCACAAGATTGTAAGAAAGAGAGGGTTCATTATATGACGTACCGGTCTCCGAGTATACCTGAACGACTCCTACACCTAACTTGTATTGTAGAGAATGTTAGGTAGGTACACATTTTAGTTTAATTAGAAAAAAAAGTTTTTACAATCATATACTTAATTGAAAAAAAAGAAAGCAGATATGCTGTGCTGCATACAAAATAAAGCATTAAGGTTTATCTTTAAATTTAAATAAATACAATTTACAATTCTGGTATTGACACGGGTACCTATAGGTTTAATGTGGTTCTGTTAGCGTTTTTGAATCAAAAGCACATGAATAAATGTCCGTTACTGTTCAATGCAGGTGGGATAAAACTCGTTCTAGAAATAAGTACTTACAGTCTGCAGGACGGTAACGGACTCTCTATCCCGTTATTTTGTGATTGCTTTTCTTTTAGCACCGTTTTGAATGGGTTGGTTTGCTTGTAAATAGGAAATCACTTTAAGTACTGCAAGTCCACATAAGAACCTGCCTATCCCACATTATAATTTTTAATATTTTTATGTACAAGCAACATAGATTTGCCGTTTCTGGTTCTTATTCAGAAAATATTAATGCTACATCGAAACCAGGGAGGTACTTTCATAAATTGTTCATTTTGTAAAAGGATATATAAATTTTGATGGATTCTAGCAAGTTTATAAAAATTGAAAGTCTATTAACTCTTATTTTGCATACGAGATTGGTCACTTTTGTTTTTAATCGTCGCTCTTGATGAGTGAAAGTGATTGTTATTCTAACACTAGGGGAAATGAAAGCTTTGATAAACAAGATTTCGTTTATCACCACGCACGGCTGGCTTCTATACATGGCAAATATTTAATCACCAGAAAAAAATGTATGCATAATCAGTTGCCGTTACTAAACACAGATATGGCAAAAAGCTTGAAAAAATCAGGCGGTACCCATAGTTTGATAAAATTTGGATAACTGTTACCGTTAGTCGTTTCCCTATGTATTTACGTCAGGCGGTACCCATGATTGATAAAAATTTGATAACCGTTAGTTGTTTCCCTATGTATTTACGTCAGGCGGTACCCATGATTGATAATAATTTAAGTTTTATTCATCGTTGGGCTAACCCGGGAACCTAGCTCGAGCCAGCTCGCTGCAGCTCGGCTCGGGCGCCGCACTCGCCCCGCTGTCACTTGGTGATTTCGTAGAAACCAAAAATTCTGACCGTTCAACCGTTCAACGTAGTACCAAAGGTAGTACCTCTTAATTCTGCATTTAATTTTTTTTTGGTAATAAAAAAAAATTAGTGTATTTTATTAGTCTTAGTAGACAATGATTAATTTTTATATGTATAAAAACTTTTTTCTTTTGACGGGTTTTGGTCATCGTAGAAGTACCTTATTATTATGAGGCCTGATGTTTATGATAACTGCCACTTTGTGATACCGATTACATGATTATTATTTATCTTTACCATCATTTTGTAGGAAGGTTCATAACTTTTGTACTTACGATCTGGTTTGTTTTTTGCCAACGAACTAAATTATATTCTTGCTTTCCTAGATACATATTTAATAACATGCTTATCAAAAGACCTGACAATACACTTTCTGCTAAAATTCTCAAAGATCAATAACGATTAAATTGTTTTTTTTGCTCTACAATTAGAGCTCAGATATTATAGGATCCCGCCTTAGTATTATGATCTGTATACATAGGTATTTACAATAGTAGATACTTATTATAAAATCGTAAAAATTGTGAAGATGGATGCATTAATATTTCGGCCCAAATCACGCCAAAACTACTAAAGTAATTGAACTAAAATTTCGGATGGGTAGGTACCAGTTTTTCCAAATAATCTATTTTTATCCCGACATTCCGCGGTTATTAAGTCTATCGCACCTATTAAAGCTGTGTAGCACCACCTCTTTTTAGTCACTGGAACCAAATTTTCATTGGTTGGTTGATATGCGTTTCGAGAACCCAACGATGTAAAAATAACCTTTAGTATGAAGACAACTATCTCGGTTATGTTCAGAATAACTCAGTTAGATGGCGCTACATGGCAACGTTTTTTTGCTCTGAGAAGAGTGTCTGGAATAGCCCTTGTACTACTCTACTCTTCTTATTAGGCCTCCTCTTTTTTTTTATTTTCTACGGATTTATAAAATTTACACTTTATTGAATACGCGTACGTGTACTCATCATCCTGATTGATCTATCCCTCTAGGTCTAGCCTCTACTACTCGAAGGCGTTGGCTTTTGTAGAATAATTAATAAAAAATAATAGCACCCATCGTAATAGCAATAATTCAAATAGCAGGCATGTTAATATACTGTCCCATATCCTATTATCTAGGTACTCTAAGATTCTGAAATATAATATTAAGCAACAAATATCCATAAATGCAATATGCAATAAATATATATCTATTGATTCTCATCGAATTATTTACCCTTTATTTTATTGGAATGATAACAAGACCTTTTGTGACGAATATTTCAATAAGACATTAGGTCCACAGATGAGTCAGAGTACCATTAGGTCCTACCAGAGAAATCCTAGGTTGTCTATGGGTCCTATTTTTCCAGTTGACAACTAATTGCTTGTTGCCCATAATTATATTCCAACTCTACAATATGCACTACACTTGATACTTTACAAACTTTTACATATTCTGTTGCTCCTACTCCTTTAATTAATTAATTAGTTATTTACATTTTCTTATATTCTGGCTAAACCAACCGACCTCACTCAAGAGGGCAAAAGTTGTTCTAAGATTAACATATTAATATATTTTAATATTCTGAGGTGCTCTAAAAAGCCAAGATGCGTAATGAACAAGTCTGCATTAATTAAAAAATGTTTCTCAGAGTCCTCCCAGCTTTACTACTTCAGGAGTTCTGCTTTGATTCCATATGAAGCCTTTTAATACTAGTTCGGTCAGTCGCGTGTGTAAATTTAATTAAATCAAGGATATAGTTACACCTACAGTTACTCGAAGCGTAAATTTGTGAATTTCTAAAGATTGGCTGCGCTTTACAATTTTTGAATTTAAATTTTATACGCCATTTGCACTTTTTAGCGATGCATTTACGCATCCCGTTACTGGGAGGAGTGCTGGTATTTTTTTCTAAATGTCTCTTGATAGTAATCATGCGCTTGTCTATTATTATATGACTATTATTTATTATTATATATACAAGATCGAAATAATTTGATGATACTAATGGTAATAAATAAATTACTGATGGATTATCATCAGTCTATACTTTAAACTTATCCTGTAAAAAACACGCAAAAATTTAAAATCTCTTCAAGATTTTTGGATTTCTTCTAATATGAAGAAATTGGTGCCAGAGAACCTGGAATTAATTAATTAAAAATATAATGTAAAACAACCTATATGGTTCACATGCCCTCCTCTGCGAATTGCTAAACTTTCGAAGGCCCACCTCCATAGCCCCGTTGATATAGATATGTGGGTAATCTGCTTATTTGTATATATAAGTCACGTCTGTGTGAGACAGTGGGTGGCCCTGATGTCACAGGTTCATAAACTGCTCGAAGGCCTCCGACTTCTACGAATCCCGGAAATACTGAAATAATCATGAACTATACCAATATTTTATGACTTCGCTCGACAAAACGTCTCTGCGCGTCGCACGCATTACTCCCTACTCTCCCTAGTAGGTTTCAGGGCACGTACGCCTCTACGTGTTTCCTTCGTTGGCCGCTTTGCCCCATTTCCGCGGAGTAAAGTGCAATTATGAACTTATCGCTAGAGATACTGGGGAACTTAGCACTTACCGACACGGAGTTTCATGTGCTGGAAGCGGCACGCACGTCCCAACAGCACTTGACTTCCTCTTTATGAAGAAGTTAGCTTATGTTTCCTGTTTGTTCCATTTGTTAACTTGTGTGAAGGGGATGATGTGAGCGCTTTTGTGTCGGTAACCGCTTTATATCTGTGATATAGATCCTAAGTGGTAATTGCGGTATGTTCGAGTTCATTATTGTCTCTAGTTTAGTAGAAGTTTCTGCTCATGTGAACATTGAACAAGTTAGGTACCTACTAAATCACGAATTGTTGGCGTGAGCTTAGCCGAAAATAATGTGTAACTCTTTAAATATTTGTAACTATTAATAAATTATCTATTAATAGTACATCAATCAATACCTAGCAATATTTTTATTTTATTTACTTAGTCTAATGCAACTTTCTTAGCATTAGATAATCGAGATGCTTCGAGCACTTTATCGTTAACATAGTATTCTTAAAATTTTAAACAAAACCTTAATATTATGTTTCTTATAAAAAATATGACTTGTGTACACATAAAATTAATATTAACATGCTTGCACGTAAAAACGTCATCTCGCCACCTGCAAAAATTAATACTTGTACAAATTTTGTTTTTTTTATGACTCAGTAAATTCTTGTTTTCTGCTGGTACCTACTATTAGCCAGCTGATCTTGTGGCTTTTCTAGCTCGATGGCGGCAATATGTACTGTTGGCATGAATCCTGTAAAATAAAAGGTAATGTTCACAAAATATCTCCCTCGAGTAAAACGGGGTAAAGGCTTACAAGTAAAGGTTGAAAAACTGCAAGCCTTGTTTGTTTTTAATTTGAAATGTACTTATTCATTTCCTAACAAAATTTAACATGCAACTTTCGTTTTGAAATATCTAAAAACAATATATTATTATTCAAGAATAATAATATGATATGTGATTTGATAAATTCTTATTGTTAGATATTTACCAGGAAAATAAACTGTAGTTCTATTCGCAGTAAAGTTGGCAGAAGGTAAGCTCAGTTCACAGACAAACTCTTCTTTGGGGTCGGTGACGTCATCATCGTGCACCACCACTTTGGTTTCGATGGTGTAAAGGCCCCATGAGTCCATACTTAAGTTTGTCACAGCTTGTTTTAACACCATTCTGCAACATTTGATATACGTCATATAATGTAAGTGTATAACAAATTATAAACACATAGAAAACATCTAAAATAAATTATTTAACATCACCATCATAACAACACACAATAGTGTGCAGCATTTATTAAAAAAAAGTGTTCAAAAAGTTATTAAAAAGTATACAAATAATTTGCTTCTGTGTTGTATTAAAAATAAAAGTTAGCTCTATCTAATTCCGATTCATAATGATATCTTAACTTTGTGTTCCAACATCATCATAATTATAAAATAAAATGATAAATTCTCACCCTTGAGACAATATTCGCATGATGGGCCTAGGGTACAAATCCATAGCGAAGCAAATCAGAGTCACCAAAAACACGTACCGCTTCTCCTGAATGAAATGAAAGCTCTTGCCGCGACCTGTTGCGATCAAAGAAAATTAACTTATTGAAAATTTATATGGTTACTGTAGACTGTAGAGAAGCTACGTATTTTTTCTAGGTTAGGCCTCTATCTACTTTAGGTTAGATATGATATATGATACGCTGTTTAAAAATTAGTATAGTACTTTGAAGATTATTTTTTTTAAATAACGTGCATATTTGGATAGGCAATGGACTACAGAGGTCATGGTCATGATAATAAAGATGACTATGTTTTTTTTTGGGATTTAGGGAGTAACGAAATACAAAGTGAATTTGTATATTCGTCGCGGACTGTCAAAAAATAATAAGCATAGGAACATTATGCATTTAGTGTAGAAGTTTAATGCTTATTATTATTGCCCTTAAAATATGTATATAATAATATATATATAGTAATACTATGAAGATTTAAGTTTTAGCGATTACGATACAAAAGAAATATAAAGCTTGAAACACGAAGGCCAAGTGTATTATTATAACGAACATAACTATCTTACACTACTCGCATCCGCTTGGAATTCTACGGACTGGAATCACGGTAAACTATCACGGTATATGTACTCGTACAACCACTGTCAGAGGATGGCCAAATAACAAGGTTTATGTTTTCCAGAAATTCGTACCTAACTTTCTAGTCTACAATCTACATAATAAACTATAATAAACCTATTCATCTGTGACCTATTTTATACGAATGCGTTCTCGGCACATTAGGATACAATTTTAATATTAAATTCTTAAAAAAAGAAACGTGTGAGCTCGAGGTTACCTCAGATTTTTTCTTTTCAGTTTTGTTCTGGACTGGTGTTTTACTTACAGTAAAAACAATTGACCATCTTTATTCATGATTTACGACCAAAATCAGGTTTTTTCCTTTAATCTAGTCATGTAGTTTAGGCACAGTTTAGGGGAGGACTATATTTTTAATAATCTGACAGTTGCTAGACACGTCCATCAACACGTAACAAAATTAAGCGTTTCACTTTTATGCAATTTGTTCTGTAGTTTTATTACCTATATTTATTTGAATCCAGATACAGACACGGTTAATCATTGACAAAAATACCAACGAGAACCTAACACTGGTTGAGAACCTACTATGCAATGTTCGTTCACTGACAGTTGTATAAATGTGTGCATCCTCGTGTGGACTCACTGTCCAACCTTACTTACTGTAAACGAGCATGGGACGTGTCTGGCGATCTTCCTCCATGAAAGTGGACACGACGCAAGTGTAGTTTCCGCTCAAATCTGTCGTCGGTCGCAATATTTTTATAGCTCTATACGCGTAGAGAGGCTCTTCTGAAATACAAATAAGGCATGCTCCTATAAAATTGTGCTTGCAAATGTATCAGATTTTATCAAGTTATAATAAAGGCAAAAGTTTATGAGGATGGATGGATGAGTACATAGTTTAGTTTAGACACATGTTTTTACTCAATTTATACTTTTTGCTGATTATATTGACGGCATGATTGGTTGAGTGGCAAATGTGATGGACTGCTATATACGCCGGTGTCACGGGTCTAATTCCCGCTCCAGGACAAATATTTCTGAGACGAGCATCGATGTTTGTCCTAAGCCCAGACATTGTTTTCTATGTATTCTAAGTATGTATTTACAAAAAAAAGTATTTAAGTAAATTAGTTATCTGGTTCCCATAGTAGGTAGGTACACACAACCTCTGATTAGTTTGAGGGTAGATGGCGTTATGTAAAATGTACAAAATATTTAATATATGTATACTCAGATATGGTGGACAGCAGCTAATGAAATAGTTAGTGCAAAGTTTTTATCCCGACACATGAAGAATCAGTTTTTCATTAAAAACGGCAAAGCCGGCAATGCAATGTTATTTTTTTAAATTAATACTACTGTTAAGAGACGGTTATTTAAAAATTTTTTTATGAACCTATGCTCCTTCAAATAAATTCAAGCGTAGAAGTTTTGCAAAACTTGAATAACAATTTTCTGAGTTTCTAGTTCTACCATTATTGAAAACCGTGAAGCAAAATTTGAATGAGCTAGTTTTAAACTTAATCAGATTTAATGAACTTCTACCTGAAATTCCATTACTTTGCAGTGTTTCTCTTACATACTTATACCTATACCTACAATGCCGCATGTACATAATATTTGCCACTTTTAGAAATATTGTTTGTTTTTTTCCCTATTATACCTTTGGGCTTCGATTACTTACGCCTACTCGAAACTCTTTTAGAACGTTCCAGCAAAAAACGATTCCATCGCTTTTCGGAATACTTATTTATAATCCCACCTATAGTCTATATTTTCCCATGTTACTGAGAGTTATATTAGTTAGATATGCTGAGAGTTACTAAAACAAAAATAACCAGGATAAAGTAACAACTAACCTGAAACTTTGAAATTAAGTTCAACCTTGCCCTTTAGGAGACCAATGACTTGAGGCTGCATGGGCGGTATCCACTGGTACACTAGCCCGGATGACCCGTTGAAGAACCACTTCACCACGAGCCCTGGACCCAGGGCTTCGCCACTGGTGCCGTACTCGCAGTCCAGCACCACTGATTCAGTGTCCATTTCTACTAAAGCTGGTACATCTATCCGCTTTATGTTGACCGCTACACATTCTGTGGAAAATGAAGATACACTTTCCCTGTTTCATAATGCTGCTCTAATATTTTTTTTATTTTTTTTTTACCTTATTTTTTCTCTTTTCCCGATGAAAACAAGACTTTTGTAAGTCAGAACTTAAATGTATGGTAGTAAGTAATATACGCATACATATAGCATGTCAATTTATAAACAGTAGAATAGCTAACGTTTTATTCTTTCTGGTTTGTTTTTTGGAGATTTTTACTGTGTCTCACGTACCTACCGTGATAAATCACACTCAACGCAGTTCAACGTAGCTCAACGATACGTCACTATTTGAACGCAGTGTACGGAGACTAGGTACCAAACGAAAGCGCATTGTGTCTACGAATAGCTGTTAACGCCACCGTTGCCGGATATCTACATATATGTAGCTGGGTGGATTTACGGAGTGAAGAAAAAAAAACCGCAAGAAAGAATCGTAGGTACATCGTAACTCTAAGATTCTTCCTGTCGGTCCATATAATTTCTTGCCTTGGGCTAACGGTAAACGAGTACTTACTTAAGGCCCGAGTAGAAATAAAAACTGAGACACGTAATAATTATTACATTTCAGAGGTAAACAAAATTATAACATATTCAGGTAAAACATGGTACGTACTATTTTCGTAGCGCTTCCAAGTTGTTATTTAATTTTTGATGTTGGTCGTGTGCTGAGCAATAATTATGCGGTAGGGAGTTGAACCAAAGTTCAAACCTGAATTTAAATGAACTCTGATTGAATTATATTTTGTGGTTATTATTTTTTGACTCAATATATTTTATTTATAGCCCAAAACAACGTATTTTAATACCAACTAAAATTTTTCTTGAATGCATTACATACTTAAATATATATAAAATATTTAGTATCGATTACAGCAAAAAAAATTGCTCGAACGTTATAATGAATAAATCGTGAATGAAAATGGTACCCATCTCGGATTAGGGTTCCGTGATAAAGGGACATTATTTTGGTAGTTTATCTCTATCAATATTTCATGAATAATGCATTGTTTTCATCGAAGATGTAATTTAGCCGTTACAGGCTTTCACTGGGATTGAAACCTCTCGATTGTTATTACATTCATCTGCATCAGATAGCAATAGAGGCTGTGAAGTATACTCTACCTCATTTGTGTAAAGAACATTTTTGTGTAAACCAACGGTTATTATGAATAACTTTACTGTTTTGTTTGTTTAAATCAAATATGTACAACGAAATATAAATGAATAAACAGACACAGAACTAAACGAACGTCTTTGTTCCTCCCATAATACGTATTGAGTCTATGAAAATGTATTGCCGAAGACTCTTAAATAAATAAGACTAACAGCCATTTTTATTGGTTCCGCATGATGAATTATTATTTTTACGCGCCTACGAGTTCCATAAAAAATATAAAGAAAACAAAACTCTATCTAAATGGGAGGAAATAGATCTATTGAATCTCTTTTGCAGCAGGAAATTATGGGTTTTTATCGTTTTTCGCAAAAAATATGTTGGATTAGTCACTGATTTTGTAAAAAAAACTTTTGAGTCACTATATTGTATGAATCTGGTCCGTTAAGAACTGGCAAGTGGGTAAAGTAATTGCTTAGGAACTTAGATAGTTTGGGGCAAGTCAAAATTAGTTTCGTTAGTAAAAATGTTAAAAAAAATATATTTACAGTTGGTCACTTGGTTAGGTTATACCTAAAAATAAGGTACACAAAGTAAGTCGTTCAAGTCGAAGACTATTATTTAGCATTAAAACTGCCTGCCTACCTACAAATTACCGATCTGTGAGCATCTCTATCGCACGAATTCAAAATATTCTCAAGCTTTTTAAATTATAGGCGTGTAATGAAAATCTCAGAGTTTCCCTTTCTTTAAAACTTGAGAAAAATGTTGAATAAACGGTAAAACAGGAATATTTTTCACCGTGTTATTTTTAAGAGTTACTCTATGTATAACAATAATTACTAGCTTTAGGACAACAGCCAAAAAGGACACCAATAAATAAAAAAAACAATGAAATACCTTCACAACATGAAGCAAAATAACACAAATTATTTGACAAGAAAATGTCACGTCAAAACTTTAGCACGCAACATAATTTCAAACTGCTAACAAATATGTAATCGATACAAACTTGAGCACAGTATGAGAACCACGAACTGTGTTGAATAATCCATATTCCTAGTTCATGGGAACTTATGTACGTCTCGCGCGAATGTTCACACGTTTGGCAGTACGTGATACGTGATAGGACATCCGCACAACTCGCCTCGCTGGCTAAATCTTCAGCAACTTACTGTGAATTTTCAGAAAATCTGGCGCATGCGTATAAGTCAATGGCCTGTTGAATTATTATAGCCTGCTATTAAAGTTTTTGTAAGAAAATAAAAGCTTCTATGGTAGGTTTTAAGCAAACACGCAAATTGCACTAAGAGCTTTATCGAACCATAAAGGCAAACCACTTTAATTCATAAGCTTGGATATTTTTGAAAAAGTTTAAAGAGGTCTTTTAATATTTTAAATCATATCAATTCTACGTTACAATATCACGAAGAACTTCAAAAAATGTATGCAACATATACATATAAATGCTACATACATGCGATTGCAACTTCTTCACCTGGAATAAAACTTCTAATTAGATAGGTACCAAATAAGCCAAGCTGTGAATAGACTTGTTATTTTAAAAATGAATCATAGTAATAAGTTAAAAAGTATTCCAATAGTTTTGAAAATAATAATTTAATTGAAGACGAAGTCAACGCACTACTCAGCAACTAGCTCAGAGACTCTATAATTTAAATGAACCAAATTCTAAACTTTATTTATAAAACCTGCTGCTGAATCCACATTGACGTTTTAATTTATTCCAAGCACGAGATCGAGTCGTATTTTAGCTACTCTCGTTAGTTCAATCTAGATTTACCTACGCTAGTCTAGGTTTAACAAAAATTCAAATTACAGGACAGGATTTGTTTAAAAAAGATAGATACTTACAGCAATTTGAATTATTCAGCTTCGTTAATAATTGAGTTTTTACTCAATTTTTACCTCAGTTTTATGGTACCTAATGACAAAATATAAAATAATGTAGATAACTTAGGCCTTGAATCATGGGGGGTTATTCCAGTTTACCCCTTAGATAAGCCACGTGGAGTGCAACAGGAATTAGGTAGGTAGAGCCTTAGGTTTTCTGCTTTTCATAAAAACGAGCACTTATTCTTTAACATATTCATTGAATATTCTTCGAACCACAGTAAATTAGCCTGACCATAATTCCCCCTTGACGTTTCAATATGTGCGCAGTATCGAAAATATGCTTCGCTAGTATTTCAAGGCACAAAAGCGTGGTAAAAGCCAAATGGATCGAGTTCGAGTAACAAGCATTTTTTCTTGCCAATACGATTCGGTAGCCTGTTGGTACGGCGCCAATGCTAATAGACCATATCTGTGCAGACAATAAATTGCTACGTCAAGACGGAGAGCATTAGTGCAATGAGTTTGATAGGACCATCCTTTGCAAGATGAACACGACATCGGTTTTGCGATTGTTCGTGTACAGTCAGCTGCACCAATATGTATACTCTCTCAAGCTTTCACATTAATTATATTATACTCTTGATTTTGCAAAGACATTCTTCTTCTGACAAGTAAGATGACATTAATTTGATAATGTTTGCATGCACTTGTCTTTGAAAATTTAAGAGTAATATAAATGTGAAATCTTGGAAGTGTATACATGTTAGTGCAGCTGACTGTAGTTGATGAAAATTATTTTAGCCAAAGAACCTGACGAACTTTGAGCAGTAAGCATACATATTGCACCGAATTTACGACATGCTTGCATGTCGTAAATTCGGTTACCGTGAATGGGAAACTAGGTTTATTGATTTAGTGGGAGCCCTGGAATTAATATAGTTGGTTACTCTATATATTTAGGTAGTCTGAACCTACGAAATCAAAATGGCCAACTAAAAGCTTAGTAAGACTCATAACAGTAATCTCCGAAATTATGTGGAAAGAAATGTAAATTTTTATTCATTTCTCCTTTTAATATTTTAAGAGGTTCGACGGGTAGCACGGTGGCCGACCTCAGTGACCGCACATTATAGGGCTGAAACTAACTCACATTTAAATAATAATAACACTATAATGTCATTCATTATTCATTTAGCTCTCTACCGTAGCATCAAATACTGGTAGATATTACGAAATTGAACTTTGAACCTTTTTTTTCTTTGAACCTTCAATTCGATCAGAAATACTCACTCATATTGAAAAAAAATTCACTTTACATGTACAATTAGACCTATAAATTAGGTATAGTTCTATGAAAAATATCAACGATACCTACACAGTGTATCGTTGAATACACTGTATTCAACTACTGTATTCATAATATGTTTGATAAGTCAAATTCTTCTAAAGGTTAAATGTCCATCTCTTTCCGCCTGTGTTTAATAAAAAAGCTATATTCCGGCAGCCCTATAACTTTCAGAAGTTTACTTTTTAATAATGAAATGCAACACGAGTGGAAGGTCAATAAAGGACGCTGCCCGCAATTGATGCCCGTATTAGAATGAGTAACGGTGCTCAATGAGTCTGCAGACGGTTAGTTTTAGTCAAATGTTAGAACATCATACCTATCGATAGTGTATTGCAACTCGTGCTAAATAGAAGTGCCAAATTGGTACTGCATAGTTGTATCGTAAATATATTGTATACCCAAAAGAATTTTACACACCGGTTTACTGGGTAGAATAAACAAACAACATAAACACAAAAACATTTAAAAGTTTTCGAGAATTTGAACAAGTCAGCCAGTCACGACTTTTATAACTGGCTGATTGACTGACAGACAACGACTGAAACGAAGGAAGTGTAAGCATACCTACTAAGAGAGTGGATCTATCTGTTCCTTTTAAATACCAAATTCTGTTAAAGAGAATTTTAATAGCTCGATTCGAGTTCTCGAAACTTGTATTTTGTTGTGTTTATGTTGATTTTTGATTGTTTATTCTGCCCAGCAAACCATTCTCGAAGAGTAAACCAGTTATGAGTTATGGTTTTAAAATAATAATATTAATAACTTGTACAGTTATGTCAAAACTAAAAATATTATAAAAAATATAATTATAAATATTGCTTGATTGCTCTTATTGTATTTGTCCATAAATCCATAATTATTCATGAAGGCTATGATTTGAAGATGAAGTTATACATTTACATAAAATACATTCAAACAGTTTTCTTTAAAGTTCAAAACGTAAGTAAGAATATTATAAAGCCTATATCGTGTGGCACGCAGATGTCTCGCCTCGAAACGCAAACGTGCGACAAACATTACATCAGACTTTTTTACCACAAATCTGTGTGAGCTAGGTCATGTAGATCAATAGATACCTTAAAAAAATTATGTTATAAAATCAAAAAAATATTGAAGAACTTATTTATCCTTTACGCCGGTGAGCGCTATTTAGCATCTATTTGTATTTTGAAAAAAAAATCATACCTGTGTACAGAAACAACACGTTTTTTTTTTTGGAATTTAAAAATTTGTGGTGGGCAGATTCTAACATCGAAATCACTATGCATAATACCTACTAGTGGTAGGCATTAGGCGTTAAATACGTTGAAGTATTTAAAAATAAACTTCTATTTTGTATTACTTAGTAGGTACTTAATAGCTACGAAAGTGCTCACCAGAAACTTTAACCTGTCGTTTGATTTACCCCTACACTTTCGTCTGCATAAATTATGGAAGGTAATAACAGAGTAAGAGCACGTTATAGGTTCTAGTCTACAATTACTTACTATCGGGCTACCAGGCGGAACATTTCATCGAGTCTTGCATTGCGAGGCAAACGTACCAATCGTGCTATTTGGAGTTGTGTGTTAGGTAGAGCCACTTGCAAGCATTGTACTAATTTCCGAAGTTACAGTTCTAAAGTTCTATCGTTTTTAACGCCTAATCGCCTCGTGATTAAAATCTTCATCGTCATAGGATATAGGAGAGCACTGGTTAGATAGGGAGAGCTCCTGGGCAATCGTTGTAGTGAAGGATAGAAGTTGCGGCAAGCCGAAGACAGGGCGTGATGGCGCATATTGGGAGTCTTATGTCCAGTAGTGTATTGCTATAGGCTAATGTGATATGTGAAGGAGAGACATACATTATCAACAAAATTTATTTATTTTTACCAAAAAATAATAATATAATATTTTATCTTTGTGTACGAGCAAATGAAAGGCATGCATGTTGCGTTGTAATCTGAGTTTAACATTTGCAACGCAATGAACCCGCATTATTCCAAATTTTGCAAGAACTACACTATTAACAGCAAATCGGAAACTGGTTGAAAGCGGTTTAACAGAAGAGGGACTATATTTGAAGGCTTTCATTTAGCTGGTTGTTTAATTTGTGCACGACCGATTCGACGCTAGGGCTATTATTAAAAGCGTAAATTGTCAAGCAGATGTAGCGAACGACCCGCCGCGGACGATGGTGAGCGCGGGCAGCATTTAAAACGTAGTGAAAATTACGTAGGCCTTTGAACGCTTTGCAGTATAACGATTCACTACACGCTAAGCTTGCATTTGTTTACAGACAGACTTTGAATAACATTGACGAGGTACTCGTACAGTTGAATTTGTTGGGTATGCTGCAAGCACCCAATGTTAGTTAGCTTGTAGACTTTTAGTACCGAAGTAAACTTAATTATTTTTACCCAGATTAAACTGATCAATTGCTAATTTTTGTTCAGTAGTTTTGACGTGTGTAAATGTGACCTTGTGAAGAAGTCTTTGAATGACATTATTCATTATTTTTTAAGACAAACCGAAACCATTAGTGTTGTTTTTATTTGAGCGCAAATCGACGAACTTAAACAAACTTTTTGAAATAGACATTATGAAAAACTTGGAATCCGATACAAAAGAAGCAAAAATATTAATGATCTGAGGATATATCCGTAAGTTCCGTTATCATTGAAAGCACTCAAACGCAAATGGATTTTTAGGAGAGGGGCCAAGATGGATTCTGCTGATCTTATGCATAGGTATTTTAAGTAGTTATAATTACACTTTCCTTATACTAACCTACATAACATATTTTTACAAAATAGCATTAGTCTATTTTGTTACTTGGCTAGCCTATATGGTTAAAACTTAGGCATATATTAAAATATTTTTACAAGCTAAGGTCGTTTAGTCAAAACTTCAAACTAAATGTTCCGCACTTTCACCAAAGAAGCACAAAAGCTAACTGTTGAATGGAAAAAGCATGTATTCATGTAATTGGAAATGGGACGGTCCATCTAGGAAGATACAGGAGCATTCCCTTGGGCGGTCGTGAGCTGAAGGCGGTTTGTGTTTAAAAAAGACTCCTGAAAATAGTTTTCTTATGGAAAAAACCCTCGGGATGTATGTCATCTGTGCGGTTGCTTGATAAACACGACATTTGCTAGGTCCTTTTTCTAGTTGAGTATGTTGTCTACTACTTTTGTTATTTTTTTATTTAACTTTACAGTATTATTACAGTGTTATTTTTTTCCATCTCGGCAGGTCACGGGTCGTAATATTTTTCTATTTATTGTAAAAAGACACTTGTAAGCTCAATACTGACTAATTAGTCCAATTTGAATAAGCTTTCAGTTCACAACCTTCATTATTCAGATTCGTTTCGAAAATCCACTGCTTTTATATTTCAAAATGTAACAAAGGTTTCTTCTTAGAGTAATAGCTAATCGGCTATAGAGCGTGAATGTTCTGAGAATGGACTCTTCTACGATCGCGATCAGTCATTTGTATGGATAGCGGCAATAATAATGGGGCATGCATTCTTCACTGAAATATTTTACCTGCATTAATAGATTTGTGTGTATGTATGTAATTGTGTATTTTTTTTACACTAAGTTCATCTTACATGCAACTATAGTATCCATAGTTGACTCTTTATTACCCTGTAGGTAGGCTTACCCCGATCCGTGCCTATGAAAAATGGATGAACCAGTAAGTATGTTTATCTCTACTGAGGACAAAATAACCTACTTATGCATAGCTCACGTCATGTAACAAGATGAAAGTTAAATTACCTAAAAGTTCGCCTATAAGTCCGACATTCTTAAGTCAAAAAATACCTTATTTGCAGTATGTTGTCATTCTCAGCTAAAGTAACTTCTTAAGATTAAGAAAAAAATAAAATCAATCAAAATTCACGTCTGTCGCATGTCCAGTGAACTATGGGCGAAAACCACCACAGAATGGAGCCCACCCAATGCCAACCGACGTCGAGGAAGACCCAGGAGACGATGGCGGGACGAACTTGATTCGTTCTCCAAAATATGCACCGATGTCCTATGTCGAGATGTATGGAAAGAGAGAAGGGATGCCTTAGCCCAGCAGTGGGACGATCATGGCTGATAAATAAAATAAATAATCAAAATTCAGAACTGATGGTTTAATATGCAAATTAATACTAATGTCCTGCGCACATTGGCGGAGGGACGGAAGGTACGACAGAGGATTTTAAATTTATCAACATTGGATAAGTATTAAATTCAATTATCTGCCGTACCGTACGCCAATGTGCGCAGGTCTTATGGCCTATAAGTCCATTCAATGTAGGTATCACTCAGAGACTCAAAGAGTAGCTACACGCATCATTTTCAACTTAGAAAAATTTTATGTAGTTGCCATTGGAATTTAGTCAACTAATATTTTAATTGAACACGGTTTTTAGTATGAAATATACCTACCATAAATTACTACCAAAAACGATGTGCGTGCTTAAGACTACACGAAAGAAGTGAAAACTTCATCATCTTAGTCTTCTCTAGTTGACTATACCCGAATGAACGTTACATAGCCACAAAATAAATTGATCAGCGTGCCTAAAAAAGTTTTCACTTCAAAATTAATTAATTTATCACAGCCGCCTTATTAATATTAAATTCACTATTATTCGCTGACGTTTGAGATTCTAAAGACCATTATAGCCGAGTCCGTGTGGTGATTCTGGGGAGGTCGTAAAATAGTAATTCCCGGGGACGCTGAAATTAAAAAAAAATATACTTACTCTAAATTTATAGTAATAAGATTACCTATATTTGGACGCTTACAAAAAAGTTTAATCTTGTCTTCAAGGACAAAATATGTCCATACCGCATCTTATGATCAGCCGATATTATATATTTAAAAGTATTTTTTTTTGTGTTTGTAGCTATGAATGTTGTGTAGGTGAAAATAAACACATCAATAAGAAACTTTAGTGGTTTCTATAATACTATTATTATTCTGGTATTTATACAAAGTAATTCAGCACAATTTTTAATCATCTCGAAGCTGTAAGCAAGTGATTTCCCAAGCGACTTCTATGCTTTCTCAGTTAGTGCCAGTTCTGACAACTAGAATTTCTACGTATCCATAAAAAATAGGTTTTCACGATAATGCGAAAATTTAAATAATTGAAGTGCAAAAATGGAAATCTAAGCTAAGCGTGCTTTTTCTTTGATCACATACTTATATATGAATAAATTTTATATTACTGAATGGTATTCAAGCTACCTACGCTTAATTATAACTAATTAAAAAAAAAAAGCAACCCAATAAAAATTATCACAAAAAAAACAAACCTATGACATACGTAATTACCACACGGATTGGAGTTATTATACAGACTATTTTGGTATCCTACTATGTTTCGTACCTACAAATATAGTATGTGAACGTTTATCATAGATTTTTGCCCCTCAATAGAAATAATATACTGAACCGATAGTGATGTGGGCGAAGCAACCGGCACCTAGTCTACTCGAGAACGCAAGTAATTTCTTATTAATACATAGCTACTTTTTACGCTGATAGTAAACGGGAATAGTCGTTAATGTAATACTTACGCCAATAAATTATATAAATATATTTAGTAATAAATCCGCTTAATTTCTAAACAAAGGTTTTAAATAACTTAACTTTAGTTCAACTAAACCAAAGAGTCAAAGAACAGAAAACCAAAGTTTAAAGATACGACACGTGTTTCGCCTCTACACGAGGCATCATCAGGAGGTGTGGACTCTCGTTTCAGAAAGTTGAACTAAAGTTAAGTTATTTAAAACCTTTGTTTAGAAATTAAGCGGATTTATTACTAAATATATTTATATAATTTATTGGCGTAAGTATTACATTAACGACTATTCCCGTTTACTATCAGCGTAAAAAGTAGCTCCTAGTCCCGTTTCTGAAACGAGAGTCCACACCTCCTGATGATGCCTCGTGTAGAGGCGAAACACGTGTCGTATCTTTAACCTTTGGTTTTCTGTTCTTTGACTCTTTGGTTTAATTGAACTAAAGTTAAGTTATTTAAAACCTTTGGTTAGAAATTAAGCGGATTTATTACTAAATATATTTATATAATTTATTGATATTTATGGATTTCCGCAAAGTAACGCCTGAATCAATAAATTATTATTAATACTTACGCAGTTTCATTAAAGACTCCGATTTCCAAAACTATTTTACTCCTTTCTTCTTGGCTGTATCTATTCCATATTCTAAAATTCTTAGCATAGCTCCCAAGCATTGTGCCAGGGTAGCTAATGGCATCGGTGAAATACTGCCATGCCTTATTGTGACTGCAGAAATCTAGAACATATTGACAATTAAGGACTTATTTATTTATTTACTTAGTACTTATTTATTTACCTTCCATGAATAATACTTTAAATCTTTTTCTTACTTAAAAAGCAAGTTAAAATGCAAAGCAAGTCCAATTACAGGCTATTTAAACGAAAACCACAAATAAAGCCATTTAAAATGTGCATACCTTCATCGGATAACCTTTCCGGATTTTTTGGGCAGCCCGGCTGCAGGACAGGTCCGAACACCCTGAAATTAGGCCAAAAATCGACGACCCCCATTGGTTTTTTACCGCCAAACTTGTTTGGGTCTGAGTGAATGACGGACACAAAACGAGCAGAAGTGGGACTCAACCTCATTGATGCGGGCTTCATGTCAAAACCGATAGCGGGATCCAAGCCGGTAATCCTGAAAAAAAAGTAAATGCGTTATGCACTAGCAGATTGGTAAATACATGAGTTTGATAGCTTATTTAACCTTGAAGATATTGCCACAATTGATAGTAGATATCTTAAAAATAAAGTCATTTTCCCCCTAGACAGCCATGATATGGCCTAACTGGTAGCATGGTAGAATTGCTACGTATATTTCGCTACTATTTGAGTAACTTGGTTTTTGAATGCATATTTTTGGGAACAACAAATACTTAGTGGCTGCAGCCTCTGGACGCATACTACTAATTTATTGTTCTGTGCATCTGCGCTTGATTTATGAAAGCCCCTATCCAATTTTATATTTTATAAATTTTATTTTGGCTAGCCTAACAATGCAGTACTTGTGGCAGTTGCTGCATAAATATTGTAAAAAATACGCTTACCAAAGCACTTGGACGCCTTTTTCCGAAATTCTGTTGCAGGCTATTCCGAAAATATGTGCTCCTAAGGAATGCCCCACTAAATGAGTGTTGTTCAGATCTAGTCCAGCTGCTGACATTTGCAACAAGGTCTCCGAAAAATTGGCAGCCACCTAAAAACAATACCATTTAACATGATAATACACGGGCTTTATTAACAGGAAGTTTTAATTAACTTTCACAGTAAATAGTAACAAAAACCTTTTTGCAAGAGGATCGTTACTCCAATCATTCTAAGTATTGAAAAGCTGTTAAGACAAATATTGATTAGGTACCAAGATAATAAAAAAAATAAGTTAACCAATGCTATGCTTACTTTCATCGCAATTTGTGAGAATTTCCTTGAATTGCCAAGCGCTGCTATATTTTTCGATAGGTTAGTAAGAGATTTAACTGGATAGTGTTAGTAGTTTTATAAACTTTTTATTTAACATATTTGTAGATAATTATGTCGTGGCCGGATTATTGAACTGAGCTATTCAATTCAATTCAATCATCCGGCCACGACAGATATAAGTCGTTATAAATAAGGTGTAGATTTATTGAAACTTATGGAGATGAAATCCAAAAACAAGCTCAATGAGTTTTGAATTAGATATAAAAATCTCTCATTTTGCCCCTTGTTTATACATAAAAAAAGCTTTGGAAAAGCGACGTTGTCGACCTCCACCCTATGAAAATAACAGACACATTTACCCACTAGAAAAGAGTTCGGGTAGGCCCAGTTCACGTAAGAATTGACAATCCCCGGCAACGCGATTGCAGCGAGTTTTTCCCAATTCAGGAGAGCCACATTGCTCTGCCCCTGAGCCAAGTAGGCAGATATGACGCTCTTTATGGCTGGCCCTTCGGGGTAACCTGTTAAACATATTATTATTCCTAACTAATTTGAACATGATATTGCTGCTGTGTGAGGATTTATGGGTTACAATGTTTTTTTTATACATAAAACTCAAACACTTGTTTAAGGCGGATACTTATGTAACTATACTTTTCAAAATTCAGTTTTTAATCTCACCTGAAAATCCATGACAAAATATAACAGTAGTCCGGTTGGAATAATACCACGAAGTTGTCGTGAAAATTTTGTACGCTTCGTCAATGAAGTACTCAGTGTAGTTTTCCATTGAACTGTAATATATACGGTAATAACCTATTATTATAACAAGACATATTTGTTACATACCTACGTTTTTATTTGTGGTATTACTTACCTATGATAGAATCTGAGCTTTGGTTGATTTTCATCAAATGCGATAGCTAAAATAAAATAATAGGTTTAGTAAAGAGATAATTTATAAGTTCCGAATAAAAGGGTTTTTCTAGACACTCACTCTTTTTAGGCTCAATTGATTAACGAAAGTCTAGACAGGAACTAGGTTTAAATTAGTTTTTTATAGATAACCACATTTTTACGGGCTCTTAAACGAGTTTTCGTAAGCTATTTTTACGGTTTTAATCAAATCATTTTTTTTCATAATGTAAATTAAGTTCATGAATTAGATACAAAGGGAATGATAGTTAATAGCTGCCATAAGAAGACATATAGGTAGGTACTTGCAATATTAAGTTCTACCTAATATTACCATGAACTGGGCAACAAAGATTAGGTATAATAGTATACCCACTAGAAGCCCACCCGTTGCTCTACCTGCGCTATAATGGAAAAGCTTTATTTTTATTTTAGGTAACTTTTTTACCTGCCTTTTTATACCCGCTTTAATAATTTAGGTAACACTTTGTGAAACTGCACAACCGCTTACAAGTCATATAGGTAGAACGCAGAGTTTTTTTTTGCTTTGCGCTCTGTTTATTTCATTATTGCTTATTGAGGTCGATAGGGTTGACTACAGCAGCATTCACTTTTACCAAACAAATTGAAAACACACCGATCACAAAAGAGTGTAGAAACGTCCGAATAAAAATTTCATTCACGTACGAACACCTACTTCGAAATTGTATCCGAGCAGTGAAAAGCGGATGGATGAGATGTCAATCGTAAAAGTGTAGGTATCGTGCCAAAATAGAAGAGAAAGTAAAAAAATATATTTGAAATAGTATAGTATTCAGTATATCAATTTGGGTATAAATTGTCATAAAAATCCGAATTAATTGGAACTCACCGGTAGAGATGAATAATAATGAAACAACGAAGACACTTGTGCTCATTTTGGCTGGTTTCCATGAATTGTTCTCTACCGGGTGGCACAATGTTTTATATAGGGGCTGGTATCAAATTGTCCTCAACTTACACCATTGCAGGCCGTTCCTTGACATAATTTATTCTTTGATTAGCAATTCGCCGTTCGTAAAAATCTTTTACTGTTAATTAATAACAACGTGACAGTCGTCAAACAGTGGCCTAAATAAATTCATTATTCAAGGTGCAAGGACATATGTGTGCAAAGATAAGGGGGTACCTATTTTACTACCGATAGCCCTGTGAAACTAACTTCATGCGAATGTATGTAAATACAGAAATCTCTACGCAAGTTTATTTAGCGATAAGATAGTTTTCTATTGATTTAGTGATATTTTTCACAAATTTCACACTATCTTCTGCCCGCTTCGCCTGCGGAGTATTGGGTTAAGAAATGAATATGCGTTCGAATTTCAGTTTTATCTGTACTGTAGTTTAAGTGTGATTGAGGAACAAACATCCATCTATGCATCATCATCACATACATATTTTTGAAAATAAGGAGGATCAAAAATTCTGATGGACGTAAGATTTTTTATAATGCTAAGGGTCGTTGCTGCGAATCCTGTCCTGATAACTTTTACTCAATAATAGCATAGACAATTAACTACAAGTTATTCGATTATTTGCTGCTGATTCAATGCCACTTTAATAAAAAAATACTATAAGCATAGTCAAATAACTAAAAGTTATTCGTCTATGCTCATAGTATTTTTTTATTAGTCTCCTATTACTTAGGTAAAACAGAATGTTTACTTGGGTACTTATTTAGGCACATCCTTTATGTAGGTTACTTTTGACATGCCTCGCCCACTTATGAGGAAAATTATAAATCTTATTAATTAGTGTCAACACCTCTTTTACCTTTCGAGTTGATTGGTTGGGGTTTTACTTTGGAAAATAAAAATATTATAATCTTTAACATACTATTTATTTTTATATCATTTTCAGTAATCATGTATGTAATAATTATTTTTGCTTACAATTCTTAATTTGGAATGGTAATACGTTTAGCTTAAAAATAAATTAAAATCATTTAAGCCGATAGATTATCAAGTTTATCTGGGCATGCAAATTGCGGCTGTGGATACTAAAGGAACATTGCAAAGAGTTAGATGAAAGAGACTCTTTGGTTTGATTGAACATATTTTTCTACGACAGCTAATCATTATTTAAAATTGTATAATTAAATTAAATTTAAAAGCGCTTTTGTGTACAGAAAAAATAGATTTGCCAAAGTAATATTATAATCAGCGTCAAATCTCAATCATATCGTAAAGTCTAACAGACACAACTCACTTAAAACTATGTTAATTTCTCATTAATAAAATTGTTATTTGTACAAATAATTATGTTCCAACAACCGTGATAAAATACCATTAAGTTACAATACATTTATACGAAAAGAAAACAATATAATAAATACACCTAACTACATAATCAGGTTCATTAAAAACTAGAAATTACTAATTAATATCAGACAACAACCTCCTGTAACTTAAAAGCTTGAACAGGATAATACAACATTCTCAAACGAATTTACACAAAAAATAACAATCAAAATAGTAATTGATACACCAATAAATAACAGAAAAAAAGAGGTAACATAAATAAGGCAGCTAAGGTTTTGTGGAAGATAATAAATCACAGGATGTGACGAGAATCACAAAGAAAAGGAAAATGTTTTAAGAATGTAGGTAATAAACAAAAAGTAGAAATATGTAATTTTAATGAAAAAGGGACTTTTATTTATTGGTGTAACATACAGGTACATACTACTTTTTAAAATATGTATAGCCTAATCACATTAAACATACATTTCGAGGCCAGTTATTTGAAAAGCAGACAGGTAATAAATGATTCAAGAGTAACACCAATATTATATCTCGTAATATCCATTCATAATTATCCAACTACCAGATAAAGTAAAAACAGAAATAGAATACAGGAATCAATACTACCAGCTATTTATCAAATACTATAAGACTATAAGAGCATAACATACGAGTAATAATATCACTTCAAGCTACGTTCTGTGAAAGAGCAAACTTGTTCTACTTGAAAATCCTTCAAGCTCATATAAATACCATTAATCAAAGTGCTGACGCACGAGAAGAATCCTTCCCTACCACAAATTGGTATGACAAATCCGGTCGGGTCCCGAATCGCGGGACAGCGAGTGTAATCCGGCAAGAATAAAACGTCCGAACCTTTATTGGAGTCTCATGTCGACTAGTATCGATGGGGTGCGCGTGTTCAGTACTGGCGGTCGTCGTATATGTAGATGGCCTCGCCAGCGGACTCCTTGAGCGGCGGCGGCGGCGGCGGGAACTCCAGCTCGCCGGGCCGGAACAGCTTGGAGGCGTTGGGCGCGGGGGAGGGCGGCGCGGGGGAGCCGCTGCCGGGGGAGCCCCCGCCGCGCCGCTTCACCCCGCTGGCGGACGCGGGTGTAGTGCGGAACGACGATCGCCTCGCCAACCTGACGACACAATTTTATTGTATTTAAAAAATAACATATAACATTTGATTTGCATTCAAAAAATATTATTATAAATAATTTATCTTAATATAAGAAATGAGCAATAAATATGAATTTAAATAAATAAATAAATATTTTGGTCATTTCACACGCCATCTAGCCCCAAACTAAGCAGAGCTCGTACTATGGGGACCAGATAGCTGATAGAATACTTATATACATTTTTTTTTGTGAATACATACATAGGACACATAGTAAACACCCAGACTTAGGACAAATACCGTTGTTCATTACACAAATGTTTGTCTTGATGCGGGAATCGAACCCGCGACACCGGCGTGGCAGACCAACACACTTGCCACTCGACCATCCGTGTGGTCATATTGGCAAAATAGCTTTACAACATACTTTATTCGACGCTATATAGAGATAAAAATATTTCTACTACAATGAACATACATACTAACGCGACTTTTTCTAAAATCCCGTCTAATAAATGACTATAGAATGCTATTAGTGGACCAAAAGACATTCAATGAAACTCAAACAAACCTAGTGGCGACTTCTTCGGGCGTCTCCTCGATCTCCAGCACCCAGCTGACTGAGTCGTGTTTCTCGACGACGCCCTTGACTGCAGGCAGAGGGGGGTCCTCCGGGGCGGGGGAGGAGGCCGGGGAGGGGGGTGAGTCGGGGGGCGGGGAGGAGGAGCGCGCCGAGTCGCCGGAGCACGTGCGCGTGCGCGTGAGCGGCGTCCGCTCGATGTAGCCTCCGCCGGCCAGGAGGGACACCACCTATAAAGAATTTATTCTATTAATTGTTGCACTTACGAAATAGCAATAGTAGATCATACATTATTTTCTGCCGGTGTAACAGTTGCCTGGAAGAGATCGCTGTTAGCGTTAAGGCCACTTTACCACTCAATAGCTTTTAATTAGAGTTACATAAATATTGTTTTCATTTCTCATGCTCGTAAAGTTCAACTTCGTGCATGCTTTAGAGGGAGTAAAACTCCATTTTAGGCCAAGAAAAAAGTGATTGCTTATAAATCTGTTCAAAAAGGTTCAATTTGTAATAGGTTTCTTGCCGGAAGTTGAGAACTTTATTCATTTTTCGAACTTGGGTCTTTCATAACACCCATAGATCAGGGTATTATGAGGGACCTTGATACTGAACTATTTTCGAATTTCGAATATTGTGGTAACATTGGATGGATGTCTCTGATTTTGAATTACGAAATGGGCGCTCATTTCAGTTTAAGTTTGTTTAATTTCCTCGCAATTTAAGTGAAAAATCTTGTATATACCTCAGTCCTGAAGCCCATTTTATACTCGACTTGAATATCCGCCCTCGTAAATGGCTTGCTTCAGTCCCTTGGTTAACAAATAACTATTTCTTTGTGGTAAAAAATTAAAGACATTATCTATCTACACTGCTCCTTATGTTACGGGAGCTGTACGAGCGGAGCGCCACGAAAGGATTCTAAAGCTAATTCCAGAGCGGGCGTAAGGTTCGTATTGTAGTCTTTTAGCCCTCTTTTGAAAATTTAGATACAAAATGTTTCGGACAAATACTCAAAAAGTACGCCGTATTATAGTAATTTCTTCACACTACTCGTTTCGTCTATGTTTTCCGATTGTGTCAACAAAAATTAGTAAGGTTTCATATTTTAATTTAGATTTTATACGTGTTTTTAAATTAGTAGTGTTAATTTTATAACACGTATAAAATCTAAATTCACAATCGGAAAACATAGACGAAACGAATAGTGTGAAGAAATTACTACGTACGTACGTAATTACGGCGTACTTTTTGATTATTTGTCCTAAACGTTTTGTATGGAATTGGATTTGAGGATTAGCCTTAATGCAAAAGTAGTATCCGAGTAGTGACCTGTGATTTCTGTCTTAGCTTGTACCGCAGCTCCTCGTTGAGCGCGGCGAGTCGGGCGGCGTGGTCGCGGTCGCGCGCCGCCGCGTCCCGCAGCCGCCGGTTGTCGTCCCGGAGCCGGTCCGCGTCCCGCTGGCGGGCGGTGGCGCGCTCGCGGAGCTCTTCGGCGGCGTGGCGCGCCGTCAGCGCGTCCCGCTCGGCCGCCGCGCGCCGCTCCCGCTCCGCGTTCAGCTCGGAGCGCGCGTCGCGGAGCGTCACCATCTCGGCTTGCTTCAGCTCGATGACGGCTCGGAGAGATCTTACCTATGATGCAAAGAGATTCTTTTGTGCTGTTTGTAGGTACTTTTACAATTTAAACACCGATGTTTATTTCTTGTCAAGGATGATCTCAAAGCGAGATTCTTGCTAGTTAAACAAGTAGCGTGTACCTATACAGACTAGGTAAAAATAAAATCTAGTTTAATTTTTTTGTATCTAAACCAAAGCGCCGAAAACAGAAAACCCAAGTCGACACGTGTTTTGCCTCTACGAGGCATCCTCAGGAGTTGTTGACTCGCCGAAATCCGAGACTCGAGAAAAAAAAATCAAACTAAAGTTAAGTTAATTGGGACCTTTGTTTGGAAGTAAGCCGAATTTATTACTATAAATGTAAAATCCTTCTAAATTAAAATCCTAAAAAGATCAGACTAGTGAGAGATAACCCGATTTTTATGGAGTGCGTGGGAAAAACCCACACTTCCATAGCACGCTTAGCCGTTTTCAAAATAAAGGTTATGTAAGCCAAAACAAAACAATTAACAATGGAGGTTTACTCCAATTCTCACCTCAGCGGCGAGCTCATTAGCATCGGTGCTTAGCTCTTCATTAGCGGTCAATCTCAGCTCGCAATCTTCCGCTTCGCAGCAGACGGGGTCACAGGCTGCGTCGCACATGTTCCAGGACTTGTCGCAGGACTGGTCGGGCGTCTCGTAGTGCGACGAGTCGAGCTCGGACCGCGCCGCCTCGAGCTGCGCGCGCAGCGTGCGCTCAATCTCGCTGTGCGCGTGCAGCCGCGCACGGCTCTCGCCCACTTCGTGTTTCAGGGACTCTATAGTATCCTAGAAACATTAACCAAGTTAAATTTTACAAATATACAAATAAGTCACGTGTAAACAAACATGTAGCTCACTCAATCACATCAGATTCAACGTTATCGTCGGCCGGTAGAGTTTGACCCTGACTATAATTGCAGTTTACCGAATCGCCGGTTTAGGGCAAACTTGTTATTATTAATTTGACGCATTTGAAAGTAGCTTGCCCTAACTATAAAGGGAATCTTCATCCAAATTGATTTAAAATTTCATAGATTTTCGGTTATCGTTACCCGCATCTCCTGACATAAGAGATGCTTCATGACAGGTATTTAGGATAATTTATTACTCGTCTTAGTCTAAGGTCAATTTTCATTAATCAACTTCAATTTCGACAAGAGATTAATAAGTAGATAGTACTTAACCAATTGACTGGTTAATTTGGTTTCTGTGGTAGGTTTGTTCTCATAATAGACAGTAGGTAACAGGTCATGCATAACGCATAACACATTGCAGTCATAATTACGTCACAACGCTAAAATTGGACGCACATGGCGTTAAAACATAATAAGCCCAGTTCCTTCTGCCTCCGCAATTAATTTAATATAACTAGTTAACAGACTCCTTATAAATTGTTTAAAATTCACAAATTTTCCAAAATTTTTAGAAATATTTTTTTCAGAATCTCAAAAAACTAAACAGTTCCTAGACATTATGTACTATCTACTGATAAAGCGTCTCAAAATAAAATAAGTATTAAAAATTACATAATCTTTAACCCAGCTTTATTATATCGAATAACAGTTTAGGTAGGTTTAGGAAAGCGTGTTCTCGTGTAGAGACCGCGTCTTGGCAAGCGTGGTGTAGGACATACTCGAGCTAAGTCAACTCAGAGAGTCCCAGTTTTGAGACTATCTGAAAACCAGTCTGGGACTATCTGAAAACCGGCGTCTGGGACGGGACTATCTTAAAACCAGCGCCTGGGACTATCTGAAAACCAGCGTTGCATCTAATCTATCCTAGAGATATAAGATAATAAAACTATGCATATGTAATAAATGTAAGTACTTATATTTTTTGTTTTAGTTTATTTGTTGATTTGTATGTACATATCTTATTTTACTTTTACTTTTTGTATGTATCTCTATGATAATAAATTTAATTCTTTCTTCTTTATAATAATTGATTGATTCAGGCGTTTCAGTTGCGGAAATCCATATATATCAACAAATTATACGAAAACTATTCAACTAAACCAAAGAGTCAAAGAACAGAAAACCAAAGTTTAAAGATACGACATGTGTTTCGCCTCTACACGAGGCATCATCAGGAGGTGTGGACTCGCCGAAGAAGAAGTAAATTAGACTCTCGTTTCAAACTTCGGCGAGTCCACACCTCCTGATGATGCCTCGTGTAGAGGTGAGGTAGACGTGTCGTATCTTTAAACTTTGGTTTTCTGTTCTTTGGCTCTTTGGTTTAGTTGAACTAGAGTTAAGTTAATTAAAACCTTTGTTTAGAAATTAAGCGGATTTATTACTAAATATATTTATATAATCTGTTCATATTCTCCTTTATAACTCGCACTACTAACTGGCAGCATGGGTATGAGTCGAAGATCAGACTCAGCGGCGCGCTTTGGGAGAGACCTACGAATAATATAACGAGCAAAATGTTAACCTTGAGACCCTTGATGTCGGTAGCGAGCACAGAGACCTCCTCGAAATGCGCGGCCTGCAGACGCGCATTCGCCTCCTCTTTCGACGACACCTCCATCTCCAGCTCTGAGATCTTGCTCAGGCATTCGGCGACTGAAACACCAACAAGTCAATTTACTGAAGAGCTCTTTGAAATTCAACTTCAAAACATTTATGAGTGAGACAATGAAAAGAATACAGCATGATCTCAAGGGAATAATTTCTTCCTGGCTGATCCGATATCTCAAAAATAATTGGGCACCAATCATGACAAAAAGCACAGAAGAACTGGTTTTGACTGCGCCTCTAGCATGATATAGATAGGGTATTTGTTCGTTGTCTAAGAGATATTGCTGTTCAGCAATAAGACGTTTGGTATAGAAAATGCTACGGACTTATTAGTTTACTTATAGGAGGCTAGCTGACGCCCGCAACTAGGTTTGCATTGCGAATTTCTAAAAATCCTTTGTTAGTCCACTCACTTACACTACTACTTACTATGTATGTATGCATAGTTTTTCGTAGACTTTCGCGATTATCACATATAGTTCATATCATCACCCACAGTCAGCCCGTGACCACGGCTATTGCAATACAGTCGAAACGTCGGGACACAAAAACGAGGTGAACGCGATAAATTAAAAAATAACGATGTATGTACATATATTGATAATTAATAATGTATTATTATTATTATCATAATCAGCCTGAGCTGTCCTATTGTAGGGCAAAGGCCTCCCCCCATTTTCGCCAACGGTCTCGGTCTTGCGCTAAATTAATAATTATCGAATTATTATTTTTTATTAATTATACTCTTTTCGAAGAATGATATTGAGGTGAAGGCCAAACCCACACCTAGTAGGAGACGGTAACTCACTGGTATCGAAGTCTTTCTGAGCCCTCTGCTGGCGGTCGCGGTCTGCGCGCGCGGCGCTGGTGCGCTCGGCGGCCGCCACGCCGCGCCATCGCTCCGCCTCTAGCCGCCACGAGCCGCCGTTCAACGCATCCAACTGAGCAGAAATATGAGCTAGTCAACGATGGAGGGATATTTAGTAACATAAACATTCAAATATGAAAGATTCGTGCCGACTTGCACCAAACTTTCAAAGTTCCTAAGCAATTTCTTTAGTATCTTGGCAGTTAACGCTCAGAATCTGGACTGATAAGAACTACCAGGCGAGTAAAGTAATTGCTAAGGGACTTTGACAGTTTGGTGCAAGTAGGCTCAGTCTCTCAAAATAAATAAAAATAAAATGGACTTTATTTCTACTAATTTAAACAATTACTTACTTATACTATTTTTCAACCGACTTTCTAAAAAGGGTAATCAATTGAGTTGAATGTTTTTTTAATGTTTGTTACCTCTGAACTCTGTTTCTTGTAAGCCGCATATATACTTCCAGATTGGTCCCTTAGAAATTTCATGAAAGTCGGTTGAGTACTTTGGTTTTGAAATTAGAATAACTGAAAAAAGTCGCTGAAGTGAACAATATTGCGTATTTTGCTTCCCTGTGACCTTTCAGTAGTGCCTACGGTAACAAGAACAGTCCGATTGAAGTCGGTTGTTGTATGTTTATGTATAACCTTGATTATCTTAACCTAAATTAATATTAGTAGTCGACTCATTGGCGTAGGCCTCCTCAGCTCTTCCAGGTATTTCTGTCCCTCGCTTTTTTCGTCCAATCAGACTTTCAATTTTGAACAAAAATACCCCGCCATCTTTTCCTCTGCCGGCTTCGTTTTATTTTCATATCCCAATGGGTCCACTCTGTCACTCTTTTTGTCCATCTATGGTTATCTGACCAATAGATGTGACCGGCCCAGCTCACTCAATGCTTACAAACTAAACTTTATATGTTAACTCGGTAGAGTTTTTGAACAAACTATTTTAGTTACTACAACGCCCCAGTTTTTTGTAATGTGTATGTACTTCCTAACTGGATATTGATATTACCATGTGCATATCCTATTCTCACTCGGAACAGACTCTAACATGGTCGTCCCCAATTAAGTCGCAAGTACGTGGGTAAGCCATGTAACGGACATCGAACAGTGCATTAGTCAGAAAGTGGAGCAAATAGTCGATAGAAATACTGCGAAGCAGTCGATATTCAATATCGCTACGGATACAATAGGTGCACTATTAGAGGTTTAGTTTTGGACTAACTCCAGAACTAACAATGAAAGCATACAGTTTCATTTTTCTTTGGTCTTACATATGTAATGTAGTAGGTATATAATAATATATTACAATACATTTGTTGTAAAAGGCCTTGTAAGGACATACATATTTACTGATGAAAAACAATTTTATCAAACGATTACATCTTTGATTTGTAACATTGTTAATGTATTGCAGGTAAAGCCAAAACGAGCCTAAAGTAGATAATAGATGCATTATTACACAATAGTCGTGAAACTGCTTAGTATAAACTGAACGCATTGATAACATTCAGGTAATCGTTATTTAGTGTTTTAGTTTGATCGTTGTGTAAGCTAGGAACGCACTGCATAATCACTATTTTACAACGTTTAAACAACACTAAAACATGTAAATAATTGTTTGTTGTGACACTATTGACGCCTAACTACTTCCACGTTTCAACTTTGAAAGGGTGAAAGTATACGTGTGTTGGCATCTATCGCAGTAATGGAAACTTATGGTACGGTTTTATAGATGTCACCGTCACTCCCTGTTGTTGTGTAAGCCAGTAGCGGGCTCTGGTCACTACTGATGTTACATCATAGACATTAGACGAACCAATTGTCCACTCAGGTTGTGTCATAGATATAATAAAACTCACTCTAAAGACTAGGTACTGGACTAAAACGCCCAGGGCTTCGACGCCCTTCGCTGCGTGCGCAAGAGCGGCGGTCTGCTCGCCTGGGCCCGGCAAGGCAGGCAGCGGGGCGGGGAGCGGAGCGGCGAGCGGAGCGGTTGGAGTCCGCGTCGCTTGGGGCGTCTGCACCCGCTTACTTCGTGGCGCCACCGCTGCCGACACCCGAGGTGGTTCTGAAACAAGTAGAAGTAAAGGTTAAATTCCTTATGCATTCGATAGGCTTATTACCATTAGCATTTTGTTTATACACTACTTCACCAAAACACATAATGTAAGTAAGCATCTTCGCTAAGCTTTATAGTCAATAGGTTACGAAGATCACATGAACTAACAGGGACTTTACGTAACTCTATTTCGTATGTTAAATGCTAGGAAAACATTATGAAATTTCATCGACTAATGAAATAGAAAATGTTATATTATTTTGCTCTTACTTTTGAAATTTAAAAAGTAAGAGATAGAGGAAGTGAAATGGATAGTTTATAAGATACTACTCATTAATTATAATTAATAAGTAATCGGGGACAACTAATGAGTATAAATAGGAACACCATCTATGTTTACCTAAGTCTCACAATTATTTTCTCACGAGTGAAAGGGTCCAACCGAAGCCTTCATTATTGTGTGTGAAACAATAAAGACGTGGAACTTGAAATAATAGGCTTCCCATAGGGCCAGCCAAGTTTTTCCACGATAAATATCTCAAAATGTAATTTAAAATCTTAAATCACTTAATTTTTAAATAAGTCATCTTCTAAATCACGGAGGCAAATCAGTTCAATAGGAATAATTTGAACCTGATATGATATGATTTTGTTAATATCTTACTGACTGACTGAACTTAAAGTAGGTATGGAAAAAAAACAAAACAGTAAATACTAGATTATTATTATAAAAAAAGTTAAAACAGATCAAGAAACCATATTCTTATGTAATACTATTATAATTTACTCCTGTAAAACTTTTGTTTATTGAGAGAATGCCCACCATTAGAGTTATTTTTTAAATGATCGGCACTGCGAGTACCTTACTTGATATTGATGTCAGTAATTCAAAATAACATAATATGTAACACTTTCTACAAGTACATTACCCGAACCTAGCCCGAGTAGCCGGATATTACAGCCCTTCCAACAATACTGCAGGTAGTGAAACCAACACAGCATTACAATCAACGAAATCATTACGTACCTACAATAATTGCTTACAAATACTACCTTAGACACTTAAACAGTCGCTACAGGATTCCAATATAGACATGAATAATATTTTTCTCTGAACCAATATCTGATAAGGGACATTTAAAATGAAATATTTTCGATAAAGTAGAGCATTGGTAAAGTTTTTTTTGACAGGTAAAAATCGTTCTTTTTATGAATTTGTGTCTGTTCCCACGCGCACCATTGAACAGAGTGTTACGCGCCATTAGTGCTGCACCAACATTCGGCGCCCATTTCCGCCATGTGATAATAATAAAAGCTCGAAAGTTATCAATTTTTCAGTTAGTGAACTGGGTTGAATGCACCAAGCATATTAAATTGTGTTTGAACTTGAAGTTTTGGAATCGAATACGTTTGGGTTAAAAAATACGCAGAAAATACAGGCTCTTTCAGTGTTTTGACTATATGAACGCCGAGCCCAACCGTCAAGAAAGTCCCGATCCAAGTAGGGTACAAAGTGCAGACGCGTTGAAGTGGAGTGGACTCATAAAGCATAATAATTGCGGATGATGGCTCAATAGTAATTTTATGAATGGCCGCTTGCAGAGGGTCACTCAACAAGCGGCGCGTGGGCACCAATTGAGAACGTTGTTAAATGTAACGTCAAATAAGGTTCGCCTGCCATAATACGTTACAAGATCACGATCAGATGCTGTAATAATAAAAAAAAATTGATATTCTTCTTTTGAAAAAAATATTACATCAAAGCAATATTATTTAACATAAATTAACTATGAAGTTACGCTTGTCTAATGAACAGTTTTATTTTGTATGCTTGATAATCTAGATATCTACAACTTCTTTTTAAACAGGGTATCCATACATGCACCAGCCCTATTGCAAATCAACCGAGGAGGATGCGCCTACACCGGTCAAATAGGTGCTAAGTAATTTCGTCTCAAAGAGCGATGACTAGTAATTTGCAGTACCATTTGCTAAATTACATAATGTCCCTTTTAATGTATGATAGGCCAAATCGCATCAACTGTCTTATTCAACCTATGATCTTGATTTCTGCAATGTAAAATAAATAAAACTTTTAGACATTGTTTAAAAAACTCTTTTTCATCCCTTCCCTGATCTCTGTTGTTTTGATCCACATTACAATAAATAATCATAGATTTTTATTTGTACAATGGACGAGACCATAATAATGCGTTATCGTAAATAAATTTTACCTTATGAATAATATTATTCTACGTTGACGTATACGTTTGTGAACGGCTTCTAACTATATATTAGTACCATGTTGAAGCAAACATTAGCTTTGATGTGGTCGTAACAGTCGTAAACGACGTTTGGCAAAGCTGTTATTTCAATGACTTTGTTTCTGCTCTAGGCTAAAGGTATTTCTGCTCCGTAAAAATCATCGTAAAAATCGTAAGAATCATCAGATCCAGAAAATCACATTACATAAAGCGTGAAATTCACAAAACTATATGCAATAGCAGAATAAAATAGGTATTTATATCTAAGTTTTTTTGATTATTTTACGTGGTGCATCCACCTTAGTTTTTAGAATATCGCCAATTTCCCTTTAAAATCTCACTTCGGCATCTATCCTTGGTTAAACATCAATCCTGTGTTGTATCAATATTCAAGTTACAGAGTAGGCTAACGGGTCTCTGTGCCGCTCGTGTGGTGAATACTCCATGGTTTATTGGCTGAGCACTGGCAAGGTACTCGAATTAAGTTCCGTTTCATTGTTTGCATAATCTGTCACTCTAAACACCTACATCGTCACTTTCATGGTATGTGAAAGAACCTACTTAACCTACATAAAAGATAAACCTTTTCATAAAAACGGCAGGCAGAGCTAGCACAGGTTATCAATTTTAATCGTATTAGCACCACAAAGATATCTTATACTTTTAAGTTCGCTACATTTACCTAGTACTTAATTACCCTAGGTAGGTATTACGAGCAAATCCTTTAAGTTCCTTTAGTTTAAAGCTTCAAGCTCATCAAAATTCTGGACATGCGAGAACTTTGTTTTGTTTAGTTCGTTGCACTTTGTGGAGAGTTATTATATGTATAGAGCAGTTGAGTCACTGTAATCTTTGTTACCAAAGTACGTAATTACATTCATACATTGTTATAAAAAGCATTGTGTAAGAAGTATATAACACTTATAAAACATTGAAAATCTAATATATTTTCGTACAGGTCTTTTTTAAATGGGATTCGTCATTGTTCCGGCTAGCAACTGCGCCGATAGTTCATTTACTTATACTATCTCTAAAGCACTCGCTCTATTAATACATAATCCGTTCGTCTAGCGTGTAGTTGTGGGAGATCTAATTTTAGTTGTGTTTGTATGTATGTCAGGGGGCCGCGGAGACGACCGCCCGCCCTAGAAGGGTCATCTGCCCAGCGAAGATACCCTGATGACACTATTACGCGCCATCAAAATAAATAGCCGGTACTTTTAGCTAACGAGTTTACTATAAAATATGATTTGGAACTTATGACCTTGAAAATAAATTGCTAAAAATGGTTTAGTCTTTTAGTTTGTTTTTGTATGAGTCGCATCGAGATTAAGTTCAGGGCTGCAGTCACGTATTCAAAGTGGAATCATTCAAATGATAGAACAACACAAATGAGGTAAGCGACGATTGGTCTGCAACAAAGGACCTCGTTAGCTCGTTACTAACACGGAATTTTCCATAAATGTAATGGATAAAACAATCGTGGTGTAAATCAATCGTGGTTAAATAATTCAACATACCTACCAAAGCTCTGCTTCCTTATCTTGATTTAGAAATAACACGCGATGCATTCTAATAGGCATTCGTGGTGATTCTACGAACAATCACAGATAGTAAATAACAGGTCCTTAAAGGTGTATAATATATGCACCCTATTATAATAAAATAGGGAAATGTCGTGTAATGGTTATATTACAATGTTATTGAAACCGTGCAATAAAACGACTTTATTAAATCATTTTTTTGATAATGATTTGACTGAGTACAACGGAACATTAATTTATTTATTATGTTACTAATCTTAGCACAATTTAACATTTACGTCCAGTCATAAAATATAATTGGTAGTCGTGAAATTTAAACAAAATTGTGCAAAAATTAATGTTTGGTAGGAGATTGTGGTATGACCAGTATGTGTAGGACATACAAATAAATAAAAAGATTCCATAACAAGCATTATAATAATAATAAATATATTTTGCTCTTTCAAGATAAATCCTTCAGCTTGTTTTGATGACTCTACCTTTATGAAACTCATCTTCTTCATCACGTTAGTTCGGTCGGTCGAAACGCAAACAAAGCGACAAATATAAAGGAAATGAATGCACCAAGGGTTGTTGACACATCTACAATAACATTTCTCAACTTACTGCAGCTAATTACATACAAAGGCGTCAGAATGGTCTGTATGAAGAATATTCTTTCTGGTTCATATATTTAAAAAAAAAGTCATTTATTTTAGGCCATAAAAGACCATACATACATTTACAAAAAATGCATGTCTTAAGTAAAAACTACGTATTTACAAATACATTTCATATTCGGATACAGAATCACTACTTTTTTTGTCTAATATTGTAGAGTAGAGCCTTCTCATCAGTTACTTATTTACGACTCTACGACGTCGGTTGTTGAAACATAGTATTAGAAGGTGAGTAAATACGTACCTACGATAGGTATTATGTACATATCTACGCAACACAGGTCCAGGTATTCTTTAATAATAATAATGTGTGGACATGTCACACACACAACACCTTCTAGCCCCAAACTAACCAAGCTTGTATATAATACTTATATACTTTTTATTTGTAATTACATACATAGGATACATAAAAAACACCCAAACTCAGTATCAAACAACGATGTCCATCGTATAAATGTTTGAACACAATTCTCAAAAAAATTTACAAAAAATATTTAATTATATAATTATCTATAAAAACTATTTTTCATATAATTCAACTGTCGACTCTTCTACGTTTGGATAATTAACTATTCGAGTCTTTGCTTTCATCACTTGATATAGCATCCTGGGTATGGGTCGTAAATCTACCTTGCCGTAAACTTACAGCGAATTTTACTGATTGCAATAAATTTTAATTTAACTGTGCCTTAAATTTGCCATATGTTATGGTATACAAGGTATCTATGATCCCGGGGATGACACTACTCATCAATTGCTCGACCTCCCGGGAGAAGAGTTAGACTAATAAAGTCATATAAGCCCCACTTAACATGATATAAACATTTTACTCTCGTTTATTTTTCGAGTCGGTACGGATTTCCTGTATAAAAGCTACTACGAAAGTTATGTTGCTACACATAATTTTACTGATACTTACAAATTTAATGAATGATACTATACAAATCCCGTTTAACAAAATCTGATTTTCTCGGCGGCACCTGGAGAGAAATTAAATAGTGCGTGACATGAGCATCCGGTTCTTTTAATTGGCTATTTTATAAGAAATTTAACATTCTGAAGCATTTTTATGTAATTTGTGAAAATAAATTACCATGTTGAAAACAAATCATTATCATCAACAAGGCCCCGCACATCTTCCATGAGTGACACACGCCGATATCTTCCATGAGTTTCAAGTATTTACAGTGAATTTGGTTACAGTTCTAATCATATTCAAAACTTCGCAATATAACGGCAAAACAAAGAGGCTGGAAAAATAAAAGAATGACCTCAATATCACTGGTAAAGACAATCGTATGCCATCGCAATCAACTTTGTAAAATTTTTAAAAAGAACAAAGTCTCGCTTTCTACCGTAAAAAATTCTTAGATCCATATAACACCAAGCCGGTTACTTTATGAAGTCCCTACGTAAGGGACCTCTGTCTTTAGTTATTACGTAATTAGCTAACCTAACAACATCTTATAGTGACCATTATGAATATTAAAAATCTTTTGTTTTAAATAAAATAGATTGATTGAAATTCATTTTATCCACAACGAAGCTATAGGGGGTCGAAAATGGCCTGAACTGCTTCGAGAAAAGAATAGTACGGCCGTGCCAATTTTTTGCTCGACTTTGTGGGGGGGGGGGGGGGGGGCTGCCGGGCCCCCAAATCATCTCTCAACTCCGTTCAATTCAAAGAGTATAATACAGTTTAGACGCAATGATTGAATATGTACCTACTTAGTTAGGTTTGTTTCATAACAATAATGCAAACAGAGATATACCTACTCATAATTAGGTAACCTTCATAGAATTTTAGCGATGCTGATAAATTTAGAAGAAATACAATAAAAAAAAAACTGGCTATATACAGAAACCCTCCTGTCAGCTGAAAACGATGTGAAAAATCTATGCATATTATTTTTCGAATGAAAGCTATGATAATTTAAATTATCTCTGATATCGTTGAAGTCTTATAACTTATTGCGTAAAATGTGTACAAAGCGTAAAGTACATCCAAAATAATACAATTTATACCAAAGGATACTCAGAAATCCTGTTGGAAAAGGTATAGAAATCTAGCAAGTTTTAATAATGATCGAGTACATCAAAATAACAGCACTTGAGGTCAGGACCAGAAGCTGTTTAATGTGGAACAATATAATATAATGTGTTAAACAGATGATGGAGGCTGGTAAATTTTCAGATGATGTGCAAGGTGAAGCGAAGATAAACATCGAAAGATTGAGAAATGTACCTACGTGCTTTCCAGATATCAGTTATTGTTGACTCGTCGTAGAAAGAGGTTTTTACTTGCAGTAAATCTAACGGCAAAAAGAAGTTATTTGGACTCGGAAAGAGCATGAATGAATTCACGTACGTAATGATTGTGTTTCTATTAAAAAGAACAATAGATCCTATGAGTACTGAACGAATACGGGTAGCAGAATGACCTCCAAGCCTGAGACGAATGGAGCGATTGTGTGTGTTGGCAGACGTCCAGTGCTAACGTAAAAATGAGCGATGAAAAAGTAGCCAAATGAAACGACTTTTTGTCACCGAGCTGCTTTGTTTATTTGCAAAATAGAGGATTTTTGTAAAATATAAAGAAACAATAATGACAACGAAACAATGCTACAAGCAGGAGGTTTGCATGAAAATATGCAATTATATTACTCCGTTTGATCGGAAAATTAATGCTCAAAGACAATAATAATTACACGCTACGGGTTGCATGTGTTTGACTTCCTTGTGTAATATATTGGATAAATTGACTTCGATTATTTTTTTTAATAAAATTAAAGCTATTACCTACTACAGGTCAACGTTTAAATTGAATAAAAATAAACATAGCACCCAATGAAATTGCAACGAAATTAAATAAAATAAAAGATTATACTTTCTATAATTATACGTGTCACCGGTGTTAAAATCAGCTTCAGTTTGATCTCTATAAGGAAGAAGACTCATTATAAGCGTAGGTGGCTCCGTAGTAATAACACATACAAGGCTGGTCAGTGACCATTTAATAACCAAGACACTTCAAGCAGAATGAAACGGCACAAGCATGCATTAAATTCACATTTGTGGCAAAACAACGCTCTACTTATGATTTCTCTAATGCAAAGTAGGCTTATGATAATGAGCTACTGCTACCTTATATTGCGTAAAACATCTTGCACCAAAGTGTCAACTAAACTTACAAACCTACCTACTTAAGAAGTGATACAACAAATTCTACTAAAAGTTTGTTTGGATATCATCATAGTAATATGAAAGTAAAAAATAATTACAAAGCAGGGGGCTTTAATTTTAATAATATACTAGGCAACTGCCATTCAATTCGCAAAACAATAGCCTGATTGGTATCGACAAGTTGTTCAATGTGGTGGAAAAAATCTTGGAAACGTCGAGAGGGCAAGGCCAAACGGAAACTTTCAAGTTTAAGACCCATGGCAAATACCGGCGGAGCCTGAAGGTTGCCAAAGGTACATGAACCAAATTAGCATTGCACGGCTCTACAGTGTGTATTGACTCTGCCGTGTCTGCAAATATGCTTGCACAAATGACAGCAGCCGTTATTCTTTAACCGTTAATTTGTACCTATAGGACCAAACTAACAAAATTTACAAGGAATCTCTAGTGCTTTTGAAGAAGACCAGTTTTCATGACAAACGTAAGTTTGACAAACAAGCTGATTGGTCGACAATATATTAATCAGTCGGCAAAAGGTCTTGTGTAACTAATTGTGCAATTACAGCGAATAAAAAGTAATAGCATTCAATTTCATGATTTGTAGTCGATACGCATGTTTGCTTGCATTAGCAAAACAAGTAGGTATCGTTTGCAATGTCGAGTTTCAAAGGAAATATTTTCGTATAGCGTACTAATATTTCCCTTTTTATATTTGTAAACTAACCGTTTAGCAACGGTGCTTTTATTACCCCTCGTAAGTCAACGTGCATTTTTTACCTTGACCGTGAAATGCAATTCGTCCACCTGCTTTCAAAAGCTACTATCTCTCGATATAATTAGCCAAACTCACCTTTTCCGTCCAAAAACATAGCAGCTTTTAATCTTTCAGCTCATTTTTAATCCATTTAATCCACCGCACTTGATCACTTCACCTGTACGCACATCCATCGCTAACATCCAAAGAACACGTGAATACATACACTTCGGGAACGGGACGTGCGTCCGAGTTCGCGCTGTGCGTTAAACTGGCGACTGGCATTTTGCGTGAGGGATTCGAATGTCTTCTTAGTAGAGTGCAAAATGTACTGGTTTCTCATTTCCTTCAGTTTTTTTGATAGTTATAGGTTGAAAAAAATCATTCCTCAAATTTTGTATCTGCTTGAAAACCTTGTGTATTTATGTCTCTTATATTACTTTATAGTCTTTTACGGCATTGGATAGGGGCGCACTCATTGTTAGCAACTTACACCTGTCACTGCTATACGAGATGCTATATCTATATTTTGTATTTTTGTATATGTATTTTATATGTGTGTTCCTAGTTTTTAAAATAACATAGATCCCTGGTCAGAAATAAATATATTTTTATTTATTATCCGAACAGGACAAAATTAATTATTTACGTAATGCCTTGAAGCCCAACATTTTGTTAGAGTTACAAGATAACTTGTTAGATATTCCAATAAAAACAAGGAAGTTTTATCCACACATAGGACACAACATTAAACAGGTGCCTAGTATAGACAGGTAACCTGAAATGAGCTTGTGTAATGCTAGCCGTACAAGACAGAAAAGTATGTTCCCTACTAAAAGAATGTTGCACTGCAACCAGTAGGTACATTTTACCCATACTTGATGTATTGGTAGCAAACTTTTCCCGTCTGAATAGAGTTAACGCACCATTACTGGCAGTCGTCTTGCCTCGAAGAAAGTTGAAGTGCGAGATACCTTACAACTTGCACTTTTGCACATCAATTTGTAAGTTTATTGCGAATTTTCTTGGTAACACTGAATTTGGTCAAGTTTTTATAGAGATTTTGTATGCAAGATTCATAACCGTGTGTCGGTTCCGTTTCTGCTACAGTTATTTCTTTGTTAAACAATTTTTTTATGGACACATAAGTTTTAAGAACTACTTGCACGATTATTATGAAAAAAGTACTGTCATTCCATCTCTAACTTTTTTATTCCCAGAAATCATCTTACCGTATTATTGTACATGCTATACGTACATATGTAAGTACATCATGTTTAATTTTTATGTCTCTAAGGCTCGAAAAATATTTTGAACATCATAAAAGTTAATCTAAACCCGGCATGGCTAATCTATGGATTATACGCAGTTACGTCATTTTAACTACGCAAATATACTGTAGATAAGCCTACATTCCCTACGCACCATAAGATGAGGATCGTTGGCTTTTGAACTGGGTATCTATGGTGAGAAGAATAAAACACTAAATCGGGCCAATCATTACTAAATCTACCGGCAGCAACTAGTAACTTAATATTCCTGAATATTTATTTATAGTTTTTTTTTCCAAATCCTAATGAGTTAACATGTAAATTACCTTCACCTTCGACTTACAAGTTACCTAAAGATTGCTTATTTACATATAATATAATATCCGTAATTAATTTAACCAAATGACTGTCTGAACTCCGCACCGGAAAGGACAATAAAGTAATTATAATGTTAAGGTTCCGGAACATAATTATGTGCCATAAACTCATGAGGTCAAAAATTCATGGCCCAGTTTAGGAAAACCAATGGTACTGGTAAAAGATTTTACAGGCAAAATGTACAATTTTTGTGGTATGTGAACGTAAAGTTAAGTGAAGTCTGGTCATGGCCACCTAATGTGGAGCAAAGCCTGACAATAAACTCCATTGTATTCTTAGAACAATAATACTGAGATGTAAAAAAAAACTTGCGTGCCAGTAATGGGTAATACGGTTGAAATTGAACTAGACTCCACTCGAGGCCTAGTAGCATCAACAATCGCAACGGAAACTGTCTGTGACGTGGAAAGAATACTTCAATAAATGCATCCGTTGGTTCCGCATGCAATAACAAAGTTATCTTATAGACAGGTTATAGAAAACACAACTCTATGTTTTAGCATATAAGAATAAAACAGATAAAATTGGAAAGGCTTATGAGTGATAACGGCAACTATCAGTATCTTAATGCAACTAGTTTTTGCTAGCATGAAATCGTGAAATAGTTTTTTTATAAACACGTATACTGAACGTACACGGAAATAAAAAAAAAAATTGAATTAAATCTAACATAGATTTAATTCAATTTTTTTTTTTATTTCCGTAACATATACCAACTAATTCTACAGTCTGAACTCATGCGTTGATAAATCTAATAAAAAAAAACAGAATTTCGCATGTATAGGTTTTACTTATGTAGTCTCTTTGATTACATGGAGTAGGCTAAATAAGTTTTGTAAATGACTGTTTTGCCCCTGGCTACTTAACTGTTTATTAAATATTACCTAAAATAGAATTAGCCGCTTCTTTCAAAACTTTGTGAACTCACTCAATAGCCAGGATTGCCTAAAACGCTTAGCAAACGTAACAAAGTGCGGTTTCGGTCCGCCGCGTGTGCCTTACACGTACATATACCATACATATGCATGGCTTGGAAAACTCTACTTTCTTACACACTACAATTTCGCAGATGCAATCTCTACGCACCCGTGCGTGCAGTGCTAAGATATGAATAAACAGTATGCACTTGATACTTTAAATAAGCACGTTCAATATAAAATGCCACAGAAAATTGTGATATATTTTTTGTTACAAATTTCTGTTACAATAATTACAAGTGTGAAAATGAGCTTTACAAGTTCGCGCACGGGCAAAAGAGGAGAATACACGGACTGAAGTAAAGAAAAAATCGATGCTTCCGAATATATAAAAATGTTAGGCAATTTTAACTTTAAGATGGGTGTAAAACCGCTGCCTTTAGAATGGAACTTTTAGATCCGTAAACGCCTATGACGTCAAACATGCAAATGTGTAGAAAATTATCAAGGCAATGGTCTATTCTATGCTAAGCAGCCGCTACTGATATGTCATTCCCATAGCTAATAAGATTATCTGGCTAGTGTATGAAGGTAATTACATCGTGAGTACGGGAGAACAATAGAGCCTTGGAAATTTTAATTAATTGTATTGTCGAGTATAAATCGTCACCCGGCCACTTTTGTGGAACCATACAATGAATTATAGGGAATTAAAAAGTTGTTTAAATCATATCACTTTAAGTTTTCTTCACCTAGACGTGAAAAAGATGTTGCTCTACTTATTAAATTGTCTAACTAAAATAAACTTCAGTGCTACTAATAACTTACAAAATATTTCTAAATTAAAACATTTTTGAAACAATAGGCAAACAAAAGATAACAAAAGGAAACAGTAATAGAAAGGAGAATTGAACTTTGTGTAGGTACTTCACGGGTAGCTTTTCCGATGTTGAACACGTCACATGGTTTATAGCTCTGTGTGACAGGTGTTTACTGTTTATCATAAGCTGGGTTGACATCATGCCAGTAACTTGCCCGGCAGGATTATGAACGAGTTAGTACTTAGCGTAGTAGTTGAACTAGCAGTTGAAACAAGTTGCTTTCCAGCTGTGGACTGCAATAGGCTGATGATGTATGTATAAAACAATAAAATTGTGATTAAGAACCATACATTTTTAATATAAACCTATATCTATATATCTATCTATAATATCAGATATATTATATATATAATATAATATATATAATATATCTGTGCGTAAAATATACATATATGATTGGTAAGAGAAGAAAGATGATAGCGAACACCTTTCCAAAATGGGAAATTGTATTATGAGTGTCACTGCACAGTCCTCAATCTAAGACAGAACAGATTCTATTATTTCTACAATATGTTGAAACTTTTTTATTTCAGCATGGATCAAAGTGGAACAGATGTAACTGGCTTAAATTATAAGAACATGCATTAAAGCCAATTTTTTAAGGACCTATAGCCTATAGCAAAGTATAACTTACTCGTCTACTCACTGGCAATGCCTAAGCGAGGCATGGAAGTGCGTAACGACTATCTACTACTTTTAATTCTACACTAGCGATAGCGTTACGTGCAAGTAGCAACGTTCATAAAAACTAATAAAGCGTCGTAAGAGACGTGATAACAATATTAATCTTTTGTAAACATAGGTACATAATAAACACTGCACTTAGGGCGTGCCATTCATCGTCCAGACAAAATATATTATGGAAACCTCCTTATAGGGTTTATGACAACAAACTCTATATAGCATAGTAATCCCAGCTTCAGTTTAATTGTAAACATAACCAATTTAATTAAAATAAGAGTAAGTCTAATATTCACGATATTGCTGCGGTAGCGGGGAAATACTGGATGCGTCTCGCATAACATCGCGACTAGTAGCGTGCTAAGGAGGAGGCTTATACCCAGCAGTGGGTGCAGACGGGCTGATATGGCGATGATGAAGTGATCTTTACTTCTCTTGACGCAAAACCTTCTAGGTATCTCATATTAGATATTTGGCCGGAGCTAATAGTTTGGCAACGCACCAGCGATACCTGAGCAGAGCTTTAATATGAAGTCACTAGCAAAAATAATTGACTTGTTACAAAATAAATGACTACAACCCTTCGTGGCTATGCTTTAGGTTAAGGCTAATCCTCAAATACAATTCCATACAAAATGTTTCGGACAGATACTCAAAAAGTACATCGTATTATAGTAATTTCTTCGTATTAAAGTAAATTCGTTTAGTCCATGTTTATTGATTTCGTCAACAAAAAAAGTAAAAGGTTTTATTCTTTAATTTAGATTTTACACGTGTTTTAAAATTCGACGAAATCAAAAAACATGGACTAAACGAAAAGTGTGAAGAAATTACTATAATACGGCGTACTTTTTGAGTATTTGTCCAAAACATTTTGTATGGAAATTAGCCTTGAGGATTCCCCTTATTTTTTTTTTCGGTCTATTTTTTTTAACTGTCCTAAGACTCCTAGGCCGCTCTCGACTAGTACACCAAAGTTTTTCACTGAACTAAAAACGTACTATCGGTTTTCGTTTTAAAAAAACTTGGCAAATAGCGTGGGACGCTCTTGTAATAATGTAGTCTAAATATAAAGCACGTACTAGAACGTTATTCTTTCTCGATCGCGGTCGATATTACTTTGTTTAAAATACCACTAAACCATTAGATTAATGAGAAACGGGTGTGGAAAGGGCTTAATGAGTTCTTTATTTATAACATCAAATTTCGAAACAACATAAAGCTCTGTAAACTGACGGCTTTGTTTATTGGATACGTCTATCTATTGGCATCGTTCTCAACATTATGGCACAAAATACCTATCGATGTAGGACATACCTTACCGTTACACACATATTGTTTGATGATGGGAATAATTTATGCTCTCATTAACAAACCCAAATAATAAGATACACAGTTGTTAAAGTTGTAACTCAAAAAGTTCAAAAATAAATTCTTATATTAGCTGTTTAGTGTTTACATAGTCAACACAACAATTTAGAAACAACGCACGTTTTCCGACGGATGTATACAAATGCCACGCAAAATGAGCCTCGTGAAGTCCATAATTTAAAGTATTTGTTACTGAAAACTGAAAGGAACTCGTAAGTCTAAACATAGAATACTTGAACCCACGATGCCTTACACTACAACAACTGTCGAAATGTTGTTGCAATTAAAACCGAATCAACTCGTAAAATAGTCTCGTATTTGGAAAAGCGTCAAATAAATAACGAAGTATATGAGCTTGTGTAATAAAAATGCAATTAAATACCTGTACCGTTTATAAACCAGGAATAACATTTATTTTTACCAAGCACCTTGTACTGCTTGTACTAAAGATAAGAATAATCGAAAAGTAGCTGCGGTAGCCGATGTTTTTTTGTGGTAAAATGACGCAAGTGTAGAGTTTCGGCAAGGAGTTAAAGATCAAACGAGTTTACGATTTTGGTCAGAATTTTGTTAAATTTTATCACATCGGCCACATCAAAAAGCTTATATGTTGGTCAATCACGTTACGTAAAGCGTAATCTACCATTAGCTCACTCAAATTAAATTTTTAGATAATCAATTATTTAAACTGGACCACACTAACCGGCTACTCGAATAAGTTCAAATACGAGTATTTATTTAAGCATAATGAGTATTTATATTATTCCCACTGCTGGGAATCAGGTATACTTTCCGCTAAGAGAGCGATGGGTCTTAATCCACCACGCGGACCCAATACTTTTTGGAATTGGTGGATGTCACATGCTATACATTTTTTTTCTGTTCTTTGGCATGCCGGTTTTAAACACAATGTTTTCCTTCACCGTTATTTTTATATTATTATAATATTGTTTACCGTAGCTACGGTAGCACCATAACATTCGTTTTTCCGATTTACGGTGTCCCCTAAATGGAATAACTGCCATATGCTCTAGATACCGATTAAGTTTTACGCAGAACTGCAAACATGCAGCAAAACTGGGGTGAACAAAGAACTGCACCACAAACAGTAAAAAAAAGTCGTTTCCGATACAAAACCGACAGCGAAACCCCGTCACTTCCCCACGAACTGTTCTGAACGTTCTGAGAACTAATGAAAGGTGAGTGCATAAATAGTACAAGAGACGGACGGAACTGCGCCTCTCCCCAGCGCTGATGGACTGCTGATCGATTTGGGTGACATTGAACAAGCGATTAGGATATCCGTTTTCACAAAAATTCAACGTTCTAGTTCACAATAGATGTAATGATTTTATAAGCTAATAAAATATCTTATCTAGTCCACTTAACAAGCCCCTTTCTATTAGATTCGATGCAGCTCAATGTTTCTAGACAGCAATGAATCTGTCTGGTCAGGCATTGGCAAAATGTAAAGTAAATTCTGCCAAACATGATTTGGCTATTCTGCGAGTAGATTTGGCTAGCTTATCATTATATAATTTAGCAGGACTTATTTAGGATAATGCACATACACAAAAAACTTTATCTGTTCTCTATGTATACAAGATAGATTTTTTTCTGATATTGGAAAGAAACGCAAAAGTTAACCAAACTTTTTACCTCGATGTTCTGCAGACTGGCCAACATGCCTAATATTAAGAAAGCTATTCAAAAGTTCAAGGTGTATGAATAATCTAAAATAAGATAAATAAAGTCCGGCTGTAACTCTATTCTTGTCCAATTTGTCATATCGTAGCGTCCAGGGCTGGCACACAGACTTCAAACCCAGCATCTGCCCGCCGTAAAATTTCACAAACTCTGCCCTTGCAGACTTTGTAAACAAACAACAATGATATAAGTAAGAACTCTATTCAAAAATCCAAGTAACTTTAAACCTTGTTGAAGTATTACGCTTCAAAAATAGTTTTAGACTCTTACTACTTTAATGGAAAAAATCATATAATAGCTTATTTAAAAAACAATAGCAATCTTGGCTGTAACATTAAACAGCAATATAGCTTCATCTGTCTCCGTCAATTAGTATTAGCTCGCGACTATTCTGTTGAAATTAATGCACACTAAGAAAGCTGAAAAACAAGGAGGACTAAGTATTACTCAACCTAAGTTTACTTCGCTGACTCAAGTGCTAAAGTTAGGCCAGGCGAATCAATATTCAATTTAGAATTATGTGCTAAGTTGACGTAATGGTGATATGGCCAACCATTAGGTCTTTCTTCAAAGCTATGAAAATAAGCATTATAATGTTCTGACTTAACTGGAATTAATAGCGCTTTTATAATTAGTTCCTTGTTGCACTTCGATGAAAAATTATAGTAAATAACATTAAAAAAATCTAAAGTTACTTTCCAACAAACAGCCTATAAGAAAGTAAGAGCTCGGTTATTTAATTTGAATTATTAAAATGATAACCACTTATTGTTATGAAGGGAAAGTTGTCTCATTATCGTAATGATCGTCCTGAACAAGCTTATGGCTTCTGCTTGTAGTGGCAAACTCTATTGTGGTTGGTTTATTACCTTAGCTAAGGTATAATAGGCATTGCTATTTCCAAGTCAAAAATGATACGTGAAAATCTTGTGAAAACATAATTAACGAACATTTCGATCGTTGAACGACGTTAAACATAAACCTTTACATTCATTTACAATGAACCAAATAAGCAATTACACATGTTAGCACTTTACCAACATTAGGTTAATTAAATGTTTACAACCTGTCAGCTAATCACGAGAACCGGTAACCGAAATGTTAGTTAATGTAATGGGCCTTCACATTGCCCTGATTGCCTGGGGACTAATACATACATAAATAAATAAACTATCTATATAAAATAATATAGCCTAAATAAATACATCAATAAACAAATTATTTAATCGTTTATTGGTTTTATTAAATACGGATCGGGTACATTGATACGATATTTATACCATGGCAATTCTAAGACGTACATATCTTAGATTTTAGATGTACCTACTGGAGATCTATACCCTATACACTAGGTCTCCTTAAGAGCCTGTATTGCAGGGTTACGGTGACTCGGCTCGGACTCTACATTGAAATAATGATTTGATCTCCTACATTCAACCCATACTATAATAAAAAAAACGTATAAATTATTCTCATAAGCTATGATACATACTTGTAATTCTCTTATTTAAAAATTTGCCATCATTTTTCCAATAATACAATATATGTTAAATATTGTGGACAAATAATAATTGTAACATTTTTAAGTTAGTTTATATTAACCCTGTGCGAGGTTTGACTTCATATAATACGTAAATTGATTTACAAATGGCTATACGTCTACAAACGAGGCTCTCAGTTGTGTCGCACTTTATGATAGGGCAGAGCAGCAAACTGTTAAATTTAAAAGTAGTTACGCCTCCGGCTATTTAGGATCTGACTCGTTATTATATAATAATAAATTAATGTAAATGTAACCGACTTACCTTTGCATATGTTACGTGCTCTTACGTTTTGAATCACAAGTGAAGATTTATTACAACAAGATCTGGATTAAGAACTCTAATTGAAGATTGATCAACCGTTACGATATTATTTGCTTTATTATTTGGATCACTAGATAATTTTAGGAAAAAACTATGATAATTTTACCTTTCATAAACTATGTAAACAGCTGAAAAAATATATTCAATCGGTATCCAAGAATATAAAACGCACATTAGAGATTGCTGGGAGATCGATGCTTATTTTATCATAGATATTCATGGATATAAGTACGCTATGCTAACACTCACAGGTATTATAGTTTTGATCTCTACTAAGGTAAGAATCCATTTCCAATCCATGCAAAATACTCTTCTTTATCGATGGGCTATTCTCATCACGTAGCTAATATACCTCTAATGGGTTTTCGGCACTTGAAAACTAGCCAGAAACGATAAAATGCGCATCTGGCCACTCGCGGCCGTCTGATTTGATATACTGCTATACTTTAATGTTGATTCTGGTGCCAAAATGGAATCAAACTTTCGACTTTATGCGACGAAACAAAATATCCGTTTTGTCGCAAGAAAATAATCATAAAAAATCAATCATTATATCATCTTCAATTCTACAATACCACGTATGTTTTTTTTCGGTGAAAAGGAGTTTAGGCGTAATGAAGTTGCACCTTGCGATACAAAAAGAAGACTAATGCCCACTTGCACCAAACTGACTGAATTCTTAAGCAATAACTTTACTCGGTTGACAGATCCTAACGGTCTGAATATGGACCGTTAAGAACTGTCAAGCGAATAAAGTAATTCCTTAGGGGTTTTGACATTTTGGTGCAAGCAGGCATAAGTTATATTTCTATGCTCAGATGTCACGTCAATATAAAGTTGGACGTCCTTCATAGAAATAATTGCGTAAAGTCTAATCTAAAAATCAATACTTAGTAGTAAATAAAGTATACCTGTAAAGTCTGCTTACACGTAGCAATAGTACATTATGATAGAAGTGCGGTAAGTTAAGAATTACAGCCGAGGCGATATTGCTAGCCCGAGCCGTAGGTGAAGGCTACAAGAAAGCAGAGGCTGTAATTTTCAAAACGCACATATGTCATACGACGTTTTATAACACATTTGCGAGGAAATAAATAAAACTCGGACTTGACGACATTTTCAAATAAAAACAATACAGCGAAAAGAAACAGCGCCCGGAATAAGTTTTACTTGTCAAATTAGCGATGCGCGGCAAAGGCACAAAACAGCCAATATTATAATAAAGTAAATTAATATTTTTGTGTTTTGTTACATTTAAACGGTTGTAATATATGGTCAATATTAATTAAATTAAAGAATTAAATGTTTATTTATTATATTTTATCTCCCAAAGTTAATTTTATTCATAAAATGTTGACCACTTTTCTGACATAAAAACTCTTTGCTAAGATTTTAAAAAAGTATCGTTCGTTTTAAACGGAGAACATAGATAAACCTTCCTTTTTTAATTACATTACCGCACTCGTGCGTTTTACATTACATTACCGCAATAGTGCGTAATGAGATACAATACGATATTGAAATTGGTGCAATAATAGACCCTTTACGAGCAAATGTGTTATAAAATCTATTACCACCACGCATCGTTTGCCAAACACAAGTCGGTTTCACTCGATATCATTGAAATATCAACCTTTACAAAGAAACAATGGTATATTAAGATTTATTAGGCATGTAGAGGTTTGCAGCTTTACAAACAATCACTAATCGGTCCAGACAAATGGTTCGGCTTGTTACAACAATTTGTTGCTGTTGATGTACACAAAAAACCTAACTCATAATAATAACAAAATTTTAGACAAAATGAAACGAATTAATTTTAAATAATAAACAATCAGGTTAGACCTCTGAACAAGCACGGGTCTAAAGGCTTGAAATTTGAAGAGTACGGTCAAGATATAGCATAATGAATATTTGCCTTTTTTTAATATGTTTTAGGGTCCTAGCTGGTGGTCAAAGGACATGGACATGGATAGTCCTAACAATAGACTTGGATAGTCCTAACAATAGACCCGCAAATAAGTAATGTATGTATATGTTACATCTTTCTTTACTCATTGCGGAAACGCATACCTACACTACACCGAGAAAAACCCTAGGGTTAACACCTAAAGACCTAAGCAACTTCAAAAGCTTCAAAAGTTGCTAAACGTTCAAGCCATTCCACAATCTTCCTTATTTTACTTTATTTCTACTGATTTCTATCTTTTGCATTACATCGTACTTGATGTAAGTATTTATAATATAAAAAGACTTATGTGTACCATTGTATGTTGAATAGATATCATTTTACATTATTAATCAGCAAATTGATCTGGTAAGAAAATACGTATAAGTCTGTAAAACATCTAGCTCCATTGACAAAATATACACTGAACAATGAATAACGTTACATCTCTTCATTATGCGCATAGAAGTGAAATCCGTGATACTCGTATTAATGAATGAGTTAAGAATAATAGAAAGTAAGTTGCATATATTATAAATGAATTCTCCAGTTTATTACCCAATAGATATTCAACTGATAATGTGTTTCAAAAACATCATAAAGAGATATTTCCAGATCCAATCAACGTGTAGCTCAAAATTATGCATTTGGCCGCTTTAAATAAATATGATACATTTGATAAAATATCTATAAAAATAATTACAGTAACACATAAATATAGAATAATACTCGTAGTGCTTGCTAAATAAAGGTAATGAATGACAATAGATGCCTACAATAAAAAATGAAGGCGAAGACAGCGTCCTGAGCAAAAAAATTTATAAAATATGTAGGATGGAAGCAAGTATTTTAGAAGTAATTTAACACACATAAAAAGTCACATAAAGGAAGTGTTTGAAGTTCCGTGAGTGGGAAAAATGCATTAATTGGTGACGCGGCTATAACGAGAAGTCCCGAAATGGATGTAAATCTACACTCAGTTCAAAGCGAACAGGCAAGTGCTAATGGGTGAACTCGATCTTTTACTTGCATGAACTTTGTGCAATTAGCTAATGTTACTTTTAACTGATCACACTGTTATCTAAATTCGTGTACCCTTTACGAAACCTTACGTAAACCTTATATTCAACGCTTTTCAAGTTTAAAAACCGTAAAAACTCAGGAGGTTTACGATAATATTTATAACCTCTAAGTTTCAAGTCTCTACGTGCAGCGGTTTGGCCTGTACGTTGTCTGTCAGTCAGTCAGTCGGTCATGTCCAAGCCTTTTATTAATAAATTGAAATCATTCGCATATTTATTCTTGATTGTTACAAGCTCAAAACAGTACTTTTTAAATCGGAAGATCCATTTTTTTCGAACAAACGCTAAAGATATGAAGGAAGCAATAAATTGTAGGTGGGAGTGTCGATCCGTCCCAGCTCCCGATGCGATTCCCGGAGACACGCTTTGACGAGGAGGAGATTAGACGACTCGATGACAACATGGAAGTGAAATATTAAATTTTGATTTACCAAAATCACTAATTGGGTTAAACATACTTATAAAATAAACTTTGAAACGAAATTGCCACATTTGAAATGCCCAAATGAAAACATCCCACGACAGCGACATTTTTATTGAAAACATACAATCCATTATGATTATAAATGATTGATAGGATGCGTGGGAGTTCAGGCTAGTGATGGAAAATTGTGGTCAGTATTTTTAGGGATGTTTGTACTTACTTATTGACTTAGGGGCCAAATTTACCTATATTTGATTGTACGTTTATACTAGGGCATAGTACCGTGAAATCCCGGAACCGAAAATCCCGGGAAATCCCGGGATTCTCGGCTGTCTCCAGCACCGGTACTAGAAAAATCCAGAACCGGGATTTTCGGTACTTTCGGGATTACTTAAAATTTAGTGTATAAGAGCTTTTTTAGGGTTTTAATCTTTAAAACCATAGCTAAATAGTGCATTCTGTTAGTACAAAGAAGGAAAGACAGTAACTCCTCTACCCACTAGATCCTACCCGCCCATCTTACTAACTTTCGAAGGTGGTGTTGATGTTCAGAACTTAGTAAATGTTGCAATATCAGCTTATTGTTGGTATCGTCGTCTCAATGCATTTATTTAAAGAATGACATGGGCTTTGGGGTTGTTTGTACGGACGTGACGGTCTTTCCACAACCTAAGCCACTGAACATATTATTTTTATTTCTTATTATTATTTTATTATGAACCTGAATCGTCTCACTGCAGGGCAAAGGCCTCCCTTCCTTCTTTCCACTCTTTTCTGTCAAGGGCAACTGTCTTCCAGTCTTCTAAGTAGGAGTCTAGCTCGTCTCTCCATCTTTTCCGATGTTGTCATCAACAGTTTATTAGCCTACTATTAATAAGAAATAATGAATAATGATTCCGTTTTCTGCAATGCGACTGTGATTTATGTTTATTAAAACCAGCTAACTATGGATATACGGGTTTATAAGCTTTGTTAATGACATTAGTTCCCTTCAAGTATCTCAAACTCCAAGCGTAGCTCGGTTCATAGTGTATTATTGCGTCTTTTATCTAGATATCTAGCAGAACAGTGAGTGTTCACGCCTTGGTTGAGTATTTCATTATGGGTAGGACGCACTGGTTAAAAAACAATGGGTTGTGTCAAAGATACAACCGTAAATTATAAGTGGATACTTCTTTATGTTACGTCTTTGACAAAAAATTGAAACTGACACATATACTTATCGATAGTTTATCACAGAGGAAATTAATAAAATTGGCATTTTCTCATTTTAACATACTTATGAGGCCGATCATTGACAATGACATGATCATTGAGCATTGACTTGTGAAGATTAATAACAAATAACAAATAAAGTACGATTAAAAACTATTATTTTATCAGAAATCAAATCAACCTTCGTTTAGAAGTGTTGTTACGCATGTGACGTACTAACTTTTGAACTGTAATCCTATACAATCCTGCAAACAAAGAAATATCCACTTCAAAGCTTTCATTATAAGCCATTTATACTTGATATATAACTTAAAAATTGGGACTGTATTGATAATGCAATATTAAATTAGTTACGCGAATTTTCTCTCTTACAAATCATGCTTGCAGTAAATTATATAATATAAAAATATAACTTATAACTTTTCGTTATTTTTCGCTCGATTTTTCTTTATTTTATAGTTTTTTGACGAGTTTTTTGTTTGACTTAATAATAGGCTACTAAATATTTTCGGGAATACCGAAAATCCCGGTACTCCCGGTTCCGGCCGTGTGCCGGTACCGAAATCCCGGTACTGGAAAAAGGAACCGGTACTGGAGGCCCTAGTTTATACATATTAGGTATAAGTACAGTACTAGGTCAACACAACATATTACTAATAACACTATATGATGTGATTATTGAGTAGGTTTAGCATATTCTACGTCAATTATTATCTCGCAGACTATGAATTTATGTAAATTTGTTTTTATCAATAAATATTTGTATCTGTATAAATAATTATACCAATAAACTCAAGAACTCTAGAATGCTACTACAAGAGTTAAGAGAAACCCCTTTAAAAGTTGTTTGTGCAATCATTGTTGCAAATTAGCCAGAATCCTCCCACACTAGGTCCACCCAGAACAAAACTTTCTTCCGTTAAAAGAATCAGCAATCGACACCCACACGAGATGAGTGTATTGACACGAATATACCGGTTTCATAATGCAACCGAAGCGGAAATTTGGACATTTGATTAGTTATATCATACCCTTGCAAATTAATCCTTTATGCATAATACACACATAAATATGCAAACGAAGCTAACTGCAAGTATATACGGCTAATTATAAGCTGTAACAACAACAGTCAGTTACTTTCTTTTTGATAAAGACTAAAACAATGTTATGTTCAAAACCATTTTTTTTCTACATCTGCCGTTACGGTGCAAATCTCAGCTGGAAAGTTTCTATAGACATGTAATAACTATCCACGAACGTCGCTTTCACAAGTTTACTGTAATTCTCAGTAAGCAACTCAATTGCTTGTCAGTTCTTTGCGTTTTCCGCATAATTTGCTTATTGCGAAACGCGGCCATTGATAACCGAAATTGAGGGAACTGGTATTTTATCAGCACTGGCCTTAACCGGGCCTATACAGGGCACTTTTTGAGATAGCACAAAATAAAAACGTACCTACGTAATATACCATACCTCGCCTCACCAGCATTTAAGATACAAAAAGGCGATAGAGTATTTTAAGTAATAATAAAGCCTTTTATTTTAGACACATTTTTTTGCAATTAAATATTATTGACAGTCTAAATTGTATTAAGTATTAAATTAATTAAGTAAATTAGTGTCGCTTTAGATAGTAGGAACTATGAAATCAAAAACAAAAATATTTTATTCAAATGTTACATGAATTTTATTTATAAGGTAAGGTACTAATATTTAACTAGTTAGTATTTGAGGCAGATATTTAATTTTATTAATAAAAGCAAACAAAAAGATTGGCGAACATTGCTTACATGCCATCTTAAAAAATCTTGAAGCCTTTCATATTACCCAGAAGAAATTATACCACCCACATCGATGCATAGTTTATAAATGGCAATACACATCCGTTGTGAGACAGACACTCTAATGCATTAGTGCCAATAACGCATGCTCTTGTGAATCTTTAAGGTTAAATGAGCACATTTATACCAATCACAATGACCCCGCAACTTGCAATACTAAGTAAAATTATGCACATTATGTTGCAACCTACATTTTACCTACGTGCCTTAATGAAAATAGAGAAATAAAAAAATAATGTAAGATATGTATCTTACATTATTTTTTTTAAGAGCGATAATTATGATAGAGGTTATGTATGACAGAGAATGTTTTCAATTTTAAAATGTACGAACCGACACTCTAGCACAGGTTAAACTAACATATGTAGGTGAGGGTTGCATATAGGGTTCGTGTTGCTTGACACTTTACCCAATCAAATGGTTTTAATTTCATCACCAACAGACGTTTTATGAGAAAGTAGGTAGATATGCGCCAAGACATCGTTGTGCAGAGCAAGAAAAAACCACAAGCACTGGAGTGAAACGGAAGTAAAATCTAGACTAAATTTTTATCAACATTTCTCTTGTCTCTGTTAATTAAGAACAATGATACAAAGTACGACTTAATAACCGATAGGTATGTAAAAGCATTGAAAATAGTAACATCGAGTATTTAATTGAGATTTTGGTCTGGGATAACCCTCACCTTTGGTCCTTTGGTATCCGTTTAGCGTCCCCCACTGATTTTTGAAGTCCTCACTGCAGATGTTAAGTTCACTCGAAAAAACCTTTTGACTGATCAATTTCTTCTGATTTTTAGAGTCCGAATGGAACAGTGACACGAATTTATGCAATGGGCCCATATTTATAAAGGTACCGAATCCAGTTTTGTAACAACAATGGTGACTACGTCAGCGGACTGATAATGGAACACTAAATTACTACATGTCGACAAACAATTCTAATTTGAATGTAATTATTTTTTTATTGATAATTAATTGAGTTGAAAACGCAGGTTGCAGGTAAATAGCCTTAACAGTTCGGTGGCTTGTGACAGTGTGGCGCTCTTTTACCTATTACCAGTGCGCGAGCGCTTTCAAAGTTGTGGTGGAACGCTTGAGCAGTTCACAGCGAGGCCGAGGTAGAGTCGCTGTGCAAAGAGGTCTCTTTTAAGTCTAATATCCCAATTATATTAAAAACTAACTGCTACCTGCGGATTTGCCCGCATGGTATCGAAATTATAAGTAACCTTAGTATGTTTTTTTCTTGCTCCTAAACTCCATGTCGAATTTTAGTCAAATCTTTTAGAAAATTAATTTATGCATTATACCTTGACACTACGCAGGCGAAGTTATAGACATAAACTAGTTCCCAGATAAAACAGAAAATATATACCAGAATTTGGAGGTTGAATTGTTCTATCTGATAGGTATTGACGAAATTCAAAGATATTTGAAAAAAATCCCATATTCTACTAACATTTAGTAGGCGAAGAAAAATACGTTAAATAATTGCACTCTACTCACTTACTATATGTTTATGTAGGTAGGTATAGATTATTATTTTTATCACACAAGCCATCTATGCTCCATGCAGGGTTCAGTATGAATTGCTATAACACAGTAATTAGTGTGTTGGTGTGAACTCCATACAATTTGAAAACAATTGTTTCGAAATGGTTGTCTCAGTGTGTTATATAAACTCACAATAAATGGATATCGGACACATCTGATATGAAAATAGAAGGATATAAATGAAATGACCTAAGAACAAAAAATAATGTACGAATACATACTTCATAAATACCTATTAAAATATTATTCTGTTTATTATTTCTGTTCGTTCTTCGTGGTGCATCAATTAATTTTATTGTTTAGGTATATTCAACATACATAAATCATGGTTTCACATACTTAAATACATACCTATCGATATTTTTTTGAAAGGTAATTAATTAAACGTATAATGAGCCATTAGTAATGTAATGATACCTTTATCAATTACCGAATAACTGGCTCCGTGTTGCGCATCACTGTTCCTGCTGTTTCACAAGCACACGCACTGCAACGCTCACGCAAGATAAGCAGTAGGACTCTACCTGACTAATATGCGTGATTATTGCTACATTACATTGTCCACTTCCCAGCCGGTTTCTTAACCGGTAAATCACTGGCTATTATCACAGAGTACTAAGATATACCCAACTATTATGTATAAATCTAGAAACAAAGCTCAAAGTTTCGAAAATTTGGTATGTTTGAGCGAAAATTTAAAGAATTTTCATCTCCAGCTTAGGGAAATCACTTGTTTTGCAAACGTTTAACGAATAAATAATTATGAGAAGCCTTATCGTGTGTATATTATTCAGCTCTACCAGTGGCTCTACCTCACAGCAACCAACTCTATCAACTTCTTTAAAGCGCCCTCTTTCGATGCATCGAAAAAGTAACTCGCTAGCGCGACGCTATAACTACATTGTTTGATCTTGGTTGTACGTCAGTATTTTTCTACGTGGTTCTCAGTATTTGAATCACTAGAATCATGATTGAACCGCTAGGTGGCAGCACTTGTACAAAAATACCAGAGCTTTGCGGTAAATAAATAGAAGTTGAAGGCGTTATTTGGCTGTGCTTATTATTCCGGAAGAAATGATAGTGCCTTCACAGGGCTCATTTGTGATACAGGCATTATGACCAATATATTGACCTACCACATGAATGCAACAATAAATAACTAAGCAACTTGTTTAGGACCCATTCTGACGATACAATGCTGTCATGCAGATTCAATATGTGATAAACAGCATAGCATCTTGGATCCTCTCGTCCAAGTTAAATTGATAAGATTAAAATCCCTGTACCTTTGTTATTTGGGACAAAATAGACATGTTCTTAAAGATCATAAATATAGACCATTTGGAATAATGTAAATGCAGTTCCTAGAAGTAGAAAACGATTTTAAGACTATCTTATATGTCTCTGTATATGTTTTTCTGTAAAACTGGTTATTGTAAAAGCTTACCTTTAGCAGTAGGCAAGGTGGTAGGTCTCTGAGCCGGCGGCGCCCGGTGCGGCGGAGGCTTGCGCGGAGAGGGCGGAGGTACCGCAGAGTTGTTGCGAGCGCGCGCCGCCACTGGCGAAGAAAACATCTTTTGGACGACGCCATTCTTTTTCACTGAAAATAAACAGGATAATGAAGAAGTTTCGTACAAGTTGATTGTATCAATCATATCAATTTTATTTAATAAAAAAGGATTCGGATACCTACGATATCTAATTCGTCGCGAGGGTCATGGGGATCAGAGATGCGCAAGATCGTGGAAGCTGGCTAAAGCGAAAGGAGGCCTATACCCAGCAGTGGGTCCTACCTGGCTGAGATGATGATAATGATAGATAGATAGATAGAATAAACCTTATTGCTCACCATCTTTGAACTAACACATTATAATGGAAAAATAAAGCTAGGTATATAACAGTGGACAATGGGCGGTCTTATCGCTAAAGAGCGATCTCTTCCAGACCACCTTTGCATGGACTGGATACTGTTGGACAAATGAGGACGGTGGGCATATCGTTAATTTAGAACGAAAGCTCATAGCAAAAAGTATTACAAAACAGATTATTTATTATTGAGTTCACAATTCAAGTTATGTAGGTACGTACGTGTTCCAAAGTATACTAAACATATTTTTTCAGCGTGTCCTATGCTATATATCACTTGTCAAAAAGCAAAATGAGATTTAAAAATTGAAGACTTTTTCTCCTCTACGCAAATCGATTATCTCGTGTTTCCCATAACAACTACAATGAGCAAATGGGAACCGATCTCTCATTATCACAGAAAAGGCTTCAAAGGTCATACGAATTTAATAGTCTGTTGTTTGGTCTAAGTTTGGCACTAACCGAACCAGTTCTTTGACACAGATAAAGAGGACACATTTGCGCAGGCGCTATTGTTTGAAGCTGTTCGAACTTTGCATTTGCGTAACAAAGTTACGAAACATATGCGTAGGTTTAATTACTCAACCTTTAAATTATATGCCTACATGGGCTTCAAGACTGATTTGTTACATCGTACATCTTTGAGAATGACTTAGTTTAGATTTCTACTAACTGACAGTTATAAAATAGTATATACATACCTATAAACCTAAATAAATTCAGTGCTTACCGCCAAGGGTTCGTTCCAAGTAGGCTTTAGTGGTCAATGAATATGTTATAACGGTACAAGACGTGTGGTGGGAATAGTTAACACCGATTTCATTTGTTTAATTATGTAGCTAAGTCAGTCGTGCTATGTTATGTACCTAGGTGAAAGAAACTGTTTAGCCCTTTGGATTGTTTTAACTAGCAAGAATATAGTCAGTCTTGGGCTCTACCTTTGCCTTTAATCATATTAAAGAAAACTCTAATCTGTTGTAGCCATACCTAGTTTGTCCAAAAGGCTCCGAAAACGGATTTCTGAAACGCCAAATGTAAGCAAAAAAGTGACTGCCATTTTATGCTTGTTACAATAATTTTTCGTATTGTTCAATTCAATTAATACGCAATACCTAACCTACGCAACGATCATACTACAAGTCATTTTGTGTATTCAAGTGTTTTCGTAAAGTCACTTTCGATAATAGAACGTAACATGGGTGGGTCTGTTGGTACTCATTTTATTTTCCAAATGGCTTACAGTGAAAGGCCTTGATTGCCAGTCATTACACATGCGCCATAACCATAAGCTGCCGTTTAAACAACAATGGTTTGTAATTTTGCAGTTTTATGTTTTAAAAACATCAATTTAATGTATTAACGTGTTGCAGTTGTTGCTATCCTACGACATATTCCTATTTTATCGTCTCGTTTTCAAACAAAAACTCATTTACTTAGCCGTTATTTTGTTTTATTTGATTAATAACAACAGCTAGTGCGGTGGGATATGGCAGTTTAAGGACCAGAATCCAACGCGCTGTTATCTCGGTCACACATTAGTAAATTTTTGAAGATAATAGACTGAGTACAAATAAGGCTGTTTTTCCCTATTTCCTTCGCTTATGTTTAACATATCAAAACAAAAAATATATTATAACATTTCGTGAGGTTGTATTAACAAATCACCGGTCAACTTTATGAAAATTTATACTCAGTCAATTTGTATTTTAAAAAATGTACAAATGTGCAAGCGAGATAGTAGCGCGCTGGATTCTGAGTCTTAAATAAGAAAATGTTTATGGACGTCAAATAATGGATAAATCATGCTTCTACGTTTGTTTAAGAATGAACATAAAAACTATTGTGAGGGTGTGAAAGCTTTCATAAATTATTTCATAAAATATGGCTGTTAGGGAAACACCGGTATTTTCTAAGTACTTCATAGGTATGGAGGTTGAATGGGTGACTCACCCTGCGAGGGCGGGGGCTGGGGCTGGGGCGGCGTGGCCGGCGGGCGGGCAGGGGTGGTCGGCGTTGGGGCGCTCTCCCGCTTTTTGCCGTTTCCTGAAAAGATGTAAAGCAATCTTGAGTCATCACAAACGCAGATAAAATTTATAGCGATGATAACGTGGTTGATACAACGCAATTACTGTTTTAGAAGTCGTATACCGCAAAAATTATAAACAATGTGTAATAGGATATAAAGTGCAGCATCCGTCATTATGGTCCTAATCAGACAGTCATAGAGTCCCTGCCTATGAACAAAAGACGTGTCGTAAAAATTACCAAACACGAAACCTTTAAAAAACTTTACGATCATTTTGTACATTTGAAACAAGTCCCAGAAATTGAAGCACGTACATATTCTATACGAGTAGGTAGAGGTACACAACACAGTGAGCGAAATACGAGAAGTACCTCCCAATCTGCATAATTTTCTTATTGTTTTCATATTACAGCACTTCTTGTTCATTATCTCAGCCTCGATCTGATGTCGTGGGAATTGAGTCTTGAACTAAAGATAACACAAAATGCAAGGAGATTTTTTATCACGTTATCGCACCGAGTGTTTGCCATCACAATGATCCATAAACATGTCAGTCAACTACACGTATACCAGAGAAAACTAGTTTGTACACACAATAAAAACCTTATAACCAATAATAAGACTAGAAGATAATACATATGTTAAGTAATAAGAAAGGTAGAGTCAGTAGAGTCAAGGATCACAAGCGTAAAACTTAGAATAACTCAAATAGATAATGAAAAGTTATTTTAGTTATTCTTTCGTTTGTATTGTTATTAATGAATTAACGAAATTCCTTTCTTAGTATGCACCTAGGCAAAGAATAAAGAATATTATGTAGCATAACCTAGGCCTATGTATTTTGACGAACATACCCTCAAAATTTTAAATCTGTACGTCCAGCAGTATGGCTTGTGCGTTGTCTGTCAGTCAGTCAGGACTAGACCTTTTATAGATATTATTATGTAGTTTGTACTCATATTTAAATATTATTAATCTTGTATGGTATTCCAAATCTGATACTATACACGTCACAGCCATGACTACAACATCCGTCAGGTATAGTAGTGATAAAAACCACCATGTAAAAAGTATCTCATTACTACTGAGCAGCAAAATTATGGTCACTATTACCAATAGTCACCTATTATGGAGATGATTATGATGAATGAGATAATCACGTTTTTACACCATAAAAAACACGAGGAAACGATTCATTCTATTATTTGATTTAGACATCACGTCACAATTTTTTTTTGCTAAGTGCCTTTTTGGGGTCATTATTGTTTTTCTTATTATGCGTGCGTGCGTGTATTGATTTTCCCATTTCATAGCAGATTTTCGTAGTTTTCACAATATGTCGAAAGTTAAGTGTTTGAAAACCGTAAATAAAATTATTAACTTTCGATTTTTATAACTATCCGGTACCTTATAAAATAACTATAAAATAGATACCATAGCTAGATAAGCGATACGCTAAGATCATAAGTTTTCTACACTTACCCAATATATTTAATCAATAATCAACACCGAAAATACATAGTTTCAACATTACTTTACTGCCGTTTGTTGCTGAAAACTTTACCTACATACAACTTAACTAAGTATGCATTGGAACATATTATTGTATTTTATTTTTCATGATAAAAATTGACGCTGACTTAGGTTTTTTACGGCTTATGTCGTGGTTGGCCACTAGACTCTTTATAAAGTCATTGAACTACTAAAATTATAGTTCAATTTACAGCCATCTTTCATGAAGCCAAGGTCAGAATTTTCAAGCGTGGAATAAATAAAAAAAGCTTAGAACTCATAAATTACTTCAACTTGAAAACATTATACCAGTTTAACCGATATAATGGCCTCTGTGTAGTGAATCATTTACTTATTTCGCAGTTTTATTGTTCGACAGTCTGTTCATATTTATATTAATAAATTAGAAATTGAAATTATTAAATTTTAATTAAATACATAATTATTGTATTTAATTAAACTTCCATAGCTAAAATACGATACGGCTAAATAAACTGATTATAGTCCAAGCCAGCACATGAATGTTGGATCCATAAAGACGATTACTTAAATCACACCAACCTTAGTCACACAAGTAGGCATTTTCGAAACTCTTACGTTAGTTATTAAATAGAAAAATGGATTTCTTAAAGCTTAAAGCGAACGAAGTCGTCCGCCGTTTTTTTATATCTTACCTCTTGCACCAAATGATCCAAATCTCTCTCGATTCACAGCTATCTTGTACTTTTTGTCGCTTGGCACAGGTAATTTGGACGGATACTTCTCCGAGTTGCTTCTGTAGAGTTTCTCTTTAGACCCGTGCGCCCCCATCTTTATATTCTTCATATACTTTAGGACATTTTATTAATCCATTTAAACACTGTAGGAACTTTTTCAGACTATTTTAATCACTGTCTAGTTAGAAGTCACATCACTATTTTATGGGTACTATGTTTGTTTAGTAACTTCTAGTTTATGAGTATGTTCTTCATAACGATTCATATCTGTGGAGATCATTATCATGAACTTTGGGTAGGTTACTTTGTCTCAAGATATTGCTCAAGAATATCACGGTGTGGTGTCATAATTTAAGCTTTTCGAGACCCTAAAGTATTGTACAAAAATATTGTAATAGAAAATAGTTATTATCTACCTGGCTTTTTTATTGTAGCTATTTTTGTAAGAATATAAAAGATCTATCATACAGTACCTAACCTACCTCTAAATCCCATGACGACTTCGAAGAGTAGTAAAACCTAAATCAAACTGTACTAAAGCACAATAATGCAATCATAAAATCTCACACGTGTTATTTTACGACGCGGTCAACAAAGCCTACTCGCTGATATAATTATTGCAACGCTTAGTTATTTCAGGAGTCGAGTCACAACAGTGACCAGCTCAAAATGAACCCCCTCTTTATTCACAATTCTTTTATAAATGTCCCGATTCAAAATAGAACAAGCATGAAGATAGAGTTCAGTATTATCTGGCAGTGAGCGCAGCTCTCCTTACAAAAGGATTTAAAAGCACATTCAGTCTAATTTGTCATTCAGTGTAACAGTATTGCATGGAATATTTAGTAATTGGTTTAAATCACTTGCTTTTGAAGAACCTGACATTGCTTTGATGAAACACTCTAGTCATTACTTAAAGATCCCTTATACATGACTCTTCACTTCTTATTCTTCGTGGTAGATATAAGTAGAAACTTGCAAAATAAATGCCAGCAATTTACTTTTTATGTTTTTATCGTCACGGTATTAATGTATTACTTTGTCATTTGATAAAATTGAAATTGGCGTAGAAGGGATTGTAAAAACTACTGAGCTGTAAAACACTACTTAGGTAGGAAACACCAGAAGAGAAACGTTGCAGTCGATCGGCGACTTCATTTCCGGTCGGAGATAGCTTTTCCGTGACTACGGGTAAAAATAACTATACATTAATATGAAAATTAAGTGGTTGTTAAACAAGATATTTATTTTATGTATTTAGCAAAACGTGATGTATTGCGGGATAGTGGAAGCGAATAGGAATTAATATTTTAACCATAAAGTTCTAACTGATTTTTAGTTTATTTCGTATCTTAACTAAGTTTTATAACTGGTAAAAAAATATCATTTCATTTCATATTGCTTATTTTCTTCAGAACTATTCATACAGGTATTGGTTTTAGGTGTAGCGTTAAAGCCTACACAACATTCACATTAACCCTGTCGGAGATCAACTATTCATTTCGAACATGTGTATATTTAAGTATTTGTCAAAAGTCTAAAACAAAACATGTATGTATATTTCACGCAGCTCTAACAACGATAAATAGCCTGTATTAACTGATTGCTTATTATTTTCAGATTTAATTTTTACAATTCTGATATTTTACAAACACCAAGTGAGAGGAGGACAGGTGACGACGACATTGAAAATCTAGTTATTTCTTATGCTAACTCACAATTCCAATTATGCTTACTAACAGCCTTCTATCTTACTCTATTAGCAAATAGATATCAGTAGTACTCTTACAACAACTATAGTGTGTCGCGAGCCTTACTAAACTAACACTAAACCAAAATGAATGTATCACTCACTCAACAGATCCTTAAAATAAAGAGAAACAAGATCTGCGCCCGATTTTGGATACGTTATTATTAGCTCGCCGCTAATTGATCCCGATTTAGACGGACATCAAACACAATTCATCAAATTAACGAAAGTGCCGCACTGATTTCATACACATTAGTGTCAATTTGGGTAAAAAGTGTGATTTATTGTATCTTCACACCTAGTAGAGTCAAACAGCAGTTTTTCGTTTGAGCCATTTTATTGACTGCAAAAGTAACATACTAATTTTAAACATGCGCTGAGAGTGTAGTAGATTCTAAAGTTATGACCAAAACAAAATGCACAAAGCAATTGAAATAAATGATGGAAAAGTAAACAAACAAAGCAGTAATCCAAGTTTAGCATTAATAGGTAGTTTAGTCACTCGCAAAACATGGACACCAAATAACTAAGTACAGAATAAGTACCTACAGCAAGTGTTACCGATTCCCCGAGATTGTGCTATTCCTGTGGGCATGTTTTCAGGGTTAAATAACTAAAGGCTCGGGACACTCTGGCTGTCCTTTACGATGCGCGAGTATCTTAAATGTTAGGCTATATTTGGATCACGGAGATATATGATTACTAGCCTACTGTGTGCTATCCAAAACAAAAATATCCAGCAGATTCGAATTGGAAAAATGATGCTGAATATTTAGAAAATACGTTCTATGATGCACGCGGAAGTAAATATAATTTAGGCACAACATTATACTTTATTGTTATTTTTAGACAAGTTTATATTTTTCTACTTCCCATTAAGTATTAATATTCATTTTTTTAATTAACAATTATTTACATTAAAACTTTTCATAAATAATACCACTGTATATTAAACACCCAAATATAACTCCCAATTAATTCCAGAAGCCGCTTGAGGCAGTTGGCGATCAATAGGCTGAGGTTGGGTAGATTTTTATTCACATGCATTTTCCACACGTGCGACAATCTCACGGTCATCCCTACTTTCATACGCAGGCGCAGCCCACAAAAGATAAAGAACTACAAAACAGACTTGTCATTAGCAGAGATTATTATCTGATTTATAATTTAGGACCAACAGCGCGTGGAGAATTATAGTCTTTGCAACATCGTGCAGAGCACGCGGGCGTGCGATATAGTGAAGACTACGTAGGTATCTATTACGTATTTTCAGTTTGTCTTTTACCATCCTGCCTAACTTCACTTGTATATTCAATTCTAATAAGGACATTGCGTATTATTTGACAAGAAAATCTATCTCAACAAATAGTAGGCACTTATATTAATATACACATATGTAGTAACTATAATATCTAGATATGTATGCATACGAACATTTAGAGGATATGTACCCAACAAAAAGAAATAAGTTATGTCTGGTGCTTCAACAATAGTAATTTCATTCAGCTGTTAATATTAAAGGTCAGCATTTAAGCGCAGACACATTCCTATAAAATAAATTAAATATGAAGGTTACCGGCTGTTCACACAACTAAAATGTCAAGAGGTTTTGTATTTAACTTGATATTGTAAATTATAAATTACAAATCGACCAACTCACGACAAAAGCTATCTGAGAAATCACTACTAACCCCTAATGAGCTACACTAACGAACACTGCATGCATGCATCGGCCACGACACCACACACAAAATGGAACAGATGCCGCTGAGAATGACCCAAACTACATATCTAAAGCGAAATGATTTTCCATCCCACCCAGTATTCTTTAGTAAGAAGTTACTATCTCAAACACTTCAAGGTAACGCTGACGCTAGAGGAAAAATAATGCAATGTGACCAAGTATGTGAGCTATTCACATACAAACACCTGTCAATACAAGCAATTCTCAAAGGCTACGTTCATTCACCTTCGTTTGTTTGGCCTGTAGGTCGATACTTGAATGAATGAATGAATGAATGAATGAATGAATGAATGAATCTTTATTTGCGTAATACAGGTACATTGTGGTCTTACTTTAAATTAGAATCACTGCATCAACTTTTGTCGTGCAAATACTTAAAATTAGTGCTAAATAATTGTTAATAATTCTTAAATAAATTGCTAATAAAAATAATTCATTAATAATTAATAGTATTATTACATTAAAATTCGTCAAAAAACATTAAAATTCGTTAAGAGTAAACAAATTGAGTAGGTCATTTAATATTAGGGGAACTTAAAATTAAAATAATCATTTAATGAATAAAAGCATCTATCACAGAGCCAATTATACAACTTGTGTTTTAATTCATTGTCTTTCAGGTCTCTAAATTCATTAGGTAATTTATTATAAATCTTACTATATATTATAAATCTATACTTACTCCATACATGCACAGATATATATATATACATGTCGCTAAGCAAAAGAAGCACTGGCACCTTTAATTTTGTTACTATTTCCTAAGATATCTCGCAACGATGTTAACTATTTAGCAAGTTCGTTGTCTCGCTCGAAATGCAAATTACCATGTAACATTGTAACGTTTTGTCAGTTTGCTCAAAACCTAGATCCATAATTATAACTAAGCGTCTTCGTTTAGGAATCATCAAGGTATTATATTCAATGTTGCTACATTTTATAATAAAACTAGATATAAAAGTGGAAATTCAGACATAATAAAAAACGTATTTGAAAACTGTTGAAATGCTGTAGATAACGGTATTGATGATAAAATCATAGGTTTTTTCTGTAGTATCTACCTTCATAAATTCCAATCAATAGGGGATCTGTAACCAGTTTATTATAAACTTAGCTCCCTGACCAAATAAATCTTTCAATTATGAAGAAACTTATTGCAACAAGAATCACAAAGGTGATACTTAGCTCAATGAATCAAATCATGAAGGAAATGGTGACGCAGTCCTCGGTATATCAAACGTTATGGATGATCGACTAGAAAGAAGTTTCTTGACCATGACAAAAGGTGACGTTCAACAACACTTCCATGTGGACTGAATGCCAATATCTCTTAACGAGAATTCTCTCATTAGTATTGCTCACTCTAGTAGACAAGAATTACACAAAAACGCTATGCATACAAAACACGCGAGGCAGCAGAGGTCAAATGGAATAACATCGACTAAAATAGCCATATGATGATGCCATTGAAATAGCAATCTAGTGCCATTGACAGTAATACCTGGAGTATCTAGGTAGAGTTTCTATATTAGGATATCCTGTTATAACGTCATTTTGGCACACAATTTAATTTTGTTCATGACATGCCAATTTTTTCAATCAGTGTAAGATCAATAATTGTATCCTAAGATTTAAACTAAAATATAATTTAACCAACATCCAATATATGTATGAAGGTGACGTTGTCCAAATCGAATGATAAATACAAGTCTATCACATCACATGTGAATCGCAGAGTTACAGTGAGCCTAGTAACATTCCATGAACAATTCACAGATAAATTTACGCTCCAAATATTTCAGAAAATACACGAATGTTAACTAATAATCCTATGACTTGCGGGACTCACCCATGAAAAAAATACGGACGAGTGGTTCCGGAGCGGATGCGACCCGTCCTGCACAACGATATTAGATCTACTACTCGAATGACATAAGTTCAAGTATGACCTACTTTGCAGAGTGAGTTTTCAGCCTCACTGGTTAATAGCACAAAGAACCCAATGAAGCGAATCTACAATCCTCGAAAACGGAATGCTCTAAAACTCAAGCATAAAATAACGCCCTTATTGCGAATTTCAATTTTATGATGTCGTTTGAATGAAGTACGCACTACGTTAGCATTTAGGTTTCCCATAACGATTAAAAAATATAGGATTTATGAACCAAATTCTTTTCTTTTCTTTCTTTCTTTTTATAAACATAAACATTCACACACTCACACCCCTGCACTAGGATTCCCTGTGTCGCAGGTGGCATGGACACATACAAGACATCACAACATCCAAGACCCGAGAACAAACATTTGTGTTCGTCACAAATATTTGCCCCGGCCGGGGATCGAACCTGGAACATCAAGCTTCGTAGGCAGGGTCACTACCAACTAAGCCACGGTGATTTAAAAAGGCTTAACACCGTGTGTGCGTTTTATGAACGAACTACATTTAACTATCTCGCAAACTGCATAACCAAGGTTTTTTCGTGATCATATCGTGACTTATTACATTTTACCGCATTTTATTGAACTCATGCCATGGCAATATTCATAAAATAGGTCGCTACCCTATGCAACATGACTACCATTACCTACATGGTGGTAATTAATACCTCCTTTGCGTGAATACAATCAGCTCTAAATATTTTAATACTAGGGTCAAAGAACCATATTCTACCATTATATAAAAAACACGCATTACCGTGGCCAATAAAATTAATCATGCGTAAAATATCGAGAAAATCTTGATTTAATATTATAAAAGTGTAATCTAATCCGCATTTTGAAAGCTTATAATAAATCAAAAATGTTTATTCGTTGTTATACAACATCAATAATGTAAACCAACAGTAATTCTTCATAGTAAACACGTCATGGAACATCCAGAATGGGGTCACTCCTGCAACTCTGGAAGAATTTCGTAATAGATATACAAAACACTGGTGTCGGGGACTGGACTGGTGCCAACTGCAAGCACCATAATTTTGATCTGGTGGTGATTGTATCGAGATGCTGGCTGCTACACAGTATGGTCAAAGTTGCTATACAAGATATCTCTTTGACTTGAGACTATCTGAAAATATGAAAAAGCTGTCTTGTCTTGAAAGTGGCCGTATTAAAACGTTTTTATCTATCTTGTTTAGAGAGAAAGCTCTATTGGTTAAAGAAACTTTTAACAATATAAAAATATTAGGTACTGTTACTACTTTTGCTACAATGGCATACTCATTGTATACAAAATTAATAAATAAAAATACTTGCTATTATCTTTTACTCCAAAATTTAGCTTATAACTTTAAAACATGAAAGCAAACTTTATAAGAATGAAGGTCAGATTATATGCCATCATATCTGACTCTTACTCTAAACCTTTTTTGATTACTCAAATAAGACATAGACACACACTGAATCTCAACTCAATGTGCTCGAAGATGATAATCTCATGGGCGGTACGGCACCTAAAAAGGATTGGCGAGATTAAATCACACAGGGGGACAAATACATAGAAACATCCGGTGTTTGATTGACTCCGTTTAGTGTTGACTGCCTATTTCAAAAGGAAGCATGCTCTCCAGTATTTTATTACTCTGTACTGTTACCAAATTGGCAAATAAGGTTCTAGTTCTTTATATAGCTTATTATAGTCAGCTCGCTGTTATGACTTTTAGCTTCGCTGCTGGTCGCGGGGTCGAGCGGGCTGGCGGGGGTGGAGAGCCGCGCAGATTCACCGAAACCAGCGCCTAAGCGACTCACTGAAATACTCGAATTATTTCACGTAAAACCAACAACGGCCGTGTGCCCTGGGTTCCAACACAGCCCCACAAATTTTTTTACTTAACGTATCTTTTCATGTCATAAAATTATCAAAGCTTCTAACGATCTCAAACTATTATTGAAGTCACGTAACGTTATTAGAGTAGAGTCAAATCGTGTAAATTCGTTACGCGAACTCGTTGCCGAACATGCAACGAAATCGGGTTTCCTTGTTTAACAGCTACATACATTGGTTCTTGTGTGATACTATTGTTAGTGATTATTATTTAGCATAAAATTTGAATTGAATTTTCTATATTTTGATTTCTCTCATTTGTTTATTTCTGAACTTATATTGCAGAGTTTGATAACGTGGAATACAACTTAATTTTATAAGTGGCAACTGAGAGTTCAAGATGTGGACTGGCTATTATTATTTTTTTCTTCAAAATAATTACTTAGTCATAGCTCTTTACAGTTTGCATGGTGCATACATAACAAATTATTGAGTGCAAAATAAATGTTATCAATCACCTATGAAAAAATAACTAAAACAAGTAACGATTACCTACAATGCCAAGCGCCAAAAACCTATAGTGTGTGACGTATCTAAATCTTTTATTTAATCTTATTCGTTTGAGATAAAAATGATAAAATGTTTCTCAGGCATACAGATTTTATTGTCTTTAAAGAGCAAATAATACAGGTATGTTAAGCATTTTTTTGAAATTTAACCTTATCTAATTAGATTGCAATCGTATGTTCCTTCGATGCAACATTCTTATAAGGTTAAGTTAAAGCCAATATTATTACATTTTCACGGATAAAAATAGCTCAAGTTACCAACATAGCTAAAATCAGTTTTTTGCTCACTGAATTTGCGCAAAGATGATATCACTTATTGACATTCAAAAGTCCAATACTAACCCTGGAAATGTTTGTGTAGTTTTTGCATTTAGCACATCATTACCAAATATGACATTGAATAACATTGATAGAGACCACAAAGTTAGAAGGGCGACAGCCGAAAGTATCCGAGATCTGTGATAGAGACAGAGGCAAAGAGCTTCTATACTATGTATCTAGAGAGCTTACACGCCATTTTGTTTTATTTAAGGATTAAGAATTCTGAACCTTATTACTTGGAAATAAAGTTATTTTTTAATTAAATCTAAATATAAGGATTTTAATGCTTGATACAGACCCCCTCGTTAAGGAGTGTGTCTCGTTCACACAGTTGCCAACATACAATTAAAATTAACATGGCCATAATTTTTGAAATAAGTGGGACAATTTTCGAAATTATACGATTTGCTCTAAATGTTATTCAGATTCATTTGAAAGGTTTAGTACAGTCGCTGTCATGTAGGTTAGGTACCTAACTGCCGAGAAAAATAATTACTGTTTGAAAGAAACAGTATTAAAACCATTGAATCAGATATACCTCACTAGAATGCGGCGCACCGCCCTCTTTTTTGTTGATATTTTAATGCACCTATGTATAATATAATTTTAAAACAATAATGCAAAGTAACGTATGTATATAACATTGATAGCTTATTGAGCAGATTGAATTTTCCCTTGGTTGCATGTTTATGTCTCAATGAAATATTCAAAGTTCAAAAATTATGGTCGCCCTACAGAACGAGACACACTCCTTACTGGTTCTAGCTCTTTCGGCGCGCAGTTTTCGTGTGAGTCGGCATTCTAGATACATAGTATACAAGTTCTTTGGACAGAGGTATAGTACTCGTACAGCAGTCACCACGTCAACTCATCAATTGTTTATCAATATTTCTACCTACTGATAGCACTGACATTATACAAGTATCAGCCCGTCGATCTACGGAATTATTGTTTCTCTTAGAAAGTCTTCTCTTTTCTGTCTTCTTTTCTCTTAAACCCAGATAAGAAAGGACTGTTTCGAAGGTACATATCAAATGAGGACTAGTATTTAATTATTACCCGACTGGGAAGAAGGAGGGTTATGTTTTTCGAGTGTATGTTGTTTATGGTATGTATGTTTGTTTGTCTGATTTTAAGTAGCGCTCTGAAGATTTTGATAAATGAGGTATCGTTGGATTCATCCCGCAAGTGTCATAGGCCTCCTCAAATGTCAAACAATCCAATATTGCGGCTGTAAGCCAACAAAATGAATGAAGTGAAATCCAAAAATTTTAATTAGGTATATTCTATATTTATATATATTAGCTTTAGCCATGGAATTGTCATAAAACTAAATTAATGTATCAAAAATTCAATATTCCAATAATATTTAGGCAGTCGGGTTTTCAGAAGCTTGCTTCCGCACCTACTCCAGTTTCTGTGACCAAACACTGTCTACACAAGCAAGACACTTCAAAGCAATTTTGTCCTCTAACAGCAGAAACGTGACAGCTTAATTAGATACCATGATTTTTGAGACAAAAACCATTTTAGACGTTACATTGTAAATCATAGAGAACCTTTCAATTTTTCTTGAAGCGTGTATTGAACCTAACTATGTGAATGTGCATTCAAGTTATAAACAGAATCAAGGTAGCAATTTACTTTGCTTTCAAAGTCACGCTAATACTTTCTTCTAGTGTCACACGACACCCGACCATAAGCAGAATCGAGATACTTAGATACTATTTGATAACCCACCATCAATTTGTACTTTCCTTCTCTGCTACTTTAAACAGCTATAGTTTACGTATGTATTTTTTTACGATAATGTTAATCCATAATGACAACGGTTATTATAGCTGGCGACTGGTAAAAAATTGCAAAACGACAGCCCTTCTAGAAGCGGCCCTGCTCCTGCGGTAAAAGTAGACCTGAATAATATCAATCCACGTACAAAGACTATAAACAAAACAAGATAACCTGTTTCTTACCGCCATCACCTGTATACAACTATCTCTGAGACCGGTTCGTCGCGGTCACAAAACCACAAAAAGGTGCTTGTCACACTTTCAACAGCTAGTAAATGTTAAGCTATTCAATGTACCTACTCTTCCCATTATGCTCTTATGCATAGCGATAACTTACATGCTTGCAAAATATTTCAGATCATATTCAAAAAATTGCTAATGTTATTAGATGAAGTATTTTAAAAATACTTACAAGTAGCAAAAATTCTTATGTGGGCAACAACAGAAGTACTCATTTTCTTTAATGTTTAATTTTATATTTCTACTGTGCCCCTTTTATTGATGGGTGAAACAGGATAAATAGATTTATGTTGACTCCAAATGAGGGATATCAGATGTGAGACAACATGAATAACCCGATTATTCTACACAACACAATAGTTATTCCATTGATCATCATCATTATCAACATCCTCAGCCCGTATCAGCCCACTCTAGGCATCGGCCTCCTTCATTAAATGCCAATCTGGTAAGCTATTCCATTACCTACAATAAAGTGAAATTTTGCAACTAGGTGTTAACCTTTATTATTGTAAAGGACATTTTGGTAGACAAACACTGCATTTCGCCAAAGTTCTATAGATAGTATATGTAGACCTAGTTAGTAAATCTACGAAAAATAGTATTTCATATACTAGATGGGGTAATTCTAATCAGGTCATTTTACGTCTGTTAGGGCAAAACGCTAATTAAATCAAGGTGCCTAACGCATACGCAGCACTTTTGAATCGTTTCAAAATTATAAGATCTATGGCTCTACGATCCGTAAATTACTATACATAGGTATCGCAAAACATCCGACCAACATAACCGGTTTGCTGCATTAATATTCCAAAAAGAATTACAGCTCTACAACTTAATGACTGGTGATAAGGATACAATGTATTCATATGGCTACATTAATACAACACAACAACCATTCCGAGAACTGAAAGTTTATGAGTAAAGTAAACACGCTCAGATGTGGGAGTCTGTTTGACTAACTTAGCATCAATGTACCAAATAATCAGAATTACCTTACTAAAAACTGAGTAGGTTAGGTACTAAGCGCTATTTGAACGGTAACCTGAGTTCGACAAAGAATCACTAAGTTTATAACATGTCACCAAGCATTTTATGCAGAGACTATTAGGTTTGTAGCCTTGAAACTTGGCACACGAGTATTCTAGAAAGTGGTTGTCTTCGAAGGCATCTTGTTAGGTAGGTACGTCATAATCATATCATAATATTGATTTTATACTATTACGAATCACTAAATGAGCTATTGAACGACATTAGCAACATCTAGTTACTAAACCTCGAAGTAATATCAGACAACACCGATTAGGTAATGGCTAATGGTAGAGCTGAAGCAATATTTATTTTTGTGAAACTTTAAACTATGTATGAAATTAATCCGTAATAACTTTTTCGTAGCAAGAACTTTCGTTTTTGTAATAGTTTACTTTTAAGTTTCGATCAGTAACAATAGAAAAATTATTAAACGCGAGATAGCCGCATCGAGATGGGCGATTAAATATAAATTGTTACCTTCACAATAACAAATGAATTACCTTCATAATTACATAATGCCACATCACGTAGGCATTAACTGTCATTCTAATGTGGGTCAGACAACTTATTGGTAACCCCACACATTGAACCTAAATAAATAGGTTCCACAATCATTGAGTCTAAATGGTACCTATAGAATTTAGGTCACAAAATGTTATACCTATAAATAATATGTATAAACATTTTAGTAACAGGTCGAGAGACTTTGAAGTAAACCTGATTGTTTTATTGAAGGTTGTAAGCTACTATTTCGTTTGGCGTCTAATCGATGTTTAGTTCACGAAAGCCGCACGTTGGGTTAAGTTTAGCGATGGTTAGTTCGCACTAGAGTTTCGCCTTTACCGTCGGGGTCAACGAATCTTGACTCGTCAACAAATCCATCGACGAGAATAACCCGTTACACTGCATCAGCTTCCAGTGGGTTTCACTCACCTAGATCATTTATACCTAATGTCACCATTTTTAAAAGCATATGTGGAGAAATGTCGCGAGAGGCACAAACTCTCGTACTGTCTATAATGTAAATACGAACAACAACCTTAAGTTAATCTAACCATAAAAAAAGGTTCTGCCATTGGTAGGTACTAGAAAATCTCCAAGCATCTAATTTACGGCATATTTTCGCTAAACTACAAATTCTCTTTTTGCTTGCAGCTATAGTTTTTTCTACAATCTGAGTAAAGTCACTTTACAATAGGGATTTTAAAAGATTAAATTTTCTTTACAGTTAGTATCATGGAAAAACAGTTTATCAAAAAAACTTAAGACAGTTTTATCTAACGGTCAAATCCGGTAGTATAGTATCTCGCTCGTGAATCTTTTACAACCACGGATATAGCTACCTACTTTTAGATATTTTATTATCTTAATTTTGACTTTATTCAAATATAAAAAGCGAATCCAGCCGTTATTGATAGCTTAAACTAACGAAGATAGCGTCGGCGAGGGGGGGCGTAGCGTGAGAGGCGTCCTTCGACATATTCAAAAATGTATTCTTTCCGAGCAAATACTATGTCAATTTAAGTCAAGCATTCTATTAGAAGTTCAGTATTTTCGTTAACCGGAAATAAAATCAAAACACTAGGTATGTGTAGGTAACAGTATATCATGACTGCAATTTCATGCTTTCGAATCGAGTTATCTCTATCAATTAACAATTTTGTGCAATTACTTTTTGCGTGCAGAACACCGATAGATATTATTCTATTGTGGGTTGAGATAAAAAAAATAAAAGACGGAGATAATAATGAGATGCTGTAATAGAATCGCACTCAATGTGATCTGTTTTTAAAAAAGTTTCGAGGATGTGACGAAATCAATAAATCGAAAGCGATATTTACATTATTATAATTATATCAGTAATCACTTCACCGATCAATGGACCGTTTACAAAGTAACGGTTTTAAATCCTTAATTTGCAAAATATTCACGCAAATAAGTCGAAAAAAATAGCCCTTACCTACCAATCAGAGTGCGACTGCGGCTTAATTGGTCTGTTTTAAAGAGCATGTTCACAAAGGGTATTGTTCATTCCCGGCCTCAGTGAACACGGTGTTCAGAGAAATCCAATTTGTTTAATAAATCGATTAATTTTGGAAATAAATTATTGTGTTATATTTTAGTACCCAGATGAACCTAAAAAAAGTTTATTGAATTCATATTTAATATGATAATATTATCCTAGTTTGTCTCATGATTCATCCAACCAGTGTTGTCATTGACTTTCTTCTGAATAGTATTCGAATATTATCTTTTTACATATGAATCGATATCACGATAATGCAAATTGTCAATATGTGATCGAGGGTGTTTATGCATTTTTTGAAAGTGGAAACTCTTTAAGGCGTGCTGAACACTTGTTTATTTGTGGGTATTCAACGAGATTGAGTCATGCTTTGCTATGTAACACTTGTTAAGGTAAAGTCAGCACGATGAAGTTGATGAAGTTTTCACTTCTGTCATGTGGTCAAACACACACTGTTTTTTTTTAATAGAAGTTCCTTTACACGACTTTTGCTCAGTTGTTCATTATTCGATCACTAAAAAAAAATCTTTAGAAAAATCGATTATTTTAATCTCTTTTTATACTTATAAGGCAGCACAGCACACGTCAAAAAGGATAGGTAAGTGTCAAAGTCTTGCCATAGTTTGTCATTTTGTATTTGATGGACATTTGACATTTGACTGAATATTTTTATAATTTTTACAATAATTCAATAAAACGAGGAGAAAACATGTTTATTAAATAACTTGACCACGAATGCGACAAATTACTTTACACTGGCTTAAAATATACTATGTGTGGAGCCAAACGCGATGAATAAGAATAAGAATTTTGTATTTTTTTCCATTTCTACTTATATTTTGTGGAAGTTTTTTACCCGTAAATGGACAATGGATTCTAATGTTGGCCCTCGCTTGCTTATGGAGTTCACATTGACTACATTTAGATGTGGTAACGCAAGCGGTTTTATGGCAATGGATGGATCAGCAAACTGTAAGGTTCACCAGTTTTAATTTATTGTTTAATTAATTTAAGTAAGCAATTGTCAAATTCGCTATAACAGATTTCCCTTTATTTATAGATTGGAGCACACTAACATAGGACGGGAAAATCGTCACTCAGAACCACCCCACCGCATTCAAGCAGAATGAGCCAAAATATATACCTATATTGAATTTATTTTATTTGAAAGCAATAATTAAAAAAGGAAAGGAATAAAACAGTATGTTGTAATTGTATTGTGGGCCGTAAAGGTAGTGGGTTGCTGTGCTTCATATTGCAACAGTACGGTTCATAAACTGGACACGGACTACTAAAATAATATGAATCTACCTACCTACCCAGCTTCTAGATAATGTAATGTATCATTATAATTGTGATGAAAAATAGAAAATATGTGAAAAAAACTATTTTTTATTATATAAAACCCTCCGTCGATCATGAACTTTATGAGTGGGATAGTAGGTCAACCGAACATTTTGATACTAAGATATCCTTATATTCTGGTACCTACTTTTATAAGCTATTAGGCCTCTATCACAATTACACCAAAAATCACTGTTCACCCTAAGCCATAAGCTCTTACAAAGTGTGTAGTTCAATTTTTTTTTTCCAACCTTTAAATAGTAAACTAACGATTTTAATTTCTTTTGCTGTTTTTACTTTAGTTTTTAGAAAGAAATTTCGCAAATTTTGCAATTATGAATGAATATAGCTTCTTAAGTCGTAAAACGGAAGTTATACATCAGGACGTATAGAATTATTCATTTGTCCCGAACGGATAGGAAAATACGTTACAAATCGTTTACCCAAAGTAGGGTAGTAGGGTAGTTTCTTTAGTCTAATTAAATACATTACCTAATGTACATATTTTTTGGAAGAGATTGCTGTCTAGCATAGGACGGCCCTTGTAATTTTATTTTTTTCTCTTGTTTTTATTATAAGGTGATACAATTTATATCTATGTACAGTACCTACATATTATATTGCAGATTGAGTCTCAAAGACATTAACAAGCGTGGAATGAGTTGCATGTGAACCTACACTTAGTACTTTCTACTGTGAGGCCATTATTTTTGCCTCGTTTGTTATCACAGCCAGTTATAGTGATTTATATAATGCTCACTAATTGATTGAATGATTTTTTTTAGAATATGTTGAGCTGGTAGACTTAATTTACATATTTAGAGCTATGCACAGGATATTGCAAATTTGGAAATCCTTATCATTTCCAGAATAAATTTTATGACGTTTTTTTTTTCAGTTAATTTTATAATGGGTTTGTGTTTTATGTAGCCAAGTTAAGTGAATATACAAGTCTGCCACGATATGTATACTTACCACATCCACATTTGATTATTGTCATTCTCAGTATAACAAGATGAATAATAATTGTTGTGTTTATGAATGCATTGTCTGTTTTGAGCATAAGAATTCAGTGAATGCAGATAAACATGGTAAAATTCTATCCAACAAAAAAACAATGATATTTGTTTTCTCTATTTATCGTAGAGTCAACTTGTTTAACCAGTTGCCGATACCGGGCCTATAACTGAACTGAAATAAGGGACTGTTGAAATTCCTTAGATTTGGGTTATATATTAGGCTTAAGCAGGTTTCCAAATAATAACTATTTAACATTAAATAAATAGCAATTCGCTCAGTAATTAATGTGTGTAAGTTGTTACTTAAACGTTGCTGATGGGTGAACACGGATTACGAAGTAACTTATTTAATCTGTGACACGGACTTTAATTAAAACGTTCTTAACTTCGTAAGACTTAAATTGTGACACCACAGTAACTAAACTTGAAAGTGTATTCACGTGACGCGTTGCATTACATCGTAATGTCATTTATCAATGAAGTTTTTCGGTTAACACTTCACTAGGCATATAACACATTTTCTCAGAGAAAATGCGGTATGCGGTCAACCTTATTGCGAAAGGGGAATCCATTGATTTTTCGCGTTGCAAGTTTTGACGTCACGGTCGCGACAGAGTGGCGGCGCGCGCCGGCCCGCGTCTCGACGACGACTGGCAGAGCTCGCTGGAGAGGAAACGCTGGTTGCTAGGCGCTCCTTGCTTTGCCGGCTCCCTGAGCCTGTGCCCCTCGTGCTGCGACCTTCCGTCCGCATCGATCTGCAGACACCTCAGCTCAGCACACCAAACCTTAGCGTTTCCGATTGGAGATCGTGTCTGCGCAATTACTGAATCAGCTTTGAGACAGAGCTCATTCTGATAAGTATTTTAAAATCTACCACAATAAAAAATCTGTTATCATTAATTTAACAACAATATGTTCTGTTACTGTTGTGTTATAAGTCAGATTTACGGTTTATGTTATAAGTCAGATTTACGGTTTATGTTATAAGTCAGATTTACGAATTTACCACAATCACATTCACCATTTCTATAATTTTAAAATATTACTTTAAAAAACGAACCTAAAAATAAAAAAAAAAAACACGTGTTTTGTTAAGAATCAGTCAGTCAGCATATTGTTTTATAATAATGTTTGGCTGCATAATAATCTGTACTCGTTGTCTGACAATAAAGGATTATTCTACGAGTATTATACATTATTATACCGTAGTAGGTAGGGCCTGATATTTCTACTGCAGCAATACCATATCGTTCCATTGAGAGCGGGGGAGGGCCTGATGTTTCTACTGCAGCAATACCCTAGCGTTCCATTGTGAGCGGGGCACGAATAGAAAAGCGCCTGTATTAAAATCAATAGCAATAATGTAGAGCCAGTTGAGTTGGCTATGCAAGGCCTATGACTATAAACAAGGAGATAAATAATGTTATGATTAACATGTCTATCTTCTTTACATCTTTCGGCTTGAACTAATAAAATAATAAGGTTTTTTTTTATTTATCACGGTAGAGTTCCTATACTAGTGTGGTGCTGCACTGCACCGGACTTTGTAATTTAAAGTCTCGCCATTAAAAATAACCTAAACTATAATATAAAAAGTAAAGCGTTACGTCCTATACTTGTACTACTTATTATTTTGACATATAACAGCCCTGTTATGAATAAATAAACTATGTAACTATAATAATTATTCCATAGAACCATCTAAAAGCACAACAATTATTAATTGCATAATATAATAATTGATTATTAGTTCGCATTTTGTTATTATGTTCAGTTTTATTTGCGTGATTACTTCGCAATTGTTATCATATGACTATAGGTACAATACAAACACAAATTTCGGCCCAAACCATTTTCCATGGTATAGTATTGTTGTAAAGTGGTAGTAACCTTGAATTTGTAGGTATGTCGCATATGCTCCACTGTATTTCTAATGCCGAGGTTTTGCGTTGTTATCGCAGTGTGACAGTGTGACACGTGATATTTTAACTTAAATCTACGAGATACGTTTCAGACCATTGACATGTTCGATATTAGGATGAATGATTACAATATCTACCATACGTAATGTTAACTTGATATACGGAGAAAAAATCTCGTTATAGTTACTAAAATTCTAGTTGAATTCGTGACAGCGCGAATAATTTAGTAACGATTACAATCATTATAATTCCTGCTAACTGCTAAATTTTGTAACGATTTCAATATATTTGTTCTAGCTAACAAAAGTTAGTAAAGGGTACAAGAAAATATATTATCGGTTACTATTTTGTCTCGCTATCCCATTTTTTTTCTCCGTGTACTTACTATTGTAAGATATGTACTGGTGATCTCATTATTAACTTATCCTTTGCCATGATAAAAATAAAATTTAGCTCCTGATATTTGAAAGCCACTTCATCACTACTGAAAATCCTTAACGTGAGCTTATATAGTTATGTTACAAAAATAATTATCTCTAAAACGTTTAGGTACGCACGCACTGCACAGGCACGGCTCGACTAACGACGCGAAGCTCTGTATCAATCAAGTCCTTCTTTTCTTGTCGAGTGTCGCAGTTTTCAAGATGCCCGAAAGCCTGGCAGTCATACAAGTAGGTACTCACTCAGTAAAGGGAAGCGGCTGGAGGCGTGCTTCGACAGCGGGGTGCTGGTTGCGCTGATGTCGCTCTGAGAGCTGTGGAGGCTGCTCTTGCCGCTGCCGTTGGCCGAGCCCAACTCCATCCGCATGCGCATGTGACGACTGAAAGCAAAACTATTTTCACACCACCTGCTCGACAATATCCAAATACATATCATGCTATCATCAAGGTATAGCAAAGCATTATCTACCAAGGGAGGTAATGTTGTATGAAACTCCCAAGGGTAGTAATGTGATTTGAATTTGGAACATCAAATTCGTGTGGAAACTCGTGGAAAAACTGGTCATTCATAAAAAAAAAGAAAAAAGTCGCGACTTCAAAGATTGTGAAACAAAAGACGGTGTTGGCTGCTGAGTTCGGAGCCCTGGCTTTTTATTGCCTCGCAGAAGGTGTGAAAAGTAGAGTATGTTCCTCTGGGATAAAGCCTGTCTTCGTCTTGGGCAATTTGAACCCCTCGCGTCGCTCAGGACTCTACATAACTCCCTCGCTTCGCTCAGGAGTTAACTGAGTCCCTCGTTAGCTCAAGGTTCAAAATGACACCCGCGACATAGACACTGATTTATCCCCTTAGTGCATAATCTAGTATTAAACGTGGAAAATATCAATATTATGGACTAGGATAAGCTAAAATCGACTCAAATTGGGTAAGTAACTGTAGGTACTATAAGTGACTTGTATTGAGGGCTGATGGATTTTTAGCGGATTGTTGTAGGCGTTAGATAATTGGAATTTGGAGATTCTCACCTTTTCGGTTTCACGTTTGTATTATTGGACTTAGAACTCAGCATTCTACTGACGCTGCACGAGGTCTGTGATCGTTGCAACGAGAAAGAGCAGTCTACCTTGGATTTAATGTCTTTGTACGACTTAATTTTGTAATCACTCTTCAGATCCATAGAGTTTTTCTTACACACTGTATCACGTCGTTCGGTCTTTTTAGTGGCTTTTGGACTGCTCTGCACGCTGTCAGCATCGTTCTTCTTGGTCGACAACATACTCTTTAGCTTACTTGGTACGTCACGTTTAGGCATTTTGTACTTTTTGAGTGTGAAACTTCTTTTCTCATCTTTCTTGTCAGACCTCGAATCTTTCTCACTGTTCAAAGAATTCCGCTTACTTGTAATTTTAGGAGTTTCATAGTTGTCAACATTAAGAGGAGTGTTTGATTTGTCATCTTCAACCATTTCTTGTGACGGAGAAAAGTAAGCATTTATGTTACCAGTACTGTTTTTCTGGCTACATTCTGAGCGAGTAGAAGGCGTAGAACCTTCTGGTGACATATCATCAATCACATTTAAAAATACTGGTGATGAACGATGATTTTCAAAATCAGTATACACGCCACTAGACTCCATACAAGAATCGTCGTTTCTATTTACAATTAATGGAGGATTCCCATTTCCATTTTTACCACCATATAATGCACCATCGATAACCTGAGCCCTTCTGTCGCCTCTTTGCATGTGATCATCTAAGCCATCTGCATCACTTTCAGTGAAGAAATCGGAATCCGTCATCGGATCGGCCCTTCTTGTCACAGGAACGTTTTGCCAATCCATTTCGATCGCATCTTCTTGGTTACTGGAATGATCCGCGCCCCTGCTGACAGGTCTTGACATTTCTCCATCGCCTTGATAACCATCTAAACTTGTAATGCTAGTAATACTCGTTATAAAACTATTTGAAACTTTCGATGCTTCCATAGACTTTGTGTAATCATTTTTACTATCAGAATAAGTTTGGGAATCGAGCAGCGTCGATCCAGAGAATTGTGAATAAGTGCTTATTTCACCGTGTATATCAGAACTGTCGAGAGGCAAATCTTCTGGCGAGGGTGTTTGTTCTACCCGATTAGTTATCATATTTCCATGTTTACAATCATGATGCATCTCCATATCCACAATATTTTCAGCAATCGAACTAATTGGTTCTAATATGCTGCTATGAATCGATGGCATAAATTCTTCCTCGATATAGGAGTAACGTTCCTTCTCGAGGACATTTTCTTTCAAGGGTACGTTTGAAACTGCAGATGGTTCTTGAGAGTTATTATTAGTTTTTTTAGAAACAGTTTTATTTGTAAGGGGAAATTCAGATACATCCTCAGTTTTTTCATCTTGTTTCATAATAGCTTCCATGCTTATAATTGGAGCGCGAGACTTTTCAAATTCACGAATTCTATTATTAATATTTTCAAATCCATCGTTGTGTATTGTCGACGCTGCCGAGTTACTTTCAGTCTTGTCCGTTGATGGAGTATCGCCGTTATCTGGAGATATCTTACATTCATTAATATCACAAAATATTGGTAGTCCCTCAACCGTTGGTGAAAATACGTTTTCTAAATAAAAAGTGTCATCCATCTGGTCTGGAGTCAAAATGCCTGAACTATCATCCAAAGAGTTTTCTTCGTTCGCTCTACTCATTGAATTATCATTTGGACTTATGTTTGGTTCAAATGTACGAGCAGCATGGATATGCGCGTGTGATTTCAATTGTAAGCACAGATCAGATCTAGAATGCGTGTTAAACGTCTTTTTAACTGGAACGCTTAATTCGCTCCCACAGGAATACTCAAATTCTCGTAGAGGAAATCCTTTCTCATCGAAATTAATTACATTTGGTACTCTTTCAGAACTCTTATTGGTCATACTCAAAGGTCTTTTACATTCTTTGGAATCCACAAGTTCAGTTTCTTCTACTTTAGATGTATTCCAAATATTTTCATCTGTAGTGTGAGTCAGTGATGTAGAGGGGTTCGACTGAAGATCAAACAGTAGACTGTAGGGCCCAGATTCATCTTCTTCGCTCTTATCAACGAGTTGTGTTATATCATTGAGAAGGGCTTTCGTTTTCTTGTCTACGTTGTGGTCTTTTTTCCTTGTTATTTCATTCAACTTTTCGCGCAGATCTATAATTCTAGGATTTTTCTCTACGACCTTCTCGAGACTTAAGCTCATTTTTGGTATCAATGAAGCATAGGTTTTGCTAAATATCGATTCATTCTTCGAATTCGTTTCGGAATTTCGTGATTTTTCAGCTGCGTCAGTCTTTCTCGTATTATCATCGGAATTGTCTACATCTACTTTACTTTTTACTTTGGAATGACCGCTGGAGTAGATTCCTCGCAATTCTAACGTTCTTAACTTGCCATTCTTATCCACAGGAATCTGGAAATAAATTAAAATTATCTTAAAATGTTTGAAGTTTAGACCATTTTTTTATCTGATAAACATGTTTTATTCAAAACTCGTTCAATTATGAACCTAAGTGTTCCTCTTTATATTCATCACGGTTCAGAGGACGGTCACGGTTGGTAATCAGAATGCATACAATACAACATGGTATTGTAAAATACATAGTAGGTACATTATACATGCCTATCAGATGAGTGTCGCAACTGATCTTTGTTTCCGTCAAGTTCTATGAAATCTCCTTCAAGCGAAGTTATTTTGATTGTAATGATTATTAAAATATTACATGTGTGATGTGTATAACGCACCCTACCTACCCCACAACCTAACATACGGCCATACATACGTTTTCGAGGTTTTTTTTAATTAAAAGCATATTTTAACTCGGACTAGGACTAGTAAAATGACCTTGAGACTATACATGTAATAAAAAACAATCACGTTTTAGCCTATTATACAAAAGCAGCGCCGACTTGAAGTCAGAATTCGGTTGATTTGCACTTTTCTTACCTATACGTAGCATAGTAGGTAAGTATAGTTAGCGGTAGGTAGCTTATCAGAGCAAAAAGCCACGATCGAGAACAAGCATTACCAAGAATGCTAGAAATCAAGTGAATCATTGTCCCAACTGGGAACGCAACCGGCGCTTCTCAGCCTGATTCCTCTGTAAATGCCATATTATGATCACATAAAAACATTGTCCTGTGAATTGTGACTGTTGTACAGTGTTATTATTCTGATACTAAGTATGTCATATTGTTTTTGTCCCACGTGCACAATAAACATGGCTTATGAGCGGGTCATGTCGTACCTAGTTATTGTTTCTACAGGCAAATATTATCGTAGGTAATTAGAAGCAAAACACCCATAACGCACCTAATGATAAAAAAACTGCACATAAATAAAAAAATAATATTTAACATTAAATACCGTTTGCATTACAGAAATAACATTTTCCAAGCAACGGATATCACTTTTTTACAATTGGTACATCACATTTTCGCAGCTGATGCGAATATGGTTAACATTGCAACAACGTTATCGCTCAACTAAACTGTTTACAGTTAACATGAACGCCCTCAAGATTAGATAATAGGCTTTTTACTACACTATTTACCTACTAAATTGCTAATCTTCGTCATCTACTTCGTCAGTTTAACCTAAATGCAATTACGTACGTCTATCTACAACAACAACGTTATTATTTTAAAATTATTATTTCTCTATAGGCTGCTAATATATTTTTAACTTACCATTAATACGCATATTGTATTATTTTATAGTTAGATATTTTTGTACCAATAGGGTTAACCTGGATAGACAATATACCTTATTGTAATGTATGCTGAAAAATTAACATAGTTGTTATTACATGGTATTACCATGTATTACTTTGATTTTAATTTTCGAAAGTAAGGTTTTTTAGGAAAAGGGACAAACAAAAGCCAATCTACAAGTCAATACAGCCAAACTATACGGGTCATCCCAATCTAACCATTGCTGGAAAATTAACAGATGTGTGAAAATGTTGATCTCATGGCCCTCATGTAGCCCATTTACTGTAGCGTAGGTATGACCTTATGCAGTGATCTAATAACGTCGGAGGATGCTAATGGATCTAATTCAATCTACCAAACTTCAGTGGCCAGGCGGCCAACTACTATCCCATTGGATAAATGAACGCAGTTTGGTTCACAAATTATAAGATATCACGGCCGAAAAAAAAAACATTTATTGCATAAACTGTAGTAGGTACCTACAATAGGTATAGATCTTGGGTATTAAACTAGTAATTTTAACAGTTTAAAATCATAATGAAAAATGCAGAGTTCGACATTTCGTTAATTTTGGTTTATGATAATATTTTTACTTGTTAACGAATTACTTGAAAAGCTAGTGGATGTTGGTCGAACTTTTTATTACTAGGTAGTCTATGCTAAACTAACCATTTTGCACGATTTCTTGCGCCCGTTTTGTACCTATAAGGTATAATATAATCCCCGGACACCTATATATAACCTCATCCATGATATACAATTTTGCGGGAAAAGTCACAAGGAAGAATACTTTTAATGGAAAAAGCTGCTTAGATTTTAGACGCCTTTCGCTTTCGTGAGAATCTCCAATTAGCATGTTCTGAAAAAGTATTACCCGTTAGATGACACACAAGATAGTGGTTGGATCGTGCGAAAAAATAAATCTTTTATGATTGAATACAATAAATATAAAACAATATAAGTACATCAGAAGACTGAATAGAATCTAGATCCCTATGTATGAAAACTAGTTGGACGTATTTTTCTTCAGAAATTTAGCGGATTGTAGTGAAGATGATAATGTTTGTTTACCTATAAATACAACTCAGTTTTGAACTAAAGATAGATCAAGTTCAAAAGAAAAAAATACTAACACCTAAACTAAAGTACATACCAAACTTGATAAACAAAATAGAGAGTTGTTATCTCAAGCAACATGCTCAGTAAAGTAGTAAAAACATTACTTCATACAAAAACCAACAGAAACGTCTTCGTCGTTAACATTTATCATGTTCTTGATAATCGCCAGCTCATCAGCGTGCTTACATAATTTAGAAATTGTTTGACTATCTTCAATCTGCCATCTCACATCATGTACATGAACTTTGTACATTGTTAGCTGATAGTGGTACTAGCGTACCTATACCATAATATGGTGACAAAAACCATAATATTATGGTAACAAAATATGGTATGAACTGAAATAAAATAATAAGTGTTTTGATTGATTTAAAATTTACATCCGCCAAAGTACTTTGGTCAAGATAAAGTTGCAATCAAACTGTAATAAGCACAATGATGAGTAAAACTTCTACTCTTACGGTTAAATTAAATAGTATAAGCATAGGTAAATAACTCATTCGGAAATATCTTTCCTGATAAAATCAATGTAGAAACTTGTTTTGTTGGATTGGAAATATATGTGACCATATAAGATCAGCGTTTTTCTCATTACGTAGGAATTACTCCTTGACCGCCACGCTTTATGTATTTATAGGCAGTGCGAAAAGAAAACTTATCTACTGATTGTTATCAATTTAAATTACACTTCGTAAATAAACTGGATTAGCTAGCAGTTTCTACAGGATTAAACTCAGAGAAGACTCTTGACAGTACCTAAATACTTTATTTTTGATAGCAACCGAAGCGAATCACACGCTAATTTTGGACGAACAGACAATTTATATTTTTCTATAAATTGAATATTATATCCGATTTGAAAAACTTAAATACTTGAAGCAGCATATTAAGGAAGTAGTACCTGCCTATCAATAATATTTTACATATACTACACTACATAGCTAATTCTATACCGTATCAAAATTGAAAACCAAAAAAGGCATCAAAAATTACGCAAAAATAATGGTTTAGGCAAATTGTAAGATGTAGTTATTTTACGATTACGTAAGTTCGTGGGTTCTATGCTACTGATTTAAAAATATTCTGAAAAGGCCCAATCAAAATTCTTTCCTCTTCCTCCACCGACCGCTATCTAAATAATTTAACTTCCGCATCTTCATTTAAAACTAACTAACACTTTGTTTGCTTTTTATTGTAAAATAAAAAAAAAACAAAAGGTCAAACCCAACTTCTCTCAAGGTCTTATCAAGGATCCTGCTATCTGATCTAGACTCTATTTTGAAAATACACGTTTACGTTCACTGAATACACGACATATAGTTGTTTAAACGAGTTCTGTCTGATTATTTATTAAAATAATGTGGATCATCGATGTTGTATAGTAAAATTATGGACATACCAACCGATAGGATTCTATGTATATTTTAGGATTGAGATTCTCTCGTAATTTCGTACCTACCCTCAAAATAGTATTTACGTAATAATACAACTAAAATGGGACCCCTGTAAATGTAATGTGTACTTCGAAGATATATCTAGACTAGATGACTCACAAACGAATTCACTATAAAGCGTCGATGTCACTTTTTTACAAGAAAAGTACGCTCGTAGTTTGTAAATTCGCCGAGTGTCATCGGCTTTTTTACAATCTGCTTGTTGTGGACAATCCTTCCCGAAAGCTAACTCGCTCACTCGCTAGTTTTTAAACTCGCCGGCATGTAGCATGTAAACTAGCCGTGTGTCATCGACGTTTAAAGAAATCGCAAAATTTTAAATTCGCGTGAAACGCGTTACGCGATCCGTGCAAAATTTAAAATTAAGGCACGATACAGAAACGTGGAAATGTACAAACTCCAACTTTCCCTAGTGTAGGGTTACTAGGTCCTGTATGTAGCTGTAGTTAATACATTATTGATGATTGCCCGCATCGCTACGCAACGTTAAACATGCTTGAAACGTGCAACTGATACCTAGTTAGCTAGCTCAGTCAGTACCGACTGTCAACGTCTACATTTTTAAGTAACTATCGAATTGCATCTTGGTAGATAGCCACAGTTTTACGCGAATTGATTTCTTTGACTCAAATACGACAGGTTTTTTTGTAAGGAAGAGGTGTGTTGTGTTAGTTAGGTGTTTGATTCGCTTGCCGTTGCCATGTTGTCACGGTTAGTTTCAAGCTTTCGCGAATTCACTAGTTACTTAACAAATTGAATGTGGAAGTTTCCAAGTTATAATTGAAAATAGTAAAAAAAAATATGTAGAATATTTTCTCCATAAGTTCTATACAAAAGACATCAACGAGACCATTAAGGCATTAAAAATAAGAGATGCAGATACTAGTATTAGGAAACAAGATACACCACTGCTTCTATGTCAGTAAAGTTCGAAAACCTTTGTCAGTCTTATTTGTTTTTTTTTATTCCACGAGTTGTTATTTACAATACCAGTTACAGATTCTGGTTCTTGAGTGTCGGACATTTATTCAAGGTCCTACAGAATATCACATGCCTTGGTCATCTTTGTTGTTGATCCAAGCCGGGCATCGGCATACATTTTTCATGTTACTTAGTAGGTAGGTATGTTATGATTGTTTAATAAGTCGCAAATTTTATGAATTAAAATATAAGTATGTGCTTTAAAATCTACAAATAATAAGGTATAGTCGCAGAGTGTGATTCCAAGGTAGAATGAAGATAATAGCACCCTAGCACCCTACCGATACGCGATACTAACTCTACCCTACTCATAACCTTCTTCATTTTCTGTACTTACCCGGGTAAGATACCTAAATTAGATTTTAATAATTACTGATTTTATCAGTTAAAGGTCATCACAACACATAAAAATTAACCTGTGTGTATTATAAAAAAATCAAGGCTATCTATTAGTAGCTAGCCAACTTACCAACTCTTTAGAACGCTACATTTGCAGAAATATTAGATCATCAAATCATCTCGGCACGTTTCTATCGAATCTCACGGGACAAAAAACCTGTGAGTACGATGTCAATAACCTTATTGTTGAAATTGGCCATGCTATGACGTCACTTACCACACGACTTACGACGTATTCAAAAGTGATACACACAAACTTCTTTACAACGAGACTACTTTCTTTGAATCACCACACTTTTGTACCAAACAAGTTTGGTACAAAAGTGCCAACTGTACCAAACATTAACTTCAGCGTTTTCTGATTTTATTACAAATGAGGGTAAGTACTTACTTATATAATAGTTAATGTAATAAATCGTATATTATGTATGTTAAATTACTATTACGATTATGAAAAGTCTTCATTATTTTATTACTTATATTTACCTAATTAAAGTAATGACCATTCTAGTAATAAATAGGAATGAAAAGTCATCATTTCATAGGTCTTGGCTTCGTTTAAAGTCGGTTGTTTATCAATTTGCAAACAATTGGATTTAATTAAAGTGTTAGTACTGCGTTGGTTAGTGCTATGAAAGAGGCCGGTAAATCTTTTCTATAACGATGATGTGATGTCACTTTTGATGAGGTCTATTATATCAATAATCTACTGCATATTGTACCTATTGTATATACCTACCTAACCCTGTGCCATAAATCTGGGATACCTTCAACACCCCAACCAAGCGCATAACAGCCAAGTTTTATACAAATACTTAGTATACTTAAACAGTCGAAAGCACACACAGGGATTATGTTGCAAATATCCTTGACCACACATCGGTACAGCCGAATGGACAATCCAATTACCTGTATTAAACCAGTACTTGTGGAAGCAGAACCAATATTGAAGCCATTTAGGAAGCAACCATTCGTTTTACTTGGGTTGGTTCCTACCCGATCGATTAAATTAGACCCTTCCTCCGATGCATTTTACAGTTCTAGTAATTATTGGAAGTAAAACGCCGCGAAGATCTACTAGTAGGTCCTTCCTTACCTACTCATTAGTTCTTTTTTTCTTATAATAAACTTAGATCGTTTCTAACGGTCTACAATCCACACTCAGCCCAATTGTTTCCTTTGTAGTTAGTACGTATTGTTATATTAATTACTTTGTAATACTTAGTTAGTTGTTGAAGTTGGAAACTGTCTTCGGAACTGAGCAAATAACATGTGAAAAATACTGACCCATCAGGGAATACCTACGATACAATTTTGCGGTTTGCGTTCTGCATTTTAAAAACAGAGCGGCTCCGTGATAAAATCAATATCCTATACCCCAATAAGTAGGTAAGTCCATGCTGACCTACCTTACCTAAGCACTGTAGAAGTCGTTGAGTATGATGATCCTTTCTAAATAGGTACATAATTGTTGTTCTAAATCCTATTTACGCCATTGCACAAAACGCTAACGTCCTTGGTAATGATTTTTGCAACTACCTACAAACCTAGAACCATAGAACCGTCGTTGGACATACATCAATACACTCACCTTCGACATGTCGCCAACCTCGATACTTGAGCAATTCCACTACCTCACTTTTCCATCCTAGGTTTAGGTATAGAGACAAGGTCCTACAGGAGGTACCTATTTAGTAGCGGAACACTGAATCAAAAAAAAATATATCTTATTCGAGACACCGTTTCGTGGCGACGACGCGATCAATACTGTCGGTCGGGTAGTGTGTCGTCGTAGTCAGCGGTAAAACATACAGCGCTGGTAAACGCGTGCGCGCGCATTTCTGGCGCACGGATGTGTGTCGTCTCCGTGGACGCCTGCTCTGAATCGAAGCCTCCGATGCCTGTATCCACGTACCTTATATCTTCTCATGATACTAGCTACTATTTTAATCTATGTGATGATAGTCATGCAAATGCATAGGTACCCATGACTAGATTGCACTGCTATTAGCGCTCGTCTACTTTAAATCAAGTAACTAGCTGATTTTCAATTATGCAGGTCTCGAATGCTCAGTAATTAATTATACGGACCTAAGGACGAACGTGACCCTTCAACAAACTACGATAAGAATCAAAAGGTAGATAATGCTAGAAATATATATTTATTGTAATAAAACGATTCTGTATCTATAACAAAAAAAACTCAACTGTTCTGTGATTGATTACAGCATAATATTTATGTTGTGGCTGGTTGTTGGCAGCACATTTATGGTGGTGTGGTGATGAATGAAACCAAAAGTTTTGAACCTAGCTAATAAATTAAGGGTATATCTAAGCTTTCTTACTGAATGCCGGAAGTTTTTGGAAAATGTAATTATTCATGCAAACTTTTGGATTTTTAAAATGGCAGTAAATAATAATGCTATAGTTGGAAGCTCTGATAAAAAAAACACCTACAATGCTTTTTCAAAGTCCATGAAATTGGCCAAGTGTTAAAAATATATATCTAATGATATCTTATAATTCTAGCCCGGCCACAAAAAATCTATCACAAAATAATGAACGGATAAATCGTATAGCTATTCTGCTTTATACTTTTATTTATTTATTTAGTATAAAAAGCCTTAATAAGCCATTTTACTTCGCGTCTTCTCCTCATACGAGCCATTGTTTAGCTAAACTACACTTCATTTTCAACTTTTCGTGTGTTTTCAGATATTAAGATTTGCATGGCAACACTGAACTGAATATTATTTGTTTTTATTTTGGTTTCCAGAGTTTGTGCGAGCAGCGAGTCTAAGAATTTATCCAGATAAATAATTTTAGTTTGTGTCTGCTTTCCGATTATTTGTAATCTATTTACTTTCATAATGGTGACTACTACGCTTACTATACAGGATATTTGGACTTATGGCTCAAACAGGTCTAGTGCAAAGAAAGTCGACATCGACGCAATTTTACCCTACATTATTCTGCCAGTATTACTTATAATCGCAACCATATCGCGTCCGATAACCATAACTGTTATGGTTTTTATTGGAATGGCTGCTCTTTATGTACATTCCAGGCCTAGACAAAAAAATAGGTAAGATTCTCAACTATAATGTAGGTAATCAGCTGCATTACTTAGATAGAAAAATTGAACAGGTTCATACAGTCTAATTGCCTACATACAATATTTGTAGTGGTTTGAATTAGACTGTATTGTGTTTTTCATTTATACAAATGATGATAAAAGCAAGCAAAACGTTAGACATCAGTCATCACGCTTGCCTAAGACCTTAACAGGACTTTTGACCACATTGGCTGGTGGAGCACTGCTAATAATGGTTGTCTACTTTTGAAAAATTTTGAGGAATAGCCTAGAAAGCCCATTAATTTCACTAGCTACAGTGCCCCCTCAAACTAGAATCAAATAAGTAATCCTTACATATTATTTTAGAAAAACCACTTAAATTTTAGGCCTTTTTTGCTTTGTAAAGCGGTTATTAAGTTATAATATAATTCGATTTTGGCTGTTGTAGGTCACCATTTTTCTTTTCATGGACCATATCATCAGGACTCACTATGTTCGTCGTATTTGAATTTGGAATACTACCACTTTTGGAGATAACACAGCTGGAAAATTTTATTTTTCTTCTCCTGCTCGTATGTACTTGTTATTTCTTCTACAAAATGAAAGCCATAGCTGATTTTGAGTTGGCCGTTGGTACTTCAAAAGGAAAAGAATACAGGTTAATAGATAATAAAAGTTGTATTTAAAAAAAAAACATTTAATTGATAATTATTATAGTTGCATGTTTTGTGTTTTTCAGTCCAGTATTGACATCAGATTCACACTACTGCCAGATTTGCCAGATCGAAGTCAATGATAAGTTCTTCCACTCAATATGGTAAGTAAAATGTTTTACTAAGTCTTGACTACTTACAAATATTTAAGATATCATTAATTACCCTGTCTTCAGTCATATAGCACTGACGCACTAGTCAATGTGAATGAAAGCCATAATTATGGGTAGGCGTGATTACATAGCATCAGGGGAGTGCCTATTTCATCTCGTCACTAAATATACTCCGTTTTCCGCACTTGGACTCCTGTTTGTCCTTTGTCGGATATCCTGACTAATAGTTTATCCAGACTAACTCCGCCCAGAAGCACAGAAGTTTCCTGGGCTCTTCGAGGCTTCGCAGTGCGACCTCTGGTTTTTGAGGATGTCTTCTCATTGTTTTGTCAATCCCATGCATTCCAGGGTTACATGGGCGGCCGCATCTCTTCACTCGTTTATGTAGAATAAAAGAAGAATCTATCTCAATTCATTTATTTTATTTCAGGTGGGACTGCTGTATTCTAAGGCCAAATTACCTGTACTACTTAGCTGGACATGCATTTGCTTTTGCTACACTGTCATTTGGCACAAATTTGGGGTTGACTACTGTGTGCCAACCGTTTGTGTTTTATGGCAATATCTTGCTCCCAGAAGATTGTGATGATGTTTATTATGAGTTTGGGTGAGTAATGCCTACTTGCACCAAACTGTCAAAGTCTCTGAGCAATTACTTTACACGCTTGCTAGTTCTTAACACTCCAAATTCTGACCGTTAAGAACTGCCACGCAAGTAAAGTAATTACTCAGGAACTTTGAAAGTTTGGTGCAAGTCAGCATAAGTGTTTTCCAACTATTTACTAATATTGCTTATATTAAGATAATTAACTACTGATAATAAAGGGTTGGCTGGTAGAGAGTGCCTTTAGGCATTAAGACCATCCTTTGTGCAATGTGCTTATAAGATTTAAAGAGTAGAATTACTGAATAACTAGACAATAATTTTATAATAATGGATGTTTGTTACTCAATCATGCTCAAACTACCAAACTGATTTGGTTGAAAATTGGTACATTACTATACTACATGGGCAAAGCCGCAGGCTATAACCAGCTGATACCCACTTCTTCGTTTGCGTTGCGAATTAACAAAATTCCTTTCTTAGTAAATACGCATTTTCAGCTCATAACAAACGCACCTTCCAAATCTCATATCTCTATGTTCAGTGGTTTGACCTAATCATTGTCTGTCAGTCAGTCAGTCAAGACCAGGGTTCGAAAATATCCGATATTTATTATAAATATCAAAATATCGGATATTTATGATCAACCTTGATCAAACTTGATATATATCAATTTTGTATGATAGCCATACTATTACTTTATTGTATTATTTATGAATACTATTTGCATATGTGTTACAAAAACATACTAAAATTATAAAAATATTTTATTTATTTAGGTACTTACTAAAATCAGACAAATGAAACCAAAACATAAAACATAAAATCATTTTTTAGATCAGGCAAAATCAACGAAAAAACATAAAATCTTTTATATCAAAAAGTCAACTCAAATATATAAAACCTTTTTTTATTAATTCTTATCAGTCAATAGTAAATTTTTTTAGAGTAACAAACGCTATAATTACTTAATACTATGATTTTTTTAAACCATTTTTGTATTGCAATATTTAAAAAAAAAAACATTTGATATATATTAGCTTGATATATATCAGACATATATCTTGATATATATCCATTGATATATATTCTCGAACCCTGGTCAAGACTAAGCTATTTATTAATTTGTATATATATATTGATTATTTTTTATTTGTCAGCTTTGAGTTTCTCATTGAGCCTTGTCAGCCTTGTAATGGTACTTACTTTACTGCTCGCTCACACATAACCGCTTGGCAGCCGAATACTATTTTTCTTGTGATGGAAAACCCCAAACAAGTTGGAAGTTTATGAAAACGAAAACTTATAAGAAACAAGACAGACAAAAATAGCCCTATTAGATTGCCAATGACCAGGAAGAATCCATTGATATCTCATTTATCTAGGAAATCTATACTTTATATAGCTTTTAAAAAATAAATTCGCAGCTTACAGCCGCCATATAATAACTTTCCGTACGAAAATAAAATTAACAGTCGTGTTTTTATCCCATTGCAGCTTAGCACTTTCTTTCGTGACTTGTGTGTATGGAGTTGGCTATTCACTGGTGATCATCTCAATATTATTCCATCAAATACTTTGCAACTTCATTCCTAAATATACAGGTGAGTTAAAATGTACCTAAACATGCATGCACTTTTCAAAAAAGCTTTTAGAACACAGAAAAATAATACAAAAGATAAAGGTACTTACCATTTATAAATATGGGTTAAAACATTCGAAACCAAAAACAAAAACATACAGATAGTAGAAAACAATGGCAAATATGAAAAATTACCAGTGGTCCTACATTGAATTTAAAATAGTAAAGTTTTTTCTTGTCGCAAATTTTTTTCACCTAAATATAATATCTTATTTGTCAATCTAGGTTTAGTATGAACAACGACGAACTAAATGAGTAACATTATCGATGAGTAACATTCATATATTAACTTGCTAACAAACTTAGGTACGTCTTAATTAACTTCGTTGTTAAAAATGCTACGTATTTATTCCACTTTGTTTTACTTTTCAGAACCGCAATGGAGGAGATTGGTAAATGTTTTGAATGTTTGAGAATAAAGCTGCTCATTCTCAGTAATATTATTAAGTCATAAGTTTCATTAATTCTTCTTTAGCTACATATCTATTGAGATAGCCAATTACTATATAAAATGAATGTATTTTTAAACGAATGTACGTTTGACGTACAGTAAGCATAATATAATTGACGTTTACTATATATAGAGGAGATTATCAATTAACTATTTTCTAGAATAAAATCTCAATTAAATTGGTAAGTAAGTGATTTACTCGATTCAATTGTAATTTGTAGGTAATTGTCAGCTAGATAAGTTAAGTGAGTGAAGTTGTGACATTTGGGTAGGTTACTATAGGTACTTGCCTTCTAAAAAAAAATTAGGCGCTTTTTAGTGAAAATGAGTGCTGCCCGGTCGGTGGTCCAACTATAGGTATAAACTAACTGCTCAATACGCAAGAAAATCACGAGGAGTTTTCTTTCCTCTCTTAAAACTCGTGGAAAATGTTTAGGTTTTTCGTTAGGAAAATTTTGTTGTTTCTTGACCTTGAAAAATATTAGGTATAAGTGATTTCAGTCGGTTTCAGATTACTGGATTCATCGCTTGTATTTGGTTCTATATGCGCGACAACGAGCGTATAAAAAAAGCCGCGCGAGACGTCTCATGCTACTGACACTCACTAGAAAAATCCGAGCGTTACCGCCGCCGGTATACGCGCCTATAGAAACTCATCAGTTTCTATACGATACAATACAATATACGCGCGTTAGGCTTCTGAAGTTTCGCAAGTACCAATCCGCCCGTATACGCGCGGCAAAAATACGCTAGTCTGAAACCGCACTAAAAAGGCCTAGATATTTGAGTAGAAACATATCACAAGGACAGTATCTATGTATAGTTTATTAGACAAAAAAATCTAACATCTAGTGTAGGTTGCTAACAATACAAATTTTAAGTAAAGGTAAGTATTGTTTATAGATATTGTAAAATAATTTAGATTACTTAAGTATTATATTGAACCTTACCTACTAAGTCATAAAGTAGTCTATATTTATTGTAATGGATGCCAATTATTTCCCTGGAATTATATTTATTTAAAAGTTTTTTGTATTAATTTTTGTAGAAATGAATTTTGTAAATAGGAACACGTTTTGGGGACTTAACAAGATTATGTATGTAAATACGTGTTGGCTATTGCTCGACAAAACTATTCTAATCGCTAACTTTTCATCTACTTTTATGTAAAACATTTTCTAATTGTACGTAACACACAACACTTGTGCATCTAACCTAAACACAATCTAGGCAAGAGCAAGTTAACGAAAATATAATTTAAATTCAAGCATACCTAATTAATTCATCAATATTCAATTTAATCATACTTATGTCATTCAATTGAATGCCTAGGCGGTTGATTAAATTGCGCCATTCAATCGAATACCAAGCCGTTGTTTGTTTGGTAGGAAAAATATGCCAATAATTGTTTGATTCAGGCGTTACTTTGCGGAAATCCATAAATATTAATAATTAGTATAAATATATATAGTAATAATTCCGCTTAACTTCCAAACAAAGGTTAAAAGTTAAGCGGAATTATTACTATATATATTTATACTATTTATTAAAAATATGCGAAGACACAAATTGTAGGTAAGTAAGTAAGTACTTCTTTACCAGCTTATAGTTACTTTCAAGATCTTGTTTTGTGCTACGCGCCAATCGTTGACATTTGGAAATGTATAAAGCACTCGTTTCTCGCTATAAAATTAATCCTCTGGTGGAGTGTAGTCTGGTACCACTTGTAATACTTTATCTCGCCACCTGGCTTTTCTCGCATCTTGCTCCCGCTTCAATGCATTCAGCGCCGGCAAAGTTCTCCAGCACGTGAAGGCCTTGAACACCAAATTGCTGTAAAGAAATATGTTTTTCACACCACCTGCTCGACAATGTCCAATTACATATCATGCTATCATCAAGGTAAAGCAAAGCATTACCTCTCAAGGGAGGTAATGTTGTATGAAACTCCCAAGGGTTGTAATGTGATTTGAATTTGGAACGTCAAATTCGTGTGGAAACTCGTGGAAAACTCTAAGTAAAAGAACGCCCAATATGGCATTGTAAAAAGGTTTGTTCGAAAATCGAACTGGCCACTCATAAAAAAAAAGTAAAACGGCGCGACTTCAAAGATTGTGAAACAAAAGATGGTGTTCGCTGCTGGAGCCCTGGTTTTTTATTACCTCGCAGAGGTGTGAAAAGTAGAGTATGCTCCTCTGGGATAAAGCCTGTCTTCGTCTTGGGTAGCTTGAACCCCTCGCGTCACTAAGGACTCTACATAACTCGTCCCTCGTTAGCTCAGGGTTCAATATGCCACCCGTGACATAAGACACTGCTTTATCCCCTCAGTGCATAATCTACTATTATAACAAGAAGCAAGAAAAGGAAGACTTACGGTTCATTCAAGGATCCTAGTCTACTGCTGCGTTGAATGTGGGGTACACTACATTCAAAGTTACTATGCCTCAATTTATTTGTATGGCATTTATTTCCTACGCATTCATCATAATGAGTGAAGATGTGCGTTGTTTTCTATTTACTCTACCTTTTTTTATCAAACAAATTCTACAGTTCATTCGTACCCGTTATGATAAGCAACAGCTCTATTCCACTTCATCTCCTGTTCCGCTTTGATAACTTCAATTCCTTGCCGGAACTTCCTGAATGCAAGTTGCGTCACGTAAAGATCGTAGTAATCATCCGCCACTTGCTTCTTTTGCACGTATTGATAACAATTCTGGAATATTAAACAATATATTACAACATAAATCTACGTAAACTTTTCAGTTTTCCTTTGAGACAGTAGGTATCGCAAAGTATAGTCCGTGACTGTGTAGAAGATGACACCTGATCTGAACCATGGAAGCATGCACCTTTCGCACTAATGAGGTTCACTTCTCTTATCCCTTTCGCAATTAACCTAAGATATGAACCTATGATAATGTCTATGAAACGAGCTGTTAGGTTATATAAATTGTTCTACTACTATAGGTACAAGTATTTCATACCCGCTTGAACCCTGCAAATGCTCTTTGCAGTGCTTTCTTCCGATAAAATTCATCTGCTTTAAAGTTCCTTTCAAACCACATATCTTCTGTATACCACATCCAATTCAGAAAGACGTTATTTTTTAGTTGAAAAACATAATGCGCTTTGGCCTTCTCCATGTTATCCCGTCGTATATCCAGTAATATTTTGAAAGGTGTTATGCCGTACTTTGCCTTCAGACATTTTTCGTAATGCAAGTCTGCCATGACAATGAGTCCACGTAATCTGGCGGCAAATTGTTTTTTCCTGATGCTCTCTATTTTCTCACGCTTCCTCTTCTCTTTCAACTCTTTCAGCTGTTGCATCTTCTCTTCTTTGTCCATTTCTGCTTTGGCTATTTCCGCCTAAAATATAACATTTATTTTTAATCAAGCCCCAGTAGTATCTCTAACACCAAGATAAGTATCTCCAGTTGACTAACAAGCAAATAGGATTATGAATTTATCATTACCTGCTGCTTCAGCCTTACTCGTTCTTCTTCCATTTGTCTTCTTCTCTCACGTATCATAGCATGCTTCTCTTCTCGCTCCCGTGCTCTCTTCTCCATTCTTTTCAAAAACTGTGGCACTTTCAGACAGTGTAAAACTAGAGAAGTTTCTGAAAACAAAAACAAATTTTTTTTTTCCTCCGCTGGCCTCCTGGCTTCTATCCAGGATATAATTATTATTATCATCCATTTATCGTGTGATGGGTTGTATTTCGTGGCGTTGTATAAGATCGGAACCGATGTGCCGGTACAGCCGCTACTCAATCTATTAAGTGTTTTAATTATTTTATTAAATATACTGAAACCTACCTTCTATGTCGTTTAGTTTTAACTCATTGGTCAAGCACTTTATTTTGGGTCTCAGTTGACGATCTATTTCATTGTAAGCTTTGCGCACTTCATCCCTCATGTTGTCGACTGAGCTTCGAGAAGCTTCAATGATTTTGTTGTATTTCAGTTCTTCTATCATTCGATTTTGTTCTTCGAGCTTGGCTCTTTGGAGAGCGATGATGTGCTTTTGCCATTTGTATCTGAAAGAGTGTTATTATGTTTGTACGCACGGTCAATCCAAAATTATGTTTCTATGTCTATCCTCAGCAAGATATCGAATTCGAATCTCCACTACATAATCCCAAGCGAAATTACCTGCGCTGGTATGTATTGTAATCCTGAGCCTGCTGCTTCGCTTTTTTGACTGATTCGTTTGGTTGGTCCATATTCATTTTCTTTTTAGTCAATTTGTCAAAGAAATTGTTTAGCGTAGCTTGCCTTTGTTCGTCTAAATATTTCTTCTTACTATTCACAAATTGTTTCCATTTCTCAACATACTTCTTCAGTATCGTTTCGTGGTGCTGACTTATTTTTATTTTTATCGGATTAATACATAGAAAATTACCCATGTCTTCAGAAACTCTAGGAACAAAGGTTGTTTTATCGATAGTCGTTTCTTCAATACACTGGACATGTCCATTAGATCTAAATGTCTCTTGATCATTATCGGTGCTGTGATTGCTGCGGTGTGATTTAGGTGACAACGCCATCATAATCAACAAGGACTGTAAATCGTCCTCTATTGCAATATTTCCTTGTGTGCAATCATTGAAAGCGTTAGAAGGTAGCTCAGTATCATGCCCTACTTCGTCAAAGTGAGGGGATTCTATAACGCAAGAATACTTGCATTCTACTCTCAGTATTTCTTCATTTTCGAATTCGTCGATTTCTGGCGAGATTCGTTCAATAGCTTTAACTGTTTCTATGTTTTTGGCATTGTGATATTTAATAACATTATTTGGCTTGTTAATTTTGAAATCGCTATCACAACTTATCACCAAATTATTCAATTCATCTGTAATCTCTTGCAAATAAAACTTTTTCTCTTCTTCGATGTCTCTCGCATTACCATTTATCAATGACTTTTCCTTACTTGTTATAGCTTTTGATTTTGAAGAGTCTATGTACTTCAACATAATCCTATTCTTGAGATCTATATTATGAAAGCTGTTGCGTATCTTGACTATTTCCTTGTTGAACTTACAGGTGTCTTTCGGCCGCCTTAGAACTTTTCTGAAAAATTATGATAATAAAATGTAGAGTCATCATTATAATTCACTTTTTTTTCAGTTGTAGTTTTATATATTGTTTTAAAGCTTCACCTACCGTTGACTAATGTTGTTTTTTAATACACCACCGCCGCTACATGCACTCACATGCGTATCCTTTATCTGAAAAATATATTAGTGTTTTTTCTTAAAACCTAAAAAGCCTGCAACGCAAACGGGAACGCATCTTTTTCAAAGTACCTAGTTAGCTTCTATATTGTGTAGAATAAATTAGTAGGTAAGTATTTATCTGTTTGCAAATTAAATCATTCTACATCAAGCACATAAAAACAATAATCTACACCCAATCTACCTAATACTTAATACTTATCTACGCCGAAAAGTAAGTATGTAGGTAGGTAGGTAACAATTTTGATATACTGAAATGAAACGACCCTATCCACCCCTCCATCCACCATCTTACCCTTTATTCGTTTCAGCGTTGCCGTTGTAGGTACTAAAATCAAACGTTTCATTACCAACATTAGATAGCCAAACAAGTTGAAAGGGGCGTCACGCTTTCGTCATAAATTATACCTATGTCATATCAAGATGAGATGTAGCTTTCACCTTTTGGGAAATGGAGGAAAAACCGCAAGAAATCAGCAATCACGCAAGGAAAGGCTATGCTGAGAATAACAAGTAAGTATGTCGTCTCGCCCGTAGGCCTCCGTCTTGGCTTACTTACTTACTTGCCCTCCGAAGCACGCAATAAATAGTATGAATTTTGGGCCTAGATAGCCAAATCCGAAAAGTAGAAGACACAAAGAAATATCTCAGGATTGATTTTGTTATCTATTATTCTAACTACCTATATATTCTGTAGGTACTTATTAAATACGGTAAGTAAGACGGCTAGGTACCTAGTATCTATCTATATCGTGGCCGGATCATTGAATTGACCATTTTATGAAATGGCCAGCTAAAATTAGCCATATCGTTCGAACGTCAACTTTTGATGATATGGCCATAACATGTAGCGTTTCCAATTTCCAGGATATCAATGCACAACCTGATTGTAATTACAGTTTTTTTAAGGCTATTAAAATTGGAAATAGAGCCATTTTATGAAATGACCAATTCAATGATCCAGCCACAACATCTACTATAATCTAGAGCAGTAGGTAGGTACTTAGGCTATGAGAGCTCTTAGGGGTACGGGTAGGTATTAGGTAGGTACATTTTAAAGCCTTTCCTTTTACTACAGAGAAACTCACTATCAACGACAGTTCTACCACCTACTTTCTGCCTACTCTACCAACTCTACTTACTATTTTTAGAAAGCTGAAATGTAGGTAGATTGAAACTTACTGAGTTTCTTCTCATTTCCATTCGTAATGGTATTGCTGGTACATAATCAGGGCATAGTTTGCTAAGGTCGTCCTCGTCAAAAATATTTTTATTCAGTAAATAATCTTCCATCACGTAAAATCACGTTGCTAAGAAAATGTTTTTTCAATAAATTATTATATATGGTAAGGTAGGTAGGTAGCGAACGAACGAACGAACAAAACTATTGAGAAAAGATCCTAGATTGTCTATCTCACGTTCCCGCCAAAACTTCGTAGGATGATTGATTGCATGGGGAGTTTTGGCGGGAACGTGAAAATGAAAGGATGGCGGCATTGCAATAATTGCTAAAACTTGTGTTGTTTTGAGAGTTAAGGTGTAGAAATGGTGGTTTTTTACCCATTAAGTGCTTGTGAACGTGTATTAGTGTTGGTGAATAGTGTAATGCTGTAAAACGTGACTTTTCGTGCTGCCTCCAAAACTCCATAGAAACATCTAGTAAAGTGGCCACCACCACCACTTTACAGGGGCATGACTTGACTTACCGACTAGCTGACCGATGCACTGATGACCAATGACAAAAATAAATAATAATTCACGTATGATATATAAATTACTATAAAAATAATAAAATAATAATAACAAGGCAGTATGGTCGTAATAAGACGTTAGCCTCCTAAAATAAGGAAAAAAAAATTATTTCATGGTTAATTCACTGTCAATGTCAAGTTTCAAAATAAATATTTATATTTGTTTACATTTATTTATTCGTCTTGTTCGGATAGAAGTAGATTTAATTTTTAAAGTATTTGAGACTAGGTACGATAGATAGTGATAAATAGTTTTGGAGAAACAAATCAGATGTATCTTCCTTTTTACAATGAATCTGAAAGGAAATATTATTTTAAAGTTTCAGGAAAACTATGTTTTTTTACTGTCGCGGCTCCGTTGTACGCATTTATTACTTGTGTCCTTATAACAATGTACAAAGACTTCGAACAAGCAAATAATACTCATTGTAAAGTTCCAAATATGTTTCCTTCAATATCGGCTTCGATAGGAAACTACGAGCCACAAAGTACCATTTGGAAAACTGCTATCTATTTACATGCCCCTGTTAGGTTTTTCATGGTATATCTACGGTGGGATTATTTCAAAAGAGTTATTAGAAAAGACTGTGATATTATTATTAACTTAGCAGTTTGTTTAAATACTGTGGAGAACTTGGCCCTACTAGGACTGACTCACTGGACATCATTAAGACACTACCGTAAGCTATTATCTGAAGAGTTTTGTTGAATTCAAATTCAAAAATACTTCCTAAATAAATATATATTTTTTTGTTCACAGCAAATCATGAAAAATGTTTTAAAACATTTATCGGTACATCAGTGTTCTATAAGCTATTTGCATGTATATTGCTAACTAAGTACAGAAGAAGGAATATAGTGACAAAAAAAGAGAAGCAATCCATCAGATGGAAATGGAGGTTCTTCTCAGTAAATGTAATATCATTCGCATTTGCTGCTTACTTCTTCTTGAGACATAATAGATTATGTGAACCCTATGGTAAGTTGACTGCCAATATAACTTGTCCATTAGCTTAGCTTGTGATAGTAAATATGAAAATAATGATATAATAAGTGTACATAATATTATTTTTGTCTTGTTGCAGTTTATTCAATGTTCGGCTTTGCAGAATACATAGTGGTGATTAGCAATATAGCATTCCATCTGACAACGGTATATGATCTCCAAATAAGGTTTATATACTTCAGCAAGCAAGGGATAAATACCGACTTTTTATGAATGAGTATCCTAGATTAATTTCTAAAAGGTACATGCATGGTAATTAGAATAATTGTGGTTTTGTATAATGTCTGTTTTTATGTAGAAACATTTATTTATAATGTAAAGTTTTAAATGATGCTAGACTAATAGGAAAATAGTACAAATAGTCAGTTTGATTGTTTAATTAATATATTTATAAACCATGTCATCTTGATATGAAAGGAATAGTAAACATGAAAGGAGACATTATTTCATTTAAAATGTTAAATGCATTTTACATAAAATTATATTTTTACATAAACTATATATTTTTATGAACTGTAAATGATGTCATTATTATGACAAGTTATTAGCACCCTTTTACTTAATTCTTAGTTCAAAGAATCTTGCTCAGACCTTGTGTAATGCTACAGCTACATTAGTGCTTATCTGTGAATATTCGAACTATCGCGGCAAGTGTGGCAGAGTAGTTTCATCGCGATGTATTATTATTATTTATGGGCGAATACGAAATAGTTGATTGCATATTGTTAGAATGAACATCATACACAATGTTTTTATCACAACACGAATTATTGCACGATAATGTAGCCCCAGCATAAGACTTATGATACAATAAGTTAATTAATTTGAGCAAGATGTTGACATACTTTTATACTTATATTTAAATTACATTTGGATAAACTAATAATTTATTACTACACTTAGGTATTCGAGCAATATTTTTTTGTGTGGTTTATCTAGGTTTTTTACTCAGGGCATTGATGAAACAGTTAATACTCTATACTTACCTACTATAAATGTATGTAGTTAGAAGTATAATGCCAACAGCAATAAAATATTATCATCATCATCATATCAGCCCTTAGACGTCCACTGCTGGACATAGGCCTCCCCCATGATTCTCCACGACGAGCGGTCTCGAGCCTTCTCCATCCACCGACTTCCAGCGACCGCAACTATGTCGTTAGTCCATCGCGTGGGGGGGCCGTCTTACACTGCGTCCAGTTCGTAATAAAATATATGACAACTAAAAAAAAAGTTAAATATTTATATAATAAACTTAAAATTAAGCCAAAAGCTTTTTCTAAATAAAAATAATTCAATTGTAAATATTATCTTTACATTTCTAAGCTAAATATTGTCGAATAGTCAATTTTTGAGATTCTGACAATCGAATTTGTTTCATATCAGTGACAGAGAAGACAAAAGTTGTAATGATGTTTTAAAAAACCCTAATGCTCAGATCACACGTTATATTATATAAACATAGGGCAGAGTGATCGGCTGACCAATTGACGTAAGCTATCACTGTCTCGGCCGAGTACTCGGTACGTGTGATCTAGGCATATCAAACTGAAAGATAACCCTTCTGTGACGGATGTGATAGAAATTCAATTGTCAGAATGTTCTGTGATCGGGCGTTTAGGGCCACTGTACTTAGCTATTCTGCTAGTTAGATATAGCTATACATTGGTGTTTATGTTTCACTATATTTGATTTTGAAGTGGTCATCCATTTTGTCTGCGATCATCAAAGCGATAGCAAGTGATGAAGTGGCTCCAGGAGATGGAGCATTTCTGCAGTGCAACACTCTGCTGCCGATGGCGCCCGCGCCGGGTTGAGAATCAAACACGAAGTCTTCTATTAGGGTACCTGGAAAATTTTGATTGGTTTTACAATCCTATTCTCTATTGCAATTGCCCCTTACCACATTATGGGTGCTACGTTGTCCTACCATCTTCAAGTCAATTCATCAAAATTCAAGTCTGTGTGTTTATGATGGTTTGACAGGGGCTCATAGTGGACATAGGTACTCTACTTCTTTATATACTTTACGATTGGAAGCTTACGAACAGCACATAATCAGGTAGTCATGTAGTGTGGATGAATACAAATTAAGCTACCTATTTTTCTGCATTCTATCCTGCGTCAATACAAGTCCAAGGAAAACTTAATTGGGTATTGCTGTTACCCATATCAATAATAACAGCGAGGATAATAAACATTAGGTAGCCACTTTTTGAATTATGTATGATGAATTAATTATAATAGCCACTTTTTAAGTTCTAATGAAAATCTTCTGAAAAACTATAATAAGTCATAGAAATCTGTAATGTGGTTTACCATCTTTTCCCATAGCCTGAGCCCTGACCCCAGCTGGACCCATTTCGCAATCAGCAGTTGTGAGATTTTGTATGTACTTCTGTACTTGCTTAACTTGCAGAGACTTAATTGCTGAACGCAACATTTCTTGTGCTCCAAATGATGCATATTTCATTGCCAGTTTTCGGAATCCGGAAAACGCCAATATATCTTTCAACTCTGTGTAATTTACATCACTCCATCTGAAAACAAAAAGAGCTTTCTTTAAAATAATAATAAAGTAAGTAGGTACTGGTGTTGAAGTCTGGTTCTGCTTACTAGTTATTCTTATCAAGATGATGAAACAAGTACAAATGGTCACTATCTAAAATAAACATGTTATGCATGACCTTCAATGGAATATAAATATAGAATGTGATCAAATTAGCACTTACTTGTATCCTTCTTTGCAGAATGCTAAAATTGCGTTTGGTCCCACTATGATACGTCCATCTATCCTAGGTGTCAAATGCACACCTAGGAAAGGGAACCTCGGGTCAGGCACAGGATAAATATTAGTCTTCACTAAACTACTTTTGTTGGGGACTAGATACAAATATTCTCCTCTGAAAGGTATAACCTTTGGTTCCTCGGGACAACCCGTCAACATGGCTACTGTGTCAGAATGCAAGCCACAGCATGTGAGAACATACTTTGCTTGGATTGTGTTCTTCTTGGCATCTGTTAGAAGAACAGGATAATCTGCGTTCTGGGCTTCAGCAAACTTCTTTACTTCAAAATTAAGATAGGGTTGTCCACCAAATTTCACAAAATCTTTAACATAATGCTGTGTGACATCACCCCAACTCACAATACCTGTATGGGGTGACCACAGAGCTTGAATACCTTTGCTATATGGTTCAATCTCTCTCATCTCTTTCTCATCCATCAGTTTAATATCTTTAACTCCATTTTGCAGTCCCCGCTCATATAAACCAAGAAGTCTAGGGACCTCTGCTCTCTCTGTTGCCACTATTAATTTGCCACATTTAGAATACTTTATTCCTTGTTCATCAAAATATTTATAAGCCAGATCAAGACCTTGTACACATAGCTTTGCCTTCAAAGAGCCAGGTTTGTAGTAGATGCCAGCATGTATGACACCACTATTATTGCTGCTCTGGTGACAAGCAAAAGCATTTTCTTTTTCTATCAGAGCTATTTTGAGCCCTCTATGTCTCTTAGCCAGTTCTCGGGCTGATGCAGAACCAACAATACCTCCTCCAATTACAACTATATCAAAGCGTTCAGGAATTCCAGTGCTATATCTGAAAGTGACACATTATTTGCTATTATTGGATACGAAAATGGTTAGCGTATATTTTTCCTACTAATCTATTAGGTACTGTACCTGAGGAAGAACTCATCATATGAAATATTTAAGTACATACATAAGTAGGTTCAGTACCTACCATGACTGAATACCCACATACATTAATTGAGCTACATGTTTACAATACCTAGACCTCTAGACCTAGGTACATACCTTTTAGAATAGTCTTTGTTTATTGCTGACACAAGTGTTGTTGTTGTTGCTCTTCTTGAGATGCAGCGAATTTTAGAAAACTTGCTGATGATAGTCATGATTAACATTGAAAGCAACGCTCTGTAGGCTGATAATACTTAATTTTTTAACACCAGTATAATTCCATTTGCGCTCAAGTATGTGCACAGATTTATCAGAGTACCAATGTCCGTGATTTAGATTTATCTAGCAGTAGTTTTTATTAAGTTGTAAACGAACAATACATCAAAATTATTGGACAACTTACGAGTTACGTCTTACGTTAACGAGCACGAATTTGATTGGTGTGTTGTTTACTGTACTGTACTGTACTGTTTATATTCTTGACCAAGACGCAAATAACGGCAATCAAGATGGCAACACATAATTTACCCAACGATCTAGCTATAGCTATTTGGAAACTAGATATACTTTTTCTCTTTGTGGTCGGGCCAAGCCGTATTATCCAAAACTCCTTGCTCCAAGCAAAGTGACACTTGGCGACAAAAGGTACGACTCTCACTTGACCAATACAATGAAATAAAAATAATATAGCATTGTTATTGATCTCAAAATGGAAATTAATGGTCTACTTCACTTAGGCAGAATTAATTAATGGTATCCTAATTCTGTACTTTGCAGTTTGTGTACAAAACTACAACAAGTTTGTTCAAAAACAACACCTACCTAACCTAGCCTATCCTCGGCCTCTTCTATAGAAATCGGATCGAACATATATAAGTTCCTGCGTATGATGCTGGACACTTCAATCGCAACGAATGCGGATATCAATATATGGTGAATGGACCTACAAAATACTGTGTACCTCAACGTGTAAAAATGACAAATTCGTTTCATTATTCTCTTAGAGATTCTGATTACAAAAACAGCATTTTTACTGGACTCTCTCAATTCCAAAAAGTAAGTACCGAGTAGTACTTCTATCTCAATGGTACATATATACCTAAGTATCTTCCCTTTCCCCGTTACGGTACGTTATCTAGATAAATGGTCAAAAATAATCCTTTGTCAATATGTCAATGTTTATAGTTAGTATTTTAGTTATAATAAAGTCAATGTTTGTAGCTAGTATTTTAGATGTTTTGTAAAAGCGTATCATATACTATATTATAGTATCATCATCATCACCAGCCCGGAATCACCCACTGCTGGGTCACAAGGCATCCCACGTATATGCCACATGGAGAGAAAGTACCTTGAATATTGTAGATGGATCATTTTACTTAAATCAAGACATTATTTGAATTTAAAAAACTATATAAACTGCATTCATAGATATTTAAATAATTACATGGTTGAACCAGAAATCGAACCCGTTACACGAGAAAAATAATGGTGTGATGCCTATTATTTGGTTCATTCAATTGTTTTCAATACTTTTGATAGCATAATATATACCCAGTTATGGTTTAATAATTTCTCAAATAAATGTTTGCAAACTTAAACTATAATAAACTAATTTATTTATTAGATGATGATGATGATTGCAGAAAACTTATCTGGGCTTGTGTTTGGGCACTCACTTTTTCTGAATAATTATAAAGTTAAAATAATATTTCAATTTACTGTTTCCCAGAATGAAGAGTTTGTAGATCTCACCTTAGCAGCGGATGGATGTTTCATCAAAGTTCACAAGAATCTTATAGCACTTGTCAGTCCGTATCTTAAAAGTATACTCAAGTCTATGCCAGGTCAATCTCCAGTCATATATCTAAATGTAAGTAATTTTTCGAAATGTTAAAAATACAATACCTGAGGATTTCATTCAAATGGATTGATGCATCTTGACATTACATTAGAACTGTGTTAGTTCCTAAAGATAGTAAAAGTGAAGTAAATGTGATTTAGCAATCTATTTCAGTTGGATACAATAATAAATAAAGTAGGAGTTTCATGTGTTCCAGCCTGGATTAGGTTCATACATTCCTTATGCTTAAAACACACACACACAGTAATCAAAACCCTATGTAAAAAAATACTTATATAAAACCATGTTCCTCTTTCAGAATGTACACGAAAAGGAGCTTACGTACTTGTTAGAGTACATTTATCGAGGAGAAGTAACTGTTCCTGTAAAATCTATAGATGCATTTATCCAGTTGTCAAAATCCTTGCATATTATTGGCATTCAGGACATTGTACTACCAGAACGAAGATTAAAGGTAAGCTAAAATTATGCCTATTGCCTGCAGCTAATAAGCCCCGCCTGCGTGGTTTCGATATGAAAAATAGGCCAGCCAATGGCTTTTTCCACGTCATATACTATACCCATGAGCTACAAACATCTATTTATCCACCCTCACAAACCTCCGCATTCATAATAAGAGCTGCTGTTTAGGTACCACTCTGCCTGTGTGGTATCAAATAGATATATCATAATATTATTTTCTAGCTGTTATGTATAAAACATGGCTACTTGTCAAACCTTCTTGTTGAATAAGGTTGATCAAGTAGAGGCACTGAGGGTAGATTATAAAAACGCTCTCGCGATTTTAGTGTTGATTTGCTACCTAGCACAATACATCAATTTACATAAATTATGGTGTTTTATTGGACATAACAGTGGCGACTTGGATTAAACGTGAACCATGACGCATAAACTAGTGAAATTCAATGAATTCAATGTAAAAACAGACAATTGGGACAATTACGTCGATCGATTAAATTATTGTTTCGAGGCGAATGGAATCGCCGAAGAAACAGTGAAAAGAGCAAACTTTTATACAATATGTGGCGTTCAAGTGTTCGAAACTCTTCTCGCGCTCATCACACCGAAGAAATCCAGTGACGTGACCTTCTCCGAGATCGTCACCACATTGACGAAACATTATAGTCCGAAGCCGAATGAAATATCCGTGTCGTACAAATTCTACAAACGTGACCAAGCACAGAATGAAACGGCCGCCGAGTACATCGCTCAACTGCGGAAAATCAGTGCCGGATGTAATTTTCCAAACCTGGAACGTATGCTACGGGACAGAATGGTGTGTGGCATGAGCGATCGTGGGTTGCAGTACGAACTGCTGAAGAGAGACAATCTCGTATACAAGGACGTGGTGGACGCCATGCTGTCGGCCGAGAGCGCGGGCCGCGACGCGCGCTTCATCCAGGGCACCGCGCCACCGCCGCCGCCGCCCTACGCGACGCCTCCGTCGTACACCGCCGCGCCGAACGAGCCGTCCGCCCCCGAGCCGATGGATGTCAATGCAGTGAAAGCAAAATCAAATTTTCGTCTCTGCTATCGATGCGGGGACCGACACGGTGGTGAATGCCGCTTTCTCAACGCGGTATGCAACTATTGCAAGAAGAAAGGCCACATCGAAAAGATATGCACGGCCAAGAAGAAAAACAGTGGAAAAGTGAACTTCGCCTACGAAGATTCTGAACCCCAACTGAACGGGATCTACAACGTGGACGGTGCGCGCACGCGCGTGCCCGCCTACGAGCTACGAGTGCAGCTGGACGGCGTGCCCGTCACCATGGAGGTGGACTCGGGCGCCGCCTTCTCCCTCATCAACGAGCACACGTGGTCACGCCTGCGCCCCCGCGCCGCGCCGCGCCCCCTGCACAGCCGCCTGCGCACCTGGACCGACGCGCCCGTCTCCGTCCTCGGACAAGCTACGGTGTCGGTGCAGTATAGAGACATTAATCGTGAACTGAGTGTAGTCATAGCGAAGGGTACGGGCCCGAATCTCATAGGGCGTGATTGGTTTAAGGCTTTTAAAATTTCAGTGAGCGTACATAAAATTCTTGACGTAGATATGACCGCGACTAACAATATACTGGCAAGGCATAGTGAGGTTTTTAGAGACGAGCTCGGTACCTACCGAGGGGACCCCGTTGCGATCCAGGTAAAAGCGGAGGCTGTACCGAAATTTTTGAAAGCTAGGGCGGTTCCGTACGCTATAAAGGACAGGGTTGAACAGGAGATAGATAGGTTGGTGGCGGAGAACGTTCTTCGTCCCGTGTCATTTTCGGAATGGGCGACGCCGGTCGTTCCGATTATTAAGAAAAACGGTGCCATACGTCTCTGCGGAGATTATCGTAGTACGGTGAATCAGGCTACAGAGTCGGATACCTATCCTATGCCGACTGCGAGCGAAGTCTTCGCTACAATTTCTGGGGGAAAATTTTACACGACCCTCGATTTAGACAGAGCGTACACACAAGTGGTGGTCACTGACGCTACCGCGCGACTTTTAACATTAAATACGTGTAAAGGTCTTTATACAGTACACAGGCTAGCGTTCGGCGTCAAGGCGTGCCCCGGGATATTCCAGAGACTGATGACGGCGTTGCTGGCGGGCGTGCCCGGAGTCGCCGTGCTGATCGATGACGTCATCGTGAGCGGCCGCACCATGCCGGAGATGACGCAGCGCCTAGACGCAGTGCTGGACCGGATCGAAAAGGCAGGTCTACGCCTCAACGGAAGCAAATGTAAGTTCGCTAAGGAGCGAGTGGAATTTTTGGGTTTCGTCATCGACGCCGACGGTATACACCCTGCATCGAGTAAAGTCGAGTCAATCCAGAATACCCCGGAACCCAAAAATGTCCAACAACTACAAGCGTTTCTTGGGTTGTATAATTTTTACGAGAGGTTCATACCTCATAAGGCCACAATACTCGAGCCTCTACACAGATTGCTCGACAAGTCACACGACTGGGTCTGGACTGACCGAGAGCAGGACAGCTTCGACACGGCCAAGCGGCTGTTGACTTCCGAGCTGACCCTCGTGCACTACGACCTGGAGAAGCCGCTGGTTCTCACCTGCGACAGCTCCGAGTACGGCGTGGGCGCCGTGCTGGCGCACGTCATGCACGACGGGCAGGAGCGCCCCGTGGCCATGGGCTCGCGCACGCTGCACACGCACGAGCGGCGCTACTCGCAGCTGGACAAGGAAGCTACCGCCATCATGTTCGGAGTCAGTAAGTTTCACAACTACTTGATGGGCAGGTCTTTTCAGATAGTCACGGATCATAAACCTTTACTGGGGATATTTGATCCGAAGCGGCCCATACCGAACGTATTGTCACCTCGCCTCACAAGAATGGCATTAGTACTAACTTCACACAGTTATGACATAACATACAAACCCGGGCCACACATAGGCCATGCCGATGGTTTGAGCCGCTGGCCACAGCCTGTGCTGGAACAACCGGAACCGCAACTCTGCGACATACTGCTGATGGCGGAGGCCCCGGATGACTTCCCGATCGATGTCGATCAAATCGCAGCCGCTACAAAGCGCGACAGAATTCTTTCTCGGGTGAGTCATTACATATTATCCGGTTGGCCAGCCAAGGAGTCGAATGATCAGCTACGTCCATACTGGCTACATCGCTCCGAGCTATCGCTACACCAAGATTGCATCCTCCTCGGCTGTCGCGTATTGGTGCCGCCGTCGTTGCGAGATGCTGTGTTGCGCGCTTTACACAAAGCGCACAGTGGCATTGTACAAACAAAAGCATTAGCTAGGAGCTACGTCTGGTGGCCTGGACTAAATGAAGATATTGAAGCTCTTATACAAGGCTGCAGTAAATGCGTAGAACACCGTCATATGCCTCCCAAAACTACTTATGAGTGGATTATGCCGACAAAACCTTGGTCCAGATTGAACGTTGATTTCGCGGGACCGTTTCAGAACAAATATTTTTTGATTATTGTAGACGCGTATTCTAAATGGCCGGAAGTCTTCGTCGTCAACAATATGACATCTGCAACTGTAATACGGCACCTGCGAATGATATTTGCTACACATGGACTGTGTGAGACCTTGGTGTCTGACAATGGCACATCATTTGTTTCGGTGGAAACTAAACAGTTTCTAGACGCTAATAAAATAAGACACATAACCTCAGCGCCTTTCCATCCGTCGACCAACGGTTTGGCGGAGCGTATGGTACAAACCGTAAAAGACAAGCTTCGGAAAATGGACGATATGTCTTGGGAAGTCAAAATTCCCAACATGCTTTTAGGTCTACGAGCGACTCCTTGTGCCAGTACTAATAAGAGTCCAGCAGAACTTTTGTTCAACAGGCGAGTTCGTACTTTGCTGGACACAATCAACCCTCACGACAAACAACGTAACAATAGGGAAGATCAAATTATAAGGAACAGCAAACAGAAACACAGACAGACAGACGTAGGACAAAGTGTCATGTACAGAAATTTCGGTCGCGGACCTCGCTGGTTACCTGGAACAGTACATAATAGGGAAGGTCCATCGAGTTACCGCGTCGAAACTGAGGAAGGAACTATAGTTAATAGACACATTGATCAGATAGTCAGAAAAAAACCCGCAGAGACCCAGGTAGATCAGGAAACAAATGGATCGGATAGGAATGGAGGGGAAAGTGGACAGTCAGACGACTACGTTATTGAAGAACAGGATATGGAAGACTCTTCCTCCATACATGATAGTGAGCAAATTATCGAGATACCTAGTTCTGACAAGTGGGCGGAAATGTTAGGTATTCCAGTAGAGTCAGAATCTGGGTATTCCGGAGGAAAAGTTAAAAACAAATTGAATGTTCACGGCAGGTCTCCCTATACAAGACCTGCCCCTGATACTAATTACCTGTTGTAAATATGATTTAGTTCAGTAAGATGTCTCTATTAGTTATTGCTGATTTTATGTTTCCTGAATTATTATTGGTGTAACTAAAGGTGTGTGTTTTGGTTAATTTAGTCCTTATTTATATAATGAGTATTACTTTTGTATTAGTTGAAGATGTTGTTTACTTCATGTTTTGTTTTGTATTATTTACCATACTTAGGGGAAAGGTATGTTATGTATAAAACATGGCTACTTGTCAAACCTTCTTGTTGAATAAGGTTGATCAAGTAGAGGCACTGAGGGTAGATTATAAAAACGCTCTCGCGATTTTAGTGTTGATTTGCTACCTAGCACAATACATCAATTTACATAAATTATGGTGTTTTATTGGACATAACACTAGCTGATAAACTATATGCATACCAAATATCAGCTCAGTCCATTTATTAGTTTCGGTGTGACTCACATCAATTTGTCTATATTATATGCAGACTGCTTTGGAGTTCTTATTTTGATTAACAATGTTATTCTTAGTGCGCCCTTACACTGCTTATAGAAACCTATTTATTGTTACATTGGTGTCAATTCAAATGTCGCCAAAAGATAAAAAGGATGGCATCGTTTTTAGTGCTGTGAAATTAGTTTCGTTTAGTTTTGGCGACATCTGAATTGGCAACATTATCTTTTACTAGTTTTAGCTTAGTTAGAGGCAGTACAACATAATTATAGTATTTTGTGGTCTGGCAGGACATCTTTTTACTTTGAATGTTTTTATTTACAGTTACCACCACTTACTCATAAGCCTCCAGGTGTAAACATAGAGAAAACGTAAGTGTAGCCCTTTCCTAAAATAAGTAAAACAGGGTTAGATGCCCTAAGTAGAGTTAAAACATTAGTTTCGAAAATCGAATGAAAGTAATACTATGTACCTACCTAAAGTATGAAGCTTAAAAATATGCTAAAATTTACCTACTTTTTCTTCCATTTGATATCCGAAAGTACCTAAGGAAAAGGGGCACCTATTTTTTTTAGGGCATCTAAACATGTTTTACCCAATTTTTTTTATACACTATTGGGATGGAAGGTTTTTTGGATATACTTGACCTAAATCACCAAGTTTGGTTTATTTGATAATATAATTAATCCAGAAATTTTATTTTTAGGGGTGAAAGCGTTGCTGGTCTTATAACATTCAACAACCAATTAGAAACAAATCAGAGTGATGATGGCATCCAAACTGATCATAATTATGAATATGAATTGAAAATTGATCATCAATACAGTGAACAAACCAACATCCAATCTGACTTTAGAAATCTCATTAATGTGGAAACATATCAAAACAGAAATCCATTAGTTGACAAAGCAAAAGGGGACAATGAAAAACCTGAACTACAAATTGCAGACAACAGAACACAGATACAGCTCGATAGAACACTAATAGACTGTGATACTGATACAGAAAGATTACAAAGCATACCAATGCTTGCTAATATCAACAATTCTGAACTAGACACAGATACAAACACTGTAGAATTTAAAGTTATAGTCCCCGCCCAGAATGATTCAACAAATAACACAACAACAGAGTCATCGCAAAACAACATGCGAGTATTAGAAATTGTACCAATGAGAAAAACTGGAGCTAATGTTCAAAAAACCAGCTATCAAGATCAATTTGCCTCCTTTAGCAATCCAATAGTTGTAAATCAAAATAGTACTGTGCAGCAGAATCAAATAGCTCTATTGCAAAACCATATGCCAGAAATAGAAATTATGCAAATGAACATCAATCAAGATGCTTTTACTAATACATTAGAAACTGATGTCGATATGACTCAATTAGATGCAACTCAAGATGAAAATAATGGAACTCACATAAATAATCCTGGCCCTGTCGAAATTAAGTTCATAAGTAAAAACCCTGGAATAACACGCGAAGAATCTTCAATAGAAGAGACCTCGAATACGCTTTTGGTTCCAAGTGCTTTAAATGCAAAAGAGCCGGTTGATGAAATATTGATGAAGGATTTAGGTAAGTAGAGCACAGGAGTAGGTAATTAACCTAAATTAGTTATAAGAGACGTGTGGTGTTGCAAGCGCTAAATTGTTTTCTATATAAATAATGTATGTTCATACATGAAGAATTAAAGCCCTGCATGCAATATCAGTCTTGGCCAGGTGGGGCAAACAATCTACGAAAGGTGGCAGATAGAAGGTTGATGCGGCAATCCGAAGAAAAGGCGCTAGTAAGACACAGTGCAGGGGTGGCGAACCTTTTTGAACCAACGTGCCATTATTCTAGAGAAATGTGGAATGAGGCAATAGACGTGCTCAAAAATAATTTAAAATTTTAGATTTTCGAGATGGTTTATGCATGCCTTCATGCATATACCATCCGATCTCGAATTTTTCTTAGTACTACAACTTAGGACTTTTTTATTAGTGATGGCTGACGTGCCCAAAATATTGCGTCGCGTGCCATCGCGGGCACGCGGGCTATTGTTTCGCCATCCCTGACCTAGTGTGTTACTTATTTGAAACCCCCAGAAGTCGCACTTTGGGAGAGGCCTATGTCCAGGCGTAGACTGCGATAAGCGGATGTTGATGCAATGTCGTCATTTATCTCATGAATCTGTTGCCTCTTTCGCGTTTAATTTTTCGGTGAAAATGACGTGAGAAATTTTTGTTACGACCAACATCTAGGGTTACGACGTTCATGTTAACCCTGATACCGCGGGCAGTACCTAACCTACTAGTTAATAATTAACGCCCCATTTTCATTTTCTAGCGCACATGTCCCAATTCTCGATAACAGAACGTGGGGCCATACAACTGATACTGAACCGCTTCATCTACTGCTGCCACCACAAAAGTCGCAGAAGGCGTCGGTGGAGGTGCATTGAATATCGCAAAGGAAAATGCCCTGCTTCAGTTGACACTATGGGCGATGCTATTATAGCAAGGTACGATGTTCTGCTGCTAAGCAGTAATGTAATGTAAGTGTTACTATGTTCCGGTTTGAAGGGCACTGTAGCCAGTGAAACCATTGTCCGAACCAGTGTCGTTGGAAGCTGCTAGGTCCAGATATTTACGAATACTTATGACTTACTGTTAATTGTGGCTTCGCCCGCGGGATAAAATGTACCTGAATAAATCAATTAATAAATATTTTGGACATAACACACAACGCCATCTAGCCCCAAATCACCCCAAACTAAGCAGAGCTTTTTTAAATACATACATAGAATAAATAGAAAACCCAGACTCAGGACAAACATCGATGATCGTCACACAAATATTTGTCCCGAAGCGGAAATCGAATCCGCGACATCGGGCGTAGCAATCCAACGCACTTGCCACTCGACCATCCGTGTCGTACAAATGCTCTAGCTCAAGCCAATATACTATCGAATTGCAGTTGCAGCTTAATCAGTTCAGTAGTTTCAACAACCACTATAAACGAACCTTTTTTTTACAGGAAAGGAATTCATGCTCATCCATATCACGATGGGAAGATTTACAAGAAGCACCGCAATGGTATAATTTTCCAAACCATTGAATTAGCCGAAACTGCCAGCATTGAAAAAAATTCAGCTACAATAAACTAATGATATTTATTTTTTTGTTTCAATATTTCTACTTAATATAAGATTCTTGGCCTAAGTCCAGCCGGGGACTGCAATAGGCTGATAAAGATGTTAAAATTCAGTATGGTTGAGTTATTGGTAGTAGATTATTTAAATCTACTAATACTAATAAACTAAGTTCTGAGGTAACAAACATAAAAAATATTCAACCGAATTGAGAACTTCCTCTTTTTTTGAAGTCGATTGAATTTTTTTTTTTTGCTCTTACGAGAAGGCTATGGTCGGACTTGACCTTACAGCCTTGTCTTCCGAGGGTTTTAATCAGATGTCTATGGTTTTTAACTTTATTTTATTTTGGGATATTTTTACGTTATTCGTTTTTTATGGTTTCTAAATAGCTTATGCCAAGCAACGTCAGCGTGACATCTCCGTCAGACAGTGACATGCTAGTGATTTCTACGATTTCTTTATGCTCTGTGGCTTGCGTGCTTGGCTTTGGTGTGTTTATTTTATTGAATTTTTCCAATAAAAATATATAATGAAATACGTATATCTTCTACTATGATAAACTAATTCGCATTTTGAATTTCAGTGCAATCTATAAGTATTCAATTGTGCCTCAGGAATCAGCCCCGCCTTCAAAATGACTCAGTCCCAGTTCGCGTTGGCTTGGGACTCCTTTAAAACTAATATCTGCAATGGATTTAGTACCCTACAGCAGGTAAATTTCTTTGATTTATTCTGTTCATAGTATTAATAGTGATCGAGTATAGGTTAGTTTGTAAAAAACTAATATGTAAACAACGCTTCGTCTTGGCGCCATAAACACTACCAAAAATGTAAACAAAATTAAAGTTTTGATGTTCTTCACTCACAGAATGCAGAATTTGTAGATATGACCCTTGCTGCTGATGGACATCTTGTAAAAGTACACCAAGTCCTTGTTGCTCTGGCCAGTCCATACTTGAAAGATATGATATCATCCGCACAATGCCCACATCCAGTAATATTTCTCAATGTAAGTATGTAATGTAACAAATCTATCAAAGTATTTCATACCAACCAAAACCCAGCTAAGCTATGTAAAATAATGCTAAGCATGCAATCGTGTATATATAACACTTAAGCTTAATTCCCACTGGGATGGCAGGGCCCAGAAGCGGCCGTGGTAGCGGCTGGCAGAATAATTTTGAACATAATGCTATTGGGACTGCCTCGATTCTGCAGCGTGTTTTTTGCCAATGCGCTTACTGACGGGTTGGGGCAATTCGCCGCAAATTCGAAGCGAATATGTTCATTCCTGCACAGAGTGAGAGGCAGAACTTTTTCATGAACTTAAAAATTTCATAATTCAAATTTAATTGTTAAAAGGTTTCATTTTTCAGAACATATCTCACAGAGTGTTAAGCTACCTCCTAGAATACATCTACACTGGTGAAGTGATGGTTCCATGTGAATATCTGGGACCTTTCAGTGATGCAGCCAAGGCACTTCATATCAAGGGTTTGGAAAACATAGTGAGTGGATATCATTCATCATCATCATTGACAGCCAATGAGATTGCCACTGTTAGATAGAAGCATTCTCCCTTTAACGCCACTCCAGCCTGTCCTGTGCTACTCGCATCCAACTTCCTTAGACTGCCTTTATGTCATCCACCCATCTGGCTGTTGGTCGGCAGAATAACTTTAAAATTGAACCCTAATTTATTTAATATTAATTATTCTCTATACAACTTCTTTAAAAACTTTTGTTTACTATATTGGTAACTTGTCTAAGAACATATTATTATATTATAGTACTATTATCTAGCACAAAAGAAGCCTCTTCGAAGCGCACTTGAAATCCTTACACCACACTGGTTCGAAAGAACTAGTGACACGATAAGAAGAAGAGTACTATTATGTATTATGATTGAGCAACCAATATCCATTCATCCATCCTCATGAATGTTGGTCTCTTTATCAATTTTATTGATACCTATTGGCCCTATTGATGTTTCGTTGTTAAGGGATGAACAATATATGAACATAGACAATTTTGTAAGGGCTCTAAAAACAAAGTGAAAAACAATATGTTTTTTCAGAGTGGGGCAGGTAATTATCAAAATGTTGGTCGGACTACAATCACAAATGTACCTAATGTATCTACTGCGGAAAGTGTTTTCACTCATTCATTGAAGAGAAAGGCTCCACAAGAAGCAGAGACTCAACATCAGGAGGTCAGTATTATGATACCAGTCTAATTTTATGTATAGTCCAGCTCTGGGGAAGGTCAATGCACTTTTTGTTTCTGTTATTTTCTTGCATGAATCTTTCGTTTTCAATCAACTTCTACTAACTTAAAAACACATATAAAATTTAAATTAAAGTATGAAACCTTTGACTTTTTTTGTTGACGAAATCAAAAAACATAGACGAAACGAATAGTGTGAAGAAATTACTATAATAATGGCGTACTTTTTGAGTATTTGTCCGAAAAGGAGGAGGTTCTCAAATTGTTTTTTTTTTATGTTTGCAACCTTAGAACTTTATTGTATAAAAACGGATTTATAAAATTATTTTTTTGTTTGAGAGGATATACTTACTGATTGGAAAATTCCATGAAAATTTCATCAAAACCGGTTCAGTAGTTTAGATGTTAAATTAAAAAAAAAAAATGAAAAAAATATGTGCTTGAAGTAAACGAAACGAAAAATTGCGTATTTTGCTTCCCTATGACTATTCAGTGGTGTTTATGGTCACTAAAACAGTCCAATTGAAGTCAGTTGTAGCACAGAGTACTAAGATATACACAAGTTGTATTATGTTTTTGAAAAACCTTGATTATTCTGTTATTTTCTTGCATGAAACATATATATTTTTGACTGTATTAATGCTTTTGAAAAATAATGGTTTATCAAAAATACTTTAATAACTGAATATAAACTGTAAAAGTCTTATTATTAACTACATGAGTGATTTCGGAAATAGCCTAAACCACAAATTGTTAATCCACAGGTTACTTTGCCTTCATCAGCAAGGAAAATATTCATCAAAGCAGAAGGACCAATGTACGTAAAAATCAAATTTTATCTATACTAAGTACCAATGCTATTATTTTTTAAATAATAAGTACCTAACAAAAATGTTTGTTACACTAACCTTCATAAATGAAGTGAACAACAAACTAATCAATCCTACTTATAATAAAAAAAATCTAAAGTTTGTAAGTAGATGTGAAGAACATTGATTTAATTGTCTTTCCAGATCAATGAAACATATAGAGCCGTATGAGGAATCTCACGATTACACAGATATAGGCGCGGAAGACGCGACACACGATTCTGATGACGGATTCAAAGAACAACCAGTGGAGCCACCCACCACAACCACAGACATAGACAAGTTAAAAGGTAATTTACCACCAAATTACATCACATCACACTATTAGTCACGGATGGTCGAGTGGCAAGTACGTTGGACTGCCACGCCAGTGTGCGGGTTCGATTCCCGCTTCAGGACAAAACATTTTTGATGAACATCGGTGTTTGTCCTGAATCTGGGTGTTTGCTATGTATTATATGTATGTTCTTACAGAAAAAAGTGTATAAGTTATCTGGTTCCCATTTTACAAGCTTGCTTAGTTTGGAGCTAGATGTTGTTTTGTGTGTAATATCTAATTATTTTTTTTCTTATTTTTTACGGGCTCATGTATTATATGTATGAATTTACAGAAAAAAGTGTATAAGTTATCTGGTTCTCATTTTACAAGCTTGCTTAGTTTGGAGCTAGATGTTGTTTTGTGTGTAATATCAAAATATTTTTTTTTACTTATTTATTACGGGCTCAGTACACCGAGCAATAATAAACTAATCCTCAAATCCAATTCCATACAAAATCTATCAGACAAATACTCAAAAAGTACGCCGTATTATAGTAATTTCTTCACACTATTCGTTTCGACCATGTTTTTTGATTTCGTCAACATAAAAAGTGAAAGGTTTCTTACTTTAATTTAGATTTTATACAAATTTTTTATACAAAAAAAAAATTAGATTTTATACGTGTTTTTAAGTTAGTAGTGTTAATTTCAGAACACGTATAAAATCTAAATTAAAGTATGAAACCTTTCACTTTTTTTGTTGACGAAATCAAAAAACATGGATGAAACGAATAGCGTGAAGAAATTACTATAATACGGCGTACTTTAAGTATTTGTCCGAAACATTTATTATGGAAATTTGCCTTGAGGATTCCCCTTAAAATCCATTCAGTAGTTTTTACGTGAAAGAGTAACATCCATCTATCCATCCATCCATCCATCCTTCCTTACCAACTTTCGCGTTTATAATAATTAGTAGGATAATATATTGATATGTTGTAGCGACGGCGTCTAACCTGTTGTTCACGGTGTCGATCCGCGGCTCGCTACAAGTGATCCTGAACCGGTACATCTACAACCTGAACTCGTCCACGTCGCAGACGGGCCGCCGCCGCTGGCGCTGCGTCGAGTACAGGAACTCCAAGTGCACCGCGTTCGTCGTCACCAAAGGAAACGTCGTTGTGAACAGGTCGGTTGTACTTTGATAATTACTTCATCATCATCATCATTAGCCTATCGCAGTCCACTGCTGGACATAGACCTCTCCCAATGATTACTATACACATATATATAATACTAATATTCCCATATTAACTTATACACCGTAAATTTTTAATTACCAAATAAATTGAAATGGGCAATGGAGAAGGGGTATTAAGTTGTATCTGTGCAGTCAGAATTTTGGGACCGTACCCCGGTAGGTACCTAGTTATCCTGTGCCAAACGATGAATTAAATTTTAATTATGATCAATGTGGTACTGCCTGACGCAATCCATTGGGTCATCCAAGCCCAGTTGAAAAATTCACCCTGTATATGTAGTAGTTAGCTTTTATATTTTTTATATATATAGGTAGAATCATTCATTCTAAAAATGGACACCAAATATCGTCCCTATACAAATGCCCTCACTTTGACTGATTGAGCGAGTGGAGGGATACACATTTTTAAAATTAAAGAATTCTGCATAATCAGTTTAAAATTACAAAAGGCTTAGCCCTGACCGACTGACAGACAATGCACAGGCCAAACCACTGGATGAAGAGACTTGAAATTTGAGGTTATGTGCGTCGTGAAGTGTAGTCGTGTACTAAGGTTTTTTTTAACTAGAGACGCAAACGAAGTTTCGGGTGTCATGTATGTAGGTTTAAATAAAGTAACTCCCGTGTTTTATAAACCGATAAACCGTTAACAGCTGCTTTTTGTTTTCAGAGCAAATGCCCATAATCATCCTTTCCACGATAGAAAAATTCTGGCTAAACTAGACAAAAAAGCAGTATTCTCAGCGTTTGACGAAGTCGAGGCGTACAAAGAAAAAGAGAAGTCTTTGGAGAACCAAGCTACTATAACCGAGGACGAAAGCTACATTGAGGACTTCACACCCGGGACTAAATCAAATTGATGCACATTACCTATTACATGCCCGTTACGCTTAGCTAGTACGTACTATGTAAATATATTTTTATCACTGAGCAATAAAAGATCACTATCGTTAGTTAATTACATATTTGCATTATTATTTGAGTTATGTTATATTACTTGAGCGTTTGTTTTATTTTGCCCTTTGTAAAGGTTAATGTCTGAATTATGCTTATCTTTAGACGAAAGTATAACCCGATGTCTGCGAGACAAACTGACATGTTTTTTAGTATGATATGAATAATACATATTTTGGATATTTTACACAACGCCAACTAGCCCCAAACTAAGCAGAGCTTGTACTATGGGAACCAGATTACTGATAGAATACTTAAATATGTTTTATTGTAAATATAATACAAACATAGAACACACCCAAACTCAGGACAAACATCGATGTTCATTTCATCGCACAAATGTTTGTCTTAAAGCGGGAATCAAACCCGCGACACCGGCGTAGCAGATCAACACACTAGTCACTCGAACAATCGCGTCGATAATATCCTATATTTTAAATCATGTTTGCGATCTTACATTGATTAGGTTTAATGAATTTCTTATGTGTTCAAGTACTTTATATGCCCTTTTAGTAAATAATTCTTCAACAAAATTTATGTTCTAGATGTGAAAATACATAATTATGTTAAGTACTCTTTTCAACATACCTTAATTAAAATGAACCTAAATTATAAAGTTTTTTTATCTATATAAAATAAACCTAGGTACTACGGTTTAATACATTTTAAACATAAATCTAATAAAACTATGTCAGGCACCTATGTAAATTACAAGTCTATCTACCATTGTGTAATGTAAATAGGTAGGTACGTACCAATCTACCTCTATTATGTGAATGCATTTGGTTGCAAGTTAGTATTGTAGGAATGGCGTCCTTACATTAATCATTGGGAAGTTATTGTATTGTTATCCGTTATAAAAGAAAGAAGTGTTAGATTTGTAAGCTGGTTCCACGGTAAGTATATATTACGTGGTACGGTATTTTTATAATATTATTTATTCAGTACTACTGACTTTGTAAGAGTAGACTTTTTATCAAATGTTACCTGATTTATTTAAGTTTTTAAAAACCTCTCGCGCAATTTATTAGTAGAATGGCTAAAAAATTCAATCTTGCTTTAGAATTATTATTTAATTTAATTATAGTTAATATTAACGGATTTTTTAAGACTTTTTAATGTAGGCAACATTATATCTACCCAGCAAAAGTAATTCAGTAATTCAGTAATTTATTTATTGCAATAAATATGTACACTTACACCTTAGGGCTATGGTACTATATTCACCCTGTTGGGCACAGCAACTTAACTAATAGGAACTTAAGTTTATTTCCTTACATTTAATAGGTAGTATCACAAATTTACAATGTAATTAAATATATAAATTTAGTTTTTAAGATGGCACATTAAATACCTACTACTTAGATTTAAATGAATAGTTTATTTAAGTAAGTACCTATATTATAATATTCTATAAATTATTTTATACTATAATAAATTGACTTGAGTTTAAATTGAATTTTAAGTTATACTAAGCCATACATATTTTAAACTTACATTAATATGTTTCTACATAATATATAAACTATTTATTTATTTTTTTGTTACCTTACATTTAACATAATAGTAGTATCACAATGTACTTAATTAATAAATTTAGTCTCTTAACAAGGCACATTAAGTAAGTACTTAGATATTTTATTTGAGTTAATCGTTTATTTAAGTATATTATCATCCTCTATAAATTAAGTAGGTAAATAATGCAAATAGAATTCACGGGTCGACCCTAATAGTGCTATCCATGACAGATCCTGGCTTAAAATGACATACCTACTTATTTGTTAAATTATTTGTAAATTAATTTAGTTAATTCAGTAATTAAAATTTTGAATTTGTTGATTGAACAAGTACCTACCTTTATTCTTTATTTATTCATTTTACTAAAACAGTAACAGACTATAGGTCCAAGGCGTTACAGAGTGGAGCTAAGGTAAGCAAGTGCCGTAGCGTTAACCTTGCCCACCTTATCGTGGAAGAAGTCTAGTTCTGGGTGTTGAGTGAGCAAACTGTTTATCAGCTTTATAGCGCGTGCGCGTACCTACCTATGCAAAAGAGGTACAGTACCTACAATACCTACTAACCTACTGTGCATAAAATAAAAAACATGTATTTCGAAATCAATAGAATAGGGTAGATAATGTAGTACGTTTAATTTATCTTATATTAGTTTTCCCATGTAAATTATGTTTACCTTATTATATTATTATAATTATTAGTCAATTTTATATAGACAAAAAAAACAGATTATTTTTTAATTGTCTTCACCTTACAGTCTTCCTGCGATGGAGCATACAACACTGCTATTTTTACTCTGCACCTTCATATCAGTTATTGGAAGCCCACTGAAAAGCTGCCCGGGCGAATATATGTTGCACCCGGCCATCGTCAACTTTCGGAGATACATTCAGATTGATACCAGCAAAGAACACAACTTACGTAAGTTACCTATAATAACTTAAATTGAGGATAGTTGCTTTTATTTGAGTAGAATAGTTATTAATATTTTTTGTTACAAATTCGATTTAACTTAGTAGGCTAGGTAGGTACATAATAGGTATGTAGTTATATCAAGGTCCCTCAAAATACTATGTACAAAATTTATTTGAAAATAGTTCTAAACTTCCGGCGTGAAACCTATTACAAACTGAACCTCATGATTTTATAAGCAAACACTTTTTGCCTTTGAGCCTAAAATGCAGTTTTACTCCTGTACCTACCTGATAAAGTTGAACTTTAAAAGCGAGAGAACTAGTCTTTATCTTGGGTAGCTTTGTGGCGATTTGGCATAACACATCCATTTGACTCACTACGGTATAACGCCCTCAGCTAATGTCAATGTCACTAGATTTTTAGGAGCGAATATTTTTCACTGTAAAATATACTTCTGTACTCGGAATTATAACCAGATATAATTGCGTACTTTATGTGCTATGATATCGTGTTCGTGCCGCCTACAATAAACTGTTTTGTGCAACTGAATCTCCGTTTCATTCAGACAAGGGAAGGTCTATAAACTTCCCAAAGCTTGTACCCCTCGCGTCACTTAGGACTACATAACTCCATCGCTTCGCTCAGGAGAGTCCCTCGTTAGCTCAGCTCAGGGTTCAATATGCCAGCCGGGACATAAGACACTGCTTTATCTTCTTATTGCATACCTAATCTACTATTAAACCAAACGTCTCTTCTTCAAACATAAAGTTTGTCCTCAGGCAGAGCAGTAGAGTTCTGGAGACAGCAAGCTCTAGAGCTTGCTCTGCCATTCAACGTGTTCCACCCGGCTGGTCTGCCCGTGGTCGTGATCTCGGTTCTAGGAAGCAATCCTTCTTTGCCGTCCATACTGCTTAACTCGCACATGGACGTGGTACCAGCCGTAGAGGTAAGCAACACAGAAAAACATTGAAATAGAAATAGCGCCAAAAAAAAGATAAATACATTGAGATACCTATATGTTTGTACATCTTCTTGTACATTTTGGTCCGATGCTAAAGTTAGAAACAGAGATCGCCACGCCACCAGTATAATATTATAGTTATAAGTGACTAGGCTTTTTCACTGTAAATGTAACTTTAATCGTAAATATTTATATCTAAAAATATTTCAAAATGGAGATATTATTTCATTTTTGCTGACTGGGTCTTCCACGATGCAGACCCAATGTGGATTTGTGGATGTCACAAGCCAGTTAGATACTACCTACCAACCAAAAACCAACACTACAAAAAATATTTTTATAATATTTATCTAACTCAAAATTATAGGTATCTAACTCTATTCATCAAACTCTCAAACCACCTTCCCACGTTTTGTAAAATTATAAATTTATATGCTTAATTATTATCAGATGCACACCGCTGATAACATAAGTAATTACATACTCTCCGCTGTACCAATAATGTTACTTTATTGGTAACTAGGTACCTGATGCCCGCAATTTCGTTTATGTTGCGTATTAATGAATTTCCTTTCTTAGTACGCATTTTCAGCTCTTGACGAACACATCCTCCAAGTTTCAAGTCTCTACGTTTAGTGGTTTGGCCTGTGCGTTGTCTCTCAGTCGGTCAGTCAGTCAGGCCAAGCCTTTTTATATATATTGATTGATTGATTGATTTTATGCCTCGATAAAATCATTCATTATCAGAAGTATTTTAATTGAAATCTGTTTTTATGTTACTAACATAGAATAGGTAGGTAGGTAGGTGTCCTAAAAATTATGGTGAACAACCGAAATAAAATAATTTGAGTTTGAAAATTATTATAAATTTCAACAAATTATATAAATATATTTAGTAATAAATCCGCTTAACTTCCAAACAAAGGTTTTAATTAACTTAACTTTAGTTCAACTAAACCAAAGAGTCAACGAACAGAAAACCAAAGCTTGAAGATACGACACGTGTTTCGCCTCTACACGAGGCATCATCAGGTGTGGACTCGCCGAAGTTCGAAACGAGAGTGAAAAAGAGAGTGATGATGCCTCGTGTAGAGGCGAAACACGTGTCGTATCTTCAAGCTTTGGTTTTCTGTTCGTTGACTCTTTGGTTTAGTTGAACTAAAGTTAAGTTAATTAAAACCTTTGTTTGGAAGTTAAGCGGATTTATTACTAAATATATTTATATAATTTGTTGATATTTATGGATTTCCGCAAAGTAACGCCTGAATCGATCAATTATTATAAATTGTTATTTAGATGGACAAAAGAAAAAAACGTTTTTATTCGGTTTTAATTTTGTTTTAGGAAGAATGGAAATACCCACCATTTTCTGCATACATGGACGAGAATGGTGATATTTTTGGTCGGGGAACCCAGGACGATAAAGATGTGGCTATCCAATACATTGAAGCTATTAGGAGGCTGAAACGTGATAATATTGTGTTGAATAGAACTATACATATATCTCTAATGCCAGGTAAATAACAATAAGAGCGGTTTCAAACTAGCGTATTTGCATGCACCTACCTATACGGGCGTTTTGGCATACGCGAGGCTACAAAATCCGATCTCGCGTACACGCCGTATACGGGCTTACACCGGGGTTATATGCTCGGTTTTTTAGGTAGCGACTGTATCTATACACAGCAAATTTTTGATCACTAGAAAAAAAATAGACATAATCAGTTGCCGTTACCATAGCCGTTACTGAACACAGATATGGCAAATTGTTTTTTTCCCGAATTCATTACTGTTATGAATAATGAACATATTTATACACACATAAATACACAAACTTTCTCTTTTATCTGTTTCTCATATTACCTTATAAGTAGGCAAACAAAGATTTGCATAATAAGTAAATAAACCTCATAATCGTGATAAGCATTATACAAAGTAGGTGAAAGATAAATTCCTATTTTAAATTATGTGAAAGTAGAGATATTTGTCACTCAATCACGCAAAAACGGCTGAATGGATTTGGATGAAATTTGACAAGAAGTAAGGATGGTAAGAGATCACGCCTAAATCACCATCAAATTGACTCAATGTGGACGAGCGATTTAGCAGTGTTATACCGTCCTTTGTGAATCAAAGTCCTGTGTGGCACTGTTCTGGTAATGAGCAGGCGTGATCTCTTACCATCAGAAGAGCGCTAAGCTCGTCTCGTCCTATGTGTGAAAAGGCCTATTCCCGATTGTCCCTACCCCCCGTCCCTTTTTTAATCTGCTTTTAAACACACAAATTCACAAAGGTCGCTTCAACACTGCTCTAGCGCTTGCATCCTTTGAGACATATTGAATTATCAGAAACAGGTACTCAGAACTTCCTGTTAGCCATTGGCCCTTTCACCTCTATCAGCAGCTCGAAGCATAGCTAATTTATTATTGTCATTGGAATCGCTATATACTATGTTTCAAATCGATACTATAGAATTTCAGTGTAACTTTGTAAACAATGTAACACTGAATACTGAAATATTAAAGATTGAATCACACTACAGTGCAATTGAAAATGAGCCAAACAAAGTTAGACAATTTAGCTAACTTCTAGAACATTAGGTCCGGTAGCAGTTGGCTAGTAAAACTCATCAAAATACAATTTCGCTTATAATTGAAAAAAAAAATACAATCGTTATTCTTTTTGTAGACGAAGAAACGGGTGGTTTCAAAGGCATGAAGCCGTTTGTGTTAACCGATGCGTTCCAGGCGATGAAGGTTGGGTTCGCTCTCGACGAGGGATCGACGTCCACCGACGATACACTGGTGGCCAGCCACGAAGATAGACGACCTTGGCGTGAGTATGTTTACTTAAAAGTAATACATTTTAGATATCCACAAACTCACATACGTTCAACTTCAAAAAGCAGCTATTCTTAAGAGGCTATGTGAAAATTTGGAGTCGCTGCGTTTCATTCTTACTCAGTAACGGAACAGTTTACAAACTTGATGTTAATACAGTGATTACTTGAGGATATAATCTTAATAAATGTAAGACAGAAACACGATTGGTGAAACTTTTCTCGATAGATTTATTTTTTGAAATAGGCCCTCTTAAAGTCTGATTTACATCCATCCTCCGAATTTAGAGAATATAACGGTTTATTTTTATACTATTGAGTGAGTTATCACAGAACTTAGATTAATGTAAAAGGATTTTTTTATAAATTCAATACTTTTCAAGAAATACGATGTTTTATCATTTGTCGCTTCGTAACGTCCGTTACTTTTGAGCGACAAAAATCTATATCTAACCTCTTCCCTCGGGGTAAGGTGTCTAATTGCGCTATCACTGTCTAACAATTCGGCAGCTGTCATTTCTGACAGTTTCACATATCCTCTTAACACCTGCCGTTGGGTTTAATTAAAAGTTTATATAAAAAAAAATCTACTCTACATTTTTCAAGATAAAGACCAAATAATATTTTTTTTATTATTAAAGGTGGAAGAATTTAAGGGTGCCTTTGCCCAACCCACCTTGACGCCTATAGCTTTTTATTTTGGCCTACCGTCACAGATGGCAATGTAGCGACTGCCAGTTTACACATTAGTTTACACCATAAAGTTCGCCCCGAAAGTATCCGAGATCTGTGGTTTACACTGATTAGAACGCAAAGTTTTCTGATTTTTTTAAAAATAAATATCTAAATATGCAGGTATCTACATAATATTCGTGTTCACGTTCTTTACAAACGGTTTATTACACAATAAATGTAATTATAAATCTGCAGAAATACAAGTGACGGTGCACGGCAAGGGCGGTCACGGGTACAGTATGCCAGACAACACTGCAATAGAAAAGGTAAATAAAAACACTTTTTACCCGACTGCCCAGGAAGGATTATGTTTTTCGCACGTATCTTGTGTCTGTTTTCTTTGCTACCCCGTATCTTCCAAACGGCTGGATGGATTTTAGCAGTAAAGGCTTATCCTCAAATCCGAATTCCATACAAAATGTTTCGGACAAATACCCAAAAAGTACGCCGTATTATAGTAATTTCTTCACACTATTCGTTTTGTCCATGTTTTTTGATTTCATCAACAAAAAAGTGAAACGTTTCATACTTTAATTTAGATTTTATACGTGTTTTTAAGTTAGTAGGGTTAATTTAAAAAACGTATAAAATCTAAATAAAAGTATGAAACCTTTCACCTTTTTTGTTGACGAAATCAAAAAATATAGACGAATGGATTTGAGGATTCCCCTTAAGGTATCGTTAGATTCGTTAAAAAAAAAAAAGGTTTTACAAAAACATTCCACAACCGACTTCAATCGGACTGTTCGAGTGACCGTAGTAGGCACCACTGACATGTCTTAGGGAAGCAAAATACGCAATTTTGTTTACGTCGACGCCATATTATTTTTAGTTTTTTTTCTTTAAAAACTAAACTACTGAACCGATTTTGATGAAATAACTGTGGGACCAAAATATTTTTTAAAATCGGTTCACTTATAAACTTAACAAAAATCCCAAGTAAGCAACATAAAAAACCCTACCATTTTAATATTCTCCTCCTTTTTTGAAGTCGGTTAAAAATCACCAAGTGCTTTCATTTCAGTCTGAAATGAATCTTTGTTGTAGGCAACAAGATTCTTAAATGCCGTGACTGCGTACAGGAATGAAATGAAGGAATTAATGAAGACAGACGGACCGCTGGAGTTTGCGAACCATGATAGTATAAATTTGAACGTCGTTCATGTAAGTAATAAGAAAAAATTGTCAACAAGTACTCTATCATCATCATCAACTACAACAAACAAAATTATTGTGTACAGTTATAAGTGGATGGATAGATAGAAACTAAGAATGTAATGAATATTTCGTGGTTTGTTGTCTGTCATTGTACCGAATTAAATAAATAAATAAATAGCATAGTTATTTGATTGTAACGGGTATTTATCGCGCTCACCTCGTTTTTGTGTCCCGACGTTTCGACTGTATTGCACGAGAACGAGGTGAGCGCGATAAATACCCGTTACAATCAAATAACTATGTGTGATAATCGCGAAATTCTACGAAAAACTAAATAAATACTTAGCAGTTCACCGCTGGACGTATGTCTCTCCCAAAGCACGCAACTGAGCCCGATCTTCGGCTCTTCTCATCCACTTTTTGCCAGCTATAGCGCGCAGATCATCGCTCCATCTGGCTAAAGGTCGTCCTACACTGCGCTTGCCTAAATGCAGTCTTCTCTCAAGAACACGTTTACGCCAACGGTTGTCGGTTCTTCGGCAGATATCGCCAACATAATATGTCTGTGTTCGGCAGATAGGTATGTCGAATACTTACATAAAGGTACAATTATACAGCTTTTTTATGTAAAAAAGTGAAGAGACGAGCACTATCCTGATGGTAAGAGATCACGCCTGCCCATGACCAGAATAGTGCAACACGCTCGTCCACCTTGACTTGACACATTTATGTCTATTTGCACCAAACTGTTATTTCCTAAGCAATTTCATTACTCGCTTGAAAGATCATAACGGTATATGAACTGTCAAGCGAGAGAAGTACTTGCTTAGGAAGTTTGTCAGTTTGGTGCAAGTCAGCATCAGTCTCGAAAGCATCAGTATTTTTACAAGCTACTTAGCGCTCTTCAACTACCAAACTTCAACTAAAAACTAGAACATAGTAAGTAGGTTAACTGGCGGGTCCTTCTCATCCGCTGCAAAAAAGTTTCCCAATTGCATTCGAATCTAATTTAAATAAATTTGCATAAATTATAATAACAATTTGTATTCCCAACCGCTGCAGTAAGTTAGTGCAAAGTACAGTCAACAGCGGAACGGCAACAACATCAAAATGTAAGAGCGAGTAGAATGACGTCACTCGTGTTCATAACTAAAAGTGCAACATGCAATTATTTTACTCCATTATTATCATTTTCCTGGTAACATTCGTTTCGTTTTATTTGGAATCATCCATTTATATATAAATGACTTCGTCCTGAGTGACTGACAGACAACGCACAAGTTATACCAGTGGACGTATATAGAGTTTATATAGAGCTTGGTAAAGCCTTGAAATTTCGAAGGTACACACTAAGAAAGGAATTTTGCTTGTATTGTGACAGTGAGGAGTATATTTATTATTGATTACTACAATTACAATGGTTAAAGTAAGGACCCAGTAGTTAAACAAAATCGTATTGAAAACTTTCCTTGCTAACTGTACTAGAACTCTTCAGATGCAATTTGGGAATAAAATTATTATTAATTTTTTAGTACTAAAAATCTTGCAGCCGATGAGAATCAATGTATGAAATTTTTTTTTTCGAGAACAAAGGAACAGATGCCACTGAGAATAACCCAAACTGGCGTGCTGAGCCTATATTTTTTGTTGCTCAAGGACTTGCAATATTTGATGTGTATCATCTTTCCTCTCGCTTTCTGTATAAAATGGGACGGAAGCGTGTAACAGTGTCAGATAGTACCAACATCAGAAAAATTAAGTTAATAGAATTATTCCCTTTGCTTATTACCAAGGTGAGAGATCAGATGTTACACATCATATTCGATTACTGTAAGGCTCGCTCGTTTTTTTTTACTGTAATTAAGAAACTTACAGTTATTTCTTGGAATATATTCTCACGTTCGTTATTTTTTCAGGGAGGCTACAGAACCAACATTATCCCTTCAGCCATAGAAATGACCGTCGACATGCGGCTTGCGTCGGCGACGAACGTCTCGCGTATAGAGCAAATGGTAATATACCTAACATTTATTTCGAACGTATGCATGCGGTTAGCTTGTTGTCGGAATTTAAAGACCTCTAAAGCCTGCTTCGCACGGAAATAAATAATGTTTGGACATTTCACACAACACCATCTAGCCCCGAAATAAGCAGAGCTTGTACTATGGGACCCAGATAACTGGTAGAATACATATGTACCCATATCCTTTTTTTTGTAAAAAATATAAAAACACCCAGACTCATGACAAACACCGATGTTCATCATACATTCACACAGATATTTGCCCTTAGCGTTAATCGATCCCACGACAGCGGCACGGCACACTTGGCACTCGACCATCCGTGTCGTCAAATACGCAATAATAGTAATTTATGCACTAAGGGGATAAAGCAGTGTCTTATGTCGCGGGTGGTATATTGAACCCTGAGCTAACGAGGGACTCAGTTATGTAGAGTCCTGAGTGACGCGAGGGGTTCAAGCTGCCCAAGACGAAGACAGGCTTTATCCCAGAGGAGCATACTCTACTTTTCACACCTTCTGCGAGGCAATAAAAATCCAGGGCTCCGAACTATGTAAGTAGCCAACACCTTCTTTTGTTTCACAATCTTTGAAGTCGCGCCTTTTTTCTTTTTTTTTATGAGTGGCCAGTTCGATTTTAGGACAAACCTTTTTACAATGCCATATGGGCGTTATTTTACTTAGAGTTTTCCACGAGTTTCCACACGAATTTGACGTTCCAAATTCAAATCACATTACAACCCTTGGGAGTTTCATACAACATTACCTCCCTAGAGAGGTAATGCTATGCTTTACCTTGATGATATCATGATATGTAATTGGACATTGTCGAGCAGGTGGTGTGAAAAAAGTCTTTAAACTTGCACAGATATCTAATGATATTGGAATATGATAAATGTCATTCAAGCCACAAGCTAACCTAACACTACTATACTATGCTATACTTTACTTATTATTATAGCTATAAATAGGACCTTTGTGTATGAATATATTTTAAGTAAATACCCAAGCATAAAACACTATAAACAAACATGTATAAAATGAAAATAGCTAACACAACACGACATAGTCAAAACAAAAGATAATCTTTACAAACACACGATTACAAACCGATAACACTTGCTTGTGTATTTGTTGTAGGTGAATGACTGGGTGACATTGGCCGGCAACGGGACGGAGCTGACGTACATCCGGCGGGATGAGGTGTCCAAGTCCACGACACTCGATGACTCCAACCCGTACTGGGTGGCCATGAGAAGTGCGGTCAATCAGATGTAAGTTGGTACCGTGGATCGTGGATCTATGTATATCAAATCATGAATTTATTTCAGACTATAAAACAACCCTTTCCCATGTCCTCAGCTTTGTCTATCCAAAGTTGAGGACATTTATCACAATAATACATATAGGTACTTACACAAAATATAATCAGTTTCCGGTTCTTACGTGAAGGCTTATTCCCGAAAGCCCCACTAGCCATCCCTACTAGTAGGGATTTCGGGAAAAAGTCTCGAAATTCCCACTATTATGAACAATAAACATATTATTCCAAATAATACACATCTTTATACACATCTATAGGAACTTATTTATACGGTGGAAATTATTGTCTAAACACAGATATGGAAAAAAAATACGTGATTTTCAAATTAAAAATAGTAAAAATTGGACATACTGTTACAATAGCTTCAATCGGTACGCATCATTGATGATTTTGTGTTTCATTTATCGTTTGGCAAACTCGAGTACCTAGTTCGAGCCAGCTCGCTGCAGCTCGGCTCGGGCGACGCACTCGCCCCGCTGTCACTTCTGTCGTTACGAAAATTCGACGATCTGCAGAGACAAAATGTAGTAATGTAGTTCTGCATTGTCCATTTGTTATTTTATGGTAATTAAATACTTGTGGTGTATATTTTAAGTAGCCATAATACATGCAAAGCACACAATATATCTCATTAATAAGTTGAATGTTATATCTGCATTCTCAATTTACTCAAAGTTTCAATGTCTGACTGAATTTAAATCAGTATTTTCTTTTCAGGGGCCTGAAAATCGTTCCAATTGTATTACCAGCCACTTCTGATATGCTAGTGCTGAGGAATATGGGCATCCCGGCTGTGGGATTCGCGCCTAAACTAAGGACCATCGCTAGAGTACATGGCAAAGATGAGTACCTCAACGCTAAAACCTTCCTTAGGGGAATCGACGTGTATTATGAGATTTTGAAAAAGTTGGGGAATGTAGCTTATTTTGAAGGTGACAAGCCTCGTGAAACAAAAAGTTAGTTATATTATTCGAATTAAAATCGGTGACAAAGCCGACTGAATAGCTCTTAGCTTTTAATTTGACTTCCAGGCTGGCCAGGCCAGTTCAAAGCTGCCGCAGTAGATAGAGCCCCTTAGATAAACAATACCTCATTGTTATACATAAAGCCCGTCAGACACGTAGCTAATATATATTTTTTATAAAAAATTTAGCAAGGCATATTAGGTAGGTATATTTTCTATACAAATATTCAAGTCACCGCACACGCAGCTATAATATATATTTCCATGACTTTAATATTTGTATAGAAAATATATAAAAAAATACAAATCAAAAATATTTTATTCAAATTTTACATGTAGTTTTTACAAGGTTTGGATATAATACATAATATGACTTGCTATAATTTATATGAATATATATTATAGCTATGTTTGTGACGGGCTTTACAGTTTTTAATTACAAAAAAACAATACGCCTAATCAGTTGCTGTTATAGAAAACAAATATAAAACTAAAAAATTAGGTCGTTTTTTTTTCAAAATAAATTTGATAAAAATTGGACATACTGTTACGGTTAGTCGTTTTCCTATGGCCTTTCGTCAATTGGTACACTCTCTAATATATAAGGTGGTAATAAAATATCACTCGTATTTTCATTTATTTAGAATTATTTATTTTGAAAAAACGGAACATAACAGATACTTAAACCTATGGCGTTACGTTTTTGTATACTTAATTGAAAATATTAAATCCCTATTCTTAGACACAATATTAAAATCAAATAACTTTTGACTTTTGATTTTTCAGAATTTATTAGGTTTTTCTTTATTATATAAAAAAAACCTCATTCATATTGAAAATTCATAATAAAACAACTGAATCAAATAAACAAGTTAGAAAAAAAATCATTAAATGAATAATATTGATCACCTAAGAATTCAGATTTGATTAGGCATATATAAGCAAATGAAAAACTTTACAAGATTAATAAAAGTTTGTAAAACATATGTCGGAGCAAACAACACTTGTTTCATGAGAAAGATATGAAAAAACTTAAAATAATCGGTATTCTGAAAATAATGAATGCAAAACTGTTACAATGGCAGTGAGCTACATAAACCACCTCGTGTGGAAGCGATACATGTACTAAAATAACAAGTCATGTAAATGCAAATTTTGTGATTATTGTTAAATTATCGCAACCAATTATATAAATGAGCGTACTCGCGACAGCATTGGGGTTCCGAACAAAATTATGATGTATTATATTAATTACTTAGCTTGCGAATAAACAAAATTCCAGTTTGCATTGCGAATTAATATAATTTATTTACCCTTTAAATTTCAAGTCTCTACGTTCAGTGGTACGGCCTGTGCCAGTCAGTCAGTCAGTCGGTCAGGCAGGACTATATAGACCTGCTTGACTACTGACCTGTAGGACTATGTCATTAGTATTTGTTTATGCGAAACCTGAAATTAGTTTGCTCAGAATCCATAACCAAGTAAAAAAAATCCAAGCCTATTAAATTTGGTAACAAATCTCTATAAAAAAAAAATATTAACTTTTTTTTTCGTGATTAGAAACCAAAAAATACACGGGTCTCAGCTTTCGCATAAATTAACAAATACTTACCGAATTTATTAGATATTTATTACAGTATATTTATTTATTTGTATATAACTATGATTGCTTTTCTCTTCTTTTGCAAACCAGTGGCTGTTTCAGATGTCAGAGTATTAAAACCGCCCAAAGGCATCCGAAATCCTTTTTGATATTCATCTATTGACTGATTGTAACGAGAACAATAAGTAGAAACCATCTTTTTTATCTTTATATTATCATATTCTCATCACGATAGGTCGAATAGCAAGAGTGTTGGTCTTCAAAGCCGGTGTCGCGGGTTCGATTCCCGCTACAGGACAAACATTTGTGTGATGAACATCGGTGTTAGTCTGGGTACTTTTTATGTATGTATTTAAAAACAATTAAGTAATGAGTATTCTATCAGTTATCTAGTTCCTATAGTACAAGCTCTGCTTGGGTTGGGGCTAAGTTAGATATCGTTGGTTATAGTCGTTGTGTCCTAATTATTATTTTCTTTTATTTATTATTATTTATTTTTATTTCTAATTAGTCTTTAGCAGTCGTTATCTCTTACTATCACATGTGAGCACCTTGCTCTTCTAATACCATACCGTACGTATATAAAACTTTCTTTGCCCCATTTTGTTTGTGTGTAACATCTTGCCTCTCGCTTTCTGTCGATTTGTGGGAGTACTTTCGTAAAAATGGGACGGAAGTGTGTAACAGGTAGTTAATATAATCATTCCAAATCTAAATGTTGCTTATTACCAAGGTGAGATGACAGATGTTGCACATCAATTATGCGACTACTGATTGGGAACTGAACGGAAGACTGAACAAACGAAGTGTCCTAAGGAATCTAAACTCCAATTTTTAAAAACTTAACTTAATTTTTAACTATTTGGTTTTATGATGGATATTGACAACTCTAAATCTAGACGTTACATCGGAACCCACCAAAAAACTAACCACCCAAAAACTCTAGGAATTGAAAAGATAAATGCTTATAAAAATAATAATAACAACCAAAAAGGGTATGTACTCATTATATGACAGTATCCTTGATATTTTCGGATAATTGATGCGTCCGCTATGAGGTAGGTAACCTTAAGGTTTTGTCATTTAGATGTCTAATCAAACTCTCATTTACGATGTATACGATTCCTTAGATCCTTGATGTAGAAGGTTATTGTACCTACAGTTGGGCATGATGATAAACGAAGGTTTACCGTGTAGTTTTGTGTTGACGTGAACTATCTGGCACGTTTTACGTTTATACTAATGAAGGTCACAGTTCAATTATAGAAAAACTAATTATTAAATTGAATCGAAATTGTGTTAACAGTTTGGGTTGTTCTCACCCGCTGCAAAAATTTATCACCAGACCTATAAGTTTCGGCCTTGAATATTATTGGAAATATCTTTTTATATCCTCAAAACTGGTTCACATAAGGTTTTAACGTTTAGATGTACTGTCATTTACGGTGAAGTATACTTCCTTAGATTCTTAAAGGTAGAATGAAGGTTGCTCAATTTAATACGAGGTAGGACGTGAACTCTACCTGGCGCGTTATACGTCTAACAGTTTACCAACAGAACAATAAAAAAAAAAAGAATTAGGTCTTGAATGTTATTGGAAATATAATTTATATCCTCAAAAACTGGTTCGTGTGTCTACAACTTTACGAGTTGTACCCAAGATCAGTTAGATAGGAGATATATATGTATACCTTGGTTAAAAAAGAAGATATTTCCTATAAATATAGCTCACCGATGAATTGTTTTTACACTCATTCTTACAAGATTCGTTCAGAAGCAAACATCAAAAGATAGATAATGAAACCATTGTCTCTAATTTTGTTAGTACTGAGTGGTATAGTCTTAGGTTCTTCGGGATATGACATACGAGCGCCGGCAGTCACCAGGTTTCAGGAATACATCAAAATAGACACCAGCAAAGACGAAAATATTGGTAAGTGCTATTGCCTTAAAATTATAGTAGGTATAGAGGTACATATATTTTAATACTTATTTTTTAAAATAAATGTTTACCTAACTACTTATTAGCACGTGATTTGCTACGGTTATTAATTGAAATATTATTGTTATATTCGGTATTTTTTATATTATTTTCCGACCTAAGAGCGGTTTCAGCCTAGCGTTTTATTTAACCGAGCGGATTCATCGCTCGAGTTTTTTTTTGCTAGTCTGAAACCGCTTTAAAAGTAAAAAAAAGTAAAAAATAACTATTTATTTCTCGATAACACGATTTTATGACTTGGGTTGTTATCAGAAAATGCCGTGGAATTCTGGAGAGAACAGGCAACAGAACTGGGTCTGCCTATGGCGGTGCACAGACCGGCCGGGAAGCCCGTGGTCGTCATCTCGTGGGGTGGCACGGAGCCTTCCCTTCCCAGCATCATGCTTAACTCGCATATGGACGTCGTTTCAGCTGATGAGGTAACTAACATGGTTTAGGGTGCTTTTCCACTAGAGATGAGCTATACTACGTTGCTATGGATGCGTTTGATATCCACCAATCACATTCATTGGTGCACATAGCTTAGCACTGGTGGAAACGGATTCAACTAAGCTATGTTTTTTATATGAAAGGATGCGTGCTATGGATGCCTGCTATGCCGCTTCCCTACTACTCAAGCTGCGCATCTTCCTCGCACAGCTACATAGCTTAGTATTGGTGGAAACGGTCACATATTTTCGTAGCGCAGAATTCACATCTTCGCAGCATAGCTGCATAGCACATCTCTGGTGGAAAGGCACCCTTAAAAACGTCTCTTTTTCTCGCATTTTTCATGCTTTAGCTCTATCTTCCTTTACGAGATATACGTAGTTGTGAGCTACCCTGAAACTTTCAGCCGGATAGCTAATCGGGAAGTGCTCGAAATTTTAATTGCAAGATTAAACCCGGAACGACAGACATCAGACAAGAAACGTGGTAAAAATAAAAATCTATTATTCCAAGACGCACTAAGTTTAGGTACTACAATAAAAAAAATATAATCTTAATATTATAAAGTAGTTACTTAAAGATATTATACCTACTACTTTTGGTTAGGCATTCAATAAGGGTTATGAAATGAAACGTCCAAATGGAAATAGCCAGAAAAATTCTTCTACCCATCCATTCTCACAAACTTTTGCATTTAGAATAATAAGTATTAAAAAATATTGCCCTGTAGACCATGATGAGAGACCATGAATATGCAGTTTTAATTTTTGTCTATATTCTTAAAAATGAGACTTTCCATGATTACTTTATCGTCCTTGGCATCCAATCTAGATCCAATCGCTGCGCCGGCGATGACCCTGATAGGATTTAGGAGTTAGAGTTGACACGAAATGATAACGGGTGATCGGTCTTTGAGTGAACTTATAACGAAGTCGGTGTTTTAGAATGATAAAAAGATCATTGAATTGACGGATATTAGAGACTATCTACTGTTCACGGCTTCGCTCTCGTGGTATCGATAAACAGTTTTTTTCCATATCATAAACTATACATAAGTTTGTACCTAATGTTACCAAATTTCAGCTAAATCGGTTTAGTAGTTTTGTCGTGAGTGACATACAAACATCTATTTATCCATTATAAAATTTCTTGAATTATTAAATTATAAATTTTATGTTTTAACTAAATGTAGAGATACCTACCTATCTAATGTTTATGACTTCCAAGCTTCCGTTCTGAGTCTTGCGTAGGATTGGTTACACCTTTCAACCGACTTCAAAAATGAAGGAGGTTCTTAATTCGGTTGCTTTTTTATGTTTGTTACTTCAGAACGTTATATGATTTGGAAAATTCTTATACCTTCAGAGTAGTTCCATAGAAAGTTTATCAAATCGGTTCAGTAGGTTCGTTTTTAAATCATTAGGTAACTAAAAAAAAAATGTCGTTGAAATAAAAGAAACTGCGTATTTTGCTTTTATATGACTTTTCAGTGGTTTTTACGGTCATTAACAGTCCAATTGATGTTGGTTGTAGTATGTTTTTGTAAAACTTTAATTATTAACATTCATAAATATGACTTTGTTTTAGAATGAATGGACGTATCCGCCCTTTTCGGCACATATAGACGAAGATGGCAACATATTCGGGAGAGGCACACAGGACACGAAAGACGTTGGAGCTCAATACTTAGAGGCTGTAAGGAGGTTGATGGCGGATAATGTGACTCTACTGAGAACAGTGCACATGACGTTGATGCCAGGTAATACCTACTTAGTAGATTATGCACCAAGAGGAACCCTGAGCTAACGAGGAATTCAGTTAAGTAGAGTCCTGAGTGAAGAGAGGGGTTCAAGATGCCCAAGACGAAGACAGGCTTTATCCTAGATGGGCATACTCTACTTTCACACCTGCGAAATAATAATAAGCCAGGGCTTTGTTTCACAATCTTTAAAATCGCGCCTTTTTTCTGCGCGCTTATTATAATTATGGATGCCAATTCCATTTTCGAACAAACCTCTTCACAATGCCATATGGGCATTCTTTACTTAGAGTTTTCCACGAGTTTCCATACGAATTTGACGTTATATGTACATTGTCGAGCAGATAGACGGTGTGAAAACACTTTTGTCATTTTAGCCTGGGAACGGATCGCGTTTCTAGCATCCACAACCCCGAGACTTCGTTTGCATTGAAATCCTCTTTGTGCACCCCTACACCACTAAATGAATAGGTGATCCCTCCTAGTGTCATGATGGGCTGAGGGCTTCTTAGTTTGGTTGGACTACGTTCACTGGTGCGGTTTCAGATTAGCAAAATAATCGGGCGGATTCGCCGCTCGTGTTTTGTTTTTTGCTCGCGGCTTGACGCGAGAGACGTGACACTCGATAAACTAAACCGAGCGTAAACGCCGGTATACGCGCGATACGCTTTTGAAGTTTCGCGAGTACCTAGGCTACCAATCCGCCCGTATACGCTCGTCAAAAATACGCTAGTTTGTAACTGCACTTAGTCATATAGATATATCTTATAGATAGCTTCACAAGTGTTATATAAACAGAGTTATGTGCGACTACTGACGCCCGCAACTTCGTTTGCCTTGCGAATTAAAAACATTCCTCTCTCAGTCCTTTCTACTTTCAACCCTTGACAAACACATCCTCCAAATTTCAAGTATCTACGTTCAGTGGTTCGGCGTGTGCCTTTTGTCAGCCAGTTAGTTATTTGATTGTAACGGGTATTTATCGCGCTCAACTCATTAATCATATGTTTTAGTGTGTGATAAATACTCGTTTCAAATAACTATGTATGATAATCGCGAAAGTCTACGATAAACTGTCAGCCAGTTAGTCAGTCAGGTCCAAGTTTTTTTATATATATTGATGTTTAGGCACTACTGTTTTTGTTTTTAGATGAAGAGACGGGCGGGTACAAAGGCATGAAAGAGTTTATAAAGACAAAAGAATTTGAAGCGTTGAACATTGGTTTCGCTCTAGACGAAGGCTATTCATCTCCCAATAATACGTTGTTTGCATTCACCCAAGACAAGCGACCATGGCGTAAGTAACTTATAAACTAAATACTGAAAATATATTTATTTTTAACAAGAAGTAGGTGACTAAGTACTTGATCTTTTATAAAAGGAATTATATCGACTAGTAGGTATATACTCAAACCTAAAATTTTCACTTCTGACCTTTTTTTCGGTAACTTGTAATGAAGAATGTTGTGTAGTTGATTATAACGTATGAAAGAATAATTCAAGACAATCATGTTTGGGAAAAAAAAAAAAAACTTACTATTAATTAAGTTATGATTTTTTTAAGGTGCTCCGGAAGTAAATTCGAAAATACACATTAAAAAAATCATAACTTCTAAACTACTAAAAATCGCGGAACATACATGGGGTATTTACGGATACACCCAGGTGTGAGAAATCTAAAAAATTTTTTTTAATGTCACTTTTTGGATGACCTTTATATATTAATCGTTGATAGCGCAACGATAATCTGTACCGTTACTGAGTAAGTATGTAACGCAGCGACTCTTTTGTTACAGAAATGGAGTTTACAATTTACGGCGAAGGTGGCCATGGTTTTACTATGCCTGAAAATAGTACCATTGAAAAGGTAATCTAGTAGTAGCACTGTTCCAGTGATCTCAGGCAGGCGTGATCTCTACCATCGGGAGCGCCTTCCTCGCTCCTCCCGTCCTATGAATTCCCGTCTCCGATTTTCAATCTCATAGATTGATGCAACAATAACGCTCGTCCACTTGATACATTTTGATGATCAATCTCATAATCCCAGTAATTTAACTAGCTACAGTACTTTTCTTACTGAAACACATTTATACGTACTCATGATTGCTTGGCGAGAGAATAATTGGCACTGTATGAATAAGTAACGTGTTTTTTTGGGCTAGATTGGTTACAATTTTTGGCAAATCAGTCTAAGCATGAATGTATAAAAATCGCATAAAATGAAATATATTTTCAGGCTAATAGATTTATCAGTCGTGTTCTGGAATTCAGGAGAAAAAACATGAAACTCAAGAAATCTCACGATCCATATGATTTCGCAAAATACACCAGTGTCAATGTCAACATGATCCACGTGAGTATATCTTATCCGAAACCAAGCCATAAAGATGTTCTTATCTGTACTATACTTTGTCCGATTGATGCTACTTGTCACGGTTTTAGAACCAAGCCAGTAATGAACGTAGTAACATACTGGCAGCAACAATAAGTAGAATAGTTATTTGTACACCAAGGCACTAAAGCAAGCCATTTTATACGAGACTTTTACCAGCCCGAGCCAAAGGCAAGGGCGAATATTCAAGTCGAATATAAAATGGGCTTCAGGACTGAGGTATATACAAGATTTTTCACTTCAATTGCGAGGAAATTAAACAAACTTAAATTGATATGAGCGCCCATTTCGTAATTCAAAATCAGAGATCACCAATGTTACCGCGATATTCGAAATTCAAAAATAGTTAGGTATATCCAGGTCCCGTCTAATATCCTGATCTATGGGTAGTGTTTAAGTTCGAAATATGAATAAAGTTCTTAACTTCCGGCATGAAACCTATTACAAACTGATGCCTACTTGCACCAAACTGTCAAAGCTCCTAACATATTACTTTTCTTGCTTGCGAGTTCTTAACGCTCCAAATTCAGACAGTTAAGAACTGTCAAACGAGTTAAGTAAATGCTTAGGAGCTTTGACAGTTTGGTGCAAGTAGGCATCAATGTCTTTGAACAGATTCCTAGGGCCTAAAATGCAGTTTTACTCCCCCTAAAGCATGCACGAAGTTGAACTTTACGAGCGTGAGAAGTGAAAAATAAATAAAGGGTAATTGAACACTTCAAATGTGTATACATATGGAAATATTGCACACTGGCTCAGATTTGTAGAGTATCTACTTACTGCCTATTCTTAGTGCCAATGTTGTAAAACAACATTTAAATTTACAATACAGAACTAACTAAAGTCACATTGACTTATGTTAATACTGCGTTATGATATTTATTAGTATGTACTGACTGCTTATCTTATAGAATCAATACACCGTTACACAGTAAGCCGTCTTCTTTTGACGACATAGATGGTCGAATGGCAAAGTGTGTTGCACTGCCACGCTGGTGACGCGGGTTCGATTCCCGCTTTAGAAAGAGCATTTGTGCGGTGTTCGTCTTGAGTCTGGGTTTATTCTAAGTATGTATTTACAAAAAAAGATTAGTATTATATCAGTTATCTGGTTTCCATAGTTAGTTAGTTTGGGGCTAGATGGCGCTGTGTGAAATGTCCAAAATATTTATTTTATTTGTTTAATATTCATGTCCATCCCAAAGTTGCCTATAAGGCCGCCCATTGTACCACTTTTTATTGACTATTGTCTGTATCGTTCGTTAGGTACACACAGAGACATGCAGTGCGCTTGCCTTCCTACAAGAGTGGCGCGCCTAAGACCTACGCCCAGCAATGGGCTACTATAAGTTCATGATAATTATAACTGTTAAATGCACCTTATTACCTACTTTAGAGCGCGTATGTATGAAGTATATTTTTCTCAGAGTGGTTTCGCGGTCAATGTAATCCCGACCAACGTATCTGTGGCTGTAGATATGCGACTGTCTCCTGATAGCAACGTCAATGAGATTTATGACATGGTAAGTTATCAATCGGAAAATGTTACGTTCTACGTCTAGCGTACATTTAGTAAAATAATGTCTGAAGTTTTGTCATCAACTTGTATATAGAATACATTTTTGGTGTGTGTATGTATCATATTGTGTATGTATTCGAGTAGTTTGGGAAAATATTTTCATTATAACCTATCTATATATATATATATATCTATATCTATAATCCTATAGCTTAGCTGATCTAAATGGTTTGATAAATTTTGAAAATGAGTTGATATTTTACTTGGCACGAGTACCTATGTGTCAAGATATCCAAAAGACCGCTTGAAGACGCCTATTGGAATTCTAACAACTTTACGATACACATTATTTAACTTCAAAGTATAAGTAAAAGTAAAAATTATATGAAAATGACTCGTCTTGTGTATGCAAGTGAAGTATCCGATTTTTTTGACAACTTCCACTATATTTTTATAGCCGGGACTGGCAATTTGATATGTCCTGTGAAGCACGGAGGGAAATAATATTTTACACTAGCGACTTCCCCAAACCTGTTAACGCAACTTTAGAGTGATTTTAAAGTTCAACATGAATCGGTATGAACTAGGCGAACCATCCTACATCTAGGACAAACCATTCGTGGATTTTCAGATGTTTTGTTTTATCTTTTTGTACTAATACTTAAACAATAAATAAAATAAAATACAAATTTTTGACTTTATCCTTTAGTATATCTAATCAGCCTACTTATTGTGTTCACACTGCTGGGATTTAGGCCTACTCCTGTCCTTTATCCTGTCATGTCCTTTATACAGATCAAGTCCTGGATGGATGAAGCCGGGAACGAGACCGAGGTGTCTTACATCAGACGCGAGGACATCTCTGAAAAAACAACCCTCGATGACTCCAACCTGTACTGGGTGGCGATGAAGTCTGCTATTAATGATATGTAAGCACTACGGGTACACTGTACCTACAGCAGTATGCCCATTGAAGTCTTGTTCAGTTCGGTACAATGTGTCAAAAGTGTCAAAAATCAAGTATAGACAGACATCTAATCGGGTTTTCAGTCTGTTTTATTAATAATGGTTTATTTCCTAAGGGCCTATGAGGTGGTAGAACTGGTGTGCCCAGCGACCTCCGACATACTGAACCTGCGGAACATGGGCATCCCAGCTGTGGGCTTCGCGGCTAAGACCTACACCACGTCCAAAATACACGGGAAAGACGAATACCTCAATGCAGAGACGTTCCTCGACGCAATCGACTTATATTACGATATCATACAGAGTGTGGCTAATGTACCAGATTTTGATTTCAATAATAATATTTTTTAAATGATTTCTACAATAACTGTTTTTATTAAACCCCAGAAATAGATTATAAAATGTTTACAATCTATTATTAAGTACTTTTTTCGGACTTTGAATCAGATATGGCACCAATTTGGGGAGACAGGTGCATTCAACTTTTCGTCTTATTTCACTTTCTATTCGTTATTTTCCTAGATAAATTGCTCTGCCTACTGTTATATTATAATGTACCTATAGATGAAATGAGTTGGCTTAGGTATAAATTGAGGGTGCTAGTGTCCACTTTTTAGCAGTTTTTCGTAGACAGTATGGCCATACGCATTCAAGGTCTAGGATGGCAGAGATCTTTCAGTCTAAAAATGTACGCGCGATCAGTATAAGGGCATTTGTATAGCAGCGATAGTGAAGGGGCGTGAATTCTAAGACGAATGATCTGTAACATTAAACATTCTTTGGTTTAGGTACTGCTAATCAGGCCTCTAAAACGTCATTGCTTTATTAGAACCGTCGAGTGGAAAGTCAAATGGCTTATTCCCAGAGCTCCACGATTCTATTGTTATACCTCAATACATAACAGAACTCAAATCAAAATCAATATGTAAATTGATTGGTCGAGACCCTAGTTGCATGGGGAAGAAGCCTTCCAGAAGAAGACGAAGAAGAAGAAGAAGCCAGTCTAGGGTCTGGTCGAATCGACGCGTGATCAGAGGGCTGGCAGCTATCACGGCCAAAGAATCAGCCTCGGCACGCTGCCATCGGGTATCGAGTTGGGGCAGTTGAGCTACCTGTAGATCGTTAGCAACACAAGTTAGTGGCCCAATTCCTTTTGTAAATTTTATAATTTACATAGATTGTAGTAGTTAGCTTATGCTGTAATAAATATATTTAAAAAAAAAACGTTGGTTCGTGCCAATAGATTAGGTACTATTGTCACACTGACAAAACTGTTTTTATTTTTATATAGGTACTGGATAATGATAAGATAACGATACGTGAGAGCCACTTGATAATCATTCTTGTGAATCTCTTTCAGATGCGTTTTTCACGAACGCTGTTGAGACTGCTAATATCCGTTATATAACTATTATAATGGTAAGTTATTTTGACCATTAATTTTAGATAGACTGGCTTTTGCCTCGGCTGCGTGAATTAGTGCTGTTTCAGACTACACTTTTTTTCTCTCGCTCGTGAAACTTCAAAGCGTGTGTACCTATAACCGGCGTTACGCTCGGTTTTTCTAGCGAAGCATGATGATGTGATGATGTCATGATATCAGTAGCATGAGGCCTTGCCCACGGCTTGTCGCGCGTATACGCGCTGCAATAAACAACACGTGCGGCAAATCTGCCCGAATAATCCGCTAATCTGAAACCGCACTTCTTAACCTTGCTGAAAAATATAAGATCATGAAACAGGCACATAAATACATCTATTTTCAAAGTTCATTTGAATCTGTTTAGTATTTTTAGCGTGATTGAGTGGCATCCATCCTCAAAAACACGTAGTAATAGGGGTCATGAGCCATGATTATTGGCGTGAAAATTTTCGGCTCGCTTCGCTCACCGCGATCAGGTTTCATATAGGTACTAGGTAATTTTAGGTCCTAATACAGTGATTAAGTTAAGTGTTTTGGGCCCTGATAAAGTAATTTTCCCTAGTCAATTAAAACACCGAAAAATTTGTGGCTCGCTGCGCTCGCCGCGTTCACATTCGTTCTTTTGCGTGTTTAAGGGTTCTGATAGAGTAATTTTCAGGATTTAACTATTGGCGTAAAAATTTGCAGCTCGCTTCGCTCGCCACGATCGGGTTTCTTTTAGTTGGTAATTTTCAGTCTTAATACAGCGATTTTCTCTAGCAAGTTATAAGTGTTTTGGCTCCTGATAAAGCTATTTTCTGTGGTAAAATCAAACCCTGAAAAATTTGCAGCTCGCTACGCTCGCCGCGTTTACATTTGTTCTTTTGCGAGTTTAATGGTCCTGAGAGAGTAACTTTTAGGACTAAACTATTGACGAAAAAATTTGCGGTTCGCTTCGCTCGCCGCATTTACATTTGTTCTATTGCGAGTTTAAGGGTCCTGAGAGAGTAACTTTCAAGACTAAACCAATGGTGTAAAAATTTGCGGCTCGCAACGCTCGCCGCGACTGGGTTTCATTTAGTGGGTAATTTGTGGTTCAGATACAGGGATTATTCCTAAGTTAAGTTTTTTGGGCCCTTATAAAGCGATTTTTCCTAGTAAATTTAAAACCCTGAAAAATTTGCGACTCGCTGCGCTCGCCGCGATCACATTTGTTCTGTTACGTGTTTAAGGGTCCTAAAAGAGTCATTTTCAGGACTAATGGCAGTTATCCGATAAACTTTCAGGCATCGAGGGGGAAAATAATGTAAAAACTTACTTACTTAAATGTAACTTTACCATATGAGTAGTTTCGCAATGTGTTGACAAATATTTAATAACGTTCCTGATGACATTAAACAATTGCCAGTAAAAATGTAAGTAAATTAAAAAAATGCCTTTTTGACAAATCCTTTAATGTAACAGAATATTACACAAAAAATAATTAATTTAAATTTGTTTATAGGTAGGTACATTAGGTACCTGCTAAATATTTCGTTTTAAAAATTAATTAATTTATTACTGAGATTTTTATGTGATAGTGACGTTCTGAAATTTACGATGAATTTTGATTTTTTATAGGTATAACATACAATTATTTTATAAGTTTTTTTCTTTTTGCATGCTGTATTTACGGTGTGAATAAATAAATTCTAGACTACTGATACCTACTTCTACTGGACAGACTGCAACGGACTAATACCTACTATATTAGACTCGCGAGGTCCACCAGCTCACAGAGCCACTAGTTTAAATGTTGTTTTAAAGTTGACTGTACAACTAGTAGGTACATTATTGACAATTCGGAGGTACCCTTGAAGGAAGCTGAGCAATCTAGGAAGAGGTAAAGACCTAAGTAGATTCAAAATGTATTCCAATTCAAGTTGTGTATCTGTGTGTTAAAGTACCTACCTTTATTGGATTATCTGCCATTGAGTTTCTATAATCATTTTATCAGCAATAAATAGCTTATAGAAAAGTTCTAACATGCGAATATACATACGTAGCAAGTACTTTATGTAGGTACTCTGTACATGACTGATGCAATAAATAGCGGGCTGGCTGAATTAAATGCTAGTGCAAAGCAGTTAATAGGTAAGTGTTAACGTATTTCTACAATTAATAAAAAAATGGCAAATCGGTAGCAAGTAAAGTGCATGGATTACCGGATCAATAAGCTTGTGAGAGAACAATAGACAAAAGACGAGCGGGTTCGATTCACGGGCGTAGCCAATAAGTATGTATGATCCGTGAACTTAAATAGAAACATTCAACAAATAAGTTCTTATTCTTTTACTTATTAATACCTATACCTATATAAAAGGCATGGACCTGACTGACCGACTGACTTAGGTACAGACAACGTACAGGCAAACCGCTGATCGTAGACACTTGAAACTTGGATGGTGTGTTCGTCGAGAAGTGCAAGCGCGTACCTACTAAGAAACGGATGCGTAATGCAAACAAAGTTGCGGGCGTCAACTAGTTCCATAAAAAATCGAATACTGTTGGAACTATTTTACTTATTGGTGGTTAGCCACATTTTTTAAACGATTTGGAAGAACATGTATTCAAAATTTTAGGACTATTAACAGAAGGATGATTGACATCAAACATAAATGTTTTCTATAGAGATATGGCCAGTTAGATGACTCTGAACAGTTCTGAACATTGTTTTCATGAACACAAAAGTGTTTGTTTGGTAGGAATATAAAGGTGTTCAGAATTTTCGTTCGAATTAGTGGCGTTGGCCTGAACAGCCAAGACACAGTTTAAGTTCAGAACATCAAAAAATATTTATTTAGATAAAAATTTAAGAACTAACATCTACCTACATTTCGTTTGTTGTAGGTATAAACATGGGTTGGCTATTGTCGCTAGTGGTTTCCCTGGTAGCTTTGCACCAAGTAGCTGGTACGGACTATGCATCTGATCCAACGGTGCAGCTATTCCAGAAATACATCCAAATCAATACGACCACTGGCAATGATCTGAGTAAGTGTAAGATTACCTAATTTTTGGATGACACGATTGGTCGAGTGGCCATTGTGTTGGACTGACTGCCGTGCCGGTGTCGCGGGTTCGATTCCTGCTTCAGGACAAAAAATTGTGTGGTGAAGATTAGTGTTTGTGAGTTTGGGTGTTTTTCTATATATTCTATGTATGAATTTACAAAACAGAAAGTATTTAAGTATTGTATCAGTTATCTGGTTCCCTTAGTACTTACATGCTCTGCTTAGTTTGGGGCTAGATGGCTTTGTGTGAAATGTCCAAAATATTTATTAATTATAAAAAAAACAAATGTGACAATGGCACAACGTAGGCTAATTATAAAAAAAATATTATTACAATTTAGATTTAGTTAAATTGGGCAGTATCCTTGGTAGTAGGATACCTAAATAGTGTTATGATGAGTCATCATAGGTCATAATATTAAAACAGAAGTTATACCAGGCATCAAACTATACTGATTCGCTGTACTTACGGTTATTTTGCCCTTCAGAGCGTTTAATAGTTTTACAAAACATACACGGTTTTTAATAGAAAAAAACTTTGAGCGCGAATATCTCAAAAATAGCCGCGCTGCGAGTGCTTTTTTTATTCTTAATTAAATCTAGCACCCTTTGATGCTAATATCGACCTATTCCTTTCTAATACCAAAAACTAATACCAATTGTATTTGTTTTTACCCTTATTAATATTCTATTCCCGACGAATACCACTCATAAACGAATCCCAAAACAAGTTAAACGATATAAAATACAGTCAGTAACAAAAATGCTTTTCAATGTAATTTTAAGTGGTGTTTATTTTTTCAAAATCAGTCTTTTCAAACAAATTAAAGTGTAGTAGGAAAACGTTTGGTTCATAATTATAATAACACAGACAATCAGACATACATATACGTAATTAAATTACCTAAATTCTTACACACGTAAAAATAAAGTTTGTCCTTACAAGAAATCAAAATGATTTTTTTCAACACAATTAAACATAATTTATTGATTACTCCATACTTAGGGTATATGTCAGAGGTTCTCTGATTCTCGATTTATCTCTGAGACTCGATTTAGAGAGCACGTGCAGTATTTTGTTATTAGAATAAGTGAATAAGAGACTAGGTACTAATCAAATCAAATATTCATTTTTATTACGGTTCATTCTTATTGTCTACGCCATATTTTGTTAGTACCTCTAGGTCATTAGGTTTGTACTAAAGTTAGTACTGACGATACGTATCGTTTAAAAAATTACATAAAAATAGAGTTATGTTTTTATAAAATTAGAATTAAAATTAATAAGAATTAAAATGCAGGTAGGTATAATCGGCACTATAGGCACATATGTACCTATAGGTAATATACCCATTTGTTGTTTATCTTTGAACCATTCGTTTAATTACATGTGGTTATGGTGTTTTTGTTGAAAAAATCTGTTGAATAATAACCAATTAAAACACTTGTTTAAATATTTTGAGTGACTCGAGTGGGTTATTATCATGTGTATTTTTAAAATCGTTGTATGGCTAGGCAAAAAAACAAATATTTGCATAATGTAGGTACTTATAACTGATAGGTATCATTTGCGGCAGAGATAATTTTGGCTTGCGAACATAGGCGCACTGTATGGTAGAGTTTTTAATTTATTAATTGAATTTAATACTTATCCAATGGAATTAAGGTATTAATAATTTCAATGCTCGTGCGCGATGCCCCGGCGTGCTCCGGCATCCCGGAGCACTGAGATGTATGTATAATTGTATACCCCGGATTTCTAATTTAAAATGCTCTGCCGTACCGTGCGCCTATCTGCGCAGGTCAATATGCTATGAAAATTAAATGTCAAAGTATCAGCTACCCGGGGAGCCTTTTCTATCAACTCCTAACATTACAGCTCTGTTCTTCTTCATAACGTGTCGCTAGTTCTTTCGAACCAGTGTGGTGAAAGGATTTCAAGGGCGCCTCGAAGGGGCTCCTTTCGTGTACTCTGTTCACAGTTCTGTTAATCAGAGAAGGAGGAATAATAAAAAAGATACGATTATAAGATAACGGCAGTTAACTTTGGTGCCCGTTCACAATGCGGTTACCCTCACGATCATTAAGTATGGGTATCGGCGTTCGCAGTGCTCATAAACTCACTATTCCATAGGTATATTATATTATGTTTTACCATGTATTATAGCTCCGGCCGTGACATTCTGGCAAGATCAAGCGACGGCGGAGAACTTGACTGTCAATGTGTACACCTATTATGAGGGTTACCCCGTCGTGGTGATAAAGTGGGCCGGTTCCGACTCCTCGGCAAGAAGCATCATGCTCAACTCGCACATGGACGTGGTACCTGCTGATGAAGACGTAAGGGACACTTGTATCTAATTAAAATATTACAAATTTATACCCAGCCATAGTCAGTAGCCAGTCTCAACTCTACAGCATCTATGCTTTTCAACTTAATCAGTTCAATAGTTTTGACATCATTAGAGTTTCACACTACAGATTTTTTCACTAAAGGAATATAAGAACGGTCTTTTATTCATCAATGATTTGCTTATTACCTAGATTAGGTATTAATCAAATCGATGATTATTGATCGTGTAATCTTATCCAGTTGTAAAAATATCGATCATAATGAATCCACCCCTGACAAATTTATTGCACTGTATTTATGGAAGTACTTACGTATACCTAATACAAATTCCTTCTCGTTCATCAATGGGAACATTTGCTTTGAAAACCCCAATATCAGGATCGCCCACGGGCTCATACAAGATGTAACGAGTCCCATGGACATGGGCTACTTTTCATTCCGATACTTTTCGGACAGTATCTGATTTCTATACACCACCAATTTATAATTACCAAAAATAAATAAATGGGCAATGCAGACGGGGTACTACATCTGTGCAGTCAGAATTTTGGATTTCTACAAAATGGCAGAGTGACAGCGGAGCGAGTGCGGCGCCCGAGCCGAGGTTTTGCGAGCTGGCTCGAGCTAGGTACCCGGGTTTGCCAAACGATGAACAAAAATTAAATTATTATCAATTAAAGGTACAGCCTGACGCAAATCCATTGGAAAACGACTAATGGTAACAGTTATTCAATTTTAATCAAATATATTTGACAAAAATTCGATTTAATTTTTTTTTAGTTTTTCACTGTACCCCTGTGTTCAGAAACGGCAACTGACTATGTGTATTTTTTTTTTCTGGTGATTAAAAATTGACCGTGTATATACATATGTAATATCAGTATTTTTATTTAGGATGGTTGGGACTACTCTCCATTCTCAGCCACGATTGACGATGACGGCAACATCTACGGACGCGGCACCCAGGACATGAAGTCGGTGTCTTTCCAGTACTTCGAGGCGCTGAAGCAGCTGAAGGCAAATGGCGTTGAGTTCGTCAGAGACGTCTACATGACGCTGATGCCTGGTATGTCATAAATAACATGTTGTTCATAAATGGCTGGACAAAACCTTCATTTTTCATACTCACACACCTACCACCCTTCAACATACATATCTACATACATTCACACATCTATACATGCACATACAACACACACGCACTCACTCACCCTTAACACTACACAATTAACAGAATAATGTTTATTTATATAACACTAGCTTCATTAATGTTAAGTTAGGTATATAAGTTTAGACAACTTAATACTAGTGTGGTGGCCTAGTATAATCCGCGGAGCAGGGCACTGGTGACCTGTACTACAGGTTTTCTAAACCTATCTCAGGCACCAGTCTCTCGCAAAACAGGTTAACTTAACCCCTGTACTGTTAGCTAAGCTCTAATTGTTAAATTTGTTAATATTTTGTGAGAGAAAATAAACAATCTATCTATCTATCTATCATTCTTGGCCACGTTCGCCGACGAATAAGATTAAAAAGTGGCTACTTGAGCACAGTTTTTATAGTCTAGACGAGTTCTTGAAACTCCCTGCGATATGACCAGAAAAAATTGTTATAAAAATATTATAACATTATACCTATACCTATTATTGTTGAAAATTTAAATATTGTTTTGTGTGCTATTTTTATTTTTATTGTCTTGTAATTTTGGAATTATTAATAAATTATTGTATTGTATTGTATTGATGGCAACATCTACGGTCTCGTCACTCAAGGTTATGAAGTCTGTATCCAGTCCATTAAGGCACTGAGGCTGGTTTCGGCCTGGGACTTTTACAGACTTCTGTTTTTGTAGAACAAAAAATAAAAAATTACTTTACAATACGTACGATACAAAAACATGGACAATGGATATTAATGATTATTTTTTATTCTTATTTTAACACTGTTTAAAGGTAGTGCTTATTATTTTCATTGTAGATGAAGAAATCGGCGGTGATTACGGAATGATTCCGTTTCTGGCTAGCGAGGAGTTTGCCGCCTTGAACGTCGGTTTCGAGATGGATGAAGGCAGCTCGTATCCTCTGCCCATAGTTCCGCTGTTCTACCAAGATAAAGTGGTGTGGCGTAAGTTGTTTAATTAAGGTCTATAAGAATTCGTGAAGTAACTATAAAGTTTTTGCTACTAATACTGCTTATAATTTTGTGATTATGAAGTTAATGGCATTGGTAGACCAGACCTTATGGAACAAAAAATATTTTTCCTTGTCTTGTGTCATCAATGTAATATTCAATATATTGTACAAATATCTTTACAGAAATTAAAGTTGAATGCTACGGAGTAGCTACCCACGGATCAACATTCTCTGCCACCAACTCCACAGCGACTGGAAAGGTATTTTGGAGACTGGCTAAATTAAGTATTTGTCTTTTTTTTAAAATGCAAAAACTATTTTATTGACTTATATTATAGTATTCAGTCTAAATCTAATTTGGAATATTGAATTGGCAGTTATGTTATGCATAATATTTTCGCAGTCGGGTTTCCTGATTTTATAAACTTTAAGCTTGTTTATTGTTCTTTTTACTTGAAGTAGAAATAAAATAGGTATATTTTATTATATGTAAATCACTATTTTCAGTGCCGCAACTTCATGAATATGATGTTCGATTACCGAGAAGAGGAATACTTGATTTACTTGAACGCTACCATTTTGGACGCTGGAAAATACACATCGTGCAACCTTAATAAGCTCAATGTTAGTATACTTAATATACCAACCTGCTACAAGCCTACCTACTAATATTTCTGACCTGAAGCAATAACTGTGAAAAACTTTTGCACAATTTCTACGGACGGGTGGCGTGCTTTATTAAAAAAAAAATCTTAAAACGCTTCATCATCTACCAAACTACTATTAATTATAATTATTACGGGCTAAACACTACTAATGTTATTATTAGTATGTGTGTATAAGTATTAAAACTTCTTAATTCATTTAAAAACCTATTACAGCTCATTTGCACCCACTGATGGGTTATCAATGCTCGATCACTTTGACACGTTTGAAAATCAGAAAATAAATGATTTAATGATAATAATAACAAGAGCTTAAACATTTCACTAGCTTCAATTCACTAATCCATCACAGTAGGTATCATATGCTTACTTATTGCCCGGTTCACATTATTCCATCCATTATGGAATGCACTGGAATGTGCCCATTCCATTTCAATGCATTCCAGCGCTGGTTCACATTATTCCAGTGGCAGGAGGACGTGGTGGGCGAGTGGATGAGGCCCTTACCTTGCAATCTGATGGTCGCGGGTTCGAATCCCGGTGGCAGTCATGCGTAAATGGGTGTTTTCGGTCGAAATAATCTATGTATGCATCCCACGTTCTCGCAACGGTGAAGGAAAACATCGTGAGGAAACCGGCATGTCGTAAAACCAAAAGTTCTAAAACACGTGTCGAGTGCACGAAAGGAGCCTCTTCGAGGTGCACTTGAAATCCTTTCACCATACTGGTTCGAAGGAACTAGTGACACGATAAGAAGAAGTGGCATCCCAGCGCTGGATGTGAACCGCGTGTAAGACTGCAGATCGGGGAATCGCAGATTCTAATTGGACTTTACGTTTGAGTAACAGAGCTCATGGGAGTGTGATTTCAGGGCGGGACTGCCAACAACATCGTGCCTAACTATATGTATCTACTGTTCGATATCCGACTGAGTACCACCGTCCACGAGGAAACTTTCGAAGCAAAGGTCAGTCTGATGAGATCGATGGGGATTCCCTTTAAAATTAAAATAAAAGTGACAGGAGGCAACGGCAGGCTTCAAACACATTGAATTGATAAATTGTACAAGAAAAGAAAAGTTCCGGAAAACCGGATGTCACGTGAAGGATAGCTTTAAATAACAATGTCTTATATTATACTGGTTACCTTTATAATAAATCTATGGATATGATGGGTATACGTACAAGACAAGTAATTATATTTAAAAAGTTCAGTAGACTATTATAAGTACCTACCTATGTAGGTACTGATTAATGTTCGTTATGTTATTGTGTCTTCAATTAAATTTAATTCAGTAATTTATTGCCAATATATATATGTAGGTACACATACTTAATCCTTTTCAATAAATAAATACAATACAATTCAAAACAAATGGTAAGTAAGAGTTATTAATTTCCAGTTGAATGAGATTGCCGCCCTAGCGGGCGACAATGTGACCATCACCTACATCCTGAAGAACGAACAATCGCCCGCTACGCTCGTCAGCAGCGACAACCCCTACTGGGTCGCCGTTGCCGATGCGGCCTCCGAAGTGTGAGTTATCAAATGTTTTGCGATAATGCCACAGACTTATTTGCTTATAATTATAAGTACTGTGTCATACTATTAGAATAGCTTGAAAAAATCGGAGAGCCGTCTCCGATTTTTGCATTACATCACGCCGCGTGAAAATAATAGTATGATGATAAATAGTATAAATATATTTAGTAATAAATCCGCTTAATTTCTAAACAAAGGTCTTAATCAACTCAACTCTAGTTTAGAATTTTAGTATCTAAACCAAAGCGCCGAAAACAGAAAAGCCAAGTCAGAACTTGACACATGTTTTGCCTTTACACGAGGCATCCTCAGGAGATGATGACTCGCCGAAATCTGAAACGAGAGAATCTCTCGTATATTTATACTATTTATTAATATTGGATTTCCGCAATGTAACGCCTGAATCAATCAATAGTAAGATAAATCCAATTTTCCAAAATACATTGGGTAACACAGTTCCAGTTTCTGTACTCAGAAACTAATATAAGATTTACTATTGGTAATTATTTTCGTAGAAAACTTGATTTTATAATAAATCTTTTTTTTAATGTAAACATGTGAAGACGAGGAATGGAATAAAGATATTACGTCTGCCTGTCCAGAGGAATGCTACACAGGTCTTTGAATCACAATATGGCTTCAATACAGCTAATAACGTGCGTTTACTTTAAGACATGTGATGGCCAGTATCGGTCTCACCAAGACCTCCCGAGTCATGATATTTTTTTTTTCAGAGACCTTACTCTAGTCCCATTGGTCTCCCCTGGTTCTACGGACGCCCGGTACGTTAGGAACGCAGGCATTCCCGCGTTCGGCTTCTCCCCCATGCCCAACACAACCATGCTTCTTCACTCAGTTAATGAGTACATCAACGCCAAGACATTACTGGACGGAGTAACCATCTACTCGCAGATCATCAAAAACCTAGCGACCATACCTGCGAACCAGACTAGTAGTGAACCTAGTACCCTTTTGTACTCCACCGTTCAATAAAGCTTTAATAAGCAAAAAGTAAAGCTATAAAAAGGCCAAGGCATTTCTGAACGGAGTGACCATCTACTCGCACATCATCAACAACCTAGCGACCATACCTGCGAACCAGACTAATAGTGAACCTAGTACCCTTTTGTACTCCACCCTTCAATAAAGCTTTAAGCTAAATGTCAAGATAAAAGGCCAAGACAACTGGACGGAGTAACCATCTACTCGCAGATCATCAATAACCTAGCGACCATACCTGCGAACCAGACTAATAGTGAACCTAGTTCCCTTTTGTACTCCACCGTTCAATAAAGCTTTAATAAGCAAAAAGTAAAGCTATAAAAAGGCCAAGGCATTTCTGAACGGAGTGACCATCTACTCGCACATCATCAACAACCTAGCGACCATACCTGCGGACCAGACTTAGAGTGAACCTAGTTCCCTTTTATACTCCATCGTTCAATGAAGCTGTAATCTAAATAAATTAGAGGTGTTTTCTATGCATTCTAAGTATGTATTTATTCTATCAGTTATCTGGTTCCCATAGTACAAGCTCTGCTTAGTTTGGGGCTAGATGGTGTTGTGTAAAATGTCCAAAAATATTTATTTATTTATTTATAAGCTTCAAGGCCTATAAGTTTACGAAATAAAAACCCGATTGTAGGCTGAAGTCTTGTATAATATTCCACTTGGAACTTTAAATGATCTCCATAATTTATTGTAAATAAATCAAAAACAAATATTTATAACAATGTTAAATAAAATCAGTGTGAAAATTATTATTTTTCTTTATTTGGATTACCTACCCATAGTTTAGTAACCTTACGTAAGTTATTTATTTTTTATGACACAGAAAAGTCCCATCTTAGATAAAATCTATATTATGTAAGTACTGATGTAATATAGTTATTTGATTGTAACGGGTATTTATCGCGCTCACCTCGTTTTTGCGTCTTTGTGTCAGTGTAGTGTGATGACCGAACATTTTTAACGACCAAAATGAGGGTAGTTCCCTCATTTCACCGCGACGGTAAATCCAATACGCCAGTCAGCCCGTGACCACGGCTGTTGCAATACAGTCGAAATGTCGGGACACAAAAACGAGGTGAGCGCGATAAATACCCGTTACAATCAAATAACTATGTGTGATAATCTCGAAAGTCTACGAAAAACTACTGATGTAATATACATACATAAGTGTATCTTGCACGTCTCATAGTACGTACCTTCTCGTACTACCAAAACGTTAGTTTTCTTAATTTGCGTATAGCGTGTTTGGGTAGGTAGAGATAAACTCTACAAAAAAGTCAAAATAACTAGAAATTATTATTTTTTTTGCAGCCATCTTGTAATTTTATTGTTTACCTAATACTTTACAGTGATCATTGTATTTAGGTGGGGATTTGCTCTTGCAAACATTAATTTGGCCACGTGACGATCGGACGGCTAATGTTGTTGGGAGATCGCGAACGAGCAATTAGGTATGAAGGCGTTACACGGATCTTACTATTTCTGGAAGTCTTCGTTAAACAGCAATAAAAGTGAGATTTAATTCGAAGCGATACGCGATACGTATAGATAAGACTTTCTTGATAAGTATTTTGTTTATTCGTTTCCAGCAAGGCGTTTTCCAGGTGGTTACAAACCTAACGAATAAACAAAGGCTAACGTAACATTGTTATGGCTCATACACTTTGACAGAAAGATCAGGTATATAAATTAATATTCTTGTATTTATATGATTGCTTACAATGCAGTCATAGGCAAACAAAAGATAAAGATGGTAGTCTTTTTTAATGAGTTTATTTATACTGAGATAAGCGAATGCTAATTAGCATAAACTTTGCCTGTATACTTGTTCTTTTACATTGTGTGATTAAGAATTTTCTATTTAACTATCTATCTATGCTGGTAAAATATTCTTATAATGCGTGAAAAACATGATATCTAAGTGATGATAAAAAATGTTATAAAAGTTAGGCTGGAATAGGAACAAAAAGACTTCCAGTATTAGATTTTATACAATTTGAACAGACAGCGTTCCCTTCTCGTTGCGGCTAAATCTTTAAACCAACAATCGCCACTTCGCAGTAATGGGTGCCTTCCCACCCGTACGTGCCGCAACATTTTTAAAAGGACTTTTTCGCAAAACGCTGCCTGCTCTGTGTTTGCCCTCCGCGGCGCGATGCTGAATGGAGGGTAGTCACGCTTCTACCGGGCAAATGAATTCTTCCGAATGATTGGGATTCACTGAGTAAACCGTTTAGCATTCGATTGCCAAGAAAAATGTTTGTGATATTTTAAGGTTTTAGGTGAACGTTGCTACGCTTGCCTATTTATTTTTAATAAAGTTTCTTTGATGTAGCTTTTCTTTCATACTTGCTTGGTCTGCCCATATAGGATTTAGTTATCTACATTTTTATTTTTTCTAAATATAAAAGTAAGATTTACCCATGACCAAGATCTGTGCTGCGTTGGACTTACTAATGAATATTCATACATTTATATCCAGTATGAATACCACTACTCTGTTTTGATTGGAAATATAACTAAGTCAGACCAGAATAATGCCCAGGATACACGAGGCCCCAGAAATGAAGCTAGCAGCTCTGGCTTCGTGTAAAAAGAACTAGCTTCATTTCTCACTAGCTTACTAGCCTAGAGCTGCTACATATAGCTTGCTAGCTTACTATCTTGCTATTATGGCTTTAAAAACTAGCCTCGTGTATCTCGGGCATAACAGTGAAAATAATTTAATTCGTGAATCCAGCACAATGCTGCGAGTGGTCGCTCCGGGCGGAGCAGGCGTTAATTGAAATAAATTGTCACCGCTGAACGTGGCCCGGGCATAAATCAGAGCGCCTCCGGCGAAACAGCTAAGTGCCTGCTACGAGCACGTAGAGCTTGCCGCTACTAGAGCCGGCTATCAAAAATGTACTAGCATTGGCTACAAATCAAGAATGAGTTATACAAAAAAGAGCTCATGATTTAGCTAGCAACAAACAACGCTGTTTTGGTCGTGGTTAGTTGTGATCTCTTACCAACAGGAGACGCTTAGCATCACGTAATAATTTTTAATTTGGAATCCCCGACAGTTTGACGCAAAAACTTTAGAACCGATATTTTGGCTGTTTAATTAATTTAAATTTAATTTCTAATTTAGATTAAACATAATTCATACAAAACTGTACTGTTCTAGAACCGTGCTAATTGAATAAATCAATTAAATAAATTTAAATTGTTTATTCTAAATCAACAATTGCCATGTCTATCCATTAGCTACTCTACAGTCATGACGCTTCTAAGCGACATCGCGAGACGAATTAATTCACCAAGTGAGGCGCTCGCTGCGATTTTTGCCTCAAGTGCTCATTTGTCACCAACCTACCTATTATTCCGCGGTAGGTACAGGTGCGAATCATCGCACCGCTAAAAGCACGACTGAATGAGATATGATCATTCGGATATGGCAAATACGGCCAGTGGATCTAGGCCGGTTTGAAGTTTACGCTTGAATCATTCCGTCTTACTTCAGCATACGTTGGTGTCCGTGTCGCATTATCTCGCTCTATATCGTCGCCTAACTTAGCCTAACTTCAAATCGGCCTAGATCCGCCCTTACTACACCTACGTTGTTGCGGTGTGTTACAAATGACCGTTCATAATGTTCATAATTAACCGGCACTTTCAGTTTAGTTCCATAGAAAATTTATCAAATTCTGTTTTATAGTTTAGTTTTTAAATAAAAATAACTGAAAATGTATGTCGTTGAAGTGAACGAAAGTGGTATGGTTTGCAGTGGCACTACAATTGAAATCCGTTGTAGTGTGTAAAACCTTGATTATACTGTGACAAGACGTATATTTAGGAATCGATACTCAAGCAATATCTTGCCAGTTTTAAATGAAAACTTGTCCTAAAATCTATACTCAAACACAGTGTTTTTTAAACATAAGTTCTAATTTAGTTTGAAGGTATTTGGAAGATTTTGGGTTTTAAAAAATGTAAACTTCTCCGAAAAACATATTTATTCCTTGATCCCTAATGACGTCTCGTAAAGGGGAAGTTGTCTCACGTCATGATATCGAATGAGATGTCGTTTCTCATCACACGACATCACGGCACGTCTAGAAATTGTAACAAGAGGAATATTATTTTTGTTCTCGTAAAGTACTAAAGAAAATTCAACTTTAAGATAGGTAGCCTAATGGTAATTGTACATAATATGGATGTAATATCTATATATATTTTATAACGTGTAATCGTACAGGGACCGGTGGCCAGCGTCCATCAGTTTTCATACATTTTGTAGCTGTCACCTGGTCGTTGCAGTCGGCGACCCGTCTGCGGATGCACTAAGGTAAGATAGGAAGGCAAACTAAGCGCCCATATCCAGCAGTAGGTGATAATAAATATGATAGTGAAGAATTGAAACGTCAAAAGGAAAACAATTTAGGTACTCATTAAATCACCTACGACCACAGACAGCACCTACCTGCAACAATGAAATAGCTATAGGTATATTTTCTTCCACCAACTAAAAAAAAAACGATGTGTGCTAAAGATCATGCGATAGAAGAAACCGTTAGGAGACGTTAGTTACTACTCGACTCGAGCTGAATTTACCCGAACGAGCGTTACTTTTCGGTCTCATTCAATAGGTACCAACGAAATAAATTACTCAGTGCGCTTTATCTCTTCAAAAACCCAGCGAATTATAGAGTTAAATAAAATCACAGCACTGTACATTCTAACAAAAAGCGTCGCGTGCCGCTCTTTATCCAATTTTAAACTGTCTGTTTTCAAGTGCTTTCATAAAACCAAAAAGTGTCACCCCTTTCGTTATTATTCGCCGGTGCATATGTTTTTATACAAAAAGGAACAATCGGGTTGCCGCTTTAAAATTTGTTTTAAATATTTTCCAATGTCCCAAGTATTTGTTTCAAATTGGTATAGCAGATTGATTATTTTTTTAAAGGTGCCTATCGTGAGAAATTCCCACTGGTTCTAAAAGTGCCTTATCTTGAGTACCTACAACACGGTCTATGGTCAGAGATCGTTTGCAAAAATGCAAATTTATTTCAAATGGGAAACTTTTGCAGCGGATGCGAACGACCCAATTAATTTTAGAAGCATTACTGTAACATCCCAGTATAACCAAGGAAAATAACGATCTTAATTCATGCAGGTACTAAAGTATCTTTATTTTTGTAGGCACCTAGTTATGCAAGAGTATTGGGAAAGTTTGCATCTACAGTCAGCTGCACAGACATGTACATACAGGGTGTGTCGTAATGAGTGAATAATCCTTCAGGTGCGGGTGGGGGACTTCAGGACTGATCAGAAAATGAAATTATGTACCCAGTAAAAATCCCACAGATTTGGAGTTACTGGACGTTTTCGAAACTTCCATCTTTTTTTACCTTTGTCCATTGTTTTTGCTGCCAAGATTACAAATCTTGGAATTTTCTTATTTATTTTTTTCTAGAGTATTCCTGGATAACTGTGCTATCGAATGGTATTTCTTGCTTATGTGCCACAGGTACAGTTTTTTTGGTACAGCATCATTTAGCAAAGAAAATGTGTTTTGCTCATTTTTTCCAAAGTTTGATCCCCTGTGGTGCAAAAAAAATGACCCTAGTGACCAATTTGTGAAAAACTTGCCTACTTCATTGGCTAACGTCTGTCGATTTTTACTGGGTACATAATTTCATTTTCTGATCAGTCCTGAAGGGACTTCACCCGCACCTGAAGGATTATCCACTCATTACGACACACCCTGTATGTTACAGTCAAAACTCATTGCCGGTCAAAACCAATAGGACCGCGTAAAGCATTTAAAATCGATATTGACTAAGGGCCTCGATCAATATGGATTTTTACTGATTTTTCCGGTCAATATTGGTTTTGACCAACTTCCTTAGTCAATATTGATTTTGACTGATTAACCATCGGTTAAAACTCATAAAAAGTTAATGGGTTCAAATATTGAATCATATTTTTATTATAAGTGCGCCTACACCCAAGCGAAGCGAGCGTGCACAGCCTAATGACAGAAAACCACTAAGGCTGATATTATATAATCTTTGCAAAAAAAGCTCGAGTGTGTTCCTATAGGTACCTACATGTATGTGCAGCTGATTGTGCATAAATACAAGAAATCCCAGACACGTGTCTTCAATTCTGACACAAAAGTGGCACGTGTAGTATGAAGTAGGTAGCACTTGTAGTTAGCCTGGATTATCGACACGTTGACCCTTCAAGCGACGTCGGTCGTGAAACAACACGGTAATCACCGTCCGGCCCTAGATTAAACGGGAAACGATAGAGATTTGTACAGTTTATGTTAAGGGTAATCCTCAAGGCAAATTTCCATACAAAGTGTTTCGAACAAATACTCACAAAGTACGCCGTATTATAGTAATTTCCTCACACTATATGTTTCGTCTATGTTTTCACTAATTTAAAAACACGTATAAAATCTAAATTAAACTATGAAACCATACTAATTTGTTCACACAATCGGAAAACATAGAGGAAACGAATAGTGTGAAGAAATTACTATAATACGGCGTACTTTTTGAGTATTTGTTCGAAACATTTTGTATGGTTGCCTTGAGGATTACCCTTAAGACTAATTTGTTATTCAAATTCAGATTCTTTATTTCTATAAACATAATATTACATAAGGATCCAATGCGTTTTAATATATAGACATTTATACAAATCTTTAATCACAATAATGTTATATTCAATCGAAAATATAGGTGGTTGAGTAGAACACCAGAAAATAGAATATTTAAGGGATGTAGAAAGTTATCTTATACTTAAGTGTACTTAGGGACTTTAATACTCTCATTTAACTAATTATTTCATAGAAAATGTATTAGTATATGAAAAACAGATTATAGATAATATTTAGTAACATAAAATTATATTATGTCTGAAGTAAATACAAATCAATTAATATTTATGTAAGGCTTGGACTTGACTTACTGACTGACAGACAACGTACAGGCCAAAACTCTGAACGTACAGGCTTAAAACATGGAGGATGTGTTCGTCAAGAAGAGCAGATGCGTACTAAGAAAGAGATTTTATTAAATTACAATGCTAACGAAGTCAGACAAATACAAATAGATTATTTTACCAAAATTTTACAATGAGTGGAGTTATACTGTGATAATAATTAATTGCATATGTAATATGGTTTGTCAGAAAATAATTACATGCAATGTTAGCTGGTTTCATAATGAAAAAATGATAATTATTTTTATTTATTTATTTAACAATAACATACATAATATGTATTAAGCATTAAGTCCTCCCTCACATACATATTATATATGTTAGTGTTAAATAAATAAATAAAAATAATTATCATTTTTTCATTATGAAACCAGCTAACATTGCATGTAATTATTTTCTGACAAACCATTTTATTGAAGCGTGTACCGTACATGCTACGTGAATACATGAACGTAGAGGCTCTACGAGAACAATCCCGCTACGCTACATCGTGACGTTTACAGCTACGTCTGCCGCGCGACTTCGCTTCGTGGCTCGGTTTCAATGTTCAAAGCTACGCCCCGCCCCCCGACCGCAAGGCGCCTCCCCATTGGCCCGTCTCGACGCCCCGACAATTAGCTCCCTTTCTCACACCCGTACAACTTGACATTTTAATGTTTACTGTACTGCCAAGCACGCCAACGATAAGTAATTATTATTTACTTTTTCTTGTTTAGCACCATTAAAATAAAAAAAAACATATGAACAGATATTTTGTGCTCTATTTCTATTTTAGGAGTTTAGATACCTAAGTTTCAATGTAGTAATAATTATTGCTTTTTTGTATGCATTATTTTTATGCTGGCTGGATTAAACACATTACTTTACACTTCAGGTTTGACTGATTTTATTATAGCACACGTTTTATTTATTTTTTTGTTGTTAAAAATACTATTATGATAGGTATAAAAAAAGAATATCAAGTAAATTATTGCTTATTAAGTTTCATATTTTATAATGTTTTTGCGTTAAGAGTATACGCAACCTTATCGAGTAACTCTACTATTCTGTTTGTACGTAACTCGGTCAGATACTCCGCCGCCGAAGCCCTGACAATGTAGCCTGTGGACTGGGATACAAGATGGGATCACAACTGGCTCCCTCACTCGTACAATAACTTTCTAACTCCGTCCCTCTCGGGAGGTGGGGCTGGATGTAATCAGGGATGATGTGACTCGCGATCTCCGCAGCGGCTTCAAAGATCACAATTATCAGAGCAGTCTGTCGAAAGCCGCGAATGGGTGCTGAAGTCACTCATGAAAGTCATCACAACTTTCATCAAGTCATTTCCTATGGTCATCAAAACCGTATAATAAGTTGTTCTCAATTTTAGGTTTGGATTTAGACATTTGATTCGATTGGATTTAAAAAAAATAGTTTTGTAAAAAATAAAATGAGTTTAGTAAAGATAGTGTGAGTTGTTTTGTTGAAGTGGTGCGTCATCAGTCGAGCTGTCTTCGTTTTGGGAGAAGCAGCGGGCTCCGGCCGTGCCCGTACGTAGGATGGGAACAGGTTAGAAATTAGCTCATGTATCTTTCCAAAACACTTTTATTTTCTTTGTTCTTACGTTAGTTAATTATTACGGTCGCAAAAAATTACTGATTCAAAGAGTGAATTTTTCTACTGGGCTTGTTTGTCCAAAAGTCCAAATCCGAAAGTATACCTAGAGAATATCAAAAAACGCTATTATATTATTAAAGGTACTAGTTGATACCCGCAAGTTCGTTTGTGTAAAAAATTAACAAAATTCCTTTCTCGACACGAAGATTCTCTAAGTTCAGTGGTTTGGCCTGTACATTATCTGTTAGTCAGTCAGTCAGTAAGGTCCAAACCTTTTATATATATATTGATGTTTAATGTAAATTTTAATTCAGAACTAGAAAATATTTTTAAATAGAAAAGCTCAAGGATTCTCGGAGCCAATTTTAATGAAAACTAAACCTGCATACCTACTCAGATTTTATAAAAATCAATTACCCTAGCCGGTAATCGACCAGTTGATTTTGAAGAAAAAAAACACACCCAGTATACTACTGCGTCTAACTGATATACCTACCTATGCGACAATTTTTGAGACTGGACGGATATTATGTCTGTACCTACTCACAAACTGTCCCATTCTCTAAAACCACTAAGAAAATCAAAACGGATTTTTATTGATGCCGTACACGGCGCTCAGATTCTAATGAGTGATCTAATAGGAAAAGCTCAGTATCTAGTGAAAAAAACAATATACATAGGTACCTTAATAACATAAAATAAGAAGCAACTTAAAATCATTAAGTATTTATGTAGGTATAATACATTACTAAGTAGTCCATTGTCCAACGTAATAGCATAGCAAACAAGATCAGTAAGATCACTGAAACGAAATAAAGCCTCCTCACAATGTAACTTAGGGACGGACCCAAAACTTGCTTTGTTCCATCCGTGCCGGTTCCCCAAACACACCCTGATTCTTGAATAACTTATACGTTTAGGTACTATTTTTAGCCGATTGCGAAGAAGGAGGGCTATGTTTTTGAGTGAATGTATGTACCTATGTTTGTCTGATTCTACGTGCCTACAACCTAAACGCCTGAAGAAATGAAGGATTTTGGCAAATAAGGTGTCGTAGGATTTGTCTAGGTCACGCAAAGGTCACGCAAGTGACAATAGGCTACCTTAAAAGTCAAGTGTAAAAAGAGTAAAAAGATGCCAAACCAAAAACCCGTTTGCAGTATTACTAGTATTAATTTTAATTTGTTTACATAGTGATTTTGCTAAAAAAATAGAAAAAGTCCTGTAATATTAAACATTATTTCAATAAGTAGGTATAAATATACCCAAAATAAATGGGTGTTTTAGCTGAAACCAGGCAACCGTAACGAAGGCGACTCACAACTTTATCTCAAAATAGGTAATTAATTTAGCAAAGTAATTTTATTATCTAAAAGTAGATAAATTAAGCCTGAAATATACCAACCATACTACGTACGATTAATAAGCATCAAGTTATGTTTCATTGTTCAAAATCAATAAGTGCAACGTTAGGCCCTACAACTATAATAATTATGACCTCATGTAAGCGTCCGGATGTCGTCAGTGTAGTGTGCTGACCGAACATTTTTAACGACCAAAATGAGGGTAGTTCTCTCATTTCACCGTGACGGTAGCTCCAATACGCCAGTCAACCTGTGGCCACGGCAGTTGCAATACAGTCGAAACGTAAAAAACATTTGAGGTGAGCGCGATAATTACCCGTTACAATCTAATAACTACATTAACTAAATACTACTAGTGTTCTATTATAATTCGGTCGAATTAACATGACACCTGGCTCGGAACTCGAAGCCTTATCATCCCACGTCCTCTTCTCTACCATGATTATCCATTTCCACACTGTACTTTGCACAAACGTCATTTAGCCAGGTGCCATGTTAATGCGCCTGAGTTGTACGTATGATTTTGTTCAGCCATTTTGATTTTGCCTGCTAAAGTTACTTACTTTTCCCCATGTGGCTTACTGCATTCAATCCTAATTAGATGGAGGTGTAAATATAGCGGGTGTTACAATTCTCACGAGTTCGTGCTGCAATTTGTCGCGCTGCCGAGATCATAGTCACACATCGGCGTTACACCCTCGGCTCTACAATTATAATTAGGTTTTTGACCTGAGATATTAAGTTTATAAAATCACCCTAGATGCGGAAAACGTACTAATTAGTATTAATAAAGGAAAATAAGAGTCGGATAAGGCGTTATATGGACTTGGTTCAATAAAAAGGTTCAGAAATTATTCGATCAATTTTCGCCGAAATAAACTTATAAGTAGGTAGGTAACATTATGATATAATTTTAATTATACTAAGCTACATTTCACTTGATGAAATATTTAGTGTCAGTGAACAAGAATGGCAAATAAGTACGCAGCGCTACTAACTCTACAATACCTACTATTATTGGACGAACACTAACAAATAACTAATAATAATCTATTTGTATGTACATTATATGTAGGTACCATACCGTAAGTAGTAAGTTAAAGGATTTGGTTACAATCAAAATATCCTTGCACCTGTACGAAAATGAATATTTTCTTTCAAAAATGCCTACTCTTGGCATTAAATCCCTCTCTCAAACTACATCTGAAAAGGGATAATTACGACACTTCGCGGCTTTCTTCGGAGGCCCCGAAGACGAACGGCAAAGTCGTCTAAGTCCGTTTTGCGAAAAAAGAAAAGATATTTTGTTCAAAAGGATTCACGGCATTAGCGTGGATACCATTACACCGAAAATGGTATGAAATGGAAGTTAATAGTAGATTTGTCAGTGTTTTAAAGGAAGCAAGCTTTGTTAGCAATAAAAATAGTTTGGTTGGTGTTAATAAGAATCCAGCATTAGCTAATTTATGTATTATAATGGATTGAACAAAAAACTTACCTAATTCTATCCAACCTAAGTAGTCTGACTAGGTTTCGCATGAGAATATCTAATGAAAATAGTTTTGTTGGTTAGAATACGAATCCTCTTTCTTCATTTAATGCTTATAACTAAACCTTTCATATTTTAAAGTAAATTATTTGTTACTACTCACTCTTATATTTCCAATGCCTGATATAGGTCTAACTCCTGAAGTTTCAGTTTCACAAACAGTTTCGGTGTAACATCTACCCGTAAGCGTTGAAGAAAAGGGGCGAAGGGGAAGGCTTCAGTAAACGGAACAAAAACACCAACGTTATTAGCGAGATTGGTGTAATCTGACTAATCTATTTTGCGAAAGGGGCGCTTTGCGCAGCTTAGAGGTGTCAATTAATAAATAAACATTATTTCAATAATATTACCTGAGTTACATAATCGATGTTTATAAGGTAGGTACTTACTTGAAATAAGTCTTTTCTTCGAATTACGGAGCGCTGGTTTACATGAAAACACTCTTTGAATAAAAACGGTTCCAGAAAGACATGGTAATTAAATCTGAATATTTAATTTATAATATAATCAAAATTATAAGTCGAATGCGTGCCTTTTTTATACGAAGTGTCTTACTGCATATATCCTGTATTTGTAGGAGTACCTATATAATTGTAGTATAGGCCTTTTTTTGAGAACATGCCTGCGTACGCTGTGCGCTTCGGTTTAGGCATACATAGCAAGATTATTTTATACTTGCTGCTTGTTTCAGGTGACCGGCTTCTAGACATTCCATGTAATGTCTGCGGAGACAGGAGCTCAGGCAAACACTATGGCATCTACAGCTGTGATGGTATGAGTGATTGGATTATTCAGAGCATGAATGATGAAAATACTTTATTATATAGAAAGTTCTGTAATTTTATGACATACTGTTGTTTGTGAAACTTCTTAGTTTCATAGAAATTTAATGAGTACGAATATTGATATAGGTACTGCCGTAAAATTGAAATGTGTAGCTTTATAAACCTATAGTTATGGCCTGAAAGGAACTATAGCTAGTGAAATAACTGGGATTTGAAGACTGACAATGAAAATGTACCATATTTGACAAGCGCTGCAGCACTGGTGTACCGGCATAAGTGAATAAAAAAAGCAAAATCCTGTGTAGCACTGTTCTGGTCACAGGCATTCGTCTCTTACCGTCAGGAAAGGGCCAAGCACGTCTTACTACTTTATTTATAAAAAAGGGGGAGGTTTTTTGGTCTAATAAATAGCAGCGAATAAAATATTTCCTTTTGGTATTGTTCACAGGATGTTCCGGATTCTTTAAGCGGTCCATTCACAGGAACCGCGTGTACACGTGCAAGGCTGGCGGCGAGATGAAGGGTCGCTGTCCTGTGGACAAGACACATCGGAACCAGTGCCGCGCCTGCCGCCTAGCCAAGTGCTTCCAAGCCAATATGAACAAGGATGGTAAGTTATTGCACTAGCAGTTCAAGAACAGAATATCTATGGACAAAGTTGGTAAGTTGTCACAATAGCAGCATAAAAAAGGGTGTCTACTGTGGATAATACGCATCGAAATCAGTGCCGCGCCTGCCGCTTAGCCAAGGCCTTCCAGGCCAATATGAACAACGATGGCAAGTTACCACAATAGCAGTTTAAAAACAGGGTGTCTCTGGACAAAGGTGGTAAGTTATCACACTAGCACTCAGCTGAGTTGACGAAGCAGGTTAATAGTTAATTAAATTTTGTCAACAATGAAAATTATAAAAGATATTAATTATTTTTGGACCTAAAGGTGGAATGATCAGGCAACGTTGCGATTTAAATTGCTGAACCTATTGGTAGATGCCGCTTGTTAAATAACAATTCCATTTCCGAAAACAGCAGAATCGCATTGGGAAAACAGATCCGACCGACACAATGGACACTTCATGACAATAGTGGACTTACATAGCTATACGTATAGCTAGGATGCGGCATCGGAATCCATCAGACTCACAGCGGGTTGTTTTGTCCGTGCCGTTCAAATATTGAGTGAAATATAGCGCTGCCAGATAGCCCTATTTCTAACGTAGTTTGCAATCCTATTGTCATATCGTCATGTATATATTGCTAGTCGTTATATTTAAATAGTTAGGTAATTTAACCAAGTTACTCAAAAGCACTACAAAGCCTTCAAGTTGATGAACGTATGTTGTTAATTTTGTTGAAGTTATACATGCATAATACGATTTTGAGCGGCAATGAAATAAGCCCTATCTATAAACGGAATAATTTTTTTCTTACTTAACGAAATATGGTGTCATTGAATGAGCCTTAATACCTAAACAATTTTGATTTGATTTGATATGCCTGTAGCCTACATATATAATAGTTTTAGCTCTCGTTCGTTGATCGAGATTAACTCACAAAACCGTAATAAAAGGCATAATTTTGAGCCCAAAGTTACCATAGTTGTATCGTATTAAAATATTGAAATGTGTTAGCCAATCCGTGCTAAAGTTCGCATAATGTATGAATCGGTTTAAATCTCAATTCTCTCTAAGTAAAATCTTGTGAATAATTGAATATGCATGGAGTCCCGTATCGGCCGCAAGTCGGCACCGACTCCTGCCATAATATGTGACGAAGCCTTTAGGCCTTAAGTACCCCCCGTAACTAACTACAGTTACGCATAATCTATAGTAGGGTTGTCGCTTTTCATTATTCTGAGCGTTCAAATAACTGTGAAGAACTCTATATCCTCGATTTTGTATAAAAGCGCATACCAGGCAAACTGCTACCTTACTTTTATAAACCTCTAGCTTTACAATCATTAAATAACTCATTCATTCATCCAAAATTGACGCAACTATAGATCTAAATTTAAATTTCATTTATTACCTGATCAATCTCATCGATTTGAAGTAACTGTCTCCTTATAGGCTAGTTAAAATCCGAAAAAGATAGGACATAATTCGTACATTTGTAGAATGTTGCGGGATCGATAGAGGATACCACCAGGAGTCACCACCTAATTTGCACCGATTCTAGCACCTACGGAACCCTGTTAAATACTCAGTGGAAACTTTGAAAACGGTATAAAATGTAAACGGGTAAAGTATATCTCATGAAATTTGTACCACACATTATGACTATCCTTATGTACCTCTACAATAAATTTCAAAGTTTTAGAAGTAGAATGACCAGGTAAAAATGATTTTTGTAGTTATATATGCAGTTATTAGCTCGGAAAACATTGGCACAGTCGGTGCAAATAAATACAAGGTTTCTACAGCTATGATAAACCTTTCGGTGCATTTGCACCATCCTTCCTCATACGGAACATGGTTTTTTTCACCAACTTATGAATCGCCGAACTGTGCTTCGGAGAAAAGGAATTTATTCGTGATTTTTTTTCTGTGATAACTACTAGTAGTTAGTTACAATCACCACTCTTAAAATATACAAGTTTCTCTCAGAAAAATCCAGAAACTTGAGGTTATTTATCACCAATATTACAGATTAATTAATAGTAGACCCACATAAAACTGCAGTGGTGTGCGTAAATTGAGTTATTCTCTCAATAGCAACATGAGCACCGGCTATATAGTCGGTGCTCATTTTGAGCACCAAGCCAACACCTTTCAATCAGACCTATGGTGGAATACAGTGGGGGGGGGGGGTTGGGGTTTCAACCCCCCCCCCCCCCCCGCCCCGCCCCCGAAATGTCTAAGTCTAAGAATTTCTTACATTAAACACACAAGTTCTACAAAAAGTAGAATTTTAACTTGCTCGATAATTGCTCTACAAAAAGTCTTATGCCTACTTGCACCAAACTTTCAAAGTTCCTAAGCAATTACTTAACTCGCTTGGCAGTTTTTAACGGTCTGAATCTGGACTGTTAAGAACTACCAAGCGAGTAAAGTAATTGCTTAGGAACTTTGACAGTTTGGTGCAAGTAGGCATTAAGGTCTTTGTCTATTTTTATGTGAGACTTACAATCTAGATAATTTTTATATTAATTAATCATACATTCAACTCTGCCTTCGTCTATGGGTGGCCCAATTGTTGGGCAGCTGCTTGTGTTTTCTCATCCCATGACGTAAAAAGTAAAGCTTTGGTTATTTTGGATTTCGGTTCTTATTGGAGAATTCTGAGTCTAACAATCTAATCCAGAGTTATCTTTTCAATCGTGCAATATTATTACCTTCTTTTGATTGTGATTTTCTAGTAAACGTCTAATCTACAAAAGCCTTTGGTTATTATGGATTTCATCACAAGAGCCCAATGAATAAATGTCAATTGAGTTACTGAAATATATTTTAAAGTGAAAACTTCTATAAGCGCGTGACAATGTATTAAAGATAATCTTCATTGTAATAGTTCAAATTCAAGTATAACTTGTCATTTGCGCCGTCTAAAGGAATAAACTAACGAAATTATAGTCGGTCGCTTAGTTCCTTACAAAATAATAGGTGTCGTGATCACAAGTACGGTACGGTAGTGTGAAGCACAAGCATTTGATACCGACCGAACAATATCATTTAATATTTTTAAGATTATTACATTAAAGTAATTTGGGAATACTAATTTGACAAAACAGATCATTTTAAAAATATTCATGACTATACAGAATGTGTTTTTTAAGTATAAGTTAGCGGTTTCATATTGAGATTTCAGTGATTGAAATATATTTAGATATTGACAAAACGAAGAGAATAACATTGAAACTTTTAGCGTTATATTTCTTAATTAATGTTTCAAAATCATTTTGCTTGAAGTAATCAACATAATCTGCAGTGTATAAAAATATTAAGCAACTTAATTGTGATTGGTCATAAACCTTTTACCATTTAAAGAAAATAATAAAATAATGAGTCTGAGCACAGGTGTAGTCGGAGACATTAGTAAAATTAATTGCTACCAAGCTAAACTGACTGGCCTGGAATCAATAAAAAAACATATTAGAAAGGAAGTTTATGAAGTCAAATATCAGAGAAAAAACAGTCTTGTCACTTTCAGCAATAAATGCTACTTTGAAAAATAAAAAAAAAAAAATTATGATAGAACCTTTTAGTTGGTGCTATTGATAAATCGTCTTGTTTTTTAGGTGCAGTAGCATGAAATTCAAGAATTGAATGGCATTCGAGTGGCATTTTGACAACTGCTTGAGGTTCTATTTTCGTTTTAAAGTTTGAACGATCTACATGTTTAGTACCTAGACATTTGTCACGTCAAACAGCAGTTTCCTTATTATAAATAAATGACGTATTTATGCGCTTTTAATTAATAGACATAAGTCGTTTGGTGTCAAAATCGAACCTGTAAAACTTGCAAACGATGACGCGTTCAATTTTTCATAGATGGAAAAGCTTGTGGAAGAGACTTATTTTGTTTATCTGACGTGAAATGCAACTGTCGCTTCTGTTGGCTAAGTTCCTATGTTATTTACCTATAATGCCCAATAAATACTTGTTCCGTATTAGAATCTAAAAGTTTTTTAACTGGCATACGTTACATTTACCTCGTTAATATATTTGAGCTAAGTTTTGAAACTGTGTCGATTTTGCTTGTAGAATTGTGGTGTAAAACCTCTCAAAAAATGCGTAAATCTAAGGATATACTCCTTTTTAGAAGACGTAGGCAGTTGAAAATTTGGGAGAGCATTGTGGCAAAGACCTTGACCATTACATCAAAATGTACAACAACAGGAGTTGACCCAGAATAGATTTATCTGCTACCAAAGTATTGTAATTGGTATCACAATTCAAAGGTGTTCCCGGTTTCGGATTTAGCTGAAACTTGGTGGGAACGTGGAGCATGGTGTCGTACAAAATATATCACACTGCACCAACTGTATACAAACGCCTCATCAAGCTATGGCCTTATGAAGGTATCTCCGGATCCAGCCATCTCCGGAGGTTGAAATTTATATATGGTAGGGGCAAATTCATTTGAAATCGATTTATGTAAAAATTAAAGCTTTAAACAAATGTGTTCAATTATGTCCTATCTTTGCTCAAAACACGCCTAATTTGACTGCACTTCGTAGACTTTCGCCTTTTTTTTTACTTTTTTTTTGGCGTTTTTTTTTCGGATGTCGTCAGTGTAGTGTGCCGACCGAACATTTTTAACGACCAAAAAATGAGAATCCCTCATTTCATCGCGACGATAGCTCCAATACGCCAGTCAACCCGTTAAACACGGCTTGACTTAAAATACAGTTGGTTGCAATGCAATACAGTCGAAACGTCGGGACACAAAAACATATGAGGTGAGCGCGATAAATACCCGTTACAATCAAATAACTATAACTGCCTCCTTTGGGCGATTCTATCGAACTGCGATCACGCGGACTTTGATTCCTGCATTACCGTTTGTCTGTACCAACCCTGGCTTGCAAAGCGCGAACAGCGGTCGTGGCGCAGGTGCTCTGTCGCTAATTTATTCACGAGCATCACTTTGTGCCGCCGCGGCCCGGATTACCTTTATATGTTTACTCGCCTGCGTAATTATACGCCCTCACGAAACTTGTCCGTCGGCTGAACATTTCTGTTTGCTCGCTACCCAGCACTTCGTAAATACATTGCAGATCTTGATAGCAGAGGTGACGTCAACAGATAACTCAAATAACTTGAGAACTTGTGAGGTAAAACTGCGCAGCGCAGTTTCATCTTTACCTTACTTATCTTATCAGTAGCTGAATCACCAAGCTTATTGACAAGCATGCTGACAATGCTCTGGCATACCGTCTGCCCTGTTTGCGCAGGCCAATACGTCCGCTGATGGCTGTTGCGAGTCATTCTTCTTAGAGGCCGCATAAAAGAGCCCACCAATCCCACCACACTAAATTCTATTTTTATGAATTATTTGGCTCTTTCAAAGAGCTAATGGAGTTATACAGAGATTTTTACGAATCCTGGTAAAACACACTTCTGGATGAGAAAAGCATATAAGACAGACCGGAGAGAATGGCATTTACAAAAAGAGGCTTTACACACAGCGATGGGTAGTTGCGGTGTGGATGATGTTGATGGTGAAATATAGGTACAGTCATGTTTTATAAATAAGGCAATAGAATTGTAGTTGCATCGTTATAATTAAAACTTTTTTGGAGGCATCTTCATAGCACCGACTTTGGAGAAGTAACAGACACATAAACAATTCAAGCGTACTCAGTTCGACTGCGTCGCTTGCCGGCCGCAACCGCGAACGGTGAATTACATTTATCAGTCATGAGGCTCTTAATTTACCTTTCAGTGAAGCTAATTTATTTATGATCGTGTAACAATGAGCATTTGCAACTAGCAATTTCGTCATCGTTCTACCTATGGAACTCTCACTTTGTGACATAAAAACTCTCACTTTGTGACATAAAAACGAGTAAAAGGCGCGTTTGGCACTCAGACCTTAACTTTTGTGTGACTCCACTTTGGCTGACCCACTGGTCACTGGTCTTATTTTGTAACTTGAAGTTGATTACCACCGGCAAAATCAACCAATGAGCGACAAGATCTATCAAGTATCGGACTGGTCATTGGCATTGTTCATTGGTCGATTATTTCTGATGGTAATGCTCTTAAAAATACCACTGCTGGACCATATCTATGGCTAGACCCTAGTACGTAGATATACATATAATATGTCTCTTTGACTTCATCATGACTAGTCCTTACCGCCGCGCCGTATTTATTTGTATTTGTATTTATTTATTGAGCCATTATTACTGCCTTCGGTGCACACATGCACACAATGCACGCGTTCTATCATACCGTTTCATGAAGAGTATGCACGATATTCGTGTTCGTATAATAATAGCCGATATAGGTTAAGCTGTAAATAAACCTGTTCAAAAGAATCCAGGCAAAACCACGGAATGAATTACCGAAGCATACTAATGTCAACACACCAAAACGGCAACCAATTTCAAAGGGATCATTAAGTTTGTCAAGTCCAACAGACAGGGAGCCAATCAGCTAAATCCAATATCGTTCTGCAAACAGAGCGAATTGATGTTGGCCGATGCGTCAACACGGACCGACGACCTTGCCGCCCTGACGGAATCTACATAATTTCTACCTACCGCATCCTTCATTATGTAGTATTTGTAGTAAAAATACTAAATTGTTTATTTCGTACAAAAAAACATAGACAACAGAATTGTGGTACAGTCGCTGTTTACTGTTTTTTTTTTAAACTGTATTACAGTATCCAGAGCCATTCCCGATACAATGTTAAAGTATTTTAATTTCGTACAGATTTAACAATTATAGGTTTTATTAGTACTAAGTTAACTATTATTATTAAGTAAGTTAGTATTTACAAATATTTCTTGAAATGGAAGCGCCTGATAAATTCAAGTATAAACATATAAAACAGTATAACACATCAATAGTTTTTGTTTGGGATATCTACATCATAAATCCACTCGTATTGTAGGTACGTTAAGTTATCATAAAATATCTGGGAGCCCGGCAGGGCTCCCACCAAGTCGAGCAAAAAAGTGGCACAGCCGTACTATCCTTTTTTCGAAGCAGTTCAGGCCATTTTCGACCCCCTATAGCTTCGTTGTGGATAAAACTAGAAGCCTGAATTTTCAGTACCCAAGCAGGCATTGTATAAACACAGTATATTTGAAATTTCATTCAATTTGAACCAGTAGTTTAAGAATTATAACTAGTCAAAATTCTTAAATTCTTGCCAATCGCACTAATCAATCTTATTTCATATAATAATTGTATTACTAGTGAGACACATTGTGTTTTATGCGATGGCCAAGTCAATGTATTTTATTTAAAACATAAAAGATTTTTAATATTCATAATGGTCACTATAAGATGTTGTTAGGTTAGCTAATTACGTAATAACTAAAGACAGTAGGTCCCTTTAGTAGGGACGTAATAAAGTAACCGGCTTGGTGTTACATGGATCTTAGAAATTTTTACGGTAGAAAGCGAGACTTGGTACAAATTTTTACAATTTTTACAAATTTGGTTTTGATGGCATATAGATAACTATAAAGCACTTAAAAAGGGAGAGCCTCTTTGAACGATCAAATAAACATAATCCCCAATTTAACTTTACAAAATTAATTAAAAATCGATCAAACTCGAGCAAGCCAGACGTAAGCTTCTTTAAGTTACTCGTACTCTTTCAATTTATAATGAAAAAGTTAAGGGTTGATTTTTCGATTCATTTTTCCACGATATTTTTCTCAAATATTTATGATCAATCAAACTCTATGACTATGGTCGTAGAGCCTGGTTGGCTCAAATAAATGACCCTATTTATAAATTGATAGTTACAACCAAAAGAATGTGAGTGAATGTCTTATCAAGAAGTAAGTTTTCAGTGACCCACTATTTGACGCCAAAAATCCGCTATTTTGTTTTTTTTTTTAAAAAACCCATCTAAAAACGCTCAGATTATTTAAGACTAATTTAACGATAAATTAATTTTCAAAATCCATCCAGCCGTTTGGAAGATACGAGGTAACAAAGAAATTTACATACATACATACATTATACATACATGCATAAATACAAGATATGCGCGAAAAACATAACCCTTCTTTGTCAGTCGGGTAGGAACGTATTTTTTTTAGAACGAAAATAATTTCCTTCGGAGTGCCACTGTGCTACGGCGTTGTAACTTCGTAGCACCGCCCGTAGCCGACGGAAAGAGTTCAACGCGTCTTCCCATAATCTTGAAAAAATATATGTACCTACAGCTAAAGCTGTTTTGTTATAGGAGACTTTATTTTAAAACGGTATAAAATTAAGAGTTTAAAAAAGTAAATGTCGTAAAGACGTGTTGCCGTCGGCGCTGCAAGGAAGCGACGAGTTGCCGTCAAGGGGCGAACTTTTCAATTACCGCCGTGTCGTGTAACCCCGCAGCGGGTTAAATTAATTCTCTCCACTTCACAAAAAGATTCACCTTCTCCCCACACCGCCCCTGTGAGCAGACGTCCGCCATTCTATTCGATTTTTTCACGTAGCCCAGCCCGTAACATTCTGACGTCCCGTAATATTTATTTTTAATTTAACGGTTTGCGTGCAAGGTTTTGATTCTACCTCGAGCTCACCTTTTCGAGGTCCTTTTGTGATAAAAGAGATTTTCAATTTAAAGGTAAAAAATAATTGGACATATTCGTTCTTAATATCTCATTACTTACTTTGCTCGTGGTAACTTATCATAAAAATAACGGGAAATTCACCTAACTTATAAAATTATCTCTTTAATCGAGATGTTTTCATTATCATTTAAGCAACCTTACATCATTTCATCACCTAAATCTATCGGGCCCCGATAGAAAAACAATCCTCTTTCCTCTATTATAATGCGGTAGCTTGTGAGGATGTATAAATATGTTTGTTCCTCAATAACATAAACCGATCATCATGTACCGATTGGTACCTACAGTAATAATGCTTTAGACAAAGTAAAAGTAAAACGGATAGTCCATACTCTACCGCTAGCTAGCAATTGAAAATTAAAGAACCGAATACAGACGATACGAATAGATAGATAGTTAGATAGTAACTCTTTATTGTACACCCCGAGGAAATATACATTATAAAAGGAAACAAATAAAAAAACCAAAAATAATAGAGGCTACAATGGGCGGCCTTATCGCTAAAAGCGATTTCTTCCAGGCGAATTCACGAATGGCGTTGTAGGAGTATTAGCTAGGTATTTTATTCACAATGTTACTTATCTTGTTATGTTAGGACCTACGTAGGGATGTTATTTTGTAAAATATAAAAACAAATCTTTCGAAAAGCTTTGAGTGAAATTACCTCACCACATTAATTATTACTCAATTATTGCTTATCTTCTTCGTACTTTAATTTGTACTAAAATATCAAAGACTTTTATTTTAGTAAAGAAATTAAAATCATTTTTTTTTCACAATCACAATTTCAGGCGCTTAGGCAATTGTTTATTTTATACCTACAAGCTTTAGTTACCTTCAAGAAGTGTGCTCAATTTTTTGGGCTCGTTCGGATACTTATATGAATAGCAAATTAATTTATAATTATGTATCTGTCTCAAAGTTGACGAGCGTTATTTTAGTGCTTAACATTTTTATGGTCGTGGGCAGGTTATTACAAAACATATTGGAAGCAAGTAAATTGAACGTAACGATTGTTGCATTTTATGCAATAAAGGTACTTTAACCCCTTAAAATAATTTATTTATAGCTAACTGCACCCTCTGTTGCGTGTGAAGCGTATCGAGTGCGTATCAAATTGAATAGATCGCTGCTAGATCGTGGTCAAAGGGTGCCCCATTTAGTAACTTAGTCACGCAGATCCGCGGAAGAATCGAAGACTGCCTGCCTATTGCTGTCGACACTGCAATGGACAATAAATGAGACGATTGCAGTAGTAGGACCTAAATATCGAATGCCAGTTCTAAAAGTATAAGCAATGATCAAGTTTTGTTCAGTTTTTAAGAGGTTTTTTTTGTAAATTGTGGCAGAAAAAATGTTGTCAGCAAATAAGCAATATTTCATTTCATTTCAGGGTTTCAAAATAACATTATTAAGACTTCTACCTTACCTGTGGAAAAATATGTATCTAGCCCATTTCTCTATTAATTCAAGTCACCTACTACGATATATGGAACAAATGTGTCTAATCTCAAGCAGTTTCGTATTGTATAAACGCCCCCCAAGGATCTATAACACGTGTTCAACTTCAACACTTCATGAGCTTGTACACAGTAAACCGACAAAACCAGTACCGCAGTTACACTAAACTTAACAAGCTTCAGTGTCTGGCTGTCTATTGTGCACAGCAACTATGGACACAGACTTTTCGGTTACCCCCCAATCTAATAGTCCGTCTGACAAAACTCTTTTTTGCACTTACTAAGACTAAGTCCTATTAAACTTCTCGTTTAAATATTCCTAGTTTAGTTATTTTTAAGATTTCTCTTTTTTCATTTTGCTTCACTTTGTTTTTAATTTTGCTTTTTCTTATTTCTACGAGTACTTATGTTCTATTTGGTGAATGTTATGGGCATATAAAGAGTCATGCATATTAGAATATTTATAAGAAATTTTGAAAATTGTATGTTTTATATGCGTGATGTTTGAGACCATAATAAATAAAATAAATAAATAAAACTCGCGTGGCTATCGTTGACTATGAATAAAAAAATAAGAAAAAAATAATTATTTATGTCAAGCTTATTTCATCTACGAGAAAAAATTAATGACTTTAATGTCCTTAAAGCCGGTAACTAACTACATAATCAATACGATATAACACGTGTGCTGTCCGTGTACCATTGTGAATGACACACTGGTTTCTGTCTACTATGCACATTGCACAGCCCTACTCGAGGGGAGTGATCCCCACAATTGCTCTATAATGGTGATTTTAGGAACGCTTGTGATTATTTGTAACATTTAATTATCACATGCGTTTATGGGGTTTTTCGGTCTTATTAATAAAAATAAGTGTAAGGGATACTCATTTAATTCTAAACTTTAAAACCGTCATGTGAAAAAAATGTAGGGGAGGGGGGGGCATAACGGGGACGCTAAGGGAAATAAACAACAAAAAATTTATATAATATATTTTTTAATGAAAACTAATGACAACTCTTTGGTTACTTATTAATCTATCAATTGGCACCGAATTTACTGAAGTAAGAAATCAAATAATATTTTTAATTTTAATTTCACGAAACCCTCATGAAAACTCCATCGTGCCCCAGGGTAGGGGCAGTATGGGGTACCAGTGCGGGGCACTATTTTATTTGTCACAGAATAAGCAGATGTGGATTTCTTCAAAATCTGCGTCGTCAACTCCTGCACAGGCTGTATGGGCCCACTGTCCACATAGCTGGCAGGCCACCCAACGCTCCGAAGACTTCAAATAAGTGTGGTTCGAGTCAATGCAATAGATGCATAAGACATCCTCCTTATTATTTTCTCCACCTGGAGCTGAATTAAGAGATACCTCGCCCTTCCTTATTTTTGCGACGTGACGCTCCAATGTGTTCTGTGGAACACCGTGCAATTGAGCTACTTTTATGAAACCTGCTGATTTGCTTAAAATTGCATCAATTTCATGCCTATTACAGTCCAACTACCTCTCAAACTTTTCTTTTTGTAAGTTAGTACCATTTTGTAAACCTAAAACAGAATAAATAATGTTATTGTAATATTATCAAACCAACAAACCATTCAGGGGCATAATGGGGACGGGGCACAACAGGGTACCCCATTGTGCCCCATAGCCATGTCCCCGTTATGCCCCCATACCTAACAGAATTTTAAATAACGAACCAAAAATTGGATTCAAGGTCAGAGTGATTTTGCTCAAAACATATCAATAGTTGATGTTAGTAGTAATACACATAAAAAAAACTATAGCAGTAATCTAAACACTTACCTTTTTAGACGCGTTTTGGTAACCACTCAAAATAAGATGAAATGAAGCCGGAAAAAAGAATTGGTCGTCAAAAATAAACGCGTGCATCTGATCGCCGGTCACTTCCGCACCGAAGTTAGATGCAAAATGCCCTCTTATTGGTAAAAACAAAACACGGCTAGTGTGCGTAGTTACTTGTATGAGTGGGTGGCCCCGTCGTGCCTCGCGTCCCCGTTATGCCCCCCCTTCCCCTACTCTCTTTTGGTATCAGGTACCACTCATCCAGATAAACATAAAAAAGTAAGAGGTAGTACTTATTGTAAACCTATTCATTAGCTTTGAAGTTTATATGTAGGTATATTAAATACAGTTGTTTGAGAGTAGGATTTCAAGTCTTTACGTCGCGCATCGTTTAGCCTGAACGTAATTTGTCAGTCAGTCAGGTTTTATATTTTATACATTGATGATTTATTCAAATTCAAAATCAAATAATTTATTTCAGACAATATCCATAAAAACTTAGAAATATTACAAAAACAATCAGGGAACACACATACACACAAAAAAATTAACATAATATTTAAAATTAAAATATATAAAAATAAAACACACATTATGCAACATGAATTGAAAATTTATGCTCGATCATAATATTTTAGAGACCGTGCACACATAGACTATGGTGACGTCAAACGACCGAAGACTTAAGAGCCCATACATTCTGTATGAATAAGTAGAAGCTTATTTAACCACTGAAGGCTCGCTCGTGCTCGACTCACCTTCGATCCGATTACGCGATTTGTTCTCGCTTCCGTGTTTACCGATGTCCTCTCGGTCAACTGAATTATTGCCTATATTTTGACAGACAGGGGTGATCCCTCTTCCCTCTGAATGTAATTTCATTTTAATGTTGTGCGTGAACAAATTATTGCACTGTCATAGTGAATAAAACTACTATAATGGGATAATCGCTGCATCTGGTTTATTTTGGGGTAGTTTTTTGTACAATTAATGTAGTTCTTAATTAATTTTCGCGCTGGAGTGGGCGGGCTAATTGCATTATACACGAGAGATTAGTTTCGGTCCATTGATGATTTGTTTTTGTTGGGATATTAAGTTTGATTTGATCCGGTGATGTGATTGAAACTAGAAAATAGGAACCCTTTCATACATCTCTGTGCTCACAAATTGTGTTGATAATACTAATAATTGTTTTCGGTAAGTATATTAAGCTAACTACGTAATTAAGCTAACTTATAATTAAGTTTACTTTTATTTTAACGCAGAAAAAACTGCGGTTAAGCACTTCGTAGCTATACCGCTTTCAACTTCATCCATAAACTTTGTGGTTTCGAAAACAAAGTTATTTATAGTTGCGAAATAAAGCGATGGATCCGAACTCCCAAGTTGTACGGTTCTGGGACAGGCTCGGTGCAAAAACCTCACTAACTTTGCGACAACTTTCGACAGCTCGGTTGGTAGAATTAAAATCTACGTTATTTTGTACGTTATAAATATATTTATTTTTTTAATTTCACACAATGCTATCTAGTTCCAAACTAAGCAGAGCTTGTAACACTCGTATGTCAACCAGATAACTGATAGAATGCTTTTCTTTGTAAATACATATTTGGAATACATATAGGTACAACGCCCAGAGGACAAACACCAATGTTCATCACAATAATGTTTTTCCTGAAGCGGGAATCGAACCTGCGATACAAGCGTGGCAGTCCAATACACAAACAATAAGATAAAAGCAGCAAATAGAAACGCTACTGACGTGATCCTTCGAACCGGATATTTATTGTAGGATCAAAGAAAATCGCTCGAACACAAATGCAATTGGCCGTTTTTTAAACGTTATTGACATCCCTCTACATAAAGGTAGATGAGTAGGTACGGAAGCTTGTGGGAAAACTCGTTGTCATCTCGACATTGTTGGACATGTATTACGAGATGTTTGTCCGCGCGCGGCGGCCCCCGCAGGGTGGAAGGTGAGTAAAAACATGGATATTTCTCATATTTATATCGGTGCACTGAAAAATATTCCCGCAGGTCGGTGGTTTTCGCTCCCCTGCGTGAAGCGAATTAGGTTTCTAATGGTGGATGCGGTAAGGTGCAATATCGCGCGCAGGTGTTTGAAAGCGTGGGACATGGCCCACCTGGCGCACCCCCTCTGCCTCTTCGCTGCCCTCCGCCCTCGCTGGCTCGTTAATGATGATGTGCTCAGCCAGCAGACTATTTCACTTCTGAATACATCTTTCTCACTTTTGATATTCCATCCTCGTTTCCCGGGTGGGGTTTCTCGCCTCGTCCCGCTCGCTCGCAGTTCGCCTGGTCGCTTCCACCTAGTCAATTCGGCAAATGCGTATCTACTTTGTGTCGGAAATGTAATGGAACAAATGCGGCTGGAATTAACGTCAGAACGAATGTCGAGACACGGGGTCGTGCTCGCCGGATATTTTCCACGCGATGATTTTGATGCGCATCTATGGAACCGTATAACGTTTGTGGTATTATGTTTGAATGCCTTAACGTTCGAGTCCTTCTCACTTTGAATACTGAATAATTTCTGAGAGGTTTACGTATTATCTCGGGCTCAAATGAAAAATTTGATGAGTTTATGAGATATCAATGTACCCAACTATAAATATATGTATAGCGTGCTTTTTGAGGAATTCGCCAAACTTATAAGTATTAAGCACAGTCATCTACCACTGAGTTTGCTGGTGGTTTTCTTCTTCTTATCGTGTCACTAGTTCATTCGAACCAGTGTGGAGAAAGGATTTCAAGTGCGCCTCGAAGAGGCTCCTTTCGTGCCGGTGGTTAAAGTTGACGATAATGTTGTGTTACATAAACACTTTTCTCGAGCTAAAAATGAGTAGCAAAGCTTTCTTCAATTTACAATAAAGCTGGTGAGCCAAAAAATAGCTTATTTAACATCTTGATCGTGAAGGGAGGCTTGCCTCTTGGCGTCTTCAGTTGCTGAATCATGCTCCTTAGAAACCCGCCCTTGCAGCTGAACGCTTTATTAAGCTCTTTGATGTCTTGCCACCTAATCGGATCATGTGAATGAATATGAAACTTACCCAAAGGTATGAGAAATCGAAACTTAGTATTAAATGTATGTTAATAGGTATAGAGACCTTAATGCCCTTGTCTTCTGTAATCTTTGCATTTTTTTTAAAGTTTGATAGCAAATGCCATTTCGTCGTCGACAGACATACGAAACTGCTGCGGAAAAACCTATGTATGTTTTCACATATTCTAAGTAAAAATCAATGTATTGTGTTCCGGATAACAAAAGCTTTAATAGCCAAACTTACCTCAAGCTTCTAAGAAATTGCGGCCACTGTCCGTCGAGTCAGTAAACCTTTTGACCGCTCACCAATTCAGCTTCGTGGAGGCTTCGCGGAGTAGGCGGGATTATTGGGTCATTAATCAAACCTCGCCGGGCTGTGACCTCTCTCCACGAAGGGCTGTGCTTGCGCCAACATTATCGATGACAATTTTAAGGTTACAAAGAATTCTCATGATACTTAGGAAGTGTTGTTATTCTACATCTGTATAGCTTCAAAAAAATATGAAAAATATCACCGAATGCGATAGTGTTACGAAGATACACTTAGTTAATTAAGTACTTAGTAGGTTAGTATTCAAAACAACTAAGCAATGAACAGTAAGCACAGCTAAATGGTTATATCAGTGGTTTTTAACACGCTTTTTACTTCGGTTTTATAGATCAGATATACATTTATAATACCAGATACTCATTCTCTGTAGTAAATGCTATTGGTATTTACTTTCAAGACTTAAGGGGAATCCTCAAATCCGAATTCCATACAAAATGTTTCGAACAAATACTCAAAAAGTACGCCGTACTATAGTAATTTATTCACACTATTCGTTTCGTCCATGTTTTTCATTTCGTCAACAAAAAAAGTGAAAGGTTTCATGCTTTAATTTAGATTTTATACGTGTTTCAAAATTAATCCTACAAACTTAAAAACACGTATAAAATCTAAACTAAAGTATGAAACCTTTCACTTTTTTTGTTGACGAAATCAAAAAACATGGACGAAACTATGCATCTACCTACCTAGGACCTACTACGCACGTTACAAATTTTGTCGACAAAAATAAAGACAAGTTGGGACAGCATTACGGTATCGACCGTAGGCTTCCATTTAGGTACCCGGGATGGTAGGTATCGTTTGTGTAGGTGTAGTGTTGGTTGCTGTAGGCATCCCACCCGACAAGGAGACAGACTGGTAGGGTAGTGGGCTGTGGTAGGGGAATGGGTCTTAGGGTGTTTTCCACCAGAGATGTGCTATGCTACGTTGCTATGGATGCGTTTGATATCCACTAATCATATTCATTGGTGCACATAGCTTAGCACTGGTGGAAACGGATTCAACTAAGCTATGTTTCTATATGGAAGGATGCGTGCTATGGATGCGAGCTATGGATGCGTGCTATGGATACGTGCTATGGATGCGTGCTATGGATGCCTGCTATGCCGCTTCCCTACTATCGATACATCACATAGCTCGAGCTGCGCATCTTTCTCGCACAGCTACTTTGCGGCGGCGCATCTTCATAGCGCATCTTCCTCGCACAGCTACATAGCTTAGTATTGGTGGAAACGGTCACATATTTTTGTAGCGTAGAATTCACATCTTCGCAGCATAGCTGCATAGCACATCTCTGGTGGAAAGGCACCCTTAGTCTGACTGATGCAAGCTTTGCACCACATTATTTAATTCAGTAAGCAAGATTATAGATACATATTTAATTTAGTAGTCTTATTTATCTATGTATATTCTGTGGTTTAACTTTACAAGTTAAAATCTGCTGCTATTTTTCTACTATAATTAGAGGCCTTCTTATAGTGGATATAATATGTTTTGCCGTCGCGTACAACAGCAAGTCGCTGATAGAAGCTGGATAAATGTTGTGTTTCCATTAATAGTCAATTTAAATCAGAGGCAGGTACACACGTGGGTAAATTTTAATTAACCTCGCACCACAAGTTGATGCCTCGCGGGAAAAAAGTAAACAAATATGTAGTTTTTGTTAGAGGTGCCTTTTTGAAAAATACAACATTGTTTGCTTTCAATTCGCTAGTGAGAGGGGCTTTTTGCTGATAGACGTTTGAAGTTAAATCTCCCTTTCAAACGCTTCAAATGTGATTCACAAAACGCCTTTTTAGAGGAGCTTAGAGGACTTACGAGTATTTTTATCAATGGGTGATCTATTTGACAACTTTGATACTGCTTTTTTTTATTATGTAAGTAAAACAGTTTATAAGACATGTGCTGAAAAATCTTTACGATTCAGAGAGGTAACATCGGCTGTGGTACAGTCCACAGCAAAAATTTAATTATGGTAGACTTTCACGTTAGGTACATACTTTAGTTATGTCAAACTTTTTTTTGTTTGTTTAAACCTCGATCTAATTAAAATCTTGATCAAACGCGTCATGCTGGAAACTAAGCCATTTTGGCTTCACCAACCCTTAAGTACTCATAAGCTTAGAGATATGAACCTTATAACACGAAAATTAGAGCAGGGATTTGCACGAAACTATTTTACGAGGGTCGCAATGGATACCGTCGAGAAAAAAGCACGTGTTATATTTGGGATTACACGCGCCCCATAAACAAAAGGTTGAACATTGCATCAGTTGCGAGAGATGTTTTGAACACGCGATAATATTAAGTAGGTACTGCTCAAAAATATCGCTTAACAATATCTACGAGTACCTACTATAATACCTAAACAAACTGGACTTATCACTTTATAATTTATGAACCAGGTATCAGCTTAATAGCGAAACTTTGCTAAAAGCTTGCATCTTCTAACGTATCTTCCATCGATAGGCACCTACATATCTACATATACATATGCGTCAAGCAAGAATATTTTTTTATGATAGTTATGTTTGGAGTAGTTTAAAATCGGGTGTAGGTTAGGTAGCGTAAAACTATAAATTTATTACTGCATGATTTTGTCTACTATCTAGAGGTAGAGATATGTAGAGGTTTGAAGGGTACTGTAGCTAGTGAAATTAGGTACTAGGCTTTCGAGACTGACCATTAAAAGTCGTGGGGCCGTTGGTAATCAAAGTATGAACCTATTTTTTTTTAGTACAACGGACTCGTGGAGCTCCTGGGAGTAAGCCATCAAAATGTCTCAATGTGGAAGATCAGTGTTGCACCGGCCTTTGTGAATCAAAGTCCTGTGTAGCACTGTTCTGGTCATGAGCAGGCGTAATTTCTTACCGTGAGGCGAACGCTTAGTTCGTCTTGTCCCATGTTTACATAAAAAAAGTTTCATGAAGTTTCAAGATTCGTGGCGATTTGACCCCAGCTTAATATGCTCCTGACTGCATCCCTGTGGAAACGTATGCAGTCGCCATGTGCGGATACAATAGCCACATTCCCATGGACTCAGCCGCGGTAAGCTGATTGCGTGACGTCATCGACACAGGGCCGCTGCACGTTCAGAATGCAATGTAGGTAACGGAGTTTTAATTATAACTCGACATTCTGTTTAAAGTTACTAGTTATTTCAAAAAAGGGCTTAGATAATTACTTGATTTCTTGGAGGTTTAAGTTACAGTCAAACCTATGGTACTAATTGAGGCTAACTGACCATTTTCTTCCATAAAAATACCGACTTCACGTTTAACATTAGGTATCTAGAGATTAATCTATCATTTATATCGATGATAGTTTTATCGCAAAACTTTTGCGCAATGCAATATACCCAAAATTATAACCGGGTAAAATTGCATCAGCTAAGGTTTAATTTTAAATGGCATTTACCTACTGTACTTATTTTCCAAACCACCACTATTTTCCCTTGTCTCTATTTCGCACAGCCCTCACCACGTGCACTCTACACATTGACAGTAATGTGCGACTCGATCCCGGCTTACCGAGGCGCCGAGGGATCGTCCGCGAATAATCGGTTCATGGCTCTATAATCCCTCGTGTAAAACAACGCTGAAGTTACATTTCACAGTCAAAAACTTTTTGTGCGAGTGACTTGTTTTGCATCCGGCATAATATATCAAGGTCTATTGTTATATAGAATCTTTCTAGTTGTAGGATACGATAGATTTAGGAGGAACTGAATGAAGGCGATTATTGTTTATACGGTAAGGATTGTGTTTTGGTTAGATTAGATCTTTCATCTTACTTACGATGATGACTTTTTTGTATATTGGTAGACCTAACATTATGAACCAACTAACACCACTTGATGAAAATGAGATGCGCGAAATACCAGTAGGTATCACACAGCTTCTGCAGCATACCTTGGGTAAGACAGTCCCTACTGCTGCCCGCAGCTTCGCACGCGTGGTATTGGAATATAAAAGTAGCCTATATGTTTTACCGGCTCATGGACCAAATCTTAGCTAAATTGGTTCTGTAGTTTTGGTGTGATTGAGGAGGTGTGATAGTTTTGTGTGTCCATTTCCAACTTTTGCATCTATGATTGGCTGAATAAAGAGAGGTCTCTTATTCTTCTACATAGATATACCTACTAAGACGATTTGACCGGCATCTGATCTGTTCAAGTATGTACCTACGTATGTACATAATATGTGGGACGATATATTTTCCGCAAAATTTCGAACCACTCATCCGATCGTAAGTACAAAACATTTTTCGAGTTTGTGGATGAGCCAAATTAGTTCCGGGGTTTAGGCGCCGTTTAGTAGTCAAAGTTTGGATCAAACTACTAGTAGGTATTATTAGAAGGATGGTAATGGTAGTATTTTAATGGTAAAACTTGTTAACATACAGCAGTCCAGCACGAGCGAGGTCCACGCAAGCCCAAGCTGCACGGAGGTACCATGGTCTCGCTGCAGCCACCGATGGCGCATTCCCACGCACACAAGCCCCACGCGCTCAAGCTCTCACCTCCGTCGCCCTACGCACAGCTGCCGCAGCCGTTCAGCTTTCAAGTAAGTCAATTTACTAAGTTATACGTACAATAGTCCCACGGCGCCACACACCTCTCGTCACTTTTTAGGGTGTCTTTCCACCAGAGATGTGCTATGCAGCTATGTTGCGAAGATGTGAAGTCTACGTGCGAAAATATGTGACCGTTTCCACCAATACTAAGCTATGTAGCTGTGCGAGGAAGATGCGCTATGAAGATGCGCCGCCGCTGCAAAGTAGCTGCGCGAGAAAGATGCGCAGCTCGAGCTATGCGATATATCGATAGTTGGGAATACTAGATGGTAGGTACTCTGCTCTGCACACAGCTACACAACTCGCGACGGCCCGTAGCAGGCATCCATAGCACGCATCCTTCCATAAAAAAAACATATCTTAGTTGAATCCGATTCCACCAGTGCTAAGCTATGTGCACCAATGAATATGATTGGTGGATATCAAACGCATCCATAGCAACGTAGCATAGCACATCTCTGGTGGAAAAGCACCCTTAGGTACTCTCTTTATCTCGTTTGTCATTTTGTAGTAAACCCGAGTCTACTAACTTCATGTTCGTACAGTTCAGTATCAGCGGCAGTATGACGGACACGGCGCCGCTGAGCACGGCGTCATCAGCGGGCTCGAGCGGCGCGGCGGCCAGCGCTACCAGTCCGCTGCCGCTTGTACCGGAGCCTTTCTTTACGCCGCCCTCGCCACATCTCTTGCATATGCTCATGTCCAGCGATAAATACCAGGTGAGGCTCGAATGACGGACACGGCGCCGCTGAGCACAATGTCGTCAGCGGGTTCGAGCGGCAAACCAGCCCGGTGCCGCTCATACCAGAGCCCTTACTCACAGCACCCACGCCGCATTTCCTGCATATGCACATATTAAGTAATAAATAAAAATAAAAGATAAAGCTTGAATGATAGACACAGCGCTTCTGAGCATAGCGGCGCAGCATAAGCGGACCAGCCCTCTACAGCTCAATGCTCAATACTCAACTCACGTGTTCTGTAATGTTAGATAGATGTTCAAAATTATTAACAATTTAATCGCGTTTTCGCGGTAGTGAAATTGATACCTTATACTACCAGATAGAAGTTATTTTAATGATATTTTATTGTTCAGGAATTGATGTGGAGCGCAAAACAACTGCAATTGCAAGGAGATCCTACAATGCTGCGGCCTCCGCCGACCGCCTTTGGAACTCCGCTAGCCCCGACCTGGGAAATATTGCAGGTAAAAATATCAAATACGTAAAACAACGAGATTTCGTAGGCTTTTAAAATAAAATTAGACGAGAAATCTAAATGATTATGATCCTAAAAAAACAAAAAATAACATAAGGTTTATCGTAGCAACCCTCTACGAGTGCTACGATCTTGCTACGCCCGTAGCTCAGCGTAGACCATCTACAAAACAGGTGTTCTACGAACAAATCCTTGTTGTCACAATGTCACAACGAATTTTAAACTTATCGGTGTTGTTAGCTAAAGAACAGTGACTTGGGGGTGTGTTCTGTAGGTGGCTTTTTGACTGAAGGGGCGGGCGCGGCCGGGGATTGGGCGACCGCGGGTGACTTATCGCCAACTTGACTTCCACGCCCATCGGCGACGCGAATCGCGAGCCGCGACAACTCAGTAAATACATTGACTTGTTGAGTTTTGAAACAATAGGTACCTACCTAATCTACGGAGTTAACGCGCATGATTTGAAATACGTATACAACTTTGTAGGTCAATAGAACAATTTATATATTTTGTGGAAGTAGGTATGTTATGTACCATAGTACTCAATAGTCATAGAGGGTTGATGGATTTTGGTAAAAATAAGTACGTAAGGTTAGATGTTTTTTTGATGATCGCACATCTTAGTTTGATTCCGTTCCACACACGGTGCGCGAATTTGACTTTTTATAGGTAGGTTAGGTACATACATTTTTCTGTTGTACGATTTTTTAATTTTCTGTTGCGCTGCACCTGGCTTTCTCATTCAAAGTCTATAAAATCTTCTAGAAACCGGAAGGTCCCTATGATGCGATGTTGAGTCAATTTTATTTCGGTACTTTTGGTACCTTGACGGTTACAATTTTACCTGTCCCCAGGACCGACGACGCGCAAAGGCCCAACACGAGTGTAGATGCAAAAAAGGGAGTCAATTCACTCACTTACTTGTTCTTCCAGGAAACCAGTGCCCGCCTGCTATTCATGGCAGTACGATGGGTGCGTTGCCTGGCGCCGTTCCAAGCGCTCTCGGTTTCCGACCAGTTGGTCCTACTCCGCGCGGCGTGGAAAGACCTGTTCCTACTACACTTGGCACAGTGGTCTGCGCCGTGGGACCTGGCGCCCCTACTCGCGGCGCCCGCGGCCCGCAGCAGACTACCACCCGACCCACTCGCTGACTTGGAACTCAACACCCTTCAGGTACATATCTTGCTAGTAGTTCCCTCTAAAAACCTCACTAGCTACACCGCCCGCGGCGTGAAAAGACCTGTCCTACTGCACTTGGCACAGTGATCTGCGCCGTGGGACCTGGCGCCCCTACTGGCGGCGCCCGCGGCCTGCAGCAGACTGCCGCCCGACCCGCTCACTGACTTGGAACTCAACACCCTTCAGGTACCTACCTACCTATCTTGCTAGTAGTTAGCGCTTAAAACCTCACTACCTAGCTACACCGTCCGCGGCGTGGAAAGACCTTTTCGTACTACACAGTGGTCCGCGCCAACACCCTTCAGGTACCTACCTACCTATAGGTATTGCTAGTAGTTCGCCCTACAAACCTCACTAGCTACTGCCCGCGGCGTGGAAAGACCTATCTTACAGTAGTTCGCTCTAAACTGAAACTTTACTAGCTTCCACCCGCGACGAGCAAGGCCTGCCACCTTATTTATTTGAAGACGATTACCACCGACAAAATCAATCAACCAATGAACGACGAGATTTAACACGTAATACCTATATCTGAATGTCTTTCACATTGTCATTGGTCGAATTTATCTGGTGGTAATGGTCATCAAGTTGCAAAATACACCTGCGATTCTTATTCTTGCCTACACCTGCTGGCTATACTTAGTTTAATATTTTTCTTTGATAACTATTTTTGTTCCAGGAAATCTTGTGTCGGTTTCGTCAAATATCCCCGGACGGCAGTGAATGTGGTTGTATGAAAGCACTTGTTCTGTTTTCACCTGGTAAGTTTTCCCAATTTATCTAAAAACACTGCTCACATATTGGGTTGCATTATTAAGTCTTTAAAATCTGATGACATGAATTCTCCTGCAGACACGCCTGGTTTGAGTGAGACGCAGCCGGTAGAGATGCTGCAAGATCAAGCTCAATGCATTCTAGCTGATTACGTGCGCACACGATACACGAGACAACCTACCAGGTAAACTACAAAAACACAGTTAATTTAGAGCAGATTCTCTAGGTATACCTAACTAAAGTTATAGTTAAAATTCTCCAGTAAAAAAAATTGTCCTTCACAAAAAAAATATTGGAGGGTGGGGTGAGTCGTGGGTGAGTCAGATTTGATATAATCTGACATAGGCATAGACGTGGCAAGTCAGACATCGCTTGCGTATTAAAATAAATACTAGAGTAGGTCTACTAGAATAGCTAGGTACCTACCTAGTCAGGTGCAGTCGACTCCGTAATGATCTTTACACTCAACTTATGCCGGTGTTCTCCTGTGATTAAACAACTCACACAAACACATCATGTGGGTGTGTGAGTAAACTACTAATGAGATTAAACAACTTAAGATATACCCATAATATGAACCACCAGTTGTTTAATCACAGGAGAATACCGGCGGCGTAAGCTGGGTGTAAAGACAATTATAGAGCCGACTGTACATTCTGTTTACTGCGTCTCGCGATAAAAGATTCTAATTTTCTAAAACCAAATTGATGATTCAGGTTTGGTCGTCTCCTTCTACTACTGCCATCGCTGCGCGCGATGCGAGCGCGCTCCATCGAGTTGCTGCTATTCAAGGACACAGTGGGCGACGTGTCGGTCGCGACATTGCTTCACGACATATATCGCATGCAACCCGCGCCGACCCTGGCTTTCCAACAGCCACCGTCATTTGTCACAGAACCCTGCTCTTCGCCGTAGCTTTGACGAATCTACTGTGACGTAACACCTGGACTGCCGCCACTGGACCACTACACTAATGATAGGTACTTCATCCATACCTAATAAACCTACCTACTACAAAAGTACCTAGTTTATAAAAACCTGAAAACCCGACTGCTAAAATATTATACATTGATTGCCAATTCATCAAGTATTCCTAATTAAATTTAAACATAATGACTTATATATTTTTTTGTAATCTCAAAACTCTTGAAAAAAAACCACCTCGATAGGTTTGGTAACTCTTCTTTTTCTTATCGTATCACTCGTTCTTTCAAACCAGTGTTGTGAAAGGATTTAATTAAAGTGCGTCTCAAAGAGGCTCGTTTCGTGTACTAAACGGTATTCGGGTATATATGTATATATATTGTAATATGTTATGTAGGTATCTATGTATATTAAGTATTATTTGTATTTATTATTCGCTATATATTTCTAATCAACTTTATCTACTAGCCCTAATACCCCATCTCTTTCTCTACTCATTACATTCCATGAAACGGTTGCCTGGGAGAGATCGCTTTTAGCGATAAGGCCGCCCTTTGTATTGCCTTTATTTAGATTAAGAATATCGAATTTGTTATTTCCTAGTGGTAAACAATAAAGTTATTATCTATCTATCTAAACTTCCGTTTGGTAAAAAAAAGTTATTCACAACTTACTATTTAGCGCCAAAATCCGTCATTTAATTATTTTTTTTAGAAACATTTACCTACCCATTTAATGAAACTGAGTTATTTAGACAAATCTATAGATACGAGTACCTTAATTGACGAAATCCATCCAAGCGTCATGAAGATACGAAGTAAAACAGAAATTAACTTACCTACAAGATACGCGCGAAATACATGACCCTTCCCTTGCAGTCGGGTAAAAATATCAGTAAACGGGTCGGAGTCTTTGGTCAATGCACGCCCAATCTTACCCATACAAATACCTACCACTGCTTAGAGGGGCGTACATTTTTAAACTAAAAGATCGACATTAATTTGTCTACATGGTTTTTAAACATTCCAAAAATCTATAAATATAATGAGAACTATCTAGTCAGAACTAGTCGACTTTTAAAAGTGTTAGTAATGTAAGAGATACAGATAAAAATAGATTAGAATTTCTAATTATGTAATGTAGACACAGTTATTAAAAATCTAACATATCCTTATTATTGTGTAATAATAATGTGTACCTTGTAAATATGTTTGAATTTCTAAATTATTTAAGCTTTGTTGGACGAAGATTAAAGTGTACCTAGTCAATAAAACATGATAATATTATAATAAATAAAAGTTACAGATTCCAGAATATTATATATTATTGATAACATATTATATACTTATCTGAAAAATATTTTAGTAAAAACGCAGTCACATTATTATGCCGTGTCTAGAATCGCAAGAAATGGCAACTCCACAAAACAAATATCAGCATGACAATTAGTTTGATAAACACAGGTCTAAAACAGTAAGTAACGAATACTTGTACAAAAATAATTATAGTCAACTGAGGTAAATGTAATTACTAAAAAACTCTACCGGTGTAAATTTTTTGAAAATAAACCACCAAATGGGAGACTTTGCTGTATACTTTTGATAGTTTTTTTTAGAAAACATGAGTCGAGTGCACGAAAGGAGCCTCTTCGAGGCGCACTTGAAATCCTTTCACCACACTGGTTCGAAGGAACGACACGATAAGAAGAATACAGTTTTTTAGTAATTAGTATTAATTATAATTTCAAATAGTCGCCCATTTAATGCAAATACCTCAGTTGACCTACCTTTATGTAAGTAGATATATAATACTCAATACTCTATTATATGGTAGGTAGGCATTTCACAAGTTTTTACTAAGGGTATTCAAGAACGTCACGAAAACAGCTTAAAACTACGCCAGATTGCGTTGCCTATTCAATAAATACCTATTGCACACGATAGTTCGAACTCTAGAGCTTCCTAAATTATACCCTTACCCAAAACTTGCGAGATCCCTGAAAACAGATGGCCTTATAAAATCTACGTGTAATTATTCTACAGCAAAGATTTTAATTGACAAAAAAAACTTAAATGGGCAACAATGCAAAAGGGAAAATCAAAACTTTCGGTAACTACAAAATGACATAGTGACAGCGGGGTGAGTGCGACGCCCGTACCTGAGTTTGCCAAACCAATGAATGAAACTCAAATAATGATCCATGATGCGTATCGATTTTACACGAGTCCATAGAAAAACGGCTCACAGTAACTTCTGTTGATATACTTGTCCAATTCTTATCATATTTATTTACAAAAATTCTATTTCATTTTGTAAGTTTTTTTTGTGTTCAGTAAAGCGTCGATAACACATGGCTAGTTTACACGCTACAAGCCGGCGAGTTTAATAGCTAGCGAGTTAGCTTTCGGGAAGGATTGTCAATAATGGCTGGATGACACTGGAATTTACAAGCTACAAGTGAATTCGCTGCATTGTAGCGTGTAAAATAGCCGTGTGTCATCGACGCTTAACAGTAACTGATTATCGGTATTTTTTTTTCTGGTAATTAAAAACTTGTGGTGTTTAATGTGATTGAAGATGGGCGCATTATTCAGCGCTCATATTAACTTTCCCCATTGAATGTATCGCTTCAACTGTGGAAAGGTCTACAAAATCATCTTCCTCGACTACCTCCTGTTGTGGTTTTGGTTCCACTGGTTTAACCACGGCCCTAGGGATGTCCAATTTACTCCACGCGCCAGGTTCAGCCTTTTTTAACTTGATTTCTACTTTAGAAGGGAACATCGAAGCAGTACTGCTCTCTACTTTGATGACCTGCAACAATACAAAATAAGTTAAAAAAAATTAGACTTATTTTGATTATGTAATCAAGAGACGAGAAGAGCAAGACGCTCACCTGATGGTAAGAAATCACACCTGCCCATGACCAAAACAGTGCTACACAGAACTTGGATTCACATAGGCTGGCGGGAAACTGCTTTAGCGCTCTGCCACTTGGAGACATTTTAGTAACCAATCTCGAAAGCCCAGTAATTTCACTAGCTACACTGCCCTTCCAACCCGAACACAGTAATGCCTACACACTACTGCTTTGCGGTAGAATATCTGGCACTGTGTTGATACCATCTGGATATAATCCTGCAGAGAGCGCCTCTCAAAGGTAGAGGATATGTAAATAAAACTCACCCCTCTCAATTCTAGATCCAGTTCAAACGCGGCATCACCTTCTTCCCGAAATACCAACTTTGTGTTCAGGCGAATAGGGTTCAATTTAACAAAACTAAGAGTTGGATCATACTTCTTGGCATACACACTAACAATAACATGTTCTGGAGTCTGGTGCCAATCCCATCTGCACTTGACTGTGCCTGCAGGTGAGCCCTGGAACCAAACAATGGAATCAATACCCTATTACATTATAACTATGGCTCAAATTGCTATTAGCAGCTAATAATATTCATGTTATTGAACAAGGGAATTAAGGAATTAAAATAAAAACCACAAACACTTAGTTACATTATACAGCAACTACATTTACAAATAATAACAAGATCAAAAGTCTAGGGTTCAATGGTTGGGGTGTAACAAACTGGATACTGAGACTTAAGTGATTTTTTTTACGATAAACTTTTTCCCTATTGACACCTACTTTTAATGAAACTGTGACTCTCTGGCCGGCCTATCCACCACAGGCTTCTAAGATCCCTCCCTTAGTGTTATTAATTTATTCTAACTGACCTCTTTAGTCCACTTGTGAGAGCCAGTGGTGCATCCAGGTTGGTTGAGAAACACGTTGAAATCAGTAGTTCTCTTTTGGCAGCACGACCAAAACTTCAGACCCTCGTGGAAAATTGGGACTCCCGGGTGGTGAGTGCAAATAGTCTCGTTGGTGTGTGGGCCTTCATAAGACGTGCTACAGCCTCCATTCTTGCAAGAAGTTCCAACTGCTATTTCTCTGTGGAATTTCAAAGGTATACTAATGATTTATTGAATACTAAAATTCCATGATCTCTACTTGATCTATGATATGTATCATACCCTTGTTCGGCAGCAGCAGACTTCTGTGCATAAGTATTAACGAGTCCCTTCAAAGATTCAGCGATGTGAGGCTCCAGTTTTAAGACTGGGCTCTCAAATGCAGGCCTTGGGAGCTGAGGCCCTAATATTGGGGCTCTGACTTCTATGACCTCTTTCTTATCTAAATCCTTGTCCAGAGCCTTCTTCTCCGGTTCTGGTGGTTTCTGAAATGATGCGTATGGAATGGATATAATGACCTGAACACATAATGATAATGCCTTGGTATATGTAAATTGCCATATATAGTAATATGGGTAAGGCCGCCAAAATTGTCAATTTTTTGTATGACATTTTTGTCGGTTTTGTTACCAATTTCTTTTAGTGGGAATATTTTATAAACTATAAAGTAAACAACATTATTACTTTCTATCACATTTCAAACTTAGATATATAAGCTCTATTTAAAAAGTAATTTTGTGCAATCATTCTTGATTATTTTAATAATAATTAATACGTAAAGTTATGAAATAGTCACACGTTTGTGATACTTTTTTTTTGTGTGACGAATATTTACCCCAATCCTTCGTTTTAAAGAGTCAAAGTGCAAAATCTCAGTATGGTCATGGCAATACTATTATACCTAAACAACTAAACAATAAATTGGCCACATTGTTTCGTCACACAGAGGTATCGAAGTTTTGCGTAACGAAGTTTGAAATCAATATATTTTTTTTCAATTGTGATTCAGTTAGAAACAGATAATTGATTACTTTTACTCCACATTTGCTAGCGGCGGTTTTCGTAGTGCATTTGTAAATATTAATTAGCGCCATATTGTAGTAAATAAGCGATTTATAGCCTAAAATGTATTTTAAAATTTTACTTTTGTGTTGCTTCTGTGATACCTTTTGTGTCATGATAACACAAGTTATTGGGTTACGTATCACAAACGTTCTATAAAGTCTCATTCATAATGGTCATACAACGAAATTAATGATAATACTGTTTTGTTCATACGAACAAATATCAAATTAAATCAAAATAGGTAAAGTTACGAGTATTGTATTTATGTCACAGATAATGTCGTTAACGGCTGCAGAAAGGCAAGAAAAAATATCACCAAAAATTAAAAGCCACAAATCCTGAAAATTTAAAGATCAGAAAGAAAATAACAGTGACAGAACTTTACAAACTTATAAACTAAAATAGACAATTTATTAGAGCGAAGAACAGAAAGAAGAAAGAAGGGGAAAATGGAGTGATAATCGAATAATGATTCAATGATGAAAAGATGATTTTGATTATGTTTACTTTTGAGTTTAATATTTCTAAGCATTTATATTTTATTTCATACATACCTAATGTCTTATAAACAAATGATACTAGTGTTTTGTTTTTATTTACTAAGGCCATTATGAAACCGCCTTTACACAAAAATGTGTTACTTTTCGGTTACATTAGTGTAACGATAACACAATTTTTTTGTGTAATGGTCAGCATAGTTGCCTTCCGACACAATTTTTTTGTGTTGCTTTTGTGACACAATTGATAATTTCGGCGGCCTTACCCATATATTTTATCAAAGTTTATCAAAGCTGCAATGAGGTAAAGTATGGGTTCCTAGTAAAAGTAGGTACCTATAAATCATGATAGATATAGCACCAAATAAATGTGATACTCACAACATTAGAATGTTTAGAGAGAGTGCAACCTTTGATATTCAAGAACTCGGTGAAATCAACACTTTTTTTATTACAACAAGACCAGCCCTTATAAGCATCGTGGAAAACAGGAGCCCCGGGGTGATGGCAGCAATCATCTGTTGGTAGAAATAGAATACTCATCAGGTATCTATCGTCTATTCTCACGCTGTCCTTAGTTGAAAGGGTTATAGAAATATCTAGAAATCGGGACCTTTACATACCACTATTGTTGTCATTTAGGTCAAAGTCTTTTCCACAGCCTCGGTTATAACATGGTACCAACTTATTGTTTTCTGGCATCTTGTCTAGATTCCCGGCTAAGATGAATTATGGATTAGTTGCGAAAATATCCACAAAATCCGTAAGAGCACTAAAAACACAGCTGTTTTAACAGTCACTGGGTTTCCAGTTGCCAGTATGAATTTTCAGAATATTATGTCACTAAAATATTATGAGCCCATCAATATTTTTCAAATAAATGTTGGGCAAACTGAAAGCAATACTCTTCACTGTAATTTCATTAGTTTTACTAAACATGAAGTAGGTAAATAGAAAACTAGTGAATCATACATAAGTGATAATAAAACCTGATTATAAAATTAATTATGTCAATATACAGAAAAGGTACGGGCGGGAAGTACGTAAATCCGCCAATTCAATATGTACTGGCAATGGAATTTTTAACGTTGCACTGACATTGACATTTACATTGGCAGTGACAATGACATTTACATTGGCAGTGACAATAACAGCATTTGACTAATAATTCTTCCAAAACCACGATTGGGCTGATTTATTTGGAAAACATAATAGTAATAAAGGGTTACTAGTGTAGTGTAACTACATAATGTGTTTAATTACTATTTAATAAGCTGTTACTCAATACGTCATTATACTCTAATACTAACTATAAGTCAATCTGTACAGCTCTTGTAAAGCATACATTCTTATTATTGTAAATTGAGTCTCGGTTCAAACGCGGTACGGTAAATACATCAGTATCAAATATTCGGTTTTTAATTTATCGAACCTAATTACCTATTTAATCAATTCAATTTAGGGTTTGATCACTACGAAATAAACATAAATCCTAAAGTAGTGACTACGCGAATCCCTAAAGTGGTGACCCCGACAACTCTTTTTTTTATAACTTTCCGCGACCTTTTGTGAAAAAGTGACTTTAGTGGTGGTTATTTAAAAAAACATTACGTGCCATGACCGCATATTCCATTCATTACGATGGAGCCCGAGACTCACACCACCGCCAGCGCGCATCAACCTCAAACACCAGCGCCCATCCCTGCAACCACCGAATCTGCAGCCAACGCTATAACGGTGAACTCCAGGATCTCCGAGTTCTGGACCACCAAGCCGCGCCTGTGGTTTCATCACTTCGAGGCCATCGTCACACCACAAAAACCAGGTGACCTCCACACATATCAACTAGTTATAGCTAAACTAGGTAGGGATGAGCTAGGGCAGGTTAGCGACATCCTCGAGAATCCGCCCGCGACAAACAAATACGAAGCGATCAAAAATAGACTCATATCTGCATATGAAGAGTCAGAGACCAAACAGCTTCATAAATTACTAAATGACCTAGAACTTGGTGACCAGAAACCCTCCCAGCTACTGAGAAAAATGAAGGAGTTAGGGAGAAACAAGATACCTGAAGATACTCTAAAGATTCTATGGATAGCCCGGCTTCCGCAAGCCGTACGCGCCGTGATTACTGCATGCGACATAAAATTAGAAGATACAGCTTCTATTGCTGATAAAATTATGGAATCCGTGCGCCCAACTACTGAAATCTATAGCGCAACAAAGCCATCAACTAGCTCAATCAATACCGGCATTGAAAATCAGTTACAAAAAATTACGCAAGACATCGCCGCACTCAACAAAAAGTTCAATGAACTCGAAACCACCCGTCGTAACCCAGACCGACAGCCCGCACACTTGAGATCCCGGTCGAGCTCACGCAGCGCTAATCAAGAGCGCTACCGCCGCCAAACAGCTCAGCCCGGTGACGCTAACTTCAAGTGCTACTATCATTATATTTACGGCGAAAATGCATCAAAATGCGGCAATGACAAATGTACGATGTCGGAAAACTAAAATCGGCACCCACGATGGCGAGCGCAGGTGCCAACGCCAACCAAACACATCGCCTTTGTGTCACCGATCTGCAAAGTGGCACACGTTTTTTAATCGATACGGGGGCTGACGTATCGGTTCTCGCATTCAAGGGTCGAAATAAAAAAACATCAGACTATACCCTTTACGCAGCCAACGGGACTACAATTTCAACGTATGGCGTACAAACTATCACACTTGATTTAGGGCTGCGACGCCCATTGAAATGGACTTTCATTTTAGCGGATGTACAAAGATCGATTATCGGTGCTGACTTCTTGGCCAAGAACCAACTAATGGTTGATTTACACGGTAGGAAGTTGGTAGACAAGATCACAAGTTTAGCGAGGATTACGCAAATATCCTCGGATGATCAACACACGCCGATCATTCAAACAATCAACAATACAGATCCGTACCACAGAATATTAGCACGTTATCCGGATATTACCAAACCGGAATCATTTAAGTCCATTCCAAAGCACAACGTCGTACACCATATTTGCACAAACGGACCACCTGTTTATGAAAAGGCAAGGCCACTCAATCCCGCCAAATATAAAGCAGCCAAACAAGAATTCGAGCGTATGGTAGAGCTCGGAATATGCAGACCTTCCACGAGTCCCTGGGCAAACGCATTGCATTTAGTTAATAAAAAAAATGGCGAATTAAGACCGTGCGGAGATTACCGGCGACTAAACGCCATCACTGAGCCCGATCGATACCCCATTCCAAGACTTTTGGACTTTACTTATATACTAAGGGGGAAAACCGTATTTTCTAAAATTGATATTCGTCGAGCTTATCATCATATACCAATCGCACCGGAGGACATTAAGAAAACAACGATCGCCACACCTTTTGGAAGTTTTGAATTTAAAAAAATGATGTTTGACTACGCAACGGTGCGCAAAGCTTCCAAAGATTTATCAATAAGGTCATGAAAGGCACCGACAACACTTTCAGCTACTTAGATGACATTTTGATAGCTTCCACAGACATAGATTCCCATAAGAAAGATCTGGAATCAGTATTTCAACGTCTAGATCAATACGGAATCACAATCAACACAAACAAATGTGAATTCGGCAAAAACCAACTCAGGTTTCTCGGATACCAAATCACCTGTGACGGCGTCAAACCGGACGAAGAAAAGGTACGAGCCATCACAGAATATCCACAACCAATCACTATCGAGGAACTGCGACGCTTCTTAGGTTTTATAAATTTTTACCGAAGCAGTATACCAAAAGCAGCCGAATCTCAAATTATACTCAATAAATATTTACACAACTCAAAGAAAAAAGACAAGACCAAAATCGAATGGACAGAAGAAGCGATCCAGGCTTATCAAAAGTGCAAAACAGAAATCAGGGAATGCACATTATTAAATCACCCTGATGAAAATGCGCCACTAATTATGATGACTGATGCATCTGGTACATGCGTCGGAGCAGCATTGCAACAACTCGTCAGCAATCAACTTGAACCATTGGCTTATTATTCAAAAAGCCTGAGCGAAACTCAAAAACGCTACAGTACGTACGATCGCGAGTTACTAGCTATATACATGGCACTGAAGCATTTTCGGTACATGGTCGAAGGGCGCGAACTCACAGTCGTAACGGATCACAAACCACTTACTTTCGCTCTCACCAAGAAAAATTCAACAGCTGACACACCAAGACGTATCCGACAGCTAGATTTTATTGCGCAATTTTGCAACAAAATAGAATACATTCAAGGCGAAGAAAATTCAGTAGCAGACGCATTTTCACGAATTAACGAAATCAAAATGCCGAGTTTATTCGACTATCAACAATTAGCCGCCGCTCAAAGCGAAGACGAAGAACTGGAGGAGTTAAAAAATCAAGAAAATTTGTCCTTCAATATCATCAACATTCCTGGATCGGATCAACTGATAACGTGCGAAACATCAACACCATGCGCGCGACCCTACTTACCTCGAATCTATCGAGAAACGGCTATTAAGTCTATCCATGACGTCAGCCATCCTGGCGTACTCGCTACTAAACGTTTAATCACTAAACGATATTTTTGGTCGCGCATGAATGCAGATATCACTCAATACGTGAAAAACTGTATACAATGCCAAAAATCAAAGGTAAACAGACACACGATAACCCCGCTTGGAGAATTTGAAAACTCATCAAGATTCGACCACATACATATTGACATCATCGGTCCACTACCACCATCGGAAGACTACAATTACTGCATTACAATTATCGACCGACACACTAGATGGTTAGAAGTCGTTCCAATCAAAGAAATTAGCGCCGAAACGGTAGCGCAAGCTTTTCTAACACAATGGATTTCAAGATACGGCTGTCCATCTACTATAAGTACCGATCAGGGTCGTCAATTCGAATCACGCCTGTTTACCCAAATAACCAAATTACTCGGTATTGAAAAAATCCACACAACAGCTTATAACCCGAAAGCAAACGGAATGGTAGAGCGCAGTCATAGAACACTCAAAAGCGCAATAATGGCCCGATGCAAAGACACAACTCACTGGGCAAGAGAGTTACCTCTCATATTACTAGGACTTAGGTCAACCATCAGAGAAGACCTAGGTTTCAGCCCCGCTCAACTCGTCTACGGGAAATCATTAGCTCTACCTGGAGATTTTTTCATCGCATCCGAAAAGAAAATCAACGACACCGAGTACACAACGAAGCTCATGGAAACATTATCTACGCTACAGACATCCACACGTAATCAAGCTGATCATCGAAAGATTTTTATGCACAAAGATTTACAGAATTCTGAATACGTTTTCGTGAGGCGTGAAGCTAAGAAATCGTTAACCCCGCCTTATGAGGGGCCATTCAAAGTAATTCTCAGAAATTCCAAACACTACACAGTTCGGGTAGGTACTCGGGATGTCGTTATATCGCTCGATAGGCTCAAACCTGCTTATTTTAATGCTATTACTAACTTATCACCGGACGAGGCACCTAAGGTTTCAAACAATCGAATTGTTTCGTCGGACAAAGGACCTATTGCTCCCGAACCATTGACCATTGTACCCAAACAAACCACACTTCAAGGAACAAAGAACTTAACAACCTCAAATGCAACGACGCCGCCAGTCGTTACGAGATCAGGTCGCACCGTAAAAAAAACAGTGAGATTTGATATATGAGTACCACTTCACACACAATACGTTGCTCATAACACAACGAATTATTCATCACGCAGCAGAAATCAACCAACGCATTTAGTGACTGTTTAGTAAATAGCCGTCAGATAAATGCGTCAATAGTTTTCCTGCGTCAACTATAATGGTACAATTGATTACACACAATCGCCTTCAACGACGCCTGCTACAGCAGCAGCGCGCTATCATCGTGCCAGCAACCATGCACATGCCCATGTCCAACAGTGTACTGTGTAAGTGTAAGTGCAGTGAAGTGCAAAACCCAATAAAAAAATAAAAACTTGAGTGCGGATTAAACTAGTGAATAAAATGATATCGTACCATCTAAGGGACTATATTCTAAAAATAGAACTCAAAAATACGCAGACGCGACACGTGTCTCCCATCGTATTCCACTAACTCTTATCGATACCCATTCAAGTACCTTACCTACCTTTCCCTGTCAAAGAAAGGTCATAAACATTTATATTACTTTATTACTATCTCTACGAGAACTAGCTTACTTGTATGTTAGCATTTTTCAATGAGTTTTATATTTTTAAGTCAATCAATTATGTCAAAGTAATGTTTTTATACAATTTGCATTACATTTACATGAATCAAACTAAAATAATTTACTTTAATATGTTATTTGAAACTACTTACTTACTTATTTTAACAAACAAATCATGTATCGTGTTTTTATAATCATTTACTTGTTTAGTTTTCAATTATAATTTACTACTTATACTAATTTACATTTATATTATTGATTACATTTTGCATCAATGTTTATTATTTTACGAATCGAGATTTGCTTAATTTCAATTTTTTTCCAACCCATTCATGTTGGTTACATAATTGTTTTAAAATTTGTATTATTTTACGCTCATCGCCTTTACACTTTCTTTTCAATTGTATTTTTAAAACATTTTATTTTCAATTTTCATGTTGATTTAATTTTTTTTTTAAGGGCGGTGTATATGTAGTGTAACTACATAATGTGTTTAATTACTATTTAATAAGCTGTTACTCAATACGTCATTATACTCTAATACTAACTATAAGTCAATCTGTACAGCTCTTGTAAAGCATACATTCTTATTATTGTAAATTGAGTCTCGGTTCAAACGCGGTACGGTAAATACATCAGTATCAAATATTCGGTTTTTAATTTATCGAACCTAATTACCTATTTAATCAATTCAATTTAGGGTTTGATCACTACGAAATAAACATAAATCCTAAAGTAGTGACTACGTGAATCCCTAAACTAGTATCCGGGATATTTTCCTAACCCAAGCTTGTTCAACGTTGAATACAATTATTCTAAAACTGATTCGGCCATTTATTTTCATTATTGATTAATCCGTGGGGGCTCTGCATAAAGGTTTAGCCAAAAAAGGCTTGAAGAGGTGATGATCTGGACATGTTTGAGTGGGAATGGTAAAATAAAAAAGTGAAATAACAGTTATTATGATTTAGCGAAGCATTTCCCAGTAATGGGAAAGCGACACATGAAGTACCTACCTAAACAAAAAAACGACATTTGCTTATAACCACACGATGAAGTGAAAACTTCATCAAGGACGACTCGTGCCGTCATTATCCGAACAAACGTTACATTTAGCCGAGCGTTACGAGCCCAGTCACATTCAATCAATACCCACAAAATATTCTGTTCAGCGCGCCAAACTGAAGGCGTAGGCGCGCCTACTACACCTTCAGTTTTCATTTAAAAATTATCACAGGGTAACTTGACTATGGTGTATGGCAGTCCTACCAATGTTACGATAATTTGACAAGTGGCTTGCTTTCAAAATATCACCAGCCACAAATTTTCGTTTCGTTTTGTTCGTTCGACGTTCGTTTCCAATTTGTGTGGGGTGGGCGTGCTGTTATTTCGATTTCTCGGAAAAAAATAATCAATTTCAGCTGAAAATCCGAAAATCTAATTCTGTTTATTGATGCGTCTATGTATAAAGTAAAAAAAATATGTAGATCCTAAGTTATGGTGCGTTTTAGTGATTTTTATCCGTAACTATATAATGAAATCCATTTTATAATTATTATTTTTGAAATATTTATATCTGCTAAATATGCCAGTCAATATTTATTTTCTACTTATAATGATGAAAGGTGGACAAGATTTTTGATTGAGAACAGCTAAAAGCCAGGATTCATAATGAATCTAATGCGCAAATTGCGTGGGGCGACGTCTTCGGCGTCTGCGGATAATGCTGAAGCATCGAATGCTTCCTCACACATCCAACTGGGCCTGATGCATCTAAAAAAGCTGTTTGCGGAGTACACCCATCCACCGCAACCTCTCACGGATGCTGAGAAAGATGACAAGCTCTACAATATGTTGCCTCTCTTCTGTAAGGTATGAAAACAGGGTCAAATACTTACAATGCAATGTAAATAGGTCATGATTAATATATCTTTTTCCACAATAATACAGTTCATATGATCCATCAAATGTTTGTGTAATCAGGTATTTGGTACAAGTCCATCAAGCGAAATGAATGAGAAGTTTTGGGATATACTGTCATTTTGTCAGCAAGTTTCAAAACTTATGGTATCAGAGATCAGGAAACGTGCCAGCAATCAGAGCACAGAGGCAGCTAGCTGTGCCATAGCTAAATTCTTGGAGATTGAAAACTCTGAAGAATCAAGCAATGGATGGATGCTTTTATCCACACTTAACCTGCTGGCAGCTGGGGATCAGTCTCTGATACAGGTATAAAACAGTTTGATTTAGGTATTAAGTTTGTATAGACCTGCATATAATATAATCCATCTAGCACAGTGACTATAGGGGTAAGTAGGTAGAGGGGTGGCACAAAAGGAGGGAGGCCTATACCTAAGCAGTGGGTGATCCCGGGCTGATGATGATGATGAGGTAGTTTGGTAATTCAAAATAAAACTATGAGTTGGTACATACCATAGGCAAGCCAAGGTAGTTGATTATATTCAACATTTTGAATATATTTAACTCATACAGCATGAAAGAATAACAAACACCTATCCATCTTTCATTAGTATTCCATATTAATTTATGTCAGTATTGTTAGTAGTAACCATATTAGACCAATTTAACACATTTTGTGGCCAGTTTTCATGCCATTTGATCGACATATGTACTTATTTTAATTATTATTTGCCAGGCAAAGTATAAGTAGCGGCACATAAGTCTAGTGCAGAACGATACGCAGAGGGTGTTACTTCACATCTTTATTGTATGTGTAGTCCCCCTCAGGTAACTTATTTTTTACTTCTGCGCAATAACGGTCAGCGCTGAAGTTATGTGCCGCTACTTTTATGATATATATAATGTTTACTTAGACTCATGTCTTAAGTCAACATGAAATAAGTCACAACTTTTTCCTATCTTATAAACCTTCCAACAATTGAGACCAAGGCCTTGCATTTAAACTTTTTTGTAGGTCATGACTACTGCATCAATACCTTCAACGCTAGTCAAATGTTTGTACCTGTTCTTTGATCTACCGGAAATACCCGAGGCAGAGGCAGATGTGCAAGACACCAACAGTGATTTTACACCTAGAGAAAGGCGGATATTGTTACAGAAGATATTTGTTCAGGTAAAACAATTAAAATACTATCAAATGTTTAAGGATGAAAACTAATAATTTCATTTCATACAATAAGTCAAAAAGGAAGTTCTGGCTAACTATCTGAACTGCTTTCCAATGACCATTGGCAATCATAATTATAATATATTTTCAGGTTCTTGTCAGGTTATGCAGTCATCCATTCCCTTGCGAGGAGTTAGCAAGGAAAGATGACTTGAGTTTGTTATTTGCTGCCATCACATCATGGTGTGCCTCACATAACATTATGTGGAGGAAATCAGCCGCAGAAGTTCTTATGACATTGTCAAGGCATGGACTCACGCCATCCGTGGTTCAGTACATTAACAGTGAGTACCTAGCATCTTATCCTTTTTCTCTTACTCGATTATGAAGAAGGAGGGTTATGTTTTTTGAGTGTATGTATGTTTGTCTGACTATATGCGACGCCCTACAGCCTAAACGGTTTGATGAATATTGAAATATGAGGTGTCGTAAGATTCCTCTAAGTCACAAGAGTGCTATAGGCTAACTTAAATTTAAAAAAATACAATAAATATGGCGGCTGTAAGGCACTAAAATGTGTGAAAAAATTACAAAACCCATCAAAACTTAATATTAGGATTTTGAGGAATGATTAGATCCGTCTTAGTCAAGTGTCATAGAAAAAGAAATAAAGTTTCTAAAATAGAAATTGCTTCCCAGCTATAAGACCACCAATTGTACTTATTATTTTATAGATTATGTTTATTTCTTATTGTACAATATTCTGGCAATCTATCTAGTCCTTAACTGCCTTCATTATGTACTTATACTATTCATATGTTGTATGTTGGTGATGTCATTGCTTTATCTATTTATTAGCGTCATACTAACGCATCGCTAATGCATGTTTGTAAATATTAATCTAGCAATAGAAAAATATCAGTGAGCATAAGGACATCCTATGTTGTGCTTTAGAGATGCGTGAGTGAACAATCAGCATGTTAAATAACGTATGTTATTTTATGTAGAAGCCTCAATGTACAGTCAGCTGCAAAGACATGTATACACTCTTTGACAAGCTTGGGAGTGCATGCATACATGTCTGTGCAGCGGACTGTACTTTAATGGTTATTAGTTCTTTATGTACTTCACTTCTGTTTTCTGATGATTGCCATTTGCATATTAAAAAATGATACATTATATTGAATAGGTAATACACTTTTTTTCTTTAGTAAATTGTGCTTTCAGATAAAGGCTGTGTGGGACTCTGTATAGAAAACATGCAAAAAATACCCGAGCTCACTCCTCTTGAGGTATGTTTTCTTCTTATCAAAAATAATAAATAAATTAGACTTTGTCAGAAAAGAATAACATTAAAAATAAAAAAAAATAAAAACGATTTCATGGCATCCATTTCATTTACTTTTATTTGACCTGTTATTTTTCGATATAAATACCAAAATACTCAACCTATTTATATGACATTTCTAATTGGTCTTTATCTAAAAGTATATTCTTCAATAAAAAGGTTATAATGTTGTATTGTGTTTATTATATTGATAATATTATTGATGTCCTCTTTTTTTTTAAGTCTGATAAAAAATAATTTTGGTTTTAGGTGGTCGAAATGTTTGTTGCCGCATTCTGCTTCCTGAAGGATTCCAGTGAAGTTAGTCAATTATTATTGGATGATTTCCGACAGTGTCAAGGATACTTATTTCTATCTGAGTTTCTACTCAAGTAAGTCATGGCTAATGAATGTTGTTCTGCTTTTAGTTGCATGGATTTTGTTAGTTTTTATTTATTTAATGTTTTGTTTATCACAGACATGAACAAGATGCACCTGATTATTTGACATCAGGGTAAGCACTTTTTATTTGTACTTTTACTTTTTTTTTTTTTTACTAAAATGTTGCTAGATTTTATTTTCAAGTAGCTATCTAATAAACCACTTTATTTCTTACCTATATCATCACATTATAACGTATAAATATACTAATGCCAATTCTAATAAGATAATGATGCTGTCTACAAAAGGCCAAAAAGGAAGGGATAACACCTTCCATTTCATTCCTTCCACTTCACTATTTATTTTTGGGTGTATTTCCACGTAAGTAACTCAAGTTAGCTTATGGACAAGAGCTTAATTAATTTATGTACTACCATGCTCTAACATGTTTTTTATTTTGTTACATAAAAAAATAAAACGAAACATCATAGTACATACAGATTTCGGTTGATCTTTAAATAAAGGTACTTTAAAGGGTACTTTTAGATATAATGTATTGCCTAATGTTTCGCTATAATAAACGTTTATACCTAATCTATGCCCTATAACTAAAATTAATAATCAAACGTTGAAAATATCCTTCAGAGAAACGGCAACTAAAAAATGTCCAGCCATTGTATAATCCAACTGAAACTATATTCTTCACTAGCCACTTTAATGTCCAACTGAAGTAATATATAAGTAATATTCCGTCTCAACCACGTCAGGCTAGAAGAAGAGCGAGTGAGTGGGACGGAGGCTCGCGCGGCGCTCCGTAACCTCGTGCTGATGATATCGTCGTTGTGTGCGTGCGGCTTCACCGAGCTGAGGCCCACGCGTGGGAACACGGAGATATTCCAACTGCAGGGGTTCGTGCTGCCCCAGCCCACTACCCCGGGACAGGCCGTCAGGAACATACACGCTTTTCAGGTATGTATGTTGAATACTTATAGATAGCCACGCCACTCCATCGCTAAAGATTGGCGGTAGTAAATTCCATAAATTAAATATTAATAAAAATTAGTCTATGCTGTAATAAAGTTTAATAAATTCAATAAAATGAGAAATTCATTAAATTAATTTTCTTTCTTTTCTTTCATAAATTTTGGGTCTACTATCCTAAATCATTACCCCGACTGATACTATACTTGACTTTAAACATTAATGTAAAAAGGTTCGACATTAACTACTTTGTCTGTCGTTCGACAATTTATAATGTACCTATGTATTTTTAAAACTGTATTTTTTCACTGTGTTAAATTAAAGCGAATTCAGCTATATGATATTGTGTATTCACACTGCAGACCTTGCATCTTCTGTTGTTTTTTGTTTCCAGGTTCTACAATCAGTATTTATGAAGTCGAACTCATCGGCATTATGCTGTACAATACTAGACGCGATATCTAGCGTGTATCACGCAGACAATGCCAATTACTTCATACTAGAAAACCAGAACACGTTGAGTCAATTTTCTGAAAGGATTCATACAAAAAACGCAGAGATTCAAGAGAAATTCTTCGAACTACTAGAGTTTATCGTGTTCCAGCTGAACTTTGTGCCGTGTAAAGAGCTGATCTCACTTTCCTTGCTCTTGAAGGCCAATAGATCTAGGAGCTGTAGTATACTTGCCATAAAAACACTCCTGAATATTCTTAAGTGAGTAAATATCTGATTACCGGTTTTTTACAGTCGTATCGTTATCGTGAAATCACGAATTTTCTCTGCTTTTTCCTATCAGTTCTCTAAACAAAATGACAGCTACCTTATTTTCTGATAGATAAATTGAAAATTATTTATTTCACAAAAATAAAAATAAAAAAACACAGGCGAACTTAATGCTAGTTAACACGTTTACTTTACTTTACGTTTACTTCCAGCTAAAATCTGAATATTGTGGAAATTGATTTGACAATTGCACATTTTTTTGCAGACACAATGTAATCTTCAAAGACGTGTATCGAGAAGTGGGTATGCTAGAGGTATTCGTGACTTGCCTATCTCGTTACGCGGTATACCTGAAAGATAAACAATTGCTTGAAGAAGAAAAAGTCAAGGAATCTGTAGCGTCTAGTAACTCGACCAATGACTCTCCTAAAGCGCCAGATAGGCGGAAAAGACTGTCCAAACACGATTCATTACTAATCAAAGATCCTAAGGTTGAAACGGAGGAGGAAGAGCTAGGTTCTTTAGTGATGGAAGGACTAACAGCGCTTTTGAACGGGAATACTAATAACTGCAACGTGTTCAGAGATTGCGGGGGAGCCAAGTGTGTACACGGGATGGTTGTACACGAGACTTGTAGAAACATGGCTTTGGGTAAGCAGAAATCATTTTAGTCTACTTCTTCTTATCGTGTCACTAGTTCTTTCGAACCAGTGTGGTGAAAGGAATTCAAGTATGCCTCGAAAAGGCTCCTGTCGTGCACTTTAGTGTACTAGTATTATTAATGTGAAAGTTTTTGAGAGTGGGTACTTAACCGAATTAGTTACTTTCAGTTAAAGAATTTCGCTAATTTCATATTGTAGGTGTAGTAAGAGAGTTGATAGTGAGCGGGTCTGGCGAAGAGGACATGTCAGCGTTGCTCTGCGGCATGCACGCCGCGCCCAACGACGCTTTGAGACTGAAACTGCATATTCTGAAAGCTCTGCTCGTGTGTCTCCGAGACTCGCATCGCACCAGAACTATATTTAGAAAGGTTAGTCTTTTGGGGCTCAAAATATCGCAATGAGCTTCTAAAACCCGTCTGCAAAAATAGTAAAGCCATTTTGGATTTTTGATCATATAACACTTCTAGGATCAAGACAAATTTTGATACTTACCTCATTTGTCAAATCAATCTAGCCGTTTAACCTACATGGGGCGAACAGGCTCACATAAATACACCCAAAACACATTACCTTCCTTCTTCGCAGTCGGATAAAATTAAATGTTATACACTTTATTAATATATATAACGTTAACGCTTAATATAAAAGTTATAACAGTAAAACAAAGGACACATAAAATGAGTAAATAAATATGTACAACACTCAAGTTCTCTTTCTAATAGCTAATATCGAACTTATGTATTTATTATTGTTTTTTTTTAGGTCAGCGGATTCGTTTACGTGACGAGTGTGCTAATATCTCTGGAAGGCAAGCTTAAAGGAGATGAACCGATGAACAAAGATATGCTACAGTTGATTCACATAGTATTCTACACTATTAGCACGGCAATGAGGTTTGAACCGGCAAATGCGAAGTTTTTTCATCATGAGGTAAGAAACTCTTGGGATTGCTCATTCACATCACTAATAATACCCACATCACTGCACATATGACCCATTGCACTAAATTATTGTAATGTTTCCATCTTTATATTATTGCTTTTTGGTTTAAGGTGGTATTTTGTCGTATACAATAAAGCATTTTCATTCATTCTTTCATTCACACTGCCTTCAAATACTGCATCAAAATTGGTATACATGGTAAAAGTTAGCTTTGCCAGTCTTATTTAACAAATCTGCTATTGTTATTTTAGATTTGCATGACATCTCTATGCGATACAATACGCATGCTGGGGTGCTTTGTCGATGAGAAAGAACTACAAAATGACACAGAGGTCGGAGATACCGAACTCTATGAAGTTTTTCATGAGATTTTCACCGGCAATATTATGGAAATGACGTGAGTTTTCTTTCAAAAAGGAACCGAAATTCAAAAACACCAATCGGCTATCTTATCTAGATCACAAACTTATAAAATGCTAACGTTTTCAGATTTCCTGAAAAAGTGCCAGTGGTTTTCGTGAACGCATGCATAGTGCTGCGATTGTTGTACGACGTGGCTTTGGATTCGTTCGACAAACCGACATTTTGTGGCTCGCTAAACGTCAAGTCGCCCAGTCTCACGCGACAGAGCTCCGCTATCAATGAGGTAACTATCAACTATTTACATTTTCCACTGTCACAAATCGAATATAATGAGCCGCGTATCTGCTCAGTGGAAATTGAAGAATCTAATATTTTAGTATCTCAGTAATTCTGCAGCCAACAGAACTGAAATTAATACAAATAAATTTGATGGTCATAGCTGTATGTTTGTTCCCAGTCTAAACCCGCTGGTCGAACAGCGCCTTTGAACCTCTCGTCAGGCGGAAACGGCGGCGAAGCGTGGGTCGTGCACTCGGGTGTGGTCATAGTGCTAGCGAAACTACTGCCCGCTCTGCCCCGCCCGCCCGAGCACGAAGACTACGCTAGAGCTATTAGGGATTACCTGGCGCATGTGCTCAAAAGCCTTGTTAGAAGGTAAGTCGTTTGTGTAATTTAGTAAGTTGCTATCGGTTAACTGTTGCACTCCCTACTAACTAGCGTTTCATCTAGCTAGTAAATACATCCACAAGTGACGTCTATTGGCGTATCTAGGCTCTTGTCTGGTGAGCAAAGCAAGCCGCAATGTTATTCGTATTGTGACAGTGCATGAAAGGAGCCTCTTCGAAGCGCTTTTGAAATCCTATCACCACATTGGTTCGAAAGAACTAGTGACACCATTAAAGAACCAGAAAAGCACTACTATGGCGGAATCATCGTATTTTTTTTATACCCTGGCCTGACATCTGACTGTAGTACTTAGATCAGTTTCTAAGACAATTAACTAACAATGACGGATTCTTCGTATCGAGTAAGCGAGCCCCAACTTTTTGCACACTCTGGCCTAGCATTGCTCGTGAAAAGCACCCAACTATTAAGGTTGCATCGCGGTGAGCGAAACGACTAGCGAGCCCCAATTTTTTTCTTACCCTTGCCCTAAATCACAAATGCATGCGTTAAATTATTTGATTTGTTGGCGCAGCGAACGCAATCAGCAGGTGATGTGCGTGTGCGGACTGGGCGGCGTGGTGCTGCGTGTGTGCGGCGCCGCTCTGCGCTGCGAGCGGCACCCGCTGCACGCGCCCGCCATGTACATGCTGGAGCGACTGGCCGCGCACGCGCTACGACCGCACGAACTCAGGTACACAGACACAAAGACACTGCCTCACTCACACACTCTACACATCCCAACACACCCACACTTCTGCATCACACCCCCACATACACCCTCACATTCACTCACACCACACACAATCACACAAATACCTCACACAATCACACACGTACCATTACTTTTATATGTATAAAACATGCTTACTCTACCTTATTTTCATTTTTCATAGTATATATTTTTTAATTTGCTCTATTATATCTTTTAGCTTTTTTGTTTTTAATTTATTTGTTATTATTCATTTTGGAACCTTGTACTGTTTGTCCTAAAGAAGGTGCTGAGTGCTGCCACACAGTTTTATTTTAACTTTTGCAGTGATCAACGCTACCACTTTATTATGTACTCCTATTTATGTTCCAAATAAATCATTTAAATTTGAATTTGCCTCTTGTGTACAAACATAGCTGTAGTGATGTGCATGCGCTGGATATTGGAACTTGCGTACTGACTTATAGTTTTATTTGCTACAGGGAGTTTCTTCGAATGGGCGACCCGCTGAACTGCGTGGCGCCCGAGCCGGGGCAGATGTGCAAGCCGGGCGGGCCCGTGCCTCTCACTAGGATCAAGACTCTAGTGTCCATGACAACGCCCAGAGATTACAGGTAACACTCATTCGTTTAGAGAGGGATTAATCCCCCAGATAGCGCATTATAAAGTGTATCTAAATTCTAAACTTAACTGTGGTTGCATTTTAGAGATTTTTGACCCAGATTTCTTCAATTTTGAGACATAGTTCCGATAATCAACTGTTTGTTTGATAATGAAACAAACGTAATTCATCAATCTCAACATTTTGATTTAAATCTCGAGTAACCTACTTACTAATTAATGTCTGTCTTGTCTTGCATGTTCTCTATAATTCTGTAATTCAGGAAATCGTTGTTCGGATCCCCGCGATACAGGTTAGCCCTAGTGCGGGGTCCATTGGTTAAAAATCCTCCTATGTAACCTGTTTTCGAAATAAATATTTTGTATAATTTTCTTTCCACAGATCTCAAAATTCGTGCACTCTGCCTCCGTTCGTGGAATTTGATATGTCTGTGGAAGGTTTTGGCTGCTTATATTTGCCGAGCATCGCGCCGCAGTCCGCCAACTTGAATGCGCTTGGGACTCAGGATAACGCCACGCTAGGAGGGATAGGATCAGGTTAGCCATTAGTTTGTTTTTCCCTGGAAAAAATATTATTGGATTCGTTTTTGGGATGCCCGTCGATCGCCGCTATCATCAATTTATATAAAAGGCTTGGTTTTGACTGACAGACAACGTACAGGCCAAACCACTGGACTTGAAACTTGAAGGATCTGTTCGTCAACAGCTGTAAGTGAGTACTAAGATAGTAATTTCGGAAATACGCATCACAAAGGAAGTTGCGGGCATCAGCGTCTTAGATAACTACGTAACTTGTTTCGTGCAGTAAAACTTTTGTACATCGTGTTATTTTTGAGTTCTTTTTGGGGTGTTTAAATTATATGGTGCGTGTCAGAGTGGTTTGACTATTTGTCACCTATATCCTAGTTGTATGGTTCATCATCAAGCAGATCTCTCAGACAGATCTTATAAATAAATGGGTTTTTTTTTCTATTCTTAGGTGACCGAGTATTCCCGCCGCAAACTGGACTGACATACTCGACGTGGATTTGCGTGGAGAAATACTCGGATCCGCGCTCCGACCCGCATTGCGTGCGACTGCTCACTTTAGTGCGGAACATCAACAACAGCAGGGACGAACATCTTGTATGTCTGACTGTTGTACTATCGGCGAGGGACAAGGCCATTATCGTTTCTACGCAGGAAACGCTGGTGCCTCAGAGTGAGTAGAATTTTGTTGCGGATTATCTTTTGACACTTGATTGAACGACTTGCTTGACGTGGATTTTTTCGTGTCACTTACGAGTTTTCCCATAATAAGATATCAGGTATCTTATTACGAACACAGATTTTGTTATAAACAATTTACAAATACGTATTTTTTAACAACGATACATAGATTAATAATGGTGTTCCTATAGAACAGCAAGATTGAAAGTATCAAACAAAGATGGAGTCAGAAACAAAAAACAATAATAATGAAATATCTCAACAAATAACGATAAAAAAACCTAGTAGTTTTAACATATAATATTTATCTAACCCTGTTACTTCTCTTTTTCGAAAATTAGCATCGGACCAAGATGTACTAGAAGTTTGCCAATGTGGCTCCCTTTTTATAGGCACATATACAATATACTACATTGTATTTCTATACTTTAATACTTCTGTGCAACGAAATAATTTCCTTCTGTTGAGTTACCGTTGACAAAACTAAGCTAAGAACTGTGCGCCGCATTTATAGAACACGCGCGCGATATGAATCTTCTGTATATAGTACTATTTATCATCTTTGGTCTGGCTAACACTCGCCGATGTTGAGCTATATCTATGTTGTCATTGTCAGATGTGGGCTCGTGGGAGCCGGACGGGTGCGGCGAGTGCGGCGCGCGGGTGTGGTGCCCGGACTTGCAGCACGAGGGGCAATGGCACCATCTCGCGTTGGTGCTCAACAGGGCCGTGCTGAAGAATTCTTCATTCTCGCTCTATCTCGATGGTAAGTATTGATGAATGTGGACTTGTGGCAGCCAGTGGATAATTGAGCGTTCAAGCCGAATGTGAGCGAGCGGGGGGCGAAAACGAACAATCACTTTTTTCACGAGTGTATCGGGTATTTATCGCGCTCACCTTATCTATTTTTGTCCTGACGTTGCGGCTGTATTGCAATAGCCGTGGTCACGGGTTGACAAAGTAAGATTAAGACATTGATGTTGTAATTACAACAACATTTTTGACGACCAAAATCATGGTAACCCCCATTTCACCGCGACGGTATCTCCAATTTACCAGTCAACCCCACAGCCGTTGCAATAAAGCCGAAACGACGGGACAAAAACAGGTAAGTTGAGCGCGATAAATACCCGTTACAATCGAAAAACTATGTGTGATAATCGCGAAAGTCTTCGTAAAACTTTTTATTCAGTCTCTTTTCAAATTAATGTGGCAATATGGGGTAATTTTTTTTTTGTGCAGGCCAACACATGCATTCCGGCAAGCTGCATTATGTTTCCGCTAACCCGGGCGGCGGCGCGGCAACGCTTTCGGGGGCCTCTAGCGTATACTGTGTGCTGGGGACTCCGCCGCAGTGGCGCCGGTACTCGCGCCTCGTGTGGCGGCAAGGGCCCGCTATACTGTTGGAGGACGTGAGTACTTCACTATGGCTAATCTAACTTAAGTGTAGCGACACATTAGCTGAAGGTTCGGCGCTGAAAGTTGAAGCTGAAGTTTCGGTCGTAATATTTCGTTGGTACGACAAACCAAACGCTCAGAACGCGGCGTCTTGTTCAGTGCGCTACGCGACGGCATATTACGTGATGTCGTTGTGAATTGAATTGAATGCGTTTTGGCAGAAACGATCGTTCGACGGGAGGTTCGGCGCTACGCCAAACGCGACATAATTTCATCTGATTTGTCCTAGGGAAGTTGAAAAACACTGCGAGCGTATTCCAACCGAACGATCGGCGCTGTTCAGCAGATGTATCGGTACAATAAAGAAAGCTAACAAAACACTTTTTAAAATTGCAATACAATTTTAAAAAGTGTTTTGTTAGATACCATATACACCACAAGTTTTTAATTACCAAATAAATTAAATGGGCAATGCAGAAGGGGTACTACGTTGTATCTGTGCAAAGAATTTTCGGTTAATACAAAATGAGTGACAGCGGGGCGAGAGCGGTGCCCGAGCCGAGCTGCAGCGAGCTGGCTCGACCAAGTACCCGAGTTTGCCAAACGATAAATAAAATTTTCAACGATCCGTACCGGTTGACGCAAGGCCATAGAAAAACGACTAACGGGAACTGATTGTACGACTTTTGTCATATTCATTTTGGAAAAAAACCACTTAATTTTTCCAATTAGTTTGCCATATTTCTGTTCAGTAACGGAAACAGATTTTTTTCTGGTAATTAAAAACTTATTTTGTATTCTTCATTGCAAACAATGTGATATGGGATTTTTTTTCCTTTGCAGGTTTTACCAGCACAAACGGTATCTGTGATCCACCAACTCGGACCGCACTACGTTGGTACATTACAAGCACCTCTACCGCCCGGTCAAAGCCTCGAACCGCTCGGCCCTTTAGTCGCCGAAGAGAAGGTCATTTTCGGCATCAATGCACGAGCAATGTCCCAGCTCACTCTTGCTAAAATACGCAAAGTGTACAGCAAGAATGATAACAAAGCGATCGCGAAACAGCTCGGAATGTCGTCTCATGAAAATGCGACGCCAATAAGGATCCTACACAATTCCGCTGGACATCTGATGGGGCCAGCGCGGTGTCTCGGCGGAACCGTTGTCGGCTATTTAGGTGTTAGGGTTTTCTGCTCCAAACCGGCTGCTATTATGGTAAACTATAAATTAAATTCAACTTTATTCCCTTTGAAAACAGTCGAAAGTCAAAAAATAATATCTTTTTGCAGATTGATACAGTAGGTGGTTGCTCAGTTTTGCTAGGGTTGATAGCAATGGCCCAAGACGTAGAATGTTTGTATGCGGGCGTGAAAGCCCTGGTATGCGTGGTGCGCTCAAACAAGGCAGCTCAAGCGGAAATGGACAGGCGGAAAGGATACCAAACCCTCGCCATGTTGTTGAAAAGAAAGAAACAACTATTGAACTCGCACATACTCCATTTGATATTTGGATTAGTCGGAACAGTCGATAGTCAAAAGGAAACATCTTCAATTCCCAATTTGACGGCATTTCAAGTAAGTTTCCATATTTAACAACTTCACTGGTTTGTTTTTAACTTAAAGTTGTTTATAAATTTTGATGATTTTGTTTCAATTTAAGGATTTAATATGTGAGTTAGAAGTATGGCTCGGCTCGCCGGGAGGACTGATTAAATCTCTTCTAGAACATTTATTAGAACTAGCCACGGAGACTGCTCACAGAACGCACAACCTACGCACAATGAGAGAGCTACAACTCGTGTCTAAACTGCTCTATATCATAAACGAAGTCAAAGTCGTCAGCACAAAGAACGTATTGATACAGTTGTTAGCCGCGTTACTAGGAGGGCAGCCGAGACCCAGCGATCTGCTATGTCTAGGACAATTCATGGCATACACTCTACCATTACCCTCACAAACTGAGAAAGGAGTCAACCCTAAAGAGAGCGATAGCGAAAAGGATTGCGAAGGCGAACAAATAATACTACGGAACAAATGCTTCAGTGTTATTCACAACATGTTATTCACCCAAAGGAATCTCGTGAACACGATAGTTTGTGAGGAAATATCGCGGGTTCTAGGCATGGATTGGCTATTAAGTTTCATGCAAGAGAATGTTCACCATACAACCGTTTTATGGACTTTAAGAATACTGGTCATCCTGTGCTCCGGACAAGGGCAACAGAATGCTATCATGCAGAGGTAAGGCAACCGCTGTTAATAAAAGTTGTCGAAACAATGATAATATTTCACGCATTTCTGACAAATTATATATTTTCAACCGACTTCAAAAAAGGAGGAAGTTATCAATTCGGTTGAATGTTTTTTTTTTATGTTTGTTATCTCAGAACTTTGTTGTTTATAAACAGATCTTTTTTTATTTGATAAGATATACTTTGAGATTGGTCCCATAGAAATTTCACGAAAATCGGGTTTTGAAATCAAAATAACTGAAAAAAAGTCGTTGAAGTGAACAAAATTGCGTATTTTGGTTCCCTGTGACTTTTCAGTGTTGCCTACGGTCACTGGAACTGTCCCATTGAAGTCGGTTGTTGTATGTTTTTGTAAAACCTTGATTATAAGTTATGTATTTTGTTGTATAGGTTTCGTGAAGGCGCTGGAAATGGTGGCTGGCTACGTCACACTGAAATGATCGCATCACCTCAACAAGCGGGCGTAGTTATGACGGCGACTGTACACTCGCATTCGCATCTGCACATGACCGTTCTACATACGTCTGGATTCACGTTACTCGCATGGTAATTCTTTTTAAAATATTTCGTGCTGTCCGTTTAAATCCTAACATTTTACTTCAAGAAGCCATTTTTTCGATTATTTAGATTTTCAGGTCAAACACTTGTGTGATGAAGATAAGATAAGATAAGATAAGATATTTATTTGTCAAAAATATGGTTACATAAAAGTTGGTAATATTTAAAAGTCCAGCATATTTTGCTCGATATTTACATCAGCATACAAATAATAATTTGAATTTACTTACATTTATTGTGCTAGGTCATTTATTTATGGTAAATTAATGTCAAAATAACAAAACATGAAGAAAAACAACTAATAATAGAACAACACAAACAAAACATAATATCAAACAAAACAAACTATTTTAACGTCAAAAATTTGGCCAAGTTAGAGCAAAAAAATAATAATAGTAATACCAACATGTCAATACAAATTTGAGTGAAATTATAATTTATGTTTCATATATTCATCTATAGAGTAAAAACAATTAATTGAAAGCCATTCTTTTAGTTCTTTAACAAAAGTGTTACCCTTTTTTTCTAATAAACACGTTGGTAACTTATTATAAATGTTACTGGCCATAAATGCACAATTTTTTTTGTAAAGTTTTAATTTTGACGAAGGCAATACTAGAGGTCTCCTCGTGATTGTTCTTTTGTTTGTATTATCTCGTTTTTCGAACAATTCACTATGTTTCCTGACAAACATAACTGCTTCTAAAACATACATGCATGGAAGTGTTAATAGCTTGTGTTTTATAAAAATAGGCCTACACGAGTCCGTTTGTTCCATGTCCCATATTGCTCGTATGCATTTCTTTTGAGCAATGAAAGCCCTTTGTAGGTCTGTACCGTTTCCCCAAATCAATAAACCGTACCTTAATACAGAACCGACGTAACTATGGTAAACTACTAATGCTGTTTTTATTGAAGTTACTTTCTTAATTGTTCCAAGAGCATACACAAACTTATTAATTTTTGCACAAACTGAGTTAACGTGTTCTTTCCAGTTTAGATGCTCATCAATATTTATACCTAAGAACTTTATGCTTTGTGTTTGCTGGATTCTCTCGCCATTGTAATTTATACATAGGTTTTGTTCTCGTCTTTGTGCTGTTCGAAATTGTATAAATTTTGTCTTGCTTGTATTAATTTTTAAATTATTGCTATCTAACCATAAAATTATATCTCTTAAACCATTATTAATGTCATTTTCAAAATTATCAATGTTATGTCCTTCTACAATTATCGTTGTGTCGTCAGCAAAAAGTACACACTCATGTTTAACCGCATTGGGCAAGTCATTAATATATACTAAAAATAATAAAGGTCCTAGGATGCTCCCTTGTGGCACACCATACCTATTATGTTTCATGTTTGAGTCAAAGTTTTCTACAGTCTTATTCAATGTCGATAATTTCCTAATCCTAGTTATTTGTGTCCTATCTTTTAAGTAACTACTTACCCAGTCCTGAGCTGGGCCACGCACTCCGTACTTTTCTAGTTTCCAGAGAAGAGTTGAGTGATTAACAAAGTCGAACGCTTTGCTCATATCGAGAAACAATGCTACTATAGGTACAGGAACATCCTGTGTTTGTCCTGAGTCTAGAAGTTTTCTATGTATGTATTTATAAAAAAAGGGTATTGAAATATTCTATCAGTTATCTGATTCCCATAGTACAAGTTTTGCGTAGTTTGGGGCTAGATTGCGTTGTGTGAAATTTCCAAAATATTTATTTATTTATGTATTCCATCTTCCAAATATGTATATCTTCTTGGTATACTATTTGTCGTAGCATTAAGCCTCCATGACACGGGGCTAGTGCACAAATTACAAGGCAGCGAGTTCGCTAGCAGCTTGTAAACTCATCCCGTGACATCGGCTTTTTTACAATCTGCTAGTTAACTATCCTTCCGGACCGCTAACTCGTTAACTTTTAAACTCGCCGAATAAACTAGCCCTGTGACATAGACGATTTACAGCCGAGGTCAGTGTCTAGAAATTAACGTTTATAGCTGATGGTAACCGTTAACAAAGTGTTATATTTTCAGGCTGGTGCTTTCACACTTACAAATACCTGAGCTGTACTACCTCCTATTTGGACTAACTCTTGGCCAGCCGATGCGCAACATCGGTCCCGATAAGGCAGTGTCCATAGAGCGTGTGTGGGCCGCCGCCTGGGGGTCGTCGGCTCCGTCACGTCAGCCCTCGGCGGCGGTCGCGGCGCGAATAACGCTGTGTCCTGAAGCAGTGGTCATCCTATTGGGTACTGTAAGAGCGCTGATTCACGCTGAGCAAGGCACGCTCCCTGATTGGCTGGTCGAACATCCCGTGGGCATTGTGCAGGCAAGTATTGCGAAATTAGTTGACATCTTAATAGTCATAGTACGTACAGGTCGCCCAACGAAAGCTGGCGCTGTAAAAGTACTCACACTAATGTAATTTAATTACACTTTGACAAATTGACAACAGGGACACACCGCGCTCTTAGGCGTCCCCTAGACGATCTTATTGCGCAATATGACGCATTGTGCAATATTATTGAGCGTATACATTAGATTTTTCTTTCTTTCAAATCCTATTGTACAATAAATATATTGTGCAATGTTATTGTAGGTCTAGGGGACGCCTTATTCACAGACACTACACTAGTGCACATGTGAATGTGTTGTTCATGCCAGCTTTTGTTAATATACCTGAATACCTTATGATATCAGCTTGACCGTTGCGTCGAATGAAGCTAACTTGACGTATATTTTACTGTTGTAGGTGCTGTTTTCATTGTACAATACATTACCTGACTTTGTCCCGATAATGATGACCGCAGAGGTTTTAACTGCGTTAGCGTCGACACTCTTTCCGCCGAACTCTTCAGACGACATCAACATGCGTAAGTTCATAATACTGTTCACTGAACAAGAAAAGCGAATTTGTTTGTACATTTACAAGTCGTTTAAAATGAATGTGTAAAACCACCACCACCACCACCATGCATCGTCACCAGCACCACCTATCAGAAATACCAGTTCTATTTAATCATCACTTCCATAGAAAGCTGTTCTGTGTATTTTGTATTTCTGTACTTTGTATTTATGTGTTTTGTATACACCGTCAATTTTAAATCACCATAAAAAAAATTACGCATAGTCAGTTGCCGTTACTGAACACAGATACGGCAAAAAAACTTGAAAAAATTAAGTCGAATTTTTGTCAAAATAAATTTGACTAAAATTGGATAACTGTTACCGTTAGTCGTTTTCCTATGGATTTTCGTCAGGCGGGACCTTTTATTGATAGTAATTTAAGTTTTATTCATCGTTTGGCAAACCTGGGTACCTAGCTCAAGCCAGCCCGGAAAACCAGCTAGAAAAAGCGCCTCAGAAGTAGGTCCCACTATAACTACTGAGACAATACCGAGTGACTTTTTGTCAAATCAAATACAATAGTACATTATGATATAAGTGTGGTAAGTTGAGAATTACAGCCGAGGCGATATTGCTAGCCCAAGCCGTAGGTGAGGGCTACAAGAAAGCAGAGGCTGTAATTATCAAAGCGCACGTATGTCATACGACGTTTTATAACACATTTGCAAGGAAATAAATAAAACTTGGACTTGACGACATTTTCAAATAAAAACAATACAGCGAAAAGAAACAGCGCGCGGAATAATTTCTACTGGTTGTCAAATTACTTGCTTTTTTTTTAAGGCAAAGGCACAAAAAAGCCAGTATTATAATAAAGTAAATTAATATTTTTGTGTTTTGTTACATTTAAATGGTTGTAATTTATGGTCAATATTAATTAAATTAAAGAAGTATATGTTTATTTATTATATTTTATTTCCCAAAGTTAATTTTATTCATAAAATGTTGACCACTTTTCTCACATAAAAACTCTTTGCTAAGATTTTAAAAAGTATCGTTCGTTTGAAACGGAGAACATTGATAAACCTTCCTTTTTTAATTACATCACCGCACTCGTGCGTTTTACATTACATTACCGCACTAGTGCGTAATGAGATACAATACGATATTGAAATTGGTGCAATAATAGACCCTTTACGAGCAAATGTGTTACAAAACACTTTATTGTCAAAAACTATGTTGTTTACAGGTCTTATATCGTAATTTTATGGTTCAATAGTTTATGTCCGTCAATCGTCATACGACATATTACACTTATTTTTCTATGTAATGTATCTTTGGCTATTTTAATGTTGTATGTGTAAGCAAATCAAATTATTCTTATAAGAACTGTTTTACAGCGATATCCGAAAGCGGAGAGAGTTCTGGCGCATCCACACCAGGTTCAGAGAAGGACGTGGTTATAACCGCTATATGTACTGCCGGGCTGACCCAACACCCCGCGAGGCAGGCCGTCATGGACTTCCTCAAAGTTGTTGTGCTCGACTCGCTCCCATTGAATGTTTCGGGAAAAACGGCACCAGTAAGTTAAAGTTTGATTATAAGCATAATCAGCCTATAATGTTCTCACTGCTGGGACTCAGGCCTTCTGTCGGCTAGGAAAGCGAAAGAGGAAAGTTTTTTATAGAAATGATTTATTTCAGACCATACATCCATATTATCTTAAAAACTAGGCACTAAGATAGAACTATACAAAATAAATAAATTTTGTCTTGACCCAAATAAATGAATTGCAAATACAAAATTTTAAGACTATGATTATTATTAAATGAGTACAGATAGCAGCACACTCAGTGACACATACAACACAACACAAGTTGTGATCAGTTTAATGTTTGCGTTTAAGTTTTAGCTCTCCGTTTAGTGTGGTTTCAGACTAGCGTACTCTTGTCGCGCATATACGGGCGTACTCGCGATACTACAAAAGCGTGACGCGCGTATACCAGCGTGTACGCTCGGTTTTTTCTAGCGAGTGTCAAGTCTCTTGGGGCTTGACATAACGAGCGTTATCGTTAACTTGTCCGCCAGAGGATAAAAACCACGTGATAACGATGCGCAGAACCAATTTAACCTAAGAATTGCGTTCTGAGTATCTTTGTCGCGTGGTTCGCCAGAGTACAACTTGTTTGACGCTCAGTATACACGCGCTGCAGCAAACAAACCACGAGCGGTAAACCCCGCCCGGTCAATCTGCTAATCTGAGACCGCACTTAGAGTAGTTTAGAGCATTTTGAGAGTACTGTCATAACACTATACCCCCAATTAATTAAATTAATTATATCAACCGTGTGGATCATTTAACGGTAACTAAACGGATGAGTTTAACTAACATATTGACAAGCAGCTTCGATTGGTTATAGTGTCCGGAGGCGGCGGACTCTGTGCCCGCCTCAATGTTTTGTAGTCCGTGCTCCAGCCCGCCAAGATCCTACTTTTATTGCGTAAATATTGCGATTACATATTTCTTCTAACCACTAACCTGTGCCTAACATTTCCCGATTGCCTCTAACATACGGTGTTAGCGGAAAAATGGGAAATTTTATTTATGATATAAGATAATAAATGTATTGAGCATTGAGTATATCAGAAGAGTCAGAGTCAGTCAGTTAACGTCTACTCTATTTATTTTTGTACAAAACTCAAGTATCGAAATAAGAAAGAAAGAAAGAAAATACCCGTAGAGATTCAAAAACATAATGCAAGTAACTAACATCACATCGCCTCTACATCTACATTGAATCACTTGCTTTGATTTATCATTTGCCACACCATAACCCCCCGTTCCCACTTGTCGGGTGTCGGGACCGACAAAATATCGGGTTCTCCATTTTATGCGAATCCTTGTCGAAGTCGACAAAAAATCGTGTGGGATGAATGTGAACAGCTTCATATAAAATGTTCAGCCACTAGAGCGCCGGACAAGTGAGAACGGGGCCTAACTCTTGTAATCCAACCCGTTTCACTAAAGCCATAGCTTACAGCGCACAAAAACATAGAACAAAGTTCTAACAAAATTTCATCTTGTTTTTCGTAGTCTTTCGCGATTATCACACATAGTTATTACACTCTAACGGGTATTTATCGCGCTCACCTTACATATTTTTATCCTGAAGTTTCGGCTGTAATGCAACAGCCGTGGTCACGGGTTGGCTGAATCTGACTGAAAAAAAAATAAGAATGACTGTAATACAGCCGAAACGTCGGGTTAAAAATAAATAAGGTGAGCGCGATAAATACTGGTTACAATATAATATCAATTTCATCTCGAAAAAAGCTATGCAAATTATATATGTCTATCATTCACTAGAAACTTGTCTAATTTAGAAGCATACTTCCAGGTAATCGACTTAGTTCTAGACGCGTCACCGCCTAACTCAACAAGTCAGCAGCAAATAGAATACCAGACGGAGGTACTCACAACTCTTATGGAAAATCTCCTGAGTACTGAACTGTTTGGAACAGAGTCCAATATCTCGAATGTGTGCTACTTGGCCGCGAGATTGGTCGACAAACTGTGGCAAGGGCAGTTATCACGGGACCCACATGAGGTAAACCTGCGCTGTATAAATCTAAAGAAACTACATTAAGGAACCTATACTCCAAAACCATCTGCCCCTTGAAAAATATATTGTTTTAATTTTAATGTTTCACTCTTATTAATGAACTAGCTGGTGCCCGCTGTGTAAATCTAAAGAAACTGCACTATGTTACCTATACTCCGAAACCTTCTGCCCCTTGAAAAATATATTGTTTTAATTTTAATGTTTTACTCTTATTAATAACTAGCTGGTTAGCCCGCGACTTCGTCTGCGCTGAATTAGTATTTCGAGTAGCTATCTTTATAAATTGCAGCCTATGTGTTATTCTGATGTATAAGCTATATAATTGTAAAGTTTCATTAAAATCCATTCAGTAGTTTTTACGTGAAAGAGTAACAAACATCCATCCATCCATACTTACAAACTTTCGCGTTTATAATATTATATATATATATTAGAATAGGACTAGCTCACAACATCGTTTGCATTGCGAATTTAAAAATATAATTTCAACTCTTGACGAGCCCATCCTTCAGGTTTCAAGTATCTACGTTTAGTGGTTTGGCCTGTACGTTGTCTCCCTGTCTGTCAGGTCCAAGCCTTTTGTAGATCTTTATTGACTGAGTAAAATCTTTCTTTTTATTACAGGTGTTCGATTTCATAGTAAAGCTAGTGACACAAGCCAAAAAGAAATCATCAGTGATATCATTAGAAGGATTACACCACTGCTTGAATAGGACAATATTATTCTTACTATCCCGAACGACTGATTCAATAGCCGACCAAATGTCGGTGCTTGAAGCTTTACATAAACTCACTACAAATAGGTAAGTGGTCCGTCGACTTCAGAAGAAAAAGAATAACACTGACCTCATGGATAAGAACACTCCTAAATCACATCACATCACATTTCCCATAAATGACAATATCACACTTCACACGAATGCTATGAATGTAAAAATTGATAGATAGACATTTGCTCCTCAATCACGCTGTAACTAATAAGAGCTGTTTCAGACTGTTTCGCGAGTACCAATCCGCCTGTATACGCGCGACAAAAATACGCTTGTCTGAAACCGCACTGATACTTACTACCAAGAAAACCAAGCGTAAACGCCGGTGTAAGCCCATATACGCGCGCAAATAAGGCTAATCTAAAACCGCTCTTAGCCGATTGGACTGTAATTTGCCGTAGACATTATTCTAAACCTGAAAAGTGTAATGAATTTAATATACATACCTACATTCCAATTCTATGCGGGCGAAGCTGTTACCGAAAGCTTCAACGAATAAATTATTCTTGCGTATGTTGTAGGCTACTCATATTTGGCGCGGGTAACCACGAACTGGAATTCATCGGGTGTCTGATGTACTGCCTGCTACAGCTGAGCTCCAACATGAAGATAGCTCTGGACTCGCACATGCGCACCACTTGGCACGTCAACCCCAGCGGAGACCTCGAGTCGAGGGACGACAAACTGACCACGCATCAAGGTATGTTTAAAATTGTTGTGATCAAGTTATTTCTTCGAGAATCAAGCAAAGTTATTTAGTTTAAACATAAAAAAAAAATGATCCAGCATCAAACTCAGCAGAACTTTAATTTCGGGATCACATAACTCATGTGTTTTTTTTTATTCAATTTTAAATTTATAGAACACCTAAAGGTTCTTGTACTGGCGAAGCTTATCTAACAGTTAAAAAAAATCTATGCTTTTTTGCTCCTCTGGAAAATTACCATTTCATTCAATATTCTTGTAGCGTCAACATGATCAAAATATACTGGCGGTAGTTAGATTTTTGAACGTAAACTCGATGACATCAATCAATATACATATATAAAAAGCTTAGTGCTGACTCACTGACAGACAGACAACGTACAGGGCAAACCAATGAACGCAGAAACCTGAAATTTGGAGGGTAACCTTCACGTAATGCGGGCGCGTACTAAAAATTTTGAATTTTGTTCATTCGCAACGCAAACGAAGTTGCGGGCTTCAGCTAGTTATGCTATATTTTATCTCCATAGGTCGCAATCTAATGGCCGGTGTAGCAAGACGTGTATGGGAAGAGTTATACGCGTGCAAAAAGCCGGCTATAGAAGAGGTGTTCAAAGTGACACTACTTCTTCCCGTCGGCAACGCGCGGGCTCCCGATCTCGCGGCCGTGAGGGAGCAACTGAACGAGGGCGCGCATAAACTATGGATCAACTATATCGACACTGAGAGAAAGGTAACACAATAATATTTCAGGTTCTTTAGGAGGAATATACAAAAATGCCTGCCCATGCGCAGTACTTTAAATCACACAGGCTGTTGCAAAACTGCTGTAGCATTCGTCCATTTTAAGACATGTTTATGATCAGTCTCAAAAAGCCCAGTAGTTATAATGCTTTTCTAACGATTAAAGCAATGATTTAATCCGGGAAAAGGGCATCAATGCTCAATGCTGAGCGGCGTGATGGTACCAATCTAGAAGGAATCTTGCAGGGTGAGCCTCCTTACGGTGAAATGTCATTGTTCAGTCAGAGTACCATTTACATTGTTTTTTTTTACCATACCAATTCGAGAACTTGATTTATAAGTGAAGTTTCAGACTAACGTATTTTCGTCGCGGTATACGGGTGGATTCGTGGGAACTCGAAAGCGTGTCTGCGTATACCGGCGTTTACGCTTTTTTTTCTGGCTAGTGCCACGTCTGTCGTTGTTTGTCGCGCGTATACGGGTGATAACAAGGGTTATTACACGTACACGCGCTGCAAGCAAGCAAAACACGTGCGGCGGATCCGTCCGGTTCATCCGTCCGCTTATCTGAAACCGCACTTCTTCTTCTTATCGTGTCACTAGTTCTTTCGATCCAGTGTGGTGGTTTCCTCACGATCTTTTCCTTCGCCGTAAAGCACTTGTTTTGATGTACACATAGATTTTTTGAACAGAAAAATCCATTGCTGTACGACCGGGTTCGAAACCACCGAAAGTCGAGGCACCTCCTACTCGGCCAACACGGCGGAAACTGCACTAATAATACGTGTGTTTTCAGGCTGTATACAGAGTCCCGTGGGAGCTCCACAATCAGATCCAGTCGAAGATACAGAAAGTGACGGGCGGCCTCACGCGCCTGGCGTCCCGCACTAAAGTGAAGAAGGAAGACTCTGCTAAACAGCGGCCCAACCCGCCGCGCGACCACGCCATGGCCTACATGCAGGACCATGTGCAGCTAGTCAGGTGAGCAATAACGGTATATTTAACTAGTAGTACGCCCTGACTAGCACCTTCTTCGATCCCAGTATTCCAAACCCTTGAACCAATTCTGCTCATCTACAAACTCACAACCATATTCTAAGTCGACTTTTTCACTAAAGGGAATACCTACGTGAGTGGGAAAATGGCCGCCGCTTTACTAAAGGTTCGGCTGTCACCTGTCAAATTTCAAAGTTAAGTATTCACTTGAGTGAAAAATGTCGAGTTAGAATATGGATGTCAAGCTATTTTGAACATACCTACTCACCTGCTAAATTTCATGTAGATCGGATGAGTGATTCGAAAGTTATTGTCGGACATACAAACTTACATACAAACATCAATTCGTATTTAGACTGAAGTTTCGATTTGCTCAGTCAATAAGTGAGATTTAAAATTTGACTCTTTTAATACATAGGATGTGCAAGTATCTTCATGTGTGGCCTCCTGAGGTCAAAATTCCATTATTTTTCTAAATTGTATATCGTGAGATCATCTTTATTAAATTAAATGCCGTAATTATTATTTTTTTGTAGTGTTACTGGATAGTAGTGCCAGCGTCAAGTTTGGGAAAATCTTCGTAAGCAACGACTCATATCACATGAAATTGTGACAAAAAGCAGAAGTTATTTGCTAAACACGTTAAACATTAGAATTGGGTTGGATTACAAGTAAGGTAACAAAAAGCATAGCTTATTGTTCGTACATTTCAAATATTTGTTTACAGGCAATCGTGGTGTGCGGTACTAGCCAGCAGTGCAAACACGAGTGCCCACACGACTCGCTACGTGCAAGCCGAGTGGGCCGGCGCCTGGCGGGAACTCACCAGAGAACGGGCTCTCTGGGGCCCGCCCGTCCCCTCGCCGCTCGACAAATGGGCCCTCGACAGCACCGAAGGGCCCTGTAGAATGAGGAAAATGCTGAGGCGGAATTATCTCTTCTATTTGCATTATCCGTACCGGCCGGAGCTCGAGAATCCTGATAATGTGGGTTATTTTATTTTTTATGTTTAAGCATTCAAAAGATTTATGATGCTTTTTAATCTGAGACCTATTCTCGTCTAGCGCGAGTGATCATTATGATATCGAATATTTCTCTAGTGCATTTTGTCATGTGCAATGACACACAAAATTTCAAGTTGTATACTCTGTAGTTGAACACTATTTGAAGTTTTAGCCCGTATTATTAATCAATATAATTATAAAAAAGCATACCCCTGACTGGCTGACTGAGTGACTGATAGACAACGCACAGGGCAAACTACTGGACGTAGAGACTTCAAATTTCTAGGGTATGTTCGTTAAGAAGTAGTAGGCGCCTACAAGGAAAGGAATTTTGTTACTTCGTAACGCAACTGAAGTGGCGGATATCAACTATTTTTTAATAATCGCTATACTGGCTTATCTCAAAACTATCCTGTACTAGGTTTAGTATGCATATATTTCTCTTTGTTTTAAAGCCACGATGATTTTCAGAGACAACTTAAATATAAAGTGGCGCAAAGTTTAGACAGCAAAGAGTACTACCGAGTGTACCAACAATGGCGAACCGCGGGCAACGACCTCGGCGAGGCCGACGGAGTCGAGTCCTCGGATCTGCAGACCTACGAAGAAGAAATCACCAAGTAAGTGTACACATTTACCTAGTAAAGATCTATTAAAAAGTAAGTTAAGATATTTATTGGTCACAAATATGGTTAATGGTTATATACAAAAGTTTGTTACATAAAATTAAAAAGTCCAGCATATTCTGTTTAATATTGTCATGCGTGTACAAATAATAAGGTCAACTTACTTATAAGGAACCACCTGCTGCCTGCGGCTTTGTCCTCGTGTTATCGGGATAAAAATATAGCCCACTTTTCTAGTTCATAAACTATACCTATACAGAATTTCAGCACAATCGGTTCAATAGTTTTAGCATAATTGAGCAATAGACATCCATCTATCTATATTCGAGCTACTAGTTATTGATGTTTCTGTTTTTGCTTTATTTGATATGGATAAAATGCCTTTTTGTGTTTTTAGTAACAGAGACACAACTTCAATGGAAGTAACGAACGAAGATGGATCTCCATCGGACCTCGTTAGCAGCGGCGTGGTCAGTCGAGGCAATAACCAGAGCTCTGGTGAAGGTTAGTTACAAGTCTCAACATAAAATGACCATAAGAATTGCGTTTTGCGCTATGCTAACAATTTTTTTGTTGTGTTTAGCTAATGAAGATGGGCCTGATAATGAGGATGAAGATGAACAACAGACTCCTCCGCCAGACAATCAAACGCTTCTACGATTACTCGAGCATCATGAAAAGGTAACTGTTTGATTCGATTACCCATATGTAACCCATCATAAAGTAGTCAGAATTTTGAATTACACCAGTAAATGGTCACTTGGACGAGTGCACAACACATTCAACGCTTACTTCGGTCTTGATCACTGATGTGATGGCAGGTCATCAAAGTGAGTGTAATTTGTCCAAACGGAATCCAAAAATCGCTTGGCTTGAGTGTCATTTTTAAGGTCTTAGCACACATATCAAATAGTGCCCGTGCTTACGGCTCGACGTCCTCGCGCTTACAGCTCGTCGTCCCCGCGCTTACGTCTGTCTCTCTTCACTACACTTCACGTTCGCATTCAAACTGATTGAACTGGTGCCGCCAACCTTCAACCAGCGGTCGGCGAACCGTAAGCGCGGCATCACTTTGCCGTAGACGAGTTGACGTGCTTACATTATGTTGACGCCTGGTTGACGGCGAGGCGAAAGGCCATACGGTGACAATCCCTTTCGGATTGATGTATTCGACTATTGAGTGATTTTCCTCCTCAGATTTCCCACATGTTCCGGTGCGCGCGAATACAAGGCCTCGACACGACTGAGGGACTGCTTTTATTCGGTCGCGAGCATTGCTACGTCATCGACGGTTTCACGATACTCAAGAACCGAGAGATCAGGGACTTGGACAGCTGTCCTGATGATTACGAGCCAATCCTGCCGAGTCAGGGCATTCAGCGGAGCAACCAACGGCAATGCTCTAAGTTCCTCTACGAAGACATTCGGTAAGCTATTTCTCATCGTTAACTGACGACTGTCGGTAATATTGAGCCTCTAATTGCAAAACAATATTTGGTGATCTCTAACTAAGTAACATATAACCATATGTTCTTTGCAGGGAAGTCCATAAACGGAGATACTTGCTGCAACCTATAGCGCTGGAAGTGTTCTCAAGTGACGGCAGGAATTACTTACTGGCTTTTCCAAGAAAAGTCCGGAATAAGGTTTGTAGATTTTTTCTAATTGTTAGTAATTCATTTTATTGTTCTACTGCGATGTAAGAGTAGTAAAAGAAGAGTGTATTGAAAGGATGGATTTTAAAAATGTGGTATCAATAGCTTTCTAAAGGGCCTACCACACGCACAAGCTTCACCACAATTTTGCCAGCGTAGGCCTGTTTGAACACTGAACACTTTGGTAATTTTACTAACTGCGCAGGCAAAACTGTGGTAAAGTGTGCGTGTGGTAGGCTCATTAGGTGAAAGTAGGCCCGAATCCCAGCGGTGGGAACATTTTAGGCTGATTATGGCATAACTTGAGGGATCCATGGACTAACAAATGTGAGCATGGAAGTGTTATAGGATAGAATCAAAGTGCCAAAAGTATATATCATAAACTTGTATGTTTTGTTATGTTGTGCAGGTGTACAGCCGGTTCACAGCGCTGGCTACGGGCATGGCGGACAGCGCGGCGGGCTCGGTGGCGGGCCAGCGGCGCGGCGTGTGCGTGGAACAGCCCGGGGGCTTGCTCGCCTCGCTCATAGGGGACACCTCCGTCACGCAGCGCTGGCTGGTGAGCTCAACAATACTGTTCGACTACTAGCACCATCTAGCGTTGAGTAGCCGAACTGCCTCAACATCTGAAATATACCGATAAATTGTTCACATTCTTACGTCAATTAATTTATTAATATCAATGCCAGATGGCTGTAGCGCCATCTGACGGCGACAATGGGAGCGCTCTTTTCTACCAAAATCACTGAACTGACAACACCGGCTCGCACAAATAAACTTCTCTTAAGGGGAATCCTCAAGGCAAATTGATGATTCTGATGCTTCAGACTAAGACTAGTTAAGGCTAATCCTCAAATCCAATTCCATACAAAGTGTTTCAGACAAATACTCAAAAAGTACGCCGTATTATAGTAATTTCTTCACATTTTTTTAGTACTTCACTCTTTAATTTAGATTTTATACGTGTTTTAAGTTTAAAACACGTATAAAATCTAAATTAAGGTATGAAACCTTTCACTTTTTTTGTTGACGAAATCAAAAAACATGGACGAAACGAATAGTGCGAAGAAATTACTATAATACGGCGTACTTTTTGAGTATTTGTCCGAAACACTTTGTATGGAATTGGATTTGAGGATTAGCCTTAACTAGTCTTAGTCTGAAGCCTGATGCTTCAGACTAAGACTAGTTAAGGCTAATCCTTTAATCATCAATTACTATCTCATAATTACACCTTAAAGGGGCATTAGGACCATGCCTTAGCCTTACTTTCGGATAGTGTTTCGTTTCAACCTCAGTTCTATCATTTATTTTGTGACAGAGGGGCGAAATATCCAACTTCCAATACCTGATGCACCTGAACACGTTGGCTGGGCGCTCGTACAACGACCTGATGCAGTACCCGGTGTTCCCGTGGATCCTCGCCGACTACGACTCGCTGGAGCTAGACCTCAACGACCCGGCCACTTTCCGAGACCTCACCAAGCCGATGGGCGCGCAGAGTGCCGACCGGTTGGAACAGTTCAGAAAACGATACAAGGTACGTGTAACAGTTAACTCACACATTTCACAGAAAAATACAACCGATGTGCTTGTGACTAAAAGTGCTATCAGACGGTTCACTCGAATTAATGTTTACTCCATTGAATGCTTCATTTATATTTCATTCGATGTCACACGGCTGAGCTAGAATTACATAACAATAATGTCCACCTGTTCTCTTCTTTCAACATGTCGTCGTCGAATAAAGTCGTGCCTCTTGGAATTAGTTTAGGGGAATCCTCAAGGCGAATTTCCATACAAAATGTTTCGGACAAATACTCAAAAAGTACGCCGTATTATAGTAATTTCTTCACACTATTCGTTTCGTCCATGTTTTTTGATTTCGTCAACAAAAAAAGTGAAAGGTTTCATACTTTAATTTAGATTTTATACGTGTTTTATAATTAACCCTACTAACTTAAAAACACGTATAAAACTTAATTAAAGTATGAAACCTTTCACTTTTTTGTTGACAAAATCAAAAAACATGGACGAAACGAATAGTGTGAAGAAATGACTATAATACAGCGTACTTTTTGAGTATTTGTCCAAAACATTTTGTATGGAATTCGGATTTGATGATTAGCCATAAGTGGCCGAATTGGAACGTTCTCTTTTGTGTTCATTTTTCGTTCATTCTGAGTGGAAGTGAATGATGCGTATGCCAATATCCAACACCTTTGGATCAGTTCGTTAATGAATTCATTCAGAAGTCGTGTTTTTATTTTGTGTTCAGACAATCCATATCGAGTGAAAGGCGAAAATGAATGAAAATTAAACCATCTGATAGCACATTTAGATGGACATGTAGTAAAATGGGACAAAGCCGAATGAATGAATAGGTAATATTTTCAACCTATACTCTGAATGGAACTTCAGGTTGATTAAACTTCAAGCTGATGTTTTTCCCCACTCTTTCGAAGTTGCGAACTGTTTTCAACAGTGATTTGTTGCAGGAATGGGACGACCCGCACGGCGAAACCCCGCCATACCACTACGGGACGCATTATTCCTCCGCCATGATCGTATGCTCGTACTTAGTGCGGATGGAGCCTTTCACGCAACACTTTCTCAGACTGCAAGGCGGACATTTTGATTTAGCTGACAGGTAATTTCCTACCCAACTTCTCCCTTTCTAAACATTAACACCCATATTCTAAGTCGATTTTTTTCACTCAAGTTTAACATTTCACTTACATTTGAAAGGTGACAGCCGAACCTTTAGTAAAGCGGCGACCATTTTAGCACTCACGTAAGTATTCCCTTGAGTGAAAAAATCGATTTAGAATACGGGTGTAAACCTAGCTAGAAACTTACTTTAATACTAAATATAAACAGGTGCTCTTGTAAATTGCAAGATCATCTCGGAAGAAGAAATCAGCGTCTTATTGTTTCAAGTAATACTTTTTTGTTTGCAGAATGTTCCATTCGATAAAAGAAGGCTGGAATTCAGCTTCGCGACACAACATGGCCGATGTCAAAGAGTTGATACCGGAGTTCTTCTACTTGCCAGAGTTTTTGGTCAACTCAAACAACTTTGATTTAGGTAAGTTTAACCGTCGTATATGAATGTGCTATCATGCTTGAATGTTTTAACGACAACCTTTATACTCAAACTTCAAATGATCTACGTTCAATCATAGCTTGCCTTAGAGTCTCCACAAGTCGTAATACTGCTCGGAACTCCGCCCAATATATTGGAACCAGAATTAGTTTGCGTCATATATTTGAAACTATATCTCTATACCTTTTGGTCCAATCCGTCAAGAACATACATTCATCCATAGGTAAAGTAAGCGTCAAACAAGTTGTCCTCTGGCGCACCACGTGACAAAGATGCGCAGAACGCGCAGACAACTTGTTTGACGCTTAGTATACATCCTCCAATCGCACTTAAATATAGGCGAAATTACACCTTAATCTACTTCCAGGTCACAAGCAATCAGGTGTAGCGCTCGGAGACATAGTCCTTCCCCCGTGGGCTAGAGGCGACCCGCGCGAGTTCATTCGCCTCCACCGCGCCGCGCTCGAGTCCGACTTCGTATCGCACCGGCTCCACCACTGGATAGATCTCGTATTCGGGTACAAACAACAAGGGCAGGCGGCCGTTGATGCTTTCAATGTGTTCCACCATCTGTTCTATGAAGGAAACGTTGATATTTACAAGTAAGTATAGAAGATTTGGTTTTTTAGCCACCTACTACTTATTAATATTAATTTAAGTTCCAAAATTCAATTACTCTAGCGACATCGTTTAATTCCAGTATCGATGATCCACTGAAGAAAAACGCCACAATCGGTTTCATAAACAATTTCGGTCAAATACCGAAGCAACTGTTCAAAAAGGCTCATCCTAGTAAGAAGATGTCTCAAAGGAGCTCTACAATACTGGACCCCAACAACATCATACCGTCGCAAGGCATCACGCCGCCTGAGAAACTGTTCTTTCACAATCTGGAGAATTTGAGGCCTTCATTACAACCTGTCAAAGGTCAGTTATACAAGATATTTATGGCTGGGCAGATGGTACGCCCCCAGAGCATTTTTAATTTATCAATTGAATTATATACCTATGTAATCGAAATAAGGTATATTGTTTCAATGCCTGCGCGCTACGCTCCGGAATGCTCTTCTTCCTATTGTATCACTAGTTCTTTCAAACCAGTGTGGTGAAAGGATTTCAAGTGCACCTCGAAGAGGCTCCTTTCGTGCACTTGACACATGTTTTAGAATTTTTTAGGTTCTATGACATGCCGGTTTCCTCACGATGTTTTCTTTCACCGTTAAGCTCTCCGATCCTCCGAAGTTGATTACAAAGCATTGAAATGTAATACCTTATTTCGATTGGATAAGTATTAAATTCAATAGATTTTAAAATAATCTGTCGTACCGAAAATTATCAATAATTATTCTTTTCAGAGGTGAAAGGCCCAGTGGGACAGATTCTATACACAGACAAGGCAATCCTAGCAGTTGAACAGAACAAAGTGTTAATGCCTCCCACATACAACAAGTACGTGGCGTGGGGTTTCGCGGACCACTCGCTGCGGATCGGCAACTACGACAATGATAAGGCCGTGTTCGTGTGCGAGACCGTCGCGCAGGCGTGCGGGGAAATCGTCACGTGCGTGTGTCCATCGGCCAAGACCATCGTTACGGCAGGAACCAGCACGGTAATACAACTCAATCCTATAGTTTACTAAATCGTCATGTGCGTGTGTCCATCGGCCAAGACCATCGTTACGGCAGGAACCAGCACGGTAATCAGTATCAATCAATCAATATCAATAAAATAATAATAAATAAACATTCACACACTCACACCCCTACACTAGGATTCCGTGTGTCGCAGGTGGCATGGATACATACAAAACATCACAACATCCAAGACCCGAAAACAAACATTTGTGTTCGTCACACAAATATTTGTCTCGGCCGGGGATCGAACCCGGAACACCAAGCTTCGTAGGTAGGGTCACTACCAACTAAGCCACGGTGTCGTCGTGAAAAAAAGTCGTGTTAGTTACACTATTTATAACTCAAGAACGGCTGAACAGATTTGGCTGAATTTGGTGGGGAGGTAGCTTAGAACCAGGAGACGGACATAGGATACTTTTTATCCCGATATTGTTAATTCCCAACGCAAACAAAGTTGCGGGCGTCAACTAGTAATTTATAAAAAGCTTGGTCCTGACGACTGACTGAAAATGTAAAGGAGAAACTACTGAACGTTGACTTTGAACTTGGAGGGTATGTTTGTCAAGAAGTGTAAAAAAGAAAATAATTTTCAATTTTGTTAATTCGCATCTCGAACAAAGCTGCGGGCGTCAGCTAGTATCACATAATCCTACATTCGAGATTTTAGCATAGAAATTTGGACAGTTTAATATCTTGTTTGTGCCAAAACTTTGTGAGAATCACAAATAACGCAGAACTACTGAATCGATTTGTTGAAATTGGTATTGGTTTAGTCTATGATTTGGAAAAATATTAGGCTTCTTTTATCTACATAAGTCTTACCTTTAAAAGCTTAGTTTATTTTGTACCAGCTTCTGTCACTAGCTATGTTTCAGGTCGTAACAGTGTGGCAATACTGGGCGCGACGAAGACGTCTAGCCGTAAAAGTATGTCTGTACGGTCACGAAGAAGCCGTGACGTGCCTAGCGGCCAGCCCGGCCTACAACCTGGTGGTGAGCGGCAGTCGCGACGGACAAGTGATCGTGTGGGACGTGGAGAGAGGCGCCTTCGTGCGACAGCTTGCACCGCCGCGACTGGCCTCGCCCTCGCCGCCGGTGTCAGCTCTAGCGATAGACGACCTTACTGTGAGTAATTTAGAACTATTATTACTTGTATGTCACGAAGAAGCTGTCGCTGCCGACTGTCGCCAGCTTACGCGGCGATCGAACGCCGCGATGTCTGGGGACGAGTATTTTTAAAAGTTTATTTAATAAATATGTCAAAAACAAGTATTAGAATTGTGTGACCTCACACGGCTAGCTTGAATGACTATGTGAATACGCAGTATACTAGTAAAATAATGTGAAGGAAGAGCACAAGATATTCAATGGCACGCCTTGCGAGACACCAACAGTGAACTTCTTTAGGTTGATGGTAAAACTGCTTTTTTAGACCCTTTTCACACTAGCGTTTTATACGATTTCCCGTGCCGTGCCGGTGTACGTGCGTTCGGCTTTTAAATCTCGAAATGAAGCGTGCATGTACCAAAACGACCTTATACATAAAAAAAACTTCAGTTTGAAACCGCCCATACGTATGTATTATCCTAGTATTTTTAAAGTTAATTTGCTTTGTTTGCAGGGCGACATAGCGACATGCAGCGGCAGCTGGCTCTACGCGTGGTCGATCAACGGCGAGCTGCTGGGCTCGGTGGACACGGCGGGCGGCAGGGAGCGCTCGCAGCAAGTGCTGTGCGTCGCCTTCAGCCAGACGCGCGAGTGGGACCCGCTCAATGTCGTCATGACAGGATCCACTGACGGCGTCGTGAGGGTAAGGGAACATTAAAAAAATACGCATAATCAGTTGCCGTTACTGGACACAGATATGATATGTAGGTTACGCGTGCCACGCTTCACCTACGTCAGCCAGTGCATTACCAGCAGCCACACAAGCCGCACTCATTACCATAATTAGTCGTAGTTTTATGTATAAGTTTAATATAGCTTTTTACGTACAAACTCGACTTTTATATATTATCAGCAGCATTCAGGGTTAACTAGTGGTTAATTCCTACACAGGCGTAACCTACATAAACCTGCTCATGCTGCTATATTAATCTAAGTGATCGATGTATCGAACAATAAAAGTATGATAAAAATTGGACAACTGTAATTGCCGTTATTCGTTTTCCAATGGTCTTGCGTCAAGACGTAGAATTCTACTCTGTTACTTTAGGCAATTGGGATGGCTGGATTAGCCGTTTTACGGAAGGGCAATGCACAATTCAATGCAGACCGCTGTGTCCCCTAGAAGAATATAGTCTTTGTTAACATTGAAGAACATTATTGTCATACTTGACACTGATTTGCTTGTTGTTAATTTGCGTGAGTATGGTTTGTTTATCTATAAAAATACTTTAATATTTTTGTAGATAAACACTAAAAAAATACTAACCATATTTTAACTTACACTTACAACATGTTGTAAGTAGGTCTTAAAACATATGTCGTATAATTTATCCAACAGATGTGGTCCATAGACTACATAGTTGAAAATCTGGATGAGCAGACAGAAAGCTTGGAAGCAATCAGCGTGGACCCCGTGTCTTCAATCGACGTAGATAAAGAGCCGCCTTCGACACTAAGCGAAGAGCAGATACCCGAGGACGTGAGGGAGAGCGAGACAAAGACTGAGGAGAATGATACGTGCGACAGAGAGGCAGCTATCAAGCGGGTTGAGGAACTCGTCAAACAGATGAGTCTGTCGCAAGAACAGGAAAATGCAGGTATTTAAATATCTATTGAATTTGAAAAATAATTCTTCTGTCCGTCCATTGTCTGAAACTTTATGTGGTGCGTGGTGGCAACTGTTTTGTATGAAAATCTACAGTTGCAGTGTCTTGTGACAATACACACAAAAGACAGAATATACTCGTTTGCACAGCGCCTTTTTTTATTAACCTGTCTTGTTCCACTGCTAGGCAAAAGTCCCCCAACTCACTTCAAGCCTTCCGGTCTTAAGCCACTATCCACCAGTCCTCTTGAAAATAATCAAGAGCGCAGTGCTTTACAAAATGAAATTTATTTCGTTTGTAAATTCTAAAGTATAGGTTTTTTGCCAAAAAAAAAAATAATATCTTGAAAGCTTTATCATATTTTTTTTCCATTTGCAGGAAGCCTCACAAAATCAGGATCAGAAAGCTCTCTATCAGAGGCTTGTGAAACCAGCGCTAAAGAGTCTGCTCACAAACAGGACGAGAAAGACACGTGCAGCGACAACGAACCGAAGTACGATGACGTCATCGACTCATGCGACGAGGCCAAGCGTGAGTGCGACAACGAGAAGGATCTCGACAGTGAGAAGGACGCGCAGAGAAGCAAGCTGCAGAAGCAGGGGAATGTCGTGCTAAGGCGCAAGTCGAAAGCCAATCCGTTGTATAGGAAGAGTAAGTTGTCAAATAAAAAATCAAATGTAATTTTTTTTAAATCAATTCTTCATGAAGTTTATTTATGGAGCCACTTCTGGTAAGTTTGATAAACCTGTGTTAGACGAGCTTCTCTTACATAGTTATGAGGTCGTTTTGTTAAGGCGTATAGTACGCCCTCTCGCTCGCGCGTAGCTACATTTTTGAAGATAAAAAAATTACGACTTGTAATTACGAAAAAAAAAGACCTCCAGGATCTAGAAAATAATATTACAAACTTGCAGATCCAAACAAATTTTCATGTGTAAAACCTTGCAGAAAAAACACAACTACCGAATTAATAAATCTATTTTATAATAATTAAATTATATTATTATGTCTATGGAAATAGACAAATGAATGAATGGTCTCAAATCGTTCGTATAATGCATGTACGTAAGCGTGTACATGACACGCTCGTACACAGAATATATAGGGCAAGGATGTATGTTGAGTGTCCATGTGTATTATAGGTGGCGGCAGTATAGGCGAGTCGAGTGATTCAGTCTCGCTGGAGACGCCGCGCGTGTCGGGTGAGGCGGCGCCCGAGCCCGGCCTGCGCGCCAGCAAGTCCGACACCAGCCTCACCGACTCCTTCGTGGTGGTGTCCGCGCCCGTCTCGCCCGCGCACGTAATCAAGCCCAAGCCGCCCATCACTACTGTTGATACTGGTAATGTACAGTCAGTTGCACTAATATAACCACACTCCCAAGCTTTCAAATTTATACTATACCTTTAATTTTGCAGAGACATTCTTCTTCTGACAAGATTACCACATTAATTTCAAAATGCTTGCGTGCTTGTATGTGCAGCTGTATCATTTAGTAACGTAACTCTGCACTGAAATGTTACCATGGCAGTCGTCGCAAGCAGTTATCATGCATTTTTTTACCTCAGATGGAAAAAGATGTGTTATAAGATTGAAGCCCATTTTATGTCCAAGTTTGTCTGTAGCTTCCAAACGAAACGTCAGTTTTAATGCGTTTTTGTTAAACACTAACTCATTAACAAATAAATATTATTATTTTACGTTTTATAAGAATCATCCAGCCGTTTAAATATCATCAGGTCATGTCCTAGTGTTGTATCGGGGTTTTTAAGTAATTACAAGCTGAGGGATTGACTTTTAAATTCTGCCAAAATCTCCTTATATTAATTTGTTGTCCAGAATCCAACATCAAATGGAAGCGTCGGCTCATACTGCGCGGCAAGCTGACGATGCACACCGCGTACGAGCGGCGCGACAACGCGTGCCCCGCCTCCGTGACCGCGCTGTGCGCCGCGCGCGCCGGCCGCGGCCTCGCCGTGGGCGACGCGAGGGGACGGGTATTTACTTACATTACTAAACAATACTTGTAGACGCGGGCCTGACTGCACCGACGCACCATGGGAAGAGCATCTTCCGTGCTAGAGCAGACACGTCTGTCGCGGTGCGTCCGATCCGTGGCGAGACGATAACATAAAACCCGCTGAATTATAGTAAGCATTAAGGGTAATCCTCAAGGCAAATTTCTATACAAAATGTTTCGGACAAATACTCAGAAAGTACGCCGTATTATAGTTATTTCGTCACACTATTCGTTTCTTCAATTGTGTCAACAAAAAATTGCAAGGTTTCATACTTTAATAATAATGTTAATTTTAAAACACGTATAAAATCTAAATTAAAGTATGAAACCTTATTAATTTTTGCCTTGAGGATTACCCTTAATATGACGCCCGTGGATGCAAGCGACCACTTCCCTCGACACGTGCATACATGCCTGGGTCGCGCTGTCCTTTAGGCTGTCCGTGGTTGTCGGCCGTGCGCGAATAAATCCGCAGAATGGCGGTGGGATAGCGGCTTTACATCTGGGGCTTGATTTGCTAAGCCATCATTAGTTCTCGTTATCAAATAGTACGTCAATGTTGGCATAAAATGGTAGACCAAAATGCCAAAATCGACGTACCATTCGATAACGAGAGCTGATGACAGCTTAGAAAATCAAGCCCCAGGCGCCTTGACAGAATTTTGTTATCCATTATTTCATGCAACTGCTGCGAGATTATGACAGATTACAGAGAAATAAAGTCCCTCGGTTTCATAAAGATAACTTTTAGATATTCCGGTGGTCTGCGCCGGATATGACGAGCGCGGCAGGCGCTAAAGGCGGTCCGGCCGATCATTGGATACGAGACGATACAGCGCCGTACTGCACACAATGTCAGGTAAGAAAATTGATACCATTGTCACGTCTATTTTATGTCACAGTGCGTTTTGCATTATTGGTATACAGGGTGTAATAAGACTACTCGCAAAAACTAAAACCACGCTATTGGATAATGATTTTAAAAATATTTAGACCAAAAAAGAACAAAAAGAAAATATAAAATAAATTGGGAACCTTCCCATACGTGGTTTTTGGGAGCAGTCTTATCACACCCGTTATAACTTAAAGAATCTAAAGATGTCAGAATGACTAAGGACCGAATATTACTTTCAAAGAGTTTCCTAATACTTATCACAACTTTAGCACCAGCTAGACTGAAATGTTAATCTTGAATGAACTGCTGCTACGGCAATACTGCTTAACCGACTCAGCTGGCATAAGTCCCTCAAAAAAACCCATCTGCGTAGGTCCGCTTCACGGCGCTCGAGCGTCGCCACCATTGCCGCGAGTGCGGGGCCGTGTTCTGCGGACGATGCACGCGCTACGAGGCGCCCGTGCGGAGACTGCGCGCCTTGCGACCCGTGCGCGTCTGTCAGCGCTGCCACGACAACATACAGGCTAAGAAGGAATAAACAAACTACTTTGAACTGTATGTATAACCCGCGGTTATTATAGCATTCTCTTATGATCAGTCGTTGAAGTGTAAGGTTTAATTCCCTTCCACTGGGATGGCAGCGACTGGCAGAGCACTTTAATGCCTACTTGCACCAAACTGTGTCCCTAAGCAATTACTTTACTCGCATGCTAGTTCTTAACAGTCTAAATTTTGACCGTTAAGAAATGCCATGGGAGTTAAGTAATTGCTTAGGAATTTCGAAAGTTTCGTGCAAGTCAGCATAAGTGTCAAACCCGCAATAGTCTTAAAATTTCGAAGACAAATCATTCTCTATCTCCAAACGAGCCAAGATGAATGCATCCATTTTTCAAGAGTTGCATAGGCGAAATGAAATATTTTTTGGATCAGTAGAACTTGCTATCGTGGTATTGCCTTTCCAGTATTTTGGTTAGGCCACTTATTGAAGGTATTTTTTTTTATACAGGGTCTGGTTACCCGTTTGTTTTTTTCTACTTATTTTATGTATTTTTGCCACCGGGCTGTAAAGCTCAAGCCTCAAGTAAACATTGCAAAGACTCAGCCCTTGCAATGTAACTGCTGTATTTATTTAATACTAAATTATTTTTTATTAATAAACTATTGCTAATTGATATTATTACAACATGATATCAATGCTAAGGATCTTATAATCATGTATGTTAAATCAACTTTATAGGTGCTACATATTATTTTTGCAAATTATCAAAACAGTATTAATAATATATAAGGAAATGCCTAATAGCATCTTGTTTTTAATATTATTAAATACATTTTATTTTACGTAATCATTCAACTACTTATGTATATTTTTTTATGTTTTGATCATGATCTTGTTTTAGATGAGCATGTCATGAAATTATGTATTTGCTCGAATTGTTTTTTATAATTGTGATAATTATTTTGTAGACTACTTTGTTTTGTTAATATTAAAAAAAAACATGTTGAGATGGAATTTCATACAAACATAAATTAGTGCTAGTCATATTTTTATAATTGTAGTAGGTAATTAGACAATTATGTATTAAATATTAATGTAACCCTTGCTTAGGCTGTCTCCATATTGATTCCACCCTATTGCATATTAATATTAATTATATAGTAAATTTATTGCATTTGTAGATAACATTCCTAGTCTCAAGACAAGTTTGCGAAATCACTATGTTCGAATATAATTAATCAATCAATAGCATAATTTCACACAGTTATCGTAATCAATTTCTTTATGTTAAATAAAGTATTATTAATAAATATGGATTGTGTTAATATTTGTGTGGATTTATTAGACATTTTCTGGCCTTGCCACAAAACGCTCTCATAATAATTACCCTTGCTAATAAAAACAACTTAATTATATAAGAAAGGCTTTATCTAGGATAGCGAGTCTGCGTAGAGTTTTGAGATTGTTTTGTGGCAACGCTTTTGTGTGCGCCGTTAATGTTCGTGTTCTATTATCAGCTGTTAATTAACATGTTTTCATATTTACAGCTCACATGTGGCAGTGAAATAAATATAATAATTGCTGTAGATTTTTTGATTCATTAGAAAAGTTCAGTGTTCGAGTTCGAACCCATCGGGTTCTTTTAACTCATTCCAAATTAACCTTAACTTTTCTATTCTTATTTGTAAATTTAAAAATAAAAGTATGATTATATTGAATCACGGAGAATCAATTAGCTTTCAAAATGATAAATTAGTGATAGTAGGTAAATGTTGGGTTTTTGTCTCGGTAGTATGATGAAAGTTAGCTAGTAAGAGAACTTTCTTAGTCACCTGAAATGTATAGAAAGCGTTACAGACAATATATTACGTCGTTTAGGTAGTTTGTAGGCACTGAAGTTTATGCAGTTGACTATTGTATGTATTCGTGTACCAATAAAAGTAATAAAGCGATCGATGCAGCAACATTTGTTTCAATTACTACAACCTAGTACTGAGTGTTACAACTCACATTTGTGAACGAAAGCTGGTGCGCGGGGCCGGTCGTGGTACTAACGACACGGTCCTACTGGTGGTATCACAAGGCAGTTCGGCTACTCGACGATAGATGGCGTAGGAAGTCGAACAAACACTCCTTTATCATGTATGCTATCCTGGTACCTATGAAGGCAATAGATGGCCTACTCGGCGCTCGAAACCAACGTGCCCAGTGCCCAACGCCTTGCTTCCTATTATTATTACATAGGTACCAGGACAGCATACATGATAAAGGAGTGTTTGTTCGACTTCCTACGCCATCTATCGTCGAGTAGCCGAACTGCCTTGTGTTACAACCTACAAAGGTTAGGTAGTGAGAGAAAAACCCCCGCAACCAATCAACTTCTTGGGGCTTTATGTCCTCCTGGTACCTTGGACAGAGGCACAGCTATCAAACGCAAACCGCCACTATGAGCTAACACCCCATAGGTCTATTCTTCCAACCTACTAGGTAGATATGTAATAAAAAATATATACATGCTTAGAGATCAACCGCCTGGTACTACCAGGCTGGTACATGCCTATGCCAAGTATTTGTATACTATACCTACTAATAATAAGAAGGCATGTGAGCCAAGGCGGTGAGCACTTTGGTTTCGAGCGCTGAGTAGGCTCGATACATCGTTTGCCTTCCTATGAAGGTACCAGGACAGCATACATGATAAAGAAGTGTTTGTGCGACTTCCTACGCCATCTATCGTCGAGTAGCCGAACTGCCTTGTGTTACACCTACAAAGGTTAGGTAGGTAGGTATAAGCACTCAGTCGTACCTACCTTTAAAGTAATAGTAGGACCCTGCAACCAATCAACTTCTTGGGCTTTATGTTTTCCTGGTACCTTGGACAGAGGCACAGTGTCCTATCAAACGGAAACCGCCACTATGAGCTAACACCCCATATTCTTCCAACCTACTAGGTAGTTATGTAATAAAAAATATGTATATGCATGCTTAGTGTGCAACCGCCTGGTACTACCAGACTGGTAGTACCACGGGTAATTAAAAATCTCCCGTGGTCCTACCAGACAGGTCGGCAGAACCACAGGTAAAAAAAAAGATACCCGTGATACCATCGGTAGTACCACGGCTAAGTACCGCGCGTGGCTTCGTCTGTGCGTGGCATTTCTTTCTTTGTACCTTGGTATCGAGATAAATATTCTTTAGAAGTATTAGTGTGATGTTATATGAATGAAAATACGCCATAGGTGTTAACTTATTCCTTGTGAATGTCATTGATTGAAGCACAGAGTATTATCAATGTGCTTGCTAAAATAATACTTAGGCCTCGAAAGCTGATGCAAATGGAGACGAATTGGCCTTTTCCGTAAATCAATTCAGATTTAAAAGGGCCAATGAAAATGGTGAAATACAAAACTTTTTTCTTCAACTAAATATAATTTATAATTTTTTATAATATTTGAACTTTTGTTACCTAAATATCTACACAGATATGCCGATATTTACATGCGTTAGACAATAAATCACTGTATAATTTACACAAACAACACCCAACAAATAATTCAGAAACATTTATATTAAGTACAATTTTGTCAATAGTAAGTAATTTGAAAGCACACAAAAAATATATTTCTGTATAATAGTGAAATTGAATTAGAACATACAGTTTTTACTAAAGATTATAACAGATTACAGTAGGTCGCATTAAGACTATTTGCGGAGTAAGACGCAAGTTGCGCAGGATCAAAAATGACTCCACCGTATCATTTTATCAGTATCGTTAAATCAGTTGCCTAATTTGATAACATCAAAACGTCTTTGTGCACCTATTGTACGATCTATAACTGGTGCCTTATTATTATAATAAAATAATGGTTACTCACTACATAACAAGCCTATGAAAGACATTCACATTATGTTACTTAGTGCGAGCCGGAATAGATGTGCACTGTATCCATCCACTAACTACATCTCTACATATCACATTTATTAGAAAGTTAATCCACGTCTGTATTTATATCGTTTTGAAAATGATTTAACTATGAGCCCTGCTTTCGTTTGGCTAGTAATTTAATTGGCGGACTACAACATATTATATTTGTCTATTTGTGGATAAAAATCACTACAGTTTCAGTGAGTAAAATATTTCGTCAAACGTTAATATTAATAGGAAGATTGACAACTACTACATAATATAATAGGTATGTGATATTATGTACAGTGTTCAGATAATAATTGTCACACTTAAGTACCGTTAACTATAAAGTTGCAATAAATAAGTACGTCAGAAATAAAATTATGCATATTTGCCAAATTTAGTACTAATGTTTATTATCATAACATGCAAACGATAGCATTAACTGCTCGTCAACGACCGTAGCACATTCATAGCATTTTTTTAGATCATTTTGTTTTTTTTTTCTATCAAAAAATTAAGTACGACTGCGAAAAGTATTACGCAAGGCTAGTGATATGCGCTATATATTGTATAAATTATTATTATATACCATACGATTAATAAGTCTGGAATGTTGAAATGTGCAAATCAATTATGATAATTGATTTATTTGTACTATTGACCTAATTAAATAAAATATCCTGAAAGATGTTATGAAATACCAATAAATAAAAAATAAAGTCTGAATTGATTGTTAACTTAACAACAGCAAGAATACCCTTGAAATTAAATAGAAACCTAAAAGCAAGATATTAAATTTAAACATAAACAAAATAATAAGATTAAAGTAGGTAGGTACAATATTTTAATTTATAACTAACTAATAACATAAGTACGCAAATGAATTGACTAATAAGTAAAAAATATAAGTACTGATGTTTGATCGAACACGACGTACAGTAATTAGTCGTTTAATAAAAAAGTATAAAAAAACAGATCCTATGTAAAATCAAAATATCCTACAAATTTACAGCTATTTACAAAAATAAGGAAAAATACGTCCAAAACTATGTTACAACATTAATTGATTTAACAATAAAATACTGCATTATTTGTGTTTGTTCTTACGGTTTCAGGCCGTTAAACTGTGCAGACAAAGTTATGGATTATTTTATTACGTATTAAAAGTACACGATATAAGTCTCGGCGTGCATAGCATAAGCACATTGCAGTGCGTTTAAGTACAATATTTATTTAAGCTCCTTATGACTACTAGATTTCCCATTAATAAGTTTTACTTTACTGGCACCGAATATTAGAATATTCAAAACGCATCCACTAATATGCATAATAGAATAACATTTTCTAAATTTTGATCCAAAAATAATTACTAAATAAATAACAACATGTCAATCAAATTGTGGTAAACACAACGCACTACTGTTCATTTTTATGTACCTAAACACAAAAAAATCTAATAGGAAACTTTAGTTTTTAGTGTTTTGTTGACTTCATGTCCTCGCATCCTCGCCACGAAGGGCCCATTTATTTAAGACGCGTATAATGTCCGTGATCGTCTTCAATTAAACTATCAAGCTATTGTTGGATTCCCATGTAGCATCGATTATCTCGTTAACCAATTTTTAAAAAACCAGTATTTCAACAGAAATTTCTTCACGTATTTTTTGTCTTTACGGTATTTTTATCCATTCATTAATTTTCTAGAAGCGACAACTCCATTCTCACTTTTCACAAAATTCAATACTACAGTCCACCGCGTGGATGACCACGGAGTTAGCTTTTTGAAATTCTCATTTTTAACCACGTAAAAATACTCCGATTTCTTCAGAGGCATGTTTATCACATTCACTTGAGATATTTAGCTAAGTACCTTGATTAAAAAGAACTGAATGGTTCAGTTTCTTTTCACCGGATTAAATTTTCGATATCTAAATCCGACGAATATACATCCAAGTCTAGCCCGATACCCCTTGCCTCGTTTATTTCAGTTTACCGAACCGCTGAAAGCCTGAAAGCAGTCAAGCCTTCGCATTCCCTTTAGTGCTTTATTGTATATAATTAATTTTCGATTATCAATCATCACCAGACGAGTTGGAACATTTACAAGTGCACGTGACTTGGTCTTAACGCTGTACCGTCCTGTTGAAGGTTGTTTCAATTTTTATTGATGCCCGTTTTGAACATACCCCATACAGGCTTTTTTTCAAACGCCTTTATGTTACTATGTATGTTTCGCGATATCGCTGCTAAAATTATTTTCATGATTGTATATTTTTAACATGCGGAGCTAACCATAACCAATACGCTAAGGAACTGACGATACCTATACTGAACCTGTGCAACCAGTAAAGCTGATGGCGGCAAATGGATTTTAGTTCCATACAACTCACAAGAGCCGCTATCCCGAGACGTGTAGCCAGCGTACACGGCGAGTGTATAACGGGGGACAGGTTTACAACTGGGCTAGTGGCTCCGGGACCGGCGTCAGGAAGGGGTTGGTGGAGACGGCGGCGTGGCCCGCGAACGTGGAGGCGCGGCCCGTCACCGCCAGGGTCGGAGCGCGCGCCACGCGGCCCAGCCACGCGTCGGGGTGCGGCAGCGCCTAAACACATAAAAACAATGATTTAGTATTTCGTATCAGTGGTATTCGTACAGGAAAAAGTAGAGGGCACAAAAGCGCAAGGTAATTTTAATAACTCTATTAATGGGAAAGAGGAAAATGAACCAATTCAAGAGCATCATCGGCCTATAATGCCCACTGCTAAGACTCAGGTCTGCTCCCGACTAGGCCAGTGTCTTATTCCACCACGCGATCTCAATACAGACCTATGACCAATGTCTACTATATATTTTAGCATTTTATTTTTAATTTAAGTATTTTTATTCATGTTGGATCCTTGTACTATTGTTCGTCCTAAGGAAGGTGCAGACTGCTGCCACACAGTTGTTCAAAATATATCATTTTATGTTCTGAATTTGAAAGTTCTCCGTTCGATAATTATCCAATTGGGTGCAAGAAGAAATGCATCCGTTTACCTGCGCGGTTTGTACGGGTTGTACTGTCTCCACATCTTCGGTGAGTGCGCGCAGTCCCAAAGACAGCTGTTGGCACATCGCCGACACAGGGTCAGAGTTCTCGCGGTCCTGAGGACATATATCATACTGTTTTTACAGCGTCTAGCAAAATTGGAGATAAAGTTGTGGAGTCAGAAGGATTTTTGATAGAAAAAGTTACTTTGATCCGGATAGGTAATCAAGGTCTGATGCCCAGTAATTTGACTCGCTGACTTGCACAGCAGTCATACTAAAGCATTACTACTTGGCGGCAAAATACCGAGAACAAGGAAAAAAAAAAATGTAAGTTATTTATTGTAGGTATTTATGTGATTGAAATGGAAAATAAATTAATTATGAATACCAAGAACGCTTCCTAAAGCGTCGATGACACAGGGCTTTTTTACAAGCTGATTGTTGGCGTTCTTAAACGCTATTGTGTGAGCGTGTTAGTTTTTGGAAAGGATTGTCAACAAGCAGATTGTAAAAACGCCGATGATACTGGGCAACTTTATACGCTACAAGTGTAAACGCTGGCTTGTAGCGAGTAAAAAAGCCGTGTGTCATCGTACTATAAGATAATGTGCCTGTGGTTTATTCTGGCGGTGCGTCTTGTATTGCTTGATCTTCCCAAAATGTTAAATATTAAATGTTAAATATTGCAGAAAGGGTGATTGACGGGCGCTGCGTGATACCCGAAAAATATTTGTTTCCTGCCCAATAGCAACAGAATCTCTAAACACTAAACCAAACGTGGTGGGCTAATCCATTAGAAGACAAGAGGAGCAAAGCTCAGAGACTCGGAAGTAGCAGCTGCCGAAATTGAAGCCAGGGTGAAGAGGTACCTCGAACCTTATCACGCTTCCCACAAGGTCGAAGCGTTGATGACCATTGATTAGGTTACCTCGATGGCAGTGAGTTCTGGTTGTCGCGGGGTGTGGTGCGGCGGGTCGGCGCGCGGGGGGGAGCCGAGGCCGGCGCGCGTGCGCTCTAGATTTGACGGCAGCTCACTGATGCGCAGAGACATCTGGCGCTTGAACGGCGAACTAAAACAAACACGGTGCACACTTAAGGCTAATCCCCAATTCTTTACGTGTTTTTTTAAATTAGTAGTGTTTATTTTAAAACACGTATAAAATCTAAATTAAAGTATGAAACCTTACTAATTTTTGTTGACACAATCGGAAAACATAGACGAAACGAATATTGTGAAGAAATTACTATAATACGGCGTACTTTTTGAGTATTTGTCCGAAACATTTTGTATGGAAATTTGCCTTGAGGATTAGCCTTAACACACTTCTAAATAGAAATAGTAGCGGACAGTATTTCCATTAAAACTATACCTACGCAATTTTTTTTATTATTGGTCTTTTTTACCAAAAATCTCTCCTTGTTCTAAAACAGCTGTTTTAAGAACAACTAAAAAGCATTGATGCTGATGTGACCATCCTGGTAACAATAACATTGTATGATGTCCTTTCTTAGAATGCAGCCAATAGATTTCTCAGAATGCTACCATTTTTGAGCCAATGAATGAACCGAATCAGTAACAAATACCGTCCTCAACAAAAGATTGTCAACGGGGGGCTATAAATCAAGGTTTTACAAAAACGTACAACAACGACTTCAATCGGACGATTCTAGTGTCCGTAGGCACCACTGACAAGTCACAGGGAAGCAAAATACGCAATTTTGTTTACTTCGACGCCATATTTTTTCAGTTATTTTGATTTAAAAACTAAACTACTGAACCGATTTTGATGAAATTTCTATTGGACCAATCTGAAAGTATATCCTCTCAAACAAAAAAAATATCTTTTATAAATATATATTTTAAATCGGTTTATAAACTACAAAGTCCTGAGGTGACAAACATTAAAAAACAAAAAACATTCAACCTAATTGATAACCTCCTCTTTTTGAAAAGATTTGAGTTTTCAGTCGAGAAATGCGCTTTGTAATAAAGTTTGAATTGCTCGTACCTGTTGTTGAGATGCGTGAAGCCGCGGAAAGAGCCCTGCCTCTCGAGTAGATGGGGCGCCGCGTGCGGGCGCTCCACGGCGAAGGGATTGTGCGCTGCGGGCGAAGGCCTAGGGGCCGCCGCGACTGGCGCACTGTTCGCGTTACTGACGCTCACGTTACTGACGTTGTTGACGTAACTGACGGGTGCGGCGGCCGGCGGGATGTTGGCTGGCGGCGGCAGTGGAGGAGGGCCGTTCGACGCATCCGCTTCGGATACCCGACGTGTCATCACACCTGTGCGATAAAGGGTACTGTTAAATATCAACGCTTGTATGGGATTTGGTTTGACTATAATCAAGGTTTTAATAAAACATACTCTTCTTCTTCTTCGTGTTTTTCATTACTGAAGGTCGGGCCCGTCTTGAAAGACTTCTGACATATATACATAGACAATCGACTTCAATTGGACTGTTTTAGTGACCGTGAACACCACTGAAAAGTCAAAGAGATGCAAAATACGCAATTTCGTTGAATTAGATGATATATTTTTTTCAGTTTTTTTGATATAAGAACTAAACTATTGAGCCGATTTGCACAAAATTCCTATTGGACAGTTCTGAAATTACATCCTTTTAAACAAAAAAATATTTTTTCAAATCGGTTTATAAACAACTAAGTTAACAAACATTACAAAATAAACATTCAACCTAACCTCCTCCTTTTTAAAGTCGGTTGATAAGGTGGCCTCGATGGTCCGATGATATTAAAACCGCAGTTCCACGACAGTGGACCCGTAAAACTGAAGATGGACCAGAATGGAATATTATTGGGGGTAGGATATATCCAGTACTTGGAAATTTAAATGATGTTGGTGATGATGAAGGTGGCTTTAATTCCTAAACGAGGTAAACATTATCGACAATGACAAAGCTAACCACGAAATTATTTACGCCATGGTGGGTTGCGGTTTGGATTTCAATGTCCGATATAATTTTAAATTAAAGCTATTATTAACATAAATATATTCAAATTGGTTTTGATTCAAAATAGTAATAAAATAAATATCGAAACAATATTTTCTAAATTTTCGTTATGCCCACTGTCCTCATTTGTCCAAAAGTATCCAGTCCATGCAAGGGTTGTCAGGAAGAGATCGCTCTTTAGCGATAAGACCGCCCATTGTCCACTGTTATATACCTCTTTATTTTTCCAATATAATGTATTAGTACTAAGATGGTGAGCAATAAAGTATATTCTATCTATCTATTTTGTACAGCATATTTAAAATACGTTTTACTATTGAAAAAAAATACAACATCGGCTTACCCTAATCTACCTACATACATAAAACCAAGTATAAATACATTTCTGATCACGAATTAGTTGTCGATTAGCATAATCGCAAGGGCAGAATATAATAACCGATTCAGTCCAAAACCAAAACAGGCACAGTGCGTCACGGATGCGTCACACATCACATTATATCATTACAGGTAATGAATGCACATTAATTGGTAGTCGATTGCATTTGCCAAGTTTTACGAATTAACTAAGTCACGCACAGAATGACTCACGATGTGATCGCAACCACGTGTGGCAAAACGGAAAACACAGTTCTACGCGGATGAAGGCAAGGCGTTTAATAACAGCCTAAAACAAAGTTAGGTAATTCCTCCCTAGTCATACTAGTGTGTGGCAGTTTTCAATCCGCCCGCAGTGTCAGACTTGAATTTTGTATTTTATAATGTCACTTGATTAACATTTATGTAGGAAGTTTACATTGCATAGACTATGAGCATTTTTTTGCGATCGCATACGGGCGTTTTGGCACACTCGCGGCTCCAAAAGCCGAACGCGTGTATAGTGTATACATACGGGCTTACCGTGGCGGCGTTTACGATCGATTTTTTTCAAAGTTCGAGTGTCATAGTAAGGCACGTAAGCGACAACGCTCGTACGAGGTCCGCCACGCGCGTGCAAAACTAGCGTATAAAACTAACGGCGAATCCGCTCGGTTAATACGCTAGTCTGAAACCGCTATAAGACCGGGACTATTTATTTATAATTTAAATTAGGTTATGCTCCAACGATGCTTTAATTAGCTATTATATATTATAATATAGGTACACAAAGTAGGTATCAGATAATTTTAGGAAAGGAAAAACAAAACATAGGTTATCTGGGAGATATTGCTGTCTAGCTATGAGACCGCCCTTTTTTCAGGTATTGTTGTAAAGGTGAAACAATATAGAATATCCATCTATATTCTTAACGGCGCACTCCTTGTCGCGGAGCTGCTTGCGCTCGCGACACGCGGCGATGTGCGACAACCGCTCATAGCACACGACATGACCGGGGTAGACACTGACCTGACTTGCGGAAGGAGCCCTGACGCGTGATAGATAGATAGAAAATACTTTATTGCACCTAACAAATAGTATAAAGGCGTACTCGCGGCACTGCTTGTGCTCGGGGCACGGCGAAGGCGCATCTCACCGCTTGCGACAACCGCTCAAAGCACACGACATGACCGGGGTAGACACTGACCTGACTTACGGAAGGAGCCTTGGCGCGTGAAGGCGTGGCTGGCCGCGTCGATGTTCATAGAGACAGCGCACGCATTATCGCGGCGCTGCTTGCGCTTGAGGCACGCGGCAAAGGCGCATCCCATCGCTTGCGACAACCGCTCAAAGCACACGGCATGACTGGGGTAGACACTGACCTGACTTGCGGAAGGAGCCTTGGCGCGTAAAGGCGTGGCTGGCCGCGTCGATGCTCATAGAGACGGCGCACTCCTTGTCGCGGCGCTGCTTGCGCTCGAGACACGCGGCAAAGGCGCATCCCACCGCGTGCGACAACCGCTCGCCGCTGTCGCGCGACGCGAGGAACCCGTGGCACATCCAGCGGCGCGTTGTGCCGTCGCGGCAGATGTAACTGTCCATGACAAAAGTTCGGATATTAAAGCCTCTTATACACCAAAGCCGCCAGCTCCGCCCAGCCCGCCGGCCTGTGAAACCGACTCCTTTAGAATATTCGCTAACAAAATAGCGACCCGGCGGGTTGTGCCACCCCGGGCCGGCGGCTTTGGTGTGTAGAGGCCTAAACAGTCATACGATATATACGATGCAATGGCTGAAGAAAGCGTAGAACATATTCCGATTGAAAGAAGCTGTGATCTTAGTATTGTTGCTGACACAGACTGGACAGATTGGAGAGAGTAGAGCTGAAGCAAATGACGAAACCAATTGCAATAATTTAAAATTAATATGCTCTGTATTGACAGTGTTTCCTTATGTTAAGTATAATATTCCGTAGTCGCCGATCTCTATAGAATAACTGGCTTTGAATTATATGTAACGTTCCTACAATACAAGTTTAATCACTTAGTGTTTGTGTTGTAACTATTAATTTATCTGAATTCGTAACTTATTATTTTGTTATGGAATAAATAAATTATTAATTATAATATTTTACCTGAATCCCCGCTCATGGTTTCTGTCGGGCGCGCAAAACGAGACCTTCTCGATGGTCTGGTCGACGATCAGACCCTTGGTTTCCTCCTCCACGACGCGGAGACCGTCCCCGCCCACGTGCAACACGGCGCGGACCGGACGACGCCGGGAGTTCTGTAAAACAAATTAAAATAAATATATACATATAACAATTGAAGCCTCCTCGTATCGTGAGGTATACAGGTGTCCCACAGCCATGCCACATAGAGGGATTTGATATTACATTTCATAATTTCATGGTGTTCCTTAATTTTTTGATACCATGTTATTGAAGAGGAATTGATCCTTGTGATGTACCCTTTCGACCGTTATCAGACTTTTTTATTTTTGTCAATTTTGTGAAAATAAATGTATTGAGTATTGTCCCATTGTTGGGCAAAGGACAACGCCAATTCTCTCCTCACAAGCAATCACAAAAACAAAAAATGCTTTTTATTTCATTCAGCAAGTTCGAGCCCCGGCTTGGGGAAGCGATTTCTTGAAAATCTTTTCAAACCTTCAAAGCAAAACCTTCTAACTCTATTACTTATTTAAAGTACTTGACCTCCACTGTGACATAGCCGTGGGACACTCTGTACATGAGGTGAGCCTGTATATTTTTAACAAGCTGCTAAACGCAGCTTTGTCCGCATGGTTACTGCATAACACTTGTGTAACTATAACAGTAACTTGTATATTCTTTTTCAGGTCATGCACTGGTCCATAGCAAATTACAGCGAATCCGATATCCGAATCCATGAAAAAAAATAAGAAAGTATAGAAATGTGATGCGATAAAATATAATTAGAGTGAGAATTGAAGGACAAGAATATCAAAATCAAAATACGTACATACAGCGTCATAGATAAGTATCCCCCTTGCACAAGACACCCAGCTATAAATCCTTTCAAAAAATTTTAATACTTAAAATTATTTTTAGGATTACATAGTGTTATACAAATATAATCTATTTTTTAAAGACAAAACTTCTCCATTCGCCGCGACGGTGATTGAAAGGGATTTGAAGCTGGGTATTATAATGCAAGGGGGATACTTATCTATGACGCTGTCTGTACGTATTTTGATTTTGGTATTCTTGTCCTTCAATTCTCACTCTAATTATATTTTATCGCATCACATTTCTATACTTTCTTATTCTTTTTTATGGATTCGGATATCGGATTCGCTGTAATTTGCTATGGACTAGTGCATGACCTGAAAAAGAATATACAAGTTACACATAACACATAATAATAAAAAATATTTTAGGACAGTGAACATTGAATTCATAATTCGATTTAGAAGTTATCAGTGCCATATTGTATGACACGTTTACGTTTATAACTCAATCAAGTGTTAGGCATGTGTATAACCCACCTAACACCCTACCCGACCGTGAACGAAACAATTGACCTCATTAAGTAGGTACTCCATTGGTTTCCTCGTACTGTTTACTGAATTTATAACGAGTCAGTGCGTATGCAATCGTGTTATCATAACACGTGAACAAGTAGCATGGTCAGCTTATTTATTTTTAATAAAAAGTGATAAGACTAGCATAGCGCTCACCTGCCTGCCTAAGACCAAAACATCCTTCAATTTTGTTTTTTTTTCAAGGAAAAAGATTATGAGAACGAATGACTAGATAGACGGATGTTCGTTCCTCAATCACGCCAAAATAACCGGAACCGATTTAGCTAAAATTCGGCATGAGTATAGTTTATGAGCTGGCAAAGGAAATAGGCTACTTTTTAAGTTGATACCACACGGGCGAAGTCGCGATCAGTAGCTCATTCATAAGATAACTGTACCACTTTGGACCCAATGAGAGAATAATTGCACGACTTCTATCAAGCATCGTTTATTTTATTAACATTGATAAATTGCTGCCGTTGATAAATTAAACCTAACAGGAGTTGCATTGACGACAGTCGATAAACGCTTTGCCTTTTAGCCAAATGCCTGTGCTGTAGCATCTTGAGATAAATGAGTTTAATTACTAACTATATCTTGGTATCGAGGGGAGTATTACTCTACTATGCTTATATGGTTGTGAATAAAGTGTAGTAATGTTCTTGTATGTAGTTTAAAGCTAAGCGTCCACAGACCGGCATCGGACGTATCGGACGCATCGCACGTACGTAACGGATTTTAGTTTGCCTTGTATAAAAACTTATACAACAGCGTCCACTGATCCGCACCGTACGGACCGCTCATCGGCAATGCCTACATGCGATGCGTACCGATGACGTCATACGGAATGCCAATCAGTAGACGCGCCCCGCGCGCTCGCTCCGCATCGTCGGCCATTTTGCAACAGATTTTTTTAACAAATCAGGAAATAGTGTGTGATATTCTCCATGTCCGGATCTCTTCTTGAATATGTTGTGTATCCAGAAGTTATGCTTCCTTTTTCTTATTCTTGCTCTTCTACTAATAAACAAGCAATAACGACTTCTTCATCGCTTTCCTCCATTCTCACAAACACTTTCCGCACGTACGATCACTACAAAAATCCAAATGAAAGTGGCATCAAGGCAATCCGATCGCTGCCGATACAGTGGACGCAGTCTAATTAATCCGTTTGATGCGATGCGTTCGATACGTCCGATGCCGGCCTGTGGACGCAAGCCATAATCCTGCATTTCATTACATATATAGTACTTAAAGGAATCTATCTAAAATGGATATCAAATACAACCGTGAATAATAAGCAACAATTCTAATCATTAGATCAGGTTTCTTCGCTGGGTGTTAGAATCGGCAGTTACGATTTCTGAACGCGTTCTTGGTCTCTGGAGTAATCTTTACACTCAGTAGAACTCGTAGGTAATGCATAAGAATAGAATAAGAATATCCCCCGACGCGCACAAATGACCTTGCAAACGTCACTTTCATACTACTTGCGCTCCGACAAATGTGAAGGACAAATGGCAAGGATACTACAAAACACTCAAGCAATAGCGTAATTTTACTTTCTGGAGTACCTATATTGTTATTTTCTGGATATTATGCGTGAGTTCGTTGATCCCTCGCTAAGATAGAAAGGCAGGTGATTTAATTAACCTTGACAGCCTTCGGAAAACTTGTTTACTGATTCCAAAACGGACATTTTTTTATGGTTTAAACGTTTTGTCGGTTGATCAGGCACATTACAGCTCACCTTAAATGCCTCTTTACAATTCAATTCATATGAATCAAGATTTTAAGATGAGTTGATGTCTAGCGGGATCAGGCTCGAAAGACCACGAAACGGAAAAGCTATTTGCACTCGTCGCTCTAATACAACTTACAGCTAAGGGAGGAAGCAGGTCTAAGCTCGAACGCTGATTTGTTTGTGTGCCATGGATGTAAAACAGCACACACTCACCCTAAGCACCTTGAGCGCTTCTTCGCACACTTGCATGCCCCGTGACTCGAAGACTTCGACGCAGCCGAGGTACTTGACGGGGAAGGTGCAGGTGCCGGCTCTGACGGCCGCCTCGTCCGCGTGCCATTGATGCGGGCGCGCCGACTCGGGCGGGGAACCGCCCTTGCGGCGGCGGAAGGACTCGCGAAACGAGCGGCGCAGGCGCTCCATGCCAGCACGCGGCGGCGACAGAGCGGCGCCCGTGCGCGCCCGTCTCAGCGAACTCCGCACAGATGATTTCTGAAATGTTTGAATAGCGATAAAGTACGTTTTCCAAACAAATATTCTGTCTCTGGCTTTTCAACGAGGCTTAACCAGAAGACTGCTTATATTTAGTGTAGAGTCTTAAAGTATAAAAGAACAGCAATAAAGATCTGCAAATAGCAAAGACTGAAAGCGTTACGTGACCCAAAAGGCTTAAATTCAGAATCACTGAATAAGGCTAGCCCGAGCGAAATAGCGAATACGGTCAATAATTAGTATTAAATTTCATCTTAAAGAATCTGAAATTACGTTAGAATTAATAGCAACCATTTATTTATACAATAATGTTGGTAAACCATTCAGATGATAGGCATAACAAGCCTCAATGTCTGAAATTCTGAATATGCGATTTAACCATACAAGCATAATACCAGTTCCTAATCGAAAATAACTATTATTGCCCCTAATAAGACCGTATAGGTACTCGTAGTTTCACCGCAGGGGGTAACTGGCTGGTTGATTAATCGAGATTGCGAGTGGCCTACGCATTGATTACAGACGCTCCTAACTAGGCGAGTTGCGTCAATAGACAGTAGTAGGTAACGAGTTTATTGAATTTGCGTCGGATGTTTCCATTCCACTTTGGCTTGCCATAACCTAGCTAACTTGAGAATATTGAACATTCCAATAAACTCAACTAAAATCGTATAACATTAATTTTTTGGTACGTTCCTTAAGCTCTATTCGTCGGTCGATCTCATTTTTAGTTGCTCTACCAACAAAATAAAGATCGTAAAAATTGTACACTACAAGATTCACCGATAAGTAGTAATATACCACATATTTCGATGGTATTATTTTACGTTTCAGTTGTTAATTATACAGATGATTTTATGCAACAATATCTACTCACCAATGAACTAAGATTTGAAGTGTTGTAGTACACTTTAAAATTGGGCCTAAAACCACGCAGAAAGTATATAGTATTTTCTGCGTGGTTTTAGGCAATAATTAATACTCAAAATAACGTCGTAGACGTTGCAGCCTTCTGTACAAAAACATTATAATAGTTGGGTTAAATCAAGACACGACGAAGAAGAATAATCTACTCAAAATATATTTAGCTGTACCATCGTGGTATATTTGTATCAATTGTATCTATGAGTTGTATATACAGGGAGTTAGCCCAATTTAGCCCATAGTTTAGCTTATTAATATTCAATGTTAAAAGAACCTGGCACACGACGTGACTTAATTTTCTTGAGAGTGATCTTAAAATAGGTAGACTGTACAAGTTGTTATATCATTATAATGAATATTATGAAGAAGAGTCTTATTTTAATGAATGAAATCGTATTCGTCTTTAACAGTAATTGTATAATACGTGGTAGGGTGGTAGTTGACGAAGGATGCAAACAGCAATAGAAACTGCTCTTACGAAACTAGTCGGCATGCGTACTTTTAGGTGTTTGTGACACCCACACACATTAAGTTAGTAATGACACAAAAAATGAATGAGAAGTACCTAAAGTAATTTCGAACACTGTGAAAAACTCTGCTTTTTACATCCCTCAGTTCAAATTAGGGTATAGGTATATTTTAGCTGATAATTAAAGTCTACTCAAATAATACTACATATTGTATGATATAGTCTAACTAAACCTTGGGTTGAAGTATCATTGATTTTCTTTTAATAGTTTCATTCCATGAAAACTTTCACCGGGCAAATTGATCAAAAAGTCAACATAATGTGTGAAATTTTTGTTGGTTTGAGATCGCTGTTAAACATTTTCAAAATATCAACGTCTACAAAATACGCGTAGGTACAACTTAGATAATTTTGTAGTGTACCAACGAGCAGGTACTTACATGAACATTTTGAGGGTCACATCACGTACAATGAAAATTGGGCGCGGCATCGGCAGAGCAAAATTGTCCCCTCTGAATAGTTAAATCAGTCCGCTTCCCATTAATATTAAATATACAATACACCGAAATAATAAGCTTAAAATTGTGTTTAGTCCAACAATATTTTTATCAATATTAGCTAGTTAGTGAGTTAAGTACACACACAGGAAAATACTATTCAATTCAATTCAATCATTTATTGGCCAAAATGTGACATTGCATAACTCTGGTAAGTCGAAAAAAAATTATACAGAATGAAATAAATTTATAAAATATTTTCTGTCTATGTTCTTAAGCTAGACATCTTGTTCTAAGCAGTGGGTAAGGTAACAAGGAAAAACTCAAACTATGGTCTATAACATGGGTTATGGGCTACTACTCATAATCAACAAATTATATATATATATATTATTATATATTAAGGAAGTTATGTTTGTTAGGTATTTTTATCAGAAACGGTTTGGTTAATCAATTGACATAACCAATTCACGGTGATTGATATCAATGGCATTAGTGTAGGTCAGGAACCAAGAAAACAGCTGTTGGTTTTGAGTACGATTGTCGCTAAAACATTATAAAATATGCTTTTCGCATGTGGGCCGATGCAAATCTATATTGCTCCTCTATCGTCGAATTCGGGTAGTTTGATAAATTTTAAGAATTTTATCAATATTTGCGGTGAATATTACTAACATGATTGGATTACAAACAACCATCTTCACATATTTCGCATTTTTACAATACAATAACATCATAACACAGTCTGCTGATCATAAATCAGTAGAGATCGATAGTCACTAAAATTGGTATAGCCGACTCGACTCTACTTGGACTATCATTTCACGTCACATGAGATTGTGGTCATATAGTAAAAATAAAGTTGGTAAAGTACCTAAAACGTTATATCATATCTGTATTATATTAATATTTTTTAATACATTATGCAGACATTCACAACTGCACAACATACAAGGCTTACCTTGTACCTAATTACCTTACAATAGGCCTACCTCAGTCCAGCAATTCCTTTATGGATGCACCAAGGTGCGCCAAAGTCCATAACAATAAAAAAATGATCATAGGACGAGTCGATCGTTAGAGGTGCGTTGAATGAAGAATGGCACATGGACAAAATGGATATGATGACTAGTTGTAGATCGAATTACTTGCTGTTGGATACACGCAAAATAATGCGTAAAATAATTGTATAATGACGACTATATTACAGGTATCAATACTGTACTGTACCATTTTAAGGTCAGTTGTCTGTGCCGCCGCCTGAGCTCTATCCAACGGCTCATGTGGTGATGATCCTTGATTCCCCATTTTATCCTGATTTAAGCACTTTATTATTCACAACACAAAACATAGGCGATATTCACATAATCACACTCATAAATTGCACTGTTTCTTGACTAAGTTTTATTCACGAGTGGCTCATTATCTTCATTCATGGACACATCACGTTGATTTACACGAAATTATTGTCCTCTTTTGATAAAAACATTCTATCCGCAGCACACCAAGATAATAATTTCGACGGAGTTGAAACTCAACAAACATGGTAAAGCCCAGAATAAATAGTTTGGTTCTGCGAAATGCTTAACCTTGGCGCATAAAAAGCAGTACCTATTAGTTAGGTACTAATAGCTATTCGTTCTTTTGCTTTAATTTATGACTCAAAAATCATTAATTGTTTATCAAACTTCCTTAAGTCTTCAATAATGAGTAAGATTGGATTTTTAGGGTTTTTGATATTGACTTTGGATGCAGCAGCACTTAAAGTTCTCAGATCGTGTGAATTCGTTAACAATATAATTTCAAAAACAGGGGTCAACTTTTCCCACAAACGATGAATAAACGCAGAGCGGCGCATTGAACCCGGCAGCCGGCTCGCGGGGGGAGAGAGCTTAGGTAGGTAGCTGGGAACGACTGCCGAAGCCAGCTGAACGTTATTTTTTCCCACAGCATTGTTCTTTGGACCGTAGCGAGTGATGATCACACAACTAATCCACTTTTTTCATTTTGCACAAGCACTGTCTTGGTTTTATATATTTGATAGAAAACTTCATTATGACTAGAAAACTTTTAAGGATTTAGAGGACAAGGCGCGAGCGCCGCACACGCCGCGGCCAACTGTCGCGCTGACTACAGACTGTGGGCCGTACGGTACGCGGCGTGCGTCGTGAATCGCACGAAACCCTGCAACGGAGTCCCCGTCCCCTCTCATTCCTCACCCCGCAAACGACCGGTCCTTTGCATTGTCAAGATTGACGACCGGTGAGATCATCAACGGACAGACAGTCTTTAATCGAAATCCGATGCAAATACCTTTACAGAATTGACCAACAGATTTGATTGAAAACTACAAGCTGCAATCAAAGATGATATTTATCATGATGAAAGAAAGAATTTCCAGAATGTAAATAATTGAACACGTGTTCGAATAAATCGTGATACATATAAGAATCTACACAATACTGAAAAGTCAAAAAGTTTTGAGAGACAGATGATTTGTATTGTAAAATTTAGAACATTATCTATCACACATCATAACCCATAACTTAAATTGACAGAGTAGAGCAGATGGCAGTCAAGCTAGCACGTGCGAGTAGGACGGATGCAGGTGCAAATACCAGAGAGCCTATTATTGGCGCTGGCGCTTAAACATTATGACCTCTTCATCGTCAAACCTTTGGAGAGAATTAACATTGAGAATAATGCAGCCGAAACATCACACTAAGAAGCAGAGATACTTAAAATAGAAAGTGATGCGAAAGTTTGCAAGCTTTGTAAAGCTAAGACTAAGACGTAATCTATCTAACTATCTGAAGCGGATCTCACACTGCACCGCGGTACGCGAGACGGGCATAATATTTATACCTTTCTGGATGAAGGGATGTTTGATAATTTCAAAATTCTTATTTAATTTATAGTTAATCCCATCAAATCATCGCCTGATTAATCTGAATCTGAATTTGGGTTATATCAGGACGTGGACTAGGACGCAGGCTACTCTTGATTCCAACACTCAGGAGAAGCCGCGGACAGCAGGGAGAGTCGTTAACATATTTTAAATCTAAAGGATTAGTAAAAAGCACCTAAAATTTCTTTGAAGGTAAGTAATTTACCTTAAATATTTTTTGACGCGTTCTGTTTGAGTCATGAATTTTTCTGAGTCACCGAATCGCTTCAGGTCACATACCTGATGATGACTACCTTGTACGGCTTCCTTTATTAGTAACAAAACAACAATTTTAAAGGATTTATCTTACATGTTGTGAAATGTTAAGTAGGTATTAACACATCTAAACAAATATTAATTTAACTTGCAAAAATATAATCCAAAGAAAACAGTAATTTGTTAAATTAACAGCTTGATGAGAATATGGTTAATTTGAAAGCGAAGACCTCAATCTATGCTGCACAGTTATCTAAACAAAAGCTTTCTCTTCTTCATCAACTGTCATTCCTATAACAATTCAATTTTATAATGGTTTCTTACAAACATTTTCTCTATGATGGTGATGGATTCTTAACATATTTTTTAACTTCACATGGAACAATACGAGTATATCACATACCTAATTAAGTACGTAAATATTTTTTACGAGTATAAAAAACCAGTTATGTACCCCATTTGAGCAATGAAAGGAAGGTTTCGTGACAAACTTTTAGTGCCGTAATTTAAAAATTAAATTATTTTATCTCACCTGATGGGCTTTAAGAAAACCTAAAACATAAAGTAATTCATAGTATATTATTAAATACATAGCTTTCTTTTATTGTTGCCGATTTTACTTTACGGCATGGATGGTCTGATGTTTTTGGACTTGAGGATCTCAAAAAATAAGTTTCGTTTGACTTTTGCTTAATAATCAAGTTTAGTACCATTACTCATTACAAATCCCATGATTTGATATCACTAATAATAGTGTTTCCTCTGTACCTTACCGTTTTCACAATGCTCTGTGCTAGTTTAATTTATGTCATTGCTCTCCTGCAAAGAGCTTTGTAATGACTGACGAGGGCAGTGACATTGTTCCAGAACTAGACACCGTGAAATTACTGCCTGCCTGCACTAGGTACTGTCTATTCAGCAAGTGTTTCCGCCAAATGTTTCATCCTATACAATTGAATTCCGTTATTCGACACGAATGTATTGGCGATCCGATCGTCGTTTAAATTACCTTGCCTCATTTCATCACGAATGAGTCACAAAGGTTGCATGTGCATGATGAAGTACCAAAATACTAGCATCTAATTCAAGCCACAAACCATCTCCAGGAAGTACCAGAAACCCGGGAGTAGGAAGTACCAGGAACTATATTCATTATCCTAGTACTTTTTACGACATTATTTATTGTAGGTGCACGCACATACCCAATTTAATTTGCCATTTAGGGATGCAAGAATATTTTCACTTTTTCAGCGCGCAGTATATCGATTCTCATAATGGTATCGAATGGCAACGATGCTTATTAATTTTTGGGATTGTAGGCTAGGTATGTTATAATAATATTGTGATGCCAAACTAGACATTGTTTTGAAACAACGGTAATTCTCAAAAAGGAGATGTGTTTTATTATGTATAACGGATAAATTGTACAGTGTATGACCAAGGTTGTCAGTCGAATGTACAATCTTGCATACAAAGTCTTGCATCTTGTTCTACTTGTGATGGACTGGCTGTAGCATTTTAATCACGTTCGTAACACAGCGGATGTTATACGCATATGTGACCAGGCTACGAATTAAGTCCCCTGAGACTCAAACGACACCAGTCGTCGAACATCACTCCGGTTGAACGGGTTACAATCAGAGACTAAGCAAAAAATATATTTCCATACGAAATACGTTGGAGAACGCGTCAGAAACAAAGTGCCTGTTTAAAAATAACAGCGTGTTTGGTTCACCTTGCAGTCCTAAAACATCGAAATATACAAAGCCCTGATGGAAACCGATTTGAGTGTTTAGATAATGGCACAGTATGGAGATGAGCCAATGACTGCATGGACCATGTTTAGTTGGAGGAGACTTTACACTGGGAAGAGTATGGGGACCGAGGAGTCGCAGGTGGAGCTGCCGGCGGATACGACGCAGCTAGTGTACAATGTCTACATGTATTTCTCTAGGCGCCCCGGGAGGAGCGCGAAAATGGCCCTGTCTAAAACAGCGAGTGCAACGATGTTACCAAGAGAGATTGTTGCAGACATTATTCGAGACAAATACCGCGAACGAACATAGTATGTATCATTCATTTTAGAACTAACCAATACAAGGCTGTGCTTTGATATTTAAAATGTAAAAGTTAATTGTCTTGTTAGAGGAGATATTAGGTACTTATCAAGAAAATAGGCGTTAAAGCCAACAAGGCGTTTTGAACGCGATAAATATGAGATTATACCAAATTTAAGAAAAAGAAGAAATTAAATAGGTATGCTGATCCGTTTGAGATTATTTTGAGTAATTCGACGTACATAGTGTATGTTACATTTTAGCATATAAGTAGGAAGGTTCTTAGTTGTTTGATTAGTTTTTAGCTTCACTGCACATTAAGTTAAGTTATCTTTTTTTATTATAAAACACCTACTTACACAAAATTGTATTTACTTACCTAAAACTAGCAACCTTTATTACATAAGAATGCGAAGGATGTGACCGAATGATAATTTTAAAATCGTTGATAAGTATAATATATCAATGGCTCTAGTTTTCTTACCAGGAAACCTACAGGTTTGTACTTCTTCCTCTCATTTTTTATTATTATCGTGAATCCCAACCCAGAGAAACAAGGTTATTTAGTAACATAATATTAATTCTCTCTCACGCTAGTGAAGCAATGTTTGCAACTGCTAAGCCTTCTTAAATCTAGTTCACTGATTCAATTCAAAGTTATACCTACTGTGTAACATATTTTTGTTATAATACCTAAAGTATACGTAGATAAGTATTGTATGTAGCGGACTACTAAGCATGGGTTATCCTGATATAAAAAAAATGCATAGCGTACACTATATGTAGTAGGTAGACTAGGTAGGTTAGGAGGTTAGGGTTACTAGGAAATGGCTACAAATCAGTAATAACCAGGCCCAAGATAATACTTACACTTCGAAAACCTAAAATTGCCGCAGAGTCTGATCCGCTGAGAATTAATTCACCATGGAATCAATAATATCAGGAATAGCAACACAAAAAGGAACACTGAACACAAGAGCGATTGTTTACAAAAACAACAGTGGAGTAGGGATATTTGAAGAACGGGTTTAAAAGAACACGCAACAGTTCCGGCTTACTACGATAGCACTGAAAACACCCAGATGCACAACATAAACACCTAAAATACTCGTAAATGAACGTATGTGCCAAGTTCGGAGATGTATGAAGCCATGTATAATATAGGGTATTAATTATTGCACTGTTAGGTACTCGTACTATTTCAGGCGTGCGGACGAGTGAAACACCACCACACTCTGATTCACACCACGCCACCGCCGATCGGGCTGCTCATACTTTCAACAGCACAGAATCTGTCGAAGGTCGCATAGTCTATAGACGTTTACCTACGCGTTTCAATAACAATGCCGTTTAACAAGCAGAAGAAATCGCAGTTTTCAACTGCCTCTCGTTTTCAAGAGAAATGTCCGACGCGACCCATCTTTTTGTCTCTTGAAAACGAACTTCTGTAGAATTTTACAACAAATAATTGATAAATTGACTATATCACCTGGTACTTTAGACCTTGAACTACAAACTTCTCAAAGACAAAACATCGGTGGGTGTTTTTATCACTGATTACATTGCAGTAAGTATTACAATGAGATACCGGACCAGTACCTCTACCACCTCTAGTCTTCCTAGGAGAATACATGCATCTAGAATTAAATTGACTTCTTTTTCCGTTTTTATTTCTTCAATGAAAGTTTTAACAGACTGACAGACAACGCACGGGCCAAACCACTAGACGTAGCGAATTGAAATATGGAGGGTTTCGCTTCAGTCTAACATAATAAGAATCCCATCAAAAACATCAAATGTAAATTCTTATGACACAAAGAGTTAAAATATAGGAAGAGTTAAATGCAAATTCAAAAGCGCTTCATTGCGTATTGTAATGATGCACACATTGTACTGAACTATTCTAAAACGAAGTCGTCCTGGTACAAAAAACTAAGCAGTATACTGACTGAAAATCTAGGTAAAATCCATAGTTGGATTGGGATATCGATCATAGACAAGTATCCCCTTGCAAAAGACACCCAGCTTCAAATCCCTTCAAAAATAGCATAAAATTATGATTAAAATACACGTTATAAAAATATACTTGTAATGTTTTTTCAAGGCAACTTCTTCCTACGTTGCGAGCGCGGCGTTTTGAAGGGATTTGAAGCTGGGTGTCTTGTGCAAGGAGGATACTTATCTATGACGCTCTCTGTAAATTGTTAGGCAAGATGCATTTCTATAAAAAGAAGCAAAATAAACTTAGGCAATTAGAAAGCTTTGCAGGTTTCGTATTTTTAGTGTAGGTTAGATTATGTAGGATGCATTCGTAAGCAGAAGCAATTATTATTATTAATATTTTAATATTTTGGGCGTTTAGGAAAATGTTGGGATTCCAGTCAAAAGGTCGAGTGTAGGTAGAATAGGGTATCTGTCTGCTACTAACGGCCATAGAGAGGATTAGGCGAGTTTTAGTATAGGTATATCATACTACAGTATACAGTATGCAAGTGAGTACATCTACGAGTTTACTATTATCACAGAGAATAAAGTAGGTACCTATTTCGTTGTTTTATTTTTTCTTAGTTTATTACCGTAGATAATCAGCAAAAAGTTAATTAAAATTTAATGAAAATCAACCAGAGTAATTAATTTGTACACCCCCGGGCAGCGTGGCGCGGCAGACGAAATTTTTTACCCGACTGTGAAAGAGAGGGTTATTTTTTTCAAATTATGTAGGTATGTTTTTTTCACTGATCGGATTTTGACAAATAAGGTGTCGTTTGCTTCTTCTTGTTCACGAGAGTAGTTTGGGATGTCAATATTTAAGCTTAAGCCTTTGCATGCAGCTATTATCTGGTAGCAATTAGGCAACAAGTTTTTCAAGTTTCAAAATTTAAATACATATTATTTGTACCCTTTTTGTACTACTTAGTTATCAAAGCAAGTAAAAGTGTTAAAAACCTTCTCGCTGCTATGAACACAACCAAAATATGGGTGGTGAAATCATAGTCCGAGGATCACTGCCGCTTGACCTGAATGGTGATCACTTTTCTCTTAGATAACAGATACATAATTCCATGTTGCAAGACAAAATTATGTATCATTAAAAGCTCTGATATTTTTTAGATCTTTATATTCCCTTGCTTGCTTGCTATGGTATAAAAAAAATAATTAAAAGCTGTTTAGGAGATCTAAAAAAAAAAACATTTAAAAACAGATGTTTTTTTCATAGATCTGATGTTTTTTCATATTAAAATACTTAAATGTTTTGTAATAATTTTCAAGATAAAAATAATACAAAAAAACCAAATAATAAAAATTACCACATTTTTTATCTAATTTTTTTATTAACCCCCTTTTATGCAATTGGTTTCAAACCTGACCATTGTGGCCTGCCATCATAGATCACCAAGTAAGGTTTAAGCTTAGGTTACATTTTTATGCAATGTTATCTCCTCTACTAATACAGGCCAAAGTCTTTTAAGCTGGTTTAATACCTTGATAAAATATCTAGAAAGATAAAAAAAACTGCTCAAATAGTTATTGTTTAAAGAAGGCTCTCAACTACAGCAATGCAGATGATATTTGATTCCACTTTTATACTATTGAAATCTAAGATTCACTATTTAAAAATCTAAACAGTTAATATCTTTTGCTCTTGATCAAGTTTAACTCTGTAGTGATGCAGTTCTCAAATAAATTTTGACCATTATGCTCTGAACAAATGCCGAAAACCTATGTCAGTTTTTTGCAATAAAAATCTGAATTATTATTTTGTAGCAAAAGCTTTGAAAAAAACTAAAGATGTCATCCCGTAAAATTCATTGGGAAATTGTAGGTTGTAGTTGTAAGTAACTTCAAAATCTAAATTCAATATTTATAAGTAGTTGAATTATGTTCAGAATCTACAGGTCCACAGAATAATGGGAATAAGAAGTTATCTCAGGTCATGTTTCAAAATGTTCAATAAAAAGTTAAATTTTTCTGACAAGTTTCAATTCTACTGAATGTTGGTCAAATATTGGAACAGGCCTTAAATGACATTCAGATTGTATCATGGTCAGATCCCATCTCAGTAAGTACCATATTAAGCAAGAAAATGTTGAAGTGCGCAAACTGTTTACTTGCTGGTAAGAGGTCACTCATGCTTGCCCATGACCAAAACAACAGTGTAGGTATGTCTGGTGCAGCACTAATGTTATTAAACATATTTAGAAGTAATTTAGTATTTACATACTTAATAGTTTTTAGTCTGCTGGCTTATCATACCTGGCCATTCTTATAAGATTCTAGTTAGGTATAAATATTTAAATGTTCTAAAAATCAACATGTATAGGAGCATGAGGGCGAGGGCGAGGCATCTAATCTGATATCTCCCTCCTAGATAACATACGAATAGTTAGTGATAGTAGGTATGTACCCACGTTAGGTAATGTAAACTCACCTCTCATATAAATAAAGCTGGAAGATGATGTAGAGTTTTCACAAAAACTTTAGCTAATAAGTTTGCTATGTTTGATTGAAAAACCGCGGCTATGTACTTTTTATTAGAATAAATCGCAGATATCCGGGATGAAAATGAGCTTTGATATTTGTAATCACCGATAGTTACCAAGCAAGTTTTTCACTTTAATTATCTTGTGAAAACACATCATTGTAGATAACTGAATCAAAAGTAAACATTTAAACAAGAAAACAGCTTGTATCTTTAAAATCTTGAAGAAAATCGACGAAAATTGAATGGATTTGCTAGATTTGGTTTTTTTTATTTTATTCAGAATTCTAGCTATTGGAAAAGCAAGAAAAAATGTAAAAATTGTCAGGATTACCAACTTCTATAAAAAGTCCTTATTATTGTGCTACACGGTTGAAAGTCGGAAGGTTGGCTTCCAGCCGTCAATATATCTAGTTAAGTACACCCTTAAATAGCACACCGACCGACACGCCCGCGCCCGAGTGGGGCGGCGCCACCGCGATCCGCGGTACACTACTTTGGTCATCAACGCTTCGACCTTGTGGGAAGCGAGGTCGAGGTACCTCTTCACCCTGGCTTCAACTTCAGGAGCTACTACTCCCGAGTATCTGAGCTTTGCTCCTCTTGCCTTATAATGGCTTTGTGGAGCATTACGATTTGTGGGTTATTAGACCACTACGTTTGGATTGGTGTTCAGAGATTCTGTTGCTGTTGGGCAGGAAACAGTCCATTCTTCAGGTATCACGCAGCGCTCGTCAATCACCCTTTCTGTAATATTTAACATTTTGGGGAGATCAAGCGATACGAGACGCACCGCCAGAGTCCGTTTCTTTTCTCTTCAGCAACTATTGTAGGTAGTAATGGTGGATCAAGTCTTTATGTAGTGCTTGGTGCACTTAGGAGCTCGCGGGTTAGTGGTCGCCAGGGAGTTTGGTTATCAGGAGGTCTTGTGTGTAGCGGAGCAATGTTTTGAAGATGTTCGTGACTAGGGTTTGTTCCCGGGAATTCTCGGGAAATCGGTCGGTCTCGTACCCGGGAAATTCAGCTCGAGAAAAGTCGAGACATCGAGAAGTTTAAATAAACATTTTTACGCTTAGCTTTCTTTGTAAAACAGGCAAGAGGACCCCTAATCTGGAAACACTATACAAAGCATTAATTTCAGTCAAGCCGACTTCAACAGAAAATGAAAGGGTATTTTCCATATCGGGAAATGTGGTCAGTAAGATTAGGAGCCGGCTGTCTGATAAATCTATTAATGCTTTGGTTTATCTTAAGGCATATTTCATAAGAATTAAAAAGCAGGCTTAAAGACAGTTATATTTTTCGTATTAATAGTAGATAGATATCTCTTATTTAATTACATTAAAACTGCCAAAAATTGTGATACCATACCACCCACATAGTGAGATTAGTGAGTGGTCTTTAGTTATTATGAGAAAAATTATGATTGTTTTTAGTTAAGATGTTTGTTTTAAGCTGATTGTTAACAGAGATTTTGTTTTTTATTACAGATTAGTGAGATGAGATTAGTTATGATAAGGAGAAGAAGTATGATTGTTTTTAGTTAGCAATTTTGTTTTGAGCTGATTTTTTATTGAGAACTTGTTTTTTTTGTTAAAAATTATGTTGATTTTTTTCATGTAAAATAAACACAGTTAAATTAAAGACTTTTTTTATTAATTAAACAAAAATTTAGACGTATTTTATTTTTTCTCGACAACCCGAGAAGACCCGAGAAATCAGGCTCGAGAAGTCTCGACACCCGAGAACTAAAAAACCTCGAGAAATCGGAAACCCTATTCGTGACGGGCAGAGCACAGTGCATACCATGCAGGCATTGCGTATGTGAGCCGCGAGCGTACGTAGGTCTTGTATATGCCCACCTTTGTTCTCAGCGGTAGCTTCGAAGCAAGCACTGGGCGGAGCATTGCACGGGAAGCGCAGGTAAGTTGTAGTGCGCGCTCTACTTGAGGGTGCATGGTTAGTGATCTATCAATCTCAATGCCAAGGTAGCGGACCGAAGTTTTCCACTCCACGTCTTGGCCGCGCAGTTTGAGTGGAGGTAATGTGGCACGCCGACGGGTTACCAGAAGAGCCGCTGTTTTGCTGACGTTGACGGCAACACGCCACTTATCGAGCCAGTCTGGGAGTATGTCTAGGAGGCGTTGCATTTGGGATGAGGCTTCGGATAGGATAGAGGACGAAGCAAAATAAGCACTGTCGTCCGCGAATAATGCTAAGGTGACATCTCTTTCCCCGGTTTGGAGGTGACTCTCCAGAGTAGGAATATCATCGGTATAGAGTGCGTAGAGTGCGGGCGACAGGCAGCTGCCTTGAGGCACTCCAGCAGGGCTATTCATTAAGCTGTCATTAGTTCTCGTTATCGAATTCAATGGTCAAGACTGGGAAAAAATGACGTCACCATAGGATTTCTGTCGCTATCGGCTTCGAGGTCGGCCATTTTTTTGTCAGATTTGACGTACCATTCGATAACGAGAACTAATGACAGCTTAACAAATAGCCCCGCTGCTGCTATTGGTCTTTGTTGAGATCGGGCTTGCTCAACCGATACGAAGAAGCTTCGGTTTTTGATCCGCAGTAGCGAAACTGCAGTTTAACTGTCATCTGCCAATAAAAATATCGAGTATGTCTTATCTCGCTTTATCACATTATAGACCAGGCCTGCGTTTCTCTCCTACCAGCGAAACTGGAATGGCGGTACTGCGGCAGCGGCCGTGTGAAACTAGTATCGCGAGTAACAGCGATACATTTCGGATAAAGATACAAATAAAGAAAATCACAGATAAATAGAGCGAGATAAAACAAACACGATATTTTTCTTGACAGATGATGACAAATATACCCATAAAGTTAGAATGTTGGGGGCGACAGCCGAAAGTATCCGAGATCTGTGAATATACCACAGTTTTGCTATTTCGGATCAAGGCGTCAGTCGTCGTCGCGTCAGTGTGCTAAAGGCGTAAGCGTCTTCAAGAATCTAGCAAAAGGAGGGGTTAACGAAAGGCGAACGAACCCCTCTGCTGGCCATATAACCTTCTTGGCCATTCACGTTAAATAATACTAGGTTCCTATACGCTGTATTTGTTAACTGTGTGCATATTTTAAGATGGTTTGCGAGATTATTACTACTCGGGCCAATAAACATGACACCTGGCTTGAATGACGTTTGTGCAAAGCACAGCGTGGAATTTGATAATCTTGATCGAGAAGACGCCCTGTAATACTTGGTAATGATAAGTAATGATAAGGCTTCGCAATTAGAGGAAGAAGAAACACGGAGAACGCCGCGCGGGGCAGCGGGGGAAGCATCAAGTTCCGAGCCACGTGGCAGCCAGGTGTCAAGTTGACTCGCCCGAGTAGATAGTGTGCGTTTAGATGAATAAATTTTGTGATGCGTGTGTGCAATGTGTGTTTACCTCGTCCCCCGTCAAAAAGGGCGATGTAGTTTGTGCAAGTTCAAATATGCTCTTCAAATATCTATAACCAAGTTAATAAAAATGTCAATAGAACTGGATTAACATTGCCAGTACTTACTAAAAAGTTAGATTTACGTGCCTTTACCACCGCGAGACGCCCGCCCTTGCTAGACTGGGCTTTGATTCCCATAGGTCGGTTTAACTCTGCTATTGCATAATTAATATATATGATGCAGCGATCATAAATTATGTAGGTATTACAACACAATACATTATTAATATTGTATATTAATTGAAATATATGTAGCATTCTTTAATGGGTCTGCTACCCATGCTACACTTCGTACTTTCAGATAATATTTGAACTGGCAACGCTATTTTATACTCTATTCTATCTGTCTACAGAGTCTACACTAGTCTACACAAAAGATAGTGCCGAGAAAATTGTAATTTAGATGTAAACATTTGGGGAAAAAAAGAATTATTATATTATATACACATAACAACTTAGCCCAGCATATTCAGTGAAATCAATAACAAGGACCCCTCCAGATATGGATACCGTCGTAAAAAGTATGCTAGAAGAGGAAGAAGAAGAGCCAAAGGTGAGGGGAATGATTTAGCCTTTAGCCACCTATTGTTATGTAAACAGAGGCAATTTTCTAGCCTACGCCTTCCTCGCTAAAAGAAAATGTATGTAGCCTTAATTAAAAGAATAATCTTTCTCCCCTGATACCTGCACCGATAGCACGGACTGGGGATTAAAATTTTGTCCCCCGTTTTTATCCACCTTCCAGTCAATTTTTTATTCCTTGAAGGTGGATAAAAACGGGGGACAACATTTTTATCCCCAATCCGTGCTAAGCCTACTGGGGTAACAAATTCTCTCACAAATGTATGTAGCCTAAATTAAAAGAATGATCTTTCTTCCTTGATACCTGGGGTAAACACAACCTGGCCGGCAATCTTGCTGTAGAATGTGTCCAATCGCCTTTTTCATGTTGCATATATTTCTTTAGAAAGTTAAATCGGTTATTTCAAACCTTAGGTACCTACTATCAGTTTCTTCAAACACCTGTGTACTAACATGATGATATAATTTTTCAGGGTATGGTGCTGTTTGGTAGAGATTTGTCGAAGATACCATGTTTTCGAGAAAGTTTCATGTATGGAGTTGCTTCAGGGGTGGGAATGAGTTTGGCTGCGTTTCTGAAGACATCAAAGCCAATGTTGTCACAGCATATTGGAGTGGGAACATTCACCATTGCTACCATGGTCTATTGGTCATTCTGCAGGTTTCAATGGTCAAGACAACGTTTTGATGCTCAACTCTTACAAGATGCTTTGAAAGATAAAATAATGTATGAAGGTACAAAGGTTGAGCAGGAATTGGAACAAAAAGGTGTTTTAAAATCAGCATAGAATGTAATTAACTATCTATTGTTTTTTTAAACACCTAGATGTAAATATATTATGTTGAGCCAAAGTAATCCGGTCAATTTAGCTCTAAAACAAGGGGTTACCTTGCATTCATTCAGACAGAGCTGAAAATTGGTACGAATGTTGGGGACAGTTATTCTCGATTATCTCCTATAGAAACCGAGATAATTGCGAAAAACCGACGTTGGTTACCTCTGACCTTGAATAACTTTTTTTGCACACATGAAATTTTTGAAGACTTTTTACAGTTCTTTTATAATGGTGTCCCCAACATTCATACTAATTGAAAATTGGTACGTCCTGTATCTGATATCCGTTACCGTTATCCTGTATCCGTACGCCCTGTCCAAATTAATGCAAGGTATTCAACCTTCTAACTCTACTAACTTGACTGGATTAAAGCTTTCTAAATAAAACATTGTACCTATGTAAGATATAAACAATTGTAATTATTTCACACCAAATATTGACTTTGAATGCCTTTGTCATTTAAACATAATTGTTTACATACTAAACTAATGAATTATGTATTTAATTACTGTAGTATGAGTAAGAGTATTATTTAAAGCTGAAAAATGTTTTAGGCAATAAATTTCAGGAAGATCAATGAAGCTTTACATGTATAATGATGAGTGAGAACTGTTTAATGGCTGAAATCAGTTGAAAGTCCTTAAATCCTGTTTACCCTATATAAATTAATTAGGCAATGCTTTTAATTTAGATTCAATATTGTACCATAATTATACTATACTATTATACCACTATTGTACCATATTTATAGGTAGCTGCCTCATTTGTCATACATGACTAAATATACATACTTTGTAAACTACTGTAATTTGCATTATTATATCCAATTAATCAATCCATACAAGCTAAAAGTTTATAAAAACTGAAAACCCGACTGTTTTTTTTTTTTTTCTTTCGAAGAACATAAGTTCTTCAGTTTGGCTTCACATCAAAGATATATAGCCAGTGTCAAGTAATTGGAGAGATTATTTTATCATAAGTCAGAGTCGATAAGTCAAGTCATGCCCTTGTAAAGTAGTGGTGGTTGCGACTTTACTAGAGGCTTCTATGGAGTTTTGGAGGCAACACGAAAAGTCACGTTTTACAGCATTACACTCATTACACTATTCACCAACACTCATACACGTTCACGAGCACTTAATGGATAAAAAACTACCGTTTTTACACTTAAACACTCAAAGTTATAAAAGTTTTGTCAATTAATTTAATGCCGCCAATGCGCCATTTTTCATGTTCCCGCAAAAAAAAACCTACCCGACTGTCAAAAATCCGCCATTTTGGTAATTTATTTAAAAAACTATCTAAGGACACTTCGTTCTTCTGAGCTAAGGACACTCGAGTTATTGAGACAAATCTAACGATACCTCGATTGTCAAAATCCATCCAGCCATTTGGAAGACATGGGGTAACAGAAATTTACATTCATACATAGCACATACAAGGTACGCGCGAAAAACATAACCCTTGTCAGTCGGGTAAAAATTATAGGGATGTAGATGTGTATGATGTACCTACTTATAGTACTTAGTGCCCCAGATTCTACCGCACCGCAAAGCAGCAACATGTAAGAGTTACTTTGTTCCAGTTCAAAGGACACTAAAGGTAGTAGATAGTGACTACTGGCCTTTCGATACTGACCATCCTTATGTCTTAAAGTGGACGAGCACTATAGCAGTGTTGCACCGGCCTATGTGAAAGTCCTGTGTAGCACTGGATACGCGTGTTCTCCTAACATCAGGAGAGCGCCTATCACGTATCGCTCGTCACTTGTTTAATGCTTGTTTACCAACATAAAAAGAATACTTCTTACCAACTCACACAAACACCAAAACCACAGAACCGATTTGACTGAAATTCGGTAAGTGTGTAGTACCTATATGAGCTGGCAAAAGTTATTGCCTACTAGTGCAGTAAGGTACATGAACACAGTTATAATAAGAACGTACCAACAACATAAATTATATTTATAGGTAGGTATCTATCTACCTACCTACCCTACTACCACAGTCCACAAGGTTTTACCTAAGTACCTACCTACCTACTTTATTTATCGTTGTACAAATGGTAAAATGCAGCTTACAAGCTCTACGCTTTACGATACGCTACCTACCTACTTACGAGTAGGTAGCATATATATACCTAATAATTATACCTACCTACCAAATTAATGTTGAGAGTCGAGTCGAATCAAAAGGCGTTAGATTCATTCAATTCTGTGCTGTGCACGCAGTGATCGGAGGGCAGCAGTTCAAGTCAGTCACATCTTAGAAAGCTGACAATTATTCCAGTAATATGTTTTAAAGCCGGCTGTTTTCACAAAGTAAAAATGGTGTCTATAGAAAGCTTACTACCAAAGCACGTGCATTCAATTTTAGTGTTTTTTGTGAATGGGAAAAAGGTAAGATAATGCATAACTTATCTGCCCGCGGTATTACATTTGTGTATCAAGATAAATAGACTCCTTTTCACCTCCATAGCAACTTGGTTATCGAAACCCAATCTATGTAAGACGATCATATTAGTAGGTAGGTATCGTAGAAAATATCAGAAGTATTAGGTATGAACCTACTTAGTTACTTAGTTACCTACATTAGTTTAGCTCCTAGTACCTACTGGTTTTGTTAATGCGTCTCCTCTCCATCCAACAGGCTTTGTTACATAAACCTCAAGTTTTAACTGCTCATTGTTGCGCAATTAAATAACAAATTGTATCTCTCGTCATTACTTTTACTTTTTTAGAATCTGTTTATTTATTACTAAAGTCATTAAAAATCGAATCCCATATTTAGGTAGTAGGTAGGTAGGGTATCTCCCTATGTAGGTACAGACAACGTCATAGATAAGTACCCCCCTTGCACAAGACACCCAGCTTCAAATCCCTTCAAAAAATAGCATTAAATTATGATTTGACTGACATGGTTTTAAAAATATACTTAGGTAATGTTTTTAGAAGCCTTAACTTTTTCCTACGTTGCGGGCAAGGCGTTTTGAAGGGATTTGAAGCTGGGTGTCTTGTGCAAGGAGGATACTTATCTATGACGCTGTCTGTACGTTGATAGTAGGCTACCCCTCCTATTAACTTACTATCTTTGTTTGTCGTTTCCAGGTGATAGAACCTAAACCAGAGCCGGAGTGTACGCTGCTCTGGTACTTGCGAAACAAGCTTCAGTTGACGGGCACGAAGTATGGCTGCGGGGAAGGGGGGTGTGGCGCCTGCACTGTGATGGTGTCCAAGTTCAATCGACGTGAAGGCCGCGTCAAGTATCCTTTGCTTATTATCAACTTCAAAAGAAGATGGGTAGGAGGCGCAGTATAATGAAGACTAAAGGAGTGTAGAGTAGAGTGTAGCCATCATCATTTTGCTATTGGATTAGCAGTCGATTGCTGGTTATAGATCTCTACTACACCTGGTAGAAATTGAAAGAGCTACTCTGGAGTCTGTTGCGAGTCTTGTAAAAACCCATGTCCAGCACCAGCAGTAGACAGTAGGATGTTGGTATACGAGTAGAACGAAATCAGCAAGTATTTTGTATTAGCTAAAAATCTTATACCTGTCCCATGAAATTCTAAATTTCATATCAATTGATTGCATTGTTTTGTTTCATGTTTGAGTGTTTGATAAACACAAACTAAGTAGTAAGCTAACTTATTAGTAACATTGTACGGATCTCTTAGATCTTGACCCAAGTTCGATAAACATGAACTTCGTACATTTTTACGCAAAGGTTATTGATAAGTTCCACAATGTTGCCTTCTTTAGACCGTTGTTTGTTTTGTACGGCCCTGTTTAATTTTTTTTATGAAGTCACCGATTTCCTTGACTTCTTATTCAGACACATAGCCGTAAATGCATGCCTGACTCCAGTATGTGCCATGCACGGGCTGGCAATCACAACAGTCGAAGGCATCGGCTCAACGGAAACTAAGCTGCACCCCGTACAGGAGAGGATAGCTATAGCACACGGCTCTCAATGTGGCTTCTGTACTCCAGGCATAGTCATGTCAATGTATTCCTTACTTAGAGATAAGACCAAAATAGACTACGACGATATTGAGACAACCCTACAGGGAAACCTTTGCAGGTGTACAGGATATCGACCAATAATAGAAGGTTTCAAAACTTTCATGGAAGGATGGGAAAAACATTACACCAACGGCAATGATAAATCATTCTGTATGATGGGAAAAGATTGCTGTCGTAACAAGACTGAAGTAGAAAGTCAGTTGTTCACGAAATCTGCTTTCCGACCGTATGACCCCACTCAAGAACCAATTTTCCCACCAGAACTCAGGCTGAATCAGGAGTATGACGAATCGTTCTTACTTTTCAAAGATGAGAACGTTATGTGGATACGACCCAACAACTTACAAGAATTACTTAGGATCAAATCAGAATTTCCCTCTAGCAAAATTGTGATGGGTAATACGGAAATTGGTGTTGAAATGAAGTTTAAGAAAAAAACATACCCTGTGCTTTTGTCTCCAACATTGATCAAAGAAATGGATTTCTGTGAGGTTACCGATGAGGGCCTTGTTGTTGGCGGCGCTACAACGCTGACCGATTTACTTAGGGTTTTACAACAAAAAATAGTGAAAGATACGAGCAAATGCAAGATTTTGGAATCGATAAAGGACATGTTACATTGGTTTGCTGGCACTCAAATCCGTAACGTTGCTTCGTTAGTCGGAAACATAGTTACAGCAAGTCCTATATCGGACCTTAATCCTATTTTGATGGCGTCTTCTGCGGTCCTTAAAGTTTGCAGTCGAGAAAGAGGGTACAGGGACGTAATCATAAATGAAGATTTCTTCAAAGGCTATAGAAGCACAGCAATAGAAAACGATGAAGTCGTGTTATCTGTGTTAATTCCTTTCTCAGCAAAAAACCACTTTGTCAAAGCTTATAAACAGGCAAGACGTCGTGATGATGATATTTCGATAGTAACAGCCGCGTTCAATTTGAAATTTGATGAAAATAACGCTGTATCCTATGCTAAGCTGTGTTTCGGTGGCATGGGACCAACGACCAAATGTGCTTTAAAAACATCAAATCAACTTATCGGACGCAAATGGAATCCGGTGACATTGAAAACCACATTCGATGACTTGGCAAATGAACTGGAACTTGATATTTCTGTACCTGGAGGCATGGCTGACTATAGAAAATCATTATGTCTAAGTTTATTCTTTAGGTTTTACTTACACGTTCTGCCAAAGCTACCGAAAATTAATGGGTACATTCAGTTAGATAATGTCACTCACAGTGGAGCTGATGAAATTCCTATGGTTGAACCGACAGGGTCTCAATATTTCGAGATTCTAAACAAGGATAGAGCGATGACTGATTCGGTGGGTATACCAATACAACACGCATCAGCATTTAAGCAGGCTACCGGAGAGGCAATCTACTGTGATGACATACCGCATGTTAAAGGGGAACTCTATTTATCTCTACTGTTTAGTTTAGAAGCACACGCTGAAATTAAATCCATAGACGCTACAAAGGCTTTTGAAGTGCCTGGTGTGGTAGCATTTTTTTCAGCAGCGGATTTGGACGACGAATGCAACAAACTAGGCCCGATATTCAAAGATGAAGATATATTTGCCAAGAAACTCGTTACCAGTCGCGCTTGTGTTATAGGAGCCATTGTGGCTACTAATGAAAAGGCAGCTAGAAAAGGGAAAGACTTTGTAGTTGTTAATTACGAAAAGCGATCACCAGTTATTGTGAGTGTAGAAGATGCTATTGAACATAGTTCGTATTACGCTGGATATCCTAAAAAACTCAAAAAAGGCAATGTTGATGAAGCCTTTTCGAATTCGACTCATGTTGTGAAAGGAAAAGTTAGAAGTGGGGCACAAGAACATTTCTATCTAGAAACAATATCCGCCTATGCTGTAAGAAAAGAAGACGAATTAGAAATTATATCAACTTCACAGAATCCATCAGAAATTGCTGTAAGATTTATTTTAAGTACTTACCTAATAATTAAGTAGCATTGTTCAATCACCGGGATATTCACGTTTGGCATAGGTACATAAAGGGTTCGACATCTTTCGAATATGAATAGATATTCTATAACAGGATGAGTACGAGACGTTTTTGCAGGCGGTATACGAAATATGTCGAAACCGTTATTTGACCAGTACCTACCGAGCGCTGATTTTCCGTTAATTAGTTTAATTCTTATCCTTGTGTTTTAAATTTTCAGCATTTAGTTGCAGAAGCACTTAGAATACCTAACCATAAAGTTGTTGCTAAAGTAAAGAGGATAGGAGGTGGTTTTGGTGGAAAAGAAACGAGAACTTCCATTCTAGCAGTGCCAGTTGCGATAGCAGCTTTCAAACTGAAAAAACCGGTAAGAGCTGTCCTGGATAGAGACGAAGATATGCAGGTGACAGGGTACCGCCACCCATGCCTCATCAATTACCAAGTGGCTTTTAATGACGACGGAAAGATAACTGGCGCAAAATTTGAAGTTTACAGCAATGCTGGAAATTCTATGGATATTTCTTGCTCGGTAAGATCTGTATAAAACTCGTTCTTTGAGCATTCTCCAAGGTTTCAATAATGTAATATTTTTTGTACTTTTACAGATGATGGAAAGAGCAATCGCCCATGTAGATAACTGCTATTTCATACCGAATGTTGAGATCGATGGTTACGTTTGCAGAACCAATATGCCCTCGAATACAGCGTTCAGGGGGTTCGGAGCGCCAAAAGCGATGCTGGCTGCGGAAGACATGATAAGAAACATTGCTGAGACCTTAGGGAGACCCTATGAAGAAATAGCTAACATAAATATGTACAGGGAAGGGTCTTTGACACACTACAACCAAGAACTCACATACTGCACTTTGACCAGGTGTTGGGACGAATGCATTGAGACGTCGAAATACTGGGAACGGAAGAAAGAAGTTGAAGATTTTAATGGGTACTTATCTTATTTTCTGTTCAATCAATTTACAGAAAAAATACTTCCATGATAACTCATAGGTACATATAAGTATTCCTTTCTGTTTACAGCAAGAATAGATGGAAGAAAAAAGGCATCACTATGGTTCCAACAAAATACGGGATATCGTTCCAAGTCGACATTCTCATGCAAGCGGGCGCCTTATTACTGGTCTACAACGACGGATCAGTGTTGCTGTCAATTGGAGGCATCGAAATGGGACAAGGCCTGTTTACAAAGATGATTCAAGTAGCTTCGAAAGCGCTGGAAGTTGATTACAAGAAGATTCATATAAGTGAAATGGCTACTGATAAAGTACCCAACAGCTCCCCCACTGCGGGTAGTATTAGTTCAGACTTGTGTGGCATGGCCGTCATTGACGCTTGTAACACTCTGAAAGAGAGATTAGAGCATTATAAATTAAAAAAACCTGACGGTAAATGGGAAGACTGGATTTCATCCTCCTATGCGGATAGAGTTAGCCTATTTGCGACAGGTTTTTACGCAGCTCCTAAGATAACTTACAACCCTGAAACTAATTCGGGAAATCTATTCGAATACTTCACTTACGGAGTAGCGTGCTCTGAAGTGATCGTAGACTGCCTTACCGGTGACCACCAGGTTTTGAGGACCGATATCGTGATGGATGTTGGATCGAGCTTGAACCCCGCTATAGATATTGGGCAAATCGAAGGGGCTTTTATGCAAGGATACGGGTTTTATACGATTGAGGAGATGGTGTTTTCAGCGCGCGGTGAGGCGCTGTCACGAGGTCCCGGGGCTTACAAGATTCCTGCCTTTTCTGACATACCGAAGCAGTTCAATGTTTCGTTACTAAAAGGGGCTCCAAATCCTCGAGCGGTGTACTCTTCTAAGGTACATAGCTCCACTAATATTTAGATCCCTATTGTGTTTTTTTAAATTATGTATAAATAAGCACGCTATTTATTTGTTTTAAGGCTGTGGGAGAGCCTCCGTTGTTCTTGGCGTCGTCAATATACTTTGCTATCAGAGAAGCCATAAAATCGGCCCGACGAGATGGTGGCGTGACTGAACACTTCGAACTGAACGTGCCAGCGACTTGCGCGCGCATCAGGATGGCTTGTGAAGACGATATCACTATGCAGGTCAGATAATATAAGTACTTTGCTTGAATTTTCTAACACACAACTCGCTCACTAGAACCGAACGACAATGTAAAATAATGATGGAAACTATAATAGAGACGGCCCGCACAGTCCCGAGAGCGGCCCGCAATTCCTTTACTATTAGTAAATAGTAGTAATAAGTTGAGAATAGTACATTATGTACTTATTGTGCAAAGGCAGCGAAATAGGCAATTGCAGGTCGAGTATGAGTTTGAAGGCCGAGCCGCAGGCGAGGACTTCAATAATACGAGACAGGCAATTGCCATTTCGGCCGAGGCATATATAGTGCTTTTCTTAAAAAAATGCAAGGAAATAAAAAAGAGCCTTTTAAATAATGTTCAATACCGTTTTTAATATGAACTGTACATTTCAGCATAGAATAAATCGCTCATAATGTAGATGGCATTTTAGTTTTAGCAATTTGATTGAAGTATGCCAAAAACACTATATTTTTCTTTAGATTTAGCTGGAAGCAGGTTTTCCATCGCTAATTTAGCTTCCGATCTTAAATCTGGTGGAGTGCAGTCAATGTCCATTTCATTTTCACTTTCAGAATCATCGGAACTCATTTTATTTTTATTTTACAGTTTGTGCCGAAAACGGTTAAACGCATCTGTGGCTATACAGCCAGTACGAATACGCAATGTGTACGATAGATGAAAGAGTTCTAAATTCAAACAGCACACCGTTTCATAGGTACAACATTGCCGGCGCGCTTTTCGTTCCAAATTCAAACAGCACACCGTTTCATACAACATTGCCGGCGCGCTCTTCGTTCCAAATTCAAAGAACACGCCGGTCTACGTAAATATGATACTTCGCGTGTTCTTTATTTAAAAGTAATGACAATATTTCCGCGCATGTTGAAGAAAAAATAATTAACACTGCAGTTTTATTACATATGTTTGTTTGTATATCCGAGACTAGACAAACAAGCGTAAGTAACTACATTTTTTTTTGTTTCAGGTTAAACCAACAATAAAAGGAAACGGGCAGCCATGGAATGTGATAGCTTAAAGTTATTGAATGTCATAAGGTTTATTAGTTAACGTGTAACGCAATATCTTCGTAATACCTACTCCAATTTGTTTATGTACGTCGTTCATCTATCTATTTTTAGTTTTATCAAATTATACTTATACCTATAATAACTGTTTGCATATGGATAACATTTTTATTAACTTTTCATAATTATTGAAATACTTGAGTAATAAATATCAAATACTCAGTCATTCGATTATTTAGCTATTAATAATAATTTATAGGTTCAAAGTACTTACATAATAAATACTGAGACAAAACTTTTTTTAATTTTATTAATAGATCTACTTTTTTGATCCTAAAATACTTAACGAAAATGAATAAGTTAATAACGTAAGAATCATCTATTCATGATTTAGTTGATCACATCAATCTCCTTAATAGTTTTTTGTAATAATTAAGATAAATGTGTAAAAGTTATCATCAAATCGATAACCTCATTTAGCTACTAGTATTGTTAGATTTATTTTGTAACTATGTTACTACGAAGTATTTAAGTAAGTAAGTATACGTAGTAAGGAGGTATTATATTACAATTTACATTATTTATTTATACCTATTTACTTACACTACATAAATAATTCACTTTAACTTTGAATCACAGAGAGGTCTCGTTGATATAACTAAAATATATACATATTTTGGTAAGTAGGAATTCAAAAAACTACTTTGAATCCAAAATCTAAAAAAAAGAAATGTAAACGCATACCGAAGGAAGGGAGGCCTTTGCCCTGTGAGACGTTTCAGGCTCACAATAAATAATGTATATCTCAAAATGAGAAAATAATACCCTTAGGTACCTACACTTTCCTCAAATTTTCTATAACATACAGCTTGCTAACTAGAACCAACGACACCCATGCATTCACGTATCTATGTAATTTACCTATCAAATTTAAGGATGAAGAACGACGGGCAGGATTCCCATAGACTTCAATCATTTTAAAAAAGTAGGTTGTTAAGTACAGAAAGTAAGTAGGTACGATTAACTAAGTGTGAGGTATAATGAAACGTTGCACAAATTGTAGGTACAGTCGGCTCTGTCATTGTCTTTACACCCAGCTTACGCCAGTGATCTCCTGTGGTTAAACCACTTGTAGTTTATATTATGGGTATATCTTAAGTGGTTTCATCACATCAGTAGATTACTCACGCAGACACATGATGTATTTGTGTGAGTGGTTTAATCACAGGTGAACACCGGCGTAAGCTGGGTGTAAAGACAATTACAGAGCCGACTGTACATAGATACCCACCAACATAGCTAGTTCAAGTAGGTACCTATACCTATATAAATTCTAAAAAAGACAATTGCATCTTATCAGACTCCCTGATAGCGCAACACAAACTAGTTATTTCAATTGATTGACTGCAAACGATCAAGTGATTGAACAGAGTGCGCGGGCGCAGAGAGCGACTGTCATTATTGAAAGAAGCAGCGTTCAGCGTCAGTCAGTTCGAATACTATTTGGTGCGAGAAAGACGTGCTTTGTGAAAAAGTAAAGGAGATTACCGCCAAAAATGGGTGTGGAAAATGTGGATGAAGAGAATGGTGAAGTTGGTACTGAGCTTGTTTTCTATGTTAACGGAAAGAAGGTAATTATTTGACCGTACAATAGCTTCTAAGATAATTGTGTACGTATAAATACTTAGTGAAAACTGATAACACACTATTGCGATGATTTATGAAGGATTGTCGTATGATGGATGACACTTGAGTAGGTATTTTTATTCATTGTAGGTAAATAATGTCCTATGAAATACACAAGATGCACTTGCGCTTCTCAGACAAGTGTTTATTTTCTTTGTACTTTTTGTTCGTGTGTGGTAGACGATTGCCTTACACGAGGCCGATTAAACACACTATTATGCGACTGCAGATAATATGTGGGTGAACTAGGTATCTAACTAACCGGAACAGAATATTAAAGCTAATGGAATACGTATAAAGAACACATCTTTTATTACATTCGTTGTATTAGGTCTATGAATCGCAATTGAAAGTTTTTCTAAGACTTGGAACCAGTATTTTATTTTTCTCCAAGTGTAGGTACACTATTTGTCTCTATATGTTAAAGATTTGTTTTTTTTTCTTTACTCCAATAAAACAAAAGTCCAATTCATTGCATCATTCAGAGATCAGCAAAGATGTTTACATCAATCCGTAACTTGTAGGTCCGCACTGTCCTCTTATTGGCCCTGATAATACTGACCCTTGCCCCCTTCAGTATCCAATCCAATAATAACAATATGCTTGGAACATATTCATAAAGAATGTATTGGTTTGTCTCGAATGATCACTTTTAAAAACATCCATGCATTTACATCTTTACAAAGTACTTCTTCTTTGTTTAAAATGGGACAAATATCAATGAAAACCTAGTAAGACGCTTAAACACCAGACTATGATACCAACTTGTGCAAAGAAAAGTCTATAGTAAATAGCAGGTGGTTAATTCAATTGCGAAACCTTTGCAGGTGCTGGAACCAAACCCTGATCCAGAATGTACGCTAATGTTTTACCTCCGCAAGAAACTCCGGCTCACCGGTACAAAGTTAGGATGTGCGGAAGGCGGCTGTGGCGCTTGCACTGTCATGGTCTCTAAATACAACAGACAACAGAAAAAAGTCGTGTATCCTTTTTAAATGTCTGGGCAAAATATTAGACTTCTTACATTTTGATAGGGACTCAGCTCAACATAATGGTAAACGAAAACAACTGATAGTGAGATTCTCGACCCTTTGTTGTATTAATCGAGTTCTAGTACGTAAGTAAGTAAGTTTTATTAAAATGAAAGAGAGTCTAATGGTAAACTTTTATCGAAGCATTATACTAAAGTATCGACCTACTAGGTAAGTCTTTTACCCATATTCTTTAACTAGTATTCAGTCACCTAGCCGTCAACGCATGCCTCGCTCCCGTGTGTGCTATGCACGGCTTGGCCGTCACAACTGTCGAAGGTATCGGATCCACCAGAACCAAATTGCACCCAGTTCAAGAAAGAATTGCTAAAGCACACGGTTCCCAGTGTGGATTTTGCACACCGGGTATTGTAATGTCTATGTACACTCTTATAAGAAGTTGCAGTAAAATCAGATACGAAGACATTGAGGTCGCTTTTCAAGGAAATCTCTGCAGATGTACAGGGTACCGAGCGATTATCGAAGGATACAAGACATTCATTGAGGATTGGGAAACTCATCAGATTGTAAATGGGTCTAATGGTCATGCAAACGGCTCTAACGCTAACGGTCATGTGAATGGAAACGGTGTTTGCGCCATGGGAAAAGACTGCTGTAAAAACAAGGCTGATAAAGAAGACGACAGCGAAACAAAATACATATTTGATAAATCTACATTTTTACCGTATGACCGTAGCCAAGAGCCAATATTCCCGCCTGAATTGAAATTAAGTTCCTACTATGACGAGCAATATTTGAAATTTCAAGGTGATAAAGTAACATGGTACCGCCCCACTGAACTACATACAGTTCTGAAACTAAAGGAGCAATTCCCTAATGCTAAAATAGTCGTAGGAAATACGGAGATTGGGGTCGAAGTCAAATTCAAGCATTGCGTATACCCAGTGATAATAATGCCAAATTGCGTGCCGGAGATGAATTCAGTTATAGAAAATGAAACTGGATTCACGATTGGTGCTAGCGTTACTCTTATGGAATTACAAAACACGTTCCAAAAGTATATCCAAACACTACCTAATTATAAGACAAGGACGTTAGTCACTATAGACAACATGTTAAACTGGTTTGCCGGAAAGCAGATAAGAAATGTAGCCGCTATTGGTGGCAACATTATGACGGGCAGTCCGATATCAGATCTCAACCCAATTTTAATGGCTTTGAAAGTAAAACTCAACCTTCTCAGCAAACAGAGCGGACATCGTTCTGTGCTCATGGATGAAACATTCTTCACGGGCTACAGAAAAAATGTAGTAAAACCAGATGAAATTTTGCTGTCCATTGAAATTCCCTTTTCAACAAGATATCAATATGTTAAAGCTTACAAACAAGCTAAGCGGAGAGAAGATGATATTTCTATAGTAACTGCTGCCATAAATGTGGAGTTTGAAGAACAAACCAATATTATTCGTTACATAAATATGGCTTTTGGTGGTATGGCACCAGTGACTAAAATAGCTACAAATACTAGCAAATCCTTGATAGGGATGAAATGGGAGGAGAGCATGGTGGACAAAGCATTTGATTACATGATCGAGGAGTTGCCGTTAAGTCCTTCAGCTCCAGGAGGTAATATAAGTTTCCGGAGAGCTCTCACAATGAGTTTATTCCTAAAGGCTTACTTAAAGATCAGCAAGGAAATGAGCAAAGATTACATTCGCGAAGATCTTATCTTACCATATCACAGTAGCGGCTCAGAACAATTTCACGGAGTCATGCCAAAGAGTTCGCAATATTTCGAGCTGGTGGGAGACCAGCAACTCAAGAGTGATATGGTCGGGAGACCAGTGCAACACGCTTCTGCGTTTAAGCAGGCAACTGGCGAAGCCATTTATTGCGACGACATGCCAACTGCAGAAGGTGAACTGTACTTGGCTTACGTTCTTAGTACAAAAGCGCACGCAAAAATACTTAGCGTTGATCCTAAGGCAGCTTTAGAACAACCCGGTGTGGTGGCATTTTTCTCAGCAAAAGATCTTACTCCCGAACAAAACGCTACGGGTGCTATCTTTCACGATGAGGAATTATTTGCCACTGAAAAAGTAGTTAGCCAGGGGCAAACCATTGCAGTGATAGTGGCTGAAGATCAAGCCACTGCACAAGCAGCAGCGAGAATGGTGAAAATTGAATACGAAGACATCCATCCAATCATCGTCACCATGGAAGATGCTATAAAACATAATTCTTTTTATCCGCAATTTCCGAAGACTATACAAAAAGGAGATGTGCAATCTACTTTTGAGGATAAGGATAACATTATAATTGAAGGCCAATGCCGAATGGGCGGGCAGGAGCATTTCTATCTTGAAACTCACGCTGCATTTGCGATTCCCAAAAAAGAAGATGACGAGCTTGAACTTTTTATTTCAAGCCAGCATCCTACTGAAATTGCGGTAAAATATATTTTTTCTATGTGTAGCGTAAGCTACTGAGTAGGTATTTTATTGAAAACAGCTATTGAGTATTTTTTTTATTATTTTAGAAATTGGTCAGCCATGTCATCCACGTTCCAATGAACAAAATCATTGCTCGCGTGAAGCGCTTAGGAGGTGGATTTGGAGGCAAAGAGTCCCGAGGTTTACTGGTAGCATTACCGGTAGCTTTGGCTGCTCACAAACTGAACCGACCAGTTCGGTGTATGCTCGACCGAGATGAAGACATGCAAATGACTGGGACAAGACATCCTTTCTTGGTCAAATATAAAATGGCGATTGACAGCGAGGGAAGGATAAAAGGGGCTGATGTAAACATTTACAATAACGGAGGCTACTCTATGGATTTGTCTGGTCCGGTATGTGCTTTCATATACAACTAAGATTGTTTAGTAGGTAGTTTATGAACTAATTGAAATTGTCATTTGCAGGTTGTGGAAAGAGCTATGTTCCATTACGAAAATGCATATTACATTCCTCATGCTAAGGTAACTGGTCATGTTTGCAAAACCAATCTACCTTCGAATACAGCGTTCAGAGGTTTTGGCGGACCTCAAGGAATGTTCGGTGCAGAGAGTATGATACAAGACATTGCTTCAAAATTAGGGAAGACTCCGGAAGAGATTAGGCAAATAAACTTGTACAAAGAGAATTTGACAACGCATTACGGACAAGTCTTGGAACATTGCACTATGCAGAGGTGTTGGGACGAATGTTTAGATAAAGGTAACTTTACTGAAAGGAAACGACACATCGCGGAGTTCAACAAGTAAGTTTAGCCTTCATTGCGTGATAATGGTGATTGTTCTTAGTTTATTCTGTGAAATAAAACATAAATATTGATTTCAGACAACACAGATGGCGTAAGCGTGGAATATCTGTTATTCCAACGAAATTCGGTATCGCATTCACGGAAAAGTTCTTGAACCAAGCCGGTGCGTTGGTGCATATTTATATGGACGGATCTGTGCTGCTTTCTCATGGAGGCACTGAGATGGGCCAGGGACTACACACAAAAATGTTGCAAGTTGCTTCGCGTACTCTGGGCGTGGATATATCTAAGATTCATATAAGCGAAACGTCGACCGACAAAGTGCCCAACACATCGGCAACGGCCGCCAGTGCAGGTTCTGATCTCAACGGAATGGCGGTTCTGCATGCTTGTGAAACTCTAGACAAAAGGCTACAACCCTATAAAGAGAAGAACCCGAAAGGCAAATGGGAAGACTGGATTACGGCAGCATATTTCGACCGTTGCGGTCTCTCGGCTACAGGGTTCTACGCCACGCCTGATATAGGCTACGATTTCAAGAACAATATAGGGAAACCTTTCAACTACTTCACTTACGGAGTCGCTTGCACTGAAGTAGAAATAGACTGCTTGAGCGGCGACCATCAAGTGATAAGAACTGATATCGTCATGGATCTCGGCGAAAGTTTGAATCCCGCCATAGATATTGGTCAAATAGAAGGTGCTTTCATGCAGGGTTACGGTCTGTTTACGATGGAGGAGCTGATATACTCGCCCACTGGGACGTTGTTTTCGAGAGGACCTGGTGCTTACAAAATACCTGGATTTGGAGACATACCGCTGGAATTTAACGTGTCTCTATTAAAGGGTGCTCCCAACGTCAGAGCTGTGTATTCATCTAAGGTAAATAAAGGGTTTGTTTAGTTAAAACTTTGGGCCCTGTTGTTAACTTACACAAATGTTAATGTTGTTTTAGGCCGTTGGTGAACCACCTCTGTTCTTGGCATCATCGGCGTTTTTCGCAATAAAAGAGGCTATTCGCGCCGCACGCGCTGACTCGGGCGCTTCTCTGGACTTTAGATTCGACGCTCCCGCAACCTCTGCGAGGATACGAATGGCTTGCGAAGACCATATCACGAAGAAGGTAAACTATAAACTTATTTTCTTCAAAAGTACGAATCAAAATCATTCCTCAAAGTCAAAGGGTTATCTGTAAGTATTTAGAATGTTTAAACGCCGCCCGTCACATATTGCCTTATTTAATCGATACGGCCTTATTAAATAGTTTATAAATGCATAATGTGACATTGTACCTTTGGTTCTAGCTCGATGAACCGGATCCGAGCAGTTTCGTGCCTTGGAATGTGGCTCCATAACCCTCCACGGTCCACTCAATTTACCAATGAAAGGGCTAAAATGAACAATATTGCTAGATATTATTGATTACCTACGTGTTTTTGTAATCGAGCTAGCAAGAGGCTAACTATGTTATGACCTTTACTTATTTAATGAAGGAGATATGTTGTATACAAATGCCTTCTTATCTAAGATAGGTTGGCTTTCAAAGTATATTTAGCTTTGTTTTTTCATGCCCTAATAGAACACTTGTAATGATTTAATCATAGTCTTGTTTTCATAGGAGGTATGTATGTACTAACTATGTATGTTGTATATAAGTATAAAAAACGTACCAAATTAAGATAAAATTATTTATTTTAAACCATAATAAGTAATTAATTACCTAATGATACTATAATACATTTAACTGACTAAAAAATAACATAGTTTTCAATAAGTTATAGAAACTGCTTGGGACGAATATAAGTAATTTTATAAGTAATCTACATACATATTATCAGTACCCATATAAATATAATATAAGTTATATACCATCAAGAAAAAAAAAATCAAAGTCAAAACTATGCATGAGAAAAATACTTTATAATACCATAGATAATACGAATAAATTAATAATAATAAATTAATTGGGGTTTATAAAATATAAATACAAAAAGTTCAAACTTCATATCGGAAAGTAATAAATATTAAGATAAAAAGAGATTTGACTATAGTATAATAAATAATGTTTGTTATATTATTAAAAAAATTAAAATTCTTACATCAAAATTGAACTTTAATAATTATTGCGTATAAATCCTTCACAAATTTAACTGAATCTTCGCACTATTTCGTCACAAATAGGTCTAATTTTTAAGTAATCATGTAATCACAATGTTAGGCACTTTTATAAATCTTGATGCTTTGATAAAAAATGCTATATTTTCTAAATAAATAAACATATTGAATTATCCTATTTGACGCAAAATAGACGTATTTAATAAAAAATAATAATAATAATAATAATAAAATGCATAAATAAATAATTAAAATAAAATCTAGGAACATCTTCATATGTATTTTTTTTTGCAACGTATTAACGAGCCAGTTCCATATTTATTAATGTTAATCTAATTTTTATTCATCCATCATATGCAATACGAACTTATATTCCAACCATTTTTGGCGTTTTAGATCATTCAATTTTAATTTAATAAGATTTACCTATATTTTTGAGTGACTTTTCCGATTCTGAGGAACCCGATCCGGAACTATTTCCTGTAAAGAAAAAAATATTTAGGTAACGAAAATCACGTATTAAGAAATATGTTATTACAACTCAGTCGAATTAACATGTCACCTGGCTATATGACGTTTGTGCAAAGTACAGTGTGGAATTGGATAATCTTGGTAGAGAAGAGGACGTGGGATACTTGGTGATGATAAGGCTTCGCAATAAGAGGAAGAAGATACACGGAGGGCGCCGCGCGGGGCCGCGGGGGAAGCATCGAGTTCCGAGCCAGGTGTCATGTTAATTCCACCGAGTCATACATATTTTGTACAGTCAGCATCAATATATTAATATGGTGTATATCGATTTTGTGTGTGGTCATCGACTTGATGCTGACCGTACTAGCTGTAGCCCGCGGCTTCGCTTGTGTGGTATCGGTATAAAAAGTAGGCATGTTTCGGCGGCGTCCCCTGCAGGATGCCGTCTAGATGGGTACCAACACAGTGCCAGATATTCCGCCGCAAAGCAGTTAAGTGTAAGCATTACTGTGTTCCGGTTTGAAGAGCACTGTAGCTAGTGAAATTACTGAGCTTTCGAGACTGTCCATCAAAATGTTTCATTGAGAACGAGGGCATTGTTACACCGGCATATGTGAATCAAAGTCCTGTGTAGCACTGTTCTGGTCATGAACATATTGTGTGACCATCAGAAGAGCGCACAGTTCGTCTCGTCAAATGTTTACGGAAAAAAAAAGTGTTTTTCCAGCATATCAACTAAAAAAACAAATATATACTGTTTTAATTTAATAGACTTCTTGGTCGAATTAGACCACCTTGTATAGTGAAAACATATTATCTATTTTCATCTATTTTACTAACTTAAGATACAATTTAAAAAAATCAAGCTATGCACGAGAACGTCACAAAATGGCCACAGCCACAAGTGCGCTAGTTAAACAATCTGTCTTATCAACACCACTACATTGATATGACATTATCATTTTATCTCTGTATCAAATAACAGCAGTTTGCATAGGATTGACAATGGAGACATATGGAAAGTAAGAACGAACAGTAATTCCTAGATCACACGTACCGAGTACTTGGCCGATACAGTGCTCTCGGTCGAGTACTCGGTACGTATAAACATAGCGCCGAGTGCTCGGCTGTGCGAGTGATGGAAGCTTTCACTGTGTCGTCCGAGTAACATTTTACTGTCTCGGCCGAACCTTAACTTCTTTATATTGGAACTATCTGTTAGTCGATTGATTCAGGCGTTACTTTGCGGAAATCCATAAATATTAATAAATAGTATAAATATCTATAGTAATAATTCCGCTTAACTTCCAACAAAGGTTCCAATTAACTTATTGGAATTAAGTTAATTGGAACCTTTGTTGGAAGTTAAGCGGAATTATTACTATATATATTTATACTATTTATTAATATTTATAGATTTTTATGGACTCTAGTTTAAGATTTTTTGTATCTAATTCAAAGCGCCGAAAACAGAGAACCCAACCCAAGACGTGTTTCGCCTCTACACGAGGCATCCTCAGGAGATGTTGACTCGCCGAAATCCGAAACTTGAGTACTCAAGTTTCGGATTCAAAAAATCTTAAACTAGAGTTAGGTTAATTGAAACCTTTGTTGGAAGTTAAGCGGATTTTTTTTTAATGCGAGGTATAGGCAAGCATTTTACCACAACCTCACCTGATGGTAAGTGACGGTGTGGTATTACTATATATATTTATACTATTAATCATATCTGTTAGTCTGTAGTATTACTTGAATGTCTCGAGTATCTGCGCCGGCGCGGGGTCCGTGACGGGCTGTCAGAGTTGTATTCGGTCTCTGTGTCAGGCGGGGGGCCGTTTCTGGTCCGCGAATTGCGTCCTGGCTCGTACCTGCGTAGATTAGGGTGATTGAGTACTTGCAGCGTCGCCAATGAGAATGAATATAATCAAGGTTATATATATTTTATACAAAAATTGTATAAAATTGTCAATAAGATAGTACAACCGACTTCAATTGGACTGTTCTAGTGACCGTTAATACCACTGAAAAGTCACAGGGAAGCAAAATACTCAATTTCGTTTATTTAGACGTCATATTTTCTTCAGTTCTTTTAATATAAAAACTAAACTACTGAACCGATTTTAATGAAATTTGTATGGGACCAATCTGATTATATTAATATTTTTTCAAATTGGTTTATAAACAACAAAGTTCTGAGGTATCAAACATAAAAAAAAACATTCAACCGAATTGAGAACTTCCTGCTTTTTCCAAGTCGGTTGAAAAGTGACAAGACTTGGTCCCATCGCCATACTGCCGTAGCTGCGCACTAGCTCGTCGCTATGAGCTTTCCTGATTCTAAGTTATGAAGCTAGCCCATGACCAAAACAGTGCTAGGCAGAAGAAAATCAGTTCCTTAAACCGCTACTACGTAAAAATATTATTAATAATAAGTATATGTATAAAAAATCTATCAGTTGTCCGAATTTAAAAAAAAAAAGTAATAATTTTATTGATGAAAACCACATGAAACATAAATTAACAAAAAAAGGTCAGAGTAACAGAGTACTCCATCAATGGGGGCCTAGCTCAGCTTTCATGCTGCAGCGTACTGGCAGCACGCTGCAGCGCTGGTGTTCTGCTAGACCCCAGTGGCGACGACACGGAACGTATAAAAAACCAAAAACTAAAACTAAAACTATTAAAATAAGACAAGAAAACATTATTTAAGACTAATTTTACAATTGTCTTACTGGCAACATTACCTATTTATGCAAGATCACCCAATTGGGTCATTTAAATTTTTAGCCATAGACAAGGCTAGAGTGATTTTAGCAATCATCCAATGGCATACATGGCATACTGCAATTCGATGAATCAAGTATCCTATACGATAAAACGATATCAATGCACTGTTTACCCACTCTAGTTACAGGCAATTTTTATTCTCGATTTAAATAAAAGCGACCATTTTATGTATACCTTAGTTTTTAAATAGTTAAAGCATAAACTCTTTTTCTTTCTATCTTTGATTCCCACAATACAAGCGCTGCTTAGTTTGGGCCTAGATAACGTTGTGAGAAATGTCTGAACATTAATTGATTGATTACCTCTCCCGCGATCGTCTCCTAGAGCGTGGCGAGTACGGCGAGCGACGCGAGTACCGACTGTCGGGCGAGTACTGGACGGTCTCTGGCGAGTATCGACTTTCAGGCGAGTATCGGCTTTCGGGCGAGTATCGACTTTCGGGCGAGTAGCGGCTATCGGGCGAGTAGCGACGATCTCCGTATCTGGAATAATGGTTATAATACATCTTTGCCTCTAATAACATCAAAGTATAAATGTAATAAATGGTTTATTTGTTTCATTCTTCTTCTTATCGTGTCACTAGTTCCTTCAAACCAGTGTGGTGAAAGGGATTCAAGTACGGCTCGAAGAGGCTTCTTTCGTGCACTCGACACAATATGTTTTCGAAATTTAGGTTCTAAGACATGCCGGTTTCCTCACGATGTTTTCCTTCACCGTTGCGAGAACGTGGGATGCATACATAGTTTTTTCTAGCATGACTGCCACCGGGATTCGAACCCGCGACCATCAGATACAAGGTAAGGACCTTATCCACACGGCCACCACGTCCTCATTGGTTTCATTAAATATGGGTGTTTTCTACTAAAATGAACTTTATGGCATTGTACTAAGGATTGGTTTACCTCGGTGGGTGTGGCGAGGGCAATCGGCCAAGAGGCGGCGGTCGCGGCAGCGGAGGCAGCAATGGAGGCAGGAATGCGAGCGGTGGTAATGGGGGCGGAATAACTCCGCTGTCTGTTACTTCTAGAGGCGACGATACTTCTAAAACAAAATAAAATATATTACAGGATTTAATGGAGATTGGTCATAAAAATGAGTAGAAACTATTCTACTTGGGTTTCCTTTGCGTTCACTTGGAGGTATACGGTATACCACAATAGTTGAAGCATGAATAAAATTGAATTCTATTCTGATAATAACTATGTTCGCGATTCTTTTTGGGCACTGATCAAAGAAGTCGCGCTGGCTACGCGGAATGAACCCTTATATCCACTGTACTGAAGCTTATTATCTATCGAATAGAGTACTATGTACAATACATACTATGATGAGGTGATACAGCGCCATCAGCCGCTGAGAGCGATGCCAGTTTCCTCCTTAGCGTAGCTGCCTCGTCCCTGGCCGCGTCTGCCTCGCGCCGCGCCGACCTCGCCTCGAGCCATGCGGAATGAGCTCTGGTTTCCACTTCGCTAATAGCGGTGCGTCGACTTGACTCTTGTTCTGCTAACTCTAGGGTTAGCGCATCGCATTTCTCTCTGAAACAAATGTAGATCATTTTAGAAAAGACCGATCGAGGACAATGTGAGTTCGACTTAATAAAAAGAAAAATAGCGGGCGGTTTGATGTATGACCGATTATTAGATAAAAGCACAGTGTACTAAGATATACACAAATAAAAGTAATTTTAGGGAGAATAAAACAGGTACAAAATCATTCAATAAACTTACTTGAATCTCTGCACTTCCTGTTGCAACAGCTCTATTTTCTCTACTGTACTTGCTGACTCGCCTTGTTTGCTAAGCCAAAGTGACTCCTTAGTACTCAGTTCCCTGAAACATTATTTAGTATCAAACAAGCTCAGCATACGATGAAGAAAACTGTTTTTCTAAAGGCAACCGCTAGGTTATGGTTTAACCTCCTAGTTTGACCTGTTTTGAGTGTAATATTATAGTAAGACGTACTTTAGTAGTTCTCCTTCTCGTTCTTGGAAGTATTTGCCGAGGACCTCTAATCTTGTGATAGCCTCTGTCGCTTGTTGGCTAGTAGTTCGGAAGGACTCTTGTGTGGTTTGGAGTTCGTCGCTGAGACGCTTTCTTTCTGCTAGTTCCACCTACAAGAATTATACAGGATGGTTAAAAAACTATTCTCCAAGTATTTATCTAAGTATTAGAACCATTATTATCAGTCACAAGACAGCAATTAGGGTTTTCGATTCACCAGTTATGTAGTTTCTACGGTGCATGCGTGGCATAAAAGATCCCCATAACACCAAATAGAATTAACAAATCTAGAAGCACTTGGACTAGGTGTAATAATTCCTCTTACCTCATATTTTTTAGATAATGAATTCCTCTCTTCTAGAGCCTTAGATAGTTTGGCTTTGATTTCGGTGTGGTCAATCAGTGAAGACACGTCGACATTACCTCCGGCACCACTCTTCATCTCCTTCATGGCATCCTAAAGTAATATAATTAAATACTTAACAACAACAAATACGTTAAATTTTCAAACAGTTCATAAATTATCCATAAACTGTTCTTTAAATTTATATATTTACTATTTGATACCCGCAACTTCTTTTGCATTGCAAATAAACCAAATTCCTTTCTTAGTTTGCGCCTACACTTCTGTCAAGAAACACATACCCCCGAAATTTCAAGTCTCTACGTACAGTGGTATAGCTTGTGCATTGTCTGTCAGTCAGTCAGTCAGGACCTTTTTTGTATATTGATAAGTGGTAGCCCACGTTTACGGGATAATTGTTAGTTAGTTCTTATTCAATTCGCAACCAGCTAGTTCAGTTCTTGATCTGCCCAACGCAGCTAACGTAAAACATACTTACTTTCAATGCTGTGATTTCATGTTTTTGTAGTTCTATAGTATTTTTAGCCTCTGCCAGTTGGTTAGTAATTTCATCAAGTTGCTTCTTATATTTTTTGGATTCTTCTAACGCGGTTTCAGCTGATACATACTTAAGCTGATAACTGTCTCTATCTCTACTAACTGTTATCAATTCCTCTTCAAATGCTTGGATTTTGCCTGGAAAATAATCAAATTATGTACTTTATCTTGACAGTGTTCATAATGAGGCCAGCATTAAATAACCTTTAACCCCGAAGCAGCTTGTATGTACCCTAGTACTTATGTTCTATGTAATCTAACTAGATTGAGTTTCAATATTTAGTTTCAAATTGTAAATGATGACAAGAGTAAAATTATTTCACAATTGTTTATCTTCCACACGTCGTGCGTGCCTATAAGTAGGTTGATCTTTCTACTACAATATTCACTGTCATTGACTATATTTTATATCACGTAAGACATCCATAAACGTGATTTCACAACGAAATGGCAGCCCTCGTGTCGGGGCATTAGTGAAAATAAGTATTTTATTATGTTAACCAGTGATTGATGAGACAAACAAATTTACTCTAATAATGGTTGAAAGATGTCGCACCTACCCATGACCAAAATATTAGAGACACAGAGTTTTGAATTCAAAACTAAAATTAACCATTCAATTCCGCTATTTGCTTTTCAAAATAGGCTTTCTTATCCTACCGCAACCTTAGAGTATTCTCCACCTCACAAGGAGTTTTGTTTAGCTACCTCAAAAGATTATTATTGTCGTCCATACTTCCGTAGACACACGTTTTAGGCCTTCATGAGATCAAAATGGAGCATATCTATTCCTGTTGAACAATAATAGTAAAATACTTACCATTCAATTCCGCTATTTGTTCCTCAAAGTTGGCTCTTTCCCCCCACAGCTCACTGAGAGTATTCTCCACCTCACTAAGAGTGTTCTGTAGCTCCCCTGCGGTGTTCTCAGATACCCGCAACAGTTTTTCATTATCGTCCAAAGAGTTCCGAAGCCGCGCATTCTGAGCTTTATGCTCGTTGATTTCCTCTTTCAAAGAAAGTACCATATCGTCCATGCCAAAGGAACTGTCTTCGATACCGGCTAACTTGGTCTTGGTAGTGGTAAGCTCCTCTTTGAGGATCTCACACTCCTGAAATAAATGTCAATGTGAATTTTTAAACTGACGGCCCAAATTAGACTTTGATTCGTGATGATTGACGAAATTGCGAAACTACAGAAAGTCAAAAACATCATACCTAAATACTAAGGCTAAATAGTGATTTGAATAAACTAGTATCATGAAAAACAAACTTCATCAAACTGGTTTACTTTTCATTTAGAAATGACTGTATAAACTGTCGGTTCAGATTATATCAAAAGTTGGATTCGAAGTCATGAAAGTAGAAAGCTTACAGGCAGCTTGATGCTAGAGGAGAATAAAGGGATAATAAATAATACACACCTTAGTTGAAAACAGTAATTCTCTTTGCAGTGAATTAATGTTTCCAATAAGTTGGCTATCCTGCCTTTTACTGTCAATATAGTAGTATCCTAGAGTGAAGAGGAGTACTGAGGAGGCCGTGGTGACGAGAAAAGTCAGGAGACGGTTGCCTTTCCCATTAGATTTTCCATCACAGAATTCATTGGTAAAACAAGTTTCACCTGAAACAAAATTAAGTGAGTATGTAGTTCATCAAAACACATTTAACACTAATATTATAATATGCAAGACATTTACACCTTCAAACAGATAGCCCTCCAAATTTCATGTCTCTAGTGATATACTGGTTTAGGCTGTGGCTGGCCTGTCAGTCAGTTGATACAAGGATGGGTAATACAAAGATGTTTGCAACTAGTATAGTGAAGCTGCTAAACTGATGCAGTGGAGCTGCGGGCAGTACTACATACTTTTTTGTAATAAGTACTTGTAATTAACAAATAATAGATAAAACAAGTTAGTGCAAAATATGCATGTATGAGAGAGTAGTTCAGTTTATGTAACAACCACTTCTAGATAAATCTCGTTCTGAATATTGTATTGATAAGAACAAAGAAATTTGTGATGTAAGCTTACATGTAAAAAAGATTTTGTTTCACACAGTATTAAAAACAAAATCCATGACCCGAGCCTTTGTTTAAATGTAATGAAGCTAATGTAAGATGAACTCACCTTGAGACGGGAATAATGCTTTGATGTCATTATTGACTCCCATAACTGAATAGTAGGTTGACATAAGGTAACTCATTATTGAAAATCCTTCTGATTCTTCCATCTTTACTTCATCGAAAGTAGGCATCTCATCTGTGTTAAACAGACTGGGCGGGGCTTCTGTAGTAGATGGCCAAATGTCTGATAAAGTTGAGAACATGCTAGAAATAAAACCTTCACCATCCTCTTGTGTTGTTGTAGTTTCAGTATTTTCATCTTGATGTGGAGCATTTGTTGATGTGGGAATATCCTCTGAGGGACTTTTTTGTTCTGGTGTAGGAAGTTCGGTTGTGTAATCATAGTTTTCAGCAGGTGGAGCTTTAGTTGTATAATCATAGGATTCAGCAGGCGGAGGTTTAGTTGTGTAATCATAGGATTCAGCAGGCGGAGGTTTAGTTGTGTAATCATAGGATTCAGCAGGCGGAGGTTTAGTGGTGTAATCATAGGTTTCAGCAGGTGGAGCTTTAGTTGTGTAATCATAGGATTCAGCAGGTGAAGGTTTAGTTGTGTAATCATAGGTTTCAGCAGGCGGAGGTTTAGTTGTGTATTCATAGGTTTCAGCAGGTGGAGGTTTAGTGATGTATTCATAGGTTTCAGCAGCTGTTGGTTCATTTTCTTGTTTATGCAATGTATTCTCGGTTGTTTCTTGTGAATAATAATTGTAATTGTTTGGGTCAGAAATGACTGCTTGTGAATCGGTGCTAAAAACCGGTGGCAATGTTTCTAAGGTAGATGGAACTTGTTCCTGAAATGGGGTTGGTTCACTAGATGTTGTCATTTGAACCTCGGGTACTTGAACCTCAGGTATAGCATTAGGTACTGGTGCATGATTGGTTGATATTGGTACAGTATGAGTTTGCAATGGAGCTGCGATTGGTTGAATGTTTTCTGGTGCATTTAGTTCAGATATTGTGTCTACATCATTTTGTGGTTGTTCAAGATTTTCACCTTTTTCTTCACTAATTTTATTGTTTAAAATCACACTATCAGTTATTTGAGAAAAAAAAATATGAAGATTTTTATCTGTTCCTTCATTCAGAGGGTCATCAGCATTTTCATTTGTTTGTTCATCAGTTACTTTGAATGGGGTCTCTTTTTCAGCAATGACAAGTGATTGAGGATTGTTTGGTTCAATAATACTATCTCTTTTAGAATTTTCGTTTATTCCTTCATTATCTTCAGTGATAATGGCCTCTTCCCCAGCATTTAAATTTTCATCTATTTGATCATTTCCTTTCACCTCAGCAGGTAATGCATCATCTACTACATTGATTTCATTTATTTGAATTCCATTAGCATTCAGAGTGTTTGTGATACCTTGATTTTCTTCTTCAGATTCTATACCTACTTGCTTGGGATTTTGACTATTATTGTCATAAACATTTTGTGTTTCAGATGATTTTGGTACCACATCTTTATCTAAACTAGGTAAAGAAGTATTTGATTCATTGCTATCAATAGATTCTGGTTCATTTAGAGCACTTTGTACATAGTTCCGGTCAGGCACTTTAATATTTTTGCTAGAACTAAAATCATTAGGAGCAACAGTCTCAGCAAATATGTTATTTGTTGGAAGCACTTGTTTGATTTTATCTATTACTTCATTTTCAGTTGATGAAGTTTCGACAGGGGTATCACTATTTTGGTTTTGTTCATTGGCAGTTTTTCCTGTTTCAGCTGCATCTGTACTACTGCCAGTAGAAGCACTATTGGCACTGTTTAAGTTGGTGGCAGCATCCATTTTTATCTCCTCATCTGCTTTAGCAGTTTCCTCATTTAAGACCAAGGTAGGAGTAGTTGTCTTAGGTGTTGTCACTGAGCTCTCAGTGGAGCTATCTTGTTCCTGCAAGGAATTGGCTTCTGTGGTGTATATTGTTGTTCCTTCAATGACTTCATGGGGTTGTTGAACTTTATCTGGCTGTACATTAGGGCCCTGTTTTAATTTCTTTATACCTTCAGTAAGAATGGTAACTTGAGGATTCTTGTCATACAACTTAGTTTCTCTTAGAAATTTTTTGTTCACAAAACCTGAATTTCCGTTGATAATAGCATACCACAAATCAGAGTTAGTACCAGCTGATTTCATGTACACAACAGCATCAGCATTAGCACGAAAGGAAATAAGGTCTGCATCAGCACTATTATAATTAAGCAATGTCTTCGCTTTAGATATAGGCTCTGAAAGGTATAAAACATAAATTAGTAAAATGAGAAAGTTATCTTATAATTCCACTACACATTCAGCAACCATACTTACCGCTGCATTCTTCATTTACACAATAAACTTTGTCAGGAAGCCTACATTGTGATAATGCTACATGTAACATAAATAAAATAACTTTATACACAAACATCTTTGCATTTTTAGTGAATTAATATAAAATATTTCCGAAAATTCACAAGGCAGGCCACATCATCTGTCAAGCAAGTCGATCGTTCGTTCGTTACGTATTTACGCAGAAGCAAAACGATCGTTACGTATAATATTGTCGAGACGACGAAAGTACTATCGTGTAACGGAACGTTTGAAGAATAAAGTGCGTTCGGAAACTGTTATTACACGGATGAATAGAGAAGAAGGAGTCCACAAGAATCATTGGAAATATTAAAATAGAGTAGGTTAGGTATTATTCATACTGACTGATATACTTCGGGGGCATGACTTGACACAATTTTTTTGGACGACTCTGACCATAGCCTGACTGATAACAACATTTTACTTATTTTAACCGTATGAAATACCTACCTACAATAAATAAACTAAATTAGAAACGTATGATGATAGGGTTGACATTGAGTTATGGTTTTATAACTTTATTTCCCGATGGGCAAAAAATATTTAAAAAAAAACACTAATATCTGTCAGCTGTCATCAAAGCTGTCATCAACCCATTTCAAAAAACATATGCAAAATCCACTAAAAATCGTAAATAAAAATGGATTCTAGTTCCCGTGTGTCGCTTATAGATTTATCCGCACAGTTTCCATTTGAGATTGGTATGGCTTTAAACTTCTACTTTGATTTTAGTTTTATATATGCTACTCTTGCTGGTTTGCTTCGAATTATCGACTAATGCACGCCCACCCGATTCAACGCAACGCAATGCAACGCGACGTAAGTTTGCTTCACAAAGGTAGGTAAGTTTTTTGACAAACCAAATGTAGGTAGGTAGGTACTTGACTAAGTAAGTTCCTAGTCTAACTGCATAACTACTTACTACTACTACTTAAAAATGTAAGAAAAGTACAACAAATAAAAGTACTAAGTACCTAAGTACTTCCAAAGAAAACTTCTTGCTAAATTAAATCTTAAGACCTATCGACATATTGGCCCATCAGAAGGAAATAATGAGGACATAGGTAATACGTAGGTACTTTATACATACCTACAGCGAATTCGATACCCGCTGCATACCTACTACTAATGCATTTTTTCAATGAAAAGAAGTACCTACCTAGGTATCTCGTACCTATCTCATCATAAAATTATTTTTGGTCTCAGATGACGCGATGAAGAAAGAAATATGTTTTGGGGAAACACTTCTCATTAGTTGCGGACATTATGATGGCGACATCGGTGACGACTCTTCAGACTCTGAATGGTCCTGCCACGATACCACAGAAACCAATGCTTCACAAGAAGTCAAAGAAGACGGTCCGTTCGAAATAAAGGACAAAGTCGAAGAAGAAGCCAACGATGAAAAGGTGGAAGAGGAAGAGAACGACTTTCACTTTTATTTTTTTCCTGATTGTACAAAAACACCTCTTTCTGAAGACAGCAAGGCAAGTCTCATTATGGTAGACGGCATGCCAAAAATTAACCCTGTTGCAAAAGGTCAAATATTTTGCACTTGTGATGTCGATAAGAAAGGAAACTGCACTTGTCATTCAAAGCTACCCTGCCGTTGTGGAGCCAAAACATTAATGGAATGCACCTGTCAGAAGAAGGAAGAGATATGTATTTGCCATGAGGATAGACCGCAGCCGATTTGTACTTGCAAAGGTAGCAATGTTTGTCTATGCCATCCTGATGGAAAAATACGTCCTAACTGCACGTGTGATCAAGTTGAGAAACCTTGCGTTTGCCACCCTGGAAGGTTTCCTAGTCCTCTTTGCACATGTAAACATAAGCCGAAGTTTCATTTTGACGACCTCAAATCTATCGGTGAAGTTGTTGAAGAGGAATCTGAGGAAGACGAAAATAAACCTAAAACTGTAGCAGAAGCAGTAGATGAAATGGAAGAAGAACCATGTGAATGTCAGAAGCCCGACCCCAAAGTCCGCTGCATGTGTTTGAAAGGCAAGGAATGCGTGTGCAATGAAAAATCATGCATTTGCGGTGTGCAGAAAAGTTGTGTCTGTGAACCCACCGATAGCCAAGAAATTGTTTGCAAGAGCGAAGATTCTAAATCGATTTGCAGCTGCCCGATACCTCGAGAGTGTACCTGTGATGGTAAAACGAATGATTGCAAATGTTTTCTTTCTAAAAATCATTGTAGTTGTGGAGATCCCGACAATTGTAAATGTTTCGTTGCTTGTGATTGCACGGACCCATGCATTTGTGACACCATCGTACCAAAACCAATAGATTGTATCTGCTTAGCCAAATCAAAGCGTGATGTGGAAGGTGTGATTTGCACTTGCCCTTACAAAGAAGAACAATCTAAGTCAATGAAAAGAGTAATAGCCGGAAAGCATGGTTATAGATGGTGTCACGAGGTCGATCCACACCACACTTACTTCGATTATGGGTATGGGCGACATGACAAAATTTCTTACAAGGAGGAAGAGATCGAAAAAGTAAAAATCTTGGGACTGAATGAGGAAAAGCAGGAAGAGGAGATTTGTGCTATCCATGGCGTTAAAGCTCCACCTTACCAAAAGAAAATAAGAAAACCATCCATTGATTGTTGCAGCGCTGTTGGTGGTTAGTGATGCTATATTTTATTATGTGTTGAAAACTTGAAAGAATAGACATATGACTTTCATTCCTATCATATATTTCACTATTTTACATTATGAATTTCACTCCTAGGCATCAGCATTTGCGTTGAAACTCTGGGCGAAGACAAAGACAAGTTCCTAGTGCAAGTAGTATCCCATTCGTCGAAAGAGGGTGCCAAAACTGGGTCGAAACTCGTGGGTATTTTAGATTGCAACCTGCATACGTTGGAAGAAAATAGAACAGAGTTAGTTTGCAATTTTCATATTATGTAAATTACTGTAGTGGAGTTCATGTTTATTCCGAGAGGCCTTTTAAAAACTACATAATAGCTTATAACTAACTTAGATTTATAATTTTAGACATATTACAAAGAAAGATATTACCAAAGAGCGTCGCAGCTACATGGCGATCTGCGAAAGCGGATATTACAACAAGGTGACTCGCATTTGCGGAGAACGTCACCTTGTGAAACGCCTGTACCACTCTTTCGAAGACGCACGTAACTTTTTACTGGAAGGTGCCAACGTTGTGTTGTTGCGATATTTTGGACTGAGTAGATATCGTGGCAACATAAAGACTGAAACGGTGCTCATGGATGGAATGATTTGTGAAAGTATTTACGTTAGTACCTACCATGTTTCAGCAAATTATATAGGTACTTAGGTATTTTTTATCTTAAATATATTATCTACGTAAATCACTTTCTTAACCCATTTATTAATCGGATTCAATTAATATCTGTGAGCCCGTCAATCAATTAATTAGCATAGGTTATTCATTGATCAAATACCTACAATAAGTTATATTTGATGAGTTATCTGCTAAGATGGCTATTGACATTGCTGAGTTAGCTTAGCTAATGAGTCTTTCTTGTGTGCGGTATTAATAGATAATTAAATAATCTGAATAGAATTGGGCAATCTGATTTATTCAGCAGTATTAGGTAAAATTATGGGTAAATTGATTTATGAAAATTTTAATGGAATAGGATTACGATCTTATCTCATAAGCCGCTTAGTTTGAAATTACTGGAAAGGATACCTATAACGACATCCTTCCTTACAAATTATGTACCTAGAGTATAAATTATTTTTCATGTCTTATGTCCGTAAGTTATGATTCTATTCCACATTATAACGATGCCGATGGTATAGGCCAATTTCTTAAATTTTGTAATAGATATCAAGGTTAGTTAATAGTGATCCTACTTATAACACGCAGGTTTGTCTGGGCGTCAGCCAAGCCATCGTTAACGGTAAACCCCTGTTTGTGGTGAAGGTGGAACGCCACATAATTGAGCCATCTGGATTCATTCATCAGACCCTGACAGTCCTAACACTGAGAGGCGAGTTTAGAATATAACGCCAACATATGTTCATAGCATTTAACGATAAGTATAGTTAAGTGTACCTACCTATATTGCTTTAAATAATCTAATGGGTACTTTTTATTTTGTCATATTTATCGTTCTGGGTGGAATCTTGCAACTCAAATTTCGAGCAGATTTAAAATGCATTGTTATCGAGTTGTGAGCTACCCTGATAGTTTCAGCCGGATAGCTAATCGGGAAGTGCTCTAAATTTGAGTTCCAAGATTTCACCCGGAACGCCAGACAGACATACACACAGGCAAACAAACAAGAAAGTGACTTAATAAATAAATAAATAAACATTCACACACTCACACCCCTGCACTAGGATTCCCTGTGTCGCAGGTGGCATGGACACATACAAGACATCACAACATCCAAGAATCGAGAACAAACATTTGTGTTTGTCACACAAATAGTTGCCCCGGCTGGGGATCGAACCCGGAACACCAAGTTTCGTAGGCAGGGTCACTACTTATTTATTTTATTTATAAAAACGTGATAATAGAAAGAAGCCACATGCTGTTTGCTTTTAACTATTGCTTATGAAACTAAATTTGTTTATGCTTGCCAACAAATTTCATGTTAATTATGTTCGACCCAATAACTATTATCGAAAGTATCTTGATCTTCAGGTTATATGGTGAATCATGAATGGGCTGATAACTGCTACATGCTCCACTTAAATCCACTCTTGCGCATCGTCCCTGAAAAGGACGAGATTGAGGCACATGCACCATTACGTGAAACCTGGAGAGAGGATTTGCAATTGCTGTCGGACTACTTGGATTTCAAGGTAATTTTACATTTATTTTAATTACCTTAAACTTTTACCTTACGTATTTATTAGTCACATTCTAAAAGTGTTTTTAACTTGGAGTATTATTCGTACAGTAAGCATCAAAAGTTGATGACCACTTTCAGATTTTAAAATCGCTTAACACCATTTATTAAGGTATAACTTAATCGCTCAACATGACAAACGTTAGTATTGTATGAATATCATCAAAGTTCAAAATTAACTCTACACCACATTGTCAAAAATATAATATGGTGTAAAGGAATTTTGAATGTGGTCATCGAATTTTGATGCTGACCATACATTCTGTAAGTTGGCGCCCAACGTGTTGTTTTGATTAATGAATGAGTAGCTGCTGCCCGTTAGCTTTGCTTGCGTGGTAACACGGTAAAATGAGTCTTTATGAGGACCAAAACTAATCTCTAACGATTTTCAGCTTAATCCGTTCGATTTGGCTCGGTTGAGTAAAAAATATTATTTAAGTATCTTTACAAACTTATGAATGTTAAATGTTATTGAGGCATGGCAAAAGTGTTTTGTGACTCAAAGTAATGTCATTTATTTCTCCTCTTTCCCTGAACTGTTTAATCATGATATACGAGATAAATTAATTTTGCTTCGCAGAGTTCCCGATCGTCGGAGGGAGCTCGCTATGTGACTGAAAGTGGCGCCCTAACTGGCACGGTACGTGATTACCTACAGGCATTGTTGCTCTTGCGTCCTCAAGACGCTTTGCACTTCACAAGACACTATTTCAGCGCTGCACTGTCAGCCTTGGACCTACCCCACGATGAATATTTTGATCCGACGTCAAAACACGTCCGATACTATTTCTTTGAAGAGTGATTACCTCTGGGTTTTACATCTCGATTGTGTTGATATAATTACGTAGTGGTATTGGGATAGGTATCCTATCCAATTAAAATTACCCGTGTTGAAAGTTTGATTGTATTTTTTTTTCGATATCTATACTTATCTGTTTATCGAAACTAGCAAAAAATCAAATAATTTTCTATTTTACATTTCTAGAGGATAAAAAGGAAAAATGTAAAACCTACTCCTTTTTATTAGGGTTCTGTGCCGAGGTAAAGTTTAAAATTACTTAACACTAAAAGTGCTCGCCCCGCCCCGCTGCCATTTTGGTGTGAATTGAGCATAATTGCTTGTCCTAGGCTTCGTGTGTTCGTTCGTGCATTGAGGATGTTATGTAGGTATAACAATATTCCCATAGGTATACAAACTTAAAGACAATGGTACCCGCTATAAAGAAACTTATCTTACTTTTGCTTATCTTAGGCTTAGATACATTATATCATTTATATCATTGGTCTGTGTTCTGAAGGGATTTGCAAAATGTCACGCAAGATCCCTCACAAACAAGATGACTAAACTGAGTCTGAAGAGGCGGACGGACATGGAAGGAATTTTAATTTTTCGTTCCTTTTGCACAAAGGAATTTATTATTAAGTCCCCCGCAGAATAGGCATTTGTATTTATTTGTATTTATTTATTTTAATCAGAACGGTCACAGACCACTTACACTACATACATACAGGCATACGGTTATAGAAAGGGACAAACCCAATTCTGGCGCACCGTCCCTAAGCAGAAGAATTTTGATAAATATTATGTCGTTTCCTTTTCAATTTGCCTACCTGTCGTAATGTTAGGACGCCCTTTGTTTAATGTGGCCAAAATATGGGTTTAGGGTTCCAATATCATTCGTTTGATGAGATCGTTGGTGACTCTACCTATGCTTACGTTTTCTTAGGCATTGTTTTCAATGCATAGAGCTAAGCAATGAAAACTCTATCAGAGGAAGGGAAGAGTTTATATTACGGTCTCAGCACACGGAGGAACTTTAGTTGCCGCAACTGTTAACTTTACACACGTTTCCGCCAGTTGTAGCAACAAAAAGTTGCTGTTTACGATTGTGGCAACTTTATATGAAAATCGTCGATAACAGATAAAAGTCACGAGTTCCCTGTAGCCGCAAATAGTCGTTTGCGTGCTCATATTAGTTTATCACGATGACCGAAGGCTGGTCGGTACCTACCCACCTATTATGTTGTTTTCATTCGAAACAAGACGAAAGTTGCTGATGGACGGTTGGAATGGACTATCCTTGAATTTAAATTGAGCATTCGAAATAGAGTTTAGGATGAGTTGTAGGTAAGTTGTATTGTTGAAGGGTCTTTAGACGAGAGCTCGGTACCTATTGTCTGTAGCTACAATATCCCACTGATATTATAAATGCTAATATTTGTGAGGGCCGACGAATGGATGGATGGGTATAAATGTTTATGCTAAATCCAACCGAAACTACTAAACCTAATGTATCTGAATAACAAACATGAAAAAAAAACATTAAACTGAATTGTTTCCGCCTCCTTCTTTGAAGTAGGTTGAAAAGTAAGTACCTATAGGTAAAGCATGTATCTACATTCGATTCGACAAAATCCTTTAGAAGCGAAACTCAGTCCTGTGAACTGTTGAGGAAAATCCGTACGTCGTATGGTACTTACTTCTGTCATAATCAGCTTACTGTACTTACTTACTACCTAAGTAAGTAGGTTGCGAGCTTGTGGTCCAGCCAGGTGACGGTAAGCCTCCTTAGGCACGTTCTGTGGATCTTCGTGTTCGTTACTTACTTGAAGTTTCAATTTCTTACGTCTATCTTAGGATGGTTTAGGTCACATGTGTATCCAAACACATGTGACCTAAACCATCCTAAGCATCCAAACTAAGATTAGACACATGTTCGCCAAAACTTACCAAACCGTCGGAAAAAATGTAGAGTTGGTTGGTCTTTTTCTTATCGTGTCACTAGTTCTGTTGAACCAGTGTGGTGATAGGATTTCTAGTGCGTCTTGAAGAGGCTCCTTTCGTGCACTTGACACATGTTTTCAAACTTTTAGGTTCTATGACATGCCAATGTCCTCACGATATTTTCCTTAACCGTTAAGCACAGGCGTGTTTTTAATATACACAAATATTTTTTGAACTGAACAATTTATGGTGTATGACTCGGTTCGAACCCAAGACCCTCGGATCGAAAGTTGAGACACCTCCCACTCGGCCAACACGGCTATTTTTAGTTGGTTGGTAGGAAATGTATTAAGTCGTTCAGCCCATCCTTCGGGTGGTGTTCATTTATTAGTGCAAGGAACAATGTTTTTTATTAACCTATCTCGTCCCACTGCTGGGAAAAAGTATCCCCCAACTTGTGAAAAATGGAGAGACTGGTGAAAAATGGCCAAAACCGGAATTTAAATATTTAAATAGGTACCTAAATTTTTTTTAGGTAGGTTTGGAGCTTTTTACATTACCCCGTTTTTCAGGCATCTAGGTCGCTTATTTAATATCCTTATTATTCACAAAACATTTATAACAACCAAAGAAAATTGCAGTAAAAGGTTTCTTTGACGTCGACTATCAACCCAGTTTTATAATTTTATCACTGCAATGAGAAGCTGGATCTCGATGCAGCATCTTTGAAGTATCGGTGATTTTATCTCAGCGTTTGACCCAGATTTTGATACTTTTGTGATAGTTTGCTGCAGGAAATTGTTATATTTAATTGCGGGAAAAGCAGACAAATACATTTTAAGTACATAAATTAATAAATAGGTACCCAATATACCGATAGTTAGTTTTATAGAGTCTTAGAACCTATGGCTTTGTTTCTCTAGATCTATCTTCCTTTACTTTAGGTACCTACCTATTGTAAACGAAGACGGTTTGGTCGATTCCCACCTTATAAAACATCGTATCTTTTATCATCATCAATTTATGTAATCTACTACCTACTGAAAGTTTCTCACATAGTAGAGTCTACCAAGTTTATAGAATTTTATAATAGGTAGGTTAAATATATTCAGTCATATATGGCAATAAATGACTGAATATATTTATACCTACTTACTTATATAGCTTGACTAATAATATAAAATAAGTTACAAGGATTTATGAGCATGGATGGGTACAGGAAATAATGTTTGTTCTGTTTTATTTCCGGATTTCTGTCCAGCAAAATCATTTATTTTATTTTGAGCTGTATTTAACTTTTTTTGTGAAATAAGTGTAATGTGCTTGTCAAAAATATTTTGTTATAAAATGTGAGATAAATTTTAAGTCCTTATGGGCAAATATATAAGTCCCTTTCAGGATGGCAAAGACGGTATTGTTAACAACACAGCTCGCATTAGTCTAGTTTAGTCAAACAGTTTCATAGCAATATAAGTACCTCTAAGACCTCCGTTTCGTACCTACGCCAGCCAGCTAGCGTTGCAAATAAAACTTATTTAGCACGGAGATTAAAAAGTGACACGGTCCCCGCACGGCTGTAAACCGCAAAGTTGGTCGAATGTAATAAAAAGTTAATACATAGCACGGGGCCCGGCTGGATTGCGCATTACTTGCTACATTATAAACAAGCTTGCCTGTGACACTGCTCCTTTATGACCTCTCTCGTCGGCCGGCATGCATAATTAAATCTACGCGGTCAAATTAGCAATTTGGATCCCTACATAGGACATAGTTCAGTTTAAGTGTCTTTGTTGTCCAAACGAGTTTAATCAACCATTACTGAACTTAATTATAGTACGAATAACATTTAGAGTGCTAGCATCACTGTTTCTAAGTTTTTATTAGCTACGTCTGGGAGGTTTTTAAACTTTTTTTGCCTACTTACCTATAATTACTTTAAAATAAGAACTAGCTACTACTTAGGTACCTACTTACCTACTACTGCTTGCCTTACCTAAGAAGTTACGTGACTCTGGTACTTTCATCTAAGTACATATTATAGTCGCCTTAGCATCGAAAAATCAAGAACCTGAGGCACGATCACGAAAAATTCTGACAATCGCAATCGTGTCGAATCCGTTACAGAAGGGGTCTGCGGATAGGTACGATACGAATTCGATTGTCAGAAATTTTCGTGGTAGAGCCTCTGTAGGTATAATTAAAAACTTATTTACACATTATGATTAAGAGCTTCTATTCCAACTAATAATACCATTTATAGACCGAAAAACATTGAAGTTCAGTTTAATCCTGGCTTCGGCTAAGTCTCAGAGTCCAAGTCTAGAGTTCGTGTGATTAACGGATCTGCATATAGCGAGAGTGTTCAAACCGTACGTACAGACAGCGTCATAGATAAGTATCCCCCTTGCAATACAATACCCAGCTTCAAATCCCTTTAAAATCACCGTCGCGGCGAATGGAGAAGTTTTGTCTTTAAAAAAATGATTATATTTGTATAACCTTATGTAAGCCTAAAAATAATTTTAAGTATTACATTTTTTTGACAGGATTTATAGCTAGGTGTCTTGTGCAAGGGGGATACTTATCTCTGACGCTGTCTGTACTTACCTAAAGGGGAACTTCTTTGTTGTCTATGCTCCAAATGTTCAGTATTAACTCAATGTAAAGTTAGTTTCTTGAGCAAAACTCACCCTTTGATGTTTGTATTAACTTGGTGAACTGTTTCTCAGCTATTGCTTACTTAGATTTGCTCAGATTTAATAAGTGGGACTTTGGCGATTAGTCCTTTATCTCTTTCTTAAAACTTAAATGACAGTCTGCACGAGACGAGCTAAGCGCTCTCCTGATTGTAAGAGATCACGCCTGCTCATTATCAGAACAGTGCTACACAGGACTTTGATTTACAAAGGCCGGTGCAACACTTCTAAAGCGCTCGTCCACATTGAGACAATTTGATAGTCAGTCTCGAAAGCCCAGTAATTACACTAGCTACAGTTCCCTTCAAACCGGAACACAGTAATACTTACACATTACTGCTTTGCGGCAGAATATCTGACACTGCATTGGTACCCATCTAGACGGCATCCTGCACGGGACGCCTCCCAACGGTGAACGGGTACCTATCACGGTACTTAAAACAATATGTTACTCAGCAGTGTAAGAGGTAGGTGCAAGAAAATATTTTTTATAAATCAAAAACACAAAAGAAACTAGGTACGTAGGTGTCAAAGTTTAAAACTGAATGCTCATTTTACGATATTGCATGATTAAAACTTCTTTATGATACACGATTTTTTTAAGTCAACTAATTCGTGGTGACTGAGCGATCAGAAAGTCGCCTACGGGATTTACAAAACCTTGCAAACGCAGTTGAGGGAATCAGTCTGATGAAAAATAATTTCAATTACACATTCGCAAGCCACAAATAGGGAGGTAAAGTATATAAGCGACGCCAATGCGAGGTTTCAATAAAGTGCGGTGTGCCGATAAGTGTATGGAAATTCAACAACTGGGTGGCAAACTGCTAACCAGGCGTGCGCGACACTGATAAAGGATTTAGGGGTGTTTTTCAATTCAGTGACGGTTTGATGGTTCGGCAGCCAATAATATTATCTGAAATAGATTTCTACCAAAACGCCGCGCTTTACCTATAGGTACCTACCTCTTTACCGACCTATAATAATAGCTATCTAGAAGCTGATGAATTTCAGGAGTAGAACTAGTTTTGATTAGTTTGTACGTTTTCAACTGCTTAGGCTCATACTAGGTATGTACGTAATATTTATCTACACTTATAATTTACATCGTACGTACCTACATTGGAACGACTACTTACCTACATTGTATAGTTATTATAGTGTTTGATACAAATAGATACCAACGATGAAAAAAGTTCTGACATCTGCTTTACTCACCAAGGAAGTTTAATTTGTAGGTGATTAACCTGCCCACTGTAATAACTTTTTACTTGGCCGGCCTTATCAAGAAACTAATTTCACTTGAAGACTTAGCCGTAACCAAAACAAATTCTCATCAAGAAGTTACATCAAAAATTTATTCCAGGAACCTAGAATTAATTTAAACTTTGAATTTAATCTTGTTGGCTCACGAACTTTTGCAAACTGAGATAAAGTATCACCTAAAACAGTACCGTTTTCAACATTATACCTACGAAGGTGAAATAGCTAGGGTTGGAAGATAATAAATATGAACCTACTTACTAACCTACAAGGAAAGTAGGTACCTACTACCTACTTCTAAAACTAACATTTCTGAAAGTAGATCGGTTAATAAATACCTAAGTTAATAATAAATAACATAAAATCACATAGGTGGGGTGGTTATATGTGATTTTCAATTGTTGAGTCGAAGTATTTTAATAAACAGGATTCATGGAAGTTTCCCAATCTCGACATACTCGTAATATTGGTTTCCATTCCACTTGGAACACTTATTTCACAGCAATAAAGCTTTGAACGCTGGAAATAGGTGAAACGCAATATAACTCACACAGTAGCGGTAGTAGATGTTATAAGCACAAACTTTTAAAAGTAGATACGTACTTTAAAAATATAGACCAACTTTTAAATGTAGGTACGAGTACTTATATGGTCATCGTGAATTGATATTGTAATTATATGTATTTTTTTTTTAATTTCGTTATGGTTACTCATGCTCTCGCGCACTAAATAACTCTATTAAAAAATACTCTTTCCTTACAATCTGTAAGAGGCTTCAGAATCAAGGTCTTCTTCTTATCGTGTCACTAGTTCTTTCGAACCAGTGTGGTGAAAGGATTTCAAGTGCGCCTCGAAGAGGCTCCTTTCGTGCACTCGACACATATTTCGAACTTTAGGTTCTACGACATGCCGGTTTCCTCACGATGTTTTCCTTCACCGTTGCGAGAACGTGGGATGTATACATAGATTATTTCGACCGAAAAAACCCATTTATGCATGACTGCCACCGGGATTCGAACCCGCGACCATCAGATTGCAAGGCAAGGGCCTCATCCACTCGGCCACTACGTCCTCCAATCAAGGTAAGAGGCCATGTCAAATACTATTGTTTGTGATGATTATTGGATGTATAACATAGGTATTCGTAAGTTACAAGTAAGGCCTTAAACTACTATCATTTAAAATGTTTTTGCATGTTATCTACTAAAGCTAGTAAATGTCCTATATAAAACGGTTGAAATAAAAATAGTTCTATCAAATTAGTTTAGTATAGTTTTGGCGACCTCTGAATTGATATCAATGTCCAGCTAATATTTCCCATCCAGTTCCCGTTCCAGTTTGATATTGTATCTTGGAATCTGTTTGTTTAGCGACTAATTAGACAAAGTTGGGTAAGTTGGGCGGATGTCTGTTCATTCGTGACCGCGAGGTTAGGATCTTTCTCGTGGGGATATCTTCATCTATTGTGAGATTAGAATCTCGAATATAACGATCAGTTTTAAACAAATTAAAACTTTGACTAAGTAAATACCCTTGGGTGTTCTGTAATGATTATTATTCTTTGCTCTACCTAAGGTACAAGTAAGGTCAGTTAAGTAAAGTAATACCTATACTATACATAGTAGTACAAATAAGCTCAGTAATGCATTAGGTAGGTACCTACTTGGTTTTCAGCAGTTTGATTTTCTGTGTAGTGTGGTGAGTAGGTACAGTCAGCTGCACAGACATTTAGATAGATAGATAGATAGATGAACACTTTATTGCACACCAAGAAGAACAAAACAGAGTAAAACAATAGAACAAGAAAACAAAAGCCTTAAGGTAGGTAGTACAAGGGGCGGCCTTATCGCTGTAAGCGATCTCTTCCAGGCAATCCGGCAAGGAAAGAATATAATTGGAGATGAGATAGACGGCGCACACTTAGTAAGTTACAAGGTTTTTAAATTAAAAATTCGACTACTTAGATACTAGTTTTATCTTTTTTATAAAATAAACTAATACATACCTTTTATAATATATATAATATATACATATATATATATATATATACATATATATGTATAATATGATACGGATAAAAAATAAATAAAACATCGACATGATAATATTTAATCAGATACAAATGACAGATAGTGCAGCTTCAGTTTGTCTTTGAAAGAGTGTAGTGATGATGACTGTCTAATTTCAATCGGCAGTGTGTTCCACAGACGGACGGCTTGTACAGTGAATGAGTTGCTGTAAAACGACTTGTTATGAGGAGGCATTTTAAGTATGAGCGTTTCTGATGACCTGAGATTGAGGCTATGGGATGCGTGGAGAAACTGAAAACGATCTTTGAGGTATCGAGGAGAAAAAGGGTTAAAAAGTACAGTGAAAAGGAGAGAAAGGATATGCATATTCCGACGAGAGCGAATGGGGAGCCACTTGAGCATTGTGCGGAAAGAAGAAACATGATCATACTTGCGCAAGCCGAATATGAATCGAATACAGAAGCGCTCAAGCTTGTTCAGTTGCTCCTGGGTAAGGTCTAGATAGCATGTGTCAGCGTAGTCAAGTACAGGGAGTAAAAGAGACTGAGCGAGCGCAATCTTGGTAGATTTTGGTAAGAAATTACGCAGTCTTCGAAGAGAGCCTGCTGAGGCAAACAATTTACGACTGGTAGCCTCTAGCTGAGCAGCCCAAGATAGTGTGCGATCCTTTGTCAGCCCAAGGTTTTTAACGGTCTCACTGTAAGGTATTGAGATACCATCAAAGACAACTTGAGGAACTGTAGTCCAGTCTAATTTGCAGTGTGCTCTAAGGCTACCAATGATTATAGTCTGAGTTTTGGCTGGATTTATTTGCAGTCCATAAGCGCTACTCCAATCAGTTATACGTTCACACAAAATCAGTTTACACACTTCCAAGCTTTCACATGAATATTATTCGCCTAAATTTTGCAAAAAACATTCTTCTTCTGACAAGTAAGATGACCACAATAATTAGGAAATGCTTGCGTGCACTTTTCCTTGCAAAATAAATGTGAAAGCTTGGGAGTGTATACATGTTGCTGACTGTACTACATTTCGTGACACCGTAAATACGATTGGCATGAAAACTTAAAATACTTAACCTACCTGTTCTTGGTAGTGCATAGATAACCTTAGGTACGACGCGAACTATGCTAGCAATCTGACGCGCGCACTCGACAATGGGGCTCGATCTAGTTTAATCTCTGCTTAGTCTTGGGCCAGCCACTTACTGGCTTTGGCATTGCACGTTGGCATTGTAATCAGCTATAAACAGCAGCCATCTTGGCCCTTTGTGTAAGCTTAATGCGCAATAAGTTAACGATATTCTCAAAATTGATTAGGCAATCAAATACCGATATTTATTTAATTATGAAAAAACTAGCTGTCCGTAGATTTGCCTCCATGGTATCGTCATAAAACGTAGTCTTCGTCGTTTTCAGGTTTTCTATGCCAAATTTCAGTCCAATCGGTTAAGTAGGTAGGTATATTAGGCGTGCTTGAGTCAAACACTCAAGCATATTATCTACCTATCCATTCTCTTATTCAGTTTAATGTAAAGAGTGGTAATTGATTTGATGGTGACTGAAATTTATAAATATCTTGGTACCTAAGTATACTAAATCCTATCCTAACACAGAACTTCTTCTGAAAATCTTTTGATCTCTGAAAAAGTCTCCCTACGAAACAACAAAACGCTCGCGTGTAACATGTTCGTAGTTTGCATGAAGATCCAGTAAAATTAGTAGCGTTGTCATAATAACAAGGGTTTCTGAGTTCCCAACCCGTTCCGTCTCTGAAGACAACAAAAGGGTCCGAGCAGATATAAAATGGAATCTTAGAAGGAAAACTTTGTCATTGTTACTGCTGAGCCATGGGTCTCCGCATTGTTCAAGTTATATTAAAGTGGGAGTTTAATACTTCAAAGGATTACAGTGAGATGTGGTCACGATGCTATTACGACCTTGTGGTTCGTTTGAAGGTTCTAGATTAATATTACGTCGTAAAACTGTGGTCGGGGAAGTTGAGGAAGTAGGCTTTATAGCGGCACTAATTCTTATGGACTCAGTGTCGAGTAAAGTTTAAATAAAATTAAAGATATCTTAGCTTCGAAGTAAAGAGGTTAACTACTTTGTGGATTATGGTGCAAACACTATGTATATAGCTTAACTTTTATTATATTATCTACCCAGGCCTAACATATGTAGGTATATGTATCGATAAGAAAATTTAGTGGCCAGCTTTCAACTTTCAATAATCATAGTGGAAGGACGTAGGACGTAGAGCTAACTAAAAGATTCCTAGATAGATAGGCTAGTTACGTTACGTTAGTTATTGATGAGTAGAGGTGTTGAGTGGTAGTGTTGTGCAATACTTATGTTGGAGTATAATCATAAAATTTATGTGAAAAGGTCAAGAAAACAAATCAACAACGAGGATAAAGTAGCCACGCCATTAATCTTTCACGGCAAAAAATCTTATTGCTAATGTATTTTTGATTGTTCTGATTCTCTTTATAAACATAGAGCACAACTCTACAAGCGAAAATAATTTCAATTCTTTTCATTCCAAAGAATTTGAAGGTAAAACTTGGTTTTGTAATAAAATTACATCAATACGTTATAATGTAGTTCCCATATTCAAATAAGCGTTTTTCTTTTTTCTGTTTTATAAAGTTTAAGCTTGTTTAAGCATTTTACAATCAGATATATTAACGCTTAAAAAACTGTTACGAAAAAGTTGCGGATGAGTTGACCCGACTATACGTACTTGTACCTTTTGTATGTGTCAACTCATCTGGTCTGATGGATGAGATCTTGTGGATGAATTGGCCACTTATTTCTATTTTTATTCAAGGTAAATCCTTAAGTAGGACAATACTATGTTGGTAAGTACAGGTAGGTAGACATGGGATATACCTAACAATTTTGATATAAACAGGATGATGTTGTGGAAAACTTTTATACTCCCACATTTGTTATTTACGATTCAAAAGATACAGCAACAACATCTTGTATTGTGACTAGTGGGTAATTTACGAAGGAAAAATGTAGGGAAATATTTTGTATCATTTACGTACTCAGCATCAGTATATTTTGTATTTAGTCAATGTTAGGTAGCTAGGATGTTCCGCCTAAAAACCGCCCTATTTCAAACTGTCGCTATAGTTTAAATAAACCTAAAGCAATAAGGTATGTTTTTCTCTATACATTTACTTTTCATTTAAGAAATAAATTAGATCCACTATCACTAAGCCTTAATCCCACCAGCTAATCGAAGGCTATACATTAAAACTTCTTTATTTAATTTTGCAAGTTATAATTTTTGTGGCGAAGTTCAGAAAACTTTGAGATAAAAGAAACAAAACAGCGGAAAGCTTTTTCAGACTGTTATCAAAGACCATTATCTCTTGACCTAAGAAGTGGAATTATATTTTGTTTCTGTTATAAGGAGTAAATAAGTTAGTGAAAGCGGAGACGTAATTTAAAAGTTACCTTCAAGTGGCTCTTCCTTTCCAAGGCGAGTTATAAAACGCCCACAAAAATAAGATTGGACGCCAGAAAAAATGTAAATGAACTTGTTTGATGATAGATAACCGACCACCTACATACCTCCTATTTAGGCTCCTACCCGTAAACAAGGTCGGTACTTTTTAATATTGCTACATTTAATTAATTAATAGCAGAAATGGTACGTTTCTTATTAACTTTAGGTAGCGACATGACAGCGAAATTAAAAACGAGCTCTAATTTCCGTTACATCCATTTGGTTAATGGACTTATATACGGCGCTGGGGAATAGCCCAACAACTTTCATCACACTAAAAGCAACGTACGGAAAATGCCCTCAGATTAATGTACTTACTTCATAATATTTTCTCTTTTACCCACCACATGTACTGAAAATATTTTTTGTGCGGGACAGTTATAATTTATTTATGTCCGACTTAGAATTTAAGCAAATTAATAACCATTCTGAAATAGCTAAATATTTCATTCTTACATGAAATAAAAAAAAATTGTGAATTTGTTTCTCTTTATCACGAGGAAACAGCCGGACACAAAGCGAAAATTTCCATTCCAACTCTAAACAAAACCCCAGCTTCCGAAGAAAATTTATTTTTTGGCCTCGTTCAGTCCGCATGAAGTGCTAAAGCTGCAACAGCTATAACTAGCATTTTACAGTTTTCCTCCCTCAGGCCAATATAACAAAGGTTATTATGCGCAATTTGTGCCAAAACGCATCTCTCTGTGTGCAGTTTGAGCGGAAATCATGGCCTTTTATGTACTTGCTGGCCGGATGCAATTGCAATTGTGGTGTGGAATTCCGCATGATAAATTGCCAACTGATTTGGGTTTGCTAATTAATGTTTGTGAGTGATTTTCGCCAAACCTGTCTGCGTATCGTGCCTGAAATGTATACTTACGTAGTATTATGCATACATAGGAATTCAGCTCGTCATTTTGATTGAACGACTATTATTTTAAACTTGAAAGGTATCAAAACAGAAATACAAATAATTTGGGATTGTCAGAGGATTTAAAAAGGTTCCTGATAAAATATGTTATGAGAAAAAATCCCCAATTACCTGCTTTGGCTTCAATGAGGTAGTTAATAAAAGTTGGTAACTCTATTAAATAGGTACCAATAAAACCCATTTTGTTTGTTTTCTTAAAAAAGTAGCTAAAAAAACAAAAGTTTCGTTTGGAACTGGTGCAAGACTTGCACTTTGTGAATTTATTTGTTTTATATACATGTACCTATATCAACAAGTAACGAGATGTAAAGTTATAATCTCGCTCTGATGATGCGATTGCATTTTCCCATGACCAAAATGTGACAAACAGAACATAATCAATACAAAGTTCAGAAGGTACAGTACCGTTGTTACTTTATAAAAAGTATATTGGTGACGATGGCGGTACCGTCTAGTGTTTTGTTTTGCGTAAAAAGCCGAGAAAAGGTGTGGGAGATAGAATCCCTACCTAATAAAATAGGAGCTGCCTATTGTTTAGCTGAAGCATCGCTAGTATTAATTTGTTCGCGACCGCGCCCGTGTTTCTGTCACCTCATTCCCTAAATTAATGACAAATAGACCCACCCTGCGCCTCTAAATGTCAGGGGTGTTTCGATGGCTAATTGACTCCGTTAACCCTTTGTTAGCGATGACGGTTGTAATAGCTAGTTAACCTAAGATATGTCACACACATGCTATGCTATCAAGATTTATAATGAAATTACACTTCTACTTATTCTATAGCTACGTTTATATGTATACCCTACCCTTCTCTGATTATTGGTTTTGTCGTATACCCACATGTGTCATGTTTGGATTGTTTCGGAATTATGAGTATACTAAATTTGTTATGCATGTACAATAATAGGTTATCCACACATAAGATTTCTACTTAAACTTGAAAATGTTGAATATATTACTTCATCACGCGACTTTAACGATACATAGTGATAAAAGATGTATGATAAATGTTTTTGGTAAAAAGTACGTGTAGTATCTATCTATCTATCTGTCTACGTGTGCCAAAATTAGACATGCGCAAACATACTCTTTTTAATGCAAAGTTCACAGTCTTAAAAACCTATCAACTCTTTTTATAAAAACAGCCACGATATTTTCTGGAAAGTTCATTTTACGCCTCGTAAAGTACAGCATAATACCTGCGTGATAATAATAAGTACGAACATAATCTAAGACATGTGAATCATGTTTTACGACGTATTTTATGCTACGACGTATTTTACGCTCATGGAGATAATTCATGTTATATGAAAAATATATTTCAGATTTTGTAAGGCTATCGAAGGTAAGTTTCTGAATAGCTGTGACAAATGGTATAATATTTTCAAAGCTTTATCATCCAGCAATTTAAGTTACGTGGATTCTTTTTGAAAATTCAATATTTGGTACCTTAAAAATATATTTTCTGTATTCGGGTCTTTCGGTATTTTATTTCATTTACGAGATAGCTGCTATTGTAACACGTAGCAACTTACTGTAACGTCTACGGCGTAGCAGATAAAGCGTAGCATTTAGCAACTACGGCGTACTTTGACGCGTAGCAACTACGTCAGCGCACGTTGCGATGTTGCAAAATGATTGTGCTATGTGATTTGTCAACAGTATGTACGGACTCTCTAGCTAAATATTTGGTTGGCTAAAAAAAAAAAGTAGAACATGAAACTATTTGCCTGTATGCCCGCACCCTTAATCATGCTTGGCAGCAATCTCCCTTTGAGTGCATACGATACGACCGGCTTCAAGTATTTGCTCCTATGAGCTCGGAGCTAATATGCAATTTTAAAGCAGCATAAACTAATTTATGTTAGTTTGACACAAGTATCATTAATGGCATTGCTGTGTGCTGCAGGTCCCCATCCAATTTTCCGCGGCAATCAACTGCGGTTAATAATCCTCGTGCGTTCGTTGCTCGGTTGCAAATGACTCACAGAATACACGCAAAAATGCCTCTTACTTGTTTAGTAGGAGGAAACATTATTGCGTGTTGCGTTTATTTCTGGATAAGTTTGTTTATCACTGAATATTTTCATCATTTCCATCTAAGTATGATATTTTGTTTTAAGGCTTTGTGAAGCTGCTGACTCAAACTGTATTTATGAGAGAATACTTTAATAATTCTCTAAAAATTAATGTTCTAGACTTTCGGGATTCCTACGAAAATATTCAAAATACCGCGAACTTAGGAATCATCATTATCAACCTATAGCAGTCCACTGCTGGACCTAGGTATCTCCCAAGGCCCGCCACTGAGCGATACAACTTAGGAATACAACGTGCAAATTGCGTATTGGCCATAGTCATCTTATAGGCGTGTTATCTTACCGAAAAGCGCCTCGCATCTGTGTTTCTGTGGGTCTATAAGACACCATGTAAGGCGTATCTAGCGCTATCCCAGATCATCGTTGTCGGTTGCTGGCAGGTGCAGACTAATGTAATTAACACACAGCACACACGGTAATTATAAGCACGTCAAGCTGTCTTGTCATAGAACATGCGCTCATTGTTACTAAGTAAATAGCTACGTGATTGATGGATGGATGTACAATGCTGCTAATGTATTGGTCTGTAAATAATTCCCTTGTGTACACCATCGGTCAATTATTTGAGAGTAACGGATGTGCTGGTGCTGAGGATCAACTGAAGTAAGTTCTTAGGTTGTATATATACTGTATCTATGTATATGTATGCAAATGTCCCGCATGATTAGATTTTCAAAATACAAATACTTATAATAAATACATATAAAAGACAACGTCCTGACTGACTGACAGACAACGACTAGGCCAAAACACTGAATGTAGAAACTTGAAATTGGGAGGGTAAATAAATACCTACTACTTATCGTGTCACTAGTTCCTTCGAACCAGTGTGATGATAGGATTTCAAGTGCGCCTCGAAGAGGCTCCTTCCGTGCACTAATAATAATAATTAAAAAACAAAATTATATACCTAATCGTCAAGAAGTGTAAGCGCGTATGTACTAAAAAGGAGTTTTGCAAAGTCGCAACGCAAACGAAGTTGCAGGTGCTAGTTATACCTTCCTATTACTTGTAAATAAGAACAACTACCTAACCTGCAATTAAACATAATCTTTGTAGCTGTTTGAAGCTTCTTTGTTCCCTGGCAATCGCACAAAGTGGTAAATAGTCACGTTCCACGGCGTTGTTAGCAGCCCCAAAGCGTCGGTTTCGTAATTATTCCCGAATTCCAAAAGTGAAGAATGGAACTCTGTTCCAGAACTTATACTTATTGATTTAGTCTACCAACTTTAAGCTAAAGTTACGTGATCTAATTTGGTATTTCTAATGGACGTTTCGCGGACGGTTTTCTTAAATAATTGTCGTCTTTTGGATGGTAATAAGTACTAACTTTCTTTTATTGTAATAATGAGCTGTTGAAATCTCTTAGTCGATAAATAATTTTACTATAAAAACTCACTTTTAAAAATGAGCTTTCTTAAGAAATATTTTTGATAAATAAACCAGTAATAATAACGCCATAATAAGGATCTCGCATCTTTTTAAAACAAACAAAATGATAGATCCGTGTACCATTTCAAAACCATAATTGATCAACTAAAATTCTTTTTCGTCAGATACACTATTGATGATTAACCGCAGTCACGTACTAAAGGATAATTTGAATGTACAACCTTCGAAAAAAATTATAAGTAGGTTTTATTTTTAGTCCCAAACTTATAAAGTAGAATATTGTTTCATAGACGGTATGGATAGTAATAGGATTCTAGGTAAAGCAGCAATTTACTTAATGTTTCCAATTCAGAACTTTTCCATCGTTATTATGCCTGAACCTTATTTAATTGTGTATGTAACATCCTGTCATTAATAAAATGTTAAAGTTTGTGCGGTTTACTTTGAAGCCTTAACATACCCACTTATTCTTAAGTCATTTGATATAAATCCTTAATCAATATATCAATAATAGTTTTCTATAGCTAACTATTGATTGAGGATGGAGGGTTACAATATAATAGAAAGAAACTGCGTGCGCTCTGCAGTTGCAATTTCCCTTTTTATAATATAAGTAGTTCCCCGTTTTTCCATAATAAAATCTTCTTTCTGTACGAAAAAAATAATAAGCTCTACCTGTTCAAAATACTTACGCATGCTTTAACTATGTACGATGAAAAGTGTCTTCAACGTCACTCTAATGTATAAAAAATATATATTTTTCTAGCATTTCTTTGTTAATCGATTTTATAGTTCACCGATAGCTTCCTATTAGGGTTGGCCTTCATGTAAGTGCCATTAATAACAATTAGTCGAGCCGTAACTATAGCAATAAGCTAAGTGGACCGACCTATATCAAAATTCGGCACTTACTTAGTCTTTTTATAAATAGGCTGTTATAGGTAGCAGGTAATAATCAGATCAAACACTAAAATTTAGCACGTTTCATTTACGACATGATTTACAACCAGCTAAATATGTAATACAGCGACTACGTAAGTTTTAGACTACGGATCAGTTACTAGTGTGGTCAATCTTATGGAGTACTTTTCATCGTTGCTTGGTCGAATAAACCTCGTAAATTATTAAACTTTAGTTTATATTCTTCTTATTTTATCAATTACGTATGTGAACTTGGAAAGACTTGACATTATTGTAAAAGAATTGAGAACTTGTAAAAACTGTGATGTAATATCATGCCAGAAAAAAGACCATAAATTGGCCACTTTGGGGTCGGTTATTTTAAAAATGCACCAAAATTTGTTTTAAAACTTCATTCATAAAGTTCATGGAGAATGAATTTTCATTAGGTATCTGCCGATGATGGCGAGAACAAAATAATCATAATGAAATACACAAGAAACATGTCTTCCTGCCAGATGAGATAAGAGTATACCTGAGCCACAGCCTTAGCATAGGTTGGGTTATCAGATAGCATTAAATTGCTTACTATTGCTTCAGATAATAAACAAGGTTTTAGAAAAACATACAACAACCGACTTCAATCGGACTGTTCTAGTAACCGTATCAACCACTGAAAAGTCACAGGGAAGGCAAATTACGCAATTTTGTTCACTTCAACGACTTTTTTTAGTTATTTTGATTTAAAACCTACTGAACTGATTTCGATAAAATTTCAATGGGACCAGTCTGAAAGCATATCCTTTCAAACGAAAATAATTTTTCAAATCGGTTAATAAACAACAAAGTTCTGAGGTAACTAACATTAAAAAAAAAACAATCGAATTGATAACCTCCTCCTTTTTTAAAATCGGTTCCAAACTACGTAACACCCATTGCTATTAGTACTCAGCAATAACCTACACATTCATATAAAATGGTAATTCAAGAGTCACCGCACCTATACTTTCATGCTAAAATTAAAACCACCTCCAGCATATGAGGGTAGAGGCCTTTTTGTTGTTGGGTTATTGATATTATATCGATATGGGAGCGCCGATAACTGCGTCATCAACATCAAAGTCGGATGGCCGGACATACCGCGTCAAATGACTTGGTCCCCGGAAATCTGCCATTACCACTCAAAGCTTGCTATTTCTATCATCGATGTTGACATATTTTCATGATCTTCAGACGATCATGAAAATATGTCAACACGCCTGATTATTTGTTTTTTTTTTCATTTTAAGTCCAACCACAAATTATTTAAAGTTATAGTATTTTTTTTTATAACTACAAAGTTAAACGAAAAACCATTTTTTTTTAAATCGACGTCATTAGTTACTGTTAATGGACATTAATCTGTCCAGAATACTAGGTAGGTACCTTCTTTTATTCTTTTATTAATTTCCAATGTTTAGCTAAAATAGAATGCTAATGCATTATGATCGCTTGTGTGCTTGTTTTTATCGAATTTTCTATTCATCTCTTTATGGACTAGGAACTAAGGTTTATAAGCATTTAAGCTATTTTGTTAGACTTCTTATGACCAACATAAATGAAACGTTTGGTATCATCGTTGTGTGGCCTGTGGACAAAAGCGTACCTACCTGTTCCAAAATATAATGGATATTGCGTTAGATTCATCCATTCAAGGCCTTTGGCTCCGCTCCTCTTGTAAAGGTAATATGTTGACTCCCCTAAGCCCATGATTGATTTATGTACCTTTGAAATACATAGACTATGCCAGTTTACAGCCGTTATATTGAATTTACATCCGTTATTTGATATTTTAGGCTGTCAAACCGGCCTCCCGTTCTGTGTTGCTCAGGCCAATTTCTATCACATCAGCTAAACATTTAAAATAAGAAAAAAAAACACGCGGTAATATTTTTTTTTAAGTTTTTTACTTTTATTTTAGCTCCCTACACTCTACTGAAACTACATTCTACACACTCTTAAATATTTTTGGAGTAAAACTTGTCCTGTAATCATTGATCTTTGATTTTCACATAATTAGATTCAAGTTGGTATGTCAGGTAAGTACATACTTTGAAGTGATTGAAGTGTAACCTGATACCACGAGTTTTGACACCAAATTATTGAGGTGTAATAGGGGCCCGCATACCTACCTAATTCCAAACTCTAGTTCGTCGAAATGTTATCGCCCCAAGTCCTGAAACAAATTAACCGACGCTTTGATGTAAAATCAGCTTAATTATTAGTAATTTGGCAGCCAGTTTTAATCTAAAATATATAATACCGATGTACATAGTCCTCTATGTACTTTTATAGGCCGAATCTATGTACAAAATATTTAGGCCGCTTTCAACCTTAGTCATATACTTAATTGAAAATGCGAAAGTTTGGATGTTTATTTGTATTCATTTTAATCACGTCAAAATAATTAGACTGACTGGATGGTTACTTGGCTTAGATCGAAAAAGGAACATGAAATTGGATTTGCATTTTTTTTTTCAAATAAGAATACACAAGCCACAAGATTGTGTGATGTGTACTAAAAAAATCAGTAATTACTTACTCATCTACATACGTATCTTTACGTTCGCAGTTACTTAGCATTTGCATAAAACTTAAAACCAAAGAGTATTTAGCATACATATGTATATTAGCAAAGCACTCAAGAAACACAAGAAACTTCTTAACATAACACAGTTAAAGCCTAAAGCTTATAATTTGTTCTCGTTGTTTGTACGCAAGACGCAAAGGCACAACAGCCAAACTTCCCCTATCAAACACGTCTCGTGTAAAATCGCATTGCCTATGAATAGCCAAGCGATTTTCTGCCAGCTTACAGTAAATAAGAAAATTCTCTCGCACTGCGTTGTTAAACGTAATCGACCGTTCGACGAAAGTATTAAAGAAGCAGACGGTATATTGCATAAGTTAAGATGTTACAATGAAAACTTTGAGCTCAGCGCCGAGTGTGCGCAATTCCTCTTACGAAGTACCTACGCTACGTCCCTGCTCATCAAGGGGAGTAGAGTTACGTAATGTTATACGATGCCCATATACCGCCTATATGGAAGCATAATACTTATGATGGAGATTTTTCATTGTTTCTCAAATAAAGTTATGTAGATACGTGATCATTTGTAATTACAGGCAGGCGGTTTGGATACTTTTATAACAAAATGTAATTCTTAATGGGCCTCGTTGAAAATCTCAGCGAATAATAGGTAGAGCTCTTTATACCCTTTGTTTTTGTTCGCTTAATTTAAGTCGTTAATTGGATTAAGTTTAAGATTAAAAGCTTTTCTTAAATTCAGTGTCCTGCGCAGAATTGGAGTCTATGTGCTTCTTGCCCTTATGTTCATAAAAGTAATTACAATTTAGTAGGTTAGGGTACTTACGCGCACAAAGCTTTTGATTGAAGTAATGCCGGCTTTATGATATACTTTCGCAGATCTAAACTTGCGCAAGTATACAGTAACGTGTATCGGAACATAATTGCACGGGTTTAGGTACAGACAGCGTCATAGATAAGTATCCCCCTTGCATTATAATACCCAGCTTCAAATCCCTTTAAATCACCGTCGCGGCGAATGGAAAAGTTTTGCCTAAAAAAATAGATTATATTTTTATAACCGTATGTAACCGTATTACAATTTTTCGAGAGGACTTATAGCTGGGTGTCTTGTGCAAGGGGGATACTTATCTCTGACGCTGTCTGTACATACGCAGTTTTCTAGACTTGTGCAAAAGTGTTAAATTGCGCAAGTTTATCGTAAGGTGTGTTGACTGGCAGTACGATCCGAAACTGAGATTGTTATAGAAAGAATATCACACAATCACGAACATTGCAAAACTGAATTAGGGATAAACATTTCAGAGACTGGTATGGAAGTTGATGCGTTCATCTCGCTACATTAGTCACCGTCGTCGTCTCTCGCTCGGTACATTTCATTAGTGTGTCCTCCTCCGATATTGTTCTTCTGTTTGTTGTCTGCGTAAAGTTTAATTAATTTATGTTATTGACTTTCATGGCCCTAAAGATATTGCGATTGTGAGATCTATGGCGCAGTCTGCATTATTACACTAGGATCTCTATGTGACATGTTGAGTGGTAAGTAGAATTATTTTATTTTAAGTTCTGACGTCTTTTATAAAATAAAGTATGTAGCAAATAATTTGTTATATTTTAGTTAGTTGTCAATGTAAGTATTTCAGATAAGTGCTAGTTATTTAGTCTATGTAGCTTATAATATTCATTATGTACTTAACTTAACTACTTCTTAAGTTGTTATTCTCGTAGAACATTTTTGGGGCATAAACTCTAGAAACCAACGATACAAAAAGCAACTGGCAAGATAAAATAAGCATATAACGATGATGTAATAAATTATATCTAAGATAATTCATGTGTAAATAAGTAAGAAAACTTTTAAACTCTACGATCTAATATCAAATATTATAATGGAAGTTGTTAGACTTTGTAACGCAAGATTAAATTTACTCATAGGTATTATACAACTACAAAGTTTCCAGACTATTATGAAAATGTCAAATGCGAAAACTTTCAAAGTTCTATTGAAAAAAATGTAAATTTGGTATTGTTTTGTTACATGTACATATATTAAAATACAGTTTTTATCCCAATATTGTTAAAAATTTTGCTAAAATGTATTTTTTAATTTTATTTGAATTATCAATAAAAAATATTGATAATTCAAAAAAGTATTGTATTGAGATAAAAATGTGAAATTTGCCTGTAATATCTACCATACACTAACATAAATATCTTTAAGTCTACAATCAGCATAAGTATTCTGTTGGTGCCAAATTTATTAATCAAGTTAATTTTTTTTTTTCTAAAAAAATAGTGCCAACTTATTGGAGCCCTTAGTGCCTACGTTTATCTATTAATTACTTTTATTATGCATTTTAACTTAACATAAACAGTTTCAGAACTGGAATAAAACAGTCAAATTGCGTTTGCTAAAATATTGTGGTTCTTTTCAAAGTCTTAACTCTAACTTTCATATTCCTTTACAGAATAGATAGATCAGGTCGAGGATTCAGACTTAATCACAGACTTACCATAGGAGTCACGTAATTTTGACTAACTTCTCTAAACTTTACGAGCAAACGAAGGTACCTTGTTAAAAGCGTCTTAAGCTCTATAAATTTACACATATGTGTGTGTTTATAATTAAGGTACGCTGGATAACAGAAATTTGTTTACACATATATTTGATGAATAGCAAATATTAAAAAAGCTGGGAGCAATCGAATATTAAGTTTTTTTCATCTTTGGATTTTTTTGGAGCAGATTGCTCTAGAGACTGTTTTATCAATATCAATTTAAAAAACATATCATATTACTCGTACCCTAAGTTTTCGGGAGCGGTCTTACTACACCCTGTATAAGACTAGCTGCTGCTCGCCGCTTCACCCGCGGGTATCGGATTAATTAAAAGGAGTTATGTAGCCTTGCTCATAAACTATGCCCGTACAGAATTTCAACTCAATAGGTATAGAATTTGTAGCATGATTGAGAGCAAATATCTATCTAGCTAGTCATCGCCACAAACTTACATTTATAATTACAGCAAGGCCTTTATTCCCATCGCTGTCATTGGCTCTTGTTATCGAATGGTACGTCAATCTTGGCTCAAAACGGCAGACCCAAATAAAGCTCAATCGACTAATCCAGCTAAAATCCGAATGAAGTCATTTTGTTCCCTCTTATCCATTTTATTCGATAACGAGAACCTATGACAGCAATGGGAAAAGCTCAGCTGCAAGAACGTGTAATCCGAGCCTGAAAAACAAAGGAAATCGAGCGCAGAATCTTGTAAACTTCATAATTACGATCATGTAAACATCAAACAATAAAGGCAGGGAGGCGAGGCAGCTACCACAAACAATTGTTTACACTCTCGTAAACTAAACACTACTTAGGCTGACAGTTAGTTGTCATCGAGATGCTTTAACTTGATTAATAGACGATTTGGGAGGCCAATTATTATTGTGCCGATCCTTTTAAAACTCGAATAACGTCTTCATCATGAACAAACAATAACTAAAATGGGCACGGTATAACAGGTTGGACTTACTAAATAGATGGATAGATAGTAACACTTTATTGTATACCCCAAGGAAACATACATTATAAAAGGAAGCTTAAAAATAAAATAACCAAAAATACTCTATTATTTTTATTTATTATTTAGTTTCAATGGGCGGCCTTATCGCTAAAAGCGATTTCTTCCAGGCAAACTTTGGATGGAGAGGAGTGATAGTAGTTGGCGTCTGGTTAGGACTTACTGAACGAGCTAATGAAACGTATAGATAGTTTTGTTATTTATTTATTATAAATACACTATCTGTAAATTAATGCCCCTATAAGCCTGAAAGGGGTATTACAGCCACTACCTAACCCACGCTACTACCTACTCTTCCTATTACTTAATTACTATTTGAATGGTGCCCCATTTCACGCATAAAAGTAAATTCTTTATAAAATTACAAACAAACTTCAGACGCTCTCAAAAAATCCAGTCAGCCTGTTCTGTACATTAAAACCTTTCTTGGCCTTTATTTCACATGAACCGGAGCATTGCCTTTCATTTTAACCTTTAAAAGCGAAGAAAAAAATACACCAAACGGTCATTAGACGCAGAAGAGGGGGCCGTTATCCCACTAAGCGCATTCGGCATTCCAAATCAACAATGACATTAACCCCCCTAGTGTGGCAATCAGAGAGTAAGTGGGAATTTCCGCGTCGTTTGATACGGCTATGGCTCCCGGCTAAATGTTAAGAGCTCGCCTATCGAAGTACCGATAGGGCTGGCTGCCAGGCTAGGGCCAGACATTGACCCCGGCTTTTGTGGTGTATGTATCTGATAGTCGGTAAAATTTTCGCGTCCGGCTTTGACAGTGAATCTAGCACTGTACTATATTAGTTTTGATAATTATTTGATTTTTGATGAAAGTGTTTGACGAGATTCAATTGTTCGTAAGAAATTTTTAGCGTTGCCGTTGGGTAGTTGGCGAGATAATATCCGATGCTGCGTTTGACTGTTTTAAAATTCTGACATTTATCAATAAGTTCTATTTTAAAATATTTGTGCTCTACCAACTAATTAAGCTCTGCCAAGATTCATTTGTTATTTTAGTACCATAAATTCAAAAGTAAATCTCCTGCTGAAATTCTGGTTAGCTATAATCTGGTGGATTGTTATATTTATCTATTAGATAAGATTTTTTCATAAAAACTGATTAATATGTTATATAGGATTCAATGTCAAAATAACTTACCGCAACGTATATAAGGTAGGTTAATGGTTATATGATCATTTCAAAAAAATTACCATCTGACAAAATAAATTAAGTGAGTATTTAAATATAATATATCTTATCAAGAACTAAAAAAACTTGCTTTAAAAATAGATAAGTGAAAAAGGCCGTCAGTTACGCCGACACCATTCCTTTTTGATGATAAATAAGACCATGTTACTTTTGCTAGAGCAGTTTGAATCAAACAAAAGCTAGAATAAAATGACATAAATATGTTCGAATGTAACACCGTTTTTTAATTAAACATGATTGTGCACGCAAGCATTTTGTAACAAAAGCCGCTTTTTAATAATTGTCACATTTGCTGAAACAAAACTGTCTGCACTGACATTTTGCTGACTTCTGCCTTCGTTGCTGAAGGAAATAAGGAAAGATTTTGCAGCGGGTAACAGAGGAAAATTAAGGAAAAATCTCATTATTTTCATTCACGTTTGGCTTCTTGTTAGGCATTATAGTAGAAGAAAAGCCGTTGGGTAGGGCCGATTGTTTCGCAAGAAACCTCATTAATTTTTTCTCGAATCAACTTCTTGATTTTATACCGAAGAGAAACTAAAAGAAACCAAACAAAATGTTTTTGGGGAAATCGTTTTATTTTTGCTCAAATTTAATAATGAAAGTCGTCTTTCAAGTTTTGCCTTGAAAGGTTTGTAAAACAATTAATTATAGTACTTGTTAAAAAAAACAGATTATGTAGCAGGTACTTGCCTACATTTATGAAGAGAAGTGGATTATGTCATATAATTATGCTAAGTATAGTGAGTTAAAACATGTGCGTGTACGTGTTTTTAGCCGACTTCAAAAAAGGAGATTCCCAGTTCGGCTATGGTACATAATATTACTTATTCTTTGGTTCGACGCGTATGTCTTTTTTTTAAGCTTTGATGAACATGCTTTTCCTGATCTCTAAATGATTAGGTTAGGCTTGTGCATATCGGTGTACATAATGTATGTACATGTGCAAGCCAGGACGAAACCCTTTATACATATTGATTGGTTCTTTAGTTGGCATCTTAATTCAAATGTTAGTGCTAAGTTAACTAACCCAAAAAAACAAGCTACATTAACTTTCTTTTACTTATCGTGCTGACTTATATTTTTGTATTAACTCTTATCAGAAAAAGTTTTGTTTGGGTCCCAAACAACCTAATTGATGATAATGTAACAAGAGTAAGAAATAGCGTGCGATACCGTGCGTGGCTTTTCATCGCCGTAACAAAGTCGCCGCGCAACAAGTGATGTCGTCCGCGGCCATCGTGCATCGCCCAACTACTTACCTACTTTTTATCATCGCGAAGAAACTGAAAGATTCATATAAAATGATACATACCAAACCGATAACAAATCACTTTAAACTTCTAAAGTAACTTAACCGTTTTTAAGAACTCTTAACTGATTCATCTTTTGTTCACAAAGTAAACAGTTCATATGAGTTTATTTACTTTTGGCCACTTTTAAAAGAAATTGACCGTGTAGTGCGCTTGCGCGGGCGATGAAATGAGGGAGGGATACATTAGAGCGAGAGGCGAGGCAGTGTGGCTCTCTCCGACCAATCGATTAGTCGCATAACGATAGCGGCTTCTTAAATGCAGATGTGTCGTGTATGCCAACGTCAGTTGGCCACCGGCATCGGTCCGAGACAGACCACAATGGCCCCGCGGAGCCGGTGCCACGCTCACTCTCCTTTGTAGTGTACACGTTCGACCGGTGCCAGCCAACCGCGGCTCAATGTTATCGAACTATCCGATAACGCGGTGTGATACAGCAGCTCGCCGAGAACAAGATAAGAAGCAGCTGAAATAAACAAAGGTCTTATTCAAAACAATGAACACTTGATTCGTGGTCAGATTAAATTATGGAGTGGACAATGAAAGGATGGATAATATCAGGGTAAGTAGTAGATTATAAAATGAAAAGAAGGTAAGTTTTTAATTTATAGTATTGTGTATAATGCCTGACACTATGCTATGACTTTGTTGATATTTACGAGTATTCTTTGAATGTGGAGAGCGTGTTAACTGAAACAAATCTATGGTTATTTTTGGCTCATTCGTTTGATTTCATACAGTATAATAAGATGCATAATTAATCGTTTATGATTAGAAATGAAAAATATTTGCTTTGTTCTAACTCTAGTTAAAAACCATTTTAGGAATGAAATATCGTAGCATGACGTAATCAAATAAAACCATTAAATAATGAGAACCATTATTATCTATAAAGGCAATTCAATTTCAATGTTAGTATACAGCAGATTATGGAAATGAACAAATCTCGAATGTTCAACTGGCCAAACGTTTATGAATTATTCGTAGCCCGTAGCCGTAGACGGTTCGTAGCACTTTCGTAGCCCGTAGCGTTTGATAATCGTTTTAGATGAAAATAATGGAAATATTTGCAATGTTGGCACCGGATTTCTGGTAAAATCGGCACCTAATCTCGTATCATAATAACCTCCTTTATACCGTTACCATGTTATTGAACTTCACCTTAACGTGCCAGCAGATAGAAGAGAGAAACCTTTAGTACGTACGTTTTCGTTCACTTTTACTTTAGTAGTTACGTTTCTTACTACTTACGTTACTTCTACTTATGTTTAAGCCAGTTTTTTTACTATGAATGCGTTTCTAGTTGTTTATTTTAGTATACATACATATTTATCGGTATTATCTGAATTTCGTACAACTCCGTACTCCTGCATTGGAGAAAAAAAAACCCTTGTAAATTAACTTTCCTGGAATCTATATGCGATTAAAGGAACCCGTATTTAGGAAACAAAAACAAGGAATAGTGTTGACAAAATTTGTTCACTTTTATAATTGGGTTCAAAAATCACTTTATCGGGATCCAAACAACCTCGGCATTATTTTTTTAGTTTACCTATTTATGAAAATCTTTTCCACCAAAATAAAACGATAAATATTTTTTTGCGTCTCCATTCGAAACTATTTCGTTTTACACATTACTTTCAGTTCAAAAAAATACTAAATCAGGAGTCGACACTATTAAAAAAAATACATAAGTAAGTATAATGCACACTTTATCGTGGTCAGCGAAGTGAGCCGCAATTTTTCGACACTAGTTAAGTTCGGAAAATCGTACCCAAAAACAAGAGAGTTGCTTTTGGTTTTCTCGAAGAAAACCATTTCATTATATTGGGGTATTTTAACTTGAGAGCTGCGTGTAAGAGGGGATAAACAACGTGACGGAACGGCGATTGAAAAATGATACAAGATGATGCGCGCAGCAATTGGTGTTTACGTTGCGTAGTCTGTTGTATTTATTTTATACAAAAAAGTATGATGAAGGTATAGTTTTTACCTTGCCGCAATTGACTGGACTAATAATCAACCAGTTTTAATGTTTTTTTTTACTTTTAAATATTCTACACAACATTCTGTTTTATTATCAGCTTGCGGCTGCCCGTGGCTTCGCCCGCGTGATATCCGATCATAACATAGCCAGTGGTCCAGGTAATAAACTATACCCATACCAAATGCAATTTTTGTAGCAGCATGATCACCGAACCTGCCACAGATTGAGTAGTAGTGCAGATAAATAAATTATTCTTTTATTTATCTTCTAACGTCTTTTTGAGATATAAAATGTAATTTTATTGGCCCAATTTAACTCAGTTAATGAAACGTCCCTTCAATATTGCCATCATTTCCCGTATAATACGGGATCGGCTGGATTGAGAAGCCTGTCAGCTCCGGAAGCCACGACATGCTTTGAGTTGACACGATTAGGTTACACATTCACTGCATCAAAAGCTGAATAATTTTTCATTTCCACATTAAGTTCCCTTTATCCATAAATAAAATAAGCTAAATAAGGTGTATTCTACCTGATCTATGTGCCAAAAATAATTAATTTATTATGCAAGAGATTTCACCAGATTTTTCACACGACTTAGGTACATAAGGCTGAGTCGCAAGTGTCACTTATGAAAATAAAATATTAACGAGTCCAATATGTCGGCAAACAGCCATTTGTATTTTCTATGTAAGAAAGGTATACTTTAACTGAATTGTATTTGATATTCGTTTTGGTCATAGGCGTGTCATAGAATATTAAAAATTATCACAAACAAGGCAACGAAGTTATTTGTTAACTTCTGTTTTAATAAACTTTAAACTTGTTATTCCGTTAACCAAGCAAGCTAGGCTGCAAGCAACAGCTGTATGTATTGTAAATGTTTATGATAATTTTCCTAAAGTGGCCACTCCAACTCCCTTTAAAGTATCAGGCTCTCTGGCGATCAGTGACCTGTGAGCTCACGGCTGTGCGCTTGATTTCACTATTGTCAATGCGTTAGCCGGACTCTACGGACCAGCACAATACTGAAATAGGGATTTATAGTCATAAAAAACACCCACGTTGACTCACAAACATGGCCTACACGATTCCTGACATGTTGCTACGAGTATTATCTACAGAACTAGATTTACTTACTTGAGTCTTTGTTTAATCTCTGTTTTGCCGTATTTGGGTGATAAATTATTCGTGAGTAAATTCTTACGTAACCATTATTTTGTATACCGACTCGAATAAAGTTAAATATAAAATATACTACAGCTTCGTAGCCTTCTGTATTAATTACAATTAAAATAATACAGGAATAGATTTATTAAAAATGCTTATAAAAACGTTGCGTAATGGAGTTAAATGTTTGCCGAAAATTATATGTAGGTATCATTCGCATTCTATGGCAATGAATAAATAAATTAAAAATTAGAATAGGTACCTATTACAACATGTAACAGATGACGCTGATTTCGGTTTATAGCAGCCGGCCTGTTTTTCTATAAATTGGTATAAATCAGTCTGTCTCTAAAATATTTGCTGTTTTTAGTCACTGGACAACAGTAGGTATTATCGAAAATAAATCTTTGTTAGACCGGGTTTTAAAACATTACTTCTTTTGTTTCAATGTTGAAAGGGTTAGCGATAATCAGTCGTTTCTATACTTTGAACATTTACACCGAGCTTCTATAGACTAGCAGCGCTGTGTTCGTCGGTAAATTGACTGATCTACTAACCAGTTAGGCTTCCCTCTATCAAGTAAATTGACTTGATCCTTTGAATTTAAAGAGCAACGCTTCATGACCAATTGAATGCATACCTACTATGTGAGCAAAAAAACAAGAGATTTATAGAGAACTCCTATAAAAAAAGAAAAATATGGCACCAATGTGAAAATAACATAATTACTATCTATTTATACAAATAAACGTTAGGTTTCTACATACTTGATTCTTCCGTGTAATCTTAAAACGCTTTTTTACATGTACACAATTTTTATCTCAGAATATTTCTTTTCTGAAAATTTCTAGTTATTTGCGGAGGAGTTTTGATTTTAAGCGTTAAAGAATATTTAGTCAGGATTGTATGTTATGTTTGGGTAAAGTGGCAATATTTTACTAGAAAGGGATACACAAAGACCCTGAGCCTCTTGTTTATGTTTTTAACAATAGACAATAAAGGACCTCTTTATAAATTTATGAGCAGCAAAGGAACTTCCGACCTTCGGCAGAAAACATTCTAACTCTGCTTTAAACAGACTGGCAAACATACAACCTATACGTTTTAAGATAAAATATTGTACAGTCGGCTCTGCAATGGTCTTTACACCCCGCTTACGCCGGTGTCCTCCTGTGATTAAACCACTTGTGGTTTATATTATGGGTATATCTTAAGTGGTTTAACCACATCAGTAGTTTACTCACACACTCACATGATGTGTTTGTGTGAGTGTTTTAGTCACAGGAGAACACTGGCGTAAGCTGGATGTAAAGACAATTACAGAGCCGACTGTACATACGTAGGCAGATAGTAGATTGGTTCGGATGTTCAATGGCTAAAATTATGATGATAGTGGTGAAATTAATACATAGTAAGTATGACTAGACTCTACCTAGGCAGGTGATACGTACCTCATAACGTAGGTATAGCTTACACCACGCTGACGGCCAGGCTCTGATGAAATTTTAATAAAAAATTCAAATTAATTACCTATTCAAGTTATTCTCGATCATCATTAATTTTGAACATTAATATAATTCGTGCTAGAGTCAACGGGTAAATGATTGTTGTTCTGTATCAAATTACCCTGAGTTCAGTATAAAAGTCTAGTTCGAATCGGTATATACCTATTAATTTCCAATAAAATGCTTTCTCGTAAATAACGAGCTACGTGGCGCACAGCTTTGCAAAAAAGCATTACCGGCATTAATCAAGCGTATAACAAACTTACCAAAATTCCAGTGCAATCAAATGGGATTTTGTTTGACAGAGAAATGAAATGAAATAGGAAGGTGGGTACCAACTTCATGTCCCGATAAATTGCGACAAGATCCTAATACTCTAAGCAGAATTTTTTGTACTGCACTGTACTTGCTTCTAGGTACTTTTAATGTCATTGTGAGCTTGTACAGTTTTGTCAAAATAAATATTATTTCTTCCTTCTTTCTTCTTCAATGAAATTGGAATTGGCCAAAAGCGATTATGATGATATGATAATTGTAGGTTATATATACATATTATGTAAATTATCCTAGGCGTAGAAAGCTCTATTTGATTAATTTCAAGAGATTCGAATCAAACTTCAAAGATAATGCAGTAAACACTCTAAGATAACTGATAGATAAAAATCCTTTTCAGAACCTTTATTCCACGACCACTGATGCGGTTAAAGAGCCAAAATTAAAGAAAATAAGTTAGCTTATTTACTTCCGGGCAGCTTTCACGGAGCTGAGGCAAAGATAATAGAGAAAATGCTTTCACAGCCCAAGCCATGCGTACCTATTTACCTGTTTGTGATCCTTTGTCTATTCTCGCTCCACAAACTCCGGTTTATTTGCTCTGCGCGATTGGTTCATTCCAACATAACAAATGATACGGGAGTTATTAGGTAGCTAAGATACCAGTAAGAGTACTCTTTTTTTGCATTAGCTTCTTTAAAAATAAAAGCATAATCCTGGACTTGTCAGTTTAAATAACGACTACTCAGTGCGAGTACGACGACTATGCTACTATATTTTTTTATTTTTTTTTAAGTTTGTGTTCAATAAATATTATTTATTTAATATTAAAACCATAAACAAATCTAGTATGCCTGATAAATTACAGAAACGATTGATAGGTCGTAATTTTTCATAATTATATTGGCGTTGATTCATTTAATACAGTATTTACCATTTATGGTTCTCTCGGAATTCAGAAATTCGGTGAAAAAAATAATAATATCTACATATGTTTGGTATTCATACCTGTAACATCCATGGACTAAAGTGGGCATACATGATGATGTTTTTACCCGACGCGACGGTGGCACTACAATCAGGTGTAAGCTTTTTGGTATCGTACAGTGAATATCGATTACCGCTATGTACGCAAAATACAATTACTTTAAACAAAGCTTTATTTAAGTGGCTCTGTTTATGAATGAAAATCAATTTACTTGGTAAACCAATAATGAACGTGGTTTCGTAAAAACATTCTTTCGTCGAATCATACCGGCAAAAGAAACCGCATAAAGCTTGTAGGTAAACTTTTGAAATATTTTTGGAATTAGCCACTCTATTTTATCAAAGGTTTTGTTTTCGTGGAACGCTCCAGTCTCGTCGGTATCATATCTCAGGATCTAAGTAATGGAAAAAATGCGCGGTCCTGCCTTCGCAAAATGGGCTATTTTTCAGCTGCCATCTCCGCCCCATAATTTCGTAATTGTTAAGTTTACTTGAATTTAAATTAACTGGGCGTTGAAAGAAAATGGCGGTTGCGAGAATTTATTACGCGGTACTTTTAAATGAACCTTATAACTAGTATTCATTTAGGTACTTTATCTATGCTCATACGCAGGTAAATGAGGCAGGTACAACTACATTATATTTATTTATGTAAAATTAAAACTTGTTTTTTTACGTTATAACTAGGTAATAAGTCTGTGTTGGTGATATATCTTAATAAAAATATTTTAATATAAATTTAAGTTTTATTCATCGTTTGGCAAACCCGGGAACCTCGGGAAGCTCGAGCCAGCTCGCAAAAGCTCGACTTGGGCGCCGCACTCGCCCCGCTGTCATACTGTTATTTTGTACAAATCGAAAATTCTGACTGCACAGATACAACGTAGTACCTTCTGCATTGTCCATTTAAGTTTTTTTGGTAATTAAAATTTTGTGATGTATTGCGTCACCTACTTTCATGTAGGAAAGAAAATTGCATTTTATTCATATAATTTATGCCGGACATTCAATAAGCTTTCTTTTATCTGGAAACTGTACTGTACCATAAATCTAGTTAAGGCATGGACTTTTGTTACGGCACGACTATCGCGACGGCCGGAGACACGCGACAGACACGCTTCTCCAATGTGAAAAATGCTACCAATGAAAACGTTCGTTTGCTGCACAAAGAGCTACGTAGACTGAATAATGTGTTCAATTACAAGAATGGTTTTAAAACCGTGCCTAACGTTCAAATGCAGCAAAATAAAATGTTTTATGTAAGAACTACGATTATTTGGTATCTAATCTAAGACTATTATTAATATTGACAAGAATAAGAACGCAACACTGAAGCAATTAATAAGCACAATGTTAGGAACGATGTTAGAAATACGATGATAAATAGGCCACGAAGTAAGAACATTATCCCGGAGTCGTTGGTACTCTCTGACAGTTTCCATTAGCGTTCGTAATATCATTTGCTTACGATTATAAGGCAACACGTGTAGAGGCTATCATATTACCTCATCAAAAAATGAATATACCTAGGCACGCTACTTTTTATCTCGATACCACGTAGCATGAATCAATCACAGTGACCGCCGGCGTACAAAATCACCTGCCGGGGCACGCCCAGCGGATCTTCGTATCGTGTCACTAGTTCTTTCGAACCAGTGTGATAAAAGGATTTCAAGTGCGCCTCGAAGATGCTCCTTTCGTGCACTTGATACATATTTTTCGATTTTTTTAGGTTTTACGACATGTATGTAATTAAAATTACTTCCAGCACGAAGTAATTTTTTCTTGGTCAAGTTTCTTGGAAAGTAACAAGTGTTATGTTTGATCAGCTTTTTACCATGATAAATAACATGTTACTAGGTCTACTTTCTATGCCTACCTGTTCTAGCGTAAGTGCCTAGAGGGAGAGTTTTCGATGTACGAATCCAACTAGTTTTGGCGGTTGTTTTATTTCAATTGTGTGGTGGTGACTATGGTCCTTTGTTTCAGAATGTGGAGCCGGCGCTGATGTAGTCGCGGTCGCAACAATGGATTGGGTGACAGCCGCGAGCTCTCTGCTCGGATTTTTACTTTACTACAACACCCTTGAATCGGGTTTCGTTTATGATGACCGGTACGTAGTTTATTTTATTAAATCAATCAAAGTCATGATAGCATTTCGTTTAGAAAAGCTCTTTTGAGTTATTAAAATACATTATGAAGAGGTGCTTACCTACTGCCTACCAATTTAAATAGGTATTTGAGAAACATTATTACTTTTCGTAAGCCGCTTATATTTTGTATAAAAAATACTGTAGGGAAAGTAGGTACAAATAGTATCTGTTGATAAATCTACCATTATAAAGAATATTTTTAAGAATAAGTAAAATACATTTTTCTACTTGGATATAATATAATCATCAGCTTTATTTTTTACCTAAAATAGAGTTATTTTTTTGTTGGGTTATTTTGTTCTGGGGTAACAAGATGTAGCTTTTTCCACGAAAAATATATCCCGACATCAGATTTCATAGTGGGTTGAGCCATTTACCCTTTCTTGACTTCGCACAAAGTAGAAAATACCCAAATAAGCGTATAAGTGCCTTTGTACTCCCCGTGTTTCTGAGCTGATGAAGAACATTTTTTAAGAAAATGGAATATAATTTTTTCCTGGCTTATAGATATCAACCCGATATTGTTAAGTACACCACTCACATCATCAACACTCTCTCATTGTTTATTGTTGATTGGTAATGAACAGCATACCTACTCGTACATAAAGATAATGGTTAGCTTAAATATAGATTAAGTAATAATGCAAATTATAGATTACCTAGAATTTAAAAAGAGTTATATTAATGCGACATGTTGAACTGACAAGTTTCCTACCTCCATGAACTTCTACTAATAGAATATTAGATAGTTATAGCCCGCAGGTTGTAGATTACAATAAGTACGTAGTGCAAGTAAAATTAGGAAAAAGTTCTAAGTTGCTACGTTACAAAATTATGTCTGCTTATCTATTGACTACTTATAGTAAAGTGCCATTAGGCTGAGTTTACATGGTATGCTAAGTTACAAACATAAAGGTTACTATAATTTTAATCACAATATTGAAATGTCATTGTGCTAGATTATCTCTAATAATCAAGAATATGAGGTACTCCATATAGCCACTCTATCTTTTACATTATTATTATTTATAATTATATTAATTTATAGTTAAATTACAAAGCATCTAAAATGACTGTTCAGAATTCTGACCGTTTTTCATGATTTTCGATTTGTTGGATTTGTCTCCCCGCTCCAAATAGCAGAAAAACTTTAAAAACATTTTAAAAATAAAGGGGAATAAATAAAGATCCACGAGTGAACAAAGTCGCAGGCGGGTCAGCTAGCTATAAATTACTATAATAACAGAATCTGACAAGATTGTTATAGTCAACGAATTTCCATCTTTTGCTTCTGATATAACTGTTAATGCGGAGTTATTCTGTTCTGCCCTTTGATCCCTTATGCCTTGGAAATATGAAGATGCCTACAATGTGACACCACCAGACTACCAGACAGTTGTTTTGGATGGAATATAATTACATAGGTAGGTACCTACTTGTTTATAAAGTAACGAAACAGGTACCGTTGGTACCTTTCAAGTACGAACCCTAAAAAAACAAATTATATGAAGGAAATTGATATTTTATTATTTTAAACTAAATTATCTACTATGCTAACCTTCTTTTAAAATAATTTCTTGATAAATCAAGAATCTTGATAAACAATCAAGAAATAGGTAATCATCGATAATGGTTGAAGGTATTTTGGTTGTACCTCATTTAATCCACACCTGGGTATTTATATACTACCCAGTAAATGCTTACGTAATGATAATGAACATTAAGATAAAATGTTTTCCCAAAGGTGCTAATTTTTTCCCTCTGGAAAAGCTACCACTCGATAATAGCCTAGAGCCGAGGAACTTTGTTCTCGATTTGAGCCAAATGCCGCTCCACTGTTTCGTAATTGAGGGCTTACGTGACGACTGCGGCAGCTGGCCCCAACTTGCACACCAAAAAAGTTCTTCGCTATCCCCAACTCTTACTACATCTTAGATTCGGTCCCAGTTTTTATCGATATGGTTATGAAAACCAATATGAGCTAATATTGTTGTAGCCGCGGCCTCGATTTACTTTGTAATAGGATTACTGTTTCAATATTATTGTTGCTCGATTCGATATAAGGTTTTCAAAATAGCTATTCACCCAATATTGCCTTTCAAAGGACACACTGAATATGTAAGAAGGTAAGGACTCGAGTTTTTAAACCTATTTATTTAAAAACATTCTTTGTTTCAGAAATAATATTTTGCGAACGTAATATGAAAAACATCGAGCTATAAGATACAGCTTGATGTTTGCCTCCTTTAATTATCTGCACTAATTGAAAAATCTATTCGGTTGTGTCCCCGCGTACGGTGATGGAAAAACCTCCACATTGATATTCCTATCACCTCCACCAATACCGATACAATTTATTATGTTGCGAATCGATATCAGTGATGTGAAGACGAAGCTTTAGTGCTTACGGAACTGCTCACGCCATAAAGTGAAAACGCTCATATTGAAAGTCTGCTAGGTATTCGGTATTCTATTTTTATTTTTATTATGAACTCGATATCAAAGCTTTGAGCGGGTCTCCGTTACATTACTGCTTTTGTGGAAGTTACGCAATTTGTTGGGTCCTCTTTGTTTATGAAATATTTATATGCCTATTACATAGATATCTACAATATAACAGGTATAAGGCTGTGCCGATTGGTAAGAAGTATTTTCTTAGTTTTATTTTTCAATTTTATAGTTTTGCTGTCAGTAGAAAGGAAGTCCGAATAGAAAGTCATTTACAAACGAAACACTACGAACTTTTTATGTAAATAAGTGAAGGAAAAGGCGCCTTACTCACAATTTGCAATACAAAAGCTGAATGTTAGAGATGATTTTTCCTTCTTCGCATAGTAAGCACGGTTTGGTTCCATAAAATATATTATTCAATCGGCTATATCACCGGGCTTTCAACTCCCAATCCCAAGAGAGGGATATCGTTATGGAACATCAATAGTAATAACTTACCTAGCTTTGTCGAGCCTATGGTATATTATTATACAAAAAATATATTTTTTCTTGATTGTGTCATCAATTGCTACTATTGTAGTGAATTTCAGCTAAATGAATGTAACAGGCGTTCCGTTTTCACTATTTATAAAGTACGGAACACATAAACTGTGATAGATAACCTGCTACACAATCTTGAATATAATGACCACTGCCATAGCATAATTATCAATTGCTACTATTGCCATACTAGTGTGTACTCGAAATTCCATGTTTATGACAATAATGTAGCGAATTAGGAACTTTTTTGGCACAAATTAACAAAAATATTAGCAATAACGAAATCGATCGTGCTCGTAAGTTTACAGATCAGTTGTTATAAGAGCGAATATCCGTAGCGCGGTCACTCGGCACATCAGCCGGAAAGCGTCAAAATACGGTTCACAAAACCAATTCTGTAGGGTGAGACCTACGCTACGTTGAAACATGTCCATTATTTAGAGGCACCTCGTTCGGGTACGGTCGGGGCAAAGGGCCAATCGCTCGGGGAAAACACCCAATAGATTCGACATCGATGAGCGACTGCCTGCCAGGTAGGAAAGCAATATTTTATTTAAATTAAGCCGTGACGGGCGGATGTCTGAATTTGTTCACTTTTATTTGAAAACGGATTGCGATATTAAAATGTAAGGATAATTACTTACGAAAGTTTCAAAAGTCGGTAAAGTGATTAGAACTCGTAGAAAATACTCGTTGACACTCATTACATTAATGTACTCGTACCTACAAGGTACCATAAAATAAGTAAAAATCCATTTGTGTCAGGCTTTATTTAAAATACACAACTTCAGGTTCTAAACATTTAATTAAATTTGAGTTCATCTAGTTTTGGAAGCACTTGGGGCCGCAAATGTAAATATCTACAGTTAACGTTATCAAGCCCAAAAACTGCTCTACTCGAAAATAAACGAGATAACTTTGGTGTTTTATTTCACAGGCGGGCGATACTCTCCAACCCGGACGTCATCGGGCACACACCCATAAAGGCATTATTCGAAAACGATTTCTGGGGAACGCCGCTCTTAGACCCCGGCTCTCATGGCTCGTACAGACCTCTCTGCATCGCTACCTATCGACTCAACTACGTCTTCAGCGGATTCAAACCATGGAGCTACCATTTCCTCAACATAATATTCCACTGCACGGCAACAGCATTAGTAGTTACTACAGCAAAGAGAATGCTACCGGCCTATTGTATGAGAGTTGGCACGGCGGTAGCCGGACTCACTTTTGCGGCGCATCCGATACACACAGAGGCGGTGGCCGGCGTGGTTGGAAGAGCTGATTTGGCTGCGTGCAATTTATTTCTATTGAGCTTCCTATTGTACAGCGAACATATAAAGCTGCGTGAAGCGCGACACAAAAAGCAATGTCGACAATCAGTGAAGGATAATCCCCTGATGCGGCAAATCACGGCTAGCGATGTGGGATTCCGCCTCAGCTGCCACGTGCTGGTGCAACAAATCATGATGAACTTTCGTAGACTTTTAAAGGCTAGTAGAGCCGGACCATTAAAAATGTTTGACGTGTTTGAGGTGAAGGCCGTATCGGTAAGGCCAAGTAAGTGTCAGTACGGTGAAAGTGACAGTGAGGATACCTGTGAACTGCTGCAGTGGTTGACTTTGGCGGGTACGCTCTTATTCGCTGCAGCTGCCACTCTATGCAAAGAGCCGGCTATAATGGTTTTGCCTCTTTGCATATTCTATGACTTTCTGAAAGGTGCTCGACGGGAAAATCTATATTCAAAGGTAAGATGCATTATTTTTGTATGCTGCGTAACTTTGTGACAGTACCTACTCGAAATCTGATAACCTTGAGCGTAATGATGATACCGTATTAATTTAGAATATTGTATTAAAACCTATTAAAAAACGGCAAGCAAAAAAAAAATATGATTTTATTCTACATGTGCATTTGCATAAAATCGTATTTTTTTGGCCACTAGCAGGTAATTCAATGGTTATTGGATTTCATAAAGTGTTTGTGCAATCAAAAAATGAAATAAAAATACTGCACAGCAGACGTGTCGTACATTCCGAATTTTTAATCGAGTTATAGAGGACACTCCAGCTAGTCCAACGAATTTGTTCAGTTGAAGTGTTTTTCCAATATTCTCGCATGCAGTTTCCAATCAACAAAAATGAAATAGTTTATCAAAATATGTATCAATAACAAATAGTAATGTATGCAGTCACTAGAAAGCCACAAAATTAGATATAATCAGTCTAAATAAAATAAAATTGCCCGGATAAAATTAAAATACACAAAACACACATGTGTTTCTACGTAAATCTGAGATAGGATAGTGACTTATGTTTGTCTTTGTGAACTGAAGTCACTACTAATCTCATCCGTATCCTTCAGACGTCTTGATTGTTTTCAAGTCGTGATCGGAAAAACAAAGAGCCGGCAAAGGAAAGTTTGTAAACGTATCACTGTCATTAGTAGTTACAGTACAAAAGTTATTCGAACTAGGGAAAGATGAGTTGTGAAGGGAACATTTAGAAAAAAAATAAACTGAAATATTTAAATTTTATAATTTACTTTTCAGGTCTTACATTATTATGCTTATTCTCACATAAATACTCTATCTTACCATTTATAGTCGGACAGTGAATTTGGTATGGCACCTTCTTTTTATTCCCTCCTCATTTTATTTTTTCATCGGTATTCTAATTTTTTTCCCATTGGCTTTACTGATATTTGATCCATTATATAAATTAGTGTTTGATCAATTACATAAAAAAATACTAAATCGCTTCACCACCTCGTGATAAAAGATCGTTAAAGTGAAGTAAATAATATCGCAAAACGGAAACTCCCGTTTTAACTGCGTGTGTTCACGCTGCAGATATTTGGTAAAAGCTTTGCCCGCCCGTACTTGCTTTTTAATTTTCCAGCCACTGGATCCGGACACGTGGGAAATACAAGGGAGATAATCGTATCTCACGAGCGCCATACATTTGCACACCTGCACGTTTTGGTTCTTTATTATGTTTCGCTCAATGCATTGCTCGCATCGCATCTACATTCTGGACAAAAAAGCTCCGACAACTATAAATCGTTTTCAACGATCAATTCACCATATTATTTTTTTCTATAGGTATGTACCACTTTGTAAAGCTCTGTTTTTGATGGTGAATATAAATAGAAATATTTTGGGAGAAGAACAACACAAATTTTTAATATTATGTGACTTTTATAACTTTTTGAACTCGTCGGCTTTTTCTGATGCCAAATAGAAAAATAAAAATAATTTTACTTTTATCTTTGTATGCATAAAGCCATCCTACAAATAATGTTCCACTAACGAGGTGCTTTACTTCCCCATCTCTTATACCCTCTGAATCTGCACGTTGTTGTTCAACCATTGTACGACGAACACTGTTACTATTTATAATGAGTCTGTGTTTAAGCACAGTTGTTTCTTTGAGAGGAAAAAATATTTATAGGTACCTACTGTTACGGTTGTTGTTGTCTGTACGAGATATTTTTTTATTAATGTGAGCTGTCTGGTATAGTTCATATTTATAACATACTCTATAAATAAAAAAAATCCGGATGACGAATGAAATCATGAATATTTGACTCAATCACCCGGAACTTTCAGTACATAAATCAAAATATAGTGTAACTGAAGCGTACTGCAACTACAAAAAGTATGTTGGTTGAATTTTTTAACTGGGCTTTGATGGCCACATACTAAAGTAAGTATGGGGAATATCGAAAAACATTCAAAGGATTCAGGCCCGATTTTAATTGAAACGAAAAATGGATACTCAGATTTAAAAAAAAAATACAATTTCCTTAGCCAAGAATCGCCCGTTGTATTTGAAAAAAATAAACACTTTCATATTTCGTTTTGGCCTTATTTCGCATGAGAGAGATATTATATTTTGTTGTACTCGCTGAAATAAGTTTTAATGTGTGAATATATTGCTGTATTAGGTCAGACTTAAAAAAATATTTGCTGGTATTTTATGATTCGTTCATGTTATAATTTGCTCATTTACTTTTTTTATTCTTCATTTTTTTTCCTCGAGTCATTATTCAATATTATAATTTGGACTCTTACTTCATAACATACTAAGTCAGTGGAACACTTATAAGACTGTAAAGTACTATTACAAGTAAAATAACCAACTAAAAGCATCGTCACGTCACCTTCTATTTGCCTCACTGTAAAATTTTATTACTATCGCTATCGCGAGTTTATGCCATCTCATGCAATAAAGTGATAAAACAGTTAGCTAGCACAACGTTACCCATCCGCCTCAGATATATCGACGCCAACAAATAAAACAACCATTAAAGCCCAAACTTATCCAAGGCTTTGTTTTCTTTTTCATATTTCCATAACTCTTACATGAGACTTCGCAAGCTTAGCAATATTATTTGCCATGACACGGACGCCTTTAATATAACGCTCATTGTACACAATGGTATCTACCAACTGTAATGTAAGTGTGACTATCCAGAAGAGCGTCATAATATTATAGTTTCCTACTTATTGATTATGAGTTCAAGTAGATATATTAACGATTTAATTAGACAACATATTTAGGACACAATGTTACTATATTTGGTAGGTACTCATCGATTATTTCGCTTCTTACGACACTAAACTCCACAATCAGTAAGTGAGGCGTATTATCTAAACTAACGTACTGTTTTGGTTAACTAAAATAGTCCATGACTATAAAGGTTTGTAAAAATCTTTAGTTTAAAGGTTTTTAATAACGAAAAGTGGTCTGGTAATAATTATGATACCTAACCATTCCCGAGAAAAAATTAACGCTTAGCTAAATGAATATCGATTGACGTTCTGCCCTCTCTCATTTACCCTGCATAAAATGAGTACTGGACCTTTTCGCGGGCCGGCCCCAATATTTCTCTCATCTAGAGGACTGAGGCAATTTTGTGTGGCTCTCAACATTAAATTAACATTTGGGATTTTTCTTCTCTTGCTTGCCCCTGGTTCTTCGCATCCCTAGCCCAGTATATTTCAGCGGTCGCGTAATTTGTGGCTCGTAAATGTTCTGAAATTGGTCATCCCTTTGGTTGAGGTGAATTTATGGCCTCCTCGGTTGGCCTGTCGAAAGGGGAATTAATAAGTCCCCTCTAATGGTGAAACGTACCCTTACCATCAATTTGAATGCCAATGCCCGAAGATTGGCGCGGTCCTGTAAAATGAGCCTGAACGTAATATATCTCACTACCTAACAATTTTTTATTAATTTTGCGCATCCGATTAATTGGGTTCACGTTCTCAGCATTATTTTATTTCTGTGAACATCCGCATGAGAATAATAATGAAGATATTAGCTTTGTTCAGTATTCATATTCAGAAGCCACAAGCATTTTAATTCTGAATATTATCTACATTGTAATGAGCTATATATTATTATAATTTTACGTGAGCACGTAGAAAAGTACACGTTTTATCAATAATAAATAGATAATAATTGGATGGTTTGTTTTAGACAGAATATTGTACCTTGCAGGAGCATAATTTAGAATTTAAATAATATAAAGAATTGCAATTTATGTTTTCAAACCTCTATAAACCTTTCCAAGCAAAAGTAGGTCTGTACCGCACCTGTTTTAAGGTAGAGCTTAGTAGACTATTCGACTTTTTATACGTTTTGAAAGGTTCAAATCCTGCCTTTTCCTTATTTGGTTACGGGTTTATAACTTTCGTATTTCAATGCCGCTGAGCTCGGCGTCGTAGGCAATGTTTGGAAACATCCAAATACTTCTTATTATTTTTTTCTACTTGCATACATATGAATAGTTGCAACAATATTCGAGTCAACCGAAGCCGCGGCATAACTTTTGAACATCGCAGTTCTTTTTAGCTGCCCTGATTTAGCGTCCGATGTTTCCGATGAGAAGGTTATATTTCACAATATTCAAGTAGAGGAATACGCAAACCTGGTTGTAAATAACATTGGTTGAACGCCTCCTTGTCTTGAGAGAAGAATAATGGTATTTTCTATTTCGTTAGGTTCGTTGTATGTCCTACTACGTATAGTTGTGTCCGCTCGGATGGCTGCCAGCTGTGGCTTGCGCCGGCATCGAGTTCTAGTGTCCCTCCCGTTGCCAACGACTTAAAGTTTTATAACTAGATGTGACTTTTACTGTGTATATTAACCACAGCTGTATCGATTTCAATAGTGTGTTTCATTTTAATAGGTACCTTTTAAAATGGCTTTTGTTCATTCAGTTTTATGAAAATTAATTTAAATAAATAGGGACCTTAGCATTGTGAAAAATGCACAGTGTCTAATCAATTAGAAAAACACTTAATTTGCATTTCAACAATACAATCTATGTATGTCTCAGGACTATTTTGAATTGCGTGTGATTTATAACATAATCACCCTACTGCACGTGCAAAGTTAATCACAAAAACATACCTAACGATCAAAGTTTAGCGACGAGGGACAGATAGACCTTGCCATTATACTTACGTAGGCTGCTACATTCCTATACCTCCTTGGCATTCCTGTAAAAACATTGCAAAGCAGTGGCACGTGTTCACTTTGACCTAAAGACCCGTCTCCATTCCTAAGTTCTCGTGACACAAATACCTTTGTCCGTTGCATGCATTTTGAATCGCATTGTAAACAACGGAGCCAGGGGGTAGAATGCGAGCGCGCGCGGCGCGTGGCGTCCTTGCCTGTTGTCTCTTCCACTCCAGTACTATTGCATGGAATCCCGCCGGCCCTAAATCAAAGAGCCGTGAACTCCCCCTCACACTTCCATATTTTCGCACCCCGACAACGTCGTATAATGGCTATTGACCAAAATTTATCGACTTTTATGTCATATTCTCATCTTTATGCGGAGCTGGAGGCTCGAAATTGGCCTCACATAACATATTGTGAGAAAAGCCTCACTATTTCACATTACAATAAATATCTGATCATTTTCCCGTACAATAAAGATTACTTGTTTATTTATTGACTTCATATTTCGGTAAATTGATTTTTGTTGTTGTTTGTCATTAACTACCAATGTTTTTCGTTGATATTAAACTATGTTATTTATTCTTCCGGTTTTTCGAATAAAATCAAAGCATCTTTTTTTATGTAACGAGTTACGAGATGAACTAGGTGCTCACTTGATGGTAAGAGATCACGCCTGCCCATGACAAGATCTACACGGGACTTTGATTCACATAAGCCAGTGCAGCACTGTTTTAGCGCTCGTCTCGACATTTTGATGGTCAGTTTCGAAAGCCTAGTAATTTCACAAACTACCGTGCCCTCTACTTAGGTACATTTTGGTTTGTAAAAACTGTAAGGCCTTAAAATGCTTCATATAATTATTATGTAAAGCATCTGAAGTTCTCGCTTCGTTTGCTGTTTACTAACTTTGCTTTATCGGCTCTACATCACGAGCTAGACTGTAGTCGTAAGCAGGGTGCCGTAGAGTCTACAGACTAGCACAGTCACAGATTAAAATTTCCTTCATTAGCTAATGAAATCTTTGCAAGTATTTTTCTTTATTTGTCGTGCTTGTAATAAAATAAATACATATTTTCTCACTTTTATTAGTATAATCTAGTAAGAGATTACGAGGTATACCTACATACCTACACATATTTGACAAGATAATGCGATTTGAAAATTAAGCTTAGCTACCGGTAACATTACAAAACACTCAAATGTCTACAATTGTTCGCTCACGTATGTACCCATTCAAAACGATGTGAGAAGCCGGCGCGGCGCGTGAGCAGTCACAAAAGAACGGAAACGAGCCTCGAAGAAACACTGCGATAAATATAGGTCCGACATTCTAGTTGTGTCGTAGTGACACATTTTTGATCTAATTCAACACCAAGTCACCAAGTTCAAATAAGAGTTTTGTCCGTAAACGGCGCGGCGGCAAAGCAAACAAAGGCACGTTTAACAAAATATAAATCCTTTTAGCTGTGTCATTAAAAGTTTACATCTTGTCTTTTTGCCATCTTCTGTTACAAATGTAGAGTTCTAGGGCTTGAGCGAACTCTGCGCAAACTTTGCCGACTGGACTAGACTGCTGTATCCTAAAATATGCATTAAAAATATGTAAGAACATATTTTTATGACACTTACTATTATCTTCTATCTATCTATCTATCTATCTATACATATAATAAAGCAGAAGACCCCAAATTTCTGTACCTATGTTTATTTTGACGGAAACGTGTTCAGACGATATTAATACACAGACCCCAAATTTTTTTTTTGATTGGAAGACTTTGCTTTTTTGTTTGTGGGTTTGTGTGTTCGTCCATCACGTAAAAACTACCGAACGGATTTAACTAAAATTTTACAATATCATAACTACTAAGCCCGAAAGGGTTATAGGCTATATAATATTACGCTACATTTCTTCAGAGGGTAGATATAGAAGTTTAAAGTTTGCATGGAAACAGTTTTTTTTATAGTGTATCTATCTCAAACATTTGAATTATGTTCTTCAAAACAAATAATTAGATACGGGTTTCAACAATTTTCAAAATTAATGTAAAAAGATGTAAAAGTAGAAGGTGTTTTTAGACCAAAAGTTGAATGAAGCTGTCTCCTCAGATGTACACAATATCTGATGGAAAGTTGCATATATATAATCTCCGCAGATAAGTACCGCCATGTTTTCAGTTATTTACTAAATTCAATGTTTGAGTGGGTAAAAAGAGGGTTTGAAAATATGCAAGTATTGATTGACTTAGTACTGAAACTTTGCTATTCTTTGACATTTCTTCCGCAATAAACAATTCTTCCACGGGTGACGAAGTCGCACGCGGGTACAGCTAGTTATTATCTAAAGTTATTCATACGTTACCTACATATTGTGGGCGTAACTATTAAATAAATTTAAAAAAGTTCCAGTTAAGATCTTTATTTTTGATTATACAAATCTAATTATTAATATTCTATTTTTTTACAGTTTTTGGTTGTACCAACAACGATATTATAAAAAAATGCTTAACACAAGAAAATTAAAAATATTTTGGCAAAGTCCCCATAACATTCATCAACCTTATTTCTTGGAGTCATGATCATTATTAGAAACTTTTGCAACAACTTCAAAACATCCTGCACTGGTAAAGTAAAGCACGAACATTTATTACAGAATGTTTTTACAGGCCTTCCGAGTTTCTTAATCTAAAATCGATAGGAACGTTGCCAAGAAAAGTTTTGAATGGTACCCACCTTGAGTTTGGAATCGAAGAAAGTCGGACCTTTCGTCCAACACCTGCGTAGATTCGGCAACTCTCCCCCGATAAAGCCACCGGTCCGGTATTGCCACAGAAATGAGACAAGTCGAATCCTTTATTCGAAAAGTTCTCATGTTCCAGTCATGAAAATTTACCGTTTTATTCATCCTAAATTCCGTGATTCGTATAACCTATCCTCCGATGGATGGAAAGCTATTTTTCAGTAGTACAAACGAAATATCGAAAAATAAAGTAAGGATAATGCATGCATTTTTTTGCAGTTTCTGTTGATTCATCTTGTAACAAAACTTATTACTTACTCAAAACAAACATGAGTGCATAATGTACCTATGTATACAATATGTATAAGGTATCACGTCCTCCACGTCCATCAATGATCGGTACCTAGAGTAGTTATCTACTCGAAGGTAGGTACTTACTTACCTTATATTTTAACTGAATTTCTCGTCTGTTTGTTTTTTTTGTGTGAGCCAACAAATCGAATCACTGCATAAAACACATCTGTGTCTCGTGCCGTTCCTGTAGGTCCTTCCATTTTACTTTCATAGTAACAAGTAGGAAGTTCTCAATTGAACCCAAATGTATAGCTATTTAAATCTATGATTCAAACGCTATTTAAAGCTATGAATAAAAAGGTCTTCGTAGAAATGAGAAGGCTAGGCTCATTAAATATAATACATTATTTAAATACATCAAAATACAAAATAAAAAAAACAATACAAAATGGGGTGACGATCACGCAGGAACTTCTAGAAATCCCATGAGCAAAGCAGACTATGTATTACTTCCGGCTATCTGCAAGGATTTATTACTATTCATTTTCCAATTCCATTTGTATTGGAATAATATTGTACCGTTTGCATATTTGAATTCATAATAGGTATTCATCGCGAACACTTCTCAGACCAAAGTAATAGCGCTTCACCGAGGGTAAAGAGAGTTAAAAGGGTCACCCATAACATCTACGTAACAAAATATAATCTAAACATTCAAATGAAGGTCTTTATTCGTTAGGTGTTTCACCACCCTTTGGGTGTATTAAATATCTCTGTAGGTGGACGTTAGGTACCGAGTGCGGGACAAAACGGACACTCTTCCGGCTGTTCCGTTTTAATTGCCGTTGTTTATTGATGGTCCCAATTCGTTTTTTGTGTCGCACGAAAAAATCTCTTTGATGCTTTTATAGCTATAGACTTGTTTTATGGCTGAATATTCAACGAGGGTTTGGGTTATATGAGTAGTAGAAGGGTAAATTATATGTGTATACATATTTCATAGACATAAAATTAATTAAATAATTTAAAATTCTAAAACAAGCTCTGTTTAGATTGGAGCTAGATAGTGTTTGTAAATAAAGTAAGTAAGTATTTAAATGTCTGAAAAATATTTATTTGTTATACTCGTTTAATGATACAAGTTAATAAAAACTTCTTCAAACTCAAGTGCGCGTGCTTGCTCACTCAACTCTTCATTCGCCGTCTTTAATACGATACTTACCAGTAGATTTTCTCTTTTTATGTATTCATATCAAACTCTACTGTTCACATGCAAATAAAAGTTTAAGTTAAGAATTATTAGAGTATTTAGTTTAATTTACTTTGTCACGTTAAACTAGCTCAATATCTAGTGTAACTCTGCGCTTTGATGTTTCCCTCTAACTGAGACTTATAATGCTGTATACCCGTTTTAATGAAACATTGTGATAATGTTTAAAATGTATCTCCGCGAAGGAGCCTTTATTTACAGCGGGACCTCTACCGCGACGCTGCGAAATACGTACACTCAGGTACTAATTAACATTATTCAGACCCGATTTAGTGCTAGGTACCTACTTACTACCCAATTGTGTAAAATTTTTGCCAAAAAAATATGATTGTCTTCATTCGTTAGTTCGCTTCATACTAACAAAAAAAGCTTAATCTAACATTGTAAACAGAAACAACTTTGTTTGCGTTGCAAATAAATAAAATTCCTTTCTTGGTACGCTTACACTTCTTAACGAATATACCCTAGAAATTTCACGTCTCTACATCCAGTGGGTTGGTTTGTGCGTTGTATATCAGTTAGTCATTCAGTCAGTCAGGACTGCGCCTTTTATATATAAAGATTGTAAATGTGGGCTACGCTACGTGTTTAATTTGAAACAATAAAACACTTTTGTAGGTCACCAATGTCGTTATCATTCATCAATTTGTAACTCACAACACAACCAATTAGATGGAACTCACGGAATGAATAAAGAACCAAAGGGTACCGAGAAACATCCGCCCAGCAGCGTAAAATGTAAAATATCAATACTATCATTTTCACTTTGTAAATGGGAAAGAATGGTTGAAATACAATTACTTGAACTGAACTCGACACAAGCGTCCTATTTCTTTCTCGCCTACTACAGTAATGGGTTTGGTGGCTCTCGTTGTACTCCCAGTAGTGGAGTTCCCCCTCCCCCCCCCAGGCCTGTAGGGTGGGCCGCGCCCCCCTCAGACTCCAACGCCGTCGGTGCCACCAACAATGACCTCGTATTTCAGACGGAATTGCTCAAACACGGAACGGCGAAAACTCGGAATACCGTTTAGGTTTTAAATTAAAACAATTCGGAGTCATGTTGTTTGGTGTCACAGAAGCTACTGACGGTGTTATTATAGTTTTTTTTTGTACGTTGTAGTAGAAGGGTATATTAGTTTTTTTTATAACAACAAAAAATCTTAATAAATTCGGTTTATTAAAGTTAAAGCGAAAAATATGAATATCTCTTATTTTTTACAAATTATTTGATTTCTTTCATTTATGTATAATTATTTATTTTAGCGGCTTTAGATGCGACTGCGGTAGACTGCCATTTAGTCCTAAATGAAGATATAATAATAATATTATAATGCTAAGTTTTCCCATTTCTCTTTAATTCTATAACCATAATGTTCATACAAATAACATCTTTATTGTATCCATCATAGCGCAACCTAATATAAGTACTTACCCGTAAGGGGAGCGGATGCTAATCAGCAAAGTAGAGCAGCGCAAATATTCTTCATTTCGAATACAGAAATTATAACAAAGAGAATACTTCACTGTATAAAAAGTAAAAAATGTTATTGCTTCAGTAAGTATGTATGTCAATTGATGAAAAGAACCTTAGAAAACATGGAAACGTTGGTTTATTTTACAAATTAACTGCAATTCTACGAATTGGTGCCGGTAGTTTGCCACTCTTTTCCTAGTGGATTTTCTTACCTAACTTTGTTCCATGTGTCGGGGTAAAACCAAGCAGCTTTGGTCGTACTAAAATTGTTCGGAACACAGTGTTCCTTGCGTTTCAATAACAATTCACTAACAAAAAGTAACATTTTAGTTTGGAATCTCGGTTAAACTTTTCGCGTGACTAAAATATTTTGGATTCTTTCCTTACCTTTACCTTTATACTCGTACGTACCTACTCGTAATGTAATATTCCTAACATTCAGAGTTGTTGTTCTACTTGTAGTTTAGTATATAATTTGTCATTTATATTAGTAATGTAACAATAAGTATTGAGATTTGATAAATAAAACGTTAATTGTTTTTTATAAAAAAAATAACATAAGAAGGGAAGCTCAACGTAATTGATGCTTAAATAAACCCGATTTCGTTTGGACACATTCGTAACTGGTTTTATTTCCGTCATTGCCAGCCTTTTGCCGCGCGTTAACCGCAAAATGACCGGAGTGACACAGGGAATACATTGGAGGTGGCGAAAAAATTTGCGGTCGACCGCTCACTAGATGGAGCGCTGGGCTTGGGCAGTTGAAACACTTATAAATAGGGCAGAGATGGCCATCGTATTTGCATAAACATTCGCAGATGGTAAGTTTTGTCTTTGATGAAAGCGATCTTTTATGGTAAGTTTTGTCCGAAACAGGCATAACCAGAAGAACGTTAGTAGATTTATTTATTGAGAAATGTATTATGCACTTACAATAATTATGAAACTCAGTTTGAAGGATTAATTGTAGTACTGAGCTGGGGGCCTCAGCAAACAACGTCATCGGTGCGCATCCGAAATGTGTATTTGGCATGCACGAGAAATATGTACTTACCAGTGAATCATCTGGGTGTACACAACATTGTGCAAATGAATATTTTTATGTTTCAGTTCACAAAAATAATAAAATGCGATTTTTTCGGCACTGTAGTTGGTTAGCAAGAGATGGGAGTAGACTGCATAATTTTAGCTGCGTGATTATCATTTGCATAAGCTACGGGCCCATGGTTCTTAATTACTTCTCTCTTTAAGGATAATACTGGATGTGGCAAAATGTTTTTGGTGGTATTTATGTAGATATAGATAATTCCAGAAACAGTATTGCCTATGTTTATCAAATACTTAAAATTGTTGTGGTAACAAAATAATGATAGATTACAGAACACTTACATTACAATGAACTACGGGTAGGTAATATAATCAAGTGAAATAATTTGTGAAATTACTTCATCATGAACCTATAACAGTCCACTGCTAGACGTAGGTCTTTCCCAACGGTGAGCCCAATCTTCGGCTCTTTTCACCTATCACCTATCAAACATTTAAAACACCTAATGTAATATAAACAGATACAAGTGCTTGAAAAACTATAATAAACAGGTAAATAGGTGCCGAACATATGGCGCTCAGATAAACTCTACCTCCTTTAAAATACATTGGAGTCAAGTCGCCATACATTGCAGTAGGTACCTACATCATGCACATGCTCGCTCGAGCTTGCTATCATATAAAACAAACACGGTACTCCTCCCGCACGTCGCAAGATGACAGCGCAATATTTGCTTTCCATACGAACCATGGAACCATTTCCAGTGGCTCCGTTGCATTGTGCCGGTTTACTTTTATTACGTGCCGACGTTAACGTGATCGCACTGGGGATATTATAATTAGGTATAATAATGTCTAGGTTCATACTGGGATTTTGTAGTCTGTATAAATTAGAGATACCTACTATTGAATCTCGGAAGAGGTTAGTCGTGATTTGTCGTTTAGTTCGTATGTTGTATTATAAATATATATTAATATGGTATAACAAGGTAATGTAATAATTTTGAGGGCTTGGATTTTTGAATGAAAGTCTGTCTATATTGGTCACGGTACTCCTCATTTTGACAGATAATTACAAAAGAGTCAATAATCATTACAATATTATGTTTTTATAACATTTTATAATTTCTCGTTTTAATCTAATGTTGAAAGTGTACAGTTTAAGGATCAATTTACTAACAGCTTGTTTCAAGTTCCCCGTAACTCGTGATAATTTTATGGGTGTTACTCACGAAAGTTCAAGTAGCTTTATTGCGCTTATTTACTCAAAGGTTCATAACACACAACCTGAAATAAGAGCGTCTTATAACTGGACATTTTTACATTACGCTGACCTGAATTATTTACCTTTTGTGGAACATTATTATCTCAAGCTCTAAATCATAACTGTGTGCTTACTTGGAAAAATACCTCAAGTTGTAGTCGTCCGTTTGCGGCAGGGAAACGGAACCATAATACCAGAATTAATCGGTCACTTCCCCTTTATGTCACTCGGCAAATTCCATTTTTAATAATTTATGGACTTAATTAGTACGCAAATAGACTGGTATTTTACTACAACATTAAAATTCAGTAGGTGGCGAACGGTTTTGCCTCAGTTATTTTATTATACAATTAATCTGGTTTTTATTCATGACAGTTTTGGAAGCTCAATCCGATAATATCTTTCATATTTATTTTTCAAGGCTGAAAAATTTAAACCTGTAACTTGGACCGATTTATAATAACCCTGTGTAAGTAGGTCAAGAGGTAAGCAACCCATCATCTCCATTATATTAATTGCTTGAAACACATAGGTATAACTTTCATAATTGGTTCCTCCAACATTTTTGCTGAGACATACAAGGAGTTGCAAAATTAACCTTACTGGGAAAATCTGGCCTTGACTTTCGTGGGCGTCTGTTCTCCCTAATTAAAGAAATGTGATGAATATTGTGTCGTTTATTCCAAGTTCAATAAAACGACTTTTTTAATTTACTTAACTTTCCGTGTATCTTTGACACTAATACGATATCAAAACTAAACAAACAGTTATAAACATTTCGCGAAAGTAAGTAAATAAACTTTATCGTACAGGCAGAGATACCCCGCAGCGTTTTTTCCGCCAACATTATCCAAGACACGATAAAAATTTGCCGAAGCCCCTTTATTCGAACAAATTCTGAGTTACTCATATTGAATGGGCTCAGATAAGAATGATAGATTGAAAAATAAACTAGAATCGATTCTCGGATTTGGTGCGGTACAATCTTTGCTTGCCCGCCGTGCTCCGTTTGACTATCTTCTCCTCGGGTGAGGATTACGTTTGCTTGCTTCCCGAGTCGATATAAAGCGAAGTCTGTTGACATTTACCATGAGAGTAAACACCCAGTCTACCACTACGTGAATGTAATGACAAATACTTACCGTGTTAATATGAAATCATCATAATTATCTAGGTAGTATACCTTCGATATTTCAAGACTTTACTTCCAGCGCTTTAGCCTGTGAGTTGTCTGTTAGTCAGTTATTCAGGATTGAGCCTTTTATATACATACATACATATATTGATTGATTGATATAACGTTTTTTTAATAAGTTCATAGCATAAGTTCAAAAACATGCTACGAAATTACGACGTAGCAGTAATGTTGCATAGCACAGCAAATGTTGGTGTAGCTAGTTTACAAAATAAGTCATAACAGTAGCATAATTAATAACTGGCGTAACCGTAACACAGCAGAAGGTCGTATCTGTAGCGTAAAAAATATCTTGACGTAGCAAATATCGTAGCAGTAGCGAAGCATTAAAATGTCGTAGCAAATGTCAAAAGCACCTATACATGGGATATTTTTGAAATTTCATTGTTATTATTACTATTACTAATATCGATTAAAATACATAACACTATTTAAGAATGAATTACACTAAATACAATAGATAATAATAATAATTTATAAATAGCCCAGTACTTAGTATTTTGGAAAAAAATGTTACCGGTCATCAAGCCGATAATACATGTCTTATCTAAGATTTTAGAAATGATTAACTAGCATTCAGTAAGTATTGCTATAGTTAGCTTTTTACCGCAATTCATGAGTAACCGTGAGGTGGGTACTCAGTAAAATAAAGAATACCGCTAGCAGTAGATAAGATAGATAAGATAAGATAAATTTATTTGTACCATAAACAAGCTTAAAATATTATGATAATCTAAAAATAACATACAATATGATGGCTTGTGATGCTTATTTTTTGGTTTGCAGTGCCTACACTAAGTGTTATACTTGTGTTGTAGGCAGTAATGAAATGATAGTTAGATACGTGGATTGCTTTGTTTATATCGTACAACCTTGTTGCCTAATGTTCAGCTACGGTGTGTATGAATTGTAATGGAATTATAGTTATTTTCAATTAAGAAAATTACATCATGAAACAAAGCATTGTTTCCGAGAATTATAGTTTAGTCAGCCTTACAGGGGCTTTCGGTGTGAAATAACAAGTACCTAATGAATGCTTTATCTGCCTCCCATTGTGTTCACTGAATACGAGTACATGACTAGTCATCACATCACTGTAGAAAGCAGCTAAGCTACCATCGCAGAAGTTTTTTTATGTAATTGTTCTTTATGTAGTTTGTTTATTCTTGCTGAAACAACTTTGTTAGTCGAAGGCTCTAGCACTACTATGGGCAGGCGTGACTTTTACCGCCAAGAAGGAGCTTACCGTTCAGAAAAGGCGTTGTTAGTGTCGCCGTTTTTAACAAAATGTTTTTTTTTATTATTTGGTGTGAATTCCGTCACTATAACACAGAGTACTAAGATATACACAACTATAACACACATGTTTTCTACGTATTCTATGTATGTATTTACAATAAAAAGTATATAAGTATTCGATCAGATATGTTCTCATAGTACAAGCTCTGCTTAGTTCGGGGCTAGAATTATAGCGTATGTGTATAATGTCCAAAAAAAAATTGTAATTATATAATCATCTATTCGTCTTTTAAAAGACGGGCAGATGGTTTTGAGGTGAACCTTTCAGTTCCCTAAATAGAACCCTAAAACAATTCACTAATATGATGGTAACTTTTGGTTCTCATTTGTAGTCCAATTCTGAGAAATATTGAGAAAATAATATGCAAATACGCTTTAAAAGCCGTGGCTGCAAAGTTTATAAGTAGTTAAGTAGTAAATGTGGCCGAAGCCTGAACCGCAGAGGAACTATAAATAGGTATCCACATCAGAAGCTGAAGGCCGGCAAAGTTATACTCCTACCAGACACGATTTCTCTCATAATATTATTTGCTACTGAGAGTACGTGACGTGAATTTCAGTTGCTCTACCTGCTTCATGTTTATATGAAATTTGTTCGCCACGGGAAACTTGCTTATTTACCTTTGAATGTACGACGTGAAATGGATCTGCCATTTTGAATTATGAATATTAGTTGTAGCGCTCAATTTCCTTCGCAGAGTACGAGACACTTAGTTGTGTGTTTAGCTCAGGATTTAGGATACTTATTATGAAATGGGTGGTTTACAGATATAAAGCTTATAAGGCTAGGCGCACTTTTACTGATTTGGTAAATAATATTGTGTTTGTAAATTCTTCGAACAAAATATTCAACATTCTTTTACTATTGGTTTCTAATCAATTTTGCTGAAAGGTCGTCTGTTAAAGGTATTTCATCAACTCAGTTATGATGGTATTAAAGTAAATGGAGTTGCTTCGCCACCTCGCTGGGTTTATGACCGAATCGTTATCTGTAGTCCGTTTTGTTTTCGTTATTCTTTGTTTAGTGAATTAAATAAGATATTTGGAGCAATGTTTAAATAATTCGTAGTATTATACGAGCAGATGGTATATGAGCCAGTTTACGTTTAAAATCCATTGGTTTCTTGTTGGGTTATGTGAGTGGTATATAAAAAAGGAAAGGTAAGTATAATATCGCATTGTATTTCAGAAATATAAAGAAAATAATTGACAAATGAGAAAAAAATTATAAGATAAAGGTTTTATACGGTCAAAACATTACTACGCTTTTGAAGTGCGGACTTGTGTCGCGCCTCCGCGAAGAGCATCACTACTGAAACTCGCCATCAAAAAACCGAGCTTAAACGACGGTGTAAACCCGTGTAGGTACGCGCGTTCGTCTTTTGAATCCGCGCGTGTGTCGAAGCGCCCGTATACGCGCGCAAAAAAAACGATTGCTTGAAATCGCCCAAGGTAGAGAGACCCCTTGACCAAAATAGTATAGCAAATGTCAATAATTCTGTAGTGACGGTATATTGAGGTACTTACCCAAGCTTATATAAACGTCTGATGCAGGCCTGCAGACTTTCGCGGAGCATGACTGTCATCTACATAGGTACTCCAAACCACAAGCTTGCAAGTGACACTGCTGGCGGTAGCTCGGAGAAGTTTAGTTCACCAACAGTTACTTCATTACTATATGAAAACATAATACCGAAGTAAGTTTATACTCGTAGAATACGCATAAGTTGATTACAATCACTTATGACGCTGTTTTATGTTGCAGTTAATGTCCAATAGTAGATATAATTGTGTTTCTTCTATTTTTTTTACTTAACACAATTCTTTGCCAAAGCTAATTCAATGTTTGTTTTTAAATATTCAAACACCATCTCTCGTTTCCCTTGAAAGTCATATAAAAGTAATAAATAAATCCAATTTTATTTTAAAAAAAATATTTGTGGCTACACACAATCATTACTAAATATAGTGCGTAATGAAGTGATTCAAAGTATAACAAACTAACAAACTCAGAACAAGTGCACCATTTGATAATGTTTAGAAAAAAAACCGAGGAATAAAACTTTCTGTTTTTATTACTCTTTTTGTCTACGAAATTCGGACATTACGAAAACGTATCATTAGAGCCGAGGGTTTTTCAAACGGACTGGCAAATGAGTCGACGTTTCAGAGGCGACGATGGTAATGTCAGCCAGCCAGTAAATTTACCAGATAAGCGCTACTCCGACGTCTAGGCCAAGCTCGCTCGCTTAATTCATTTAATTATTTGCTTTGACTTGGCTCTACTAAACTTGACAACATTTAGATTTTCAGAAAATATTTCCATGGTAATCCAAATTGATTTAGTTTAGTCAGAAATTTACCAAAAGTTATTTTAATTTGCAATAGAATAAAAACGCCACGCAATAACTTAGTTAGATTTTGACGATTTCATAGTCAAACGCATTAAAAAAAATCCCTACCCATACAAGCAGCATATTTACAGATAGATGGATAGATGATAGTGTAGAAAGCTTCATCATTGACTTTTATCCATACCCAGACGTTGCGAAGCAATATATTAATTTGTAGCTCGTCTGTTTCTCCGAGATTTCCGAATAGCTTACCCACAACCTTTACTGGTGTAAATTGTGCTGGAAATCCGAAACGGCATCGTTAGTTGTACGCCGGGCTTTCCCCTGGGCCAGGTCGGGCAGGGGACGCGGCAACCTTCATAAATCTTTTCCTCGAGCTTGCCGCAACTAACAAGCCGCTCGCGTTGCGCGCCGTCGCCGCCGCCCCGCTACCCACCTTGCCACGCTCCTAAACTCGTGTGAATTCAATCTCTCCAACAGTAAATAACCGTGAAAACTTTCATAATAACTCCGCTTTAAGTGGATTAAAATACCTAAACTGATCGTATTTTCATATTAATCATAGGGAGCTTGGAAGAGATTTTGCTCTACGTTCTACATAGTGGATCTACTTTAGGTAATTTAATAACCCGAGGGACGTCTCGCTGCGATTCGCTCCTTCATAAATTAGTTTTATCGAAGAGCCTTCGTTCAGGATTAAAATTATTGCTTTTATAGATTGCAATAACATATATTTTAGAATTAGAAAAGGTTTTAACTTACTTATTTTTACTCGGTGGGTCTGGGAATTGATCCAAATTAGAATCGTACGAAATAATTATTCAAATTCAAATTATTTTATTGATATACAGTACATAACTGATATGTCCAAATCGTTATAAGTAATTTTTAAATGAGATCTCATAGAATATGACTTAGAAATAATAAAACAAAAAAATCAATAAAGATAACTAACGGACAGACTCTTCAAATATAAAGAAACTGAACACAACTATTAAAATAACAACTACTTAAAAAATATAAAAACATTAATTAGTAAAATACTAGTCCCCGCTACCCACTTTACCCACGCTTTTGTAAATTATAATTTACTTTAATTTATTATGGCTAGTACGAGTATGCCTAAGTTCCAGCCTCAATACTTTTAGATATAATTCAAAGGTTCTTTAGGAATATGAGGAAGAATATTTTGTAAACCGTGGCAAATTCTTTGACAGATATTAATGTAATGTATTGCCTTAGGGGTAATCAATCACTACACATAAAGTTGGTTTGAGCGAATCCCAACTAAAAATAGTCTAACTTTTTAATATCCTAGCGAGCCTCTATGTCATTAAAATTATTACTTAGAAATAATATCCTAAGACGAACTTACCGTAATGGATAAAATCTATAATGTTATTTATATTTGTTTCAGCACCGATGGCGGAGCGTTTGCGCCCTGAGCACGGGCGGGTTCACGCTGCTCTACTGGCGACTGCGGCTTGTAGGGACCCTGACCACATTTGCCACCGCGGACAACCCAGCCTCAAGAGACCCCTCGATACTCACTCGATTTTACACCTTCGCGTATCTACCAGTCTTCAACTTTTGTCTACTTTTATACCCCTTTCATCTCAGTTTTGACTGGTCTATGGACGCTATCCCCAGAATAACAACCATTTTCGACCCTCGGAATATTTCAACAATCATTTTCTATGCAGTCATCTCAAAAGTAACGTGGAGAGCATTGGTGAACGAATTCAAAAGACCCCAAGAAAGCTTCGTTAGGGACACGAAATATTATAAAAAACAGAATTGCAAAATGAAACACAGATGGAATAATAATTGCAAACAATATAATAGAGGACAAGACTGCGTCGAGAGAAAAAGTTATCATACGCCACACAAAGAGAATGTATCATCTAAAAAGCTATTGTGTCCTTGCACTGGATGCAAGCATTCGCTCTCAGATGAGCACACGAGTGTGTGCCGCGCTAGCAACAATAATAACATAATGATGCACAATTCTACGTGCATTTGCCCGACAGTACATACGAAGACTACCAAAACTCAGATAGTTAGAAGAAACGTTTACCGCAGCCCCCGAGTTGCCTTGCTGATGTTTGCGGCGTTTATGGTTCTGCCTTTCGTGCCGGCGACGAATATCTTATTCTACGTTGGTTTTGTGGTTGCGGAGCGCGTGCTGTATATACCGAGTGTTGGTTTCTGTTTATTGCTTGGTCTCGGAGCCGGTGTGTTAACCCGAAACTGGGATCGAAGTGACAAGAGGAATAGGGTGTTTATGTTGAGCTTATTGCTAACGTTATGTGCCATGTGCGGATACACGCTCCGAAGAAACTTGGATTGGCGCGACGAGGAGAGCCTCTTCCGGAGCGCTTTGCACATCAACCCACCAAAAGGTAAATTTTATATTTTAGAGTTTATTTATTCATGATTTATAATTCTATCCCTTTAAAAAACTTTAAAATCAAAGGACATGAACAAAAAAGTATGATATTTTCACATCAAACTTTTAGAACTTTTTTCTGACGGCTCATGTCGTCTACGGCTGAAATATGTAGACTGTAGAAACAGTGGCACTGCATTAACATTTTTAAAGTACCTAAACCAAATAATGATTACTACTTAGTGTACATCTTTCAGCTGAATACTCAACAACAAAGTTAAATTAATTGGTGCAGGTAAAATCACAACCAAATTCAACCTACCAGTAAAACAACGATATAAACATAGCATGATTTAATTCCCTTTGGATGGGTAAATTCAAGGAGGTGCCTACTTCCAAAAAGTTTGTTGGAGTTGCTCCTTCTCACAACAGAACCAAGACACAATTAATTTGCTTGAGAGACAGCTACAAACTATCTGTCTAAAGCGTGTTGGCGCCTCTAAGTTGAAAAAGAGGTTGTTACGGCACGCCTGTTTGCCTCCAAGTACCATCCCACTCGGGAGATGGTAATGTATTCACTGCCTCCACTCACATTCAGACTCTTGACCTTTCTAGGACGCCATTAAACATGCATGTGCGACGTCCCGAGGGAGGCTGCCACGGTTTTCTGTACACATCACAAACTTTTGAGCAAAGAGAAAAGTTTTGCTAGATGGTTCTCATTTTGCCTCACTTCATACGACGAATACATAAGGAGCGAGTAGGTAGCAGTCAATCCCGAGTGGTTGTTTAGCGTTTGTTTCGAAATACGATTTCGAATAAATATGTTACAACTACTTTACTAGAGTTCAGTTGCATTTTATAACCACCTTCTAGTATGATAACTCTTGATTTATTATTATACATTAACAATGAAAAAATAAATAATATTCTATGATAATATGTATGTTTTATGTAATATCTACGTCCGTCACAAATCATTTGTTAAAAAGGACAGGTGTGTTTGGGTTTACGAGGGAAAAGATAAAAAAACTTACCTTCGTTATATTTATATAGACTGCTTCCAAATTCATTATTCTGATATATAAAATATTTATGAGTGAGAATCGTAACACTTGATAAATATAGAGCGACCGAAAACCAGGAAAATATTAACAGAAAATAATATAAAATCAAAAATAGTTATGGCTTTTTACCGAAGGGTCCCCGATGTAAAAACTATCAAACTTTGAGATGGGTTTGTAAGGAAAAAATAAGAGGTTCCAGTCGCTTTTTAAAAGTTTCTATCTAACTTGTATTTTACGAGTTCCCAAATCACTTGTAAAATATTGAGGACATTTCTCGCCACAGCTGTGTCACAAATTATTTTCTCAAGGGGTTCGTTTATAGCTAATAGATAGGTACTTATGACAATAATTTTGGTATGGAAGGCAGTAAGTCAATGCTAGTCAATATTTTAAACTTTTTGGTTAGTAAAATCGTAATTATATTATGTCCTCCTCATATAAAGTGACAAACAGTAGCCTTGTATTTGTACCATAAAATTAATACGTATAGGTACTGAAATACCTAAACACCACGTGATATCTTTTTATTCAAAGAACTTAGTTTGTCAATATAAGCATTTATTTTGAGTAGGTACTTAATGTATCTTGTCTCATGTAAATTAGTGGCTGGTTCTGATGTCAAAGTGTCGAGCCGCCTGAAGCATCCTTAGCTTATAACGACTACGAATTACCTAATTTAATTCAGTCGATTGTCAAATAGCGCCAATAATTTTGGGTACGTACAATATTGTGGTGGGAATCCCTGGAAACAATTGGCACTCAACGTCTTGCTCATAAATCATAAATGCCCATGGTGAAATGCGTTCTATTACCCACACTATATTGCTGTATTATTTCTTGGCAGCCACTAGTGTTGTTTGTGGTGTTGCCACTACTTTTCTACGCTCAACTTTCACAATGCACTCACAAGATATTACTATCGCAATATCTTGTATCTGCTAGACTTAATGTATGCAGAGTAAACTTTTATGACTTGCGTTTACACTTATAAGAATAAGAATAATTAGGTGATAAATAATAGAACGTACCTAGACGTTTCAAAATTACGTATTACTCGTAGTATGTGAGGAACTGGTACTCGGTTAGGGTTAAATTAATTAACTTCAAAATAAGACAAGGTTAGGCTAAATCATTAAATCGCTACCTTTGACTTTAACTTGATTTATTTATTCATGCGACACTTCGGTAAATTGGCGAAGTTTAAACACAAGCTTCGATGACTATTCTGATAAATTATCTCAAATAGAACTAATCTTAAACGACGGAATTAGAAGCAAGCAATGCAAACTGTGATGTAAAATATATAATTTTAGCTGTAATAGTAGCCTGTCTGTCTCAAATTTCCAATTTCGCATTGTTATAATAGAACGTATCTATTTGATAGAGAATTGTTCGTTCACACTTGGCTTATCACACTCCATCGAGCAGTCAAGCCTGCTCAGCGTTTATTCCGGAAAATGCAGCGTTTCTCAATAATAATGTTCCCTCACAGTGTACTTTCATCTTTTCCTTTCTCTCTCAGCGAGGTCGTTATTTAAACTACAACGGTTTATCCTTTTGTAACATGACCTAAAAGGCTAACTGAATCCAATTTGTCTTTGGCGGATATTCGAAACAAGCCAATCACGAAGCGCTCCTATTACATAGATTCCTCGGTATAGGGACGGTGGACGGTGACGCGATCTAATCGGTTAAGCTCGGCTTTAACCAATATACCTTTTGTACCGATAACGTACCTTGTGGTCGACATTCTATTGTACCTCCAGTAAGATAATTATTATGAGAAGAGTCTGCTCTACAAGCATAAATTGTCTTTTTGCCTGATTTTACATTTCTAATACTAAAATAGCTACTGGAAATATATAGTATCAATGTATAGTGTAATTATTATAGTAGCATATTTTTTATGTTGTCACGGTACCATAGCTACCTAAAGACATTGTTGCCGACATGCACCAAACTTTCAAAAATCTTAAGCAATTACTTTACTCGCTTGGCAGTTCTTAACAGTCAGAATCTGAACTGTTAAGAACTACCGAGCGAGTAAAGTAATTGGTTAGGGACTTTAACAGTTTGGTCCAAGTAGGCATGTGTGTCTTAACCCGGGACGGCTGCAGTGCACGGGTAGGCATGCACTGCAAGCGGAGCTCGGGGTTGGCGCAAGCCTTCCCTGGGATGGGCCTCACAGCAACGTGCGTGAGGGACACCGGTACGTGTTCTTCGGATATCCCGGGGTCCCTCTAATGCGCAGAGCCACCATGGGGTTTTAGTCGGTATGAGTCCGACATACCCCTCCGCCCTCCCCCAAGGGCGGGGGGCATCCATGAGGATTTACCCATGTAAAAAAAAAAAAAAAAAAAGGCATGTGTGTCTTGACGATATGATGACTCAACTCTTACGTGTTGTACACAAAACTTTGTTTTCTTGAAGTAAGAATCCGAACAAATACAAAAATAGTAGGGATCGTACAAAAGGTGAAGCATCATGAAGTATGTAGTTAAAGGATGCACAAGTTTCAGATTACACAAACCGATCACGGTAATCCCTTGCGTATTTCTTACAGCTCTTCAGTCTCTTGTCTGTGTGGTAATCGGTTAAGCCTGAGGCTTTATCGACTCCATCTTTCGGTCCAATAGAGAGTAGAGCCTCGAGTGGCGACTCCAACGGATTAACGCCATTATCTCTGGTCGCAAACTTGTCTCACGGCTACTTACGTGGCGCAAACTAACTTGGACAGTTGGTCAACGGACACCAACTGTCACTCCTACACTATTTATCCAAGTTTATCCTCTTAATTATACTTGAGAAGGAAACTGGATCTTGCATAAGCTTGTTTCATTTGAGAATAGCAAATAGCGGAATATTTGCTCAGGTATGCACATTATTAGAAGTATAATACAGTACCTCCCTATACATATTTTCCTTAATAGTAAGGAATGCCAAGAATAAACGCTAACAATGGAATAACTTAAATCTTTCAGAATTATTAATTAAAATTTGAATATTGAAATATGAATTTGCATTTTACCATGTCAATTGGCATATTTTTTAATTTGTTTTGAATACAAGCAAATCTCTGGAAGCTGTTAAATTGAAATTTGATTTGGAAAGCGAACAAAAGGCGAATAAGCGAACTCTGTGTGGTATTTTAATAAAAACAAAGCCGGTAAATGAAACAGAGGAACGGAGTAGGTTTTTAACGACTAATGAAACGATTCTGCAGTATACATATGTTTGCAGTAGATATAGGACACGACCCTGCTTTAACGTAATAAAATGATTACAATAAGGTAGAAGGAAAAGGTCAAACGTTATACCTTCAATATCTATTTCTTAGTTATGCGATTGTCTTTGTGATTTAGGTAAGGTTCTTTTATCGCTATGTGTGAACCGTGACAAAGAATCTTTATACAATATAAATGAAATGCTTTAGCCTGGCTGAGTGACTAATTGACAGACAGCGCACAGACTAATATTCTCGACGTAGAGACATCAAATTTCGAGTACATAATTATAATATATTATATAATATATAGTATATAATCGTCCAAAAGGGTAAACGCGTACTAAGAAATTATTATTTTTAATTCACAACGCAAACGAATTACAACATAACGAACAACTTATGGATATGTAAATCTTGAAAGTCGCGTTTAACTAATACGCAGTTGAAAAGTAATTATATTATGAGTAAGTAAGCAGACCTATCAATAGTAATTATGTCTCAAAACATCGTGATAATGTGTCTGAGGTAACATAGGATAATTTGTTATTATAATTAAACTTTTGTATTAGTAGTGGTGTAGGTCTAGTCTGAGTAAATTAAATCACTTCCGGTAACAAAAGCCGAATGTGTGCGATAACTCAGAAGACAAAGTTTTATTAGAAGGTGAATTACATTTCAACTGCGTAAGTGGTGCGTAAGTTTTATTACTCTGAGGGCCAATTCAAGTAAGCACCGACTAGGTTATTACCCTAATAAAATCAACCTTCGTTTGTTTTATTTTTAAATTTCCTTACCAAAGGTAAAACGTAAGCACTTTTGCTACGATTATTGCCCTAGAACGTCCTTGGTTTTAAATATATTGCTGCTACGTAGGCCACTTGTTTATTTGCTCATGTTTTTACTGCTCGTTTAATATTGTTTGTAAAACATGAACAAGCTAATTAAAACTGCTTTTAAATTTTTTATTCAAAATGTTTATAACTTTCTATAAAATTCGTCGTGGGTGAAAACAGAAGCTATGCGAATTCGTCACTGTACAAAAAGGTAACAATAAACACGGCCTGTTCCGGGCTAACAAGGAAATATGAGGTAATAAACAGGTGAACATTACATAAGCACCTCCAGCGCCAATGTTTTGCGTATTACCCGTGAAAGTGTGTACATAAAAAAGCTTTCAAGCCGATATTCCAATCAGGGCAAAACGAGTGAGTTACGTCGTGTCTCTTGTATTTTTTCTATATTTTTCTTGCAGCTAATGGTGCCGATCGTAAATGGGATAAGATTTTATTTTCTTTTTGATGTGCTCTATAAGGGGAACGCTGTAACAGTTTTACGTTGCGAGCTCAACAAACGGGAAATAATTATGTAAGAACCTATTTAAGACATAAAGCTTTTTGATGAGCAAATCCATTGCCAAAATACTTACTTAGTAAGCGAATATATGAAAGTACTTTCATGTGTTTTATTTACAGAAACACATTACAATCGTGCTACTCTAAACTTTTATGCATTGATAAATAATCTGGCAGTCCAAGACCCTGCCAAAATACACAACAAACACTTAGCATATAATATACCTACACCTAATTTTAAAATAAAAAATACAGTAGGTACGAGTATGCCGCAAAATTAACTACCTTAAGCCTGTACTGATAACGCAAACTTCCATTTAGATAATCCCTTTTGACCTAAGGTTGATTTGCGAAACCCAAAGAAGCTATATAAATCCGTGAATCTGGGTATATTGCTTGTTTGATAATGCCTTTTGTTACTGTAATCCGAGTCGGTCAGCGAGATTTGAACCCTCATTGTGACTCTCAATAAGATGGCAGCAGCAATACCTATTGTCATTCCTTAATCTTTATACAAAGTATTTTTTTTATGCTTCAAGCAAGACCCAAGACTTTTCAACCTCTAAAGTTTAATATCATACGTAATGTGTCGGTTGAAATGAGAATAAAAAAATAAAATACCTGCTGTGTCGGAACTTTTGATGGAGTGGTGAGGTAAATAAGATGAAACCCTGATGTTATTATGAACGAAGCTGTGCCTACCTACCTAAGTCGCGGTTGTATAGCGAGAACTAGCCAACATGTCGTCGCCTTGAATTGCTCTGATTGTGTCCGTGTAATATTTGTCCATTTATTTTTTTTATTTTTTAAAGTGTCCAAAATCCGTGTTGTTACTCACACCACTACACCTGATATGAAACGACATATTTTATAAACAATTTGTTGGACACCAACACAACAACTTCGTCATCCATATTCTACCTCATAGGTAAATCTTCGTATATATAGTATAAGTATGTATAAGTATCATCTTCCTCAACGATTCTTTATTCTTTAAATTTAGCGCTTGACATTTTACTTTTCTACAAAATTTGTGTCGCGTGTAGGTAGCTTCATTACCGCTGGAGTTAGGATAAATGCGTTTGATTACTAACCGGAGATGATCTGATTGTCAGATAGCACTGGAAAATCAACCGCAGTGGCATATAGAACGTTTTCTGAACATGTGTGTTGTTTTAACGATTACACACCCTCGCATTTGCTCCTATATTCGAACGGTTTATTAAAAATATTAGGTGGTTTGGTTGGAAGAAAATAATAAACTATGATTTGGCAATATGTCGCAACACAACCTCAATCAAGTTGCGATTTATGAAATCTGTTACCAATAGTGTTATTTGTCTTATAATTTACATTTGATTCATCAAGCAAATATTTATTTTGCTTTTTGTCAACAGCGTATGGAAACCTGGGCAGTGTGCTGACCACGCAAGGGCGGACAGCGGAAGCGGAAATTGCCTTTGAGAGAGCGCTTAAATATAGACCTAATATGGCCGACGTCCACTACAATCTGTAAGTTTTGTTATTCCACTAGCTTCTTGGCTTCACTTAGGATTTTAAGCCTAAATGAACTATAGACATGTTTTACTCATAATAATATGTATAGTATTTTTTATATTACCATAGGTATGTAATAATATTATTTATTCTTTGCCATGGGCGCATAAAACCATAACTTTCTGTACCGACGGTAAATAAAGGGGCTAGTAAAAGTTTACTACTTTCAGTGGAAAATATCAAGATGTAATAAATAAAATGCATAAATAATTTATAACGAAACGTGAGTTGGATAAAAACCAATAATTTACTAATATGTCGGTAACAACAAAAGTTTATAATAATACATTCAAAAGGTCCATGTTTATCCTAAGTAAAGGGCGGAATAATATTCGTCGTGTCTTTCCCAAGGGATCAAAAAGGCTAAAGGTTCGATGCGTATTTTAGGACATTGGAAAAGGAATGGTTATAGTAAAGCCAAAGTAAAGCTACAAAATGAATAATGTCAGAACCAAGAATACAATACCTACTCCTAATATTATATTTTACTAGTTTTGTGCCCAAATGGCAAAAGTCAATACGATAACCACAAATAAAAGACGGACTGACCATTCCGAGCACCCATTATTTCTGCAAGGACTCCGCAAATCCCAAATCGGGTATGTGCTCTTTTCCTAAGCGTAAGTTTCCGAGCAGTTTCATAATTCAATGTCAAGCCACCACTCATAATCATACTACATTGAAGTTGGGTACTCACTAGCCGTAACCGTAATCTTTGCATGTGCTGTTACCAAAAATTTTAGTGTGTACGTGGTTCGCGAGCCTGCAACGAGCGTTTTGCAACGAGCCGAAGATAAGAAATTGGTTCACGCGTACACACTATAACCTCGTTACTGTATCATGCAAGTTACAGTTACAGCTCGCTAATAAGTACCCGTCTTTAGAGGTTGAGAGAAGGAACTAACTGATAGTGATAGTAAGATAGCAAGCTAGCAGATCTGGCTTCGTGTAAACAGAACTAGCTTACTTTTTCACTGGCTTACTAACCTAAAAATTAAGCAAGTTCTGGTCCGGTCGTTAGTACACATTTTTGTACCAATAGTTTATGGCTTCGTAATGTAAAATTACCCATAATAATAGATTATTTTATGTCCAGTATAGAAACAAACTCAATTAAGTTTTAATTTTAACGCGTGTTATAATGTAATGTTACTCAGTCCTTTAAATAATTTGCTAATAATAATTAGTAAGTTAAGTGATAATAAATATAAACTTTAATGACTCTTATACCTATTATCTGCTGCCTACGGTTTCACTTGCCTCGTATCGAGTTAAAAAAGCCCGGAATCAAATCTAAGAGAATCGCAGCCCCATTGGTTCAGCGGTTTTTTCATCCGTTCATCCATATATCCATTCATCCCATAAACTTCCGCTTTAATAATATAGTGTGATGTGATTTCCATTAAACCAAATTCATAGAGATTATCCAGAACGCCTGTGTGTGCCTCGTAAACTGTCTGAGATGTTTATGAGAAGGCTCGGTTCAATCTCGGCTTCCTAAGAAGGTAATAGGGTATTGTTTACCCTTCTATTTTGGCCCGTCAGCTTTCACATGTGTTTGTACAAAACCTTGTTGTTATGTTGGTAGGTATACCTAGTGATCATATTTAATTAAAAACCGTTTTCTGCTAAACATAGCCCTGTTTTAGTATTCCCCTATTAATGAAAGTTACGTTGATTATACTTATCTATATAACAGTTATAGACGACAAATGACAAAAAATCTGATTAAAAAACACTTCTAAATGTAACGAGGCTAACCTAACAGAACAAAATGACCATCAGTTTTGATAAGCTTTTTTTTTTAATATTTGAAAAGCCACTATGGCTTAAAATAGTATTGACAACTGCTGGATTTGCTCTTCCCTTCCTTAATTGTACTGTTTCAAAACGAACTTAATCAGTCGCTTTCACAACTGTTCCATAGCATAGTAGGACCTAGAAAAACGTTCAGTGTGTCCTCGGGTTTATGGAGCCAGCAAGGAAGGCGAGGCATCAGGAGGCGCGTATTACGTTCCACTGGCGATAAGGCGTAGATTAAACCCATGTTTGCACACACACACGTGTTTAACATTCTCGCCATCCAGCTCGTGATAACGCTTGCTTCGTATTTGCATACTTGTTTGTGAAAACGATTTGGTCTGGACTCAGGATGTTATGCACACACGAAAACGCAATTTGTTCCAACGCGATACAAGATTGAGTTTGCAAACGGGTTTGCATCACTAATCTATTATAATCTATTTGTGGAAAAAAGGAATCGCTAAATGTGTTGCTAAGCTCAAAACTCGAGAACGGCTGGACTAATTTAGCTTATTTATTTTAATATTCTTTTAAGTTCAAGGAAGGATGAAGAGAAAAATTACCCTGAAAAACTGTTGGACGAAGTCACACACGGTCAGCTAGTTTTGTATTTATAAAATTGGGAAATTCTCGTATCACGCCTTTGATGATTATTAATTAAATACTGTATTGATTTTTTTAATGAAATAGCTGAAATGTACTTATCTCGAAGTTATCAGAACACTCAACCACTTGTTTGTTTTAAACTTTTTTCAGTTACAATTATTTTAATTCATTTAAGTTAAAATAATTGTTACTGTCGGCGGTAATAAAAGATACTAGGTACTTGATATATGTTTATGGTACCTTATTACATGTATAAACAAATCAATTTTGTTTTTAAAAAGAAATATACTCATTTGATGAACGGCTAAAATACTAATGTGCTTTCATTTCTTTGTGGGTTTCATACAAAAAGTGTGGAGTAAAGCTCTTTGTTCCGGGTAAGTGATTTACAGAAGGTAAGGGGATTAGGTTTGCTTAAACATTATTTTTCTTTGTTTCTTACATTTACATTTTTAAGGAAGCATTAGAGTTTATTTTATTAAGTACGAATTTGAGAGAATATTAATGATACAGTTCTATTCGGGCATATATCGATTTTTCAAAATTCTTTGCTCTTTTTTTTCGTCTAGAGTTTTTAGGCCTAACCAACTTTTACGACGGGAGGCACGGAAACGACCGCTAAATGAATTGCTATGACTCTACCACGTCTAAATAGTCCACCGCGATGGTATTAATATAACGAACGTTATGCCGCAATAAAGATAGTTTATAGTGTTATAACGCGAAAGTTGTAATTTCTACGCGCCAGTAAACATTAATTCAATTCACAATTTGTCACCTTGGTTAAATCGCGGAATGTCGGTATCGCGTGACTAGGAGCAGCGCTCTTCGGTGGCAGCGGCGGAGGCTTCCGTCCCCTTCCGTAAATATTCACTGCATAAATTACGTACGATTTATCCGAGATGGGTATTGTAGGTACGTTTGCGTCACCGCTCAAACGTGCCAAATTAAACAAACATTTTATCATCATCATTTATGCAACGTAAGCTTTCACGAAACGTATCTTATCGCGATTTAAATTAGTGTTCCATTCTTGAGTTTAAACGTAAATAACTTTTGGTATTTGTGTGTCTTCAATCACTCTGTTCACAGCTGACTTGACTGTGTCATATCACATTCTTGTCGAGACAATTTCTCCGTGAATTGTATTCCTCGGATCTCTCAGCACATTTTATTAGATTAGAACTTCTGAGTTGAACATTTCATATTTGTCAGAGACATAGCGAAATTACTGCAACAAAAGAAAGGTTACAAATAAAATTATGTCATTTTGTCAAGATTATACCAATTTCCGAAATATTATACTGTTGTTTTATTTCAGCTTGATGAAATAAAGAAGTTATTCAACTTTGCCCTATCTTAGAATTTAAATTTCATGTAACTTGTGCATCGGCGATGAATACAAATCAATTTTTGTCAATTTCTCATTTGTGTGTGATAGTGAAGTTAAAAAAAAGTTATTTTATTTACTATTTATCATTTATAAAACATAAGTGAATCGATGAGATGATTAATTTGCATCATTCATCAAGCCAAGCAGCTAATCACAAGCGCGGCCGGCCCGGAGTCGAACTAAGTGATTAAACGCTCGCCCCCTCACTCAATCATAACGGATAATCCCCCCTATTGGATTATGGCCAGGAACTAAAAACTTATAGTAGCTATTAATGAACAACTGAGGCAAACTTAGTTCAGATGACTAGAGCGATTTAAATTGAAATTATTACGCGTAATTACGTACATGCACACATTTTTGGGTCTTCTTTTTTTTATTTTTTTTATTTATTTATCAATATAAACAATTTATAATACATTGGTAAACCACTAAGTTTTGTGCAAGTGCTATGAGTTGACATTTCGATCGTTTTTTTTAAAATTTTTTACAATGGGAAAATGCATCCCCTTCAACTGGAGAGGGCCGAAAGGGTATGTCGGGCTCACCACCAGGCTAGTCGCTGGCATACCGACTAAAAACCCATTGATATTCCTTCGATCATGTCTCGAATTATTAAGAACATCCCTCGGCGTAGGAGGCCTGTGCAATGCCGGGATGGGGCTCTCCGCACCCAAGCCCGGCTGAACTCCATCGAGCGGAAGAAGACGGTGGAACTCCCGCCGTCTCCTTCCGGTCCTCCGCCGGTGGAGTGGATCAGCCTGAGGATCGACCTCTCTGATTCGCTCCGCTGCCTCCTTCTGCAAGATAATCTCCTCGCAGAAGGAGACCATGGCTTCCCAGGATCTGTCGCTGTCGAGCATAGCTACGCTCGGCAGCGAGAGATCCGGGCCGACAGCGGCTACCAGTGACTGTCGCTGCGACGCCCAGGCGCTGCACACTTCTAAAGTGTGCTGCGTTCACCTTGAGCTACCCCTTCTTGCGCAATGTTTTTAAGGCGCAACAAAGCGTGAATGTAGAGCGCCCGGCTCTAAAACCATATTGTTCTTCCCCTAAGTTGGGGCCTATAGATGTCATATACTCGATGATATGGGCTGCTACTATACGCTCAAGCAGCTTGCCCATCTCATCGAGCAGTATGATAGGTCTGTATCCTGAAGGCGACTCCACTGGGCGTCTCTCCTTTCATAGAAGACACAGACGGCCGTCTTTCTAAGTCTTGGGGAACCAACCCTCCTTGAGGCCGGAATCAAATAGTTCCTTGCATTGATCGCCCAAGTGTTTGAGTGCGAGAGCTACAACTCTTCCTGGCACTCCGTCTGGCCCTGGGGCAGTCTTTTTCGCCCGAAGGTGAAGGGCCGCTCCACCGAACTCCCCTTCGGTATTCAGGGGAATATCCTCTGTAGGGTTTTGCGGAGGGTCTGCATCCGTCATTTGTGGCGGAATATGTGGGAGGCAGGTAGGAAAAAGCACCGTGACAATGTCCGAAAGAAGTTGAGGCTGGAACGACTCTGTGGGTGGCGTACGGGAAAGTTTCTTTCGTACCATGCGGTACGGACGTCCCCAAGGATCTCTATCCAGGTCTTCTATGAACTCTTTCCAGGCCTCAGACTTAGCCTCAAAGATAGCCACCTGCAAGGCCTTTTTTGACTGCCGATAGTCATCGTCGATAAGTAGGTACCTAACTAAGTGCGTGAGCAGTATAGGTAGGCACACTTAATATTTAGCGTTATTACAAGTTATAGTGTCTGTTAAGTCTTTAGGTAAGGTCATTTATTAAGCGAGGAACTAGATAAGCAGCCGTCCTCTCTCCGTACGCATTGTTAGCACGCAGTCTTATCCTGTTACTAGTTCTTTCGAACCAATAATGTGGTGAAAGGATTTCAAGTATGCCTCGAAGAGGCTCCTTTCGTGCACTAATTGGATTTGGATCATAATTTATATCGTGGCGTATATTTCTGAACAATCCTGAAGTCCCCCACCCGCAGGTAAAGGATTATCCACTCATTACGCCACACCCTGTATATATTTTTTTATATCATTACTTCCTATTTCTTTAAATTTGGTAAATAAATAGTTGGAATTAAATTAAACTATAATAAGTTTTGGCATGTTAATGTTTGTAGATTTTAATACTCATACAATGACCAAACGTTGTGACAGACAGCAACGTTTCTAACGTTGTTATTTGTAAAATAAAAGCAGAAAACATAATGTTGTCGTTAAAAAAAAAATATGAAGCGATTAATTGGGGTAAAATTAAATCGGAAAACATTGTCAGTCTTTGCATGTTCATTCAGTCAATGAAAATTGACGTACGAGTATTTGCTGTGACAATAGTCTCGTTATAATTGTATCAATTATGGTTATGAAACAGTGGTATAATAATACAAGTTGTTCATGTTCATGCTTTTCCATTAACACCTACTAATAATAATGTTTGGACATTTCACACAGTGCCATCTAGCCCAAACTAAGCAGAGCTTGTGGAAATAAGATAACCGTTATAATATATTTGAATTGAATTGACAACACGGACATAGTGAGAAGACAACATTTCGACTTAGTGTAGTACAGTGTAATATAAATAAAAATAAAGTAGTCTAGTGATGGCGAGGCTGATAGTAAATATGCTATTGGATACATTCTTGATATTTAATTTATAAAACTAAGTTAGAGCTTACTTTGGCTAGATTGTAATAGTATTAGAATGGGTTCATTAAAAAACAATAAATATGCACTAAGCAAAAAAAAATGTATAGTATATAAATTTGAAACTTACACAAAGTACAATATTTCAAATCATCGGATTTCCAATATTTTCCGAACATAATCGTTACTTTTCGATTTGTAGAGGATTATATCTGTCGCACAAATCATTTTACTTTTGATTTTTTTATATAAAAGTGTGTGATACCTTAGTCGTGGTGTTTTATATGTAAACTTTGTATAAAAAACAAAAAGAGAGGTAATTTAGTATTATACCAATCATCTGGATCCCATAATACAAGCTCTATATAGCTTGGGGCTTGATATAGTTGTGTGAAATGTCCAAACATATAAAAATACTTACTTATCATACAACAAAAACATTTTATAGAGTGCAATGCTATGTTCTTACCTAGCATTATTTAAAACTAGTTAGTAATTCTGAATTACAGATATAATTTACATGAAATTGCTTTCAAAGGTGATTCAATTTGAAAGCTAAACGCAATGATCACGTGATGGTTGTTTGAAGCTATTTTGAATAATCAACAAAGTTCTTTTTGTATTATTTTTGCTTCATTCACTATCTACACAAAGTCATATATTTATAAATACTCGATTTTTAATCTGATACAAAATTTACGTTTAAGTTGATTAGGCAGGTATTAACAATTTCAGTTCATCAACAAAATATCAATCCTATTTTATGTATTAGCAACTTTGACCCAAGTATATATCAGGTATACATATAAACGCATGCATGTATTAAATTTTGACAAAAATATGTTAATGAAACACACGACAAAATATAATATTTGGTCCCGTTAGCAAAGAATAAGTAATATTATTACATACCGTTAGCTCTTACATAATTTAGTCCGATGTAAAGTTTTATTTTGATTTAGCCAATCTGGGTAAGCTCATCATTATCAACATATCACTGCTATATCGCATCCGTAAGACGGAAATTCGTAAGAAAATGAAGGTAGTAGATATCGAATAACGATAACGAGACTAAAGTGGCGTTGGGTTGGACACTTGGCAAGATTTGGCGACGGCAGCTGAAGTAAGGCCTTGACGGAGTGGTGACCAAGAGGTAGTGCAAGGAGTCATGACAGACCAACCACCAAATGGGTGGATGACAAAAGGCAATTAAGGGAAGTTCCTGGATGCGAGTAGCACAGGACAGGGTTGAGTGGAGTTTGAGGAAAGAAGTTTATACCCAACAGTGGACAATCTCATAGGCTGTCAATAATGATGAGCCCAAACATAAGCTAAGCGTATATAGCATTAGCTACAAACTCTATCATTATTTTATAAGAGAAGCTGTCTTAATTAATCTACCTGGAAGAATACCAGCACTGTTCTGAAAAATGTGCATAGCAGCATTTAAGTTAGCTTCTCATTGTTTATTATTACACGCTATAGTAAAAGAAAGAGTTAAAATCGGTACCTACTTATTGTATTTTAGTTATAACAACGTTTCTACACGTTACACAACGTCATCTAGTCCCAAACTAACTCTACTTCTAACGTGGATGTCGTCACTCCTGAGGGTCGTTTTTAAAGATTTTTGTTTAGACGATGTGTCTCCATCGAGATTTGTCTTTTGCGGAGTGGATGGCGTCGCTCACGCTGTAGTTCAGAGCGGATTTGGTCGTTTCAATTCAGTAGACTTCACCCCCGTGGTCGCTTTCCTTCCACCTTGCTAGACACATAAGTTTTTCTAGGTTTTTGCTGCTTTTTCTAGCTATGTGTCCGATAAACTAATACTGTAGCTATTGGTCTTTCCAATAAAGGAACCTGGAGACAGGTGTGGAAAGTCTTCTGACTCTATTCTTATTATAATATACCTACTTAATTTAGTACTAGGTGTCATAGGTATATTCACTTTCAGATTATAATTACAGATAAATATTTCTTCTTTCTCTTGCTTCTTGATTCCATTATTGGGACAAGTCTCCATTAGCAAGAACTAAAAAAAAACAATCCAATGTCTGTCACAACAGCATCTCCCAACCATAATTAGAAAGGAATTAGTAACAAATTATTGCTTGCGAAGAGGAGGCATAATAGCCGAGCTGGGTTGGATGGTTCTCATTAGTGTGGCCGGGCCCACGTTGAGCCCGCTCGCTGTGGTGCCTGCATTATTCATGCGGACAATATTGCACTACCGCATCTATCTGTACCCGCTTTTATAATATGGCGAGTATCTGGGATGTTTCATTAACGTTGACGTTTTGTATTGTGTCGGGAACTAATGCTCGCAAATTGTTTGATCGTGAATGTCCCAGTTGCAGCTCTTTGGAAATGAATTTGTGATGTTTGATTGCTGTTTCAACATGGTGAACTCGGTTTTGACAATTTCGTTTCATTCCTTCTGGGCGTTAGTGCATGTGTATCAAAAACTATCAAAAAGCATAATGTTTTTATGAGTACTTATTACTCATACATACATACATAGTTTTGACTGATTTTAACAGTCATTATTGGTTTTGACCATTCATAAGTTTTGACTAAAACGCAGTACAAGTTTTACCTATATATCACACTAGTATATAGTCTGTCTACTATGTACGTACATCTAGTATAATATTATACTTCCAAAGCCAATTCAGCCTACCTGATTATGAATTAATTAGGAATGAAACAGCTGAATTAGTCAGCATTAATTAGCTTTAACTTTGATAGAAACCTTACTTTACTCTTACTTACAATAAAATAGGAGCAAATTTTTACATCGCTCAATTATCATTTAGTTCTGATTATTGTTATGAAGTATTAGTTAAAAAAATAATTTTGAATACTACCATGGTTGAGCAATCAAGATAACTTGTATACGGGACTCGTGTACTCTAGTGTTATTTATTCAATAAATTAATGAAATTCGTTCTTCATTTCTAATAAAAGATTACTTTCAATAATGGAATTATCAAGTATAATATGAAATCAATATAAGCTTCTTATTTTCATCTTTGTTTCAGAGGAATCTTACTACAGAACCAAAGACGGTACGGAGAAGCTATCAAAAGTTTCGAAAGAGCAATTTACTTCAGGCCTTCAATGGCTCGTAAGTATTCCGAATAATAACAATTGTTTTGTAATTGGAATGCTATCGAGAGGCCTTGCCTTGTAAAACAAATAGATGTCACACAAACACAAATAATCACAAAGCTTCTATCTAAATCCTTCAAAAGCGTATAATTACTAAAATTGTCTTTAAATTTTAGTAACTAATAAGTAAGGACGTAGCTAAATAGTAGTTAGTTGTTTTGATAATAATAGTATACTTTGTTTGTATTTGATGGTATGATGATACCACTTAGATAGTTACAACTGGGTACCATCAGTACCTAATAAATATTTAATAGAGTAGGGGAGAGTTAGATTAGAAGAAAAGATTTAAAAGTAATAAATCCGCTTACATAGAACTATCTTAACTCAAGTAAGGAGTTTTATCTTCTAATCCAAAAATATGATTAGACTCAAAAAACCTAAGTTGGAAATCGACGTGTATATCGTCACATATTACGTATTTTTTATTAATATTTTTCATGGGCTTTTGAATAATATGTTTATGCCAGCCCTAAAAACAAGCCCTTAAAACAAACATGGGTTTTTATATTCTATTTTTTATTTATTGTATAAGAAATTAGTATATAACGATAAAACAAAACATCTAAAAAGCCACGAATGGTTTGTCCTAGATGTAATGTAAGCTGGTTCTCCTAATACATATAGGTTTAGGTTTAACTTTAAAATTACATTAAAGTTGCGTAAACAGGTTTGGGAAAGTCGCTTGTGTAAAAAATATACTCTCGGGTAGTCTCGACATTGGCATAAAAATATTTTTTTTCTAGTGGCTTTCGTGAACCTGGGTACATCTTTGATGGCGGATGGCAGATTGGCTGAGGCAGCGAGCGCTCTGCGAGCAGGCGCCCGCGCCGATGGTTTGCTTGTCCGCGACCGAAGGGAACACGACTCTGCTAGAGTCTCCGCCCTTGTGCAACTGGCAGCCTTGCATTCCCGACGGGGACACTGGCACAAAGCACTATCCGCATACAAAGAAGCGCTTCTAATACTACCCGATTCGAATGCACCAATCGTCGGGTGGACACGGCACGTAAGTTTAAATGTAAAACAAAAGACTCATGTAAGTAAGCCCGTGGCTGGTTCTGGTGTCGGGGTTTTCAAACCGTCCGAAACGTGTCCTCGGAAGCATTGAAGTTCTCAGTTGTAAATACCACATTATTTTACTTAGTTTGCGCAATTCACGTTCACAGAGCAAGTAAGCGCATTTAAAACGTGAGTAAAGTTTAAAAAAAAAGTCACAATAATATATTAGCTTAATTTCAGTTCTCAATTGATTCAGTAATATTAGCGTATTGAGTTAAAAACATAACTGAATGGCATTGTACCATGTTCTCTACATACATTTTTTTTTTCTTAGTTTCAAAACTTTGCAAAAAAATTAGTTCCTGCGGTGAGCGGCGAGATGAATAGAGATAATGAACACCCCTCTACATAGACGCTCACAAATTGTAAGCAAGCCGAACACGTCGATTGTGAGATGGACGCCGCCGCAGAATAACAAAGCAGCTCTGCCTGCAGTAAAGACACTTATAAACATTTACAAAAAAAAATTGAGTTTTCATCTCTAGTCCGCAATTTGTTCACCTGACCTTGACGTTCCAAATTATTTCTAAGTACCTTGCCTGATTTGCTTTAGTAGATAGTGATCTGCGAAGAGACTTGTTTTGATAAAGTTATTACAAATTGCGGAATCAGCAGGTAGAGTGCTACGAAAGCAGCTCCGTTTTTTTACGTACGTACAGACAACAACCAACGCACATATGCATGCATTTTTGAATTATTGTAACGTTACAATAATACAAAAATACAGATAAAATATCGAAATTGCGTAATTCACCAAAAAAAATGTGACATTTTGAAAATATTACTAGTTTTTTTCATGTCGACTCTATCAGCGGCTTCTTTAGTTCTCTTACACTAACTATTTATTCTGTTTTCCTGTGAGGTGGCCCTCAATAAACATAAAACTCAGGCACGTCGCAGAATAAGAGCCACAAGTTTTCGGTTCTCGTTATCTGGCCGTAGGACGTGCTGATAGATTTAACACTACACTTTTGTAAGGATTTTGAGCGGGTCGCAAAAAGGTGTAGGTAGGTATTTTTATTTCAAGTAAAAAAGTTTAGTTTCTACTTATAGTAGTATTTTCGGTCTCTGAATGGCTTATAAAATCTCCAAATATCACAAAGAGTAACCAAATAACACTAAACTTCTTTTTTACCTCTACTTGATTTTGTATAAACTTTTGAGAATATGGGCAATAAATCTTAGGCCTATTATAATCTTTATGCCTAGATCACACGTACCGAGTACTCGGCCGAGACAGTGCCGAGTACTTGGTACGTATAAACATAGCGCCGAATGCTCGGCTGAGCGAATGATGTAAGCTTTCACTGTATTGGCCGTGTAACATTTTACTATGTTGGCCGAGTAATATTTTACTGTCTCGGCCGAGTAACATTTTACTGTCTCGGCCGAGTACTCGGTACGTGTGATCTAGGCATTAATCTTAGACTTTTCAACCTCCAAACTTTGATAGGTACCTTTGTAAAAATTGCCTAAACTATTATCAAAATACTTTCGATATTTGAAATGAGTTTGTTTACAGAACGTGCTGTCAATGGCAGGAGAGATATACGTGCAGCTCCAGCAATGGCCGTTGGCAGAGCACAGCATCCTGGCCGCCTTGGACATCGCGCCGCTTCATATCCCCACGCACATTACACTCGCACAAATAGTGGCTAGAAATGTAAGTATTCTTGAAAACACATAACATTGCCTTTCTACATTTGAGAACTATTTTGTACTTGTAGTAAGTAATGGTAGTTCTTTGTTTTTACAAACTTACGAGGCAAAGAAAATTGGCGTCAAGTAACAAAAAGATTTCAGTCACTCGAATGACTTTTTGCACTACAACTGAGTAGGAACGTAGGTAGGTATATTTATAAATATCTAACGAGTATTGTGAAATTTGGCACTTTAGCTTATTTTTTGTAGGTTTATTAAAGTTTTTACAAGCGTGTTTTTTATACAAGCCAAACCATACATTTACCTAGTTCAGTATATTTTGATCAAGCTGCGAGATGATTTGTTATATAAATTAAAAGATTGACTTACTTTTTCTAAATTGGGTATAACTAATCGGTCTCTCACCGAAATAAATTATTTTTGGTATGAAGACGTTGAACCTTGTTGAACATAATTTATTACCAACCGTCCAAGTTTAAAGATTCATATTGAGGCTATTTGAACATGGCTAGCATGACACTATAATTTCATATCAATTGGTAGGTAGGCTACTCAATTGGGTCAAACTGTAGGGTAATTACACTAACTTTTAATTACATTGCGTTGCTAAGAAAATTGAACTATCTATTCTTTGGATAATTAAGCGATTTTATTAACAGGCAAGTAGAAGTATGGAGGCCGAAATGTGGTTCAAGAAGGCGCTGACTCTAGCTCCGAATGATCCATCCGTGAGGGATCAGTTTGGTAAGTCACTGAAATCTTATAAATATGGTTGAATTCTGATGTTCATAGGAAATAGGTACTACAAATCGAGAGGATCAAACACATTAATTATTTCCATCTCTATCCTTTCATAATTATCAAAACAGACGCAGATCTTCGAATCATCAAGTCTTGTGCAGCTCTGCTGTAAGAATTGTCAAATTTGAGGTATAGGGACTGCAAAATGATTTTGTCAGTAACCGGCAAATATAGACAAATAGATATAACTCCATATATTACACATGAAAATTTACAAAAACAAGAGTTAATTTTAACTCTTATTTTTAAGTTTTTGTAAGTTTTACGTGGTCTGTACTAGTTTGGTCCGTGGCCTTATTGCCCAAAACCTTAGATAAATCATACAACACAGTAATGAAAACGATACAAGTTACACTCATGCACCCGCAGTTTCGCTTTGTTTATTTTAAAACATAGAATGACTATATAAGTAGGTATCTGACCGACGACATTGTTCCGGTCGTTGAAAGTCGGTGGATGGAAAAGGCTTATGGCCGCCAGTCGTGGCGTCTCATGGTCTTTGTCCAGTAGTGGACTTCTAAAGGCTGATATGATGATGATGACTATTCAGAAAATAAGGTCTCTGTCTATCTGTCCTTTACTAGGCATGTTTCTCCGGTCACAACGGCGTTTAAGAGAGTCTGCGGAACAGCTGGTAGCGGCGGCTAAGATGACGCCGCTGGATGGCGCGCGGGCTGCAGCGGCGGCTCGGGCGCTGCGGGACGCGCGCCGCTGTCGCTCCGCAGAGCGGTGGTATGCGAGGGCGGTGCAACTCAACCCTGATGTAAGCACTTATTTCTTAAGAAACACTTATCACTCTCTCAGTAGCTATCATGTTTATAAACACACACAACGAATCACATAACGAAGAATATTCAAAGCCATCACAGAACACAATTAATTATTTTTTTAAGTATAAGGACAAATGCAGAACTATGTTGATCAAGCATAATCTTCCAAACATAATCTACGACTTTTCTCATTAATTTCCTATTAGCTACAGCGTTTCTCATAATCTGAGATGAGCCATATTCAGCAAGTTCTTGAATCGAAACTCTTTCATTATTATATATATTACGTTATTCCACTGCTGAGCAAGGCCATTTGCTCCACTGTTCATTCAAAATTTCATTGCCAAACTCGTCTAGGCTGGGCGGAACGCGAACTGATGTTTCGGTATCATACCATCAAGGCCGACTAAACTTTACATCGTTTAATTGCTTGTTTGAACCCTGCTTTATTTACGTTACCTTTGTTAAAAAGATAAATAAAAATACCTATTTATATTTTTAACTATATTATTTTATTTTTCATCAACTATATTATTTTTCATCAGTTAGTAGGTTTTGGTTGCATGCGTCGATTTATATTAGACTCGTTTATTTTATTTATTTTTTTGCTAATTGTTAGTATATTATATTAAATAGCTTCAACCTCGTTGATTATTAGACCAAAATGTAATCGTTAAAGTCATTATTACATCGGGGATAAAGATATTATTACTAATTCCAGACTAACATAAAACAAATGGCACCCAAAGTCAAACTTAAAACAAACAAAAGTCGTTTAAAACTGAGTTTAATTAAATTTACTATAATAATTTAGTTTTACGAGTATATGGACATGCCAACGAAATAAATAGTTTACACCCACAATATTTTTACAATTATTACCTAGGTACTTATAACAAATATTTGCCCGATCATGTAGCCTTGTTAGTCGTGTTGTATTGAATATTAAATTAAAAACTAGGCTTATTGAATTTCGTGTAGCAAGTAGATTCCTCAATCGAAACGCTTGTTCAAGCTTGTACTAAAATATTCACTTTGTATCTAAAATTTCCAGCTTATAAGCTTTGTCCTAGTTGAACTCAAAGTTATTTTCAACTAATTTATGAAGACTTTACGAAGCCGGCAAACGAGTACTTTGATAAAAAAAAGAGATCTTAAGTTATTATTAAGTTCAAAAGAAATGCTAAAAGGAATAAACTATTTATTCCATACTTATAATTTTAAAACTCTTTGCAAAAATTATTCATGAAAGTAATATCAAGTTTTTGTTACTATAATTTTAATTAGAATTGTTTTGAAACAAATAGAGTTGAAAATTCAATTGATATAAAATTTTTGCATATATTTTTGCTTATTGTTTACGTTAGGTATGGTATTTATAATGAAGCAAAAAAGCTCACACTCTCAACTTGGACTGGATATTTTGGATGCTCAGCGAACTTTACCGTTGACTGTAAACTACAAGTGCACCTGCTTTTCGCGGTTCGGTTTCATTAAGTAATGGAAGCAACTACTGCTGGACCTAGTTCATTACTTTTAATTTCCAGGATGCAGAATACCATTCCAATCTGGGCGCTATTCTCCACCTAAATGGGAAATATGCCGCAGCCGCTTCTTCCTATCGAAGGGCACTCCAGCTACAACCCAACGACGAAATTACAATCACAAACCTCAAGCGGGTGCGAGCACTCATGAACACGCGAAGAACTAAATAGAAATGTCAATTGCCAAAACTATAATAAATATATTTATTTGTTATTCAAAATAACTATTGTTAATTGGACGGAATGGCTACAACGAAAATATAAATTATTACCTTCAAACCAAGTTGAAACAATGTTTTTTACCAATTGTAAAGTCGCCACCATTAGTTAATAAAGCGGGCTTTCAGTTATGTCTACTAACTAATTACAATTGATTGTTAGAGATATTGCGTCTCTATTATTATCAATATGATGTGGTGAAGTTAATAAATAAATTATTATAGGGAATTAATTATATATTCGCATTGTTTTGTTCATTTATTAATTAACTAAATGGATTTGAAACAATACTTATAAGAGTAGATAGACGTTTGCGACATTGTATATACATTTTAATACTAAAACAATTTTATACCTACTTCAATTAATACATACATACTTTATGCGTTGTAATTATTAAAAGTGTAACAAGTTCGGGGTTATTCTTCTCTTGTTATTTTTGGTCTTCCAATAATATTTGTAAGTTATAAGTTCCTGGAATATTTTAAGTACGTTTAAGTTATTGTTGAAAAATTATAACTACTACTTTAGTTATTAATTTCTAACTTCTAATTTCATAAAAATAAAATACGATAAGTCTACTTATTAGCTATAAAGTGTTAAAGTACCTAGCATTTGTACTCATTTAATCATAAATATTTGACTTGCTTTCCGAAAACCTTCTTACCTAATTGCAAAACCTGAAACATATCTATTTTTATGTCTGTAAATATAAAATATCATTCATTATTGTTATTTACTATGATACTTGTAAAATAATTGTGTAAATAAACTTTGATTAAGTTTTGTGTTAATTATATCATGTATGATATATTTTTATTCGAATATTATGTCTGATTGTTGTTTTCTTCTCACATCTGTGACAATAAATGTAATGTACGCTTTGTAGTAATAGTGATCTGCCAAATGAATTGAATGAACTTTTGTTTTGCTAATTGTTTTTACAACGCGGGATCACTTTAAATGTGATTGTGTAACTCTTGTAAAATATTGGCAATACTTACTTAATTCAAATAAAATTCACAAAAAAAAAACTCGAAACTACAGTGGATTTCTTGATTATGTATGGTTATAAATTATTCACTTTCCAAGCCAATATCATAAATTCCCAGCTTGTGAAAACTTTGGCAACAATTGAGGCAAAGCAATGGAATATAACTTATGTTTAGGTAATACTGTACAACGGACTATGTACATATTTAAAGAGCGAAGCTCTATTTTTGTGTATTCATATTACCTACTTAAATATAGACTACTCTACAGGATCCATACGTTTTATACCTACACACAATATTTTTCCTAAAATGAGTGTCCACTATGCATTAAACTAGAGCAACTGTAAATCCCTATAATTCGTTTAAACTGTGGAATTCATAGATTGGGACTAGCTCGAGACATACATGGTATATACCTACAACATACTTTAATTACTGCTTACATAAAATCTCGTAATGATAAGGAATTGTAATCATCAAGGTAGTTTATAGGTTTGTATATTATACGTTATGCAAGTAAACCTGCAAAATCCCAAAGTGATATTATTATGTTGGTAATTTGTAAATAAAAGCTTCAATATTTTATCTATTTTATTATTTTTCTCAATAAACCCCATACAATAAAGTGTTTTATTGATGTAATTGTTTTACTTTCCAATAACAAATATATTGCAATAAAAAAAAATCAAATAGTCTGGTCATTGAATTTACGAGTATTTGCGAGATTTCGCAAGCTCACTGAAGCAGAAAATAGATGGATTGATAGATATATAGATAGAACATTATTTATTGCACTTAACAAATGGTACAAAAGTGAACTTAATGCTATGTAGCATTATTTCCCAGCTAAATCTTTGTGTATTGTGGATTGTGGACAATTGCGTGGGTAAAAAAGGTGGAAAACTGGAAAGTACTGAATCGATTGAACTTAAATTCGGTCTAGGTCTATAAGAGTCCGTGTGACCCCACTATACAAGCTTTTTTAGAAAAACCTAAAAATCTGGCCTATCTACAGCTGGTGGCAACTTGTTTGCAGGAGCCGCTGATTCGATTTCCGAAGCTGCGCGGCGGCGGTGGCTATTCGATCTCACAAATCCATAGATTTGTGAAATCGAATAGCCATTAGACTTTTTATTGTTGGAGTTTTATTGAAGGCGTTCTCTGCAGGATGCTATCAAGAATTAGATCTGAACCAACCAAAGAGCTTATAATCGAAGTCGCATCGCTTAGGTAGGTACTCGTATCTCTAGTTATTTTGCCGTTAAGCAATAGCAGCCATAGTAATTTTGAATACTTACAATACTAGTTTTACTGTAGACGCTTGTGAAATTACTGAGCTTTTGAGACTAACACGACAACCAAAATATATCAAATTATTATTTATTATATTATTAGTACTGCTTTTTACCTAATAGTGCTGTATTGGCCTTTGTTAACCTTAGTTTTTTTGCTTAAAATTAGTATTTTTGTTCGTTATGCTTCTTCAAATTAATCTTTTATATTTTTTACTTTTAGACTAAAAAAAATGGTTTTTCAATACAATTATGTCAGGAACTTTAGTAATCGCATTTTTCTTAACATTTACTTTTATTGCCTGCGTAAAATGGTGATTGCATTTCTTGTTCACTGAGATATGTGACGAAGCTCACGGTCTATTTTTTGTTTCTCGATCGTTGGTTACACGCGCCTCGAAGGAAAAAGCGCGTCAAATAGCTCGGAAAAAGATACTTAGCTCACACCCTTCGTCGTTTTGAACTGTAAACGCATTCCCTTAGCTAGGCGGTAATTTCCCTCACATTATTTTCCATGCTCTGCTCTCTCGCCTCGAGATTGTCGACCCCGAGTTTGTCACGCGTTTTATCATAATTTTTTCTTTGTATTTTGCTCAAATGCAAGGCTGTGATTTTAAATTGCCTGAGATTCGCAATCTTATTTTATTATACCTACCATGGCCTGGGTTAGGTAATTATAAACGTTCATTTTTAAAATACCCAGATTTGCATCCTTAGAATAGAATCACTTAAGTAGATGATCATTAAGAATTACAGTACTTTGCCAGACGGAATACAGAACCCTGGAGGGGCCGCTTTCCAATAGTGAGTCTTATGGCTACTTGCACCAAACTGTCAAAGTCCCTAAGCAATGACTTTACTCGCTTTGTAGTTCTTAACAGTACAGATTCTGACCGTTAAGAACTGTCAAGAGAGTAAAGTTGTTGCTTAGCAACTTTGAAAGTTTGGTGCAAATCAGCATTAGATAATTTTAACTTAAGAGTCGCTTAGCTCCAGCCGTAGGGCGTAACATACTCACATCATATACCTACATTATATGCACAAAAATTCATACAGACATCCAGAACAAATTACCATCCATCGCAGTCGTCGAGGTAGTAGATAGCAGTCGGGTAATAACTAGTTATTGGCCTATCAAGTTTAACTCTATTGGATTCAATTTCAGTGAAAGTGTTTGTAAAACGTTTTGTTTTTGTATTGTCACTTTGTGTTTGTATCTTGTAATAGGGAGAGGACGTGCCTAGAATAACTAATTTACAATCGCCTGGTTCAGTAATGGGCATCGAGGCTACCTACTTGTAAAATAGCTGATGTAAGCAAAGCGTTTTCATGACTCTGGTCATGTCTTGAATACTTATCGAGTGATTATTTAACATTAGTTATTTACTATTTATTTTTCAATAAAATTGGGTTAAATCCCAACTTCAGGAAAAAACATTTGAGTGATGACTATGTATCTGTGCATATTCTAAAACTGAATTATATAGAGTAAAAGAGAAAGCGAGAGCGTATGTTATGTTGATGACTTACTTGGAGGAACGCTAAATTATTTAATGAATTTGGTCGAAAATTGGTTTCTATCCTAAACAAAACATAGTCCAGTATACAATGAAAATAATATTTAAAAAAATCAGATACTAACCTCATTGCAATACACTCATTCCCCAAACTAAATTAATCACGCATTCACATTCACTCGGATAAAAATCCCTGTGCCCGTCGGTCGGATGGTCAAATACAGAGCGGAGTATCCCTAAGTGCACAGTCGTGTATCGGTTGCCAAATCCTCGGGGTAGAGTCGATATATAGACCTCATGATACAGTGCATATTGCGGTTTTAATTTTATTTTGTGTCCGACTCCTCAATTTATGGCCGATACGACGTTCATTTTGAACTGAACGCGATTTTGATTCTCGATTTTGCGGCTGCGGTATATGTGACTTCTCTTTATGAAGAGTTTGCATGATACACGAACCGAAGGTTTTACTTAGTTTGGTTAAAGCTTTTACAGGATACAGACAATTTTCTCGTAAGTATGGGATCTAATGCTAAAATTAATGACTGGATTATTATCCAGTAATCAGTAAAATCCTAGCATAGTAGGTCTTGGAGAGACCTACTCCCAGGTGGATGAAATAGGCTGAATGACGATGAAAAAGTTTTAAATCTACAACTTATTTAAAAAAAAAAGTGTTTATAAATTAAAAATAATTATGTACCTATCATAACTATTTTTTGTTAGGCATTTTAATTAAAATATCAATCCAATAGAAAAGAGTATCTAACGTTTTATTAGGTACAGCATAAGTTAACTATTAAAATTGTACAAAAGGAAACAATTAGGCTAACTAGAGACCGATGCAAGAATCTATAGGTAGCTCAACTGCTCCAACTTGATACTCGCTGGCAGCGTATAGACTAGAGTAACTAATATACTTCATGAAACTACCAGTTCTGCCGTGAATTTAGCTTTGCTTCTCGTAGCCTTCGGCTGTTCCAAGCAAATACGTAGCCTCGTAGTGCCTACAAGAGCCCATCTCATCCATCAGACCGGCTTTGCTTTACCACAACAGGCCTTATTACCAATCGGTGTCCAGTCATGCAAGGAATCGAAATCGTTACGTAGTAAGCCAAATTGGAAGAAAATTAGAATGAAAAATGAGGCAACGTCTGCATACTAAGCCACTATTGTTTATGCTTGGTCTAAAGTTACGATATATCTACAATAAGTACCTACAATATTACCTGATACGGTACAGAATATCCTCGTGCACTGTGAGTTTGAAAGCGTTTAATTTAATATTACTTACATATTTATTTGTACGAGTAACGAGTAATTGCTTATCTCTCGAATTTCTACAGATGGGCAAGCTAAATAAACTCGTAGCAGATATTTTATATCTTATTATACCTATAAATTTCTACACTATATTTCGGACACATTTTTGTAAGTTAGTAAATGGTTTTAAATAAAATTCCAGTAAATATTATAATCAACAAGTGCAATTCTTTGAAATGTTATGTACAATTTAAATGTAGGTACAATATGTATTTCATGTCCTGTGCAACGTGCAGGGAATACTATAATATATTAGAGTAAATTCAGTAACATAATAATATTGAACAGATTTATTTTACGTTCATGACGATCATGAATTATATACGATATTACTGAATTAATAATAGGCACAGCCTAAGTATTATACCGAAATAAAAATAGAGTTTCCATCAAGATATTGCATGGATTTTTGAGTTTTTCTTTAAGAAAGTGTTGGCACATACATGTTTGGTTAATGTATTTCCTTGCCGGGGCTCTTGACTTCATCCTTTGTTGGTTTCTTGTCAGTAAGCTTCGATTTCAATTTCCTGCAAACATTTTTCAATCAGGCCGTAGAGGGTGTTCAGTGTTCACATCGATTGACACAACTTCATTGAATTGTAGTGTAATTTATGATTCTTCTCTGGTAGTAGTTAGTTGTGTAAATAAATTGAATTGTAGTCTGAAATTAATTTGATTTTGAAAAAAGTAACATTGTTGGTTTTCAAAAATGTATTCCTACTTGACTTAGGAATCGACCCCGCTTAGGGTAATGAGGTAATTAGATTATTATGGAATTTGAAAAAGTAGAGTTTATAAGCTAATAATTATATAATATATATAGAAACCCTTTTGTGAAAACTAAAGTCATTTTCAGTTCTAATCTTCTGCTCACTGGACCGTAGATACATTAAATAAATTATATAGGTACCTTTACTTATATCAATCAAATATCTGAACACATTTGTTTATACCATCCAATAATGTAACAAAATCGTGTAGAAACTGTTTTATGGTGCTCTCTGAGGCACCTATTCAGAGTCGGACGATGAATGTCGTATATTTAGCAACTTTGTAAAGTTATTGCTCAACATCGTAAAGTTTTATGCAATGCTTTCATAAAATATTTCCATCTTATGCTTAGAGAGATACATGAATTGATGTAGGTGTTAACTAATTAAACTAACAGATTGAGTAATCACAAAGTGGAACTAAACTGTTATAAGTTTTTCCTACAATTTCGTATGATAGTTCTCTATCTATGTATATGGAATCTATGACCTTTTACGATTGCAACATGAGAATTCGTTATGTTGAAAAGTCATGGATACCATTTGTGATTCCTTATCTAAATCTCATTCTAAATCCTGGCTTGAGACCAAAAAAATATGTTGATGCTTATCTCGATCTATCTTTGTTTGAGCGTTAAGAAAGGTTACTTTTCTACCTTTCTTTATAGAATGGCGTTTTAAATTTATTACGAAAGCCTGTCTTAGTTTAAGGTTATTGTCACATTTTTATGTTTCTACAAAAAATATGTTTCGCTTGGATGTGTCGAGCGAGACAACAGAACATTCAGCTTTTTCAATTCAATGTAAACCATATAGGTACATTAAATAGTGGTAACTTATAACAATTTACTACTGCTCTCTGTCAATTTGTGGGTAATTTCGTGAATAATGGGACGGAAGTGTGTGTAACCTCAGAAAAATGAAGTGACTAGAATCATTCCAAATTAAAATGTTGCTCATTACCAAGATGAAAGCCAGTTGTTTTTACGTGTTTAACTAGGATTGACCGAAAAACCTTTGAAAAACTTTTGTGAATTAAAACATTAGAATACCAATAGATTGCTTATCATTTGACATATTCTGTAGGCACTCTTTTTTGTAATTCTAGCACGTCAGCTGCCGGCGTGTTTCTGCTTTGTACCAAGTTATATGAATATGTATGAGGCGCGGCCGTGTAGTTCGTGCCATATGAAAATGTGATGTCCCGATAAATTGTCAAAAAGGTTGATCGGTGGTGGAGAATAGCCGAAAATATGTCCACAGAATAAAATGGTATGCCTTGAGGGCCACAGTCTCTGCCAGTCAAGATTGTTTATTTATGAGTTGATACGAATCTGGCTCGCGGCGTATCTACGACCGAGTCGCCGATTCGTGACCCGTTTTGTGGTGATGTTTTAAAATGAAGTAAGTTGTTTACTTGTTTAATCAATTCACTTTATATTTATTATTATGTGTTTTTATTATTGTTGTCATATTAGATAGTTAATAACCCGATTCGTTTAAGAGATTATAACAAAATAGGATATGAGTAAAATAAAATCAGTGGCTATAATTTTTATTGTCGAATGTAATATTTTTCCCGGTTTTTCTAAGCCAGGATGAATATTGCATCATTGTCTTAGAATTCTATTCTATGCATTAGCATAGACGTTAGTTAGCGTTAGTTAGCGTCATAAGACGGCTTAATTAATTGTAACTTGTCATTTTATTAGTTACTTTGGTATGTTCAGCAAAGTTACCAGTCCGCCCATGAACGATCATAATATGATGCAAAACTTAAGAGTTTACTTAATAAGTCTCCAAAATTGGATAAGACTGAGCATTTTAAAGCAAAGATGGGTCACAAAGTTAAAAGTCATGTTACTTAAAAGGGGTTTTTGGGGTCGAAAGCTTTGAGAGGGTGTAAGAGGATTGCGCCCGTACACCTGTCGCCGCCGTGATATACCACCTCGCAATATAATATATTATTTGTTCCTTGGGGCTCTAGGAGTCAGAAATATATATGATCAGCCGTTACCGACCGACTTGAGAAAATATGTTGCTCTATGTTCAAAATATTTGTAACTTTATATCGGAGGTCTCTGAAAGTGGCTCGAGGTTTCAGGAGATTTTATTTCAGGTGAAATGTAATTTAATGAAATAACTTTAATTGTATAAATACAAGTACATTAGATCTTAGGCTATATTGATTTACAGTGAGTCCCTAACTTTATGTACATACAAAGGTTCTATTCTGTTTACTGAAAAAGCATGAAATATGTATCGTTCTTGTGTTTCAAGTTACCAATACCATAAAAAATATTCAGACTTCGGTAAAATGCTTAAGTAGGCGGTCGACGAGGTATTTCATGAGTATATTTCTGACTAGTCTGTGCTGTTAGTTTTTGTCTGTCAAACATTTTCATGCACTACGATAATTAAAAGGGCTCGAGTGTCAAAGCCAAACTTGCTGACGCCGATGAAAAGCACTTTTTAAATGGAACTAAAAGCAATTACTCTCGAGGAAATTGAAGAAACAGAACCACGTCTCCTAACGACAGAGAATTTCTTTGTGAATTCATGTTTGATTATGATTATTCGAGTTCCTCCAATCGTCAACTGTCCATTTTGTCTCCGTTAATAAAGGACCGTCAAAACTCGCAGATGTTTGGAGATAATAAGATTTTCGTGGTAAATTCGTTCGTTATTTGTAAAGTATTTACGTTTAATGAGATTGTAAAGAACAAAAGAGGCCGAAAGAGCCGGAAATTTAATTCTGTGTCTCGTTCACTCCCACTCTCATCAGACATTAAGGGGATTATCATTATTATTATTTTTTACATTTATACAAAATTGAAACTCGAAAGAAAATTATTCAAATAATATTAGAGTACTATTTCAATGGCCTTTAAGTAACCTGAAAACTTTACTAAGACCAAAGTTAGCCACTATCAAGAAAGGCAAGCAAAAGCAATCAAGTTCATAGTTCAATAGTCCGAGAAGCTGCAATTAGTATTCCTTTTGTCTTGAGCCTACAGCTAAATTATTCTGTTTGGAGCTTGCACTATGAAATCCGAAGCAGTCGTATGTAATGAAATTACCACCTGTTTCTAAGCATAAACCAATAACTAAAGCTAGGTAGATCTTTTACAGCAAAAATTGTTCACTTTATCTTAGGGGCTATAATTCTCTCTTTATAGCACCCTATTCCTATCTATTGATTTACTAGCTAGGTGGCAAAGTATCTTTATCGGAATCATCCTGACAGTCTAAGATAGCGGTTTGTTAAGATTGATGAACGGAGGTGAAATCGAACTCCAATGGTATATTCACTACCGCTTGAAAAAAACACTCGTTGATTGTTAGCTGAAAACTGCAGCTACCAGCTCATTGCAATGACAAGAAAAAAATAAATAAATAAGGCAAAGTAAACACGATAGTAAAAAAAAATGTAACTCTAAAAAAACACGTTTCACATTCACTCGAGCGGAAATATTAAAATGGATAACGCAATGTCCTACAACTTATATATTTTGTGTATACCTAATACCAAGTTTGATAACTTCTAAAACCTACAGCAACAAAAAGTTAATTATATTTTTAAAAGTGATTTATATTTATTGGTATCAGTGAAATAAATAAAAAAATTCATTACGCTTTGAGTACATACATTTAAAGTAAAGGTCTAAAATATTAACTAGTGTAAGTTTTATATATATATATATATATATATATAAATGTCAATTAGTAATTAGTATAAAAACGTTCAACTTTAGAATTAAAAAAATAGAGGGCTATAGAGTTTGTTACAGTCATTTAATGTTGGGCTTCTTATTGGAATTGTCCCAAAATGTTCCGGTATTGTACTCCTCATTCGGCTTAGATGCTTCAGTAACTTTATAATCCTGTTTACGTAAGTCCCTGATCCTACAAGACTCACAATTATGACTTGCGTCAGGTCAAAATAAATTTCTTAGCCGTAGTACGGATTTAGAGTTAATTTACCTCGTGTCTCGTGATAGGTACCCTTGCCACATCGTATCAAGCTTTAATACGTTAAAGATCCCTAATATTCCTGGGACAGCCATGGGTATTCATGAATGCGCGACTCAAGGAGTTTTGTTGTCACAGCAACACATAAGGGTTTGCTTACACACCCTACCTTACCTTACTTACTTACTTACTACCTTAGGGTTTGACGACACCGTGGCTTAGTTGGTAGTGACCCTGCCTACGAAGCTTGGTGTTCCGGGTTCGATTCCTGGCCGGATACAAACAAATACAAATGTTTGTTCTCGGGTCTTGGATGTTGTGATGTGTTGTATGTGTCCATGCCACCTGCGACACAGGGAATCCTAGTGCAGGGGTGTGAGTGTGTGAATGTTTGTTTGTTTGTTTTGTTTGCTTAGACATTTCACTTTATTTATATCATTTTGTAACTACTTTATGATGTGTATAATCGACCGCTTCTTGTGAAGAAACAAGCTAGGCGCTGCTGGCATCAGCCACATATTAGAAGATACCGAATATAACCAGAACAGTGCTGCACAGGACTTTGTTTTATAAATGCCAGACCAACACTGATTTAGCGGTCGTCTTGTTAAGAACATTTAAAATTTTCGTTAGTATAGTGTAAAATTCTTCGATGAGTTATTTCGTAGATGAATAAATTAACGCCAACCACTATCGAACTTTTGAAAATCAACCTCTGTAATTAAGCTACTACAAACTTTGTTTAAGAGCTTACAGAAAATGGTTGAAGGGAGTGTCTGGTTTGTGTACAATTTTCCTAGTAATGTGACATTTCACACAACGCCATCTAGGCCCAAAATAGGCAGAGCACAACTATGGGAGTCAGATAATTGATAAAATACTTATATACTTATACATAGAATATTTTTAAATACATACATAGAAAACACCCAGACTCGGCACAAACACTGATGTTCATCACACAAATGTTGGTCCTGAATCGGGAATCGAACCCTCGACCAACACACTTGCCGCTCGATCCGCGTCGAATTAATACGGTCGTTACCTCAGACGGCTTTCTTATTGTCTGCAACATCACGTATACTCTCCGGAAATATCCGTCTATCCTTATTACTTATCCAATCTTAACATACCGTCCAACTGTTATTACTATAATAAAATTTTATCTATTAACGTCCCGGGGGAAGCAATGTTTGGGTAGGAACAAAGGTTTTTTGTTAAACATATTATAGCAAAGGGAAGATCATTTTTAAAAATTACAAATATGGCGTCTATACTCAGTATAAAATAATGGAATTTGAAGTCACATTCATGTTTTTAAATTTCAAAAACCGACCCTATGGTCTTTGATGCAAAAAAATTAGGTATAATCGTAGAAGATACATTGCACTCTCCCTCTCTTCCCACTATACCCCACATTGCTGTAACATTGCAGCTTTCGTGTTAACATTCTCAGGCACATTCTTAGGCCAGTCGCAAACGAGCCACTGACCACAGCAACCAACGCGCAGCCGGCTTACATACATTTTGTTGCTGTAGCGCGTCGCCGCCACACGTGTCGCTGGCCAACGGTCGCTGTGGTCCGCGGCGCGTTTGCGTTCTTTGTGCCTTTTGGTCTTGAAACTGATAGTTTTCCAGTATATTTTATTTATTTATGCGATTGTCCCCTACATCTAATCCTACCATTACAACAGTAGCATCATTCGCCAACATCATCATCTATCACGAAGTAAGTGTTTTTTAACGAACCACGTTTTTCTGCTATGAGTAAGAATTTCCGACTTGTAATTTTTTTTATTATATTAAAAATACACACATAGAATACCGCAATAATGGAGGTTTGTAAAAATAGGAGACTTGGCCGTAAGTCCGATAAAGCCCGACGAGCTGAGTTAGAAGCCCCGGTCGCCTCACGCATCCACCCGCATTACATCTAATTGTGATTTAATGGCCTCTGCGGATCCGTTTGACCTCAAAAATAAAATATTTCACCCTCTTCTAAAACTTTGTCATTTTTGAAGCACTTGAATGAATGTTGATAGCTCGATAATGAATCTTTTGGAGGAAACACGGATGCTTGAGTAGCAACGCCGGTGCCTCGGGTTCGATTACCGCTGCAGGACAAAAACATTTGTGTGAACATGTGTGTTTCCCGGGCATGAGTATGTTCTATATATTCTATATTTACGAAAAAAATATCTTATTTATCTTTTGAATCTTTAGAGAATACATATCATAAACCGTATCTGGTTCCCATAGTATAAGCTCTGCCTACTTAGTTTGGGGTTAGATGACGTTGTGCGAAATGTCCAAACTTATTTATTTATTATTAGCTGTTTGATTTTTTTAATATATTACCCACCATTTTTTTATGGAAACTTTTGATTAATAAAGTTTTAATTTGAATTTAAAGTAGGTTATTTCAGAAAAAGATCCATTAATTAAAGAAGAACAACGGAAGTGGTGTTAAAGTTAAAGTCGTTTTGTTAAGCATATCAGATTTATTACCTACTTAGAAGTTTAAGTTACTTAGAAGATGGCTGTTGACTTCGTTCTATTCCATAAAAAATACTAGCGAATACTTTTTGATTTTGGAAAAACGAATCATAGAATGTAATGTATACCTATTTTTGTTATTGCTTAGTTATAATCGTACGTACGTGGAATACACCTAACATTAGCCTTTCTGAGGCAGGCGCGCATTGCCAGTTTCGCCTCAGAAATGCCACAATATCAGCATATCTTTGAAAGCACAAAGGAATTTTCTGTGCGCATATTTTGTGAAATATCTCAACATACGAAAATTCGATTTAGCTTGCGCGTAAGAATCTATTTCGTGGATAAAGTTTAAATAAAAAAAAAATCAAAATAGGATCTAGCAAAAAAATAACCTTTCTATTTCACACCTAATCTAAAAAAAACAAATCGGAATTGCGAAACTATAATATGCGATATTGTACTATAAAGTTTTATTTTACTGTAAATTATAGTTTCTTTCAATGCGATCTCTATCTTGAACTTACCGAAAACGAGTTAAAAGGTCTCGTGTATGATAAGCAAGAACCTACCGACGTTTTCTTGTATTCAGCAAGAAGAGGAGTAACATTTCAAAGTTTACATTAGGGTTTTGTCGTAGGCGAGTCGAATTCACGATCTCGAAGGTTGCTGATCCCTGAAACGTGCACCCAAGCCTTCAGCTTCAAAACATTTGTTTACATTAGTAGAGCTCATGTCAAATGGGATGTGTGGGCTTTACGGAACGCATAGCAAAGTAGCCTTTATACTCTGTGCTAGGTATGTCTGATAAATATAAATAAAATTATTATGCCTCTTGAAAATCAATGAATAATGAATAATGAATAAATGATTTATTGGCACCTTATTACATTTAGGATAGTATACAAAAGCAATTTAGTTTTTAAAGATAGCTTAAAGGTAAAAAAGGTTCAGTTTTAGTGTAACTACTGACACCTAAACTAGGATAATGGTTACCCTGTATGATAGGCATCAGCGCCCACCCTCAGATTAGTAAATTACAAGCTGAACTTAAATATAAACATGATAGGATAAGTGGCAATTAGAAATTTTAATGTTAAATGTAAGCGGAAAATGTAAAAAATAATAATGAAAGAATTCTAGAAAAAAAAAAAAACTAGTTGTAAGTTAAGTGCGAGCTCTTGTTACGCCAGTCTCATAAGAGTCTGGTTTTACAAGCGTATCCTCTAATTTTTACTCTATTTATTAATATTAAGTTATTTGTATTCATTTATAGTGTAGTATATATATGTGTATCTGATAAGGTGTGTATGAGTAAAGGAGTAAGTATGTGGTGGTGTGTTGTATGGATGCGTGTGTTATTTTGTATGTGTGTGTATATAAAGTGTATGTATGAGTGAGGATGCGTTTGTGTAGGTATGTGTTGAAGGATGTGAGTGTTGTTATGTGTTTTTATGTGTATGAGGAGGTGTGTATAGTGTTGTTAGTAAGTATATGTGTGTTATTATGTAAGTATGTGTACATAAATGCGTAGTTTTATAAGGAGTCATCAGACTAAAACTGTCAGGAGATTTTCTGTTTCGTCATACGATAGGGAGAGAAGCCATGATATAAGGGTCTGTTTACAGGATCGTTTATTCATTTTTGATATGCTTCTGCTTTTGTTTACAGTGTTGTAAAGCCTAGGTCCTTGAAAGAAACAGAACCGTTTGGCAAATGATGTTCTAAATCGTATGATAGTGAAGACAGCATGTTTTCTCCTTCTTTTGCTCAATAAGGATTCAGAATCTATCGGCACCATCAAATGTTGGTTAAGAATTGTTTGAAGAATGAAAAGCTGACGCACAGTTAGAACCTTACATTCATTGTATAGAGTATTTGTTGAATAGTATTTAGGTTTAAAGTAACTTATTTTTAATATTGCTCGTTGAGCTCGTTCAGCTTTTATTAAGTGAGATTTAGCTGCTCCACCCCAGCAAGAAATACAATAAGAAAGAATTGATTGGCACAATGAAGTGTAAAGCATTTTCATAATACTAGCATTAGCAGAATACCTGAGTTGTTTAAAAATGTAAATAAGTTTTCTTACTCTGTTGGATACATAGCTAATATGTGTTTGGAAGCTAAGATTGTTATCAAAAATTATACCTAAATATTTAATGGAGTTGACAGATGATAAAGAGGTGCAGTTACACAAAAGAGAAGATTCATTATTACAGAAATGAGCTATTAAATTGTAATTATTCGTTAAGGAATGTGGTGGATTACGAATCGAGAAAGGGATATACTTAGTTTTTTCTGTGTTAAGAGAAAGATAGTTTATAGATAGCCAATTAGTTACCACATTAAAGCCCTGTTGAGCCATTTGATAGACTTCATTCCAGTTCTTCCCGTGAAATGTCAGAGTGGTATCGTCTGCATATGAAATGATTTTACAGTTTTTAATATTAAGTTGTGTTAGTTCGTTTATGTAAACAAGAAAGAGTGTAGGGCCTAAAATACTCCCTTGAGGGACTCCATGCGTAATAGGTAAGCTGTCGCTAGTATGAGTATCAATTTTTACCTTTTGAGTTCTACAGTTAAGATAATCTGTAAATAAGTCTAACTGTATACCTCGAATACCTATGTTTTCAAGCTTGTCTATAAGGGTGGGAATAGAAACCGTGTCAAAAGCCTTAGCCAGGTCTAAAAATATCGTAAGGCATTTGTTTTTATTGTCTATATTACGAACTAAATACTCAGTGTAATTCTTAAGTGCATCATCAGTTGATTTGTTAGAGCGGAAACCAAATTGATTTTTAGATAGTAAATTATTATTTTCAAGATATGAAACAAGTCTAGAATTAATTACTCTTTCCAAAATTTTAGAAAGAGATGTTAATATTGAGATAGGACGATAGTTAGTGACACGGTTTCTATCTCCTCCCTTATAGATTGGTCGAACTATCGATCCTTTCAAAGATTGAGGAAAGACACCCTTCTGTATGCATAGGTTGAATATATAAGTAAGCGGGGGCACAATTATACTTCTTACGGCTCTTAAGATATCAGAAGAGATACCATCGTCTCCTGCCGAACAATTTATTTTTAAGCCTAGTATGAGATTTTGAACTTCTTGTTCATCAGTATTTAAAAGAACAAATGATTTAAGAGGTGCTTCTCTAATTTTAGGAGTGGCCATCTGTGTAGGGATAATAATGTTTTTAGCTAGGTTTTCTCCAACAGTTACAAAAAAATTATTTGTCTTGTTAACAGCTAACTTGGGTGTTGGTTCAATTGATAGTAATTCCTTTGCATGCTCTTTTATTATTTTTCTATTTGTGATGTTGTTTATAGCTTTCCATAGTTTCTTATTATCTTTGCCTGCTTCTATTAATAACTTTCTTTCGTATTGTCGCCTTAGTTTTTTAATGAGATTGTTGCAATAATTGCGGTACCTTTTGTATGTTACTTCTAGTATAATATTTGTAGGTGTTTGTTTTAATTTTAAATGCATTCGATCTCGGTTTCGTATACATCTAACTAGTCCTAAAGACATCCATGGTTTAAGTAATTTGTTCCTAGACGAAACCGTTAAAATTCTTGTATTTAGGCGAACAAGATTTTGTAGAACAGAAACAAATTTGTCGATGGCCATATTCGGATCTTCTATTTTATATATATCAGAAAAGTCGGATATATTACACATGTTAACAATACCATCAATATCTGTTTTTGTTATTTGTCGTTTAGATGTTTGCCTGATTTGTTGAGTTTGCATGCAACATAAGATTGATTCATGATCTGTGATAGATGTTTGCAGTATAAAACAATTAACTGAGAATTTAGTTTTAAGAATTACATGATCTAAACAGCTGTTATATCGGGTAGTGTCATTGAAAGCTGGAAATAGACCGTTAAAAGATAAAAAGTCAAAATAATCTGGTAAAAGTCTATCAGTACTGTTATTAGCTATATTTATATTAATGTCACCGATTAGTATGATATTACTAAATGTTGATAGATTTGTTAATACAGATTGTAAAGAACTTAGGAATGATTCAATATTTTTAAAACAATAGGGTCGGTATATAGCTAATATTGCAATATTAGTTTTCAATTTAATAAGTATACAGTTTGCTTCTAAAATGCTGGGTTCGACTATCGTGGCTTCTATACTGTTTTTTGTTTTATAATAACTTGAAACTTATACGTAAGGACTAGCATTAAGGCTATACCTGAATATACTTTATCGGAAATACAAAATACCTGATACATTCCATGTATAAATACTCATTAGAAGTGATACACCTTATTTTTTTTTATGTCATCCAATGTAATAAATGCCACAGAAAAAGTAATTGATATTTACATACGCTGTGTCCAAATAATACGAGTAGATATGAGGACGTATTTCGTTTCAGGAAAGAATCCAATTACGATAACGTTATGTTCCACATGAAAGTGTCGCATTTATGGTAAAATATTAATGTATTTCAATTTGGAAAGGCTGGTACAGACCTCCATAAATATCAGTTGGTGCTGGCTGGGACGCGTAAATACTTCCACTAAAATTGAATGTTATTATCCGTGAACTAGCGCCACAGTGAAAGTAGGACGTGTTTGATGTCAGATAAAACTTACGGCAGAGCTATATTGGAAACGCAAAAGGTAAGTAAAGAGAGATAGTAGGTACCTAACAGGGGATCGTGTTGGTAATGCGGGGCGGGCTGTGTTTATTGAGACTACCTGCTACTTTATGAAGTGCTAAAACATCTGCAAGTGCGAGATGATATTGCGTTAACGCCAAATATGATGTAATACAAGTAGATTTTAGTAGTACTGTTGTATTGAATTTAAGTGCAAAATTGCACTATCGTAACCTATTAACCAGTAACTCATGTCTGATGCAATGAAGTGGAAAGAAAAATGCGAAAATAAACACGCAAAGTGCATTTGGCAACAACTTTTAATGCAATATAGTGAAATTGGTTTCTAGAGTCGAAATGGAACGACGAAACACTAGGATACACTTTAAGAAGAAGTTAGGGACAGATTTATAGGTCCGAACAAACGCAATACGAACCCCCAACTCCCTACGCCACGCCGCCGTCGCATCAACCAAACAACTTGTTTGTTACAAGCCGACTTTGGTCATTTAAATGTTGGATGTGACAAACTGTTGGTGGGAATTGCTTTTCGACGGCATAATATGGAATAAAAATTAAAATTCTGAAGTTACTTTTTAAATCTTATTAAGATATAAAAAATGAGCATCTTGTATAGTTTCCAACAAAAACAAAAGTAAGTCATGTTGAAAAAATGAGGTAATGAATTGTGAAAATATGACGCCTCTACCTCAATACACTTCAGAAGTAACAGGTGTGATAAGTTAAACCAACATTGCAGCTTTACGAGAATAAAAAAAACTAGTTTTAACCCGTTTACCGTTACCGTTGTAGATAGGGGTGGGTATATCCACCTTGGTTCTCGCCTCGTTTTCGTATATGCGCCGCAACGCTCTGTGTCGTTTAAATTGAATTGAAAAATGATTTATGTCAACAATCTCTGGCGATACCCTTGTTTCTTTATACACTTGATCGCTCTAAACGCAAATAATAAATAGAATTGCGCCTTGGAAAATTTATGGGTTTTATTTATCGACAAGCCGAGAAAGGAAGTTTTCAATATATTTTCCAACTTTGGTAAACTCGCGAGTAATTGCTTTTGACTCGGTATATTTATTTCTGATGCAACCCATGTTCTCTTTTTTGTTTTTCAAATATATTTGGTAGATGATTTATTACTTGTAGGACAAACTTAATTTATTACATTATATTAACAACCTAGGTCTTCGCAAAGAGATTTGCGGCCAGTTGCCAATTCTGATGTCGGAGTTATCAGGCAACACCAAAGCCAATTTGAAATTGAAACCCAACCATAGAATTCATAATATTTACGGATCTACGACTGAGCTACAGATAGGGTTTGCAATTCGGATATTCGAATATTCATTTTATCCGAATATCCGGTCCATTTTCAAATTCGAATAATGCATTTAAATTATCCGAATATTCGAATAGTTTATAAAGTAATAAAAGTACTTATCTTAGCACTAAAATCCAAGTAGAGATGGTTCTCTTTGACAGCGGTGGACAACCTGGTACACATTTAACCTGAGCATATAATTAACTGCTCTCTAACTCATCCTCCAGTGTCGAAGAAGGTGATTTTCTTCGACAAATTACTTGTGTCACCGCTTAAGAACAAAGATGTTTGGCCGTTCTAAGTTTTTAACGTTCATATAATCAAAGTTTCAAACTGAGAGTTGATTATACATTAGTAATTGTAATGTTAATGTGTATGTATGAAGCTATAGTAAAGACTGAATGAATGTTATGTTATGTAGGTAAAATGTAACCAATGTTCGAATTTAGATTATCAAGCTCGAGAGAAACTGTCTGATGAAGTCCACGCTCCGACCTATTCCACTCCAAATCATGGCGGGCTTCCAGAAGCTCTAGAAGCTTCTCGAGGAAAGGTTCGTTGCATTGGTTTACTGAAGATGGACGAGGCCCTACTAACCGTGGTTGAAAGTCTTAGGGATTAGGGCATCAAGTTCTGTTAAATGTAGCGTACAGGCAGGAAGTCCAAACTCTCGGATGAAACTCTTCGGCTGATGACTATAAGGGGAAAAACTACTCAGGCCACTTCGTCAGAGGTCAGACGTGAACAAACAGATTGCGAAGATGATACGGCACGAACTTCAATACCCGCTAAATTGAGGAAGCAATAGAGCGAAACTGAGGGTCCAAAGTATTGATTTTGCAGCAACTTGGAAGGAGCCACCTAACGAAGTTGACAACTCATGAGGGCAGGACCACTTTTTCAAAGTTGGAGATTTTCGAGTACGCCGCAAATGCTCCTCTCCCGAACATAACGACCACGACTTAAGAGCCACCCTGACACTCCACTATACCGACGAACTGCCTGACATCAGCCTAGACTAGATCGTGTTGGCTCTGAGATAACTAAAAATTTAAAGGCCCTCGGTGAAGAAAACGTAGTTACTTCAGAACTTCTGAAGGCAGAAGGACCTCCTGTTGTACAAGATCTGCAAAGCCTCTTTAATTTTGACATTCACTGTGGGAGAACTCCTAAGGCGTGGAACAGGAGTATAGTTAGTAGTTTGCTTTTTAAAAAAGGCATACAAAAATTTATAAAGCACTCCTGAGCAACGTCTATAAGCTGTTCTTAATGAGGTAGATTATAGGGAAGTCCGAAGAGTATAATTGGCCCCTGTGGCTAGCTATTGTGAAATATGAGAAGGCATTCGACTCTCTTGAAACCTGGGCTGTTCTGGAATCCTTACAGCGATGCCAAGTAGGCTATCGTTATATCGAAGTGCTGAGATACGTTTATGACGCTGCCACCATTAGTGTCAGACAGAGTACAGGACCAGCAATCTAAGTCTATCCAACTGCGCGAGGTGTGAGACAGGGGGGATTTCATATCCCCAAAATTGTTCACAAGCGCATTGGATGACGTGTTTAAGACGATGGGCTGGAAAGGAATGGAATTAACATAAACGGCGAGATGACATAGTCTTGGCATGACATGGTCTTGTCATGGCGGAGTCGCTGGAGAAGCTGCAACCGATGCTGGACGGCCTAGCAGCAGCCTCGCGACGGATCGGTCTCGGCATGAATTTGGATAAAACCAAAGCCATGATCATTGACCATCCGAGACCCGTCGTTGTCAAAGGCCACCTTTTTGAAATTGTTCCAGAGTATAGGTACCTCAGGCAGATTTTGTGGTTAGGTAGAAACAATTTTGAGAAGTTTAATCAATATTGTATTATTTTCATAAATTATATAATTTCATAATAAATGTTAAAAAAATATTCGAATATCCGAATATTCGAATAATTGGCTCTACAATTATTCATTTTATTCGAATAGTAAAATTTAACGAATATTGCAAACCCTAGCTACAGAACAATTTGGGAAAAGAAACAGGGAAAAGATTAATTACGCGAATTAGTAACAGGATATTGCAGTTCCTTGTTTAGTAAATTCTATTTGTGTGACACCAGGAGGGTGGATTTCTATGACTATGTAGTAAACGGACACGAGTCCTTAAGGTACAAAGCAAAAAGGTTACTTGGAAATTATAATTGGCGTGAGTTCTGTGTGCATTTCCTAGGCCCAAAACCAGTGTTCAAATAATACGTATGAGAGTGAGTAATGAAAAAATAATAATTTGGCAAGTACAAGTCTTGTATGTATTACAAACGAGTGTTACGAACTGTCATTGCTGTTAAATATCCCCAGTTTAATATATTATTAATTGCAAATTAAGTTATAAGAGAAAGTAATTTTAAATCTGGATATTTCATAAACCGATAAAGTATATTATTAATTTATCCAATATTTTTTTTTACGTCTCGTTGCCTAACTTATTATTCGGAAAACATGATAAAAATTGCGTTGAATGTATAGTATGTGTGGCTCATGGTGATGGAGTGAGGGAATTACGTATGTAGACATTAATATTTTCCTTTCTACCTTTGCATAAAGAAGGCATTTGCTCGTGGAAACTCAGTGCGTACTTTCTCTAGTCACGTCTTTAATAAATGGGCAGCCACTTGCGACTTACATTTTTCCTCCCTAAGATGACAAAAAAAAGGTTAAACTTGTGGTTATGAAATAAGACTCGCACGGCTAGAAAGAGTCCTAGAGGCTTACACCATTCTAGGCATGGAAATATTTGCTACTTTTATTTCACTGTCAAATGGTGATACGATTTAATTTTGTAACAGGAAATCACCTGTGATTTTGTAACACACTGCTATTTTTCATCAGTGACCTAATGTGACTAATGTCATATTTAGTTCACAGTCAGCACGCTACTGACTGACTGTTATTATTATCAACAAATTATATAAATATATTTAGTAATAAATCATCTACACGAGGCATCATCAGGAGGTGTGGACTCTCGTTTCGAACTTCGGCGAGTCCACACCTCCTGATGATGCCTCGTGTAGAGGCGAAACACGTGTCGTATCTTTAAACTTTGGTTTTCTGTTCGTTGACTCTTTGGTTTATAATATAGTAATATGTACTAAAGTTCTAAACTAAAGTTAAGTTAATTAAAACCTTTGTTTAGAAATCAAGCGGATTTATTACTAAATATATTTATATAATTTGTTGATATTTATGGATTTCCGCAAAGTAACGCCTGAATCAATCAATTATGTTATTATTATTTACGATACGATACGAATGAAACAGCGAATGACGACAATTATCATGACATGAATCAATCACAGTGATCACCAGCGTATTGCCTGTCGGGGTGCGGCGGGTGGATATCACCGGTGATTTTATAACAGACTCAGAAAGTAACAAGTGATAGGTGTGATCAGTTTTATACCATGATAAATAACATGTTACTCGATATTCTTTCCATACCTACATAATTCTTGTAACTTATTTAAATAAAATATGTAGGTAATTATTAGCTATTTCCAATAAACAGTTTCATTCGTTTTCTGTAAAACCTCCTGACTTCATCCTCCACTGAAAATGTTATTTGACCCCTTTTTTACTTCCATAATGAATCCGTGATTGTTTGTTTTATTGTTTCATATTTATTATCATTTAGCTCTCGAAGACTGTGATAGACAGTCGGACAGACGGACTGGCGGATACTAGAGTGTTATCATAGCCACTGAATGAAGATATTTTTAATGATAATATAGGAATGAACTTATCCTAATGATAACGTTTTTTTCATTTTACGAAACATTAAATAAAAGGAAGTAGGTAAGTTTTGTAATTACGTAAAAGGTACTGTATCTACTAAGATGAAAGATATATTCGGAAATTGCCTGCCAGCTAATCTGGTCATCTTTCGCTTCAGTGAAATTCGGTTCGATTAATTGCAATCATGTTATTCCTAGTCAATATCTAGACTTTACACCAAAACGGCTGTAATAATATCTAATACTATGTAGTTCTAATTGTAGGTGTATTGTTTATGAATTTATCAATCATAGATTGGCAAAGCGCATAAAGTTTCACCTACCTGTGTTGTGTAGGTATATAATTTTAAAAAAAACAAGAAAAGCTTTCTCTGTTTTTGAAAAAAAAAAACATACTTACGCTGCGTTGGCCTTAAAGACTTTAGTTTTTATCAGTTCACTAGGAATTCGATGATAATGATTAAAAAAAACAAATTAAATAAAATCAGTAAGTTAACCAATAGTTTCATATAGAAAATAAGTATAAAACAAGAGATACATAATATGTACATTTATGTTCACCTGCTTCACCGTTCGGAGGCGTCCCCTGCAGGATGCCATCCAACAGAGTACCAGATATTCTGCCGCAAAGCAGTAATGTGTAAGCATCACTGTCTTCCGGTTTAAAGGGCACTGTAGCTAGTGAAATTACTGAACTTCCGAGACTGATCATCAAAATTACAAAGTGGATGAGCAGTGTTGCAACGGAATATGTGAACCAAAGTACTGTGCAGTACTGTTTTAATTATGGTCAGGCGTGATCTCTTACAATGAGAAGAACGTCTCGACACTTTTTTACATAAAAAATAATAGTTCAGCCACCCTATTGTATTGAAATAAATGGGCTAATTACACGTTTGGTTGTAGGTGGCTAAGAAACTTATCTTTTTCATTAGTACCTTTCATAAGTTTTATGACGCTATCTAAAAGATAGACGCATACATTATTCTAATAGACGTGTGGACTTAATGGCATCATTATCACACTATTGTGCCTGCAAAAAGATGATTTTGTCCGGCAACCTATTATTTTTTGATCATCTACATAATAACTGTAATTTTCTCTAATGACAAATACCGTCTCTAATGACAGATATACTTCATAAATGTTTCTATTGGTAAAACGAGTGAAGGTGGTTCTCGTTTCTACTCAGTAGATTAGATTTTTTTCTTCAAATTCGTGTTCGTATTCGTTTCCACGCACTGACTGCACGAATGCTCGCTGCGAATGGTACATAACACCATATACATTCGCTTAGTTACACCGTTCAGTACCCACCTTTAGAGTTAATAAAGGGTAGCTAGATTTAGTAATAGGAATCAAAGAAAACAACTAAATACAAGAGCGTTTTTTACATCGAAGTTAAAAAGTAATGCACTTTTCAGGAAAGTAAAAGTGAGCAAAGTAATGCTAAAATCTGGAAACGTCGGTCGACTCGCTAGGTTTTTGCATTGTCACAGACGATTTTCTGTACAAAGGTTGTTTTTATTTTGCAAGTTTAGCCACTTTATTTTCATAGTTAATTCTCTTTACATACCAAGTCGAGAGTTGGCGAGGACAGAAGCGTGTCTCCCTCATGCATAATTAATATAGTCGGTCAAAATAAGCAATTTGGACTCACTGCCACTGGTTTGGTAGCGTAGAGGTTTAATACAACACATTTGCGTCACTTGTGCTTCAGATTAATGGTTTGACTACCCTTCTATACAGGAACCTACCGAATATTTCTGTTTTAATTACCTACTAGTATTCTATTGTAGCATTCTGTATTATTTATTTTAGCTGCTGCCCGCCGCGGGCAGTTTATAAATAAGTAATATTTCATAATAGTTACGAGAGAAAATTAAATTAAAAAATGGCAGTTTAACTGACAGTTAAATAGTCAAGGAGACTGGTGTACAATGGCCAAAGACTGGAAGACGTGGAGTGAGTTGGGGGAGACCTTTGCCCAGCAGTGGGACGAGATAGGTTAATAAAAAAAATTAAAAAAATTGTTACCGAATACTAGACCAATCTTAAGGAGTTGTTGATTCAAGATCGCATAGAGGCAAAACAAGTGTGGATTTCTATCTTGGTTTTATTGAGTTCACCTCTATGTTTGCAACGTAAAAGATCGTAAGCAGAATTATTAAATACTAAATATTTTTGATGATATCCGTGAAATCGTTTAAAAGGAGATTGCTTTCAGTTTAGATGCCCTGGTAAGTGTTTGCTTCACCTAGCAATATAGCAAAGTGATAACGTTATAGATGTTCGCGTGCAGTGACAATACGCACCATTGCCTGCGGAAAGAGAGTGAAGGTGAGGCGCGTTTATTAATGACTCGTGGACACCGATATTGTACGCCGCCATTTCCCCGACGCTACTAGATTCGTGACAGTACACAGCCACGCGATAATTATTCAATAAAAGGCATCATTTGTCAGCGCTGTCCAAATGTCGCCAAGTCGTCGTTGTGATGACTAATGCGACAGTGTTCCGACAATTTGAGTCGAACCCTCTTATTGCCCACTTTTTACCAGGTGTCGTCAAACCATTATTCACTCTTTTGTGTTTGAGTTTGCCTTGTCCGAGTTTGTTATTAAAACGCGATGAAACTTTGTTTATTAGTCCGTCCAGTTATCGATCGGATTAAAGTCTCTCTTCAACTTTGAAATTGCCGCATGATTTGATAATAACTGTTCGTCGGAGCCAAGGGATTTTCCCCAAACCAAAGCAAAATGGGTCATAAATATTGGTGCTTCATTAGCTCTTTGATTTCTGTAGGTAAATTAGATTTCGATAAAACGGCTGTTCTAGTTACCAGTGGTTCAGAAAATGATAACAACTTTGTTACGCCTTATTTTGAATTTACAAATGGTTACGCGTAAATTAAAATAAATTTTAATAAAGTAGGTTGGTAAGTACAGAAAGTAAGTAGATACGATTAACCAACTTTTTTAATTGTGTGAGGCATAATGTAACGTTGCATAAATTGTACAGTCGGCTCTGTCATTGTCTTTACACCCAGCTTACGCCAGTGATCTCCTGTGATTAAACCACTGGTGGTTTATATTATGGGTATATCTAAAGTGGTTTAAACACATCAGTAGTTTACTCAAACACACACAAGATTGGTTTGTGTGAGTGGTTTTATCACAGGAGAAAACCGGCGGCGTAAGCTGGGTGTAAAGATCATTACAGAGCCGACTGTACTTTTTTATGTTTGTTTACGCATAACTTTGGTAAATTCTCTCAGAATTAAATTTCAAACTTTAAATTTCCAAATGTTCATGGGAATCACGATGGAAAACTTATATTAAATTCACATTTCCTGGCGCTCCTATAAGTTTATTTGCAGAGAAGTTTTCAGCAATGTTTGTACTGAGAAATTTAATATTCCGAGTGGTGCAGTAGGTACAGGGCTTTGTAAAACTGAATACAAACATCCGGGGTAAGTTTTCACATTTTTGAGTGATGAAGACAAATTAATATGAAAACAAACATGTACTTTAATAACAAAAAAAAATGAAAATCCTTTACAATACATTTGGATTCTGAATGCTGTCCAAAGTATCTCGCGCATGCCTGTGCACGAAAGGAGCCTTTTCGAGGTGCACTTGAATTCCTTTTACCATCCTGGTTCAAAATAACTAGGGACACGATAAGAAGAAGAAGTGGCATACATCTTTCTTGAAGTATTGAATTACTTATGGTTTTATTCAGGAACTTTAAAAAATCGTACCTTTGTGACAAGCGTTCTTCTTGCATTCAAAATTTCTTTATTAAGGGTTCTGAAGTTAGGAAAGGTATTATTTGGCATCCTCTTTTACTGACGCTCCAAAGAACCACTCAAACAGCTACGCGCACCTTTTTGCTTCGCTTTTTACTGCAAACTACTGGCTCGCTTTTTTGTCTCTTTTTAATTTCCTTTATGAGCTCACAATTGCCTTCATAATGGTATCATACCTTTCATTAAGACTCATTTGAGCCTCTGAATGGTGGTCTCAGCCCATAATGGGTGGAAACGTTAGATATTGTAGGCAAGTAAGCCTTTGTGTATAATACCGTTCACTAGCTCTTTTCATGCGTCATTCGCTTGTATTGCGCACTTCGCTTTATTAATAAGCGTTCAGCTCCTGGAGGTTACAAGCGTTGTGGTGTGGAGTTTCAAGGTGTTTCTCGGAACTTAATGTAAAATCATCAAATAACTTTTATTGAATTTGTTAGGTAAAAACCAGTCAAATGTAATAATACACAGGACGCAATGTTTTCTATTTCTTTCATATTATTTTTAAAAATCGTAGCACTGATCAATTTAAACCATTAAGTATACCCTTGTATGTATAAAGGATAAAGGTATCACTTTAATTATTCTAGAAACGACTGGGGCCTATAAATGATAATGTAATGTCCCGAAGCACAGCTACCATTATACTTATGTGTAATTAAGCTAAGCAAACGTAAAATGCGGTGTACGTACGTAAAATGGTTGTCTCATGTTTTAACATTTACGCTCTAATGTGTTACACCTCTTTCCACTCTAGGAGCACAAAGGTAAGCGAGGTAATTATTTTACAAAGCTAGCTTCCATTTCGCAGGGGCATTAGTCCTAATGTTAGCGCCGAAACTCCGTGTCCCGTGAAAAATAACAACTGATCCATTATCGCCGTAATAAAGGTACAAATGACCCAGCGGCGTAGCAATAAAGGATATTTTTGGATATTTATTATAATGATAGCTCAACTGCATACTTCATAGTGATTATTAGAACATTACTTTATAGGTACTAGATAAGTTTTCCTACGCGAGAAAAAAATATTTAAAAATAACTCTTCAATCTCTCAACCGACCCATAATGCACTTCAGACTATCGCTCAATAGGTACGAGCTCAAAATGACGGAACTTTTTAAGGGATGGAGCAGAGTGGTAAAGTCGAGATGTAACGCTTTCAGCCGGTCCCGAAGAAGCGGCAAAGATGAATGGCTTTCAATATGAAATTGAATTCCGCGGTTCATTGCTTTTCAATTTGTTGGAGGGAACGTTCGACTACGTTTACCCCGAGCCCCGCAAGGTGTCGGTACGGTATATTACACAATAGGTACCACGGCCCGCTTCAAAACATGAAAACAAAATGAAATAAAACCATTAGTCGTGTAGGTATTCATACGGCGTACAATGTCGGGCTTTTAGTCGTATGTTTTAAAATGATAATAAGGACGGTCTAAGCCTGTTTAGTTTTGCTTTCCTATAAATCATGCAGGTATTAAAGGGGACCAGCGTTTAAAGTGCACAAAAAAACAAGATCTCACACTGGTCGTTCAGAGCTGGATATTGACCTCCCCATAAAATACCATGACGAATTATTATCATAATGAATTATAATTATATGTTATTATAATTATATGTTATTATAATTATATGTAAGTACAATTATTATTATCGAATAAGATTAGGTATTTGATTAAAAATAAATTTTAAAATAGAGCTTTATAAATAAAGCATGTGATAGTTTGATGACAAAGCTGGCAGAAATTCTCACAAGGAAATAAGCTTCTTATGCTAATACTTAGACTAAGCGCTGCCGCCGCTTCAACGTTAGTTGAAGACAATAGTTGCAGCGTTGGAATTAAATAACTCCACATATGAATTTTCTAAGTTTAATATTAATTATGAATTATTTGCACAAAATATAATAATATTTACATTGAAAATATTTATACTCTCAATGAAATATTATTTGTTCTATTTTTACGTGCATTTTCAAATACAGTGGCGCCAGTAATAAAACTGCGAACATAGACTTAAAATAATTAAAGCTGACTCTCAATATTTTTTGACGATACTTTTATTCGCATGGAACTCAAACCGACCCGTTTCGGTTGATAATCTAGTTTAGGTAATCAAGGTCACTTTAGGCAAAAATTATGATCTAGATTCTAGGAAATTCTAGTAAAGAGGAAATTATACAAGTGTATTGAGTCAAACCTTTTAAATAGCGATCGGGAGGGAAAATAAACTTGAGAAACCAGAGAAATCTTCATCAAAGAACACCATTATCTAAAACTGTTTGCGCTCAGCGTCTTTAGTGTAATATATAGGACTAATTTGGGGCGCAAAACCGTTAAGCTTTTCATTATTCCAAACATCTACGGAGGAACATCGGGGCCCGCTATAATCGTTGAATCGTATTACCATTACTACTGTCCGCGAGACGCCAGCTGCTTCGAACAACTTTATTTCATGAATAGAGGGGGCCTTTCTTTGAGTGCTTCTGTTTCTAATACGTTGAGATAATATTAGATGTTACGATATTGGGTTAAGGTGTCTATGCTTAAAAATAAACCACATAAAATCAAATCCTAATTTTAACACAAATCGAAGCCAGAAATTACCTAATTTTCTGCGCTGCGCTCCGCCGTATGGGCGCCGGCCCTATGAGTTAGATATTTAAATTGACCAGCAATACTAATTTGAATTATTGTTACAATATAAACTAGAATTTACGGCAGGCTCTGTTCTCGATGACTTATTGCATACCTATTATGATGCAGAACGAGTAAAGTTTCCATTGTAAGCGCAGTCATAAACTAACACGAAACAATTGCTGGTTCCCACGTCCTGCAACAAATAGCCTTTGCAAGCCTGGTTAATATCGCCTTGATTAACAATACCAACTTTGTGAACGTGGTTGCAGGCGTTGTTGGTGCGAGATGCAGGGAAAAAAAAGGAATGATAAAGTTAAATTATGATATAGTAACCTGTGTAACACAAGTGCTATGAAGCAGTACGTTACAGGCTTGACTGTTTTAAAACGAGATGAAATAACGGTATGCATAACACATTACAATTTACCGTGCAAGTTGCAGGTAAAATATAATATTTTAATAGGTTAATAATACATTAACTTCTGCGCAAAATACAATTGTGAGTAACTATTTTTGATATGGATTACTATAAATATATTAAATCACTATCCTTTTTGAGTCTGAAGTGAAAATTCGTTACGTACAAATTCTGCTGTAGTAAGATCTGAAATTTTAATGTCACGGCTCACTGGAGGCTTTGCTTTGAGGATCACATCCGAACCCTTTGATTTCAGATTTACCTGTATTTCTTTTGTCTATTTAATACAAAATCACAACGGAACGGTCGATTTCTATGTCGAGCTTAGTACTTATTAGGCTTTTGATGTGTAAGATGAATTAGTAATTTATTTTTCTCAATTTTTTTTATAATGTTTACTGTATCTTTATTCACCACATACGCCATTGCATAGTCTAGATTAGATAGGTTATTATTATTATACGTCGTAAATTGCTTGCGCCGTATATTGTTTATGCCGACAATTGCCTACGTCGTAGATTGCTTGCGCCGTATTATGTTTATGCCGACAATTGCCTATGCTGTAGATTGCCTACGCCGTGGGTTGCCTACGCCGTAGATTGCCTACGCCGTGGGTTGCCTAAGCCGTAGATTGCCTAAGCCGTAGGTCACCTACGCCGTATGTTGCCTACACCGTAGATTGCCTACGCCGTAGATTGCCTACGCCGTAGATTACCTACGCATTACATTGCCTACGCCGTAGGTCACCTACGCCGTATGTTGCCTACACCGCAGATTGCCTAAGCCGTAGATTGTCTACGCCATAGATTACCTACGCTGTAAATTACCTACGATGTAGATACCTACGCCGTTTATATCTACAGTATACTTCTTAATTGCAATAATAGCTACTTTGTAGGTAGGATGTACTACGCCAGTAGCTTTTCTGTACTAAGAAATTATGTATACTCCGTAAAAATATTTATTCATCTTAATAAAATGTCTCTTGCTGCAATGATGAGCCAAAGAACAAAAATATGATTGGAATTTAATAAGCAGCGACCTTTTGCATTTTTGTTCCCTTATTATCAGAACCAAACTTTTCCGTCGTGAAAAGTTTGTACCTTGAATAAAAAAGTTATTTTCTGAATTCATAAAGCACTTTTGCGTGTAAATTTAATATCATGCAAAATAGTTGTAAATATTTTGAGTAAGCTATTTTTTTTATCGGTAGCTCATCTGGTCTATCTCCACACCCGATAACAGCGTTTGCAACGGTTGGCTTAATTATTATTTCTATTTATTCATTTTGTAATGAAAGTTTTTGTAGTTAGCTTTTGCTGTAACTAGCTAAGACTTAGAGATTTGTTAGCATTGCAAATTATAAAATTCCTCTCTTAGTACGCGCCTACACTTCTCGAAGAAAAAAAAATAGTAGCTTGGTCTGGGTATTGTCTGTCAGTCCATCAGTCAGTCAAGACCACAGATCTTGGATACTTTCGGCTGTCGGTACATTCTAACTTATGGCCAGGACTAAGTTTTTTAAATGTTGATGATAATAATGAGAACAATAAAGCATTTTCATCAGGGGATATGTTTCCCGCGATATTATCGCCTGACACGAAAACTACATGAAAAAAACTAAACGAAAGCGACATGTTCCGCGACACGTAGATTTTGCCTTAAGATTTCGTGTCGTGCGACAATTTCGCGGGACAACTGTCCCCTAATGAAAGCGGCTTAAGTAATGTTGAGTTTGGTTATTTTTTTGATAGTTGATGAATTATCAATTTGTCTAAACTTCAGTAGCTAGTATTCGACACACTAAACGGGCTCACTGCGGAAGAGTGTAACTCAGTCGCTCTTCACGACTAAACTTCGTGGGCATTCATCTAAAACTTTGGCAGCACCTGAACGTCGCGTGACTTAGACTGGCTGTGACTCTGAGCCGAAACTTGGATCGCAGACCTACATACGGCTCTCTCGTAATAGAATAAAATATAGACCCTTTGTTTCTTTGGGAATGAATAAAGGATACGTGAAGTACGTGATGGTAGGAGGAAGAAAAGAATAACGAAGTTACTTACTCCTTAACTGTATTAGAAGTTGTGACTTGGGAACCGGAACAGTGCTCTGTTTGGTCAAAAATTAAGTTTTAGGCAATCACGTGATACATAAAATAGATAAAAAAAACAGGTTAAAATTACAGGCTTTATACACATTCGTCACGTTAACAATATCTCTGTTTCGGTGATCAGTGCTGTAAAGTACCTATGTAAAAATGTCAAAACAGAATTATTCGGACCTGGGAAAAGTACTCCAGTATGTTATATCTATTTTTGTCGAGATGAGAGTTAAAAGATAAAGATCGTGACATCTTGTAGCTTATATTAGCCGTCTTTGTCATATGCCATGCTTTTAATATCCATAATAGGTAAGTAAATAGACCTCGTATTTAAGTTAGATATCTATCAAAATCAGCCATGCAACCGATAACATTACCGCCTCCATGGTTCATTCACTTGATATAATGAATATTGCTGGCATCAATAACCGATCCTAGATTACCACAACTGTATCATATTACATAAAAGATCATTTTACACCGAGTCTTGTGTAATATTAAATGACTTTACACTAATCCTTCTAATATTAATATTATTGATATGCGAAGGAGATTGAAAAAAATTCACAGTTTTGTTGTATTTTCCTAGCTTATGTTAACACAATATATCAAAACAAAAATATACTAACACATTTCGTGAGGTTTGTAGTACCAAAAGCTCCACTTTTTTTTTAATTTATATGTTCAAAAATGTGTGCGAGCAAGATAGCGGCGCGCCGGATTCTGTTTATGACAATGAATACATAAATAGATGATTGTTCTTCAAACACGCCGTAACTACTGAAACGATTGAGTGGAAATGTGCTATGGGTCAGATAATAAATAATGTTTTTGGACGTTTCACACAACGCCATCTAGCCCCAAACTAAGCTGATCTTGTACTAACAAAAACACAAAAAATCTTTATAGGTAGGAAAGAGCGAAAATTGGAATTTGAACGATAATTTCGATTATATTGCTTGTAGGTATCCTTAATCCTAAAACTAAAACAGTATGGTGTGGTGTAACGACCCAAATTTAATTATGCATACCATTTGAAACGGCCATCTGGTGCAGTATTGTCCGTTTAGATATGCGTAGTCGAAGCAATTAATTGTTCAATGTTATCGAGCGATTTTACCCTAATGATTTAACACTAACTATCCTTGTTAAATACTGGCTGTATTTGTTTAAAAACAGCTATATGTCGCATAACAGTCAAATAACATGTTGTTGAAAGTACCAGAAATTTGTCTCCTTTACGAAGAGGTCTCAAATATCACGTCGTTGTATTTCATACGTTTGAAAAAATTAGCACTATTATGTGAGTCGAAGATTTACTTTTATTACATGTCTAAACTGGAGTGGAGTTGAACTACAAAACATGTATATATAGGCTGTTAAAATGTTTTTTTATTTTTAAAAATGTAGGTTTGCAGAGAATGTAAAAATATACATAAATCCTTAATTGTTTTTTTGAAGTGAAAACTTATTTAGGCGCGCTGTACACTTGATTTTGTGGGCATTGAATGAGACTGAGCTGTCATGATCGGCTATGTAACGTTCGGTTGGGTAAAGTCGGCTCGAGTCGCCATAATGAATTTTTCACTTCTGTCATATGGTCATAAGCACACACCGTTTTTTTTACAAATCGATTTCTAAATAGATAACACTTTATTGCTTAAACAAGAAAAACAAACAGGAACACAAAGTATTATAAAATTGATACACAGTAGGCGGTGTTATCGCTAAAAGCAATCTCTTCCAGACAACCTTTAGATCATCATCATCCACCTTGTACGTCTATCTACTTCTACGTCTACTATTACCTACCTTACTACCTACCTTTTACGTCAGCTAACCATCAGTCTACCTTGAACGTAGGTATCTCGGTATGCAACACTAGGCCCGGTCCCTCTTCACGCCTATTTTTTGCCGGTCACAGCTCGGCCTAACTTTTTACCTAAAGTTTGAGCAAGTGTAGTTTCAACCAAAGAGCTACTCTTCTAATGTGTGTATGAAAAAACACGCATAGACTTATTTACGACCGTAGCACCTTTAAAGACGGAATCGAAGTTATAGAACATCGATTTAAAAGTAACAAAAAGAGCAGTATGATTTGATTCGAATGGATGTTGTCTGGGGAAAACGCGGTGGGATTATCGCCGGCGATCTTGATTGCGGCACTAATTGCGCCCCGTTGGCAGGGGATTGTGAGAGCACTTTTCCATTTTACTCAGAGCTCCCAAATCTCCCGATCCGTTTATCGAAGGTACTTATAATGAATTACGATAAAAGCGTCTTAGTATCAAAACTTAGCTATTTAAAAAGTCTATACTTAGCTAATCATCATCATCATCATCATCAGCCTATCGCAGTCCACTGCTGGACATAGGCCTCTCCCAATGAGCGCCATCGCGCCCTGTCTTCAGCTTGCCGCATCCATCTTCTGCCCGCAACCTTTCGCAGATCGTCACCCTACCTGGCCGGAGGGCGTCCTACACTACGTTTGCCGATTCGCGGTCTCCACTCAAGAACTCGTTTACCCCAGCGGTTATCGGTTCTTCGGCAGATATGACCAGCCCACTGCCACTTCAGCTTGCTAATTCTCTGAGCTATGTCGGTAACCTTGGTCCTCTGTCGGATAACCTCATTACGGATCATATCCTTCAGAGAGACGCCGAGCATAGCCCGTTCCATAGCTCGCTGAGCGACTTTAAACTGGTGGACTAGCCGTACCGTGAGTGTCCACGTCTCAGCTCCGTATGTCATGACGGGTAGGACGCACTGGTTAAAAACTTTCGTTTTTAAACTTTGCGGTATGGGTGACGAAAAGACCCGACGCAGTTTTCCAAATGCTGCCCAGCCCAACTGAAATGACTTAGCTAATATCAATCATCAATATGTATAAAATTCTTGACTGACTGACTGCCAGACCGCCTACAGGCTAAATCAATAAACGTAGAGAATTGAAACTTGGAGGATATGTTCGTCGAGAGCTGAAAGTGCGAAATAAGAGAGATTTTTTTTTAATTCGCAACACAAACAAATTCAACTAGTTATAATAATTTATAGTAAAAAAAGGTCTAAAATGGAAAATATACCTAATGACTTGTTTTAAAATGTTGGCCAACAGTTGTTTTCAAACACGAGGGTCAATACTAAACAGACGTAGCAAGAATTACTTTGTAGGGATTCCTCAAGTTACTCGATACAATAGAAATTACTCTGAAAATAGCTTTCCTTGAAAATCATGACAGCGTTTCTAAAACATTGAAACTTTGTATTATTACAGAGACAAAACATTTTATACATTGTCGCTTCCCGTCACATAGGTAATCCAATTCTAATGATAATGTCTCAATGAGAGTAGGTGTAGGCGGCAGGCGCCGGGTGTAGCTGTAAAGACAGAAGACCACATCAAAACCACAACGCTTTCATAAAACCTCGAAGCTCAAGCCCATCACACACGCAGCTATAATATACCTATATATATATATTTTCTATACAAATATTTAAGTGTGCGGTCACTTGAATATTTGTATAGAAAATATGTCGTAATATGCCTTGCTATAATTTATATTAATCCAAATATATTATAGCTACGTGTGTGATGGGCTTTGAAATGAATTAGTACTATGCAGCTTGTTATTTTAATAAGTATTTGTTACTTTATGACAAATTTATGTGACCAACAAAATTATGAGCAAAATAATGTTCTTCAATATAACAAGTATCATTTTATGTACATGAAGTGCATTATGCAGTGCGAAGAATTCTGAGTAGAAGTATCAGCGTCACTGACTGTGTCTCGTCACTGACTTTGCATATACAACACAACACACTATGTTGTATGAAAAAAAATATAATTAGCATCAAAGAGAAGGTTATATCCGCATATTATAGTTGTAGATGAAGTAATTTTTTAAATAAAAATAATATTTTAATAAAAATTGTACCAAAATATAGAGCCGTTACGGTTTCATGTATAAAATGAAAACCAGTGGAAAGGAACCTTAAGTACAGGCGTTTGGGTCCCGTTATGGTAATAAATTTAATATACTTCGTAGTAAATTACGTTCGATATTACTTCGCTCACAGCAATATTTTGGGGTCTATTGTAATGGAATACACAAGTACGCGTATCTGTGGTGCAATATTACCTTTTGTCTGTACCTGGTATTATAAGTACATACATATCGGTAGGTAGGAATACTGACAAATAATCTACAATTGAAATTGAAATTATTTCAAGGACGTTAAACCGCGTCAATTATAGGAAAACTAGTACCTAGCAACTTTGTTAGCTCTGCGAATTAACAAAATTCCTTTCTTAGAACGTAGGCGCGACTTCTTTACTTCTTAACAAATATACCCTCAAAATTAAAAATTTAAATGAAACTGGCGAAGTGCGAGTCCAACGGTTATATGTTAACTAACTAACTAACTTTACCTGCTAACTTTGTGCTATAAATCAAATAAACCAGACCGTTTTCAAACCGTAACATTTTGCTCAATTCCCAGTCAAAAATTGCCCGATTGAAACTGAATACAGCAAGCCCTTATTGAATTCAATTGCAATTCTACAACATTGAACATGCAAAAAGTTTTAACATTGCTTTCGTTTTTCCACTCACTGCTCTCCGGCTTGTTAACGATGGTACACTACAGACAATGGTATATTTACAGGTATACTGAACTAAATAACATGTTTTGCCATCTAAAAATAATGCCCAACACAATGCTACACAGAAATTTCACTAATAAAATTTGAATGCTCATTCATTTCACTCACTCTCTCAAATAGAACACAATAATGCTATGCTAACATTGAGCTATTGATTGATTGAATTATTGAGAAAAGTAATATAAGACCGTCATGTTGCTAAAGTTATTAACAAAGGCAATCACAGTGTATTTCCACATAAGTGTCTCGAGTATACACAAAAACAAAAAAAAAGGTAAAAAAGTGCTAAAAGAAAAGCCGAGACAGGTAACAGAACTTCCTTGTTTCCTCGGCATGGTGTTGTCTAGCGTAGCCTTGTGAGTAACAGTAGCCGGCTACTTGCTGCCAATCTCACTTTATCCGCGCCACTGAGCAAAAAGAGCACAAGCCAGATATCTACTTCGGATATAATCAAGTAAAAGACATTTTTGTTACTTCTGTGGACTGACTATGAGTTCATTGTTTATGAATGTTTTTACTTTAGAAGATGGGAGTGGAGTCTACAGTTTTTATTAAATATTTTGGTATGCGTACCTATACTACCTATATGTAGATTAAAATAAAAATATGTTAAAGATTAAAGATTGAATGAAATTTGTATATTTTAGCAGAATATAAACTAACTTTTGCATACACAAAGTAAGAAGACTTGAGTTGTAAACTAAAACCAAGGCTTAATTTTGATGTACAGGATTAGGTTAAATAATTATTGTTAGAGCTTTATTTTATTATGATTAAGCATTTAGTTAATAGTTAGTTGAAAATTAAATAAACTTAGTACAGGATGATAATAAGCCCTTAGGTAGGTAGGCCTACTCCTCACATATAAGAAAACAAGCAAAGTACTTCACTATACAATTACAAAGGTACACACAAACTACATAATTCAGTACAACGCAGGTCAAACAATAGACAGAAGCTGTAAATAGGTAATAATTAAAAAGAATGAGATACAATTTCCTTACCACTCGAATGACTGACACGCAGGAAAAGTAGATAAACGGCATTGGGCGGCGTAAAAGAAAAAGTAAGTTATGACAGCTCTTTGGAAAAGGATAATAGGGAGTTGAAGGTAAAAGGGGATGAATAATGAATATCAATTGAGCCAAGTGTGCGTCGAAAAAAAAAAACATTTGTATGGTATTGCGAAACCACTTTGAATTTAAGCTCTATCTTACTATAAGTAAACTAGCCGTTATACTTTGGTTATTCTAAATGTTAAATTTGGATGATAATTTTGGAAATATAAGTAAAGTTACTAAAACATGAAGTAAACAGGTCAGGTAGTTCTGTTTACTTCATGTTTTCTTCGCATTATAAAGGTGAAAATTTGTGAAGATGGAAGTATAAATAAGTAGATGAATAGATGGATGGAATTATATATATGTTCGCTCTTCAATCACGCTTCTTCTTATCGTGTCACTATTTCCTTCGAACCAGTGTGGTGAAAGGATTTCAAGTGCGCCTCGAAGAGGCTCCTTTCGTGCACTCGACACATGTTTTCGAACTTAGGTTCTACGACATGCCGGTTTCCTCACGATGTTTTCTTCACCGTTACGAGAACGTGGGATGCATACATAGATTTCTTCGACCGAAAAAACCCATTTACGCATGCTGACACCGGGATTCGAACCCGCGACCATCAGATCGCAAGGCAAGGGCCTCATCCACTCGGCCACCACGTCCTCTATAGCGCTGAAACTACTAAATCGATTGGGCTGAAATAAGTAGTGATATGATGATACAGATAGATTATAAGCTGGAAAAGGACAAAGGGTACCTACCAATGCTCTAGTATGCCTACCTGTACTGCACACGCACTAAGTGAGGTACATACCTATCGAGATGACCCTCAAAATGTCAACTCATAGCACTTGCACAAACAAAGATTAATAGTTTAATTGTTATGAAAATATGTTTTTAAAAACAACTTATTACCTCGTATGATGCGGGCAACACAGCAAACAGCAGTTATTATTTGCAGATATTTTGAAAAGATAATTGTAATAGCCCTGCTTCGCTCCAATGGAAACGTACCCTAATCAAAGTGAATTAGCAAAACAAACAACTTTGCCGCGGAGCATGTTGTCATCTGAAATTCAGATAAGTACATAATGCTCATAAAAACATTACGCACCTGCAGGAAATTTGTGAAATGTTTATGTAACATTAAACCATTGAGCTACCTCCTTTGTGTTTTGTCATTGCTACGTGTGGCTTCGGTAACACGACAAAACCGTTAGTAAACGACATATCGTGACCGACACAAGAAATTGAGTATGTTTAATTTTTTAATATTATGAAACACCTTAAACTCATAATTTTGGATTTTTTTGATAAATAAAAAAAAAACACTTTGATATAAACATACGAGAACATGATTTTAAATGTTCGATAGGGTGTTTATACAAGGCAAATTTCAAATGCACGGTAGTTCACTTTTAATTATGCTTACATACTCCTTACAAAATCACGTAAATAAAGCCGAATCCAAGTGTTCTTAGTGATACAGTCAGGTGCACAGACATTACACTCCCAAGCTTTCACATTTATATATTATACTCTTAAATTTGGAAAGACATTCTTCTCCTGACAAGAATTCTGACAAGTAAGATGACTACATTATTTTGAAAATGCTTGCGTGCACTTTTTTTTGCAATATTATAAGTAATATAAATGTGAAAGCTCGGGAGTGTATACATGTGTGTGCAGCTGACTGTACATTAAATTATATTGACTCTTTTATTAAAAACCGAAAAACATATATCCTGTAAGTTTTAATACAGCATAAACTAAATACTACAATCTACACAAAATTTACAAAAGGAAACAATTGTCATCCTGTAAGTTAAATTCGAAAAAACGCTATTAATCGATTGGATAGAAAATGCTTTAATTCTGCAAAGAGTTTTGTAGAGACCTTTGAAGTATTTTAATTGAAACCAGGATCCATGATGTAGCCGTTTCGGCAATATTAATATTCAACAGTCTATCTTGCGGCCATTACTCTGTTATTTTATTGAAATGGTCTATTTGTTTTCTTCACGCATATCCGTTGACTTGAGTGAGACTGTGCCTTTATTTTTGCCTAACTGCGAAGAAGGAGGGTTATGTTTTTCGAGTGTATGTACCTATTGTTTGTTTGTCTGAATCTATGCGCCGGCCGCCTTGCAGGCCAAACGGCTGATTGGAGTTTTCATAAATGTCGTTTGATTCGTCTAGGTCACGCGAGTGTTACATTTAATGTCAAAAAGTAAATGTATACCTATGTAGATTAAGATTCTGAAATAAATCATTCAATAATTCATTCAAAAAATCGAATATGGCAGCTGAGGGACAACCAAACTGGCAACGTAAACAATTTAAAAACTGATAAGAATTAGATTCACAGGTAAGGATTATCTATATTAACTAATCCTCTGAACAATGTGAAATTCGAGTGAAAAGTTTACATATGTCTAATAAAATAAGTTTCTTAATAAGTATTATTCTTATTATCCTTCGACGTTACGCTTAAAGCGTTTATTATTATAAGTGAATTTATTAAGGCAACGATGAGAAAAGTTTAAAGGAAAGGAAATTGAAAAAAGTCTGGTGGTTAAAACAACAGGTCATTAAAAAGTCTCAACTATTTGCGAAGGCGATTAATATTTTTTAAATACACTCGTTCATTTTGATGATCAAACTGAAAATTATGTTTTTAGATGGTTACGGTTACACTATATATTTGGTAGGTACATAATATTGTAGAAACACTATACCTTAATTTAAAACTAGATATAAACGTGGGGTTTATTAGCAGCTTTGGAAAGTAAACAACATAATTATATTCTTTGTTTTAGAATATATATTTCAAACAAAGAGGTAAAGCTTAGGGGCTTTTAATAACGATACTTGTTATTTAAAAACATATTTCTGAACTTTTTAAATGATCTATATAAGAACTTCAAAGTACCACATCTTATATTGGTTAGGTAGAGACGCTGAATAGATAAGAGAGCCCTAACTAATCGAATCGGAAAACGGAAAAATAATGAAAATTTGATATTTCAAAGGAAATTTTCACACTTACTCATCCAATATGGTAAAACAATTATCACATTAAGATGAGACTTCCAAATTCATCAAATTATAATACTACATCTGTACTTAAGATAATCTTACTAAAAAAAATCTCCCGATGGATTACTACGTAAGGTAGTAGCTTCGATAGATTGAGTTGTGCTGTCCGTGTGCAAATCGTGGGGGTCAAGTTTAAAATTGGCTAGCCTCTGTGACCGTGTGTCCGGGGCGCGCTCCCTAGCCGGCCATTGTCAATGCTAATTTGCACACAATTGTTCATCCCCGACTGAAAGTATAGAAATGAGAGGCGACTGTTCGGTAGCATGTACTTGTACTCCATGTTACCCACTAATTGGACTCACCAAATTGTATTCGATTCCGGAAAACGATGAATGTTCGTTAAAACTTTATGTCGAATCGAAATGTAAATTCGGGTACTTTGTCAGTGACTTTGTTAATCACGAACGATCAAACGGCCGACTTCGTTAGATGTTTCATTATTGATTGTGTTCAGCGTTATAGTCTCTGAAGTAAAGAAAACATTTTAATTATATTATCGGCTTAGCAATTTTTATCTCATTGCTGAGGTTCTTTTAACCGTTAACCCTAACATGCCGTGATATTGCATGTTACTATAAAATCTACACCTACACAGTCCCAAAAAAAATAGATTTTTTGTTCTTAAATTCAAATTGAAAAATATCAAGACCTTATTCATTTATAAAACTTTTCAAAACAAATCATGACTAAATTATATAAAAGTGATTCTTAAAAATAAATTAGGTACCTACCTAAACCTAGATTAAAACTAACTACTTATATCATTTTTTGCTCATTCGTGGACCAGACAGCCAGAATCTAATTCCATTCGTATCATATTTTCAATTATTTGTAACTGAATTATGATTTTGTTCGCAGTCAGAACTCTATCTTTTGAGCTTCTAAATTGTATTATTTTTTGTTAGTTAATATTACTTGTTTTTGTTTGATATTTTTTTGAAACTTACGTGATTATTGATTGAAAATACAATTAGTTTGATTAAAAAAAAATATTGTTGTCTGAAGAAATTGCTGGGTTATTATTATTGTTACGTATTTAGATAATCTGTTACTAAAAAGTGTCAATTTGCGAAAACTTTAACTACACTCTAACCAATGGTCCACGATGTGATCTTATCGACCGGCAAAACAGCAATGATTTGCGAGTGCGTTGGAAAGCAATTAGCAATCCAAGTTGGGCGATGAAAGAGATCGCGTGCGGCCAACCAGATAGTAGTTTGGAGTAATTACGATTGTTGTGAATGCCGACAATCACTTAGAAGCGCCTTATCTAAGCTCTACTTAACGTGCGGACTTGGCTATTAAGTCATAAATCGTGGGCCAGTCACGCGAACGCCTGACGATTTGGCTGTAAGCGAGTTATCTTCACCTCGGCATCTAATTAACAAAATCTCCCTTTTTCTTTTTCGCTTTAATTGGACCCTTAAATTATTCGAATCGACTGCAAAGTGAGCCCTCTCTTAGTCACGCTCACAATTTGAATGTTTTTTCGACAATATATTTAACGTGAATCACCTTTTTTTAGTACGATTTAATTACATACTCGTTATTGATTAATAATTAATTTGAGTACGCCTTGTCGTTAATTCATTCGTGAGTGATGATAAATAGTAGGTATTTACAGAAACTATTACTTAATTACGATGTGTCAATACCGATTTAATCCCAAAGGGTGGTCCAGAGTCAACGGACAGGCGAACACAGGCTATCCATTTAACAATCAGACAGTCAGTTTGACGCGTGACAGTGTGCCGTCCCCTAGGCCTCCTATGCCTCGTCTATTTGGAAGTAACGGATGCAACTATGTGTTTTATTTAAGAGATGAATCAGACAGAAGCATACTGGGGAATAGAACTCCCAAAATGGTTTGTTTCACTGTGAAACTAATTAACTATTTAGATTCCCACCTGTTTGTATACATACACGCAAATCTGGGAGCTGTTGTTAATTAATGCTGATTTTTAAACGAAAAAGGTGAAGTAAAACGTTTCAAAATACTAAAAAGTTACTGTTATTAAGTATAAGTATAGGTACTATTTGCATTCAGTATTCTACTTCATTCAGATTCAGTAAATTCAGGAAATTTTCTAGTTACTGTGGTTTAAACGATTCAATATTTAAAGAGGGTTAGGTTCCCAATTCCATTCCTTATTATGTATTAATGGTATTGCCCGTCATTCGGACTGAAGCTGCTAATAATGCAAAATCATAATAGCCAAAGTTTATAAGCTGTACGTTAAACGAATATTTCCTATATTTGAGAGAGAGGGGGAAAGTAAACGACTATCTATACTAATTTATCATTGCTTTAAACTTTGTCGAAAGTCGATATCTCTTCACAAAGAATCCCGTCGTGAAATAGTAGAAAAGCTTTTACTTGGAAACCCTAAACTTGAGCAAAAGATTGATTAAAGATTCGACTTGGCCATCCTTCGATAATCACGCATCTTTTCAATATAACAATGATTTATAACATTTTTATTGTATTGTTTAGAAACAAAATAAATTGCAATGTGAGCCGACAATTTATCTATACTAGTTTAACTAATATTCAACTAATAGACTCATCATAAAAACTTACATCTTCTCGGCCAGAAAAGCTCATTATTTAGCGAGGTGATTTCTTATACCACTAGCTAAGTCCTCACTAATCGATCGACTTGAACGCTTAGCCACGAAGGCTTGAGAATGAATAGTTTTCGCCACATTTCTTTCTGATATTATTTTACATAGCATTGTCAGCAATTATTTGTTAACCAGTAGGAAAAACCTTTAATATTTATTATATCCGTGTTATATCGTTACGTTGACGCTACGTTGCCGGTATATGTAAATGTATGTAGCTTCATAGAAGGCGTGTCTAGTTTAACCATCCAACCGATGTCCAAGCCAGTCTAGTGGCTTCTGGCCTGCCAAGAATAACAATCGCTTCCACGCCTAATAAGAGATAAGACGTGTTCTATGGGCAAACGACACGCCAACTACAAATATTCAACTACTCTTGATCTGATTCTAGATGGCAAAAAACTATAGGTACCTACTATCTGAATGTACATATTAAGCTAAGTTAAAACTTATTATAAATAATTATAATAATATTTATGAAAACTATTTCATAGCAGAAAAACTATTCTCGACTGTAGGATACGAAGTGACTCTGTATGCTGGGCTCTACTTTCTTTACATTACCACATATTTACTTTCGAGTTTAAACTGCGCGATAAAGTCAATACTTATCTAGTTAAAAAAAGTAATCAATACTGGTAATTGCATTTCAAACTCAAAAACAGGTTAGTAGTTTGCGAAGAATCGCGTGTGATTGGGCGGGGCTCTTCCCGGCCAGCACTTGCCTAGTAATCCATAGATTGATAAAACAAGCGGTTAGGGCTAGATAGATTGCAGTGTTGTATACAAACACACCTATTTAGATCCTTATCTGGAACATAACTCAATTTCAAGCAGCGCGTAAATTAGGGGCCTGTGATAGCTTTACGCTTTGCGTGTCGTAAGGGTCAATTCAAACCATTGGCAGTGGTAAACGATGGGTTATTTTATGAAGAAATTCTGTTGACCCCAACTAGGGCAGAACCAATAAACAGGCTTTGATAATATTAATTTTTAAATAAGAGTTTTAATAACATGTCACTACTTATGATTTGAATGGATATGTACGTACGTACAAACGTACATACCATAGATTAATAACCGTGTTCCTATAAAACACCAAAATAGATTGACCGTATCAGACCAAGATGGAGTCGTAAAAGGGCACAAAAATATCAGACACCTCGTCGATAAATGAGAAATATCTTCATTTTCAAATAATATTAATTACTTTTTACAATGGAGTTTTATTACAACCTACCTACTGGAGCTGCCTTTATTCTGTTTTGAAACTGAAAATTTTAGTTTGATTATCTACCTAAATGTACGGCTAATAATTAAACTTTTGGGTACGAATAGGTAGAGGTGAGTCGAACGACCACAATATCTGTTTAATATATTCCTTTATTTGGCTACCTACGTGTATGCGAGCTTTCTAACTTTTAACTATGCACAAACCCAAACTATTCATGGAGTTTATTACGGTATATTGTATTCAAAAAGCTTGTAAGTACCAAAATACATAATAATAATCATCGAAAAATCTCAAAACCAGGTCCATGTAACATGAAATGCATCTTAATTATTATTAGCTCATTTACACAGGTAGGTACTCTTTTCGTTATCATGAAATGTATTATTGTCTTTCGTTGTTGTCAGTTATCTTCAATGTAGGGTAAAAATACCAATAAAACTACAGTGAGAAAGAGGTACAGATAACGAGTACCGATACTTGGATACAAGGCTTCTAACTTATATGTTTATAGGGTTCGATTAGGGTCGACAAGCCTTCGCCCCCTGTCGCTTCACATGATGGATGAAGCAAATGTCAGATTTCAGATAGTTTTTTCTACATGGATATAACATTTTTCCTAAAAACTGCAAGAGATGGTTTGAAAAGGGGTTTCTATTCAACCGACTTCAAAAACGGTTCAGTAGTTTAGAAGAAAAAATATGTCTTATAAGTTAACGAAATTGCGTATTTTGATTTTGTTGAAGTGTTATAGGTTTTTTCTTGAAAAAAATTAATGGTTGTAGCTAAACTATTGATTTATCATTTTTTTATAAAACCTTTTTGTAATTTACGCCATGCTGACGTATGGCGTGATGGCGATCGAAAAATTATTTTTCTCAGGTATAATTTCCTACTTTGTTCCATAATTTAATACAAATTTCAATGCTCTGCCTAGGTAGAGCATCGCCTGAATCAATTAATTGATATCGTCTATCGCATATATCGGAATTCCACACCTATCTAAATTCGATCTAGTTGGATTGGGTTAATGTTACCCTGTAAAAACTTCGCAACATGATTTGCATTGTTATCCATTTCTAAAGTAAATATTAGTAAGCGTGTGTGTTTGCGTAGGCACTTTACGGCTCAATTAAAATAAGTTACTGATATAACTATTATAAAACATATGCACTGATACAGTACAGTTTTTATTTGGTATGTATTAATGGACTTTCCGGTGAGGTTAGAAGGAACATATATTTTTTTTGTAACGACAATCTTCGACACTATAAAGGTGGACTTCGCAACGTTGGCATAAGTCCTATTTTCAATTGTACAATATGTTTTTAAAGTGGGGAATCAATTTAGTACCCATGACTATAATAGGTGCGTTTTAGATCTAGTTCAATTTTAATATGTATACTTTTTACGTTTGCTTTGTACTAAACCTTTCGATTTGTTCGAATAATTTTACTAATACATAGTAGACGCTTTCGCCTTGAAGTATTCGCATATTTGAGTAAAAACCACTCACGTAATCAGCATTAACCATTTAGCGCTACCGAATATCTGCTGAAGTGCTTACAATAAGTAAAACAGAAGCTCGTGAGTCAGTACTTAGGTGCTTACCTATGTAAATTTGGTGATTCGCCAACTCTTGGTACCTTCTAAGGTTATTAAGCACGCACGCTTAAATAAACATCATAAATCATATAGAACTAGATCCTGTGCACACAGAATTTGAATATGCTTAATTTAAGTTATTTGAGATTGGCATCATTATATTAATTATCATCATCATTGGTTCTATGATTATATTATAGATCATCGCATCGTCTATAGAAGTCTGCGGCTTCGCCAGCTTAGCATATTAATAAAAAGTAGTCTTAACTTTGTTTTTCTCAAGGTTCTGAAATACATCCGCACCGAATTTTAGCTCAGTCGGTTCAGTAGTGAAGTGAGTAATGTGTACTGGGACTTTATAAGTGTTGTATCGGGCTTTGTGAATCAAAGTATATCTGTCCAGGAGGTAGCACTGTTCTGGTCATAAGCAGACGCTATATTTTACCACAAGAAAAGTGCTTAGCTCGTCACATGTTAACATAAAAACAAAGTTTCGATGTTATAGTAAAGAATAAGTAATATTATGTACCATAGTTATAATGCGGGCGGATTTGCCAAATGCCAACGCCAAAAAAACGCAACAAGCGTCCATCTAACCTCAAAAACTAGTTCAACTAATATAACAAGTAAAGTAGGTATGTTTTTATTTTACCTACGAGTATGTAAAGCTACTAAAAAAAATCTTCAAATAGTTTAGCATAGTGTTAATACCGTAAATAACCCAAAAAGTCAAGATCTGTTTACATAAATAGAATTCGCCATGTTTTTATGCTCAGCATTGGAATTAATTGTATTGATATTAGGCTTAACTTTCCATGTAGCCAAAACACGGCCTATTTAATTGAATCGGATCACGATAATAAAAGCTTTTTCAATCAAGAAGCTGAAAATTGGATCCCACGTGCATAATGGATTACTGGTTAATTGGCTGAACAATGACCATGCCCTGAAGAGATTGGCTTTTAAACAAAATTGAGTTAACATTTCAGGAGATAAGAGAGCTTTTTGCCAAATTAACCACTATGTTTGTGGAGTGTACTTTTTTAATATATACAAGTGACGAGGGCGCTCTCTTGATCCAATATACGAACGAAGATGGCCCATCGCGTCGACATCGTTCAAAGTGTCAAGACATTATCGAATCATCCATCCACGGAATTTGTACGACCATATCGTACAAATTCGACCGCTCTTTGTAGCGTCTTATCAGTAATCAATTTATATAATTAAAACTTGTGATTCTTACAATAGTGGTGTACAGAGCCTCACTAAGTAGATTCCTACTTGTATTGTAGAGGCTGCATTATCTTCCTATATATTATAACCGTAGACATTCCTAAGTTGTCTAGATAATTAAATTATGGTACAATTTAAAATCATTCTTTATTTTACTAAAATGTATATTGTTGATAAATATCCACATAATAGTAGGTATTTAATATAATTAATCTGCATGGATCCTAGTTATCTGAAATAAATGATCTGATTTGTTTGATTATAAATACGTATTCAATATTGTTACTTATATTGTCAAACACAATGTTTATTAGAAAATTAAGCAAAGCTCATGTCTACTTACTTTTCCAATAATATGATATTCTTTGCCGAGAAAACGTCATTCTCTTTCTTATTAAATTAATTACTCTGACGGGTTGTGCTATAATAATACCCTTAGACGTAACAATCCTCTTTTTTCCTGTCCAATTCCGTTTTCATAAAGGTAATGCTTGTAAATTGGATTAATTCGGAATTTGGAAGGACAGAAGATCCCACAAGACTTGTCAAAGTCGGTACTATGAACGACATTGTTTCCATTAATTTTAATAAAGAATAGGCTTGTATTAGCAGAAAATACTATTTGTTTTCCTCCATATTTTTCTCTTGTTGGGAAATAATTTAGGTTAATCAACTACAATTAAACGTGTAGGCAAAACGTCTAAGAGCACATAGTATAACTCCAATTACCTTTATATCTTAAGGGGAATCCTCAAGGCAAATATCCATACGTTTAAATATCCATATGTTTCGGACAAATACTCAAAAAGTATGCCGTATTATAGTAATTTCTTCACACTTTTCTATTAGTCCATGTTTTTTGATTTCGTCAACAAAAAAAGTGAAAGGTTTCATACTTTAATTTAAATTTTATACGTGTTTTAAAACTAACCCTTCTAACTTAAAAACGCGTATAATATCTAAATTGGATTTGAGGATTAGCCTTAATATTTTTCAAAAAAGTTATTATATTCTATTACTTTGTAAGCAATACAAATCGATAGTTAACTATCTACGATCTTAGTAGCTCAACTAACTCGACAGCGACAGCCGACACGAGAAGCAGGTGTATCAAGGATATGTGATCCTCTTCAGATATCAGTTAAGAGTCGGTTTTTTCATATTACCAGGGTTGGTGATTGTTACTTTTTCAAGCTAATAATATGCAACGATCAGTGAGGTCACAATTCCGATAGGTGACCAAGCATTTATATAAAACGCTTCTGTGTTTCAGAAGAAAAGTCCACTTGGCCTTCTTGGTTATAACAAAAGTGCAGTCAAAAAGCCGTGTTGGCCGAGTGGGAGGTGCCGCGAATTTCATTCCGTAGGTCATGGGTTCGAGCCAGGTCGTACACCAATGGATTTCTCTGTTCAAAAAATCTGCGCAAAAATGTGTGCATTAAACCACGTGCTTAACAGTGAAGAAAAACATCGTGAAGAAACCGGCTTGTCATAGGACTTCACAAGTTCGAAATACATGGGCACGAAAGGAGCTTCTATGAGGCGCATTTGAAGTACTTTCAGAACACTGGTTCGAAAGAACTGGTCACACGATAAGAAGGAGAAGTGTCGTCATCAAGCCAAGTCAGTCTTTTTGAAAATCTCCTTTGAAATCTTTGAGACCAGCATCCGTATTATGTAATTTAAAGATCATTAGAATTACCAGTGAATACCAGCCAATGAACAATCCAAATGATCTCATATACTATGTATCTACGTGTTGGTTCTTGGTTTATTTTCCTAGTGATAATGGTCTTCAAGTTACAAAATACCAAGTAACCCGAGTCTTATTTTTTTCCTTAGAATTACGCTTTATTTACCTTACTTATCTATTGTGAAAAGATATTTCACCGTACAAAGTCTTTATTGTGTTTATTACTTCTTTATAACAAATAACCTATATAATATTATATAATAATAGTCGTTTATTATTGAGAATTGAGAATATAACTTCAGTAATATCTATAGTGTAGGTATAACTACCTACACACAAATCGAACCTTAAGTTTGAAAACAAAACAATGAGCTCTTCAAGCTCCTTAGTGTTGGTATATACCTACTAAAATTTCGCGGCTAAAGGGTTTTAAAGGATCCTACTCACTTTATTGAATTTGAAATAATTACAAGTTGGTTTGGGGTGTCCATTAGCCGGTTGCGACGGGCAGGTTACAGATAATGCGGGCTACGTCGGGTTATTGTTGGCCACAACAATGGTGGCACTTACGGCACAGCTCTTATCTCGTCAAACACCTCGTTTGTAGGCGAGCACCGGATATCATTTCACCTGCACGGGCCTGATATTATACCGCAGGCATTAGGTTATGCCAGCGAGCTGAACTAACAATGACGATGCCGTCGGATGCAGCGATTGTTTTCGAGCGTCTGATGCGGGTTTTTGTTCGCATACAACAGAAATGACGGGACGGGATTGTCATAATCTTATGAGAAGCATACGATTAAAATATGTTCCTTGGATATTAAAGACTAGATACTTAAAGCTTATCCTCAAATCTAATTCCATACAAAATGTTTCGGACAAATACTCAAAAAGTACGCCGTATTATAGTAATTTCTTCACACTATTCGTTTTGTCTATGTTTTCCGATTGTGTCAACATAAAATTAGTAAGGTTTCATACTTTAATTTAGATTTATACGTGTTTTTAAGTTAGTAGGGTTGTTAGTTGGTAGTGAATTATTTCGTAAAAAAAAATCAATATACACATCAAAAAAGAAATGGTGTTATGGAAAAACCGAAATAAAAAGTTGATTTGATTTGATTATGTGCCCATTCTCTCACAAAGTGGTCCAAATGGGTTCAGCACAAAATATTTTATTTTGCAAGTCTTAGAGGATATCGACTTTTCGCCATCAGTTGACTAATCACAATACGTTTACTTTAATTTATTATTGGTATGTATGTAACAGTACTCATTTTGCAAAAAAAAATACAAACTGTGTTGACCAGAAGTCAGCAAAGTTACAAAAAACAAAAAACTTAAGACTATTACCACTCCACGATTTTCAAAAATTAAAGTAAAGCCTTATTCAAATGAACAGTAAATGCACTGAAGTGCTAAGTGTATAAACAAAATAAGGTTGTTAGTGTTGAATAGAACTCTTGTACGAACCGGACACAGGGTTTGTCCATTAGCCTGATTACGGTCAAAATGTTCGTCCCCCGGGGAGCCTGTGGCCGACCGCTTCCTTTTCCATTGAATTGAACGAACGAACGGGCCAAGGATGGGATTTAACTTCGGACTCCAAAGTTTCACTTTTTTTTATTTTAAATTCTACATCGGAAAAAAAAAGTTACCTTCAACTAAAAAAATAATAGGTATAGTAAAACACAGTTATAGGCCAATGAATGAGATGTATGAGGATGATAAAAGGCCGAATTCGTGATGCGTTAGTAACGACTAATTCATTATTCGTGCCATTGCTTCATTCTTTAAGATTTGACTTTTTTAGTCAGTCTCATTTACTACAGCCATAGGTATAACAACTGTCAATATGGTTTTATCTTTTTTATCTTCGATGTTTTAGTTTAGTTGGAATTCATTTTCCGCGTTTCTGCATAAAGGAAGATTTCGAATGTAAAATTGTATGTACGTAGGTAATTAAACAATTATTATCAATATTAGTTTTTATTACGTTATTTCCATTCATATTTAGCATTGAAAACGCACATCACTAAAACGACGAACTATTTAATTGCACCTTAGGGCCATTGAAATAGGTACATTATAGCTCGATGTTGACATAGGTGTGCTCTGGACATCTTGATAACAAAGGATTTGGTACTTACAACATTATTACGGTAAAGGCTTTACGGTATTTTTTTTTAAACTTTAATCAGTACATGGAACACTTATTTATTAAATGGGTATTTATAACGAAACTAGAGAAAGGTCCACGTTATATTTAAGTGATTGAAGAGTTTTTTGGATTTTTGGTTCCAATCTAATATTAGAACCAATAAATATAGTCTTGCATTTTTAGCTTCTATGACTTAAAGTGCTGTTTGGTAAAATCAGAGCCATTTAGCATTTGGGTGACTTGAAAACTTCAATATTAGTTCCAGCCTCTGGTTTACACAGACCGTTTCAAACGATGATGAAATCATGTTATCACCACGCTCTAAAAACATATTAAATTTTAATATACAAACTAGCTGAGGAAGCGAGCTCAAGTAATTTAATATATTGAAGATTGCATGCACCAAACAAGACACAGCCCTACATGAATAACTGGATGCACATACAGAGACGTATCTAGTACATGAAAAGAACATTATACTCTGACAAATACTACTTACCAACACTTTTAGTATTTATATTTAGAGAATTGGAAAACTTAGGTCTAACTGGCGTGTTAATCTGTCTTACTGTCTGTTAGTCACAGACGTAATTTATCAAAAATTGTTAAAGTTTGCAACAAAATAATACACAAATAATTGGGTATCGTCGTTATCTACGGCTTGAAGGAAGAGTCTATATACATATCTACATATGTCTACAGCGTGTATCATTTACAGTCTACAGTCTACGACGTAGAGCATCTAAAGTCTACGGCGTAGAGCATCTAAGGGTTACGGCGTAGAGCATTTTACGGCGTAGCGCGTCTATGCGGCTTTACACGCTAACCACAATCAAACGCTGTATTTACGTCACACGTAAAAAAATATATTTTCTCTGCAGGCAGACGATTATCCACCTTCAAGGGATAAAATTGACTGGAAGGTGGATAAAAACGGGGGACAAAATTTTTATCCCCAGTCCATGCTATCCGTGCTGTTTTTCATTCAATTTACTCCTTTTGAAAAAACTGAAAGCAGTGTCGTAGCATTTTACCGCGTCTCTCCTATAACATAGTCACCAGTGAAGGAGAATACTAGCCCTGTCATTACACAGCATACCACTCAGCATCAGGTTGTGCATCGCAAACTACATGTCTTAACCAACTTAATTAGTAGCTACTTAATCACGCTCCGAATAGCAATGTGCAGCGAGTAGGCAGGTATTGCTTTAGTTAATGGTTCCAGGTATGCTTCTTGAACGTGTTCTATGGTTTGGGTGCAAGGTCTAGGAGCTAGGTTTGTTTTATCTTGGATTAATAAAATACTTGCCATTTGCCGTAAAACATTTGAAACAATACCTTTACTTCTGAACTTTAAAGATTGATATCGTCTGTTTGATACAATTTATACTTAAGAAATAGGTAAAAGTATCCAATAAATAACAAATCTACAAAAAGTTTCAGTTTGAGCCTTATAAAACTTTGGAGAAATATTTTTCTATAACTCAATGGAAGGTAAATGCAAACTTTATCTTGTAACTGTAGCATATTCTTTGTTTCGAAGACAAGTAAAAAAAATGATGATGAAATTACTAAACAGTTTGGGCTAAAATGTTTGTGAGCTAAAAATGACATAGGCTACTTATTATATACTATCTATTAAAAATACTAATCTATATACTATCTATTAAAAATACCCCGTGCGGGATGCTCCGGGCAAAAGCTTCTTTTTTATTCTTGTTTTTTTTTTGTTTTAGTCTTTTTTTACACGGCTTATTTCAACAGATTTAATATTTAAATCCTAATCGCGATAAAAACCCACACTCAACAGCTCATTTGTTCTTAATCTACGAGTTTATACCTTGTACTTTAACAATACGAGCACTAGAAAAATACTCCTTTTATTTATTACTGTCTTCATTGAACAGTAACAAAGTCCAACACAACGAATAGGTATGTTCGAGCAGTTTATTGAAGCATTCTTTCCGAGTTTCCTATTAAACAAGGGAACAAGTGAAATTTCGTTCGACAAGGATTTACTGCAGTTCATAAGGAACCGCCGAGTGATGGCGCCTATTACTCACGGCCGTGCCTGAAGCGTCTTGCTTCTTCATACCATGTCATGAGTGTGCCCCAAATTGCTGTCAAAATTGATCTTCCGAAGAGAAACTCTAGCAGATTTTTTTATAATAAGGTATTTACAATGAAGACTTATCCTTTCATTCTCTTTTTTACTTTAAATTTGATATCAAGGCGCCTGGCGGTGGTTTAATGAATACAACAACTACGTATCAATAAATATCCTGAGAAATTAGCAGCTGGTTTCGTTTATACTACGGTAGGAACCCTTGAAATAAATATTCATAGCCTTGTTTTAATTTTGTACAGAAAAACAGATGGTATTTAGTTTTAAGGTATTTAAAATCATTTTTCAGTTATATAAAATAACAATTTTTTTGCGGATTCAATGCATATAATAAAATGTCTACTAAGTATTCTTTCTTTCCTTACATTACGTAATATAAGTATTGTGTGAAATGTCCAAAATATATTTTTTTATATCGGAGCAAAACTAGCGACGTAGCCGCTGCATGTTTCTAGTTGTTTCATAAAATATTTCCAACCAAATCACGGACAAAGTAAGCGATACGATTCTAGCGGGAACTCTATGAATAAAATTATCATTTTACTGAATTGATTCTGGAACAGTAAAACATTTGTACTTACTCGCCTGCTTATGAGCAGATAGGTAACCAACTGTTTCGTTCTCAGTATTATTTCAAGTAATTTCTGGATGAGATTGCCTGTGGATCGTAATGAGTACCTATTTATTTTTGAACATGGGTTAGGGTTGCCGCGCTCAGATATCGTAATTTAAATCTCCTATTTTCAGCTATTTCTTTGCAAAATTAATTGTATAACTAACTAGCTGGCAACCACAACTTCGTTTGCGTTGCTTATTTCCAAAATTCCATTCTAAGTTTGCACTTGACGATCACATCCTTCAAATTTTAAGTTTCTACGTCCAATGCTTAGTGTAGGCTGTCTTTCAGTCTGTCATAACATAGTATTTTAGAGATACAGATATAAGCAAAGGATCAACTGAGGATGCAATGCAAGAAAAGAATGAGGCACATGAAATGTAAAGGCGGGGTAGGGAAGGGTAGAACTCATTTAAAAAAATATATGTATAACAATGAGATTATTTCAATGACAGTCAAGTTAATATTATTTATATTATTAAAAATCAGCCAATACAATATGCTTTGGTGGTAAAGAACCATAAATAAAAACAATCGCAGCATCCAAATGAAACAAAGTTTTCCATACTCTCAAACCCATAGCGGGTTGATCGACGAACGGAAGATTGACTGAGTTTTGCCAGCTCCACGCATTAAAGTTGCCTGGTGTTGCGAAAAACTCATTAACAAAAGCGGAAAATGAAAGTTATATCGGTACGTTTTCGTCGTGAGATGTAATGTAAAACAATTTTTAAGGCTTAGCATTTAGTTTGGTAATGTATGCTTTATTAGGTAAAACGTAATAAAATACATACTTTAGCAAAATAGTATAGAATAGTATAATTAAAATATAAGTTTCTACCTAGTATATTTATATTTTTGAGAAGATGTTGTTGATGTTCAGAAAATTTAAATGATTACTTTATTTTTTAACATCTGGCATAAGAACACAAGACATCAATATAATATACATAAAATACTTAATCCTGACTGACTGATTGACAGACAACGCATTGGTCAAACTCATTGTAGACACTTGAAATTTGGAGGGTATCTTACTGCCACTTGCACCAAAGTCGAAAAATCGAATACTTTGATAGGTATTTTTTAATATAAGTACTGCCTAGAACTTTACTTAGATCAATTTCCATTGCACCAAACAGAACACACTATGTAACTCCCAAGTCTGGTGATTTCTAAATAAGTGAATGAAAGAGCGATTAATCTCGCGACCATCTAGATTTTCTATGGTTTATTCTGTGGGTTTATTGGTTCATTGACCTTAGACAAATAACCAATGTTATTTTATGCAAAATATATTTACGATAGTTTCCGAGTTTTGTGTATAAAGCGAACAATTATTTAGGAAAATAGACTCAGATATTTGGAAAACGAAGCTGAGATGGACAAAAAAAATGAAAACAATCGGCGTTTTTCTACGAGTTATATAAATTAAAATAGGTAGTTCCTACTCCTACTTACAACAAGAAAAGGGAATAATATTATGGAAATTAACGTGCAATGATTCAAGAACAACAAAGTCAAAGCTGAGAAGAATATAAATGCCAATTTCAGCGGCTCTAGTGATTATATTTGTGATTATACGTAAGATGTTTGTTGGTAAAATTATATATTTTTGGCTTATCAATTTGTTTTATACGGTTATTATGAAGGGCTATGTAGGTAAGTGAAGAATTGGGGTCCGTCGTTGTCTAGCTAGATCATCTAGGAATTCTAGATAATCGTATTTTAATTTCATATGGGTAGGTAAGTAGATACAGTGCTGCCAGTACTAATGCATAAAAATGTACACACCGCGTCATGGATAAGTAACTTTCTGCACAAGACCCGGGTTCAAATCCCTTCAAAACGCCGCTGCTGCGCGCGCGGCGGGCCTACGAAAAAGTTTTGCATTAAAAAATAAATCATATTTTTATAACCATGTAAGGCTAACCATTATTTCGTTCTATCTTTAGAAGTAGTATTGGAACATTGGTCTCATACGTGGATTCCCACTCCGAAAATACCGTGTTCGCTTCTCAACGCGGGTTTTATTTTTTGCTATTATTTTTTCAAACATAGATTACAAGTCTGCACTAAATTAATACTTAAAAACTTACTTCTTGCATTATTGTATTTTATTCAAATAATTTTCAAAATAAAACCTCTTTGTTATTAAGAAATAGCTCGTTTATTAAGATAGATTAAGTTTTTATAAAATCCTATAAAATTTTAAACAAAAATAATATTGCCATTTATGTAACCAAATCATTTTAGGTCTGGTAAATAATAATCTCTTATATTTCACCGATGAACAAACATGTTAATAGTTATTAACAATTTAGATCTCTCGTGAATATAAACTATTATTTTCGCGTTTTTAAGAAATGTGGGGTCAAATGTATATGTATATGTATGTGTATGTATGTAGTGTAATGTATATATGTTTATATTATATACTATATATAATATGTATAGTATATATAGTATATAATATACACATATGGTATATATAGTATAGTTTATATGATTATATTGGTTGAGTAAAAAGTCAAAAAATACCCAGCAGGTAAGTAATCTAATTAGGTAAGTATTTATTATTATTAACATCACTGGAGTCCCATTATGAACTATTTGACCCCACATATTCTATGTTGGATTTAAATCCGGGCTTTTAGATGGCGATGCGATGACTGTTACAACAGACTGAGAAGACAGACATTCGTTTCTCGATGAACCGCACAGTTATCAATTATCATGCAAAAAATAAATTTGTCCTTCTGGATATACAACGCGCACAGATATTGCTGTCCATTCATGCGCCCGTGGACTTCCACAAGTTCCTCTAGACCCATGGATCACATCCACTCCCAATAACCTAAAAATAAAACATTTATTAATACCTACTTACTTTAATATATGATTGAAAACAAAACTGACTTGGTAGTTATGCAATTTAGCAAGTAATAAAATAGGTCACATATTTTAATGGATAAGACAAATTGGCCACAATATAATCAAAATAAATCGTTTACTTACCTAAAGTTATTCTGCCTGTTTCTTCTTCATATCGTGTTACTAGTTCTTTCGAACCAGTATGGTGAAAGGATTTCAAGTGCGCCTCGAAGATGATCCTTTCGATTCTGCCACTTGCATGCTTGAGTTTCTCATCGCCAGTCATTGACTATCTTTTAACCCATAGCCATACTGTTATAACTCTAAAAATAAAAAAAAATAAAACATTACCTACCTATGTTAACATAATTATCTACTATAATAAATGAAACAAAAGCATTAGCATTAAGGTTACACTTACCGTTAGAATAGACCAATAAACCACTAGTTTGTGAAGAACAACAATTTTCGTTCTCACAAAATTATTCAAATCAATTTATCAACACTCAAAAGCTATCGAGGATACACACAAAGTAAACCGCACGAAATAAGTCAAGTCAGATAATGACAATCATTCGTTTTTTTTACCCATACCCACATCTTTAAAATAATAAATAAGCTTTGCATTTGTCTGCTAGACAAGAAAGGGTTATTTGACGCTAGTGATTTAAAAATTCAACGGTACTGTTAACTACCAAGATAGCCGAATGAATGAATAAGCGGTCAGTCATATTGTGATGCATGACGGTCCTGTGTTCGAGTCCTCACGGCAGTAAATTTTTGCATTTAATTTATGATTGCAAGAATTTCTATCATACTGTTCGCCGAGGACGGCTGAGGTAAACTTTAGTTATTTGAGAAGATACTTATCCGTGACGCCTACTGTACCTACAAAAAACTGCTCAAGAAGGCTATATATTTGACTGAAAGATACTTATTTAATTATAATAGGAGTAAAAGGTACGTAAATCTAACTTTTTAGTACGTACTGGCATTGCTGGTTTAGAGTAGTACTGATATAGTAGGTATGCTCAATAAGAGTGAAAGAAACAAATATGTATTCTGACAGAAATGACATGACGGCTCATTGGGATAGGGAATTTCTAAGTGCTATGAGGTCGAGCAACGGGCTCCCAAAGTTAAGGAATTCAGGCGTAACTATAAGTATTCATCTAACTTTAGGCGTTAGATGAATACTTATAGTTGGTGCAATGAATTTGGATTGTAAAGATCTCCCTAGCGAGTAAAATGATTGTTTAGGATTTTTTTAAGGTTGGTGCAAGTAGCCATTAGTCAAGTAGTGCAAGTGCGTACTGTGGTGACACAGTATAGGTGCAAGTACGCGACGATTCCACGTTTCGCGTACTCTGCAACTGTAGGTACTGGGATACCCAGTCGCATTCCGCCCTTCGCTCACTGAACCTGCCTATTTTAATTATAACCGTGTATTGTGTAATTTCAAGTTGGTGTATTTTCTGTCTTTCAACACAATAGACAGGACCCCGCGTCTAGAGCAATATTTAGGATAACCCTAAGACGTTATCCTAAATAAACATCGCGTCGCGTCGCGCGATCGCGCGAATGCCAATTGGGACGCCTATTTGACGTTAGTATGTTTGATTGCGGATTCGCGCGACGACGTTCGCGCGAACTTGCGATGGTCGCGTGATCGCGTTCTATTAGGACAACGCCTTTAGGTATCCAAAGTACTATGAAAATTATATTAAATCGCAATGCAAACGAAGTTGCCGGCGTCAGCTAGTAACACATATTTGGCAGCTTGAAAATTGCCGTAATATTTCAGCGTCAAGCGCGTTGGTGCCAAATAACTTCCTTTGGTACTCATACCTCCAACTTTGGACGGGAAAATCAGTCATGAGTGTAAACAACGAGCTTTTGAGCCACTCGTATCGGTTTTAATAAACGGCATTTTAATGGATGGGTTGGCTAAGGGGAAGAGATTCAGATCCTAAATTAGCAAGCGTTATTGGTTTGAGTGGTTTAGAATACATTTACACAATGTATTGTAGTATTGAACCGAAAACCGATGGGGTAAACGACTTCATGAGTGGAGACCGCGAATCGGCAAACGTAGTGTAGGACGCCCTCCGGTAAGGTGTGGTTACGATCTGCGAAAGGCTACAGGCAGAAGGTGGATTGGATACGGCAAGCCAAAGACATGGTGCGATGGGAAAAATTGGCCTCTATATCCAGCACTAGACTGCGATAGGCTGATCATGATGATGATAATTGTTATTGATGTAATTCAAACAGATGCTTTGTTTTTAACCTTCATGTTTAAGTAGCGTTAAGTTATAAGTTAGCCGTTGTCGTTTATTTTGGTTATGCAATTATTTTGCTCAAGCACTCTGAATTTTTCTGCAGTATTTAGTAAAAACGGTTTAATATCAGAGGCTGTGGTAAATAGAAAGCGTATAAAATCTGCTTGTTTATTACTTTTCTTTCAAAGAATAATAAAAAAGTAGCTCTAATACTTTTTTCTAGCACAAAGTTATAAAGCTAGTTCAAGTCAAAGTTATCAGAACTTATATGATGGTGAGACGTGGTAACGAGGTCTGAAATGTATTACAGCAACCACACAATCATTAAGAAAGATGACGTACAATGAATCCGTAGGTATGATTTAAGCCTGATAATAAATCGGTAAAGTAGATTTATAAACTAACGATTTTTACAGCTTTTTGGTAACTTAATGCACTGTGATGTGCTGTGATTTGATGCACCTTTAAACGAGTGCCTGTATACTAGGGATACGTAAGGCCAGACAAAATTAGACGAAAATGACTTGATGAACGGACCTGACTGACTGACTGACAGACAACGTACAAACCAAACCAACGAACGAAAGAATTGAAACATGGAGGATGTATTCGCCAAGAGCTAAGGAATTACGAAAATTCGCAACTCTAACGAAGTTCCGTATTTAATAAATCCGCATCTGATCGACTTTGGTAGTAAAAATTCTACCAACAACGAGACAAAACGCCTTTGATGTTTCAAAGTATCATCAGAAAGACAATAAAATTGAGGTAGGTAAGTAAATGCATGTCATTTGATTCACGCCAAGCTGTTACAAGAGTTAGCCATTTCAAACAAAGCACGTTTCAAACAACAGCCTCTTTGTTTTGCAACAATGAAATACTTGAATGTAAACTGAGAGCCTTATCGCGAACCCTTATTTGCTTCCCAAATTGTTGTTGTAGTCTATTTAACGTCATCTTGTTCCAGTCGAAACGGAATATTATGCCTAGAGTAATCAATTTAACGATAATTAAGAGAAAAGTAACTACGCCTACGCAAATCTTTTGAGATGGTTTTGTTGGGTCTCAAGATAGTTAATATAACGAGCGGGACGAGACAAATACCTACAGTATTGTTCTTATTACCTATTAGTAAAATAAGTTATTATTATTTCAATTTGTGAGCTTATTATTATAGATAGATAGAATTATACTTTATTACTCTTGTACTAATACATTTTAATGGAAAAAATAAAGCTAGGTATGGACTGGATTCTTCTTCTTGGTCGTTACACTCTTGGCAGAGTGGTCGTGGTTGTCATGGTGGGGGTTGTGACACGCTTCACAATCCTGCGCCATTCATCTCTGCCAGACGCTCGATGGATGGACTGGATACTGTTGGACAAATGAGGACGGTGAGCATAACCAATAAAATATCATATAGGTATCTATGTATTCAGAAGTACAAGTACGCCAAGAGTTGCGAAGCAAAATTAGAACTAAATAGTGATGCTCAAGTTTAAATGGATTAAGCTCAATCCAGTAGGTACAGTGGACAGAGGACGTGGTGGCCGAGTGGATGCGGCCCTTGCCTAACGATCTGATGGTCGCGGGTTCGAATCTCGGTGGCAGTCATGCGTAAATGGGTTTTTTCGGACGAAAAAATCTATGTATGCATCCCAAGTTCTCGCAACGGTGAAGGAAAACATCGTGAGGAAACCGGCATGTCGTAGAACCTAAAAGTTCGAAAACATGTGTCGAGTGCACGAAAGGAGCCTCTTCGAGGCGCACTTGAAATCCTTTCACCACACTGGTTCGAAGGAACTAGTGACACGATAAGAAGAAGAAGAAGAAGAAGAAGAAGTAGGTACAGTAGGTATTACTTAGAAAGATGGAGAAATACTCCAGCTTTGTGGTCAGCAATTGGCTTAGCGGTCAAGATGTGGAGGTCTTGCCCTATAACTATTAATCATGAGTTCGCGGTTGTGATGCGATTCCACCCGTTTTCCCGGAAACCATTACCATCGTCATACAAGAAGGCGGTACGACATAAACGATGGTTTTCCCAGGAATAAAACTTTATACCACGTTGGCTTTATTGAATTCTAGGTAGTAAAAACCCTGGTGTGAGTTACTCATTATTTATATTTCTTTTTCACCGTTATTTACTTTGATTTTCAACGTTGGGAGGCATCCCCTGCAGGATGCCATCTAAACGGCACGTAAATAGTAATAACAAAAACGTAATAAGTACAACCGACTTCAATAAGACTGTTCTAGTGACCATAAGCACCACTGAAAAGTCACAGGGAATTAAAATACGTAGGTACTTTGGTTTACTTTGACGATTGGGAGGCGTCCCTGCAGGATGCCGTCTAGATGGGTACCAACACAGTGCCATATATTCTGCAGCAAAGCAGTAATGTGTAAGCATTACTGTGTTCCGGCTCAAAGGGCACTGTAGCTAGTGAAATTACTGGGCTTTCGTGATTGACCATCAAAATGTCTAAGTTTGGACGAGCGCTATATAGCAGTGTTGCACCGGCCAATGTAAGACAAATTCCTGTGTAGCACTTTGATTTGATCTCATACCACCTGTTTTCCATGTTTACATTTTAAAAAAAGCTTGTCGTACTAGATAGATAGATAGATAGATAATTCTTTATTGTACACATGGAAAATAGCAAATACAAGACTTAAAACTAATGAGTGGTACAATTGGCGGCCTTATCGCTGAGAGCGATTTCTTCCAGGCAGCCAACAGGCATTGGAGATGATTTAAATATAAGTAGCGGGGCAGGGCGTACAACTGTTTCCAAATTAATAAAGAATACTATGTTTTATAAAATCCTAATACGTAAATAACCTATAATAAACTAATACATATTAAATATAAATATATGTACGTATAGATAATGCTTGATGAATGTGAGAAGTATAAGACCTAAAATATTACTTACTAGTCGATGATGTTTGTCTTAGATAGAACTCTTTGACTTTAGCCTTAAAGGTATGAGGAGATGGCGCACTATTTATGCTACAAAATTTATAAATGCGAAAGTTTGTCAGAATGTTTGATTTTCAATCACGCCAAAACTACTAAACTGGTTGAGCTGAAATTTGGTATGAGTATAGTGTATAAACTGGATAAAGATACCTAGCGGACAAAGCCACACGCAGCTAGTTATTCATTACAATAAAAGACGCGACCCGCTGATGGCTATCTCTGCATTGGGTTTTATGAAACGGTTTCGACATTGCACATTTCGGAACAAAACATTTCGAACAAGTGAGCGTACTGGGAAATCACTCTCAGTGATGTATTGTAATGTCAATTTATCTGGCCGTACTATTGGGAATTTTGCTGCAAATTGTTCACATATGAATGGTAGGTGGCTTTCACAATATACGTACATACGAATACGTGACTGGTGTAAAGGTAGAGGCTTTTATATCCAAGTGATAACCAGGTTATATTCCACTAGCTACTCTCTGCAGATTTGCCTGTATTAATATAAAAACAAAGTATTTAGTGGTTTTGGCTTGATTATTAACAATGTTTGCCCTAAACTATGCAAGCTTGAACTATGGGAACCAGATATCTGGTATCTGCTAGAAGAAATGTTTCTCCGGGAATCGAACCCCCGACAACGGCGTGGCAGTCCAACACACTTGCCACTCAACTATTATATTCATCCAACCTCACAAACTAACGCATTTATAAAGTACTAAGACTATCTAAAATGTGCATATGAATTGGCGTTGTGTAGATGTACAGTCAGGTGCACAGACATGTATACATACACTCCCAAGCTTTCAAATTTATATTATACTCTTAATTTTGCAAAGATATTCTTCTTCTGACATTAATACTGACAAGTAAGATGATTTCATTAATTTAAAATCTAGCTGCACTTTTCTTTACAAAATTTAGAGTACGTAATAATAATAAATGTGAAAGCTTGGGAGTGTATACATGTAGATGCAGCTGACTGTACCTTAACTATAAAAGCAGCCGTCATTCAGATTATATAAAAAAACTATTTAGATAAAATGCTGACCGGAAACAACGAGTTTACCCGGGCTTTATCGAGTATTCTCGGATAACTGAGAGCTCCCAATCTAACCGTTGAGTGGCCTTTTACGGACGTTCTTATCAGGGAGCCTCCACAACGTACCATATCGTATAAATATTAATCCCCAGACTTACAAACAAATCGAAACGGTAAAGTCGAGACCGTATCCAATATTTTTTTATCAGAAAAAGAAAGATTATAGTACGAAAAAACTCTTCTGAGCGCTAGCGAGCTGTTCTGACAAGCAACTTCTCATACTGATAATAAAGCAGAACTAATAAATATAGTTATTTGATTATAACGGGTATTTATCCAACCACCAGAACCAAATATATATAAAAACCAGAACTAATTAGACTAGAATTATGTAAGAAAGTGATACATACTTTACATACGTAGATTCTTCAATAAATAGTAAAAAAAAAAACATTGTTGCCACGTGACTCCTTGAAGACGTTACGCCCGCGCCAACGTCTTATAGCTAGGTGTTGCACATAAATTAATGAGGTTTAACAGTACCAGCTTCCTGTAATTGTCTGATTCCTTTTTTTTTTTTTTAAATGCTCCCATGTTAATACACCTTTATGGTATGTTGGACGAGTTTACCGCGGTCACCCGAGTTATATCAAGATAAAAATTAGCATAATAATTACACCAAAATTTAGCTCGAAAAATTTGGCGTAAATGAGCAATAACATCAACAACAGCCATCTCCATAAAATTCGTATTTTAATAGTAGGATAACAAGTTATGAATATTAATAATGTTATCAGTTTTAAATTCCTTTAATTCGGTTCAGCAATATTCGTATTCAGTCCAACTTTATTTGAAATCGCAGCATTGTGACAGTATATTTTTAAAGCCAATTGATACGCGCATATCGAGTTCACAATCTAGATAGAACGCTCCCCTGCGCCCCATTCGTGCAGTCGGACGCATATTGCAGTCATTGGTGAAATGGCACAACGACCCTGAGAGAGAACTGAAACCTTTGTGATGTCACGCAGGTTTGTATGAGTTACTGAAGCTGCATTGAAAGCACCTAAGTCGAGTCTAGGTTTGTGAGTCTGGTTTGATCCGGTAGAGTCTTCAAGAATCTAGAAATTCTCGAAGAGTAGAGCCGTTCCGACAGTATTCAAGATGTAAGCGCACGTGTGCCTTGCTATTTCGTATTGGTTCTAGTCCACCCAAAAGTTCACAGATAGTCTGCCATTAAACAGTAAATTGTACGCATTACCGTGTCCCAGTTGAAGGATATTAAAGCTAGTGAAATTACTGTTTATTTTGAGACTGATTTATTAAAATGTCGTAAAATGGACAAGCATTAGCAATAGCCTATTTTATTCAGAGTCTTATATCGTACAGTACTCGTTATGGGCGGTTATAATATCGTGTCAGGAAAGAGCGTAGCTTAAGGCTAATCCTCAAATCCGAATTCCATGCAAAATATTTCGGACAAATACTCAAAATGTACGCCGTATTATAGTAACTTCTTCACACTATTCGTTTTGTCCATGTTTTTTGATTTCTTACGTGTTTTAAAATTAACCCTACTAACTTAAAAACACGTATAAAATGTAAATTAAAGTATGAAACCTTTTACTTTTACTGTTGACGAAATCAAAAAACATGGACAAAACGAATAGTGTGAAGAAATTACTATAATACGGCGTACTTTTTGAGTATTTGTCCGAAATATTTTGCATGGAATTCGGATACAATAATACGGCGTATTTTTTGAGCTCTCTTCGCTGCGCTCCACGGTAAGGGTCACGTTTGATTCAGTAAAGATCATAAGATACAGTCAAAGAGTAACAATTAACCGAATACATATAAGTCTATGGTTCGTTTTGTTATTTTATTGTGGTTGGCACAATAAAATAACAAAGCGAATTCCTAGTATCTCAGATACCACCCAACTGACAATGGGCGTAATTCCGATCGAAGGTAGGAATAACTTCTAATCAAAAGTTCGTATCGCTTCCAGTCTACGAGTTTGAAGAGATCGCGTGCAGTTAGATTTATGGCGCAATCCAACAATCAGCGAAACGCTTAACTAGCTGACGATAAGGTGCCAGCTCTGATTGCGACTATTTACAGACGCTTTTGAAAATAATCAGTAATAATTTGTTTTTATTTTTAGTAGAATATTACATATGGATGTTTTAGTAGGAAAATAAATACGGAGACTCTTACTTCTCCGTCTTATGTCACTGACCGAATCAGAATAAACAGTTTTTGTCCAATTTCCTTCGTTTATGTTAGACATAACAAAACAAAAAATATACAAAATCACTTCGTGAGAATGTCTGTCAATTTATAAATTCAAAAATGTACAAATGTAGCTAGATAACGGCGCGGGATTATAAACGTTCTCTTGCTAGTTCTCGGGACAGAATTTTTAATTTACTAGTATCTGTATTTTAATTAGTATATTAGTCTAACGCCCTTATAATTCAAATTTAACGTTAATAACTACGAACCAATAAAGGTACTGATCGCTAACTTTTTTAAGGAGATTCGAATCACAGTGTCTGGGATCGGCCGTAGTACACTTGTGGTCGTGGTCTCAACAAGTACAAAAGTAGTAACATTAATCTGATCTGGGCGAGCTCTCCATTGCGGGAAAGGAGGCAGTGCACCGTGTGAGCATTCCGACCGGAAACTCCGCGGCTGTGACTGCCGACTTGTCGTTGCTATTTTGTTAGATTTACTTTACGGAGGAGTAAAGGTTACATAACAAGTGAGGTTACCTAGCGAGTAAGTTGAAGTATCAGCTTTATGTATTATAACTTGCATTACACCTTACTTCGTAATATTAGCATTTTGGCCACTATCGTAAAAGGATAATGCATTATATTTTTTCTAAAAAGTATTGTGGCTGTAAACCAAAAGATCTAAAACTTCTAAGTGCGCACATCACTGAATTATTTTAAGAAAATCATCACCTCAACTTGCAGAAGTAGCAGATTTTCTTTGCAGCTCAAGTCGTTTGATGCGACTCGGAACCAAGCAGCTATTTCTACCTCAAACATTTTGAAATCTCGCGGACAATAAGGGTATCGCAAGGTCCTGAAAACTTCTCCGTATAAACTCATATAAAACAGGATTTAGCTTAGGTGCTGGATAAAAATGCGGTCCGTAAATGTAGGTACGGGACTACGGGATGTACCTACCTTTACTTTCTGCTTCCGTTCACGCGCAGGTGGATAAACGTGGGGGTGTAAACGAGACCCGGCGAGACCGTTATTGCTGTCGTTAAGTTAAAATTTTCTCACTTGAATAGCATCGCGAATGTGGGACATAAACACGGCCATTTATGCTATTTGTAAAGCGAATATTGAGAATAATATAACGCGTGATAAGGGTTACTGGGAGGCTTTGCCACACTTACTTTGAAGGTGCTTTGGAGGTTACAGAAAATTGTTTTCAGACAGTTGTGTATCTGGGTCAAGTAGCTTTTATAACCATTATACCTCTGAATTGGAAATAACAGGTTTAAATATAAAGTTTCTTTCTACTGTTTAGAACTCTACTTTATAATTTTAAAACTATTTACAACGGGCCATGAAAACTGCAACTTTTTTTATCGAAATTAATTTAAAATATATCTCGTAAGCCGGTACGTGTGTTAAATTAATATTTAGCCCAACGGTTTGTACGGAACAAATTCATATCCCATATTCGTAGTTCATCGGTTAACCACGACAAACATCTCTAACACGAGTTTTGTACTGTAAATACATTATTGTCGAGCACCTTGAAGCAAATGCAGTGCTCACAAAGCATAATAAATTCATCGGTCCTCGATATAAATTGAATGAACAACACTCACAAAAGTAATTCATGTAGTTCAGAGCCGTCAGACACACAAAACAAACCGGCAATAGAAGAAATTTCCCCTGAGAGTGCTATATTACGACTTTCCATAGCGGTGTGCGTTAGTGTTCTGAAAAGTATCGAGTTTAGTGGACGAATTATTTTTTACGACACATATTCACCATTGCTCCCAACGGGCCCGTCGTTTTCTCCAATTATTTGGGGTTCGGTAAACCCAAGGACATGGCATTTAGAATAGACCTGTAAAGAGATTTTTTGTTAGCTAGTCGTGTCTCGTATCTTTTCAGAGAAACCTTAACGTATATGCGAGACTTGGGTGGGCTTAAGAACGGCTTCTTTTGAAAAAATGATAAAATTGGGTGACTCTATATTTTTTGTTGTTATTTCTCAGAATGCTTCAGATATATTTTTTCGTATAACGATACGGAAAGCGTCGAAATTGATGACTTTGACGCTTGTAAATTAGTAAAGTCGAATAGATAGAAACCAGGGATATGATGAGGTTGTAATAATTTAATTATATTATTATACCACTTACGTTGCATATACCGAAGACAGATTTTATGCCAAGTCAAAGATTGCGGGAATTTTTAAAGACTCCAATTTCAGAAACACCATGATAAAAATTTTGATGTCACTACGATTTAGTAGGAAGACTATTTAAAAGCAATAAAGTGACAACTTTCGCAATCTGAAATAAAATATATTAGTACCTTTACAATGACGTTCTAGTAATCCTTTCAACGAGTAGGATTTAAACGACACCCCGGTTTAATGCATGTTGCTAAATATTACGGAGAAAAATAATATTTTTGAGAGGGAGGTGAAAAATTCATGCACCGACAAATCTATTTCGAAATAAATATGAAAAAAGTAGAACTAAAACTTTCCAAGGAATGCAATGTATTATTGTTTTAATGTTTTTATTGTAAGCGATAAAATGTTTGTACTTCTTTCTTGAATCTTTACTAAATAGTTAAGTTAGATAAGTCTATCTATATACAAAACGAGTCACTATTTATCTTTCAGCAGACACACTTTATCTACCTCCTGAAATGACCGTAGAGATTATATTTAATCGTGGATTGTTGTAGATTAACATACGGTACGTTGTTACGGTGGTAGTTTTTAGTTAAGGGCTAGGTGGCGTTGTCTGAAATGTCCAAAAATATTAATTTATCTACAACAACCTCAATCTTTTAGGAGCCAGTCAAGTACAAGTTAGTAGCGTATATTGCATGAAAATTTCTAGCAAAAATCAAAACTCAGAGTGCATTACAAACCCTCTCCCGTTCTAAGCGTAAATAAAATGTTTGCTCTCGATTCGAATTCCAGTAATATCTGGCGACAACACACTCAGCACGTGAAACGAAGCGCAAGTACCCATGTGGCGATGAATAATAAAACTTCGTATGGGAATGCGAAAACTAGATCTCAAAAAGTTAAGATGAAGAGAAAATATTGATATGAGTTTGAATTACTTATATGAAACATATCTATGTAAGATTATTTTTGTGCAATTCATGAACATTTTCAGCAAGTAGAGAAGAAGCGTGTCGGAGTCAAATTCAAATGAAGTGTAGTATTTATATTTTCCTCAGAGTGGTGTTTGCGGTCAATATAGTCCAAAGCAACGCAACTGTGGCTGTAGATATGCGACTGTCTCCTGATAGCGACTTCAATGACATATTTTATAATATGGTAAGTTGAAAATCAGAGCATTTTACGTTTTACTTCTAGCGTCCTTTTGCATCTCTTTGACATTTACCAATTTACCACGGAGTCACAATAAGTACTATGTAAATGAGTTCGATTTCAGTATACCTATAATTCTTCGAAACCACAGGCAGAGAAATCTTGGTTAGAATCAAAAACTCAAACCGTAAGCCCAGGACGGCTTATGCCTCACTGCAAAATCCTGTGCAACTTACTTCATGAATTTTTCAAACGAGGTTAAAGTGAAGTCACACAGGTTAAAAATAGCTTAAAGTTTGAGACTTCATCTAATTCTTATATTGTATGCTATGAAATACCTATAAACTTTTCGTAAACAAAATTGATTTTACATTTCTTAGTTTGAATAAAAGCTAGGTAGGTTGGTATCGCTAATAAAATCAGTAAATCAATATTTGTAAATAATAAGGTATGTATAAAATAAGTAAGGACCTCCATTCTATTATTCATAGAATTTTATAACTGAACAGCCGGATCGTGCCACCGTTTGTTTTCGTTCTTAATTTTAGATAAGACCAGCGCTGACCGAATCATTTATCTGGAAAACAAAGTTCCCACTAGCAAAACTTTGACACTGAGATGGCTAAAGAAGCTAAAGTTAGGGATATCTAATTACTGCTGAAGCTTGTTTTCGCAAAAGTTTTAGCGAATCTCATCACTCGCTCATTTTACGTTCACTTTTCCCAACGGAAACACCTAGGTGCCGGCTTTAATAATTCGTTAATTGTGTGATAAGCCAACTTATTATACAAACAATATGATAGAGCGACTATAACATTGTTGAAATCGCAGGAAGTTAATAAATGGAGACGACTCCTTGTGGCGTCTTACGGGAGAGGCTCATGCCCAGCTGTGGAAGACTAAATGCTGATATAGAATGATGATGCAACAAGCAATAATCTCGTTTAAAAAAGTACCTATACATTTCTTGGTGAGAGTAAAATACTGCCGCGGTTTCACATACTTTGCTAAACGAAGCTGGCGAGAACCTATAGCTTGGCTAGTTGTGGTGATACTATGCGTTATTGAACTGGTAGGTGCCTACATATATTAGATATCCACGATCGTATGTTGACTCAGCAAGATCTTATCGCGAGGTTGTAGAACCAGTCACGTAGTACGCGTGTCAATTTATCAGCCATCAGAAGGTATGCGGTCCCAAGACGACCGCTACAGGAATACGTGCTGCTACGTTATGCATAACATTGAAGTAGTTTGCAATGGCGTAGTTAGTATTTATTTCAATGTAGCAGCTGATTCATGTTGCGTTTGTATACCGCTAGTCTCATCACGTGTGAGCCAGTGGCTGGCGTGGCTGGCTAGTGTCGGAGTTTTCAAACCGATCGTAAGCCTCTAACTTGACTGGAAGACTAAAACCTTGTAATATGTATTTATTATTTCGTTTGAGAACGTTATAGCTGGGACAATTTAATCTGCTGAACGGTAATCAAATTCTGTGTAACGGTAATGAAAACATGGTACAACCCAGGATTTCTCTCGAAACATGGTATTCACCAATAAAATCTCCGATGAATAATAAACAAATACACATTGATTATATAATTTATTAAAATATACAACGCACCTATGTACATCTCTCTTGAATACCTATATAATACAAAAAAACAATTATGTACAAGCATCGAAATTCAAAAACATTTTTTTTTACCAAAATAATGAGTCAGTTAACGACACCTATAGGCTACAACAGCAGCAGGGAGAGGCAGAGTGCCATTAGACAGAGTGATATCACAAGCACGAACATACTTGATGTACTAACTGTGCATCAAGTATGTTCTTATCGACGACACCGTGGCTTAGTTGGTAGTGTCCCTGCCTATGAAGCTCGGTGTTCCGGGTTCGATCCCCGGCCGATACAAATATTTGTGTGACGGACACAAATGTTTGTTCTCGGGTCTTGGATGTTGTGATGTCTTGTATGTGTCCATGCCCCCTGCGACACAGGGAATCCTAGTGCAGGGGTGTGTGTGTGAATGTTTTATTTACTGTGCTAAATCACGATCTGCGTCATATCACAAACCGTAAAAAACCCTCATGTAACCTTTTATCATAAAATAACGAGGTTGGTTCGCCAAGTATTTGGGGCCATGTAGAAAAACTTTAGTTGCGTGAAGTTCCCCTTGGGAAAGCGAAAACTATTTCCACACGGGCGCAGCCGCAGGCGAAAGCTGAACTAACTTAAATAAAAATGATACAACTTTTCAAATCCAATTTAACTGTAATAAAAGTTGTGGAAAGTTCAATTACAGTTATATAGACTGATGCTTGACAAGGGAGCTTAGTGGGGCTTTTGTGAATCCACCCTATGTGGTCGACGGGATGGGAGATTGGTCTACCGACTCTTGCGATGGGCTTATATAAATTTTATTACTAGTTGGCTCTTAATTTTTTGTAAATAAAATTCATTGTTAGCCAGAGCCATTTTTTTTGGAGAGGATATAATGATGTTTTTTTTTTATTTTTACTGATATGGATTTTTTACTGATCTACTGATACAAATGAAGAGACCATGAAGTGTTTTGAGTCTCCAATCCGGTTCGGGACAAAAATGAAGTAAATGCAATGATTTTGATAATCTTGACGACTGTACTAAGGTATCAAAATTTTTATAGATAGTCATTTAGATTCGTTTTGATTATTTTTATATTTGGAGTGTATACGGCACAGTAAGTGGTTGAATTATCAAGACCAGCGAACATTAATCAGTTGCTGAGCCCGACCGAACGACAGATCAATCGAATAATTGCGATATTTCAAAATGATTGCATTTCCATTGTGATTGCGAATTCGATTCACATTTAACCAACAGTTAATAAATCTTAAATAGATAATTAATAGGGTGTACTTGCCTTTTTTATTTGTCATACAAATTGTTGTATGTAACGACAATCTATACAAAGCGAGCACAAACAAGCCTTTTTTTTATTTTTTCGGATGGACGTTTAATGCAGTTAGCCGCAGATGGCTGTAACTGCGTCACCGGACTTTACATACAAGCCTTTATTCACGATCCACTTATATATAACAAATATTTTTATTTTAATTATTAAACATTATAAATACCGTTTTAATAAAAGTACCTACGTGTAAAAAGCCGAGCGATGATAATGTCCGATTAAAACGAACGAAAAAATGAACTAAATAAGTTTAGGTTTTTGGTAGATCTTATTGTATCAAAGCAAAGAGCAGCTGGATGCAAACCATGCACGGAAACGTTGTTTACCTATCTCTCTTCATTCTGTTTCCGCACAAATCTCAAAGTGAATAGAGCTGACGAACAAGTTCTCTTGCTGCGGTCGGGTACCGAAACACATGGCTGGTATGCCATGTGGCTTGATACAACAGTGTGGTAGCAGGTAGAGTGGAGTATCCACAATATAGTATAGCTAATCTTGACAGGCTTGGCTTGGAGAAGAATATTCTAGACCTCAATTATTCGTATCTACGACATGATTATAATATATATGAAATGTACGTTTAAATAACTATTTGTTGCACACAACTAAATAAGTAAAACATAACTAGAATATTTTTTTTTATTCAAAAGCGTACCATTTTTGGATTTGGGCGTGTCAATTAACGAATGCGACCCATTTCAACTTTGAGATGTCAGTTGGATGCCAGTCATCCTTTGTATCCATATCACATTTATAAATCTCAGCTGACCCTTCCACTGATTAAAAAAGGGATGTCATATTTATAATTCGGTTACATCTCATTTTATAAAAATAGAAACAAAAAAATATTTTGCAGAAAATTCGAGACCAAAGATAACGCAGAAAATTAATTTAAGTTATACAAAAAAAAACTTAATCAAGCAATATTAAAAATGATCATAGATCGATAATCGTCTAACTTTACCAAAGTGAGTGACCTTCATAATTTTGCATTCCAGAAGGATTTATAAACATAAAATCATGAAGTTTTCATAGTGAAAAGTTTTAGTATCAGCAAATAAATAACTTTCATAGATCTAACGTTTAGTAAACCTTTTTTATTTAAAGTATCTCTTAAGTTTCATCCTTTAATTAAAGCACTTACTCCATAAAAAGCGTTAAAGTTTTTTAATCCAAAAATTTCCCTAGAGAGCGAACTTTCTAAATGATTCTGATAAACAATAATTACGGCTGTTTCAAATTAGGAAGTTAGAAGAAGTTACGATGCTTAGAGTAAACATGAAACTCCAACCAGCCCGCCTAATTAGTTAAGTTTAGTTAATTTACCTATTTGGTATGTTAAGTGCCGAGGAGCGAGCTATAAGGAGCGATTTTATAGCCACTAAAACTTAGTTTTTTCATACTTCTAAGATAGTTTTGAGGTAAATTTCTATCTACGAGTATATTTTATGACTTATTTCTCATAAATTTTACATTATTTGAGTTGCTCTTAATAAAAATCCAGTCCTGTTACATACGTACTTACTAGTAGGTACTAAACAATAATTAACTTGATAATGTACCTACACTACACATTAGCATGTTTGAATACTTTAAGTTTATAGTTACGTTAATGGCGAAATAAATATATACCACCTAGTGTAGTTTCTCATGTAATTAAAATGTTATTTCTTTATGAAAAAATAAAAATCTAAACCTGACATTAGTAACGTCGTTTTCTGTATGAGTTTACAAATACATTTGTATTAGTAGACAATGACATTTTCCCGTGGTTTACTTTATGGGAGACTAGCTGGTGACCGCGACTTTGTCTGCGCAGGTATCTTTAAAAATTGTAGCCTATGTGTTATTCTGATGTATAAGCTATATTACTGTAAAGTTTCATTAAAATCCATTCAGTAGTTTTTACGTGAAAGAGTAACAAACATCCATCCATCCATTCTTACAAACTTTCGCGTTTATAATATTAGTAGGATTAATACCACCACTTTACAATTTAAAAAAAATACTGTTCTGATTCCTACAACTTTTAATCAAAAAAATATTCGTTACACAAGTATGTTGTAATAAATAAATCAATGAATAGTATGAGCTCATACATTTTAAGTCGACAATCCCGCCGCGTTTGGATTTGGCAGATGACAGACAAATTGGCGGCTGCGCACGTGACGTATGGCACCGACAGCCGCTACCAAGTCAAGTTACAAGTCGCAAGTTACAATAAAGTGAGTTGAACTGAAGTTAGACTTGCTACTCCAACTTTACCAAGTGGCAAAACTCTCCGCAAGTTACAAATCCATTGGTGCATACGCTTACTAATTATGAAGCATAAATGTATAATTTATTTTATAACCTACTATCCAAATAAAAATGCAGGTACTTACTGTAAAATTTATAATTTTTGGTCATGGGCAGTCGTCGAGCGTGTCTCTAAAAAATTCACACAATCACATCTTTGGATCAGAAATCTATGCAAAGACTTGCATTGATGAATTTATTCCTATTGGTTACATTTTTCACCAATCCGCATTGGGTCCGCGTGGTGGATTAAGACCCATTCGCTCTCCTACCGAGAGTAGGCCAGAGTCCCAGCAGTGGGAACATTATAGGCTGATTATGCTGGTTACATTTTTATTATTGATTCCATTTTAGAAATATGTTTTTAAAACGTTAGTGTAAAATAATTCCCAAAGCATAAACAAATTCTTTTAGCGTCCCCCGGAGCCGTTTGCCAAAATTCCGTTACAAATTTTTATGCCATTACGTTAACTGTATCCCATCAATCAAAAGCATCAGCGGATGGTTTCATCACTTATTCAGTCACTTGGCGAGCGACATTTGTGGTACTTCTGCGAGCTTGTAATTATTTGGAGTAGATCTGAGACGAGAGACATTTTTATTACTGAAGAAAAGAAAAAGATTATTTCCTAAATGTTACACAACAATACTGATATGAGTAAATTGTTTTAATCGTACCAAATGTCGTTATTACTTGGTCATTATACTGCGTCAAATTATGAATAATAACTCGTTTAAGAAAAAAACATATGTACTTATTTTAAAATAAATAATAAAAGATACTATGTACTCTTAACAAAAATTATATATAACATATAAAGTAAAAATAGATAGATAAACTATTCATAAAAAATTAAACATCCTCACGAGTGCAAGGATACATTATTTGTATTTTATTTGCAATAGAAATCACATCGGTGTGTAAACAATAGTCTCTGACTGTGGTTCTCCAGGTTCTATCAATCTACGTAACGGCCATTACCATAAGCCGCTACAGGCAAAGGCTGATCGAGACATATAGGTATACAAACGTACACTAAAATGCTTCCTCTGAATTCTGTGACTGTACGTGAAAACCACAGAATAGGTCAGTAGTTACTCATTACTGTAAAATGTCCTGTCTAAAATGGCCATTTATTGGTACTTATTATAGGTATAAAAATAAATTAATTTATAATAACGCTTACCCATGTAAAAATATTGTGTTATTTACATTATATACTATCTTGATCTAAGTATGAACAATATGATTAGGATATTGTGCAAAGCAACATAGTCCAAGCATATGCGCATTACGCAACCATTAAAACTATTATAAAAATAAAATAAAATAAAAATATTTTATTTAGGACTACAAGATCCATATTTCAAATGACACATTAGATTATACTATTAAATTATATATCTGTCTATTGCTTATTCACCAAGTTCTAGGTAATAAAAAACTACATAAGTATATCCAGTTACTCATACAGCGTGCGATTGTCTCCACACTGATATAATATAAGAAGTATTGTTTATGTTTCGAAAAATGGATAAGCTCCAACAACAATCACTGTAAGCAAAATGCTTAATAATTTCACATTTACTGGGATGTATTTCAACTTCAGGCTGTGAGATAGAGATGCTGTGTGCAGTGCAATTCAACCTTCATAATTTAATGAAATACTGCGCTTCAAAGTCTGGAGCTGAGCGGGCTCTACGAGCGATAACATGGCCCAGTGATCCCACAACTTTACGATGTACTTACCAAATATTCCACTGCTCTTAACTAACTTTGTTTTACATATTATATAATATTAAACCTTTTTTTATACAAACAAGTTTAGTGTCTAACGAGGCAGGCGCCTGGTGGTAAAGATCACATATCAGGCCTAACCAATACTAGAACAGTGCTACACAGAGGTGCAGCATTTTGATGGTCAGTTTCAAAGGTCAATTTCAGTACTATAGTTTTTATAACTAAACTGTTCAGATTATTATCAATATCAATAAAAACTAAATCCATGTAAAGTGTTTAATATTTAATAACCGCAAATCATATCTAATGGTTTTCATAGACAATTCATTAATAATTGATTTATTAACTATCAGCTAAACATCGGCTTTCCCGTGATTTATTACAGCCGGTCGCCTATTTTCAAAAATGAAACAGCACCTGAAGGTTTTGAAAGAGCCAACGATCAATACCTGTCAAACTGAAATAAAATTCAATTAAAAAGCCCTCAAGTACCCTTTCAGGATAAACGAAAGGCAGAGAATAGAAAATTATGTGAAAAGACTTTTCTGATGTAAGTAGGTATACCTATTCAAAGTGGTGTTTTGTTACGGGAAACGTTCCATCGATTAAATGTACAAAAGGTGCTGATAAGCAAGAAACCTTGGGTTGTCAATCTCAAAGACTTGATAATAGACAAGAGATCGAGACAATCTCTGCTAATCTGGCGTCCGGCATGAAAACGGATTATCAAACATCGGCATTGTAAAACTAGGTAACATTATTTTTTTTTTTGGTTATGTTATGTTCATTTCAAAAGGGATGTTATGAAACAAACAATGTAGAGCACCGCTGCCCACAGCTAAGCTTTTAATCGGTGTGGAAACAATCGCACGCTGTATGAGTAACTGGATATACCTAGTGTTATTGATATTGGTAAACTAACCGTTTTGTTCATAGCTTTTGTACTAAAATAAATATTTGTGGTGGTTAATTGAAGTTTATTTGACAACTCAATAAAATAGTTATTAAAAACAAAGCTTCTTTTTCAATATAATTTATAACACTTGTACTTTTGAAATATTTATTGAATCCTTTTTTATGTCAATTAAAAGCACATTTTTTGAGGCAGTTACACGTGCGTCTGGGTAAAATTAAAATATACAAATGCTTGTTTGGGTAGGTATCCAAGGTACACGGGCACGTGTATGTTTAGTACAAAGGGTAACAAACAATACCCTTCACAACACAACTCGTCGCGCTCATAAATCATTGTGGTACACAAACTTAAGTAAAATAAACATCGTCGAAACTAATTAGCGTAGAAAATTCACGTGGGACCAAACAGGGTAATATGGGCCAAGCACAGTTTGATGTTGCGCTCACAAAATTAGGGAAGTTTAGGGCCAAAGTCGCCCTCGTCTGCTACAAGTTAATTTAAACTGCCCGAGTTACTGGCAAAGAGCCGTGACACTAATTCAATTAGTTACAAGGTATGCAAACAATGCATGCTCTACCCAATTGCTCTAATTTCCCTCTTTTATAAATTAGTAAAAGTACCTACTTACGGTAAAATTAATGCCCCAAGCAGTGTAACGCGTCGAATGAAATGGATGAAAAATTCCTGTACTGTGATGATAGTGTTATACAAAGGCTGTGATGTACAATGCAGCACATTAATGAGTAGAACACATTGTGTAGCGTACAGTGTAGTCCACAATTCAGTCGTATCAGCGGCAGCACTGGTGCCTGCAAAGGTAATAAACTGTATTTCATTCTGCTAAAAAATACCAGACACGTTTGCTTCACTGTAGGCTTTTGTTGTTAAGCTTTTCAGCAAAAATGTATTTTTTTTTTCAATGTAACCTATAGGTTTTTGCCATGCACGCCTCAGGAAAACTAAAAATTTCAATATCATTGCCACAAGATATCTACATAAGAAAAAAAAAATATTGTAAATAAATGGTATAAAAAAACACTGAACTACATATAATTTAATATAATGGTTTTACAAAATGAGTAATTCCACGAAATTCTTCATAACATTAACTCTAGAATCCAGATAGCAAATATGAAAGTTGATATACAAGTGGGTCGGTCTGCGGTGGGCATAAAAGCGGGTTATTGCGAAACTTGGGCCGTCCAACATGATAACCGCAGATGCAGTACTCAAATGGTTTTGTGTAGATAACCTACGAACTGTACATACATACCTACTTACGAATCGTGTTAAAAGTTCCTCTCTCGGTTTTTATTCTTGAACAGTTTTATTGATTTACTGGTATTTGTGTATCTAAAGAGGTGTATAATAAACCCTGTTAGACCATACTACGTCTGGACATTTTTTATTACAAAAGCTTGTAGGCAAGCTAGCAAGTTATTTATAATTATTAATAGGTATTAAATATTATATGTCATGCTGCATGCATTCTATGAATGCATTTCAAAACTTTAGAGTAACTACACATAATATTCCATTCCTATATTCTTCAGACTTTTCAGCTAATAAAGCTTTTATAACTTTCCCTTCCAAAAATCATTGGCTCCAATTGGTCCTTTTGGTTGGGTCTCAACAGCTCTTACCTACTCAAAACCCACTCGACTTACTCGCCGATGAGTTTATCGCAGTTTAAAAATTCTCTAAAAATATTTGATACATGAAAAAAAGTACTTTTAATAAAACTGGATTTTATGTTTACTTTTACAGCTTTCAAATACAAATGTTATACTTGAAATTTTTCCTTAAAATGTAAACTAAAGGCTAATCAAGTGCTAGTTAGTTACTACTTGCTACAACACCAGTAGCAGTCCACGACTTCACCTTCGTGGGTTCCCAACGTCACAATGTTACACGAGGATTTTTTTTTCATAAAAGTTCCTACGAATAACATTGTGACCCCATGAGAATAAAATAAAAGCAATGGTGTGACTCAATTGCATTATCATTAATTTTAAAACAATTCTCCCTACCTACTGAAGCTGATGCCAATCCATGGGTAGGTAATGTAGGTATAGAGCGATATAATATAGGTATTAGGCGGATTTCAATTTGTGCGATAAGTTATTACATATTTGCCGGACTTCTAAACCGATTCAATAATTTGGCCGTAATTGAGTAGGTATGTACCTCACAAACATATAAACATCCGACGTATTAATTCGATTATCGAAAATACCAGCACCATCTTCTCAGAAAGGGATAAGGTAAATTGAATTATGTGATCGGGATTGAGCCGCGTCATGAGAGCCGGATATTTGAATTGAATATTTCAAGGGTCTATTGTTCTTGATACCGATAGCTTCCGGGCTTCGTTTAGCTATCGGTCCCGGCTATAACAATAATGGTGTTGGGACACTTAACTATAAAGCTCCGATACCATAGCGGGAAGAAAATTATCATGCAAGTCGAATAAGGTCACGATTATTTAGTCTGTCAAACTGTTAGGCCAATCGTATTCGAGTCACCGACCCGACCACTTTCCATAAATTTTGTTGCTATACCGCGTGTCCGCCTCCGGCGACACCATGTAGCGAGCGGCCACCCACCCGCTGCAGCAAACAAAATGTCGCCGGCCATCGTTCGCTGTGGCCGGTGGTTCATTTGCGGCGACCGTTAATCGACGCTCTTGTTTGGTTAACGTGAATGGCTGAGATTGCGACTTTTGTCTCCTAAAATAAATTAATTGAAGGTTTGTTTAAAGGGCTAACGAATAAAAAGCATAGTTCTTGAAAATGATTATAAGTTAGAACTTAAAAAGCACAAAGAAGAATTGCATTTATTATAACAAACATACCTAACAAATTTTATAATCAAATATAATATACTGACGTTAGTCACAGGATTTTATTTATTTACGGGTATATCTCGGGTCATATTAGGCCCCTTAACTGCCCGCGTCTGACCCAGGAACAACTAAGCAATCCCTTTTTCAGGATCAATGTTTACCGTCAAAACTCATAGCGAAAACACTTTTCCAGGAAACTAGTTTTGTGTGTGTTAGTGACTTATTTGTTTATTCAAAAATATTTTTAGTTTTCGTTTACGTTTGGTGTTGGTGGACAAATTGACTCAAGGTAAACATACTACTAATTTAATATTTTGCATAATATTTTATGTAGCTTTTCAGTTCCTTAATATGAGTCTTTTGCAGTATTTTATTCTAGATGGGTACTTTGCCACCTTCAAGGTCCGTTCCATTACTGTGTTACGGTTTGAAGGAAATCAACATTTCTTAAACTAAGCGAGCGCTACCTACAACTGGTGCTGCTTCTTTATTACTAAATGTTCTGTGTAGCTCTGTTTAAAATTGGGGATGATTAGCCTGAAAAAATATAAGGCAACTTTTCACGTAAGATAAGTTTATCTTCATCGGGAGACAAAATGGTACCTTAAAATTTGCGTAAATCTGGTGAAGTGAAATCATTTGATAAAGGCCGTCGGAACAACAGTCTGTACGCAGCAGAAACGCTACCCGTCCTATCCAAATATTTGAGATACCAACCGCTCCATAGGGAAAATTTTAGAATATTATGATAACAAAATAATTTTATGTGTTTACGTTTGCCTAAATTAGGCTTATAAAAATACTCTGGTGGTTTGATTTAAACATTAATAAAGTACTTAGACATCATAATAAATCCGTAATCATATTGTTTATGGTTCATCGCTAGTGAAGTTAATAGTTATTTTGTTTGCCATTTTACATAAATCGAATTGTTCGTCGACATACGACCTGATAAACGACCTGATCATGAACCTCAATGCAAAGTAGGTACTGCTAATTATAGGCTGATGAAGATGATGATAGAAAGTTTCTGGAATTTATTTTGATATCGTTGTATGCACATTATGTATGGAAATTGAAAATCTTAGACAACCTAATTTAGGTGGTAAGAACAAACTTTAGTGGACCAGAATTTGAACGCCAAAACATTTACAAAACTACGCCCACCGCTCCACCACAATATTCTACACAAAAGCAATCCCACAGTACACTAACCAAAACCCTAATTCGAACGTCACATAATAAATAACGCACCCTTTTCAATACATCGAACATAAGTCAACCAAAGAGTTAGCCCTAACCGTCCGTGAAGAATGGCCACATATATCAATGGGTCCTATTCGTTCAGAATAGGTGGAGCAGAGGACCTATTCGTTCACTCATGAACATTTTTCAGTAACACAATGCAATAACGCGAATGTCACGATGATTTGTGTGACCTCTTTATCATGAGCAGTCATAAAGTAGATACTAATTTTGGCATAGAGCCTGCCATCATCGTGGATTGCAAGAATAAAAATAAGGTCTGGGTATTCAAGGGTTCGAATTATTATAGTTTGACGCTGAAACATTTGAAATTTGTTAAGCTGTTAATACATTTAGCGAGTATATTTAGTTTTATTTATAAAAAATATTATATATATATTTTGTGTCCTAAAAATCTCTAAATCTCTGCGTTGCATATTTACAATTTTGTTCACCACACACTACACTCTACACTCATGTCAATAAATTATTACGAAAATTGAAATAAATTCGTCGCTCTAAGTTACGAAGTAAGTTTCTTGTTTCCCTCGCTCTGTTAGCGTGCTTAGCCACAGTAAACACATGGACTGTATTACTTTTAATTATACACTAACTGAAACTTTGTACTGGCTTATCAGGTTATGAAACCCGTTGTGCCTTACGGTCGATTTAAACTAAACGAGCGAATGCTCATTCTAGTTCAGAATTTTTCTTTTCGGTATTTAGATCTGTATTTCAAAACTCTGGATGGCATTACAGGGAACTCCAAGGCGTCTAAACACTATTATACACAGATAAAATAAACTTATTAATTCAAAAATAATGGGTGAGTTTTTTATAAAGCCACATACATATAATATCAATAGTCTGCTATGTGCATTTTCTTTTCAGAAATGTTAAATTTCCTGTGAGATTTATTTATCAAAAGATCTTGCCTTTTGTCGGTTATAACATTTATCAATAGACAAAATTATCAAGCTATGTTGGTCAGCTTTAAAGAAGTTTGAGAACTAAGACTCAAGAGTAGGTACTCATTAAGTAAAGCTAAGGTACCTAAACAATTTTATTTCAACATTCAACAATAATATCCAATCATAAAGGTATCCAATTAAATAGAATTAATTTCTTTGATAGAGAGTTCTCGTTAAAACGATAAAATTAAATGTACTTACTTAATGATTTCCATGAAAACGAACGAACAAATTAATGATTTCGATTACAAAGTCTGTATTCATAATTGCAAAATTGCAAGCTTACAGTACTGACTAATAGGTAGGTACTCTTACATTTGCTGTAAAACCAAACCAGCAAAGCAAAATAATATTTGTCTCTCCAAGAGTTCTGTAAAGTTTCTAGTAAAAATAATGATTTTCAGATTATGTTTTGTATTATATGTAGACTGGGCAATAGTACCTAATACTGACATTGAATGAGAGGAATAAATGAAATTCTTTATTCTACACGGCATACATAAATTGAAAAATAAAAACATAATGAATAGGTTCTAAAACTTAGAACTGAAGAGTAAAAAAAATGTTATTTTTTATGTTGTACGGTTTTGATAGTTAGATTATTTTGATAGGTAGATTTTCACAGTTATTTTTTTTATTTCCCAGCCATTATACTAAGTATTATGTCCAGTACGTACGTACAAAAAAACTATCTACCTATTTCATTTTAGTTCTAAGTACCTTATTGTATGTCCTATCAGGATAAACTGTTGTTTCCTACTAAATAAATATTCTATAGATCTTTTTGTACACAGTTTTAAACAATAAATGTTTCTTATTTCTTATTTCTCATTGGTCCTGTATCCGTACCCTGAGTTTTCGGGAGCGGTCTTATAACATCCTGTATAATAGAGTATAGGGTAAACATAAATGTACTGAACCTAGTTAACTCCAATTACTTTCACTCTTGGCCTTTCCATAACAATAAATTGCAGGTTGGTCCTGTGCCTAAAATGCTTGTATTGTTCGTGTTTTGTAGATTCCATTGGAGAGACCAAACGCCCACAAAAACGTAGGCAATTTTATATAAACTTGGACACCTACAATGAATTAAAAAAAACAGTATTAACTCACAGGATTTATTGCGTGCACTTTTATGTGATAATAATTAAGTTAATTTTAGTTATAGCGTTATTAAGTGGCTAATAAACATAAGTTATTCATATAACATTTATTATAGACAACGCGATCGGTCGAGAGGCAAGTGTGTTGGACGGCTAGATACCCTATGGCATTATTATTATCTACAAAAAAGTATTCAATTCCCTTAGTGCTTAGTTTGTTTTACCTATTTTTTGGGGCTAGATTATTTTCACTAACTTTCGAGTATATCAATAATCATGTTTGAAAACTACCAATAAAAGCCCACAAATTAATAACATCGTCCTGAAAGCCCTTCAACGGCAACTTAAGGGTGCCTGAGGTCAATAAGGCTCCGTATAGCATTATTGTGGAAACAATAGCGTCTCCATTCAAACTATGAACAAATAGCCTTATTCGTGAAACTATATTGCACGGTTCGGTCACGTTAACTCTACATAGAACTTTATTATATTTCTAATCAAATCTTGGTTATTGTATTACTCAGAAAGTTTTCGGCTTTCCGTCTGTTACAGAATTATGAACAACCTCTATGAGACTTTCGTCGACTGAGACCACTTGGTACTGGAACCGCGGCCCCAGTTACCGGATCGATTTAATTTTATTATTTTTCTTCCGACAACAGTCAAATATCGTACAGTCAAAGGAAAAAGTATGCCTCAACTTAACCAACAAAGAAAGGCAATTAGATAATATGATTATGATACGATCCAGAAAGGTATTACCAATCAAATGAAAAAATGCTCACTTTACGTCACTTCCATCAAAACAAATGCTCACCAGACCGTTCTCGATAGTCGTTCGTTCACCTAACCTATGATCTAAGTGCCCGAATAAATAACCGAGATGACTTGAATGTATGGCATTATGTGTGAAACGGAGTCAAAGCGAGAGATACCGAGGTGTTCAGGGCCGCCCGCCGCCGCCTGCGAGTACTGTGAGAGATGGCTTTCAATATCAAATTGAATTCCGCGGTTCATTGATTTTCAATTTGTTAGGGAGTACTCTCATCTCTTACCATCGACACACTCGCGACCCGACCGTTGTAAATCTATAGAAATTTCCTTCCAGCAATAACTTTAGGTATTTGTGAACGTAATTATTATCTTTTGATTTTTGTAATAATTTTATTGTTGTAAGTAGCTATTTCTTTTTTCCTGAATATAAAAGATGTTATTATAATAAATATCGAAGACAATAGCGGTAATGTGAAATTGAAAATGACAAACCTATTTACCTATTAAAAGGTATCAACATAAGGAAAACGTGAAAAAAAAGATAACAGTAGATAAATAGTACCTACAATACGATAAAAAACGAAATAAGCTTGCTTCGATCAAAGAAGCTTTCCGAAGATATAGTTTCAAAGTAGTTTGATTTATTCGTCAACTCAAGCGTCAGATCTCCACTTATCAATAACAAAGAGGTACCTAAAGAAAATAGATTTTGCTGTGAGCATTTTGCGGAAAGAAAATGTGTGTTTCCCATGATTTATATCCCGAACGACGGCGTGAGGTGGTCCGTTCGTACGAAGCGGCTGCCCGCCGGCGATAAGCTGAAACCATTCTATACATAGAACTAAGGCGGGTTTCACACGGTGCTAGCAACGCGACGTGTTGTGCTTAGATAGAACGCTGCGAGGTGTGTATGCAACTCGACGAGACACAATAGAACACTGTTGTATCACTGTTTTCGCACCTCTCAAATTGCTGGGTAAATTTTGCAAGTGACACGATCTACTTGTAGTTAATTGGTAAATTCGCTTACTATTTTCAATTTCATGTTGCTTCATGCTACAACGGATAACGGTTCAATAACTGTTAGATTAAAAGAGGTGTGTTATTTATCAGATAGCTAAAATTATAAATTATCTCACACTTTTAGAACCACCACATATTAAAATAATGGTACAATTCCTGGATTGATTGTTCAAGTCAGATGAGGATCAATGGTGAGGGCGTTTTGGGTCTTCAGGGTAAAGGGGAAAGACGCGCACCTTTCTTTAAATTTTCAAATTAGATACCTATTTCAGCGTAAGTTCCAGCAATCAACAGTATCTATTAGTATTATTAGTCAGGAAACGACGTCACGGCAGACTGCGGAGAAGATGGAGAGACGAGCTAGACTCCCACTTGAAATTATGGTCGAGAGTAGCCCTTGGCAGAAAAGTGTGGAAAGAAGTAAGGGAGGCCTTTGCCCTGCAGTGGGACAACTCAGGCTCTCAATAATAAAAAAGTAGTATTAGTAGTAGTAGAATTAGTATCTATATATATATCTATCTATATTAGTATTTACAAGTCTTCAAGCTACTAGAAAACTCCAGCACCAGATTTATACGACAAATACCGTCGCGTCATGTGCAAGAGCTCTGAGAAAGAAAATAAACAAGCTACTCACAACCTTATATGCTCCCAATATAATCTGAGTTGGATCACATCGGCTCATAGGACTCTTATTACTGGGATACGTTCGTGAAAGATGAAAGCATCGTTTTTACTGCCTATAAAATACCAGCTCGAAATGAAGCCGGATTTCAATAACGAGTTGTTGAGCTTGATTTTATGTTTCAGTTGGAAAGGAGATTATGTTTGCATTTTAATTTTGAGGATTAATTTTACTGCATTGGGTCAACTGTTTACGAGGTACAATAAAATGCAACTTCTATGACTGGATAGGTACTATTTGTTTAGTCCATCAAAAATATGATTAACAAGCCGTAGTCTCCATTAAAATGTAGATGAACGATTAAATGTTTCAACTTTACAACTAATTATTTATTTAAAAAAACAACCTTTAATATTATAGGCGTATTTAAAATATTTTGTGAAAATTCATCCTTGGGCAATTCAAACCTTTTTGAAAATTTTCAGCATCGAACTTTGAACAATAAGCAAAACTATCTGAAATTAATGGTGGGACTGTCTACTCTACAGATTAGAATGTCACGCCTCACATACCTAATATAGTACCTATACGTCTCTATAGCAGCTACATATACCTAGGCAGGTTCCATTACGTGTCAAAGCCATAAGGGAATAGAATGCGGGCCCGATACAATATCGCGCCGAGTCCGCCCAGATTGGTACTTAATCGTAATTGACACCTACCGAAATGGCTATTAGAAATCAGTATTGAACCCGCGATAGAGTCAGGGAAAATTGCGTGAGCACCTTTATTCAGAAGCTGTTTAATATTCTCGGGAACTTCAGGTAGTCATTTTGTAATATCGTAAAAATAACGCTTTTTATTTCTCTTGTTGTATGAACAATAGTTGCATTTCTTTGCATAAATTTGCTTGCAATGTTTGTATTTTGCTAATGAAGTCTGTATCTATTTGAAATTATTTTCTTTTATGTGGTCTTAAATAGATGCTACCCGTGGCTTCTCATGCGTGATATAAAGATAAAAGTTCAAAAAAGGCTAAATTAATCGTTTTCTAAATTCTACACTGTTAAGTTGAGAAACAAACCTCACAAGCAAAAATATTGGTGTGATGTAATTTGATGAGGTCAATATGTTCTGCTATTTTTGAACGAGACATTTATTATTGTAGATTTGCATTCACTTTATGTTTAAAGATACATGTAATTTCTAATACTTACTACACCGTGTAACTACCATTTAATATTCTTAGTAGGCTGTGTGCTTCAAATTAAATATTAAAAGTATCAGCGGCAAAGTTTAATTTTGAGTCATAACTAAATAATGTAATTACAAATACAATATTCATTAAGGTAACGTAAACCAACAGTAATTCAGTTCGTAATTTGGAAATTCGTTCTTTCAAAGTCTTGAGAGGAGATGCGAAACTTTGCAACTACTTCGGTAATTGCTCCAAAAGTTCGAAAATGAAAAGACCCTGAGGCTTTTAGAACACTGCAGTATTAATCAGTATAGAAGGTTAAAATTATTAGACAAAAAAAATATATAAAAAGAAACTCACATCGAAAGTAGATCTAGATTGCGAGGATAAAGGTGGCTGTATCATCGAGCATGCTCCCTCTGGCAAGTCCTACCTGATCACGGAGAAATGTATACCTACGAGTACATTGAAAAAAAATCTATGGATATTGTAAGTTATATAGGTATTATTTATTTATCAGTAATCTTACCACGTTCTTTTTTGAAATTAAATTCAACCTTTAATGGCACCGTACCGTTGCTTATCCGGAAGTAAAACAACGAAGAAATCACTGGGTAGTGTGTTTAAATAATAATTTTAATTGTTTCCTTTACCGTTCGTACTGCATCATAGAATTTGCTTCCGAACTGAAATGTACTACTAATATTTTTTACAGAGTAAAATCATGTCACTACTATTTTTGTAAATCATTTATTAATTGCCAGTTTAAAAAAGTTAAGGGTTAATTCTCATAGGTAGGTATTTAGTACAAACCAATGCAGTTTTATCTCAGTGATTCTAATGTCTAGTTGACATGCGGATGCTTAATTACTAAAAGTAATATGCAAAACAAGCAAGCCTCTTAAATTTCTCTATAATTCAGGCCACTGAATAAGTACTTTGGCAGAGCGCTCCTCCCGCACTCTATCGTTGTCTGGGTCGAACCATAAGGGAGCTGCAAGCAAGTAGCTTTTTGTGACGGCTTTTAATAAGCTTTGGGCTTCCGCGGCGCACGTCATTCACAAATATAATTAAACTTGATCCCCCTTTAAATAAAGGAAGGATTTTGTATTGGGCCCTTATGTCAAGGGTTTTCAAGATTGTAATAGGATAAAATTATTTTCCGTACTTATTAAGTAGCAGTTAATTTTACATCAAAGCTCATACTTTCGATGAAATATAAAAGCTTCCATTACATTTTAAGAATGATCAATACATTGCAGATATTAATTTTGAAAGTCTTGAAACTAACTGCAATTTTATTATTTGTTCCATACACTTGCCTCGTGTATACCACACCGTATTTTAGTTTTAAACTAAAATACTTTACTACCAACTTTGAAAAAACAACATCACAGCGTGCCTACGCTACGGCAGCACTGCCTACTACCACTATAAAAATTCGAATACGAAGCCTGTACCTGAAGTGTTCTCCAAACAACATTCACAGCGAACGACTTTTTGGTTTATTTTCAAACGACAAAATGAGTAACATATTTGGTGTGCATATTCGACGCTTTGTTACAACTCTAGCAATTAAAATTTGTAGAGAACTCAGAGCTGAAATTATGCATGAAGTGAGAGCACTAGCCGTTGGGTTTCACCCTCCACTATTAATATTAATGAACAGTGACACGGTGTTCGGGCCTCTGCTGAGCTCCTGTTTCTTTTGATTGTAAATTCAGTTTTGTTTATGGACTTGTTGCATTTTAAAGATGATTTTGAAAGCTTTGCTGTTGAATATTGTTATAGCAGATTCTTGCGGTTATTTATGAACGTCATGAGCATGAGCTGTGTTTCAATGGCTCGCGATTCAGTCACTGATTCACACACACAATAAATCAAATTCGTTCTGCACTAGTCTTTTTAAATCGAACCAATTTTAGCGTAGAAATGTAGTGGTCATTGGCAGGCGCGATCTCTTACCATCAGAACATTGTCTTGATCTTCTCGCCACTTATACATATACAAAATAAACAAAAAAAACAATGAATAGGTACGCTTCGCAGTTGCCATTCATGTCACCTATAGCAGCACCAGATGAACGCAATCATTGTCTTCTTGTTCATAAATATCACGTTTTAATCTGCACACAGAACAAAACGGAACGGGAAAGCACAATAAAGAAAGCCTAATGTGACGGTTCTGTTTTCTTGTCACGTTTTTTCGCCGTTTAAACGTCCCTCCAACAAATGGCTCGGAACATAACTACATCGACATGGCCGTATACCCAATACAAGAAATAAAAATTGAGACACAGAATTCTTATAATAAACACGGTCTCAAACAGTACGTGGTAACTTTATTATTCGCCTTCATTTACCGTAGAATTCATAGTTCAACTAGCTTGCTCGTGGCTTTGCGTAATTTTAGATAAAAAGCAGACAATGTCCCTTTTCAGCTCATAAACTATACATATATCTGTAAACGTGAAATGTAATGAAAAAAATTAACTGTCAACAGACTTACCACGGTGCAGTCGACCTCTGATGGTAGGTTACGCTGATTTTTTTTTCCTTAGTGCGCTTAAAGTACGCGCTTCCTATTGGGTGATAATTTATAAATTTATGATTTTTTATATAAATTTGCGATTTTTTTATATATTAGTATAGTATTTAAATTTTTCGACAGTTTGTAATTTAACGTGTTAGAAAACCGTTAAATTGTAAATTTACGGTTCTAACAAAATTACGGAGACATATCCATACCGAATTTTAGCCATATCAGTTTAGTAGTTGGCGTGTCATATTTTCTAAGCGATAATTACTTTAAAACTTCTAATGATTTTTTATTTTATTTTAGGTTTTTACAATACTTTTAAATGGCTGTATTTTTTTCGCTTGAAAACAATACATAATCATCTATCATTACAAAAACATTTTCAATAACACCGAAACGAAATTAATACTCAACTCTCAATATTTTATTTGCAATATGGTGTGTAATACAATGTTCAATAAATCGTACCAATTCTAATATATCATTCAATCTTCTCAGACAGGCACCTACTTATATCAAATCAATATCATTTCGAGACGAACAATCTTCGTTCATAAACATCACGAGAATCCGGGGCTAGTAATGTATTCTTTCCAATCTCCAGCTAAAGCCTTTTTGTTATTCTCTGTCCCCGATCCAGACGTCTTTCGAACGAGCAAACCTCCAAAATTGCAATCACGCAAATTGAAAATTAATGGACCGCGAAATCCAATTTTGCATTAAAGCTTTCTGGTAGGTAAGTAGGTCCTTGATTCTGCCTTTCTGGCATAGCTGATATTAATAAAGACTGGCTGTGAGCAGTTTCTAGTAACGAATTTTTTAGTTACGTATTTCATTGGGAAATGAAGAAAAATCGGGAATCCAATCACCATAAACTCTTATTTCCCCTTAAAAACTTCTACTCATAATACATGCCCTATGACCTATCAAGGTACAATATACCTACATATAGTTATTGAATAATCGAAGTTTAATGATGCGATATTGAGGACATAGTTTGATCTTAGTAATGATTAAATACTTCAAAATTGAATCCACGCAGTAAATTAATTGTTCATTACATAGAAAGGCTTCTCTTATGATTTTACTACTCTAGCTTAGATAAATTACAGCATTAATAACAATAAATAAATAAGTATCATTACAGCTGGTGCCATAATACTTTACTCATGTCGTTTAATTGAGGCAATAAACGGTGCCTTTATTCAATTTAATCCATCTAAATAATGAAAGACACATTTTCACGGGCCATCAAAACAAATTGAACGTGACTTTAGGCGTTTTGCCGTTCCGGCACTCACAATAAAACACGTAGTTTAATGCTTCTCGTGTGAACTGTCTGCTAGTTGTAAAATAAATAAGCATGTAGTTTTTTACATTTATCTCTGTGTCATACTTTTTTTGTTGTTCAAACTTTGGTATTTTGCGATCGATAAATTGAAAATCCCTATTACTTATAAATATAATAATAATATAATAATCTATTCCGACGTAATTTAATATAGTAGGTATGTCCATAAGGTTATTTTTTTACTACTTATTAGTAACGAGTTTGATTATTTTTAAGGCCCTGAATCCCGCACGCCGCTATTTCAATAGCGAAGGAGATTGCGATAAATAAAGATGAAGAATCATTTCATGAGATTTTAGAAACTCAGTCAATTAATATCTTCAAAAAACATATATGCGAGCGAGATAACGACAAGTAGGATTCTGGGCCTTAAGAGAGACATACTAAACTAGTTTGCGAAGCGCAAAGTCATTGACGAGACAATTGAACGTTACGTATGCACGTACCATTTTGATATCCACCAACTTCGGGTCGCACCCGAATAAAATGCCGTTTACCCACGTTATCTTCGACTCCGAATGTCCAAATTCGTTTCAGTTCGTTACAAGTGAAATATAGTCGAACTCCTACTCTAAACCGAAGTCAAACTACACTTTCTACAGTGTTTGATAGCTTTTGAAATTCTAGCGAACGATGTTTGAAAGATATACCTACTTGTTAGCTACTGCCGCTGGTCTCAAACTTTTGTTTATCTACAATACTTTCAGATTGGTCCCATAGAAATTTTATCAAAATCGGTTTAGTACTCGTAGTTTTGTTTTAAAATCAAAATAACTGAAAAATAAGTAGTTGAGTGAACAAAATTGCGCAAAACTTGCTTCCCTGTGACTTTTCCGTGGCTTAGTTCGTAGTGACCCTGCCTACGAAGCTTGGTGTTCCGGGTTCGATCCCCAGCCGGGGCAAATATTTGTGTGACGAACACAATTGTTTGTTCTCGGGTCTTGGATGTTGTGATGTCTTCTATGTGTCCATGCCACCTGCGACACAGGGAATCCTACTACAGGGGTGTGAGTGTGTGAATGTTTATGTTTTCAGTGGTACAAGTCGGTTGTTGCATGTTTTTGTAAAACCTTAGGAGTTAGGTTATAGGTAGGTATCTGATCGACTTTTATTGCTTCTCGAAATGTACGAACTGGTGTAAATTAATAATATAGGTACTAAAGAAAACGGTCTTCGTTATCAAAAGCTCTACAACAATAGATTACCGACTTTTCGACTGTATGTCGATTCCAATAAACGTTCGCCAACAAACTCGTGCTCCAAAACCGATTCAAATACCAGCACTTGGTTGGTTCCATTAGGCAAATATATAAATCATTAAGAATTATGCAGAATCATTCAACTCTGTTTCAAATCGCTATTAATACCCGTGAGAAAAAGATGACTTGCACGGTCTCTCTGGAAACTAAGCTTATTGAATTTTTCGATCTTTTTCATGTAACGTCATTGAAAAGCATTCACCGATGGAAATATTTGCTTCTTCACTTCTCTTTTTGTATAAAAAATATACTGAATAGGAAAATATAAAATATACTTTACTTTCTTTGATAAAATTATGAGAAAAGTGCTACTTACACAAGTGGATTTTTTTTCTGACGGATAGCGCAAATAAAAATTACTTGTAAAAGGATCGACAAAATACTTAATACTTTCAGAAACAATAGTATGAAAAAATGTACAAAACAATTATTAATGCAACGATCTTTAGATTGACTAACCGTTTGAGGTATGTAGCTCTAAATGGTTAGTCGATAACGCTCAATAGCGCCGGATAGCCCGGTAGTGTGCTGATGATACTGTACTGGCTGCATTATTACCTCTGTATCGAGATCTTCTTTGGGTCAGATAAGAGTTAGCCCTCGGGTCACGCTTCAATTATTCAATTTGACCAGATACCTACTCAGAAAAACCTCTGAGCTTAAAACTAGAAAAACTTATTAATATTTATTATATGCAGTCGATGTCGTCCTAAAAATACAACAATGGAGTTTGTACGCTAAATTTCCATCAGTTTGTCAACGACCGAGACGTTTTTATATAGTGTCTGAACCTACCAGATTTTTTTTTCTAGCGACGCAGTGGGGTAATTGATGCATATTTTTTTTCTATAAATTTTTATTACAAAATACAAAAAATACAAAATTATTTATTTATTACAAAAAAACGTAACAGACCAAGTTGTGGTAGAGTCACTGTTTCCTGTTTTAGTTTTTAAAAACTGTATTCCAGAATTCAGAGCCCTTTCCAATACAATCAGTCATTTGTTCCTTTTTACAGCGAGCGTTATTAGAACTATATGCACCTACCTTAAATTAACCAACTCACCGTCCAACATAAATTAAAAAGGTTTAAATTGAACTGGGTGGCATTTTCCCAGAAAACTTTTGTGCACATATATACCTACCTACCTAACGCAAAGGCTTTTAATTTATTTCCAGTCCCGAATCTCACGTTCTCTAGTAATTTCACGGCTACTTGTTCCCAGGCAAAGGCGAGAGTTACAATATGAAGGCAGCCAAATTAGTGCACCGCAACAGGGACGTACCTGCTTGCCTGTCCGCAATCCCCAGATATTCATAATTAAAATCTAGTTAGTAAGTAGAGCAGGCTGAGATGGAATTTAACAATTCACATGAGAAGTTTCAACAAGAAAACCTAAGAATGTAAGTTACACATAATATAATGTGGTACTGCTCGTGAGGTAAGTTTGTCTACCGGCGAGTCGGCAGCGGCAGCCATTGTTTCACCTTGTCTTCTAACTTCACATATAAAGCAAACTTGGTTATATTACCTAGCTAGATGAAAGAAAGTTTACCAATTCAAACCATCATGATATTATAAAGCTAGCTTCTGGCTATCGATATAAAAGTTTAAGCTTAAAAAAATCAAACTACATCTTTTTTTTCAACTTTCATTCTCAATATCATTCATTATTGTATTTAATATTTGAAATATAGTCATAAAATTGCATTGCTTTCGTGCAATAAATAGCTCCTGTGTTTTATTACTTTCGGCGTAAGAAAGCACCATACTCTACTAGTTTCATAGTATGTTGTAATGCACAATAAATAAGTATAAAGTCCTAAACCAGCGAATGATGTGGCGTTTCAAGAAAGTAAACTATTGAGTAGAGTTACTTCTGTGATTATTCAACCGAAGATATTACTTCATTAGTCCCCACTTCTCAGCAAACCAAATCTCGCAAAGTTGTAGCTAGGGTCTGGTACACTTTTCAAGATAATCTTTCAAGCAAACTATATTTAAATTACTGTCTCTACCAAAATATGAAATTCAAATTGCGGGAGATGCATGCACCTCAAGTAAGTCGTTACAAACTCGTTTAGTTACCTACCTACAGTGCCTTCAGTTAGTTTTGTATATTTAAGTACTAGTCAGAGTTGGAACTATCTCCATATTTTGTATATATTTTAAAAAGTAACATTTTATGGCACTTCGTTTTCTTAACTCACTAGAAAGTTACGTCGCTGTTGGAATATTACCGAAAATTTAAAACTTTTATCCGAAGCATCTAAATAGTTTAAACTACTTATTGACTGAATACTCATTGACTTATTAAAGTTTTTTTTTAAGTTTATTGAAATTGTTATATTAGAAAATGTGGATTTTATCCCACTAGCATTGTCATTTCTCATCATCGGAAACGATTTTCCAAGTACTTACGAGTATGCACGAACGACTCTATTTCCATGAAATGTCGACGGGAGCTGGAGGCTCAAGTGTTCTGTCAGAATATTTGAATATTTTTATTTTAGCATCGACAGCACCGTTAAAATAAAATATGAATTTTTATTTCGCCACTGAGCAGTTTGATAGGAATACCGATCCACATATATATGTACCTGTGCTTGCTCTCTGAATTAATAAATAAAATGATCTATTTGAAATCTATTATTACATTTTTTACTTTTTGACGTTTCAGTGATCAAACAATCAGTGGCTCCACACTTTTAGTAATTGAGTATCAAAACACATGTAAGGAAATAATGTAAAATTGTTGATATTCTCAAAAAATAAGAAAGGTTTACACATTTATGCTTACACTCTCACGGAAAATCAAGTTTTGCCGCGAGACTTTAAAATTTACTAACTGGAGCCCGCATCGACCAGTGTTAACTGTTCCGTGTGAGTTTGTGGGACCAAAACAATTTGGACCAAGCCAAGGCTCGACCACTTTTATGGTGACCTCCCTACGTGGACTGAATCCAAACCACAGGACATTAAAGCTGCAATAGGCATATTGCGCCAACGCCCGCGGCAAAACGTGTGAAACTCTACTGAACAAGGTTTGTTTGAGCTAAACACAAAACTAAAATTGAAACGGTAAACCATAAATTGAGTTCCGTTGATGGAACAAACAAGCTGCAAACAACCGTAATGGTGGCCAAACAGTCATTTGTAAGCATTACTGTATTTCAAGTAATACATGATGTACTTTTCAACATCTTAGTGCGTATAGTTACTGAACTGAACTTTACGGGATAGTCAATTTGTCTATAGAACACTAGATGTAGAGACCTTAATTTTTAACGTTTCTTAGACCTCTATATCTAGAGGTTCATTAAACGTTAAAAAATAAGGTACAATTTGTACCTGGATCTAGAGTGAACTTACCTAATTTTTTATTAATATAGCTGCCTGGAACTGACTCAGCGTGAAGAAACAAAGCTACTCGCTGAATAAATCAGTTCAAAGTAGAGTCAGTTGGCTAGATGTAGCCAATTTCAGAGTACAGTAGATCAAGCTACTTTTGCGTATCCGTCTCAGAGAATTCAACAGTCATACAAATTGTTGACTTATGTGTGGCGGATTATGGCTTTGATAACTTTAAAAAGCTTGATTTCCATTCCAAAGAAGGGTGTTATTTATAAGTTTGAGGCCATAGTTTGTCTGTGTTTCAGTCTGTGGCAACGTAGCTCCCAAAAGGATGGACCGCTACTGATATGGTTTTAATAAAGTAGCTAAATAAATCGAAATGGTCCTTTTTATTATCTTTCATCAAACAAACAAACAAACAAACAAACAAACAAACAAACAAACATACATTCACACACTCACACCCCTGCACTAGGATTCCCTGTGTCGCAGGTGGCATGGACACATACAAGACATCACAACATCCAAGACCCGAGAACAAACATTTGTGTTCGTCACAAATATTTGCCCCGGCCGGGGATCGAACCCGGAACACCAAGCTTCGTAGGCAGGGTCACTACCAACTAAGCCACACATTACAAATATGTCTAGCCCTTTGAAGATCGTGATCTCTTTTCCAAGTTGTAATGGAGTTTTTTATATGTACACTTTTATCTTGTACCTACTCTCTTAGATATTACCTACAGCTGGAAACACGGAGTATAATAGTCACGAACGGAAACTTGTAACTTTACTTGCTTTGAATTATCTATAAGGCTTTGCAAAATAAGATTCCAGATGTTATTTCATGTTTTGATCTTTTGAAACCTCTTGAAATTCTAAGAAATAGCGTATTATATTCAAAGCTTACGTATCCTTTGTACATATATACGGGAAAACACAACACATGAAACCACCCATCGGCTAATAGGGGCGGATGATAAAGATGTAAAAAGGTGACATGAACATTGCTAATAAAAATGCATACAAAAATAAGCCAAAAGAAAAAGTGTCTTAATTATTTGACTATCCTCCCACACAAACGTGAAGGAAGCACTTAATTGCAATTCCAAGCGGTAGAAAACTAAACAAACTTTCTGTTTTAACAATCTGATCTTTAACCCAATACATTTAAGATTCCTTTGAGAGTTTCTATCAGCAAAAATACTTTGTTTCTGAGACCGAACGCTGCAGAGTTAAAATTGAACACATGGTGCCTGTCGTGCGCTTCGGTGACTTGATGGATGAAATGCCAATTGGAAGGAAATTTTAATGCGTTTACTTGATGGATAAAACATTCTATCTCATCCTCTTTGAAACACTCACACACACAAACGATTGGATTAGGCACTTCGCACACTAGACGACCACGACTCCGGCCAGTGACTGCCATTTTGAACGTCACGCACTTGGCTGCAACGACCAACTGCATACTGCCGACGACCAAAACCACGACTGATCGTGGTCGCGGTCGACTTGTGCGTGAAGTGCCTTATTGTACAACATGAGAACCTACATAAGACACGTAGCGTGTGCTTTGGTAGATATAATTAGGACATGTAAAGAGAATAATTATCTTGATATGTGTATTGTGTAGGCTACACGTTGGACAATGGAATCGTCATGGTTACGGGAGCCCCGTTTTTTAAACTTTAAGGTTGTTGATAACTTTATGAAATCATATTAATTAAGATGACGAACAACGAGCTAAGAGCCAAATTTCATTTCACCATAGTTTAAATTGCTATGGGCCTTACTTGAAGACAAAAATAAACAATATTTGGCTTGATTAATTTAGGCTCAACATTTACCTATCTTTTACCTATTATGGGTAAATTGTGTGTTTATTGATTGAATAACTTATAACTTAAGGGTTCTCGAAATATGCTAATTTAATTATTCAAACTTGAAGAGAAAATGGCGATTGTAATAATTTAATTATGCAAGAACTTTCTATGGTTGGTAATCATTGGATAGTTTAAATGCCTAAAGCTTTATAGGAAGGGTCGCCATCGAAATATATTTTGCTCGTAAATTTAAAGGATCGTGCTGGTTTTAAAAATTTTGGTACTCATCGTATAGGTTTAGAACTAAGCTGTATAAGAACTTTCCCGTCTATCAAAGTCAAATGGAGCAAAACATTTTGCCTCATCTTTTCAATAATGTGTACAAACTTTTATAGTACAGTTATGATACTTGATCAATTCAACTAATGGACTCAAACCCTAAAATATACATATAAAAAATATAAACTTATGAATGAAAAAATAATAGTGTCGCGTGAATCAGCCTTTACTTCCAAGCTAACTCAAAGTTATTACTAAATAAGGCAGGTCGTAACACGAAGAGGTGGCCCGTTGTCCCTATTTTGTTTATTAATGAGATCCGAGGTTCGGGTGACGGTAGAGATTTACTGTCGCATTATGGACATAAATAAAGGCTGATAACTGAAACGGTATTGATATTATGAGCTACTGCTAACGAGCTAAGCAATCAGCGTTCATTCAAACATTATTTGATTAATTTTACTGTTCTGGCTGTTACTCACTCATCTTCCGGATTAATTTCTGATTCAATTGAAGCTGAATATAGAAATTACCTATGGCGCGATCTCTGCAGGATTTCGTCAACTTATTTACATACATAGTTCCAACATCAAACAAAAGGTTCAATCAAACACAAGTTCGAAAAAAAAAAAGAAAAGTGAGGTCGTACCCAGGAGTAGGACACTATCCTGATAAGCCCTTTTTACAATTAATATTAAGTACAACCGACTTCGATTGGGACTATTCTAGTGTCCGAAAAGTACAAAGGAAAGCAATACGCAATTTTGTTTACGTGGTAGACATTTTATTTTAATAATTTGCTAAGCGCGCCTCAAGAAGTTTTTACTTCAAAACTATAACCGGATTGTCCTCCTTTTTCGATGTTGGTTAAAAAAGCAATAAGTACCTATGTAGTTAGTTGGTGTGAGTAACGCGCCGGGCAACAGTCTAACATAATGATTCGAATGTATCTCTGTCGCAGAACAGCTCCTTCGGGAGCCGCGGGTAATAAAAATTCCAGTGCGCCGTTACAAGTGTGCCTTCGAGAAAGTAATCCGCGAAGAAATACAGCCTTCACCTAGCTTCCATATTTGTAACAAGGAAATCTACATTTCTCTTTGACTAGCAGTCGTTTCAAAAGCCGCGGGTCCCTGGTGTGTCGTGTGGAGGCGACACTCATAAAAATTCACCGCGACCAAGTTTCGTATGAAGTAACGGCGCGTTCAAATGTGCCAAAGCGGATTTTACTGTATTATAATTTTATAAGCTCACTTAACAATATGTACGCGATTTCGTTTTGCATGTGAACCATTAACCCTTTTTTTGTCAGATTCCGTCATCGCAAATTCTTGGAAGTTCAGCGTGGGATATTTTTGCGGCATAAGTTTAGAAGCTATTGCAGTGTTGCGGCGGCTTATGTGAACTAAAGTCCTATACAGCACTGTTTTGATCACTTGCGGGCGTGATCTTTTCATCATGATCGCCTAGTCACTTTTTACAATTAAAAAAAGTTATTCTCGAAGATGGATCGTGAACCTCTGTAAGAGCAAATTGTATAACAAGTATGTGTAGCCCGTTACGTAGCTAGAGCGAAGCGGGCTTGTTTTATGAAGCCTTGATGAAAACTTTACATCACCATATTTTCTGGATCGTTCACTTAAATTAAAGGTAATTTATATCCCAGTACACAGACGGTGCCAGTTCGAGCTTTATTAAACAAATAACGTAATGAATTGTTGTGCTTTCATAAACAAACGTGCTAAAGTTACTTTATTGCTTTTGTAATATAATAAATAACGACTGAAGATAAGCGAACGCGTACTTACATCAAGCGACTCAAAGGATGCTCACTGCTTCAACCTTGATGGTGAACCTAATATTACTACGTTATTAGAATTTTATTTTATTATCCTACTTCCTACAAATATTATGAAGGCGAAAGTTTGTGAGAATCAATGGATGTTTGTTTTTCAAAAACAATTGAACTAATCAAAGTAGAATTCGGGATTGGTATAGTTTATTTTAAGCTGTAAGAAAACATATGCTACTATTATCCCAATAATACGCCGGCAAAGGCGCAGGCAACTAACCTTTTACGACACGGATAGTTGTGAGGCAAGCGTGTTGGACTGCTACTCTTGGTCTCGCGGATTCGATTCCTGCTAGAGGACAAATATTTTGTGTGATAAACATCAGTGTTTGTCTTAAGTGTCGATATTTTCTATATATTCTATGTATGTGTGTATTTATTAAAAAAAAGTATGCAAGTATTCTTCAGTCAACTGGTTCCCTGGCACAAGATTGCTTAGATTTTGGCTCAAGAAGTTGTTGTGTGAAAAATCCAAATTTGTTTTTATTATTTTTGTGTCATATAGTCTTATATCTTATTAAAGAGGCGGCCTTTATTTGCCTTGATATTTCGTATCTTGTTAAATGTAACTTGATATTTCGTATTAGACTGAGTAATAATTTCCATATTGTTAAATGAAAATGATTAGTTACTATATTTGCGAGGCCTTTTGTTGACACATTGATGGGACAACATCAATTTAATTAAATATCATATTATTCTGAGACGCGAAGAGCCCGAGTCGCAGTCCTGCCACTCCCTTGTCACGGAATTAATAAGCTTTCGTCAATAGGAATTATTTCCATTTGACCGTGAGTTTACTTTATCACTTGTATTTGCAATACACAGAACAAATAGAGGGTGTTATTAGTTTGAGTCCTTGTCTATCTGTATGACTGTCTTTGGCATCGTAGCTCGTGGTTTCACTTGAATGATAACAGGCTTGAAAGGAGCGGTTATATTTTCAGTATAGAATTTGTACTTCCTACCATATTTGTGCCTTCTGTAAGTAAGGTCAGTAGCTTACTTACAGACTTGAAATTTTGAAAGTATTTTTGTCAAGAAGTTTCACCGCCTGTACAAAGAATATTGATAGTTTGCAATGCAAACGAAGTTTTGGGTGATACTTATAAACTACTAATAAATAAAAATGGCAAAATGACAGTGGTAGGAAAGGCTACGTCCAGCAGTGAACTGCTACAGGTTGCTGATGATGATGGTGAAAGGCAAAAATATGGTAGGAAGTACAAATTCTATACTGAAAATATAACCGCTCCTTTCAAGCCCATGATAACATTCAAGTGAAACCACGAGCTACGATGCCAAAGACAGTCATACAGATAGACAAGGACTCAAACTAATAACACCCTCTATTTGTACTGTGTATTGCAAATACAAGTGATAAAGTAATAAATAACATTTTACCAGAGCATTGTCTCATATAAATTAATATTTTATTTTAGATATTATGTTTATTTTATACTTTGTTATTACGCATTTTATGTCCCGCCTGAAGATGCATATTAGTTCTGTGTATTCTTATATTCTGTTTAATATCTTCATTTCTGTCGGGTCCTGCTCCTCAGTCCCGTCACGCCCGTTTGATACTCAAGGCATGAACACTGAGGCAATTAGACGCCTATAATTACTATGTTAATTACAGACAGTGTTCTTGTTTCTCATCTTGCCATTCCGACCGTTCGTGTTGTTGTACTTGTTATATAAACATCAATTCATTTACGCAGCTCTAATTAACGGGTGCGAGGTTGATTATAGAGTCACTATTTGGTATGTAATTTATTATAACATTATTTTGGTTGTAGCTGCTGCCCGCGGCTTCACCTACATAGTACCTTATTCCTAAACATATGAAGTACTTATATGTATATTTTCTCCAGCTCATACTGAAGTTCGTCTGAATTGAATCCGTTGTTTTGGCGTGATTGAGGAGCAAACATTCATCCTCACAAAACTTTTCCTTTTCAACCAACTTCAAAAAAGGAAGAGGTTATCAACTCGATTTAATGTTCTTTTTCTTTTTTTTTATGTTGTTTACCGACTTCAGGACTTTGTATTTTATGAACTGATTTGATTTTTTTTTTGTTTGATCGGACATACTACCAGATTGGTCCCATAGAAATTTTATCAAGACCGGTTCAGTAGTTTAGTTTTAAAATCAAAATAACTCTGTTTTGCTCTTCTGTGACTTTTAAGTAATGTTTACGGTCTTTAGAACAGTTAAATTGAAGTCGGTTAAGGTATGTTTTCGTAAAACCTTGATTAAATAACATCTATCTATAAGTAACGTATGTACCTACAATTTAATATTTTCCTGCTAATATCTTTTCCATAACACTTCACAGTTCTCAACTAACTCATTTTAGCTAAACTAACTCAATTTGAAAACTGTTTTGTTTATTCTAAATATTCTACAAACACTTTCCTTTAACAGACCGAAATACCCAACGCAACCCACGTAGGTAATTTACCGCAGTAATCTTAACAACGATGCAAACTTTTCGGAAGTTATTGTGAATCTTTCGAGAACTTGGAGCAGTAAAACTTACGAAGATACCGAAACTTGTTAAAAATAAAACATTCCAAGTGGTATTCTACGAGGGCTTCAGTAGGCGCAACGAAACTTATGCAACTAGTGCAGCTGCGAATCAGAACCGAAATCACAACCTAAGAATATAATGTAGTAACAGCAGTATAGGCAGCTTTGGACACAACATAGTAAAAATCCCAGAACAACAACATGTAGGTACAGACAGCGTCAGAGATAAGTATCCCCCTTTTGTAAAACACCCAGCTTCAAATCCTTTAAAAAATGAATTAAAATTATGATTAAGCTTACTTAGTTATAAAATATAATCTATTTTTTAAACTCGAAACTTCTCTATACGCCGCGGCGCTGATTTAAAGGGATTTGAAGCTGGATATCTTATGCATGGGGGATACTTATCTATGACGCTGTCTGTACCTACTTAATCTGTGTAAAATGTTTGTATCATTGAATAAATGAATGAAAATGCTTTATTGTACACCATAAGACAAAAAACAATAACATAGAGAAGGAAAAATTACAAAAAAAATAATTATACAATAGGCGGTCTTATCGCTGTTAAGCGATCTCTTCCAGACAACATCTTCATCATTATTCTAAATAATAAACAATAATTATTTTAAAATAATTATTGTCCGTTTGTCTAATCAAAGGCATGCCTTTTTATCATAGAACACACGAAGCTTTGTTAATACTTGGACGGAGGATGAAATTCATAGATAGAATGGAGAAAAACATTTGATACGTACGATTGATTTATCGTATTCTTAAGAGCCACTTCGATCCGTATAATCACCATTGCGTAAGACATTTGTACTTAAAAATTGTAGGTTTAATAAAACTTCAACGGAATTTAATTTTCGAAGAGTTATTCAGATATACTTATTTCAAAATCATTATTGGCGGGAAAAAGCATTCGGTTCTTTGCGCGGCTTCTGCTCGTATTTCTTAGGTATCTGATCCCGCCGCGAAACTCTATTCCGGCGTGCCATTGTAGTCTTTCCCTGCTGAGTTCGATCACTTAACATTCGCATTCATTCGGGAAAACGAAATAAATAAGTAAAAAGATATAAACAGCAAAATAAACGATTCCGCGGAAAGAATGCTACGAGTAGGTACTTGCTACTGATAGGAATCTCACTTTAATTCGTTTTGGCGCGGAGAAACGCATTGAAAAATTTATATTGAAAATAAAATAGACCAGAAAGAAGGAACATTTTCTCAGTGCGACGACTCGAGATATTTTTCTCAATACGAAATGTATAGGTACCTAATTTTTTCAATGTGAAACTTGCTGCACACATTGATAGACCGACACTTCTGATAAATAATTAGAACCACTTCTCATGTCCAAATTGTTTGTATCAAATAAGATAGTAGTTACTGAGGGAACCTGTACCAACAGACAAATTATATCAATATCATCATCATTATCATCGGCAACATTCATAGCTACAACGTCTAGCCATATCGCAGTCCACTGTTGGACAAAGGAGGCATTCTATGCCGTTCATAAAACAAAATTGTTTGATTTGATTTTAGGTGAGTTGATATCAACTCACCTTGTATATTACATATACAGGGTGGAAAAAAACAATGGGACCTGGAGGGACGTCCCTTTAAATCCTTTAGTTGGATAGATTATTGTACTTAAGGAAACATTCCTTACTACATTCACAGATTTCTTGACAATTTTACCTAAACCGGGAATCGAAACAGCTAAAAACGTCAAAAAATAAAAACTCGCTATTTTATTCTACTAATCGATAGGATTATTTGTTCAGGATATTTTTTTCTTATAAACATTTAGCTGGTTCGATTCCCGGTTTAGGTAAAATTGTCAAGAAATCTGTGGATGCAGTTTTGTTTCATATTAAAAAAAGGAATGTAATCTATCTTAAGGATATGAAAGGGTTTCCCTCCTGGTCCCATTATTATTTTCTAGACTAATACCATCACCGAAACAGCAGTAATCTTTGTTATTTAGCACACCTGAGCTGGTGCGACAAGCATTGTTTCATGATTCATAATGAAGTTGCACTGCACACCACACTGCAGCACCGTATAAATCAAGACAAGGGATTGTACATCGCACGTACACTTAATCTCGCCTCACCTGCAGTGTACCTCCCGTTAATACATCTTGATATATTGTGTCATTTATTAGCCCTACAAGGTGTTCTATTAATTTCAGATGATTTATTCAGTAAGGTTTGCGCGCATTGTATTATCATAATGAATGATGTATTAATTTCTTCTCAGCTGGGTAAGTTTGGCAGCGGTCGAGGTTATTTGTCGGGTATCGATGAATATAAGCTCCAAGCTTGCGACTCTATCATTGTGGGAGCAGTCGAAAAATGTTGGCAGTTCGTGATTGTTTTGACGTGGTCTGAACTTTGAGATGTCTTGCTAAGATGGATTCTCTTGCTCTGTATTCTGTCTTTAACTGCTATGAAATGATCATATTACATTGATCCTATCTGCGATTAATGTGTCCAAAGAACTTCAAAATCAATTAGTCGTATTTATTTTCGAAGTAGCGTAAGCCTGGAAATGATATTTTTATTTTATGAATAGATTTAAAATATTTATAAATTTTAAAATTAGTAAGAAGTTACTTGTCTACAGAGATGATAAAACTCTCAACTTTGACTGAAAAACACAAACTCTACAATACATAGAGTTGTAGAGTCTAAATTACTGTCGTTGTTAAGGACTCTATATAGAGCGGACAAAGAGTTGGTAGGGTTCAATGTTGTATTTCTTATTTCTATTCTTGTATCTTATGAATGAGCAAGAGAAGCAGTCATTATTGCTTGCTAATGATGTGCTGCAATTTAATCCAATGCACCCCTGGTGGTAACATTGTTAGAATAACGTAAAGATATAAAGGCGTGGTCACACGAGACACAATCTAATAGGCAAAAAAAATAATCAATGATTCATTTTGGTCACCATGGTTTACCTAAATATATTAGTATGCTCTTCTGAGAAACCAGCTACCCTCATCACCGACGTATTATCACTTTAAAACGAAACTCAAACGAAGTTTATGTTTATAAAAAATACGTTAAATCGTTGTTTTGTTTGAACACACAAACAAATAAATAATATTAATATTTTTATTCAGAATTAGTTAATAAATCCTTTATGAATAATTAGTATATACATACATGTGCCGTCCTTGTTTTTTAATAAACAATAATAGTATAATGGTGATAACTTTCCATATTTTCGAGGTTCTTGCAATTAATCTGCGCATAAAATGTAAAGAGGAATTGCGCAAGTCCGTGTCGCTCACGAATTAGGCAGATACTTAGCGCAGCATCATACTAAGTTTTCGTACCAAGCTGGATAGTAGGTAACCAAATTACAATACTTTCATTGATTCATTCATTCTTCGTGCTCGGTTTCAAATGACTCTCAACCAAAAGCTACCTTCACTGCCTCATCTGAGGCTTCGCTAAGAACCTATCGAGTGCAGGTCGTCGGGCACGAGGGGCAGGAGAGTAGGTGCGACATGTCTTGTGTGAGAGCTCCACAATCGTATTGGACTTGTGTTGGGTCAGTCATAACCCATCTGGCAAGGTTGCTTCTAAAGCGACAAACCTGGGAACGAAATCTATAAAGCGATTTCCAGATCAGCCACTGGAGCCCGTGACCAGGGGGCAGGTATTTGGCTGGGGTGACAAAGTTCAGAGGATGTTTGCTCTAAAGTATTATACTAGATGTGACTATTGTGACTGTGGCTTAGCCTGTTATAAAAGCGTACGTATATGATTAACTCGCGGCGCTCCGTAATCTCGACGCTCCGGATTAGTACCAGCTGTGGTGTCTCACGATATTTATATTTTTAATTTCACGCTGCTTTGAACACAGTTTTAATATAAATTTATTCTGCTCTGGTCTCGTATCGTTAGATATCTTTTTCTCTTTTATTCTATTATATAAAATTGTTTATACTTCTTAAACTCAAAGCTTGACTGATTAGAAATGTATTGTTTTGTTCGCTTAATTAACGGTGATTGTTTCATATAAAAATATGTATGTCTTGTACGGGTGGATAAAGTCAGCTAGTTTTATTACAAATTGGCATTATACTTTTAATAAATCTTGTTTTATTCTATCTGTAGTAGTGAAATGGTGCTCATCTTATTACATGGGTTAAAAGAACTCTACATATATGGGCCTTATTTTGTACAAACTACGGCTTTGCCCACGTGGTATCGGGCGTGGTAGCTTTTGTCTTTTTTCGCTCATGAACTGTACCCATGCCAAATTTCAGCGACATCGGTACAGTAGTTATGACGTGATTAAGTAACAAACATCCATCTATTCGCATTTTATAATATTGATAGGACAAAATCCCGTTCAACTTGTATATTTTATCAAAGCTTTTAAATGTTGGGCTTCATGTATTAAATGACTGATCGCTACCTGATTATAGCTTCATCACCATCATCATGATAACCTCTGACGTCCACTGCTGGACATAGGCCTCCTCCATTTTTCCCTAATTCACCACGACGACCAGTCGTCCAGTGTATAGCTTCACGAGACATCTAATAAAAATGAAAAAAATCAGAAACTACAATACATAAGTGCTACAAATTCAATCCGACCCCACGATTCGTTTATCAAAGCGCCAAGAAAAGGCTCTTACAAAAATGATAAATGTGACAAAGGCGGACTAAATGGAAATAAAAAAGCGTTTTCGTGTTCAATATCTTAAGAATCAAACACCGTTTTAGTAAAGTTCTATGTTATTAAGCAGCAAGGTCAAATTCAGCTATGTGCATTCCATACGTAACATAGATAGAAAGATATAAAGTACATTTCTGTTCATATTAAATTGAATGCCTCGGTTCATTGATTTTCAATTTGTATGAAGCGCGCAGTTCAGCGAAAGCCTATAACCATAAACGAACCTATATGTAAATAAATTCTTCATATAGTCTATCTGCGATGCCATTATTTTACTATGGAAAACACAATATTTACTTCATATTACGTTTTTTTAGAACTTGTTAGGACATTTTCAGCTGAAATAAATCTGTATTTACAATTATTTTCAACAAATAAATAAAGCTATAATTGCAACTAAATCAGCAGCGTAATTCCGTTCCATTAGTAAACAAGAGTAAAACATTGTTCATACCTATATTTTTTCTTGAAGCTCAATTTAAAAGTAATTGGAAAATAAACATTATCAAGTTTCTTTACTGCAAACGAGCATCGTAGAAGCAACGTGCAAAGGGGTTAGTCAAAGTTTTTAGTGAGCATAAAATCGATTCTCCAATGCCAATAATCAAACCAATATCAATATCAGATGCACCAATATCACTTTAAATTTGGGAACCATTTTTACCATTTTCGTGGCGTTACCTTACGTGAAACATGTCTTGCTGAACCTATTGGCATTGTTACCATGTGCACGTACAGAGTCATCGGTGCGCTCGCCCGCCCAGCCAGATGTATTGGAAACCTAACAGGATGTCTCGCAAATAGAATGTGCGCTGCATACTCAATAGAGACGCCACCGAGCCGGACAGGGGTGACTGTCGACAACCCACGTGTTAATTCGTATTGGTCATGAATACGGAGCTCGGACGAGACACTTTCATCAACGCGCATTCAGACCTGAAAAGCTGCACTTTAAGGGTCGTTATGAAGACTCGTATATTCTCTTTCTATTCATAAAATGTTTAAAGCTTCGTAACTCACTATTTTTTTTAGTATGTTTTTATTTAATGGAAGAGAATTTTATGTCGGTTTGAGTTATTAACAGCTGCAAAGTTTTGATAATTTCCAAAGATATTAACTATAGACAAAAAAGCGATTATTTCTATCTTCTGTGGATATATCACTTTAATTAACTAATTAGATATTTAAATACCAATAATTTAACTCAAGTTTTTCTTATATATATAATAATAAACGCTCATAAGATTATAAAATTCATATGAGAGTCCTAATTCTAGCCAGCGGAGCGACAAATTTATGATATAACTAGCAGAGAATACTCGTAGCACAAAGTGGCGAGACCTCACAGAGGCAAAATGCTATGGTAAAGCTTTGTAACTTCAACCAACGCTTGTCGATGAAATCACGGAACTGAGTTGAAATTTAATATGCTTGGATAAATACTACGTTTCTCTAAAACTCAGGAACTTTGATAACGCTTTGAGTCATACAATGTTTTGCGATAGAACCTTTACTTATGGTTACGCAGATGAACGATGTGAAGATTTTTTGTCCGATTTTCTGAACTGTTTAGTGTTGTAAACGGTTTGGATTATCGAAACACTTCTTGTCTCATTCCGGTTTCCTTCTGTCTGTCACAGCTCTAATAGTGCATGAATAAATAAAAGTTAGTTAACTAACTATACATTATATGTATTTTTTTAAATACTTAAATCTTTTACTTGCTGTGACTAGAAACTTGGTGTCCAGGCATAATCATGATATTTTTCTAAATAGGTACCTAGTTCGTACCTCGTTCACCGTATTGTGAAGCTTTTGATAACATATATACCTACCTAAATAAAGATTCATACAGCACAAGTTTTTAACTTAGTGTAGTGTACTATGCATAATGAATTTGCCATTGATTGTTTATATAATAAGTTTATGTAATGTAGGTTATCTACTTTAATTGTACTTGTATTATTGATTTTGAGATAAATTACTATTATTATATTGAAATAAATTATTATATAATTAGACACTCCATTTTATTAATTTCCAAATTATGGTTTGATTTATGTCAAAGGGGTAGTATTAAAAAATAGTACCGCGAGATCGAAACAGTGCTATTTAGTGAGGCCATTATTTAGATCAAGTGTTCTCACAAATTTATGGTATAAATATTTCTGTACGCCAACCAACAAAGTATTGAAATACTCTAGGTTTCACAAAAACACAACAACTGACTTCAATTGGACGGTTCAAGTGACCGTTGGCACCACCGACAAGACACAGGGAAGCAAATTACGCTATTTTGTTTTCTTCAACTCCATATATTTTTCAGTTATTTTGATATAAATACTAACACAGAAACTAACAACTACAGAACTCATTTTGATGACATTTGGACCATGGGACCAATTTGAAATATATCTTCACTAAAAAAAAAAAGGTTTTTTCAAATCGGTTTATAAACAACATAGATCTCAGGTAACAAAAAGAAAAAAACTTATTAACCGAATTGATAGCCTCCTCCTTTTTTGAAGTCGGTTGAAAAAATACTAAACGTTAGTTATTTGAGAGTATTCAAGTCAAAAAAAACATGGGTAAGTAGCAGGTACCTACTTGCGTAGAACATCATCAAGATAAGAAAAATATATTTGCTGCTGCGCTACGTGTCTGTAGTACCTAAGTAATTAATGCGGAGAGCGTTGTACACTACCCCGTCATCTAAATGATAATTTAATGAAAACACTGAGTAGTGCATATAAATTTAATTAAACGCTAAGGTGAGATAATACCTGTGGGATAATCTAAGTCTTAATCCTTACTGCACGTGATTACATCCATTTTAATTCAAGTTTTAATACCGACCAAGCTCTTTGAACTTTGTAATGCGTTGTTGTTTTTAGGAAAACATACAAACGTTCATGTGCTCGTTTCGGAAATTCATAACATACAAATAACAATGACAAACCATAGAAAATGTACAACGGATAAACGGGCTTAGCGTACGATAAGCGAAATCATTTAGCGAAAGAGGAGATAAAACGTTTATGTATATTTCCATTTATTTTACCCATCTCTACCTTTAGGCACACATTTTTTCCATTTGAATAATATTAGCCGACACTTTTTACGTTCATGAATGCTGAAATTTTCGGTCGACCTAAGCAAGTATTTATGCCGGGGAATAAAACTTGAGAATGCGCGGTGTTCTCGACGGGTGTCTCCCAGGGCGGTCATTTCGTCCCAGCATCTGAAAATTGTCACCTCGCCACCGTCTTCATTTGCAACAAATACAGGGCTCGGCTATAAATTGTTGAATTTACTCTCCCTTCTTTCCTCAGACGTGCTATTTTTCAAGCTCTTTGTTACGTTACAGGGACATTTAGCATCAAGTCGCTTTGTCGAAGCGACTTTAAGAACATTTCGAATAGATGCTTCGTTGCTGCTATGAAGCTTACGCGACGCTGGTTGGTCAATATGTTACGTAGTTTATTTTTACGGAGTTAAGTGACGGGTACAGAGCAGCTGTTTGCTAATAAGATTATATAAATATCAGTATATAAATTATATTTGATGAAGAATATAAATATATAAAATAATAAAGAAACACAATAGTTACATTTTTCAATTCAGTTCGTACCGACCTTCTAAATTCCTAAAAAGCCTTAAATATAAATAGACCTAAAATCTCAAACGTATAGCATCCATCGCACATCAACAACACTTTATCGCATCGTATGTGTCACACGGAAGTGCGCTGTATCAAATATGAAAAAAAAAATCCAAAATGTTCCAAAAATAAAAAATAAGCAATATTCGGGGACAGGTGACTCTATAATTGTGCATATTTTCATACACCTGTAAGTTTAATACTAAATACATAGATACTAAATCTTGAATAAAGTAAAAAACGTTAAAAAACTAAACCCTCAAAGAAATTCAGTCCCAAGTATTACAGCTAACCCAAGTTGAACCTTATTTTCAAATAAAACAAAGAGTTTTTTGTAGTTAGAAACGGAATTCAAGTAGGTTGTGGGAGACACCTCATTAAGCGAAAATTAATTAGTTTTCTACAACGCGTATGTTAAACGAGCCGCTCACCCGTGCTTACACAAGTAGGTGCTCAAATAATAGGAGTGCCATGTGAAGGGACTTTTATCAAACCAAGGGTCGTACTAAATCGAAGTGTCACAAGCAGCGCCCTTGTACTTGACAATAAAGAGAAATATACAATCTCTTTGTATTGTTTTCCCAGGTTTACGGTGAGCCATAAAAAAACTTTATTATTATCAAAGTTACAGCTGTTCGTGAAATATTGTAGACAGGTCTTTGAAGTAGATTGATCCTTGAACTGTCTTATTTTCTACAAAGAAATTAAAACGGTTACTTACCTAAACAAAAAGATATATAATTTTATTCTATAGTCAAAAAAGAAAAATTAAAAAAAAAAATCAGATCGGATTTAACTTATAAGTTCCGTTTCTGTCATGAAAAAATAAAGACTCTAGTGGAAGTGAAATAGAGTTTTTTTTTATTCAACTATAATTTAAGAAATTATCAAAACACAGAATACCATTAATCTAGCCAATAAATTTGTTTAAGGGAACGCCTCTCGAAATAAGAATATTTGTCGAAAACATATTGTAGTCTGCGAACGGAAACCGAAAAACTGTAATAGCCGTACATAATTTCAGTCTCGAGTTGGCATCGCTCCAATTGTTAAACTACCTATAATTATGTATGTTAATACGTGCTAGGTGGTTCAGATAACGTCTAACGACTTCCTTTGATAAAAATAAAGTTGCGTTGAAATTTTAGTTCCGTTGTTGCAAGTTTATTGTTGAATTGTGTGCGAAGGCTTGCAATCAAGAGTTGCCATCGCCCTTTATACAGACATTGATTTAATTTGCATGCTGATGTGATGAATGATTTAGCGATCGAGACGTTTCAATTTGTAACTTATTGGCGAAATGCGTAATTGCTCAAAGGGCTTTGAATCACAGTAAAGTCTTTACTGACATGATGCCAATGAAACCGATTGATTTTTAATGGAACCTTAGTTTTATTTACGTCATGCTCAAATTTTTGTTCTTCATGCATCTTGCAAAATAAGGTTTTATAAATACAGTGGGAAAATGAAATATGTAAGGCACTGTAGGAGGAACAGTTTATATTCTGTGATAACCCCGATAGAATGTAGTATGTATCTACCTACCGATATCTCCGCCTATGTTCATAAACAAAATACCATCCTTTGTGCCTGAATTTTGTACAGAAAACAAACATTGTTTGTTCCTCTTATCTTATTAATAAAACATGCTTTTTAATTAAAAATGGTACTAAATGTTTATCTCAAATAATATTCTATAAACACATAGGATCAAAAGCTACGCATTCGTAAATGTCTGCTAAGTTAGTTCGTACTCAAAGATATTGGCAATAATATACCGTAACTCTTAGCGTACACATTAAGGAGTTGATTGCACATACTCTCTATACGAGTTCGAGACAATACAATTATGTAACTCTTATTAGTGCCCGAAGTTTCTCTATAGTTTTCCGAACAATAGCATATTGTCAATATGCTTTACATTAGATAGAAATAGAAAGAAAAGAAATTAGGATCAGCTCGGGAAATACTGAAGAACCTAAAAGAACCTGAAAACAATAAACAGTTTTTCTTATATAAATAATTAATAGGCAGTGATTACTATTGGATTTTGTTTTTTTTTATATTTATTTTGAGTAGGTACCGGTTGTTTATGTCTATAATTATGGGCTAACGTGGCTAGTTCTCTGTAAAGTTAGGTGTAACCATCAGGTTAAAATCTGATTACCACCTTCTCTTATTTACAATCTCTAATATATAAGTCAAAATAGGACCTTTGCTATGTAGTAGAGTCGCATAAAAGATACGTTGTACGAATTTACGATTTATATTGTATACTTGTTTACTGTCAAAGTGTCAACATACAAGAACATTGCTATGGTTTGAGTATTTTTTGTGGTGACTATTTTTTTGGTCATCCAGCTCCGTAGAAATATGACTAATTTAGTCCAAGAATAATCAATGCAACTAATAATAATAATAATAGTTAATAAAATCAATAAAATAATGATAGACGTGAATGATTTGGTTCTTATCCTACATATTTTAGACACACCCCGTCCGTACTGTCCATGACCTTTGCCTGAGCCTTGAATATTTAAAACTAAACAGTTTTTTTTTTAGTTTATCCTTTTTATTATTATGGCAATCGATAATTGAATGCATGAATATATTCACAATGTCCCACCTATTTTAGTAAAAACAGTGACATTCATTTTCAATTTTTAATGGAACCTTACTTTTTCTAACCACAGCGGCTTCGCCCTTTATTATATTATGGTTCAAACTATGTGCATTGTGATGTAAGACTTTCTCGCATCCCTCATCTCTCGATTTCTCGCGTCTCTATGAGTATACATTAAAATAGGTATCTATCAGTAGAAATATACTTGTAGGTAGTGGAATTCAAATAGCGAAGCACACCGTTCCAACTCGAGCACCTGTAATAAAAGAGGCAACGCGTTTTATTTCACCTGCACGTCTAGTTTTACAAAAGCATTTTTTTTACTCATCAATATAAATGATGGGCCATTTATTCGCAGTCCGTTTGTATATTGTCGCCAGTTGAGCTTGACAGATGAGAGTGTCGTGTTGTTGCCTGCACAGCAACAAACAAATATGGCTACGTCACGCGCTCATAAACGAGCTCAAATATTATCCTATAACAAATTACGGCATTGTCTGCGTGTAAAAGTGTAAACATTAAATATGGAACAATGTTTTGTACCGGAATCTTTGTTAATGATCGTCTAGAGGCCCGTAAGCACCTCTCAGGCTCACCTTTACGCATTAATCGAGATCTGCAAAGAGAAAATGGAGGCTCCACTTGCGATTGAAATGTTACAAAATTAATAAACAACTGAAACTGAATAAAGTATTTTTGGCTAACCTTTGTTAGGTGTTTTATTTTTTACTGAAATATACGAAAGGATAGGTAGGTACCAGAAGTATTGAATGGGTAATAAACAATAAAAAATATAGATAATAAACAAACTAGATAAAACTCACTACATATACATATCACAAATCAACAACATAAAATTGATGGAATTAATATTAAAATAATTTATTCACTCTTCCATATTGGTACAATAAAATACGAAATAAAGATTATCTTTTCACAATCACGTTCCTAGTTTACCTAGTTTCTTGTGCGGTCGGAACCCTAATAACCCTAAGGCTTAATTTGTTGACTGCGATAAAAATTGAAAACTAGGATGGCAGCGACCGGTAGATCACTTTCAGTATTACAGAGATTTAACATTATCTACATACTATATTGCTTGTGAATGTCAAAAAGGTCACGCGGTCACCCACAGCGCCGCTGCAAGGTGCCTCGCAGTAGCCAGCGGCGCCACTAGTCACCTCGCGGCCTCTCTGTCTCCATACAAAATCGTCGTTGTGGCTTGTGGCCCGTGTGCGGTGACCCTTAGTTACTCGCGGTACCGCGTACGGCTGCGTGGCCATTTTGAGACCTTCATATTATACAAGCAATACAGATAATGTTCAAAATTATTTAACACAGTGGCAATTGAGCTATGTCAAGACAACTTGTTATCATAAAATTATAATTCCTCACAGGATTTTATAAATTAAAGATAGCATCCAATTAATATTATATATATCCTTTTTTTTATTTTCTAAGATATATTACATATTTTACCAAATGATATGAAATTATTTTTTGTAAGTATAATTTATAAAAAGATACTGAAAAAGTCAATCTTACCACGACGAGACCGTTTATTATGTACCAGTAGCCCCGAGCAGAGTTTTTAAGAATTTTTTTTCTATTCACGACAAATAACGTTTGTTTCTTGTTTTTTTTTTTTTTTTTTTTTATTTCCACGACAACGTTTAAATAAATTAAATAATTAAAATACCAACATCAAGCTGATTAATTTAAAAATAAGTAAGTAGGTACGCAATAAAAAAACACTAATTTAGTCGGAAGATTTTCTTGTTTCTTCAAAAGAAAAAATAAAGCAAATTAATCGCGGGACCCTTATTAACAAAGCAATTGTTACTGAGGCTTAATTTTGAAAACCAACAATGGAAATAAAAAAAACAGAGTGGAGTGCTCTGCGTCCTCTAATGAATGAGGAGTAATTTCAGTTAAATAAAAGAGGGAACAATAAAATGCCCATTTTAAAAAACAGTACGATGAGAAAATTACCACCACAGCATCCAATTTATAGACAATGAGCGCGGACTGTTAACATTGGTATCCCCCATTACGTTCTGCAGTAACGAAGCTTTTCTTCTTTAAAAAATCTGAAATTAGTGTGTAATATGCAACAACAGTTGGTGTGGTGGGATGTGCGCAGCGCAACCAGTTTATATCCGCGACAGTTATATTACTCACCCACTTTATATTCATTGGAGGATTCTAATTTATTTTCCCCATTGAACAAGCTATAAATACTTATCAGGTTACATTGTGCCCGCCATTCGTATAAGAACATATTGAATAAGAACGGGATTTTTTTCATTAAGCTTCTCGATTGGTACGAAATATTTCATTTCGATCGAATGATTGGCTCGAGCCCAACAGGCGCGTCGGTTGCCGACAGGCCTCCGTCGTCGCTATCAGATGTTCGAGGTATATGCTATTTTTCTCCGCAAGAATACAAATGTCTTGCCAAATTGTCTACCACCGAACTAGTCCAATTTAGATAGCAATTTCGCAACCAATTCGTTTCGTAAGCGGATCAAGAGGGCAACCTTAAATATGGCCATTAAATCGTTTGCGCCGAACCCGCATTCATCTTTTTAATGCGAACTCCTAACGTTAACAAATAAGAAACTCTTACCGCCGCTAACTTATCTCCTTCGTGCCCATTATTTATTTATAACAACAACAATCGTTGGAAGAAAACGGGGAATTAATTCTGAAGACGAGGAAAACGTCCGTGTACTACTAATAAGTGATAATTGATTTTTCCCCGGAGATTTAGGTCCTAAACATACTGATTTACGAAACATTTAAAAGATTTACCAAAAATTAGATAATTAAGAATTTATGTTACAGAATTTCTGTTTGATAAAGCTGTATTTCCCGGGCTGAGTAATTATAAAAAATCTGATAAGCATGTTTTGTAGGCATGGCGTCAGCCCAAAATAAATGCGTATTCATCAAAGCTGCCGTGGTGACGGAATGATAAGGAACTTTCTGTTTATAAATGAAAGACCCCTCTCTCGGTGTACGAAATGTTTTGAATAGAAATTTTGTTGACATATGTGTGGTGTAACGAGCGAAGTTGTGACACGATTGAAACTGCCGACCCGATAGCCATCTTACCCTTTCATCGAGTGACCTCACACGCACGCTTACATCCATGTACCCTAAACCATCATGTTGTGATAAAAGACCTTAATTAAAACATAGTTTTGAACCCGAGCGACTATTGAGTTATCGTGGAAACTGATAACATCCTTAATTACGTTAAATGTATCCTGAAATTCATACAATAAGATTCTGAAGGTTCAATAACATTTTCAATAATCAAGGTCTTCCAAAAACATAGACAACCGACTTCAATTGGACTGTTTTAGTGACCGTAAACACCACTGAAAAGTAACAGGGAAGCAAAATACGCAATTTCGTTTACTTCGACGACATTCTCTTTTTCAGTTATTTGGATATAAAAACTAAACTACTGTATCGATTTTGATGAAATTTGTATGGGACCAATCTGAAAGTATATCCTCTTAAAAAAAATTATAATTCGGTTCATAAACAACAAAGTTAAAGGTAACAAACATAAAAAAAGCAAAAAAAAAAAACATTAAACCGAATTGATAACCTCCTCCTTTTTGAAGTCGGTTGAAAATGATATATAATTTACGGCCATTTGATAACGAGTTGGATCAGTTGAGCTACAACAACATCAGATCGCTGGTGATGAACTTCAATTGTCCCAATAGTTTATATAAACTAAATCTCAACTTAATCTCATAAACATTATAATTATTTACGAAATTTCTAATATTAGAGATTTCGTAAATAATTATAATGATTATGAGATCCGTCTAGAGTTGACATAAAATATAAAAACACCTTGCCAGATATCTTTACGAACATTTTCACAAATATTAATATAACGAGAATATTATTTGAGTAGCAATCAACGTCAAGCCATTACGGTCACCGACAGGAGCGAAAGCAATAAGAAGTAATACGACAGTCACTCGGCTTACTGGCGATTAACTTCGGCGGAAAATTAAAAGCGACGACAGGATAATAAAAGCAGTTGGTGAATTACGTGACCAATATGTCCTGGGAGGTTTGGTTTGGCTTATGTACATCACGTAGCGCGAGTTTGCTTTGCCAACGGGAGCTGGCTTACTGTTCGAACGGATATCGAATCTTAGTTTTAACGGATCGTATGCTTGTCTTCAGACAGGTACTTTTAGGTGAAACTGTAGACTTGGGACAAAATAAATAGATAGGATGAAGCACCTTGTTAGTCTTGCAATACTAATATTATATATTGCATACCCTGAACTAGCCGACGTCATAAGGAGCGAAATTTATGCCATTTCAATGAATACCTCGTGCTACTTGACAAGCAATGAGTGTTTTTCTGCGATAAAATGGCACGCTTTATTTTAGGTTTACCAGTTTACTGCTATGTATAATGTCGAAGGCGACGCTCAATTTACACCGGGACGACCAGCTGAGCACTTTCAGTCTTAAATAATTTTAAGCAATAACTTACAAGAACTATATTGTAGGACCGCTCGCGCGCGGTCGCCTGCGGCGTCAAACGGCCACGAGCGATCTGTCAACGATCCTGCAATATTAGTATTTTTATTATAGTAGATCTAGTATAAATTATTAATTCAAAATGAAAAATGAAAAAAACATTTATTGCAGCAAAACACAATTACATCTACATCTAATACACGACTAATGCCGAATCACACCAAACTATCAAAGTTCCTAAGCAATTACTTAACTCGATTGACAGTTCTTTTGTTCGGTCTGAATTTCGACTGTTAAGAACTGGCAAGCAAGCAAAGTAATTGCTTACGAGCTTTGACAGTTTGGTGCAAGTAGGCATAAATGTAGTTATAAACTAAGTCTAAGCTTAAGAACTGATAATTCTCTGCCGGCCCCTGCCGTCTTGGTGTGAATTGAGCAACCACTGTTTTACAGGAAAAAATAACTTTTATTTATCGATACACAAGCATGCAGTAGTAAAGAGGTGCTTTCTTTTACTTGATTACTTGCACAATGGACAATGCAAACAAAAGAGCTGACATTGTAGAATTCGAGTCGTGTTGAAGCAAATTGAGGCCAGATACAATGTCCACGGTAAATACCAGACGTGTACGTACTTTATTAGTAGATAGTTGTAAGTATATGCAAAATACACGAAACAAAAGCAAATGTTTTTCGAAAATGAAACATTTTAGTATTTATTTTTGTAATTCCAGTAATTTTAAATCCAGGTGAGTTGATTTTTTTTTTCCATAAAATAACAAATCACCCATCCGTAGAGTGAAGATTTCTCAAAATAACTAAATCCTCTGTAACAATTGCCGATATCTGGAAGTATTCAGCTATTTTATAATTATATTTTTTTTCAAAAACAATAAACCAGCAAATTTTTCAGAACATTTAACAGCACGTTACAACGAAACATGGCGGAATGACCATCGTAACATGTTTCAGGGTTGTAAAATTGTGCTATAAAATAAATTTAATATAAATCCAGAGAAGCGACACATAAAATTGGAGTAAATCACCGAAAGTCACCCGTTGGAGACGTTTACAGCCTTCGAGGAGGCTTCGAGGCCTGTTAGCTGCGCCACAGAATAAATAATAACTGCTTTGAATCATTGAGCCGCCAACGACTGGACTTGTGTAGAAACGAGTCATATTTTTTTACATTTTCTGAATTCAAGTCCACTGTCGAGACGAATTGTGTCAATCGTTAAAAATAACAAAAGAGTGGATTTGGAGGCGCTGCAGTTGCTGCATTTTAGTTATGAGTATGTTTGTAGACAAAAAAGGTAATTATGGATTAGTTATTCAGTTTTTCTATAATTAATTATTATTATATTAGTCATACATGTCTGTCCTCCAAGGATTAGTTGTCCATAGCTGTGCAAACTGTGGATGCGACCACGGTGCCACTCCAAACGAAATATAACGACCTATTTACACACGCGCGCAGTTAACGTATAAATGCTTACACCTACATAAAAAGGATTTATGTGGCCATTATACAAGTGCCAGTGACTGAAAAAAACTTATGACCAGTACAACCCTCAGACAGGAAATTGGTGCAAAAACTTTTTTGACTGCACTTTATCAGGTCAGTGGGGACAAGCCTGAAACTTCCCTATTTTCCGACGAACCTAAGGTGCGTATTAACATATAAGGTACCTACTTAGGTGGGTACAAATAAATAGAAATACCCGATACAAATACAAACAACGCTAATTACTTCGCGAATCGGGCGGAAAATAGGCAGTTCATTTTTGCCGTTGCTGACGTCATCGCAATTCGGAAATATATTGCTATATTATTATTTTCGGGTGTTTCCAACACTAAGCTAGACATATTGCCCATTTGTCCACAGAGTCGTGCGAAATGGTACATGTTATTCATGAGTTTCACATTAATAACGCCCCAATGTGCAGTTACATCGAAAAATTAACGTTAACATACATTTTTGCACGCCATTCCTTTATTGTCTAAATAAAAAAGAATAGGTCGATCAATTGTTATCACGTAGTGTAAAATATTGCAGTAATCATTTTGAATACTTCCCGAGTCGCTCGAAAGCACCGCTACAATACGGCCCTGATTATTTTTGGGAGGATCTGTCGATTCGAAGCTATCAGACTGGCACATTCAACAATTTTTCAGATTGAAGCGGAAATTCACCGTCCGATTTATTTAAGAGTCCCATAAAGATTAAGAATGTGCTACGACAGCGGAACCGTGAAAATGAAGAGCGTGGAGAGCGTGGTTTATTTCAAATTATTTTATATTCATGTTCATGTTGAATCAGTGTTTTTGTTCATTTCCATTGAGGCTGGCTCGGCCTCTCGCAGGATCCTGGCATGACGTGATTCATTCCCAGACTGCATTATAAATTTGTATCTCTATTGTTTCTTTTTCAGCGGCCAACTGGTTCGGTTACCTTTTGTTGGGCGAACAATGGTTTGAGATATGCTATTTTTAAGTGCAACGGGCGAATTTATCTGTAAGTAGTCCAGCGCAGAAAAAATATAGCGTCTTTAAGAGACAGTCCGTAAATGAAATCTTCTTTTGAAACTTTCTAAAGAATAGCTGGCACATAATTTTCTTGTGATTTCCTCTGAGAGCTTTTTCTGTATTCGAACCTAAAAGGGAAGTTTTCGTTAAAATTAAACATCAAGCATTTTTGTGAGCCAGTTAGGTATTCTGTTGTTAGATATTCTGTTGCCAGCTCTTTATTAAAAGTTCACATAATATTCATATATTTCTACCACCATATTATGCATGAATTTGTTTTCCTTGATTGATTGATACTTTTGTAAGAATTAATGTCTTTTGTAATGGTTATAGGACCCCTTCAATATAGGCTTGTTCTAGGGCAGAATCCATTTCAAACTGGTCTGTTATTATTATTATTTATTTAATTAATTAGGATGGTTACATCACTTACACTAATTAATATTAAGTATATTATACATTACAGAACAATTTATAACTGTTATGTTTCTTTTGGCGAAATAATACTTTATTTTGATTATTAACCAAGGATTAACCATTTTTGTAAGTTTACTTCTTGTTATGCTCATTGGAATGAGTGCAAATTGAAAGAAGTCAAATTAGCCAGTTAGTAAAATAAAAGCGTTTCTTCTATTTAACCAGTAGATTCTCATTGTTGGACAAAGGTTTCAAATTCCTTCCATTTGTCGGAGTCGTTAGCGATCTCCCATCATTCCCTCTCGAAGACATCCAGATTGTTCATCCAACGTTTTCTCGGTCGTCCGTCTTCAGGTATCGAGAGAGTGGCTAGTCTTGCCCACCTCTCCATAAATGAATAATATTCCTATAACTTAAGGTGGAACATAGATACGTAGTATTTTATTTCTCTGTGCTACAACTGAATGTCCGTTATAACTCAGTCACGTAATTGTTTTCATAAATCTCTCACTAGTAATATTCTGCTTCTTTACTGCCCTAAACCATAACAAAATGACCTATATCGTAGAATAAGGCCTTATTCTCGAGATAATTGCGTTTTATGAAGCAATTTACCCTTGCGATGTCGTAAAAATGTTTATTTTATCACACCTATTCCTTTTTAGCGTAATCTGTGGAAAAGTTTGATACGAACAGAAAATAAAATAAACCTGTTTTTATGTAAATGGAAGCAAATAAAGAAATTAATAGAGTTTTAAAAATAAAAAGTAAAAATGTTATGATAAAAAATCTCCTTTTTATACGAGCGCTATAGCACTAGCCTAGTAGCCTATGTGATTCAAAGTTCTATGTAGCACTATTCAGGTCATGGGCATGCGTAATGATCAATAGGAGCGCCTAGCTCGACTCGACACTTCTATGAAAAAAACACACAATTCGCTGGAACTGCATCAGAATGCAGGTATAAGGAAGGATCTTGGTTATAAAGACGTTTTCGACCCATTTCGTAAAAAACGATATGAGACGTAAGAATTATTTTATTACTACACACGGGATATTGTTAAGAATGTTACCGGCTCATAAATACTGGCAGTATTGCTGTGTTGTGGCAAACCCTGCAAGGGACTCGCATTAATATATTTTATTGCGTTCGGTTGAATGTTATTAGCTTTCATATGTATATCTAGGTATATTTACGGGTAAAAGTGCTGCACTGAAGTGTGTCAGTGTCGAAAGTGTGAAAATAGAGGTAAAATGGGTTAAAAGTTTATATCAGTTAAAAACATAAAAGTGGACCCTTCCTCTCCGGGTGGTTATACTATATAATAAGGTTATAATATATAGAAAATCCATACATTTTAGATTTAAGGACGATTGTGAAATTGTGATTGAATAAATAAATAAAATGAAATGAAATGAAAGGCCAATCCCCAAATCCGAATTCCATACAAAATGATTCGGACAAATACTCAAAAAGTACGCCGTTAATTTAGATTTTATATAGGTACGTGTTTATAAGTTAGTAGGGTTAATTTTAAAACACGTATAAAATCTAAATTAAGGTATGAAACCTTTCACTTTTTTTGTTGACGTAATTAAAAAACATGGATGAAACGAATAGTGTGAAGAAATTACTATAATACGGCGTACTTTTTGAGTATTTGTCCGAAACATTTTGTATGGAATTCGGATTTGAGGATTCCCCTTAAGTCAACAATTTAAATAAATTATAATTTCAGTTTCTTTTAACCGTCTTTTCTTTTTCTTAGATTTTAATATTTGATACTTACTCTATTTATTTTGGTAAGACTGATAGGCGTAGGCGTAGTCTACGTAACCTAGCCCCAAGGGTCTACTTTTTTTTCAAAGGTCCTTAGTGTATTTATATATTTATACTAACATAGAGCACTAAATTAGGAAATTCCTGACAGTAACTTTAACAACACTGAGCTGTTTATTTACAAAAACATGTACCTAGAAAAAAATATTGAGTTAATATAACAAAGGTTTGCGAAATCAAAGAATATTTCGGACAGTTTTAGGTTTACAAATTACAAAAAATGGCTCCTATTTTTCTTTTGATGTCTGCTAAATTTACCTACCGCGAAAAATAAAGTAAGAATTAAATTTATATTTCAAGTAAAAAAAAATATACATGGTTTATTAATTTTGAACCTGTTACTTTAACTCCTTAGACAGACAAAAGGGAGAAACAAGTACCTCGGTATGGTATTAATTCAATAGTACAAGTACCTTGTCACACATATGAAAAAATATTATACGTAAGTATCACACACATTGGCTGTTGGTGTATTAACTATATACAATGGCTAGATACTTGCAGATCCAGACATTATATTTCGCACTAGTTTCGAACTGAGATAATGAGAGTCTGATGCGCAGTTTCACTGTAAAATGAGAGCGCTGGTCTCCCTCCACCGGGTGGAACCACAAACACAACGTTACATTTTACCATCAATATACAACGTGGGAACGGTCCAAAACTTAGTTACGTCACCACTACATCGCAGTCACAGAATAAATTACGACATAAATGCAGTATGGATACTAGGAAGTAATTATTTTATGTTACCGGGAATCATCAATAAATTTCGTAATTCAAATTACTAGGATAATTACAATAAATATTTTGTAATGTTTCCTTCTCTTTGTTATTGTTATTTGTCTTATGGTGCATAAAGCATTTTCATTCATTCATTCATTCATACAATTCCCTCTTGCCTCTGTGGTCTCGACGAGGACGGACGCGCGCATCGCTCGCTGGAACGATAAGGCTCAAAATCGCGCCACTCAACACCTTCAAACAATACCACTGATAAGGTATTTATTCTCCGTCCCTTTCTTGCACCACTGCATTCACAAGCGGCGCATTACGACGCGGCGAAACGAGACTGCACTACGAAATTATCGCCATCCTGCTTCTTTACACCGCGTTACATGCTAAACAACTGACATTGCATAATACGCTCATTCAGAACGAATGAACAATTTTACGAAATAAAATTATTATCCAGATCGTACATTACCACAGATTAGTCAGAGTACTACGTACATTACCTTGTTTTTGAAATGATGAATACATCAACAAAGTCGAGCTCTGTCTCGGATTTAGATAACTTGGATGAACAATCTCCACCTAGATTTCTTTCGAGTCGCCTTAAGCGAAAAGAACGGTCAGATGAAGTCACCATTGCACAACTAAATGCAATTACGGAAGAAATAACAACCAAGATGACTGCGTTGTTAATGAAACAATCTGAGACGCATACGACTCAAACGAATGCCGTCATGGCAGCTCTAAAAGATAATAACATACATCTCTGCGAGGAAAATGTGCAGCTAAAAAACCTTCTATGTGAGATGCAAACTCAAGCCAAAAAGGACCGGGAGCGCATTGTTCTTTTAGAAAACAAACTTGAAGGATCTCTACGCGAGGAAAGAAAATCCAATATTGAGATAAAAAATGTGCCCCTAAAAGGTGATGAAAACAAAAAAGACCTTCTAAAAATGGTTTCTACCCTGTACAAAAACCTAGAAGTCCCGTTGGAGCGATCTGAAGTGAAAGACATAATTAAGGTTAAAAAACCAAAGACTGAAAGAAACACTCTCATCGTTGAGTTAAACAACACATTCGCAAAAATGGACCTCCTTAAGGCCGCTAAAACTTACAACTATAGAAACAAAATGAGCAAATTGAGTGCACGGTCCCTTGGGATAACTTCTCATGCAGACACACCTATTTTCATATCAGAAAACCTCACCCCAATGGCATCCCGACTTTACTTCCTCGCCAGAGACTTCCGAGTCACAAATAATTACAAGTACTGCTGGACCAGCTACGGAAAAGTGTACCTACGCATGGATGATAACACTCCCATTGTAAGCATCACGAGTGAGGCGCAGCTTCAACAATTACCCAAGAAGTGACTGCTTATTATGTGTCCTTATCCATAGGGAAAGGTCTGCACTACTCGTTCTAAAGTGACGTTACTTACTTTTTATTACCTGTTTACTTATTTGTTTATAATATGTATTTCATTTGGCTGCCATAAATGCATAGAAATAGTAAGCTCACTAACTAAAATAAGATTTCTACTATGCAACTTGTTTAAAGGCATAAACAATAATTATAACTTTACACTACTTCACATAAATTACCTGTACACTAATTTCTACATAAGTGGGTTGGATAATAGTGGTAAAAACACTATAAAAGTAAGCTCAACATCTACAAATATTTATATACAATGTTTTATTTACATAGACATGCACAATCTCTATAATTTTATATACATCATGATCTACATATATGGGTTAGATAGCAGTACTAAGAAAATTACAAAAATAAGCTCAACTTTTACTCAAATATATATACAATGTTTTATTTATATAGACATGTACAACCCTTACAATTTTATAAACATATACAGTACCATTAAAATATACTATTTACACAAAAACTACAAAACCTATACAAGTAACACCCCCACTCCATCAGTTAACTTAGAATATGGATAGACAAAATATTATAAATCAAGAATTAGACTCTCTAAATAGTGTAAAATCCATTAATTGTCCACTATCAGTGCTACATACAAATCTGCCCCCAGATACTCCCAACCTGTCAATAATTATCCAAAACATTAGAAGCGTTCATAAATCTTCTAACATTGATGATTTAGAAATTAACCTAAGTATGCTTAAACAAGATGTTGATATTGTTATCTTAACTGAATGTAGAATCAACCCGGATAAACCACTTCCAATAAAAACTAACTACTTAACTTATAGTTCCTCTAAAAAGACAAATCAGAATGATGGTGTGGTAGTATTCATAAAAAAACGGTTCAACATTCAGTAAAAGAAATAACCCTGTTCAGAGCATCTAGTTTGGAAATTTTAACCTCCATTAGTTCTATTATATGTATCTATCGTTCCCCCTCTGAAAAAAACTACGATAAATTTATTAATTCACTTGATGACTACCTAAAATCACCACACTTTAAAATAAACACTGCCTTAGCAGGTGATAATAATATAAACATTTTGGAAGGAAATAATGACAGACATTCTGATCTTTACCTTGACATGTTAGCTTCGCACAGTTTATTTCCCGGACACCGATTTGATACTCGAATTAATAGCTGCCTAGATCATATTTTCACCAACCTAGATACTGCTAAACTCTCGGCTGCTGTAGCTGTATTAGAAACTACTATTACTGATCATAAAATGGTTTTATTGAACTATTATAACAAAAAAAAACCCTTTAACTTAAAAACTTATCATACTTATTCGAATTTCAAGACCCTAACCTTTTAACTCATAACCTAATTGACTTTCATTGATTTTCAGTGAGGATGAATACAGCTCAACCTATGGTGTTCCACAAGGCAGCGTCCTTGGACCTACCTTATTTCTCACCTACATAAACGATCTCATTTAGATCACAATTAGAAAGAGTATCAGCTACAAAATATCTTGGTATATTATTAGATAAAAACCTGTCATGGCGTCCCCAGTTGGAAGCTGTAGCAAACAGAGCAAGAAAACTAATTTGGATATTTAAAAGTCTTCGTGATATTACCGATAAACAACTTATAACCCATATTTATATAACACTAGTGCATCAATTCTACTATACTGTGTACCTATTTGGGGTGGTACACACAAAACAAAATTTATAAGTTTTGAAAGGGCACAAAGACATATATTGATAATAATGTTACGAAAAAAAAAAGTTTTAGCACTGAAAAACTATATAGTGAAGCAGATGTCTTAACTGTCAGGCAGTTATTTATTCTGCAAAGTGTTCTAATAACCCATAAACCCATAGTATTTGATCCTACCTTATCTATGAGACGAACTCGACGTTCTGTAACTACAAACAAAAAACGAGAACTGCTTTTGCCAGTAAACAGTTTTCGGCACAGTCAGCAAAAATTTACGATACTGTAAATAAGAAAATTGATATCTACACTAAATCCTACCACCAAGTCAAAAAACTAACAAGCTTTTGGCTTAAATCCCTAACTTACAAACAAACAGAGGACCTACTTGTTCCCTTGTCATAGTTAAACCTTATTTATTTTATCTCATCTTATCTTATTGCTCACCTACATTCCTACCTACCAACCAAACTACTTTCTTACCTTCATACCTACCTAGCACCAAACAAACCTACATTCCTACCTACAAAGTATCTACATTCCTACCTCAATAAACCCCTACAACTAGTGACCAACCTACACTCCTACCGTTATTTCTACCTACATACGTACCTATTATAATATATACATATTTATATTCCTGCCTACATACCTACCCACGAATATACCTATCTATTAACCCACCTACATACCTTCCTTCATGCCTACCTACATACCTACCTATATGCCTAACTACTTATGTACAATGAAACAATTCCCGTTTAATAAACAAAAAACCCGACTGTCAATAAACATACCTACTTCGCTTTTATGCTTTTCCTTATGTTGTACTTATATTATATTATAAAGAGAACACTTTCACTAAAAACAAACCCACCTACATACCTACCTTATTTCACAAAGAATCAGTCAAACACTCATACAAATCATACATAGATACTACGTATATAATAAGCTTATTTATAAACTTACACTTAGTTACTTTCATACATACCTATCTGCAGTAAGTTAAATTTTCAGTATCTAAACTAACAACATTGATGTACTTATCTAAGATAGACCATAGAGAATAAGAGGGGGCTCTCCTAACACAGGTTTATCAAACTTAACAGAAGAGTCTCCAAACCTTGTAAAAAACAACATGTTGATTATAAATAAAAGAATTTTGATTTTTTTGATTTTTTTTTGATACAATGTCGCCCCCGGAGTGTGCAAGGGAATTATTTTAATGGAATTATTGACAATTTATGTAATTAATACAACAATTTTCAATGAAATTGTTGAATTATTTGTGACGTCAATGGCCAGTGCTAGGGCCAGTGCATACTGCGTGTGAACGCAAGCTACATTTATTCTGTGCCGCAGTCCGCTTCAGATTTAATAGTAGTTTGAACAATTCACGCGTGACCGTCTGACCATAAAGTTTGTTGTGCGAACATTACACGGGTCAAAGTGTGGATTACATAAGATGATTGCACAAAAAGTTTCCGCTCGGTTTTATCACAGCCCTAAATTAGTGAACCTAGCGAAGTCAAGACGGCAAATGGAGAGCATTATTGCTCCATTCACACAAAGGCTTTTGTCGGTAGCGGGTTTCGGTATGAACCTTGAGGAATTCGATTGAACGATCGTAATGAGAAAAATAGGTGCCGAACGCATTATTATACTCGTACAGAGCTGGCTGAGTGAGACCAAGGTCTTGGGTCATTCCTGGTCGTCTCTTAGTAGACCAATGAGTCGAAAAAGTAGTTTCGGTTATTCATAAAATGAATTTCATATTTTATACCTGGAGTTGCAACACTAATTTGCGCTAAGCAATATGAAGCCATCGATTCAGAACACGTTTTTTAATTTTCTCGAACTAGCACAGGGATAAATAACGCTTGTCTACTTTTTTTAATATGTCTGCTATCTACCGCAAGGAGCTCAAATAGTTTACTATCCTGCTAGAGATTGTTGGCTGTGTTCAGATATATTAAACTGTAGTAGTAAAATGGAAGTTTATGTAGGCTGCTACAAGCGCAGCAGCGAGTTACGACAAAACGGCTCGCCATATAACATGCCGTATGACAACAAGCAATCTGTTCTGCTCTATCTAGACTTTGTGTACTTTGACTTTTGACCTTCTGCCTACTTAGATAAAACCAACATTCCTTGTGAATACACGGCTATAACAACAGCTTTTTGATGACCTCAACCTCACTATTTTGTATAAGCTTGCGCGATTAATCTTGAGAATTAAATTTGGCATATAAAACTTAAAAAAAAAATACAAATAATTACCTTTAAATACCTAGCTGAGAGATAAACTTTGTTTTAATTTTAAAGCCTCCGTATAAAATCTGTTAGTTTATGAAATTAAAAACTCATAACCTACTTGTAACTCCTATTAGTTGACAAGCATGCTCGAAAACAAAAGCCTGTCGGCAAATTTAATAGGGTGTTCGTATAATTTACTGTTACATACAAAGATTCGCAAGCAATTTTGCATAAACAAATAATTTCCAAATTTGCACATTGTCCGTAATATTGGTACGTTACGAGCGAACCGAGATGCGAAGGCCGGCAATGCAATTGTGCCGTTTATGACTACCCCCTCCATAACACAAAACTATGAAACCATCTAGCAAGCCTTATACAATACACCATTGTCCCGAATACGTCCGTTTATCATTTCACCACTTCGCTGTCGCCTTTAGGATAAGTAACGCCTCTTTTGGTACAGAAACGGTGACTTGGATTGCATCTCGTTGGATATATTACTTGGCTCGGCTGCGGCGTCTAATATCAAGCAAGTTGCATATTGGTTTCTGTTTTTGTAATAATATTGTTTTCGTTCCGCTGTATTCGATATTTCTGATGGGATTGTGTGCATGACTTACTTTTATTATACCTATTCGATATTGTTTGAGTAAACTGGGTTGCTTAAATCTCTGGCTCCAGAACTGGCTTAGACGAGGAGGAATGAATTAAAATCATTTATACCTTCTAGTATTATAAGGCAGGATCAGCTTTCCAAACAGCTTAAAATAGCCGTCGCAGCTAATAACATAACAGTAAGAAGAAAAAATAATTAAAAGCTGTAGGTGCTACATGGTGCTATACGCTGCTCTACGAGGTGCTACGCTGCTCTACGAGGTGATACGCTGCTTTACGAGGTGCTACGGGCTACGGCGTAGCTCACGTAGCTATGAAATGAGCTAAAATTCCAAAACGCTGCCAATTTTGATGTGGCATTATAAATTGCACTTGTAATCTACTGCCAAAAAATAGGATGTTTTATTAGATGATGTTCTTTGACTATTTTTCAGGTTTTCAGGGAAAGGTAAATTAATCAATTCATAACAAAACTACAAATTTTTGATGATGAATATAATTTCACCAACAAAAAATCGGTACTCTATTCCAAGTCAGCCATTTGTTTACAGCATCGGGCGGATCCATTCAGTTCTCGGCGACTACATTAAACTGATTGCAGCAATTAGCGAATGGTGTAATTCTCGTTTTTCAGTTGCCTCCGTCGCAGCACCCCTCTCCTCCAGGAAATTACTCGAGTCCCGCAGGTCGGGGCTAGGCCGGGATTAAATAAAATTGAAGAACTCAATGAAATTGTTTTGGATTTCGCTTCGATCAGTTCGGGTTACTTAGCCATAATTTGTCGCTTAGCTTTAAGTGGATTGCTAATGACGTTTATTTGAAGATCCACGCGGATTGCGGTTGCGGTCCCTATTGTGGAGTTCGATATGGTTCGCTAATTGGTCTGCTAATTAGGGTATTGGCTGACGATTGGATTTGCATTGTTATAGATATCGTAATTAGGTTATTAATCTTGTAATTAGAAACTGCTTATTAAAATTATAAGCCCATACTCGTATTAATCATTTCATGAACAGTTCTGCTATCAAATTTTCTTCAAAAATTCTGTACTACACACTTTAAATTTTAAGCAATGTTTTTTTTTATTATTCATATATTTACACTACTAAGTTATAAAATATTATTTTTATAATAAATTACTAATTAAGCATTCGTGAGTGTATGTTTTCTGAACAAATATGACTTATTCCTAGTATAAGTTGTGTATATCTTAGTACTCTGTATAATATTAAAATAATAATTAAAAAGTCAAAAGTCATTTGTACTATGCACTTTTATTTAATACAGGTACGTACATACTTCCACTACTCTTAATTCCTTTTTTTAGTTGCATCTTTTATCGGAAAAACGTTTCGGTTAAGCAGTTTTCCTTTCTCTCCTTTGAAGAAACTTAATTATCAAAGACAATTACTGCCTAAAGTATCTTCTGCTCATTGTGATAATAAAATGTCAACGATAAAGAGTTTCTTTTTAAAAGGCATTTTAAATTGATAATATCCTACAGGCCCAGTTGCGACGGAAGTATTTGATGGACGTATACCAGTAATACACTCCAATTTCCGTCCTAGGTTTCTTTGGAATCCAGATATACTGGATTAACTTGAATTCTCGATCACTCGTAGTACTAAAACCAGTACTTAAGCCCATTAAATAGACTTTGTTCATAATTAGGTTTGTTTTTCCAGTTTACAATAAAAATACTCTTTGGGGCAAGATATTAATCCACAGCAAGTAGGCCATCATTAAATACATAGTATTGAAATAATGTAAGTATATTATGTATATGTCAAATTAAATTGAAATACCACAATGTCAGCATAGGAACATCATTAACCAATAGTACGTATGTATCTCTCAATGCATTTTTCAAGGTATTTCTGATCTAATATTAATAAATTAACCACTATTTTTCACATGGAAAACAAAATTTAATTAAATTATGTACCATAACCGTATGATTCATGTTTTATTATAACTCAGCTACTATTTCATAACAAGTATATGTGTAATAAAAATAATGCATGGACATTTCTGAGCAAATGCAATAGGGTCAAGTAATTGTATTGTCAAAATGTACCGTATTATACCTCTCAAGGAGCAGGAAATATGCGGTCTTCGCATGACCTGAAAAATTACCCAATTTGGACATATCACAAACGCTATTTTTCTATTTTATGGTAGAATATTATATAAATTATAAAGACGACTCTGATGGTCGAGTGGCAAGTGTGTTAGACTGCCGTGCAGGTATCGCGGGTTCGATTCCCGCTCAGGACAAAATATTTGTGTGATGAACATCGGTGTTTGTCCTAAGTCTGGGTGTATTCTATGTATGTATTTACAAAAAAAAGTATAAGTATATATTATATTAGTATAATAAAAGTATTCTATCCGATATCTGGATCCCATAATACAAGCTTGCTTCATTTGGGGTAGATGGTGTTTTGTGATACGTCCATAAATTAAATAATAATTAAAAAATATGCTAATATACCCAAATTTTATACACCAAACCAATTGTTACCCACATGATCTAATTAGAAATACAAGTAGGTATGTAATAAAATGAAAAATATTTAGTAAAAACTTTTTTATGTCTTTTTATAATAGCTGTATAACAAAATTGGTTTTGCTGATAACAAACACTTTTTACATTGCATGGATTGCTCATCGCGACTCTACAGTTCAAGAGGGAACGAGCGGCGGAACAATAAAACGTGGATTTTTAAGGCTGTTGAGAACAAATTGCGACGGAACGTTCGCAGCCAGGAGACGAGCCCCTACCACGGGAAATCAAACTTCTATTGTCCCCGCCTATTGTTGGTTTCGAACTACGAGAAGAGATACCACTTACGTTTTTCAATTTTGCTGTATCTGTAATTGCATTTCTCGTTTGAATTTGTTTTTGTTCTCTTATATCATATTTTATGCCCGATGCTTTTGTATAAAATAGCGAGCATGCTTGCTCAACGCTAGTCATGTCATTGGGTAAATTTAGATTATAGACTTACCTGTACCTATTTAAATTCTATATAGCGAGGAATAATTCAGTAATGCATCTCTTGGTTCATTGGATAATTTTCTTTCACAGTAGTAGTTCCACATAAAAACCTTCTTGATATTTAGTAACTGTTTTTGTGAAATTTATCTGAGTAATGGGTTAAAAGTATTAAAAGCATATTGGAAATGCATAACATTAACTATAAAAAAGATTAATCAACTCCAGACAGCGAACAGCGAAAAAATTAACACAAACTTATGAAATAAAAAGCCTAAGGTTGTAAACAAAACTCAGTGGTAGAGGCGGGGAGGTTCATCCCTCGCGAAGATTTGTTGGTGAGATTTAATTTGAGATACGGTCACGACCACGCTCCCGTCGCTAACTTTTTTACGTAACTACACCCAGAATTAGCCGCTATTGTGTGCGGATATGATTCGCAGTTCACTTTTGAATCTAAACGAACCGCCGCCGCCGCCAAAATGAAGATCATTGATAGAATACGTTTTTCCTTAAAATATGCAATGTTTTTCTTGGGACATAACAGGTATACCACAGATTTGTTATTTTTAGCAACTGTCATGAAGCCCTCCTTATGTTTTTCGAGTAATTTTTATATATTTTTAAGTGTGATATTCTCTTATGTGTGTAATTATAAATTCATGATTGATATTATGGTATACCTACAATAGTAATAAACCTATCTTAATTATAAGAAGTATGATTGAAAATCCTTCATACAATTGCTTGCATAAAACAATGCTTATAATGTAAGTGCATGTACAGTTTTTTTTCATAAACCATGGGCATCAATTGAAGAAAGCATTTTTACGCCCCACATGCAAAACTAACATTGCAAAATTGGATGCACATCACAGTGCACAGTCAAGAATGTATGTATCATTCATAAGCAGTATCCAGCTTATTCTGCGATTTTCCACACTCGATTTATCGAACAAGAGTCTGGCATAATTTTTCGTAGTACTGCTTGGTAAATATAAACACGATCCGATAGCGCATGCAGAGTGACTACGCAAGACTGGCTTGCAGCAAGCGACGCGACCACTGGCATGTATCATTCATAAGGAGCTCCAACTTATTCCACGAATATTTCACACTCGGTTTATCGAAAGGCTGAGGCGCGTTTAAAGCCTCATAGAGTACGGGCACAGGTGGCTCGAATATCCTCACCAATAGTATAGAGACGTGATCGGAAAACCGAATTGCAATTGGCAACTCGCGACCTCCTCTTCAAATAATGAAATTTGAAATTTATTGTACCGATCGAAGTCTTCCCTGTTCAATTCTTCCAATAAATTAGGACGTAGGTAACTTCGAACGCGGTGAGAATTAACGCGAACTTGGAGAGAATCTGTTTCAGAGCTCGGCTTAACTTGAGAAATGTTTAATATCTATTAGAGGAGTTAAATTTCTACTGGTACTGTTATTTTAGGAGGCAGGTTTATGTAAAAGTATCCTTGTTATTTGTGTGGGTGCGAAAGTAATCCTTTTTTGTTTGGTAGGTTCGTATTCTCAGTGAAGGCATATAATAAATAATATTTTTACAAAAATACATCTATCTCGAGGTTAAGCAAGCCATGGGAACCAGATAACTGATAGAATATTTTTTTACATTATATACAAAACACTCAGACTCAGAACAAACACCGATGTTCATCCCACAAATTACTGCCTGAAGCGGGAATTGATCTCGCGATACTCGGCGTGACAATCCAACGCACTTACCACTCGACCATCTGTGTCATGAGGGTACACATTCCGAGATTGAGGTCCACCGTTTCGACTTAAATAGGTATTACCTCTTATTTTAGTCTCAATTCGGTTCTTTCTGTTTCAATATATTAATTAACATTATCATCATCATCTTCCTGCCCTTATCACAACATGTCTTCTTCTTTAATTCAACTCTATCAGCCGTCATCTCTGTACTAACATCTGCTTTGTTCATAATTATCCTCTTTCACACAGTCCATCCATCTTTTCTTTGGCCTTCCTCTACTCGTATATCTATCTACTTTCATATTTGTTTCAAAATATCAACATGAAATAAAATTCCAACATGCAGTAGGTAGTATTTTTATAAGAATCCATTATTTTCCTTCATGAGAACTGCAATCACTGAGCTGACACTTTGAATAGGACTGCAGCCATGAGCGTAGACAGGGTCGGACTTAAACCATGTCTGAGATATTTGCAAATTGTAGGTACAAATAAAATAAATTGTGTGGGGCGTGGTGCAAAATTTACAAAGTGGGCGGTTAGTTCGAGTGTCGGTACTCTCTTTCGCACATACTGAGTTTATCCGAATGGCTTCTTGGTTTTTTAAGCTTTATTAAAAAAAAGCTTCTCTAATTAATAAGATTGTAGTAAGAATAACAAAGGTTTCTGACATATTACTGGGGCGTTTGTTACCTTAATAAATCAATGCTCCTAATAGGTACCTAGCTAAAAAGTGATAAGTTTAACCCTCAGTCCAGTTAACCCACGCTAGCCGAAAGTAGGCTTAGTTTTGACCATAGAGTACTCTTTATATACGGTAATAGAGGTGTAACTCTGGTCATTTTAGAGGCATAGGACAGTGGCGCCACAACAATCCAGTTTCGGGAGACGGAGTTACAAAACTAGCTATACATACCTATACCTTAGCTACTAGTGCGTACGTACGTATATGTCGCACTATACTGTAGATATGTATAGCATACCTAACCTACCTTTATTCATAGGGTTCGAAGTAAGAGTTAGCACCTATATTTGTGGCTGAAGAAAACAAGAAATATTATCATTCAATCATTTATTTGGTTTTATTTCCAATATATGTAGGTACATACAGGTATGTTGCAAAACTTAACTAGACATACTAACATAAAAGTATTAATTATTATTAATTAAAAAAAAATATTAAAATTAAGTAGGTAGTTTCCAAGAAATATGCAGATAAAAAAATGTAACTTGATTCAGAGAATTATAACATTGCAATAATGTTTATAGGCTTTGTTTTTAGTGACAGTCAACGCGCTGGCCAAACCACTGAACCTAAACACTTAATTTGGACACAAACTATGGATTTTGCAATGTAGGTAGGTATTCTACTGGTGGTACCATGGGAGATTTTGAATTATCTATGGTACTACCAGGCACGTTGAATGTACACTGAGTATGCATTATTTTATATTATTTATATTATTTTTTATTATGTAAATACCTAGTAGGGTGGAAGAATAGATCTATGGGGTGTTAGCTCATAGTTGCGGTTTGCGTTTGATAGGAGCACAGCATCAGCAGTTACACCACTTGTAGGTCTCTGTGGATCTAACGACCTAACCACTTCAGTTTGGGTCTCGGACAGACCTAAAAAAAAATCACACTTATATTATATTAGCGAAAGTTTGTGAGGATGGATGGATTTATTAGTCAATCACTTAAAACTTATAAATACATTGGGTTAAAATTTGGTTCAGAATGGACATTAACCACTTTTATGCTATGCAAAACTAGAAATAATAGGAAATAATGTTGACTACCCATTGTGCAGTGTAGCATATTGCTTGTGACAATACATTCCGCACAAAATGCTATACCCCACAATGTGTACTTTAAATATGAATTGACTTTGCTTGATAAAATGTGATGGTTCCTAAAGCAAAAATAATTAAAAACATTTATGTACCTTCTGAAGTTGTATAATGCTCTTCTGATGCTAGATTCAAATTATCCAATTGCCTAAATAGCCTTCTTTCAGAGTATCTATTAAGAGACATTGGGTCCGAAACAAAAATACTTACAATTGTTTATTTGTGAAATATTGTTGCTTGATATAAAATATTTAACATAGTATCTATGCCTAAACCTAGCTTTACGGGTTAAGCTTAGACTTGATTCCCAATTCTATGAAACACAATACAAACCTTTCATCTAAGCTAACTGCATAAGTATGAAATACATTTTTATTCACACACCTGGTAAATTTAGTGTAGGTACAGCAATATTGCTGAGTCTGTCATTACGACAGCAGAACTTTTCTTCAAAGTGTGCATTGCAGACAGCGGTGTTTGTAAATGTCATCATTGGTTAAACAGATAAGATCTCATCCAATAGAACCCATGTCTTGAAGAGTTCCATATACTTTGTAGGACTAGGAAAATAATGAAGAGTCCTTTTCATATCTGTTATAAAAAATGCATTGTAGGTATATAGATACTCTGTATGTTTTTCCTGGTGGTGGTGTGCAATAGTGAGTTATATTCATGGGAAACTATCTTAAGGGAACCCCCTCTAGTGAATTATTCTAGGTGAATTACACACCTTCTAAATGAATTACTGGTGTATGTAACCATGGCTGGTTGTATAACTATGTAGTATTATAGTAGGTGTGTCAATAGGTTATCCAACTTATGAGAGCAGTTCATTAATATCATAGGAAATACTTACCATCAATAAACACGCAGCCAGGAACCCAACACTTTTTGCTGGAAAGCGATGTAATTCTTGCTGAAAACAACTTCAATAACTACGAATCCATATTTCAGGAATAAATAACACACAAACCACGAGTCTTTATCTCAGTTCACAAAAAACTAAGAGGAGGAGGAGGATGTAGCCATCTACTCAACAGAATGTGATTTAACATTGGAAATTGGAAACTAACTTCTTCCAATCCAAGACAAAATCCCGTAACCGCAACCAACACCACCAGTAAAGGAAGACATTTTGAAAAAAATTGCAACTATTGCCAGCTAAAAATAATTATGAGAATTTATTAATAAAATTAATATGATTTTATTTTAATATTAAAACTTATTGGTTCATCCTAAAATTTTAATTCAACAACTTTTTATATATAATAATTTTTTTCAATTTTTTTGTGTTTGCATATACCGCCATCTATAAATCAGAGGAGGAAGTAGTAGATTATAAGTATGATTAGTTAAAAAGTCACTTAATCTTGAAGAATTATATTACTTTTTACAGCATTCTAATTTGGTAGACTTACAATAGAACCTATACCCTGCGTAATGTTCTAAGATACACAGCCCTGGTTTTGACCCTACGCAGGTACGTACTTGTACATCCTAGCTACGCCCACGTCGTAAACATTTCTATTTTTAATCTAGAATCGTACTTACAGTGTCGCGTCCAGTACTCTCTTTCATTCAGTGGGGCGGTATAATAACATCTCTGCTATAAAATAATGTTTCTTTAGTTTGCTGTAGAATAAAATGCATTGTATTATGTAACAAAGTGTCATTTCTGTAAACGTAATATCTATTTGTTACAATATTCAATGATAATTTTACAAATGAGGCGTTTATTGTGTGCCATTCATTTTATATTAGCCAAACAAGCTTATTATAAAATCAATATCATTAGTATCCAAAACTAGTTTTTGTTATTTGCATATTAGTTTTTTACTATTTTATTTTATATGACAACTAAACCTCTGTGTAATTTTACTTTATTTCACACCTCTTTTACTCAATTTCCGCTAAAAATTCTGTCCCGTTCGATCCCATTTATCAAAATATATAATCTTTTAAGAGGAAACATTAAACACTTTTAGGAGGTGCTTGGAAATTGACAATATTTTATGACTCACCGATACGTTCGGGTGTTAAAAGCTTTTTTACTCTGTAATAAGCTTAATGTTAGCAACTAATTTGAAGTTATGAAACAAATTGTATGAAGTTGCCCCTAACTAACCAGTCCAAGATATTGTACCTCGGTGTTGAACCGTTGTTGATATATAACATTCATTCATATAGAATTTCTATATATTTCAACAGAATTTCAAAGTTTTAAGTATTTATCTATTTAATATACTTGTTAAAAAAAGTCAGCAAATAAAAAAATATCATCTATCCAAAATTACCTTTAAAAAATGTAAATTATTATGTTTTTATTTATTGATAGGAATAAATTGAGAGTTACTAAACTATAATAAGTATAAGGAAGGAGTATAAGGCCCATCTATAGAACGTTACGGGCTTATAATAATTATTTTACATAATGTAAAGAATACCAACACAGTGGACCCTGTAACATTTAGAGACAAATATTCATTATTATCTATGTATCCAGCTCTCCTCGAAATTTTACTTTGCAGCTGGCTTCATGCAAAGCTCACAGCAGCATCACTCGCAGCAGTAGTGTAGTACCATTATTCGGAATTAATAATGATAGCGATTGTAGCTTCAACACCGCAACTCTCTAGCTGGTAATAAACGTTATGAGAAATATTTTCACATCGTTGGTTGGAGTTAAAATGAAAGTAACTATGCCCAGCAGAGCAATTCAGCCAACTGATAATGCTGAATATTTGGACAAGTTGCACGTTCATAAATTGCATAAGTCCGTTATAACAATTCACGTGAGCTACGGTATTCACACTAAGCTTCAATTTATTATTTTACTAATATCATAAGAAATATGTAGTAAAAAGTTTGGTAATGAACTCTTAACGACCTCGAAAAAAATATCATGACAATTATTTTTAAACAATTTTGTCAGTTTTCATTTTTTACACGGAAAATAAGCTTCTACGAGTATTTGTAAAACGCAACATTTCCAGTTTGTGACTTTTTAAATGTTTGCAGAATAAGCGGAATAAATAGATGTTTCATACACCTAATCTCGTGAGAGCCTCTTCTAAATTCTCTACGTTTTACGGGTTTTAGCCCTCCCAATTAGACAATATCTTTTATTTTCATAAAGATTTTAATATTTAGATCACAAAACAGAAGCAATTTCTGTCACAATGAACACTCCATGTAATGTTATTGGATTCGAAGAAAAGAATAATAAATTTTGATTACTTTCTCACGTCCGCAATCGTGATTCGATTTCACAATTTTTCATCGCACCCCTTGGGAAAATGATGATTAAAATGGAAAACGTTATTATTTTCAATCAAGGTATTTTCCACGGTTCGAGATCCAATCTTTACTTAAATCAGGGGTACTTATCGACCACTTTTATATATCCCTCGCTCTTGATAAATATAGATTTAAAATATTGGTTATTTTTATGCAAAATGCTTTTGTGTGAAGGCTTAGAAACATAGCTTTGGAATCATTATTTTTTAATAAACATAATGACGAAAATGAGCTACGGTGTCATGGATAAAATACATAAAATGGGTGTTTTTGACATTGAAAACATGATTTTTTGAGCCAGCCTAGCCGAGTGTTTCGAACTCTGCTTGACTTACAATTTTGATTAAAGAAGCCGGTTGCACAACTTTTCTCGCATTATTTTCGCACTAGAATAAAATATTATAGAGCAGTTTGCTGCAATTCAATTTAATCATTTATTAGCCAAAATGTTACATTGCATAACTCTGGTAAGTCAAAATTTTAGTACTGCTCGACATCTATCTCTATCAAATCACTCCAAACCTTAATCAAACGTAAATAACTTACTAAAACAAGATCGAATAGGTACATTTCATAAAGAAAATAAATGTTACCATAAAATACTGTTTTCTGGTCAGAAACAAAGGCAATTCCCAATGCCATTTGGAAGTCCAATCTTGTACGTTCAACTCGTGTACATGGAACAAATTTTCTCTGCCTGTTGTTTACTAGTTACCAAGTAATAAAAAAGTTAGTTTGATAGCAGATTAGGAACTACGGGAGAGTTTGGACTGTGGCTTACGTGACTGAATAAATCACCCCCTTGACTGCCGTTTTCAAGTTCGCTTTATGGCGAAAAGTAGGTGTGAAATATTGTTGTAATAGTATTTTCAGGTTTTCTGATTGTTTCTTATTTTGAAACTTAATTTTTTTTTTATAAATTGAATTGGGAGTGGTATTTATCTATAGTAGGAAGGAGGCTTCAATCTTTCTGCTACCAGTATTTAGATTTTAGAAACAGTGAAGACTACTCTCACGAGATAATGCTAATATTTTAAATAACAACATAGAAGTAGAAAATATCCGACTAGGTACATCAACATACCAAATTATTAAAAAGTAAATTAACATACAAAATAATTAAGTACTAAAAAGTATCTACAAAAGATTAAAATATGAATCTGTCGAAACAAAGTTCAACGGATTCTTATCGGTTTTTTTTTTGTTTATATTGAATTGAAGATGCTCGATCAAGTTCCTCGTCATAAATTTCATCGGCGTTTTATTCGTTCAACTGTGAAGAAATAGGTAATTGGGTTTTTTTTCTGCTATCTACGGTTCTCAAAGTATGCAGTTTAATTTCATAGAATTAAACTGCATACTTTGTATTGTAAACAGAAAAGATGTTTAAAATAAGTTTATATAAATTACCTAACCTACATCGTCGCGTTAGTTCAACGTATGATTATACAGCCCATCAAATATTATGTATTATGTTAAAGAACTTAAGTTACTAGTTACTTTATGTATATTTAGTTTTCTCATGTAAGTGAATATTTGTATTCTTTATGAGAAATAAACTTTCTTAACCAGAGAATTTTCATAGACTGAAACTGAAAATACGTTTATTTTAATAGGAAAGTAGATGCGTGTATTAAAGTTTGTTCTAATTACCATTCGTAATCCTCAATTTCCTTTGAACTTAAAATTAGCTTCTCGAATTTTACAGCGAGAGGTGTAGAATATTAAAATAAAGGGCAAAATCGTAGAAAACTGTAAACTGAACAAACAAATTGGAATACTTTGGTAATACACTCCAAAAGGTAAACGAAAGTAGAATATTCATACGGAAACTTCTTTCATTAGTCATTCCGAGCGGGAATATCACAATGCTCTTTTTAATGAGTTGCCCTGGATGTTTGAGCTCGCATAATATAAATGTGTGTAATAATAAATTGTTAACATTATTATCATCAACGTTATTTCAATTACACTACTATAGGCTCTACCAAAGTGCTCTTCGGCTCTCCTCTTCATATTTTATTTTCGTCCAGTAATTTAATAAAACACTGCTTTTCAATACAAACTTTAATTTAGTTTGAAACTTAATGGTGCTAAATTACATTTCCAAATAACATTTATAAGTTTAATGATAAATGCGAAAGTTTGTAAGGTAAGTATGGATGGGTAACAGATGGCTGGGTAAATGGCTGAAATTCACATGGGTAATATGATCTGAAAATGTACATAATATGCTACTTTTTATCTCAATACCACGCGGGAAAACTGCTGTTTTGTACATAATAATACAATTTGGCTATAGCCATGACCTTTGCCAGATTATCTCTTCACCCCAGCTAAATGAGTTCTTAGTAGGTACGAGTATTGTCTCAAAGTATACACTTACAAGTGACGCGAGGACTGAGACGAATTTTTTGTAGAAACTGCGCTTTTCGCCATCCGCAAGATTAGATTCAAGAGGATAAATCTCTCCTTCCCCCCACTTGTGTCACCCATTTTGTGTGAAGGCTTTATTCAGGATTATTTATACAGAACATTTTGTTTACCAACTTGACGGGCTGAATAACACTATGAGTGGCCATTAATGAAAATAGAAGTCACTAAAACTCATTAAAGGCTATATATATACATATATAAGCCTTATTAAGTATGTAAAGAAATACTTATTATATATTAATATACTCGTACATATATTACCTTCGGCATATAAAATAACAGCGAGCATTGTAAACGGATGACGCCGTTTGTAAAATGCCGAAAATTTGCCTGCCACATTATAATACATATACTTACACATAATTTCTGGCTATTGCACAGTGCGATCTAGCCCTAAACTAAGCTGAGCTTAACAACTGATAAAATGTTTGTAACTATAGGCAATACTTTTCCAGTAATACATAGGTAAATAGAATACTATAACTTACCATACTAGAGACAAATAAATCATTCATTCATTAATTCATTCATTCATATATTAAAAATTAACATGGTATATTTATGTACCTATCCTATCATCTTTTACAGAAAACAAAGATAAAAATAAATTCAAGTCGATCTCTACAATATCAAAATGATTAGCCGATAGTTGGAAGTCGCATGTTTGCGATCAGGTAAGGCGGATAAACACAAATTACATTTAGACCGCACGTTGGTAAGAAAAGAGCAATTCCTGATGTACCATGAAGTTAGATTGGAAAACTTTTCAGTGCAGTAACGTGCTATTGCTTTGCTGTTCCACTACAATACTCATGTTACAAGATTTTCGAGTTATATTAAATTAGGTACTTGTTAAACATTAACGCGATTCTCCGAACCAGAACTAGTGCACTTCGCAAATGTGATTTGGTCACCGATTTTACGACTATACGCAGGCACATACTAAATTATTTTATGAACTATGAAACATTTTCCCAGTTTCACACTAACGCTCGGCACTGAAATAAACAAACTTTGGAAGTAATTTTGACCAAAAAGTTGATTAATGGTTAAATAATGACCAACACGGTTTTGGCCACCCTTTTACAGCTCACTGCCTACTCTTTGAAATGATTCTTGTGATTTACGATTGGTAGATGTTGTATTGCGTGTTTCTTTTAGCATTTTGTAGAAATACCTAAATAACCTAACGTCAGTCAGTTCAACCTGCAAATTTTTCTTATTAGTTTTTATGAAGTTAATACCTTCAATGCCTATGAAATGGAAAACTTCAACCATCGTACCAGATGTAGATAATATTATTAAGTTGTTCAAAATTTTCCGTAGGTAATATCGCCTCTAGACGTTTCTCGTAAACAGAGGCTTTGTTGCTGCAATTTCCACGATACCACATTTCTGCGAGATTAAATTCGTAATACGGCTTCCGTTTGGCTCGGCTCGTATTCACTGCGCCTACTATGGGTATTTGCGTAGGCTTTGTCAGAAATCGACTCGCCCAAACTACTCGTAATACCCCTAGTGTAAGCAGTTCGCTTTTCCTGAATTCGTATGAGACGCTCTACTATTCAATTCCTTTTTTCACATATTTTTTTTTTAAACTAAATTCATTTTGATAGATTTAATTATTATTAATTCGTTTATTCTCAGAAAAAATATCCATAGGTTCTACACGTAAAATTCTCTATAAGCATACGTTTTCAAATCTACGCTTATATGGTGAATATGAATAAAATTGAACAATAACTGTACGAAATACACACTCATATAGCGGATGTTAACTGATATTAATTTACCTTTTTGCGGTTTTCAAAAGCACCACTCATATTAATTTTCTTTTTGTGTGATATTTACGTTAGCACGTTTTACTAATTGATATTAATAGTGGTACGTAACATAGTAGGGGTTTTCAGGGAAAATGGGATCTTTTTCAGAATGGCTTATTTGTCAATGTCAGGCCAACAGTGACGCCTGCGTCTGTTTCTGATAGCCTCGTTGTTTCGTTTTATCGGTTAGGCGAGTTTCTTTTCGCGACATACACATGTTAGATAATATTAATAATGATATCTTAGATCAAAGGAATTATTTTTCCATTCACAAATGGGATGGTCTTTTCTGATATCATATTTCGTGTAGACTTTTGTTCTTTCTACTTTGTATCTTATCCGTCAGATTGAAAGATTTTGTATGGCCTTTTTCTACAATAAATTTTCCTTTTCTGGTATGAAAAGAATCACAAGATCTTATTAGATATAACATATTCTTATTACGTTCTTTTGAGCCCGCAATACGAAGAAGGAATCTGAAATTGAAATCGGAACCATTTTTAAAGCATGCATACCTACATCTTTTCTCGCTCTGCTTCTACTCGCCAACGCAACGATAATAGGTACCTGGTACAATTCCTATTAGAATTCCTCAGGTAGTGAGTATGCCGGTGAAGCCATTGTGGCCGATATTGAGACGTTGGCTCTCGATACTATAAAGTAAGTGCTCTCTACATGAAAATTTCAGCATAGACCCCACTAGAAGCACCTATCGGTTAGATTGAACTGCACTGCGATAACAGTAAACTCAGAATTCAATACCTATACAAAACATACTCTCAGACTTTAAGTACCTACTTATTTAAAATTGTCATAACAGATAGGAACAGCGGATAGGTAGGTAAAATTTAACAAGTTTTCCCAAATATTAGACATGACGGTAAGGAGGTTGAATAGCAAACTTTGTAATTCCTGAAAAACATGCCGCATTTTTTTGTGCCCAATCTAATTCCCGGCAAAACATTCCGGCTGTATGTCCGCGCGCGCGCGTCAACTATTTGTCATTTTATTAGTCGCGGGCCGCAATATTCCGCAAAATAACTCTGTAGCCGGTGAGATTGCTTCCCGGTTTACTGCCGCCGCCGGAGACTGGGAGCGCAGAAAAAGTTGTAAATTTGCCACCGAATCGCACTTTTATACAACCCAACTGACCTCATGCGCCTTTACCGCCGTCTAATCCGGACCCACCGGAATTGAACACCTGGTTATGGATCCGCAGACAGTTTTAATAAGGTTCTGACTGACTGAAATAGCTTCTGAAGTACAATTACCTACTTTATTTATACTTGTACCTGCATAACATATTTATATAATTGTATTCTTACATTTCTTACTTTATTTAGAAAAAGCATGATATCTGGAGGCACGGTACTGCCTCCGAAGCCGAAACGAGCAGCACGGCCGTAACCACCTTTTCTCGAAGCAACTGGAGGCACTTTTCAGCCTCTTAATTCGTATTATAGCAGTATTTAATTAAGCTTAATAGGTAAGAAATAAGTTAATAAATAAAGCCTTAGAGAGTCGTTAAAATTATAATTTACATGGTTGTCAGGCAATCATCTTGTATGACCGGATAAGTCATAATTTGAACAGTCATTAATATTTTTCTTGAGTAATAAAACTCGCGCAACAAATTATTATCCCTGCCTTGCCCATTAGCAAATTGTGTAATTTTCCTTTTTCAACTTTCAGTTCGCTACGGACCAAATTACTTCGCCCTCGCAACCCGCCATTTAGGGAGGACTGATGAAAATAGACATAATAATTACACGAATCAAATTATTCATGGGATTAGTAGGTATTAAGAACTGAAGACAGGACAAAATTACTTCAATTACCTACCTACCAGTACAATATCAGATAGAACCTTTGTGTATTATATTGTGATATTCGTGTATCATAGAAATTTGGCTTTATGAGTAACAGGACTCGTTTAATCAGTTTGTTAAATTGTTGGTCTCTACAATATGTTCTTAAATTTTTTGTATTTGCATTTGATTAAAGCACTCTGCTCGTTTCTAGGGGAAGGTAGAGCTAGTTACGCCTCAGCTTCGTTATAGTAACATTTTTGTTGGTCCCGTGCCAATCTCATCACAGCGCAAGTCACATTGCATATCTGAATCCCTTTTTATTAAGGTACCTATACTTATTTTATCCTTCATGTAACTGCATATTTGCATACGCTGAAATAAAAAAACTGATATCTCTCACTTTAAATAGCTATACCTCCCCCATCCCAACTTGATCCTATAATTATTTCTAAAAAAAGTAAAATTTCATTTTAATTTATTTATTTGTATTAAATTATTTTTTATTTAATTTGATTTATATATTTATTTTATTGAAGTTTCTTCGATTTAATTTAATTTATTTTACTATATAATTTTGTATTCTCGATATAAGAAAATGACAAACCAATGTGCAATTCTGAAATAAACTTTTATTATTATTATGTTCTCTTCGTATATATATTTTAAGGGTCTTTTTTTAATTAGTATTATTGCCATTTTATGCCAATCAAAACTACATCTGTCGCCACGGTTGTTCACTCACGGCTAACTAGGCTGCGCGATGAAAAACTAGGATTGGTAATTTCAGTTGGAGCTTTTGGTAAAAATGTGAGCGCCATCAGGTGCCGTAATCGCCGCGGCCGGCTGTGGCTGCATTATGAATTTGTACTCTTTTGTCCGCAGTTTTTAATTCTACCGGTAAAATGTATTGTTCGTGGAACAAAAGTCTCTAGTGTCATTGTTGTTGGCCAAAGTTCATTTAAATTCTGTGCCCGTGAGAGCGAACAGTAGCAAATATGAATTCCTTTACTTCTATTGTCAAACTGCTTTTGGTCGTTTTGGTATAATACCTCTGAAAGCCACATTGTTATAACCATGGCTCGGTAAATATTTTCAGTAAAGAGAGTTATTTCTGGACTGTAATATAGTGTTTTCTGTTTGTTTTGAAACCGTACTTTCTAACAAAAGCAAAGCACCCTGTATTGAGTAACTTTACAATTAATATGAATAGGAATTGAGACTAATAGATATTTATGTACCTATTCGTAAATACATTTTAAAAGCTTTGAAAAAATTATCTATTTTATACGCTACTAAACTATAAGCCACGTATTTGCAATCATCAAGCTGAACTGAAGTTTCAATAGCTGGCGGAGGAGAGAAGTGACCGCTATGCTCTGGCGCCGTTCCAAGGCTGTCCGTTTTCATCACGTTTTACACGCCTCGCAACAAGTTATGGACCACTCTTTGGAACGATTTCTATGATAATATTTCAATGGATTATAGATAGGTTTTTTTTTTTTTACTATTTATAGGCTTGCGTTTGACCACCATCATACCTGATGGTAAGTGAAGATGTGGTCGACGATGTAGCACGCTTACCTATATAATCCTATTCACTCTTGCCTTGAAGATACCCAAATTATAGTGATCGGGAAACACTGACGCCGGCAGAACGGAAGGTTCCTAAATCCAAAATCTATGGGTATAAATTAAATACCTACTACGATTGAGCTTAGCACTTCTATGAACAATAAGTTGACCTACAAATCGTTGATTGCCGTGAATTACAATTTAAATTTAGGATAATTAGTGCAATCGATAAACATATACTGAGAACAAAATTAATTATGTTGTTACATAGGACACAGAGTACTAAGATATACACAACTTTGGAGGAAGGTATATATATTAATTATTGATTAGACACTGCTGGTTACCAAAAACTATTGTGTTACCAAAGCACCGGTTTTAATTTTTCGAATTTTCGAACACTAAGTTTCGTGTTTAAAAACATGTTTCCCAATCCTCCGAAAAAAACATTTAATTGGCTCCCAAAAATGTTTCGTAATAAGAACAAGATGGAATAGCGAGGAATGTCCGCAAAACGATTGGTTTTGTCGACAGACGAGCCGACGACAGCCTCTTATCAGATGAAACATGCTATTTGTCTCGAGGAAAATACGAAAGTCAGCCAAATGCCTTGGCTCGGACAGCTCAAAGCGGCCAAACTGTTTAGGAATACGAGATGCCTCCACTCGATCTGAACATAAATGCAAGCCAAGAGCCACTTAACGTAAACATAGCTTGTATAGAGATCGACCCGTTTTATATAAGCGTCTGTAGAAGGGCCAAATGCAAAATGGTATTCGAAAATTGCCTATTCCATACCAACTTACCTTCTACAAGGTTTTAGTTACATTATTATTGGATCGTATTTTCGTTCATAACTATATATTTTCAGCAGAGGTACTTAATTAGACTATTTTAATAAAAGCTCTGCCAGTTAGGTACGGGTCTGTTTTTGTACCTGTATTATGGAGTAGGTACTTGGGATTATGGCAGCGGGTGAGACGAGACGCTCCTTTGAAGTCGCTCTCTTGACATCTCCAGCGCCGTGTTCACTTAAAAGTTGTTCTGTTGATGCCCCGATGCTCACTCTGTTTATTCTCAAGAAAACTCTTTTTAAAATACCAAAATAAACAAGAGCTACACGCAAAAACCATACCTACTATTTCTCAGATGGAGACAGTGATATGTGAAGCAGACACTACGATGAATGATCTCGCCAAGTGATTGCAACAACTTTTTGCGATATCTCAAGCTGAGACGAACTTCTTATGTGCATAGCGTATTAAAGATAGAGCTCATATGCCACATATATGTATGTAGTTATTATCTGTGTTTTCCCAGTCGCGTTACTTCGTAGAGAATAGACTCTTATCTCAAAGGCTACGGCTTGTTTATCGTCCAACTCCCATTTATGACTTCGTTATATTCCTATTCTGACGACATAAAAACGTCGTCTATCAGAGTAACTCCGGGCTTTTATCTTTGTTAGTACATTGATAAGGGAAAAATAATGAGAATACTTATGCGGATCGATCTGATTAGCTTGTTGTGGACAAACAAAGCTTCTCAATTACGCCAGTAACTACGCATGTGATTGGTTTATATAAATGGTTATTACGGTCTGAATTTGTTCTTGCTTCTTTGTATGTCATGCGCCATAAAATCTGGCTTCCTCTGTTTCCAATGTTTCCATTTACATATTTCGGTATGATTCACGGCCCAGTTTATAGTCGACAGATGAAACTCCGGATAATTTTCGCATGAAATATTTCCTACGGCGATATATCAAGCAGAGGGGTAGTAACTGAGTCCTATAGATAAGAGTAGCTTTCTTTATTGATTGGTCCACCTTACCAATGACTTAAGTTTGGATAAATAGATGCTAAAAAACTAAATGTACGTATTAGTTTTTGTCATACTTTTTTATAAGTTTTGGTATGTCATGGTTGCCTTCCTGCCTACCTGCTTACATATCATACTTTCCGGCTAAAGCATTAGCATAAGCAACTGATAAGCTGTTTTTGGTGCCACGAGAGCAAAGCTACCAGCAAAAAAAACCAAATAAGAACAAATCTAACGTATCTTGCCCACCTAGTGAGTAAATAGGTATCAAGAGAGACATTTTTTCATGCCTGAGAAGCCTCAACCTGTTTTCGCCACGGACAATATGGGCATAGTACCAGTCTTATTATATTTTATGAAGCTCACTGGCATGCCTCAGGTCCCCGTAATGTTCAACACTCGGTGGAAATGTCCCCGGATCTTATTACCACCTTCCTACATAAATGGCTCTTGTTGATATTTACGCAGGCACGCGGGTTACATGGGTAACCTCTTACCTTACAACATATTATATTAATATACCTACTCAGGATTTAAGCAAAGCAGGTAGCAGTGACGCGAAAATCTTTTGAATCCCGAATTATAAAAAATAATAGATTTACATACCAATAGATCGATACCTAGCCAAACCTAACGCTCTATCATAGACTCTAGATAATAATCTCTAATAATTATTACTTTGACCTTGAATTTGATTACTAGGAACAAATTGCAACCTTTTAAAGTCACTTTCGTACACCTAGTGAAGTTTGTGGAAGCGTGAAAACTCTTTTTAAAAACTAAAATTAAAATTAAAATCAAATAAAAGAAAAGTTTGATTAAACGACTGCTCAGAAGCTCATGTCAATCTTTAATGAATAAAAATACAATGATATTTATGCGCTAAGGTTCTTATCCAATTCTACGAACTATGCCCAGCCGCCCGGCTGCATGTTATCGCGCTGACGTTGCGTCTAGCCTACTCACACCATCACAGTAGTGGTCCTATGTTGCGTGGGCGCTGTGCTTGGAGCCGTATGAGGCGCACACATAACTCCTCCCTCACCAGATGAGAAATTATCCGAAGATTGTGGATTCGGATGATTTCGCATGAAAGACAATATTTTACCTTTAGCTTTATAACATAAGTAACCTAAAACAATCAGAAATACAAAAACATATAAAAGTAGAGTTGCTAAACTAACACTGTTGATTTTCACTGCACCATATTTTTCCAGATTTTCACTTTCACTTTCATAACTTTTTATTTTCAGATTGTACGCAAGATGTTTCAGGTCATCTAATTTCACGTTCTTCATGTCTAATGTGGAGCTGGGAAGTCTTTCCGGAACTTTCAGAATAGGTAAACTAGGAACTGGGGCCAGTTTGTGGGTAATGGTGCTTCCGTATGATCTATGGTGTTGAAGATGGATGTTCTGTAGGAAAATCTCGCAGTTTTCTTTAATACGCACCACGTAAGAGCCGCTTATGGATTGATGATCAACATCGCTACCACATCTCTCCGTCAGAATGATGTTATGTCTAACGTAAACGATCCATTCGTTGTCCATAATGTGCTGGACTTTGATGTCTTCAATGTCAACTGGAAAAGCTACGCAGATTGAAAGGTTCTTATGGAATTTCATAAGCTGCTCCATGCAGGTCTCCTTGGAATAAACGACGATGTCGTCCTCGGTACAGATATACTGGTTATCACCGATCTGTTCGCAGGAATGCGCTGCAGGTAGGTATTTCAGCCCTTTCACCAAGAGGAAAGGATACTTAGGAATAATTGCCATTGTTTTATTTAATGATTGATTGAAAACAGGAAACGCAAAGTTTTTATAATAATTATAAACGTTTTTATCAATTAAAGGTATCTCTAGAATAAATGTTATCTGGTTTCCTTTCATGTATGCCTTAACAGCTATAGTTCTTTCTATTTTAATCAAATTATGAGAAGTAGCTTCAAACATTAGATTTTCTGTCTTATTAATATCTTGTAAAATTGATAATAATTCCGTGGAGTTTACAATGGATTGGTGAAGAACAGAAACTCTACTAAACGCTAATGCTGTCTCGATTTCACTTAGTATAGTGTATATAGAACGAAAATTGTTACCAAAAACATTGAACATCACAAGGACATGGGTAGAGTAAATATTATGTACTTCTTTAGTTATTATTCCTTTAACCAAGTCTTCTATTACTTTTAGTCTTTGATCCAAAACTACAGTGTTAGCGTGTATTGTTTCTGTACTGTTTATAAAGTTATCCAACATTTCCGATATAATTGTGATTTTCTTATCTGTTATTACGTGTTTTTCTTCCATTTGCGAAATGAGAGCATCGTAGTGATTAGCATCTTCAAAATCTAAATTTCCTGTTAATAGCTTTATCATTGAACCGAGAGGATTAATAAGTCCTCTTTTAATCCTAGATGCGGGAAGTAGTTGCTTTAATTTGCCAATGGTCTCATTTTTCAAATGTTCTGTCTGTACTTTTAATGCTAAAAACTCTATTGAACATACATCCACTAGTTTACTAAATTCTTTGTATTTCCTCATATTATGTTCTAATGCTATAGTTACCCCACTTAAATCTAATACCTTAATTACGGTCCATCTATCAGTTTGATAAAATGCCTGTCCCATCTTCACCGGGAGAATTCCCGGGTTCCCTTCAATCTTTTGAATTTGAAGGCCCTGGCTCAGGGCTACTACCGTCATAACGATCAGGCCGCACCTGTGGAGGGCGTTTCAAATTTTTAATAGGAACATTAGTTTTCCTTTGTCCTATTAAAACTGGTAAAACGTTTCGTTCTAATTTTCCTCCTACTACTACTTTCTGATACCTCGGTTTATCTTTACTTTTTCTAGTATTTACGTCTTTTGCAAATTGTTCTTGGCCTTCTTCAAACTCAAAAGCTATCTCACCGCCTCGCTTTTCCTTAACTTTTTCTTTTCTCTTTAACATTTCACTCGCTAATTGTTGGTAAATGAACTTAGTGCGCCTTGCGTGGTCTTTTAGAAGCTGTTGCATGTATGCTCTTTCGAAATTTACATCGAACATGTTGTTTGCATCTGTATGTCCGAAACAAACCTCGAAAGGTGTAAAACCTGTGGCGGAATGTATGGTATTATTGTAAGCCATAATAGAATAGGTCATTACAGATGCCGCGTCTGTGCACTTTTGCTCGTATTTTGCCAAACGGTATATTTCTATTATAGTAGAGTGGAAGCGTTCTACTATTCCACTACTATTAGGGTTATTGGGCGTTCCAATGTGCAATTCAATTTTATAGAATGATGTTAATTCTCTAAATAGCTCATTATTGAACTCTGACCCTGGGTCACTACTAATCTTTTTGGGGATTCCGTAGAAGGAGAAGTATTTAATTATTGCTCTTACTACTTCAGCTGTGGATCTGTTATTAATTTCCAATGCCTGTGCCAATTTACTGAAAGCATCTACTACTGTAAGATAATATTTTCCTTCAATACTAAAAAGGTCAATGAAAATTTCCTGAAAAGGCGCATCTTGAGTTTGGGTGAGTTGTATGGCTGGTTTTATGGGCTTCCTATCATATTTCATCTTGCGACATGACTCACATCCATTTAAAACTGCTGAAACTATCTCTTGCATGTTATTCCAATAATAGTTCCTCTTTATTCTTATCATAGTTTCCTTGATGCCACGGTGGCACGTCTTTCCCTCATGAACTTTCAAAACTACTGCCCTCTGTTCTTCTTCGTCTTCTACGTATATCACCCTGTTTTTACATTCGAAAAAGTTTACTGTTCCCTTTTTAAATAAGCCTGTAATTACCCTTGAAAAGTCTTTTCTATGTTCGGGATATTCAAAATAGATGAAGTATTTAACTTTGGGTCTAATGTATTCTTTTAAAAACTTTTTTATGTGATCTAAGTTATTAGCGGGCAGGGTTACTTCCAGAACTTTCTGTTTGTCTCGCTTTATGTTATTGACATACATCTCGTTTTTAAACCATTTGAACACTAGAATTTGATTGGGTTTAGTGTCTATGGCTTCGTCTAGGATCGGTATACCTTCAGATTCTTCGTTTATAACTGAATGTATAGTACCTATGCTGCTACTACTCTCTGATCTTACAGGATAATGTTGTTCTTCTGATTTAAGAGATTCGTGTTCTAAAACTATGGTTGATGCGTCAGATGGGACCGAAATGATGTCGTCATCGCGTGTTGGGGATGTAGTTTGATTCTCACTTGATTGCGAGGGGAATGTTTTTAATATTATCTTTCCCGGTTTCGAAAGCCTTGTAATTTCGTCAGTGACGGAATCCAAGTGATCTCGCAACTTCTGATCTCTTTCGTCTAAATTTACTTCCATAGATTCCATAGAATCGTCACTTGAGGTTAAAGCGTTGATTTTAATCCGCGAGAGAGCATCGGCGTTGGTATTTTGTTTGCCGTTTTTATATATAACCTCAAAGTCAAACTCTTGGAGTCGTAAACGCCATCTCGTCAATTTACTGCCGGGTTCAGTCAAAGAATATAACCACGCTAATGGGCGGTGGTCCGTGAAAATTTGGAATTTCCGCCCATATAAATATGGTCGGAAATGTTTTATTGCCCAGACTATGGCCAAAAGTTCACGCTCGATCGTACTGTATCTACTCTCTGTATCGCTCAGTGCTCTACTGGCGTAAGCCACTGGCTTGTCACTGCCGATTGTACCTTGAGAAAGTACCGCTCCTACGGCAACCGCGGAAGCATCAGTCGTCAAGATAAATGGTTTGTCAAAATCAGGATATTGTAATAGAGGTGCACTAGTTAGAAGTTCCTTGCACCTTTCAAACGAGTCAATAAATGTCTTATCTATCACAACGTTATTTCGTTTCTTTAAGCAATTTGTCATTGGTTGAGTTATCTTAGAGAAGTCCTTGATAAATCGTCGATAGTATCCTACTAGCCCTAGGAAGCTTTTGATCTCTGTCTTTGTTCGTGGTAAGGGATAGTTCAGTACTGTCTGGATCTTGTCGTCATTGGGTTTGAGCCCGTTTTCAGTTATCGTGTGTCCTAAATACATAACCTCTTTTCTAAGGAAGTCCGACTTGTCCAACTGTACTTTTAGGTTGGTCTGTCTAAGTCTATCGAAGACTGTTTTAAGTTTTTGCAGATGTTCTTGGAGGCTACTTGAGAAGATTATTATATCATCCAGATAGACAAGGCAGTGAATGCCTTGCAGGCCTCTGAGGATGTTATCCATTGCTCTCTGGAAGGTCGCGGGGGCCGTTTTAAGCCCAAATGGCATGCGCAAAAACTCGAAATGTCCAAATTCTGTGCTGAAGGCAGTTTTTTGTCGGTCCCTCTCTTCAATTTCTATTTGATGGTAGCCAGAGGCTAAGTCTAGCGTCGTGAAGTATGTGCTCTTTCCTAGTTTGTCAAATAAGTCTGTTATTATCGGTAACGGGTATTTATCGTCAACTGTTATTTCGTTAAGTCGTCTATAGTCAATAACCATCCGGTGCTTTACTTCACCTGATGCGTCCATTTTCTTAGGAACGAGATGGACCGGGGCACTCCATGGAGAGAAAGACTCTTGGATCACATTGTTGTTTAATAACTTTTCTACTTGTTCCTTAATCTCTGCTTTTTGTGCGGGGTGCTGCCTATACTGTTTGACATAGATGGGATCTTCATTCTTAGTTCTTATCGAATGTTTTACTTGATTGGTGAAAGATAAAGGAATCTGTTCACAGTAAAATATGTCTTTGTAATTCCTGCAAAGGTCATAAATAGCCTTTCGTTCTTCCGCATTCATGTGATCTAGCCTTAGTTTTCCTAAATTTTCTTCAAGGATTCTATCAGTCTCTACATTCTGAATATCTGACATGCAGTTTACCTCACATTCGTTGTTTACATACGGTTTTAGTTTAAACGGACTTGTTATCGTTATAAACACGCCATCATCTAGCGTATTTTGAATCACCGTTGTCGCGTATCCTCTTTCACACTTAACTATCGCACTTGGCATTCTTACACCCTTTCCAAACTCCTTGTATTCTAATATTCCTTCACCTTCGTAAATATCGGTCGGCAACTTTACTCGATTTTCAGAGCGTGGTGTCAAATGAACCACGTATTCTGATTTGCTATGAACTATAGGTATAATAGTGGTGCTCGTTAGCAAAACGTTTCTTTTAAGATCTATAATCGCACCTATCTGTCTTAATAAGTCATCACCTATTACGCCATCGTATCGTGAATCTACATCGTATAGGTAGAATTTGTGCCGGGCGTCGCTTTTGAATGTGGGTAATAGAGGTATCTCTATAACTTCTCCGTGTGAACTGGAGGCATGTGTACTTACTACCGTAAATGGTTCGGGTCGTATTTCGTTGTTAAAATACTCATACGCCTTTTTAGGGCTCATAAACGATCTCATACTTCCTGTGTCAATCATAAACCTAGCGCTAATCTCTGGGATCCTGATGTAGGGTAGCTTTAGGTTAGGGTCACAGTTTAACTCTATCATTTCACACTGTGGCTGTCCATACGCATGTGAAAATTTTCCATCTCACTAACCTCTGCTGCTTTGTCTGTTTCTTCCTGTCCTGTCATTTCTTGTACTTCGTAGCCTGATTCTGTCTCTACCGGTCCCTGACCTACCATAGCGTAATCTAAGGACGGCTCTCCATAATAGCCGTAGTCATAACAATTGGGGTCGTACATGCCCTCATCGAATCCTAGCTCATTTAATTTGAATCCCCGTTGAGTGTTAAGAGGAGGTGCCGTTCTCATAGAGACGTCAGTTGAGCGATTTTGGTTGCCCTGTTGAGGTGGAAGTATAGCAGGACGGTACCCAAACTGAGGGTTGTTAAATCCCTGGGGACGCATCCCGAATTGTTGAGGTCGCATTCCATAACTTGGCTGAAGGCCGAATGATGGTCTGTAACCGAATTGTGGACGAAACCCTGTTGGTTGCTGAGGGCGCTGCATAAAGTTCTGAGAAGTAGCTCTAGGAGCGAAAGCTGGGTTCATATTCTGTCCCGGGATCCCGAACTTGAAGTTAGGGGGCGTCATTTGTCTAAACCCGAATACCGTGGGTTGCACAGTGTTTCCAAATTTCATTTGGGGTGTTTCGTTAGTGGTCGGTTTGAACGATGAACTGTTCATTTTATTACGGGCCGTGTACTGCTCGTGGAAGTTCACTTCCTCCAAGACAACACTTAAGGCCGCCTCTAAACTAGTCGGAGCCTTTAATCTCACTATCCGTACCATGTTCTCCGGGAGATTATACATGAAAACATTTAGAGCCGTGTTATTGTATATTGTAATTTTGCTTTTCTTAAGAGTGGCGTCTGTCAGTTGGTTGACTTTTGATATAAGGACTGACCTTACTGATTGAATCCTATTGCAAAAATTTAGATAAGTTTCTCCAGATTTTATTTTTAAGTTTTCTAGCTCGATGGCAATGCACTCCTCATTGCGGGGATCTCCGAAATGCTGTTCTAATAGATCCTTGAACTCCGCCCATGTAGAAATGTCATCGCGTTCGCTGATGAGTGCTGCGGCATCATCAACGAGCCTGCTTGTGATAGAATGCATCACATATTGATCTTGGATATTATTTCCCTTATATTTCTTTATAATATATTCACATTTCCTAAGGAAGAGATTAAGCTGTCGCTTATCCCCACCAAAACATGGAATAAGTTTTAACATTTCGTTTGGGATCAGGTTGATAACCTGTTCCGTTTGTCCCTGCATTGGTTCCGTCATTTTAACGGTTATTTATTTCCTACCCTATACACTAACTATGTCCTAGTCTATTAAGATTTAATTATAAGTTTACTTAAGGCTTTCAATTTAATACTACAATTACGCCACAGATTTCATGTATCGCAACTGATAACCTAATTACGCACAGATTTAATGATACGTAATGTACTTATAACTTAAACGTTCATAATTTTATAACACGTACACAATAAAACACACAATATAAAACTAATGCAATAAACACAGAAGTTAATGTGAAAATTGGCTCTAATTTTAACTCTATTCTTAATATACTATGGTGACACAGATTTTAATGTGAAAACCAGATAACAGATAAAAAGAGAGAATTTTAATCTCTTTTCTACCAAAACAAGGCAATTTTCAATTCGGCAAAAGGATAAGGAAGATGAAAAAGGCTTACTCACCAACCCGCCAACGCCATCGCTCCAGTTTCACACTATTTATTTGGTTCGTTCGGATTCCGATGAAAACGGTGGAAAACCCGCCGTGGAAATGGTGGAAATCCGCCCCGGCTGCGCCAGTGAAGTTTGTGGAAGCGTGAAAACTCTTTTTAAAAACTAAAATTAAAATTAAAATCAAATAAAAGAAAAGTTTGATTAAACGACTGCTCAGAAGCTCATGTCAATCTTTAATGAATAAAAATACAATGTTATTTATGCGCTAAGGTTCTTATCCAATTCTACGAACTATGCCCAGCCGCCCGGCTGCATGTTATCGCGCTGACGTTGCGTCTAGCCTACTCACACCATCACAGTAGTGGTCCTATGTTGCGTGGGCGCTGTGCTTGGAGCCGTATGAGGCGCACACATAACTACCTACATTACAACAGATTATAATAATCAATGTTTATAATCAATGAAGAATTTGTAGTTGCAAGCAATAGATTATATTTATTTTTAAGTTTATATATTATTTATAATTTTAGATAGGTTAAATCTCATTTTTATAGCTAGTTCATTATTTTATTATGTTTTAGCATTTAGTTAGTCCTTAGTTGTGTAAATAAAATTATTTATTTATTATTTATTACAAATAGATGATTTTCATGCTCAATATTTGTGAATGTAAGTTCCACGAGACATTGTGTTTTTGATTATCGGTACTCGTATTGATTCCTGAGTTCAGAATGAGGTGAAAGCAATTTCGAATATGTGTAACGAAAACTCAGTAACAGTAGCTAATGCATGTGAATATGGAGAAAGTTTCCGAAGAGCCGTTCTCAGCGCAATCTCAAATTAAATCTGCGCCGGCGGGTCTCCGCCAAGCTTGCTTATAAAATATGTACACAATGGTCTTTTTCGGCACTTTTATTGGGTAACAAGCACAAAGCACCACCATTTTAAAAACAAACCCGAGTATTCAAATGAGAACTTAAATTGTGAAACGCTTCACACTTTGCAGGAAACAACTGTTGAACTTTTAATAAAGTTTCCACGTGGGATTGCGGAGACTAATTTAGCGGGCTGGCGATTTAGACTGGAGACAGAACTAATAAATAACAAGACTCCTGCAGTCTAAAAACTATTTATTTTACATCTCTTGTTTTTCCGTTAATTAGGTCCTTGGCCTTTCTTTGCAAACTGTTTTTCATCATCAATATATCTAAAAGGCTTGGATCTGACTGACTGACTGACTGACACACAACATACAGACCAAACCGCTGAACGTAGAGACTTGAAATTAGTTTTTTTTATATTCACAATGCAAACAAAGTTGCGGGTATCGTTTAGCTAGTATAACATTACATTCCGTGACACATATGGGATGAACATGAGTTAAGGATGCTTGAACTAGAATTCTTTACCTCAGGTACATAATACGTTACGTGTCACAAACTAAACATATGGAGCATTTAGTAGATTAATTGCTGAAACCACGTAATTTTATGGTCCTGTCTCCTAGTCTTAACGGAGCATAATGAATGGTTGGGTGAACCAACGACTAGCCGATTTGATCGGATGCCACGGATTTACGTAATTGGAGTATTATGTACGTGCAACATTGCAAACTCAATGACGTCTCGCATAAACGGGATACGGAATGAAGTGGTCGTTAAGGCTGCCACTGTAATTACTAACTTAATTAAATGCTATGTTGATAGGTGCATATGCATACCTTGGTATACCGTAATAGCAATACCTAGCCAAGAGCAGCGTAAGGTATAGAAGAAGACTGATATTTTTTCGTAAAAACCAGTATTTGAACATAAGTCGATACTATAACTTTATGATATAATCAAAAATGTATATATAAATATCAAAATGTCGAATAGAAACCGAAATTTTCTTAGAATTCTCAATCAAATCATAAATTCAGAGTATTTTCTGGGCTGTCACTGTAACGGGCCGTGGCACTCCCGAACCGTTACTTATTCTTACGTTAAAGGTTTTTCCATGTTATAGAATAAAACAAAGAATATAAACATACAAATTTATTCGTTAACAAAGTCAGGTATCCCACCTTATTTATTGCACAGAGCACTGCACTCTTTTAAGAGTATTTTGTATCAACACGGAATTGATATTATGAAATGTCGAGGTATAAATTTATTTACAAATGAAAAACTATCCTCATGACAGTAATGAAATGGCATCTCTTAAATCTGCAACTGCAATAATTACAGTAGCATTTTTCGTTTATAGATTCAAGAGCTAATAGTTATTAAACTACTTTGTGGTAATAGTGAAGAACATTATGAGTTTTTTTTTAAAGCAACTGTTGAAGTAAATTTGTTTTTCATTTTTACGTCTAGACTAAATTCCGCATCATAAATCTAAATTTAAATTGCGACGACTAGTCACTCTTATATACTAAGCATTACAAAACACATTATATACACAAAACACTTTACACAATGCAATCTATTCAGCATATTTGGTTTCTTTTTTATTTGTCTTTGAAATCTGAATATTTTGTGAATTTTTTCAGTCTTAACCGAGGTGTTTAATATTTTATTTTCTGAATAGATTAGAACGGATTTTATGACTACTTCGTAGTTTTATTTCTTGAGGTTGTCAGGTATATAATTGTCCGTACCGGGGACGCCTGTACCACCAGAATCACCCAACCACGGATACCTGAAAGAAAAAAAACACTATTACAATTTATCAATTAATATAATTAATACATTAATATAATTAATACATTAATGTAATTAATACATTAATATAATTATTACATTAATATAATTACTACATTAATATAAAATTTCATCTCTTCTCGATTTTAAAGGATTTTTTATGCTATAGTCATCTTAATTTTGATTAAAAAAAAACATTTTCATCACGCGAGGCTGTAAATCTAATTCTGTATAGTTCTGATTCGGTAGATTCTGTATTATTATATTATATTCTATATATAATAATCTGTAAAGAATGAAAAAAAAAATAATTACATTTATACAAACAACGATATCAGAGGCTTTGTACTTAAATAAAAAAGTATTTTACCTTTGAAAAACATATAGGTACATATTCACGCCTCTAGCGTAAAATAATCAGAATACGATTAATTTAAAGATAATACGACAACGCTTCTTTTTATTTTACATTTAAATATTATGTACCGAAACCATCACATAGCGGGTTGGTCCAACTAAGTAAATTACCAACACTGACGACTAAGTAGCTAATAAGTAGTACGTTAACTCCTTCAGCTAAGCCATTCAAGGTATGTACAGTCAGCTGCAAAGACATGTATACACTCCCAAGCTTTCACATTTATACTACTCAAAATTTTACAAGGAAAAGTGCACGCAAAAATTTTCATTCAAAAAAAAAGTCATCTTACTTGTCAGAATTTTTTGTCTGAAGAAGAATGTCTTTGTAAAATTAAGTATAATATGTATGAATGTGGTAATGAAGGTTTTACATAATTAATGTAAAACCTTGGGAGTGTATACTATACATGTCTGTGCAGCTGACTGTACATACTTTGTAGCTTCGCACAGCTGAAACGACTTACTGTTTGGGGCATTCACTGCAAGTCTCCATATATCTCGTGTCGGTGAAGTTGTTATCTGGATGTTTGAAAGGCACTGCACACTTATTGGGGATGTTGCAGGGTGCAGTCGGAAAGTCTTTGTTATCGCACCTCCAAGCTTCATAGTTTGTCAACGATTTGGCAGGCTTAGGGTCGGTCATCCATGTTAGGGCCTGTGTTACTGTTACGAACCATACATCTTTTCTATAAACAACAAGAAAAACTTTTTTTAAGTAACGTATTCACACCATACGACACAAAAAATCCTTGTTGGCCGAGTGGGAGGTGCCTCGACTTTCGATCCGAAGGTCGTGAGTTCGAACCCGGTCGTACACCAATGGATTTTTTCTATTCAAGAAGATCTATGTGTGCATTTAAAACACGTGCTTAACGGTGAAGGATAACATCTTGAGGAAACCGGCATGTCATAGAACCTAAAGTTCGAAAAACATGTGTCAAGTCCACGAAAGAAGATCTTTCACCACACTGGCTCAAAAGAACAAGTGACACGATAGGAAGAGAAGACCATAAGACTTGTATGACTTTGTATTGTGTCTAAACCTTCTTATTCTTATTCTGGAGGGGAGGTACAAAGGCCTGCACTGGCCTCCCATTTGATTGTAGGGTACATTGTGCATTTCCCCCTGGGTTAACAATCCTACCCCAGCTACCCCGACTCCTCAAGTATCAGAGAAGGGTCTTGGGTTGATGGCAACACTGCTCATTGCTCAAGTAATTGGCTGGAAGACACAGTCGCTATGACTGAGTCAATCAGTTTTCGTAGACCTGACTCGATTCTTCTGTAATTTTACTGTGGAACACAACTTGCTCGACTGTTTCTTGTCTGAACCTTCATTGTCATGAAAAATCTTTGGTATGTTAGGTCCCGCAGTAATCAAAAAATATTATTAAATATTAAATAATTAATTTATTTATTTATTAAGACATCAAGGTCCATAAGTGTTAGTAATACATACTCATTAAAGCGTCGATGATACTTTTTTACACGCTACAAACCAGCGTTTATGCTTGTAGCGTGTAAAGTCGCCCAGTGTCATCGGCATTTTTACAATCTGCTAGTTGTCAACTAGCAGATTGTAAAAACGAAACGTTCCTTCCCGAAAGCTAACACACTCACACACGCTAGCTTTTAAAAACGCTAACATTTAGCTTGTAAAAAAGCCGTGTGTCATCGAACTATAATGCCTACTTGCACCAAACTTTGAAAGTCCCTAAGCAATTACTTTACTCACTTGGGAGTTCTTAACAGTCCAGATTCTGACCGTTAAGAACTGCCAAGCGAGTAAAGTAATTGCTTAAGATCTTTGAAAGTTTGGTGCAAGTAGGTATAAGTGTAGAGAACGTAACAGTAGAGCAAAGCAAGAGCCCATTATTCTCAATTTCGGTAGTCCTTAGTCTCGACTACCGTGAGACGAATATTTGTTTACTATATAATGAGTGTCTACGTTGCTGATCATTTTCTTTTGTAAGCGTGCGTATTTGAAGTTGAAATCATACAATGCCAAATGTATAGAACCAAAGAAATTGAGATTCTGAAAATGTTCAACAACTTTAGTCGCTTACCGTACTTCAACCGGAATAAGTATTTGTACAAACAAAGATGTTCGGAGCTGGCTTAAAGTTAAAAGATTTTTTTAAGATGAGAGTTGACTTTTCTGTTTTGAGTTCTTGAAACCGCTTTCAGTTCAAGCTCAAATAAATAGCTTAAATAGGATCCTAGCATAGATGAATAACGGTGTTGTTCGTATATAACACCAAGATTGATAGTATCAAATCAGTATGGAGTCGTAAAACAGGGCATAAAAATTTTAGACACCTCGTTAACAAAAATTATTTATCTCTAATTTCAGCTAAGATTCTTTTACGATAGAGTTTTATTAACAATGGCAAAGGCTAATAATTTTAACTTACTTTCTGTAACACTTTATTTCTATTTTAAGAAATTTTGCCTCTGACTAAAATGTGGGACCATCATTTTTTGGCACGTTTTAAATGTAGCTACATTATGATTTAATACTTTTAATAACATTTAAATTTACATTTTAATACTTCTATGGATCCTAGTCATTGCTTCCTACTATATAAGATATTTAAAAATACTAAATTGTCCCGCAGCCTTACCACGCTATATTGAGATCAAGCCTTTTCTATCCACCTCATAAACCATACCCATACCAATTTTCAGTTTGATCGGTTTAGTACTATTGGCGGGATTAAGCAACCAACATTCACCTATCCATCCATTCTTACAAACTTTTGCCTTAAAATAGTGGGCAAGGATGCAAAGTGGGACCATTGTACCTAGGTAAAAACTTAACTTCTCGAAACGGTGGGAGCTCACAGTCTGGAAGCCCACTTAAAAAAGTTTCGGTAGCCTCGCTTGAGTTCCTTGATTCGGGACCAGTTGGTGTGAATGCCATAATGCGCGGTATTCAGTTTTAAAGCAGCTGTAGAACTTTTCTCAACATAATATGGGTATTTTCCTCCCTGCGGTAAACTGGTTTTATTATCAATTTCATATATTTTTACTTATTTTACAATACTAAGTAAAAGTAAGGTAATTAAATTATTTAACAATTGTTTTTTTAATAATTCAAGCCAATATACGTAAATATTTTCAAACTTACCTTTAAATGTAATGAATACATTTTATATTATAACTGTTTGAAAGGACTGAATCAGTAACGGACAAGTATAGATAGATTCATCCACCTATCTGTGGTTGCCCAGCAGTTAGAAACCGTAAGCTGATTTAGTACTATTGGCGGGATTAAGCAACCAACATTCACCTATCCATCCATTCTTACAAACTTTTGCCTTAAAATAGTGGGCAAGGATGCAAAGTGGGACCATTGTACCTAGGTAAAAACTTAACTTCTCGAAACGGTGGGAGCTCACAGTCTGGAAGCCCACTTAAAAAAGTTTCGGTAGCCTCGCTTGAGTTCCTTGATTCGGGACCAGTTGGTGTGAATGCCATAATGCGCGGTATTCAGTTTTAAAGCAGCTGTAGAACTTTTCTCAACATAATATGGGTATTTTCCTCCCTGCGGTAAACTGGTTTTATTATCAATTTCATATATTTTTACTTATTTTACAATACTAAGTAAAAGTAAGGTAATTAAATTATTTAACAATTGTTTTTTTAATAATTCAAGCCAATATACGTAAATATTTTCAAACTTACCTTTAAATGTAATGAATACATTTTATATTATAACTGTTTGAAAGGACTGAATCAGTAACGGACAAGTATAGATAGATTCATCCACCTATCTGTGGTTGCCCAGCAGTTAGAAACCGTAAGCTGACTTTTTCAACCGATTTCAAAAAAGGAGGAGAATTTCAATTCGATTGAATGTTTTTTTTTTATATTGTTACCTTAGAACTTTATTGTTTAACAACCGATTTTTTTTGTTGAGAGACACAGATTTTCAGACTTTTTTTAAAAATTAGTTCAATAGTTTAGGTTTTAATTCAAAATAACTGAAAAAAAGTCGTTGAAGTGAACAAAATTGCGTATATTGCTTCCCAGTGACTTTTCAGTGGTGCCTACGGTCACTAGACCCGTCCGATTGAAGTCGGTCGTTGTATATTTTTTAAACCTTGATTATTGTTACCAGTGTAAGTATTATGCGTTTATACAACTCTGCCAAATTAACATGACACCTGGCTCGAATGACGTTTATGCAAAGTACATAGAAAACTTTGAACAATTTTGAAGGCTTTGAAACTTTTATTCGCAAACCGCGTTAAGGGGAATCCTCAAATCCGAATTCCATACAAAATGTTACGGACAAATACTCAAAAGTACGCCGTATTATAGTAATTTCTTCACACTATTCGTTTCGTCCATGTTTTTTGATTTCGTCAACAAAAAAAGTAAAAGGTTTCATACTTTAATTTAGATTTGTGATGAGTGATGATACCACTTCGCAATAATAGGAAGTAAAAACATGGAGAGCGGGAGAGCATCGAGTTCCGATCCAGGTGTCATGTTAATTCGTCCAAGTTATGGATAAACTTACTCTCCGCTAGCCCACTTGAGGAACTTGTGCAGGCCTCGCTCAAGCTCTTTGATTTGGAACCAGTTGGTGTGGAACGGCATCATATAAGGTGCGCGGTTCTGCTCGTAGTAGCGCGCGAAATCTTCCTGCAGCCACTCAAAGACCTGCAGACAAATTGATGCACATAAATAATAATATAAAAATATTTTATTTTGGACTACTAAAGATCCACATATCACATAACATTTCAATATTAAATTACATAAAATCAAACTAAATTAAATTAAACTAAGTCAAATTGATATAAATAAATTAAATGGAATAACATTGAATTACATTGTATTGATCGAACGTTCAGTTCAATACAATTGTACTGAACTGAACTGAATTGAGGAGTTTAATTTAATTTACTTTAATTAAAATTTAAATTAAATAAGGAATAAATATATAAGAAGGATTTAAGTGCGAACGTTGGTGAATATGGATGTTGTTCAATCACGCTGAAATACTAGACGGATATGGTCGCTAAGCATATACAGCATTACCATTTTCCACATCAATTGGTATCATCAGCCTATTTTAGTTCACCTGCTGGACGCCTGGTACCAAAACCAAAATTAGATTGAAATCAAATACGAGGTACAGTCAGCTGCACATACTTGATACAATCCCAAGCTTTCACATTTATAATTACTCTTAATTTTGCAAAGAGACTGTTCGGTTAGGTTAGTATATACACAGATAATATAATAGTATACTAGTAGTATTAGTAAATACGTGAAGATGTTCTGGTCATGAACAGGCGTGATCTCTTACCGTCAGGAGAGCGCTTAGCTCGTCTCGTGACATGTTTACATTAAAAAAGAGAAAAAATATGTATGTATGTCACTTGTACTGTAGACACTACAATCCTTGCATGTGTTAAAGTTTATATACTTTTATAAATAGGTAAGTGGGTATTTTAAGTCGTTGATTGATGATATTTCATTTTATGGCCAAGTTGTGGTGTCATGGTTACACAGAAATCAAATTGAGGCAATTTATTATTGTGAAATGAAAACACATCAAAATGCCGAACATTTTAATTAAAGCATTGCTACCATCCAGTCACGTTGATATATAACAAGCAAGAATTTTCGTTTATCGAGATAGTGTGTTTTTCGTATAAAATAATCATCCAGATTTGAGAACTAATGGTTCCCAATTATTGGAAAAGTCATCAGAATGATAGACATGACGGAAATGGGTTTTCATTTTTCGTAATCCTCAAATAGGCATTTAGTGCTTTCAGCTGAAATGAAAACGTTAAACTGACAAGAGCCTGCGGCGTGGGCATAGCTTTAAAATTCTCTTTTAAACCGAAAATATAGTTATCGGGCGAAATAAAATTAAAATTGGATGTAAAATAATACGCTTCCAATGTTCGCCATATGCGGATATGAAATTATTTTCCGAGTTAGCGTCCGACCTAGCGCCCTACTTGGAAACTGTGCAGTTTCCTATTTAATAAAACCGGATTACCGATACAATGGAATCTCGTATAGAGCCCGCAGTTTTAAACCGAAGCAAGGCATTGATTTTGCAAGACCTTTTTGAAATACGTTTCTAGCTATCTGAAAGCAATATCGGGTTATATTATTTGAACAAAAATGGTCTTTCGAGGCGGAGCTAAATAAATAAATAATTATTTTGGACATCTAACACAACGCCATCTAGCCTCAAACTAGCATAGCTTGTACTATGGGAACCAGATAAACTGATGAAACTGATACTTAAATACTTTTTTTTTTGTATAATACATACACGGAATAAATAGAAAACACCCAGACTCAGGAAAAACGTCGATGTTCGTCACACAAATGTTTGTCCCGAAGCGGGAATCGAACCCGCGACACTCGGCGTAGCAGTCCAACGCACAAACTTGCCACTTGACTATCCGTGTCGTCAAATTTAAAAAAGTTCAAGCTATTTTGACTTGTAACGTACAGTTTTTTATCTATGTATTTAATATTATGAATGCAGCAACGTACTTTCCTAATTGTAATAGATCACGCCTGCCCATGACCAAAACGGGACAGGACAGGACTTTGATTCACAAAGATCGGCTCAACACTGTTATAGGTTATCATAACAATGCACTCGTTCACTTTGAGACATTTTGATGATCAGCCTCGAAAGCCCAGTGATTTATCTAGCTCATTGAGTTTTAGATCCAACTCAATGATCTAGCTACACTTTTGTTTATAATACGAGAGTAATACAATATCAGTATTAATATTTCGTATCTTTTCATTAATTGTGCAAACATATGATACAATATAATTTGGCTTGCAAATAGGCTGCAAATGGTTATATGTATGTGCGTCACATCTTTCAGATTTCAGTTATTGGGGGGAAAATGATAACTCTTTGAGCTGGAAAGACTTACCTCGTTTGAATCATGGTTGTGCAAGACACATTGGTCTAAGTAAGGGCAGTGCCCGCCTTCGTATGTCTCTACATAGTGCGCGTTGAAGGGAACCTCCCAAAGACCTGTGAACAATAGGGATAGGTACATTAATTAACTGCTGATGAAACTTTGTTGTAATTATAGATAATATTGGATATCTCTTGGATATTTGCATTCAAAAAGTTATTTATAGTTCGGTCACAAAATTAATATACTCCGAGGGACTATATTTTACTTTCTGTGCTATAAACAACGAACACCAAACCCAACACATTGTTTTTCCGTCAAAGTACGGCTTTATTTGACACAGAACATTATTGGTATGGCAATATCGTTATTTATAAATTCTTTGTTGCTCGGTTCTTACACGTGTTCATCCTACGCCGCCCTAAAACACGTGTAACGTAGCTTATTTCTAAAGTATTTTTTCAGTGTTTTGTACTCTACAATAACCTCAACAAATAGAGATAGTACCTTGAACATCTCAAAAACATTCCAGATGCGCATATTCGTCGGACTTTTAGTGGATTCCTAACTTGAAGCAAAACTTTTAAGTGGAAATTTCGATGCTGCAGTGCCGATTAGTCTCCCGCCATCTTTGGTTTAATTGTACTCCTCCATATTTCGGAATGAATAAACCCTCAAGATTTCCTACATATTGAGTTTTCGATTCGATTTTGTTAAAATGGATAATATTTTTGAGAGGTTCTTCACTTAAGAACATTTTTATGTGTGCTTTTGACCTTCTTCAAAGGGTCTTTCTCCGTCTTCCGTCTTTATTGTTTTCATCATGGAGAAATTAACCTACGTGTATTTGTTTTGTATTTTATCGAATTTATTAGAACTTTTTATTGTTGATTACACAGAGATTTTAACGTATGAAGACAATAATTAAATGGGTCACCACGAACTTGTACATCGAAATACACGGCTTATTTCAAACATAATGTTTCTTTTGTCTCTTTTGTCGTTGTATAATTTCGCAGCCATAACTTAGCTCATTTTGAGGCAAATGGACAATGCTTGTTGTTTCGCTAACACCAAAATTGATTGATGCGTTAACGGGTGCAATGCATAACCATTTGAAGGTATTATAGAGCTTATTCCCAGGGAGTAAGGTCGAGATTGCTTGTGAAAGATTTATGCGTCTGATGAGCCGTGGTGGAGCGAACACGCATCAGTCAATCTCACTGGACACGTATTATGCACTTTGAAATGTTTAGTTCATTATCAGGCATTTTGTGTTACAGTCAAGCTTTTATTATTATTTTTTTATTGTAAAAAATATGTAGGTATTTACTAGCTTATTTCTTTATAATTAGCTTTTCATTCCATTTAAAGTAACTAGCAAAAATCTGACGAGGTTTGATGCTGTTTTTTTTGTTAAAAAAAAATGTTTAGCTATTTTAATTTATTTTTTCATAGGACTGTATTCTATTTTAACACAATATAATCTTGTTCCAAAGTAACTTTATTACCTATTGACTTTTCATTTTTGATGGTAAAGCTACAGGAAAGTAATTAACAAGAAATTAGGCTTGTGAGCTCATGTAACAAACAGTGTAGGTACCTACCTACTAAGCTCAGCCCAATATGTACAAATAACAATTAGTTGCTTATTGCTTATAAGTAGGTACTTGTAGCGACCCTCCGTAGCAAATATCTCTGCTCACTAATTGCATTGTCTCTTGCTTGGTTTTCATATTTCAAATTTATAGCGAAACTAAACAACCTATTTACTCGTAGGTACTTATGAGACGTGTAGCGTTGCACTCTTTGCACTATTATATTTAAAATTAAATGTATCTATAGAATTTGAAAACCGTTATTTTGTTTTATTATTATTATAGCATGACACATTACACTAATATTAGATATGCGATAATTTGTAGGGATGGATGTATGAATGTTTGTTACCCAAAACTACTAAATTGGGCTGAAATCTGATGTAGACATGCAGACTGTCGTCGTCAGCCGCAAAGCAGTAATCAAATCAAATCAAATCAAATCAAATCAATTTATTTATCAAATGATTAGGTAATACAAATAATACACTAATTAATAGTACATTTAGCGCTATTGGTTGTACACATGTAGGATACCATTACAGTAGGCAGGTGACGGTGAGGCCCAAACTAAGCTGAGAGCTTGTATCTTGGGCTTCTGAGTGCTTTTACAAGAAGGTGAAGTAATATGTGAGTATTACTATGTTCCGGATTGAACGGCACTGTAGCTAGTGATGTTACTGGGCTTTCGAGACCGACCATCAAAATGACTCAAAGTGGACAAGTGATATTAGCATTATTGCACCGGCCTACATGAATCAAATTCCCGTATAGTTTTGTTCCAGTCATGAGCAGGAGAGCGCATAGCTTACATGCCACTTGTTAATAAATACTTATAAACACTTACCCGGGAAAGATTTGGTCGGGCATGTTCCTGATTTACACTCATGCGCAATCTTATAATCCAGGGTGTAAGGCCAGACCGGGATTGGCAGAGGAGGCACGCCCACCGAACTGTCGTAGATGTAGCCGAAATCTTCCAACACCTATAACAATGGTTCATTTATCATCATCATCAGTTTGTTGAGGAGACTTCAAGTGACATTCGTAGACATTTTAAACATGCCTCTTAGCATGTCGTAAATAAAAATGCTGTTGCGGAAATCCGCTTCGTCTCGTACGCACAACAAATCGTTTCTTCATTTTGATACTCTTATCAGTGTCACTAGATATTTTGATTTAGCCATGATTTAATTAGGTCAAGGATTATTCTTCTTAGGTTAACAATAATTTTGTTTGATACTAATATATGGTGTCATATACAATATGTCATCACATCAGATATGTTTAACAATTCGATTTTTTCACATAAAATAATATTCAATATTTTTATATCTTTTACTAAAAACATACCTATCTCTACCATCGTATATACCTACTGATACCTACCCGGACCCTGACAAGTTGTACACCCTCATTACTAAATTCCAGGAAAATATATAAGTTGAAGTGCACTAGATCTCTGAATTTAGTTTCAAACTGCAGTATTACGATTTTCCTGAAAAGATTAAGAGAAAGTAACAACATGGTAGAGATGATATCTTGCTTCGAAATATTGCAATTTGCAACTGAGCGCTTCTGTGCTTTGAAGTTGTAGTGTACATCTACAAAGTTAAACCTACGTCGTTGGTGAGAAGAGCTTTAGGATGTCTAATAATTTTGACACCAGATATAGCCTCGAAGTCTTCGATCGTACGTTCATCTTACATATATCATAAAGGCAAAAGTTTCATTACGATGCATGGATTGGTCAATCAGAAATTCGGTGTATAATATGGTTATAGTATATAATGAGCTGGAAAAGAAATAGGCTACTTTTTAATACGATATTACACGGCTAAAGCCGCGGGCATCAGCGATAAAATACATTGTAGTACAAAATATTTTAATATTTCATAAGTTTGTATGATAAAACATCTAAAATAAGTAGAATGTAACAATTACCTACGCGTAAAACCCTACATCACAAATTGCGGGAGTGAAATCCTAAATTAAAGGTTCATTTTTTTCATATATACTGTCAGCTGCACAAACATACACTCCCAAGCTTTCACATGTATATTATACGCTTAATTTTGCAAAGACATTCTTCTTCTGACAAGTAAGATTAACTGCATTAATTTGAAAATGCTTGCGTGCTCTTTTCTTTGCAAAATTAAGAGTAATATAAGTGTGAAAGCTTGGGAGTGTATTCATGTCTGTGCAGCTGACTGTACATACGTAGACCTGTGTAAAAAGTGCCTCCAAAGAGCTTCTATACTATGTATCTAGAGAGCTAACACGCCATTTTGTTTTATTTAAGGATTAAGAATTCTGAACCAAAAATTATAAAATGAATTATAAAATGTATGACTTGGAAATAAAGTTCTTTTTTAATTAAATCTAAATATAAGGATTTTAATGCTTGATAGAGACCCCCTCGTTAAGGAGTGTGTCTCGTTCACACAGTTGCCAGCATACAATTAAAATTAACATGGCCATAGTTTTTGAAATAAGTGGGACAATTTTCGAAATTAGACGATTTGCTCCAAATGTTATTCAGATTCATTTGAAAGGTTTAGTACAGTCGCTGTCATGTAGGTTAAGTACCTAACTGCCGAGAAAAATAATTACTGTTCGAAAGAAACAGTATTAAAACCATTGAATCAGATATACCTTACTAGAATGCGACGCACCGCCCTCTTTTATGTTGATATTTTAATGCACCTATGTATAATATCATTTTAAAACAATAATGCAAAGTAACGTATGTATATAACATTGATAGCTTATTGAGCAGATTGAATTTTCCCTTGGTTGCTTGTTTATGTCTCAATGAAAATCAAAAATTATGGTCGCCCTACAGAACGAGACACACTCCTTACTGGTTCTAGCTCTTTCGGCTCGCAGTTTTCGTGTGAGTCGGCATTCTAGATACATAGTATACAAGTTCTTTGAGTGCCTCCGATACGCGACACACATAAATGAGTGACATGACATCCACCCACGTGACTTTGCTTTCTAAAAAGCATTTAGAAATGTTGCAAAGCTTTGATTTACAGTACGAGTAATTACGGCTGAAATGATTTCATGAAAGTTTCAAGTCAAACGCAAACGTTGTCAAGAGCAAACGATATTTTTTTAAGATGTAAGTACCAATTGCTTCTTTTATATTCAGCCAAATTATTAATTATTAATTTTGGAGTTATTTTTTGAATAAAAGGTTGCATTTTTGTATGGTTCGGTAGTTGAACACATAATATTAATTTTGAACAGACATTGTATATAATATAAATATGTATATAAAATGTATGTACCTTGGAACTTGGAATTGCAAATTCATTCTAAGTTTAAATGTACCGAAGATAGCTTATTCTCAGTTATTGACTTAGCCCTCTTCTCCTTTCAAAGATAACCATTAGGTATGAATTTAGGCTTAGCCAATGGCTGTTGGACGCGTGCCCGAAGCCTAAAATAATTAAGCGAATATTGACAGGGGAACGAGACAGGCGGGCAGGTAAATTGTTTACCAATCACAATATTCACAATAGAAAATTGGTAAAATATTGATACAGAATTCGATCCCCTGTCGAGTATCGGATGGACGCAACTAATTTAAATTTTATTTTGATGAATAAAACATAAACATGCAAATGGACAGTGGACTGATATTGTGTATATTTATTTATAAATATTTGATGAAATACATCAGTTTATTTGAATATGTTAATGGACATGATATTAATGAGATACACAATATTAATAGAATAAATCAAATTTGTGATGGGCTGAAATCAATCTGATATATAGACTAATTCAGGCACGTAGAAGCTGCGTAGACAATAGTTATCTCGTAGACCCCGCGTAGTAGCGGGTACGTATGTAGATACATTGTAGAGTCTTCATAGTAAACTTACATTAGTTAATTAGAGCTTAATCAAAAATGTATGTACTCAAAGAGCAATAAAGAATTTTATTTATTTATTTATTATTAGTAAAGTATGGACTTAGCCTCTGGGTCAGACTCACCCATAGAGGGTGCGTAGACATTTCGTGGAACCTGCATAGAGTGTACGTGCTAATCTCTTTTATTGTAGCTCCATAATAAATACAACATTTTTAAACCTTAACACAGTAGTGCTTACGCGTCCTGGTTGGTATGAATACCTGGTACTTATTTGTGTACAATAATAATAATATTCAATATAATCATATGTATGTATACACGTACACTATCTACACATTATGTAAATACTGCAGTTTCAGAGTCTAGATACTTTGAAGAGATTTTCGAAACTCGAATTCCTTTATTGGCTACATCGGTATAGTTTAGGAGACGAGAAATTCAAGGCAAGCTTTTTGTAAGGTATATAATTTAATTTTTTCATTGAATTTACTTTATCAACTCACTTTGAACTGTGTGTTCCGCCCTGGTTTGAGGAAAGGCGCTCTGGTTCCGACTATCTCCGCGCGAGACACATTAGCGAATTTCTTCAGGATTTCCCTCATGCCGATCATCTCACCCGCCCATTCTTCGTAGCCTTTGTCTTGTAAGCCTTGTTGTTGAGACACTGTGCCTGTCGCTATCTGTTAAACAAATTAAATTTATCATATTATTCATTTACCACGGTACTTAGGTACTTTACTTAGTGCCATACTATACGGGCGGTTCTCCCGCCGCGGGAATCCGCTTCTGAACCGCACTAGAAACAATTAATATGGCAGTGAACCGCGATGGGAAACCGCGCAGTGTTTGTAGTATGCAGAATACAATTGTGTCTAGTGCGGTTCAGAAGCGGATTCCCGCGGCGGGAGAACCGCCCATGTAGTATGGCACTTAGAGCGGTTTCAGACGAACGTTTTACCGAGCGGTTTCGTCGCGCATGTTTTGTTTTTTGCAGCGCGTGTACGCGCGTCACGCCACTCGTATGAGCGTCGAGCGTTGATGCGCCCGAGCGCGCGCGTCACTACTAATGCCGGCCACACACCTTACGATATACTTGCGCTAGTTTAGTCTTACGCAAGTATATAGGTAAGTAACGTGTGTTGGAAGATAATTGCGCAAGTTTAGGTATATACCTACCAAAACCTTAGTTGACCTTAGGCTCTGAAGATCAAAGCAAAAATAAAAACCGTCTATTTTTATTCAGCCACTAGGCGTGTATCATAAAAATATATTTTTGTTCACAAAAAACGGAAAACATTTAATAAAATGTAAAATCAAACAAAGGCAATAAGAGAGAAGCAATTATCATAAAAGTTAAATTAGGTGCTGAAAATTGTACGTACGATTCGTACGTATCACACAGACACGAAATGTTTGAGCGTTTCTCGGAAACTCAGCTTGCTTTGTTTTAACAAAGAACGTTGAGACTAAAAGGAATAGGTAATGCTTGCAGTCTTGCACTACTGCCTCTGTTTTAGACTAAAGGCCTAGATAAGCCGGTGAAATTACAGCCATGTGGAGCTATCTAACTTCTCAGGTACCAACGTAATTCCTTCTGCCTTGTTCTATGTACCTCCGTATTTTGGCTGTAGGGGAGGCTTTGCCAACTCTAGTTTGTAACATTAGTTGTGTTTACTATTTAGGTACACCCTGTACTAACTTACATACGTTACAAAGGCAAAAGTTTGTGAGGATAGATGTTACTGAATCATGCCCAAACTACTGAACTTATTTGCATAAAGTAGAGAGAGTTCATGGCGTGAAATGATATAATGCTACTTTGATCCTAACACTATGTGGGCTAATACTTGTTTTAATAATAATGTGTTATTTGCTTCACTCATAATGTGCTAATAATCACAGATCAAATCAATCCAACCACGTATAAATGTATCGCGATTTTAAGCCATTCCATGAAAATTGGAAACGAATAACGCATAACAGTAAAAGAAACTATATTATTTGAATAAATCTATAGTTTGCTTTTGCGTTATGGTATTGGGTTTGGAAATAACCAAATATAATGCGCGACAAAATTTATTTGGAAATATCCTTACGTCAATTCATGTCTACCAATCTCGTTATGTCCAATATTCTGTGCTTATTGCTAGTTATGGTAATTTTATCGTCAAAATGACTAATAAATAATAATTTATCAGGTCATACATAAAACATCAACTTACTTCGTGGCCGTCATGAGCAAGGGACTGGACCATTACGTAATTGCTGAAAATAAACAATTAAATCGTGAATTAACGGAGCGGAAAATTATTTCAAGAATCGAAGAAATTAGCGTAGGTTTGTAAAACAACTCGGTGAATTGGTTGGTACCTACATATATATTATACTATTCGTATATATCAAACGGTATATAAATAAATAAACAGCGCGCGTCTGGCCAAATAATTCGCATAAATTTCTTTCAAAGGGTTCCCAAAAATATGACTAAGAATAGACAATTTTGAGCCAAAACAAAACAAAACAACGACTGTTCTAGACCGAGGCTTCTGAGGGATAACCCTCGCATAATTGCCTGAACGTGATCTCCCTACGAACAGAGAACTTTTGATATCTACCATTTGTTTTTCTAATGTTTTTATGATTGCGATAAAAGAGATCGTTTGCACAATCCGTTTCAGCTAAAACTTTGAACTTTCCTTTGGATATTATAAAATAAAGCTTTGTCTTATGAGAAGAAATATACGTGATAAAGCCGTAATATTTCGTATTTAAAGTCAATGAGAAAAGGTAGGCCCCGAGGGAGGCGAGTTTGTGGAAAGTCGGTATAAGAACCTACTTAGGTACTCAGAACAAACATCGGGGCTACTCCACAATGAAAGTTGCTTACCTGTATTCGTGCGATAAGAAGAAAGTGCCCCGGACAGCGCATCCGTTGGGATTCTTCAGTTTTCCATTGAATACTTTCTTATACAGATCGTAGTTGTTCAGATTCACGGCCCCGTCGAAAGTGAGCATTATCATCTGTGGGGTCTGTGGGGAAACAATTTTATAAAGACGAAATCTTGTTGACCTTAAAAATATAATCATTTTTGGAAAAGATCCGGACTCTCTTCCCCTCTCTTGTGACGCTGTCTGTTTGAAGAATTAAATAATTTGAGAAATATGCCCAGCATAATTGTAGCTAAGGGGAATATTCCTCTTAAATGTTTGAGTTTACCAAATCAGAGCCCGGCGGAATAAATTTTATTTTTAAAGTATAAATAGGCGTTGATTTTAATCAGATTCAAATCAACAACCCTTTCTGAGAAAACAGCCGCTGAAGATAAAACTTGCTCAAGAAAAAAAATCATTAAAGGTAATTCAAGTAAAAAATCATCTAAGTATGGCTCGATGACTAAAATAGCACTTTATTATAACTACCGCCGGGTCTCAAAGGGTTTATTTTCGTTGGCTTAATTCGATTAGGCATTCAGCGAGGTTTTGCCATTGTTATAACAGTAGCAAAACCATACAATATAAGTATAATATTTTTTTATCTATAATATCTTTTTGGTACACCCTTTATCCACTGTAATTTAAATATTTTTTTCTGTATCAGATAAGACATATATGTAATATGTCTTATCTGGTTGTCTGGAAGAGATTGCTATCTAGCAATAAGACCGCCCTTGTAATTTTAGTTTGTTTTTCTTGTTTTTATTTATTTTAAGGTGATACAATAAAGCATATTCTAAATATTCTATAAGTATAATATTAAATTTATTCATGTTAAACAGAAGCGCATGTAAGCTTTTTGGAAGTGTCGATGTCGATATTTGTATTTGTACCTACGTAAGTTGAAAATTAAATTGTTGATAGGAAATGGTAATTTTGTATCTTACTATTTAGTTTAATTCGTAATAAGTTTATTTATTTAATTATTCAAAGCTTTTATTACATATCGTGTAATAAAGAAAGGCTATTTAGTTTAATTTGTAATAAGGTTATTTTTAGTTTATTTATTTAATTATTCAAAGCTTTTATTACATATCGTGTAATAAAGAGGCTTTGCAAAATCTATTGAATAGTACGACTAAATATAGTTTAGAAAAATATTAATAGTATAACAAACTATTGTTTCTTATGAATTATTAAGCAATATCGAATTGTCACTTTATCTCATACAAAACAATATAAAAGCCAATGCTTCTAAAATACAATTTCCAAAAGGTTCCCCACGAGTAAGGCAGAATCCTCTTGACATGAGTCCTAGACTGGAATAACAAATACTTAGACTATTTTTACCGTCTCAAAATTTCTAGTTTTACTTAGTTAGGTTGTTACAAAGTTCTGAATACGAATGGTATGATGGATGTTTGTTAGTGAATAAAGTCGTAAATGGCATAGAATACCTAAATAATTTTGGAAAAACAGGAAAAAGTACAACGAAACTACGTGAAACCAAACCTCGGGCAAAATGTATTGCAGCTGTTCTCACTCAATAGTGTTGTGCCCGATAGGGTCTATGATGAATGATCATCTACGCTACGTACCATTGTAAACACTAGTTTATATTACAGAACTCAATAGGTATATAAAAAATAATTGAACATAAATTATAATAATGTTAGAACAAACTAAACCTACTATGGGAACCAGACGACTGATAGAAAACTTATATACTTTTTTATTTATTGAGTATTGAAAAATAAGTATGGTTTTCTTACATCCTCGGGGTCGAGACCACCCGGAATGATAGTGCCATCTTTGGAGCAGAAGCAGTACGGCAGCACGCACTCCGAGAGGTCGCATTTTGTGGCGAGGTCCAGAGGCACTTCCGTAATCGGCGCAGGAGCTGTTCAAATAATATTGTGTTAACTTTTGATGTGTCACATCTTTCCCGCTTTCTGTCAATTTGTGGCGGTGATTTCGTGAAATGCAACGGAAGTGTGTAACAGGAAGTTAGCCGTCAGGTGTTACCAACCTCGGAAAAATAAATTCAATAGAATCCTTTCAAATTTAAATAAACAATTTTTTTTTTATAAAACGCTTAGATCAGTCAGAACCGTTTATTGATTGTGATTGTGATGGCCTATACTAAGCAGTGAGTGCAATAAATAGGTGATAATAATGTAGATCGATGGTTAAATTAGTTTCGACTGTTTTCAGATCAAGTCTTCATAAAAATACAAAACACTAATCGAATCAGAAGGCAAATAGATAGGTCAAGGTTTTGTTAATTTTGCTACTACCAACAAAAGCAAAGTATATCTTAGCTAAAAAGAAAAACCGATTCACAGAGTGATTGACAAAGAGAACAAAAATCTTACGCACTCCGATTTCTTCAAATACATTCATTTTCTAAAATCTTCTTAGGTAGATAAATAATCTTGTGGAAAAGTAAGCTATCTTCAAAAGATAAGTAACCTGATCAATCGTGAAAATAAATCATACGCCTGCTCTCGAAATCAATAGATTTATTTTTAGTCCTATAGAACATTTTCATGTTTGTACTCATAACAAGGGGGAAAATCAGACTTACTTAATCTTATTGGCGAAGTAAAAACATGATAAAATGAAGTCTAGGGAAATGAAACTATGAACTATGAAGGAGTAAGAAAAATCTAGTAAATCAAGTTGTAGGTTTCTAATACCAAGTCATCGTTCTTTCTTCTCGTTCAAGCTAGCTCTGTTGTTGAAGTTTTCAAACTGCCCGAGAGCCTCAACGTAAGAAAGTGTGGATTTACCTAACCTGGGATAGAGCTGAAGAGAAGAGACAATCATGAAGAAAAGAGAAAAGCCTTCTTTTCTTTTTGTCTGCATAGAAAATAAAGGAAGGAGATTATATAATAAATAGTAGCATAACCAGCTTATACCGTTCCCACTGATGAGATTAGGGCTACTCTCGGCTCAGAGAGTGAATGGGTCTTAATCTACCACTCGGACCCTAAGAAATTAATGTATGCGCACATAATATTTTTAAATACCCTAGTTTGCGAATTTATTCATAGCCAGTAATCATTCATTGCCTTCAGTTTGTAACACAACTTCAAAAAATGCTTATTCAACCATCTCCAGGGAGATTATTTGGTCGGTTAAACTGTAAATAAATAAATAATTCAGGATTGAAAGCACCCGCGAGGCTGTACAAATACGAATCTCCGATTCATATCCCGATGCCTGACTTCGATATAATTCAAAATACAGTCGAATATTCCGAACGTTTATTGCAATAACAGACCATATTTCAATCAATGTAATTAATTAAAATTTGTTTCAACCCATCCCATTTAATCAAATATTCCCGCTGTAATATCATGGATTCTGAACCCTCCATAAACCATTATGTTAGTATTGTGTATTTTATGTATTTATGAATATTATGTTAGTACTTACTCGTAGGAATCGGGCCACACCTAGCCTCTGCTTTGAATGTACAGAACTTGCTTATATCGTCAAAGTATAGTCCCGAGGGGCATCGATTTAAATAGGGGTATCCATCCACACACTGAAAAATAAAAAGCAATTTTTGAATTGAAAAATTGAAAATTGAAAAATTATTTATTTACTAACAAAAAACAAATCTATTAGCTAAGCTACCCAAGCTAAAATTAAATAAAGCTAAGTGTATTTACTATTATTAACAGTTCATTTTGTAGAGAGATTCAAACATATTTGTATTTATTAACGGCCCCACACTAGGCAAGCCGTGGAGTATGTATTGTGGAGACCTTGTATTACGATAATTCAAACAACAAAAGTTAAGGCAACCTTGAAAATATCTGAAAGAAATGAACATTTTCGCTATAATTTGAGTGAGAGAATTTCCTCAGTCTTAGCGAACGATAGTAAAAATAACCACTATTTAGGCAAGTAGGTGTATAGGAAAACTAAATTGCAATTGCATCTATAAAGGTATACAACATTTTCGCTATGATTTAAGTGAGAGAATTTCCTCAGTCTTGGCGTACGACAATGACAACAACCACTCTCTAACCAGAAATTTTAATGGAGCTGGGGATTTATCTTTTATATCACAATGCTTGGCCACGATATTGAAGATATGGGTTTTTATGGCATGACCAAAACGATGAGCAAATCTAGTAGTGGTTGATGGGGTGGGAAGTTTTAGGACTCTGCGTTTTAATGCAGTTTTTAATTCGTCAGTGAACAATAACTGCCCATGCATTTGTAGAAATGTTTTGTGCACAAATAGTTGTCGAACTGTAAGCACTCCACATTCTTTGTAAATATCCCTTGTTGGGTACATACGTGGTTTTCTCTTCATGACTTTGAGTACTGAGCATTGTGCTCTTTCAACTTGAATCAAGGTAGACTTTCCCGCAGAACCCCAACAAGAGATACAGTACATGAGAAGGGACTGACATCAGGCTACGTCCCGTAGTTGCTTCATAACATTAATAATTTTACGTACCCGTCCTGAGAGTGCATTAATATGATTTTTTAAAGAGAGAAGAATAATTATTATTTATTTTTTTCAGTTTTGTATTGCATGCTAATCATAAGCTGACTAAGGAGAACCTCATTCATTTATGTTATTATAAGATCTTTTTGTAACCACCCTTATTCGCAATAAATAGTTTTGAATTTGAATTTGAATTTGAGATTTTCGTCTACTATTACACCTAGATATTTCAAAAACCTCACCCTAGTCAGACTGTCACATCCACATTTACCTTTTGTAAAACTTATTTGTACTAACCTCATATACGTTTGTGATGTCAGCGAGAATCGATGTAACATGAGATCTTTATATTATTTTCATCTTTTATAATATACGTAGTCATTATCATAGAACAGTTAATTTTTGTGAGTTAGGAGATAAGGAGTCACTGCATATAAAAGACTAATTTCTTGCCAGAGTCATATCTAATCTTACAAGTATATCTTGACTATGAACATTTATACTCCTTAGCTCTACCGGGAGAAACATCGTAAGTACACCTTGGTTCAACATAATATAAACAAATGAAGCACGTCTTGTTTCAGAATTTTCAGGAAGATTATCAGCTTCTGAAGCGCGCCTTACATAATATTGAATTCAGGTTTCCTAACTTATTCTGATGTCGATTCACACTACACCTACTTACAATGAATGCGTGTACACTGCAAAGTAAACTGCGCATTTAATGTTGGGTTGTATGTTAGTCCAACTAATTATAAAAAAAAAACAATAAATTGTGTTTTCTGGGTATTTTAATAAGAATAAGATCGATTATCTAGCATAATAACCTATTAACTTCAGAGCTCTAGGTAAAGAGCCACCAAAAACAAACAATAGCATAAAAGGTCGTTGGTCAACAAAATAAAAGCACACAGCTTATTCAAATAAGGTAGGTACTTAAGGTTCATACTCGGATAATGGCCCTGTCGCCGTTTTTATTTTGAATCCTCCCAATTTCGCAGACATAACATAAACTGTACGGGTAATCCCAAGAGGGGTAGTCACAAGGGGTTACCATGTTACATACAAAAATAAAACCCACGTTTTCATACGAGAAATGCTCGGTGTGGTTCATAAAAAATGTGCGTTATACTCATTGGTAAAAAAAATATAAGAAATACCTAAAAGAAACTGTAAGTACTCAGGCATCGTTGCCAAAGTTATTTGGACATGCGTTTACGTATATTCAAATAATATAGTATACTGTCACTATAGTGTAGACGATGCAGGCGATTATAAATTATTTAAACTTTACAGAACTTCCAATTTAAACTTTATATCATATTTTTTGGGCAGAGAATTGTGTTATATTTGTGAACCTTAAGAATTTTAAAAGGTTTAAAAACCTTCTAAGTACGTATCCTTGATAATTACATAAAAAAGTACTTATTGGACAGAATTTGTCTGATTTTCGTATTGTTTCAAAGTATAGTGGTACGAATTGTAAGACTTTCGTATTGTTTCAAGGTAGAGTTCTACGAATTTGTCTGACTTTCATATTGTTTAAGGTAGAGTTCGACAGTATAACGTATTAATCATAACTACAACCACGTAGGTGGCAAAGTGAAATGATAAGGTATAGAATAAACCCTCGAAAACCACTATCAAATGGATGAAATGCTGTCAAGGCACACCAAAACACATTTTACATATTAACATTCAGCGAGCATCGTCACATAATAAATAAGGACATCGATGTGAATACCAAAAAAGCTGTACAAGTACAAATCCAACAGCCGCAGACGAATTCCTATACCAACCTTTACTTTTTATGTAGGTATGTATGTATGTATGTATGTACTGTACCTACACGTAAAGTTCACTATTATAATGTTAGAACTTTTTGTTATAAGTAGAAATCCTAGGTTGTCTTGTGTAAACTTTAAAAATATTTGCTTTTTATCTAACTTATACTATCTATCCTATTTTAATATAGAAAATTTTTAATTATTTTATTCTTCTTTGATGTTAAAAAAATATATGTAAAAGAGGTTTGTATTCATCATGCAAGAGAGGTAATATTATAGTTAGGACTTATGTTTGCAATCAAATTATTGTATGGCTATTATTCAATTTGATTTACGCGAGTTATTTTTAAATTATACATTAAAAATCGAGTTTTACAACATACTCGTACAAACCGGTCGATCTAGATTTTAGAATGTCAATAATTACATTTCCTCAAATATTTCGAAATGATTGTTCAAAAATTTTGCCTCTATTGGCACATTAGCACACATTTGATTTGGGTATTATTATCACATATTTAAGAAACACAAAATAAACTTTTCGGACAGGCAGTAGGTGTAAAAAGCTAGCAAAAAAGTACCCATTGCTTATTATGTATCTCATAGAAAAACTGATTCTATGTTAGATTCTAGGAACCAATCCTTCTTCTAATATTATTCAGTGTGAATGCTGCCTAAACTTAGGATTGTTTTTGACAGCTTGTGACGAGGCAAGCAAGGCGCTCTCCTGATGGTGAGAGATCATGCTTGCCCATGACCAAAACAGTGATACACAGCACAAGACTGATATAGCGCTTATTCGTTTAAAAAAAAATTGGTGGTCGCTCTCGGAGGCCTAGTAGTTTCCCTAGCTACAGTCACTTCCGTGCCACGTGTTATTATAACTAACCTACTAATATTTGGTAAGAATCTAACGAAAATGAACTAAAACATTCCCCTTATAATGTAAGGAACTTCAATGAACACAACAACCGACCCAGTACCAATTTGGGAAAAAATGTAGGTATAGGAAAAAATAATGTGTCAAAAAGTCAAATAATGGAAAGGACATGCGTTGCGTATGCATGATGACGACTCGATTGGGATAAGCAAATTGAAGCTTGGTGTGCCTCGCAAAATTGGATTTTAAATATTCATACCTTGTGTTTCATTATATTTTGTCGCTTGTTTGAATGCTTGGAACAGTAAATAATAACAAATTACAATTTACATAACAAGGGGCTTTTGGAAATAATTGTTTCATTACATTACAGGCTGTTTAGATAATTATCAAAGTCTCTACAGTGTACCTACTGTAATAACTAGGAGCTGAAACATTTAGTGGATGGATGCCATGTTTTTTTTTTTTTTTACTAGAACCGTATCTATGCGCCGCCGCGGCGCGCCGTCTAACTTTTAATCTAATGACGAGTGGTTTGACGACGCATTGGCACTAATTGTAAGTGTAAGTGATTGAAGAAATATCAATGGGTTTAATATAATCGGTATGCCACCAGCCGCACTTTGCAAGTAGCATGGTGGTGAGTCCAACATACCGCTTTGGCCCTCCCCTGGCTAAAGGGGATGCATAAAAGCATTTTCCCATTGTAAAAAGGAGAGTTCTACTACCTGCAGATAACAAACAAAATAAAGCCTTAAATATTTAAGTTTCCCAGGCAGTGCAATTATGTATATTTCTTACCTGCCTACGAAAATCCTTTTAAATATTCACTAAGCATGGTTGTGGTAAACACATTTATTTTTTAAGGTTCAGAATTAAATCAAATCTTACTTGATAAAAACGTCTGCAGGTGGCCGGATCAGCAAAGTTCCCATTGCCTGTTGTGCCTTCGGGGCAAATGAAATCCTCTTCTTTTTCTTTCTGCTGGTAACTCCCTGAAATGTAAGTAGTGTAGTGCCTCTTTCTTATATCAAAAACAGTTTCAGTGAACCTCTTTGAACAAGTTTTTTAAGCAACTATTTTTTTCCTAAAATAATTGCAGTTTTACCAAAGAATAAATAATATTATTACATAGTTTTACTCCCGCTGTATGTACCTACCTAGCGTAAAATTGAACTTTACGAGCATGAGAAGTGAAAACGATTTTTTATTATTTATTGTAAAACAACACTTTTTAGGTAAGTATACATTTACAATCAGTTGTTTGATTAATCATTCATCGTCATAACACTGAGTAATCAATCGTGCTCAATTAGTTACATAGATACTTTCCACTGCTATTCATCAACATGGTAGGTATTGTTATGAAGAGAAAGCAAAGTTACGTAAAACAATTCGGTGTAGCGGATTTGTAATCTGTCTGTCTTAAAACAATAAGTAGGTACTAGTTATGATCTAGCTCTTACATTGATCTAATGGGTAAAAAATAATGTCATGTAAATAAATGTTTGCGGCTAAAAATGTCATGAGTTTTTGCTGTAGGCTTATTTATTTACTAAGCTCTTATTTCGGATTACAAGCTTTTATTAATATTTCCTAATTGTTTAAAATTGTTTACTAAGAAAACCTATTATTTTTTTAAATGTTTAAATTTAGTAGGAGACTTTAAAATTTGAAAGACGTTAACGCATCTTTTGTATTAGGTATCCGTAATCTGTACTTTTTACTGTTTAGTTTTACCCCACATTGTTATTCAGTATTTTATTATGTAGGTACCATGTGTAAAAAAATATTGCTTAAATTAGCTAGAAGATGTGAAATGACTGAGTACAAACATAAAATACGCTTCCAAATAAGCACAATATTAATTGTGGCTGATGAAACCCTAAACGACTTGTTTTTACAACCTTAACGACGTGAGAACAGTTGTGTATAATAACACCCTCTCTATTACTTTTAAGACCTTCCATATACAAGCTGGTTTTTCATACTTGTTTGACAGTTGCTAATTACTTTTGTTAGAGACTGAACCTAGCAGCTAACAGCTTTTTAACCCATGCTGCATCGTGTCTCGTTCGTTCGTTAACCCTTTAGGGTTCTTTATCAAACACGTTTTAAAGATTTTGCGCATACTACCTAATCGTTTAGCACTCAGAAAAAAATAAGTTCCATTTCCATCCCATATTTACACGCATTGGCCACATTAGCCATGCGAGCTTTTTGAATTAATTATTTTGTTTAACGTAGATTACGAGGTCATTGCGCATATAGTTGACATTTGTATATATTCTAATGACAGAATTATAATACTACGATCTAATATTCGACGCAAAACTGATTTCACAAACGGCGTAGGTAGTCTTTGTTTGTATTAAAAAAATGTAATGAGAGATTTAAATTATAAATATTCTTTGTACAAAAAATATTTTTTTTATTTCTTGTGTTAGTAGGTAATAAAAGCACTCAATTGCACAGTAAGTAATATATCAATTTTTAACTATTTTTACAGTAGGCTAAATTCAAATTCAAATATTTATTTGCATTATACGTATAAAGCGATTTGTTAGCTAGAAACAAGAAAAAAACACAAGTTGCATGTAACACTGCCTGAGTATTGATGATGCAGTCAAAACTAAGAAATATTCCTAATATGCGCTAAATGTACAAACTCTACTAACTCTACTTCGTTGCGTGTATTACTGCACCAACTGCAAATATAAGTCATCAAATTGGTAAGTAGGTATTTGCTCAAGTACCAAGATTTAGGTACCAAGAACATACTCGTGTCAATATCCTCGATCGTGCAACCGGTCACAGCCAATGTCAAGTGAAAGAAGGAATATACTTGTGAATAACAATTAGGGGCATTGCATTGCGACGTTTTCAAACAAGCTTGCAATGGAACATGATATTTAACTTACATAACACGCACACCTTTATTTTAATTAAAGTTTTTCTAAGCCCATAGAGACGCGCAGTTAAGTACCTACCAGTAATTCATTTCACATAGGTACTAGGAGTACCTATTATTAGGTTTGTTACAAAGAACTAAAACTCTCAAAACTAGATGCGTAATGCGTAACTGTCGCCGTAATATTTGCCCGCAACGGTTACGTTTACAAACTAATGATAGTTGCATAATGTTACTAATTACAAGCGCATTCCTCGATATTTATGGGGATGGAATGCAACAGCAAAGCAATTCCATCGTGGTTTAAAATAAATAAAAATAGAACTGACCGTTTACGAATAGCGCACAAATAAGTAATATTCGCACGTATGCGGCCATGGTGTGTGATCGCGCACCGTTCACTGCACTTGCCATGATCCCTTTCACCGCCGCGCGCGCACTGGCGAGGCTTCTCGGGCTCAGGGGCCGGCCGTGCGCCAATCGACCTCCGCGGGCGGCTTTCTCTAGACCCTCTGACACTCCATTAATACTCGTTTACCTGCTATTGCCTATAAGCTAGCTTGCTAGCTTGCCTAGGCAAAGAATAAAAACTGGTAGCCTTACGAGTGTATCTTTTAATTATGGGAAATACTTATGTAGGGTAAGGACCAACATATTAAGAAGTACTTTTACCTATATATTTGTAGGAAAATAATGCATCAAAACCAAACTGGCTGAGTTCTTAAGTAATTACTTTACTCTAGGGAGATTCTTATAGTTTGAATCTGGGCCGTTAAGATCTTTCAAGCGAGTGAAGTAATTGCTTAGGAACTTTGACAATTTGGTGCAAGTGGGCTTAAGTTTTACCGGTTTTAGGTGCATAGTAGGTAATAAAGGCATACGCTTGTGCGCAATTGCGCATAGATAAGAATGCAGGTACCTAAGTTTCATCCTAATAACATGAATAGTTTTTTTAAGTAATAAGTAGAGGTGAAGATCTGAGTCCTACCTATGATCAATGGTCGACTGTGCAGTCTTCTTATCGTGTCACTAGTTCCTTCGAACCAGTGTGGTGAAAGGATTTCAAGTGCGCCTCGAAGAGGCTCCTTTCATGCACTCGACACATGTTTTCGAACTTTAGGTTTTACGACATACCGGTTTCCTCACGATGTTTTCCTTCACCGTTGCGAGAAAGTGGGATGCATACATAGATTTTTCTTCGACCGAATAAACCCATTTACGCATGACTGCCATCGGGATTCAAACCCGCGACCATCAGATCGCAAGGTAAGGGCTCATTCACTCGGCCACCACGTCACTGTGCAGTGATCCACGTGGTCTCCTAAGGCGCCCTACCAGCTCTCTCTACACAATTGTCAGCTACAGTGCACAGATCGTTGCTCTATCGAGCCGGTGATTTTCCTACACTTCGCTTCTTTAGATGCAGTATCTTTTACCCTCACTCATCGCTCGTCAGATCTTTATCAAACTACTGGTACCTATGCTTTCTGACTGACCACCTAAATAATTCAAAGTGGAAGAGCTACACTAACAATGCCACACCGCCCTTACTTAAAAACATACTGCGCTGCGCGTAGGTACCTAAACTGTTTAGGTAGGTAGGTACGACTGTTTAAATCATGGGCGGGTGAGATCTTTTACCACCAGGGCATAGAATAGAGAGCAAATCAGTGAACTTCTTTCCCATAATAATAACTCATAAAAAACGTTTCGGTGGTGTGCCAGCTGCAGTAGATAGGTACCTACGCTTGCTTGTGCCTTGTGCCTTGGTCGAAAGCCTTTATCCTAAAAATTGCTCCCTAGCGTGCAAGTACTCGCTTCGCCTCGCTAGGTAAATAAAAAAAGTGTTTTAATTTAAAATTAGTATAGTAACTAACTACATCTTTTTATAATTTATAGGTTAGGTACTCCAATATTTTATACAATAAATAAAGATTTTTTGCCAATAGGTTTTCATGAAAATTAAAATGTGTTTCGGAACACACTTCATTTGACAATTTGGCGACGTGTCATCGGCTTTGACGTTATACGTCACTTCATTTTGACGTCTCCTTGTTTTACTCCGAAAAGGAAAAGAATGTTTAGAATTAATGAAAATTGATTGATATTACGGCATTTATTCACCAAATAACTCTTTAATGAAAGGAAATACAAATAAGAAGGCAAAATGTCGACTCTACGAGAACGTCAACTCAGTGCGTACATAGTAATTTGCTCTATAAGTGGCTCAAGTTTGTACCAAAAGTATTCACATTTATTTGTGTTTTGGTTATTTCCAGATGCTCTGAAGCAAATGCTCAACTTAAACCAACCTCTAACGAAGAATGTGGCCAATGAGCCGACTTGGAAAGTGTTGATATACGATAGAGTTGGTCAGGACATCATCTCTCCTTTGGTGTCTGTCAAGGAACTCCGAGAATTAGGTGTCACTCTGCATGTGTAAGTCTAATAACCAGACTAAATGCTTAAATATATCAATTATTTCATAGATGACTCAGATCACTGGTATGCTTATAAAATATAACATAATCAGGTGACTAATTCAACAAAACTCTGGTACATTTCACTTGCAGCCAATTACATTCGGATCGGGATCCTATACCCGAGGTCCCAGCTGTATACTTCTGTGCGCCAACAGAAGAAAACCTTGGCCGCATTTGCCAAGATCTAGACAATGGTGTCTATGACCAGTATCATCTTAACTTCATATCTCCGATCACAAGGCAGAAACTAGAAGATTTAGCAGCGTCTGCAATACAGTCAAATTCTGCTGTGAATATTCATAAAGTATTTGACCAGTATCTTAACTTTATTTGTTTGGAGGAGGATCTATTTATCATGAAGCATCAGCAATCTGACTCCTTGTCATATTATGGTATGTTTATGCAATACAATATTAATACTTTTCAATGAACCTACTAAAGTGGAATGCGTGGAATGTTTATATAATCATCTAAGCATCTGTCGCTCGGTCTATCTGTTGGTTTGTCTCTTACACAGATTTCTCTAAATACAATTTTATCATTTTTCAGCTATAAATAAAGGAGATACAAAGGACACAGAAATGGAAGCAATCATGGACAATATAGTGGAGAGTTTATTTTCAGTATTTGTTACGTTGGGTAAGCAGATTTTTTCATTATATTAACTTATTCTAGTACCTTATAATTATGTAAGATAAATTCATAAACAATTACTACAATTACAGGTAATGTTCCTATCATAAGAAACACAAAAGGCAATGCGGCAGAGATGGTTGCAAAGAAATTGGATAAAAAGCTAAGGGAAAACTTATGGGATGCAAGAAATAATTTGTTTCATGGCAACACGGGCCAGTCTGGATCGTTCAGTTTCTCAAGACCAATGCTTATACTGCTGGACAGGAATATAGATATGGCAACACCATTGCACCACACATGGACTTACCAGGCTTTAGCTCATGATGTTCTGGATTTATCACTAAATAGGTACAAATATACCAATCTTTTCTACACAGTTTAATTGTCTGCTAGCTACTTACTGGCGGCTTGTTTTTATTTTTCAGAGCCTCAATTCCTGAGAGTCCTGGCTTGCCTATGCCAGGGCAGAAGGCCAAAACGAAGATCTGTGACCTGGACTCCAAGGATCCACTTTGGATGGAACACAAGGGTAGTCCATTTCCAACCGTCGCTGAGGCTATTCAAGAAGACTTAGATAAATACAGGTATTGTCATACAGGATTTTATTTGGCAATAGCATTTCATTTCTGTATACTTTGCAAATGTTTGTGAGGATTGATGGAATGATCAATGCTTGTACCTCAATCACGCCAAAACTACAGACCCTATTTGGTAAAAATTTGGTAAGTATGGATAAGTTTGGTAGTTCATTACCTGGAAAAGGACTCGGCTACTTTTTACCTTGTTGATAATACGCGGGGACGGAGTCACAAACATCAGTTAGGTCTGAATTATACAGAAACGGCATAAGGCAAAGCCACGGCTCAGGCAGAATACTAGGACATTTTGCATGATGCGTCACTTACAAATTATGTATGAAAAACTTTTGCATGCGCCCATGCCTTCGCCTTACGTCGCTTCTGTATAATTCAGGCCTAAGTGTGATACAAGTTTTGATTGAATATTTTGCAGGAGTTCAGAAGCAGAAGTAAAGAAGCTTAAGAGCTCTATGGGTCTGGACGCGGAGAGTGACGTAGCTCTGAGTATGGTTAGTGACAACACGCAGCGACTGACGAACGCCGTCAACTCCTTGCCTCAGCTGATGGAGAAGAAACGGCTCATTGATATGCACACTACTATTGCTACAGGTAACTCAAGTAGCACTATCACGACGCCAAAAATGATTATATTACCGGGAAGTACTGTGGACGTCTAAAAACATGATGATGAAAATTACTGAATTATTTACAGCAATACGCTATAAAATTCGCTTCAGCTATTTGATGACAGATAACGCTTTTATACTTACTCAATAGATGGCGCCGATAGTTTACTTTACTAGTCAACAGATGGCGCTGTTGCATTTCCTATTTACTCCATAGATGGCACTGTGCAATTTGTACACTTATCAATAGATGGCGATGTACGATCAGTACAAATACTCGTCAATAGATGGCTCTGTGCAATTTGTACGCTTATCAATAGATAGCGCTGTACGATCAGTACACCTACTTGTCAATAGATGGAGTTGTACGTTCAGTACAGCTACTCGTCAATAGATGACGCTACCTAGTACAATTTTGACAAAGTTCTTTCTTTTAGCCATCCTAAACTCCATCAAATCAAGACGTCTCGACTCGTTTTTTGAACTCGAAGAGAAAATCATGAGCAAAAGCAGTAGCGTCGAAAGCAAAGCAGTTATCGACCTTTTATCGGATCCCACTGCTGGGACTGAAGAGGACAAGATGCGGCTGTTTATTATTTATTATCTGTGCACTGATGTGACAGAGGACGAATATAAAAAGTTTGAAGGTGCTCTCATGGGTGCCAACTGCGATGTGAAGCCTATGGCTTATATGAAGAGGTGGAAGTAAGTATTGTGCCTTTAGAGGACGCACCACAGACATCACTTTATTTAATCTTCTTAGGAATAAAGGCAAAAATTTGTAAGGATGTATGTATATTCGCTCCTCAATCACGCCAAAACTACTTAACTGAACTGTAATTTAGTAAAGGCAGCTGGAAAATAATCTGAGCTACTTTTTATCAATAAGATGCGCGCAAAGCTGCAAGCAAAAGCTAGTTTAATATGCATATTGTAAATACGAAAGTTATTAAGGATCGATAAATGCTGTTAAAAGGCTGTTATTTTATTTGCATATTTTATAATTCGGGACAAACCATTTTTTTAAATTGTTAACAAGTAGGCGTTCTCAAGCTATCCCTCCATATTAGGGAACCTATACATTCTTAAAGTCCTAAAGTTCCTTACTTTTGTTTACAGAGGCTTCACTAAAATGTCCAGTCAGTACGAAGGTGGCGGTACTAAAACAGTGTCTATGTTCTCAAAACTCGTGTCCCAAGGATCTTCATTTGTGATGGAAGGCGTCAAGAACTTGGTCGTCAAAAAACACGTAAGTGCCGGACTTCAATAGGCTTCCAACAAGGTTTCGAATTAATTGGCATAGATAGTGGGCTCGGTGGCGCAATGTCCCTAGTCCCTAATGGCCTGTGAGTAGGTACTAACCCATCAACAAATTCAAATCTGACAGGTGGATCTTTGAATATCACCTCAATCATATCACCTTGAGGATTGTTAGAGTATTTCACAATAACGAACGTCGAAACCACTGAACATTTACATGGATACAGAACATTTACAGAACGGTCACAGACCATTTACTCCAATTTATTAATGACGCAGTAAAACACCATGCGTTTAGTTATTCAGGACAGAGGGACCAGGCTGCGCGGAAGGTCACCCATGTGATGGGCTGATCAAATTAAATCTGCCGTGGGCGGCCCTTTGCATAAGTGCACCAGAATGTCTGCCAGCAGGGAAAAGAAGCGAGATATCGTGAGGCGTCTCACAGTCCCCGATTATAAAACTAAGCGCAACGAAAAACACAAGAAAACACCATGCATCTTGACACGAATCTGACAGTAAAATGCTTTCAGAAATTGCCCGTAAGCCGCACAGTGGAAGCGGCTCTGGGTGGCAGCGGTACAGAGTCCAGCTCGGACTTGGACTGGCTGGACCCGCGCGCGGCCCGCACCGACGCCGCGTCGCGGTCGCGCGCCTCCCGCAACCCGCCGCCCACCGACGCAGTGGTGTTCGTTGTCGGCGGAGGGAACTACATCGAATACCATAACCTCATGGACTTTGCCAAGGTAGCTTTACCTTTTTTTTAGGTAGTCTGCCCACTATGGCCCTTGTGAAAAAAAAAATGTGCATCGCTACTAAAATTGGATTTTCGATCTGAAAATGATAATGATGGGGAATCTCATTTTCAGATCGAAATTCCAATTTTACTAGTGATGACCATTTTTTTTTGCATATGGTCCATAGTGCGACGGAGGGAACTACATCGAATACCATAATCTCATGGACTTCGCCAAGGTAGTTCTTTTCTTTACTTTTGCGATTATCACAGTTATTTTTCACGACCAAACCAAACGGGTTCAATTGTAATGGGTTTTTATCGCAAACCTTTAAATTTTTGTCCCGTCGTTTCGGCTGTATTGTAACCGTGGTCACGGGTTGAATGGTGGAATGGAGCTACCGTCGCGGTGAAATGGGGGTAAGCCTACGAAGGGAAACGACGGTACAAAAATAGAAAGGTGTGCGATAAAAACCCGTTACAATCTAATAACTATATTCGCTAAGGTAAGTTCTGCGTTAGAAGCTGAAAACTTACCGTTGGGAAGGCGTTCCTTGCAGGATGCCGTCTAGATGGCTTCCAATACAGTGTCAGATATTCTGCCGAAGCAGTAGTGTGTAAGCATTATTGTGTTCCAGTTTGAAGGGCACTGTAGGTAATGAAATTACTGGGCTTTCGAAACGCAGTTTCAGATATTCTGTAACTGTGAGTATAATGAAAATAAGTAAAATTCCAAATCCGTTGAAAAATTACGAAGTTCTCAGGTAAGAAACAAAAAATACAACCGAATTAATTCGGTTTTTATCAGTCATTTTTAAACCGATTTGGAATATTCTTTGTTCTTTAAACTTTTTTCCTAAGAAAACTTCCTACTTTTTTTTAAGGTCGGTTGAAAATAACAGTAACTTTTTTTTTTTGCAGCAACAAGCCTCAAACGGTATGCCGAGGAAAATAATATACGGATCCACGACACTGCCTAACGCGACGCAGTTTCTCAAACAACTCTCACTTCTGGGCGAGGAAATGCAGTGAACATTCCTATTACATTCTGATTTATACATAAAACCTATAATATAAATATATGTATCACATAATTAAATTATGTTTTGGGCTGTTGAATACAATCAAACAAACATCTCAACAAGTTGGCATTTTATTTACAATGACACTGAAAATATGGCTAACATCTAATAGACTATTAATAATTTTGATTGTTTTAAACAAGAAGTATAAAATCTAAATCACAAGATTAGTATAATTCAACAATAGTCACATCTCGACCCCGCATTTAGAAACATGACCATTTAGAAAGTCGTAAGTTTTAAGTAAATAGATTTAGGAAAATAATTGCACAACCGAAAGTAAAAGAAAGAAAATGTCAGTATAAAACAAACTTGTTGAATTTATATCCCAACCCTTAAAACTATTGTGCTTAATTAGTAAAATATAAACTAAAATGTGTGTATGTTTGTTTAAAAACACATAATAGTCAATAATCCTCGAAAAATAGTAAATATGTGTTAGATTTCACTTATACTAAAGTTAATGAACATAGGAGATTTATAATTCGAGGAACTTCACATCTCGCGCTGCCGACCGCTGATCTCTAAGACCGCGCCGACTGGCGATTGTGAGAACTCTAGCGAACGTGAACCTATTTATTACAATTATCACTGATACGATATGGTTTTGGCACAATTAATTAAAATGAAAACTGAACATAACAAGTGTCGAGAGAGCAAACTAAAATACCTGTGTAAAAATGGCAAGATTGTCGATGTTTAATCGAAAACACAAATCGATTTGTGCCATAACAAATTTGATAATCTCTTGGTAATGCTAAAATTAAACACGGCTTAAAACGATACGCATACGCTACAAATCGGGACTTGAAGGGCATTTTTCTTTCTGCATGTTCAAGATGTCAAATTACTTATCAGATAACAGCCCCCCTAATTCTTAACGAATGCCCTTGACATGAACATAAAAGTGGCTATGGTTATACAATCAACTTAGAAAATGTTGTGCGCGGTTGTAAAACTCTACAAAATTAACATAAGTAATATAATAATTATTATCCTTATAACAAACAAAACATGGCACAAGATCCCATACAATGACTCAACTCAATAATTTATATTATTACAAAAATGAACATAGGGAAGTATATTTAATTTCGGTTGATAAATTATCATAAATTTCTAATATAACATAAACGAAGTCTATTTCTTGTTTTGACTACGCTCAACATAAAACTACATCATAGAAAATTCACTATTGAATCATGTGGATCGTGCAGATAATTTTGTACCTACTGATAGTACATTTAACACAACACATAACAAACATGAAGACCACATTATACAAGACAAACTATTTAAGATTAAAATAATAAGGATATTCAATGATCTTAAAAAACGATATGGTCAATTTGAACAGAGGTTCGATCATGAACTTTCGCGTTAACGATATCGTATCGTTTCCGTCACCGAAAAGTTATTGTATGATTATTTCTCAAAAGTTCATACACAAACTGTTGACTTCTCGGTGACGGATACGATACGGTAATGTTAAAGGGGAAGAGCATGATTGAGACACTGAATAGTTATGTAAAGAACCTACCTACGGTTCTTTACATAACTATTGCAAATTCTACGAGGAGCAATCAACAAATTATTGAACATTACAGATCATATTAAGGCGCATTTAGTTAATTATTGAGTTTACTACCATACAATAGACCTTATAAAATATAAGACATTTAAATACAGCAGTGCATTGCTTAACAATCAAGCGATTATAATCATTATTATTATGCCTACATAATAGGCATTCAAAAGCGACAATACTAATAATAATTTGTTAGTAAACTTATGTATTTTATGCAGATAAAGATGTAGAATAACAACATCTGAAGCTGAAGATAGAAGGGTCAGGTCAACCTTATCGACTTTCCATCCAAGCCTAAATAATAACAAAAAACAAGTACAATAAATAGATCCATATAGGTATCCAATAGAAGAATAACATCCCTGTTAAACAGTTTAGAATACGTTTTATTTATTTGCCATTGCCAGATCTAATTTATTTATGATCTGTCATGTAAAATAGCAACAATGCAAGTTTACAATAAATGATTTTAAAACGTTTAAGTGTAAACTTTTTTGTTTTCTGACACAATTTTTGTCGACAAATTGTGAACGCAAGTACGATGCTCTTTAAACAGGCCATGATTGGTAGGTTTGGGGTTTTTTGTCTCGTATTGGGAACCGAAAATTTGTGAATCAATTGACTGATCCATTCATAGCATAGTTTTCTCAATTTTTCGACAGTTTATAAGAGTAAGTTAGGGTGTTTGAAAACCGATAAACTGTTAAATTACTATTTTTACAATTTTACGGTATCTAAGAATAAAATAAAATTTTATTTGGACATTGAATGTATGTGGACGGACAGTAAGTATGCTAATGCAAATACAAACTGGTTTAAATAATGTGTGCTAAGGTCCATACTTTTTGAATGGCAAATTGGAATGTAATGAAAAATAATGTAATGCCTATTGCATTAAATCGCCTGCATATTTTCAATAAAAAAATACAATTTGATAAACATAAATCAATTTCATAAAACTCAACTCACGAATAGTATAATTATCTTTTCTATTTAAAATACTGAATTTTGGAATGTAAGAATATAAATGATTTTATAAATGTCAGTGATTTCAATCCATAAGAATTCTAGGAATGCATTAAGAAAAACTATAAAAAAATGTGATTTATAAAGTCATAAAATTAAGTAACTAGGACACAATACATGCAATAAAAATAGAGAGAATGGGTTAATATGTGAGGTTACATAGAACATTTCACATGGTTCGTCATGATTAACGAGATTCATTAAATATTATAAAACTACATATACATATAGGTACGTTTAGAAATAGGCAATCATATTTTTTAATCAATAAGAGCCTGTACGTACATAAACCGTCATAGTTAAATACATAAAGAAGTTATTAGACCAGCGATGATACCAGTCAAGTCATTATCACATCACATTTCGCACTAATCATATAAATGCAAGTTTCTATGGATAGATGGCGAACGTTATTCAATCACGCTAAAACTACTGAACCAAAAAAGCAAATTTGTCAAGCTAGTTTTTTTTTCGAAATTGTGTAGAAGTAACTGCTTTCCGCGGCTTCGCCTGCAATAGTTTCAGGGTGATTATCAAGCATACATCCATCCCTACCTTTGCATTTATAATAATAGTGTGAAGGATTTCACAAAATGATATTAGATGTGCCATTTTATTGTACGTCTACTTAGGTTTTATTAAGGGGTAGCATATAGGTGGTTTCAAAAAATATTGTTACTAGGTAATTTAAGTTAATAGGTTTACCTTACCTATAAATAACTCGCTACCTACTTTAGTGGATTAACAAGAAGGTGCATAAGTAGATAGGAAAAGGTTTAACTTTTTATCACATCTTAGTCTAAGAATAACATGGGATTGAACAAATCGTAAACCGCTACTTTTAAGGGATTAAATATTCATATTGTTTATAATCACAAAGACACGCAAACCGCAATAGCGAAATTTTTAAATCTACTATCAAGTCATAATTTTATCAACACCACAGTTCAATTTACTTTCACCGCTGAACAATATTTTTATCTTTAATGTGTAACGTCCAATTTTATTTTTATTTCCTACTTTGCAACAGATCTTACTTAGAGTGATATTCAATAACTAACTTTATCTAAGTCAGAGAACATTTTTAACCTAGCTATATATTTTTAGAAAAGACTGCATAAAACTTTTAGATAGGTACTTAATTAAGTTATTTTTTTTTATATTTTGACTTTTTTTATATATGATAGATTGCTTTGTCAAGCCAATAACTCTTACTTTAAATAGGACAGATCGTAAGCACGAGATTCCAGTAAGTATAGGAGAATTGTAATGTTTAATTTATCTATCATGTATTATGCTCACATAGCATACTTCTATCTACTGTAGCATAGCAGTATAGATTCAAAACCGCATTTTTCGTAAGGCCGCAAAGTTTACCATAATGGTAGAGCCAATATTTACGAACCTCAATCGAGTATGGAGGTATTAAATCAATTACCTTTTCAGTAATTCAGAAAACTTAATGTTTGTAAGCGGAGTAAATAATGACTAGACTAAAATGTCTTTAAATGTTTGTTGATTCACCAATTTCATCTAAAAAGCTATAATCAAGCATGGCTTCATACCGTTGGTAAGTTTGAATAGGTAATATATCACTCTGTGCTATGACTCAAATCTTGCACTAGCAACTGACTAAAATGAATTTCAATCAGTGTGAGACACCAACCAATTTAACAAGTCTCATACCATTAATAATATGAACAAGCTATATAATTTTAAGTACCTTATTAAGCAGGTGATGGCAATGATTCGATGAAACAGTTATTGCTTGGCCTGGGTGACTTGACGGCTTGAACTGCTGCTGTTTAGTGCCATTTTCTTCATTTGCCGGATAACGGTGGTTGCGTGGTATGCCTGTTTCCAGCGAGACTTGGCAAAGTTCTTCTTGAGCTGCTCTGATACAGTACCATGAATGTTCTTGTTGCTTGCCTCGTTGCCTGAAATCCATGGGTGACCCAGAGCTTGCCTGCAAACAAATAGTTATGTAGGTTTAATTAAATGCAACCAAGTGACGACTGTTTGTTAGAGATCACTGATCTGCCTATGACCAGACCAGTACAACAGGGGACTTTGAATTTATAGGATAGATAATAGTAATTATTTTATTTTTTTTAAATAAAACAATGGAATGATAAGCCAATTGTTTTCTAGTTAGTAAGTACCTACAAGACAAAATAACAAAAGAGTAACATTCTGTTTTTGAATTTTGATTATTTATTTATGTTATAGAGATAAAATTGTACTTGCTACATACTAAAATATCATTCTTACTTGCAGGTGAATCGTTTGTCGACATCAACACACATGAGATGTCGGATGAAATCTTTTGCCGACTCACTGATGTCATCCCAATAAGGCGAGTCAAATTCAAAGTCTCCCTTTAAGATCTGAGCAAAGAGATTAGCATCATTCTCATCATAGAAAGGAGGGTAACCACAGAGCAAGATATATGATATGACCCCTATACTCCAAACATCAACAGCTTTACCGTATGGCTTTTGAGCCAAAACTTCTGGAGCCACATAGCCAGGTGTGCCGCAAGCAGTAGCCATAACTCCAGAATCCTCTATCTTAGACAAACCAAAATCACTGATCATAATTTTACTTTCCTCATCGGCACTATAGTAAAGGAGGTTTTCAGGTTTCAAGTCTCTGTGCACCACTCCTTGACAGTGCATGTAGTCTACAGCCTCTAGGACTTGTCTAATAAGGATTGAAGCATCTTTCTCTGTGTATGAACCTTTTTCAACGATTCTATCGAACAATTCACCACCAGTGACTAGCTCCATGACGAGGTAAACCTTGCTCTTGTCTTCGAATGTATCCAACAGCTGGACGATGTTAGGATGGGAGAACATTTTCTTCTCGGCACCTTCAGCCTTAGCTTCGCTAAATCTCTTCAGAACTCGGATTTCATTCTCCAGAGAATCTTCTTTTCCTTTCAAAGCTTTTTTATCGATAATTTTGCAAGCGAACATCTGTCCGTTCTCTTTACTTTCTATGAGACGCACTTCGGAAAATGCACCCGTTCCAAGGAGATCTTTGATGACAAACTTTTCCTCAATAGAGGGGGGTTTCTCTGCATCTTTCACATCTTTTTTGGACTTTCTCCCAAAATCTTTTTTGCCAAAAAGTGGCATTTTTACACCCCACTTTCACTGATTTCGACTACACTACCTACAAAAATCTACGTGCAATGCAACACACGCACAACCAAGTTGGTGGTTGGTTGACTCGACTGATTGGATGAATGGACGACCGCAGAAAGACTGAGGGAGACAATTAACACAGCAGGGAGATAGATGTAGTGGACGCACGTAGTGGACGACGTGGTGTGAATTAGACGTAATGCCCTACCCAGAAATGTTCATCACGGAATCCATGCCGTGACTTGCTTTCTATTCCGGGCCATACAAGGTTCTCAACTGTATACATCCATATTTTAGAACGGGGCTAAAATTATTAAAGTTATAGGAATAGTGGAATAGGAGTAGGTACAGAATTAATTTTATTCTTCGATCTTTCGGTGGGCCTCTTTTTATGCTGCGTACATACAGAGCATACCGACCGTCCAGACTGAACCAAATCCATTCGTTGGCGATCGTTGGGCTGCTCGGTGTATACGCAGCTTATGACAGAAATAAATGATATAGTGAGTGAGTGATTTCGCATGACCAGTGATTTTAGGGTGTAGATTCTAGCTAGACTTCTCTGTTTCGAAAAGTGTCGGACGCGCGCGTGATAGATTATTGTAAACAGTAGGTATTTATTATGAAGTAAGTATTGTAATTTTGATGTTATTAATTGTTCGTTAAAATCCTTTATCTATTGTTGAATTATCATAACGAACTTTTTAACGAACGATTTTAACGAACAATTAATAACATCAAAATTACAATACTTACTTCATAATAAATACCTACTGTTTACAATAATCTATCACGCGCGGGTTTTCAATGTAAGTACTACGACTACACCACGGTATGATAGTTAGAAGTAATAAAGACTAAAATCATACCGTAGCGTAGCGTAGTAGGTACATTGAAAACGCCCGCGCTAACTACATTTTGGTCTGACACCAAATTTCGAAACAGAGAAGTAGGTATTAGCGTTAGTGAAATATTATACCTACCTCTACCTAGTTAGAACATACAAGGCAAATTAATCTCATTTCCTTTGAATTTAATTTCATAGGCTTTTTCATTGTTATTAAAAGTCCATCGTAAAAAAACTAAAATTGGAGATACCTACATAATAGTTTCATTTTTGTTGCCAGGGTCAACAGGGTGTCTGGTGTTTCTGTTTTCCGCTTCTCCATCTTGCTTTGATACAGTAAATCTTAATGTTCTTTATGTACAGTTAGCATCAAAAGTCGATGACCATATTCAGATTTTCAAAATCGCTTTTCACTGTATTATTTTTTTAACAATGTGGTGTACCTACAGTTAATTTAAAACTTTGATGATATTCATTCAATAAGGCGTTATTGTGTCGTGCAATACCATGATGTCATTAATTTAATTAACCACAGATCAATAAAAAATCAGAAAAAATGTATACATATAGTAAATAAATAAATCTGAGTTATCCAGCATGGATAGGATCACGCACTATTAAACCTCTTTTTTATGTGTGGAAGACAATTTCGTCTACCTCAAAATCTCAAAATTCCACTGTCGTTATTATTACCCATGGTACATAGGGCGGCTACATATTATAAGAACTGATTTAAAATCGATCATTTAGTAATATGGGTGGGTAGTGTAGTTTAAGAATCGATCAAATAAATCTGAGATGATTTATACTGAACTAACTACAATTAGATACTATACCTACTACATACCTATTGTACCTACATAGTAAAATTATTATTCCATGTGTATTGAATGCATGAAGATAGAGATACATAGGTACATTGCACATTTTGCACAATGGAGTGAGTTCCGAGTTGATATACCCTCTCTCTGGCAAGGCAAATAAGCAGGATGGAGCTATGCGGATATTGCCTTCGATCGCATGTACAAAGAACTCACTCCATATTGTATAAACTTCAAGGTACCTTGATGACTGAATGCAATATAATTTTTACTTTACACACACTTAATTTAGGAGGAGGTCGCTACACAATCAAGACAAATAATTGCATGAAAACTGGGTTATTCTCATAAAAATAATATAGTTGACAAGCACTAGTGTTGAAATTCTGGGGAATCATAAGAGTGCATTGAATTCCCTTTGGTACTCGTAGCCGGCATACTATATTTAATTGGCTTAACTACTTACTTAGTAATAAATAAATAATAATTGCTTTAAATATTTTGAAATGTAGGTACCTAGAGTCATTTTATGTAACGATGCAAATTTCATAGTAAGTTTTTAAAGCAGCTGAAACAAAGTAGAGTAATTAAGGTACATTTTAAATATTCTAACATAATGAAACCATTAAGTGTTTGCTTAATATTTGTTTGTACCGCAAACAACCAAATTATATATAAAGTAAGTATATTTAAATTAAAACATTGATAGTTTATTTTATAAACTAGCTCTTAGCTTATAGTGATCAACCTAAGCCACATGGGATGGGATGTGGGAATAAACCATTAAATACTTAATTGGATACCTACTGTTGTTAAAACAGTTGTAAGTAACAAATCTAACAAGAGCGGAAACTCCATATTACCAATACAAATACCTAGCTAGTAGCTACCGTAAAGTCTATCCCTGATTCAACCCTAACCCCACAGTTTTCTTGTCTATGCTGCCACCCCCTGACGTCAGCGCGAAAATCGACCAATCCCATAAGACGCAGTGTTCGATGGCCCTCATAAGCGGCATCACTACCGCGCATCCGCTCAGCTAATGTTTTCGTTGTGCAACAATTATGTGGCCTTCCAAAATGATCTTGTTGGTGATTAAAATTGTGTAAAATGATCGTTATCTTATAAAGATCATTGTGAGATATTATTTTCATTTTATTTTAAGTAAAGTGAAACGTATCTGAAATCACGTTAGGGGGTGGTGCCGTGATGCCAGTTCGTAAGCAAGGTGCACACTGTTTTCTATAGTATTAGGATACTACGGTACTAGATAAAATACCGATATTTGTAGTGCTACTAGGCGAAGTTATCTCGTTGATATTGATTCATTATTTAATTTGCGCAAGGGGTTGTTAAAGCCCACAACAGCACCCTTCTAGTAATTCGTATCGACGTTATAGGGTTGCCATTCCTTATATACGTTCTGATTCAAGACTACTTCGCTGTTCCATTTCTTTTCTGTAATAGTATCTGCTGTTGAAATCAATCAAAATACTTCTAATACGCCCACATTTTCATCATGTTTTGATATAAATACTGTGATAACTTTGTACATTGTTTCTGCTTAAACATTTTACAATAATAAGATTCTGACCTATTTTTGAAGTAAAACTTGATATATAATCTAGTTATTTTGTACCTAAGTATATTCTGAGTAGAGTTGGCCTATGGAAAACACGATAGACCTACCTACACATAACACAGTTTAGATAATTATAATTTATATTCTTAATACAATTATAATTAGTGGTAATATCAAAAATATTATATTATAGGTACTACAACAAATTATATAACATTATAGGTACCTATATACCTGCTTTGTAATGTAAACCTGAGCATTAAGATGTTATAAAATCCATAACTTATAAAAGTCGCCTAGGGGCGATAGATAACATAGAATTAGATATTTTATTCGTACTAAATCTAAACAAGGTTTTTGTGATTTGACAACAGAGGCTCATCGTGCATTAGAATTGCTGGAAGACTATCACAGCAAGCTGACAAGGCCACAAGACCGACAACTTCGTCTTGCTATCGAGAGAGTCATCAGAATTTTTAAATCAAGACTATTTCAAGCTCTTCTTGGTAAGAATACGATTAACGTTATTTCAAATGGCCTTTTTATCACATTACATTGCACCTAATATTTTAAATTATGATTAAGTCGGTATAAGTCATGATCGTCACTTCACTTACCATCAGGTAAGATAATAGTCAAACGCAAGTCTAAAAATATAAAAAAAAACCTTTTTTTTCGAATCCAACAACTTACACAGAAATGCGTTCACTTGTAAGATCATGGTTAGACCTTCAAGCATTAAACCAAATTTGGGTATATACTCGAATTGGATAAGGGTTCTAAAATTTCATGGCTACTGTAGGGTTTCAACTTTGAACTTATTTGACTCCTAAGAAAATCAGTGTAAGCTTATAGACTATTAGTTCGATCAGCAGTATTAGTGCTTCTATAAATATCCAAAACACGCGCGTGACCTAATACGTCATTATCGCTCTTGAGTCTTCCTTGACCACGACACTGCTATTGTGATCCGCATTATATTTAGCCAGTTGCAACTCACCACAACAAACGTGTTGGAATGATATCTATATTAATCCAATTCAATTTAGGTACTAATTAAGTTTAGATACCTACTGACTTCAGAAAATACATTTTTATGTAGATCATTATGTACCTTTTAATCCTCATTTTATTAGAGGGCATACCATACCAATCACAGCACAGCAGCTGCAGCATAAACATAATGAGACTGATAAGAAAAATCTCTTCAATTTGAAAAGCTGAAGCGTAAGAGTATAATACTCTTACGCTTCAGCTTTTTATTAATTTCATTATCTAACCTACATAATATCTACCTGTCTATTGCACTTGTTTATCCTTTATAAGTGCAATAGTGGGCTTATTTCCAGAGGTCTGTATTAGATTTAATTATGTACTAGTACTAACCGGTTGTAACATAGTAAATAGTGATATATACCATAGTTTTAAATAGTACATAACTATTATCATTCACAGGCAAATATGATACATTTATAGATTAATACTTTTATAGAATGTAACAAAGGAATAATATTCATATACTTCACTCGTTCCTATTTTTATGTGTAAATAAGAATATGTGAATAGGAACAGCACTAATACGGGGCACTGTAGCGCAAAATTGTTCTCTGGAAGCGGGGTCGCCGTCCGCTGCTGCTGACTCGGTCGATATCGATCTCTGACACGACTCACGCGATATTTCTACTTGCCTACAACCTACAAAACAACACAAGCACAAATTGTTCCAGATAGATATTTCGAAGATAAAGTCTTTCTTGTTTTTATAATTATTACACTAAACTAACAAAATAGTTGGATTACTTTGGTTCCTAACTAATGTAAATACCTGTATCTAGTAAATATTTTTTTTTTCAATGAGTAGGTACTGTAATATTATAATAACTATTTACTAACTTATCGCAAATGTTATTTTTATTAATATACCTACCTATTTTGACTTTAAGGTTATAATGCTATGAATTTATTATGTTATAATATTTAATAAAATTTAGTGTAATTAGTTTATGAACATTGCTAATTACATTATATTGATTAAACAGTGAGTAAGTAAAAGTATGTTTTTAGATAAGGTACATAACTTACCTACGTTTTTTTTTAATAGTTAGTATGATTTTTATTTTAAGACCTTTTCATAAATTTTGGTTTCCACAACGCGCCTGTTGGAGAATTGGGGACAATACCGTACCATACTTGGATTGTGGTTGAACAAAAACCTAAATTAATTAAAAACTAATTATGATAATAATGAATTTAATAAATAGTTCAATAACAAAATACAAAACTATACCTATGTTTTTCAGATATTCAAGAATTTTATGAGCTGACCCTTCTCGATGACACAAAAACATTGCAACAAAAGACTGCTGAAACAATACGCATCGCTAATAAATGGGAAACAGATGGGACTCGCCGTGATGTGAGTTTTCAATAACTACCTCTATGAAATTCTAAACATTATATTGACACTGTTTGAAAAATTTCCAGAATATCCAGAGAAAAAATCCAGAATGTTCTCTTTGCCCACATGATTTTATTCATGCATGAGAATAACCCACATCACACACAGATTATATATTACTTACTATTGTGATGCGTGTAGTGTAGGTAGAGCCCTCTTGTACCTAAGTGTTCGCTACTTTTTTTTCAAAAAGTAAACTAGGTCAGGCGGCATTAAGCAATCAAGGGTTTGTTAAATTCGCGAATCGACCTAGTAAACAAATATTTACAAACAAGCCAGTTCTGTATTATTTTCCTGAAATAAAAAGCCGATTTATACTTATCACTGCGAACTCAATGATACCTATCTAGTTTGTGAAATGCTGAGATTATTATTTTCCTACGATATCGAGTGGTGGATAGCATGCCTTACGAGAAAACTGTACACCTATGTTGTACCGACTTAATCTCAGAAAGTTTTATTTTGACGAGAAACTTACCTTTCAGATACCATCAGAGGAAATTGACTTCAGATCACTCTCAAATGCGTTTCTTCAAGAAAGCAATAGGAAAACGGAGTCGCGCAATGAAACACCGGACTCAAATAAGGTTAGCAAAACCGCTCTGCGAAAAACTAAGTACATAGGTACCTAATCTGAACTGAACTGAACTATGTATTCCGAATTTAAGAGCCTTATCGAATAAATTCATTTTCATATTTCCCATATAGGTAGTGCAGTTAATAGAATATATTTTTTGTGCACAGGTTCGATCCATTATATCTTCGCCGCCTCCAGACACTGAAGAAAAGACGGTAAGAAAGTAAAAAAAATATACATGTCATCTAGCTAGCTAGCTAGTAGGTAGGAGAAAAGGTACAGGGTACATAAAATACTAATGTAGGTAGGTAGAGTAGGTACTTGTTGTTGATTATTTTTTATTTGTATGTAGTTATGTAAGAGGTACATGAATGATGAGAAATATAGGTACGAAAATAGTTGAATTGGCTTGTTTGAAGTAGGTACCTAATCGACTTTGCTCACTTACAAGTACGCCATCTTTTGAAGAAACTAGTCCAACATTTCGGTATTTTTTAAAATATTGAAACTTCGGTTATGAATAGTACAAGAAGTGGTTCCACTTCAAAATTAAAAAGCGCAACCTTGCGCTTTGGGCCCGGGATCGATTGGATCGATTCCATTTGTCTTGATTTTGATTGGTTGATTACTTACTTTACGTTCCATTCTACTCATTCAGGTGATGACGTGACGAGACTACTGCGAATGCAGCTGAACGGAACGTAGGTACAACAAGTGGTCGGGTCGGTAATGGCGGATTGGTTGGTGTTTCGTCGCGTCTCGTATCGTAGTACTATTTATAACCTAAATTAAACTACAGGTTTTCGGCGATATGTGCGCTTACGTTTCTACGTTCTGTGGATTGGTGCCGTTAAATTTCACAATTGTGTCAATGACGTCCGAACACTACATCGACTGAAACTTAACTGTTCCTGATAAAATCAGTGAAATGATATTGTACACAAAATTTTGACATTCACACTGCTGATATTTCGTATTCGTTTCAAGTAAGGCCATTTAATAAACACTAATCTATTTTTAAACGTTCAGTAATTCATTACACTGGGGAACGTTTTTGAATCTTGGTAAGAATATTGCGAGTTCAGAGCTAGTTTTGTTTGTAACAATTCGCTGTTGATGATACTTCACTCCATATATCGTCAAGTGCTTACGAATTGTACTATATTAACGTAACACGGACATTCTAATTAAGGTTCATCGCTTTGACATTCATTCATACCATCCTACCATCACACAAATTGGTAACATGCATAATAATTGCCCAGTCATACAATCTACTAAAATCGCTATCAGAAAAGGGCTCGGTATGATTGGGACATTCACTAGATAAGGCCTGCTGCAGTTTAAGGCCAAGCTAACATTTTAATGAGCTTACACCTAAAGAGTGTTTATCTGCACCTAATAAAACAGGTCTCACTCTGTAAAAGAGGTTGAATACCTGAAATGTTTTGGTGTATGTTAGTTGTGGGTTCTAGGTAGACAATGGTGCATGCAGAACATCATCCAGTGGTGCTGACAGTGGACACAAGTGTGTAACTAACCATGCATGCTGTGTACATAGTATAGTGAAAACAGTTTGAGATACCAGGGATATGCACACTTGGTCATCAGAATGACAGAAAGACGGAAGAAAAAAACACATAATGGATTCCTACGGAAAGTTTCTTCCTTGTTCAATCTTGACACGGTGAGTAGGTGATAAATTGGCTCTTCATTGTGACAACCTACCAAAGTTGTGTTGTCTCCTAAATTGTAAATGTCTTGTACATACCTACATATCTTATTATGGCTTTGATAAACTTACCATAATTTGGATGAGGTTTTTTTTGGCATATTATAAAATATTTGTACCTATTAATATTTTTTTGGGAAAAACTAACATCATTCAAGTACCTCTTATATTGACTAATTAATTATTAAATAATTTCTTTTGAGGTTCTTCAACTTATCAATTTATAATAATCTAATTGTACCTACTTATATGAATCATTACTTTTTAGTCTAATTGTTTTCTCAATATAAGGAATAAAAAAAAACAAATTTGTTTGTACATACAGAATATAATATGCTTTTAGAATAACATAGATTATGTGTCCCATAACCTATATATATATATATATAGACCTGTAGGATGGAGGCAATAAAATGTTGTGTCCCATAATCTATGTTATTCTAAGACCTGTAGGATGGAGGCAATAAAATGTTATGTAAAGAGATACTTACTTCCCCTCCCAGATTTTTTGTCTAGAAAACTTGGAGTTTTCTAAAAAATCTGATGGGCAATTGTTTATTCTAATTTTGAAAACTTAAAACAAGTTGTACATCTAATGCCAAATAATGTAAGTTATTAAAATTAAGATAATCAACAAAATTATACTTACCAAAAGATCAGCAATTAGAACATTCATGAGTTATGTAGGTACTAATAACATCACCCTATAGAAGAAGTAATGTCAACATACAAGGTAATTTGATCCCTCAATGGAAGTGTTTTGAACACATTTTACACTAAACACAAACTAGGTATATGTATAACATCTCAATTTTTAAGTGAATATCAAGAACCTACAATCAGCATGAATAACTTCGATTGTTTTTTGATTTCAGGCTCACGCCACATCGCCAGAAATGAAGCAGGTATTTTATTTTATTCTCAGACATGCAAGCTGTGATACACTAGATAAGATATGTATGTTAGTTAAGGTTTTTGAATATCATGGATGCACCCCATGCATTTTGCGCAAATCATAATTTTGCAATTTCAAAACAACCAAGTCTCACTCACACAATAATCATGATTTATTATAGCTGGTAAACTTCTAGCTCAATCAGTCCACCCGGTCAGAGTTTAGTGTATTCAGTAATATCCAAATATAATTTAAAAAAATACAGTAACATTGTCATGTCAAAACGATTTGGACAACGTAAAGTAATATGTTTGTATTGAGACCTGGGTAAAGTTTGAAAATCTCATAAAATTATTCATGACAGCAAGGTTAAAATCAAACCGGTGAAGTTGAAACTGAAGAAGAAGAAAAATTGGAGTTATAAAGGACAGTCGCCTAATGAAACTGAAAGTTACAGGTGAATGGGATAGACGGTGGTGGCGCCGAGCGCATTCAGAATGAAGACGGTTTCATCCACCTCACCGTTGTGCTATCGCGGGCTGGGGGCGCGGGCCTGGGGTTCAGCATCGCGGGGGGCTCCGACAACCCCCACGTGGCGGATGACCCTCATATCTACGTCACTAAGCTGATACCCGGGGGGGCTGCGGCAGCCAGCCAGTTGCGGATCAACGATGCTATTTTATCGGTGAGTATTACTCCAATGCTATTTTCAGGCTTTTTGTATAGTGCTTTACAAAGCGAATGAAGGATCTGAAGGGATGCGCGAGCACCGAGCACGTACTCGCTTAGTTGATAACAAGCCTCATTTGTTGCAAGCGTTGTTTGTATAGATATCAAATCATAAGTTAAACCCCTTCCGAATTATATTTCGATTGTTTACCTAATTACGGCGTGAAAAACTGAATCGATACGGAAATAGTTTTTAGGAGCTAAAAAGTACATAAGTATACTGAATACTGAAGCTACTTTTATGCTGATACATGCGGGCGAAGGCGCGGGCAAACATATAATTGATAAATTTTAGTACTGGATAATTCAAATTGAGTCATTACATTAGCAAATTACTAACTGAATTATTATTGAAGTGTGATTAATAATTTGCATATTTCTCTCATACCATAAAATTGTGAGTAAACGCGCACAAAAAAATAACTTATTCGTTATCGGTAAAACACCTACCATATAAGTTACGTAACCAAAAGGTTGTAAATTGAGTTGCAGGTACTTAATTATTCCATAACATTGAGTTTAGACCTTGAGTAGTACCATGCTCGTATCGCTATTAGAGAACACACAATGCGTAGATCGTTAGATAAACTTGTATGAAAGACTATTTACACATTTCATTTGACTCATCATTCTGCGCTACTTGTGTGAATGATTCAATTTCAGTGAAGCTTAGAATTAATGGCTCAAAAAATCATAGAACAAGAAAACGTCTCATTATTAAAACTATAAGAGCTGTTCTCTGTTGCTTTGCCCGCTTGATATCAAGCTAAAAAGTTGCCTCACAAACTATACCCATATATCAAATTAAAGCTCTAATCAGTTCAGTAGTATTTATTGAGCGAAAAAAAATGCCATCCATCTTCACACTTACGCATTTTTTATATTTGTAGGATTAGTCAGTGGTGAGTTGGTGAGTCAGTTGCGGTGCGGGGTATTATCTACTTTAGATGATGAATGACTAAACTATTTTAGTATCAAAAGACAGTTATTGTTGTAAACTTGCTCTTTGCAATACGCTTATTGCGATCCATGGCAGAACCTCCAGCAAAGTCAGGAATAACAGAAAAACGGTCACTTTACATATTTGGTTCGGACAAGATTTGTTTGACTGAAACGACAATTTACGATAAAAAGTAGAAAAAAATTAATATGGAATCTCTTATCACTGAATGCAAAAAATTATGTCATTTTTCATGTTATTTATTTAATCACAATAAGCTTAAAGGCTAAACTACTTGACGGCAGAATATCTGGCTGTGATGGTAGAACCCAGACAGAATCCTGCAGGCGACGACGCCTACATTAAGAAAAATAAGTTGCGATATGTACGATTATTTGTTGATTTTTACAGGTAAATGACGTGAATGTGGTCAATGTAACTCACGCGGACGCGGTGGACGCTCTGAAAAAGGCTGGCAGTACAGTGAGACTGGTAAGTGTTTTTCTTTCTTCAAACTAATTGGCTAATGACTCAAAGGTTTTGGTGTAGCAGTTTCAACAACACTTTGTGTCTGACCTGTAGCTGCGCAGTAGGAATTTTGAAGGTTAGATTTGGAGACAACGTACCCAATGTACCGTAACGTAAACGTAAACAATACATAGGGCCCAATGTACCAAAACCTCTGAGGATTAGCCAAGTTTCTGACATCCAACCTCTTAAAATACGAAATTGTCGCCAGCAGACCAGCAAAATCTTTCAAACCATTCTAACTAAATCTTGTTTTGGAGTCTGAGATAAATTGATTCCTAAGTTTATGTCTGAATATTTTTATCAGGCCACTCCATCATGCTCTACTTACTTATTATTCTAAAGATGGCCGGCTAATCTAAATAAAGTAACCATTCCATTTTATAATGACACTAATTATCATTCCTATAGCGTTCGCTAATTGAATCCAAATGTGCAGTGAATGTGCAATGCAACACTGTTAGCAAAATTCAATTTTATTTTTTACTTGCTTCCGTCAACGTTACTAACGGTAACACCCGTTAGTGTATAGGAATAAGGCTGACAATGCTTTCGCCCAGTTGAACTTTCATTTATAAATCAAATCTATTTTTAGTAATAATAGATACTGCCCGGATTTTAAGACATCCTACATCGTAATCTTTGCAGAAAGTAAAACGTCGAGCGCTCGAAACGGACACTCTCAACGTCTCTCAAGTGTCCAACAAAGAAGAGTCTATTGAGATTGAGCTAGTAAAAGGTGGAGCCGGTCTGGGCTTCAGCATAGCCGGAGGTCTCGGCAACCAGCACATCCCGGGGGACAATGGCATCTACGTGACCAAGATAATGGCAGGCGGCGCCGCTCACCGCGACGGCAGGCTTAAAGTCGGCGATAAACTACTCATGGTCAAAAACACTTCTGTAAGTGCCTTACACTTATACTACATGGTACAGTCAGCTGCACCAATATGTATACACTCTCAGGCGCTGTCCTAATTGGCTAATGATCGTACGAGCAAACGATGCGGTTTGGTCGTACGACGAGATTAAATACACTAATTTCTTCAGAGTGTCCCAATTGGCATTGTATGATCGTACGATCATTCATATGACTAATTTTCATCGCGCGACCAAAACGCATCGTTTGATCGTACGATCAATGCCAATAAAACGCCGCGCCGCCTCAAGCTTTCACATTTATATTATACTCTTAATTTTGCAAAGACATTCTTCTTCCGACAAAAAATCTGTCAAGTAAGACATTAATTTGAAAATGCCTGCGTGTACTTGTCTTTTCAAAATTAAATTATACCTGCTGGTGCGTACGTACATGGTACTAGAAATGTTTAAATTAAAGGAATCTGCCACATACATACACTAACTTCTTACGTAATAATCTTAGCGTTAAAGAAATTCTGACTAACTTAAGTCTCTGGCATCAATGGAATAGGCCTTTAGGCTGAACTTATAAGCCGGAGTGTCTCTCTGAATTTCTTTCTGATGTCATTATGCACCACATACATTCATATATTTTATATAAGGAATTTTCGATATCGATCTGTAAGAATGCCGAAATATTTAAGATTATGAAATTCGGAGATTCATTCCGGCTGTTTAACTCCAGCTTTAGACTGTAAACTGCTAAAAGCTCAGCGCATAATAATCCTAGGTGGAGATGATGGCAGAATGAACAAATTGTTTGTCAATGTTTGATTTGAGAGCTTTCCCTATTGCTGTAATGGATAAGTCCTAACTTATACTTTTTGGACAAGAGCCTTCCGCAAACATAGAACCTGAATTCTTGCTTGCTTATCACTGCAATTATATTACTCTGAGAGGTAAATAAATGACGAACACGTTTTTCAATTCACATTCGAAAACCAGCTGACAGATATCGTTTGTCTCTTGCTCGCAGGACGGTGACGTGGACCTCAATAACGTGACTCACGAAGATGCTGTCGCGGCTCTGAAGGCGACCGGAGAGCGGGTGATCCTAGTGCTGGTGCCTGGCCCGAGGCACGGCCAGCCTTCGCCGAGAACCTCGCGTGCTAACACCCGTAAGTGCATAGGAATAAGGCGGAAAATGCTTTGGCTCTGTTGAACTCTCATTTAAAAATCGGCTCACAAACTGAAATTGCCATCGGCAGCAATTTGCTATTTTAATTTTTAGTAATACATTTTTTGCAAAGATTGATCCAATGGATTCTGTTGCTGATGAGGTCAGCAACAGAATCCATTGGTTCAATAATACGTGTATAGTGTATAGGGTCGATTTCCCTCAAAAGTAAAAGATTAAATAAAAAACTGAATATGCAGTTATTGTTTTCTTATAAATCGAGAGCATGACTCCTTTCACGAATTTTCTAAACTCTCGTGGTTTCGGACTTGGCCATCAGTGCCCTTCTCAGAAACCACCCTGTATATTATAGTTAATAGATGACCGAAAAAAAATAATATTATTATCTCGTCTTTATTCATTTTATATATAATCAAAAAACATATTGTATAGTTACTCTAAAATACATATCAAAATTTTTAACAAAATTTTACAGTGACTACACAACATAGATTGATAAATTAACCCACATTTGGGAGATTTTGTAAAAATCTAATCCAATGTGGGTTTAGGGCTTCAGAGAGAGGAATCGTCTCACAATGCGAGCTATATTATTATTATTATATTTAATAAGGTAGAAAATTAGTAAAATTGTTTTACTCTGAAACTGCTCTGCCGGCCGATGCCATCGCAGTGATAATTGAGCCTTAGTAGTTTCATATGCGATAACTTCTACTTTTAGCATATCTCTATCTATCTAAACACCCGTTATAACAAAGCCAAGACCTTATATGAAAGGGAATCCATATAAGTCACTTACTAAAATTACAGTTACAAGTCAAATGTGTAACTTATCTTACACTACATTATTATTTATGATGTTCCGCACGCATTGTGTCTGAAATGGGTTAATGTTATTAGGCTACCCACACCTACATACATGCTCAGTCTCTAAACAATACAAACCCCTTTTTGTACAGCGTTGCTAGCCTGGCGCAAAGCCAATTTACATACTGAACTGATCCATAGAATAGCCAATTATATTGTTTTTATACCTATAATACATATTGTTGTAAGAAAGAAATACAGAAAAATGTTTTTATTAGCCAGAAAGAAAGCTAGACAATACAACCGACATTTACAACATTAAGGTATAAATAAAGGTATTGCCATTTAAAACTAGGTAAAATTACCTACCAAGCCAAGAGCACTTTATTATCTAGGAATAAAAAAAGAGATAAAATAATAACCTACAAAAATAATAATACTGCAAAGTACCTACCTATCTACATAGGTACATAATGTTATCATGAGTTTCTAGCAATAAATGGACTCAACTCAGCGTTATGCTGGATTCACAGGGTTCCCTATCTATCTAGCGCTGGTTTTCAGTTGAGCCCAGCCACGTTAATGCCACGACCTGGAAGGTCGAGTGGCAAGTGTGTCAGACTGCCACGCCGGTGTCGCGGGTTCGATTCACACTTCAGGACTAAAATGTGTTTTGATGAACATATGTTCTATGTATTCTACATATGTATGTATGTAATTCCCAAAAAAGTATATAGGTATTGAATCAGTTTGTGATTCCCACAGTACAAGCTAGATAGGTTCTAGATGGCGCTGTGTGAAATGTCCGAAATATTTATTTATTTACTATTTTCTTTCCACAGCAACAGCATCAAGCGCGGCGAACTCCCTCCGGCGGGAGGATGTGACCGATAGCGCTGAAGAGCCACGGGTCGTCGACCTCGAGAAGGGCACACAAGGCTTAGGATTCAATATCGTGGGTGGTGAAGACGGCCACGGCATATATGTGTCGTTCCTGTTGGCTGGTGGGCCGGCCGAGCGCTCGGGCGAGCTGAAACGAGGAGACAGGCTTCTAGCGGTCAATGACGTGGACATCACTCATGCGACTCACGAACAAGCCGCTAAGGCTCTGAAGGTATGTTCAGTAAAGTTGGGTAGATTCTATACAAATATACAGGGCATCACTCACAAACAAGCGGCTTAGACTATAACTAGTTGTTCTGTGTTGTTCATAATGAGCTGGTGAAAACTAAGCAAGCTGACAAAAATAGGCAGCTTCTAAATATCAATGACGTCTCGTCACCACGCAAATAACGAGACTAAAGGAATATACTAGTTAAGGGGAATCCTCAAGGCAAATTTCCATACAAAATGTTTCGGACAAATACTCAAAAAGTACACCGTATTATAGTAATTTCTTCACACTATTCGTTTCGTCTATGTTTTCCGATTGTGTCAACAAAAATTAGCAAGGTTTCACTTTAATTTAGATTTTATACGTGTTTTAAAATTAAACCTACTAACTTAAAAACATGTATAAAATCTAAATTAAAGTATGACCCCTTTCACTTTTTTTGTTGACGAAATCAAAAAACATGGACGAAACGAATAGTGTGAAGAAATTACTATAATACGGCGTACTTTTTGAGTATTTGTCCGAAACATTTTGTATGGAATTGGATTTGAGGATTAGCCTTAAGGAAGAAGGTGAGTCGTTCTCTAAGGGCGCCTTCAAATTCGAGGCGTGAGGAACCGCCATTGTGGCGTTTCCTCACGCCTCTAATTTGAAGGCGCCCTTCGTCTTCTTATCGTGTCACTAGTTCTTTCAAACCAGTGTGGTGAAAGGATTTCAAGTGCGCCTCGAAAAGGCTCCTTTCGTGCATTGAAGGCGCCCTAAGACTAGGACGAGTTTTTACTTGATCTCCTTTCGTTTTCAGAGTACCGGACAGAGTGTAAAGCTGACAGTGGTGTACAGACCACAAGAGTACAATAAGTTCGAAGCGCGCATCAATGAGCTGAAACAGCATCATACTCTTTTGAGGACATCGCAAAAACGGTCTTTGTATGTGCGGTAAGTTCAAAAGATAAGTGAATCATATACAAGGCATTAGCGAAAGAAAACGTATATTGAATCGTTAAAATATACTGCATACTGGCGGAGGGCATGAATTTATAGAGTACGCCGCCTCTAGCGGTATAAAATAGCAGTATTGATTAATAAATATTCCAAAATATGTGAGTGGTTTTGCATAATTATATTTGTATTTCAGAGCGCTATTCGACTATGATCCAATAAGAGACGACGGCTTACCTTCCCGAGGGCTGCCATTCCGATACGGCGATATCCTTCACGTCACTAACGCTTCTGACGACGAGTGGTGGCAAGCGAGGTAACATCAATTCTCTTCGCCTATGATCCAATAAGAGACGAGAGCCCGACTTCTCGCGGGCTGCTATTCCGATACGGCGATATTCTTCACATCACTAACGCTTCTGACCTGGGCCTAGTTTTGGCCGGTCTTGCTGATTTTTTTGCCTCTGTGTTACAAGTGATTCATCATCAGCCTATCGCAGTCCACTGCTGGACATAGGCCTCTCCCAATGAGCGCCATCGCGCCCTGTCTTCGGCTTGCCGCATCCATCTTCTGCCCGCAACCTTTCGCAGATCGTCACCCCACCTGGCCGGAGGGCGTCCTACACTACGTTTGCCGATTCGCGGTCTCCACTCAAGAACTCGTTTACCCCAGCGGTTATCGGTTCTTCGGCAGATATGGCCAGCCCACTGCCACTTCAGCTTGCTAATTCTCTGAGCTATGTCGGTAACCTTGGTACTCTGTCGGATAACCTCATTACGGATCATATCCTTCAGAGAGACGCCGAGCATAGCCCGTTCCATAGCTCGCTGAGCGACTTTAAACTGGTGGACTAGTGATTATACACGTTACAAGTGATTATACATTGGCAAATAAATTATCTTTATCTTTATTGTTACCCAGGCGAATAGATACAACTGACCCCGACGCGATCGGCATCATTCCTTCGAAACGCCGCTGGGAGCGGAAGCAACGGGCGAGGGACCGCCAAGTCAAGTTTCAGGGTCAAGGCACGCCCGTTAGCACTGTGAGTACTATCATTTTGGGTTGGGTTGTTTGGGTTCGACTCGCGCATCAGATTTTTTTTTTGGAGAACTTATGTCTATCGACAACTTGATTTGGGAGATAGACTAGATAGGCAAGTATAATCATTAAATTATAAACTAAAATATGATCATTATACTATAAACTAAAACTTCTAATAACTATTTTTTTAATATTTCCCATCTAAATTCACATGAATTATATTCACCCATATTGAGTAATGGCAAATTCACGTACCGTTTTTGTCGAATGGAGATGGAAACAATTTGCTGTATATGTGTTTATGTTTGGAACTCATATTCGAAGTATGTCAAACCATACGGTAGATTCGTGAATTTCCCTTTGATCAACGATTGAATTTAATGATGTTTTCCTTGCTTTATCTTTCTTTCATTTCTTATTTATGTCTTGTAATGAACCCAGATAAAACTAAAAAAACACATTTTATTAATAGAGGATTACTGTCAGTCATTTTATGTGTATAATTTATTTTATGCTGTCTTTTTCACTTCTATTTCACTTTCTTTTACAACCTGAATAGGATGATAAGGTACCTTGAACATTACATTTAATTAGATGAAATGTAGTATCACCAGGTTTGCCAGATAAAAAGCGTTTTATTTTTAATTCACAGAGCCAATCTACTCTAGAAAGGAAAAAGAAAACACTTTCGTTCAGCAGAAAGTTCCCATTCATGAAAAGCCGGGAGGATGGCAAGTCCGAGGACGGTTCGGATCAAGAACGTAAGTATATTATTGTAAATAACACTACATCGGTATTCACATATTCATATCAGCTATTTCCATGTAAACAACTAAATTCTAGCTTCTTAAGTGGGTGATAGACGAACGAGCAAATATGCGTACTTATGGTTACGACCTTCTCCTGTGTATTACCGTAAGTACGCGTATTTTAAAACCTCCGCGCAAGTCGTCGGGCGATCCAACTGGTTTGAAATCTTCTTCGTAGCTCGTCTAGGCTCGTACGTGTGGCAACACTGCAAACCGAGAGCCATAATAATTAAGGAAATTATCCTTCTCTTCACGTAACTCTCGTACTAAATTGACATGTGATAAACGCTCTCTTTTCGTAAGCCAGTACTTTACCAGTCGATTTTTTCTTCTTTCATTAAAAGTAAGATATAATTACTAAATAAAACAAAGCTTCACGTGTGTTATCGATGTCGAGCCGAGTAAGTTCTCGATTTTAAATACCGTGTATTTTATGTTCGCACGTCTATCATCCACTTTAGCCAAAGGAAACGACTGGACCTGTCTATGTGTATTGTATTGAAGCGTCTTATTAGGTCATACAGTATGGTTGCATCATAATTAAAAAAATCTTGGGTTGTAATAATCTGGGGCACAAGCACTTGCAACTTTGCAACGCTTTTTTTTACTGTCATATCATATACAATGTATAATGTTTCTGACTAACGCAGTTTTCATTTTAAAAAATCATCCTAACTTCAATACATAGTGCGACGATGGCAAGAGCGGGGCTATAATACAATAGGATCCAGATTTGTTACTTAATGGTCTTCTACCGACTTGCACCTAACTTTCAGAGAACTTAAGCAATTCATAAAGTTACTCGCTTGGCAGTTTTTAATGGTCAGAATCTGGACCGTTAAGAACTACCAAGCGAGTAAAGTAATTGCTTAGGCACTTTGACAGTTTGATTATTTTTTTTTTTTTTTTTTTTTTTTAACAAACAAACATTCACACACTCACACCCCTGCACTAGGATTCCCTGTGTCGCAGGTGGCATGGACACATACAACACATCACAACATCCAAGACCCGAGCACAAACATTTGTGTACGTCACAAATATTTGCCCCGGCCGGGGATCGAACCCGGAACACCAAGCTTCGTAGGCAGGGTCACTACCAACTAAGCCACGGTGTCGTCATTGTTTGGTGCAAGTAGGCATTCAAGTTACAAAATACAGGCGCGAGAAGGCAACATTTTAGGTATGCGTATTGTATCATCGCACTGCTTACGATTGTTATGGTCTAGGCCGCGGCCTGAGTGACAGTTTTTTTATGAGACAGGCTGTTGTATAAATGTCAACGTAAAATTGTAAAAACCGATAATTAACAATTTAAGGGGTTGAAAACCGCTAAATTGTGAACTGTCGAAAAATTGTAGACGCTTACGTTTCTTTTTTTGCATTAGCGCGCACGCGTCTGATTGGGTTGATTTACAAATTAGCGATTTAATTCATAGCAGACTTTCGTTGTCTTTACAATTTTTCGACAGTTTGTAATTTAACGTGTTTCAAAACAGTTAAATTGTAAATTTACGGTGCTTACAAATATACGGTGACATAAACACAATCTAAGATAACGATTTTGTTACAGCTTTCATGCTTTGTTATACACAAGAGGATACTAATGCTGATGGTAAGTCTAAGGACATAAACATACACACACACACACATTCCGCTACTTTGCTGTTTATGTTTAGGTCATTACGCATTTACTTTCATGCGTTTGCCAATAACCAAAATAAGGAGCTGTTAGCTTATTCTAACTTTAATTACATAACTTTAACTAAGATTCAAAATACTTGAAAAATGGACGTAACCAGAAGGTAAATGAACATCATTGAACCAAAGTGAAAAGTTTTCGTAATCTGTGAATACAGAACGACTTAAAAGTTAGAGATAGTTACTTAAAAAAGGTTTTTCGCAATTTTCAACACAACTCTAAAGGCCCTCCATGCCCCATCTCAAATTACCACTCTTTATTCTCGATCGATACATTGTTTGGTCGACGAACTATAGTGTAATTTACTCCCAGTCAATGTTATTTTAATACGGATTCATGTGAGTAAACTATTGCTTGTAGTTTGTATGGAGAAGCATGGTGAAGCTAAATTGAAAATCTAAAGTTATATTTAGCCATATTTATTCAGTATCGGCGTAATATTTGTCGCTTGAATACGATGTTGCGAGCGATTTCACCGAGCTATGTGCTCTACTTTGTGTGTTAGATAGTTTTATTTTCTATGTATCCAAAATGATATTTGCTGTACCACTGTGTTCTGGATCTAAAACGGTTTCTTGAAGGATCATTCGAACGCGAATTAAGGTGTTGCAGTTGAATCGAGCTCAAGTAACCGCATACCGGGCAACCCAACTTTTTAAAAACATTACACAGTTGTGCAGTAAACTTTAGAGAATACTCCTTGGTGTTCCACATGTAGTTATCGTTGGTATGACAATGAATGGGTCGCAGCGAGCACACGGATTGGTTTGAGACACGTCCGGCATTCCTGTGCTTCTAGTTGCCTAACCGAAGCGAAACATTACTTAACATTCATCTGGTCTGATCCGTATTTTTATTTGCTCTTTGGTTTTCTAAGCGCTATTCATGAACTTGTAGAGCCGCTAATTTGTCGAAGCCACACATGACGTGAACCCTCCCCTCAGTCGCCGCTCCATATTCTAAATGTATGTAACGTTAATTTTTCTACGTGTAGGGGAAATCTTGTATCGAGTGGAACTTCCCATGATGGAGGAGATAACGCTCATTTATCTCGAGGACGAGAGTAAGTGTTGGGAGTGAGGCGTAGTTTGCGAGTGCCGTAGCCGATACCTTACCTCCCGCATTCTGGTTATGATCATCAATTAGAAACGTAGTTCTCATTTCAATAACACTCCAGTTTTTATTTATTTTTGTTATTTCTTTTTGTTCATACAACGCGAAACTCTAATAGCCTCGCACTCGAGAAAGTACCATAGAGTTCACGTTCAGTTTTTGATCATGTGTTGATTGGTAAAGGTCACGCCCGCGGCGGGCTCGCTCGGTCATCACGTCACGAGTCACGCGCGCTAGTGCGCCGCATAGGTACCGAGCATCCGTTACCTAGTTAGTGAGTGGGTGTGGGGGCCACTGGAAGCACACGAGGACACGAGAGCCGCCTCTGTCGCACGCTGACGCTTCGGGCGCCGCGCCGCATGAACGCACTCGATACGCGCTTAGCCTCTAGAACACCACACACTTCGACGATCGCATGCTTCAGACAACGTACAACGTACCACGAGTTACCGACCACATCTTCATACGAGCTTGTTTTACTTTCAAGTTTCACTGTGCTGGTTTACTTAGATAGTTTTCGCTTCAGTTGTAGGAGCGCTGTTTTCTTACTAGATTAGAAGTTGCTGACATTGTTGTACATTTGCTTCATCGAACACATGTTTAAACTCAGCTTGAAGCCAGAATTAATGGTAGCACTAAAGTATATTTTGCACATTATGGTTTAGTTCTGGTTTTATTGCTGAAGCATGGGAAATTAATGACTTTGTAAATACAGATGTTATTTTTAGATGTAATAGTGTTGTATTACATTTTGTATAGCTTAGTTTATTTACCTAGGAAAGCTAAATTGCTAAGTGTTATTTGTTTATTTAAACATGTTCAAGAAACGTATATAGTACAAACTATTAATACTGCGTTTCAAACTTTTGTTATTGTATTTTTAGTTTTAGGGACTGTATTATAGTTCCATTAATTAGAAACGAAAGGGCAACAATTCGATACAAAATAAGCTCTACAATTAGGATTTACTTTTATTCCTGCAATTTTTAGTAATTTTTAAAATAGGTCTTCCGTCTTTGTGAGTTTCAGATTTTTCATGTTCTTAAGATTGCTCTAGTATGGTGTCTGGTGTAATTGTATGAATGGGGCATTTTCTTTAAGATTATTGTATTTGTTGTCCAATTTTCAGATTACTTGTGGTGAACTGACACAATGTTTTCTAGATGATGTACTACGTCTCATACTTAGTGCAACGTAAATGTATCAAAAAACTTAAACATACAAGAAAAAGCCCCATTATTTTAAAATATATGATTATTTTGTGATTTCTCATTTTATTGTTGCAGCACTAGTTTAATTTATTACACAATAATAAATTTTATAGGTGTTTAGAAAAAAATCACTTGTAGCTTTGATCTACATATATCTACATTCACATGAAACATTTATGTACTAATTGCAAGATTCATGTCTTCACTGTTGTGGATTACAGAAGCATTCTAATAATATCGAAAGAGCATAAATCATGAATTCAATTGTTCAAGTAATTTTATACTAAATGTTTGTAACGTTACAGGTCAAGAGGAATCGGTGCTATCTTACGAAACTGTCCAGCAATTGACGATTGCCTATACTCGGCCCGTGATCATTCTCGGCCCACTCAAGGATAGAATAAATGACGATCTTATTTCCGAGTTCCCTGAGAAATTCGGCAGCTGCGTGCCTCGTGAGTACAACCATAGAGCAAACCTGGATTTCCCAGAAGGCCTAGTAGGCCGAGGCTTTTGGACGGCAGCCATTTAGGGGTGTCAGCGGCCTGGGAGAAGCCACATATTTCTAAGAGCCCTCTAAATTCTATTATCTAAAATATATTATTGCAGCGGAAATTCAATTTTGCCAACTTTCAACTAATGGAATTAATTGCCACTTCTATGGTTATTTTCCTTGTAGAACAATTAAGTGCCAATGGGTATTGAATGTGTAAAACATTTGAAAACCCCACAATAATCAAGGTTTTACAAAAATATACAACTGACTTCAATCGGAATAACTAAAAACTAGTGACCGTAGGCACCACTGGAAAGTCACGGGGAAGCAATGTACGCAATTTTGTTCACTTCAACGGCTTTATTTCTTTAGTTTTTTTTTATTTACAACCTAAACTGCTGAACAGATTTTGATAAAATTTGTAATATGGGACCAATCTGAAACTATATCCTCTCAAACAAAGAACTATTTTTTCAAATCGGTCTATATAAATAAACAACTAAATTCTGAGGTAACAAACATAAAAAAAAACTAATTGATAACTTCCTTTTTTTAAGTCTTTTGAAAAAGTCTATTCATTTTCGTGTTACAGACACGACTCGACCTCGACGTGACTACGAAGTGGACGCCCGCGATTATCACTTTGTGGCGAGTCGCGAGCAAATGGAACGAGATATACAGAACCATCTGTTTATCGAGGCCGGACAATACAACGACAACTTGTACGGAACCTCCGTCGCGTCCGTCAGAGAGGTCGCCGAGAAGGTACGACATCATTGACTTAATTTTCTTTTTATCTTTTTTAAGCCACTGGCGGTTGGCGGGACGATCTCGTAGCCTTCGACGGGGAATGGTGGGATACGGCTCAGGACCGTGAAAGGTGGAAGAATTTGGGGGAGGCCTTTGCCCAACAATGGGACAACATACGCTGATAAAAAAAAAAAAAAAAAGCCACTGGCCTGATTTGGTGCTCGAGTTATAAAGCTATTCCATGGTAGATAGATCGTATAATTATCTCAAATTGGTTGACACTTTTTTTTTAATTACCAAAAAACACAAATGGGTAATGCAGAAGGGGTACTACTTAGTATCTGTGCAGTCGAAATTTTGGGTTTCTACAAAATGACAGAACGAAAAGAGCGCAAGTGCGGATTGACGTGATTTATTACCATCAGGAGAGCGCTAAGTTAATTTCGGCACTTGTTTCCTTAATTATGTCGTCATCTATCGTTTGACGAAGTAACATACTAAAGACCGTTTTATTTAAGAGGACTGCTATAGCGTGCCTTTATTTTGAATGTGTTCTTTATTTCAGGGCAAACACTGCATTTTAGACGTGAGCGGAAACGCTATAAAGAGATTACAAGTGGCGCAACTTTACCCTATTGCCATATTTATAAAACCAAAGAGTGTAGAATCCATTATGTGAGTATAATCTAAATACATCTATTCGTATTAAGACAGCAATTAATTTATATTGGTCCAAATTAAACATATTTTTGAATATTTTTTTAGGGAAATGAATAAACGAATGACTGAAGAACAAGCGAAGAAAACATACGAACGAGCTCTGAAAATGGAACAGGAATTCGCCGAATACTTTACCGGTGAGATATTTAACCCTAAACCCCCAAATTAAAAATATTATGTGATATTGTAGCTCCTAAACGCGTTCCCGCAGTTCTTTTTTTTATTATAATTTTAATTACACGAACCTTATGCCTAGATCACACGTACCGAGTACTCGGCCGAGACAGTGAAAGCTTACGTCACTCGCTCAGCCGAGCGCTCGGCGCTATGTTTATACGTACCGAGTACTCGGTACGTGTGATCTAGGCATTATTTATGTTATCCAGCCGTTTTAAGACCACCTGCACTGGCTTAATAATTTTATTTAATCTTGTGAACAATGGTGGCAAATCAGATGTCGCCAAAACTAAACTAATCTAATTTGACAGCACTAAAAATGTTGCTATCCCTTTTAAAACGATCGAAATAAAAAAAGCATAATTTTTAGTCCTGTCAAATTAGTTCAGTTTTCCGACATCTTCTGAATTGACACCACTACATTTTAAATTAGGGTTGGTGATAATGGTAATTCATTACATTCCAGCGGTAGTAACCGGCGACACTCCTGAAGAGATCTATACGAAAGTAAAGGCGGTAATCACGGCGGAGAGTGGGCCGACCGTGTGGGTGCCGCGTCGGGAGCCGCTGTGAACGCGCCCCTGGGCCCCAACCCCGTGCCATAATGCGCCCTAACGTTACACCCGACCCTACTACCACTTAGTACCTATCATAGTGCCTCGAGTTCACTCGCCAACGCAGATCCGCTCCCATATTTTTACATAGTACAGTCAGCATCAAAAGTCGATGACCACATTCAGATTTTCAAAATAGCTTTACACTAATAAAACTAAATCACTCAACGTGACAAGCGCCAGTATTGAATGAACATCATTAAAAGTTCAAAATTAACACCACTTAGTCAAGAATATAATATTATTATATGGTGATAGCGATTTGAAAATCGTGAACGTGGTCATCGACTTTTGATGCTGACTGTAGATCGAGCGATGAATCTCCAATTTTCTTGGTCACAAACGCGCTCTGGGCCAATCTATTAGCAATAATGTAGAACCGTATGGATGGCAATAAGCAGTAAGATTGTGCCCGATGTTCGCGAGTCATGTAGTTAGAACAGTTTTGATCACCGCTTTATAGACACGACCGTATCGGAGTTGTTGTAGCTTAATATTAATTACTATTTATAATGTAAAATATCACCTGTGCATAAATTGTTGACCAAGAATTCGCTAATATATAGCTAACACTAGATCACTACTTACGCTTATGTTATATGAAACTATAGCGGTAACTTTGTCGAACGAAATGTTTAATGATAAATCAAAGTTAAATTTTAATTGTTTGACAAAGCCCACAAAGCGTGTTGCGATTTACTATGTACATTTATTGTATATTTAGTACATTTAAACAATTATAATAATTTACTTGGGATGCTAGATACAGTTAAACATTTTCATCTGTTATAAGAGTTAGTAATTCAATATTCAAATAGTGAATTTATTATATGAGACACATCAAAGAGCACTTGGTGATTTTGGAGTGCTAATAGTGATAATGAATTATGAATAGTTTTAGTTATGATAAATTTACTATTGACGCGTAGTCGACCCCACCTCTCGCATGGCTAGGCTAAGACATAATTCAGGATTATTTGCTCAAGCGGCAAAGTATATTGTAACCGTTGAATCTCATGGCATACCTTTTTATGCACACCAATGTCCTCTTTGACACAGTAGGCGAGGTGCAAAGTTGTTTGTTGATCATTTTTATAGTAAGCGATTGTGTTATACGGTGTGAAATGTCTCACCAATTTAAATAGTGTTTGACATTTTATTTATTGAGAATTTTATTTTCTTACGAAATAATTAAATGCCCATCTGCAAATATGGAGCTTAGAAGCTAATGTAATTATGGCTTCTATTGCAATATTTTATAATTAAACTCTTACGTTGTGGCGTAATGTTTCTAATTCATTCTAATTACTTATTAAATAACATTATTGTATTTTTTTATAATTCAGACATTGTCACTCACAATTTATAGTATTATGTACTTAAATATTTTAATGTAGATAATGAGTTTTGATCATTTTATAGCCAGAGTATTATTTTTTAATTCATGACAAAAGATGGAAGAGTATAGTTTGACGAGTAAAGGAATTACGACAAATTATTCGTATTGTAGAGCTTTCTATTATAACTGTTCTTATATTTTAAACTACCAAAGATTCGGAACTTGGAAAATTATGAAATTTAATACATTTTGAATGGAGGATCTACATACTTTACGAAGTTTTGTCCTAATTTCTTTAGTAGATATGCTTTTGTTTGTTGTAAATAAGTAGTATTAAATTCTAATTTATTCTAAGTTCAGTACCGATGTATTAACAATTTAATTTTAAGAGAATGTTTTATTTCTAAAGGTACCTATTTATTGTATTAAGTAGTCATTTTATTTAATAATTGAGTGTGTGATTTGTAAATTAAGTGTAATTAATATCATTTTAACATTAATAAAACCATATTTGCAGATGTACAATGTTTATGAGTTAGTGATGTTCAATAGAATAGTTTGAATAAAATTATTTACGTTGAAAATTCTATTATTGTTTTCCTGAAATATGAAATAGATTAATATCAACATACCTATCATATCTCTCATCATCATGGTATAGTGGTCCACCCGCTAGTCGTATGTCTCTCCCAAGGTGCGCCACTGAGCCCGATCATCAGGTCTTCTCATCCACTTTCTGCTAGCAATAGCGCGCAAAAGATTCGCTTGCACTATTATAATAAGTTTAGTTGGACCGAAAGTTTAAGTGTTAGTTTGGAAGAAGCTCTTGGTGAACAAGATGGATAGTTAATGTTAAATGCTCAGTAAGATTATATTTAAAAAAAACCTTTTTTGGTTCTACGCTTGAAATGAAAATTGCTATACACAAATTAACAATATACCAGCTGTGGGCGAGTAGCTTTATATTTTTTTATCAAGCGTATAACGCCATCTGTTGATGAGATACATTTTTAAACTTATCTTTCATGGTCAACAGATGACGCGCCTGAAAGATTTTGTTGAATGTAGTTTAGCTACCCGCCAAGAGATGGCGTTCTGTGAAGATATTTGCAGTTAGATCAGAATCTAACCATTATTCGAACACCATACCATGCGAAATACCGAATAGTTATCGGATATCAATTGTATCTCTAATAATGATTATAAAATCATTGGTTGAAATATACGTAAAAAAAAATACCAGATGTACAGTAAAATTATGTAATGTTCTTATATTTCATCAGCCACGACAGTAGTTTTCTCAGAGACATACAACCCATCCAAGAATTTTCTGATATCCTTATTCTTTACAGTGGTGGATTGTTGGATAAGTGCGGCAGAACTTGAAACATCTTCCAAGGAGTTTCCTTCAATGATGAGCTCATCCTTCTGTTTAGGCGAGTTGATAACGGTAACACCAGGTGCCATCTTTACCCTCCTGATGAATTTCTCACCAAGGAAATTACGGATTTCAATGATAGAGTTTGCTTCGGTGGTGACACAGTTGATGGGGAAATGCGCATATACAGCACGCATTTTGTATTGGAATCCCTTTGTCACTCCTGAAAGATTAAAAATAACAGCATTATTAGTAAAACTATCATGTGGTATTATCACTTGTTAAATTAGAGCTATTTGTTCAGTCAGGTCAATCAATATCCAATGAAAATAAAGCAGACAGAATTTTTATATTGTAATATTCAGTGAAAATTTAGCATTCTGACAATGTGAGTTTGTTTACTAAGATCTTCCTTCATTAGGGGAAACTTATTTTAGGGTAAACATTTATACTGTTTGTTTTTTTTATTCTTCCGTCTGTACAGAATGGCATCAACAAAATATAAAACCCAACTGTAATATTATAATTAAATTAATATTTACGTAGATATAAGGTACCTATTTATTTAGTGACCTATTACTCTGTAGGTGGCCTGAACAAAAAATTTATATAATTATTATTAATAATATATGTTAACACTTTCTGTCGTGTAAATCTAATACACTGTATTTTAAGATAGTGTTTTGCCTTAACAGGGCTCAATCGTTTATTTTCGATCTGTTCTATACCACTGTATTTTTTTTCTGCTAGCTACCTACACTAAGAAAATATGATTTACAAAACACTTTATTCACAAAATCTTTATGGTTTAAAATTTCAAAACACTGATATTAATTAAATATACCGTGTATTACCATACGAACAGATAGATAATCGTAATCCCTTGAATATGATACCAAACACGATATTCTTAAGTAGTGAAAAGAAAGAACAATCTACTAAAAACCAAAAGAGTTTATTTGCGTGTTTACACAAAATGCACTTTTTCAAAATACAGTATTTTGGACACAGCAGCTTTGAAGTTGCACTATGTTTCAAATGAAATTACTATTTGTTTACATTATTAATTGATAGTTATATGATATGTTACATTATAATTGTGTGAATGAGCATTTAGCCAGCCCATAACTTAACCCTTCCTATCCAATTCACTAATAAAAGCTCAGATACCCCTACATCTGAACAAAAGCTAACCAATAAACAGTCACAATAAACAAAACAAACATACCTTTGATCATGTTTTCAACGTGTGAGCAAACTGTCCTTACAGCAGCGAGTTCTTTCTTAGAACCGAACCATTTTTCCACCTTCAACAAGCGAGGGTTCACCATGCGAATATCCACCGCCAAGTGTTTGAAGTTCCTCTTCAACACTCCGCGGGGACCTTTCACAGTCACCAAACGGGATTTCACATGGACGGTGAGTCCATCAGGGATCTTCACCTTTTGGTTAGCAACGATTTGCTTCATGTCTAGTCCTAAAAAGAAACAAACCGATGAATTCTAACCTCTTCGAGGCATCAGTTGACAAGTTGGGTATGGAACTGTTTTGGAGTATAATCGTAAATAAAATATTTCGTGAAACTTGGATAACACAATCAGGAGATTCCCTTGCAATCACTAATGTTACAACATTGTATTTATTTCATTCGATTTTTAGGGATTTTGTTGAAAATATCAAATACACCTACGTTCTTTGACACTAGAACCGGAAAAAGAATTTGACAGAACTAAATTATTGCCAACAAAAATTAAATGTCACAAAAAGACATTACGCTAAACATACGTTAAAGATTTTTTTTATCTTCATTTAAACATCACTAACCCGACTACCCAGCCCACTACACACCCACACTACCTACAAAATAATAGGTACCCTTTAAAACGCTCTATCATTTTCACCGTTTGGTCTATAATTTTGCTTTTCACTGCAATGATACACTACTTTCCACCTGTTTTACTTTAACATGTTTTATAATTCAGCCCAAGTTTTATTTTTTGTGTGCTAAGCGAATAACTGTTTTTGGAGAAAATCATAGTTCCATCAATGTCGATGTCAAAATCATTACGATGTCAATGTCAAATACACTGACATGTTATGATTCTCTTCTCTGTAATTAAATTTTTCAATGTTCAGAAAGAAGAGTTTTGGCGGGAACATGAAGAATGGCGTATTGGCGGCATTAAATTAATTGACAAAACTTGTATAACTTTGAGTGTTTAAGTGTAAAAACGGTGGTTTTTTATCCATTAAGTGCTCGTGAACGTGTATGAGTGTTGGTGAATAGTGTAATGCTGTAAAACGTGACTTTTCGTGTTGCTTCCAAAACTCCATAGAAGCCTCCATAGTAAAGTCGCAACCACCACTACTTTACAGGAGCATGACATGACTTGACTTAACGACTCTGACTTATGACAAAATAATCTCTCCAAATACTTGACACTGGCTATATACCTTTGATGTGAAGCCATAACCGAAGAACCAAAGAGAATATAACCACTACGTTGACGAAGAACTTAGTTTCTTCGAAAGAAAAAAAAAAAAAAATGTTCAGAAAAATTGGAAAAAGCGAAAAATAATTTGCTTCAAGTTCCAAGTTAATCACAACATTTTACAATAGCATGTTGGGCAGAACATTTATAAATGCAGAGTTCAGCTGCTATAGAATATATTGTAGAGGTATAAAATCATAATCAATTTTTAATAACCTAACTTTAAAGCTAGTAAATAAAACAGTTATAAAAAACACAATATTTCAGGGCTCAGTACCAGTTCAGCATGGGATGTATTAACCGGCGTGTGTGTGGAACGTTTGCCTGTAGTCAATCCACCTCTCAATGAGATGCAGAAGAAGTACAAAAACTTATTGAACACCATAGAGATTGAGAAAAGCCTCAAGTCTGATCATGAGATGAGGCATGAAAGTGATAAGTAAGCATAATCACTCTTAAACCCCTTGCTTTTGACCGCATAGGTCGAATTGGCATCCAACCATAATAAACTCCGTTAGCATAGTCAAGAAAAAAAAAAGGTTTATTAGGTACTTACTGTTAAAAAATTCCATAACAAATTATAATGTCCATATTAGTATCAGTATAAATGGAATATTTACATGGTTATGTGATCATTACAATTATTTTAATTTATAGTTTACTAAGATAGATCTTTTGTATCTCTTACATACTTGCCTACTTGATTTACGCAATTTTCCAGAATACGGGCAGAGCTATTAAAGAAAGAATCTGCGGATGTTGATATGGATGCAGCCAGTAAAATAACTGCTCAGGACTTCTTAGATGCAGCCAATGAAGAACTGGCACAGTTCAAGTTAGCAGATATTGAAACAGGTAAAAAATTATCTTGCTCAAACATTGAGATGTATGGAACCTTTTTTATTTTTCCATGATTTTTTTTATGATTCTAATTCTATTAAACATCTATGATTTCAGAGGCAGATAAATCCTCCCTAGACAGAGCATTACAGAGGCATTTGGTGCTATTAACCCCTCACCAACTCGGCAAGGACCTCAAATCATTACTGCCTCAGGGCAAGTGGAAAGAAGGAGAGACATTGAGACAGGTGATTATCAATATATGTAAATGGCTTTGCATAGACTGACTTACAGACAACAAATAAGCCGAACCACTGAACATAGGGACTTGAGATTTGGAGGGTATGTTCATCAAAGTGCAAGCGCATCCTAAAGAATTTTGTTAATTCCCAATACAAAGAAAGTTGCAGGCATCAGCTAGTATGTTAGATAATTAGCTAGTGCACGGCTTTGCCTGTGTGGTATAATGATTGAACATAGTCCATGTCCTTTTCATTATAAAAACTTACCCAACCCATACTGAATTTCAGTCAAATTAGTTTAGTGGTTATGGCGTGATGGAGAAGCAAACATTCATTAACCGCACGCCTGGCTGTCCATCCTCACAAAGTTTTGCTTGTATTATTTTAGTAGGACTTTAAATACTAGGAGGTTCTCAATACAACCAAGTTCTGGTCCTTTTGTTTTCATACTTACCTAATTGGATTATGATTTGGTTTATGTTGGAGGCTTAATATTTTGAATGGCTAGTATATATAAGTTAAAAAAGGTTCTGTTTATTGACTATTTTTTTTTTTTGTTTTTTTAATCTCCTTGGTATTTTGCGATCTTCCCCTACGGGCATTGAGCTAGACTCGACTATTTAACGTAATTTCAACATGACCTTTTGTTTTTTTCTGTCCACTCAAAACTAGCGAGAATGTAGGTACCATTACTTTGTTTATTTTATTTTAATTTATATTATTTTGCTTTTCAGACTGCTGAAAGAATAGTTCAAGAGCAATGCGGGCCTGAATTAAAAGTGAAGTTCTTATCAAATGCGCCATGCGGTTTCTACAAGTACAAGTACCCAAAGGAAATAGATGGAAAAGTCGGTGCCAAAGTAAGATCTTATTTTAAGTCTATCAAGTTTAACTTTCTGTGGAGGTTGGAGTGGACTTTAAAAGAATTGATAATATATAATGGTTTAGGTTTGGTTTCACTTTGAAATATTTGTATTTACAAGACAAAGTTTTATTTATAACTATAGGGTGAACTAAGGTTAACACGTCAATGGGACGTATTGCGACTTTTTGAAATTACCTAAAAAACTATCAAAAGTACAACAACTTCTACCATCTGGTGCTATAAATGAATTGAAAATATAACAATTTGCAATAATTTATTTTAAATTAAATAATCAATAAGTATAAATATTTTAAAATAATTGATGCATTAACCTCAGTTGACTATACTTACTAACTATACTATAAAAAACTTAACTGATTCACTGCAAACATTACGAACGTACGAACTTACGTGATTTAGTTTACTTTGGCCATTACGTTGCGTACGAAACGAAAACACAACATTACGAAATCGAACGTGCTACTCAATAGGTACTAAATAATAAACTAACCATCAATTTGTTACAACGAAAATACAAAATCTAATTGATTAGGTAAAAAAAACTGTGTTTTTGATGGGACGCCAGCTTTTTCGTATCTATCTACTTATTGAAAGTTCTCGAAAAAAGGTGAAAACTTTATAAAAAACATCAACAATTCAACATTTAAATAACTGCAACTTCTGTCTTAATTAAAATAAAAAAAAACAAAAAGTTTAATGAGAGTTTTTTTCAGGTATTCTTTTATTATGCAAACTACAAAAGTGGGAATGTCACGAAAACAAAACCAGTTTGGGTGACTCGAAACGAAATGGCGGAGTCCTTACCCGAAAAATACAATAAATCTGTGCGCGAATTTTTATTTGATGAAAGCTTTTAAATATATGTATATGTTTATAGTTGTTTGGTATTAGTAAAAATAAAGAAAAATATGACAAATTATGAAGTTTTTTAAAATAACAAACGTATATCCTCAAATTCCAATTTATTTGGTTCATTATTTACAAACATTAACTATGCAAACTGTATGCAAATGCGCAATTAGCTTTACTTTTTATTGGGTACTGAGAACGGCGAGAATATTGTTAGCGCAAATCCGCGGTGCTTCGAGGTAAACCATAGAAATAGAAGTCAACTCAAACAAAGAGCGTGATTTACGAGTAAACACTTTTTGGTCTACAACTCCCGAACCATGCGCTTATAATTGTTCGATTTTAAATCTTACTGAAGTGTATTAGGGTTCATTTTGACGAAAGCTGGAAAAGCTGTTGGACGAGGAAGGAAATTGAGGAACTTTAGTAAATTACACCGTGTTTGGTCCAGTTAGAGCTTAAATTACTTTGCTATAGGCAGTCTGCTAAGTTGGCTTAGTAAAGATGGTACATGTAAGCTGCACTTCTCAAGGCTTGCCGTCTTCACGTTCGTTTACAAACACAAGGATCGTGCTGTTTTTCTTTGGTTGGCTAAGATTAAATAATATTCCTGAGAAATTAAGTAAATACAATGTTTGGCGTTGCATTTCCATTGAGTGGCTTTGTTTTGGAAACTACTTGGGATGTTACGCAGATACGCTTTGTTACATCGAAAATTGTTGCAACGTTACATTGTGGATTTTAAATGAAAATACTTAATTAAAACAATGTTGTATTGAGTTATGACATTGTTAAGGCTGTACGAGGCACGTTAGTCGTCAGCTCGTAAGTCCCAGTACCTAGATGTTATCTAGTTACCAATAACTTCTCCACACTTCTCTTTCGTACAAACTTTACAGAGATAAAGAACCTAATATAATGTTAATGCACTCATTGACTCGCAATTTAATTATTATTGTAACGAGTTAAAAGAAGTCATTTCCATCTAAGTAGTGAAGGCTCCGAAGCGATCGACGGGGGGCGAAACCTTCTATGTCTAAAAATTTATAAAACTCTCAACACTCTTTTATGTCTTCCAGCATTCTTCTAATCATGGATTGAATTTATTTTATTTGTTTAATGTGGGAAACTTTAATATGTAGGAAATTATTGAAAGTATTTCTACTATGCGCGGCATTATAAAATTGTAGATAAAGTACCTACTTGTAGTCTGGTAAAGATGGCTAGGACTATACAATAATCATAGATGAATAACGATGTTCCTATAGAACAAGAGAGACAGTCATACACATCAAACCAAAAGGGAATCGTAAGACAGGACCAAAAAATTTCAGACACCTTGTCAATAAAAATGAAATGTCTCCATTTTCAAATAATGTTTGCTACTTTTTACGATGTAGTTTTATTATCAATGAAAAAGCCTAGTAGTTTTAACATATAATATTTATCTAGCCCTGTTACTTCTCTTTTACGAAAATTTGCATCGGACCAAAATGTACTAGAAGTTAGCCAAAGTGGCTCCCTTTTACTGGGCATATTTTCAATGTACTACACTGTGTTTCTATACTTTAATACTTCTGTGACAATAATAGGTATTAAGATTCGTAGATTCTTCACTGTACCAACACATAAACATAGATTACACATAGGTAATAATTAAAAAGGTATAACGTGAGTTTACCAAAAGATATTATTTAACAGTGAGAGCCGAATTTTAAATACGAATAAATGTCTATTGCGATGGTACAATGTAAGTACCTACCTACTTATCGATTACACGCATTACATATAAAACCCAATAAATCATTAAAAGTTAAGGTCTAAAGCTGCGCTAGGAATGATGATGATTAGTCATATGGGCAAAGAAAAATAACGCCGACAAAATTCACATAAAGTGCGTCAAAGTTAGATAAAACGGCAAGAGAAACAGAGTGCTCCATTGTCCTTATTTAATGGACCACCGGGCGATGCGCACCGGCACGGCATCCACGCAAAAACACCCAACGAAAAAGGGAAACTAAAAACAACATATTTGACCATCGAGATAGGCAGCCAAAGAATTCGTCAAAGTATTTTATCTCGAGCTTTCACAGTTCGATGGCGGCCAGTGTCAAATTGTAGCGGGAGACAAAGATATCTACAAAGTGAACCCCGCCGCGAAGATAACATATTAAGTACCCTGAAGAATAGTTTGCATTCCTTAAAATATTTAAAAGTTTCGCTAAAAATTTCTAGAGACTAGAGAAAGTACCGTGATAACCGCTAAGTCGGTATGAATGCGGTCGATTCCCTATTCCCACACTGTTATACAAAGATAATGAGATCGAGAAAATGTTAAAATTCACTGTTAGTAAATCGATCCCGGGAAGACCACGGCAGCAATAAAGGACTCGTTATCGTAATGAGTGAACAGGTTCGAAATGTAACAGTAAAATGTACCTATAATACCTGGGAACTTGCGGCAAACTAGGCACAAATGCCGTAGAACAATACGCGTGTGTGGGAGACCCTCAAAATTTCCATTGTTGTAACTGGATACGTTGAAAAGAACTCATTTACACCCAGGGCGGTTTAAAGTGCTACCTATTTTCTAAAAAGAATTCTTTAACAATCCATTAAGGGATTTTGGTTTTGTTTGAATATAATACTTTTTAACTAACTGATTTAACCCACAGGTTTTAACTTGAATTGAATAAGTAGAACTAAGACGTGATAACACATCAATTTGTTATCTACTTAACTACCGCTTCAAGTTATATTAACCTACCTAAATACCTACCTACACAACTCTTGAATTTAATAGGAAATGAATTTCAGATTAAAAAAGTCTAAGTACCTACTTATCATTTCTTAAATAAAAAAATATATTGAAAATTGCATCATCATCAACCTGTTATTCAAAGATATTTCAAGTGACGTCTGTTTGTGAGGAAAACTAAGTCCGTTCGTAGCTTGTCGTTAGACAACATCGAATGGAAATAATTGACAGCCTGAAATAGAAAATAGGGCTAAATGAGGTTCAACTTCTACCTACAATCTTATTTCTTGACTAGTCGAAATTTCAAGCCTCTACGTGCAGTGGTTTGGCCTGTGCGTTGTCTGTCAGTCAGTCAATATATAAATTATTATTATATAATTATATAGTCCTTTTATAAATTGTATATACTGATTGCTATTATGTTTGTTGGAAGCCACGATGCGACATAGGTAGTAGGATTTTTATGAAGTAATGCTCAGTAACGAATTTGTAACGAAATATTCCCATTCAAATCCTAAAAAGCTCGCATCATGTGCCAAGGTCAGTTCACCATCTCCGCCGACTGCCTGACTCTACTGAAGGAATTGGATTTTTCTTCTATGATGGGTGCTTGAGGAATTCATGCCTTGATTCTAGGTCAGATATGACTCAAAAACTTTGGTCTGCCAGGCAGACGGTACAATCCAGCCGTCCCTGAACTCGAGCTTTCATCATTAAAGCCTTAGCACGATTTGATTAGTTAAACTATAAATAAACGTTCGTATTGTACAGCCGCGTCGGATTTTACCAGCGGCAATCAAAACCCAATCATGTCCTTATTAGTTTTACTGTGGAGATGAGTCGGCGCGCTATCTCGGGCTGTATCCTACGGAATGTGTAGTGTAGGTAGGTATGTAGGGCTGCGAGGGCGGAGGACCCGCTGCCAGGTGGGCCCCCATTAGGCCCGAGCGGCCGCTCTTCATCTTTATGATAATTATTTTCTGTTTGTTTTCGTCGAAGAATCGGCCCGCCTCGCCGGTGAACGCTTCTCGGAACCCACTTCCATTGTGGTAAATTAAAGCCGCCCGGACCCCTGCCACGACGAGAGATAATTCGACAGGATGCCGCATATTATTAATTGCACTATGACTTGTGGAAATGGAGCTTGGAGATTAGTGAGTCATTCATTCCGGTGGAGCAGACGTTACCCTCTCGCGTGGGAACGCATAACGTACACGATTTACACCGACCGACCGACGACTCCCATTTAAACGCACACAGAAAATAACATTTCTTGTTCTTCCTTTTTTATTTCAATTCGATTTAATGCGCCACTGAAATCGTAGCCAGCTTTGCAGCCGCATACGGCGCGAATTAATTAAGCTCGTTGGGGTAAAAGCGATAAATATCCAATTAAGTGGATCGCAAGGACTGTACAGAGCGATCGGTTCGTTAACTAGAGTTTAACAAGGCAATAAATAGATTGCTCGCAGCGGACACCGGTGACCAATAAAAAGAGAACCGTAAATAAGCCGAATGCCCGCATTTAAAAAGGGAACCTCGTAATGTTTACAATCTTGTGGCTTTATTCACTTTGTGTTCCAATTTCATGCTAAATCGAGCGGATAAAATCCTCCTTTATCAGCAGACTCACCGTCTCGGGTCCTCTGAGCGCCCCTCCCGCGCTCCGCTTCCGCCCCGGCTGCGCCCCGCCGCAGTCGGCTCGTCTGACCGACCAGCTCGGCCCGGCCGCCCAAAGCCCTCATTAAATATCTAACATTAACCCTGAATGAATCCTAATTCGTTGAAAGGATCAAAATATGATAATTCAATTTGTGGGCGGACAGAGGACTTACTTTATTGCCTATAAAAAATGATGTGGAGCTTTTTATCTTGTAGATGTTGAATACTTATTTGATTACTTTGTAAGTACGTGTGTTGACTTCAAAGTAAATAATCGATAGACTATTTTACCGGTAGGTACATGAAGCGATACTTTTTATTCCATCTACATTTCATCAGGATGTTCTTAAAGAATCAATAAGCAATCTTAACTTTTTATCTAATACACCTGCTTAATTCGATCACTATTAACTAGAGACACATAAACGCCTGGCAGCGCAGCAGTAACCTAAAATAAATGATTCTATAAACATCTGTGTGTGTGATTACCCACACGGTTATTTGAAAATACATATAAATATCTCCATCCTTCTGGCCAAGCCAGGCTTTAGTATGGCAGTTTTCAAACCACTCGAAGGTTTCCAACAGGCTTAGTATACAATGGAAGACACTTTAGGTGCGGATTTTCCCGTAAAATTGTATAAATACGTTGTGAATATCTAGCTGTGATTGATCAAAGCGTGTCATAAAAAAATACAGTTGCATGAAGCCAGACAGCTCTAAGAATCGCTTCAACGCAATGCGCTGAGCGGTAAGCGACCGTTCATACAGGAAAAGCTTATTAACGTGTCCTCTCGTTCACATGTCTGAGCATTCCTAGAGAACTCTATGAATTGAACTTTTGTCTGCCTTTTTTAGATCACATAAAGTAATATTTTCTAATAGGATCGTTTCAGGCGTATTTTATTCTTATAAGATTTCGTAGCGCAATTGTTTTTTTTTCGAATATTTATTTAGAGACGCGAAATCCACTCTACGTAGGAACAGGTGTCGATAGGTGTTTATGATCACAAAAGCCATTGCCGCTGCATTTCTGTGGCTATGGATTTTGTCTGTTTCGAGACATTTTAATGGTCAGTCTCATAAAGACAATAATTTACCTACACTGCCGTGCAAACTTAAAGTTAAAAAAACTGAATACCCGACTGCGAAATAATTATACGTTCATTGTCAATTCATTATTCCAAATTAAATTTAAACATATAACTTATGTAGGAATATAATTATATTTTTGTAATCTCCTTTAAAATACATTTATTTTGATACCCTATTCGAAAGGTTAGGTAATAAAAAAAATAACATACAGATACGCGCGAAAAACATAGGTAATCCTTCCTGGCAGTCGGAAACTTGGCAAACAGGAAAACAGTAAAACACATTACTGCTTGGCGGCAGGATATCTGGCATTGTATTCACCTTTACCCAGTTTGTGATTCTGCTGATCCGATAATGTCGAAATGCCTTTTCGTAAGCTCGCTGTGGAGTGCGCTTGATGCCCAAGAGTGCATTGGTTAGAAGGCACGACGGGTTATTAATTTTATGGTGTCGATGGCCGCACGCACCTGGCTGCTGCGGTCAGTGCGCCCGCGCTCGCGGCACCCCCCGCCCCCCGCCCCTCGCCGGGATCAATCACGATCTACCTACTATACTGTGATCCCTACTGACATTCTGTTATACCTACTGCTTATTTGGTACTAGGCATGGAAATGATAGCTACTTCTGTTTTATTGTCACAGTGTGATATGATTTCATTTTATAACAGTGAAATCACCGGTGATTTTTCATCAGTAGCCTAATGTGTTAATGTCACATTTTGTTTAAATATATCACGCATGACGCGACGTCACGCAATCACTTCCACTCACAGTCAGCACACTACTGACTGTTATTGTTATGTAGTATGTATGATACGAACGTAGTATGTACGAATTTGTGAATGTTGCAAGTATCATGACATCACAGCGTACAAAATCGCCAGCCGGGGCGATTTTGTATTATATGTCACCGGTGATTTTATAACAGACTTATGGTCTAAGAAAAGTAACAAGTATTGTGTGTGGTGATCAGTTATATACCATGATAAATAACATGTTACTCGGTAAAGTGCCATGCCTATTCGGCACCCAACTTTCACCGTTGGGAGACGTCCCCTGCAGGATGCCATCTTGATGTGTACCAACACAGTGCCAGATATTCTGCCGCAAAGCAGCAATATGTAAGCATTACTGTGTTCCAGTTATGAGGGAACTGTAGTGAAATTACCTACTGTGCTTTCGAGATTGACCATCAAAATGTCTCAAAGTGGACGAGCTCTATAGCAGTGTTGCACCGGACCATGTGAATTCAAGTCCTGGGCAGCACTGTTTTGGTTATGGGCAGGCGTTATCATATAAAAAAACTTCGAAACGGATCAGATGGCAATACAAGTTTCAGTGCAACCTTCGTAGTCAATAAAATTCGGTGAGTAATTAAAGTTGATTGCATTTTTCAACAAATTTCCCTGCAATTATGGCTTTTATGATATTATGAGCAATAAAATATTTGTATGCAGTATATTGGCCTGATGGTTCTTTTTCAGAAGTTTTAATAACAAATACTTATAAGAATCGATCGAATACAATTAGTTAATATATTAAAAAAATGTTAAAGAAACCACAAACACATAGGTAGCGTAGTTTACGAATACGTTAACATAACATTAACCATTTACTTAAAGTTAGGAAAATAATTAGTACCTACCTAAAAGCTAAGAGGAATAATATACCTACAGATAGAAGTACCTACGTAGAAGCGTCTACAATGTAGCAAAGAAATTGCACTATCTGATTGGGTATTTTGTGTGCAATTTTTGTAAATGCAAAGAGCAGGTAAAGTGCGTTAACAATAGTTTATTTGTAAGCCAAGTTGGTATGTGGACAGCATTCCCCTCTTAATCGAACTGGTTGGAAGCAGTGCGCGTGCATTACAATGTAAATGGCACATTCGTCTACAGGTGCCGTAGAACCTGAATCGTGTGCCAGTACCATGTACCGCATTAGAAATTGTGATATTGTGTGTGGTGTATCCATCGCTCTCTTGCCGCGAGTCGAGAGCCCACGCAGCCTTGACTCGTCGCGTTATGTAACGTACATTAGCGCGATGACGTGGAATGTGAAGAGATTTGGATACGTTTTGGTGTAGGTCACAGGTGTAGGCAATACGAGACACGCGGGCGACAGCGTTGCTCGGATGGTGTGGTAATGCAACTGATATTACTACGGACTATGTAGATATTATTGCGTTGAAATACTAGGGAGTGTTTAAGCAAGCTGAATCCTGATATTACTTTTTATTTGCATTTTACTTTGTGGATAATGCTATTTGGACATAAAGACAAAAGTTACCAAAAAGCTCTATGTTTGGCTTCTCTAACCTGGATTTTTTTTTCTTATAATTATGTCCTCCCGAACTTATAAGTCCAAACGTATCCTTACTCTTTCCATTTACACATTTAACCATGGTGACCTACATTTTTTATACAGTTTTTGGCTTACGAACCAAGGTATACCACCGGCATCAAACGCTCAAGACGCGATCCAAGACATTTAATAGAAAGTTATGTTTGTAAGTTGCTGATTTGTATCTTAACTGGGACAACGTTGTTCTTAGCTTATTAGAGAAGATGACTCCTGCCCTTGGATACACCGCGTTGTAAGTAACGGTATGGCAAGTAATCTTCATGTAACTCCTTGTCCTTTATAGTTAGACCTTCGACGACAGATATACTTACGTCCATCGATTCTTACAAACTTTTCCATTAGTGTATAATAGTACATTATGATATAAGTGCTGTAAGTTGATAATTACAGCCGAGGCGATATTGCTAGCCCGAGCCGTAGGTGAGGGCTACAAGAAAGCAGAGGCTGTAATTATCAAAGCGCACGTATGTCATACGACGTTTTATAACACATTTGCGAGGAAATAAACAAATAAATGCATCATTACTTGACGACATTTTCAAATAAAAACAATACAGCGAAAAAAAACAGCAGTGCGCGGCATAATTTTTACATGTTCTCAAATTAGCGAAGCGTGCGCATCAGTGCTTCTTTTTAAGGCTTACCTAATTCAGCTTTTGAATAACACATCCTCGAAGTTTCAAGTCTCTACCTTCAGTGTTTTGGCCTTTAATTTGTCAGTCAGTCAGCCAGGACTTTTATTTATAGTGATTATAAAATTATTTAAGTATCTTATGTATATTGAATAACGAACAAAACCAGACAAACCATACTTTTATAACTTTGCACAAGCCTAGGACGGCCGTATAAAAACAAAAGCAAAATACGACGGACGTTTTAGCACCTCCATAAAAACTGAAGCGAAACGCTCAATAAATTAATAAGTCATCGTCAAATGCCTCCAATTACGGAACAATATAAAGTGGAGCCAAGCAGGTAAACAAAATAGAGCCGTTGTAAATTTTACAAGAGCGGTCGAGTAGTCGGCTCTACCGCATAATGCAGTTTTTTTCTTTAACTTTTTGTTCCTTGGTATTCGCTTTGTGAGCCTACTTCCGTCGATATTTTTTATGGCGGCGCTATGTTCTGAACAAAGCTTCGGAGTAGAGCTGTTAGCGCCACCTACCTTAGCGTCAACCCTCCATGCGCTTTTGAGGCTGAAGTGTTTGTAAAATTAATTGCAATGCGTCACCACCCTGGCATTTTGTGACTATACTCAAAATATTTGTAAAAAAATGTTTACGAAACTTATACTTTTTTATTTAAATTGTTTGGTACGATAGCGATAGGTAGCCTATTGCTATGCACCAAACAATTTCTTAGACACATATAAATATTAAAAAACACATGAATTAATATTCATAAAATTAATAGGTATTGGTATTAATGATGTAATCAAATTAGTAATAATTGTATGATATCATCTCGGTCCCATCCCATACCAGTATTTTGAGATATCAGGTAACTTGATTATAATTACTTGATTTCAAAACGTAATATTTCTAAACCTTTTATTTCTAAAAATGACATCACCGAACAATAAGGCATATCCACAAAGAGGTACCGTATTTCGAGTGCTTAAATTTTTCAATAATGCATGTTTGCGTTATCTCAAAACTCTTCGAGGCTTTTGTGTACCTGTTAACTTTCCCTTCGCGCCAGTTGTCATATTTTTTCATCACGGTGTAATATCGAGGTGGGCTGTTTGTGTTTTTGTCTGCGAGTTAGATAATCGGCATTGTCTCTCTAGCGCCAGCGGCATCTGAAAGGACACTTCTGTGCTCGGAACTCTAACTTTGCACCGTGAGAAACTTTCGGCACAATAGAAATAAAGCCCTTTTCTGTGTAACCGCATGAAAAGACCAAAGTGGCCATTTTACGGTCCTTTTCTTTTGCACACAATTGGTGTAACATTAATGTTATCATCTTTATCAGTGAAACGTTAGAAGGTAGCGGTTAACGTATCGTGATTCATAGTTACTTCTGACTCAATCATTTAAAAGACCTTTTTTGAAAATTCCAACAGTTTTTTTTTAATATTGAAAAATAATAAAGGATCTTTATAATTACTCGCCTCGAGCCGTCGTCGGAGCCCATTTGGCTAATTGTAACGTTTTAGGAATTTGCCGCAATTACCGTTTCGAATACGTATTTAATTTACATAACGGCCAGATATGTTATTTTTATAATATATGAAATTTGTATGTATGTCTGTTTAGTAATTGATGGAAATATCTGGTTCACAGTGTTTGATTTATTATCACGAGGTAGTACCACAACAAAGATACGCAAAGGTACTTTTTTCAGAGCGCGTTGATGTCTTTTGTATAGAGAACTAAAAGTATCACGTGACATATTTTATTTTAATCAAACTGTTTGCTATTCTGTTACTACCTACTGCCATTACTACTTAATAATATTAACTTGTTTTCCATACTGCCAAAACACAGGTGTTAAGTATTATATTACTTCGTATTATTTATGTCCCGTCGATTATAATAAAAATTAATGACATGTATAAATCACAACTAAAATTAATACCTTTTCGAAAACTTAAAAGATGATAAAAATAATGATCATATAGTTTTATTATCACCCTAATGATCTATCAATATATCTGTAAGTATTGAATTTTATTATATTTTGGTTAAGTTAAAGCAAGTCACGGTTTTGCTTGGATTAAAATGATCAATTTTCTGGTGTATTTATTTATGTTTGTTACTGCGTTTGAAATGCGTTTTGAATAACCAGCAATTCAGATTCAGGGTGAAGAACGCAAGGCTGTGTCACATAGGCCATGACATACATAATCAAGTGCTTTGCACATTATTTGGCAGAAGTTTCTTGGCATTTACTAGATACTTGTTACGTGTTTTTTTAAATACTTGTCATAATCAAGGTTTAATTTATCCCCATGTTCTCATTATACTTACTCATTATAGTGACGGAACGACCAGCAAATATTTTTGTCACTGAAGTTTTCTACCGTATAGTTGCAAACTGCAAAGTAGCGATTATTAATTGATTCAAATTTGATGGAGGGTACTTGCGACTAACTTAGGATACACATAAATTTAGTGCGTCTACCGATTGAAGGTTTTTTTGTCTTTCACTTCCTATTTTTTTTATTACAGCATAAGCTAACAACTAAAATCTATATTACAAAATTTACAAAAGAAAACGATTGGGCCACCCATAGACCGTTGCAAACGATCTATAGGTAGCTCAACTGCTCCAACTCGATACCCGATGGCAGCGTGCCGAGGATACTGGCTGCATTGCCTCTTTGTATTGCAAGGCTTATTCTTTGGCCGAGATAGCTGCCAGCCCTTTGATTTTCCTATTATTATAACGATCTATTACGTTCAATTAAATCATTAATCGAAATTGATCAATAATTAATTACAGATAACTTTCATTACAACGACGAAGAAGCCTTAAAGCTAAGCCGTAAGCTTAGAGTTAAAAAAAAAACTAAAAACTTATTATCTCCATATTGGATTTTTTGCAATTTAATGCTGTAACACTCCCTTGGCTAAAACACATCCAAAGGTTGCCTTATATACCAAAATCGATCAAGTTTGCTTTTTGTAAATTTTTCACACATTCTGGTGGCTCACTCTGAAATTTTGCTGTAGGCAGTAGGTACTTTAGTGGCTCACTGCCGCCACCATATTGGACTTCTTGTCCAATTATTTAAACTTTTTTAATTATAGTTTCCTATGTCACTCTCGTGACCAAGACTAGTCTAAATATGACACCTCATTTTAAATCCGTTTAGGAGTTTAACCTGCAAGGAGCCACATACATACATATATAGGTACATAGACTCGAAAAAAACATAAGCCTCCTTCTTCGCAGTTGGGTAAAAACAATGTATCCCAAATACATTACAGCAGTTTCACGAGTACCAACTTCAAAAAAGGAGGGTTTTTTTTAGTTCTTCTGTCCTACTTTATAAGTTCTGTTGGTCCGTTAAATCTTCATCAGAATTGTACTTATATTTTTCATGCTGAGTGTATTTTATAGAATGCGCAGGCGCAAAGCAAAGCGCCCACCAATTAGACGTCATGCAGGTTATGGTGGTCGTTAGTCGAAAGAGGATAATTTCTTTATCACGGGGCGCGCGTGTGAGGTCTTTTCGTAACTCAGTGTTGCCAACAAGAAGTATCTTGAATCATCAGAAATAAAACTTTTGAGGTTCAAGCAAAAAAGTGATCGTCTTCTTATCGTGTCACTAGTTATTTCGAACCAGTGTGGTGAAAGGATTTCAAGTGCGCCTCCAAAAAGGCTCCTTACGTGCACTAAACCAAATCCAAAAAAGTGATAAAACAGGCAAATAAATGTATTGCGGTTAAACTCGTGAATATGAATAGTAATAAGTGTAAGACTCGAAGGTTTTTTTTAGTTTCGTAACGACCCAGTAGTGTATGTAAGTGGAAAAGTTCATTATTTTATTATACTTAATTTTTTGTCATAATTAAGAGCCAGGTTAAAAAAATCAAGGTCTAGGACTGCGGGGGCACTGCAGTAGTGATTATGCCTATGCTGTTTTTGCAACGTCCTAAGGCATATAATTTTTCCAAATCGCCCATATTGTATTTCTAACAATAAGATAAAAAGTGGCCAGTTCACAAGAGTCTGGCTAGATCTGTCCAAAAAGTGGCTACATTGTTTACGAACTCCCAATATTTCAATCAAGCTCAAAGGAATTTCATAAATACCATTTATACGTAGTCAATAAACGATAATTGACTACGAATGTTCAGGGGAAAATCAAAAGATTACGATCAAACTTAAGAAATTTCATTCTTTTAATTGTTCGGGATTGTAAGATTTTTCTAATCCAATAATAGTACCTATTCAATATAGAATAATAGAAATTCAATAAGTATTTATCTACGAACATAAAGAAAGTACTTTTGGGGAAAGGTTTCACAAGCACTTATCCCTTATAAAACATACCAAAATAACAAGTCATCATCTTTTCCTTGAGGACTGGTAGTATGAAAACAAGATTTTGAAAATCGTGAGTAAATATTTGCTCGCCTGACCATTCGATAAAGCGGGTTGAAAGGAACAAAAAATACGTTAACAAGAAAGGTCCTGTGGGAGCGGCCGGTGATGAGATGGAGATAGAGATGGTGCTGTAGCATGAGAAGGATAAAACATGCCACGCCCATAACCACCCACGTAGTCGTAAACAGTCCAAATCCTTTGCACGCTTTCATGTATCCCAAATCGAAATCGCTCCAAGCATCAACCGGCATTAGGTACACAAATCCCGCATCTCTTTCCTTGAATATAAGAACGACTCTCCCGTAGAGCACTTAAATAAGTTATTCCGAGTGGTTGTCCTTTTGTGATCGAGATCATAATGATAAATAACTCTAAGGATAGGTCCAGTTTGGGCATAATAATTGATTTTGATGTCTCAAACATAAAATATTCCATCTCTTTGGTTTTTGGGAACCAATTGGATTGTTGTGACTCCGTGCGTTATTTTATTTATGTTGGAATAGTCTGCTGGTATCAAAGTTAACTCATATGTGTTATTTTACCTACTCCGGATAAAAAATGGGATTACGATGACGGGGCAAAGTCACACAGACCGACAAATGGTTGGATCAAAATGTATCAAAGACATCCATGAGAATCGGCCGGCCCTTGGTCCATGGACAGGCTATAATCAGAGCACCCATCGAGTGTAATTAGTGGGACGTGACGTAGTTGTGCATTCTCACATGGTCACGGCAAGGACAAGACAACACGTAATTTTGACCCATTATATTGACCGCAAATTGATATCGTTAGTCACACCGTATACTTTTGTTAGTCAATGTAGAGTGTATATTTTTTTATGAAAGCATTATCAATAAATAAATAAGCACATGAAGTAGAGCTTTTAGATAGAGCTTGTTGGCTTAGTTAGTAAAAAATTAAGAAACAACCTTTTTCTTTTTCTATATTACTTAAGCTTGTATTTAATGGAATTCCCAGTGAGGCTTTTAAACTGACGAGAAATGCACAATCGAATTTATTAATTATGTAATAGAGTAGAACATTATTAATAAGGTATACCTACGCATTATTTTAACTTTTCTACGGTACAAGCAAATACAATTTTTCACAAAATGTTATATTGTTACACTTTGGTGTAACAAACACCCAACCAAAACGTGAGACCAAAAAACATCCTAAAAGAGCCGCGGGCCTCTCCCATTTATTGGCTAAATTGGTTTTCGTAGATCAAATGCCATTCTGTTTCTTATTATTGGATCTGTAATTATCCCGTTTCCGAAGCCTATTTTGACTTGACTCTCGGTTGATTTTTTCCCTTTAGATTTGGGCAGGTATGCTTAGGTAGGTATTTATTTTACTTGTTAAACTCTTAAGTCATTCGAAATGGAATGACTTTTGGTTTAATGAACAGATTTATAACGAATAAGTAGGTACATATCAAACGAATGTTCAGTTATAAAATAAGTGTGGGTTTATCTTTAAGACGTAGCCTAAATATTTTAAGAAAGAAATTCGGAAAATAAGCAACACTAACGAATTTGTAGGGGTCAGCTTGTACATAATATTCCCTCAGCATTCCTATTCTAAACCACAAAGGAGTTATAAGACCTATCGTCTAAAATCGTAAATATCTTTTATCACGCATACACATTCTTATAGCAGACATTAGACACTACCTGTTAAACAGAATTACGACAAAAACAACGTAAACAAGAGGCCGACGCTCCGTCTGCCTTTGCCTTTGCGCGCTCAAAACAAATAAAATGTAAAAAGGTGAGCGATGCATTAAGTGCATATAAACATGTTTCTGTAGTGTCAATATTTGCGGGAGCTTTCCCATGGGAACCTGTGCGCCCGACTCTGCGCTAAATCATTTGGGATGCGCACACAACGCAGACTTTTCGTTTTTGCTATTGAAATGTCAATTTATTTCTGCGCTCGCTGGCCTAAAATCAATTAAAAGTAATGCCTTTTTATTTTATTTTAAAGTTCATCCTTTTTTAGCTCTTGTAAAAGCTTTCCATTGCCGATACCAGTGTAGTGCATATTGCGAGCCTGTAACATTTTCCACGGCATTTTACCACTAGTACGATCAAGTATCATCATGAATATTTGTCGAATGATGTAAGGAGCAGTGGGGCCGAAGATAAGGTAATTGTGAATGCGTGTTTCTGTCGACGGGATGTATGGCGCAGGAATTCGGCCTCCCTGCGAGCTGGCGGCCGGCGAAGCGGCCCAAGCCGATTTGATCACTTTAAAAACTGGCCAAAGTAATTAATCACTGTGACATTTTTTGAGTTAATCTAATATAATTATTTTTTGCTTGATTTTCTTTAGCAGGCACTTACTCGTAAGTCTTATTGTTTGTCATATTTTCCGAGGAAACTTTTTCGAAAGCATACAGATGAGTCATTGTTTATTCCAGACGTAGAGTTCTGTTGCTAGAGTGCTCTGTTTTTCAATGTGAAATTTATTATATCTTAAAATCTTCAAACAAGAGGTAAACCAGATTTGTTTTGGTTGGTACTAGGTGCGTTCAATCACTCGCGTGAGCTTTATGTTTTAAAAATAAACAGAATGTAAATCTGTTCTTTAAGATAATCATACTTTTATGCAAATGCCGAATTATGTTTAAATAGTAAAATAACAAAAAGCACATAGGCCTACTACCCACCCTACGTAGGCCGTTCCCAATTCTATTACAAAAAGTAAAAAGTTTTTAAAATCAGTTGTGTTTGTCTACATATGTCTTACAGAGTGCATCCTATACAGAGCAATTGTGTTATTTGTTTTAAATTAAGTCTCTTAGATAAGCATCTCTTGAAATGTTGGTTTATCAGTGCGTGTATCGACGCGCGCAGGGACCGACATGTGTTGTAGGCAGGCTGCAGCAGCTCGCAGGTACTCCGATGGAATGTCCGATACGCTCCTATAATGATGTTAAAACAAACTGTTAGCCTGTCATTAACGCGACTCGGCCCTCAAATGGAGGAGGCCCATTATAAAAATTTGTCCCATCCGTTTCGGCCCAAATTTATGGTTATCGAACCTGCCCAGTTTTTCTTAGGCCCTCGAAATTTTATTGCCTCGAGATTAGAGTGGGAACACTGATAACGATGTTTTAGGATCGGAATTGTCGTTTATGATGCGATGAATGAGCGTATCTGATGGACCGCTAGTATGTATCCCTACATTCCGATGCGGGTAGGGGGTCTGAGAACAAGCCTCACAATGTGTAAATAAATACCAGCCTCTTCTATTTATATTGCGTGTAAGCTCGCTTCATACATGTTTATGTTTTATTTTAAGAAAGTTTTATTTATATTAGGGTACTTGAGAAGAGCTTGATTGATATAAAAACGGCCATAATGGAAATAATGTACTTACTTACTTGATGACTTTTGAAACTTTTGGTTCGTGCTTTTATTATTATGCCTGAAAATATTTTTAATTCCACTAGCTTCAGTCAGAAGCTATTATAGAAGCTCACTCTACATACATTGCTGCCATCAAATCAACCCAGTAACTACTCCGCTATTTCAAGGACCTGGCTGGGGCGGGGTCAGTTATCGGGGGGCAATGCACATTGCACAAGGCAGGGCAGACCAGTGTACCCCCATTTTATCTTAGAATTAGAAGCTCACTAAAGCAAGTACACATAGGTATGTACCGTGTTTTGAATTTCTTACTTTCTTTTTCTCTCAGCTTTTCTTACCAATTTTATAGTTCTGCGAGCACACTGACTTGATTTAGCTATAGGTAAACGGTAATTTGAATCTATTGAATTTAAAATGAACCGGTTGATTGTATATTTGCATATTTTAGAAACGTGAGTTCAGTTATTTTACGATTTTGCGATTCTACGAGTATTTCAGATGAGGAAAAATATAGTAGGTACTACTTACCTTAGGTTTTCTATGTGTTTTATTTGGACAATCAGAACACTAATGTTCAATTCAATTCGACCGTATATAATACATTTATACAGGAATACCTACCTCTGTCTATGTCCGTATGACTGGAACACGAATTTTTCAAAAACGATTAAACAGGAAATTACTCATAACTTTTAAAAAAATTGGGTTATAATTTAGTCAGTAGGTTAATTAAAATGAAAGTATGCAATAGTGATTGAATATTCATTGACATATTCTTTTAAAAGCGTTCACGTAACACGGGAGCCGTTGGCTCGGCTCGTAATGTATTGTATTTTACGAGCATGGCCTGCGGTATGCAAAACTTGCCTTCAATAATCTCACGTACACAAACACAAAAACAACTTTTCTACTCCTGAGATCCAACTTCAATCAATTATCAACCGTATTTCTATCGGTACACGATCAATATATTAAATGAAAACCCACATCGAGGTAGGAACGAATCTCATTTACGTGGTGGATACTGGTCCTCACTGGATTCTCATAAGTTATTATTTCTGCAAATATTCCAATGTCTCTTTATACTTATGGATTTGAATTATTACTCTGTGAAGCTTTGAAATGACAAAATTATGCGCAATTAATGAGTATCATCCATCATCGTAACATTAACACTACGAGAAGTATTTTGTTTCTACTGCAAGATTTTCCGATAGTATTTTTCTATGAGTTGTTTTCCTTTTACAAGAGTTGCCCTTGTTCCTTGATTCTTTTTTTTAAAAGATGGAGTTAAAATATTATATTTTCAGTCAATTTAAATAAAGCTGCAACTACCTAGACTAGATGAGGTGGCAATTATGAAAGCATGTAATGCGTGGTCTCACACCCAAGTCGAGGCATTCGTATGGGAAAGTAGCCCATCGCCGTTATCGCGCGGTCACTTTGATTGTTTCGGGCCCTGTCTCCGTGACAGCATGACGAATGGCCCGATGCAAACCATAGATAATGACTGAAACGCGTCCACTATACCAAAGCTATACACTACCAAACCGACCCGCGTCCTGTCACCATCAAAAAACAAATAAGTCCTCATGATCGATCGGTGTACCGCAGTTATTGGGCCTTAAACGCACTTATCTGAACACATACCTACCTGCAGTAACCTGTTGAAATGCAGCCGCATTTGTCACTTGCAGGGTGCAGGTCACGATTTTGATGGCTCAATTTATCATCGACGATAACTCTTCAATAGGGACTTAAAATAAAATGAAAACAAAATTAAAATATTAAGCAGTTTATTTTTTAAGAGATTTTACGACTATAGTAAATTTTGTACAAGTAGCGTCTACTTTGTTCGCTGTTAAGTCAGTGTGTCAATGCAAAACGCTCTATTTGCATTATTTATTGGTTGCGGTTACGAGCTAGATCAAGAATCTGGGCTAAAAATAGCTGCGAACTCTCAAGTATCTAAAGCAAAACATATATTTTATGCAAAACTGCTTATAAAGTACGGTGTGCACTTAATTTTTATGATTACTGCTTTCCAGGCTATGCAAAAAAGTAGGTAGAGGTACTCACATCACCTAATAATAAATATTATGAACACTTTATCATATATAAGTAGTATATAATATAGATTCAATAGTTATGCTCAAATAAATAGACGAAGTCCCTTATGTATTTTAACCCCCCCTTATATTTTTGATTGGTAGAGCAAATTATAAGTGAAACGTAGCGTTGAATAATCATTATTGTACATGTAATAAAGGTAATGAATTTCCAGCTTTCGAAGTTCTAGTTCTTACTTCGAGCATAATGTAAGACAAACTCTATCACATTGCGAATTTGCGGGAGTTGCTAATGAAAGACAGTATACCAGCAAAAACCTTTTTTATTGATGTAAAAATCAAAGCCAAAACGAGGTCTTAGTGCCGCAAAAATACGTGAGATCTTGTAATATTGAGCCAAAACTGGAACTCTATTTATCGTTAACTCTTATTTGATACAATCGTTCATTGAAAGTTTGTAACAACTGAATTCAATGGATATCTCGGAATGTTTTATAGCTAGAAACTTATTTTTTGGAAGTTTACCTGTATAAACAAAGTTCTATTTGTAAAATATTTTTCAAGCTTTTACCACTATCAGTAACAGAGATTTAAGAGGCTGAAAAGTGCCTCGAGTTGCTTCGAGAAAAGGTAGTTACGGTCGTGCTGCTCGTTTCGGCTTCGGAGGCACTACCGTGCCTCCAGATTTCACAGTCGTATTCAGTATACTAATCTGAAGTATTAAGCATTTGACCAAGTAGGTATCAGTAACTGGTTCAAATACAAAATAAAATATTCAAAGCTCTGGTTTGACTGGGGTTAGGTTTCAATTGGAATGGGCGAGGGCCGTGTAGGATTATCCACAGCTATAAGTGCCGTATTAAGGAAATAAAGTCTGGTGTCCCAGTAATGGCCTTCTGCGGCCAACAGCATTAAACGTCCATCCAAAAAAAATAATTAAGGAAGTACGCTAGCTTCGTTAGATATCTAAATGTCACCAATGTTCAGCATATTTATGTATTTTTGGTTTCATGGATATCAGTTGCAAAATGCCTCTCAATATTCAATGTTCTAGCTCGTTTAAGTTAACGATCAGTAAGAGCCTTGTACCTATATAATACTTGTATTAAAGCACCCTTTGGTACCATAATATTATACCTAATATCAGTTTATTACCTATCCTACCTAATAGAAGTATTAAAGTACTCGTATATAATCACACTGTAGTACATTGAAAATGCGCCAAAAAAAGCGATCTAAATTGGCTAACTTTTAGTCCCGTGGCTAAATTTCGAAAAAGAGAAGTACCTAACAGGGTACCTAACAAAGTATTATAGTTTAAAACTACTAGGCTTTTTCATTGTTAATAAAACTACATCGTAAAAAGTAGGTAACAAACATTTGAAAATAGAGATACCTATATCATTTTTATTGACAGGATATCTGAAAATTGTCTGTCCTATATTCATCCATTTTGCTTTGATACTGTGTATCTTGGTGTTCTATAGGAAAACCGTTATTCATCTATGTTACATATTAATAGCTTACTTATATTATTTTAGACTTGGGTTTAAGATAAAGTAGTGGTGTCACATAAACTATCGTATGCAAATTCACTCCTGAGTCTTGAGAAACTGACTACTTAAGTATTTTGAAATCAGCATTACCTTCAAAAGGAAAAAAATATACAAAAAAATTCCGCTATTTATTTTCATAAATAAGATTTGCATTGTTGTAATTTCTCTGAAAGAAATATAAAGGTTAAAAATATAATGAGGCGGAGTAGAGATTGCTATTAGACACCTAGATAAATAATTGATTGATTCAGGCGTTACTTTGCGGAAATCCATAAATACACGAGTTCGAAACGAGAGAAAAACTTTTTCTCTCGTTTCGAACTTCGGCGAGTCCACACCTCCTGATGATGCCTCGTGTAGAGGCGAAACACGTGTCGTATCTTTAAACTTTGGTTTTCTGTTCGTTGACTCTTTGGTTTAGTTGAACTAAAGTTAAGTTGATGAAAACCTTTGTTTAGAAATTAAGCGGATTTATTACTAAATATATTTATATAATTTGTTGATACCTAGAGAAATATGTAAAACTCGTGTAAATAGTTGATTTCACACGATCTAAGTTCTATTGGCACCCATCAATTATTGTAATAAGCAGCAATTTGTCTGCATAGGCAAATTAGTCAAAATGTGCAAGTGAAATCTAGTATTCCTGTGAATCAGGTGTTGCTAAGGCTGTCACTTATTAATTAGTTATGTAAACTAAGTGATGGCTAAGTGTAGAATCTTGCACGATAATTTAACGAGGCATTCTATAAAAGGGTGAACATAAACATAGACTTCCTTGGAGCTTCTTAACAGGTATGTAACTGGTTGTTTTGTTTTTACACCTGGAACTTTTCACTCCAACTATGTAGTACCTGTTACGACATATTACGAGAATGGTTTTCGTAAAAAATAGTTTTCCTATTTGTAGCTCCATTTGTTTGACCATTTTTTTAGCACACAAATAAAGTGAAATAACAAGTATTCAAGGTGTGTACGAGTAATTTAAAAATATAGATTTAGAATTTATGTGAGATAGTCACATCTGTATGGCCAAAGCCGTAAAGTTGAATGAGTGATCGTCCAGGATCTGTCGAGAAAACTGAACAGCCTTTCTTGTCACGGTGCATGCATCGCAATTCCGGCAATGGCATGGGGAGTGTATCGAATGTTGGCCAGCTATCATATGATGGGGGCATTCCGTCGCGGGGCTGAACCGCACGCGCGCCGCTCGCCAGCAATGCGGCCGCAACACGACACCGACTGCGCCCGCGCCGCAAGGTCGGCTACTGCACCGCGCATGCGGCTTGTGTGACCTAGCTGCTAGCTGCAATCGGCACGCTCTTTTCACCACTCAATTATTAACTAGCTGATGCCCGCAACTTTGTATCGAGATTAAAGTCCTTCCTGAAGCATCGATGACACACAAGCTTTTTTACAAGCTGATTGTTGGCGTTTTTAAACGCTAGCGTGTGAGCGCGTTAGCATTTGGGAAAGATTGTCAACAAGCAGATTGTAAAAATGCCGATGACACTGGGCGACTATACACGCTACAAGCGAAGTTGCTGGCGTGTAGCGTGTAAAAAAGCCGTGTGAAATCGTAGGTACCTACTATTAGAACCTAAAATTGTAAGCTTCGTGGTTAGAACTTGAACCCGCAGCACCCAGAGCACAGGACTTGGCAGAATAGCAAGAGTAGAGAGAGGCTTAGGTATACCTAAGCCGAAGCCTAAGTTGGGTATACCCAACAGTGGGTCAAGTCAGGCTGCGGATGATGATGATGATGATCAACATTAAAATGTGCTGGATGGACAATTGGGTAGGCAAGTGATGGGGTATAGTATTAATTGCGGCCCTCGTTATTACATCGGGGATAACATGCATCTTAGCCCAGTGGCCAAGAATGGGCCATCCACCTGATCTGCCAACCTGTTCTAAGGAGTAGTTCGTTTTAGGATTTGTAGAATTAAAGATTAAAGAGATTAAAGATTTTTATTTCGTAACAATACTATAACACTATAAATTACAAAAGGTTTTTGTATAACAGACTTAAATAATCTACTTACCTAATAACAATAACATACAAAAATACATCGATGTACCTTTTTCGACGTAAAGGTAATATTATGTTGCAAAAGATTGATTTAGACTAGGTAGGTAAGTCACAATAATATTATTTTAGTGAAATAATGAGCTTAAATTTTTGCAAGAACGCTAACTTCCACCCTAGGATAACCTGTGTTGTGGGTAGTTAGTCTCTTTCGTCGAGAATTGATAACAATAACAATTTGAGAGTGCGTGTGAATGAATCAATGTATTATTATTATTATTATTACACTTGATTATGGATCAGAGTATTTATTTCAATTTCGTTCAAAATATAATGCGGGTTGCATGAGGCTAAAGTAAAATAGTAAATCTTGTTTATCTATTGATGGCAATCGGGCTATTCCAGCTTAGCTCAAAGTCTAGCTTTTGAATAATACAACAAAGTCACAATATCCGTCATTTACACCGCGAGATTTATCGTTACAATTGGAATTGTACAAATGATTTGTATGTACCGCCATTATAATATTTTAATGGTAATTTAATCACAAGATTAAAGACCGCATTTAATTTGCAATACGTAAAGTACACACATTAATGAGTTGATTTAGTATACAACCGTAAATACTTATGATAATAAGGTGTGGCTGTTTCTAAGTACAGCTAGCGACAAATGTTTAAGTAGAGATTTTTCATTCTAAGAATTCGCGCCCTTCCACTATCGCCGCAATACAAATTCAAATAGTTATTTTAAATGAACTCACTTTGATTCATTGCGCAGAGTGAAGGGTTGTGCATTTTAAAATGAAAGGACTCTACCACCTCATACGAGTAATGTGTGACTCCCAACTTACGTTATGCCTGACCACAAGCGAAGGAATGTTTGTGTTGTGGTCGCTATCCATAATCGAACTACCCTGCAGACAAGCGTTTAGCGATATAACATTATATTGTGGTCTGCTGTTTTCATTTATGATATTAAAAAAGTAGCATGACTTTTTATGCATCTGTATAATGTGTCTTTTGGTCAATCTTATCTCTATCTTTTATTTTTTTTTACATATCAGTATTCTTTACATTCTTAATCATATTTATGAACCTGTATCCACCTACTTACTGATATGCAAACTCACGCTAAACATCAGGAGAGCGCTAAAAATGCTCTACCTGATTTTAACTCTTTTTTGAACGCATTGCATTCAAGTTTATCATATTTTTTATTGCGACATTTACAGCATTACATGACTGTAATGCTGTAAATTTAGTTAGGACTCTTCAGCTTTAAGTTTTATACAGATAAACGGAGAACAGGAAGAAGAATCGAAGGATTCTTCTTCCTGTTCTCCGTTTATATTATTTGATTTAATTTTTGCTTTTATTTAATTTGATTTTCGTTTATATTTGTTATTTTATGGCTGCTTTACTCTTTACTTTACAAGCAAAGCCTTATTTTTCTTCACATTACTTTGCCTATTTTCTAATTTCACCCGTTTAATACCAAGATTATTATTCCGTGCCCGTCGAATAACATCATAATTATATTCAGACCGTATGTATATCCCAATACATATTCTGAGATCTACTACCTTAGTACATATTAAAATCTGTGGCTGATTGTACGGAATCGTAACGCTGATTGTATTGCAAAATGTTAACGTATGACGAAGTTCCAGCATGTTCGTACCAAGGTAGATATGTTGCAGGGGCTAAGAACGGTTAGAGGTGACTGCGCATATTTAGTCAAACAGTACCGAAATAGAGACCTTATAAAATGTACAATTGAGGGAAATAGATAAAATATCTTACACTAATATTACATAATGGTTGTGTAACTTAAGCTAAAGTTATTGCTATATTTTATCCAGCGGTTCTATGTACATATATTACCTTCTGTAAAATATTTCTTTGAGTATATTCCATCAATATGAATGAATGAATGAATTAATTAATGATTTATTTCAGAATCTTAATCTAGGTACATTTAATTATAATGTAGGTAAGTACCTGCTGGAGTACAGAGAGGTATAAAAGTTTGTGATTAGAGTATAGGTAGTTAACCAATCAACAACAAGTATTAAACATAATCATACTACCCCACCCCACCCTAGGATTCCCTGTGTCGTGGGTGGCTAGTCTCCTCCGCTGGTAGTAGGTACAATATGTACACATAAACAATAGGTACCCATTGGTACTACTGCTATCCAGAACAATTAGAGAACTATTTATCATCATAACATAATACTGCTTGGAAGTACTCGTTATTGACGGACGACGGTATTTGTACTAGCTTTTAATTGTGGATTACGACGAGGACGTGATGGCCAAGTGGATGATGCCCTTGCCTTGTGATCTGATAGTCACGGGTTCGAATTCCAGTGGCAGTCGTGCATATAATGGGTTTTTTCGGTCGAAAAAATCTATGTATGCATCCCACGTTCTCGCAACGGTGAAGGAAACCATCGAGAGGAAACCGGCATGTTGTAGAACCTAAAGTTCGAAAACATGTGTCGAGTGCACGAGAGGAGCCTCTTCGAGGCGCACTTGAAATCCTTTCACCACACTGGTTCGAAAGAACTAGTGACACGATAAGAAGAATAAGAAGAAGATTGTGGATTTACAATATATCTATAATATCTTCTCTCATATGCAAATACAACTCACAAACAATAACCTCTGTAACATATGAAGTGGACGTGTAAAAGTGACGGAGGTTTGACGGTTCCGCTCCATTCGCAGGCTCAACAACGTCACGATATTATACGAGTTTAATACATTTACAAACTGAGTATTTTAGTAGGATTAAATAAACAATTTGTGATTGAAGCTGAAAGTACAGTTATTTTTAAAACAGATCTTCGTTTTTTTTCTCTTTATGGAATGCTTTATGAAATGTGACATTACCGATCGTGTCGTGGATTACCATATTTATCATCCTTATTAAAGTAGCTAAAGCTCGCAACTTTGTTTGCGTTGTGAATTAATAAAATGTATTTCTTAGTACGCGTCTGCACTTCTTAACGAACAAACCCTTGAAATTTAAAGTCTCTACATCCAGTGAATTGGCCTGTGCGTTGTCTGTCAATCAGTCAGGACAAAAATTTTTGGTTAAATTGATTTCGATGAAATTCAAACGATATATCATAATATAGTCTCAGATGAAAATAAATTCAGTAACAATTTAATATAATTAACCGTTCAGAAAGTCTTATACCTAACACTGATATCTGAGCCGAGCGGCAGATATCGTAGACATTGTGTCAGTGCATTTATCGTCCAGACCTTTGGCTCGAGGGTCCCAGCACCTGCGAGCTACGATAATGACTCTCGTAATGTCTGAGATTTATGTCGATGAATTTAAATGAAATGTCACTTAATTTAATCAACATACCCCGCGGCGCGCGCGAAATAAACTCCGATGAATCACCTTGTTTTGCAGGCGATTCTTGGAATCGATTATTAATTATAATAATTTATCTCGTCAATAAAACAATAATTGTAATTAACAGTCGGTAGTCACATGAGACGTCGTATAAATTTCCTAATGTGAAACCTAGTGTAACATGATACTGAGATCGAACTGGTCGCCGTGCACCTGGCCTGCCCGACGTCCACTTTGCTAATAGACCATTCAACGTTGCTTTATGGTTCCAGAAAAATCGATTAAATGATGTGATCATCCATTCGAAAAAATAACTACGAAATCAAGCATCTTTCGAAGCAATTGAAGATTATATTCGCTTGATTAATTTCTTACTCTATTAACTATTCCTTTATACTTACGAAATAAATTCAATTTAAAGTTTCATAGTTATTTACTCTCTACAATTTTTAACATTATAGAAGATAAAGTTATATCGATAACTAGCTGATGCCCGCAACATCATTTGCGTTAGAAATAAAAAAAAAACATTTCTTACTACGCGCCTACACTACTAGACAAATATATCCTCTAAATTTAAAGTCTCTACGTTCAGCGGCTTTGCCTGAACGTTATCTATCAGTTAGCCAGTCAGTTAGGTCCAAGCCTTTTTGATATATATTGATATAAGGTGCGTTTGTATCATTTGGCCCTAATTGCATAACTACACAATGATTACGTTGAACGTGAAAATTTTCAAAGAATACAGGGTGTGCGGTCTTGTTTTGCCTTGCTTCTCCAAATAAGGGAAGGTCGATGCTCCGTCTCGTCTCCTTTGTTAATAAAAACATGTCACATGTCTCATTATGACTTGTGTACGTGTGCGGAAAATCAACAAGCATAAATGATAAAAAACATCATTTTTTTTTTCGAAAACTACAAATTTACATTGTACGTATATGTTTAATGGCTTCATAGGTATCTCATCTCTAAAATCAACGAGTAAAGAAAAAAAAAACGATGATGACATTAACTTATCGATAAATCAAAATATCACATGCGAGCATCATTGGAACGAACGTTAATCAAGTTCAAAGATTATGTCGATTCGTTTGACCAGTTGGTTTAATGTCATTGTTTTATGAATATGGAATGTATTTTTTTAGATTTTGGCTTCGGGTTACACGGTATCGTGTGTCGGGGTCGCAAGCCAGGTGTGGTGGACATTAATCGTCGATCCACCTTCGTATAGATCACAATCGAAACCAGTTTTATTATTTTAAAGTTGTAAATGACGCAAGTGTGGTGCGCAGGTGGGTGCGTGTACGCTAACTTATGAATAGTATATACAGCTGCTCAGAGTGGTCAATTTCATCAAGAATATTGTGTAACATGCATGTATTACACAGGTCTGTAACACTGTTACACAGTATCATATAATACACTTTCCGGTATGCACTTAGTATTATAATGTTCATACATACATAATGGTGTTGACCAAATAAAACAGATAAAATGTCTATATTTTCTGTTTCTAGAGTATTTTTGTTTTATTCGTGTTAGAGCGTCCTCTAGGTAAGGCTCTTTTGATTTTGATAAATCAGGGGTCATTAGATTTGTCTAGTTCATGAGAGTGACAAAGGATACTTCAATGCAATATAATCGAATATACTTTGATGATGACAAATGACTCTCAATGTTTTATGTTTCAATTTGTCTCGGTCAAGAGACTGTCATAAGATAAAATTAGTATTTTGCAGACTGGTTTTATTTAAAATACCTACTGAATGAGCGATTCTTCAGTTTCATAATTCAGTTGGTTCTTAAAAGCATTCGGGTAAGTATAAGCTAATTTACTTTTTTATGTTAAAATGTGACGAGACGAGCTAAGCGCTCTCCTAATAGTAAGAGATCACGCCTGCCCATGACCTAGAAAGTGCTATATAGGACTTGAATACACATAATGTCTACGTTTAGTGGCTTTGCCTGTGCTTCTATCAGTCACATGGTGATATGATTTCATTTAATACAGTTAAATCACCGGTGATTTTGTAACACACTGTTATTTATCATCTGTGGCCTAAAGGGACTATACCATATATTTTTTTATAATAAATCACGCATGACGCGATGTAACACAATCACTTTCACTCACAGTCAGCACACTACTGACGGACTGTTATTATTATCTACGATACGATACGAATGAAATTGTGAATGGTGACAAGTATCATGTCATCACACCGACGGCGGCGACCGCTGGCATACAAAATCGCCTGTCGCCGCCCGCGCCGGGGCGCGCCGGGTGGATAAAACCGGTGATTTTGTAACAGACTTGGTCTCAGAATGTAACAAGTGTTATGTGTGATCAGTTTTATACCATGACAAATAACATGTTACTCGGTATACTTTCCATGCCTAATTATATTGATGATTGATTTAAGTGAAGTCAGTTGGTTGGTTAACCTGTTCGGCCGTGTGTATCGTGCAATGCGACGCGCACAGGCAGCGCGGCGTCACCGTCAGGCGCCCTATCGTCTACCGACCGCCTATCATTATTTCCCTCAAAACCTTACCCAAACACTATTTACCAAAAACATTATGACCCTAAGGGTCTCTCGTTTACCTCCGCTGAGACCCGGCTATCAAAACTTATGATTATTATCGCGTATTAAACTTTTTATTTCGCATTTTGATAAGCGAAGGTTCTCGATGTGCGTAGGTTTTATTCAAAAAAAATAACGTAAGATTGAGGATAAGTAGTTAAAAAAATTATCGGTTTCGTTATTGGTTGTATTATGTAAAAGACAGTTTATAGATATATACAGTCAGTAATTCCAGACGAATAACATTTGGATGTTGTAAAATGTTCCAAGTTTATGGACTTTATAACCCGGGACATGACGGCATTGATGTAACATTAAGGCAGATAAGGGGCGCTTATCCTCAAAAGAGATAAAATGTATTTTTATTAGTGATTCCTGTACAACCAGATATATTTTTACGTCGCTGTGTATCAATATCACACTTAAAAACCTCATTCAGCCCACGTAGAAGGTTTAATGACTGCAACATATTTTCGAGATTGTCATTTCTTCAGTGAATAAAACGAGTATTCCCTATATGTACGAGTACATACCTACATACATACAAGTTGAAAGGTATTTATAAGTCGCGGGTATCAGTGAAGGCAACGAAGTCGACGGGATTCCATTTATATCTGTCCTTGTTTTCCTGTTTCCAAGCGATAGTCTTGCGGAGAGACGTTGCGACAGAGCATCGATCTCAGGAACGAGTTCCTTTTATTTCTTTCCATCACTGAATATCGCGAGCATTGACTCATCATTGACTGCTTTTAAATTGGATTCTATAACATCGACATTGTAGATGTAGCGCTGACTAATGAAGATCAACGGGGGTATGTTAGGACAGCCGATAACCCTTCTGTCGAGGGAAGTTCTGCCGGACAACCTGCATCAGAATACATTGTACTAATAAAATATTATTCAATATTTCTACTAAGGAGAACGGATTTTTTTTAAACATAGATTGTAATAAAAAAATATATAATATCTGTAGGTTTTGCAAACATAGATATTGATTGATTGATTGATAGGTTTCTAATTTCCTTTAAAATGCCTACCTACATGAAACAAGTGTGTTTATAACACAAATCTGCCTAGGCTTGTAGTTTCCGCATCTAACGAACGGAATAGGTCAATCAAGACGGCGATTGACTCTATAATATATAATAAATAGTGCGTTTGTAGAGACGTCTGGACCGCTCAGTTAGCGTAAGTCTGAAACTGAAACTACATAAATAGTTAAAAGAAATGGTTCTAAGTACAATGACTTTGATTTTGAAAAAAAAAATCCACATTTTATAGATTTTGAGACATAATTAGATATAATATAACTAAAATAATAAAATAAATTTTTAAATTAATTTAACTTAACTTTAACTATTAAACAGTTATGTTCGGAACACAAATAGTAAGGGCTTGATCTATGTAGGTGATTTTAAAATTTCTGGTTACAGCGCAGCCTAGATTTCAAATACAAGATATCAATATTACATTAATGTATAATTCCTTAGAACCGGCTGACATAAAACCTCGAGGCTAACTTTAAAAGGCTACACCGAGGAGTACATAGCAAGCCAAGTTGGGCACGGTCCTGCGTTGCCGAAGCCGGCGAGGAGATTCGCGGAAGCGCGGCGTCCGAGCGTCTGCTTGACCAGCTTGCACCTGCCTTAGCCGCAGGCTATTTATAAACCAGACCGTACCGAGTCCATAGAATAAAACCTCACGTATCAATAGTTCTCAATTTTATTTACTATCGAAGTCAGTCTTGCCCAAGTTTATCAGCCCATGTTACGCAAGAAGCTGTCAAATCAACTTTTATCTGGTTCATGGTGTGGTTAGAAGGCGGTTGTAGAACATTTATTAGATAGGTACCTACCTATCTATCTGTCCTATCTGGACTTTTTGTTCTTTGCTGTGCTAGAGCTGTAGAACGTTATATCGGCGCACGTTGCACCATGTTACTACTATAGCTTAGCTTTATACCTAGTCACTTTGATAAAATAAACAAGTTATTTCTAAGTGGGTAATAATATGCTTTAGTGTACAAGGCAGTGGATCATTCAACAAAATATTGTTTATTAGCTTTTGCGCAGCAGTATAATTCCTGATAATTTTCCATCAGATCCTTAGGTACATATCTTTGCATAATCTTGATGATTTCACCGGAGACGGCCGAGAATGCCTAAACATGTCGAGGCTTTGAAGGTTGACAGTTATCTACGAGCGTACGTACGCATATACCGCATCGCATACGGTGAAGTAGCTCTTCGGTTTTTGTTTAAATATTGTTTTTACCGATCAGTGCAGGCGATGTTTGTGCACTGTGTGTCCGACATGTTTATGTAACAGTGGTCGAAGATGTAGGGAACGTTGCTCGCTGCGCACCGCGCTCTGCAAATAGACGAATTGGTTTCTTCCAAACAGGCCGAGCCGCCACCATCAATCGCCGTGCCACCGCGCACCGGGCTATTTGCTCGCGGCCAGTTCGAGTGGATCACGCTCCCGCTCTCTACATCTGTTCGAACACTAATGTTTCTCTACGAAGCTAACTGTAATCGTGTTACTTAGAGAACGATATATCTTTTCATGTCTGTTTATTCTTTGGAAAATAACTAGTCATGGCAGTTACGGCCATCATGATTTCTAATATGCTAAATCAGGCGCGATTTAGCAATTATTGAGCGGCAAAAACCAAAAGGGCCGTGTCCTTCGTCCGTCGAGTTTTCTTGCCAGTCGTAAAAAAGCAAGATGAACAGATGAGTTAGACAAAGGCTCATCGGGCGGCGGCGGCGGCGGCGTGCCGATGAGGTGTAATTAGGCTGCGCGTGGAATGCCCCTCCGGCCACGCGGGTAATTGTAGAGCGCGCGCGACTCGCCCATCATTGCGAACGGAGCTTTTGCCGAACACATTTATTTACATCCGGATTCTCTTACTAATAACTGAAATAACTAGATTCACATTTCAAAATTGGCCATTTAATAGTGCAATCATTCGCCCTACGCGAATCTTACGTAGGCAGTAGGCACGTACGTACCTAAGTAGGTCTCTCGGTATCACTCATCTTCAAAATGACAACCGATAGATTTTTAATTACAATTAACGATATTTTTATCATGTAGTTTAATTTAATGCATGCAAATGTAACAGTAAATAACGTCGTCAAATCAATTTATTGCCGTAATAACGGTAGTCACTGAGAAAAAAGATGTTTACGCTCTGGCATGTAACACAGTGACAGAAACTCGGCCAGTTGATAATTCTGTAGTTTTGTTTGTTAATTCTTTTTTATTTGCTATAGAAGTTGAAAGTTCCTAAAACTTTGCATTGGGATGGTTTTGACTAAGAAAATCATAGTTATAGTTGATACCATAGAACTAAACCGAAAGTTCTGTGGTTGACAAAAACTGACCTAAACATGCATGATGAAAAGTGGATTGATTTATTGGACATAGTTGGTGGCTCCAGCCTGGGCCATCTCTAATAGGGACTTTTGCATTCGTTATAGTTACAATAGACTGCACGTTACCGGTACGTACGTACCTACATATGTCTGGAATACAGGACTAACTTTAAGTAGCCACAAGTAACCAAATTATAAAGCTATGTACAGTCGGCTCTGTAATTGTATTTACATCCAGCTTACGCCGGTGTTCTCCTGTGATTAAACCACTTAAACTAACACATCATGTGTAAACTACTGATGTGATTAAACCACTTAAGGTATACCCATAATATGAACCGGCGTAAGCTAGTGTAAAGACAATTACAGAGCCGACTGTACATGTGGAGGAGTATGTGGATTATTAATACCAAACTGCTACGAAAATTAATTAATTTATTTAATATTTTATTGTACACACACTTGACCATAAAAAATTACAAACGGAGGACTTAATGCTAATGCATTTTCTACCAGTTCACCTAATATGTGTTCTAATTCACTTCTATTCGAATAACACAAGGAAGCACAACAACACTCGCCAGATTTACAACAAATTTAGGTCAAGAAAAAAGCTACTGACATACAAATGTTATTTACAAACCGCAGTTGAAATGGATTTAGTATCTACAGTTACAAATTGATTAGTGGGAGGTACTGTTTTTTGTGGAAAAGAATGTAGAATGCTTGGTTTGTCTAATGAAAGCAAGCTTTATACGACTGCAACTCATAAATGTAGAGCATTTTGTTAGTTTGACAATCATATTGAAGTTCATAGCTGTGTTTGTAATTGGATAAAGATTATTTAAAAAATTAACAATTTTTTTTTTTTCCGAATATCTCTGTAGATATGCAGTACCTTGCAGGTTCGTCTATGTTTTTGTGTTTTTTTTAAGTTTCTAAGATTAAACTCATGTTACATCAGTTCGGACATTAGTTATGAAGTTTTTGTGAGTATTTACGCTGGTGGCCGGCGCGTGTTGTGGTTGGCCTTCGTGGGAGACAAGAGGCTTGGGCATGCCACTTTCACTCCGCAACCGCACATTCATTAAAGCCTTCTCTTATTTGGATATGGCAGTTTTACAGAATTATTCTACTGTTAGATTAGCCTTTGGCTCTTAAATAAAGATACGTAAGATAACACACAACGAGCAGGATTTCAAATTAATATATGTGATGCATCTACATATAAGGTTGTGCATTATTATGGGTTCATAGCTAGTTAGATTATAATCTTAGCTGCCATAATTTCCTAGCACTAATTCTTACGGTATCTATTTGATTGATGGATACTAAGAATGCAAAAAATATAATCATTACACTCGCCTATTAACAGATAGTTTCACTGTCAATGTGGTTGGCAATTCACACCGAAAGTGAATTAGAGGAGAGGCTCTGAAAACAAATAAGTAAATATCTGCTTTCCAACAAACCGTCAATATTATAGGTGTAGGAATGCGTAGTGCATTACGTATGCCAACTCCCACAGAACAGTGCGCATTTAGCATGTGATCAAACGGCGAATAAGAACGTCGGCAAGGAACGAGCCAAATAATCCAGAAACCAAAAACTCGGACTCACTATGCATTAAGACACCAAGCTAGGATAAAATATATATATTCCGAAGTAGATGCAGTTCGCAGCCGCATGCGTGGATAATGATTGATAAAGAGTGTAAGAGTATAATAAGGAATAGCCTACATAATGCCCGGGATACATTAGGCTAGTTTTTCAAGCCAGGATAGCATATAGTGATAGTAAAGCTAGAAGCTCTGGCTTCGTGTACACAGAACTAGCTTAATTTCTAGGCTGGTAAGCAAGTGAAAAAGTAAGCTAGTTCTATTTACACGAAGCCAGATTTTAATAGCTAGCATGTTATCTAACTATTACAATCTTGCTATCCTGGCTTGAAAAACTTGCCTCAAGTATCTCGGTCATTAGCCAGATCTTGAACTACATCTAATTATAGCCAAATCGGTTCAGAAAATTTGGCGTGATACGTAACAGAACGTAACAGAACAACATCTATCTATTCTCACGTACCTACATACTATAGTAGGTCTATCCTACATCGGGACGGCTGCAGTGCAAGGGGTGGCATGCACTACAAGCGGAGCTCGGGGTCGGCGCCTTCCCTGGGATTGGCCTCACAGCAACGTGCGTGAGGGACACCAGTACGAGTTCTTCTGATATCCCGGAGTCCGTCTAATGCGCAGAGGTAGGCCACCATGGGGTTTTAATAGGTATGAGTCCGCCATTTCCCGTCCGCCCTCCACCAAGGGCGGTGGGTATGAAGATTTCCCCATGTAAAAAAAAGTCTATCCTACATACTATAGGTACTAGTTGTAATATTAAGTGTAAATATGCATAATGTTGCATTATTTTTGGTACCAACCCATAGGTAGATCTCTTTTCGTAGATCTTTGCATTTGCACATTTTGGATGTTCGTTTATAAGCTTACCAGAAAAATGTGGCTATAATAACAACAATAAATACCTGAGTTACGTGTTGGGTAATAAAACCTGGGCTTTTTCCAATACAAGGTGGTACGTACCGGTACATAGGCTGTTGGCACATTAGCTATAAACGAAACTGTGTTTGAATGTCCTAGTTCTGACGCTGACGGTGATTTTGTTAAGAGCGCTTGCAATATAGTTTCCTTGATTCGCCCTCTTGCTCGCGCGTTACTACTTTAGAAGATTTAAAAATTACTACTTGTATTAAGGAAAAAGAAAATTTCAGGCACTAGAAAATAACATTACAAACGCAGAATTCTTTGTGCAAGGTTGTACACATGAAAACTTGTTTGGATTGAATATGATTTTTTACTGCACGCACGTAGATAATAGTAGGTAAATATCAATTTCTATCTATAGGTAGATAATGTAGATATACGAAAAATAATCAAAACCCGTCTGAACTCTGAAATAAGACAAGCTATTACACAGATTGCTTTTTATAGATAATACAAATTATTATGCAAATTATTGCCATTATCTCGTATTAACATGGATAACGACGCGCCTTTTAACAAAATATTCAATATTGACTTGAAGTAAACCAGCTCCTGTTTTGATGATGGCTGCTTGTAGGTAATCAACACGTAATTTCGTACAAACATACATTTATGACTCAATCAACATTCAGCTTTAAATGCAAATTAGGTTAATTTGTTTGCAAAAGAGTAAAGGAATTTCAAAGATGGCAGACTAAAGAACACACGAAACACCACGCTACCAACTGGAAAGGATTTTTTTTCACTGTTTTTAAAAGCGCACGAAACGCAACAAAATTCGTTCCTTACCTAAAATGTCGACGCAGGAACAGCGACTACACCATAGAGCTCTGTGTAGAGATCTTTCACTCTATGTTCATAAATATATAAATAGGTTTTATTATTATCATTTACTCGACCTGGCGTCTTGTTGTTTTTCAATTATTGAAATAGTGCACGAAAGGAGCCTCTTCGAGGCGCACCTGAAATCCTTTCACCACACTGGTTTGAAAGTACTATCGACACGATATGAATAAGAATAATGCACGACCTTCCACCATCGCTACCATACAAGCGCCCTTATTTAGACTGATCGCGTGAGTGGTAGATGCGACTGGAAGATCTCTACTAAGTATTTTAGTCTAAAATGCTCGCGTCTAGACTTTTTAGTGTATGATATTTATTTATTTAAAAAGATAGAAGCTTACAGTTCTTAACCAAAACACTTAAACTAAAACTTAAAAAAACTAATAAATCCTTCATATAAATATGCAATGATATGCAAAACTCTAAGGTGGCCATTTCCTACTTTAGCTCTTTGTAACGCTTTGAATATGGGTAGTTATTGGTAAATTACATATGTGCAAAATGAATAAAAAATGTGGTGGTTATGTCTTCTGAACAAAAAAATAAAAATATTTGCGAAAATTACATAGGTAACTATGCTTTCTTTTATACCTACCCGACTGCAAAGGAAGGTAATGTTTTTTGAATATATAATTCATAATTCATTTATAATTCATAATTCATTTATAATTAATAATTCATTTATTTTCAATTTCAAGCATTTACATTCAATTTAAGTATCTAACATAATTTTTACTTATTGCCTTGCTTGAGACATAGTATGGGTTTCAGCACCTACACTAAGCTGTTAATATGAATGAATGTATGTAATTTCTGAGTCTTACGGTATAATTTGTGGGCTTACCTACTAAATTCATAATCATATACATAGGTAATAACTCTATATTAAACAGTTAAGTCACCCAAGTCAATTATTAACAAAATGCAAAAAAAGGTTTCGAGATTTTAGTCTCCGCTGCGTACATACTGCAGTATGAAGGCAATTTGCCGCGAGTATCGTTGTTACCACCAAGTTTTGTATAAGCTATGTAGTAAAAACTCAAGTTGCTGTGCTAGTACGCTAGACAGACATAAACAATTTATTTCTGGCAACGAACCCGCGTCCTTGGCGTCGACCTTATTGCGCAACACCGGTTTGGAAATGCGCACGTACGCTCTATGTTCATGTTATAAAAGTGTTGATACCTTTCGGTAAGTTTATGAACAAACTGCCTTGTCAGAGGCGTTTTAAGAGGTCCAGCTGAAAATCAGCGTTGGGTGGGCATTGAGGTCGTCCAACAATCTGCTGAGCTGAGCGCTTTTTTGACATAAACCTTGATTTTTTACCTTGTTAGATTGATGCTATTTTGTGAACATTTATTTATGTCAAATAAATACTTACTTTACTTTGGGCGGCTGGCTCATTCGACAAATTAACAAACAAGTCCGCGATTAGGTGCTATCCTTCGGAACAAATGCTTCACTTTACAAAATGAAAAGTAGAACATCGGCCACGTACAACTAACATGAAAGGAGAATGGGTAATATTCATACAAAAATAACATGGCTCCAACAGCGATGAAGGATGCGATGAATCAAGTTTGAAAATACCAATGGTATCTTATAGCAGCTATTTTATATTTCTTGATATGTTAAGAAATAAAAAATTTATTAAGCTTTTTGAAATGTGCTATTGCGACGTGCATCTGTCCGGTAGCTTGTGTCCGGTAAAATATGTCATCACCGTTATACAGCCGGCCACGTCATAAAACAAGAATAGTGGGATTGCCGAGAGAGCTTATCAACTTCTTTCTAGATTCAGCCCCCAATCATACGAGTATGTTATAAATGTAATCAGTAAATTATATATGTACCTACTTACCTTCGTTTTATCTTGGTTAATCGGTGCCTCAATGGATCCCAGAGATAAAAAAAACATATAACTTGTTGCACAAGTATTTGTTACGTAACATATTGTTTATTTTACATACAGATAAAGTAGGTTCCGTACGTAAAAATAAGATTATGAAACAGGTTAGGTTAACAAATCCATTTTTGTATGGCGAGTGAACCGACCACGTATATAAGTAGGTTATCAATCACCTATACCTATTGTGTACAATATATAGAAAAGCAAATGCAAACGCGAGATTACTACGCGACTGTGCCCTTTATTTGGTGAAAGTCGATTTTGAACGTGGTGTATACGTACAGGTACGGGACAAAACAAAATGCGAGCTCGCGGCACGCGACTAATCATATTTAACCTTTATACAACTCCATATAATTTACACTCTAAGTAAAATGTAGAAAGGTCTGTATTACGACAAAGGACCGCAACTTTGTCCAAGATGCGCTCAGTTGCTTAAATTCGAAACGCAAATAATGCTGCTGCAACGTGATAAATATTCCATGACACCTGGAGACGAATGACTCGTTTTGTAATAGTTAGAAAACATTCTATATTTTTTAGCCATGGAAAGTACAGGGAACACAGGTTTAGAAATGATGCAGAGTAATCAACTCAATTCCCACACAAGCCATTGCTGTTTAGATCGATTTGACTATTGACCCATAAATCATCTAAGAAAAATAAATATTTCTTTGTAAAATGTTACCCTAAAAAAGTGGTTTCGCGGTTATGATTTTCGCTTCAAAACGCACATTTTTGTGATGACGATTGGTGTTGGTTCCGAGTCAGATTTTTTATCTCAAAATGGTCTCGCGGTTTCGATTTCCTAGGCTATACAATACTTTTTTTTGAAACGTTAGGAACTAAAGAAATTTTGTAAAAAAAGATGCAATGCAAATGACCAATACAAATACAAATTCCAGCAACATCAAAAACGCGTTAAAGAAGTGATCAAATTAACTCTTTATAATTATCTGGCTAAGAGTTCTTGGACAACCATTAAAATCGGACTTTAATAGCGTTTCACTGTTAACTGTTCCTCTTGAATAAATACAAACTTGTATGCTAAACGCTATACTGACTACATACCCACCTACATATAACTTTTATCGGGTCAGTTTATGCATTGAAAATTTTATACGAAGTAGGCCTTAATTTATACGAACTTTTTTGTTTGTCATTATTTGATTTGATAGGAAATTACAGCAATTTGTTTAACTGATAGTTAATAGGTAGCATCGCGCACTACGTTCCATTCCATCCTTGCTATCCTATGGATAAGTCCCCTTCACATAACATTTTCTTAAGCTTATTAAACGTTCTTGCACTATATACATCACTCACTATATGAACAGCCTGGGCCGTCAACGTCTTATAATATGCATTCACCCTTCTGCTATGTCTTTTTATTAGAACTCTGATACAGCTCAAGAATTCAGAACAAAAATTTGTGGGGCCAAGTTCGACTGATCCAGGCTTGTTACAACTTCTAGGTATGCTTGTAAGATATGTATAGGTAAGTATAACACAGACTTAGTCAATGATTGTAATTTTCTGATTGGCAAAGTTTCAATTAAGGGGATGACTGTCCTACGCTGCGCAAGCTTTGTGCTCCGCATCGCGAACGTATTAAAAAGCATCAGAGTTTCTGAGCCCGAGCGATCTGCGGCCATCGACCGCACGCCTCCTCTCAAATATTCCAAGCATGCACAAATTAAACAGGTTTATTCTTCAATACTTTATTGCTTAAGTATAAAACATACATTTTATTCTGAAATCAGCGATGGCAAGCACGCTCTAGTTATGCCAGACCAAATAACGTCGATTGGATAGCTTTCCATGAAATGTAACAGCTTCACTACTTACATTGTGAGTAATTCGTGTGATACCAGCAGAGCTACTATACGCCATTTTTCTCATGAAATTTTGGTATAAATAGATTGATATGGAATAAAACAATTTTAAGTTAGTAGGCAGGTAGGTTAGGTACTTGCATACTGGGCTCTTTCGTAAGACGTTAGTCACATTACTGTTTGAGGTCAGTCTTAGGCGCTATACTTAGATATTATTTTACAAAAAAAAAATGAGATTAGAATTTAGAAATGCAAATATTTTTTATCACCTACTAGGTACTACTTACTAAGTAGATCTATTTACTTTCCTAAATACGAGTTCTAGGATGGTTCTATCTGCTGGGGAGAGTCGAAATCAAGACTTGAGTCGAAATTTGTAAGTGGTCATCAAATTGTCTCAAAGTGGACGAGCGCTTTCAGAAGCTCGTCTTGTTTCTTTTTACAATAAATAGAGGTCGATTATATCATTATAACGGTTTAACAACCTAAATTGAAACTAAAACAATACATAGCAAACCAAAGTATTATTCATGCATTTGTTTATGAGTATAATTGTTATAATATAATATTTTTTTAGCACAAGAAAATTTTGTCACGAGGTTAATACGTAACGCTTCTAATGTTTGCTCTTTTAAACTACCTCATTTATTGCCGACTCATCATCATTTATTTTAACAATCGAAAGATAAATTCGGTCATAATTATAGCTTCACACAAAAAAGCAATATCTTTCTAACCGAATCCGAAAGCTCGCCCTAATTTATTCGTAGCTTTTTGTCTGAAGGGAATGCGAGTCGTCAGACTTTAGTCTGGTCTGTAGCAGCAACAGCGCGGGGGGCCCTTACCTCTGCCTTTTGTTTTTATACCCGTGCAAGAATGCAAAACAATTATATTTCCCTCAGGGAGAGGAGACTGCGCGCCTTAGGAAATAAAGCCTCCGCGGCCGTCCGCCTCACGTAATCATAGAATCGCATCTTATTAATCTTGAGGTCGAAAAATTAACTCTAGGAAATTACCCAAGTTAGTACCCGACTAAGTACCAGTTATATTATTCTATCAGGGTGTTAGGAATGCAAATAAGGAGTGGTCATCGTGACACAGACTCAAGAGCCCGGGCGGGCGGCTGCTCACAGGCACCGACTCCGACCAATCCATTTACGTTAATTACGCCGAGATGGGGATAAATCGGCGTCCAGCCGTCCACAGCCGAGTTACGAGCGAGCCGACTATAAAATAAATTATACCCACTTCGTTCGAGTCCACTCAGTTTTTTGTTAGCGTCCACGGCGAATAAAAAAAAACAAAGCAAAGCAAAATCTCGAAAGGACGAAATACGAGGCAAAGACAAAGCATGAATTTATCTACTGATAATATAGACGTAGGGCGGCGAGCGCGGCAGACGAGAAGTTGCCGGGTGGCCGGCCAAATTATACGGCCAGGCATTCCTTTGGGCCAAGCAAAAACATGATATATAGCCACCTTGTGACGAAATATTTGAAATTTGGATACTCACTAGCAACACTTTGAATGGTTTTTTAATAGACATACTATAAATATTCTATGGCATTCTTCCTAGATGACTTTATAAAGCTCTAACCTAGTAGGTATATGACGTAGTAAGTTTTACACAAAAATACAAACGTTAAATCTCTCGCAACATTGCTTTTTGCAAATATTGAAATTTGTTTTAGGTCTGTGTTTTTGTGTTTGATCTTCTACCCACGGTAAGATTCCTATTCAAAAACGATTCTCCGGCAGTGCTTTGAACATAACAGTTAAAAAGTCCCATTCAAACTATAATACGAGTACCTAATATAATGAGAAGTTATGACTTGAACCTACCGCAATGTGTTCAGTGTTCGTGTTCGTATTATAGCCGTAACAATGGTATTATGGGTTCATTCATTCAGAAAGTTCACTTACCCATGACCTTGTTATAGGTGACGTTATAGGCGACTTACAAACCTTATGTTTATATGTACCTACCTATAGGTTTTGTATGGGGCTCTGAACTAATAAAACTCTTTCAAATCGAATATCGCATTATAGTACCTGTCTACAAGTGAAATTTTAGTAGTCTGGAGATCTTGTTTTAAAGATATTTGACGGCATAGAGGTTGAGATGGTTGTGACCCTGTCAGCGAAGCTTGGTGCTGCGGGTTCGAGTCTCGGCCGAGGCGACTATTTATGCGCAATTCAAATGTTTCTTCTCGGGTCTAGGATGGTGTGATGTCTTGTAATACCCTATTTCATAATGCAGTAGTGTGAGTGTGTGAAGTTGTGAACGTTTATGCTTTAAATTGACATTCTTTGTGACTCCTTTCAAACTGGGTTGTTTGTTACCAATTAAATTCTTCGATCAAATCTTCAGATCGATCTGCATTAGTTTCATCGAAGAACTCTTAATACAGTCGCTTGCACGAAGAAGTCCTCACTTTCCAAAATGATATTACAGTGCTAAATTGCAATAAGCCGTACACAAAAAACCTCACAATAAATATCACCATAAACTAGTGCCATAATAATGTACCTACAGCTTACGAACTTCCCTGATGAGAAAATGGATATGATGCCACGAGGTGTGACATTATTTTGGAGTATTTGCTTGCATCAGTTTAGGACGTAGACAATAGACATCTCAGTGTATGTATAGTAGTGCAGGCGATGATATATACGAGATAAGTTTGCCCATTATGTTGCTACTGGTCGTAATTAACTCTCTGTGATAAAAATTATCAATCTGGGTTACAAAACAACTTTAAATACTAAAAGTAAAAGCAGACATTTTATTAAATTACATGATTTATTATATCTTTCATTTCAATAAAATAATAATTACACAAGTATATACACAAATAGATATTTACATTCGAGGCCATCACTATATTTACACTGGGTCCACGATTTATCACTAGGTTCGCACTGGGCGTGGGGGACGCCTTCGTCATCGGCACCCGCAACCCAACACCATCATGTCCTGATAGTTTTTGAGCACCACTTTATTATGTTCATCCAAGTAAAGCATGGATATAGACGTGAGCTGTGTGGGGACACAACACGCCTTCGGCACGGCCGCCGGGTTCACTGAGTTGACCAGCGTTTGTACTATCGCATGGTTCGTGCCGTTGAGGTGGTCCGCCAGCGGGAACGGACAGTCTCCCTGGCAGTAATATGCATCGTAGCCGTGCGGGGCGACGATCCAGTCGCTCCACCCCACTTCGGCGAAGTCTACGTACAGGGATCTCCGCTGGCATATCTCTCGCGCCTCCTTGCGCCGGTGATGTGCGCGGTGGCCTCTGCGCTGCGTCGCGCGCTTGCTGCGCGTCAGCCGCGCACGTCCGCTCTCGCGGGCGGCTTTCGCTCGCTCATCTTCCGTATACAAGAGCAGAGTCGGCTGATACGATCGCCACTCCTCCTCGTCTTCGTTTGCTCGTCTCCGAACACGCACGTGAGGTCGCTTAGCGTCCATATTTTGTACACCTTCTTCTATTACGCGCACTAATAGTCCATGATTATTTTCGGGCTCCTTGAGCCAACGACGCGCGGCGTCTATCGCGTCGGCCGTGACGGTACCGTCCCCGGGCGTCAGTGGCTTAGAATCGATGAGCCGCAATATGGGTGCGGTCTTTCCGCGGCGGCCCGGCTTCACAACGTCATACAGGAGCAGCCGCTGTGGGGAGGTGGCGTCGGCGACCCGACGGAATGTGAGATCGGCACCGCGCGCCGACTCGTCTTCGGGAATGCCGGTCAAGTTGAAATACAGGCGGAACCGGTGCTCGCCGGGGAAGCGGTCGTCCACGTCGGAGGGCGCGTGGTGGTAGGAGCGCGCCGTGTTGGCGGCGGCGGCCGGCATCGCGCCGTCAGCCTCGTAGAGCAGGCGCATGGCCCGCGGCACGGGCGGCGGCAGGCCCTGCGGTGCGGGCCGCCGCGGCAGCCCCAGCAGTGACAGCAGCTGCCGTTCGGCGGCGGCGCGCGTCTCCGAGTCCAGCCCACTGCAGCAGCACAGCGCCACCAACGCGCACACCACCGCGCATGCGCACCACACACGCATAATTCTCCTCGACCCACCTGGAAAGATGGAAACATCCAGATTAGTAAAATATTCTGACTTACACATTTCGACAAAGTTAATAAGATACTTTGTAAGTATCACAAATTTGTCGATAAATTGCAATTGGTACCTAACCTACTAATAGATGGCAGTACGCAAGAAAGTTATTAATTGGATAGATTTTTTGAAACAAAAATAAATATGATGTCAATTTAAAAGACTTTTTAAATAAAACAACATTTCCGAGCATTTCTGAAGAATTTCTAGGGAACTGTTCATACTGGTTACTGTCGCTACAAGCGCTGCGCAACAATGAGTGACACTGTCCAGTCGTAAGTTATCTCTGGATGTATTTCTAATGAATGCAGCATACAATGTAACAGGTTCATACATAATAATAAATATAAGTATATTTTTATAGTTAGCTTCATATGCCGGTTGGTGAGCTAAATATATTTTTTGAAACTTTAAACAAAACATTGTGTAGGTATTATATGTAGGTATAGTACATATTAGGAATAAATGCGCAACTATTCATTGGTTCCTTCCTACTCATGACACTAAACTGATAAAGTCTTGTTAAGTAAAACAGAGATTGATAAGAAATGTGCATTCATCTTAATTACATCTAAAGTCAAGAAGTAAACAGTATTTAATTTTATCAACAACAACAACGTATTTATCTTCTTACAGTGGTTATGTTGGCAAGTTGATAAATTGAGATAACACGATGTAGTTTGTAAGTTCATATTATACATAAGTAGGTATAATATAATCGTATTAAAATATAAATTAATGATATATGTTTATTTTTTCATTAAATATTTGAGATTTGTTTATTAAATCTTAGATAACCTATTTGAAATACATACGCAGGTAATGTAAACAAACATGGAAGGTTTAGAAATGTAGCTGTCCTTTAAATTTGATATATACTTCCTAAATGTTACCCAGCCTCTAAACATGATTATTGATTATTCATGAAAATATGACTAGATTTGACCTTAGAAAAGACCTCAAATGCTGCTATTAATCAAGACAGCATATTATAATTAAGATTTTTGCTAATACTGCTGGTACATAACCACCTTCCTTCTCAAGATAAAACATGAAACAAAAGCTATAACTGTCGTATTGTTTGGAATTTTAATTAAAATTTTATACTGTAGACCATTAAGACCGTATTAAAATTAAGAGAAACGAAAAACAAGATATGTTACACAAACATCCAATAAACATGGTTTTATCGCTCAAGCACTTTCCAAAAGCGTGCTGTAAAAGACTTCAACGGGATGCAAGTGCTACAGCAGACCGCGAAATCATCAAGTCTCTTTTAGTATTTTGTAAGATTTTTTACTGGTGTTTTTAGTTGTTCTTTATTTTAGAAAATTTAATTTAATGCCGCAATACCTACTTATGTTTTCTTGAGTTAAGTTAGTTATTTGTTATTTTGCAGTTGTACGAGGGGGTAATTGACCGAACGGTACGAAATTCTCCATAGGTCTGAATTGATTTTGAATATTGCCGAATTTTATATGTATGTTGTTGTTGTAATGTTTTGATCGTTCTAGCGCGGTCGACCGGATCGTGGCGTACGTATTTCGAAAATAATGCGGTCAAACCGGCTGAGCGTACGGCCGTTCGGCTCTCTCACTCACCCGAAATTTTAACGCATCCAACGTCGACGGGTTCACAAAATCCGCGATATCCTCGCGAGCGGGTACACTCAACGCTTCGGGAACAGATGAAATGTCACTCGTTCACGAACGGACCGATGGCACATAACAACAGAGTGCGGTAACATCACTGGCACGGGCATGTGCGCGGGAACTGTCGCGCGGCTGGCGTATGTCGCGTGGCTGTGTGGGGCGCATGGCGTGCGAGCGGCGCAGCACTCGCGAACGGAATGAGCCACCTCTGCCGCTGCTCGCCAGACGCGGCGGCGTCGACGACGCGGGCGCAGCGCGGGCGTGCCCGCACCGCCCCCCGCCTCCCCCGCATGCCGCCCGCTCCGCCCCGCCCCCTCACCACCCTCGCCTACTAGCACCCCCGACAACCCTTCCCTACCCTACCCTACCAACACACACAACCAACGGTGCATTCCAGCTTCCACTACGTATCTACTGTTACCTGTGTGGTCAATACTGAATGTGGTCTGTATCACCAACACAACGAAGAAATTACTATAAACTCAATTAATTTCAAACAATATTTATATTGTATAAACGTTATGAAATTAAACTTCCTGCATGCGACACTATGTTACTCAGAACTTAAATACTTAACTATGTAGGTATTTTACGATAGAGTGAATGCACAATAAAAAATCTAGTAGTATTAAACTGAAATAACGCACGAGCGTGTAACTCATTTTCATCAAAAGCTTACAACTTTCATTGGTTCAAAATATGCTTGGTGAAGTTTCTAATTTTCAATATTATTTTTGGCGTATTTTCCATAGTAACCATGTATGCTTCTATACCTTCCTAATTTAGTACCATCATTAACATCAAATCTAAATAGTACTGACGATAACTATAGGTTAGGTATTTACAAAATACCCGGTATTTCAATGTAATAAGATAGTTATCGGTAAAAAAAATATGTAAAAAGTTTTGAAACTCACCTTGAACGATATTTTGATTGTCTACGAAGCGCTACGAAGGTGCTACGAAGGTGCTACGAAGCGCTACGAAACAAGTATACTATATAGGTATGGAATGTAATTGAATATTTCATCACACTCACAGAAGTTTTAAAGTATAGAAACACAATGTAGTAACTACATTGATAATGCTTTAAAACGAAAGGAGCCACTTTGGCTAATTTCTAGTGCATTTTGGTCAAAGGCTAAATTTTGAAAAAGAGAAGTAACAGGGCTAGATAAATATTATATGTTAATACTACTAGGCTTTCTCATTGTTAATTAAGTTCCATCGTAAACAGTAACAAACATTATTTGAAAAAAAGAGATATTTTATTTTTATTTACAGGGTGTCTGAAAATTTTCTGTCCCATATACCTACCGCATTTATTTTGGTTTGGTACTGTCCATCTTGATATTCTATAGGAACGCCATTATTCATACTTTTATATGATCACACTATTATCCTGGCCAGGTAAAGCAACGAACTACGAAATGCAGCCGGCAAAAAGCGAATTCGAAGAGCCGAAGAACGGGCTCAATATTGCGTGTGGACTATCATGATGATCAAATTATTTAATTTAATAATTATGTATATCCTTTATCACCATAATCGTCTTCATAATGGCTTCCATGGCTAGACATAGGTATTCTTCCCTTGCCCTAATTAGTATGAATATCGTCTGTGTACTTGTTTTTTCATAGTGCAATTATTATTATGAACATCGCTTGAGTCTTCTAGATATTTTATTGAGCCTACGAATTATAGTCAAATCATTCCAGTAGTTTGAGTTACGATGTGATTAGAGTAACAAACACTATTTTGCATTAATTGATATCACGTTTTTTTATAAGTAGGTAGTGTAGGTTAGGTACCTATTATATTTATATTAGAGTGTAATACTAGAGTGGCAAAATTCTGGAAGGTTATTATAAATTGTAACCACATATTAATAGCTACCATTATAAATTTATAGGTAGTTTGTGTGTCGCTGCAGCTCTGCTATTACGATAAGTTAATTCCAAAAAAAAAATTACAACGTATATATTTTTTCGTCTTAATATAACAATGATTCGAATTGTTGGATTTGTTTAGTTCAATACCTACTTAGTTTTACCTACTAGTTTTAGAAGTTCAACATTTTGGTTTTTGTTTTTTTTTAATTATAAACAATTTTTTTTTGTCTTATGATATTTTAGTTTATAAAAGTCTTTGCTATTACTATAAATAATCAAGTAATATTACCATATACATAACATCTACAAGTAAGTATCCCTAAGTCCCTATACCTACACAATACTTTCTTCAACCTGTCTCAACATGACATCATCGACATAAAAGAAATGGCATCCGTCATAAAAAAATAAGACGAGTTTAGAAAGATCTGTGTGCGTAACATCTTGCACCTGAACGAATCTGCCAATTGTTCTGGTCCAGTCATCGGAGAGGCATGTAGTGCGCATAACCGCTTTATCTTCCCAATATTTACTTTACCATCTCCCCATTGTTATAACTTTGGCGGCAGGTGCAGAAAAAATTATGAAAACAAAGTTATGCACACATTTTATCTTGGACGTGAAAAGGGCGACGGTTTAAGTATTAAAGTTTGAGGAAACACATCATAAAGCTTTGGTGATGATAAATTTGTGATCATATAGGTACCGAGTGTATAGAAAAATAGATTCAGAATGAATCATGCCTAGTGGCAGATGACTAAGTTTTCACTTAGTTGAATATTTTTTTTATTCATCCCGGGTGCTGTTTCGTCCATCCCTAGAAGAAAATTGCTGATGACGTTGTTTTTCCACCAACAGACGAAATTTTACAGATTAGCAAAGCAAAGAGAATATAACCACTACGAGCAAAGTGTCAGTTCTAAGCGATTTAATCCACACTTCATCATTTGCAATTTTTTTTTACCTAAGGAATTAAGTACTTAATTATATATTTATTAGTCATTTAGAAAACTTAAATACATGGCGGTATGTTTTTCAGAGCTTATTAAAAAATGACGTAGATATATTGTTGTGTAAAGACAAGATAAAGCGAATTTTAACTTTTGGTCGAATTCATTCGAACCGCACTTTTACACATTTTAACGTAAATTTGGAAAATCACTGAAACGCTTATCTAATTATTTCTTTTGAAGAACATAATTCCACAGTTTAAGATAAAAAAGAACATTTAAAAATACTTTTCCCATACTAACTTTGAACTCCTCACTCAATCTACCTACTCTTTGAAGAAATGTACCGAAATACTTATTGACATATTATTATGCTATCTATGTCCTATTCTGACTTAATAGCTATGATACCGTTGAAAGTTTTATCAAATTGCGATTTTTACGCGATGGACGCACTAACAACAGTCTTTTAGTAAAAAAACATTTTTAGGGCATGTTATTTAAACTCGTCTGAACTAATTTTCGTAAGATCCTATTAGGTTTAAAATACCTTAATTATCAGGTAATAATGTGATGTGTTATGTGGGTTGGAAATGAAAATTTCACTGAATCATACAAACATATTTATTTATTGTTTAAGAATTAGATTCAAGATTCAAGATTCAAGATTTTTATTCGCCAGAACATAGTATACATAGTATGTTGTTAAAGAATATTATTAGTCCCTTATGTTCTACCATTTATGGTTAGATAGTACCACATAAAAATTAAAAAAAAAAAAAAAAAAAACTATGAAGGGTTTGTCCTAGATGTAGGCTGGGTTTCCGAGTACATACATATTTAGAATTCAATTATGTTCATTGTAAAGAATAAATAATGGTTTACTTCCTAGAACGAATTCTTACCTGAACACTGATAAAAATAATCTTTATAAAACGTTAGCGAATTATTAAAAGTAGACAAGTAGAATAGAATTAATAAAAGTAGACTAACTTGCAAAAAAAGTTCATTACGTCATAAAAACCAGATAAGTTTGAAACTTGATTACCAATTTTTTTTAGCATTACCTACATTTAATTTTTATAATAATGTATACCAGTTGCAGCTTATAATTCTGAACTGCACCTAACTAATGTAGGAGATCTCGTACGTGACGTAGATAGGTATATATTTATGTATAAAATAAATAAAATGTATTTTTATTTTATGAATGCATTCACAAATTAATTAGTGCAACATACATACGTAAGTAATTACAGTTGTTTTTGCAATACTTAATATTTTCCTGGAACGATGACTGCTTATAAACGCAAGTGTACCGACTAGGTATGTCCGTAAATGCAATTCAACGTGCCATTTCAATGTGAGTGGTAATTACAAAAACATTTTTGACACAATCTTGAGCTGTAAAAACCAGTTAAGAGATCCAATCGCTGTAATTGTATGAAATCATTTTGCAAATCACCGAGGTGGCTACTGCTGGCTACCGGGGCCGTTACGCGCAAATCACTAAAGCTGTGTTCTTTTTTTGGCGCGTGTCGCTTGCGAACGCTGCTGGTACCATTCAGCCAGCGAAAGTTAGCCTCAGATCGTTCTGTAGGTATGCCGTGCCAAGAAACAAAACGAACGAGCGGCGAAATCGATAGAGAAAATTAAAGTCAATTAAGATTGTTCGATAAAAAATTGAGGAAGAACATTCTGTGGTTCGAATAGAAACGTAGTCTTACGTAGGTATGCTAATACTGGATTGGCAGGCATTTGTTGTGCAAAGTCAGCTCATCGCAGTTCTGCACTTGACCAAATTAATTTCGTTTATAGTGTTAGAAATGAAACGGAACAGAAATCAGATATTTAGAAAGCTAAATGTATTTTGTAAACAACTTTTCAGGAGTTGTGAGTAGTTTAAGAGCGAATGTCGGGAGCCACGCAGTCTGCCACCCACGGGCGCGGCCGCGTCCTGCTTTGACTCACCAATTCTTGTCTCACATACTCCTAATTAGTCCATTAAAACATTTAGCACGCACGCACAGCTCAAATGCTCAATTAAGATCAACGACCGTCCGCGTCGGATTATGTCTCTCGTGTTCGCTCCTAGCCTGGGATAAAAGGATTTTAAATTAACAGTTCGTTCTTACACGTCACACAATTATAAAACATGTTGGTAAGCTATGATTTCCTTTGAAAACAAAATGTAACAAAGGCATCCGCGAAGGTGCGTGGACTTGTAACTGCGCATTTTTCCTTTTTTTTTCTTTGTTACATTTGTTATGAATATCAGATTTCAACAATATTTATTGGTACCTAATTAAGGTAACCAAGGTATATACAAATATGAACTTTTTCTTTACGTCTGTGAATGTTCCGGCAAATGCGATGTAGGTACAAATTGTAAATGATTCCCATTATGAAAGGGCCAACGATTTCGCTCAAGGCTGAAGAATTAGAAATAAAGACTTCTGTAGGTATGTATTTTCGTTTTAAGAGCGAACACAAGTTACCTAATTGAAATCGATAGAAAAAAATTAATTATGATGATTGTAGAACTAACTAGAATTACAGAGAAGAGAATGAAGTGCTGAAATAACCTTGGTAACAATTAAGAGTCATGACATCAGTTGATACGTGCATAAGAAATTTAATTGGGTAATTAATTCATCGTATTAAATAGATTGTGCCTCAAGTTTCTACTAACTGGGGTCGGGTTTCACTTCCCGTAAATTTTGCGAAGTACAAGTTAGTAATGTAGTGTCTTTTATTTTATAGTTAATAAAGTTCATTTTACTTGCAACGCATCAGTGCACTGGCTCGGGTTGCATTGGCAGAATTGACAAACTGCTGATTACCATCGTATCATTGCTTCAATGATCCGACCGAAAAGTACCACGTATCATTCTTAAGATAAGAAGACGCTATAGTACTTTTTGTACACATAAGTTCAGTAGATAGGTACTTTCATACACACCACACAACTACATGACGTGTGAATAAGCGTTTGTTATGGACGATTTATTATAATATTCTTAAATTACAAAAGTGCTCAGTTTCATGATAATTCAAGAACATTTATTGTTCTTGACGAAAATGTGTAAAAAATATTATATTAGTAAGTTCTTTCCTTGGAATAATAAGGCATTTTTTCGTACCACAGGATTTTTAAAGTTAAATGAACCTTTCTTGAAAAAGTTCATTATAAACCTATTTTGAGTTACATACGTTAATTTCGCGAAAACCAAGACTTTCGAGTATGTACTTGATTTTTACAAATACAATATGTTTTCTGTACCTAAGTACGATATTTCGAGCACAGAAGCGGGAAAAATGGCAAGAGCAGAGAGAGGCCTTTACCCAGCAGTGGATTAAGTCATGATAATGATGAAGTACGATATTAATAAAATAACTTTGACGACCTTAAAACAAAACTAAGCCCAAAAATTATACTTTACTAAGTAATTACAATTTTGTCTGAATGGCTAGCGGACATCCATAATGTACGAGAAATAAAGCGTCTCGCCCAAACCAACCTTGAAAAACATGTTATGCTAAACTTTTAATATCACGACCAAAAATAAAACGTCCAGTACATGTTAATCGCGTGAAATTTCAAATCCAATATTGTAATACTTAGCAATAACAGGCTAGTTACATAAAAAACCCTCTGCTAAGAAAAAAACGAGGCTTAATTAAGTTAAAACCAGCAAAAATCGTTTTTCATAATAAACTATCTACCTACATTAGAAAAGTATCTAAATTAAACAATTCAAAATTAAGTTCATAAAACCAGAGTGTAAAAATGTAAAAAATCGGTGGACTCTTAACTTCTGGACACTACTACTAAGTACTTTAAGTACTTTTAAACATTATTTTATTATTATTGTCATCTGTCCTTATTTATTTTACTTAAATGTATAATATTTTCCTTCGGTACCTACCTACTTGTTGACTCACATCACCCTAGGTACCATGTAATTTCTCGTAAGCACAGGAATATCTAAATTTAAATGTAATTACTACATGACTATCATTAATTGTATACCTGCCTATTTATTGGAATGTTTTTACCACAGCAGGAAAACTAAAAATAAAGTTTTTTTTAATTTAAAACCTTTTTTCTGCCTTAGTTATGAAATGTTAAAATTATGGAACAACAGAACTGAATCGAGCTAAGACCCACAATCTTTTTTTAAATCGGTTAAAAAATTTACGAATTTCTCAAAGTAGAGTAGGTATAAACCTTTTTTTCATTTGTGTTATTCATCCCTTTTTTACTTTATATTGAATTCTTATCTTGCAAAACAAGTTTTGTGTATAGATAGATGTATAATTAAATAGTAGATCTAGACTAAGAAATAGGTAAGGTACCTATGTAAAACTACTTACATACATACTTATTCGTACCCTGTTCATTTCTAGCCCGTTTAACCCAATGTTACTTTCTATTTACGTAGCGGGTAAAATCGTAGCGTTTCGTCTGTTTTAACAGTTTTAATTGTGAAACGCAGCATGAGACTATATCATTTATTTAAATTATGTGGTTATATTCAACGGTGGTGGCTCAAGTCTAAGAGACCGGTTCGGAGCGATGAGTGAGTGTTACACACACAAATATGGGCTGGTTGCTACTCAGCCACTTGCGAGGTCCGGACCTGTATGAGAACTTGGGACTGGGAGATCTCTAAGGGAAAAGAATACCCGGCTACGAAGAACAATTGTATTATGTATGTTCCTTTAGCGCGCCTATTAGGAAACGGCTTGATGGATTTTGCAAATAAGGGTGTCATTGGATTTGTAAGGGTCACAATAGTGTCTTAGAATAAAAAAAAACCATATTCATAGATGGCCGTTGTGTACTTAACTCACGTACGAGTTATTAACTTATTATATTTAGTTATTAACAATCATCCAACGCTATTCCACCCCTAAAGGGGTGAAAGAGGGTGAAACAGTTTGTATGAACTTTTTTGTAAATGGGTCTTCGAGTCTGAAATTTTGATTTGATTGAAATTTCTTATAAGTTTAATACTAAAAAGATAGAGTTGGTTGGGAAACTGTATGTATGAAAAATTAATGAGCTACAATTTGAAGCTTTGTAGGCGTGGTCAATTTTCTCATTTAGTACTTATATGACACAAGTTGGGTTTTCTAAATTCTAACTCTAAAAGGAGGGCAAAACAGTTTGTAAAAAAATCTTATTAATTTTGTTAAAACACCTTCCATCTCTTCACATATTGTTACATTGCTAAAACGCTCGTCCACATTGAGAAATTTTGATGGTTAGTCTCAAAAGCCCAGTAATTTATCTAGCCACAATGCCCTATAAATCGGAACAGTAATTCTTACATATTACTGCTTTGCGGCAGTATCTGACACTGTGTTGGTTGGTTTGGTACTAGGGCATAGTACCGGGAAATCCCGAAACCGAAAATCCCGGGAAATCCCGGGATTGTCAGCTGTGTCCAGTACCGGGACTAAAAAAATCCAGAACCGGGATTTTCGGTACTTTCGGGATTACTTAATTTTTTGTGCATAACAGCTTTTTTAGGGCTTTAATCTTTAAAACTATAGCTAAATAGTGCATTCTGTAAGTACAAAGAAAAAAGGACAGTAACTCCTCTACTCGCTGGATCCTACCCACCCATTTTACTAACTTTCGAAGGTACTGTTGATGTTCAAACTTAGGAAATGTTGCAATATCAACTTATTGTTGGTATCGTCGTCCCAATGCATTTATTTAAATAATAACATGGGCTTTGGGGTTGTTTGTACTGACGTGACGATCTTTCCACAACCTAATTATTTTATTATGAGCCTGAATCGTCCCACTGCAGAGCAAAGGCCTCCGTTTCTTCTTTCCACTCTTTTCTGTCAAGGGCAACTGTTTTTCAGTCTTCCAAGTAGGAGTCTAGCTCGTCTCTCCATCTTTTCCGATGTTGTCATCAACAGTCTAATAGCCTACTATTAATAAGAAATAATAAATAATGATTCCGTTATCCGCAATGCGACTGTGCTTTATGTTGATTAAAACCGGCTGACTATGGATATACGGATTTATAAGCTTTGTTAATGACATTAATTCCCTATTATGTCAAACTCCGAACGTAGCTCGTTTCATAGTGTATTTTTGCGTCTTTTATCTAGATATCTAGCAGAACAGTGAGTGTTCAGTTCACGCCTCGGCTGAGTATTTCACTATGGGTAGGAGGCACTGGTTAAAAAGCAACGGGTCGTGTCGAAGATACAACCGTAAATTATAAGTGGAAACTTCTTTACGTTACGTCTTTGATAAAATATTGAAACTGACACATATACTTATCGATAGTTTATCACAGAGGAAATTAACAAAATTGGCTCTTTTTCATTTTAATATTCTTATGAGGCCGATCATTGACATTGACATGATCATTGACTTAACTAACCTAACTTTTGAACTGTAATCTTATACAATCCTGCGAAAAAAGAAATATCCATTTCAAACTATCATTATAAGCCATTTATACTTGAAATATTACTTAAAAATTGAGACTGCATTGTTATTGCATTATTCAATTAGTAACGCGTATTTTCTCACTTACAAATCATGCTTGCAGTATGTTACATATATGTAAAAATATAACTTTTAACTTTTCGTTATTTTTCGCTCGATTTTTCTTTATTTTATCGTTTTCTGACGAGTTTTCTGTTTGACAAAATAATAGGCTACTAATTATTTTCGGGAATACCGAAAATCCCGGTACTCCCGGTTCCAGTCAGGTGCCGGTACCGAAATCCCGGTACTGGAAAAAGGAACCGGTACTGGAGGCCCTATTTGGTACCCATCTAGACGGCATCCTTCAGGGAACGCCTCGAACGGACCCATAGTATGTAATAATATTATTTATTCTTTGCCCATAGTAGAAATATGCTAGAGTTAAACCTACTTATTATGCTGTTGAACTATTGAACAACTGCGTGTAAAAGAGGAGGCGTCAGAGCACGTACTGAAGCGTGAAGGCCTCTCCTGCTCAATGCTCCACTGATCACCAATCCCGTGTGGCTTTTTGTAAATAAGCACACAAATACATTTTATTTTGTAATAACTAATCATTAAATCAATTTTGGGAAGTGAATATGGTTCACTTCTAGTTGTGTAGGTATATCTTAGTACTCTGTGCTTATAGCTAGCTATAATTTAATTGCTTTATTTAAAGTATATTATATTAGCTAACCATACTGATCCACTCTACAAGCTTTGGCTGGTAGATAATGCCTTTAGGCATTAAGCCCGGCCGTTGTGCAAGTTTTAATAATAAAAATAATAATGTTTTAACTTTATTAAATTAAGGCAGGTTTACCTACTACACAGTTGATTTAGCATTATCAAGGCCTGCGTAGCACTGTTTTGGTCTTGATCAGATGTGATCCCTTACCATCCGATGAACGTAATTCTAATAATTCTATGACATAAATATTTTAGGTTTAAATGACATGAATATTTTATCTTATTAACAATTAATAACACAATTGTAATTTGTAAATAATAAGTAAGTTTAGCATTAAGTTTAAGTATAATATAAATATAATATAATTTAAATATAACGTTTGGGCGTTTTGGAGTAATCTGTCAGCCCTTCCTGTGTTTTCCTAATAAAATATAAAAATATATAAAATATCTCGGCACTTATTTACATAGTAGAACTAAGGTTTTAGAAGCTAATATGAGACTTATGTTGGGTAAACCTTTACAAATATTTGTGTATTATTTATTGTACCTAGTAATTTGCTAAGAGTTCATTTTTACTAAAGAGTATATCGATACTTCTTAGGGAATGTTTTTGATCAGTATGTATGCACCTAACCTACATGTTACTAAGGATTATTTGAAGTCCTAGATAAGGAAAATATATTTTATTGTTACGTAGAAATACTCGAGTTACATAAATACGTATATTCATTTTACCTACCTATTGAATAAAAATAATGCATCAATCTACAAAATACAAGCTCAGTCAAAAAAAGGACGAAAATGATTGTAGTTCGAGCCGGATGATATTTATGTTTTTAAAACACATCAATTAAACTCTTTAGACAACCTACTTCTCTTTTACCTACTTATTTCACAAAGCTTTTGTATATTTTCCTGCTGCCCTCCATTTTATTGATACGTAACTGTTGTTTATTTTTACTCAGATTGTCCTCATGTAATAATTACACCATAACAATCATTCCTCGTCTTCTTAAAATAGGCACGTAGGTACTAAATAAATACTTACTCCAACATTTGGTAGATGGAACCACGTCATACAGTATTATCGAGATTGAATTGGAACAAGGTAATAATTTACGTGTTCATATCTAGTGCTCGTTTATTATCATCACAAATGAGCTACTTAGATGTCAGTTCTTAGAATCTAGACTCTACTCTACACTACTTATACAATTGTAGAGCTGATACAAAATTTGTATCATATAACGACCCTAAAAGATAGATATCATAATGTTGGCTTGCTTTCCAAAAGCAGCGAGAGTCCCATCTTTCAAGTTTTTAAAGAGCTCAATGCCATTTTAACGATTTTTTGTGGCAAGTACCTACATACGTAGATAGAATATATTTTTTAAGGATACCTACTTCCAAAATGATCCAAATTAGTGATAATATTTTTTTTTTCATTGTGAACCTGATATTTGCTAAGATTGCAGCAGGTAGAAAGTAAAATGTATTAGATTGATGTTATAAATAGGTTTTAGTAATAGGAACCTATACCTATAGAGCAAGCTAGATAAACATGAGTTCGCCTAATACCTACCTAGAGTTAATAAAGTCGATCAGGTGAACACAACCTCAGGTCAACCGCCTAAAGATTACTTATACTTATTTTGTCATAAAGAAAAATCAATGACCTACCGGGTAGTTAGAAATGAGTAGGAGACTGGCCCTCATTGATGACATACGTAGGTCATGGCAGGTCGCGACGCAGGTGGGAGCGCCGGCGGCTGCGCGGCCGGGGCGGCGGCGCGCGCTTCTCTCGGGTGTCGGGCTCCGCGCTAGGCCGCGGCCCGCGGGCGCAGATCGAAAGTTCGACGCGAAATCGAGCGCGCATATGTAAATATCGGCACATTTACAAGCGAAAGGGTTCACCAGAGCGGCGCACTAACGCAGCGTTGCGCGGGAACCAGTCCGGTGAGATTCCTACGTTCGACAGAAAATAATGTCGAATGAACTTTGGTTCCATCACTCGGCACGGTGTGGTGTGCGACGCGGCCGCCGCTCGACTGCCGCCCTCCTCTCGCCGCCGCGATGCTGTTATATTTATCGCTTAATTATTGAAGTCGTCTGTGTAACAATTATTATGAAGCTCGACAAAACCAGGCGCTGGGCTGGGTGGCTCGGCGCTACCGCGTCTGCTCTGCCGTGTTGCGTCACTACCCGCGCCTCCACCGCGCCGCCGCCGCCGTTGCTGTAGTACCCGCGTACAGCCTTCGGATTTTATCTCAGCCGCACGACATCGATGCCGCTGCTCACCTGTTATTCATAATACCATTAACCTCTAACTTACGGCAATTAGCGATATCTTCCTGCCTTTTGCTTCCGCGGTAGGTAGATATATGTAGGCTGTACGTAGGTAGTTATACCTATACTTACTTAGGACATTTCACACGTGGGCTACCAGATAAATCTTGCTGCTCAACCTGTTTGTGGTGGGAAGTCATAGAAATGCAGGCATCTGCCAGTGGTATTGTACCAATTTATCCTTCATATCCGGCTCTATCTCTTGAAATATTGAAAGCATGGTATTTACCTTCGTCTTCATCTGACTCAAAATGTGACCGGTAAAGTGTAACAATCACAGGTTCATCGGATAAACGTGTCTGATCCGGTGCTGGTTCACACAAAGTTCAGTTGGTTCAGTTCTCTACTTTATAGATAAAAATGACTCTACATGTTTCTACTCTATGTTGGCCACTATGCAACACTGTAAATAGCTCAATTAATATTTTCTTTTACGTCACAAAAATTAAAGATTGTTATTGTCAATGTCAAAAGATACAGTTGATTTTGACATTTTAGTGTCAACAACAATGGCACAGCAACAAAACACCAAGGTCATGGATTGAGAAAAATGTGAAATTCGTTATTATTCCTCCCTATGTGCGCAAATACCCAATAGAACACATGTCCGTGATTCCGTATCCAAATTAGCATTGAATATGTACTCCAGAATGAAATTAGGGTGTGTAGTTTTGCCCTATTTACAAGTTAGGGTACAGTGTCGCTGTGGCTTGAAAAACGTGTCATCTGATCTATGTGGCTGTAGACTCCTAGGCATTATTTGTTCTATCGTGGTGCTGGCTACACGCTGGTAATGTCCTGTGAAAGTTCGTTCCAATTTTCAGCGGCACCTGCCCGTCTGGAGTACTCAGTAGATTGTTGAGTTCAGCTGAGGTTTCCACTGCTTTGAGGCCGTTTTACTTTAGCGTGCACCCTGATCTCTTCGGAAAATATCCTGAACAAAGGGTATGTATTTGTCTACTTATTCTAGAGGTACCCTAAAATGTGAGTAGGTACTTACTATTTTCTTTTGCAGAAAATCAATGAAAACTCCCTACAACAATTGAGCGCACTTTTAGAAGCCCAGCAGTCTAGCCAGAGGTTGACCCTCCCACCTCTTTCGTTTTATCTAAGACAAAAAGATGTGCCTGAAGGTATGAGCTTAAGATAAGTACCAACATTTGCCCAAAGCTTGTTTTGAACCAGTCTAGCGGCTAATTAACTTATAATACCACATCTGGTTCCCATAGCTATACCAACTCTACTTAGTTTGTGGCTAGATAGTGTTGTGTGAAATCTCCAAACATAATCAAACTAGAGTATATTAACTTTTCCATTAATATTTTTATGTGGTTAATAAAGTTACCTACTATCCAACATTATAGAAATTAATTCTATTCACAGGTGAATTTAAACTTATTAAAATTCAGTTGACAGGAAGCAATGTTAGAGAAACAGTGATAAAAGTCTTACATGCATGTGACATGCCAACAAATTATGTAGATAAAATTCCAGCAAGCAAACCAAAACATGATTTCAGGTAAGTACATATATTTTGTAAATTTTAACTGACACTCCCTCGTCTGAAATATTGCGGGCAACACCTAGATTAGATCTGTAAAATGCAGACCAGATTGGAATTTAATAGAGAAAACCAATATGCCCGCCAGTGGGCTCAGGGTCATGATGATACCTGTGTCAGTTTTCAGGCCAATATTGGGTTCGGGGTTTATCAAACAGGGCATGTAGGCAAAAATATTAAAAACAAAATTGAATTATTTTTTTCCTTACCTTTACCTATTTATTATGGTACCATCAGAGAGGGGGTGGCATAAGGAAAAACTTAAGTTTGGGCATTGACCTCTGAGGTCAATGACCGCTTAGTCTGTCAAAATCCACTAGATAAAAACTCATTGATTGTAGGTTATGGTTATTTTTATTTTGCGTCTACACGCAAGCTCAGCAAGCATGTACAATAAAACATTCTAAATCATTTTTCCTTGTGCACCATTTTTGTGACACTGTGACCCAATTTCTCATCAAAATTAATTTTGTTTGACCTTTACAGATCAGAGTTCAACAAAGCTTATCAAAAGTACACAGATGATTTTGAAAAAGTGGCCCGAATGAGAAAAAAGCCTGATGAGAAGAAAGCTATAGAAAATGTTGTGTATGTACTTACTACTTACTTGATTGGTCTATACAAAACTGCAAAAATTTAACTTAACTGCATTTATCAAATTTTTCAGGGACTGGATTTTTGAAAACAGTATGGTAGCGAAAGATAAATATGAATCAACAAGCGCAACAAGAGAACAAGTGAAAACACTCATAGACAGCCTATGCAATACATATGGTATAAAAGAAGTTGGTAAAATCTACTTTTGGTTGCTCAATTACTTATTTTATTGTTTTTTTTAAGAGTGTTTAAAAACATTTTTATTCATTTAGTAATGGTTCATTTATTTTTATAATATTTTAGGTCAAATATGATGATGGTTGGAATATAAGCCACATAAGAGGTTCGCTACAAAGTCTAGTTTCATTAGCTTCTCAGCATTCCAAAGCAATGACCAATTTAGAAGGTAATAAAAACAACTGTAATACGATAAAATCAATTTTATTATTTCATGGGTGGAAGAACTTTGCAGTTCTTCCTCTTCATTCTTTTCTGTGCATCCCTGAGTAATGCATTTTTGTAGGCAGGACGATAGCACTCGGTGGTTTTACTGGAGTAAGCCTGGATGGTGATGTGTACTTGAATATCATAGATGTCAGAAATGAATGGCTTTCGGTAAGAAATATGTACTAATTTAATTTGATAGTAAAACTACCTGACGCCCGCTTTTTCGTTTACTTTACGTATTAACAAAAATTTCTTAGTACGCGCCTATGCTTCTTGGCGAACATATTATCCCCTAAATTTCAAAACTTTAGTTAGGGTTCATTGGTTTGGCCTGTAAGTTGTCTATCAAGGAGTCAGGACTAAGCCTTTTATATGTATATATTGATTGATGTAATTGGTCAATGATTTGTCTTTAATTTGAACCTTACCGTTGTGTTAATAAAGTTAATTTTCAGCTCATCAAAAAAGTAAGCCAGCAAGACAGTGCCTTAGTCATGATACCAAACTACGAAAAAACTTTATCCAGTGTACTTAGAGACTTACACATACGTAGAAGGTAAGCTTAGTATGAAACTAAATATTTAAGACTATTTTTGCTTAATCATCCTATAATATTCCCACAGCTGGGACTTAGGCCTACTCAAAATTAAGTTTAGTATTTTTTTTTCAGAAAGTTCATGCCAAAAGTATCAGCCATGCAATATTGCAACCATTTGAGACAGTTGATAACATCTATCGGAGATTTCTATGGACGTGGTAACAAGTTTTCATCAACGGTGCCAGAATCACTTGGCAAATACGAAATTGTTGTGGAACCGTAAGCATCTAATTTCTTTACAAAAGCCTAAAACTTTGGTCAGAAAGTTGCGAGTATTAGAAATGAATTTATTATATCCTCAGCCTCAGTAGAGAACTTTTAATCTAGAAATAAACACTGGAGGGATGTAACACGACTGTAAGATACTTAGCTTACCACTTCATGCCGCTTCCAGTTGCGCCTAACTCAACGTAGTTTGATACCGGTTGTTGGTATATTATTATGCCTCCGCTGGGATTGAACGAGTAAAAGTAAAGGCCCATTTACACGATACCATTTTCTTGTACATACAACGGCAATAATTGAATGCAATACTTGATGCGCAATTATTGATCTTCAAGAATTGTAAGTAACTGTTTACACGCGGCAATAAGTAAAAAAATGGAATGCAATTATTGTATGAAAGTCTTGACATAAAATAATTGCTGATTCCTTTTGTTTACACCAATACAATTATGTTTAGGCGATTTTTGCTGTCAAGTTTTGACTTGTCTAAACACAGACTTGTATGTGCGTGTACCATTTTTCAGCAGGTTGCTTCAAGTATTGCTTCAAGTTTTTGCGCTGGCAAATTTTCATTCAAGTGTTGAACGTTTTAGAAGCTACTATTTCAAAAAAATATGAGTACAATTTTTTTTAAAGTTTGGTTGTGTTGAATTAATAAAGTTCATTGAGAATATACACCACCAATTTTTAATAACCAAAAAAACTTAAAAAAAAAATTCTACAAAAAAAATATTATATTTTTTCCATATCTGTGTTCAAAAAAGGCAACTGATTAGGTCTGCGTATTTTTATTTCTGGTGATAGAAAATTTACGGTGTACATATATTAACATACCCTCACTCACTGCACTCATTGTTGCATATGAAGAGAGAATCCAGTTGAATACAAGAATTGCTTGAGAAATTATAGCATGTGCTGTTTACACCAAGACAAGTTTTGAAACAAGATAGATAGATGACAGATCAAGAATGTTACGTGTTGTTTAGACCATGCAAGTCATTTATTGCTTCAATTTAATGGTATGCAACAGGCAAGAAACTTGCATCGTGTAAATGGGCCTTAATGCAAATCTACCTACATTTTTATTAAGATTTTAGCCCGAGTATTGTAAACAGAAAAGTTGTTAAAAATAAGTTAATATAAATACCTACCTACATCGTCGCGTAAGTTCAACGTATGATTATACAGCCCATCAAATATTATGTTAAAGAACTTAAGTTACACTATGTTTATTTAGTTTTCTCATGTAAGTGAATATTTGTATTTTTTATGAGAAATAAACTTTCTTAACCAGAAGATATTTATATTAAAATATTTTAACTGTATGTAACCACCTACGTCTGTTCGTTTAGTTTAGCCTATTAAGGAGCCAGTATAGTTTGTGAAGTTGTATGCCTAGAGCTTTTCTTTTGGTGAAGATGTGTGTCTTCCACGTGAGACGCCGGTCCAAATGAATTCCTAGATAGCGCACGTGTTCACATTGTGGGATCAGTATTCCGTTGAGTTTGACTGCAGGACAAGTGCCATGTCTTAAGGTGAACGTGACATGTGCCGATTTCGTTTCATTTGCCTTTATCCGCCAGTCCTTCAGCCATTCGGAGACTAGATTTAGGCTTTTTTGGAGCATGTTTGATGCTGCTAATGGGTTTTCGTGGGTGGCTATAAGAGCGGTGTCATCTGCGAATGTGCCCACAAGAACGTTATCCATTGTTGGGAGGTCGAAAGTATAAATGAGGTACAAGACTGGGCCCATGACACTACCCTGAGGGACTCCAGCTCTTAATGCGTATAATCCAGTTCTATCTTCACCGTGCTTTACATAGAAGTGTCTTTGGTCCAAGTAAGATTTGATCAATAAGTAGTAGTTGATCGGTAGAGCTTTCAAGATCTTGAATAAGAGGCCCTCGTGCCATACGCGGTCGAATGCCTGGGATATGTCTAGGAAGGCGGCTGAGCAGTATTTCTTGAGTTCAAAGGCGTTGTTTATTTTAGCGACCAAGCGGTGGACCTGCTCGATAGTGCCATGTGCTTCCCGGAAGCCAAATTGGTATGATGGGATGAGTTTTGATTGATTAAGTGTAGGAGATAATCTTTTCAACAAAAGAATTTCGAAAATTTTTGATGCGATTGGAAGGAGGCTTATTGGGCGGTAGGAAGTGACATTTTCATGATCCTTCCCTGGTTTTGGGATTAGAATTATTTCCGCCACTTTCCATTGTGCAGGAACAAATTCTCGACACAAGATAGCATTAATGATGTAAGTTAGGAGCATAGTACCTCTGTCAGGTAGTTCTCTCATAATTTTCGCAGTTATCAGATCATAGCCAGGAGCTTTATTTAGGTCGAGTTTTTTTATAACGGACAAGACTTCATTATGGGTAAACTTATTGAGTGGCGGCGCCAGTTGATGAGTTTTAGATAGACTTCTCAATACTTCATCCAGTTTCGTTGATCCAATGTCGGGGTTTGGTGTAAAGACGTTGTATAGATGTTCTGCAAATAGGTCAGCCTTTTCAGAGTCAGTTTTGGCACATGAGCCGTCGCTTCTGCGTAATGGAGATTGGAATGAGATTGGTCGCTTTAATGATTTAGTGGTTTTCCATAAGGAATAGTCCGAGGCAGCAGTAGCATCTAGTTTAGATAGCATAATTTCTAGGTCGTGGTTTTTTATGTTTTCTAGAGTATGTTTTAGTCTTCTGATCAATTTGTTTAAAGTGCTTTTGTCGCTGGAGTGTCTGGTTTGTTGCCATTTTTTTCTCGCTTGTCTTTTCTTTTGTACTATGTCAGTAATAATATGGGGATAGGTAGGTATACGGTCGTTGAAGCACATTTCGGGGGTAGCTTCCCACGCTGCTGATTGGATGCAGGTATTGAAGCTTTCGATTGCTTCTGAGATGTCCATGTCTGATTTTAGAGGTATTTGCAGATTAAGTGAGTTGTCAACGAGTTCCCGGAAGAGAGGCCAGTCCGTTTTTTTGTTGTGCAATTTGCAGGTTTTGGTAACCTTTATAGCTTCGTTGTGCAGTTTAGCCAGAATCGCCGTGTGGTCAGAGGATAGGTCATAGGTGGAGTAGCATTGTAGCACTGATGTTGACAGTCCTTTTGTGACAATGAAGTCTACCAGATCAGGTTTCTTTTTTGGGTCGGTGGGCCAGTAAGTTGGTTCTCCAGTCGATGAGACTCTAAGGTTTAGTTGCTGTATCGATTTCATCAATTCGCGTCCTTTCGTGGTGGTGGTTCTAGAGCCCCAGTCGATATGTTTGGCGTTGTAGTCACCTCCTGCTATAAATTTGTTTCCGAGTTGGTTGAAGAATGTGGTGTAAGTCTCGCACTTTAGGTTATGTCTTGGTGGCATGTATAAGGCTGATATAAGAATAGGGCCTTTTGAACTCTCAATTGTGATACTGGTAGCTTGGATTTCATTGCTGCAGAATGGGTTGGAGACGCTGTGTTTAATACTCTCCTTAACAAATAGCGCCGAGCCAGCGTGGGCTGTACCGTCTGGATGGTTTGTAAGGTAAAGTTTGTATTTGGGTATTTCGAAGTGGCTTTTGCCAGTAAAGTGGGTTTCAGAAACCAGAAAGAAGTCTATGTTGTGTTCGTAAAGAAATGATTTTACTTCGAGAGCATGGTTTGACAGCCCGTTAGCATTCCACATTGCGAATATTATGGGTTTGTATGGGGGTAGCTCCGACGGGGCAAGTCGGGCTGCTTGCCTCCCACCTGGATAAAATCCTGGCTACTCCCATGATGGGTTGACTGCGCTCTTAATTCAGTGATGAAGCTTACTAAGAGGTTCGTAAGAGTTGACATCTGCTGCATCATGAGTTTGAGCATATCCATTAGTTCTCTGGAGTCGGTAGAGTCAGTGGGAGGTGAGTGTTGAGGTTTCTTTTTGTTTGCTGTTGGCTGTGTCGATTCAGGCGTGGGCACATATTCAGTTTCTAGATCTATTTGTGGGGGCGGGGGAGGGTTTTTAGGTTTGGATTTGGCTTGCATTGGGTTTTTTCGAGCTGCATCAGCATAAAGAGTGATTTGGTTTGTTTTCGGAGGTTTGGCTTGAAGGTTTGAGTTGTTGTCAAGGTGGGGGGGTCTGGCTGGGGCCTGGTTTGTAATGATGGCTGGGTTGCTTGGTCGGCCTGTAGCAGCGGCGGCCTTGATGCGCAGCGGTGGATATTTTTGCCTTTGAAGTTCTTTGTAGACCGAGCAGCCTCTATAATTTGCTGGATGGTTTCCGTCACAGAGAGCGCACTTCACATCAGCAGATCTCTCTTTGCGAGAGCAATCGGTAGAAGCATGGTCTCCGGCGCACTTAATGCAACGGGGTTGACGGCGACAGTATTTTTTTGTATGACCATAAGCCAAGCAGTTTGCACATTGAGGTATGGAGCGTTTGGGTTTGGGCGGTTCAAATTTAATACGACAATGTAGAAGGTTCTTGATATTGTAGATGTCTTTGTTGTTCGTGTTAGGTAACAGTTCCACGACGAACATATGTAGAGGAGCTTTTGACGCAGCCTGTTTCATGTTCCATATATTTGTGGCTATGTGGTCTAAGTCTGCCAGTGCATTTTTTATGTCTTGGGCATCTGTAGAAGGGTGCATGTGCTTAAGTATAACTTTAAAACTTCTTTCCTGTTTAGGTTTGTAGGTATAATACTCTGTATTTTTGTTGTCCAGTTCTTTGACAATGGTTCTGTAAGCTTCTTTTGAAATCGGTTGTATTTTAATTTGATTTTTTGGTAGAACTTTGATTTCGAACTGTCCCTCAACTTTTTCTTCAAGCAGTTCGGTTAATGGTCGTATGTTTGTGACTTTGTCTATGAAGATTGGAGGTGGTTTGGGCTGTTTTTCAATGTGTTGTGTCTGTTGGACATCGTCCTCTGAGTCTTCAAGTACAGCAAATGAGTTGGAAGTTGGTACGGGTTTACTTAGCCAGTAGTTATTAAGTTTTTTTTGTTTTTGCACCTGGTTTGATTCTGGGCTATCTCTTTGTCTTTTCCTAGACTGGACATCAGTCCATTTTGTGGCTTCAGCTTCAGCGCTTGTATTTTGGTTTGGCTGCGTTGATGGTTCAGTATCTTTACTGGTATTAGTGCAGAGGTTGTCTTGTCTGCAATCAGTGAGCGATTGCGACCTGGGTCTATTAAAGAGGCCAGGGTGAAATATTTGCTGGGTAAGCGTCTTGTTTACAGGTTTGGTATGAGTAGAGTTTAAGGATTCCATATATGTTCCCACGAGAAGGGTCGAAGAAAGAAGGTCACACACAGGGTAACGCCCATTCCTGCGTGAAGGCGATACATCAATGTTTGCCAGGTCCATTGAAGTTGGCGCTATCGACTGAGCCTCCCATCAGCCAAGCAATCCCTTTGGCACGTTCCTCACCGTGGGATTTGGGGTATCTTTTTATAGAGGTTTTCTACCTCGTGACCCGGGCAGTGAAGCCAAGGCCACCATTCTCATAAAACATGACCATGAGGTTACGGTTTGTGAAGGTCATTTCCTACCATCACTGTGCAGGTTTCTTAGGCCTGAAATGTTTGGCTAGCATCCGCCGCCAGATTTCTCCGTCGTCTTGTCAACAGACAACTTGTGACAGTAACCCCTCTTGCTAACTGAGGCTTAGGATGCCACCGTTGGCTCTTGCTCTTCCGCTGCCATCCTCTACGCAACATCCTGCCTGATGCCGCTGCCCTCCGCCGGCCCGGTGTCAGAATATGTCCGAGCGGCCCGACGGAGGGTGCCTGTTGGTCCGCGGGAGGTATTTTATTTCCCTCCTACCCTCTAGCTCAATGCTAGTGGGTATTCCCCTATCCGCCACCTGGGGACGCGTCCCATGGGGGTGAGGCTCCCCACAGGGAAAAGTCTAGTCTACAAATGCATCCTCAAACCCATGTGGTCGTATGGCGCCGAACTCTGGGGAACTGCTGCACAGTCAAACCTGGACATCATCCAACGCTTCCAATCTAAAGTTCTACGCATGATTACTGATGCTCCTTGGTACATCACAAACTGCCAACTTCACCGAGACTTAGGGATGCTGACAGTAAAAGACAACACTAAAAAGGCATTACAATGTTACGCCAAACGCGTTGAACGTCACCCAAACGAATTGGCCTCCAATCTTATGAACACTGAAACCAAAACATTCACAAGAATAAAAAGAAGAGCTCCTCAAGACCTTATCAAAGATTAGGAGAACAATATAAATGGGTACTCCAGTGGGCGTACACCATACATGCCTTCGAAATTAACCTTCACAACTCTAGCTAAATGCCTGTAGATGGCAGCTTGCAAGAAACAGAGGAGATAAAAAAAAAAAAAAAAAAAAAAAAGTTTAGCCTGTCTTGTAGCCTGAACGGCTTGACGTAGTTTTAAAAATTAACAAACCAGATGGAAATAGATCTATAAATATTTGTGTACTTACAGAGAAGCTGGGCCGTTAATGCTGTCTCCGACTGGCCAGTTCATCACGCCTTCGTCATGTCCCGCCGAAGAACTGATCAAATTCATTGCCGATCATTTAGACGAGGCCACGCAACTACTTACGGAATACAGCATGTAAGAAAAACAATTATTTTTCGGGCGGGTTCAATTCACGCTCCAGGACAATCATTTGTGCGATAAACATCGGTGTTTGTCTTGAGCTTACAAACTTGCTTAGGGTTGGAAGGCGTTGTGTGAAATGTCCAAACGTTATTTATTTGTATTTTTAATCGATTTGCGCAAACTACGTGCTCACGATGGTAAAGGAAAATATATATTAGAAACATACCATTATAGGCAGAATGATCAGCTAAAATGATAAAAATGTTAAGCGATTGTTGTGTTATTAATTTCAGAAATAAACACGTCGAAAGGGCTCTTTACAAAGAAGTCAAAGAGAGATTTGGTTTGCTGAAGTTGCATAAAGATGACAGCATCACACCTGGCCTCATGATACTGTGCTGTCAGAGGTTGCTGACGAGAAGTGACAAAATCAATATGGTTAGTAGATATAATTATTTCCATGAAATGAAATTTCCCTGGCTTTGTTAGCGTATGCTCATGAAGAAAGGTATAAAGGGTCTTTTCCACGTTCCGCGAAATTGCGGACGGACGCACGAGCTCGCACCGCATTAAAAGATATCTGTGGTTTTCTGCTGTCGTGAATGAATCCCTAGAATCGCCCAAAGGACATAAACTACTTTTTATCTCGATGTCACACAGGCGAAGCCGCGAGCGGCATTACATCTTCATTGTTTTTTTTATTAGTAACAGTTACCTACTGCCGAGCAGACCTCTTAAATTTTACAAGTATGGGCGGTTTGTTGACTTTTTATTTAATTGTATTAACATTGTGTTTCAATTACATAACATTGTTTTTTTCCTTTTACAGAAACTTCAAGGAAACATCCTCTACGTAACGCATTACTACTCAGTGTTGTCGGAAGGTGCATTATGTATTCCATGGAATTTTAAGTAGATTAGAATTAGAATAATATCTCCACTATAGAAAATAATGTAAATAAACTTACGAATTGTTAAGTAGACAAATATACACATGTAAAAAAATGTAGCATCTTTTTTAACTCTAAACTTAACAAATTAAAACGCAATTATAATAATCAAGTCTTTATTTAAGAACTTATTGCGTGATCAAAATTGATTATGTAATTAATAACAGTCTTCAAAAGATAAAATATTTACAACAAAATATTTACACCTACCTAAGAGTTAAATAGCAAAATTGTGAGAAAACAAAAGCTCTAGCTTAATCTACAGCCACGTTCATTATTTACTTATTTATTAGTAAAAATATATTTCCCATATTGACAAGACAAGATTCAGCCATCTTTGTAGTTTTAGATCACATCCTACTAAGTTTCAATATTCGATGAGCATTCGTTAGTGGCCCAATTACAGTAATCTAGCAAAAAATATATTTAGTCCTATCACGAAAAAATACAACTTTCAACCAAATTCAAATCCTATGTATCATCAGGTCACATGACCAATAGTACTATGTGATGTATGGATACTAGTAGGTATACAAGTTCTTTGGATGTATGTGACTTTGTTGTTCAACTTATGCACGATAGGGGGCGCTACTCAAAATCATCATCATCGGTTCCCCCAGTCTGGTTTGACTGCATGTCAGGGCCTCAGGTCTTAACCCTTCGCCCTGACTTCAACTCTCAGGTACAACATTCTTATGACGGCATAGTCCATTTGGTCCTTGGGTTTACTCAAAATCTCAAACAAACTAAAATTGTACGGTAAGCGTCAAATAATGCGTATAGTTTCGTGTTAGGCCTACGGGCAGGATCATACACATCGCAGATATGATAAGAGGAGGTTAAATGATTTTATCGAGATCAGTGATGTTTCTTGTTTTGTTGCACGATGACCAGTTTGTTGCGTTCCTTGGTGACTTTAGCCACTGGCTGGCTCGTTGCAGGCATTAGCTGCCGCAGATTCTGACTAGGTATGATCGGTGCCTGCAGACAAGAGATAAACATAGAGATTGGATTGTACTTTTCATTTTCGTTTCACTATCACTTAGAACTTAGTGTACAAAAAATAATTATATTGCAACTAAACTTCTTAACCGATTTTGATGAAACTTCTGTGGGACCAAGCTGAAAGTACATATCCTTTCAAACATATTAAATCCATATCAGTTGATAAATGACGAAGTTCTGAGGTCTGTCTCTCTCTCTCTCTCTTATCGTGTCACTTAATTTTTTCGAACCAGTATGGTGAAAGGATTTCAAGTGCGCCTCGAAGAGGCTACTTTCGTGCACTGTTCAGAGGTAATACACATTAACAAAAAACTCCTGCTTTTTTAAGTTGGTTGAAAAGTGTATGATCGACGTTACCTGCGGATACCGCGCCAGCTGCTTCATGCGATCGACGAGCCGCATCGCATCGTCCGACGTCTCCGATTCGGTGGTGATGCCGAGAGACAGCGCGCGCTCCGGGTTGCCGCCGGCGATGTATCTCTGTATCGACTGGAAGTGTCTGCAAAGGAAACGTAACATTAGTACGACTACGCATTAGCAAGCCTATGGGCTTTTCAACCGACTTCAAAAAACGAGGAGGTGGTCAATTCGGAAATGTTTGTTACCTCAGAACTTTGTTGTTTATAAATCGATTTGTAAAAATATTTTTTTGTTTGAGAGGATAAACTTGGATTGGTCCCATAGAAATTTTATCGAAATCGGTTCAGTAGTTTAGTTTTTAAATCAAAATAACTGAAAGCAATATGTAAAGTAAATTAAAGTAAGTATTTATTTGACATAAATAAATGTTCACAAAATAGCATAAATCTAACAAGGTTTATTTCAAAAAGGTGCTCAGCTCAGCAGATTGTTGGACGACCTAAATGGCCACCCAACGCTGATTTTCAGCTAGACTATGTCATCGAAGTAAACAAAATTGCGTATTTTGCTTCCCTGTGACTTTTCAGTGGTGCCTACGGACACTAGAACCGTCCGATTTAAGTCGGTTGTTGTATGTTTTTGTTAAACCTTGATTATTATTATGTAAAAGTAGTGCTTTCTTGGCATATGAACTTTACCCATACCAAATTTCAGCTTAATCGGTTCGGTAGTTTAGGCGTGATTGAGGAACCAACACTAGACTGGATTTTGAATAACATAAGCATTAATGATAGCACTCGTCTATTTTGAGACATCTTATGGTCAGTTTCTATAGTATCAGAACACAGAAATGCGCACTACTATTTGGCGACAGGTTATCTGGCAGGTTTGGCACCAGACAGTTCTTAATGCTGTAAGATAAGCCTATGTGGCTTTCCAACCATATTGGCCTGAGCAAACAGGGCACACGGTACGCCAGAACATTTAAAATTTAACAATTGAATTTATTTTTTCAATGCTCGCACGCTATGCTCTGGCATCTTCAGAGGTCGATCACCGAGCATTGGAATATAGATAGATAGATAGATAGAAAATGCTTTATTGCACAAAGTAAAAAACAAGTACATAGGCGAACTTAATGCTAGTTAGCATTCTCTTCCAGCTAACCTCTGCGTATTATGGAGATGTGGTAGTGCTAGAAAATAGTATAAAGCTTATTTTATTAACATAATACTTACGATATTATACAAAATACACTAATAAATAATAAATAAAATGCTCAAGTATTCTGGAGTGCCATGTAGTGACAAGATAGTCTGGATTTGAAGACCCCAATGGAGGAATATAAATATTATTTCGATCGGAAAATTTCAATTGATAAATTTAAAATGCTCTGGCGTACGTCTGCCCAGTTTGCGCAGGCCATACATCAAAAAGCTAGTGCGATATATGGAAGTTGGTAGGTTTGTGGTGAGATATGCCAAGTTACCTGGATGGGTGAGCGTTGGCGCGCAGTTTTTGCGCATGCCTCCAGGCGGCGGCGGCACGCGCGCGCCACACCGTCGCCTCGTCCGCCGCCTCGGCTACACCTGCCTCCAATGCTGCGCAGGCGCCGCGAAGATCTACTACCTGAATACAATCATAACTTGCTATGGCTAAGGTATGGTAGGAGTAGGCCCGAGTTAAGATCTCGAGCACCTGCTGTATCAGAATCCTGAACAAAATAAAAGCGCAGTTTGGCTAACCTATGTACTTGAAAATGTGATTATCTCGATGAATGGTTCCAGTTAACGTCAAAAAATTATCTAGCTAACCCATGAATTATAAAGACTGGAAGGAGCGCGAACTTAAAAAAATATAGTGACCATATAAAGATATTTAATTCGATTTTGGGCAATACACCCTACTAACAGGAGGCCATGTTAGACCTTTTTACCAGTAACACCATTTGGGATATCGAAAATTTATTTGACCGCTTAGTATATTGTTTTTTTTTTTCAACAGACTCATACATACATCATAGACACCCATGGAGGTCTATTCCTGCCCTTGCCTCAACTACACACAGTACCGTCGTTCTTTGTCAGTCAAGAACTTACCTTCTGAAAATACCTATAGAGCAGCGTTTTCATTTCATCATGCGACAGTTTGTCCAGCCTCGCCATCAACATTTGTTCGCCGCGGCTCCTCGAGTCTCTGTTTTCTTGGGAATCTGACAGAGAGGCGGAAGGGGACCTGCCGCAAATCAGGTTGTTTTTATACTCTATTGCCGTGTCTATCGCTTCTATGGCCTCTTCACATTCTAGTAGTTTGCGTTCCTGTAAGAAAATATACATTTTGATGAGGTAACAGGTTAAATTGTATGAGTTTTTGTCATTATTTATGGTGTGTAAAAAAATTAATATTTTTGTAGATCACATGCAACAAACATGAAATATTGTTAACATACCTCTGAATCAGAGAGTGATTTGTACATTTTCCTCTTGTGGCCGAGGCTACATCGCTGATCATGCAAACATTCTCTAGTCTTTCTTAAATTCTTGATTTCTTTCCTCAACATCAACTCCTTCTCTTTACTTAATTCTAAATTCTCTAAATCACTGGTCTTTTCTTTTAGAATAGTATCTAATTGTGTGATTCTATTAGTAAAATGCTTTAAAGAATTAACTTTCCTGTCTTTAACATCAATTGAAGTATCTGAAAGTTCATCTAACTTTATTTTATCTTTGACTAGTTCAACATCTAATGTGTTTTTGCGTTTTTCATCTTTTTTAATCTGCCTTTTAATTTGGTCAATCTGTTTTTTGTAAGTTTTCAAATTAGTTTCATGCCTTTTGATCTCTTTGACAGTGTCTGGATCTACTAAGCTGTACTCAATTTTATCACAGTAATGTTTATTATTAGGGAGGCACACAGATTTTGAGAGATCATCTATCAGTCTCTCTTTGGCTATACAAAGGTTTATCAGTTCCTTCAGCTGAGTTTGACTGCTACTTATCTCCTTTGATAGTTTCCTAGCTAATATTTGTTTCTGATTATACTTCTCCTTGGTGATTTTATATTTCTTACATATTTCTTCAGTCTTTGGAGAGTCAATCATTTTGAGCAGTTCCCTCTCTATTAATTTTGGTTCTGGATCAACATCCCTTTTGTGAGATTCAATGAGTATTTTTTGAGTTTCTGGTGAGATCGCTTTAGCTGCCACTTTCCTTAGCAATTCCAGTTCTGGGCCGGATAGGCTCTCGCCAGGCTGAATGGTACGTCGTCTTCCCGAATTTGACTGTGAGGTCATGATTGGTAATGATTGTGATCCACTAGTTTCTGAGATTGTGATGTCATCAGAGTCCACATGGTTCAAATATTCTTCACATCTATCAGCAAAAAGTTGATCATTTTTCTCTCTAAAATATTCCATGAATTTTTCTAGCCTGTCTTGGAATACAGTGTCTGAATGTGCGTCTTCATCAGAGTCTGAATCACCATCGGACTCACTGAGCTCACTCGGTTCAGTATCCTCTGCAATTCGAGGTAGCCCCTGCTTTGTATTTACATCTTTGTTGTCGACGGCAGGATCTCCATTCAAGCACTCATCACATTCAGCTTTGAGAAACAGCCATTCACTGACTTGATTGACATCAGCTTCAGATAGTGACTTTGATTGCAAGATTTTATTGAATAACCCTTCAGCATTTGAGACTAGTTTGATCCACTGTGTTGTAGCAAATTGCAGGTTGAAATTGTTATCAGTCGGCATCACTGCTTTTTCAGTGTAGATGGGAGTGTTGTTATCTGCAAAGAGGTTTACTGTGACAAAGTTCTTTATGCCTCTACAACAGAGGCACAAATTGAGTATTTTTAGTGTGTCCTGATAGTCTTCAGGTTCGGTGCTGATGCAACCAATGACCCAAGTGAAGGCTCTCCCTCCAAATGAATCTCTAAGCATGGCTGTGAGAATACACTGGTCATAGTTTATTTGCTTGGGGGGGTTACCAGCAAGAAGCTCTTTCATGATATTTTCAAGAGAGTAAAGCCCTGGTTCTGGGTAAGCTGCAAGATCACAGAAACTAGCTGTTGACATCCTGTGGTTCAGAACTCCATTTGTTCCCACCCATTTCTGTTCAACACTGACAGTAAAAACTGTGTGATTGTTTCCTGCACATCTCTGCCTCCATCCCAACTGCAGATATTGGAAAGCTTCCTCCACATTGCAGCACCTTACAAGTCCAGCACCAAGCACATCAAAAATGTTGTTGTTGACGACCTGCATCCAAGTTATGTGTAATATGAATTCTCGCTCAGGCATTTGATTCAATTTATGAAAAATTTCTGTTAGAAACCGAGGTACTATTCCTTGGTCACACTCACTGTGAATACATTCAAATCCTGAAACAATAAGGTTAGCTTAATGTTTTACTTGTTTTATTGCATTTGACTGGAGTAGGGGTTTCTTACAAGTAATAATTACCTGGGCCAAATAAAGTGTAAGTCTTTCCAGTCTTGCCCTGTCCAAACACAACAACAGAAGTATCACAGCCATCCAAAAAGCAGTTAATCTGAGGTATCATAAACGAATTGAACAGATGAGCTTGGGTGCAGTCCAGGGGCAGTGCCCTATTGACATGGAACGTCTGACCACTTTCTGTAATAACTATTTGAGTAACAGGGTTACTGAAGATACATTGCGTTGAATCAGCTAGGCTTGGTGGTTTCAGCCGAATCGCAATTTGCACTGGGATATCCATAATTCGAGACGAAATGAAGTTGTTTTATTATTTTGGTTCAGCTTGAAGTGTTATTCTATCAATAAATCATGAGAATTTCATGACGAAAAAAACAACTATACGAGTATTTTTCTGGGCAGTTTTTTACAGCTGGAAATCATTTCTCTATTCTAATATATATTTAAACTGCAGCGTAAGTTCAAACGCAGAGAAAACTATTATTAACACAACTTCGTTAGCGCACAGGCAGCCATATTTGTTTCGTTTGCTTCTGTTTGCTTCACGTTTGCTTCCATTAACTCTGACTTATGACAAAATAATCTCTCCAATTACTTGACACTGGCTATATACCTTTGATGTGAAGCCAAAACCGAAGAACTTAGGTTCTTCGAAAGAAAAAAAAAAAAAGATATCTATGTCAAAGAACTTGTATACTATGTATCTAGAATGCCGACTCACACGAAAACTGCGAGCCGAAAGAGCTAGAACCAGTAAGGAGTGTGTCTCGTTCTGTAGGGCGACCATAATTTTTGAACTTTGAATATTTCATTGAGACATAAACAAGCAACCAAGGGAAAATTCAATCTGCTCAATAAGCTATCAATGTTATATACATACGTTCCTTTGCATTATTGTTTTAAAATTATATTATACATAGGTGCATTAAAATATCAACAAAAAAGAGGGCGGTGCGCCGCATTCTAGTGAGGTATATCTGATTCAATGGTTTTAATACTGTTTCTTTCGAACAGTAATTATTTTTAGCAGTTAGGTACCTAACCTACATGACAGCGACTGCACTAAACCTTTCAAATGAATCTGAATAACATTTAGAGCAAATCGTCTAATTTCGAAAATTGTCCCACTTATTTAAAAAATTATGGCCATGTTAATTTTAATTGTATGCTGGCAACTGTGTGAACGAGACACACTCCTTAACGAGGGGGTCTCTATCAAGCATTAAAATCCTTATATTTAGATTTAATTAAAAAAGAACTTTATTTCCAAGTAAGTCATAAGGTTCAGAATTCTTAATCCTTAAATAAAACAAAATGGCGTGTTAGCTCTCTAGATACATAGTATAAAAGCTCTTTGCAATTACTCAAAGAACTTGTATACCTACTGATATATGTATAAAAGCTCTTTGCAATTACTCTCAAAGTAATAAGTTTCAATTATTCGGGAGACAACAATGCACGGCACAACAATGCACGACATGTCAATGCCCGACACGAGAATGTACAGCATGTAATCCAAGACCTATGCTTCCAATTATTGTGTTGTACATTATCATGTCGTGCATTACACCCCTGTACAAGTAATGCCCGACACACTGGTTGAAAGAACTAGTGATAGTGACACGATAAGACTGAAGAAGACTGGATTCTCGAAGCTTGACTGACTTCGAGAATCTAGCAACAGTGACGACTATATTTATTATAATTGTTGCGGTCGGAAGCCAACATTTCGAAAGTGTAGCAGGCTTGGAGGTTGCAGACGTGTTTTTTAATAGGTAGGGCTGCCAGTTGTACTGCAAAGACAGATTTACGTACCTTTAGCCTACCGATAAAATATGAATTAAATTGAATGTCAAAACGGTGAAAATTTGAATGAACATTATATAAAATAGGATATAAACAGAAAAAGTTTTCTCTTTTCGAGCAGCAAACGTTTTTTCCTCAGCAGTCATGTTAATAAAGGAAACTGATTTTAATTGTCAAATGAAACATTTTTCCAAATCCCCACTAAGTATTATGTTCTGTTTCTACCTTCGAGAATTCAGCAAAAGGAGGGGTTAACGCAAGGCGAACCCCTCTGCTGGCCATATTACCTTTTTGGCCATTCACGTTAATTATAATTATATGCTGTATTTGATAACTGTGTGCATATTAGATGGTGTGCGAGATTATTTAGTGTGCGTTTACATGAATAAGTTTTATTAGGTGCGTGTGCAATGCGTGTTTACCTCGACCCCCGTCAAAAATGGCAGATAGTTATTGTAGCAGATTTTGACGTATAACCCCTCCTTTTGCTGATTTCTCGAAGGTTTCTACCTGTAAAATTCCGTACCCTTTTGGGCAGCCTTTACGAACTATTTAAAAATTCTTACTGACAACACTGACTTGACACTGACGATAAGCGAACAAGTGAGTGGTCGTGTGCCGATTCTTTTTTACGAGAAATTTGAATCATATGTAATTTTGTTTGTAATAGATTGTTATATAGTTACCCTCTTAAATTTATTTCGTTACTTAGACGCGGAAGCAGTAATTCATGATAAGAAGAAACTAGAAAAATAAATTCTCACAGCGACTCCAGCTTGACTTTTCATTAGCGACTCCAGTTTGACTTTTCCTAGGGATTTGAAAAAAATGGGGGACCATGGCTTGGATGAACCACCAACAATTGGGCTGAAGCTGCGGCTGAACCATGAATTTCCATTGCAAAGCAAGCAGATCATCAGACCAAGTGCTCAACAATTTTTTGAAATGGTGCCTCTGACTGCAAGGTATGTATTAAGCTTCTCGTAAAACATTTATTAATAGAAGGAAAATAAGTACAGTAGAGCCTCGATAATCAATACTGTTATGAAAATGAATAATCTATCAATCAATAAATAAAAATAGAAGGGTCAGTGTCACAAACAGGGTAATTTATATATTTTTTTTATTATCAAGGGGCTGTACACGCTCGCTTTGCTCGCGTGTGGATGCGAAAAAAAAATAAACATAAATTACCATCACCCAGACTCATGCTTCTTTTAGATAATATATTATGAGATTGTAATAATGATGATTAATTTGCAACAATACATTGCAGATATCTCAAATACTATATTGCAAAAAAATGGAATAACAAGAAACCAATAATGGATTACTTCAACATGGTTTCAGCACAGCATATTTATGGTAAGAATAAAAAAATGCACATTTTCTGAGAAATTTCTATTATAGCTGCCCAATGTATAATTGAACCTGACAGCACACTGACTAGCTTATTATTACAACTGCATGAATATATATCTAACGGTGCAGTGTGACGTAACACTACCTATCTAGGTTCAAAAGAAATAGCCCTTTACGAAGGCAAGACAGTCAAATGGTAGTGCAAAACAGTTTTCCCCAATCTCCTTCGTTTATGTAAAACATATCAAAACAAAAAGTATACTAAATCATTCCGCGAAGTTGCCACCAAATCCACCACTCCACTTTTTTAAATTTATATTCGGTCAATTTTAATCTTCAAAAATATACAAATGTGCAAGCGAAATAGCAGTGTGCTAGATTAAACATAAACATGACGTCTTATACATCAGGCCAAAATGAATGGTAGAACATATTGTTTATTTTAAAAAACAAACCAAAATTGTAATGTCAAACCCCAGGGCTATGTACAGACAGGGTCTAAGTATCCCTGTTGCAACAGACTTCAAATCACTTTAAAAAATAGTATAAAATTATGACATTGTGATGAAAATATAATTTATTTTTATGTTGTCAAAACTTGTTAATATGCAGCGGCGGCGTTTTAATTTGAAGCTGGGTGTCTTGTGCAAGGGGTATACTTATCTACATTAACATAATATTGTTATATCAATTAGGAGCCCAGGTGTAGCTCACATTATCATTTTTTATCATTAACCCTTCTAACATAACTGTTATCTATCATTGATAATTTTACATAAAACATGATGTAGGTATACCTATGTATATGTTATACAACTTTTCAATCTGTTTTACTGATTTAAGAAACCTAGTATCACATTAGAGATGTCTTCTATCTGCTTTTAAGATGGAGATATTTCCTTAGTTGTCTCCAATGCGGGCATGCCTATCAATATTGTCATCATAATTCAAATTATCTGTTTACTTTAACATATCACTCAATAGGCCAATGTAAATGGACTCCCTCTTCTGCACTAAGACTCCTGTTGGCCTTTGTACGACAGATATTCTGGCTAATAGTTTAGCCAGCCTAGCAACAAAGAAGTTTCCTGGGTTCTTCGCAGGTTTTGTGACCCCAGGTTGTTGAGGATAGCTATATAAGTAACCAGTCACAAAGAAAAATTGATTTTAAAGGGTAAAACATACATAGTTTAATTTGGCTCAAAATCATTTCATGTCTGACTGATTAGACCAAACTCAAAGATCCTATGGCAACCAATTTGAGTGTGCGCTCCAATTTACTCACAATCTACTAACCACTTTATTTTAATTACCTGTGAGGGCAGACTTCTCAATAAAGAGATGACTTGCGTGGTTATTATAAAGAGATGAATCATTATCTTGTGTCAGATAGTGATGACGATGTTAGTAAGCCCACTGTTGGGTATCACCTCCCTACTCTACTCTAATCGCATTCAGGCACTTTTATTTAAATAACATTGCTTGCATGTGTACTGCCGATGTTTTATGTATTCTAGTTCTTATTGGTCGCAATCAATACAGTTTGTATGACGCTTTGAAAAAATAAATAATAAAAGGTTGTCTGGAAGAGATCGCTCTTTAGCGATAAGACCGCCCATTGTCCACTGTTACTACCTAGCTTTATTTTTCCATTATAATGTGTTAGTACTAAGATGGTGAGCAATAAAGTATATTCTATCTATCTATTTATCTAAATCGTACGAACTGTCGACTTCTGTGTGACGGATACGATACGAACTCAATTGAATTGTCAGATATGTTCGTGATCGAGGCTCTGGTCGTCAGGTTGTCCTATCGGAGGCATTGGCGGGGGCACCATCGGCAGGGGTTTCAAAGGAGAGTTCTGCCGTTTTCAACTGTATCCGGGAATCTACGAATACGTCACCGTACCAGAGTGCCAATTCATCGTGAATATCAGGAACGAGAAAAATGAAACTATATTCCAGTCCGTGTTATCGACGTACAAGTAAGTACTGACCACATAGGTCTCATAGTTGCATTTATTAATTGATTAAATAAATGTGTGAACTCTTTGTTTGTTTTGATAAAATAAGGTTTTACAAAAACATCAAGTTCAACATTCAATCGGTCGTGTCTAGTGACCGTAGGCACCACCGACAAGTCACAGGGAAGCAAAATACGCAATTTTGTTCACTTCAACACTTTTTTTTTAGTTTTTTTCATGTAAAACCTAAACTACTGAAACGATTTTGATAAAATTTATATGGGACCAATCTGAAAGTATAATCTCTCAAACAATATACATCAAATCGGTTCATAAACAACAAAGTTCTGAGGTAACAAACAAAATTCAACCGAATTGATAACCTCTTCCTTTCTTGAAGTCTTTTGAAAATTTACCGGATAAGCGGAATAACCGGGGGGATTCGCCGCTCGTGTTTTGTTTTTGCAGCGCGTGTAGATAAGCGCAACAAGCCGCGAGACATTTCTCATAATACTAACACTCTCTATAAAAAAAAAACCGAGCGAAAACGCCGGTATTCGCGACATGCTTTTGAAGTTTCGCGAGTACCAATCCGCCCGTATACGCGTGACAAAAATACTCTTGACTAAAACCGCACTTAGCATAATCAGCCTTGAATGTTCCCACTGCTGGGACTCAGGCCTACTCTGGGCTAAGAGAGCGAAGGGGTCTTAAATCCACCACGCGGACCCAATGCGGATTAGTGGATGTCACATGCCATAGAACATTTTTTCTGCCCTTTGACATGCCGGTTTCCTCACGATGTTTTCCTTCTCCGTTGCGAGAACGTGGGATGCATACATAGATTTTTTTCGACCGAAAAAACCTATTTACGCATGACTGCCACCGGGATTAGAACCCGCGACCATCAGATCGCAAGGCAAGGGCCTCATCCACTCGACCACCACGGCCATCAAACCGCACTTATTCCCTACTAAACTAATAGTGCTGTAGGAATTAACCGCTAGTTAACCCTGAATGCTGCTGATGATATATAAAAGTCGAGTTTTTACGTAAAAAACACTTATACATAAAACTGCGACTAATGATGGTAATGGAGTTTTGGCGGGAACATGAAAAATGGCGCATTGGCGGCATTAAATTGATTGACAAAACTTGTATAACTTTGAGTGTTTAAGTGTAAAAACGGTGGTTTTTTTATCCATTAAGTGCTCGTGAACGTGTATGAGTGTTGGTGAATAGTTTAATGCTGTAAAACGTGACTTTTCGTGTTGCCTCCAAAACTCCATAGAAGCTTCTAGTAAAGTCGCAACCACCACTACTTTACAGGGGCATGACTTGACTTATCGACTCTGACTTATGACAAAATAATCTCTCCAATTACTTGACACTGGCTATATACCTTTGATGTGAAGCCAAAACCGAAGAACTTAGGTTCTTCGAAAGAAAAAAAAATGATGGTAATGAGTGCGGCTTGTGTGGCTGCTGGTAATGCACTGGCTGACGTAGGTGAAGCATTAGGTACACGCGTTACCTACATTAACCTGCTGCTGCTGCTTTATTAATCTAAGTGATCGATATATCGAACAAGTGCCATTTCTTTAAGCAAGCCCAAAAAAGCACCATCAAGCTGGGAGTGGAACCTGGATGCAGATAGGTGTGAATACACGGGCCTCTACCCCCGCGCTTGGACCACCTACGACCTTTCCAAGTACGGAGTAAAGCTCGTATGTCGCCAGATTTCGCCCGTCATACCACATAACTACAAGGTTAGTAATCTCCTTCTTATCGTGTCAATGTTCTTTCAAACCTGGGTGGTGAAAGAATTTCAAGTGCGCCTCAAAGAGGCTCCTTTCGTGCACTTTACACATGTGAACCAAACTTTTAGGCTCTATGACGATTTCGGTTTCCTCACGATGTTTTCCTTCACCGTTAAGCACGTGTTTTTTTGCACACATAGATCTTTTTAAACAGAAAAATCCATTGGTGTACGACCGGGTTCGAACTCACGACCTTCGGATCGCAAGTCGAGGCACCTCCCATTCGGCCACGGCTTGAGGTTAGTAAGTAATAAGTTAACATATATTATATAGGTATCTATATCTGCCGAAAAATCGTTAAACGTTTTAGCGTTGTTGGGAGGAATTCCTATTCCTAGATGGGTACCAACACAGCGCTAGATATTCTGTAGCAAAGCAGTAATGTAAGCATTACTGTGTTCCGGTTTAAAGGGCACTATAGCTAGTGAAATTACTGGGCTTTTGAGACTTACCATCAAAATGTCTCAAAGTGGACGAGCGCCTTAGCAGTGTTGCACTGGCCTATGTGAACCAAAGTCCTTTGTAACACTGTTCTGAACATTGCTACGGCATAATAGACTGCTATTTGGATGGTGATGATTATATCCATCAATTAGCTATCTCCCGCAATCTCGTTTGCGTTGCGAATTAACAAACAAGAAATGTGGATTAAAAATCTTAAAGCCACGTTTTTATGTTGTTTCTATATCTCGCTTCTTTTACGATAACGGTTTTTAGAAAGCATTGTCATCGAGTTGTGAGCTACGCTGTAAATTTCAGCCGGATATCTTATCGGGAAGTGCTCGAAATTCGGGTTCAAGATTCCACACGGAACAAAGTGACCAAATAAAAACGTGGTAATAGTAAAATACTTTCTTAGTACGCGAAATTTCAAGCCTCTATGTTAGGCGCATTGGCCTGTGCATTGTCTATCGGTTAGTCAGGCAGGACGAAGCGTTTTATATTATTGATGTTATGTCTAATGGAGTTGGCAAAGTAAAGTAGGGCTGGTTGAAAAACATCCTAAAATATAAGCCATGATTCTGTGTCTGAAAACACATTTTCTACCAAACTATTTTTAGAATATTTTATTACGAAATAAAAACACCATGCGCTTTATTGCTTTTTCTGGTAACTTAACAACATCCAATCCGTCGAAAAAGGTATAAAATGATAATTGGGTTATAGCTATATCGGGTAGTGAAAAACGGGCTCTAATGTCTATTATTGTAGTTTAATATCCGTTGTAAAATTATGCAATATTTTACGGAACATTGCCGCATTCCTTGTTTGTATAACATAAGCCTATAAAATTATCGTAAATGTAAAACAGACCCTAATATCATCACAAATAGAGTTCATATCCGATGTACTGATAATAGCTTGGAATATGTAATGGATTGAAATTCATTACATATTCCAAGTGTATATTTATTAAAGCTTGTCTCATACCTGTTCCTAAAACAAGCACCTGTAAAGAATTATATAATATAGAAATATATATATAGTAGGTTTTTTTCATTAGCTCTAAGCTCTATAGTCAAATTGATGTTTCAATATTATTATTAGTACAATAGGTACTATTTAAACAAAATATAGGCACCTATAAGTTTAATAAGTTCCTAGTAAGATTAAGCGTCTTTCATAATTATTTAAGGAATAACTAGATTGCTGTACCCTAGCAGGGTCTTTATATTTTAAGCACTTAGTAATTAGTTTTCAACTGTATCTAGGCTTAAGTATAAGGTGCAATAAAAACATTTGAATTTGAATTTGAAAAGATTTATTTTGTAAAGCAGACCATAAGGGGATGTCCATTAATTAATTCCAAAATCATCTCACGTAATTAATAGACGCCCTCTAATATCCACAGATAGAGTTCATAATTGAAATTTTCAGGACAGTAGCCTGCCATGTGCCGTGTTCGTGTTCACCGCCGTCAACCTGAGCAAGGAACGGAGGAATGTGAGCATTACTTTCACATGGACGGAAATACTCAGCGGCTCCAACAAAAACAAAGCTAGCGGTTAGTATACACATATATATATATATAGCTTTCTTACTAATAAATCAAGGAGCAAATAAAAAAAAATAACTATATATTCAACCGAAGAGATCAAAATTGTGTATTTTGTGCCTAACGAACACAACAGTTACACAAGTTACAAAAACATACAACATTCCGATTGAAGTCGGCTGTTGTATGTTTTTGTTAAACCTTGATTATACATATAAAACTTGCAACTTTATTTACTGAAATACTTTGTGATATGCAATATAATTATTGGAGTAAGAACATAGTCCAGTACTAGCCGAAACAGCGGTCCCTTGTATCTACACTCTATCCACATTAAATTCCAGTACTTCGTTAGAAAAAGGAACTCAAAGATTATTTTGGTACAGGTCGGTATGCAGCAGTAATTAAATTGAATAAGTACCTAATACTAAACTAGATAAACACGATGAAGTATACTTACTCACCATACCACTCCTTTTTAAAACTTTTCCTTATATTTTAGTTTTCTTCTGTTTTATTAACAAATTATATAAATATATTTAGTAATAAATCCGCTTAATTTCTAAACAAAGGTTTTAATTAACTTAACTTTAGTTCAACTAAACCAAAGAGTCAAAGAACAGAAAACCAAAGTTTAAAGATACGACACGTGTTTCGCCTCTACACGAGGCATCATCAGGAGGTGTGGACTCGCCGAAGTTTGAAACGAGAGACACTTCGGCGAGTCCACACTTCTAGTAAGCGGATTTATTACTAAATATATTTATATAATTTGTTGATATTTATGGATTTCCGCAAAGTAACGCCTGAATCAATCAATTATCTTTCTGTTTTATTGTTTATTCTAATTAATATGTTCCTAATTGTAAGACCTTTTTAAATAAAACAGTTTCATTTTTGTATGTATTCTATCAATACAAACACTAATATCATTAATAAATACTGAAAGAACTAATAGAACAGGCTATAACAATAGTACCTTTGTCCAATAACCAATAGTAGCGTTAATTCCTGTAATTGTTCTGCCCATGCTAATGATTGACCAATGTCGAAGATGAATCACCCTGCATACCATCTCTCAACCTACATATAAATTATTTTTACAGATTCTGTGTATGTGTATTTTTGAGTTACTCAGGCAAAATTAAGATTAAGAGTAATATAAATGTGAAAGTTTGGAAGTGTATACATGTCTGTGCTGGCTTTTCGTTTCCCGTAGATAGCTTATTTTCACTACAGTATTTTTCAGCTAAATTGGACTTGGAAAGATATTCAGAAGACCACACTAGCGGCGTCACGCTAGAACAGAAGATATGCGACACACCGTGCACCTTCACCATAGCCAAGAAGAAGCGAGAGGATGAGACCATTCACGAAGGGTATTGTCTATGGAATGCCGCCAAGACCTCTAGCTATGTTTGGAACTGTCTGAAACAGGTTAGTCTAAACTATGATAGAACCTAAAACAGGTATGAGATACACTCTACATCTTCACAAGCCAAGAAGACATCTATCCAGCTATAGATTTATGGAATATTTTGTCGTATGTATGAGAACATTTATATTATTGACTTAACTGCACGAAGTTTCTAGAGGGCCTATATTTCTAGACGAACATACTCTCGAAATTTAAACTCTACGTTCAGTGGTTTGGCCTGTGCGTTGTCTGACAGTACAGGTCGGTCAACGAATGCTGGCGCTTTCAAAGTGTCAATAATAAGATAATTGATTGATTCAGGCGTTACTTTGCGGAAATCCATAAATATCAACAAAATTATATAAATATATTTAGTAATAAATCCGCTTGACCTCCAAACAAAGGTTTCAATTAACTTAACTTTAGTTTAGAACTTTAGTACATATTACTATATTATAAACCAAAGAGTCAACGAACAGAAAACCAAAGTTCAAAGATACGACACGTGTTTCGCCTCTACACGAGGCATCATCAGGAGGTGTGGACTCGCCGAAGTTCGAAACGAACTCTCGTATATTTATATAATTTTGTTGATGTCAATAATAATGCAATTTCACTACACTGACAAATTTAGAATGATATTTTGACGGGTCACAATAGAAACACGTCGCGCTCTTATTCACAGACACTTCAGTGCATGTGTTGTTCATGCCAGCTTTTGAAAATATACCTGTAAGTCAGGACTAAGCCGATTAGATACTGACTGATTATTGATGAGAAGCGATGAGTTTTCCCATTTACTTATAATTTAGCTAAGCCATTTCTTTGAAACTGTTGTGATCATGTCCATTTTCACAACAGAATGGGAAGCTGTCACCAGACCCGAGCCTTACGCCGCCGCCGCCGAAGCTGCCCGATGGCAAGGAAGAGGAGAAAAATAAGAAAGAAAAACTAAAAAAACTCTATAAATGTGAGTTTTACAAGCATCATATCCAGCGGATTATGATAAAGCCTATTGGTGGATAGAATAGAATAGAAAAGAATATGCTTTATTGTATCGCCTTAAAATAAATAAAAACAAGAAATACAAACTAAAATTACAAGGATAGTATTTACGGGGATAGTATCAAACGGCTGGATGAATTTTGACAGTTAAGGTATAGTTAAATTCGTCTCAATAACCCGAGTGTCCTAAGATGGGTTTTTAAAATAAATTACCAAACTGGCGGATTTTTGGCGGTAAATAGTAAGTTCGTTTATGAATTTTTGTTAACCAAACTTATCGAGTAGGGTATCGAAATACAAGAAATTAAAAGGAGATTATAAAAATATAGGTATATGTTATGACAGAGATACAAACATATGTATTTAAATTTTATTTGGAATAATGGATTGGCAATCAATGCATAATATTTTCGCAGTCGGGTTTTTAGTATTTATAAACTTTAAAGCTTGTTTCATAACTTTGTCGCCATAGTCCTTTTTAACATATATTGATATCTCGCAAAATGTGACACTTGTCAATCTAATCTAATATCCTGTTTACATTGCAGGTGATTCGGTAGCGTTATCGAGTGTTATTTGTATGGACTCAGGTGGTTCTGGCTCGACGGAATTCTGTCTCACCTGGGATATGCCTGTAATCAAATATAAGAAAGAAAAAAAACCACATAGACGGTAATAATTAATATTAAATTGCTTGCATTAACTTATCATCTCCCCGCCCTTATTCCACACTTAGTTGGCGTCAACTGTCTTTCATAAATTATTTTGTAATAATCATCAAAGTTTTATAAAAAATACTACATACACTACAACCTTTTTCACCTCCCTCATTTACTCACCTCATTTTAATTGGACTGTTTAGTGACCGCAAACTTAAACAATTTTTTTACAGTTATTTTGATTAAAAAACTTAACTACTAAACCGATTTTAATAAAAATTCTATGGGACCAATCTACAAGTAGTTTTCCAAATCGGTTCATTTTTGACGTCTGAAAAATATAACGACCAATAATAAACACAATTTGAAACTATGATCATTGATTTTTTAAGGTTCCGTATCAAAATGTTCAAAACGGAACAGTTATAAAACGATCATGGTGTCCGTACGTTCGTCTGTCACATGCTTAATTTTTTTTTAGGTATTATACAAAATATTTCGGAAGCGACGGCATAGCCGGTGCCTCCATAGCTGCGTACGCGCTTAGGAATTATACCAATTGGGAGAAATTACTTGCGGAGTGGCAAGATCCTATCTTTTCTAATAAGTGAGTACACACATGGTTGATTAGTAGGTAGATTAGATTTTTTTAATATTAATTTAATATTATATTTAAGTTTAAAAATTCTCTGGTGTTTACTATGCTTCGGGCTAAATGTCGTTCAGATGTGAGCCAATTAGTTCATAAACACTGAATTACAAAAGGCCTAGATATCCTTATATACGAAATACAACACATTATACCACGAAATTCACAGTTCGATAGTGAGTACATTGACATGACAATGGAATGGATGCTAATTCAAAAATAAATTTTGTTCCTGGACAATCATCAACAATCAACAACTACATATCATACATACATACATATAACTACATATATATATAACAATCAATAACAGGCACTTTATTTTGTAGTATTATACCTAATGTACAATTCACTTCCCACGAAATATTTTGCTCAGTGCCTTAAGAAGTTTTCACTTCAATAATTTAACTAAATGAATAGTTTTATTTTCAGTAACATACCAGATTGGTTGAAAAGTGCCTTAATGAATGAGCTTTATTTTGTGGCGGACGGTGGGACCATTTGGTACGATGCGCCGGAAGAGTTTCCTGAATCGGACCCTAGGTTTGTACAAAATTTTTTTTTTTCCATGCAAACAAGTGTTGAGGCTAGACGTTGCCCATGACCAAAAGAGTGCTAAACAGGACTTTGGCCTTAGGCCCTTGCAACACTGCTTTTAGCGCTCGTCCACTTTGAAACAATGTGATGGTCAGTCTTGAAAGCCTAGTAATTTCCCTAGCTTCTCTTCTCTTCTTCTTCGTGTACTTCATTACTGAAGGTCGTGCCCGTCTTGAAAGACTTGAGTGGCTCGATTGACAAGCTGCTTCCATGCTTGTCTGTCTTCTGCATGTCTCAGGGCGGCAGAGACAGGGAGTCCCGTGAGTGTCTTGACCTGGTCGGACCAGCGGCTAGGTGATCGGCCGCGTGGTCTTTTGCCTTCAACCTTTCCCACTACAACCAGTTTTTCGAAATTGTCGGGTTGCCTTCGGGCTATATGGCCAAAGTAACTAAGGACACGTTGATAACAAACGGTTGACAACCTAGTCTTAATGGCTAGTTGTTCCAGTATCGACTTGTTCGTTCTTTTAGCAGTCCATGGGATGCGCAACATTCTCCTCCAGCACCACATTTCGAACGCATCTATCTTTTTCCTGTCAACAGCCCGGATAGTCCAGGATTCAGCGCCATATAAAAAGATTGAAAAGACCAAGGTTCTTACGAGTCTCTTTTCCCTTTCCTTTCCTTTTCCCTAGCTTCAATGCCCTCCAAACCGGATATAAAATAGTTTTTTTTTTCAGAAATCAATTTGGATTATTTGGATACCTTGAAGGACACGAGTATAGGATGTATTGTACGTATGACGTACATTTCTATGCATCCTTCGCCCTAGCACAATTGTGGCCTAATTTGCAAGTAAGAACCACAATTTATGTCTTTATCTGCATGTAGTCATTATTCCAAAGAAATAAATCATAATTTTTTTTTCCATTAAATTTAATTTATGATTTTTAGGTAGTTTTACAATACATGTATCGAGATACTATTGGGCTGGAAACAGAAAAGACACGAACGTCTTTATATGACGGCAAGAGTGTCAAGTTCAAAATCAAGGATTCTATACCGCACGATTTGGGAGACCCAGGTATGTTCTCTTTCGCAGAGCTTTAGACAAAAACTGACAATTTGTATTGAAAATATAACAAGATAAAAACAACCATACCTACAATATCTACAGACTCCAAGGAAATTCTTGGAGTCTGTAGATTTATTGAAGTGAAAACTGCTTTAGGCGAGCTGACTGTATTTTGTAACGCTCGTTCGGCAAAGTCGGTCAGTAAAGTCTGCTTAATTGATTTTTTTCTAACAATATACTATCTACTTATGAAAACTATGTTCTTGAATAAAAATCTTGAATCTTGATGAAGTTTTCATTTCTACCATGCGGTCACACGCCGTTTTTTGTATAGTTTTATGAAATAAAAATTTCCAGATGACGTGCCATTTGGCAACATAAATGCGTACAATATCCATGACGTCAGCGAATGGAAAGACCTCAATCTGAAGTTTATACTGCAAGTTTTGAGAGACTACCAAGTACTGCGTGCGCATTCGGCTCCGTTCGGCGGCCAGCGGTGCAACTCGATGCAGTATATTGACGATGTGAAGGACGGCGGTGAACGCGCGCTGTACACTCGCGGAGCAGTCTCGCAAGCCGCTACGCCGGCGCCGACGCCGCAAGCTACCCGCACGCAACTGGATAATCAGGAGGTAATTGTTTTGTGTAGCTACTGTTTTTACTCGACTACGGTGTAGCAAAAGGATGATTATCATTTTTATCGGGATGTATGTATTTATGTCGCAAAGCATTAATATGTAAGCATTAGTGTGTTCCGGTTTGCTAGCGAAATTACTGGGCTTTTGAGCCATCAAAATGTCTCAAAGTGGACGAGCGGTGTAGCAGTGTTCCACCGGACCATGTGAATCAAAATCTTGTACAACACTATTTTGGTTATAGGCAGGCGTGACCATCAAGAAAACGCCTAGCTCGTCATGCTCTACCGCTGCATCTCTGCTCTTCGGAACCCGTCCAGCATAGCATTTTCTGACCTCAATCAACAGATTTATAATTTTGTCCCAGGAAGCGCCACCGCACCCAATGCCCGGAATCCTAGAGCTTCTATACGGCACGACTACAGAGACGCCCCTATCCGACCCCGCGCCCACAGTGACTGACTCCGCCGCCAGTTCTCACGTTTGTGACGCGCAGCAGTACCTGCGGGAGATGTACGACGCATGCGTCGCCTTGCTGCGGCGAGCCGCCCTGTGGGACCACGATGATGACGGACTGATCGAGAACGGGGGATTCCCGGACCAGACTTACGATGCCTGGGTCATGACTGGGCCGAGGTAAGCTACAATACAAAAATGAATAATAAATAACTGAATGTTGTGTAACGACGTACTACGGTTACTCAGTTAATGAGCCGAGTTTGGAGACATAAGGGCTCTTTCAATTTAGACGTTTTGTGTCGGACCGCTCTGCAGTGCCGAAGCGGTGCGTTTGTCGTGAGGCGCACGGACGGTCATTTATTTTCATACAAAGCGCACGGTGCAGCAACAGTGCGGCGTCGTTCAATCGTTCGTACCGACGCCGCACTGTCAAACGCAACGCTTCGGCACTGCAGCGGTCGATACGAAACTTCTAAATTGAGCCCTAAAACTAGTTTTAGACTAGCGTATAAACCGAGCGTATTCGGCGCTCGTGTTTTGTTTTGCAGCGCTTTACGCACGTGGTGCCACTCGTACGTGTGATGTCGCTGTAAACGCGTACCTACTAAGAAATGAATTTTGTTAATTCGCAACTCAAACTAAGTTTCGGGCATCAGCTAGTTGGGTAGTATGGGTAGGCTTGTCTGCCAAAAATCATTTTCTTATATTATTATTTGTATGGTTTTGTTACAGTGCCTATTGCGGCGGTTTATGGGTGGCGTCAATAAGCGCAGTGCGTACAATGGCGCGAGTGCTCGGCATCGAAGCCGATGAGAAAGAGTTTACCAACTTACTCGACCGAGCGAAGCACTCGTACCACGACAAACTGTGGAATGGTTCCTATTACAAGTTCGACACTAAACCGTCTAACGAGCATGTCGTGATGTCGGACCAACTGGCTGGCCATTGGTGAGTTTAAGGTCGTATACACATATCAACTCGGAAGGGGATCGTCACCGTATCAAGTCGAGCCGTTCAGTATTCTTTGTATGAAATAATAATAAAAGTATGTTCATATATATATGATCATACTGTAACGCACTAATCGGAATCGTAACGTAATGGCATCGCTCCGGTGGGGTACGTGGTCAACTTGCTATTCCCGCTTTCGGCTCGTCGTCCCCGCGCTTACGGCTCGTCCTCGCGCTTACGGCTCGTCCTCGCGCTTACGGCTCGTCGTCCCCGCGCTTTCGGCTGGCTAACTGGTTTGGCTGGTTGACGGCGTGACGAAAGGCTATACGGTGACGATTCCTTTCCTCTTTATATTTATCCGAAATCTGATTTGATGAGGAAGTTCACCAACTTGCTCGAAAACTTTATCTTTGGAGAAATTGTAACCTTTGTCACCAAAAAAATGACAATATATTTTACAAAAAACTTAAAAATTTACTTATTCAAAGATGCTACTATTCTGTTAACGAATTTTTAGTTGATAAAATTGACCTCGAACAGTAATTCGTGAATTTAAATTCTTTATGACATTCAAAACAAATTTACTAATATTATTATGCTAAAACTATTATCCCATTTTTTTTAAAACGCCATTTAGAATTTGTATGTAATCTAAAATATTTAAAATCATTTAATAGGACAGAATGTTTGCAGTGCCCTGACAGGGTCATGTACACCGCTAGCGAATATATTAAAACCTAAGCTAATAAGACGATTTTACATGTAAGCAAATGAAATAAACAATAAACAATAAACGCTTTGTTCTGAAGGTCCGAAACTCTTGCGATTTTTTAAGTTACAACAAAAATATTAAAACAATGTTATTCCCAGGTTCCTACGCGCTTCTGGTTGCACCGAACAAGTGTTCCCCACAGCTAACGTTCGCAAGAGTCTTACCGCTATTTACGATAACAACGTGTTGGGCTGGTGCGGCGGCAAAATGGGCGCCGTCAATGGTTACGTGACGGGCGCCAAGCCGCGTGTTGATACCTCCGCGCTGCAGAGCATGGAGATGTGGACCGGCGTCACCTACGGACTCGCCGCTACCATGATTTATGAAGGTGTGTATAACCGTAGCAGACGATATCGACTGGCTAAGATGACGCCGTAAAAGGTTAGGAGTTTATACGCGTTTGTCGATCGAACAAAGTGAAGATCTTAGAGTTTGGATGATTGGAATATCTCCGAGTGTATAATGCTTATGGATGTAGTCATGTTTGGCCGTAGAAAACTCAAACCAATTATTCAATCTACATGAATGTTGGCTAGTAGCCTAGTCAGTTCAATATATTTCTTCGTGTGCCAAATAAAAATTCATCTATAAACATAACATTGCAGAAAGATCCAGTGCGTTATATTGAGACATTTATATACAAATCTTCAATCACAATTACAGTACACAATAAATATAAAAGACACACAATAAAAAAGGAACACTAACGTATACCTAAATCGGTTCCAGTAAGGTAGCCAGTTTCCCGGTAGGGACCCTACCGGGAAACTGGAACACACCATCCATCAACCTAGGGTCCTGCTCCGCTATTTTGGGGAGCTGGGCTGGCTGGGGTAGAGTTAGTACAAAAAGGGGTCAATGCACAATACACCCCACAGCGGGACTTCAGTGCAGACCACATGTAACCCCTTCCCCAAATTAGAATTAGAAAGGTTGCCAGTCTATAGACGCGTGAGTGAGGTCCGCATTCGAAGCACGGTTGCGTACAAACATCCAACTTTAGACTGATACACCTATTCCTCCACAGGCATGCACGAGGAAGCCTTCGCTACCGCCGGCGGGATGTACGAGACGATGTGCAAAATGGGTCTCGCCTTCGAAACTCCCGAGGCTCTATACGAGAACGGTAACCACCGCTCCGTGGCATACATGCGGCCTTTAGCCATCTGGGGGATATACCAAGCCATACTGTCCACCCCTCCCCCCTCTAGAAGGGTGTCGCAACCCCGCACTAATGGGGTTCCGCATCACGTCAAGAACTTATAGCTCTACCGACTCAAGTGCGCGTTACATTCGAACTATTCAGGTCATAGGTGACGAGAATACGCGGCATCGTGTGTGGCGATGTCGCGTTGTGTTAACTTTTCAACCGACTTCAAAAAAGGAAGGGTTTCAATTGGTTGTATTTTTAGTTTTGCCTTTAGTCATCTGGGGGAGATACCAAGGTATTCTCTCCACCTCTCCCCTCTCTAGAAGGGTGTCGCAACCCCGCACCAATGGGGTTCCGCATCACGTCAAGAACTTATAGCTCTACCGACTCAAGTGCGTGTTACATTCGAACTATTCAGGTCATAGGTGACAAGAATGCGCGGCATCGTGGGTGGCGATGTCGCGTTGTGTTAACTTTTCAACCGACTTAAAAAAGGAAGGGGTTCTCAATTGGTTATATATTTTCTATGTTTGTTACCTCAGAATATCATTTCATCAAAATCGGTCCAGCAGTTTGTTCTATAAATAAATATAAATGTTTTGGACAATTCACAAAATGCCATCTAGCCCCAATTTAAGTAGAGCTTGTACTATGGTAACCGGATAACCGATAGAATACTTATATACTTTTTTTGGGTATATTTATATGTCATCTAAGTAAATAAAATTACGTATTTTTTTGTGTAACTTTTCAGTGGTATTAAGGCTCATTTTAACAGTTTAGACGCGTTTTGTTTTATTTAAAAGTATTACTTATTTGAATCCATAGTAAGTTGTATGTTCATATATGATCATACAGGTTTGTATGTGTGTGTTGTAGCGATTAAATTTTGGTTGGCACAGCAACTAAAAGCATTGGGAATTTAGTTCGCAATATTTGTCCTGCTTCTTGCATCAAGGACCAATTATGGTTTGGTGATATTAAGTTTCGAAGGGGGAAAATTTAACACTAATCTTCCTAAATTGGTTAGCAACGCGAAAAATTATAATTTATAATTACCTCGACTCTGTATTCCCGAAATGAATTAGCTGAGTTTTGTAGTTATCCTTTAGTATTGCAGCTACAGATTTTCCAAACATACCATAATTATGAATGATCCTTTTTTTCCTCAGCTCCTGAACATTACTCAGACCTAATTTTAGCCTAATTGATTTATTTAATAGTTTTTGGTAAATTTTTATCAATCATAGATCCATTCATCAATTTCTGTGAACAAAATTGCGTACTTTGCTTCCCTGTGATTTGTCAGTGGTGCCTACGGTCACTCCGTTTGAAGTCGGTTGTTGTATGTTTTTGTAAACATTAATTATTATTTATATTGATAAGTATTTTTAGCAATGGGGGGTTACAATAAAATGTTTATCGATTACAACTCAAATGAGGTTGTTATGTTAAAATTAAGTAACTTATTCTAATTTATTACTATGAGTGTATTAATTTTAGCAAAGCTATTTTGTGATACTTCGTTTTGACAAAAATGCAATTAATATTTAGATACGTTTTTGAGCTGAACGCCTTTATTTATAGACATAATTGCAAATAATATTATATACCAATGAAATTGTAATAGAAAGTATTATTATCTTTATTGTTTTAAAACGTTGGTGCAATGAAATCAATGATAGCAATGAGCTGTTTGTTTATTAGTGTGTAAAATTATGGTTATATTGGTCAAATAAAATATTTTGTAACTTTAATATTCTATGTACTTCACAACAAAATTTAATATCGACCGATTCACTTCAGCAACAGCCAATTTGCGTAAGTAGTTCGTTTGAAACAATATTATTTTATTCAATCGTAACTTGATATTAAATAGCTTAATTTCTTTTTCAGAGGATTTTAATTGGATAAAATTGGAGTTATTACTTATTGGATGTTGAGGTGAAATTAACTGTATTACTTTGTAAGTGCTAATTTAATTTATGAAATAAAAATACGACATTATCTTACACATTTTATTGTAATAGAATAAATGCATGAACAGTATATTTTCATACAAAATTATAAATAGAAAATAAAATGCACGATATATTTACGAGATTCGACAAAACCTAAACCTAATTTAAATGCTTTAACTAATGTTTGTACTATTTATAAATATGTAGCTATCGTCTAAATAAATAACAAATGAGAATATAATGCCTCCAAGGTTATGTACAAAATATTTACAGTTAATCTGTTTCAGTCTTAATTTACGATGGAAAATACACAAAGAACTTACAAACAAAACAGTGCATGTTTTCGTTTATGCTTATTAATAGAGGTTACAGTATTCGATAACTTTTCGCACATACATTGGATCATTCGGTATAAAGTGTCGGTCACGTAAGCATTATTATCTAAACATGCGTACAAAGTTAACAAAATAAATTATAAATATTACAATTTTTTAACAAAAATATCTATGTGCGAGTAGAACGAATACCGTACCGCTGAAACTAATTCAAATCCCAATTCAGTTTTAATTCCGTCTCAGTTTCAGATTTCGGTGGCGCTCTTGAACAAATGCAATCTGTTAGTTGTTCAAAATCGCGCTAGTATTGTATTCAAGAGTGCCAAATTTAAGATTGGTATCGGACTGAAACGGGATTTACGATTGGGTTCTTGCGTCAAGGTTAGCCTTCTTGCTCGCCCTTTATCCCAATTCTGCTTCGGCAGAGGATACAGCGCGCGGCCATTCTAAAGCCGCCATTGCGAAAGTGTCTCGACTGACATATCTTCACTCTCCTTTTGTATTTATTTTACTGTTTGATACAAATCACAAAATTTTTTGACAAGTGTATTCGTATCGAAACCGTCATAGAAGGGTTAGCAGTTTGTTTAGATATTTTTTTAGACGTTTTATACATACGCTCTATCACCAAAATTTTTGACAAGCGTATTCGTGTCACAAAGAAGTTAACAGATTGTGTTATCTTTTTAAAAACTATCATACAAAGGTCCGTTTTTTAACGTCATACAAACTTAAATTCTATGTCTGATATATTATATATTCGATATATATTCGATGAATGAACTAACAATCCTTCTGTAACATTATGTTTTTAAGAAATAATTTCCTTCTGACGTTAATATAGTCCTACGCATTACGAGTTATCTTCTACTGTACACTCTCATATCCTACCCTAGTTACGTTTAATCTAGTGTACGTATATTCTACGTATGCGTAGCGGATATGTTCATGTACAAATGAGCGCCGTCGTGGTCGTCGCGACTGACTGACGACTGACGCGGCCTAAAGTTCAGTCGCAGGTGCGTCTCGTGTCCCGCGTCGCCGTCCAAAGCCTCACGAGACGCGGTCGCCTCCCGTTCCACTATCGTTGCCATGTGCCCCCTGGAATATTAATTAATTTATATTAGCCTCTCATTGATTGACTGATAGATGTCTCTCTATCACAATGCATAGGCCAAATCGAGGACGTGTTGGCCGAGTGGATGAGGCCCTTACCTTGCAATCTGATGGTCGCGGGTTCGAATCCCGGTGGCAGTCATGCGTAAATGTATGCATCTATGTATGCATCGCACGTGTTACAGCCCTAGCCTGCACAGAGATAGCTGACGCTATCATGCAGCGTCGACGGTTTAATTTAATTGTAATAATAAAGGAATCGCTGACCACGCAGCGATCCCACGGTCCGCCCGTTTCCCGGAGCACATTCGTGTCTTGGTACTAATATCGACCAGGTCACTCTGTTAATTTTAAATTAGAATAATTTTAATTTGTAACACTTTGAAAGTATTAAAACTTCAATCTTCAAATAAAGTTTGGTTTTTTTAAAACTGCCACTCGGCCGCAACTTCCATTAGTGGCGCAGCCGATATCTCTTCGAAGCAGTGCGCGTTTCGTTCCGTATAGACCCCAAAATCGGTTCCGGACGAACCAGGGCGCCTGTTTGCACTCCCAAGTGCCGTCGCGAAGAGCCGAACCTCCGAGTACGTCGGTCGAGGACGCACTCAATAATCAGTGCGGGCAGATGAGAAGAAACCGAATGTAAGTACATTGAAACTTTCTTAGAAGTGTTGCCTCCTTTCTCACCATTTTCCACAGTAGAAAAACCGGAGACGATTCTGTCCCACTTAGACAGAGTCGTAGGAGTAGTTTGTTAGATAGAAATAGGAACTTAGATTTAATCGCCGAGTGTTCAGATTCGGATAGTAGTTTAGATAGTATAGTAGATTTATATAGTATGTCTACGTCAACGCCCAATACCGCGGCGCCGTCCGAGGCCCCACCGGCTCGAGTATTTTACGACCCGGATATCATATATAAGGCCATACGCCCGGTACCGGAATTTGACGGTAACCCTAATGTATTACCTAGGTTCATTAAAATCTGTGACCAGATAGCAGAACAGCTTCTCTGCTTAGAACCAGGCTACGAACTTAGCAATATAAGCGTATTAAATGCGATCCTCAACAAAATTACGGGTCCTGCCGCAAGGACATTAAACTCAAATGGGATCCCAGAAAGCTGGGACGGAATTAGAAACGCGTTAATTAACAACTTCGCGGATCAACGAGACGAGACAGCATTGTATAACGATCTAGCAATTGTTACTCAAGGCAATGATACCGCTCAGGAGTTTTACGACAGGTGCCAGACCCTCTTGAGTACCATCATGACTTACGTTTCTTTGCACGAAAAGGTAGCTACGACCATCGAGGCCAAACGCGATCTATACTGTAGACTGACAATGCAATCTTACGTCAGAGGGTTAAAAGAACCCCTCGGGTCTCGCATACGATGTATGAGGCCCGACACTATAGAAAAGGCTCTGGAATTTGTCCAGGAAGAATTAAATGTGATGTACCTACAGCATAGGAACGACTCCGCGGACAGACGATTTAACATGCAGCCAGCGAACAAGGTACCGTTCTTAGCTAATAATTTTTCAGCGCCCAAGGCTTTTTCTTTTGAAGCCCCTGTTCCCATCTGGCAAAGGGCCAACTCTGCGCCTGCGCACGTGCCGCAGCATCCACCACAGCATTGGCGTCCCGCCATGCCCACAGCCGAACAGCCGCGTATGTTCCCAACGCGTACCCAGCAAATGTTTCGGGCGCCCCCGCCTAATTACAACCCCCAAACTAGCGGATTTAGGTTCCCTAGGAACGGGCCCCCTCAAAATTCAGGTCCGAAACCTATGAGTGGTGTATCACACTTCGTTACTAAGACTCTTCCGCCCATGACGGGCCACAATTGGTCGAAACCGGGGAATCCGCCCCCTTCCAACCAATACAAATCTCGAGAGATGAACTATAACGAGACCGCGGACTATAACAGCTACTATTACCCTGACTTTTACACAGACCAATACGACTATGTACCTACCGACTGCGATAGTTATGACCATGCATATCCGACAGAGCAGGATAGTAACTATGTATACGGCCTTCAGCCCGTGTATTATGCATACGGCGCGCATTCTTACGATGACGCAACACCGTACGTAGCGAGCGCAATTGAGCCACCGCCTCCTCAGCCTTCAACTGAACAGGATTTTCAGGGAGGCAGGTCCAACAAAGAACCAGAATAGATCTTAATTTGCAGTCTAAAAAAGAACTTAGGTACATACAGATTTCGAACCCACCACTTAAGATGCTTGTAGATACCGGGGCAAATCAATCATTTATAAGTCCCGAGGCGGTCCAAAATTTTTTTTCATATGTACCAAAAAATTTCGATCCTTTTGAGGTAACTAACTCACGCAGAACGACCGTTCACGAGCATTCGATAACGATCCCACACTTTCAGGAATTTGGCGATAAAAATAATATAAAATTATTCGTCTATAAATTCCATAACCATTTTGATGGATTGATAGGCCTAGATCTATTAGAGAACTGTCAGATCGATTTGAAGAAAAATTTTCTTGTAACTGACTATGCCAGGATACCCTTATCGCGCTATCAGTGTAAACAAACGAATTCACAGGAATCCATTCCTGCTCGTTCGTCTCGATTGCTGAGAATCCCAATCTCTCATCCTGATGGTGACGTATTCATCCCCGAACAGATGATCTGTAACTGCATTATTCACGAGTGCATTACTAAGGTGACTGACCATACTGGTGTAGTAGAGATAGAAAATATGACTGATAAAGACACAACTATTTTACTGGACCAACCAACTAAGCTTGACCTCTGTAATATCGAGTGCACGGGTTCTGATATGCAACATGAACCGGAAAGAGTTAAGCAAGTTTTACAACGACTTCGAACTAAACATTTGAATATCGAAGAACGGGCAAACTTAGAAAACTTGTGTTCCCGTTACGCCGACGTTTTTTATCTCGACGGCGAACCCCTGACTTTTACGAACAAAATTAAACACGGGATTAGGACAGCTGACGAACTACCTGTCTATACCAAAAGCTATAGATATCCCTTTGTACACAGGCAAGAAGTTAAAACACAGATTACGAAAATGTTAGAACAAGGTATTATACGCCCATCCGACTCCGCCTGGAGTTCTCCAATCTGGGTTGTTCCAAAGAAGGCCGATGCCTCCGGACAACAAAAATGGAGACTTGTAGTAGATTTTCGTAAACTGAACGATAAAACGATTAGTGACAAATATCCGATACCTAATATCACGGATGTACTAGATAAACTCGGTAGATGTCAATATTTCACCACTTTAGATTTGGCATCAGGGTTCTACCAAGTAGAGATGAATCCAGAAGATATTTCTAAGACTGGGTTCAACGTAGAACACGGGCATTTCGAATTCTTGCGGATGCCTATGGGCCTTAAGAACTCGCCGTCAACCTTTCAGAGAGTCATGGACAATGTCCTCAGAGGCCTCCAAAACGAGATCTGCCTCGTTTATCTCGATGATATCATTGTCTTTTCAACATCCTTGCAAGAACACATGGTTAATCTTGAAAAAGTGTTCAATAGATTGAGAGAATCGAATTTCAAAATTCAAATGGACAAGTCAGAATTTTTACAGTTAGAAACAGCTTATCTTGGCCACATTATCAGTCGAGAGGGTATAAAACCTAACCCTGACAAAATTTCGGCAATTGAAAAATATCCATTGCCCAAAACTAGCAAAGAAATCAAGCAGTTTTTAGGACTTTTGGGATACTACAGGAAGTTCATACCTGACTTCGCACGACTGACTAAACCCATGACTAACTGTCTCAAGAAATCTCGTAAGATAACTCTTGACTCTGACTATGTTAACTGCTTTGAGAGATGTAAAAGGTTATTGACCAATGACCCAATATTACAGTACCCAGACTTCACTAAAGAGTTTATACTAACAACAGATGCTTCCAACGTAGCGATAGGCGCGGTTCTATCTCAAGGACCTATCGGATCAGATAAACCGATCTGCTATGCATCTAGGACTCTAAACGATAGCGAGCTTAACTATTCCACCATAGAGAAAGAGCTTCTAGCTATAGTATGGGGTACTAAGTACTTTAGACCTTACCTTTATGGACGTAAATTCAAAATTCTTACGGACCACAGACCATTGCAGTGGATCATGAATATTAAGGAGCCTAACTCCAAATTAACGCGATGGCGACTCAAGCTTAGCGAGTATGACTATACGATAGTCTATAAGACAGGCAAATGCAACAGTAACGCCGATGCCTTATCGCGAGTTCAAATCAACAACGAAGAGCTCGAGACGTTCCTCGCTGATATCGACTCATTAATAGTTGAACAATCTGTGAGACTGAACCGTGGGCCAAGTTCTTCTACGGTCACTGCTCCGCATTCAGAGCTACCTAACCAAGAACAAAATTCATCCACTGCCACTGCACACACGAGCAATGAAAATCCAATACTCGAAATCCCTATTACGGATGAACCGTTGAATAAATTTCATAGACAAATTTGTCTTACCATAGTAGGAGACTTGAAAAAACGGACGACTGCTACGAAACCGTTTGACACTCACACACGAACACACATTCAAATTTCAGAATCCAACTTGGAACAGGATGTCGTTAACGCCATTAAAGAATACGTTAACCCCAAGGTTAAAACAGCTCTTAAGATCACACCACCTTTAGGGATGTACACTATTTTACCAATCATCCAGAATCACTTTAAAAGCTCTTCTATGAACTTGGTTTTAGCAAAGACTGAGCTGGAAGACGTTAAAGAGTACTTAAGACAGCAAGAGATCATAAAACACTATCACGAAGGCAAGACCAATCATAGAGGCATTAACGAATGCTACTTAGCCTTATCATGCCGTTACTATTGGCCAAAAATGAGAGAAGAAATAACTAAGTACATAAAGGAATGTACTGTATGTGGTCAAAGTAAATATGATAGAAACCCTATCAGACCACAGTTTAACATCGTACCACCGGCAGCTAAGCCTTTCGAAATAGTTCATATGGATCTATTCACAGCACAAGGTGAAAAGTATTTGACTTTCGTAGACTCCTTCTCGAAATACGCACAAGCGTACCACCTGAGAGATGGTACAGCAGTCAGCATCCTCCAAGGTTTATTGACTTTCTGTACACATCACGGACTCCCACTAACTATAGTTTCAGACAATGGGACCGAATTCACCAATCAACTTTTTGCAGAATTTATAAGACTTCATAAGATAAACCACCATAGGACTCTAGCTCACTCTCCCAACGATAACGGTATTGTTGAAAGATTTCATTCAACTCTATTAGAGCACCTCCGCATTTTGAAACTGAAACACAAAAACGAACCAACGGTAAATCAAATGCCTTATGCGGTACTAGGTTATAATAGCTCGGTTCACAGTTTCACCAAATGTAGACCACACGATATCGTTCGAGGACACTTTGATCCTAGAGATCCTTTAGACATAGACTTGACAGGACACCTTATGCAACAGTACATTCTCACGCACAGAGAACAAATGAAAACTGTTTACGAAATGATTAACGAATTTACGACAGCCGATCGAACTAACATGATGAATAATAGGAATAAAAATCGCGAACCCGAGACTGAATACCAACCTAACCAACAGGTTTTTGTCAAAAATCCTTTCGCTAGTAGACAAAAACTCGCTCCGCGATATACCCAGGACAAAGTCCTTGCCGACCTACCTATTCACATCTATACTTCCAAGAAAAAAGGGCCCGTTGCCAAAGCCCGACTCAAACGAATCCCTAAATTTTCGAATTTGTTACAGGATTCGACTGATTTTGGTCCTACACATGACAATGGCTCTGGACATAAGACTTGAGAAACTTGACAAAGGACCTGGACTTCTTCCTTTCAAGCTTGGCTCAGCCAAACTTATAACGCACTATCACTCCTTCGTGCAGTACGTTGACTTAACGAACTTACAAAATCAACTTGACTCTGTGCATAACCAACTTGACTATTTCAAGACGAAACTAGATAACAATACGGTCTCTCTTTACGAACTCCAAATGGATTACCTTAATAGAAAACTAATTTCAATTAGTTCTCAATTAAAGTCTTTACAACCCAATCGTGCCAAGAGAGGTCTCATTGATGGTCTAGGGTCTATAATTAAAAGCGTAACTGGCAATCTAGATCATTCTGATGCTGAGAAATATAACAATGCCATTAAAGTCTTAGAAAATAACCAACATAACATATTTTCTGAATTTAACAACCACGTCAGCTTAAATAAAGAATGGATGACTCAGCACACCCAGTTAGTTGCTACTATTGCAGAAAACCAGGAGAGGATAAATAGTACGTTAGAATTAATTTTAGATAGGAAAGCTTATGCTGATCACAATCTTCTCAAATATGCGAAGTTTGCACAGTTATTAGCCATCATTAGTGAAAACACTGATGATTTATCGAAAGAGATAACTAGGTTAGAAAATAGTTTAGCTTTTGTACGTGCATCGAGCACTCATCATAGTATGATAGGCATAGAAAATTTAGCTAGTATGATAAGTAAGCTTAGAACTATCTATAGTAACCATGAAATCTTGGAAGACGATCTTAGGGAATACTATTCTATTATCAAACCAGGTTCTTACTTTAGCGGGAAAAGAATAGTACTTATCTTTAAATTTCCAATTGTCTCTCCGGATAACTTCGAACTCCTTAAACTATCTATCGTCCCAAATCAATACTATCAATCCCTTATCCCTCCTTACCCTTTTATGGCAACCAATGGGAAAGCTTTCATGTACATGGAGGCTGAATGCCCGAAGTTTAGTCACCACCATCTCTGCGAAGAGTCCGTCAACCGACAACTACGAGAACATCCCGATTGCGTCCAGAATCTCATCATCAACCAATCCCTGGACGAGTCCTGTCGACCAACGAAAATCTCAATGCAGAAAGAAGCGATGGAGCGATTAGATGACCAACATTACACGTTCATCTTCCCACAACCTACGAAGGCAGAGCTTCGATGCGAACGTCAAGAGTATGTTACCCTATCCGGAAGCTATCTCGCCACCATTCCCCAAACCTGCTCTTTACACACAAAAGAGTTCACTGCAATCAACGTCAACGGCCAAGTTCAAGGACAACCATTGAAGATCGTCGAACTTCCCCAAATTTTCCCCGAAGACAACAGCATCCCGCACATCAAATTGAACTCAATCAACCTAAGAGCATTACACCACATCGAGGATAAAATCATTCTTCAGAACCCACTGGAACTGACACATATGAATGGAACATTCTATCATACTACAATTCCATTCTACTCCGTACTACTCGGTGCAGCTGCACTCATTATCACCATTATCACGGTACGACGCTGCAGACGCCGAACGGAAACCATTGTCCAACCATTCAACAATGATGAAACTAAGGAAGACAACCATCCCTACGCGGTTCCAGAACCCCGAAAGAAGATCCCGGCAACATTTTCCCTCAAAGTGCTCAAATAGTTGCCGTTCTGAGGGCGGAGATGTTACAGCCCTAGCCTGCACAGAGATAGCTGACGCTATCATGCAGCGTCGACGGTTTAATTTAATTGTAATAATAAAGGAATCGCTGACCACGCAGCGATCCCACGGTCCGCCCGTTTCCCGGAGCACATTCGTGTCTTGGTACTAATATCGACCAGGTCACTCTGTTAATTTTAAATTAGAATAATTTTAATTTGTAACACTTTGAAAGTATTAAAACTTCAATCTTCAAATAAAGTTTGGTTTTTTTAAAACTGCCACTCGGCCGCAACTTCCATTAGTTCTCGCAACGGTGAAGGAAAACATCGTGAGGAAACCGGCATGTCGTAGAACCAAAAGTTCGAAAACATGTGTCGAGTGCACGAAAGGAGCCTCTTCGAGGTGCACTTGAAATCCTTTCACCACACTGGTTCGAAGGAACTAGTGACACGATAAGAAGAATCTCTGGTCGTAGAGACTTGAAACGAAAGATAGGGTATGTTAGTCAAGAAGTGTAGGCTCGTACTAAGAAAGGAATTTGGTTGATTCGCAAGGCAAGTTGCAAGTGTCAACTAGTTAAATCTTCTTCTTATCATGTCACTAGTTTTTTCGAACCAGTGTGGTGAAAGGATTGTAAGTGCGCCTCCTTTAGTGCACTTGACACATGTTTTTCGAACTTTTTAGGTTCTATGACAAGCCGGTTTCCTCACGATGTTTTCCTTCACCGTTAAGCATGTGTTTTAATGCACCATAGACTTTTTGAACCGTAAAATCCATTGGTGTAAGACAAGGTTCGAAACCACTACCTTCGGATTGAAATTCGAGGCACCTCCCACTCGGCCAACAAGGCTTTGTCTTGACTGACTGCTGACTGACTGACTGACAGACCAAATCAGGTGAATTCAAAGTCGTAGTTTGGTACACATCGTGTAAGGCAGTGTCTGCTGACTCTGACGTCGTCGCAAAGCTCCGAAGACTGACTTGGCTTTAAAACCTAGTCAAAAGTTAAGTAGATTTTTTACCTAGGGTCCTTCGGATGTCCAAAGGTGGTGAATTGGGGGCCGCCGTTGAGCGGTCGAGGGGGCGGCGGTATTAGGTAGTCGTCCATTCGGTTCTCGCCGTCACAAGCCGAATGCATGGTTAGGGTGCTTGAAGATATCTAACAAAAAGAAAATTCGTTATAGTTACTTCAATGTTCTATTCTAAGAAGTCGCGTACTAGCACTTTTTTATTACTAAAGAACCTATATACACTACCAATTTTTAAATACCAAAAAAAAGTAAATGGGCATTGCAGACAGGGTACGTTGTAACTGTGCAGTCAGAATTATGAATTTCTACAAAATGTGCGAGTGACAGCGGCGCGAGTGCGGTGCCCGAGCCGAGCTGCGGCGAGCTGGCTCGAGCTAGGTACCCGGGTTTGCCAAACGATGAATAAAACTTAAATTACTATCAATAAGGGCTACCGCCTGATGCAAATCCATAGGAAAACGGAAAAGTTATCCAGTTTTATTAAAAAAAAAATACAAAAATTCGACTTAATTTTTTCAAGTTTTCAGTAACGGCAACTGACCCTGTGTATTTTTTTCTGGTGATTAAAAATTTACCGTGTATATAGGAAAATACATTGAAAATAAATCGACATCAAACTAACACACTAGTTCGAAAGGGTGAATCGATAGATGTTTGTTTCTCAATCACGCTAAACTTACAAAATCGAACTGTAATTTCGGAACGGCCATAAGAATTTTTACTTGATATAACCCGGGTGAAGTGAGTATCTAGTTCTAGAATAAATGCAATAAACCTTAGGTCACCTAAGTATATTCTTATTTAAGACTAGACTAGACTTATTTAAGACTAAATTAAACTTACAATAGAACGCGCTTTGTCATCATTTTCCGATTGCACGCTGTTCGTTTCCGCCACGCTTCCGCCGCTGACGGTACTCAATCGACCTGATGATGAGGAGCCTGTAAAATGAGGCATATTCATAAAGTCACTTAGAAACATCGTACTTAAAACATAAACTTTTTGTTCTAAAATGATTTTTAACCTATCTCTTCTAAAAAGTTAGTTAACTTACTTTCACTCAAGCTGCTGTTAGGTCTTGTGCTGCCATTCCGTTTTTCTATAGACCCGTTTTGACTATCATGACCTGTTCAAAGAAAAAACATTACAAATCCATCTTAAATCTCAATTCCATGTTGATTGTTAGGTACTTGTTATTTAGGACACTTACTTTTGCTCTTTGATTTGGAGAACATTTTCTTGACCCTTTCAAAAGGCGTCGGTCTCTTCATATTATCTTTGATCCTCTGCTGAATTTTGTCGTATTCATCGCGCATTTTGTTCAACTGCTCCTGCTTCTCCTTCAGAGACTGTTGAGTCTCATTTCGGTTCTTCCATTCCATCACTAACTTTTCAACTTCAGATATCGAGAACACGTTATTCTTAAAGTCGTTGATTATTTCGGCTAGTTCCTCCTGACCCGTGAGAGGGCAAATTTCCTTCCCAGATTTCACACTGGGACTGCGAATGTCTTTGGTACTTAGATTAATTTGGCTTATATCACTAGTGGGAGTGTCTATTGTGAATGTCTTGGTTTCTTCGGTGGGAGAGTATAGGAATATGTCTTGTTGTTGTGGCATCAGTCGCGAGCTGTTGGCGTAAAGGTTGTTAGGGCGGAATTTGGGGCTCTCGACTTTAATGTTGGAAGGTTGCACTAAATAGTCGTGCTCGAGCGCTTGTTGGATCCTGTGCTCAGTGTCGTGAAGATGGAATTCGTTTTGGTAAAGCTGTTCTCTTATTTTCGGTAGTTTTAGATTCGGGCGTGGTTTCTTCTCGATGGTTTCGGTTTTTTCCTTCGTTTCTTCCAAGTTGTGCGTGCAAGCTTCGCTGAAGGGGTCTGTTTCGGTTCCGTTTTCATTGTGCGGCGAATCTACAGTATCGCAGGTCTCCACTATACGCAGTTCCTCTTTCGTCTCGTCTTGGCTTTCTTCTTTGTCGTTATCTGACATATTTTTCAGGTAGTAATACATGTTAGAGAACTCGTTTATTTTCTGTAACAATACAATTACACTGCGTGAGAAACGTCCACCTTTACCTAGCAATTAGCCGCAACTAGTCAAGTCACAGTGATACAGGAAAGTAGGTAGGTACTACTAGTCTGACTCTTGTTCAAGTGTTACATAGGTACTGTAATTCTGTCAAACGATTGGCTGTCGGTTACTAATTCATTGATTTTATATAATTTAACCACCAACCAGTTATAAGGATCACGTCACGTCACGTAAAAGGAGGCAAGATAAAACAGTGAAATATTAATTAATTTTGTGGGGAAACTCCATGACCAATGTTTCCGGAAAAGCTTCTATTTATTTTTTCCTGCGTCACAACTTACTTGTTTATTTAATTTGCTTACATGTAAGATCCTCTTATTAGCTTAGCTTCTAATATGGTAGCTAACGGTGTAAATGACCCTGTCAAGGCACTAATTCCAAGTAACGCGCGTGTAGCTACAATGCACTAACCAATATTAGGTAGTCATACCTACTGATTGTGTAAGCGATATAATGAAAAATAGCTCATAGAACCTGTACGTAGACACGCTAGCAAACACACTAAAACGAATTGCGAAGACAAAAACAAGACTATTTATACTAAAACTAAATAGTCCACTTCTGCATCTGTAATCAGTGCCGGGATAAAAAAGCAAAACTTATTTTCACGATAAATTTCTGTCCCTTCTGTTGACTTACCAAGTGGTCGGCCAGTACATCAGCGAGTCGGTAATGCTTGTGGTCCCTAGCGAGGTCAGATGGGGTCTTGTGGCGCACATTCCTTAAGGCGACGGCAGCGCCGCCGCCGGGGCACTCGAGCAACTGCCAACACACTCGCTCCAAACCAAAACGTGCGGCCCAGTGTAGTAGGGTCGGGTATTCTTCTCCACCTACAAAACATAGTGGGTGTTATTGATATATTGCCGGATTCCCAAAAAAAATATCTGTAGTTAACCAGTAGGAAAACAGAATCGAACGACTTATACTGCGGTGGTTAGACGAGGTTCAGGGAGACCTTAAAATAATTGGAAAATCTAGAGAAATAGAGCTGAAGACAAAGATGGCTGAGAGAAAGACATTGGAGTCTCAGGTTCATAAGGGGCTGTTTAGCCAACAATGCCTTCAACAATGGACGTCAACAAACAAAAATAGGTCTACAATGCTTTAGAAAGAGAACAAAATAAAGTTGTTTTGTTCTGACGTGAAGTAATGATGTTCTAAAAGTACACAAGACTTTTCATTCAGCTAAAGAAAATTGTGGTTTGCCTTGACCTGAAAACTCGCGCCTTTCAGGATTGAGAAAGTAAAAACTAAGCAGAAATAGTTCAAACAAAGCCCGTCCATTTATTGACCAGCCACTTGACCTGATTGGCTCGCTTTGTTTCCCTCCCTCTCGACTCCATTGATTCGAAAACTCCTTGACCAATTTAGCTCATAAAATATCCATATCTAAGGGTTTATCCATAAAGTTTTAGCTAAGAAAAACTTATTCAAAAGCTCATAATTTTCGTCATCTTTTATTGTTTGGAGAATTTTACTTCCTCTTCGGTTTCGTGACTGTTGTCACGGATTGTTATGTAATTACATAAAATACATAATTTCGATTGGATAAGTTTTCAATTCTATTGATAATTTTAAAATTCTCTGACGTACCGTACGCCAAGTGCGCGGGCCATAAATGTGTAGATAATTTTAAATAAGGCCATTAATGCGTAGATAAGTTTGCCTAGTTTGGTGCTGTGATTTATTTTCCTATAAACTACAGCAAATAATATTGACTACATTATCGAGTTGCTATTCCATAATTAGACACGATTACACGGTAATTACAGTTGATGCACTTTGCAAGAAACACAGCTAAATAGTAATACATATGCAATGAGTTAGGTACGACATAATTTTACTAGACCTTCTACCTATACGAAATAACTAACTAACCAAAAACACACTTCTTTTACCACCTATTTCTTATATTCAGGCAATGTACCCAGTAGTTACTACCATAGGCCCTATAGAGCCGAAAAGAATGTGGAAAGGCCTCGAAATATTGCATAGGTTTATGGTTTGAGTCAATAGTTAAAGCTAGACATAAACAAACAGTCACACTTACTTGAAACATCAGCTTTCGGGTTGAACTGTTCTGTGGAGGCCAGCAGATTAAAATGCGGTGGGATATTCTTCTGGAACGCGTTCAGCATCCAACTGTCTAACTGTTCTTTGCTCGACGTTTTGAACCCGAGCGTCTGTATTGCATACGAAAAAACTATATCAACACACATTGTGAGAGAATAACCAACACACGGAACGTATTGAGTCAATCATGCTCATTACAACACTGAACGAGCGCACGACCCGGTAATCACAACCTCGAAATTGATTCATGCCAGTATCCCCATGGATACTATGGAATTAAAATTAAGTAGTTAGAGCAAAATTGTAAAGTTACATAATTATGGTCGGCAGGAGGAAAGTATTGACACCTATTTATTAGTAGGTATTAAAATAAACATTTAAGTACCAAATAAATTGTACTTTCCATTTCATTTCTTGACGGCTATCGAGCAGGAATAGTGGGTTCTATGCCCGCGATAGGAAAATTATAGTTTCGAATCTTGGAGTAGTGTTAGGAGCAGAAGTTTAAAACACAATAAATAGATTAGTTATACCTAGGTACTTTCGTAGGACTAATAGGCGAGTCCTGGTCAATGCATGCCTATTTATTTTTGAATGAAAACATTGTGTTGACTTAATTTCATAATAATATTGCAATGTTTTCACGGATAGATCGAAGTATGTTCTGGTTCACTCTTCAATCAGAAAAACGATGCGAACAAGCTGCAGGAGACAGCTAAGTCCTTCATAATACAGCAATACCTACACGGAGAAAAAAAAATGGCATAGCGAGACAAAATAGTAACCGATAATATATTTTCTTGTACCCTTTACTAACTTTTGTTAGCTAGAACTTTTCTAGTGTAATCGTTACTAAATTTCGTTAGCAGGAACTATTATTATTGTAATCGTTACTAAATTATTCTCGCTGTCACAAATTCAACTAGAATTTAAGTAACCATAAGAGATTTTTTTCTCCGTGTACTGTACCACAGCCGGCTTCAATGGCTTCCGTGACGAGGAAAAATAAATAAATATAATTTGTTGCGAACAACACAATTTTCTTCAAATATAAGTTTTCTTTTTCCATCAAAAATTAACATAAAAATATGTATGTCTAACAATGGCTGCATTTACCTGGCACATGAACTCCAAGGGATGATCAGAAGCCCGCAGCAATTGGTCCAGCTCTCGGAGTCGGCTCTCACATTTGATCTGCCTTCGCCCCAGCGACTGGCCGTTCTTGCTGACCCGCACCCATACCAACATTGACACTTCTAAGCACGACTCTGCAAAAAAAAAAATATAATTAGAAAATCACGAGAAAATCTTTTAACTATTACGATATTTCATATTTATACTATACATAAATGACATAAATTATAAAGCCATTTTTTGCCCATTACCAGATCTTGAATTTTTGAGTAAACTTATGAGCTCTTACACATATGTATTATACATAACCCAAAACATCTTACAAATATTTTAACAAACAATAACTTAGGTAAAATGAAAGGTTTATAAAATAATTAAAATCCTAACTAGCTTTTTAAGGCGTAACTGATAAAAATCAAATGTTATACAGCTAACCTAATAGGTACAATCGAATTATAAACCTTCGTCTTCTTTGAGCCGGCATAAAAGTCCGCTTAAATATTACCTGGAATATCGAATTGCAGCGTATAAGGGTTCCTCTTCTTATAAGTGGGGATGTGTATAACCTCGCCTTTCTTATCCACCATTATCTTGATGCTGTCCTCATCTCTGATTGGATCGTTGAGAAGCGCTATTACTCGGCTTTGTCCCTGCAAAACATTGATACATTATAGGGCTAGCTACTGGCTACACACGTTTTCCGAACTCGGTTACTATCTCTGTCCTAATCCATTTGGATGGATATTCCGATTCCCATTGGTCATGGCCTCATGGGTCATTTTTTTCGACAGAAATTTGGCATAGGAAAGTCCAATAAAACTCTCATTTTCGTAAGATTCATCGAGATATTACGTTACGCCCTGTATAACAAGAAGTCATTCCTTCCTTAAATAATTGTTTTTTTTTGCAGTTAGCCGCAGATGGCTGTTACTGCGTCACCAGACTCTTAAGAATGATTGAATATAGGTACGACTAGAGCTATTTTTATAACAGGAACCATTTTCAAACTCTTTGCAGGATCCCATTACATTTTATTTGTTACAATAGCAGGACCAACAATAAATTAACGTGCTCACCGAAGCACGTAACCAGGTGTTCTGAAAAGTAACTTACAAGTTTGACCTTCTTCGGCACGATAGAGAAACTGGTTTTATCCGTAGCCGTATCCTTGCAGTCTTTGGTCCTCAGGATGCCGACCGCGGCGGTTAGGAAGGTGTCCACAAATGCAGTGTCTTTCTCCCGAACCGACATCATCTGCCATTGGTCAATTGTCGGGTACTCTAGAAATATCGTTATCTTTATGCTATTGTTTGAATAGTTCTACAAGTCTTACTGTTTGTGAAACGAATAGAGAATTAGCTTTAAAGGGACGGATCGTATACCCTGCCTTCTATGGGTTATTCCATAAATTGGGACGGTCCTAAAATTTTCCATCCTCGAATGATGTAACTGGGCCCCGTAGCGGAAATAAGTTATTAATTAATCTTAATTTAAGCCTCATCAACATTTTGGTTTTACCCACGCTTTGGGAGCTCACTTAACATGAATGCTACGCGAAATTAAGAAGATTGCGCTCTAGAAAAATTATAAGCTAGCTTAATAGAACAAGGGGTCGAATAGAAATTGTAAGAAACAGCTAAGGAAATATTTATGATCAACACAAGTTAAGCTGTGGCGCCTCGCCGTAGTAGCAAAATGGACTCTCTTGATAACATTGTGTCCCTTAATATCGCATAGAATCGCCAAAAATACTTCTTGTTAGTAATAATGTTTTTTACTGGAGTTATGTAAGTAAGTTCTACATAAAAAATGGAATACCTTCACAGTTGTTAGCGAGGACTTGGTTCTTCTCAACCCCAAGCAGCATCACCAAAATCTTATCTACTTTGAGTATGCTCTCGCAATCGATATCTTTTTTTAAATCCGTCATTTTGGTAACGAAATTTGGACACAGAATTAATATCTGCAACTGAGCTTTAGACAATTTGTCCACTTTTTCTTGCGAATCATTTGATAGCAATTCTTCAACCGTTACTTGCGTTACTCTGAAAATTACAACCAACTTCACATAAGCACTGATATCTAAGTAAATGTTGTAGAAAGTGATACTTATGTTATAAGACATTAATTTACCTGTAGTGATGTCTAGCTCTCTGTGACATAATTTTGTCGAAACTAGCGACGAGATATTCCGACCAAAGAGCACTTTCCGGCGACCCGGAACTCCACAGAATCGCTATATCTTCCATTTCTGAAACAAACGATATGCCCATTGAGCCGGATGCGCCAAATCAGGGGAAAACCCATACGGCCAAAACATAGCTTAACCCAGTGGCTCATCTTCAATTAATCAACTGTACCTATTGATCGTTACAAGTGACCTTTTTAATCATTTCAACTTAGTCAGACCACACACATTCAGTTCACTGCAAAATAGCGAGTGAGAACAAAGAGCCAAGTGTTTAAAGCAAAGCTTCGACTATCATACATTAATATCGAATTCATCATAAGACGGCGTCGAGTAAAATCCTACATTGAAAGGAAGTTGTCAAGGGATAATCAAGGCATGAACGATGTCGTTCACTTGATATCGACTGGGGGTCATTGGCTGGATCGAAGTTCATGGATCCTGTATGCATGCATTAATGCATCATAAACTTCATAAAGATTTCTCATTCATCATATGCGCATTGTGCGTGCAGCTATATTAATTTGTGTAAATTTTGCTTTGAAAATATAGCGGCATGGTCTTATTGCTGGATGTGGTGTAGGTATAGGTATTAGGTATAGTGGAAGAGCACTCGAAATCAATTAACTTGAAGAGTACGCTCAAACTGCGCTTAGGAAGAATTAATAATCTCGAGTAGATTATTTTTTCTATTTTGTGGTAGCACAAGTAATACCCCTTATCGGATTCAGTGAGAGTGTCCTAAAAACACACATATTATTTCTCCCCGGCAACAAAAGTGTACGTTAGATTTTAAATTTTATTGCATGCAACGCCATGCATACGCAACTCGGCATCGCTTCTAGAAATATGCTATGCACCGCGCGCCCGCCGGAAGCTCGTACGCGAGTAAGTATAAACCCACCTCTGCCGCCAAATGAAGACCCGACTAAATGTAATATCCGTTTCCTAAATAGACAAACGTCTATCGGCGATGCCCGGAATAACTATAGCCGATTAGATGCACCGCTACAAGGGCTGAATGAATATTGTGCTCGACTTTTGTGCCTAAATAAAGCGACGGATGTAGTCATTGAGATCGCCTAAGTACCAATATGGTATTCGGGAATGTACTTTATCCTATTGACCCTTTGTAGAAACTTTAAGCAATATTATTGCTCTACATACAATTGTTAGCGCAAAATTTTAAGAAGATATAATTTTTGACGTCTGTTCTTACGAGATGTATGCTGGTTTATCAAAAGATTCAAATACTTCCATTGAACTTTTTAGGCTATTTTTACCGCTTCATTTCAAATGTTTGTACAAAGTGGAGCAGAGCAGGTACCGAAGTTTAAGCGTAGGGCGGGCTGGTTCAATGGTTTACCGCTTTCTGTTTTCAGTTCAGTGGTCTTCGTCTTTGATGTACCGACCGGCTGAAATATTGTAGCACTAAATGGATGCCACGTTGTCAGGTGTCTGTTTGATCTGGCGTTTCCATGCCATTGTTGAACTCTGTTTAGAAAAGTTTGCCGTTGTAGGTACAATCAATCAATGGATCTCTGTGAGCGTAATCCACCTTCTAGTGGCATACGGAAAGAACTGTTTGTTGCGCAATACATGGCCTGCTCTCTTTAATAATTAACAGAATCCGTATGGTCGGTTATAAAGTAGATGATTTTTCATTCCATTCTTAGAAGCGTGAGTAATTTGCTCTTGTTTTCGGCGTGTGGGCAGAAGGCGTGCCGCAACTCATTCATATTTATTTACCCATGCTTGTTATGACTATGTCTATTAATTTTAACGTTATTTATGCGCCCTACATAATGGAGGAAGTTATTGTCTGCGAAGAAAGGGGGCATATCAAACAACTTCATTAGGTACTTTCTTGAGTGAGTACCTATCGACCTATCTCTTGCAGGCGTCTGTCGAATGATTCATGATATCATTTATGTACTTTTCCTCGGATCTGACAGGCCGTGGACGCTAAATTATACGATCCGGCACAATTATAAAATTAATTTTATATTTGGCATTATTTACATTACGGAGTCAGAAGCATCATTAATTATGTTATGCATGAAGCGAGGCCTGGCACCGAGTCACCTCCACATGTTGCCATCCGCTCATTGAGTTAGCTTAAATTGAAAGTTAGCTTTACGGTTCAACTTGGTTGTAATAACATTTCCGCTAGATCAATTTGAGAAATGGATCACCCGAGGCAAAGTTCAGCTCTACCAGCTCTACTCTAATTTTGTGGGCATGTTTTTGCTACCGAACAATATGACAGTTTGTAGGTATGTAATGTTATTCCAATAAAATATTATGTACATTCACATCGCACGTGATAACACTGTCGTTTTTCACATCATGACATCGTCGTGATGAGTTCTGCGTGACCTTTAAACAAAGCTTTAATTAAATTTGGGGATCTATCTTTGCTGATAAACGTTTCGTTCTGCCAAAATTATCATTCATGGAAACCGTCTTATCATTGTTCGGTCCTAATCTCTTGTGTGACCTTTGTAGTTTGAAGATAAACGCCTCACTTAGAACCCAAACTAGTCAAGGCAAGACACTTACTTTCAAAATACTTAAATATTATTTCTTTTACCTATCGACAAAATACTATCGGTGAGAGAGAACCAACATCGGGAATACAAAGTACAAGTTATACGAGGCGTTTACAAATTTACATTCAAAATGTTAGTTACATTACGGGAGTTGCTTCGATGCATGTAAATCACAACATGTTTATTCAGCCATACATGCCACCCTGCATAGGTAATGGGCACAGACGACCAAGAAGGGAATCCGACAAGCGCTCTAACCATTCACATTCTCGACTTAGCCCCTGTAGTTTTAAAGCTTAGCGTTCTTTAAATTTAGTTCGAAAACGGTAAACCTAATTTGGCAGTGTTATACGGTGTTCCTTTGACATTGATTTTGGATGGGCCTGGACATCTTCGAATTACAAAGTGTGACGTCCCCGATGCTGGGTAAAGAAGGCTTTGAAGGCCATGTAAGCCGTCTGTGAAGACAATAGCTTATTTACTGAACACAAAGGGTTAAGCATTGTAAGGCTCACTGCACTGAATTAATTTATTAACGTATTACACAGACCTTCCAAAAATATTTATTATTATATGCATATTGTAAGTTTTGTGAAGACAATAGCTTATTTACTGAACACAAAGGGTTAGACATTGTAAGGCTCACTGCACTGAATTAATTTATTAACGTATTACACAGCAGACCTTCCAAAAATATTTATTATTATATGCATATTGTAAGTTTTTTTTATAAAGTTACCCTTCTGTAGTACCTATCTACAGCAAACTACTTTGGTACCTACTTTTTTTATAAAGTTGTTATTAGTATGTCAGTCGGTATATATTTTAGAAATATACATTATTTAAGTACTATATCTATAACTGATTCTTAAAGGTTAAACCTGAGTGTTTTAGTTTACAAACATTTTAATGCTTACAATTTAACGAATTAATAACCGACAGCTTATGCAAAGCTCAACATAAAACCAAAAATATTATTCAAGTAGGTACTTAATTTAATTGCCCGCCAACGCAGGGCCATACTAAAAACAAATGAACGAAACAATAAAAAACTCACTTGAATCTTCCATTGTTTGAATCCTTCAACCCTCAGTAACAGTCTATATAGACTTTCCTTTGTTTCGCGATACTATTCTGTCATTGCACTGAACTGCAGGCGAGCAATAGAAAGCGCACTAAATACAAGAGCGCTCGGAAGTGTGACAGGGAGAACTGTCGTTTCGCGATGATGTGCGCGGGCGCAGGCGCGACGGTGGTGTACGGCGGCGGCGGCGGGCGGCGCGAGTCCGCTGGCGTCGTCGGTTCGGCGACGAGCGCGCACACACTTCGCATACTAACTACCCGTCGCGACACGCGATAATCGCAATCTCGCACATCAACCCTCCTACTCGTATCTTCGTCAAATTCGGGCCCCGTGTAAATAATCCTCGAGTGTTATCGACCATAAACGTCTGTAAACACGCAACCAATTGTATTCTGCGGGCGCGGCGTTCTGCAAATAGTCCTAATCGGCGTTTCGGTTCTTGAAACTCCATAACCGCGCTCATCTTCTCTTATCGTTCAATTTTATGGCATTTTTATTGGCGTGTATTTTATCGGACACTTCACGAACACAAATAGGGTTCTGATATTGGTTGTCTGCGATAAAATATTACTTTCAACTAACATGATAACAGATGGATGACTTTAATAGGCCAGCAGTCATTAATATCTTCCCGCAATCAAAGTGCCGCAACCAAATCTAAGTTCTTCGGAATTTCGGTGAACATATACCTATTACTTATCTATTTATGTTTTGTATGCAGTTATCGCTAAGGGTCTAAAGGCACCCGAGTGCAATGATCTCTACTATCAGACTCTACGTCGCGATCGACTTGTTTATGTTCCTTTATCATATCATTAGTTAACATAAACATTATAACTTAATAAAATAGTTTACGACGCCTGTTTCCTTATTGATAATAACTGATTGATAATCATGAAAAGCTGTCTATCTTTAGAAAAAATATGTCTTTTTTATGACTTGTACAGTAAAAAAACGCGTCAAGTTTTTATAGTTTGCTCGTATTGGGATGGTCATTGAGAATGTGATGTCCGAATGGGTCGTAAACAGCCTAAACAAATATACACAGTAAATAAAATGGGATAGTGGGATAGAGATATTAAAAACTTAGATAGACAGGCATACCTACCGACATTAATTACACACTAAGACAATCTAACACTATTTACCACTACTTGGAAGTTGGAACGCAATAAGGAAAGCAAAACTAATAACGCAATTTAATTTTATAAATAAAAACTGTATTTATTGTTACACCTGTTCCTACGTTAGTAGGTATACCTACAAAGCTATAATATAATTAATGTGTTGAATATGATTGTGTGTAAGTAAAATTCGTATGCTTGAACTATCCACTAACCTTTAAACGAGAAGTTCTTGGGTCTTCTCCGCTTCACTTCCTCCTCAGTGTGGTTGACCCTCGGTGCTTGCATTTTCGGCACTTCGCTGGGTACTGCCGTTATCTCCCCGGTACCGGCGCCGCCGGTAGCCAAGTAACCTCCGACTGAATGCCTCCTCCTTCCTTGAAGAGGAATCGTGTAGAACACTTCCTCGCGCTCTTGTATACCGTCTGAAGTTGCAACTGTCGTGCTGATTTTACCCTTCCTAAAAATAAAAAGAAGTTTACCAATGTTTCAATTCAAATCCTAGTGTTATAAACAAGCTAATTTTGAAGATGGAAGGTCATCTGACTGCTGACTAGGAGGAAAATAAATGTACTTAGTATGATTAGCGTTTAATGAACTATTCTGGCTGTGGACATATCATCTATACCTACATTGTAACAAGAGCGTTAAATGCATTCTACTTAAAACGAGCCTAATTAATAATTAACTAAATGGTACGTACTTTATTCTTGGTGCAGTAAAAGTGTGCCTCATATCACCAGGAGCGCAATCTCCGGGCCGCGGTTGTCCTTTCAAGAACGCCTCTGCCTTCTCAGGTTCCTTCGCGGAGAGGGATCTCAGCAATGCTCTGAACTCCTTCCTCCTGGGGCTCTCTGGTTCCCGCCTCCTTGGTGATCCAAGAGGTCGCATGTCCGTCCACACGCGACTCGGGGCTGATCGGGAACATGGCTCTGAGCTCTGGGCTTCACTGTCAGTTACATCCTTATTCGGTAAGGCGAAATACGATGGGTTATCTGAAAAAAGGAATTGCATTTTAGCTGGGTTCATGCCAGGCAGCATACTGTAACTACACGCTTACAGAAGAATACAAGTTAACGTAACAAGGGGTGAGACAAGCAAGGCGCTTCTGGTGACAAGAAATCATGCCTGTCCAGTCCATAACCAAAACAGTGCTACGCACTACGCAGGACTAATATTCAAATTACTGCGCAGCATTGTTAAAACGCTCGATCACTTGCATGATTGCTTTATATTGCATCTTGCTTTATATTTTTTTTACCAAGGAGCATAATGTCCTCCTGCAAGTTCGCACGGTACCGCTATCACTGACCAGTGCTCAACTGGCACACGAGAATTATTCAATAACGCCAATGATCTAACGGCTCTCCATTTCGTCCAGCAAGTGCAACCTACTTCCACCGCCGGATAATGCGAATTGAAGGCAATCTTCGCCCATTGTCTAACCCTAGCTACTTTAATCCATACGATTTGACGGTACAAGTACCTAGATACTTGACATGCTTCGTTAGAAGAATGTGGGTGATTTAATTTGAAGCAAAAAGGATACTTCATCGCCGTTAGTAGGTCAGTTTTATTATGGAGTCTTGACATCTCGTTACTCTACAGTTTTCAGTCCACTAAATATCGATCTTTGTATTCCTAAAGTAAAAAATGAACAAGAATAGAGAAGGTATTTTTCTATTCGGTAATTTTATGCGGCTTCAGACAATACATATTTAAAGAGGGTGCATCATGAAAAAAAATAGGTATGGCTTTGACCGCTCGCTTTATATTATGTAATAATTTAAAATTTAGAGACTGTGTCAAATTTTTGAGAGTGTAAATATTGATTATTGTATAAAATACTTGAAATATGGACGATCTATAATTATACTTTTCAAAATAATTGTCTGATGATATAATGATATTGTCATGATAATTCATTAGATTTTTTTTTGAGTAGGTGTGTACTTACTATTGGCACAGTAAAGTAAAGTTATTTAGTAGGTATACCTAAATAGAGCTCATTAATTTTAATTTGTCTTGATCTATTCAACTTACTTTTCAATTCAAAAAGAGGGCAGTTTTAACTAAAATTATTATGTTACATTCAGTATTTTTTGTGAGAAACCCGCATGTGCGTCACATTATTCGGACCATCTCCAAAGTCCCGGGCAACAAAACTGTCCCTGGGAACATGTGGCACGGGACAAAAACTACAAGTACCAACAATGGACCCACTAAACCAAACATCCATTTATTAAGTATCGCATTATTGTAATAAACCAGGACATTGACGACAGACATGACAGTAATTGATTGTATTTTTATGAGACAGCGATTTTTTTATTCAATCTGCGACACAAGATAATTTTCAGACAGTCAAAATACAAACAGTTACTTTTTTAAACAATTTTACAAATTGATTTTGATGTTCATTTTAATTCGTATTTACTGTATTAGTTTAAAAAAAATCTTGGAACCGACTAAAAATGCTAATTATAGAATTCATGAAAAAATGAATCACGTCCCTTGTGTTAGCTTTTCATGATTTCTGGGAAACGTTCGTCTACCTACTTAACTGCCTACTCACTTTAGTACATATGCCAAACAATAAAAGTAGGCAATGGATTGGGTAGAACTATTTTTTTATGAAAGTATACCTATTTACCTATTTATAAAGCTCAAAGAGTATTTAAGTGAAAACGTATACCTTTTTAGTACCTTCGTTGGTAGGTATGATTAAATCATACTTTTCAAGTAAGATTATCCTTGTTACACTTGTAAGTATGAAATTATAATGAACCTAATACTTATTAGGTAACACTTATTATGTATAACGTTAATTCCACTAAATTACCAATTTAGCGTCAAACTTTTGTTACCCATTCGTTTTATTCATATAAATTCTATGAAAACTTAAAGCTAGAAGGAATAGGTTCATGAAATCAAAAACGTTCTTGGACCCGGGTTTTTTCAGCCCCGCGCGTGTCGTAGACCCAATAGCTACGCTGCGCTACGGCTCACAGGCGGCGTATGTGTACATGTACAGAATTGTAGGTTAAATCAAATCAAGCTTAAATTTTCACACATTCGTATAAAACTCAACTCACTTGTAGCACGAAGGCAATAGTCAAATTGGGGTCCCATGTTATCCATCAATCACCAAATTCACTACACACAACACATCCCGACGAATGCGCGGCGTGTTATGCGCTCCGCCGCCCTATCTCGTAGCATCGACGCGGGCGCAGGTAGACGCAACCGTAGTAACATGAACTTAAACTGTGCCTAAAGCTAAACTTTCGACGCTGAACACGTGCGAGCTTTCATTAATACCAACTATTATTGATTCTGTTATTTCACGAGGAAGCGGCTTACAGCAGGAAACGCTCGCACGTTGTCTACACGGATTGAAAACGGCGGATATAAAATGCACTCTTGTGTTTATTTCTCATCCGGTAGTGTGAATTGCGACAGCTGCTATTGATTGTTTATGGTGTGTTTTTCATCGAAATACAGATTGTTGAACTTTTATAAGGCAAGCATAAACTAATCTACTTATATGCTTACTAGGTTATACGTAGATATAATTTATAATAAATACTAGCAACGCTATTTAACGAGCTTTTACAGAAACAGGAGCTCTAGAATAAGTAGAGATAGAGTATGGGTAGGCACTTTAGATTACTTATGGTTTAGAGTTAGAGTAACTTGAAGGTACGCTAATGTATTCATAGAATTAGGATGTATCCTCCATGTCCAGCTGAAATCTAAAACGTGGCGACCTCACAACGCCCGCTTTCATGTGTTTGCGCTGGGTTGGGGCTAGGGAGTCTGGCCAGATTTAATTTTAAGTGTTTACGCGTGCGCGTGCGCGCTCGGAAGCACGCTAGGCGTCAATGTTTGTAAATAAACCCTGAACTGTTGATGTTAGTTCATTCATATTCGAGCCAGCGCCCGCTCCGTAAAGGGGTAGTCCGGGAAATGAACCAAACGTGAACACAAGTGTAAAAATAATTTTAGTATCGCCATGGAGGAACAAAGTAGTATCGCCTCTACCCAAACAATAGAACATGGGTGAATTCAAACCAAAGTTGAAAGCACCTCGCACAGTTATTTTCAGATATGTCGCTCTGGAAAAATCTATTCTTTTCGAACGTCTTTCACGGAAAACATTTGACTTATTTAGATTTTGAATGTACGTAGGGTCGGCTCTGTAATTGTCTTTACACCCAGCTTACGCCAGTGTTCTCCTGTGATTAAATCACTTATTGTTTATATTATTAGTATACCTTATGTGTTTAATAATATCAGTAGTTTAATCACAGGAGAACACCGGCGTAAGCTGGGTGTAAAGATCATTACAGAGCCGACTGTAGCTATGTTATCGACATCACCCATCTGAATAACAATGATTAAAATCACGCTTATGTTATTCTACAATCTACATTATACAGCATCCACGTTTAATACGTTTCAATATAAACAAAGCTATATGCTGAGCCTAGGAATCATGATTAACCAATATTAAAAATTTCCATCTAAATGGAAAACGTGTAGCATTCTTCTTTGTAACCCAGCCCAGACCAACGTAGTCTAAGGCACGCATGCCTAGATTATCTCCGGGCGGTATTGATTTTACCAACAGAACGGTGAAGAGATACTTGATACAATAAAATTTATGATTTAGTTAACTTGGATCTGTTAGATTTTAGTAAAATATTTATTTTCCAGTCTTGCGTATTGATTAGTCGTTTAATCATGAGTAACTTGTAAGTATCTTAGAATGTTTGTTTGCTTGACTTGCTGAACGACTGAATCAAGTTTCAGATAGCAAATTGAAATCAAATAACGATAGCGTATTGCGGAAAACGCGACTTGGCTGTGACCTTGTAACCACGAATTAAGAGTATAATAATAAGCTTCAAGATTAATAGTTTAATTCCCGTTTATTTGTGTCCCTATAATTAGACGGTGACATACATATAGTACGTATATCTACTAGATCCTTTGCTACGTAGTTATTTGTATTTATTTATCCTCCAGCTGGTATCAACCACAAGGTAGATACTAACAAATTAATAATTTTTTGGTGCAAATGTTACGAGCATTTCAAGTAAAAGTTTTGCAAGAGCATCTTATTCTTGACTTTTTAGTACCTACAGTCGTAAACAAAAACAAAATGCCTCCTTGTTGCACGCCCTCGGAGAATTCTCTAACAAAAGTGAGCTTTGTTTCACAGCAGATGCAAGTAAACACAGTCGTTCGACATCTGGCATATTTTTTTTACTCCATTTGAGGAGTCGATTTCTGTAGCGCTCGAAATGGTTCAGTTCAAAAAAAGGCGTGAAATATAAAACAGTGACAGTTTTGCTAATGAGTTTTTGAAATTAACATTGTTTCAGTCCAAGTTTTACCTAATTTTAAAAGTATATTTTTGAGTATTGAAAAATTAATTGATGGAATTGTTCTATCAATTAATTTTCAATTTTCAAAAATAAACCTTAGGCTTTTTACAGTTGTATATGAGGATTATTTTATTATAAAAAAAAATAAAAAAATAGGTATTCCAAATCAAATCATTCATCTCGGATTTTTAAAACCATCATAACGGACAAATACCACCTAAATCTACTATTTAGGTGATATTTGAATAGATTTTGTATTTGTCCGTTATGATGGTTTTAAAAATCCTTGAGTATCATTATCAAGTTCATTATTTTAGAGTGGTCTCTTAATACGACCCCTCCTTCCTTCTCATTTTTAGAAGTAACCGAGAGCCGCCATGATTGAAATTGTAATAATGTGATGCACCATCGCATGGCTGAGCTCAGAGTTCAATTTCAGCCTCGGCTGGCGTTTTACTCAACTTTTATATTTCACTAGTAAAATATTTAGGTACAGTGGATATTTAGGTATGGTCATAGTTAGCTCCCAAACTTACGCATATAGTTAGCTGAATAGGTAGAGCTTAGCAAAAAAAAACTATCTTTGACTTAATTGTAGAGTTAATAGGTACGTCTCTGTATTTTAGGTTTTTTCGATATAACTCTTCATTGTATTATCTCTTTTTGTGATATAGATTGTGATAGTTAGCTTATGCTGAACTTAAGTAATGAATAAAAACATCTCAACGAAAAGAAAAGAAAAATAAAATCAGACATTTTTATTTTAACCTCTTATGTGTGAAGATAAGTACCTTAGTGTATATTATATGTTCAAAGTATGTCTTGGTTCATTAATCCAGGAAACATGTTTGTTGAATATCTGGGTAAGCCAGAGTTGGATTCCGTGTTACATTCGCGGAATGCGGGTTTATTTTTGCAAGGCGCACGTTCTCTGTGCTGAGATTAAAATGCCTCGTCATTAGTCATTCCTCTTGCTGAAATATCCACATATGGTTTATTTTAGACGCATGAACTTACAATTAGCTTATAGTTAATATCTATGTTCCTATTATGTAATTTTAGTATTTGTGTAGTCCTAAAATTTCTTATAATCATGAAATGATAGTGTTCTATTTACTCGCCAATCTAAAAGTCCCAAAGTGGTATTTTTAGTACCAGTTAGCTTATACCTAACTTAGAAATACCTACTACAAAACTCTTTACTTTTCATAATTTGTGGTGGTAATTTTTTGGCTAGTATTTAGACCTGCCTCATATATTTTTGGTCAACCGTTAGGAGAAGTTTGAAGGAGAGCTCAGTGCTCAACCTCTACCTATAAATTTCTTCCCTATTCTATCCTATTATTGAACCATAGCTAAGATTTCTCCACTATAAGTCCATAACTGTTGGTAACAAACGTTCATACAAATGGTAATATTATGTTCCTAGCCAACAACTTTGCTTCCTTAGCCACTGCTTATAATGCAATTGGATGTTTCCGCTTGTCCAATTTACTCTATAATTCCGGTACTTGCATTAAGGACGAATGAAAAGTACCATGTTTGATATTGTCAGAGAATGATAAGGCTTATTACAATTTCCCATCCAGCAGTTTTAGTTTTTGCAGCATAAGTAGACACAGATATTATGGTGGATAATCACGTTGGTAGGTAACACTCTTAACAAGCCCTTGTTTATCATAAGGTAGGAATCATTTAAGTTTTGTAACATAACTTAGAAGTACCTATGTAGATAATACTGTGGTGTGACCCTAATTTGAGTTAATTGCCTCAAGCTAAGTTTGTAGGTAGGTCTTATCTAACATTACCTCAAATATCCCGGAACAACAATAAAAATAATTTATAGTACTAACCTTTTATGTGATAGGCTATAAATATTTTGAAAACATTTTAAGGTTGGTAGAGTCAACAGAAAATTGTCATTTGAAATTGTAACCTTCATATTTCTACAAAAGCTAACATGAAACTCAAATTTTAAACCATCATAATTATGTCATGTATATAATAACTCAGGTTATTTAACAAATAATATCGAAGTAAAATTAATTGTGATATTATTTTAAACTTTTAGTTTAAACGTTCCAAATTGTTAAATCTACTTCTGCTATTCACCTGAGCATGCAGCTGTTATATGTCTTTACCATCACTTAAACATCTAAAGGCGAGTTTCTAATATGTACTAGTTCAATAAATAATCGGAACTGAACTGAGAGAATTAATATCCAAAACTTCATGATGAAAACCAGACACCTGAAATGCTTGAAGACTCACGCAGTAAGTTCATCGACTCACGAGCAGCCGTAGAATATAAAATATAGAACATACTCGTAGTAAAATCATATCATACTAAATAAAAAAGGTGAAAGTTTGTCATATGATTGTTATTATTTTTAAAATTAGGTGGGTACCTACTTAATATGATCGTCAAATATTGAGACTGCCACGGTTCAAACCGATACCATAACAAGATTACCAGCTACTTATTCAAAATAACGTATCACTGCGCATTTATGTATGGAACTGTACTTTATCTACTACCAAGCGAAGCACAATGAATAATAATCATTAATTGTTGCCTTCTTTGAGCAGGTTCCGTAGCATTTGGCACAGCTAACAGTAAAGTACTGTCAATGTCATGCAGAGTACGAGTAGGCTTAATTAGTTAGCTGTTGTTAATTAGGAATGTTACTTATCTTAATAAATTGACTAGGTTACTATTTGTTGGTCTTCCTTCTTGTATCATTGGTTTTCCTTAAACATTAAAGTATACTAATATAAAATAAAAGTTTGTAGTCGTTTGTTATTTCCCTGTAGAACAATCTAACACATCCGATCCGAAAATAGAAGCCGAAAAGTCATCCCAATATTCCCCTCTGTTGTAAGGAGTAGATTCATATTTCAATCATAATAATAAACTCTTCGTTTGCTCAACGTTTTCTCAAGCATAAATGCTGAAGAAAGGTCGTTCTTTCACTCTTATCACGTCGAGTCTGTGACGCTTTTAAACAAAGGCTTTTTCAGGATTTCAAAAGCTTTTAACGGCATTGAAGACCTTAAACGATAAAAGGCCACTCTCAGAAAAAGAGTTTATAAAAGTCACGCCAACATAAAATGGTCAAGTACGCATTAAACTATTACTGTGGTAGAGTTTAGAGTCATTTAGACTAAAATTAAATTTTGATACCTAAAGAGTAATTTTTAACTAGTTTTAATTAATTTTATAAAAGCCTATACTTGTCATAAGTTAGTCGGTTTAATAAAGTTATGGGACTGTGTAGCGCTTAGTAAATAAAAATTTAGCCCTACCTTCGCACCTAAAACCTTGTTCCTAAACCCTTAGCTACCTAACGTGTTTTTGAGTTACACTACCACCTAACGGCGGTCATGGTGACCGCTTATTAATTTCAATTTTTTATTAAAAAAATAATAATTTTGATATGAATGAAAGACAGATCGTAACCCTTATTATTTTTTTATTTTAATGATGTTATTAAACTTTGAAAAAACACTTATGAATATTTAATAAAATGCCTACTATGTCATGTACGACACAACGAATAGTATGAGTTTCTTCAGACTCGTAGCTCTAAAAAGTTAATTAGAATACGAACAGGATAAGAAAAAAATATATAATTTGAGTTTTGCGTAAATCTGTTTCATTAAGTTCCTGCCTACCTACAATTAAATATTGTACCTACTTTTAATTCGTATCATAAAATTATAAGAACTTATCTTACCGTTTTAGTGATATCGGTTTTTGACTCAGGGCAAGTAGGTAGGTACTTTTGATTTCTCTAACACAAACTGAGCCAAAAACTGAGAACATACACATGGAGTTTATAAATACATACAACGATACGGAGTAGATTTATGAGAAAATCTTTTAAATCTGACAATAACGAGACACACTCCGCCCACGTTATCATAGTAAACGTATTCACGCTGCTAAAATTTGGACTCATTTAGATATTTACTTTAGTACAAGAAATAAATAGGTTACTTACAAACACATTTTTAATTGAAATGCTTACAATTTTATTTTACTCTTTTTTCTATCCCTCAGATAATACATTCGATTAAAATTTTAGTAGGTATAATATCTAGGTCTGGTAACAGACAGAATGTAGGTGATGTTCTTAGATACTATTTTTCTTAGATTCTATAACTAAAATAACGAATTTAAACTCCTTTTTGCACGATTACTGTGACCAATCACTCCTTACCCCGTTGATCAGGTACTCGATGGGAAAAAAATCCCATCAACACAGTAACAGTGTTACTCGTTTGGGTGTTACTCGATGGGAACCCATCGTATCTACTACATCTATAGCTACCAGGACTTAATTTCAGTCAATACCACTCAATCTCTACAATCCACACTGACTGTAGGTACTTAGGTACATAAAGTAATGTCACCAAGATAGAATGTACCTGGTTCAGCGCAGTAGGTAACAAAGAAAAAAGGAAAAAAAACCATTAAGCACCTGCCTGCCTGTTAGTGTAGAGATATTAAATTCAGTCAAGCTTTAATCCTAACAATAAATTATTTTGGCGTTAAGACTCTGCTTCGTCGGGACGTGTTGCATTTCTAAATGTGCTCGGTTAGTACATCACAAATGGATGTTAACAAAAAATTAAAGGTTGACAAACTTTCGGCGGAGACACGGGACGAATAGGAATTGTGGGAGCGAAGATGCGCGTATTGTTGTTAAGCATTCATATGCCACTCCACTCACCCATTGCCGGGACATCCGCCGCTACTTCCGCTGCCAAAGATGGAAGATCGAGCTCCTAGTTCGTTGACAGGACACAATAGCGTGGCTTGGAAACAAACATTTATCGAATTGTTTTTGAAGTTCGCGATTTAATTAAATTATCGAGAAGCAGTACGCACGGCCGTGGCGGCCGATGAGCCGCGTAAACTTACGTTTTAGCGCGTCTTCAGTATCTATTTTTGATGCAGAAGCGCGATGGGACGCCAATGTCTAGAACATGCACGGAATATGCAATGTCGTCAGCCTTCATTTTATACAGGACAGTAAGATTTCACCTTTACAAAATTACATACTTTAATTAAATTTTACATTCGTGGACACTAAATGTTACGTATGATAAAGTATCTTAGACTGGTTACTGGGATGTGAGATCGTGTTTTTATGCGCAAAATAGAATTTACATCAAGATTCAAGATTCAAGATTCAAGATTTTTATTCGCCAGAACATAGTATACATAGTATGTTGTTAAAGAATATTATTAGTGCCTTATGTTCTACCATTTAAGGTGTGCGAGTTACAGTGAATGAATATAATACTATCAAATGGTATTTAAATGTCAGAGTGAATTTCATCTCATCTCATCTCATCTCATCGCACATCTTAGCGAAGATGAATTTATGAATTCTGATTTAATACAAACCTGTTCAAAAGTGCAATGAGGTATCTAGAAAACGGAATTTGAGCTGTCGGTCGTCGTGATGAAGCGGCAGTTTGTGTCTTGACTTTAGGTCCAAAATAAGTGGATTTAATAACTTACCTACAGATGTGATAATGCTTGTGACATCAAGCGTGTTTCAGATCCGGTAAAATAATAGTAATTATCCATAAGTAAACTCTATATAGTATTCAAGAACAACACAACAGGGAAAATAAATTTATTTATATAACAATTAATTAATTTGGTTTCTGTGGCTTCGATATCTCTGGACTCTTTGTTAGTTTTCATTAAAAAATATTTTCATATTTAGGTTTTAATTTTGCTTACACGCGCCCCAAAGAAATCACCGAATACCATTCAGTTCAGTTGTTGGTTTGAATTAATCAGCACTATTACTACATACCTACTTGCCGACGTGTTAGGCAATAATTTGCCTACTTATTCAAACTCATGCTTACTTTTTGTGGTCTAAAGTTTTGCTCTACAATTCCAGTAGGGGCACGGACTTTAAACATAACGAAACCACACAATGTACATACAAAATTGTACTTACAAATAGTATTTTAATACATAGTACACATTATTACATGAAATAACTACATTTTATAGGTGAGTATAGTTTTGTAGGTATGTTAGATACCTACTTAATAGGAATTGCTATCAGTCATCTGAGATGTAACTGAAAAGGTTCCTTCTGGAAACATCGCCTACCCTCGGGTTCAATTTACGGGTCCAATTTGCTGTTAGAACAGTAAAATTCATAGCCAACCAAAGTTATCATAGAATTACTGGGAACTGAGCAATAAAAATAATAATTCATAATAGGTAAATAGAAAATAAGATGTATTGAGCGCGCGGCAGAGATAGAGGTAGAGTCGCTTTTACAAGTTCAGTCGATTAGTCAACTGAAATATAAACAAAATCAATGTCAGATACTGTTTTTTTTTTCTTTCATTAACTGGTTTTAGAACATTTGTATTTTGGCTTAATTAATTATCTGCTCATGAATACTCTTTTATGCATACCGCATTGTATGCAAATCAGATTCAGAAAGTATTGTAGAATTTGAATGAGTACAGCTCTAAAAAAATAGTTTTGGGTGTAGCAAGAAGTAAGAGGCCGATTAATCGACTGCGCATGTCTCGACTGTGAACACTCGACTAAGAAGTCGGACTACGGCGCGGTCGACCCAATCTCTATTTACCTTAGTTAGTACCGTTGAGCGTTTTGTACGGGAGAGTCGCCATCATGAGTGGCGTGGACGATATACTTAATTATAAACAAAATCCCGACGATGACTTCTACGGATTACTCGGGTGCGATGAGAACTCCACTGTGAGTATTATCTGCAAAAGAACACTGTATCCAGTTATAATTTTGTGTTGTATAGGCTTAGATATGATAGCTGATGTTTTATCGATTGACTGTTTTGCTCAATGACCTTATTCTCCCGAGGCCCCAAGCTGACCTACATCCTTGGGGTAAAGAAATCTAGGTTTCCATAGATTTTGCAACAGTTATTAACCCTTTTTGCATTGCAATAGCGAAATTACGTCAACTGGATTTTTCATTCTCAACGGGATTTCCCCAAGCCAATAATGGTTTCCTGCTGTTAGCTGTTATTGATTTTTCTGCGAATTAGATTGGCACATTTCTAATGAAATAATACGAGTTAATACATTCTGATAAAACTGTTCTTGATAACAATAACTGTATACGTTAATATGTAAACCGGTAAACCGTAACTGGTTTTGCACTTGACCTTCATGACTGAGTTCTTTGTGATTCAAATGTTTTTAATATGTTTGTTACAGGTGGAGCAAATAACAGCTGAGTACAAGGTACTCGCCCTACAACACCACCCGGACAAGAACGATGGCGATAAAGAAGCTGAGGCCATGTTCCAGAAACTGAAGGTTCGTATTCATTGCTCATTTTATAATTATCAGTTGAATTCATTTGCATCTTCGTAATTGGTATTCAGTTTGGAAGAATTAATGATTCCTTCTAGTCAGATATTTTAGCAACGAGTTAAGAGATATTGCAACAATGGTTTTTTTTTCGCCAGGAGGCAAAGGAGACGCTCTGCGATCCATCCAAGCGCGCTCTCTACGATAAGTGGAGGCAGAGCGGAATTTCCATACGGTACAAGCAGTGGCTCGGTATGAAAGACCACGTCCAGCAATCCATGCACTGGTCAAAGCCCAACACTAAGGACCGCATGTTGGAGGGCGACGCCAAGGGTTCTGGTCCTTCGAGCCTCGGCGGACCGACCAACGCTGCCGCCCGACGCGCCTCCGAAGGGGGAGCAAACCTGTGGGGTCGATGGGGACACGGCAACCAGGAACCACCTTCCGAGGTCATCTCTAAGTTCCGCAACTATGAAATATAACTTTATACTTCATAGTCCCTACCCCTCTTCGACGTTAGTGCGTTTCGTTGTTAACCCAAGATATTTTTTGTAACTGTATGCTGTTACAAATGTTACGATACTTGCCATTTTTACTATTCGGTGTTGTATTGGATATTTAATTAAGGTTAGTTTTAATGAAGGTACAAATTCATCAGGTCAGCTCGAATGTTACTCGAATGTCGCTCGTAATTTTAACTTTTCAGTGTTCTCGATGTTATAAGTGTCTATAACGCTAGTTTGAATCATTTTCAATATTTTCGATGTTATAGGTGTCTGTATTGCGTTAATGGTAGCAGTTTTATCTTAGTGCCCCAAAACCATGAGTGTTACTAGTTGGTTGGTTAGATTTAGGCACGTGAATAGGTACTTAGACGTATCGTACCCCTAGCTTTAAGCTGTGCACATTCCTAATAAAGTCTGATTTATGAACTTTTCTGCTAACAATATGTTAATTAACTATTTAAGAATCTCAATGTATATTTTGAATATATATTTTTGATCCTATTTATCCTAATATAAGTACCTACGTTATGATATTATTTGTACAAGAATGAGAATTGCAGAGGTTGTTGAGAGCTAGAACTTACAGGGTAAATTGTGAGACAGGACGGTTATTTTCATTTGTTATTGAATACCTCTTGTATTGAACCTTGACAAGGAAACTTTCAAATCGTTCCAATATAGATGTTGTGTTAGTTACTTAGAATTTTAATATCTAAATGTGTTAAATGTTTGATCAGTATTTCTTTCGATGTTTGTATTTAAAATATTAAATTAGGATGTAGTAAAATGAAAATGAATAGTTTTATGTCGTAAGTTTCTGACAAAAACCAATATGGTTTATTTTGATGTTGTTTCATCTTAAAAACAATAAAGAATTACCACCCAATATTGTTTTATTTAATAATAGTTTCAACAAATTATATATATATATATTTAGTAATACATCCGCTTGATTTCTACACAAAGGTTTTAATTAACTTAACTTTAGTTTAGAACTTTAGTACATATTACTATATTATAAACCAAAGAGTCAACGAACAGAAAACCAAAGTTTAAAGATACGACACGTGTTTCGCCTCTACACGAGGCATCATCAGGAGGTGTGGACTCGCCGAAGTCTGAAACGAGAGATTACTCTCGTACTACTAAAGTTCTAAACTAAAGTTAAGTTAATTAAAACCTTTGTTTAGAAATCAAGCTGATTTATTACTAAATATATTTATATAATTTGTTGATATTAATGGATTTCCGCAAAGTAACGCCTGAATCAATCAATTAATAATAGTTTAATTTTATTCAACCTCTGATATGAACAATTGTTTAGGTATGCATGAAACGCATATCATTTTATGTACCTACCAATTAAAATGCAGACCATTATTAAATAATAGATATTTGTACACAAAGGGCAAGCCATTTTATACGAGACTTTTATTAGCCCGAACTGAAGATTTTATGTCGAGTATAAAATGGGCTTCAGGAACGAGGTACCTTTATACAATATTTTTCACTTTAATTGCGAAGAATTTAAACTGAAATGAGTGCCCATTTTGTAATTAAAAAACTTTACGAGCATGACAAGTGTAAAATAAATTAATACATGCGACTTCTTCTCTAAGATCGGTATAACTCGAAGATACACTTTCTGTACTCTAGGTACACTTCTGTGAGGACGTGGTAGCCGAGTGGATGAGGCTTTTGCCTTGCGATCTGATGGTAGCGGGTTCAAATCCCGGTGGCAGTCATGCGTAAATGGTTTTTTTCGTGCATCCCACGTTCTCGCAACGGTGAAGGAAACCGGCACGTCAAAGAACAGAAAAAAATGTTCTATGGCATGTGACATCCACCAATCCACCAGTCCGCGTGGTGGATTAAGACCCATTCACTCTCCTGCCGAGAGTAGGCCTGAGTCCCAGCATTGGAAACATTATAGGCCGATTATGTTTATGCTACACTTTCTGTAAAGTTACAATTACTGAAACAATAGATCAACAGATAAGTAAAGTACCTACAACCGTAATGTAGGACATAAAACGAAACGAATCATATATATCGAAGTATATTAAGTCGCTGACCGCGACCTCGTTCGTACATTGTGCGTTCGTATGGTTTTTTTTAATGTAAACATGGTAGCCGAACTAAGGGCTTCTAAGGGATGGTATGAAATCAAGCCTGCTCATGACCAGAACAGTGGTACACAGGACAGGGCAACACTGCAGCTGGTTAGTCTCGAAAGCCCAGTCATTTCCCTAGCTACAGTGACATTCAAACCAGAGCACAGTAATGCTTACACATTGCTTTGCGGCAGAATATCTGACACTGTGTTGGTCGGTCACCTATCTAGATGGCATCTTGCAGAGGACGCATCCGAAACGGTAAAATGAGATAAGATAAGATAGTATCCAAAATATTTTTTTGTCTAACTATACGTTAACCTAATTTCAGCTCAGACTTAGAGAAAGCATCAGATACCAGTGGCTTAAACGGTTCGGTTTTTATGCCGTGGTTGTGAAAGAAACGTCCGTCCATCCTCCTATACTTTCGCATTTACAGGACATCTCGGTAGGTAAGGTACACCATCAAAAACCTACCTTCTTCTGCTAGTTAGATACACTTTAGAGTCAGTTTAGACCAAACGGAAAAACGCTCGCGTAATTTACGGGAATACGGTCATATTTTCAATGGAGCCAGCCTAAAGTAGAATCGCGAAGTCGGCTCGCGCATGCTCGATCCTATTTTCAATGGACCCAGTAAATTGCGCAAGCATTTTTCCCGTTTAGTCTGTACTAACCCTTATTACGATGTTGTCACGATGCGATGGGGGTTGTAGCACTCTTTACAATCCAACGCCATTCGCCTCTGATAGCCTTTTTTCCAAGGAATTCGTGGACCCTCCAGTGCCTGAGCCCCAAGTAACCGTAATGGGAGCATTTGAATGGAATGATTATAACATTACATACTCGGTGGTACGTGTTCCAAGACAGAACAGTGAACGACACATTTTTCAGAGAAAATGTTTTGTCAACAAGGCGCGTGACATTTCCACACATAGCGACTACGCGCGAAAAGAAACATGTTTCCACAACATCAACCTGTTTGCTAATTCCTAGGATTCTTAATTGAAAAACAAATGAAGCACGTGCTATACATACACACAATAATGATGCGCTGCCAGAAGTAGGTATATACTTTGAAAAAAACTGTAAAGGTATACCTAGTACCTTTCAGTCTAAAAATGCAAATTCCACCTCGCCCGCAATAAAAATGTCCATAATTAGGCTGTTCGCGACTTGCGAGAATGGAGGAACGTGCATTTTTGAACTAAAATATATATATGTAGTATGTACTAAAATACCTACTATTAAAAAAAATACGATTTACCTGGTACCTACCTATTAAATTATTTGTATACATCAGAAGAATGAGTTACAACTATCATAAATGTCCTTCTATACTCAAAGCAAATCGTGGTTCCTCTATTTCATCCTAAAAAATGTTTTTTATATTATTTGGATAAGATATATTTAGCTAGGAAGGTCTAGGTATTACGCACAAGCTAACAACTGAAAGGGTCGCTATGAGATTCAAAGCATTGATAGGGAACGCCTACGCTTCGGATAAAATCGTAAGTTGAAAAGTTTCACAAGGGCTTACACATAAGGTTTATAGCGAAAGATCGAATAGTTCAGTGGGATTTGGCAATGAATTGAATTTACTAAAACTTCTCACATAGAAACTTCTTTGTGTGTAAAAAGTTTACTTTCTGCGTGTGATTATCTTAAAAAACATAGATCTACCAATCACGATTACCTATAATATTACACTCACGTAATCACGATCGAGATAACGAGTAATGCAACCATGGACTCGTAATCTCAATGGTGTTTTCCTTTGATTCTTTACAGAAGTAAAAATTCACTGTAGGTAGAGTCCAGGTAGAGTTTGTGCGGATGGAGGAGATTCCGTAGGTTTTTCCTTTAATTTACGTTTGAATGGATCATACATGTGACAAAAACGACATATCTGTGAAGCCGAAACGAGCAGGACGACCGTAAGTCACGCGTATACAGGCAGATTGGTGCTCGTGAAATTTCAAAAGCCAAACGCGCGTATACCGGCGTTTACGCTCGGTTTTTTCTAGCGAGTGTCAGTAGCACTAGCATGAGGCGTCTCGCAACTGTACGCGCGACGACGAGCGTTTAAATTCAAAATTTTAATTTCAATGAACTTAACATACCTATTTGTCTAGCGTACACGCGCTGAAAAAAACAAAACACAAGGTACTCGGTCAATCCGCTAATCTGTAATCGCATTAATAATGAACAAAAGTTACCATGCCTGAATAATAATTTAATTATTTTTTCCGATCTGAGAAATACTAAGAACTAGTTATTTGGAGGTGAAGATGAGATTTGGCACTTTACCCTAAAGGTCAAGAATTACCTCCGAGGTGGGCAGTACGTTATCTTTATGTACCATTATTGTTATGGTCGGTGACAGCGGGATTCCATTCACTGGATGTTTACAGTCGAGGCTCCGGTTGCATCGTTAGCCGGCTACCAGCTCAGTACCACCAGTTTCTTACCAGCATTTGTTCGGTTCAAATGTATTACAAAACGTGCCTTTTAATAAGTTTGTCATGTGACTAATTGAGTGATATTTGGAATAATGATTCGTCTTTCTATGTTATAAAAAATCTGTCGCTTTGTCTATAATATTTTGAAAGTCCAATTGCAATTTTCTTTTAACTTTTACGTGGGTAAGTGATTGAAATTTTAAGTGAATACGCACTAAGGTCAATTATTGTGATAGATATAAGTTGCGAATCATTCCCGTACCTATTTAAAACATCTGCTTGATAACATCAACATTTGCACAAATCAATTCATCCCCTGCAGGATGCCGACTAGATTGGCCAACACAGTGTCAGATGTTCTGCTTCAAAGCAGTAATGTATAAGCATTATTGTGTTCCGGTCTGAAGGACACTGTAGCTAGTACAATTACTAGGCTATTGAGACTGACCATCAAAATGTCTCAATGTGGACGAGCGCTTAAGCAGTGTTGCACCGGCCTATGTGAATCAAAGTCCTGTGTAACACTGTTCTCACAGGCGTGATCTCTTACCATCAAGAGAGTAGCTTAGCTCTCTCGTCACATGTTCGCATTAAAAAAAATCTGCCTGCCCAAGCTGGATTCCTTTTTTGGCGGTGATAGGAACTGCTGTGTTCAAAATTTTAGTTCATTGACAGGCCTATTTCCAAAGCGTGTCGCTGTTTTGTCGCGTTTTAGGCTTTCAGCAGAATCTTCAGATAACCTCGTATTTAATTTATCTCCGAAAAGGAACGTAGCAGTAGCAGGTTTAAAGTCAAACAATCTTGTTTCCTTTTTGTTTCATTTTTAGTTCAACTACCTTTTTTGTTGAAGTAATAAAAGCCAAAAGAGGTGGACTATCAAAGCGTAGAGGTATCTACGAGCTCTATACCTACTTTTAGTCAGAGGATAATAATTAAAAAAGACACTAAAATAGTTAAACCAGAACTCAATTTAAATTGAATTTGCTCTCCCTAATATTTTTAAGTTTTATTATCTGTTCAAGCTCCATTTTTTTAAATTTATATCAGACTGAAACAGGAATTTCTTTGACATAGACAATCCACCTCCTAGGTACCCTGAGGAAAGACTCTTCGATTATCGAGTTGTCTGCGCATCAGGGTAGCCGAGCTGGTTAGGTCAGCTGGGGAAACCTGAATTGTGAATACATTACATTGGTACTGCATTTGGTGATATAGTTTTTTTTCAGCGAAACAGGGTCATATACCTCGAATAATAGGTGCCCCTCTTTCTCATTAGAAATTTTAGTTATTAATTAAATAATAAATAATTTTTTTTAATTCGGAAAATCACATGGAAATAAAAATAAGTAAAGTTGTTGGAATACTTTTTATCCTTCATACTTTACCTTAATACTTTTATTTGATTTTTTTCAAAATTAAGGTTAAAGATAGCTTTGAAAAATACCCTTTTGGGTCATCTAGCCCTGTTTAATCCTAATTTCAATAAAGTTTATTTCGGATTTAATCTAAACTTTTTCCGGTGGTAGATTTTATTCTTGAGAAAAATGGGTAGAGTCGGTCTAGCTCTAGATCTTAGTACCGCTTGAGGGTTTAATGAAACTCTGATAGGTTGCAGGGGGATTCACTCAAACAAACCAAGATAGCATGTTGGTTGTGTACAGTGCATGTAAAATAGACAGTATTTCGAGGAAAGCTCAATCGCAAAACAATAACGTTTCCGTGTACAGGGAATCGGTAGAGCAATCCGACGCCCGTTCGTATCGACGTTGACCTCAACACAAAGAATCGTTATAGGTACTACTGGGTGTCATTTAACGCCTAAGGTTAATTAAAGTCATGTAAAATTTTGATCAAGTGGTCAAATAATTGGGTATAATGGGTTATACATACTACACGGAGAAAAAAAAATTGGATAGCAAGACTAAATAGTAACCTATAATATATTTTCTTGTACCAATAAATAACTTTTGTTAGCTATAACTATTATATTGTAATCGTTACTAAATTTTGTTAGCAGGAATTATTATTTATGTAATTGTTACTAAATTATAACCTCTGTCACAAATTCAACCATAATTTTAGTAACTACAACAAGATTTTTTTCTCCGCGTAGATGTCCACCACTTCTAAAACAGGTGCTAATATTTCTATTCTAATGAATAACAACATTTTAAACAACGTCATATGGCCCAAAACTAAGTAGAGCTTGTACTATGGGAACCAGATAACTGAATAGAATACTTAATTTTCAACAAATTATATAAATATATTTAGTCATAAATCCGCTTAATTTCTAAACAAAGGTTTTAATTAACTTAACTTTAGTTCAACTAAACCAAAGAGTCAACGAACAGAAAACCAAAGTTTAAATATACGACACGTGTTTCGCCTCTACACGAGGCATCATCAGGAGGTATTTAGTAATAAATTAAGCGGATTTATTACTAAATATATTTATATAATTTGTTGATATTTATGGATTTCCGCAAAGTAACGCCTGAATCAATCAATTATACTTAATTTTTTTTTCGTTGTAAATACATACATAGAACACTCGGACTCCGGACAAACACCGATATTTATTACACAAGTCCTGAAACCTAGTCCTCGAACCCGCGACACCGGCGCGGCGTGGCAATCCAACACACTTGCAACTCGAACAATCTAACCGTCAAGATTTCTCTACACTATAAACACTTAAACATTTATAAACACTGATAGATTCGAGTAGGTATATTTAAGGTTTATGAAATATGAAATGGTTTTTTAATTAAGTAGGTACATATAACACTATTTTTAAACAGTACACAAGTTTCAAGAGAAGATACTGAAGACTGAAGCCAACTGAGTGTTTCAAAGCAAACACAGTAGTGTGCAATGCTAAGCTTAATCATGCATGTACTTACTTTGTTTGTTCTGAAATGCTCTTATATTCATCATCAACATACGCTGCACAAATCATATGGACATTGGCGCTTTCAATATGCGCCACAAAATCCGGTCTTCGGCTCTACTGAACTAGCCGTTCACGTTACTCTACCTGGCCGGAAGAGTAAGAGTACAGTCTCTGTCATGGTCTTTACATCGAACTTACGCCGGTGTTCTCCTGTGATTAAACCACTCACACAAACACATCATGTGTGCGCGTGAGTTAACTACTTATGTGATTAAACCGCTTAAGATATTATCTATGATATAAACTACAAGTGGTTTAATCACAGGAGTTCACTGGCTAAATCTGGGTGTAAAGACAATTACAGAGACGATCCTACATTATGCTTTCAAGATTTTTGGATTTGTTGATATCGCTAAAATAATTGGTTTCTTTTCGTACGAACAAACTGAAGAAGATATTCTCAAGCTTTAGGGTAATGTTCAAACAACAGGAATGTTATGTACAGTATACTTATAATTCTATATGTAACGTTTTTGTTGTCTTACATTGCTCTCCTCACGACGGATTACAAAAAACTTAAGATTTTATTAATATTATTATTTAATAATGTGTGTTGATTATTTATTATGTAAAGGTTGGTTTGGTAGATTAAACAATGGGAATCAGTCTGTCGTCTGTAGGTATTAAAAAACTGTAAAATATTTTTAAATTTATGTACACTTATACTTACTATAAACTTGGTAAAATAAACTATAACAAAATGGCAAACGAACTGCACGAATTAACAGCATTTTATCGTACTTGAGTAAATGATAAATATGAACAATTCAAAATTATAACAACGTACAAATTAAAACAAATAAGTACATTCGTGAAACAATTATAATCTCTAACTAAAATATTTCTTAACTAGTACATTTTAATATTTATTAATCACATTAATTGTTTTATTTTATACCTACTAACGCGGTTTGCGTTCTTCTTCTTCTTATCGTGTCTTTCGAACCAATGTGGTGAATGGATTTCAAGTGCGCCTCGAAGAGGCTCCTTTCGTGCACTGATTTGATACCTTGTACACGCATTCACGCATAACTAGCAACATTATTATTTTTGTATTGACCCATTAAACTTGGGTTTGTAAAAAAAAAATTATTTTGTCACAAAAATTTTACTAATATAATTATTTTTTATACTCTTTCTACACGGTAGCGAAGCGGGCGTGCACAGCTTTGTGAGAAAAAATCATCCAAGGTAGATGCTTTTTTATAATGGTCACCCTACAATTTCAACCAATGTATTTTTTTTTTTTAGGAACAACTAACAGTTATCAATGTAGGTATTATGATGTATGACTTAGTTTAACAATAAGTAATAATAATCGAACTAGTTGCCAATTTGTTTTCGGCATATTACATAACAGCGAGGGTTTGTAAACGGACGATGCCGTTTGTAAAATGCCGAAGTAACTAATAACCAACTAACTAACAAATTGCCTGCAACATACATAGTACAACTCAAATGAAAAATTGGTTCTTTAGTAGTCGAGTTTTTCATTCATAGTTCTAAGAACCCTTTAAAAATCGAATGTATCTACTTGTCACTGTTCATAGCGAGCCTCACGTAACGACGTTACTATCTGCACGTCTTGGGCACTGCGCGGTGCAAAGAAGGCAAGATTCCTTCCTGCTCGTATTCCAAACCACAGGGTCTTATGAACTCCTGCCCGCTTTGGTGGATCCATTTGTTGGAAACTAAGGATACAAGTAAGTTGTTTAAATGCCAATACTAAACCCAATTGATTAAAAACTAGTATCTGCCCTGCCCTGCTAGCGTAATATTGAGATAAAAATTGTATAAGTATATCCTTTGCCAACTCATAAACTTTATTCCCATACCGGATATGAGCCAAATCGGTTCTATATTAAACATTAGCCAAATACATATAACAGATTACATCATATATAATATCCCTACAATTTGAGAAATTTATTCAGATTAATTCAGCCCCAGAGGCAGAAGGATGCCCCAGGTTCAGCCAGAAGGTTATTACTTAATATCAACAAATTATATAAATATATTTAGTAATAAATCCGCTTGATTTCTAAACAAAGGTTTTAATTAACTTAACTTTAGTTTAGAATTTTAGTACACATTACTATACCACAAACCAAAGAGTCAACGAACAGAAAACCAAAGTTCAAGTTCAAACGAGAGTCTCTCGTTTCGAACTTCGGCGAGTCCACACCTCCTGATGATGCCTCGTGTAGAGGCGAAACACGTGTCGTATCTTTGAACTTTGAACTTTAACTTTTTTTTTTTTTTTTTTTTTTTTTTGTGAACTTTGGTTTTCTGTTCGTTGACTCTTTGGTTTGTGGTATAGTAATGTGTACTAAAATTCTAAACTAAAGTTAAGTTAATTAAAACCTTTGTTTAGAAATCAAGCGGATTTATTACTAAATATATTTATATAATTTGTTGATATTTATGGATTTCCGCAAAGTAACGCCTGAATCAATCAATTATCTTATTACTTAATAACTGAGTATTTTTACCCTACTTCGATCCTATGCAGGCTATTAACTGAGTATGCTTACCCCACTTCGATCCTATGCAGGCTATTAACTGAGTATTCTTACCCCACTTCGATCCCCCTGAAGACTATTAGCTGAGAATTCTTACCCCACTTCGATCCTCTGCAGGCAACTAACTGAGTATTCTTACCCCACTTAGATCCTCTGAGCACGGGGCAGGCGGCGTGACGCGTGGCCATGTCCTCCTCGCCCGAGGGATGCAGGTTCAGCCAGAAGGCAGCCGCTCGCTTCACGGGGAACCACCTGAGGCCTAGCTCCGTGAACACGGTGGCGCCGCCTTGCGCTACATCCGACATCTGAACAACACAATTGCTGACATCAACAAACCGCTTGCGCCAATTTACAGTAGGATGGCAGCGACCGGCAATGAACCCGTAAAATTGACTTTTTGGCGGTTCTACCGTATCAATATGCCTGACTTCTTTAAATAAAAGTTTCCATGCTTTTTTTAAAGTAAAGTTAAGGTTTATATTTTATTTTTCAGATAGTTTAATTTAATTTATACATTAGAATTAAAGAATACTAGTGAATGGATCTATATGTGTTAAGATGACTTGAGTTATCGGGATTTTCTTTGAACTGTTGTTGCGTATATTAATAATGAATAAAAAATGATATGTTTAAAACCAACACTGCTTTATCTACTTTTAAAAGTACTTACATAAAACAGAACAGTTGCGATTCTGTTGCCGCCTTTATTGTTTGTAAAATGATTTTTATCTTTCTGGAAACAAAATTGAGTATAGGTATATATATGTATAATAAATATTAATAATTGTGTAGGTATTTAGATATAACACCTATTTATAGGGTGAATTTCACAAAAAGGCTTGGATGGCCAGTAGACTTTTAAATATTCGCTTTGTAATTTTATTTTTTTGTTTAACTAATCAAAAATAATGTTTTGAACTCGGTACCGAAATCACGCCGACAATGGATAACCGAGAGATGAGCAATTCAATACTTATCCTAGCGAAGTAAAAGTGTCCTCCGATCCCGCCTCTGAGCACTTGCAACGGTTCAGCGTAGAGCATACTGAGGCCAGTCATGTCGGTGATCCGGCGGGAGATGCGAATTCAGTACTTACCGTTTCGCAGTCATAGTGAGGTTTATAATGTCCTCCGATCCCGTAGTTGAGCACTTGCAACTGTTCAGCGTAGAGCATGCTGAGGCCAGTCATGTCGGTGATACGGCGTAAGATGCGTGATTCAGTACTTACCGTATCGCAGTCATAGTGAGGTTCATAATGTCCTCCGATCCCGTAGTTGAGCACTTGCAACGGTTCAGCGTAGATCATACTGAGGCCAGTCATGTCGGTGATGCGGCGGGAGATGCGCGCGATTCGAGAAGATTCTTCGTCTTTGATCCACGCAACCTTGCTGATGCGTGTACTGGAGGTTATCTGTTGACTCGTATTGTGATGATGGTAGACCAAGGCACGAGTGAACTGTAAGTAATATAAATAGTCACACGTTTATCACACTTTATCTATCTATAGGTACATAATAATAAAACAGCAGACACCACATTTCTGTACACATGTTTTTTTTGACGAAAGTTTGTTGAGACGAGTATAAATACAAAAACCCACGCACGCGAGTCAGCTAGTACTCAAATAAAAAATATAATACAACATTATTTAGGGTGGGATTTCATCTCTGAATTTGCTATGCAACTAAATAAAACAGTCGTAATGCATGGATCAAAAATGCAGCGAGTTGATAGGGTAGGCAGTGTAGGTCACATTTATACATAAAGACAGAGATTATTTTGTTATTATTTATATTCAAGACCCTGCGTAAATGGACGTGCACTATGAAATACATCTCATGCATAAAACAAACTATACTCAGCGTCATCTACCTGCCTACCGTGAAGCTAATACGGAAATACGCTTACCCTAGGCTTGGCCACAGATTTGACGAACTCAATCTCATCATCACTGATAACTTCGTGGAATATAAATATGTCGGGTTTGATGTACACCTGCTCAGTCTTTATGGGAGCGTATTTCAGGAACGGATGGTTATCGGACGAATACCAGCATTTCAGCCTGAAACAAATATGTTAAAGACTATGCTGAAATAACAGTGAAAATGACTGCAGAAATACCTAATTTTATAATGGCAAGACGATCTGCTTAAGCCTGTTTTTTCACCCTATCAATAATAGCTGAGTGATTTAAGCACTTAAGGCCTAAAAACCGAATTATAACTTGTTATAATTAATTGTTATCTCCACATTGTACCTTTTACTAACTTCACTGGATATTTCAATTTCTCCGCGGCAGAGCATTTCGTACGATTTCCGGTCATTCGCCTTGCCGTCATCTATCGGAGTCTTTTTCTCCTTGATATCCTGTTTAGAGTCGCCTATGTCCTAAAAAAGAAAAATAACATGGTTTATTTACTATAATAATTATTTTATGCGCCATGGGGACGACGTCATTTGAATGTCTCTTTTCCAAAGCTTTTTGCAAAAAACAAACTGGTTATAAAACCAATTTAGACTGGCTAAGTTACAATGCCGAAAATAATTATTCTAGCTTCAGCTGTTAGACTCACTCTTAGACTCTCCCTGCTCAGTTTCTCCTGTTCTTTTATATTTTTGGTAAAGTACGGCGCGTTGACTAAAGCACGCACGTGTTGTGGATCGATTGCCAGCAGCTTATTCGTCCACTCTAGTGCAGTTTTAATATCACCTGTCAAGAAAACACACACAATATTTGCACTTCCACTGTTTCCGGAGGAGTAAAAGTTAAATATTTATTTATTTTTTTTATACCTAGTCTTAACTAACAGAGACTGGTGCCGAATTCATAAAGGCATTTTCTTTGTATCACCTATGACAAAAGTATACGCACTAAGTGACTCTTAAATATACTTACTTATATTAGTTTCTATGAACATTTGAGTAGCGCCTCCTATCGCGCGTTAAATAATGGTACCTACTAAATAAATTGGTCACGTGGCCCAATATTACATACTATAGTTCGATTTTTTTGTGATTATCCCACTGTTCAGAAGAAACTCGACTTATCAGATAATTAGTGACATTTAGTTATACTCACCTAGTAAATAGTGCGCATATGCGATATACTCCATTATATCGACATCCGTAAACGGACAGATTTCATCATTGGCTAGTTGGTATTTGCGAAGTGCCTCCGTCATCCAGGCTAAAGCGTTCGTGAAGTCCTTCTCGTTGTAAAGCGCTTTGCCCAGCTCAAAGCATTCGTCTGTCGTCATCGGTGTTCTAAAAATGTAAGAAATTCATGCACTGGCTTTATTCCGCTCTCGTGCCGACGACGCGGTACCAGCTAAAACCAATCTAAGCCAAGTAAGCAGAGCTTGTACTTTTCTGTAAGTAATTAATAAAAATAAACAAGAATTAGTGGTGTGTCAAGAAACATTACAAACATGCCTACTTCAACCGGCCGTTTTCTATTTATTGGACGAGCACCTTGAAAAATTACCAGAGACGTAATAATTTGCCTAAATCACAATTCCCAACACCTATATTTGATTTGACACCGAAATAGTTAAGTACCATTTTATCATGTTTACTTACGAAGTGCTAAAAGAAAAAAAAAATAGTGGGTATGAGAGACAATACAAATAATAGATACCTCGATGGGCCTATGTGAATAACCTAGCACAATAATAGAAAGAGGTGCTGATAGACCAGAGCATTTAATTGTAACAGAAAATCGAGCATTCACAGTTTTTGTTGAATTGATAAAGAAAAATATACAACAAGTTAGGTAACCTATTATAAAATACTTTTCTATCAACTTACGGGTAAGAAGTCACGTTGTCACAAGGCCTAAAAATCAACTTAAAATTATTTATTGATAACATGAGCATTATCCCGAAACGAAGTATCTACATAAAGAAGGTGTCAATAAAAGGTTTCTATTTAATACTTTCCAGCTGGTTTAGTAGATAAGCAGTAAAATAACTTTTACTATGATAAGGTTCCAATTTCCAAACCAGGGTTCATGCTACAATACTCACTGATCTGGTACGACACAAAGATAACTAAAACGTTATGATACTTCGATGTTACATAATAAATTACCCGTAAATTACTCCATTCAGTATTCCTTCAGAAAGGTAGTGTACATTCAGTTTGTAAGTTTCCTGCAGTCGAGTGAGCGCCTGCGCAGCGCCCGTCAAATCCTCCAATGTCGGATACTTGAAATCGACATGGTTCATTGTTATGTTATTTATGTTATCTGCAAATTGACAAGATCACAGATTCTTAATTCTTTATTTTGATAAAGAATTCCCTTCTTTGATATATTTTCGAGTTATTATTTAAAATGTGTAGTACCTACCTATGTTCGTATTTTGTATTTTTCTTAATAAATAATTAAATAAGTATGTATATGTTTAAATAATTCATACGCAGAAATTTAAATTAAATTAAATTATCCAACTTTTATTATTAAAGGAAATAAAATATTTAATGTTAGTCATTGGTGAGTTTTATTTGATATGCCTGTTGATGAAAAATACCTGATCCCATTTTGATGCTATTCTCAATAAAATACAAGTCGGTGGTCAGTCTTTTGATGAGTGTGAATGCGTTGATTGGATTACCCAAATAGTTAGGTATATCTTCCATGGCCTTCTCATGTTCATTACTGTATTGATCTAGGTACCTGTAATTATTTCTTCATGTAAATCTAAATATTGCAACTGAATCGATTTTGGATATCTGACGCAGTGAAGTGCTGTCGTGTATAACGAATATTTTACGAGTACATAATAACCATAAAATAAGGCTTTATTTTATGGTTATTATGTGTACCTATAGATTACTAGATTTTTTTATTGTTAATTATACTTCATTATAAAAAGTTACGAAATATATTTCACAATGGAGATTTTTTTTTTTTGACCGGGTGTCTGAACTTTTTTTAAAGTTTTATTTTTAGCTATTAAGAAGGTACTGTAGGGGACGTACTTTTTCAAAATCTTTAATCTCGACTCTTCTTTCTGTATGTAGATATCTAGATCGTCTATGATCCTCTTGTGTGTTTCCAGCAAGGGCTCTACTTCTGATATCGCACTGTATAGTTCGGCGGAGGCCCGATGGCACAAGTTCAATAACACTGCGACGCATAATACACTCAGTGCACTGGATTTAGAAACCATATTTGGTGGCATTATGCTCTAGAACAAAAAATAAATAGAAATAAACTGAATTCCTTAATGTAGCTTGATTAATAGGGAGAGAAGTTATAATAAAATAAGTGGCACTCTTAATTCATTTATCTTTTTATTTAAGTTATGTAGGTATAGCTACTATAGTAAATCATGCAAACTTTCAATCGAGTTTTGATCCAATAGACTGTTCCGCTATTGGATTAGAGCTCGATTGTAGGTGTCCCTCATCCCTAAATATCTGAACCTAAATTTTTATTTTCATTGTGCTCAAATTTTTGTCGCAATTTGTATTTTACTTATTTATTTATTAAATTTCAATTTAATTTAGTATTAATTTCAATTTAGTGATGATGATGTACCTACCTATTTAAAATTTTAATGTACATAGGTTAGGGTGTCCCTTAAATTTCAAGTTCGATATATTTTTACGCATACCTTCTTAAAAGTTTCCTAATAACTAATATTATCTAGAAAAATATTAGCTCGTTTTATAAACGATAACCCGTGCCGACTTGCGATTTAAGTTTGTCCATATAAGTTGCGTGGGTAATGCGCTGCGGCCTGTAACTATGTGTTTCATTTATCATCTTATACATGATTTTTAAGATTATAAATACGCTATTATTTACTAGAACCTTTATAGTAAAGTATAAATAATGTGCTGCGACACAAAGCTTCGAATGCTGGCCGTTTTAATGGAGCTCCAGCCTGCACTTCAGAAAGATTATATTACTTTTCACTTGTCGACATCATGTTTATGAATTGGTCCTAAAAACTGTCTTCGAAACCAAGATAAAGCAAATTACTAGTAGCCTTGTAGTAGCATTGGAATGTCTATTCCAATCTTCAATCAGAGACAATTGGAAAAACATCGATTCCAGTGACATTAAACTATCTCTTGATTTTCTAAAAGAACATTTTGTCGAGACAAATAATATATCTTTGTTAATGTTTTATAAGTCAGAACTGGACAAAGGTTTTATAAGAAACGATTACCGAAAATTAGTTGAACTATGCGTAGTGCTTTTGGGAAGAGATACAGAGAAGAAATTAAAACTCAAGCCCCTCGAGCTATGCATCAGGCACGATGGATGGCGAGAGTGATATATTCTTTAAAAATATGTTTGCTTCTGTCACAATTCAGAATTATTACGAAGGACAAAAAGGTTCTACAAGATATTTGCTTATTTATCGTCGTTGTACCTTTGTTAAACCTTGTTTGAATGCACAGTGGCGACTAAAGTACCCAACAAAGATTTGTGCTTCTTGAAGGCGTTAAAAGAGTACGAAAAAGTTGGTGCAACAATTTCTTAAGCAAATTTAGCTCTCACTTGTAGTAATAATGTAAAGTGACAGTGATTCTATCAGTTTTAGATAATAAAATTGATCACCAAACTAAGATGAAAATTATTTGTAACTTAAACAGGGATTAAAGCTCAGATTTTGGCCATCGCTATGTTTAATCGAAGGAAGAACTGACTCAAAAGTTGTTTAATAAGCTAAATATTTTTTTGTCTAGTTTAATATTTTGTTTTTATGGTAATTAACTTGTTGTTTCTTTTGGATAAAACGCTGGATGATCGTAAAATAGTCGTAAAATAGCAGACAATTTATATCTCGTGTTTTCTTCAGGAAGATGTACCTATCTTCTTGGGATGATAATGCTGCTTTTCTGGAAGCTTAAAGATCGTTTGAAGCATAAAGTTAGGGGCGACAGCCGAAAGTATCCGAGATCTGTGGTTTGAAGGTTGTAAATGACACTGCTGAAATGGCTGTCAAAATAATGAGAGATTTTAACTGACTTATCACCAAAGAGCTTTTATACTATGTATCTAGAGAGCTAACACGCCATTTTGTTTTATTTAAGGATTAAGAATTCTGAACCTTAGAATAGAATAGAATAGAATAGAATAGAATAGAATTTATTTGCCTATACAATACAATAGAAACTTATAACTAATCTAAATAATTCTTACTTAAAAAGACTTACTCTAACCTTCGTGTATGTATTTGTATGGCAAAAAAGGACTCAACTCAGCGTTATGCTGGATAGATGGGGTTTCCCACCTATCCAGCGCTGGTTTTCAGTTGAGCCCTGCGAAGGACCTTATGACTTGGAAATAAAGTTCTTTTTTAATTAAATCTAAATATAAGGATTTTAATGCTTGATAGAGACCCTCTCGTTAAGGAGTGTGTCTCGTTCACACAGTTGCCAGCATACAATAAAAATTAACATGGCCATAATTTTTGAAATAAGTGGGACAATTTTCGAAATTAGACGATTTGCTCTAAATGTTATTCAGATTCATTTGAAAGGTTTAGTACAGTCGCTGTCATGTAGGTTAGGTACCTTACTGCCGAGAATAATAATTACTGTTCGAAAGAAACAGTATTAAAACCATTGAATCAGATATACCTCACTAGAATGCGGCGCACCGCCCTCTTTTTTGTTGATATTTTAATGCACCTATATATAATATAATTTTAAAAAAATAATGCAAAGTAACGTATGTATATAACATTGATAGCTTATTGAGCAGATCGAATTTTCCCTTGGATCCGGACTGTAAAAAAACTACACTAAAGAGAAGTTACCCTAGCTGATTGTTATTATATTATGTTTTGAAACAAGGATTAATTTTCATATAATTTTATTTTAATATATTCACTTAATTTGTTGCATTTATATAAGTTTTATAGCAGACCGAAATATCAGGACAAAACACGATTTTTAATAAACTTTGAAGCTCGGCACGGGTTGCGATCATGCTAGAAAGATGAAATTTTATATTTGAGTATGTTTAAGCATTTATAAAAATATAAGAGGGTATGCATTTCGAAATTCAAAAAAAATATTTTTTGTCATATAAAGGACAGTCTAACATAGGTACCTACCTATCTTTAAATGTGTTGTATTTTTTGTAGGGATCTGGTTGCCAGAAATAAATATTTTATTATTAATATTTATTAACTAATTAATTATCCACTTTGCTATGTTTCAGTGTTTATTGTCGAGTCATAATAAACTTTACAGGAAAAATATTGGTAGGTAGGTAAACTCACCTTTTCACAAAACCAAGAAAGAAAGGTGATAGGATACAAATCGTTAGTAAATAACATTACCTCAAAAAACCGGTCTTCAGCGTAAATCAACACCAAACAAAATTTTACCAAGCCTTTTAATTATTATCGTAAACAATTAATTTTTCATCACCATAATAATTAATGACCATAATCTTAGTAGGTACCTACCTATCGAATAAAATACTTAAGTAGGTATGTGTAAAACAAATCTACTCCCGAATACGGTAAAGCGTGCACAATAAAATTGCATTGTGGCACGGAAATAATCAGCAAATAAGTTTTTTTATCAAGATTTTTTTTAAGTTAAAGTACCGAGGTACTTTGTAATGTGCGTGACTTTTGCAGTGGTCAACGCTTCCATTTTTATTATGTACCCCTTTTTATGTTCCAAATAAATCATTTTGAAATTGAAATTTGACTGTGTCCGGGCGCAGCGGGTTGATTGGGCGGGCGGGCTATGACCGCGACTATATGCAGGGCGGGCGGCGGCTGTACACGCGTCCGCCTACTGCATGTCTCTTCCTGTAGCGTATTGAAAATATTATAAAGTTCTTACCTAACATTTTTTTTCTTTAGTTACCAATTTTACATTTCAAGTCTCTACGTCCAGTGGTTTGGCCTGTAAGTTTTCTGTCAGTCAGCCAGTCAGGACTAAGAATTTTATAATATATATTGATTAAATACATAAGTAATAATTAGGTAAGGTAATGACTAATGAAAAAGTAGCTAGGTTAGTTAGGCACCTATCTATCTTGCGTCAGACTGTACGAATGCTTTACGAGGAATAATCTAACGAATAACAGACAACCTCTTTTTAGCTATTATTATCTAGTTAGAGTTTAGGGTGGGATGTATGACTTTCTTACATGTAAGAAAGTAGATTAAGTATTAGGTAAATAAGAAAAAGTAAGGTTATTTACTAACCTTAGTTTTGCTGCGATCGGATGAGATGCGGTTCAATTGAGAACTGCTCATCTCGAAGCACAGCTGGGCGTGCCAAACCGTGTTTTCGAGGTCCTGGGCGCTCTTTTGCGTAATTCCTGGAGTCTGCTTGACCCAACAGCTAGGTGCAGTACCTACTGAGGAAGACTGCCCCATTTTTTAAAAGGGAAATCCACATGGAAATCCATTCCAATTTCAAAATGGAAATCCTCCCGCCCGGGGAGTAGGCAAAGCGGTTTTGTCGACTAATGTGTAAAACTGTACATATCTGGCAGGCAGCAGCGCCTGCACTTTCATTGTATTTAACAAATGAAAATAAAAACAGTACTCTTATAGCGAATTCTACAAGCATAATGCTCGCCGTGCTTCACTTGTATTTTTTATGTAAACAAGTGACGAGACGATCTAGACGTTCTGCTGATGGTACGAGATCACGCCTACTCATGCCCAGAACAGTGCTACACAGGACTTTGGTTCACAAAGGCCAATGCAACACGCTCAGTTAAGTAGCTAAGTCACTCGTCCACTTTGAGACATTTTGATGGTCAGTCTCGAAAGCCCAGTAATTTCTCTAGCTACAGTGCCAATCAAACAGGAACACAGTAATGCTTACTCATGACTGCTTTGCGGCAGAATATCTGGTATTCAATCTAAATTTCAAGTTTGTAGCACTTGCAGTTTTGGAGATAACGTGATAAATGAGTCTGTCAGACAGTCGATCAGAGGTATTTCTCTTTTATAAGTAAAAGATAATTTTTTTAATCGAATTTATTACGTAAAGGTTGGTTGGAAAGATAAAACAATGTGAATCAGTCTGTATTCTGTATTACATAAAAATGGAAATCATTTTTACATACACATACTTACTATAAACTTGGTAAAATAAACTACAACAAAATGGCAAACAAAATACCTACATAGATAGCATTTTATAGTAGGTACTAACAGAGATAAATAAAATTAAGAAATTATTAATTTATACAAATTGAAACAAATACATTCGGAACTACTAATCGCTGACGAAAACATTAATTTACAAGTAATTATTTTATAATAAACACTTATTTGTACATACAATTATGATAAATAAGTAAGCATTTAATTAATTTAGTATAGTTGGTAACGGTTTAGACCACAGATATAGATCTAGGATTTAGACTTTAAGTAAGTATTTTTGATGACCTGTAACATTTCGTTAGTGTAAACTGTTATTCAAGGTGAGGCAAGATTACATGATGCTAAAAGCAAATCAATAGTAACGCAAATAATAAAATGATTAATTTTCTTCACTGGCTTGTTGAATTATTCTTAATGTAAATAGAACATACTTATTTCTTAACACCGACTTCACATTAGAAATAGTCTGAAACTTTATGCTTACTTTTAGGATTATACATGTTGTGACCTTCGAACTAACCTGAATTTGAACATGTTTTGTATTGGCATTAGGCATCTTTAATAATTTATTACTTGGCATGTAGGACGCATTTTAATTTGTGCAATAAATATAACACAGTGATTAGAAAAATAATTGCTTCTTTGAGGCACAAAATCTGGCGCGCCGCTAACTGCCTAACATAAGCGAAGGAAATAGGGCAAAACTGTTTTTCCCTATTTCCTTCGCCGAGGTTAAACATATCAAAACAAAAAATATAGGTACTTAAACATTTCATAAGGTTGTAGTAACAAAATGACCGCTCCATTTTTTTTTAAATTAATACTCAGTCAATGTATATCTTCAAAAATGTTATAATGCGCGGCGAGATAGCGGCGCGCAGGATTCTGCCTTAATTAGACACTAAAAGTGCTTTGCCGGTCACTGCCTTTTCAGTGGGAATTGCGCTTTAACAGTAGGACGCTTTTTAATCTGTGCAATAAATATAAACACAGTGTTTAAATAAACAAAGGCTTCTTTAATTATTTTCCATTAGTAGTTCTACAACTCTTGGAAACTCACACTTACTTGTCACTGTTCATAGCGAGCCTCACGTAACTGACGTACTATCTAAACGTCTTGGGTACTGCGCGGTGCAAAGTGCGCACGATGCCTTCCTGCTCGTATTCCAAACCACAGGGCTTTATAAACTCCTGCCCGCCTTGGTGGATCCATTTATTCGAGACTGGGGATACAAAATAAACTGATTTAACACCACAACTAATTTGATTTAATAAAAACTAATCTGCCCGAGCCTTTGCCCGATTATATTGGGATAAAAATTGTGTCTTTTTCAGATCATAAACTATACCTATGCCGGATTTCAGCTAAAATAGTTCAGTAGTTTCTTGATGGCGTGATTCAGGAACAAACATACATCAAGCAATCCATCCATCGACGATCACAGTTAAATATGATTGACGAGTTTCTATAATATTTCTGTAAACATAATTATATTTCTATTATCAACTAAGTATTCTGGAGGAAATGTACTGAGTATTCTTACCCCACTTAGATCCTCTGAAGGCTATTAACTGAGTATTCTTACCCCACTTAGATCCTCTGAGTACGGGGCAGGCGGCGTGGCGCGTGGCCATGTCCCCCTCGCCCGAGGGATGCAGGTTCAGCCAGAAGGCAGCCGCTCGCTTCACGGGGAACAGACTGAGGCCTAGCTCCGTGAACACGGTGGCGCCGCCTTGCGCTACGTCCGACATCTGAACAACACATGCCGAGATCAACGAATCACTTTTAGTTATATGTGTACTCTAAGCGCCAATTCACAATAGGATGGCAGCGGCCGGAAGCGGCCGGCGGTAAACCCGTAAATTGAAATTTTAGGCGGTTCTACAGTGTCAGTAAGTATGCCTGACTTCTTCTAAATAAAAGTTTCTATGGATTTTTTTAAGTAAAATAAAAGTTTGTATTTTATCGATCATATAGACATATCAGATAGTTTGACTCAATTTATACATTACAATTACATAATACGAGTGATTGGGCCTATTTGTGTTTGGATGACTTCAGTTATTGGGATTTTCTTTGAACTGTTGCTGAGCTTATAAATATAAGTGAATAAAAAATTATATGTGACAATCAAACACTGCTTAATCTATTTATTTATCTGCTTTAAAAGTACTTACATAAAACAAAACAGTTGCGATCCTGTTGCCGCCGCTAGTGTTTCTAAAAGCATTTTCTTGTTTCTGAAAATAAAATTGGGTATGTATCCTTTCCCTATTTCCTTCATCTAGGTTAAACATGTTAAAAAAAAACATTTTAAGAAGTTGTAGCTTCGAGAATCTAGCAAAAGGAGACGTCAAACGTCAGAATCTGCAAACATATATTTCTGCCATTTTTTACGGGGGACGAGGTAAACACGCATTGCACACGCGCCTAACAAAATCTTATTCATGTAAACGCACACTATACTAATCTCGCACACCATATTAAAATATGCACACAGTTATCAAATACAGCGTATAGTTTTATTAAACGTGAATGGCCAAGAAGGTTATATGGCCAACAGGCTAGATTCTCGAAGGGTTGTAGTAATAAATCATCGCTTCACTTTTTTGAAATTTATAATAATTCAATGTATATCTTCATCATCATCATCAGCCTATCGCAGTCCACTGCTGGACATAGGGCTCGCCCAATGAGCGCCATCGCACCCTCTTTTCGGCTTGCCGCATCCATCTTCTGCCTGCAACCTTTCGTAGATTGTCACCCGCCTGGCCGGAGGGCGTCCTACACTACGTTTGCCGATTCGCGGTCTCCACTCAAGAACTCGTTTACCCCAGCGGTTATCGGTTCTTCGACAGATATGGCCAGCCCACTGCCACTTCAGCTTGCTAATTCTCTGAGCTATGTTGGTCTTGGTCCTCTGTCGTATAACCTCATAAGCATAATCAGCCTATGTTCCCACTGTTGGGACTCAGGCCTACTCTCGGCAGGAGAGCGAATGGGTCTTAATCCACCACGCGGACCCAATGCGTATTGGTGGATGTCACACGTCATAGAACATTTTTTTTTCTGTCCTTTGACGTACCGGTTTCCTCAAGATGTTTTCCTTTACCGTTGCGAGACCGTGGGATGCATGCATAGATTTTTTTCGACCGAAAAAACCCATTTACGCATGACTGCCACCGGGATCCGAACCCGCGACCATCAGATCGCAAGGCAAGGTTCTCATCCATTCGGCCAACACGTCCTCTCTTCGTCCTCATTACGGATGATAGAGGATATGAGAGAGACTTCGAGCATAGCCCGCTCCATAGCTCGCTGAGCTACTTTAAACTGGTGGATTGAGTTTTTACCGGGAACATGAAAAATGGCGCATAGGCGGCATTAAATTAATTGACAAAACTTGTATAACTATGAGTGTTTAAGTGTAAAAACGGTGGTTTTTTATCCATTAAGTGCTCGTGAACGTGTATGAGTGTTGGTGAATAATGTAATGCTGTAAAACGTGACTTTTCGTGTTGCCTCCAAAACTCCATAGAAGCCTCTAGTAAAGTCGCAACCACCACTACTTAACAGGGGCATGACTTGATCTTGAGATGACTTATCGACTCTGACTTATGACCAAAATAATCTCTCCAATTACTTGACACTGGCTATATACCTTTGATGTGAAGCCAAAACCAAAGAACTTAGGTTTTTCGAAAGAAAAAAAAAAACTGGTGGACTAGCCGTACCGTGAGTGTCCACGTCTCAGCTCCGTATGTAATGACGGGTAGGACGCACTGGTTGAAAATTTTCGTTTTCAAACTTTGCGGTATGGGTGACGAGATTCATATCTTGAAATATATACAAATGCGCGACACAGCGACGCGTTAAATTCTGGGCCTTAAGGGTAATCCTCAAGGCAGATTTCCATACAAAGTGTTTCGGACAAATATTCAAAAAATACGCCGTATTATAGTAATTTCTTCACACTATACGACTAATAGTTGGCATGTGACTATTAGCTATTCTGTGTCGTGAGTTTTCATGAATTTTAAAAAACTATAAAATATTATGAAACCTTATTAATTTTTGTTCACACAATCGGAAAACATAGACAAAACGAATAGTGTGAAAAAAATACTACAATACGACGTACTTTTTGAGCGTTTGTTCGAAACACTTTGTATGGAAATTTGCCTTCAGGATTACCCTTAAGCAACTCCGAATGTATGTACTTACTCTAGCGAAGTCAAAGTGAGGTTCATAATGCCCTCCGATCCCGTAGTTGACCACTTGCAACTCTTCGGCGTAGAGCATACTGAGGCCAGTCATGTCGGTGATGCGGCGGGAGATGCGCGCAATTTGAGGAGATTCTTCGTCTTTGATCCACGAGGACTTGCTGATGCGGTAACTAGCGGCTATCAGTTGACCAGTTTTGGGATCGTGGACAACGGCACGCTTGAACTGTAATAGAAACTAGTCACACTTATATCACACTTTACACTTCAATCCGAACAAAGAATACGTACGAGCGAGAAAATGTTTGATTTTATATCTAACATTTTTTTTTTTTTTTTTATTAGTTTCTTAAATATGGTTCAGGTACATTGTAATGGATATCATGGCAGACTTATCTTAAATTTTAGATGTACTGGAGCTCTGTACCCTACACTAGGTCTCCTCAAGAGCCTGTATTGTAGGGTTACAGTGACTCGGTTCGGACTCTACATTAAAATAAGTACTAAATCTCCTACATTCAACCCATACTATAATAAAAATACAACCTATTCTTATCTATTCCTACTATTAGAAACTACATTATGTAATACGTTATAACTATATTATCATATGAATGAGTGAATGAATTATCTAAATTTGCTACTGTTAAGGTACTTCTTTTTATCGGGTCACTAGTTCTTTCGAACCAGTATGTTGAAAGAATTTCAAGTGCGCCTCGAATAGGCTTCTTTTGTGCACTTGACACATGTTTTTGAACTTTTTATGTTCTATGACATGAAGGTGAAGGTACTTATACACCACAAGTTTTTAATTATCAAAAATCTTAAAAGGGCAATGCAGAAGGGGTACTTCGTTGTATCTGCGCAGTCAGAATTTTCGATTACTACAATATGACAGAATGACAGCGGGTGCGGCGCCCGAGCCGAGCTGCAACGATCTGGCTCGAGCTAGTTAATTGTTTGATTCAGGCGTTACATTTAAATCCGCTTAACTTCCAAACAAAGGTCTTAATTAACTTAACTCTGGTTTAGAATTCTGAACCGAGAGACTTCGGCGGGTCAACATCTCCTGAGGATGCCTCGTTTAGAGGCGAAACACGTGTTGAGTTCTAAATTGGGTTCTATGTTTTCGGCGCTTTGGTTTAGATACTAAAATTCTAAACTAGATTTAAGTTAATTAAGATCTTTGTTTGGAAGTTAAGCGGATTTATTACTAAATATATTTAAACTATTTATTAACATCGAGCTAGTTACCCCAGTTTGCCAAACAATGAATGAAACTCAAATAATATCAATGGTGTCTACCAATAACAGGGCCACAGAAACGGTAAAAGTATGTCCAATTTTTATCATATTCATTAAAAAAACAAAATCGACTCAATTTTTTCAGATTTTTTTCCATAATCTGTGTTCAATTACGGCAACTGCTTATGCGTATTATTTTTCTGGTAATTAAAAACATGTGGTTAATCAGACAGACGTTATGCATGGATGAAAATTGCTGCGAAATTGATAATGTACGTCACACTTACTCCTAAAGGCAAGAAAATGTATTTCAAGGCCTCGACGATAAATAAGCATTGTGAAAATATTTTATGCAATAAAAATACTAAGCGCCATTTACCTGCAAATTGTGAAGCTAGTAGAGAATTACACTCACCCTAGGCTTAGCCACTGATTTGACGAACTCAATCTCATCATCACTGATAACTTCGTGGAATATAAATATGTCGGGTTTGATGTACACCTGCTCAGTCTTTATGGGAGCGTATTTCAGGAACGGATGGTTATCGGATGAATACCAGCATTTCAGCCTGAAACAAATGTGCAAAAATATGTTAGCGACTGTTCTGAAAATACAGTGATTAGGACTGCAGAAAAGCTTATCTTAGCACCCAGGACCTAAAACTTACCAATAATTTGTATTGTATTTTATTTATTTATTGCCTCCATACGTATTTCAGGTCTTAAGTGGTAGTTACAGACTAGGTATAGTACAGTCGGCTCTGTAATTATCTTTACACCCAGCTATCACTGATGTTCTTTTGTGATTAAACTACTTGTGGTTTATATTAGGAGTATATCTTACGTCGTTTATTCATATCAGTAGTTTATTCACACACACACATGATGTGTTTGTGTGAGTGGTTTAATCATAGGAGAAAACCGGCGTAAGCTGGGTGTAAAGACAATTACAGAGCTGACTGTACATGGACCCTGTCAGGGCGATGCAACATGGTAATTCTGAGTTCGATTATATCTAAGGTATATCTGGTTATTTCATTAGGTTTACCTAGGTATCGTATAATTTATGATGTCAATTGTAGAAAGTATGTTAATTATAATCTGATTTTCAGAAGGATTTTTTAAATAGTTTTTTTAGTTTACCTCTTGCTAACTTCACTAGATATTTCCATTTCTCCGCGGCACAGCCTTTCGTATGATTTCCGTTCCTTCGCGTAATTCCAACTTCCGTCATCTACCGGAGTCTCTTCCTCCTTGAGATCCTGTTTAGAGACGCCAATGTCCTGAAATAAGAAAATAAATAAATTAAATATATGATTTGCTTTACTATTACATAATTATGTAATCGGACGATAACCGACAGGGCCGCGGTCGAATCCGACTGGGACCCCGTTACCCTGTCAAGTTTAGGTCGGTTGGTTTGACGACCCATTAGCACTAAGGTTATGTTATTACAGGAATGTGAATGCTACCAGTTACTAGCACTCTTGCTGGTAAGGGAACGTACCCAAACTACGTGACATTATTGACTTTTTTTTATTCCCCCTTGGTGACCATCCGTAGTATATGGGAAGACCCCCCCTCCCCCCTCTCCCTCTAATTTTCACGTAGTAATTCGTATATACGGGTTTCAATCACTTTTTACAAAACAGAATGTAACAAAAAATTTTTTAGCTCATATTAAACTTTATTAATACAGCGCTTGCTGCGTGAGGCCAAAAAGTGCATGCATGTTCATGGAACTTTTTGAATAAAGCTCGAAAAACGCGAGATTTCTTTTAGAGGATATTGACTACTACGTGACCAAACCTTAGCCTCACCGCCTCTTTCCTGTGACCAAGCGTGATATTTTGAAGACCTCCCTCCCCCCCCTAAACGGGTCTCGTAGTTTGGGTATGTCCCCTAACCTGGTGGTGAGCCAAGAGCTCCCCAGGCCGGAGGGGATGCGTAAACTGAATTTTTATATTGTAAAAAAAGGTATAGGACGGCCATTTATAAACAGTAATGATCAGCGACAACCCGCCGATTACAGATTGCGTACATTGATATCAACAAATTATATATATATATATATATATATATATATATATATATATATATATATATTATAATATATAATATATATATATATTAAAATATATGTATATATATTATAATATATATATATTTATATGATTTGTTGATATTTATGGATTTCCGCAAAGTAACGCCTGAATCAATCAATTATCTTGCGTACATTGATTGAAGAGTCTACGCTATTTATTGTCTTTGAACTCACCCCTCGTCTCTCCCTCCTTAGTTGCTCTTCTTGTTCTTTTATACTCTTGGTGAAGTGCGGCACGTTGCCTAAAGCGCGCACGTGTTTTGGATCGATAGCTAGTAGCTTATTGGTCCACTCTAGTGCAGTTTTTGTGTCGCCTGCAAAAAAACACATACAATATTAGATCATATTTTTTGTGCAGTTGGGGATAGGGTAGGCTTTTGTTTTGTGGACGTCAGTGAAGGCTGATATCAAATCATTTTTTTTTTGTTGTAACGAATATGCCGATTATGATAACATTTGTTTTCTTGGTTGACACGCCAATCGTGTCAACAACCGAGTGGCAACATAGCAAGTGTATCTGACTGACTGCCACGCTGGTGTTGGGTTCGATTCCCGCTTCAGGACAAGCATTTGTGTGATGAGAACATCAGTGTCTGGGTGTATTCTATGTATTAAAAAAAAAACGTATTTAGGTATTCTATCAGTTAGGTATCTGGTTCCCATAATACAAGCTCCTTAGTTTGAGGCTAGATGGCGTTGTGTGAAATGTCATGGTATGAATAGATGGATAACTGTTAATAGTCGAGGCCTGATAAAGAGTAATTTTATTTTTCTTGTTTCCGACAGAAATGTATAAAATATAACAACATTTTTTTGTATCGTAATGTAACTAATAGATCAATAGATGACCTCGAGAAGATAATCGACTTTGAAAAATAAGCTTCTAGTTGACACACCTAATGCATGACCTCACCTAACCAAAGCCAAAAGTGTCAAATTAACACCTACTTGGAAATAAATACTTACCTACCTATCTTGTTTGTTTGCCTAAAGTCTAGATTGCTTCATACGTGAATATGTGATTAAGGCACTTGTCCCACCGTCGACGAGGAAGAGATTAGCTATCGACTATTTTCTCGTTCAAGAATCGAACAATAGAATAGATCCAGTGTCAATTAAAGAGATAGATATATTAATAGTTGATCGCTGGCTGTTCACATTCCCGGCGAGAACTCTCTCTCCATTACTTTGTCGCAGTGACAAAATCTAATAAAGATAAAACTCGCTCAGCGATGCTCGCTTGGCTCGCTCACTTGGTAGTACGCATACCAGCAAGTGACAGGATAGACCGTTCCGAGCGAGTGGTGCGAGTAATCGTCCGTCCTGTTGCCCTCGCACACTAGCTTATAGCCTAACGACAAACTATCAGAATTAAATATTGCTTCTCGGTGCTCACCAACTTTTTTCTAGTTTCTAGCTGTACTCGCTTCTCGCTTATCGTCGGCGGTGCGACAAGTGCCTTAATATTGCATTATTTATGAAGGTCGGTGTTACCTAGAATAACTTACATCACTGACCTATAAGTGGCTATAACTTGGTAGTACCTACCGTAAGATATTCAAGTGTTAACCCACACTTTGCTGTAATGAGGTAAGAATAGGTAGCGTAAGTAACTTGAACCTTCAACTTTGCTCTATCAAATGCCAACATCTATCTCTTCGATGCGATTGCGAAATATCCACGACTTTATACTCAAAACTAGATGGTTTTCTATCATAGAGACGGTGTCGATTTCATAGAGGGAAAAAAATTTTTTCATGTATTATCTTAATTTTTTTATGTATATCTTAGTGCGGTTTCTCATTAGAGGAAAACCGAGCGTTTACTCTGGTAAACTTGCGACACGCTTTCGAAGTTTCGCGAGTACCAAATAGTACCAATACGCTAGTCTGCAACCGCACTTACCCTACGATGGAAGTTTTTATGAGATTTCAAGTAGCGCCTTCTATCATGCATACATGGTCTTACAATATATCCCGACGATACGTTAAATACAATACTTCGATTCGATTACAACATTACTACTTATACCGAATGTTATCGTGATTAAGCCAGAAAACTGTTCAGAAGAGACTCATTTAGACTTATCCGGTAGTTATGCTCACCCAGTAAATAGTGCGCAAATCCGATATACTCCATCATATCAACATCCGTAAACGAATAGATTTCAGCATTTGCTTTTTGATATTTGCGAAACGCCTCCGTCATCCAGGCTAAAGCGTTCGTGAAGTCCCTCTCGTTGTAAAGCGCTTTACCCAGCTCAAAACATTCGTCGGTCGTCATCGGTGTACTGAAAACGTGAGATATTCATGAATGAACTGGCTTTTTACAGCGGCCGTGCCAATGAGGCAACGGGATAAAAAAAATGAGTTATTTTAGCCCAATATCGACACCTTCACCAACAATTAAACGTAACAGATATTTGTATTAGATATACATAAAATAATAAATTACTTTTGGACATTTTACACAGCGCCATCTAGCCCCAAACTATTGAAGTTATTATGTGTTTTTTCACTTCATCAATTTTCAAGAAACCATACAAATATGCCTATTGCCTACTACAACCAGCCGTTATTGGTCCACCACCTTGACTAATTACCACATACATCACAATTTGTCTAATAATTTTATTCACAAGTCCCAACACCTGTATTTGATATCGAAATAGTTACCAGAATATCATGTTTACTTACGAAGTGCTAAAAGGAAAAAAAATATTAGTAAGTATCAAAATTTTGGTCGTAAGTTATTTAAGTAACCTAAACGATTATAATAAGTACATTATATTCAGCTAATGTATGTTTATATATATGTCTTTTAGTAATATTTTACACTTTCATAAGATCATTATGCATTAAATTAAAAAAAAAATGTTTATTCTTTTACAAGTAGATATTTTATAAATAAGGTTTGGAGGCTCCTCTGGAAGATTGATAAACCTGTGTAAGAAGAGTCTTGTCTATGGTATATGTTAGTATATTCTATGACAGCTAAGAATAAATTATATGACACAATAAATAAGTAAGACTTATGCCTACTTGCACCAAACTGTCAAAGCTCCTAAGCAATTACTTTTTTTGCTTGCCAGTTCTTAACGGTCCAAATTCACACTGTTAAGAACTGTCGAGCGAGTTAAGTAATTGCTAAGGAACTTTGATAGTTTGGTGCAAGTCAGCATTATTGTTATTTATTTATACCTATTTAGGTAGGTATAATTTCGCCCTTTCTGCACACAAGGAAAGGAAATCTAGATAGGTACACACTAGAATATTTAGAGGTCGAGTATACAATTAGGTGCCTAGTTAGGTAATCACATTAGTGGAACATTTATTAAAAGCAAGGCATTGATTGTTGCCTGTGTACTTGTTTATTAACCTGTGCAATAAAGCATTTTCTATATAATCTATTTATTGGCCCATTTAGTTAAGTGTATAGATTTTTAATTCAACTTTAAACTCAGTTTAACAAACATACATAAAATGCATATTTCAATATTCTGAAATAAGTACTTATGTACTGTAATGTTTTTATAATAAGGACAAAACAGTATATGAAACCAGCTCGGAAGTATTCTTTTAAAACAAGAAAAAATATTGGTAATTTAGGCTCATAAAAAAACTTAAAGTCTTCTTGATTACTTTTAAAATACTTTTCTTTACACTTACGCGTCGTACGTCACGTAGTCACATGGCCTGTTAATCGAATTGGAATAATTTAATTGATATATATACATGAGCTTTATGAGTATTATCTCGAAACGAAGTACATAAACAGCAGGCTTAGTTGATGCTCAGTTAAACAAATTTTACTCTGATAAGGTAAAATTTTATTGTTATCAAATTGTTTATTTCTTTTAAAAAAATCGCCTTTTGTTAGTTTGATAGTTGTGTTGCCGATGCTCTTAGTAGGGTTTATGCTACGATACCCGCTGACCTGATAAAATATGATACAAAGATAATTAATATGTAATAGTAATTTCATGTTAGATAATAAATTACCTGTAAATTACTCCATTCAGTATTCCTTCAGATAGGTCGTGTACATTCAGTTTGTAAGTTTCCTGCAGTCGAGTGAGCGCCTGCGCAGCGCCCGCCAAATCCTCCAATGTCGGATACTTAACATCGTCGTGATTCATTGTTATGTTCTTTATGTAATCTGTAAATTGTCAGGATCACAGATTAACAGATTCGTAATTCATAATTCTTTATTGTAAATATTTAAAAGTTATACAAGGGTGAGCCTAACCCTAACAAGAGTTTTCTGCCAGCATACCTTTCAAGCTATAGGATAGAGGGTTTGCTTCATAGAAAACCGTGGGAACACGTGGTTGTGCACTGCATAGCTACAAAAGAAACCAGAATAAAGACTGGGCTGAGACAAATCCTGGATTTGGGTCCTGATGATCCTGCTCCGCTATTTTTGAGAGTTAGGTTAGATGGCTAACACCATTTGCAACCCCTTACCCAAATAAGAAGAATTAGATAGTATAGAGTGTAAGATAAATGTGGATGAATTTGGTATTTTAATAGATATCGAGATTTTTAACGCATATGCCGTTATGTACCACGGTTTCTTTCTCGAGCCGTTCCTTGAGTAACAACACAATGCATTGTTCAAAGCAACCGTTATATTGACAAAACCACAGAATAATAAAATAATACATTTAAGCGAGACTTGCGTTATTTATGTTATACCTACCTACCTACCCAATAAGTTTAGGCTACTAACCAGTCTTGAGATAGTCATCATAACAATATTTTTGCGGATTTGCAGTCTTTAAGGAAAACGAAATAACTTAATTTGGAATCCCAAAAAAAAAACATGCATTATTTACAATGACAAACTTAAACATCCCTCTGCACAGTGTGCAATATGACCATAGAATCGGACATTCTGAGTGAAGCTCAGCATTCGATGCGTCTTATTATTCTATAAGCTAGAGTAGAACTCCCAGAAGCCAATTCTGTATAGTTACTGAGAAATATTTTTTCAAAGTGTAGCTATTTTGGAGGTATAAAAAGTACAAAAACCTGATTTTCTCGAAAATTAAATATTTGACAGGGAATTTCAAAGCGTATTCAAACTATACATGTAAAATAGTATAAGTTAAGCTTTTCCGCATTTTTGAAACACATTTAGAACGTGAGTTATTTCAAAATATCATTCAAATGGTTTTGATTTTTTTCTCGATTCCTGTGCTTTTGTCGCAACAAGAACAATTTTTATTATCAAAACTATTATGTACTTTACCAACACAAAAAAAATCATCAATTTTCTCCGTTGTAATTTTGAGATATATATTTTTTTAATTAGAGTACAAGTGCCTATCTTTTTTTGCGGCAATAATCTTGGGACGTTAGCTTTCAACTTCAAGTTAGATTCATGGACAGTAGAAAAATAAGCAGTTATATTGTATAGGATACATATTCAGGCGATCGCTATAATTTACCCGACTGCAAAGAGAGATGATAATGTTTTTCAAGTGTTGTATGGCTCTTGGGGCGCCTTCAAATTCACCGCAACACTTTGCGTGGCTGATATGTAATGTGATACAAATAATATAATGCCTATTAAAACGAAAATGACAAAAAACAAAGGACAACATTATCATCTCTCTTCACAGTCGGGTAAATAATAGCGATATCACCTGAATATGTACCCTATACAATATAACTGCTTATTTTTCCACTGTCCATGAATCTTCCATCAAGTTGAAAGCTAACGTCCCGAGGTCATTGCCGCCAAAAAATGATAGGCAAATGTAGTCTAATTTAAAAAAAATATATCTTTAAATTACAACGGAGAAAATTGATGTTTTTTTTGTGTTGGTAAAGTATATAATAGTTTTAATAATAAAAATTGTTCTTGTTGCAACAAACGCACAGAAATCGAGAAAAAAAATCAAAACCATTTGAATGATATTTTGAAATTACTCACGTTCTAAATGTATTTCAGAAATGCGGAAAAGCTTAACTTATACTATTTTACATGTATATTTGGAATACGCTTTGAAATTCACAGTCAAATATTTAATTTTCGAGAAAATCAGGTTTTTGTACTTTTTATACCTCCAAAATAGCTACACTTTGAAAAATTATTTCTCAGTAACTATACAGAATTGGCTTCTGGGGGTTCTACTCTAGCTTATGGAATAATAAAACGCATCGAATGCTGAGCTTCACTCAGAATGTCCGATTCTATGGTCATATACATTGTGCTCTGGTATCAGAGATTTATTTAGTATTTACAGTGAAAATCTAAACATCCCGCCTGTATCAGATATTTATTTAGTGAATGTCACAACACCTTTCCGCCGTAAGACCTGGAGGTAAACAAGCATTAAAAAAAGCAAAAAAAAACATTTTACAAATTTCATCTAAGTTTATAACGAGTTTTTATTATATTATTCGGATTAATAAAGTATTTAAAATGGACATAGTATATTCGTAAGATTTTTGTATTTTTTAACCGTTTCAACATTCCATACAAGCAGAAAAAATAAATTAAATTATACAACCCCATTATAAGTAGAAATAAATTATTGACTGTTAGACTTGGTAGGGATTTTTGTAGAGTTTTATGTGATACTTAGTCATCTATTGATGATAAATACCTGTTCCTTTTTTGATGCTCTCCTCAATCAAATCTAAGTCGGTGGTCAGTCTTTTGATGAGTGTGAATGCGTTGATTGGATTTCCCAAATAGTTAGGTATATCTTCCATGGCCTTCTCATGTTCTTTTCTGTATTGATCCAGGTGCCTGTAATCATTTCTTTTTTAAGTCTAAAACCTCGATATTGCATCGATTTTCTATACACTGTAATTTTTTAATCACTAGAAAAAAATATACACATAATCAGTTACCGCTGTCGTTTTCCTCTAGATTTGCGTCAGGCGGTACCTATGATTGATAATAATGTAAGTTTTATTCATTGTTTGGCAAACCCGGCAGCAAGCTCGAGCCAGCTCGCAAAAGCTCGGCTAGGCCGCACTCGCGCCGCTGTCACTCTGTAGAAATCCAAAATCCTGACTGTACAGATACAACGTAGTACCCTGTCTGCATTGCCTATTTTTTTTTGGTAATAAAAAATTGGTGGTGTATAACATCTGAAGCAGTAGAGTGCTGTCGTGTAGCACAAATATTTAACAAGCCTTTAACCATAAAGGTTTAGTATCCGTATATAGGTTCAGTTTAATTTTAAGAAAACAATAAGTTTGCATGGGAAACTCCATAACTGAATAGTCATTGCAGAGTCTGCTTCTATCTGATGTTTATGAAGGTCTTGCATTCTGAAACTTTGAAATAATTCTATGTATCAGATCTTACTTTTTCAAAATCTTTAATCTCGACTCTTCTTTCTGTATGTAAAAATCTAGATCGTCTATGATCCTCTTGTGTGTTTCTAGCAAGGGCTCTACTTCTGATATCGCAGTGAAGAGTTCGGCGGAGGCCCGATGGCACAAGTTCAATAACACTGCGACGCATAATACACTCAGTGCACTGGATTTAGGAACCATATTTGGTGGCATTATACTCTGGAACAAAAATTAACGAGAAATAAATATAAATTGAATGCTTTAATGTAGCTAGATTGATAGGGAGAGAAGTGTTATAATATTTAGTCCAACTGTAACTTATTTATCCATTTTATGTTAACTATTCAAATATCCCCTTTGCTGTAGTATGTTTCAGTGTTTATTGTCAAGCCATTATATTTTTTTCCGGAAATTATTGATAGTGAGGTCTTCTTCTTCTTATCGTGTCATTAGTTATTTTGAACCAGTGTGGCGAAAGGATTTCAAGTGCGCCTCAAAGAGGTCCCTATCGTGCACTTGACACATGTTTGTCTAACTTAGTTAGGTAGTTAGGTAAACTCTCATTTTATAAAACAAATATGTATGTTTCTTGTTACTACGATTTTAATACAGTAAAATTATGACATTATATTGTACAAAGTGCAATTCAATAGTTTAATTATTATTTTTTGTAAACACATAAATCACATTGAAAAATGACTGTAGGTTTTCTAATCTAAATAACATCGACGCAATGCGACGATTCGGTCTGGTCATCGGGCAATGACTCCTCTACAAATATAAGGTACATTATCCACCAAAGCGAAGAGCAAAAGAGATGAGTATTATCAATCAATAGTAATGGTTTATATGACATCACGCCCCGACGTTTATTAATATGTTTACTAGGTATGTGTCTTTATCTTGTTTCGGTGGAAATCGGCCCTAACGTTGCCATGTCGTTGTGCTAATAAATAGGAAGCGTAGATTTTAAATGGTTTAAATTATAATGATTATACCTACAGAACATTCTTGTAAGATCACTTTCGCAAACGAAATATGAATTTATTATCCAAAGTTCAAGTAGAAGTAGTAGAAGAATAGTATTAACAAGGAAGAAATGTGTTACATTTCCCTAATATTCCCTTTAGTTAAAATTTTGATACTAATAGTTGTGTTTATCTTAGAACTCTTTGCTAATAGCTACCTACACGTATTTTGTAAAAAGTTAGTTCCATACTTAGAAATATGAACTTTCAGATACTGCAATACTTCTAAACAATCCAAACGCAAAAAAAAAATAATACCTAATGTATCTTATCTATTACCTATACCTGAATGTATATTTCATCACGTTAGTTGTCTTTCAAAATAACACAAATTCAGACGTTACAATTACGATTTTTTTATACTAATTTAATACAATTGAGTATAAAACAATATATATTTGTGGACTCATATAACAGTATAAGAGTATAAGGAAGATATATTAAGAAACTTTATAATAAAATAAATAATGAATGAATATTTCATAGTCGGCGCTAATAAGCACCAAACACAAAATAGTAGACCATAGTAGAGCCATTTACCTTACCTTATCCGTGACAGAGCTTGTATTATGGAAACCAAACTGATAAAACACATACGTTAATAAATTTACATTAATGTAAATACATAAAAAAAAAGAAAATCTACCTCTAAGCTGTTGAATTTTTTTATGATATAGGTTCATAATGAAGAATTTCGATCACTTCGAAGTATAGAATGAATGACGCTGCCCTGCCATTTTAACTGGGCCGTATGGGAGAGACGAGCATTTTCTAGAATCATAAACTCTGGTGGCCCACGTGACGTGATAGAGCGTTCGAGCTTCGGCCGCATTATCAATAATTACGATAAACAAATAGGATACGCGCCGAATGTTCTACTCTTTCTAATCATTTGATTGAACTCTACATAGTACATAGCCCTCTCGGGTTTTGAGTAACACTCAAAATTGATTTAAGCATAGGTACGAACAACTCTTTCTGTAAACCCCAAATAATTTAAATTTCCAAAATCCCAATATGTGTATATGCCCAGGTATTTATCGACAAAAATATAGAATTCTAGCTGGTGCCCACGACTTCCACCGCATGGTTTCTAAATAAAATTAGCATAGGTCCTATTCCAGCTCCTAGATATACCCCGCCCCAACGGTTTTCAGTCAAATCGCATTTGCAAATTCTCACAAATTTTCGCATTTGCAAAATTTGTGAGATCAGAATAGAACTTTTTAAAACCCGTCTATTTGCGAGCAAATCCTTTTAATAGGTATCCCTCTTCTATCCATATGCTAATGAGAAAGACAGGTTCACATTACGTCATGATTAATGGGTCCATGTCTAAGAACCGTATTAATTTTCTTAGCAACCTACTTATGGATATGCGAATACTCTACTACTCTTGGAAATCTACGGAATCGTGTATTGTATTTGAGTAGATTAAAATGTAGTTTCTTATTTATTTATTTACCTATATCAGCATTGTATATCTTTATAATGTACCAAATCAAAACGTATGCAAGACTTGGTTTTGAGAAAGCTTCGTAAACTGCACGCTATAATGAACAGAATAATATTTTAACAGAAAGTCCTAACATTTATCCAGAATCCATTATAAATTGTGACCATGGATAATATTATAATAGGTAGGTACCTCAAATAGTCGTTATTCACGTTTACCTACACAAAGAGATATTATACCAAGCTTGTTAATCAATATCATAGACCAGTAGGTAATTTTTTCATCACCTAAACAAATTAATGACCATATTTTAATATCGAATAGAATAGTTGTTTATACCTACCTAATCAAAACTCTAACTCTTATAATTTGAAATACTCAAAGTACATAATTGGTTTCGCTAAAAATATTAGATTAAAAACTTACAGCCACGATAATTTCTTACAGGATTTTCAGCCTATGGTCAGATTCAGCTTTCACACTCACAATTCGAATGGCGGTTTAGTGTTCACTACTGTTTGCTTAGTACCGTATGATCTAAACGGGATAAATTTAGGTTTAGCGAATTTCGTAAGCAGCGTCAACCAATGCAGGCGTCCGCGGGTCAACGAACAAAGTTACTGCCGCCACCGCACATCAGAGCCACGGTACAGCCAAGCTAGCTAGCTAGAGTGTAGCGAGTGGCGACAAACTGAGGACTGCGTAACAGTGTAACTGACCTAACGCTCTATTCACAATGGTGATTTTACCAGACTGCCCAACTCTGGGTTATTCCCATTTGCATCCGAGGCTAGAGTATACAATTAGTGTACGTCATATGTATGTATGTATATATCTCCGTTATGTCTGTTGATGTCGGGTTTATAAAATTTTGTAGTAGAGTAGTAAGTAGTAAAGGTAACTTGGGTGCAGGGGCGTCGCTACCGCCGCGCCGTATCAGCCGTATCAATTATACGGGGCCCCCGGGCTACGGGGGTAAGCTAAAATTAATAAAAGCTACTCAATTTTTTTTTATTTCAGAAATGACAAAAGTAAAAAAAAATACGAAGACAAAAGGAAAATTCGCGGGTTGCGAACAAAAAAAAATATTATTAAATTTTTTGGAAACTGTGATGTATGGTGAATAAATAGTAATTTAAATTTTATGCGATTTTTTTATTTTTTTTTGTGAGAAATATTTACCCTTCATGAGGCCCTCAAAGAAATTTTTATACGGGGCCCCGCCAAGGCACGCTACGCCACTGCTTGGGTGTAGCTTACCTACACTACCCAGAGCATTGAGTAAAAGTGATATGGTTTAATTAGGTTTTAATAGAGCTTGCAGCCATAGTTAAATGATTTTTATAGGTTTTTTTTTAGCTAATTTCAGGCTGGCGTCCTTTATTTATACACACATAGCCGTAAAAATCCAAACTTTTTTGAAAAGGATAGTGTAAATTTTGGAGTTCGTTGTAAATGACGAGTCTCGTTATATGCGTTCATTCCCACTAGTTTTGTGCAAAGAACAAGTAAGACTTTTTGTCTCATTTGGGTCCAGAATCTACTCACCTACTAAATTCCTTCCAATCACAGATGTGAGGCATTTTATGAGTTAACATAATGATAAGTATTTATTTATGTTGAATAACTCTCAGTCCCAGGATGGACGAGGCTTTACTTTACCCGCGGAGATGACGTGCCCCTATCAGTATTGTTATTACTAGATATAGATAGTTATATGAATGGCGGCTGGCCGGCATCTTATCGGCGGGCGGTAGCGTGGCAACGGGCGGCAGACGGTAGCTTGGAACCGGCGGCGCGGCGGACGGTAGCTTGGAACCGGCGCGGCGGACGGTAGCTTGGGACCGGCGCGGCTCGGAGAACGGAAGCTCAACAAATACCTACTAGCTAGGTAATAAGTACCTACATGGTTTTTCACATAACCATTACCTACTCGTGACTTGCATGATCGCACCAGTTCATCAGCCAGCAGAGGAAAGTAACGAGATAACATGAGGCGAATCACTGCCAATTTTTCTAGTTAAGTTAATTAAGTCAACAAAGCTTATCTTAGTATTAACTCTATAATAAGATTTATTTATTCACTCAATTCAATTAGATAAATAAATTTAAATGAATAAAAGATATACCAGCCTTGATGACACCAGCCTAGTTTACAAGCCAGCGAGTTTGCTCGTAGCTTGTAAACTGGTCCCATGTCATCGGTGTTTTTACGCTCACTCGCTAGCTTTTAAACTCGCTGACTAGCAGCTCGTAAACTAGCCCTGTGACATCGCCACATTAAACTGCCCATGTTTATAATATCAGTTACCTATTATATTAAGTAAGCTTATTTATCTGGGAAAACACATATTAAGGCCTGATGAATTAGTTGAGCTTTTTCACAAAAAACTCCTGCAGTTCATCATAGCAGCAGGGTTTAGTGAGGAACTCTAACCGCATAGGTCCAAGTGGCGAGCACAATAGACCGACAATGGTCGCAGTGTCACTAGAGCCGCAAATCAATAATAAAAAAAAATAGCCCAGATAGTATGATTGGATGTGGACCAAGGCATTGATAGAGTGCATCAGGAGGCCAGAGGGTCAAGCTGGGTCAAGACTGAAGTAGCACACTCAAGAGGAGGCTTTATTAACACTGGGTGAGGGAGGCTGTTTACATAGCTTGGTACAAGTAGGTAATAAATCGAATAAAAGGAACACTTACCATTCCCGTGGGCGACTCTTTCTGTAGACCTTTAACACAGATTTATTAGAGGGAATTTTATCTTGTTTGTTCAAAGAATATAGCGTACCTTTTGATTTATAGTATACAATCAAAGAGCGTACCTACCTACCAAATGCTAAACTAACATTTTAAATAGGTAACCAGCGCATGATGTTTTTATATCAAGTAGTGTCTATAAACTCTTGATTTGATAAATATTAGATTTATAAGTCACACAGCAGAGTATTATTTTATATAGGTTTATTTATTTCAAATTTATTTTGGTTTTTTGTATTGTATGCACAGATTAGTCAGAGTACTAATTTTTTTTTTTTTTCTTTCGAAGAACCTAAGTTCTTCAGTTTGGCTTGACATCAAAGGTATATAGCCAGTGTCAAGTAATTGGAGAGATTATTTTGTCTTAAGGTCAGAGTCGATAAGTCAAGTCATGCCCTTGTAAAGTAGTGGTGGTTGCGACTTTACTAGAGGCTTCTATGGAGTTTTGGAGGCAACACGAAAAGTCACGTTTTACAGCATTACACTATTCACAAACACTCATACACGTTCACGAGCACTTAATGGATAAAAAACCACCGTTTTTAAAAGTCACTTAAACACTCAAAGTTATACAAGTTTTGTCGATTAATTTAAAGCCGCCAATGCGCCATTTTTCATGTTCCCGCCAAAAAAACAGAGTACTAATTGTATGTAAAAGCTGCATGAAGACTGTGACATCTGAAAAACGAAACAGCCAAGTATGTGTTAGACCATGCAGTGTGGTAGGGTTCTCATTTTCGTTTTCGTATTCGTAAAGACCACAGATCTCGGATACTTTCGGCTGTCGCCCCCAAAAGATCGGTTAATGAAAGAGATGCAAGTATAGCTTTTTATGATTAAGAGCAGTATAGAACTAAGTCACGTCACTCAAAACATTTTGAAGCACCTGAGACCCCGTCAGTTATTGTTTGTAAATTATTTTATCTTTTTACAATAATCTACAAAATGAAACCATTTTATTAATTTTAAAGAGCATGGTTACTTGCGCAATCAACACGTGTGGCACAACGCATAGAAATAACCCAGATAATTATTCATTTCACAGGTGAGTAAAGAAAATATTTGGTTTATTTTCGTAGAAAAATTTATGGACAATTTTCTTCTACAATTAGTTATAAAATCGTTGTGCCTTGTGGAGTTTTGATTGCTCTTGCCGTGTGTACAAATAGTTCTTACATATATGGAGAAATAACAGATTTTTAACGTAAAAACAAATATTGCTTCGTTACGCTAGGGCTTGATAAAATGATGACGTCATGAAATATCGATAGTACCTAATGAGTAGGTAGTTATGCAAAGTGGTACAAAACTCTTTTCTTTTCTATCGTTAGGGTATTTTTACCTAGTTAAAATAAATTTACCACTTGTGTCATTTTTATTTTGTTTCTTAAAATACGAGTATTATTATAACTAATCGTTTTTACTTATTTAATTTCAGCTTACCAAAGGATCCGCAAAACAGAAAAAAATGGTTACAAATTCTTCAGAAACAGAGCGATCATTCAAACAATATAAAAGTTTGCAGCAATCATTTTAAAAACGATTGTTTTTTATTCAGAATACAAAAACGTATTTTGAAGAAAGGTTCGCTGCCTACGTTACATGTTCCAGTAAGTACCATGTTGAACAATGTTTCAATTCAGACGTAAAAAATGTATTTTGTGACCTTATGCCGACTTGTACAAAGTTGTCAAAGCTCTGAAGCAATCTCGCTTGGCAGTTTTTAACGGTTCAGATTCAGACCGATCAAGATCTGTCAAGCGAGTGAAGTAATTGAGTAGAACTTTGGAAGTTTGGTGCAAGTAGGCATTAGTTAAGTAATTATTAGATAGGTACTTAAATCATAAATCAACCTCTTTTACAGATTCAACTCAAGAAAAAGCGAGATCCAACTTCATATGTCTACAGAGATTTAAAAACCCCGCCTCCTGCCTTTTCCAATGAAAATGCTCTAAAAACTAAAAATATAACATTGACAGACAAATGTGCAAAATTGAAAAAAAAATTCAAGAAAAAAACAGAATAATTAGAAACTTAAGGTTAAAAACTAAAAGACAAACCAGACGATATGTAAATTTGAAAGAAGTAGTTAAAAATGTAAATAACAGACCTGGACTACAAGACCACCAAAATGAGGTTCAAATGGCTTGTGGTAACAATTTATTACAAAATTTAGTCGAAAGAGTGAATGGGAAAGTAAGTGGAAGAATAAATCAAACTACTCAGTATCATGAGGAATTGAAAAAAATTGCATTGACGGTACATTTTTACAGCCCTAGAAGTAGGGTTTACAATATTCGTTAAATTTTACTATTCGAATAAAATGAATAATTGTGGAGCAAAATATTCGAATATCCGGATATTCGAATATTTTTTAACATTTATTGAAAATAACACAATATCAATTAAAAACGCACAAGAGCAGTTAGACTGGGATTTGGTTTGATTTCAGGGTTACACTATTCGAATAAAATCAAATATTTTAATTATTACCGACACCGACTTAGATTTTTTACAAATGTTAGCCAAACCTCAGCTGGTTTGGCTAACATTTGTAAAAAATCTAAGTCGGTGTCGGTAATAATCTTCCTTCTCAAAATTCTACCTATCTGCATAACCTGCCTTAGGCACCTAGGGCAGATTTACAAATTATTTCGGAGCAAACGTTCGTGTACTCTGAAATTTCAAGAAGGTGGCCATTAATTGAGTGACTGACGGGGCTCGGATCAACGTGGTCATTGATTGAATGAAATGAATTTGGTTCTATCATAATTCATGCTGAGACCGATCCGTCGCGAGGCTGGTGCTAGGCCGTCCAGCATTCGTTGCAGCTCCTCCAGCGACTCTGCCATCAAGACTACGTCATCTCGCTGTTTATATCAATGCCCTTACCTTTCCAGTCCATCGTCTTGAACACATCCTCCACATGCGCTTGTGAACTGTTTTAGGGATGTGACATCCCCCCCCCTCACCTCTGCGCAGTTGGATGGACTGAGACAGCTTCGTAAACGCAGCTTCATAAACGCATCTCAGCACTTCGATGTAAGGAAAGTCTACTTGGCATCGCTTCAAGGATTCTAGAACAGCCCAGGTTTGAACAAAGGCAAGCCTTCTCATAGTTCACAAGAGCTAGACACAGGGGCCGACAGATTATACTCTTCGAACTTTTGTATATTATAGTCTGCCTTATTGTGTGGATGTGGTCTATGGTACTTAATCCTCTCCAAAATCCGGCCTGTTCAGGTGGCTGGAATTCTTTAAATCTTTTGACGAGAGGATTCGTTATGTATGACTCTCTAGAACAGCTTATAGACGTAGTTGGGCCTGTTGTTTAAGTAGAGTCTGGTCTCTCTTTTAAAAAAAGAGAACTATGCCTTTCAAGTTCTCCCACGTTTAAGTTAAAGAGACTTTGTAGCTCTTGTACAACAGGAGTTCTTCCTGCCTTCACTCTGTCTGATCTGTCTGTGAGGTCTGATGTAACGCCGTCTTCGCCGGGGGCCTTTAAATTTTTAGCTATCTCAGAGCCAACACGATCTAGTCAAGGCTGATGTCAGGTAGATGGATCTAAAATCGTAGTCGTTACGTTCGGGACGAGTAGAATCGGCGTACTCAAAAATCTCTGACTTTGACATGGCCCTGCCATTATCAGTTGTCATCTTTGTTAGGTGGCTTCTTCGATTTAGCGAGTATTGAAGCTCCAAAGGTCGCGCCGTATCATCTTCGTTTGTGTGTGATCTCTCATTCTTGTTTAGGTGTGATCTCTCTAACGAGGTGGCCTGGGTGGTTTCCCGCCTTTTAGTCATCAGCCGAAGAGTTTCATCCGAGAGTTTTGACTTCCTGCCTGTACGCTGCATTTGGCAGAATGTGATGCCTAAGACTTTCAACCACGTTGTTTAGTGCCCCATCTACATCTTCAGTCGGTTCCAATGCAACGAATCTTTCCCCGAAAAGCTTCTGGAACTTGTCGGAGCCCGCCATGATTTGGAGGGGATTTGGTCGGTGCGTGGGCCGTGAAATTCATCAGACGGACTTTCATGCTTGATAATCTATATTCGAACTTAGAGACTCATACATACATACATTAACATTACAAAATAATCAACTGTCTATTTTTAACTTTGATAGTATGAACGTTCGTTTGATAGTATCTTTGTTCTTAGAGACCACTAGCTAACACTAGCATTTTTCGAGCGTCATCGTCATGCCAGCGTCCGCACAGCGTCGACGCGACGTCGAAGCCGAAGCGACGTGATGCCAGCGCTGACCGCCTGCCGAACGCCCCGGGCTTACGCGGCGCCAGCGAAACGTTTTTGTGTACAAGTACAAGTGCAAGTCGACGCCCGTGGTAACGCGACGCCAGCAAAGCATTCAGTAGCCGGCCAGCGCTGGCGTCACGTCGCCGCGGTATCGACGTCGCGTCGACGCTGTGCGGACGCTGGCACGACGACGACGCTCAAAAAACGCTAATCTGGGGGGTCTCTAAGCGTCGACACAAGTAACTCTTCGAATAAAAACACCCTCTTCGACACTGGAAGGTGGGATAAAGAGCAGTTAATTATATGCTCGGGTCAAATGTGTACCACGTTGTCCATCGCAGTCAAAGAGAATAATCTCAACTATGATTTTAGTGCCAAGTTAAGTACCTATATTAATTTATTAACTATTCGAATATTCGGATAATTTATGTCAATTATTCGAATTTGAAAATGGAGCGGATATTCGAATAAAATGAATATTCGAATATCCGAATTGCAAACCCTACCTAGAAGCTATTTGTACATAAGAGACAAATTTGATTTATGTCTGCCCCATACAAGCACATTAAGAAAATGGTATTCGCGGCTCGATTGTGAACCTGGGTTCACCAAAGAGTCTCTGAATACCATTGCAGCAATTGCCAATGCTGGACCTTTGTATGTGAACTTAACCTTTGACGAAATTAAAATCAGAGAAGAACCGGAAGTTGTCGGAAAGAAACACTATGGGTATGTCAACGTCGGTAATGACTTGCACGGTGACGAAATCGCAATTGCCAAAGAAATACTTGTGTTCATGGTAGTAGCCATCAATGGGTATTGGAAGTTACCTGTTGGCTTTTTCCCCGCAAAAAGTTTTACTGCATGCGAGAAATCTCGTTTACTGAAGATCTGTTTAGACCTATTAAACGACACCAAGTGTGTAGTTGTATCCATAACGTTTGATGGAATATCATCTAACCTTAATATGGCAAAAACCCTTGGGGTTTCATTAACAATGCCGCCTTATAGGCCCTATTTTGTTTATAATAACAGGAAGTATAATGTTGTGCTAGATGCATGCCATCTGGTGAAATTAATAAGAAATTATTTTTCAGATTTTCGAATCATTTATGACGGTCAAGGACGTAAAATAGATTATAAATATTTAGAACAACTAGTAGAACTGCAAAAACGTGAAGGCCTTCATCTAGCCAACAAATTGACAACCCGTCACATTGACTTTCAAACACAAAAAATGAAAGTGAGACTGGCTGCTCAACTATTGAGCAGGTCCGTGAGTATAGCAATCAGTGTCTGTAAAGACCTTCACATATCAGAATTCAGGGATTCGGAAGGAACCATTGAGTTCCTTCAGAATGTCAATGATATATTTGATATTTTTAATACCAGAAATTTAAACAATTTTAGTTTAAAAAAGCCTCTTTGTCCTAGCAATAAAGTAAATATTTTCGATAAAATTGACGAAGTTTCCGAGTATTTCCAATCACTCCGGTCTGAAGACGGAAGGCTTATTATAAATACAACAAGACGTCTAGGATTTTCGGGATTTATTACGAACAGTCTATCATTAAAATGGGTTTATGTAAATTATATCGAACAAAAACACTTGAATTTCCTGCCTACCTACAAACTTTCCCAAGATCACCTGGAGACCTTTTTTGGCGCGATTAGGTCAAAAGGTGGCTTTAATAACAACCCGACTGTCAAAAATTTTATTTCGGCATATAAAAGACTATTGTGTCACTCAGAAATTAAAATAAGTGAAAATGGGAATTGTTTAGAATTAGAAAAAATTGCAGTGTTGTCATGCGGTGCCAAGTCCACAATTGAAAAAGTAAACGCATCATCAAATTGTGAAATATTCTTACGGGATTTAGAAATGGACAGCAGGGACATTCAAGCCCAAGCTCAAGACGATGTTGACTTTGAAGAGGAAGTTGTAGTTATTGATCCTACAGCTTCCTTGTCTCAAATTTCAATGATGATTGTCACTTATATAGCAGGCTATGTAGTTAAAAAAATAAGTAAATCAATCAAATGCGAATTCTGTGTCCAAAACTTAACAGCGAATTCATCGCAAGTAACGTTCAATGCCCTTATTACTAAAAGGGACTATTCGGAAACTGATTGTGGATATCTGGTTTACCCATCCGATGATGTGATTACCTTATGTTTTGATGCCGAAACATATTTCCGGGAAAATATGAAAAAAAAAATTATGACCGTTCTTATTTTTGCAAAAAATGTATTGCAAGTTGTACAAAACAATCAGCCTCTCTTTGATTGCTTAAAACACAATATCTTACAACAAGATCCACTTGATCTCATTTGAACAAAACAGTTATATTTAGAGGGCAATAAATAGGTACTAAATGTTTTTTGTCTTAGCGCGCTTCCTCAATATCATTTTTAATATTTTTTGCCATCAAAAAATAAGGTAATCACATTAACAGATGGATAAACCCGATCCACAATCAGTCTCTTAATAGGCCCTTTAAGTTATGAGGACATTGAACGTAATTTGCGATGAATTCACAAATATTATTTCTTTAATTATGTAACATGTCACCGTTATTTTGTAAAAACCGAAAGTTTACAATTTCATAACTTAACTTTTTTTTTGCTTTAGCGCGCTTCTTATTGAAGATGCGCACTGAGGCAAAAAATAAGTTGAAGCTAACCTACCAATCAGGTAATTAATCTGTTGATCATAGAACTGAATTCACAATTTTTCGACCTCCAAACCTCCATCCAATGATGATCGTATAATAAAAAAAACATATTGTCAATTGTGCCGTCAAACGTCGTTGTCAAACGTTAATGAAGAAGAATGTTATTTTATAATGTGTGCTTTTTTTTTTGGGTGAAGGGAATATCCCATTTTTGTTTTAGTACTGTAATGTTTAATTTAATTATATACTTAAGGAAATAGTATCAAAGTTGCAGTTTCATTTGTAGAAGCAATTGGATCCCTATTTTATAGTACCTACCTTACCTACCTGAAACTAATAGGCTACATATATTATGACAGACAGATATACCTACATATCGTGCCTACATATAATGACAAAACTCAGAATTAATATTCTTAAATAAAGTATTTTATTTTTCAGTCATTGAATAAAACATTTGCATGGGCTTCATTATTGTTTATTATAATCAACCAACTTTAAAAAAAGAACAGATATATATATTATACACAATCGACTTTCTAGCTATTACAATCTTATTTCGAAGACTACCGCCTATTTGGATTGGTGAGTAAGTTGTAGGTAAATATTGTTAAGTCCTGCTACTATGTATTATGAATGTAAGTTTGTGAGGATGGATAAGTTTTAGTTCCTGAATAACGCCAAAACTTGGCTATTTAGTCTTTAGTATCTAATAAATAATAACCAAACCCATCTCATTCTTTTGGTCAAATCTTCATAAGGTGGTGACGTAATCAGTGAATAATCTTTCAGCTGCGGGTGGGGGACTTCAGGACTAATCAGAAAATGAAAATATGTACTCAGTAAAAATTCTAAATCCGTGGGATTTCTGCTGGGAACATATTTTCATTTTCTGATGACCCCCACACGCAGCTGAAGGATTATCCACTCATTAACCCTGTATATAACTACCAACAACATGATTGTGTAGTATTGTGTAGTCATAGTGTGTCTCTATTAAGACTTGTGACGCAAAATGGGTAGGTACCACAGTTATCGATGTCGATAGAACATCTTATTGAATGTCCATCACTATTTTTGAGCAACACATAGACAATCACTCGCACATGCTTATCATCATTTCTTGTATCGCATTTGAAATGTCATTACCCCTCTTTACATTCTAACTTTATGGTAAAGACCCGTTTATGGACGGAGATGGACGGACGGACGACCGACCGGTTAGTCATCATCGGATGCCATTTACGATTTTTTTTTAACCGTATATTTGTCCTTTGATTTGTTTCAAATCAGACTTTCGTAGTGTTCACAACTTTCTTGATTTTGTAATTTAACGTGTTTGAAAACCGTTAGACTGTAATGTAAACTTACGGTTTTCACAGCTTTACGGTGGTCGGTGACAGATACAAACTCATTGAGATGGAAAGATGGACGGACGTTAGACATTGCGAATTGCGAAACCCATAAAGGGTTCCTTGTCAAACTAGCAACCCTAAAAAGGGAGACGGGCGGGAGACAGTAATTTACTGGTGAAGAGGGGTCCTCTTCGAAATAGCGTACTCTGACAAATCTGTGAAATAGCAGCAACCAACAACAACAGCGAGTTTTGGCGGGAACGTGAAAAATGGCGTATTGTCGGCATTAAATTAATTGACAAAACTTGTATAACTTTGAGTGTTTAAGTGTAAAAACGGTGGTTTTTTATCCATTAAGTGCTCGTGAACATGTATGAGTGTTGGTGAATAGTGTAATGCTGTAAAACGTGACTTTTCGTGTTGCCTCCAAAACTCCATAGAAGCCTCTAGTAAAGTCGCAACCACCACTGCTTTACAGGGGCATGACTTGACTTATGACAAAATAATCTCTCCAATTACTTGACACTGGCTATACCTTTGATGTGAAGCCAAAACCGAAGAACTTAGGTTCTTCGAAAGGAAAAAAAAAAAAAAAAACAACAACAGCAAACTTTGAGGTTATGTTTATTATTTTATCATGTGGGTAAAATGTGTATCGAAGTTTTTATTTTGAAGTAAATTTTATGGTAAAAACATGTCTGGTGTAAAAATAAAAGTGATAAGCCGTAACCCCGACGATTATCTACGTGCAACTAAGAGGGATATCCACAAGTGTGAGTGCTTCGCTCAAGTTAAACGGAAAACTAAATACTCCGAATGAAGAAAGTAGGTAAAAAAATAACTTGTTTGTATATTCCAGTACCCAGAAACTATGATCCCAGCCTGCACCCTTTAGAAGCACCGCGTGAGTATGTACGAGCAGTGAACGCCGTGAAGCTAGAAAGGGTATTCGCTAAACCCTTTATCGGTAACCTAGACGGTCATCGCGATGGCGTATCCAGTTTGGCTAAGCATCCAAGCAGACTCGCTGTCCTAGCAAGCGGTGCGTTTGATGGTGAAATCCGAGTTTGGGATTTAGCTGTAAGGAAGTGTACCAGAAGCTTCGTGGCTCATGAAGGATGGGTTCGCGCGCTTTGTTATACTCCAAATGGCAAAACCTTCACCAGTGTAGGTGATGACAAAACAATTAAAACATGGAAGGCTGAAGTGCTCTCAGAGGAAGATGAAGAACCTCTCAACACCTTGCTCAGTATGTCAGTTGTATCTGGCATAACACACCATAGAAATAAACCAATATTTGCTACTTGTGGGGAACAATGTCAGCTATGGGAAAACACTAGAAATGAACCTATCAAAATATTCAAATGGGGAGTGGACAGTCTTCATCACGTGGCATTTAACCAGGTGAGTTCTGACTCTGGCCTTCTGGTGTGCATGAACTGTACACTGCCATTCAAGTCCTAAATTTGAATTATTTTTTGCTATACTTCAATAATAATTAGAACCAAGGTAGTACTTAACTAAACATATTAAATTTAATGTTTCCAGGTGGAAAACAATCTGCTTGCTTCGTGTGCCAGTGACAGAAGTATAATTCTGTATGATTGCCGAGAGTCAGGACCCCTTCGGAAAGTAGTTATGGAACTGAGATCCAATGCTCTATCATGGAATCCTATGGAAGCTTTCATCTTCACTGTGGCAAATGAAGATTATAAGTAAGTTTATTTGCCTAATACCTAATTAGTCTTACTTTCTCTCAAGTTATGACAAATCCTTATTCCAACCTTCAAATGTACTCCAGTGTCTCGCTTTGAGCATGGGGCATTGGCTCCTATTGTCATTACTATAGAAGTGTTGTTGTTATAAAAGTTAAAATTTAAAATAATTTCCAGTTTGTACACATTTGATGTCAGAAAATTGAAGCAACCTATCAACATTCACATGGGCCACACATCTGCTGTAATAGATGTTGATTATGCACCAACTGGACGAGAGTTTGTGTCAGGAAGCTATGACAAGAGTATGAGGATTTTCGAAAGTCTCAAAGGCAACTCTCGGGATGTTTACCACACAAAGAGAATGCAAAGGTTGACCTGTGTGAAATGGACCCTGGATAATAAATATGTTTTGAGCGGATCTGATGAAATGAATATAAGGATGTGGAAGGCTAGAGCTTCTGAGAAACTGGGTGTTGTAAGTATTCAGTTTGCTACAATTATGCTTAAAAGTTCACTCAATCACACCACTATAAGATCAATTAGCTAGAAATGTGCATGGATATCATTCTGGAAAATGAGGCTACTACTCTTTATCCGGAAATCAAGTTGGCAAAGCTGCAGGTAGCAGCAATTTATAGATAATGTGAAGTTTTCAGTTTTCAATAAGTAATAAGATAATAATAAAAACAAATAAATGGTTTGCTAGGTTTAAAATAATTTTTATGAAATATTTACTCAGGTTATTATTTCAGTTAAAACCAAGAGAAAGAACAGCCCTGAACTACACTGAAGCCTTGAAAGAGAAATTCGCAAGCCACCCTCAAGTGAAGCGCATTGCAAGACACCGACATGTGCCTAAACATATCCACAATGCATCCAAAGAACTCAGGACCATTCGAGAGAAGAATAAGAGAAAAGAAGCCAATAGGAGGAAACACAGCAAACCCGGTGACGTTCCTCATGTGCCTGAGAGGCAAAAACATATTGTCAAGGAAGATGAATGAATACACATTTTGTGGTTTAATTGTTCATTATATTTTTACAAACAATCCACACCTTCACAAGTTGTTATCATGACAACGATTATAATACCTTTTAAAATAAAGGATTATGATATACACATACAACTAACACATACAAGTAAGTATGATGCAAAGCATCACAGAAGAGTAAATTATCTTTCATGCTTATTATAATTATATTAAGTTTGCCTAGTTTCTATTAAGTAAATAGCTTCAATTCTGCAGACTAGCTTATGATATATTTAATTGCTAAAGAGAGTCCTAAAATAAAATAATATTTTTCTACAACATACAACACAATGGCAATATGGTTTGCCAAAAAAATATATTTATCCAAACTGGGTAGTTATCCTGCTTATACGGTTGGGCACAGTCATTGCTTGGATATCCATTCTGAAAAAAAAAAAACACTAATAGGTATATCTTTATGCCCAATGGTAGTAGTATCTGAAAAACAAAAAATGATCTATAGACCTGAAGGACATAAATGAAGATTACATGAGAAGCAACCCATATTATGGTTTCTATGAAGCACTATGAATGTGTTTGAATGATTGCTATTTTAATGACCATAATTTTATTCATTACATTATAAGATATTACCCAAAAGTGAGACTAAAAAAGAGAATAGGTTAAAAAAGGAGTCTTCCCTAGATTAGTTCAGTCATATAGAATACTTACACAATGTCCCATGGTAGCTGTCTCTGGTCAAGCTTATATTTGAGAACAGCTAGTATAGCCAAGGTCTTCAGACTTGGAGAGTAATCAAGCACATGTAGATCACTGTTGTCTATCAATGTATCTGGTCTGTTTTCTGCATCCTCATTTCCATTCGTCTCAGAGGGGTTTGCTAGGCAGAAATGGGCATGGGTACAGGGGCTGAAAAAAAAGTATACAGTACTTCATATTAATGCATACTACAGAGTACTGTGACATACACAATGCATACTAAGCAGTGCGTCGCGCGACCCATTCGCGATCGTCAAAATCGGCCACCTTAAAAAGTTGAGGAATACAGAATTATTTCATATAAATATAATTATTAAATTAAAATTTAAAAGAGGAAGCCCATGCCCAGCATTGGGCTGATACTGGCTGAGGATGATGATGCAAATTTTTAAACTCGAGTATCCTTGAAGGAAAAAGTAGGCTATGCAGCAAAGTCAGAAGAATTACCTGGTTCCCCCAAATAAGTACATTTTGTTGTTGTACATGATACAGGCTTGTCGCCGCCTACGGCAAGGAACCGATCCATTCACTGGTACATACTCCCAGTGGTTATCCTTCACTGAGTATCTGTAGAGATCATTGAAATGTGTCTTTAAGATGCCGTTGAATCCACCAAATATGTACATGTATCCATTGTGAAGCCCTGCAATATAGCTTTACTAGAACCCAGAACATGATAGGTAGTAGGACCTAGGTAGTTAGGTACATAGGTAGAATGTTCACTGATGTGTTTATCACACATTTTTTTTAAGGGTCTTAGCTACATGAAAATCTAATTGCTGGTCCCACTATAACAATAAAATTGTCAAGTGACTAAGTTGTCTGGGTCTTAGAGTGGTTTGATAACTTGGACAAAAAAACCAGAGGCTTGTTAGGAGATGAAAGCAGTGGTTGTTGAGGGGTGCACTTACAAGCGGAATGACTGCGCCTGCCTCCTGGCCATATTCCTGAGGGATTAGCCATAACCCAATTATTTTTAATAGTGTCCAAGTAAAACATTTGTGGGCAGTATACTTCCTCCTGTGAGTTATAGGGGCTATTCAAGTCTCCTCGCCCACCAAAAACGTACATTCTTTCTCCAATTGCAACAGCTGTGTGGAAATCTCTGTGTGATGGAGCCACTCCGTCTGCATAGATGAAACTCCATACCATAGTATCCAAATCCAAGCAGTGGGTGTCATGAGAGTACTGATCTGAGTGGTACTCAAAACCACCAAATATGTACATCTTATTCCCTATGAGACAAGCTGAGTGGCCATCTTTTGCGAAGGGCACCATTCCTGTTACTTGAGGAGTGCTCCACTCAAGAGTTTTTGTATCAAAGCAGGTGAGAATATCACATTGTACTGCATTATTTCTGCCACCCCACAAGTATACCTGGAAATAAAAATGTATAATTGAATAAGTTTAAATTGTTTTAGGGTTAACTCATTGGTTTTGGTCAAGGCTAGAGAATAATATCCTAGTTAATAATGTAAGAAATAAGGAAGTACTAAATAATTAAGTTTAATACATTCATAGCACAAGTGTGTCTACTATTTGCTACTTGTGGCTTACTGTGTTACACACTTTTAAAGAGTGTGATATATACATGTAATACTATTAAGTAGGTCCCTATTATCAGTGTTTATTTAGGGATTTCATTCAAAATAAACTATTTTCAAGTTTTGGTATTATCTTGATAGGAACTAAGTAGGTATCTATGTGTCTAAGTAGGTAGGTATATATGTCCTTTCATGTACAGCCATCTCACATCACCCAAAGACAAAAAACTATCAATTTTCAGGAGAAGGTTTTCAAAATATTGCTGCTTGGTTTTATTTAAATAATATTAATGCCTTTGATTTGCTTTGATTTTTATAATCAAAGTAATAATATTACCTTGTCACCGTAAGCTACAGCAGAGTGCCCGTATCTTTCGAATGGGATATCTCCACTTTTATTGTAATTTATCGTAGACCATCGTAAAGTAATTGTATTCAAAACATGAACGGGTATCGGCTGCCAGTCCTTGTAATCATCAGTGGAACAGTATCCACCAAAAGAATATATTTTGTTCCCGATCGAAACAGCTGCGTGATTGACTCGCATCGGCCCACCTTCGATGTGAATCGACCACATCATATTGATCGCTTGTCCACAACCAAAATCACAAATAAAATTATTCAGAGTAACACACGGTTTTAGTCAAAGAAATGTTTTTTAAATTTGATTCCAAATAATTCCAATTCTCATTAGTCTCGCTCCGTTGCCCAATCCAAATCAAATCAAATGTCCAGGTTGTATTGCTAGAATATATTCTCAAAAAGGTACGAAAGATTTCCATAAAAACAAGGTCGCGTTTCTGAAAACTTCACTGTAAATGTTTTTACCCGACTGCCAAGGAAGGGCTAAGAATGGGTGTGGAATCAAGGATGGAGCAGACCTGCACAATCAAGTTTTACCACAATAAAAGTAAATACGTACTTTCTTTTATTTTGGTAAAACTTGATTGTTACTTACTAGTTACTAGGTCCATAAGATACGGAAATGTATAAAATCAAAAACCTTGCAACACCAACAACATATGTTTTTGATATTGACATTATTATTATTTTGACAATGACGTTGACGTTAATATAACTACCAATAGCCCAATGACCCGAGGATTGTTGTCCCCGAGAGTTGAAGTCAGGGCGAAGGGTTAACATTTGAGGCCCTTACCCGCAGTCAGTCAAAAAAACCGGACTGTGGAGGAACCGATGATGAGTTTCATCGTCAAAGAGGTATATTTATAATGAGTATTTAAAGTTAGCGCCCTCTAGTTTTAAATACACACAAGAACAGACCAGGCATATTTATTATTTAGATATTTTAGTACAGAATGGTACCAAAATGTGCCGCTAAAAGCAGTTACACGTTTAGAAACTGGCGCAAGCTAGAGATAGAAGATTGTAAGCGACAGCCGAAAGTATCCGAGACCTGTGAGCGAGAGTTGGTAATTGAATTGGGCACTAATTTCACGGTTGTTTTGCCCAAATACCTATTACAGAAAAGTTCACAATGGACGCCCATTCAGGCTTCGAATGGGAGGCTAATCTCATATAATATATATAGACTATCTATAGACTCCAAATAGACTTAGGAGTTTAATTTGTTTTTGTTCAATGTAGCTCAATCAAAACCATTTGTAATCATAGTTAATAGTCTGCTCGGTATCTATTTATCTAAACCTACCTACATTCATCCATCCATACCTTACTTATACTTTTTTCATCAGTAGAAGAGCAATAGGCGTGATCTTTCAACGCCAGGCGGTGTTAGGCCCTGAATCATTTGTTATTATTTCTCTCACGCGTCGAGTTTCCAAACAAATTGTATTGTAACTGACAATATGAGCGATTATTGTTCGATTCCAAACAAATGTTCCGCTGCCTCGTGAAAATGGATTTTCTTTTGATAAGTTTCTCTTCCAATGAAGGGCAGAAAGAACTGAAAGTGTGACCTTATAGGCACTTATACTTTCCATGGTTTGGAAGATACCATTATCAGCTCGGCTTGGCTAATTTATTTAAAACCTGCGTCCATGCTGCGTTCCAGGAGCCCCTTTAAATTATTAACTTTAACTAGGTATTAGCCAAGCCGAGCTGATAATGGTATCTTCCAAACCATGGAAAGTATAAGTGCCTACCTACTACCATACTACTTTTTTTGGGAAAGGTGATTCCAACCAAATGTGACCAGAACTTAAACTTTTTAGAAGATACTAGATACCTACCACTAAAGTTTATAGTGGAGGGCGTATAACAAAAAAAGGCATTATATTTCATCCCCGAGCCATCGGGTGACATTGTGACGTGGAGAAAGCGCATTGGGTATGACGTCCGATCTATAAATCATATTTTCAGCTTCGGCAATAGTCCGGCCGTCTGCGCCTTTCCTCGTTTTTTGTCTGACTCCTAGCGACGGAAGGGTGGCGACATGTGCTGTTCACTAACCAATTGCATCTTGATAAATTGATGTAAGTAGGATCCTTGTTTTCCTTTAATAGAAGCCTAGGCGATAGAAGTTATACCAACAAGCTAGGAAGTAAGAAGTCAAGTGGTTATTGAAAGAATAGGTCTTTCTTAGTCTCTATCAGAAACATTCCTATTCCCTACGCGGTCAAAAGTACATATTTGGATAGTGTCTCTACCTAACCTACAGTTACCTATTATAGGTTATTATAATATTATAATAATAGAAATTGCATAGCTACCAAAGATAGCAAGTAGATATCATGAGATTACGATCAAAAATTCCCATAATATTGAGCACAACCTTTGGTCTTCGGGTCCTGAGGATCTTGCTTAACCGCCTAAAATAACAATAAATTCAACTCTACCATACTAAGCTCTACCACAGAGTGCTCTACCAATGATATTATTAATGATAGAGAAATAAATGCACTCAGACACTCACTCGCGCGATCAGTACCTACAAGCACAGAGTAGGGGAGACCTAGGAAAGTTGTGACAGAGGTGAGTAGTGACAAGGACGATTTCTCCCAACCTATTATAGGTAGTGAGCTGGCAACACCGCATGCAAGACGCTTTCAATACGCGCTACTCGACTCAGTACATGCCGGCAACACACGAGGCGCTGTTGCGTAAATACGACGGTTGTGTACAAAAAAATGCGAAAAGTAAGTTTTTCTTCCATATTTTATTTGAATTTATTTCATTTCTTATTATATGTGCATTGCTTTCTTATTTTTTCTTAAGTTGTATGGTTATTTAACTCTCAAAAAGTTGCAATAATATTTTAAGTGCGCATCGTGTTTAGAAATTATGAATTATTATTCAGATCAAGACGTCATTTGAAACACCTAGGTGAGTTGTGACAGCCTGTCACAACTCTCCTATATTACTCCATTTTTAACTTTGGCTACTTCCTTAATATTTTTTATTAATTTTAGATGTTTGTTTATGTCTTAGTAGGTCTATATAATGTATATAATATATACAATATAATAACTAGTGTATATAATGGCATACTGTATGCTGAATGGCTCTTTTTTTGTTTCAGAATGCTTAATAACTATACACTAAAGACTGATAGAGGAACCGCTAGTGTCGAAATCTACGACATGGCTTTTGAAGAAGTTAATTTAAGAGGTATAAGTTTAAGAGATGCTGCGGCCTCTTACAATCTAAACTACATGTCTTTATCAAGCTATATTAAGAAGAAAGAGGCTTTTCAAGCAAACCTAGAAGGCGAAACTCCGTCAATGGGTTATAGGTACTATTCCGACTATTTTTACAGAAGAGGAGGAGAATATATCAAGCGACTATATGCTTACATGTGGTTCAGCATCTAATTATGGGCTGACAATTAAAAAGCTAGAGTCATTGCATATAAGTTAGCCAAAAAATATTATTAAAAAGTTCCAGTCATGGGACAAAAATGAAAAAGCAGGAGAATTATTATGAGAATGTTATTATATTTATTTTGTTGATACTTAAGCATCAAAAAAATTACTTTTTCCTAAAAAAAACATGTTTGATTTATAATATTAAGTGTAATGATATTTTTTATACCTAATATAATGCTATCACAACTTTCCTCGGTACCTGTCACAACTTACCTCGGTAGTAGGAGAGTTGTGACAGAGGGAGTGGTCTTTAATTTTGTCGATTTTCTCAGAAACCATAATACTTAAATTAGTTTTGGTGATTGTTTTCAAAACAGAATGAATGTTGCTAAATTAATTACATGGGTCCATAACTGTGGAATGTTTCTTGAGCGAAATATGGCCCCGAAAGTAAAAATTGTCACAACCCTCCTAGGTCTCCCCTACTAAAATATACACAACTTTAAGTAAGGGCATTTGTAGATATGGTGACTTGTCGCCGATAGATGCCGATAGTGAAGAGTTGTGTATTTGCCTGAAATATCTCTTACTAAGGTATTTCTAGACATTCGGTATATTTTTAAGGGATTGATCAAGAACTAAAAACTACCGTCGAATTATGCAAAACTATCACCAAGTCTCCATGACATCGTGAATAAGATGACATCTTGTCGATGCTTATTTGGATACGTTACACGCTCCACCCGGTACTATCCTATAGTAACATTTATCATCGGAATCCTATAAAAAACCGTAACTAATCCCGCACCCCCAATGTCATGGAGTAAAAAGTAGTTACTATGAGATATCAACCCGAATCTGCATACAGTCAGGAAAAATAATTTCACGCCCTAACCACATTGAGATGATCCTTTTTGTTGCTCGGATATCATTCTCGCAGTTTTGTGGAGATAAGAACCTATATACTTCAGAAGTTTTACTTATTAATTTAGGTTATTCCACACATGCATAGGGTAGGGTCGGCACAACATGTCTTCTTCCATTCGTCTCTATCAGCCGCTTAACACTGCTTTTATTCTGTAAATTCGCAACGCGTAACGCGTAAAACGCAACGAAGTTGTAGGAAGCTAGTGAGGATATTAAAAAAAAAATAACTAAGGGAATATTAGAACTGTGTGCTGTGTGGTAGGCATGTACTTATTTTTTTAAAAACGGGTAAAACTAAATTGTGCGAAACACAATCCTTTCTTTACCGATTTGGTGGAAAGCTCTTTTTACATGTTAGGTAGGTATGTAAAGGTTTACATACTACCTAACATGTAAAAAGAGGTTTGCAAAGTAAACAGACCTGCAAATTACCCCATAGCTATATATAGCACCTCACAAGGGCATAAAGTTCGATATGTCTAGTCGCTGTCGTTATTGATACACGGAAAAGATTTCTCTTTGATAGTTGCGGTCGACGCGATTTGACGCCTCTCCATGTGGCTAGAGATGAGGTAGAGTTTCCATCGACGCCAATGGTAAAAAAAGAAGCTATCGTTTACATTTTCCGATTTCAGAATTATATCACAAAAAAAGATACCTACTTACGAATAACAAGATTAATAATTAGCCCCTAAAGCTAAACCTATTATGTTAGATAATACTTTTTACAAAATATCCCAAAGTGGGTCTGTTGTCATTCATTCAGTGTGATGGTTTATTTTAATGTAAATTTTATTTGATGTAATTTATTTTTGAATTAACACCACTTTGATTGCATTTAAAAAGCTGAATGAAGACTATAATGAATAATGAATTATTATTTATACCTACTACTTCTAATTGTGTATTAGAGAAATTTGCACTTAAAACTATGAACAGTAATGTTTTTTTGCAATAAAACTTTAGTAGAGTCAACTTTTATTAACTCGTAAAGTTATCGATATCGATATTTTCCAACAAACAACCTCTCAGCTCTATGAATCTTAGGGCCGCATCTCCCCACACATTTATTGATGGACTTTGGAAGTTTTCAATATTATGGCTACTTTACATATGACACCGATAGTTTTATTACGATTTCGCATTTGCCGCCTGATGTGAAAAACGATTTCAAGTTCGCTCGCAAAGAGTGTTCGGTGATTCCAACTTTAGTGTTTTGGCTTGTTTGTAGTTCGTAGGTACTTATCTCGTAGACAGCATCTAACAAAAAACTGAAAAACAGCCTGGAGATATTGTACAATGTTTATTTAAACATTAAGCTTAATTAGTTCTAAAAAAATGGCCAGTATTCATTCAGTTATTATTTTTTAAACCTGATTTTCCAGGAAACGGTGAAATTTATGAATAAATAGGTAAACAATATTGAAATCTTCAATCTATAATACCACCTTAGAGTCGGGTCGTAATATTTTTTCCATCTAACCAAGCAACGTACGCCAAAACCGTATGTCATTTTTATGTGGCCACTTTTCGACATTATATTCCATTCTATTGTCGCATAGGTGCTCATAGGGATAAGGGCTTTAATATACGATTATCGGTGGCACTCACTATTGTGCTTGACCTATTCTATGAGTAACTACCCTTATCTGCTTTGATAGCCAATTTTTGAATTCTTTTTAGGCTTATAATCTAGGGTAGAGTTATGTTGGATGGAATAGTTAAACTAATATGAATTTTTAGTTCAATGATTTGGGTGAGTGCAGTGTAGATTCTAGCCCAAGAATGGGAATCGTTGTAAAATTATGCCAAAATGTACATATATTTATTAGTGTAAACAAGACCCGTTTTTTGACCTTCAAATTATTCAAGATGTGACGTGTGATTTAATTATTAAAAATAGGTTAAAATACAAAAACAGTTCTACTCTATGTAATAGGTTAGGTACTACTGAAATAAAATCTCTGAAGTATGTAATCTCTAATGTATGTAATCTTCGTTTCTACGCAAAGATGATTCACATTCATGAAAACTGAATAAAAACCCCTAAAGCTGACCGAAACCCTCTTGAACATTGTCGCAAAAACAGAAAACGGACCATAACGAGGCAAGTAGAGTAGCGAATTCTTAAAACATCCTTATTCAGAGAACACATAAAAAACAGACATCGTTTTTCTTTTAAAAAACTCTCTCATTTGCCTATCAATAGTGGTTGAGGAGATCTGACCGTAATAAATGTCATACTTTATGGCACTTAGGAAAAAATGCAAGGGAGCCATTTTACATTTTAGCCGGTGACCGGGGTTCGGTATGTCGAATTACGAATTTCGAGTAGCCATTTCCCCAGGGACTCCTAAATTACCCTTTCGATACATTTGGAGAAAAACTCATTTATATTTCGATGTTATTACCTACGTTGTGTTCATTCTAAGACTTCAGTTCAACTTACTGAAAATAAAGTTTTTTTCAGTGTGTAAATTCTAAATGAAATGGTTTTGAGTATGTTAAAACGCCCTGCCACTTGAGTGGCCGGGGACATAGTAGCGGTTAGTAAAGAGGCACAGTTTACTATCTATGCACCAAACTTTTGTTTGATACCTACTTATTACAATCCCTATTGAAGTGTATGATCAATTTACTTTCAATTTTGTCTAAAACAGGTAATAAACGCATTTACCTACTAAAATCTAGGTTGCGGAAAATTCTACGTCCTCCATTATCTGTAATCAGATTATATTTATTTCAGCTTCATCACAGAATAAATCCAGATTGTAAGCAGAAACGACACTACACTTCGTTCACTCTTTTTTTTCAAGCAGGCCTGCCTGAGTGCTGAGTCCCAGCAGTGGGAACATTATTATGTAGGCTAATTATGCAAATGAAACACAAATGCATTTTTCTAAACTAGCTTTTAGACGCCATAATTGGTCTAACAGGCCTGGACACTATTTTGCAAGAGAAGCATTAAATAGTACCTAAGTGTATGTAATTGGCTACAGGTAACATATAAGTTTCTCTACGTAACACTTTAGGTACCTAGCTACCAAACAACAGCAAAGTCAAATGAGGGTTTTGTATAACTTATGAGTTCAGAATATTTAGTTTTTAAGAATATTTGTCAGTTTCTTCGTGGCACCAAAACAACTTCTGAACAAAAGTTGAAAATTGTTAAGACTTAGTTAAATTAGCCTATTGGTATTTAATATGCTATGTTATGGGCTAGTGAGTTTTTTTTTATATATTTTGAATTCCAAGATACCAAGAGTGTTTTCAGTTTCTAATATAATTTTTCTGCCATAAAATGGGAACTGTTTAATTTGTGCATATCATTTGGTTTGGTTAATTTTATAAGTTTATAGGTTAAAATTGACTTAATCTTTAATTAAGTTAATGCAGCAAAAAAATAATTAAAATCAACCTTTTCCCACAATACATAAGGTGCGTTGCTGGCACACACCTAGAACTTTTGAAAACGCAAACCTGGCGGCGGGGGCGGCGCTGCCGGAGCTGAATGAGTTATATAAGATAAGATAAGATAAGATAAAGTTTATTTTCCAAAAAAAGATCTTAATACTATGTTTACAATTTGTGTTAAAATGCAGAACCTTTCTAATTTAATTAAGGACTAAGATCTTTGTACAGGTCTATTTAAAGACTTCTCGGTCTAAGCTAAGTATAGATATACTTGTGATATAGACCCGAGAGATCCCTACTTCGGCCGGTGGAGCAGATAAGTTTTTAATTACTCTAGGTAGGTGTTATTCATACATATATAGCTTGCTTTGTCAGATTCATTTTTGCCATTGCCAATACTGGTTTGATTTTATTCTTAGTTTGGTCGTGAAACCGGCTCGTCGTGCTTTCGTATCAGATTAGCCGCTACCATTGTTGCTCTAATGAGATTACTCATGTATGATGCAAAACACCCACGATGCACTGAATTTCACTAAAATACGGGCTTAGCCTCTAAATGGAGATCACTGGGAAACACTGTTTTGAGAGAAACGATATATGCGGGAATATTTTTAAAGCAACCGACTGCAAAGAAAGAGAGTCATGGTCATGTCTCTCGAGTGTGTATGTAATTAAGTATATCTGACTCCAAGACGCTTAGTTTTGATTTAATTAACTTTCAATTTCAATTTTTATTTAACGTATATTAGTTATGGACTCTTTATTGGCTGAGATAAATGAATTATTATTATTATTATCAGGCTATGGGTTTTGTCAAATGAAGAATTGATGCGTCTAGTTTGCGGTAACTAGAAAGATGTTAAAAAGTACAAAATCGCGGATGTTGCTGTAAAATCAATGGATGTGTCCTTTAGGAGACCAGTTAGAATACCAAGATTTGTATTTGGGCAACTGGCAATAAAATTAAATTCCTAAGTATCATCTTACGAAGCCGCAAAACAAACTTCCATTGTGCAAAATCTATTTTACGATTGCAAATTGCAAATCTAAAATTCCGACTATTGAAGCTACTTTCGCTATTGACTGCAGTGATCAATCAGATTTAAGCCCCCAGTCGATACAGTCCAATTTGAATGAAAACTCATGAGACGTGTTTATCGCCATATCAAAAGTATTATTATCCGTCAGATTTAACTTTACGTATAGGTGATGTGGTGCATAAAATTTTCGTTTATTTACACAGTTTTCACATATTTTAAAATGTATGTTTATCGGTACTACAGTTTATGTTTATGTAGGTACCTTGTTAATTTTTATTTCACAATTCACGAGTAAGAACCTTTATATTTTGGTAAGTGCCTAGATTTCTCAAAGTTGCTGATATACGTTAATATCAGGTGTTTCTAAGTTTGTGTACGTAGAATATCAGCTTGCAGAGAAACAATGTTTATAGGTAGTCCCTATGTAAGTAAAATTGTGGGAGTGGTATTTCTGTTATCTACTCGTTCGTTTTTCTTAAGTCTGAAGCCAGCTCAAGCTTTCTTAGTTTTTCACCTTCTTTCTACATTCTCTAAACATTTTTCTAAGATTGTATTTATTGTATTACAGATGTCTCAAATAATTTATCAATTGTCAAATCAGTTCAGTTATGTAGAAAGTGCCTTGTTCTTTGCCTATAACTGAACTCTATCTTCTAAAACCACAAAGAATATACAGTTTGAAGTTGGCGACGTTTATTGGTAAGGGTTATGTTGACGGATTGATGGATAGTCGGCTTTAATAAAATGCTTTACGCAAATATGGGTTCGAATAAAATGGATCATGAGGGTGTATATGGGGAGGATCTGAACACTACCCAACAAAAATATTGAAAACTCAATGCTCGCTACCTATTTTCGATTCTTGCACTTAACATGTCCTAAAACAACATAGCTTTACCGTAGACTTTGGCAATTATAATCGATATTTAGATAGAACAAAGAACAAAATAGGTACAAGGTTTTTGTACTACTGTACTTTACTATACTTATTGATAGGTTTCCATCGAGTAACACCCAAACGAGTAACAGTGTTACTTCTTAGGATTTTTTCCTATCGGGTAACACCCAGAGTCTGCGTGTTACTCATTGGGATTTTTAATTCCCAACGAGTAACGCTGTACTCGATGGGAATAAAATAATTAAACAGTATTACTCGATGGGAATAAAGTGTCACACTTGATTATTGGTAATGTAAAGAAAGAATTTGACATTAATACAATATAGGTATTGTGAAAACAGACGTTCGGTAGAAAAAAGTATGGTAAAGTACCTATCTACGAATTTTAATTTATGGGTTTAAAGAGTCAAGCGAAGGAAAACGTTTTGATACAATATTTGCTTGGTGCGAGTGTGGGTTCCCGATAAAAGTATTCTATTTATTATGAGCCATCGAAGAGCACAGGAGCACATTCAAAACGCGTCACGCGTTGACATCCGACTTGTGCTCCGCGGGAAGGGTTATCATCTCACAATCCAGTTCCTGTACTTCATTTTTTATTTCTAATACTTAACAGTATTTTCAAAAATTTTTTTTTGCTTCTTGGCTAGCATTTGTGTGATGAACAGCGGTGTTTGTAATGAGTCTGGGTGTTTTTTATGTATGTATTTACAAAAAAAAGTATTTATGTATTCTATTCTATCAGATATCTGGTTCCCATAATACAAGCTGCTTAGTTTGGGGCTAGATGGCGTTGAGTGAAATGTCCAAAGTATATATTTATTTATTGAGTGTATGTGTATCTTTAAGTTTCCTGGTACAATATACAGTTATCATTCATTCATTCATTCATAGTCTTAGTATTTTTTTTCATTATCTTACAGATAATATACTTCTTTCTCAAAAAAATTGGATTTTCATTATGATTGACGTTATTTTACATCTTCTTTTATTAGTGCAAATAAATTGTTAGCTATATAGGTATATACGTACATACATGAGATTGTACTTTCTATCTGAATAATATTTATATTTAAGTCCTTCACTGATTAAAATATGATTTTTGTTTTAAATAACACCCAAATAACTATTTGGATAATTTAAGTTTAGATGTAACTGACAGCCCTACATCATATTCGCAGTCGCGTTCAACGTCTCCCCTCGTCTTGCCACAGTCAATACGTGGGAGTTTTGATATTTTTCATCTCTACCTATAATCCCATTGAAATCTGCTCAACTGAGGTGACTTTCACAGAGAAGGTTTCGTTTTCTATAAAATTTGTTTTAAAAATCACATCACATATAAAGTGAGGCATGTAAACAAAGACAAGGACTATGTAAGATTTTTTGTAAACTCTACTGACGTAATGTTAAATTTATTTAAGAAGGAAATGTACCTAATCGAAATAATAAAACAGCAGCATGTTTAAAAAAAAGCTAAACAAAAAATATCGTTCTTCAAATTTTCATGTTTCTATTTCACCTCCAAAAAGTGAGCTAAGACTAAAGTTACTATAAAAAAGCCAGCAACTAGCCAGGTGCACTATTCAGTGTAAAAAGAATCATTCTCTGCGGTCAGCCTCGCCTAAGCCGCTAGGTGCTAGTCAAAAGAGCTTTGACTTCAAAGGCTGAATAACTGGCAGCACCAAGAGAATGCAAAATATACTGGCAACGGCAAGAGTGCAAAATAAATGCAGCAACACCACATTACACAGCCACTGAATCAAAAGACAGACGGGGCGTGAAGTGATACAAACTGGAAAAATAATAAAGTTGCCCCTTCGTACGAGTGAGGCATGCCTATTCTGGGATCTTGAGTCTAGGAAAAGGTAAAAAAAACCTAGTATGTCAGGTGTCTTTGCTTACTGATAGCAGCTAGGTAAGTAGATAGGTAGCTACCTATTTAAAATCGAAATGAAATGTGGCAAATTTCATGAAAAAATATTAAGAAATTAGGAAATACTAGACTATTAGGGACTATTATGGACTATTATGATGATGATCATAATTTTCATAAAAAATACTAGGTTCATAATGTTAAAAAGATAGATGGACACTTTATTGTACACCAACCAGAACAAAACAGAGTAAAACAATAGAACAAGAATACAAAGGCCTTAAGGTATGTAGTACAAGGGGCGACCTTATCGCTGTAAGCGATCTCTTCCAGGCCAAAACATCAAGTTGAATACTTATTGCCAAGAATAAGCACATTCCAGTTAGATTCTGTTGATCCTGTGTCATGTCAATATTGGCCGACACGCGGGGAGTTGGATGATTTTTACATCAAAGACTCAGAGGTACAGCAAGTGAGTCGGTTCAAAGCAGACTGAGGTGAGACTGACGAACCTCACACCTCACTCGAGTGCAAAACTGCAAACATACTTAGCTTTACAAACCCATTGGTCTCTCATTCCATTTGAAGTCACTCATTTGTTCCTTATTCCGTTTGAGTTCCGAAGTGGGGTGTGATTTAATCTAAAGATGTGGGTCAAAGTTCGAGTTCAAATTTTGGTTTAGAGGTATTTTTATTAAAAATGTAATCAATACGATCATAAGAACCATAAGTTAAAAAGTTAACGATTTTCCAACATGTTAAAATTTAGCCTATTCAAAGACGTCTTTGAATAGGCTAAATTTTAACATGTTATACCAACTTACATACGTATGTAAGTTGGTATAATAAAATCGAATAGGTAAGTTATCTATATCTGTAGCGTACCAAAACGAAATACCACATGAGAGAAATAATGAACTGAAGAAATACATTATAATAGAATATCCTAGATATTGACAAATTAAAAAAAAAATGGTAGACCGACTCCACGAGGATTCAGTCGACGAAGTCATCCAACAAGACGAATTTCCATCAGAGACACGTTAGCTTTAAATAGCTGTAGAGATAGGCCAGCGCAGATGAAAGAACTTTCGATAATTTTATTTCAAAAAAGCACCAGGGGATTAGCCCGCAAAAAGTATCGGAAACAAATTGCGCTCACCAGCAATAAATCGGGCTCAGAATTGCTCTACCAGTACTCGTAGGTACAGTCGCTGCACTAATTTGTCTACATAAATAATTTTTCAGAGAGTAGATTACTAAGTAAGTAGGTATACAGAGAAAACTAACTAAATGCTAAAACATAATAAAACATAAATTACAATAATGAATAAACCTCTCTAAAATTATAAATAATACACATAATTTAAATCACTGACCGCGAGCAATAGAAAACGTAAAAAAATAAATAAATCTTAATAAAATATTATAGGAACACTGTAATGTTCTTGTGCAAATTTTGGACGTAGTTTTAGTGCAGGCGACTGTACAAGTAGGTACTACATACTGCAACACACTGTTCCCGTTAAACTTTATTTTATATTAAAAGCCGTAACTCGACTATGCGACGGGCAACAACTGTAATCCATGTCGTGAAACGTGAAATTTTATGTCCCTTCTACGTGCAAATCGAATGAACTTGAATGCAGCTCAATTATTGGAATTTAAATGCACTGTGGTAACAAGTTGGTGGTCTATAGTAGCATAAAACTTGATGATAATGATTGTTCTGAAGTATCTGTAGCAAGTGTTTTTTTGCTTTAGAATCAGATACATGCAGTAGGCGGTATAAAAAATACTTATATATTACCTATTAACCTTTTATTAGGTACCAATTTTAATAATGATGTACGTGTAGTGTAGGTAGACTAGATATTGCCGACGCAACACGTTAAAATTTTACAAAACGATATTTAATTTTGATTTTATACATGGTATGTAAATCTATAGGTTATAGGTATAGGGTTATTTTATAACATACATTGTCTTTAAAATTTTTGTTTTAGTTGATGCCTGATGATGACAAAGATAATTTATTTTTCAAAACACAAGTACCTACATTATAAATAATGGTCTTGAAATAATAGGACATGACAGACGTGCAAATATCGTGATATTATTATACAAATTTAGGTAAAAATAAGCCTGAAAAACTTAAAATCGACCATACTTTTTGGACTTCATTTGTAAGAAAAACCAGCATCAATTAAATTTGAATATTTTACGCAAAGCTCCTGTTACACCAAAAACTCGTAGGTATAAACGCCAGTGGTATTCGAATCTCTACCCAATTCTCGTCTAAACAATAACACTGAATGTATCCACAACTTCAAAACCGCAGCCCCATAACCCAATTAATAACATTGCGTTTCAGTGCACCCCGGTCCAGGCGAGTGCAGTAAATAATGCAACCAATAGGTAGAAATTTTAACCGCGCTTGATTTCGGTCGTACCGAGCTAGGGTTAGGTAGAGCCATCTGAAAAGCCGGATTTCATAAATATTTTAAAAGAATAACTTAAGGGTAATTCCTCAAGGCAAATTTCCATACAAAATGTGTGAAGTGTGAAAAGTTCCATACAAAGTGTGAAGAAATTACTATAATACGGCGTAATTTTTGAGTATTTGTCCGAAACATTTTGTATGGAAACTTGCCTTGAGGATTCCCCTTAATGCTAAAACATAATAAAACTACTTAAATAGGTATAAAATTAAATAATTAGCCTATCTAAAATTATAAATAAAACACAGAATTTATTTATTTAATTCATTGGTCACTGTCCACGGGCAAATAACCCAAAAGGCTGGTGACGTTACCTCGTTGAATAGCGATGCTAATCCTTTGACCGAGGCACAGATAATATAATACTATACCAATACTATACCGAGGTAAGCGCCAGGCCCTTTGGTCATTTGATTTGTCTATCGGCCGCTTCGCTAGCTCCTTGTAGGTAGGCAAGCGTAGGTAGCTTGTCCTACAAGAGCAAAGCGTCCGAGCCCCACGGACCTAAAAGATCATCAATGGTCATTAATGCTTCGACCTTGTGGGAAGCGTAGTAAGGGTCAAGGTACCTCTTCACCCTGGCTTCAACTTCGGGAGCTACTACTCCCGAGTCTCTGGGCTTTGCTCCTCTTGCCTTCTAATGGCTTTGTGGAGCATAACGATTTGTGGGTTATTAACTCACTACGTTTGGATTGGCTACCTAAAAGAATTGTACCTGACTGACAGACAACGTACAGCCTAACTGCTAACCGTAGAGGCTTGAAATTTTGTAATATGTTTTTCAAGTAGTGCAAGCGCGTACTGAGAAAGGAATTTTGTAAATTTGCAACGCAAATTAGTATTACACGTGTCTGTGCGATCAAGAGTCAGGTAAGGTAATTCCTGTGCTATAAGAAAATATAGGCATTAAAATTGTGTTGTCGCGTGTAAGCACTATGTGGATTCTTAGTACTTAACCTTTTAGGCAAGAATGTTAAAGATTATATTATTATCGAAATGTTTATTGTATCAATTATACGTGAATACAACTACCGTTCTACAGAGCCACTGTCGCCTTCCGGCATTGTCGCGCGGAGTGTCAGTACGCACACGCACAGTCTTCTCATCGTGTCACTAGTTCCTTCGAACCAGTATGGTGAAAGGATTTCAAGTGCGTCCCGAAGAGGCTCCTTTCGTGCACTCGACACATGTTTTCGAACTTTTGGTTCTACGACATGCCGGTTTCCTTCACCGTTGCGAGAACGTGGGATGCATACATAGATTTTCCCGAAAAAACGCATCTGTAATAATGTGTATGAGAAGTAGCCTATGTCCATTTACAGATCATAAATCATAAACTATACCAAACTTCGGTTAAATTTAGCGTGATTGAAAGAAAACATTCATCTATATAGCTATTTACAATAATAGTAATAACTATTATTTTAAAACCAAAGTTTTGTAGGCTACTTCAAATATTATAATTTATTTCTAATATTATAAATAATTATAATATCTAATCTTTTAGATATTATTTCCTATCCGGCCTAGCTGTGCTCGTTTCACGTCCTTAGCGGGGAAATTAAATTTGTTCACAATGGAAGGTGAGTTCCGTAATTTATGTTTTCACTAATAGGTATGTGGTAATATGCGAAGTCGAACCACTCGGTTGTTCAATAATATTTTATTTATGAGCATTTCAGTTTTGGCCTTAGGAACTAGTGTGTACAGAAACGCCATGCTACTGAGTTTACCTACTAATTTTAGTAAAAATATTTCTTATTTTTATTAGTTTTTTTATGATACTAATACTCAGATACTTATATTCTTTTTATCATGTCACTAGTTCTTTTGAACCGGTGTGGTGAAAGGAAATCAAGTGCGCCTCGAAGAGGCTCCTTTCGTGCCCTTGACACAATCATGTTTTCGAACTTTTTGGGTTTTATGACGTGCTGGTTTCCTCACGATGTTTTTCTTCACCGATAAGCACGTGTTTTAATGCACACATAGATTTTTTGAACAGATAGTTAATCCATTGGTGTACGACCGGGTTCGAACCCACGATCTTCGGATCGCAAGTCAAGGCACCTTCCACTCGGCCAACATGGCTTTTGATTTGAATGAATTGAATTATACCTACCTCTTTTAAATTGCCAGGTGTTTACAAAACTACTGCTAATTTAGAAGATAACGAGATAAGCCTCGTTAGTATGTTTGTTAGTTGATAAGGCAATGGAGATAATCTGACAGAATTATTCCACTTTGTATACTGATAAAATTAACAACAAATTATGATCCTGATTTATTATTTTTAGTGGTCAACTTACGAAACCAGTTCTGATTGAGGTCGTACACTACTGGCAAAAAAACACGACCAGATATCGACTTATTCCCTTGTTAAATTTCTGCCAGCTCTGCCAAAAATAAATCCGCCCAAAAAAAAATGATTTAGAAATAGAGACTTAGAGTAAGAAAACGTTACAGCAACGTTACGGCAAATGATACAATAACAATTATTATAATTAGCTGTTCATGCTTTATTGTTTTTTCTTTCTATAGGTACAACATTAGTATTTGATTATTCGAAACCTGAAATTATTTTGCTCAGAATCGATAAGGAACCAAGTTCAAAAGAAAAATAAACTAACCCCTATCAAATTTTATAACAAATTTCCAAAAAAATATATTTATTATTATTTTTTGATGATTAGAAAAAAAAATAAACGGGTCTCAGCTTCCGCAAAAAAACGAACGTTTAGTTTTTTTTAGTAGGTTAGCGCAGGAGTATGTTGTCCTTGAAAAAGGTAGGACAACGAATCATCACAAGCATGGATTATCCTGGTAAGTTTTAGAAAAAATATATTTAATATTATTTTTTCGTGACTAGAAAAAGAAATAAAAATAAATGGGTCTCGGCTTTCGCATAAACAAATACTAACCGTACTAAATAGCCAATATTTTAAACACTGAAATTTAATTTAAATTTCGGGTTATGCAATTCGAACGATTATAGGTCACTTATAAAAGTATCATGTTTAATTAAGTGTAAAGTAGAGTTTTTACCTTTTTAATGAAGCATTGAAAAGCTAATCTAGGGATTTAAAATGAAAATAAAAACTACACTGCATAATGTATAATTTTTAAAATTCATGCTGTATTCAGTTCCAGCATGATTCATTCCATAATGATGTTGAAAATCATTATAATGCCACTGAATCTTAGAGATTATGAATTACCCGCCCGTTTCAGTAATCGCGTCGGTAAATATAGATAACAGAACTCTTTGCAGCTCTTTGTGTGACATTATCTTTGAATGATTGATATTTTCCTTCTACTGCCTTGGTTTGAGATTATTTTTCCAAACTAAAATTCTTTCTGGCATTGGTATTTTTCAAGCTTCTCGAATTTTATTACTTTTACCTTTAAGACCTAATAAAAGTTAAAGAAGAGTCATGTAGTCCAAAACACTATACACTATGCTGAGACCAACGGCAAACTCATTTGTTGTTAAGTTAGTTTATAGGTACTAAGGTTGTCTGGAAGAGATATTAATTAAGGGTAAGACCGCCTTTTGTAAAAACCCTAGCTGTACATTGTTACATGTTTTTACAATAAAGTTTTTTTATTATTATTATTAAAACAATTCCTCTTAAATTTACTAGTGCACTTTTAATGGTACCTATACCATACATCTTTTAAACAATTATTAAATAGCCTCTTCAAAAACCCTAAGTTGTTTTCCTGTACCTACAATAACTGCACAAAGAAGTAATCGTAGGTACTTACAAGAAGAAAAAGATTGTCTGGGCACAATAACGAACCAACTATAGGACTCTACAACATAACACAAAACTTACATTGTTACTATAAATGAATAAAACCTTACAAACAATAATCAAGAAAAACATCCTGGCTGCGCAACGAACTTTCTCTTGACAAAGTTAGTTTTCACCCACTTCGTCTTTACTATGTTTCTTATTTAAGAGGCATAAGGATGAAATTCGTATGAGTTTTAGTTTCGGAGTAACGCAAGGTAGCGTGGTTGCGGAGACGGAATATTGAAGTGGCTTTCAGGAGTTTCGCGATGTCGTCGAGATCGCTATTGTTTCGACACTTGCGACCCTTTGTATTGTAATCAGTCTTATAATGAGTAGCTCCGATACACTTGAAGGTGAAACAAATCTGCAGTGGTCGTCAAAATATTGAGGCTCTTGATCTGGGTACTTAAATATAAGTAATAATATAGCTGAATCAGCCAGATAGACTATTTATAATATGTTGCTATGATTTACCTAAGTAAATTAGATAAGCAGGTACCTAAGCTATCTACTAGTATTGGACCTTTTAACCATAATATTTTTTTTTATTTCTGTAGTATGAACACAAAAAAATAAATTAACAGATAAATAACGATTAAATACTCTCTGTAAACTCTGTTAACACAACTTAAGGAATCAAAAATTTACCTACTTATATCAGAGTTAAAACTACTAAGGGGTGCAAAACTTTTGATAATCTTTCAAGAAGATCTTATAGTAAGTATGTTAGTTTAGTAGCACGTGGTTTATTAGCAGGCGTCTATTAGTATTGATTGCCGGTGACATTGTTATCAATCCACCCCCGGCGACGCACGATGGCGCGCGGCCGCGTCACAGAGCATCCAAAAGAAACAGAAACGTTTCTTCTTCTTCGCGCGCTCAGTACGAACGCAACGAAAAATGAGGCGGAGACTCCACGACTGTGTCGTTGCCCAATCGAATTAAACTTGCATCCGCGGACGGCCAATGAGACAGAGCCGCCGGGGCGGGCGCGCGCACGCGGCCGCGCCCTCGTTTCGCTCCGGCTTTTTATTTATTGTTGCGCGGAACAGCGCGCTCGCCGGGTGTGTGATGCGTGTGTAGTCTATTATTTCGAGAATGGAGTCCGCCGTGGACTCAGCGTCGACTGCGAGCGAGATGAGTGGCTCTTCGGGGGGCTCGCCGAGAGTGAAGGCGGCATCACCGGCTCGAGGAATGACCCCGCCGCAGCTGCTGGCGCCGCGGATGCCGTTGCCGCCACCGGGCCTCGGCCTGCTGGGCTCATTGCAGATGATGCACCACTCGCCTCTCGAGCTCATGGCGGCGGCTCATCATCACGGTCCACCGCGCTACGGCAGTCCTCCGCCTATATCCACATCGGACCCCTCGGCGAACGAATGCAAGCTGGTCGACTACAGAGGCCAAAAGGTTGCTGCGTTCATCATCCAAGGAGACACCATGCTGTGTCTTCCGCAAGCCTTTGAACTGTTTCTGAAGCATTTAGTTGGGGGACTGCACACAGTGTATACAAAACTTAAAAGACTGGACATAGTGCCGCTCGTGTGCAATGTGGAACAGGTTCGAATCCTGCGCGGACTAGGTGCCATACAACCAGGTGTCAATCGCTGCAAACTCCTCTCCTGTAAAGACTTCGACGTGCTTTACAGAGACTGCACTACAGCAAGGTACGTTCCGTAAAATAATACCTAAAGTCATTTGAATGTCATTAGATGGTGCTAAATTTTATGCCTAGTAGTTTTTTGATAGACTTACCTATTTATTTGTTAAGTCGGTTACGACATTGCTTTATCTATTTAATTCTATTTTTTTGTTTGCCTACCAATTAGTATTATGTTAGCTTTAAATTTTAATAATATTGTTTTTAAATTATGATACTTGACATTTTATTGGGCCTAAATATTTGTTGATTTGAAATCAGGCGAGTATAAATGATAATAATTTATGTTAATGATTTAAACTTAAAAAACTAACAAGGATAAAGGTTATTTAAAAAAAATATTAAAAATGACATAACAGTTTGTAGAGCGATTAATTGTGCTATGCAGAGCGAGCGGCAAATCTATTAATTTTTCATGTTTTAATACGCACAAAATATTTCCACGGGGTAAATAATAAAGCGGGTTTGTGCGACGGAAGGGTTAAATCTCTGTTAATTAGCGGCTCTGCTATGAATTTTTAAATAGTAATTTTTACAAACGCTAAAGTTAGATTAAAAAATCTTGTTGTGGCGCGCGCGTCCGCTTAGGCCTATATCGAGATTCCCTCGCATCCCCGAATGCGATTTTAAAAATGTAATGGCCGCGGAAAGTGTACTTTTGGGAGATGTAAAGTTAAATTTTTTGCTCGTACCTATTCAAGCTGCGTACTCACATAATAAATTAACAAATGTTTATTTGTTAGTAAAAAATGAGGACTTAACGAACCACTCTTTGGTCTGTGGTAGAGTTATCATTCAGTTTAAATGTTTGAACTGATGTAATCACTGTTAGTTTTACGTTGTGATGATGATGTCATATATTTTTTTAGTACTCAAAAATATAAAACATATTATCAGAATAAATAATTTGGCAAATAAACAATATCATAAATGTATTCATTTGATCTCAAATAAGGTTGGCAACAGACAGTTAAAAATATTCGACAAAAAAAGTATACCGCTCGCCGGCGGCCGTTGGATCAAACTAATCTGTATTGACACGTTTCCACCAATTCGATTTCACTAATGCTCTCCACAAAGAAATCTTGTTTCTTATGATAATATTTTAAAATAAATACCATGTTATGACCTTGTATTTTTTGTAGATTGGTATTCGATTTTATACATTTTTAGATTTGTTATTCCTATTGACAGGTACAGGCAGGCAAAAGCAGAACTTTCATTTGTTTTTTAATAATGATTTAGAGATTATGATCGTCGTATTTATAATTATAAATATTCTACAAACAACAATATTAATAGGAGAGTTTAAATGTTAGAATCAAACTTCAGACCCCACCGTATGATATTAAGCTGAATAATGCATTTGGAAACGCGATATTTTTGAAAAACGGAACGCCCGCATTTCAAAACGCAGTGTAAATAATAGGAGGACACTCCTTTTCACGCTTCAATAATTGCTCGACGGCAGATAAACGAGGGCATATCGCGTTACCGACTCAGCAAAGGAACTAGTGGGGTTCAGTGACTTTCTTCAACTCTTTCAATGGTGTGTTACGTTGAAACCTTTGAAGTCTAAAAACATTTTTGTGTAGACCATACAAACGCATTAAAAAAAATGTCTTGGTAAATTTACGGTGCGCGGCCCATTCTTAAGCGTGGATGACACAGGGCTAGTTTACAAGCTTCAAGTCGGCAAGTTTAAAAGCTGGCGAGAGAACGAGTTAGCTTTCGGGAAGGATTATCAACTAGCAGATTCTAAAAAAGCCGATGACACGGAGCAAGTATACAAACTAGTGTAGTGTCATCGACGATTTAGAGCGAAGCCACACAGCTCTGTTGCGTTTCGTCACAGTTTTGTAGGTACGTGCATTTGGCACTGAATGCGGTTGAATGTAGTGCTGCGACGCAAATGCCAGTACAAAACTGCGACGCAACGCAACGCAATGGAGTAGTGTGGCTTCGTTCTAACCCAAATTCTCCGCTCCGTTCCGTTTACAACAAAATGTTCCACTGACATAGAGAATGTTTCAGTGCTTGATCTTTTCTTTCCGGTTACAGCTCTCGTCGGCACCTTGCTTTATCCTAATCAATAGAATCAAAGCAAAGGGTTCCGTCCATTGTCTCTGCTACAAAGAGCGAGGTTCAATTACGGAGGTCATCAACACGACTTTTTATGGAATTTACAGGTTTACGACTCATTTTGATGGTCCGCCTTCAAACGGAGTGATATTTTGTAAATAAACAAAGGACTGAAATAACTACCTCATTACCTTTGTAGAGCCGGTGGGCGAGAGACTTCGAAAACATTTTTGTTGATAGTTTAAAAACTTTACATGAAGTTATGGAAAAAAATGTTTATTCTGACGATGTGTTGGGCGGATCTATTGTTTCAAAAGTCATCTTAATTTTGAACTCACAAAGCAAAATATATAAGAAAAAAATATTATGGGCCATATTATATTGTACCTAGGTAAATTTGGCGATGTGTGTCAAGCGTCTGTTATTGGGCCCATAACCTGCTATGTATTTCTAACATTACCATGCATCACCCGGCGTACAATGTGCATTCTATGGAATAATACGTGCATCGCGATAAATGTTGTCTTCCATTGGCGGCGGTCCAACATGTGATTCTCATTGAAATATTAACCAAGACTCTGCAATGCGGCTTCTGAGACACCCGTGCCAAATTAATTAATTGTTCCGGATAACTTTGACACACCTGTGCTGTGGTTGTGATATCTATTAGTGGTTTTGTGTCTTTGGATACAATCAAACTAACGTAATGGGCAAAGTTATCGGATGTTGCTTAGATGGTGCAATGTTAGAACAGACGATTAGTGATTTCCTGCTGTTAGATAGGTATAATAGTTATCTTGGTAGGTATAAAGTTGACGATTTCGTTGACGTTTGACGTGTTACGATTTTTTTCTAGGTTAAGTAGTATTTTTGGCTGCACGTGTATATTTTTTGTGGGGACTCAAATTGTCGGTGTTGTTAAAGTTGAATACCGTTCCCTGGAGTGACGAATCAGAGATCACGATATTTAATGAGGAGTAGAGCTTGTAATTTTTTGTATGTGACTATATTTCCGAGTACTTAACAAGGTAAACTTTTTATTTGTTTCCAGGGAAATTATTAGTTTAATCGTTTTGAAATTATTCTTCGGAGAGTACGATTATTATAAATAACCTAATAAAATTTTCAGGTGCTCAAGTAGGTAGTTAGGTAGGTAGGTACACATCTCAGCGGTTCGAAGACTTTTTATCTTAGAACTTTGTATTTTTTTTATCTTATAACTTTGTAATAAGTTAAACTAAACTAAACTCTAAAGTTTTATGTGTGGCGTTTCCGAACGAAATAAAGACTGACGGTTTTGGGTTGATAATTACAGAACGAATTCAGAAATGTCACTTGATTTTTACCGCGCCTATGAAAGTTTTTTCTCTCCACATTTTTAATGAAAAAGAGTTCCAAAAAGGCGGTGCACATGTGTATCTACCGCGTACAATTGGACAATAGCTCGCTCTTCCATGCAACGACAATATATGACGATGTTCCGTAGTGCTACAGATACGATGTGGTACATGTTTTAATGAGAGACAATAATCGTGTATTTCTATTCAATTAAACTGATAAACTGGAGTGAATCGTGTTTTGTGTTATGCCTCATCGCCCCATCAGATACACTCCAAATATGTATATAAATTATAAATTTAAAAATTAAATGAAATCAATTTAATTACAGTTGATTTGTTTTAATTAAGTAAGAAAAACATAACTACCCAATCGTTCAAAACATCAGTGAAACAACTAAAGAACTGCTTACATTTACAACCCTACCACATTCATTGCTCATTCATAGACAAATAAATCCAAGTGGCTGAAGGAAACACGAATTTCCTCAAAGGCAGTAAAGCGACAAACGGCTCCACAATGGGAATATCATGAAGGCAATTTATTACGATTGATCAACAAGTAGGGGAAGCACTTGGGATCCCAGACGGAAAGGAAAGAATGAATGCGAGTGCCGCCAACACCCGAATCACTGCGAACACGTTAAAGAACCCTCCGAATTCAACCGAAGTGCACAGTCGGAAGCGGAACCCACACCGCCATTCGAAATACACCCGAACAATTCGAAAAACGAACGCACACAAGTGACACGAGGGAATCCCTCCCGGCTAGACGGAATTATCTCGACCTCTCTATTTCCGTTTCGCGTACTATTCAAATCGTTTCTCACTCGCACTCGGCATGAGGACGTTTCACCGTCTCTATCGCATTCGATTCATTCATGGCTGTATTTCAATGGATTCGGATTGTTTTCTTCCCTCAGATTCGGCACTCGAGGGTTGGAGCCGGTGACACTTGCACGCGTTCGTTCTGCGATTCGAAATCTATGCTCTATCGAGATTTGAAGAAGCATTGGCGTGATGCACGGCTGCACTCGCTTCCGTCCGTGTCGAATATGTTATTGAATGGTCGGTCTCGGTGCAAACTATCGCATGGCGTGTATCGTGGGCTCCGGTAGCCGTTGTAACGTCTTATAATTGCGACTACCATGTGTTGAGCTCTAATCATGTTTAATTACAAAAGACGGAGTCATTGCCGTTTAACATGAGATGAACTGTTACAATCTATATGAGAAATTGACGGATCTGATAGACTGATCTAGTTGCAATGATGAAAATCATTGTATTCAGTTTTGCTATGATTAATTGGTCATAATTTCAAACCCGTCTTACTCTGCTGATTTTATTGTTTTTGAATGCGGGCAAAAACAACAGTTCTATGAATTTATGACGCATTAAAATGATCCGCTAAGAATTAATGTTTTCAGTCAGACTGCGAATGTGACGACCGAACTATTACTTCCTATAAGTACAAAATCTCAACATAATAATAATAACATACGTTTATAACAGTTGTAACTGTGCATTGAAGGGTAGTTAGTTATTAATCCGAGATTAGTATCGAGACAATGGGAGGAGGAATACAAGAACTTCGTGTTTTTTCCCGATTCGCTTCACTCGGCATTGTGTGAATGGGACACGGCACTAATTGTACAGTAAAATTATATGTTTCACAATAATAAGATGGGATTCTCACTTATAAATGAAGGCATTCATCAATAGAATAATCTACTTCTAGCGATTGGAAACATCACGCAAAGTTAAGCTTTCACCAGGCTAGAGTCATATAAGCCGTCGATTGTCGATCGCAGTAACAGCCATCTGCGGCTAACTGCATTAAAAGTCCATCCGAAAAAAAAAAAATAATCTTTTGGTAGATGTATTTGAGTGAAACCCTCTTATATAAAGCCAAATAAATGAATCTGAGTCATAAACCTAATTCTTCATTAGAATATAATTCTTTAAAATGTTATTTTTGTATTCTTTGAAATAATAAGCGAGACTAGATAGGATAGGTAGGCATTAACTAAAAAAAAAAAAAACTGCCCATGACCAACGCTACGGCTACGAAAAACCTATTTCAATTCACTAAGGCCAGAGCAGCACTGCTGTTGGCCTTCGTCTACAAAAAAATAATTACAACAAGCTCCTCATGTATTTAAAGGTATCTTTGCAATCCTTGCGAATTTAACTCTAGAGACAAAGTAATTTAATGCTCAAAAATGGCGATAATTAATTGTAGAAATGTCAACTTTAAGTATGTAAGTAAATGTGATTCAAAGACTGAAAAATGAGTATCATAAACCCCCCTACTACTGGCAAGCAGATGCTTGTGGCAACACTCAACCAATCTTGTGGTGAACATTCGATAAGCGATAACTGGGTAATAAAATTGCACTTTAAAGTAAGCTGGGGAGTCTACAGGATGGTTGCAAAAATGAGACATAGACGAATTACTGTTATGGATATAAATTTATACTAGTAAAGAAAAGTTGCTTGTGTGATTTTTTAGGTCCTAAACTATATCCGTACAAAATTTCAGCTAAATAATTGGGTCAGGTTTTTTGGCATGATTGAATATCATTAGAATATTAAACCTTTAAAAATGTGTTTTGGAAGTTGCAAGATTGTATAAAAACTACATTTATTTTTATAACAATCAATAAACATTGGTGCTTTTCCTATTGTGAGTTTATGAAATTCTAATATTTCTTTCCCATACTAACAATACCAAAGCTTACACATGCTATACAAAAATATACATAAGTACCTTATTATTAACTACAAAAAAATACTATAAAAAATAAAAAATAAACCATACAACCTACATAGTGTAATAGTAGTTCTTATGTAGGTGTATTTTTTATTGTTTGCAATAAAATTGTTCTTGATGACATCTGTAGATCATCCACTACAATTACCAACAACGGGGCTTAGATGTACAACAAGAAACCTTTTCGCACAATTAGACCAGTATAAAGTGATACCATTCAACAAAGTAGCGTAGATATTATGATGTTTTGTTGAGTTTTCTCATGATTTCAATTATCAAGTAGGCGCCAACCTACAAATTCTCATTAACCGCCCTGATTGAACATTGAACTTGAAGAAGCAAATTTCTTCGTCTGCTAAGCCATAATAGGCCTACGTAGATACAAGTTGAAAGCCTTGAAGCAGCTTTTAAACGTCAGTACCAAAGCAATAAACAAAGATGAATCTAAGTGTTCATAAATACTCCTATAGAAAATAAAGTAATTAAGTGTGACTTTGGTTTAAAAATAAAAGTTACAATGTCTAAACTAAGTTTAGTTAGACCGTCAAAATAATCAAAGTTACAGTGTCACAAAGGTTAGATAGATAAGATAAGATATTTATTTGTCAAAAATATGGTTACATAAAAGTTGGTAATATTTAAAAAGTCCAGCATATTTTGCTCGATATTTACATCAGCATACAAATAATAGTTTGAATTTATTTGTCAGATACTTGTCATAAGAGTAAGTTCAGCACATATTAGCACAACATCGCTAAAGAAATCGAAAGCTTTACAACTGCAACAAAACGAGATAAGGGCTACTTAACTCTGTCTGGTACCCTCGTTAAGGCCTGATATACGATTTATAATAAAAGCCAATAAAACATTCGCAACAATTTAAAGGAATCGATAAAAAACTTAGTAGGCGAGGATCAAATACATATACGTTGCCGCTTTAAAGATAGTAAACTGTGTTTTACAGTCTGCAGTGATTTGGTTCTTTTTCAATCAAATCGTACTTTGATACATTGTGGCCTTCAGTAATAAAGACGTAAGCTATATAGATAGTCGGTATGATTGAAGAGTCATGAAAGCAAAGTGATATCCGTTTGTATTTTTTATGCTCACTGGAGAATTATCTTAATATAGGTACGGGAATAACAAAAAATAAATAATAAATATTAAGGACATATTTTCACACAATGTAGCCCCAAACTAAGCAGAACTTGTAATGTGTACAATGTCCTCGTAACTGTGAGTCTAATGTTAAATCAATCAATCAATACATATGAAAGGTTTAGTTCTGACTCGTTGACTGACAGACAACGCACAGGCCATACCACTGGATGTAAAGACTTAAAATTTCAAGAGTATGTTTGTCAAGATGTGTATCTTACATACTTTTCTATTCAAAATATATAAATTGTGTTAAATATATCATAATAAATTCTAAAAATTTAACTGAAACAATACTTAAGTGTAGGAAGGCACTTAAATGTAAAATGTAAATAAACTGTAAATTGCAAATGCTTTGTAGAAAAGAATCTTTTTGCAACGCAAACGAAGTTGTGGGTGTCAACTAGTATATAAATAAAATGATAAAAAAAAACATTTAGGTATGTGATGATTTATGACAACTGAATAAGGTAGATTATTTTCTTTCTCTCGTTTTGATCAATTAAGATTTAAATAATGGATGTTTGTTTGTTAGAGAATAGAGTTAAAAGCCCAATAGTCATGCAGGCGAAACTGTAGGGTGTAGTTAGGCCCTAGGGCATGGCATAAAATTACTATAAACAATACAAAGTTCGTATTAGCGCCATAAAATTATCGGGTCAGCAAGTCGCATCTCCTATTAATGTAATTTACAACTGATATAAAATATTTAATTTCGTTGGTGAACATCTTAGTGTTATTAATTATTATTAAAGCTGCACTTTTATAAACTTTTATGTTTCCAGTTTTCATTTAACCTACTCTTATGCGGCATTTATAACTAAGTAGTAGTTATTTCTGTTAATATTTTAACTGTACGCTATCTGTACGCCAAAACTTCAAATGATAATTAGAAGGTATACCTACATGATTTGGTTCATGAAATTAATTAATTTATTTAACTATAATATTATGTGCATTAGAAAGAGATTTTGCATTTTCAGTCTCTTTTCAATTATTTTCCGTTTGTATAAGTGCATCGAAAATGAGAAATATGAACTGCGATACCTTAATTATTGTAACTTAAACGTGCAAAATCTACTGATCGCATTAAGTTAAAAAATAAGGTTTGTCACGCCTACACATATTTAATTTTATTCTGTACAGTAATTTGAGGGCCGATACCAGTTTTTATTTCCAATAGCAAATTTATGCAATGTTAAATAGAAGCTATGCAGATATCAAGTAGAGGCTGTATTAAAGTTCGTAGACACTTAGGAGGTTGGTAGTGACCATGTAGTAGTGTGTAGATAGAGGGTAGTAGATATCTCGTAGAGGCAAGGTTTATAGACATCAGTTAGAGGAACGTAGAGAGTCGTAGAAGGTACGTAGAGTCTCGTAGAGACCACGTTGAAGATAGTAGATACCGTAAAAGCCGACGCTATTTGTCTGACCGTGGCCTCGACGCACTAAAATATCCCACTGCTATCGATTTCTCACTCGCGTGGACAAAATCGATACCGGTCCAGATGCACAAAAATGGGGCACAGGAATCGATTTGCCCCATATTTCGGCAGACTAGCGGCCGCGAGGGTAACGCTCGCGATAAGGGATAGTGCCCCCCGCGGGGGGTGGAGGTACACCCCTTGCCCCCCTCGATAATATTTACCGCCCCCCGGCCATACTTACGCCCCTCAGTATTTACGGGTTAGAGAAAAACAAGGGTACTCGAGCTTCGGAAGGTGCAACGTAGATTTTAATCCTTTCTGATGTTTATGATTGATGGCGGATTTCGTGATCGCTGTTGCGCTGATGTTGATGGATTCTTTATGAGTCCTTTATGTACACTGTGAATCGTGACGCCGACTTAATTTTGATGTTTTAATGCTAATATGGATAAGCATAATCAGCCTATAATGTTACAGTTCCCACTGTATTGTATTGTACAATAAAACGCAATAATCAAACTTAAAGTAATGTCTATCCTTTATTCCATTCTGGAAATAAGTATCTATCAATTTATAATTGCACAAAACTTTCGCTTTTACATTATTTTTAAGTTTACGCAACCTAATTTTTAATTACTTATCATCACTAAAGACCACACAAGATGACAATCGACGCATTATAGTGAAACAGAAACATTTTAGACCAATGTCTATCAAATAATCGTTTTAAAATAAGTACCCTAATAATCATATTGAAAGTAATGCATCTATTTTGAATAGCCGCTAGCGCCATCTGTCAATCAATAATAATTTCAATAGTCTTAAAAACTTAATTAGACTGCTTTCAACAACAGAGCAACGTTATAAGCTAATCGAGAATGCAGATAAGATTATATTTGCGGAGCTGATTTAGCGTTTAATGCGATAGAGATAGAGCCCATTATGGTTTACAAAGTGGTTCAATTGTAATGGTAAATATAAGTTTGTGTTGAAAAGATGCGTGGTGACGATGGGTGAAGATGTCAGTCAAAAATTGACTCGTGCTCAATATCGCCCAGTGCTTCGACTAAATTCAATAAAGAAGATCGAAAAGTAATTATTATCTATCTTATTTTAGAAGCGTTGGCAGATGTTATAGAGTTTTTGAAAAATTACAAATAACGTAAAGAAACATTAGGTTTAACGTTACGCTACACGTTAATTTATTTATAAAAGCGTTTTTCGGTTAGTTACACGTTTGCGGCTAAGGAAATTAAGTTTAGGGAATTGAAACTAGTCATTGTTCTTTTAATTGCAGTCAATTTATGGCGTTCTAGCTGAAATGTGCCGATCATTGTATGTTGATATCGTAGTTAAAAGGAGCTTCTCTCTATACATATACCTACTAGTATATATTATATACCTATATATTATATATAAATAGTATATATTGTTATCCAATCCAATTATTAAACTAGGCAATATTATGTAGATTATTTAAAATAATTACTTACCCAATGCTTACAAAACCAGTTCTTAAAAAAAACAGGCAATAAAGTAAATCTTACCAAGTCATCTTAGACCATCAAAATGACATACGAAAGAGTGCGTTAAAAGAAAAAGAAATTGATCGAAATCGAGGCTACAAACTACTATCACCTTTCACATCTGAACCGACAATGCATTTAGAGACGTTGATATCACACAGATATCAAAGGAAGGGTTGCACAGTGGGTCGAGTCGAGCGCTGACTCGCACAAAATTCATCTGCATGCTCTGATTGATGTGCCCTGTAATTATTTAGACGCGTTAATAACACCACTGGGCCGCACTTTGTTTTTGACGACTTAAGACGAATGAAATGAGAAATTCTATTTTATTAATAGTGCTTGATGTTTCGTTGATTAAACTCACGTTGGAATGATTTTGATGCGAATTTTAATTAAAAGTATAATTGTAATTGGTATGCGGGTGAATTGAGGTAGAACTCTTCTTCTTACCGTATCGTATTCTTTCGAACCAGTGTAGTGAAAAAAAATTTAAATCCCGAAGCATCTTCCGAGGCACCTTTACTAGAACTTATCCGAAGTGAGAATTATAAATAAGTAGGTATAATAAGGATTTCCTGGACACAAACCGCTCCCATACAACAGTGTGAATGTACGGAACCGCGCCCGTTTCATATCTGTGTAATAGTACGGTATCGTGGATTTATTTACATAAATGGCTAGTACGTACAAATTGTCTTTATGTTTTCTGTGCGTGCGACCCCACGAATCAGAATATTAACGTAAATAGTAATGGCGGGTAAAAAAAGCTATTATGCAAATGAAAACATTTTGAGGTAAATAGAAACTGACGTAATGCGATGCTCAGAAGGTAAAATAAATCGTTTTTGTTACTGAGTTTATTAGATTTAGTATTTATGCTTGTAGTTTAATTTTAAATCGTTGCGTGAGTGGTAGAATATTTTGTTGTAGGTACATACCTGTTATCCGTAGAGTAGGAAGAATACATTACAAGAATGAGTAATTTCCCTAACAATACCGGAGTAAAGTGCCAAAGACCGATCGCAAAAATTAGGGCTAGTAACACAAACCAAGAGATCTACAATTCCTTTAGGTTTTCAATGCTTTTTGATATTTTATAGGTACAGATAGATATGAGTGATTTGAGTATGAGAATTGTGCTACACTTATTGTCCTAAAAGTCCTTTATATTTGTTGTAGGTCTGAGAGTTTAAGATATGTGTCAAAGTCCCTAAGAAATTACTTTACTCACTTGATAATTCTTAACAGTCCAGATTCATCCGTAAAGAACTGCCAAGCAAGTAAAGTATTTGCTTAGGAACTTTGAAAGTTTGGCGTAAGTCGGCATTATTGACTTTAAATTATATTGATATGTCCTGGGTAATGGGTATGTATGTAAGGTTCTACAATATAGTCAACTATAGACTAAAGTAGCGACGACTCTACCACAGATGTACGAAAGTACCTATAGAGCGCTATTCATGGAGCATTCATCTAACGGATAATAAAATTGCCATATGCATTGAGATCATAGATATGAATACGTTATTATTATGATATACATTATTTTTAATAACAAACGACTGTTGAGTGCCGAATGTGCTGACGTCACAGAACCAAATAATAGAGTTCGCTCAAACGTTTAGCGAACCCTCGGGAATTGAAATAAAAAGTGTTCGAGATGTAACAGCGATATGATTTTGCAGTTTTTTTTTATTCGGTACGTGTTTTGAACACTTCTATGGGGTGGCGAATGGATTGGATGCAACGGCATCATGAAATTTTTGACTAAGAAAGATGTATGTAAAATATTTATTGCCTTTATTCCATATCGCTAAGAAAAAATCGCATGGGTGCTCTAATGGGAATAAAATTGGTGCTACGCATTGCTATTCAGGTCAGTGCACTGTATAAACAAACTCTATAATAACTACTCAGGTAAAGTGTTTAGCTTAATAAAGTAGGTATTTAAAATAACACAAAATGTAGTTAGATATTGCACCTCCTCGTCTAGACGTTTGAAAACAATGAATCATTTAACTGTAAGTAGCTAGCGACTAAATAAAGTTTGTACTTACATTTTATTTACTAACAGAACAAAAAACTATTCCATCTACACTTTTTTACCAGCCAAACAAACGCTCCCCTATTTTCGGTTGACTAACATAATTACAAGGAAGATTGGTACGAAGTGACTTGTAATTTGACCCCTTCAAAATACTGTTTATAATTTTACCAATTTTATTCATTAATGGTTTTTGTCGGATACATATTTTTGAACTCTTTGATAAATTAGGTAGGTACGTTACTACAAACATGTTTCCTCTTTAACAATGCTATATTTTCCATTTAAGAAAAACCTTTATGAGACGGGTTTGAATATTTTATTATATAAGAGTATTTTTTATTTTCTCTTTGGAAACAAAGATAAATTCTTCAAGGATCCGAAAAATGTTTGGAATATTCGGACACACAGATGGACGGAGCCCCCATTTGTAAGAATTTGATTAATTAAATAAATGAACAATACCGGAAAGAAATCCGGTAACCCTTGGCCGTTTTTTTGCAACAGACATACCTCATTTCGTTCTGTGGGGGCGTAATTGACTCGTTGTTAATTTCATTTTGATATTCTGCGTCCAAAAATGTTATATAGAAACTTTTCCCCGACCCTTTTTCGGGCCGATCGGTTCAGTAGTTTTGGCGTGATTGAGTAAGAAATAATTATCCATTCTCAAAAACTTTTACATTTTTTATAATATGAGTATGATGACACTTCGTTACAAAGTACTGCCTGTACTTTACAAGAAAAGCTTGAGCTCATAAGAACGAGGAAAATTCCATCTCATATATGTAGAGATATACAATAGCACTTATAACTAAACTAGATCCTAGTAATTTCTGTTATTGCCGCCACTACCGTAACAATATGTGAGTAGGTAAGTATTAACGATTCCCACTGCTTTAATAATTACTCGTTATATATGGAAATAAATGATCATAAAGAAGCTATCTAAGTAGCAATCTAAAATAGGTAGGATAGTAACACAAACAAGACAACATTCTCTCTCATATTTCCAATTAAAATTCCTATATGAATGCATTGCTGCGAATCAGATATCTCTATTGTCCACTGAATAGTTTTGTGTATCACAGAATGATTGTCAGTCGCTAGCAAGTATTGAAGTGTTGCCAACCCCAAATTGAAATTTCTGCTGATTTGGAGGTAGAATGTGAGAGATTAGTTTTTTGACAAACATGGTTTCTTTAATTTAAAAGTTTACTTCAAATTTTGAGCTTAGGTTGGGATAGGATGATCCTAACACTTACAAAAGCTAGACGAGTAAGGCGTTTTCTGATGGTAAGTGATCACAATTCACATCTGACCATGATCAGAACAGTTCAAATATTGAAATAAGTACAATTTTATTGAAGTCATTTAGAACTTAACGCGACTAATATATATAACTGCTGTTGTTTATGGCAAACTTTATATGGCTTGCATTATTTTGGGCTTTTTATATCGAGTTGGAAACACTGATGCACGTCTGTGATTCTAGCTATCGATGGTTGCATGTCAACATTACACTGCCTAGTGCATATCTACATAACTGTTCTTTGCTGTTCGTGTAGGTAAATGAGTAATGTGACTGATGTGAATGAAGTAGTTAATAGAGAAATTTTAGTTGGTTTTCTATAAAATACGACTTCTTATTAACTTTTTAAATACTAGCATAACACTGCCTTGCAATGTTGGCTCTTTATAATTATTATTATTCATAGAGGTATTAAAGTATAGAATCACACTGTAGTAGATACATTAAAAAGGCGCCAAAAAATATTTTTTCACACCACCTGCTCGACAATATCCAATTACATATCATGCTATCATCAAGGTAAAGCAAAGCATTACCTACCAAGGGAGATAATGTTGTATGAAACTCCCAAGGGTAGTAATGTGATTTGAATTTGGAACGTCAAATTCGTGTGGAAACTCGTGGAAAACTCTATGTAAAAGAACGCCCATATGGCATTGTAAAAAGGTTTGTTCTAAAATCGAACATTCATAAAAAAAAGAAAAGAGGCGCGACTACAAAGATTGTAAAACAAAAGACGGTGTTGGCTGCTTAGTTCGGAGCCCTGGATTTTTATTGCCTCGCAGAAGGTGTGAAAAGTAGAGTATGCTCCTCTGGGATAAAGCCTGTCTTCGTCTTGGGTAGCTTGAACCCCTCGCGTCACTCAGGACTCTACATAACTCCCTCGTTAGCTCAGGGTTCAATATGCCACCCGCGACATAAGACACTGTTTTATCCCCTTAGTGCATAATCTACTATTATGGGTACAATGCGCCTACTTTATTTCATAAAAATATAAGTAGGTACCGTTCTTACGAGTTGCACTTGTACTTTGACTAAATGTAGGCACTAACATGAGATGAAGAATTCTACTTGTATGTTTTAATGAAGAAAACTAGAAATATAGAATTAACACCTAATAGTTGTTTTTATGCTTGTTCTATCTCGCTTCGGTTACGAGTCATCGAGTTGTCCCTGAAAGCAGCCGGATAGCTAATCGGGAAGTGCCCGAAATTCAAAAAGTGATTTAATAAAAACGTAGTAAAAATGATTTATTAATGTAATTAATCAAAATAGTACTAATTTCGTAAGTTTCGTGTCTCTAAGTTTTACCAGTAATGGTAAACACCGCTCTTCAAACAAGATTACTGATACATCCTGTTATCCCGGTGGTCTGATCCGGCTGTTATCAGCTATGGGGACAAATTTATGAATAGACCTACTGTATTACGTGTTTTTTGAGAACAAAGGTGCCGCTAAGAACACCCTGTAGATTGATAGAGTACTTATGAATTATTCATTAAAAATAAATACCTAATGGTTGGACATTTCACACATAGCCTTGTAGACCCAAACTAAGCAGAGCTTATACAATGGGAACATGACGACCGATATACATACATAGAATACACACAGTCTCTGGACAAACACCGATGTTCATCACACAAATGAATGTCCTGAAGCGGAATTCGAACCCGCGACACAGGCGTGGCAGTCCACACACTTGCCACTCGACTATCCGTGTCGACTATACCTATACTATTTGAGAGACTTTATTCAGATACAGAAGTTGAAATATGTAGTTTGTGATAAGGTTACCTCCCCTCCATTCATAAGTTCACTGATAAGTCGAGTTGTGTTACGTCACAACGCCAGCTTTTGGAACCTTCTCTGAATAACTGTTTGATGACGGTCCGGTCTTGCCCAGTAAAATAATACACTTGTGTTGAGCCTGACAAAGTTACACAGCTGGTATTTCTAGACGTTTGCTAAAGGAATTGTGATATGATATGGTAATTCAACTTCCGTAATAGTCGAGATAATTCAGGAGCCTTCATGTCTACTAAGTCTTAAAATTAATCAATGACTCTCTTTCTTTCGATTAGTCCTACTAGTTTCTGTTTGTACTAGGTAATTATAGCTTGTGATGAAATAATAACTGTCAATCTACTAATATAATGTACTAATACATACATCCTCATATTCACTCAATCTCACACCGTCACACACATACCTACACTTTCATATAAAACATGCTCTACCTTATTACTTAATTTTTTTACAGTATTCTATTGTACCGCGTTTTCACTTTGCTCTACTATGTCTTTATAGTATGTATTTTTATTTTTAAATTTGGCGTTTAATAAGGTTGGGAACCTTGTACTTACTATTTATTGTCTTAAAGGAAATCTGCTGCCACACAGTTTTTTTTCAAACTTTTGCAGATCGGTCGCTACCACTTTAGTTATGTCCCCCTTTTTGTTCCGAATAAATTAATTTGTATTTTTGATTTTTTATACTAGCCGCATATAGTCCCAGCTGTGAGATCAATATGGGCTAAAAATTATGATGATAATGAATCTATTATTATTACGTATAGTACAATTAGCTTTAGGTACTTCATCACTGATCCCTTATTGGAGTAACGCTTCCAAGTCACAAACAAAATTATACTACTGCACCGGCTTATAAAAAAATACATTAAAATAGAAGAGTGCAAATTAAAAAGTAGCGCACAGTTATGCACTGTGTAGTAACTCGGTAAGGAAATGCAATTAGCCTGTGTTCGCCCGCGATGCCTTTGAGTCACTCAACCATGTAACTCCTTATCTCTGTTGCATGTTTTTTCAATATGCAATCCCAGACAATCGTGCACTTTTATCTGGCAATCAGAATTCTCAGGTATTTTTTCATTCGCGAACAGTTCTAATTATTGTGCGGTTTCGTAACTAGCCAGTGTTTGTGGTAGCTTCGTGTCAATTGTGCGGACACACGGTCCTTACGTTTGTAGAGCTTGTTCCAGTTTTTCATTCCAGATCCATACTGAGCTTGATCCCACATTGATTTAGATTTTTATGAATGAATAAAAACTCTTTATTGTACCAGGAAACTTAAAGATACAAGATAATTATTAAGGAGCATGTATTTTTTTTTTGTACAATGGGCTATCGCTATTATTATTGTATCGCTAAGCAGCGATTTTTATTTCATGCCAGTCCATCCAAAGGCGAGAGATTCTCCTTTACTTTTTATGTTTTGTTTTCGTAAGTACGTTTTCTTTTTTGCTTAGTTACCTTTATAATTATAACCTGTCACAAAAAAAAACAGAGGCAAGAGAAGACATATTTATCCATTTTCGTATCGGAAAATAAATGTTGCTATGATATTTAATTAAATTTTTTGATATGGTCCAATTGTTTTCCAGTGAGTGTAAATTATTACGTTGCTTTATTTTTTGTTTGAAAGCATCCAGGTTCTTCGATCGGATCGAAATCATTTGAATCTTTCGCTTGCTTTCTAATTAGCTATTTTCACAATTATTTTCAAACAGGCGATATATTTTAGTCGCAGATACCCACAACTTGCGTTACGAATTATCAAAATTATTTTCTTAGTACACAGTTAACACTTATGTGTAACAGTATCTACGTTTAGTGGTTTGGCTTGTACGTTGTCTATCTGTCAGCCAGTCAGTCAGGACCAAGTCTATTATAGAATACTAGTTGTAACCCCCACAACTTAGTTTGCGTTGCAAATAAACAAAATTCCTTTTTTAGTACCTCTACTACACTACTTGTCCAATTTTCAAAAGCCTCCAAATTTCAAGTCTTTACATTCAGTGCTTTGGCCTGTGCGTTATCAGTCAGAAAGTCAGGACATAGCCTTATATAAATATTGGTTGATGTAAGACAATTTGTAAATATCATAGAACTATTAAAATAAAACGTAGAATGGTCTCATTAATGGAAATTGAATGTTAATTCACAATGGATTCGAATTCGAACCCATAATTATTTGGCTGTCACTGCCAAGAAAGCTTTTACCAAAACCACATAGTGCGGGTTACAAAATTACACAAAATAAGGCGTGCTTCCTTCCCCTAAATGTTTTGATGTCTTAATGATATCGTCGGAATGATGTATGCAGTCCGGAAGTGAGAGTGGCAGCTTAACTGGAGAAATACAAATACCAATTTGCAGTCTGCATTGCTTTGCTGTCATAATATTAGGTTCATATGTTATGTTCATTATTTTATTGCTTGGTAGAGAAAGATGCTATTTTTGTGAAATGAAAAAAATGTTTTATAGGTTTTTGTTATGATAAGATTTGGATACCTGAGGCGGATCGATTGTGTCTACTTATGACTAAGCTGATAAGTTTTTCCATTGATTCCATATTTTTTTTAATAATAGGACTTTTCTATCAAACTAAGCTTTTTCTTAATATGCATGAGTGCTTCAATATCCACTGTTTATTTTTTGTTTTTTCAGTTTTAACTTTACTTGTTCTGTGCACCGACCATCTTGTATTATCGTAACCGTCTCCATACTGGTTGTCTGGAAGAATCGCTTAATAGCGATAAGACCGCCCATTGTACAACATTTTTGTAATGTTTCCTTCTCTATGTTATTGTTTTTTGTCTTTTGGTCTACAATAAAGTCTGTGATTGTGATGATTGTTAGTGATTTCCATTCATTCAGTTACAGTAAAAAAACGTTATGAGATTAGGTAGAGTTGCACAAATTGTTTCTTGAAATACTCTATCTTCCCTATCAAAGAGATTATTAGTACCTACCAGATATGATTTCCACCAAACTTCGCGTGTTCCTAATCTAGTATGAAGAAAAATTACTTGCCGGTGTTTCAGACAACGTAATTCTTTTGCATGATGGGCGCTTGCATTACCAAGCAAGTGTGACGGTATGTATGTTTTGCTTCATACGCATTCATTTTGATTCATTGATAGATAGAAAAACAAATGAATAGTTATCATTTCTATTTCCATTAATTGTTTCTCGTCGATGTGTGAATGTTCAATGTCTTTACCAGTAGCATAGAGATCTAAAATACAATGTACGTAGTTTTTTCCCGACCATCAAGAATCCTAGTTAATTGGCCCACCCTAAAGGTACGATTTCCATTCATGTTGACATCATGTCAATTGAACTGAACGTGATATTGTTTTCTGTAATACTCGTGTATACCTGTGAGTAAATTATTTAATATATTTTCATAACTTTGAATCGCAAATACTGGCAATAAATGTTTACGAAGCCCGCCTCATCCAATTTTACTTCTAAACTTTTGACAAGCATCTTTCTTAAACAGTGCAGACCATGCCGTGAGCTGCAGCCTTACCTTCCATTGTAACCTGATGCAACTTGCTATTCAGATTTAAACTTTATTACTTTTAAAATAAGAGTGCTAAGTATAAAATAGGTAGTAAACACAATTGTATTTGAGATCACAATAAATCGTGACCACGCACTGGGTGCCTCGAGCCAATCGCTCCTGTTGCTTTTCATTCTGCCTTTGCTTTACTGATGTTTTGCAGTTCTCATCCATACAAATCTATAGATACGCCGATTGTTATTTATTACACAATTCTCACGATACACGGTCTTCTTCTCTATAAAATCAAGAGGCGTTGTACCTTTATTATATGTATAGTTAGGGAACTTGTCACATACCAACGACACTTGTAACGACCTAGATACGATACGACTGAAAAAAAAAGCAAAATTACATCAATTACGTGAAGGACTATCCTCATCCTTACATATTTTTGAAGTATGTTGATATCCAAATATTTATAATTTAAAATTAATATGGTTATAAAAAAAACATTTTCATCGTACCTACTATTTTTATTTGTATTTATTTATTTAAAAAGATAGAAGCTTATAGTTCTTAACCAAAACACTTATTACCTTTAACTAAAACTTAAAAAAAAAAAAAAATCCTGGATAATTAATACTACGAGGACGTGGTGGCCGAGTGGATGAAGCCCTTACCTTGCGAACAGATGGTCGCGGGTTCGAATCCCGGTGGCAGTCATGCGTAAATGGGTTTTTTCGGTCGAAAAAATCAGTGTATGCATCCTACGTCCTCGCAACGGTGAAGAAAAACATCGTGAGGAAACCGGCATGTCGTAGAACCTACAGTTCGAAAACCTGTGTCGAGTGCACGAAAGGAGCCTCTTCGAGGCGCACTTGAAATCCTTTCACCACACTGGTTCGAAGAAACTAGTGACACGATAAGAAGAAGAATACTATGGAAATGTTTTAAGAGTTTGTAGTCACCCAAACGATTCACAGTGGTTGGTTTAGTAGTCTTACTCCGGTCACCAAATGACAGATATTGTGTAAATTGATGGTTTTTAGTAACATTAATAGAGTAGAGGCAATTAAATTTATTGGAATTATGTAAATAGCAAAATGTCATTAGGAATTGCAAAATGGATGAGTATACAGCAAAGGGCGCGCGGCGCATCCGAGCGAATGTATTACTGCAGGCCATGCGGACACCTCAATTAACATAATTACAATTAAAGCAATTAGTTTAACAATCTACAATGATATTATTATTATTTAACACGTTACTTTATCAACGACCACCAGTGAAGTTTAACGCATTTTTAAAATCTTTAAGTAATGAAAGATCCACCAAAACTACCCATACAGTTTTAAAAAGTATGGTTGAAAAGGGCGAATCGAACTCATCGCCAATACTTCTAGTGAATATTTTTTTGACGTGACTACGTCTAATAAATCGATGAACGCCGGTGGCATGCACGAAAACGTTGACGTCATTGTCCGGTAACGCTCATTGTCCCGTTACGCTGGTAGTCACGTTAAACTATCGTCCGTAAACCAACTTTACAGACAATTTTTTTTTTAATTGGTCTTCATGTCTAAAGTCCATGCAACAGAGTAAAAAGATATATGCCGTCGAATAACAACGAATTTAACCCATAATATTTATATAATTCCCCAACTGACGCGTTCGAGATGTTACAACCTTACAAGCTGGCGATTGAAGTATAGAAGTCTGGTGAAGGTTACCTATAAGTCAGTAAAATGTCACCAGCCTCGGGCTCGACAAGCAGCTGCTTTTTCAAAATTATTTTTACTATTGAAAGGGTTTCATTATAAGTTCACCGCCAATCAATAACAGGACAATTTAATTTTTCTCCGATATTCCGTTTCCTCTTCAAAATAATAAATTGCATTCACAATATAAGTTTGTAAATAATAGATTAATCATTTTTAGAACAAAGTTTCCCTTTTTAATTAGCGGAGCGAGCGTTTAATCTCGACTCGCGGGATTACAAGCACTGAACAAGGACTTAAACGATTCAAAAGTAATAATTCTTCGGAGTGTTATAAATATGAAAAATAAAGGATGTTGTTCTTACACAGACTCCGCTAAAGGGGTGAGTTTGAAGTTGGCGGCACACTGAGAGTTTAAAATGAAGAAATCATTATTATTAGGTAATTAATTATTACCTGTGAACCTTCTTTGTACCTATGACATTTACCTATATCTAAAATTAGTCATTGTGTAGTGCTTGATAAAATGTTTACAACTACTGACGAGTATTTGTGCTGCTAGGATGAATAGACAAGCTTAGAGGGAGTAGTCCTATTTGTTAAAATAAATTAACCTTTACACATCCTGTGGTAAGCAATATAAAGATTTTAAATATATACCTATAACTTAGCATTGCGGTGAATGTGTGGTCAAGAAAATATGCATCATGGAGACGGCCACACATAGCTACAAGCCTGAATCTACATTAACATAGTAAATACCATCATTATCTACCTACATTATCGTCACGGCTCTTGATATTTATTGTCTTATTTCCACTTAACTGGCGATACCACTGCAGATAATTAATAATTTGCACAATTAAATTGTATGAATGAAATCGCAGAAACAATAAAGAAACATTCTTGAAAGTAGTCGCAAAAAATGTAGAGCGAACAAAGACAGTAGTGCTAAGTGTTCATTATCATAAAAAATATTTGAAATCATTGTGTGAGAAATGCTTATTACTAGAAAATATTTGAAATTTAATTAGAGAGTCATTATAACAAACTTCGAGTATTATTCATGAATGTATTATTCCACGCATCAGTTTATGACGTTTGTCAAAAATTATCTACAATTTTTTTCTGAATTCTAAGTATATAGGTCTTCGAGAATCTAGCAAATATAGGTACATCATGTACAGTCAGTTGCAAAGATATGTATACACTCCCAAGCTTTCACATTTATATTTCTCTTAATTAGCATAAAAAAGTGCATGCAAGCATTTTCAAATTAATGTAGTCATCTTACTTGTCATAATTCTTATCAGAATAAGAATGTATTTGCTAAGATTAAGAGTATGATGTAAATGTAAAAGCTTGGGAGTGTTTACATATCTGAGCAGCTGACTGTACTTAGATGATATGTAGAATCTTGGCAAAGTATCAGTATCAGGCATATTTATTCATCGTGGTGTCGCTTGGTGTGCTGTGACCTTAGCCGAAAATCAGATACTTCTAAGTAAGAAGTAATGCACTAATTGGGCTGTTTCCGGGCAAAGTGCGGGTGAAGGGAAATTAATGCCCCAGGAGGATAAACGTGCTATTATTTTTCCGAAAAATGTTTTTAACGGTTGTGTCAAAACTTTGTAGGAGCAGGTGCGGTGAAAGAGTTGTGGGCTTTTGTCTTTCTTTTATTTGTTTACTAGGTTGTTTGATTTCATAAATAACAAATGTAATTAAGTACTTACCTATTTATAGGGTGTGAGGAACTCTAGCTCCAATTATAGCATAGGTCCAAGTGGTAAGCACAAATTGCGGCTTTAGTGACACTTAGTGACACACTCTATTACAGACCGACAACGGTCGCAGTGTCACTAAAGCCGCAAATCAATAATAAAAAAATACATTTTTATTTGTAGAGAAATATTTATTTTTCTTTTAGAAACTATGGATGCGTTGCCATAATTGCCCCACAATTGATATGGAATTGATAAACCAGCTACATAAAACATTTTGCTTTTATAATTTAATAAAAATAAATGTCAATAATGACTGTTTAATTCTGGCCTAATACTTATTTTAATAAGAGGGATAGCCTCGTATTTATATTATTAATTTGATTTCACAAGTACCCCACTTGTGAAATCAAATTAATAATGATGTTCCGTTATAATTATTTCTGCGAATTAATTGAGTGCTATGAAATTTCTAGTCTCTTAAACGAGATCATTGCTTGAGAAGAAGCAATATTTATGCATAAATTTATTATGGGGTTTTTATAATATCAATTTGATGGTAATGCGTACCTCGAATAGATACTCAAACCGATCATCGCAGTTAATTCGTAGTCACTTACCATCAGTTGAGAGGTGGTCAAGCGAATATATTGCAAGCATATAATTAGTAAAATAATCAAGGTTTAAAAATATACAACAACCGACTACAAAATGACTGTTCTAGTGACCGTAGGCACCACTGACAAGTCACAGGAAAGCAAAATACGCAATTTTGTTAGCTTTGACGCCATATTTTTTAAAGTTAATTAGATTTAAAAACTAATCTACTGAACCGATTTAGATGTAATTTCTATGGGACAATCTGAAAGTATATCTTCTAAAAAAAAAAACCAATTAGTTTATGTACTCTTAAATCCAGAGGTAACAAACATTAAAAAAACCATTCAGGCGAATTGATAACCTCCTCCTTTTTTGAAGTCGGTTGAAAAAAAAATGTAACCTTTTAAATAGCTAGTCAATCTAGACTAGACATATCGTCAAGCTTATCAGTCTCGTAGACCCCCACATCCCGTCAAATCTGTATCAATTGATTGTAACCTAGACATATCAATCATTATTTTAGGTTCTAGGGCTTGCACTATACTTTGGTGATTAGGTTTCAACGATGACATATGTATGATCAAACAGAAATTTTCATTGAAAGCTAACAATATCTATTTACTTGATAAATAATAAAAAAAATCCAGGCAACCTTAGAATGGAGAGAACTTATTTATAAGATTAATTAGTTTGATATATGATTAGGATTACTCAAAACACAAAACTGTAGAGATGCTACAACAAATAAATGAAATGGAAGTCTTAGGATCATCAAAAGAAATGCTCCGAAATGTTTGTGGTCAATTTATTTACTGGTGATTCGTTACGGCCTGGGCGGATACTTGCCTGATGATAAATTGTATACGGTCGCTCATTTCTGAATGTCCCTTATCTAAAATTTGAGAGTTATGAACTCTAACACAATAACATAAGAAACAAATCTTCATTGAAGCTCCGAGAAAAAATCCAATACAAAACTTTGCTTCAAAATTTTATTGTGCACCTTGTGTTTTAGAGATTTAGAAACATTTTGCTGTGAGCGATAAAAAGAAGCAGCGTTTCATTCCCAATGACACAACAGACTGACAAATGATTACCAGTCACAGTTCAACAGTTAATTTGTATGTAAATATGTGTTTTTCACTTTTGTTTATTTAATATTTTTTTTAACAACAACCTCCTAGCAAATAGGTTACCTTTTAGATATTTGAAAGTTATTAAGATTTATTTTAATTATATCAATGAACATTTTCTAACAATAACAAACATTGAATAGAGGAGGAATAAATGCTAAATTGCACTCATTTAGTGGGTTGCGACGATCCATCATTATGACCAAGTCATCAGGCAGTTCAAATGTCAAACGAACCTAGGGTGCAATAAAAAGGAAACTGCTGCTTTTATTAAAAAAGTGACTGTGACTTTATTCCATTGTCGATTGCCGATTCGGGATTATTAACTGACTTGCATATTTTTTTGTGTTCTAATATTGATAGATTGGTTTTTTCAAGAGCCTAGACGACTTTTGCGTGTTTGTAGCGAGCAGCCGTCGATTACAATATGTTTGTGATATTTGTGTCAAAATAGCATAAAACGATAGTCATCGGTCGATGTTCACACGCGAAGTGAAATGTATTGTACGAACTGCTTCTACGCACCACTTATTCATAGCTTTTTATTGTTTGGAATATTTGTTCTGAACACATTTTTCTAGAACTTTGACGTGTTCATTATCCAGCACTATTATTAGAAGCTGTTGCTGATGTTTTCTTGTATTATTCATATTGATGTGATATCAAATGCCCTCCATATTTCGAAATCATGTTAAGGGAATTGGATTCAATTTTACCGAATTGATTTCCTTTAATTTTACGATTTCGTTTGCGTGATCTCGTCCGGTAGTAATCTAATAGATTCGTCCACTGGGAAGGGGACTGTTGTGTATATCCGTTTTAATGGACATGATTGCCTCATTCATTTTATTATAAATGCATATAATTTTATGAGACCTAGTTTGGAATGGTTTAATATTGTTATTGGTATTTTTATAGTAGTGACTAAGTAATTGTACGTTATAAGCTTTCTTGAGGTATGAACTCAAATGAGTTGAGACTTTATTCTTCTGAACTAGTTATATAGTAGTTGTTTTTAGGCTTAGCCAAATGGCCCGTAACTATTCATTATAGCCTGCATATAAGAGTAGGTTCCTATATAATTTAAGTATGTAGATGAGTAAGATACTCATCTATTTAATCAAACGTCACGTTTAATTCAAAAACAGAACAACCGTTGATCATTCCTGCTGCCGCGCAAACAGGGAGATATCGCGTGCGGCGAGCGATATTCGCCGCGCATCGGAGTCAAGCCGCCTCAATGCTACCCCATATTTTAACAACTGTCCTAATACATCTTGCAATGTTGTTTTAACTGTTTTTGCTACGTTTAATTGTTTGATCTTTTTTGGTGTGTTTACTTTTAATTTTTATTATAGAATTTATGTTGCTCCCTTTTGTACATATTTTTGTTATGAATTATGATTGATCGTCTGCCACGAAAAAGCGTCAATTTTGATTACATCTTAATCAAAATGTATTAGTATCGTACAATATGTTTTAGGCTAAGTTCTATTATTAGATTATACAACTATGCATGTAAATTTATCTGTGTCTAAATCCACAATTCCAGTCAAAATTTTTGAAAAATGTAAATTTCAACGAATTGGATCGATTTTTTTCTTCATTTCAGGTGCCTGTCAATGAAAGCGCCCGACAGGTATGTAACTATCTCACTCGCACCGCGCGTTCGGTTTCGGTCGGCCGGGTTCGGTTGTGTTCGGAAAAGTTCGGACGAGCTCGGCCGATCAGCTGATCGTTCGGCAAGCCTTGGGGGTAGCCTGGAAGACCTCACGTTACACCCGCAACGCAGGACGTTAAACAGTACAACTTTTCAAAAACAATTGCTTATTGGTGTGTTTATAATTTTTTTTGTGACTTGTATGCCATCACTAAGAAAGGTGGGTTTCATTTCATATATTTTTGAAACCTGACGCTCACCAATAATTGCTTGGTTTCTTTTTACATTTTATTTATCTTTGCATACTGTATAAGTGGTGTGATTATTTTTGTACTATCAGTGTTATTGCAATTGTGGGTGTAATGTAAGTAGTCGTTGTTTTGGTTCCAGGTTACACTCTAGCTAGTGATGATGATAAATCCCCAAAAATCACAGATAAATTTACAATTTACATGATTCGTTTCGTTGTAGAACATGAATGCGTTAGTTTATGTGCATGGTTGTGTATGTTAATTATTTTCTTGATATTAATTATGTCAGACGTAACTCCGAGGCCTCTACATACCTACTCTACATGTAGGTAAGTATATTTTTTTTATGTTCCGAACCCATTAATGGCTTTGAACCCAAAGGAGGGAAAAATAGTTGCAACCTTGTCCTGCTGTAGTCAAAATATTTTGGACACAAAAACAATTTTACAATTCTCCCGTAAACGTGAGTTATCGATTTAAAATGAAAAAGCTTAATAGTGTTTCTAAAATGAAAATATTAAAACAGTACTAGTTAAAATTAGATTTCATAAATCATTGTTATTTGTAATGATCAGAAAATTCGCTAGAGACTTTCTCACACAAACTATCAATAAAACCACATTAGTATTAACAGCCGCTCTCAAAATAAGGCCACTCCAGTTAACGCATGGCCGAAGCACCGATCCAATGACAAATGCGTGATCATCATCAAATCGTAAAGGATTTAACGCCTCCGTTGGCACGCTCCTTTTGTTACCATAAAGCCGACCATTAGTGTGTTTGATAACGTCGCCGTACAAAAAGATGCTGTTTAGCCGTGCGATGGCTACCGGAGTCTGTAGGCTCCCCATGGAGACGCCACAATGAATGACGCCATGCTGGTACAACACAATACGCTCTCGTGTTTTCGTTGATTGTACCAGACTAGTAACCTTGTTGTGTATTCGAACTTTTTTAGTGGCAAATCTGTTGAATTTGAATTATGTAGAGTTAATAAAGAAAGCGATTTAGTTATAAAACTTAATTTTGAACGTTACGAAACCCCTAAATTATATCAAGACTAGTATCGCCTAGTAGTCATTACTAGTCACTTCTCATTTAAAACAGACTCTACCTATCGAATAAAATCATCTATTATATGATATGAATAGAAATAAGTTAATAACAATTTCTAACATGTATGTAATATTTAACAAAAGTCCTAATTTAATCATAATAATCCGTTAAGTGAAATGGTGCTTATTTTTCTTCTAAAAAATCAACCCAATAAGTAATTTTGCTTGTTCTTTTCTATTTACACAGACAATACATTTCCATGACTATTTTTAAACATTTGACATAGTAAACGAGAGGTGCAGTAGATTTTATTTTTAAAGCATTGTGGTTTCGATAATTGGAAAGTTCTTTGGACAAATAAAAAACTTGGCTACCTACGTCAATTTTATAACCACAAAGATTAATGACAGTCACATTAGGCAGGAATTTGAATAAGAAGATCTACATTAGAACGCCCACCATACCATCAGTTTTTTTAATATTCAATTATAATAAAGTAATCCTTTGGTATTAAGATAATATGGGAATGCATTCCGATTAAATTTGTATCTTAGTCAAATACCCTTTAGCAAACATACTTGTGGTAATTAAATTAAACGGGAAATTAACTGTTTTATTACAATTAAATGCACTCTAAATACAACCTTAAATGAACTTAGACAGTAACTAAATTGCAAGTAAAAGTAAGGTTTGCAACATTGTTTTTCAATAAGTACGTACTTATCTTTATCGCAGTGATGTGACACTAGTGGGGCTTAAAGAAAGGTCACTACAACACATTGAATTGGCTTCGTTAAGTAATAATTTTACTTTATAAGTAATTTATTTATAAAAGGGTAATTTTTGTAAGGTTGTATTTGAGTCTCAATTTAAATATTAATTGTGAAACAGTGAGTGATTTATTATAATAGAAAACCGAGTTAAAATTTTAGAACTGTGCTTACATTATCGTTTACCTTACGTAGGTTCCTTATTTCATAATGATCTTATTAACCAATTATGCTAAATTGATAACTATATTGATGCTTAAGTGTAATAAGCTATCGGATCCAAAATATACCTAAATGTAACTTTATTCTAATTATGGGCAGGTGAGACTGATTCTCTAACCATCAAACGAGCGCCTATAAGTATCACTTTCTTCTTAAAATAAAAAGACATACTATTTTCTTTAACTACAGAACAATGATATACTATCCTATGTAGGTACAAAATTTACCCATAGAAAATCAAAAACTCAAATGCAAATAGTATCCCCATTTCCCTTTAAACCCGACAAACGGGCGTTCACAAAACATACGGCAATCACAACAAAGGCTCAGTTTACATTCTAACGCCTTTTAAACTAACAAAGGCTGAATTCAAATAAACACTAAATCGTTAACCCTTTGACCGGCGCGGTGGGCAATTTTCACTCCGGAAAACGGAATGGAAATGATTTTGTAGAGGGTGTTGGGATACGACACTCCTACCACCACTGGGTTAGACAACTCTCCTATTCTTGAATTACTCGAAAAGTGGGTGCACAACGCTTTTCGAGTTTAAGCGAGAAATACTTGGTACACCATTTTTTAACTTACATACATAATATTATCCCTAAAATTCGTATGGTTGAACCTTCTGCCTATAGTTTTGTATGCAAGGTAATGACAATCAAGTAACTATCGAATATTTAAAAATAAAAAGATACCTTTCATCCCAAACTGAATTAAATAAGCGATGATGTAAAGGACAACCATCTTTTTTCATATAACAAATTTATTAGGTAGGTCTTATATCCGAACAATTTAAGAATACATTTCAATTAATATTTCCATATGAATCAAGAATACACCTGCATTGCAGAGAAACACATCATTTACAACGACAATGTAACCCAGTACCATAGCTTTTTTATTAAAGTATCATCTTATAATGATAGCTTACAAAAACTAGGGCCACACAGATAGACTAGCTTACATACAAGAGGATGATTGAGGTTCCTACAAAATTATTGCAAAGGGAAATAAATGGATACAAATCTTATAAAACTATAATAAAATTTTATTATCCATCTGTCAGTGCTAATGACAATTTTTACGAATGCTCAATTATTTATTTTTAATAAGAATGGCATCATAAATGATAAAAGGTTCGTTAAGACCGCCAACATATTTTTAATGAAAATGAACTAAAATGTCGAATGAGATCAAAATAGGCTTTCCCTTTCTCAAGGGAGTGTGTGGTAGAGACTAGAGGTGTCCGCCTGTACCGTTTGCTCCAATGCTGTCCCTATTGTTTGTTGGTTATGCCCTTTTACCTGTTTATTTGAGATTATGCTCATTCACTTTGAATAGATTTTGGGATCAGATAAGATTTCCTATTTAAATTCTAACAATTTTGATGAGCCTACATAACATAAAAAAACTATTCTGATGGATTTTCTTTATCATTATATTCTAGTATCCAATCAGGTATTTCAAGATAATTTTTTATAGACACCTTATTGGTGCAAAAGCAACAGTGTGGCTTTAATTGATTATAGATTATTAATATTTTATCTACATAAGTGTTTTCCTTTTGATCTGACGCACTTCTCTCGAAGATTTGAACAAAAGGTATTCTCAACACCTTGTCAAATCAGTCATTGTTATCTTCAACACCTACACATTCTTACTACTCGTTAATAAGGATCAATTTTGTCTGATATACGAAATGATCTCTACCTACCATAATGAATGACTCAATAAGAATGAAGATTAGATTTTATTGAAGTTGTAATAAGGTTCAATTTTATTATTAGCATTAAAATCAAATTAAAACTGTTTGGAAAATTGCCAATGCTTAAGTACTATTGGCAGGAACAATGATCTCGACACACGACAGTGTGTCAAGCCACGGTCAGGCCCAGCGAACTGGCGAGTAGCACTGTGTGTAAGTTTACACGAACCATTTGGAGCCACTTTTGACCTTGTCATAGCTAAAAAACTAATCAATATAAACACACCAAATTTGGTTTATGTATTGAAAACCCAGAGTTACTGAAGTACCTCAAATTTCATAAACACAGCTTATACGGTTATTTAGATATTAACGTTCAAAAATCGTCATTTTTATCACTGATTGACTGACATATAGACGTAAAACCTAACCCACTTCCAGATGACCTAGAAAGTTCAAATTTGGCATACAGCTAGGTAATTGTGTGTATACATCACAACAAAAATCAGAAAACAGTAAATTTATAAGATTTGATTTTTTTTCAAATTTTTCGATTTTATGAGGAAAATTTAGCGCCTTGCAAATTATGAGAGCAATTGCCTTGCAAATTTTTGCAGGATATTTCCATAAATTTATTTACAAAAAGCATTGATATCTGAACAAAACCACTTATAATATGTGAAAATGGAGGAGCCACGGTTCGATGGACCGGATTATGATGTCGTTTTCCCCGAAAAAAGACTGAGATCTACATATATGGCTAGCCAAGGTCTACGTTATAAATAAAGTAATACGTTTTTATAAATAAATTTACGAATGTCTATAGTAGACCTTGGCAAACCATATATGTAGATCTCAGCCTTTTTTCGGGGAAAACGACATCATAATCCGGTCCATCGAACCGTGGCTCCTCCATTTTCACATATTATATGTGGTTTTGTTCAGATAGTCATTTAGCTGATTTGTTCCCTTCACACTTGTAATTGAAGGTTGAATATGATTAGTTTTTTTTATTATATTTGAGTTTGTGACTATTCAAGCACGTAATTTTAATTTTTGAAAAAGTAGCAGCGAGTTAGAACTTTTTAAAATTAAATTATTTAATAATCAGTGAACAGTTCCTCAGTAAAAAGCCTAATACGTAATGAGCAACAGTCTAATGAAAGCTCGCCCATAATGTCCGGTCCATATTGTTCACGAAGGTGTTAACATGTGCACAAGTGATAATTGTTCTGTTTAATGAGCCCGAGCCAATTATGTCATGAATGGTCGGTGCGTTGCTCTGGCCAGTAACCCTACTCACCCACTTGTGCGCAGAGGCGTGATGAGAAACGGAACGTGAACTTTCCCTCTCATCACAATACCCCAACTCGTGTTACAGCACTCGACATCTCTGTCACACTCGCAGGACGACCAGGAGTGATTGCTCCACTGAAACCTATCCTTATCGCAAGGGGTGCTCAATGACCACAATTTTCTTTAGAAATTTCACACAGAATTGAATCTTGCAATTTTAATTCCTCGAGTTTATTTACACTGAATATCAAAGCAACCAAGACAAATGAATCTATAAAATTAATTGGACAAGTAATCGAAAACTCAGAAAGAATTTCTTCATCTCTGCTGTGGGGGAGCGGAAACAAATGAGGGGCGGACATTGAATAATTCGATTTCCTTATTTGCGCCAATCAATAACTTATAAGGGAATCCGATATCAAATTGATACAAAAGATGTTTCGTCTGTTGTTTAAGTTAATTTGTCATGATCAACCGACTCTACACATACTACACCGCTTCTGAGAAATATTTCGAAGTAAAGACGAAGTTGATTAACAATATTGTAGCGGTAAGTCCATAATTTTGCAAACTCAGGTGCAGGAGCACAATAACTGAATTTGAAGCGATCTCAACAGTTGTCGGGGCATAGCTCGGAGCATTGCAACGCCGGTCGCAGACATCACATTACCACATATAATTGCATTTGCTACCGCCAACGCTGACGTCTTGGCATCTTCGGCTGCAACTTACACACAATTGAGTTAATAACAGAAACCCCCTGGGAATAAGGTGGCTGCTGGCTGATGGAAATATTTTCCGTCTTGATTGACTCTTAACTATCTGCCTTGGATAAACTCTGCGGCTGTTTATTTATGAGACAGACCACTGATGAGATTTACGAGTCAAAGTACAAAAAGGAATAGACTTTTTAAGAAATGATTTCGCAAAAAAATAAGCTTATTAATTTTGATCCGTAATACAGACGGGTACTTATTTAATTCCGGATATAAAATTTCTGTGATTGAGTCCCAGCGGGTGGAGTAGAGGGGCGTGAATTCCAACAAAATTAGCACCAGGGGTCGAAATAAAAAAGCGTAGGAAAAATTTAATGAACAGGAAAATGCTCCTTTTTGCAGCTATTCCATCTATTTATCTACATCGGGATGCCCATTACCTTGCTAAGAGAAAAGTTTACATTTTTAATTTAATGATTCCACTTTGTGGAAGTTGGGCGGGTTTCGGCGAGATCTTAATTTGGGGATTTCTGAGGCGTCTCGTTTTGTAAATATTATTCCTTTAATAAGACCTCACGTCGAGGGGGTGCCTGCTGAACTCCGTGATTACGACTCTCTTTGCGAGCTTCATTTTGGACCTCGTCATTTTGATTGGCGCTAATGAAATTTTTCTTACTCCGTGTACCGTATTCTTGTTCTTGACAGTATAATTTTCAAGGAACTCGAAATCACTTTGTTGCTGCGTCACAAACACACCCTAAACATTTACGGGAGGCAATTTCGAGTCATCTAAGACGTTATTTTTGTCATCTTCATTTACGTTTTCCACTTAGTAATCCAATTTTTTACTTATCTCTTCCCTGAGTGCGTGTCCCCATCTGTGGCGAAATTTCTAAATCGTGGAGTCCCAGCTGCGTTTGCGTGCGCGATGACGTTTCGCTTTTAGCGGCTGTTTTAAAATTGAATATTTGATGCCCTATTCCCTCTTGCGGAATGGTTGTCGGGGAGAGTAGGTACGGCATTCGAGCCGGATAATTTTTTGAATGTCTTTGTTAACGACCGCACACATTACGCGTAATCGCCGTACACCACTTCAGAGATGCTCATTTATTTTTCAACAATTTTAATGTTATTTCTTGGCACTTCTGTCTTACAAGGGGGGTGTGCCATTGTAGTAGGTATTATGGAAACCACATTTTCTAGTATTTTATATAATCCACATTAGTTATCAGAACACGGGCAAAGCACTCGATGGTTCCCATAAACACAAATGGTTACAGCTAAGTTCCTTTCTAATTACAGAGATAAGCGGGTCCAATAACGGTTGTTTATCACAATCATATGTTAGGAATCTAATTGGTATTTTGCATGTTGATATGCTGAACTCTTTATTGGACGATATTGTGTTTGCTTTTTGATATTGATGATTGTATTCCATATTGGTACACTTGATAAAAAGTTGCGAAAGGTTATCGATGTGGGTTTTTATTCGCGTTTTTATCCGCAATCAACTTTTTTAACAAACCACTTGTTTGGGATAGTCGTTGAAAAATAGACAAAAATAAATTGCATATTAATTATTGTGGTGTAGGTAATTAATTGATGGTATCTGTCAAAATGGGCAAATGAGTTGTTGTCTTATAAAATTAACTTTTTGACACAAGACCCACACCAATTTGTCAAAACTATGAGCACAGGATGCCGAATTTACATTTAAACGTTTCCGATAGGGATAATTTTCAAAATTACAGTTATTTTAATAAATATTTTACTCAGCATTTTATATATCGGGGTTGATAGGGTCGTGGTTTTTTATGAAGACATCTGTTGTGTGCATCGTGCGAGTTAATTTGTTGTTTTAAAAGGAGACATGATGGATCAGTTTCAACACGTATTCGTCGGTCTCTTTGTTGCTTGCTTTATGGCTATGTAATGTGTTTCTTTGTTTGTTCCGAATGTGTTACAGTTGCTCCCGAATTCTGATACAGTCTAGCACAAATGAATCATGTTCTAGGTATGTGTAGTATTGAAAATTTTGTTTCTTTAGCCTCAATCTAAAAAAGGCCAATATTAGCCAATATTCTTCTGAATTAAGTTAGTATCTACTAAATATTTATTAACCAAGGTTTTACATAAATTACTATAATCGACTTCGATTGGACATGATTGTGACCGTAAATATCACTGAAAAGTCACAAGGAAGCAAAATAAGCAATTTCGTTTACCTTAACGACATAATTTTTTTAGTTCTTTTGATTAAACTAAACTAAACTACTGAAACGATTTTGATGAAATTTATATGGAACCAATCTGAAAGTATATCCTCTCAAACAAAAATATTTTGTTAATATCAGTTTATAAACAACAAAGTTCTGAGGTAACAAATATTAAAAAAAACTCCCGAATTGAGAAATAATTTACTGAACTAGAATGTGAAAATATGTGAATAATCTCATTTTTTAGCTTTTCAGACATGATTCAAGTAATCCTTTTATTTTCTAAACTGTTTCCTATTTATTTTATACAAATTGTATGGATTTCGATAATCCTCTCGACTAAGAAGTGTTGCGAAGCAGAAACTCAATTACAAGCGGATTAAGGGACAACACGTCTGTAACAATGGAAATAATTCAAAAGGTGAAAAAAATTGAAAAAAGTAATGCATCGTCACGTAAAACTTTTGTCGAGTGTGGGAGTGTGGAGTGTGCTTTAAAAACCAACGTTGCGTGTTTTAAGAAATAGAATTTAGTGCAGATTGTAACGTAATCTTATCTTTCGGATGGATCGCGCAGCTTTTTCAATGATATTATTGCAACACCACATGTTTTCGGGCTTCTATGACTATCGCAATTTTTAGTGTCCAAAGCTGATTTGGAAAATCGGAGCACTCTTTTTGGTTTCACTCTTGTATTAGTTTTTGCGGAAATCTGATTACATCAACAGAAGTAAAAAGACTGGTTTTTAAAGCCGTCTGCTTTTTGTCATTTCTACTTTGAATCTTTGTGACATCTGCAAACCATTTCTCGTCGGCTGGAATGGAAACGTAGAAATGAATGAGCCCATTCAGAAGAGGTGAATGAGGCGCCATTCGTAGAGCAAATATGGAGACAGACCTAATCTTGATTTATCTTGACGACCAACGTTTTTGATATTTGCTTGGTAAATATTTTTTTGGATAGTGTTGTTGAAGCAAAACGAATTTGTCTGTGTAATTATTTTAGGCAAGATTTTATAGAAGAAAAAGAAAACGCCTACGCTATACCTAATAATTTAAAACTGTTGATAGTGCAACGTTTGTACAAATGGCATGTAATAAGATAGACTGAAAGGCGAGCACAACTGATTCGAAGACTATAGAGTGGGATTTATTAAACCCATAACTATTTATAGGTTAACCCCGTTTTATACAGGGTGTAACTTTTTTCTCAACTCAAAAGTCTCAAGAACAATCGGAACAATTTATAGTTAGCGAGAAAGTCGCGGCAGCAATTAGAGTTGTTGAATATATAACGGGTAATCTCGACCTTAGCCGAACGTAGCCAGACGATTGCGAACACGAACCGAATGCGAACTAAATGCGAATGTTTATTTACACATGCTAGTCTAGGGCACTTGTTTGCGAGATAGAGTTACAAATTTATGTATATATTTATTTATTTCACCAACGTAGTTCACAACGAATCTTTATATAGGATACAATATATCATATATTAAAAACTAGAATTTAAATTTTGAAGATAAGTTTTTTTTACGGATAGTGCGAGTTTCTTACACCCATATTCTAAGTCGAATTTTTCACTCAAGTGAATACTTACATTTGAAATTTGACAGGTGACAGCCGAACCGTTAGTAAAGCGGCGGTCATTTTACCACTCAAGTAAGTATTCACTTGAGTGAAAAAATCGACTTAGAATATGGGTGTTAGTGGTGGAGTATAACTCAACTGTGGTAACGGTGAAGGAAAACATCGCAAGGAAACCGGCATGTCATAGAACCTAAGAAGTTCGAAAACATGTGTCAAGTGCACTCTTCGAGGTGGACTTGAAATCCTTTCACCACACTGATTCGAAAGAACTAGTGATACGATAGGAAGAAGGAGTGGTGGAGAAGTTCAATGTAGCTAGAATACCTAAAAGTTAGCTAGGTATAAAAGTGATGTTTTTTTTTATTTATCTCCCCAGTTAATTCAACAGACTTTTAACCAGAAATTAGCCAGATTTAAAATAAATTGAAATAATTCTCTTGCCGTGTCTAAGATATCGTAGCGTATGGTAGAGTCGCCTGAGCCACGATTCGCACTCAACATGCGACCACTCAATCATGAGTCGACATAAGTCGTGACTTATACAACTCGTGTCTGATTTGCCAAATCTTACCGTACGTACTTGAGAATAAAGTTTTGTTTCTTTTTGGACTTATAATACGACACTTTAAAAGTAGAAGAATCATCTAATTTTGAAATTCTGCATTAGAAAGAGAAACGAATGTATTCGCCGCAAACGAATTTTAGACGACCTATGTACCTAACCTAATGCATATAATTTATTTTCGCTATGGTTATTATCGTCAAGTAAAGTAATTAGGTTTACCATAGGTAATCATATAGGACAAGTTCTTGAACTGATAGACAATCTTTTTACATAATAAGTCCTCAAAAACTGGCACCACGAAGGCAACATTGTAGGTACTGAATTAAAAATCCATCAAATTAATTTAATTTACAACGTATCCATTTCCACTGTACAAACAAAATAATAAAAGTACATTTATAGCGGTTACAGAGAGGCGAAAGTGTATTGCAGTGAAGTATAGAAAAAATGAACGAAGCTCGGTTTTGATTGATCACCGACTCGACGATGTTTTTTGTGTGAAATTAAAAACACGAACTGGGCATGCGTTGGATTAAAGAGGAATTTTACTCGAATAAGTAGGGAACCGTCCTTTGTTATATTTTGAAATTAATTTTAGCAAGACCCCAATTTGGACATCGATTTCGCATTAGGACTTACGGAATTAAGATTTACTCTAACATTCCTTTTAGTTTAAAGTGCATTAAATATTCTTACAATTTTGATGTGTATGCTCGATTTGTTAGGTTGTATCTATTCGTCACACACGAATGAGGAATACGAACACACATCAACAGTACACCACAAGTGAACCGCAAACGAGTAATTAAAGCATCTATAATATATTAACGCTATGCATACCAAATTCATGGGAGACTAAGTCGAACGCTAAGAGGGATAGGGAGATGTGTAACACCCAATACCACAAAGGTACGTAATAATAACAGCTATTTCAGGCTTTATGAACGATCAAAATTGCAAGAGCACGTGTATAAAATACACTTTGCAAAGTAGATTTAAATTTTAATACGAAGCCTTCAGTCGAGGGTTGTAAGTAATGTCTTGACGTTGGAAAAGTATGGAGATACTTCCTTCCTTCTGCAAGTTGGTATTAGTTTTGTGAAGTTATGGAAGGCATGCATTTTTTTTTCGATGTTTCAATGTTCTTCAACTTCACGATTTTCACGAATAGATTTCAGTTTCTTCATCACTTGTAAGTCATCAGAAGTGTTGTTAGTGAAATATAATATTTTTTGGTAGTGCAAATATTCTTCTGCTCTACAATAAGAAAGAAAATTTTCAAAAAGGAGACCAGATAACTGATAGAATACTTATAGTGTACATAGAAAGTACCCAAATTTTGAACAAACAACGATGATCTCCCTGCAGATGTTTGTGACACTCAGCTTCACATCAGGGACAAAAGTGGGACGGGAATGGTGGGAACTAGGAACGGTGGCGGAGACGTTGCCGTTGATGGCGGCGCGTTTGTGGCGTATCCACGCTAAGCTGCCGAGTCCGAGACTCAGGTGTCGACTGCGGTCGATTCACAAGACAATGCTAAATAATTTCATTTCGCCATTACGGCGGCCATCTTTGCAAGTCGCACAGTTAGAGGGCATCGGCGCACCCCTCCACCGCAATTTGCATTGTAACTCGGACCACGTAGAAGGCCCTTATAGCCATACTACCACCTCCTAACTCTTGAATACATAATTTTGTTGCTTTTATTAACAACTTTGCGTGGGAATCGGCGATAGCCTTCCGCGGCGACTGTTTATTGTGGATGATAACTTTCTAGATTTATTTTATAGTTCATCTAGAGACTTGGTCTAGACTATAAGAATAGAGTTCCGCTGTCCGTTTTATAACGTCTATAAAAAGGCCTATGCATAGAGCCATTAAAATATTTGTTGGATTTATTTGACAGCAGCTTGTTTTGTTGAAACCTTTATTGGATACGGTGGTTACATTGTTGCACAAATTAGGCTCTCATTCACAATCATGTAGCTGATTTACAATTTTACAGTCATTCTGCTAAACCCTAAAGATGATTGCAATTGTAATAAAATTATAAAGAAAACAAGCATGCAAAAACAGAATGGCTAAATTGATATAAAATTGCCTACCCCAACAGAACTCTACCTAATGTAAAAGTTAACCAATTGGTTTGGTAGACTTCAAAATTTACTTTTGCTGATTACAAACTTAGCTTTACATTTGGGGGTTTCAAGCCACTTGGCTAAGTTTGTTTATTGTTTGTGTTTTAAATCTATTAGTAGCAATAAGTCAAGTTCTCACAAGGAGGGCATCAGATTGAAAATGAAATTGGCGGAGACAACTTTGGTGCATTGGGAAAGTGGAAACATTAAGCTTTGGCACGAAATAAATGCCTTTACTTCCAATGACGACTTTTAGGGGAATGCATAATTCCATTCCGTGTTTCCAACTCTTTATGGGATCAGAGTATTAACATTAATGGCTTGTGAAAGGTTACCGGTAACGAAACTTCTGAAAACTTTACTTTTATTTTTTACTCTTATTATTATTTCGTAAGTACGAGCCCAAAAAAGTTATCAAAGCAAGGTTCCGAATTCTCTTTGTTCTCTAATTTGAAGCAGTTCCAAATATAATTTTGATGGAATGTGACCAAATTGATTAACGAAAAAACTATCGGCTCTTACAAAAATGTGAAACAACCTTCGTAACTCGATGCCAAGTCGAATTGCTTAGTGACACAGTCTGGCCGATGGGAAAATTAGAGAAACGATATAATTGTTTTATTATGTAGCTAGGTTGAGGCTCTATTGCATCAGTTTGAATTCAAAAATGTTATAATTATACTTTTAAAAGTACAAACCAGATAAATAAATCAGAATTAGGTTTGTTTCAATGGCGAGTCTTGATAGGAAGAGACCTATTCTAAGTGTATCAGTAAACTCTGTAGGTAATAGGTTTATCAAAGACTAGTTTACACCCGCAACTTCGCTTATGTTGCAAATTAGCAGAATTCCTTTCTTAGTACGCGCTTACATATCTTGACAAACATTCCCTCAAAATTTCAAGACTCTCCGCCGAGTGGTCTGTTGTTAGTTTGTCGGCCAATCAGGACCTTTTATACATATTATCAGAATGATTTATAGAAGCCAAATATATGTAAAAAATCATAGATTTAATATCGCTGGCAAAATCGAAAAAGACGAGCTTTAGGTTGAATTCCATGGCGAGTCTTGGTAGGAAGAGACCAATTCCACGTTATCAGTAGACTCTGTAGAAATGCTTATCAAAGATTCTCAGAATGATTATAAAATCCAAATTGCCACAGCAAATAGAGTATAGGAACGCAGAAAGCTCAATGTCAAGACGACATCGAAACATCAATCGTACTAGCGATAGATTACCGGATTCCATCTACGAGTATGAACGTAGAGATATGAAAAATCAGACATGTCAATAAAAAATAATAATATTAGTTAGAGTAACTTAGAAGGTACATGATAATGCTTGATTTTAACAATAATTTTAGATCATTATGCAAAAAATATTATTGAATATAGTGTAGTCTTTAAATTGACACAATTGAGTTTTCAGGCAGTGTTCAGGATCTTGCAAAAAAAAAAAACAAATTAAAACACATTTATATTTTCTGCCATGTCTGTAAACTTAGAGCACTCACTGTGTTAGGCGCGAAACAGACGATTTGTACTAATTATAACGCGCGAACGACTCGCGACGAGATTAGCTTTCCACCGCGAGAGAACAACGCTCGCGGGATACCATGTCACTTCCCATTCCATGGTTGAACCAACTAAACTTTAATAAAATTATCTATGGCAGCGAGTTTCTAGTGAATATTAAAAAAAAAACTTTATATTACAAGTTTAAAGTTAAGAAAAAAGATTAATTAACGTCTCTACTAATATTTAACTTTATTGTGGGTTAACTATTTAGATGTGGGATATGTTAATCGTGAAAAACTAGATTTCATAATGAACACGTGCACATTGCGTGCGAGTAACCTAACACGTGCTAGAACAAAAGCTGTCGACAAGCAGACAAGTGTCAATATCCTCGACGCAACGAGAGTTGCATAAGACGCCCGTATGTCCTCGCCTGCACTTCGTTCAGACAATAGCACTCCTGTGGGAATGCACAGCACTTGTGAGGCGTGAATCAATCAAACCACAATCAACGATACCGATTTCCCGTAGCGAATTCATCGGCACCCAACTTAATCGGCCGAAGAAACGCTACTAAAATTAACAACAAAACTAATTATTGAAAAAAATACACCAGCTACCGTTTTCAACGCACAAATCGAAATCCAACTAAATGTACCATCACTAATTATAGAAAAAACTTCGAAATTGAATCCAAACATTTGTCTCCTAACGAATCGTGTCGCGTCGGTCGGCTCAAAGCGGCGTGATTCGGCGATTCCGTTTCATTTGTCGATGCGCGCTGCCCACTCGCTCCTTCGGCTACGCCTACCTAATAAATTAGATGCCTCGCGTACTACACCGAATAGTTACAAACTAATGAAATCCCGAAAAGATCTCAACCCATTTTCTTAACAACTTTTCCGAAAGAGCAACCGCCTTCAAAGATTTCCCGGAGAAATAATTCGCTAATAACGCTCGGCACTCGCGCGGGTATGTTATGCAACCATAGGAATTTCATTAGATACACACGCGTCTGTTTGTTAAGGAGCTTTCCATTGCTAAAAGTTTCTTGAGGCGGGTATAATTCCTTTGTTTGTTGTAAGGGGTGGCGCGCCCGCTTCACCCACTACGTTTTCTAAGTCATCGGGTCCAATTATGCCCCTTTGTAGGTTTTGATATGTAAATTCGCGATTTTATTAAACAAACCATGATGCCATTCGGGGGCAGCGAGCTGGATTAATAGCTCCTTCAGATTTGTGTAATCGCTTTCTCTTAAGACAACAGCCGAGGTGAATCGCGGGGGACCTATTACACGTTTGATGTAGCTGTTTAGTCGGAATACGCACATCCGGGTCAAGGGACGTCTGTCGTGCCCGTGACTCAATGGCTCATTGTGAACGTTTCCTCGCATTTTCCTTTTAATTTATTAACATAATCATTAAATTATTAATTACTCGATATCTAATAACGTCGATAGTAAAACGTGCTCATAAAAACATTCGAGTAATCGTCACAGGAAATACCCCAACAAATTAATCTGCACATCGAGACATAAAACGGACGTTACGACCCAAACTACCCATTCGATTTAAGCTTAATTTTTACCCCAGCACTATTAATAATTTACATGGGATAACGCCAACGTTTGCGCCATATTACATCGCATAAATTAATAATGTCGCTCGCTTGTTTAACTGCGAATCAGATGAGTTTTATTGACAATTTAGTTGGGAAAGAGCAATTTGCGGGATGACCGGCCGCGACGCCGAGTGGTCACCAAATAGGGGGCCGTTCAATGCTCATATGCAAACTGCTCATGGCCAATTGTCATTTTATGAAAATATCTGGTAATGTCGATAGTTATGGCAACACATTTCGCTAATTAACGTGGCGCGGAATCTGTGCAAATAAAAGCTTCCTGGTATCAATTTTTATTGTCTGTATTGATGTAGTAGATTATGACGTGAACTGAGTACTGTCTGAGGTACTCGCATTGTGTAATCAAAGGAAACAAAAGGTTAGGGTCCCTAACCATTTAGTCATCATAAAACTGTCAAGTGTAAAACATAATGTATATTGTATAAAATGGTAAAGTAATATTATAATCATAACAAAATTTATGCAAGTAGACAGGCGTTTCAAGCCTCAGTATAAGAAATTGAAGCTAATTATTTTACTGAACAAAATCATCGACATTCAGGAATAGTAGATGCAAATGTTTCCGTCGCTGTCATTTGTAGCACGAATATACACATTGCAGTCGATGGGGTTGCATGAGACGCTGATACACTGACGGTTTTGTTCAAACAAGGGCTGATGGCTGTAAGTGTGGAACTAGCCTTATCAACCCAACATAAAAAAGAACGAGATCTAGTTATAAAGTCATTTTAGATAGAGATAGAGTTATAAAGGACAGTACCCTTAGTACGAGTTTGACAGTTTCCAAAACTCAATAGTTTTGGTGAGCTCGCTCAAACGAATAGTTTACGTTGTAATCGGCAGTACGGGCTAAATTTTTCGTATTAAGTTTACACGATATCAACCATCGACTAGCTCGATTGAACGAACTTCATGGTATATACTTCTTACTCTTTTACACGTCGGCAAAAGAAAGAGACGAACATATCCTTTACGTTTGGCACTTTGTACCACGTTTTGTTTTTTTTTTAATTTGAGCATAGTGTTGGCTTTAGTCATATGACCATACTGCCTTGTCATACGTTTATTATTATTTTTTATGGAGGCATCGTTGTTTCAAAGGAAAAATGAGCCCATCACAATTTAAAATTATGGATAGATTTCACAGAGTGGTAATTATTTCTCTCTCTGGAAAAAAGTCTACAAGATGTGTCTCGAAATTTGTATAATAACCCTACCCATATCCATAATTTTAGAAATGGTGACTTAAATAAACCGGCCGAAAGGCTGAGAGCAATAAAATGTGGCAGGATTTACAAATATTTACAAATACTAGCTTGTTCGCATAGCTCTCACCGATTTTTATCTAGTGAGTGCGAATACTACAAAAGTTTTCGTAAACGTCCTAGTTTACTACCGCTGACTTGTCAAAGTTAGAACTCGTACTGCCAAAGTGCCTTAAACAGCTCGAAAACTTTTTTGGTATTCGAATACTATGTTTCGATCCAACTCATACTGCCGATTTTAGTTCATGAAAGTTTTCGCTAGGGGCGCTGTAAGCAAATGTATGGAAGGAAACGAAACTACATAAAGTTTTCGAAAACTATCAAAACTCGTACTAAGGGTACAGATATAAAGATATCGATAGTAAGTACTTGAATTTAGAAACGAAGTTCTACGTGTAGTACTATCATGGTCATGCACGGCTGTGATCCGTTATCATCATGCCAAATATGATGTGTAAGCAAATAGCATAAAATGTTTTTAATCAATAATTCCCACTGTAAAAGCTCTGTTTAGTTAAGGCCGTATGACGTTGTGTAAAACTACATATTCTTTTTGCAAGAATGCAGAACGCATTATTTAAAAAAAACATCTAGCCCAATTATCTAAAAATCAACAGTCGCACTACGTTATTGGCAACAAATCAAGTTCTCCCCTCTCATTAAACTGCCGCTAAGTCAATGTTTGCTATAGTTAAAACTAGAGCTAGTGCCAAATAATGGCAAGTATAATTTACTCGTATGATTGTCCTGTTTGGTGGGGGCGAGCGAGCGACATTTTAGTGAATAAGGCTGTGATTATAGCGAAAAGCTTAGTATCCTAATTGTATTGCAATATAAGTATAAATATCCTTATGATATAGAAATCGAAATTGGAAATATTATGATATAAGGATAGATAAATGGAATAATATTGGTAGATCAATGGATCGACAGCTATTTAAACAAATAGGCAATTGTTATTTGAACTTTTGTATTTCAGACCAAGATCCATACAAATTTAAATATAACACTTACTTAAATGTGTAAAATATAAATTGTAAATAGTTAAATACTTAATTGGAAGAACAACAAAATATATTATCTATTCCAATCTCCTTAATTTGCATTTATTTCTACTTTTAAACTGAAATGCAAAAAGGTGCGTTTGCGCATGGACTTGAACTAGTTTGATGTATTTAAATGCCATTGTAATTTAATTATTTATAATTCTACAGTCAGTGGTAAAATAAAAAAAAAAAGCTGATGTGAACAACTGGTTTGACAGGTTCATCTGCTGTGTCCATTTGAATTTCCTTTAGCTGTTGTGTATTTATGTGACTGACAATTTTTTGACACGATAATTCTTGCTCATCAGTTGTATCGTTACATACTATTCGCTCAGACAATCTGTAAGCCATTTTGGTTACTCAACTTTCAATAATTTGCCATCTAAAATGAAATAATAATCATTTTTTCGTTTACGATACATGCTTATAGTTGGTTAAAATGTATTCTAATCAAGCGTCACTACACAACATGTAAAATGTCTATAATTAAATATGTTGCACTGTATCACATCCTCACGTACGGTGCCCAGACTTGGTCTTTGACTAAATCAGAAGTCGGTTTTGGGGTATGCCAGCGAGCCATGGATCCTAGGAATAAAACTGTCAGATCGCGTGCGGAACAGCATACTGCGCTCTAACACAAATTACTGATGTTGGTCTGAAAGCCGCCAGCCTCAAGTGGGACTGGGCCGGACACGTTTGTCGCATGTCCAGCGATTTGTGGGCAAAGACCACTACGGAGTGGAGCCCTTCAAATGCAAAACGACGATGTGGAAGACCCAGAAGGAGATGGCGGGACGAGTTGGACGTATACCTGCCAACATGGACCAGTAACGACCTTGGCTGCAAGGACTGGAAGGAGAGGAGGGAGGCCTTTGCCCTTCAGTGTGACACAAATGGCTAAATAATAAATAAAATGAATATGTATTTCCCGCCAAGTCTGCCACCGTGGCGCTACCTACGCCATACCGTATCGAATGAAATAATAATCGAAGCAACGCGACGTCCATTCAATTATCCCTGAAAATTGACGCTCATTAAAATAATAAAACAGCCAACGGCGCAATCAAATTGAATGATAACAATAGGTTTTGTTAACTCGAGGAAAGGACATCAGGTTTCACGTGTGATAAGGTGTTCAGTAAATACTCGTAATTAATGATTTATTGCTCCTATATTGAGTACTAGCTGGTACCCGCGACTTTATCTGCGCAGGTATCTTTATAAATTGTAGCCTATGTGTTATTCTGATGTATAAGATATATTATTGTAAGGTTTCATTAAAATCCATTCAGTAGTTTTTACGTGAAAGAGTAGCAAACATCCATCCATCCATCCATCCATCCATCCTTACAAACTTTTGCGTTTATAATATTAGTAGGATAGGATAGTAGGACTAGCTGACGCCCGAAACTTCGTTTGTGTTGCGTATTTCTCACTTTCAGCTCTTGACAAACACATCCTCCAATTTTCAAGTATCTACAGTGGTTTGGCCTGTACGTTATCTGTCAGCCAGTCATGACCAAGCTTTTTATATATATTTATGAGTATTAAGTATGCAGAAATCTACAAAGCCCTGTTCTTGCGCCAGTCTAACGTTTGACAAACTCTACCTAAATGATGATGCTAGGGCGGTGGGCACAAGTGTACAATCTAACTCTCCCTAAAAACTCTACACTGAACCAAATTTTCCTTAGGTATTTCGAAATAAAGATACTCAGCAAATAAATAAGCTACAACATATTTCAAACAAGTACACTGTCATATAAATAAGCTATACTTAGTTAATAGATAATATAGCTATGAACTAACAAGTCTTGAGAGCCATCAGCGAAGGCATGGGCAATACTGGCAGACCGCAGACCGCGGCACGCGTCGATTCAACGGCTAACGTACCACTGCTCAAGTTTCAGTACGTACCGTCAGCAGCCTAACAGTGCCTTAAATTAAAAACAAGATAAATTACAAAAATATTTTATTCAAATTTTACATGAATGTTATTTATAGGGTTTGAAAACCACTCTGGTAAATTCGATAAACCTGAGTTAGAAAAGCCCCCTCTTATTCTCTATATATGGTCTTATGTTAATTTATTTATACTTAAAGAAAGAAAACTAAAACACAACACAATAAATAGGTATAGGTACTTAACTTAGGGTATCAATATGGATGGGTTAGTAGATAGATATAATTTCGCCCTTTTTGCAGACAAAACGAACACTACTTGTCTCTTAACTAGATAGGTACTTAATAGAAATATTATGGATCGACTTCGCAAATTAGGTAGTTAGGTTATTATCCCATTAGTGCTAGGCTAGCAAGGCAGTACCTGAAAAACGATTCATTATTATATTTAGATAATCAATCCATTACCAAGATTGTTTGACTTTTCAGTCGAATAGTCACACTATAGAACCATACCTACTAATCGTGACGTACAGTCAGCCACACAGACATGTATACACTTCCAAGCTTTTAATGAGTTTTTTTACATCAATCAATCAGCATCAATACATAAAAGGCTTGGACCTGACAGACTGACTGACGGACAACGTACAAGTCAAACCACTGAATGTAGAGTCTTGAAACTTGGAGGATGTGTTAGTCAAGAACTGAAAGTGAGTATTAAGAAATACATTTTGAAAAATCGCAACGCCAACCGAAGTTGCGAGCGTCAGCTAGTTACTAAAAAAACTTAAATACGAATGCTTTGTTTAAAATATTATCATTAGGATACAAAATATTTACATAAAAACATACAAAGCCTATTATAAATTATGGAAATAAAACAAGTAATTTATTAGTTGTAAAATATTTAAATTGCCAATTAACCACGTAATTAATCAGGAAGATTCATTTGAATAAATAAATTGAACTTTTGCAAAAACAGTGACAACGGAACTATTTATTGATAACGATTCTTCAGTTTTATCAGTTATTCTAAATTAAGCTATAGTTTCATGCATTTTCTGTCTCAGCTTTTGATAAACACAATTTTGTAATTAATAGAAAAAAACGCATATGCGGTTACTGAACACCGTAATGGTATATGGCAAAAAACATAAAAAAATAAACATCTTAAAAATTGGACATACCTAACTGTTACCGTTAGTCGTTTTTCTATGGCTATTAATCAATTACTCATTATTAATAATTATTGAAGTTTCATTCATCATTTGGCAAACTCGGGGAGCCAGCTCGCAAAAGCTCGGCTCGGGCGTCGCACTCGCGCCGCTGTCACTCTGTCATTTTATAGTAACCAAAAGTTCTAACTGCACAAATACAACGTAGTACCCCTTGCCCATTTGCGTTTTATGGTTATATATTAAAAACTTGTGGTGTAACAATAACAGTTAATTCATTCGGTATACATCAAAACAAAACTTAGCTAGTTCTATAGATACTATTTAAATTATGATACTTAAAAACGAGCTTACAATACAAAGTAGCAGTCAGATTATGTATTTGTTTAATTATCTCATTGTGAAGTAAGTTGTGTTTTGAGTCGCCTGTTTAGTGTCATATTTGAGCAAGATAAGCTCAGCCGGTGGGAACGGAAGTCGGTAGCGACACACGTCAGTCGTGGAGATAGCGTGGTACTGACGATGGCCATTGAAAAAAAAATAAGATTTGAAAGAAGAACCAATTATATATTAAGTAAATACTAGCTGATATCCACAACAGCTTTGTTTGCGTTGCCAATTAACAAAACTCGTTTTTTAGTACGCGATTGACTTACTTTGGACTTAATATCCTATGACTCCCAAGTGGGGCAGAGGGCGTCCACAGTGAGCTTCCATCGCGATCTGTCTTGAGCTTCACATTTGACTTCGCTCCAGGATTTACCTGTACGTGATTAGAAGTACGCGATTACACTTCTTGATACACTTACCTACACATACCATCAAAATACAATTCTCTTTGTTCAGTGGTTGGGTTAAAAAAGTGACATGCATTTATTATAAAATAAACAGGAATTAATAAAAAGAAAAAAATATCTTCTGAGGAAAATTCCGTATTCCTAGTAGAGTAAATGTTACATGAAAATTAGTAGGCAGGTACTTACTAAATTATAAATTATCAAATATGTCCAATGATGTCAAATGTGAAACAATGATACGATCAAATCATATTTTAGTGTTTGATCATTTGCAAATAGGAATTCGACTAGCAAAACATAAATTTAGATTTCCAGCGAGCTTACATGAGTCACAATGCTCATGAGGAAGTTAATCTTCAATGAAGAGTTTACGTGAAGTTAATATTAAAACCAATAAGACCGATCATAACCCGGATGTGAAATACAATGGAATGATTCCCACATGCCTCTGACAAAACAAAACAAGGTTTAAACATGGTCTAAACACTGAAATAACAAACCGATTACGCCATGATCAGTGGTATAATAAGTTGAATTTATAAGAGATAGCGATTTTAAACCTACGATTAATATTTATTTATATACCTATATTTAACGAAATTCCTCTTGTGATTTTTTTTAAATATTTTATTTCATACAACACAAATCCATATTAGTATCTTTTTTAGGCGCATTGAACTCTTTATTTTGTGGGTACTGAATGAGACTGAGCCGTCACGCTCGGCTATATAACCTTCGCTCGTTCGATAGAGTCAGCTCGAGTCGCCTTGATGAAGTTTTCACTTCTGTCGTGTGGTCACACACTGTTTTAGGATAAACAACAAGCTAACCTCGTAGCAAAGCAAGTTTTACGACAAAATATGATATGATAATAAAAAAAATATTCGCTACATCTTTTTACGAAATAAGTATTTTTTTTAAATATTTTTTCAGGTTGCATCATTGGTGCTATTCTTATATAAAACAACCATATACCAATAATACAAGCTACAACACATTATAACGGAACAAATTTTGCTTGATTAAAACGCTTAAGTTTATCACTTGCTGACTCATGAAAACTGTAACGCGGGTAGTCTCACTCAGCGATCCAATATTTAATAGTTTTATGATGTATTATCAAAACAAATCTCACTGAGTTAGTATGAACTGTTATACGTTTTCGGTGCAATACGATTGTTTGATCAAAATATCTTGATCCTTTTGAAATACTTTCCCTTTCGAAAACTCGCCTTTTTTAAAATAGATTATACCTACATCCAGTTACCAACTGCTTTTTATAATGACAACTCTTACTATTGCTTTACCATATCGTAGGATTTCAACAAATTATATAAATATATTTAGTAATAAATCCGCTTAACTTCAAAGTTTAAAGATACGACACGTGTTTCGCCTCTACACGAGACATCATCAGGAGGTGTGGACTCGCCGAAGTCCGAAACGAGAGTACTTCGGCGAGTCCACACCTCCCACCTTTATGGATTTCCGCAAAGTAACGCCTGAATCAATCAATTATCGTAGGATTTCGATAGATCTTGAAGATAAGAGTGAATAGGATTATTCTAGGTAAGCGTGCTACATCGTCGACCGCATCGTCACTTACTATCAGGTGAGATGGTGGTTAAACGCAAGCCTATAAATAGTAAAAATAAAGATCCCTATCTTTATACCTAGGTGATCTTCTTTATTTATGTTATAATTGAATCCTATGAATATATATATTAAATACGGAATCTTTATCATAAAAAATAAGACTACCTTTATCGATCCATCACCAATATATAAAAAAGGCTTGTTCCTGCTGACTGACTGACTGATTGACAAAGCACAGGTCAATAAAGAGACCCGTAAATCGGGAGCTTGTTCACCAAAAAGTGTGAGCGCGTACTGCAAAAGGAGTTTTGTTAATTCCCAACGCAAACTAAGTTGTAGATGTCAGTATAAATAAAATATAATTGTAAAATTACAATATTCATGATAGTTACTCATGTCGACATAAGACTTTTTATTTAAAACGGAAACGGCTACAACCTATGAATCGCTTTTCATAAAAATAATGTAGCGCAACGCGTACATTATGCACCTTCGTACTTATACGGGAATGTCTTAAAACTTCTTGTAACAAATGCAATTAGTTATAACGGCGGCGCGGCGGCGGCGGCGTGCCCCCAGGCTGTACTGTGTATTTTTATATAGACTATGTTCATCGATTGGCGAAGATCAAACCTGATAAACACTAAGCGTGGATACCGTTTGAACTGTCTCATTTAGTTTACAGTATAATGCAACCTACAACATCATAATATATATTTAATTGTGGACTTAATTAACTAAAACATTTTTTCTCAAGTATCAAGATTAATTTGCTCAATCTAGAGAACAGACAGCGATCGATACAAAAGGACTTACCATATTTTTTCATCATATTTTATTATGAACTTCTGTTTAACATCCAGATGTTTGAGTCAGATCAAACAAAAGATTTTTCAGGTCTACTTACTGTAACCATTAATATCTTGATTTACGAGAACAATTGTTTTCTTATGATATCCTACTTTTGTTTGTAAATTCTTTGAATATTTTATCTACAAATATCAATATATTTGTTGGTCAGTAAATTTAGAAAACTAATAATAGTTTCAATTGAAATTAATACATATTCTTAGAACAAAATCCATAACTTTGTTACTTTTTATTTCTACTATAAGTTAGTTTTTATTTTTACATTAGTGTCCGTTTTTGCCAACTAACTTAACTATTAGTACACCCCCAACCAAGCTTTCTTTTTTCTTTGTTTATTTGCTTTCCATCCAAAGTACAATGGGCGATAAGACCGCCCATTGTACTTTATATTTTTTATGTTAAGATTTAATCATAAGTTCTGGTGTACAATAAAGTATTTCTATCTATCTATCTATCTATAAGCATATTCTTAGAACAATATAGCACTGCCTCAAGAATGTATATTTTTGAAGATTATATCCATCTTATTAGCCTCTTGCACCCACTATTGGGTAAAGGCCTTCTCTTCAGTGCGCTCCTTTTTTGTAGATTAGTTTAAATTACTACGTTTGTGCATAAGTATGCACAAACGTAATAGATCTCTTTTGTACATGTTCTTACATTGTCTTTGTTTACTTTCCTGACTCACACTTGGCTTGTTTTTAATAGTTTATTTCCAAACTCCCTGTCGACAGCGCCGATGTTTTTCTAATAACCTGTTTAACAAATCATAACGTTTATTTTTGTTCGACACTAAACGATCACACGTCCGGACTTTACTCTGTTTCAAATCTCTCGTATGTTTTGATTATTTTATTTTTCCATTGAACGTGTGAATATTATTTAGAACTAGAATAGATAACTTGTGTATCTACTCGTACCAATCCACCGCTGGAAGAGGAAATACAGGAAATACCTAATTTGTTCAATGAAATGGTTAAGTACTTAACTTAAAATTTACTTTACTGGTACACTATAATCAAAGTTTTTATTCCAAAACTTGTCTTGAACTTAAAGTTTATTTTTATATTATTTTGTTCAAGCTAAGAAATAATATATGCAACTGCATTTATCTTTCAAGTGTCTCTCTAATGGTAACTGATGAAAAACAAGCGTCACTTTTTTTACTTCCTCAAATCTATGTGAAGTTAAAAGCCGCCGATGGCATACGAATGACTCGTATGACTCGGCGATATTGCTCGCCAGAATTAGAAGAAATTAATTTAGGAAGTAACTGTCTGCCGATCCCAACCAGGTAGCGAAGCTTTTTGGGATCGCTACAAAAGAATGATTGGCTAAAAAACTAACACACACGGCGGGAACGGTAGCAAAACTTTTCGATTATTCTTGATGAAGCGTGTCAGTATAAATAGGAAACTATTAAATACCAAAAAGGAGCTGAATGGCATTATTGCATCCCAAATTCAGGAAAATAACAGAGAGCAGACTGGCGCCAGAGAAAAAAATTGGTTCCAATAGGCAGTATACAATCAATTTAGAAAACTGATTAATATTTCATTATCAGAAACGGGTAGCTTTTGTCACTTTCAACATTTTTTTTTAAATCCAAATTGAAATGGTAAGAGGCGTGGCGCAGGGCGCCGCGTGGTCACCCGTCCAGAAATTGTATAATTTTACACAACAAAACAATCCTCCAATATGAAGTCCGCGTGAATAGCTACGCCACGTCCGAACCATCCACCGTCACCCATTTCGAACAAAACACGCCAAACACACGCATCGCGAATGTAACACCAATTGAAAAGTGCAAAGTGAAAAGCGCTTCAAAGGGAAAATCTATTTACGAATTTTGCCAATTGATTGCTTTTAACATTACCTAAACAAAGTTACAAAATAAATGAACGATTTTAACCTTGAATCTACTTTTATATCTAAGTTGAGTACAATGACAAGCGAGAGAAGAACTCATTCAAAGTTCACAGACGTTTTCCATAATGAAATCCGAGGCAGGTAATAGTGAAACGAGAATTTCATAGCGCGCTTTCAAAATGAAATAAAACGATAATATGTCAGTAGATATTACGTCTCACAATAGGGTAAAAGAACGACAAAGGGAAATTGTAAGGCTCTTCAACTTTTGCGATCAAGTTACATTGATTATACCTCATATATTTATACTCCAAAGGCAGGCTTTGAATATGAGTATAATCAATGTAAAGAACGGCAGACAACGAGCTATAAAAATATTCGCAACTTGGTTGAAGTTAATAAATAAGAAGAATTTCAGAATTGATAATACTAAAGTAGCCTTTGATATCGCAGACAAAGAAACAAAGAAGCCTATATCGAGCAATCTTACCGAATTAGAAACAAAACGGATTCGGAAAGTCTTTCTGAAGATGACGTCTCCCACTCAGAACAGTCGTCGAGTTTCCTTTGTAATTAAATATTGAAATTAAGAAATGAACAGCCGCTAATTACAAGAGGTTGTCCCTCGGGGGCTGATTATGTTGCCCCAGCATTCACCATTCGCAGAAAGGGATGCCGGCTCCTGTTACAATTAATATTTTAGATTTTAATGTTGCCACCGCCCCGCTGCAGACACAGTTTTTCATCCAACAAAATTTACCTTGTGAAACTACATACATTCGTTTTACTTATAAGAAACATGTTCTAATTACATTAGATACAAATGACTCGATGGATAACAACATCGATACTACTAGTAGGTAATAAAAAATAAATAGTGACGTCGTACGAACTATAAATTTAGTGTTTGGACATTTCAATTATCAGCACCACGTGGCGTGCCGACAATGATGTTCGTGCCAACAGTAATAAAAATAAAAAAGTTAAATAATAAAAACACGTCGGTCCTGGTTTATATTTTTAATGTTTATCTTGTTCTAATGATAATGAGTAAGATTTCAATAATAATCTGTTACAATTCATGCTAATAAACAAAATTTGAAGTGAAATAACATACAGCTAACAAGGAAAATAATTTAAATCACCTAATAGAAACACTTCAAAAGTAGGTACAATCGAATACAAAAAACACAAGACGAGTTTAATAACTTCACGATACACGATGGAGAGATCACATCAGATGAAACAGTCTGAGATCTTTAATACGTTTGGAATGTCTTTATTAACTGTCATCGAATCAACAGAGGCTCCGGGAGCTGTTCAATACCCCATCAGACAAACGTAATTAGTTTTGTAAATAAAATGCCTCGAGAAATTGAAACGTACCAGCTACCTGACTGTTGTGGTGACTTGCTATTAACATAAGATTGTACTGTCAGTTACAATAGTGCTTTATCGTCACTTAAGTATTGTGTTAAGTATATATTTTATGGATTATAAATTAAATTCGGTTACTGATCACGGTTTTTGTAAACTCTACCTTATTTGATGTATTAGGTTAAGTACTGAGTGAAGTAGGAATATCGAATTAGAGAGAATTACTTGAGCCTTATCCCTTTTAATATTAACTTTAATTTTCAATTGACATCTAACTGATTTAGTGTATTTTTGAAAGTTATAACTGATATCTCATATTGGTTAAGAATTGAGTTTTGTTTGTGACTGTATTGAATATAATTTAAGATTTTATCTGTTTCATTCCTGAAGGTAACATAGAGTTTTTATCTCTGAAACATTTTGATTCTTAGCCATCTTCTTCCATTAAAAACATTTTTATCTGAGAAGCTACATGTTTGTTCTGTTATAATCAAGAAAAAGTCTTAAAAAAATCTGCCCCAAGGGCAAGGAATAGGGCATTACAGCTATTCTCGAACTCAGCATGAAATAATTGCAAAGCAGAATTACGGTCGCTAAACTTTTCCACCCCAAAGCATTTTTTATTTAATTTTTATTTTTATGACACAATTAAACGTGGCTTTGCTTTCACTTTTTATTGTTACTGTCTTAGTGCCCTCTAATTTTTGGCTTCAATTACATTTTTCCTCTGTTGTTTTATTATTTTATTAATACATTGTTTTTAATAGCAGAAGTTACTTGCGAGTTCTTGGAGATGGTAGATGCAAATTATGTTCATTATACAAGATCTGTTTTAGTGAATGCAAAACAAAATTATTATGCAAATTAGAAACTGTAGACTTATTAATGACATCAATAACGTGGCTCTCTCTTCTTCTCCAGGTACTTCTCAAGGTGAATAGGTATTATATCTATCCGAGGAAGGAATGCTACTCCGACCGGAACTCGTTTACAAAATTACCAACGATTTTTAACCGAAATCATTTATCATGTTTGTTCTGAGCCAAAGACAAACCTGCTACTGCGTTTTAGTTTGCCGTAGATAAGATATAAGCGTTTGTTTTACCTTGTCTACCGATTCTTGGACCATTTTTACGACAGAGCCTCATTGTTTTTTGTAATACTCAGACATGATGTTTCGAGGACTCACTCTTGAGAGGAAACCGTGTTGCTTTGCATTCGGTTGATTAACATGAACATGAGAAAGCTTGGATAGTATGAGTTTTTAAACTACATTATGTAGGCATTACTTTATAGCTTTAGTTGATTCGGTTATTTTTTCATGTATGAATATTAAAAGGTAAATAGATCTGTAGACACAGTGAAGAAAAGGCTGATTGTATGGTAAGTTAACTTAAATTTTCAAACAAATTTTCTATTTCAATTGTATTTTACAAGCTTCGTAGCTTGTAAAAACTATTTACACTTTAATTTATCTTGTATCAGCGATACCTTATGAACAAATAAATGCAGAATCTTATATCCTAAGTTGCCAATATTAACGAGGTTATATGGCTACTATACTTTAACAATGCAATACAATATCCCACGGTCAAAGTAAGGACCCGTTTGGCTAATAAAAAACTACTAAAAATAAATACATCAAGTCACTGTAATTTTATGTTGTAAATAATTAAATAGTGAAACAAAAAACTCTTTACTTATTAGCTTACAAATACTGTCAAAGGAACTCTTTCGATAAAAAATTTTTAAATAGACTTGGAAGGATGTTTACGCCACGTGAACGCTATGATTTAGTGTCAGTAATTATAACCAAGTGTGAACAAGTCCACTAAGAGCAGAGAATAGTTACACAAATATAATAACAAAGAATCGTCTATTCATAGTCCGTCGGTAGCGTGACACGTCTGTTTATTCCATCAGTTTTACGTGAAGATACTGTTTTATGAACTAAGTAAGCGTAAGCGTCAGTTAAGTTGTTCAGTTTTTTAGTAAGTATTTCGATACAGATTTAGATATCGTATCGTATCTGTTTGTCTGTCTGTTAGCCTGTCTGTGCGCTGAATTTTGGTAACTTAAAATAGTTGATAAAACATGAAATAATATTTGAAATAAATATGTGACGAATGGAAAACAAAAGTCACGCGTACTAAGTCATTTAAATCTTAACTTTCAATTAATTATTTTATTAACTGGTTTCATAAATAAAACGCATTGTCAACTTGTGCAAGATTTTGCACCTGGTGAAGTTAGTTTTTTAAGAATTTTGATAAATCAGGCACAAATCACGTTCTACTCTTAGACGCATCTCTACAAAGAAAGGCGCAAAATGTATGTTGTTGGGTTCGTCAGTGTTTGCAGAACTATCTATCAAAGGTATATCTGTCGTCAATATCTGGGGACTCCTTTGTGGATGGTATTTGATCAGTGACGCGGGCGTGAGTGATGAATATTGCCACGCAAATATACAAAAAGCAAAACTATGATGGTGTTAGTTTCACTGGGGTTGGACTGGCAAAGGGTAGGTTCTGTGCAGAAAAGAATAATTTTGAAACTATAGAAATATTACCTACAAAGTTACTCATTATTCGAAAACCAATGTGATAACAGTATAATCTTATTTATGAGACTCAATATTTCACTCAAGCTCATGAAAATATAGTAGGTACTACAAAATGAAATTATTATTTATACTTAGGCAATGTCATATAATAATACTCGTCAGACGATTTTTTCCCTAGAATTCCAAAAATACAATTTAAGTTATTACGTAGTTCAGCCCACTCATCCATCTATTATAGAATAATAAGCAAAGTTTGTTAATACCTAAAAATTAATCAATTCCTTTTACTTACCTTTTTTAATGTAAGTGCCTTTTGCTTGTTTATTGCCTACCAATTACAATATTGCGAGCTTATTCTTCATGACCGCATCGGTATGTACCTTCTGTATTTAAAAACTCTGTCGTACATAAATCGTTCGGAAATCGTTCGGTAATAAATCGAACGGTTTTTAATGGCTGTTTATCGGAGTGAGCTTTGCGGTATTCAGATTACAACTCGGCCCGGTATGGGCTAAGTGGCGGCATGGGAGCGGCACGTGCTGCTTATCTGTGTCCCTCGACACTTTCAATATTCGATTTCGACGCGGGCGTTTTTTTTTCACGCCAGAAATAAGTAACAGAAGTTCACCAGGTTTTATGGAGTTGAAAGATATAAATTCAATACTTTTATTAACTTAACATAATAAGAAAAAAATTGTATTTATTTGTTCTTAAATTAAATACCTACACTAGTTATTTGAAAACAAAACACATTCAATCTCAAAAGTTGCATTGCATGAAAGGAGCCTCATTGAGGTGCAATTGAAATCCTTTCACCACACTGGTTCGAAAGAACTAGTGACATGATAAGAAGAAGAAAGAAGAATATAAAAGTACTTACTATCGTTATAAGTACTACTTCGTCTCTTACTTAAAAGAGCCTTAATTTCTCATACATAGAAGGTACAAACTCTTTATCTGTGCCAAAAAGAATGTCCCGCACAATCGCACCCTACGTAACCGAAAACGAGAGACCGCAATCCAAGCTAATGGAGTGTCTCATAATGACGGTTGCTGACATAAAAATAAATAGGCGAGAGTCAGTTTCTGCGTAAGCCGATACTGTGATAACAGCAGCGCTCCCCCGATAATTGCCGAACTTGGACGCTGATGATAGTGCTGCAAGGATTAGTGTACCACTGTAATTGAGTTGGTCATTTGCTGCAAAAATGATACGCCTACAAATACATGTACTATGATTTGGAGCGCTATCTTGTGAATTTACAGGGATTTCGAGTTTGACCACGCTAAAACAGTGTTGCATTGGCCTATATGAAGCATAGACCTGCCAATTATTGCTAATAGTTAGTAATTCTTGAACAGAATCAGGGTTTACTAATGTAGCATAAACTCTAAATTTCGACATACTGTGGTTTCCTCGGTAGCTTTTTCAAACTCTACCAAACGCACTGTTTCAACTTATAAAGTGTATTTACCTACTCGTACTCTACCAATTCATAAGCAGCATAAGAAGTGAAACATCTTTCCTCTCGCTTTCGGTCAATTTGTGGAGGGAGTGATTTCGTGAAAATGGGGCGGAAGTGTGTAACAGGAAGTTAGCCATCAAATGGCACCAACCTCAGAACAATAAAGTAAATAGAATGCTTCAAATTTAAATATTGCTTATTACCAAGGTGAGATGTCAGATTTTACACATCATTTGCGATTACACTGTAAGGCTCGATTTTTAAAATAGGCACCATTCGTTTATCCTATGAATAGAGGTACTATTCATCTTTGATATGGGATGATATGAATAGAACGCATTGGGCAATATTTTAGGGCATAATTTAAGTAACGCTAATAGCAGGGGGTTTGGCCGGAAGAGCAATAGGCTTAAGGCCAAAGATTTAGGTGACAAACTTTATTGCGTCCAAGAAATACCGTTGTCTATTACGTGACCATAAATCACGGATGGGAAAACAATAAGCGTGAAATTGTGGAAACTGAGGCTGACGTCTTGCGGTATTAAATCTTGGGGGAGTGAAATAAATAAAAATAAATCTGGTGGCCACCCCTCACGCGAGAACTTGATTTATCTGATAATGCCTGATAGGCTTTTGGCAAGTTTTTTTTTAATTAGTCATCTTTGATTTATACTTATTTTTTGGAGGCTGTCTTCATTGAATGCCAGTTTTCCGTTGTTGATATAGCTTTAGGTTTTACTGTAAACATATTTCACTAGAACATTATTACGAGCTTTACTAATTTTCTTTTATTATCTTGTCTGGTACAACATTTGACTTCAGTCCAAATTTTTAAGCAATCCTTAAATTTACTTCAATCTAAGTTACTAAGCGCTCTTATATAGAGAAAGAAATAAGAGAAAGAAATAATTTTATTGATGAAAACGACATGAAACATAAATTAACAAAAAAAGGTCAGAGTAACAGAGTCCTCCATCAATGGGGACCTAGCTCAGCTTTCATGCTGCAGCGTACTGGCAGCACGCTGCAGCGCTGGTGTTCTGCTAGACCCCAGTGGCAACGACACGGAACGTATAAATAACCAAAAACTAAAACTAAAACTACTAAAATAAGACAAGAAAAGAATATGATGGTAAGTAAACCTGACCGTGGCCAACAAAGTGCTACATAGAACGTTGAATCACATAGGCCATAATATTATATTATACCCTAGCTGACGCCCGTAACTTCGTTTGCGTTGCGAATAACCAAATATCCTTTCTTACTCGCGCTTACACTTATTGACGATCATTCCCTCATTCAAGTCTTTATGTAAGTGTTCAGTTCAATTCAGTTTGGTCTGTACGTTGTTTGTCAGTCAGTCAGTCAGTCATTATCAATATTCGTGATTAATGATAATTATATAATATTAATTTTCGCCCAAGACCGAGAGCGCTGGCAGAAAGGAAAGGATGCCTATACTCATCACCCAATTCCGGGCTTGGATGACGATGGTCATAAAGATTTGCTAGACAGAGTCTAGACTCTTTCAGTAATGATAAACAACAATTCCTTTGCGTAAAGTGTGATGTCCCTAACGGCAGTAACGTGCTACTATGTCCGCAGCTCCAGACCGGGTCGACCACCGAAGCGAGCGTCGGGCGTGGGTCTCTCTCTCGCCGCAACGCAGTTCCCGGGACATCCGTTCAAGAAACACCGCATGGAAAATGGAGAGTACTCGCCTTATGAAAACGGACACATGAGCGGTGAGTTTTTTTTTATTCGGAGCAACGCATTACCTACCAAGGGAGGTAATGTTATATGAAACTCCCAATGTGATTTGAATTTGGAACGTCAAATTCGTGTGGAAACTCATTTACAACGGCATTGTAAAAAGAACCTCCTCCTCTGGAATAAAGCCTGTCTTCGTCTTGGGCAGCTTGAACCCCTCGCGTCACTCAGGACTGTACATAACTCCCTCGCTTCACTCAGGAGTTAACTGAGCCCCTCGTTAGCTCATGGTTCAATATGCCACCCGCGACATAAGACACTGCTTTATCCCCTTAGTGCATAATCTACTATTAACTATAACCTCATCTGATGATAAGTGATGGTATAGTCGAGGATGTAGCACGCTTGCCAAGTAAAAATATATTCATTCGTGTTCAGAGTTATTGTAAAAAAGTAAAGTAAAAAGTAAAAAATCTTTTATTTGTGACAACTGTTATACAAGAATAACTATGCTACTTATATATAGGTATAATACCATGCTAATCGTCGAACTAACTTAATTACCTACTTAATTTTATTGTCATCACACTGATGTTATATAAGCGAAAATTTATAAAGATCGGTACAGATGCATGGTGTAGTCAAGTGTATGTCAATATTACTAAACCGATGGAACTGATTCATTTACCCTGGACTACGAGACATGTGAAGCCCCGGGCAGCTCAGCTCAGGTAGTCTAGTTTATCGGAATGTCCATAGTGTGAACAAACCATTAGCGTAAGTAACTCTTACTTTTGGTTTAGCAAAAGTAAGAGTTACTTACGCTAATGTGAATTTCTAAAAAATTACCAACCTTAGTTAAACATTAACACTTGTTCATTTAAATTCCAATCTGAATCGGTACGTCACCATCATGAGTTCATCGCGATAAGATCTTGTTTATTTGGCCCCGGATAGGCGCCGGATATGACCTTCTCAAAGGATACCTCCTCATTACGGATACAAATTATACAAATACGAAATTATCCCAACACAAACGCAGAAAAGGGAATAAAGTGATTAAAAAGAGCTCAGCGCAAGACGGCAAGCAATCAATCATTTTCGTCGCTTATGGCTTTGTTGATACTGCATCGCAACCTTCTCTTTTGCTCGTATATTTTCCATATCATCTCCCTCGCTCTGGCTTGAAGTGTCGTGCCAGACAAGGGAGCAATTACATTCGTGATCTTGCATAAGCGGCACTTGCTTATCGCGCACTGCCGCATTTGACTTTGAGTATAGTTTGTTCGCTTTTTTCCCAAATTTGCAATTCGAAACACTCTCACGAGTGATACGAGTGTTGTTTTGTTTTTTATTACAGTTTCTTTCATGTTTGCCTGATTTTTATTCGTTGTTTCATGCTTTGTTACTTTTTGTTGAGTTTGGAATCCTGTTATTAGTTATTTCTCGTGTTTTAATTTCTTCTAGTCTAGAAATTCTAGTAATGGTTTTAATTATAGTGCAATCATTGAAAAAACAAGCACGTCTTGTGTGTGTCTGAAAGCTTCCGATAAATCACATACATTAGTGATTTCCATTGCATTTACTATCTGAGTAATAACAAATCTCATCACTTTTCCCTTATTGAAATAATTTAAGAGCATTATAATTAAATCGTGAACGTATCGTGTTTCTGTGTTCCAAATCTGTATACGGGCTTAGGGCTAAGCCAATATTATTTTGACGAGTCGTTGACAGTGGTTCACAGTTGATGAAACACACACACAAACTCAAAATACACATACACATACGGGCGAAGAAGTTCTTCCGTACATCACACATGCTTATTAGGGGTGTCAATGTTTGAGTGAGAAGGAGGCGGGTGGCCCATTTTCACCCCGTGAAATAATAGGATACGAAAACATCGGAGCTAGAATATAATCCTCCTGTGAAGGTTGGACGGAATGGAAACGCGAATATGAAATGCGGAGGGATGACGACCCACGTACTACAAGGGTTATCAGCCGGTCTTTATCTCAAGACAATCGATGTCCATTTAATGAGAATTGGTTCAGATTAAGGACATGGAATAAACTTAAGCTAGTCCATAATAAAGAGCTCTCTGGTTTTAAAATACAAATACATTTACTTATTTACTACTAGACTAGATACTAGAATTTAATTGCTCTACTAATAAACGGAAACAGGTCATTAAGAGATTAATTATATTATGTTAATAGGTTAAAAAAATATCAATAAATTTCAATATATTTATAATTATGGTAAGAAATCATGAAATTATCAAGATCTCCATGATTTGCCGTCTAATAAATTCATAACATGAAACGTTGGCAACCCTACAATTTGGGAAACTGGTATGAAAATGATGTGTTGATAATAATTAAAGGTTTGGTTCGGTGTCGCCGCGATTCCGATGTTACAACGGGGGGATAATGTAAGGCATTATAACATTACTCGCAGGGGTATAAAGCTTTACATTCTGATTGAATTCTGCGACTGAAATTAAGTAAGGATTTGCCTGTTTACGTTCCAGGGGGTGTGATGGATCAGTCAATTTGAGATTCTCTTGTCAGTTTGCGCTTTTGTTCCGCTTATAAACAGTTATAACACTGTGTTTGTACAGATCGACATCATATCTCTGTGCTGTTTCAAATTATTGTGGCTCAATCTGACAACCGTTTAATTTCATGACGACACGATGGTTCAGTGGCAAGTGCGTTGGACTGCTACGCTGAGTGTTGCGAGTTCGATTCCTGCTTCAGGACAAACATTTTTGCGATGAACATCGGTGTTTGTCCTGAGTCTGGGTGTTTTCTATGTAACCTATGTATGTATTATTGTCAAAAAAAGTATTAATTATTCTATCAGTTATCCCGTATCGGTTCCCGTAGCTTGCTTATGGTCGGGCTAGAGACGGCTTTGTGTGAAATGTCCAAACATAATTATATTATTATTACTATTAATTGCTTTTTACTATTCTCTGATTCAAAATTACATCTCTAAAACTTGTTACTTCTTATTACAAAAACTCAGTGACCACAAACGACCATTATCCGAGCTAGTTTTTTACTGTATGTAGCGTTATTACACATTTATCGAGTTGTAAAAACAGTTTCGCATTACTCTGCACAATCAGTGAGTCGGGATTATTGTTGTTTTTCATTTCCGTATACGTATAAAAAAAGTTTTATAAACAGTGTCGAGTCCACAATCGAAGCAATTTTTTTGCCGTACACAACACAGTTTACGATTAAAATCGTTAAAACATCAAGTGGCAATTGCAGGTAATCCAACAAATTGCAGTTGTGTCTTGTAGGAAAATCGTAATAATAAATAACGCTCACAATAAGTAAACGCCGCGCCGCGGCCGTGGCCATGCAAGACGAATTCAATGTACGATTTAATACATCTGGTGTTTATACATATTTGTATTTGGTGGCTCACTTGACCATTTTCCAAATCAATAGGTTCATGACAATATTTTGTTTTGTTCGAAATCGGCATCCCATCATCTTCTTCGACTTCATTGATCTTTCGAATCTGTATCTGACGACGACTGTACAATATACGTCACGTGGTTTGTGGTCCCAATCGACGGATCCAAAAATTTTGTCCGGCGATTGGGACTGCGGTCCCAATACCTAGTGCGGGACCACTAGATATTGGGACCGCATCGACGGAAGCCTTTTGAAAACTAACATTGCTCTTTCCTGTACCTAGGTTATCTCTAGGTATACAGTATAATCAAATAGGTTAAACTTCAAACTTTGAAATTTACAATGTAAAATGGCGCATATCTTAATTAGAAGCAATTTGTGGGTTTTTATGATTGCTTTCCCACTTAGTAGTGTAATTTAATTGTGCGGGTCACCTGTACCACCTGCCATCCATTTATCGATTACTGGCACAAGTGCAGATGGATTATCGGTAAAATCAATTATCGACTTTCAACTAGTGTTTCTCGTGTGGAATATATTTGCAATTTTAACTCGATATATTGCGTGTATTTTAACGATGACGGTTTTATTGCAGTCATCAATCAATTTATTTGTCTAATCCATGCATGTTGACATTATTGTCTTATTGTCTTATTAGCCGATTCGTATTTTTTACAAAAAACTAATAACGTGTTCTATTTTATTTTGATTTCATTTGTATCAATTAGAAAAGTTACTAATTGATTTTACAAAAAATAATGACGTATGGGTTATAACAACGAATTAGAACTACCCCTCCCTACGTACGATACAAGCCGATCCATTATAAATTCGAGATATTCGTCAGGTATTTTAACCCAATTCCAAAATGCTATTGAAGGCATCCGAAATGTAGGTGTTTGGGTCGCTCATGGCATTATTACAGATACCAAACATTCAAAATCATGTTTTATTTTTAATTTAACCTGAAAATTAGTTATTTACCTAAAATATCAAAGCACGAAGACATCCAAATATTAAAGAAAAGAAAAGCTACAAAATAACTTTTTTTTTTATTTTGCTGATTCAACTATATTTTTCTAATATCTGACATACCGAAGATAGAAGATTAAGATAACTCACAAATTCTATGTACCTAAAATATGCTAACCTATATAAAAAATTCACTGTAAAATTATAAAATTACTCATTCAAAACCTGATTGCCAAATTAATCTCGATCTCGTAAATGACACTTCATTTCTTCAACAAGTTAATGGTGTATTATTACGTGTCGTCAATTTAATAACAAATGTTGTTACGGAAGAAAGAAACGTATAATTTAAGTTCTGACTGATCGACAATACGTCTGGGTATGAAGCGGCCTCGGGCCTCGTATCGACTTGTTATACGACCAATAAATCAGGGAAATTAGCAATAATTCTTTGAATTTAATTTAAAAAAGATATTTTTCTGCTCTCTGCAGACATATTATCATTGATTAAAAAAACTTATCTGAATTCAAATAATTATTTAGACCATTTATAATAATAGTAGATTATGCACTAAGGGGATAAAGCAGTGTCTTATGTCGCGGGTGGCATATTGAACCCAGAGCTAATGAGGGACTCAGTTAACTCCTGAGCGAAGCGAGGGAGTTATGTAGTCCTGAGTGACGCGAGGGGTTCATGCTACCTAAGACGAAGACAAACTTTATCCCAGAGGAGCATACTCTACTTTTCACACCTTTTGCAAGGCAATAAAAAGCCATTAGGGCTCCAGCAGCCAACACCGTCTTTTGTTTCATAATCTTTGAAGTCGCACATTTTTTCTTTTTTTTATGAGTTCTGTTTACGGTGGCCAGTTCGATTTTCGAACAAACCTTTTTACAATGCCATATGGTTGAGAGTTTTCCACGAGTTTCCACACGAATTTGACGTTCCAAATTGAAATCACAATACTACCCTTGGGAGTTTCATACTACTTTACCTCCCTTGGGAGGTAATGCTTTACTTTACCTTGATGATAGCATGATATGTAATTGGAGATTGTCGAGCAGGAGGTGTGAAAAGGTATTAAAATAGCGTTACAGATTTAATATGAGCACCTACTTACATTAAATATGATACAAACATAAGACACAAATACACATCACTTATGAAGCTCTTGGGTAGGTACTATTCTGTTTTTCTAATTGAATTTTATCAAAAGGTTAAGTAAAAGAAATGTGTCGTAATTTTAATTAAAAGGCACGATTAAGTCGTTTTTATTCGCAATTGCAAATTATTCGTAGAATGCCAGCAACGCGGGCGTACAGAACACCGTTATTGTTAATTAAAGGAAATATCTCCGCTATGGCTTTCCCTCTGTAAAAAAGAATTGAATCAAATGACTCCAAGGTGTGAGCAATGTCATCAATGCGGTGAAACAAGTCATTTTATTGTAAGTGTAAGCGCCACGACATAGAACACAGCTAAAGTATAAAAGCTACTTCAATGCAAAATCGAATCCTGATAAGTCAGTTAGAAGCATTTGACCAAAGTCCTCTGACTGTTAGTCCTAGGATTTTTTTTACCCTGTCCCGTTGAAAGCTCCATTTTCAAACCACCAGTACCTCACATGAGAAGAAAGAAGTAGTAAAGCAAAAGTAAAGTGTTTCATATTATGTACTTATGGATTGTTAAAACACAATACCTTATTTCCGTTCATTACATCACCCCGACTTTCCCAAATATTAAGTAAAATAAATAAAATTCAAATGAAATGAGTGAACTAGCTGTTGTTAGTACAGACTGTAAAATATAACAGAGTGATGGGAATAAGCCAACTGAAGCTTATATCTATGAAAATCTCGCTTCAGTACATATTGAAGCGAGATTTTCATAGATTAGATTAGATATTATTAGAAAAATTATACTAGTGATAGGTAGTGAAATAAGAAATGGAATGTGATTATTCTATTAACATTCTTATTGCACAGTAAAATTAACTTTTAAGAGAAAACTTACGTACCTATAACTTATATGTAGGATAGTGTATGATATAGAGAGAAGAGTGGTAGGATATTTGATCATACAATTAGGTATCTGATTAACTATTAGAAGTAATGCGTTAGTAAAAAAATAATAAAGCAAATAAAAACAATTTATTATCCAGTAGCGGATCCTTTCCCTTGAAACCCAAATTACAAATGCAATCATGTTCAAGTTTTGTGGTATTGATATCACTCTACAACTATTGAAACAGTTTTCAATGGTAACATCTGCCAAGCATTGATGGATAATCTGTCTTTTGTGCACCAATATTAATAAAAATATGGCATGATATTACTATCTTTGATATTAAGTATTACAATGGTAAGCATTCTTTTGTGAATATTTACGGATGAGCTGCCTTTTACTGTAGCATGATTTGAAATTATAACCGTTTGCTTAAAAACGTGCCTACTCTATTCTTTATTTTGTTTCTCTTCAAAAGTAACAGAATTATTTCTATTTCAACAGCTTTACTTGCACTGTCCTAACGTTTCAACTAAACCATAGAATACTTTAATTAGCCTTTTTTAGCTTCACAAAAAATTGTTGCTTGTCTGCAAAGTTGGTTCACGGGCGATAGTTTAACGTAACTACCAGCGTAACAGGACAATGATCGTTACTGGACAATGACGTCAATGTTTTCGTACATGCAGCCGGCGTTCATCGATTTATGTTAGTTTTTGATTAAATATTGAAAAATATAACGTTTTCTTTCTATGTTCAATAAAATAAAACCATTGACGATATAAATAAGTGGATACATTCCTTAAGTATGTATGTTTCAGGATAAACTATATCCCGGTCAATTTACGAGTAATTAAGCCTGACCCTCTTTCGCAGTGGGGAAGTTTTATTCGGTGCGTGGAATTACAGCTTTACGCGTGTTCTATTGGCCGCCATCGCGTTAAGATTCATGGCTCTGAATGTGTTTAGTTGTTGCCAATCGTTTAGCACTCTTTCTATTTATTACTTTCAAAGAACAATATCATAAATTGTAATTTGAAAAGGAAATATCAATCAATACGTACTTTAGTACTGTCGACACGCGAATTCTTGCTCTTATGCTTATTAAAACGGTGTGTGCTTAAGACCACACGACAGAAGTCTTCATCAAGGTGACTCAAACTGACTTGACCCGAACGAGCATTATATAGCCGAGCGTAACGGCTCAGTCTAAATCAAAACCTCCAAAATAAAGTGCTCAGCGCGCCTAAGGAAGTTTTCACTTCAAAAACAAGTAAAAATAAAATATTAACTAGAAAGTCCATCTGACTGTTTTAAAACCAATATTATTTCCTTTGTATGCAACATTGTAAAGGCATAAGTACGAAGAATTTTGACATAGCGTTTCCCACCTAATTTAGTTTTAAATGGCAACGTTACGGTTTCTAAGGATCAACGGCCCATCTACAGAGCGGCCATAACTTTCTCAAATTGCGTTCGTAAGTAAGGGACGTGGATTAGCGTGTGCTAGGGCAAATATTTTATTACAGTCCAAATCTCCAGCCCTCAACGTTTTATTGTTCATAAGGCTCGTCCGAGCCAAATGAAAGAGTTTATGGCAAAGACATAAGTCTGTCGGTGTTTCCAGTAAACTAAAAGTAGCTAATATCGGTTTGCGAAAACTCTTGTTTTGTTTTATTTTAGGATACAAAAGATGTACAAAGTGTTTTTTTACAATATTCTGTAAAAGTAGGATAGGCAGAGCTAATGTGGGAATATTTTTTTTATTAAAAAACTTATTTCATCTCTTCCACTTCAAATTTTAAAGCATAGAAAAATCAATAAAAATTGGGTAGTTTATTACCAAATACCAAATACCAAAAACCTTTTTAGTTTAGGTTCAACTACGTTCATTGTTGTGCAAAAAGTTGCATATTTTTTCTTCCCACCTGGCAACACTCACGGTCCGATAGTGTTGACTCACAATATTGACCGTCTTTCTCGGCGATTGTGTATTACTGTTATTGATTGTACAAGGCGCGTGACTTGTGTTGACGATTGTAGCGCTATCTCGACAGGCACTTGAAGGTGTTATACGCCTTGTTACAACAATTGGTGAAGAAGAATTACAATTGAGACGAGTGGTTTATTTTGTTTGTTTGCGGATTAAACTCTAGTTCCGGTTACAAAATGCACTAAAATGGATGGTACGGATATGGATAACGTTTGTGCAAAGTACAGCGTGGAATTGGATAATCTTGATAGAGAAGAGGTCCTGTAATACTTGGTAATTATAAGTAATCTTCTTTTATCGTGTCACTAGTTCTTTCGAACCAGTGTGGTGAAAGGATTTCAAGTCCGCCTCAACTAGGCTCCTTTCGTGCACTTATATGATAATGATAAGAAGAAGAAGAAACACGGAGGGCGCCACGCGGGAAAGCGGGGGAAGCATCCAGTTCCAAGCCACGTGTCAGCCAGGTGTCATGTTAATTCGCCCGAGTAGTAACTTCATTCAAAAGTTAGCTCTATTATCACTCACTAATAGAGTTCGTTGAGAAAATGGTTAAAGTAAAGTTAAGTTAAGTAAAGTTTGGCTTGGATGTTGGTTAGGATGCTTTACAGTATTTTTGCCCTAATACAAAACGAAAAGGAGATATTTAAGTATATTTTTTTCAGTAGTAATCAATCAAAGATATGCAATAGTATAGGGCGTGCATTCGCAGACTAAACGATCTCTCCTGTTGGATTTTACTCACAACAACGAGCTTTTCTACTTCTCAAACCTTTCTCGTTATAGTAGACCTTTCCTGGCTTCCTGTTAAATGGGACCCTTGTAAATAATATTTCAGCAGCGCATGATTACGGAGCGACACGTATAACTGTATGCCAAAAGCCACATATTATTTCGGCTCGTAATGCCATTCGTATGCTGACCGTACAATTATGTGTTTATTGTAAACGCTACGATTGCCGGCTGGCTGTAATTTGCTTTTAATTCGCTCGTTTTGTATCATTTTCGCGTTTCTTCGTTTTGCACGATCATCGAAGATTTGTGGCATTCTGTAAAATGATAACTTTGGAGATACAAGATGTTTCTACTCGACTTGACTATACTCGTAAAGATGAACAACTGTATGCACTGTTATTCACTTGAAGTAGCAATAGAAGTTTATTGCCATAATTATATCGTTGGAATACTGCTGTCTTCTGCCCCATATTTATCAAGTCGTCTTTTGGCTCCATTTTATTGCTTAGATGGTCTTATACACCTGTACTTGGTATTTTATATATCTCAAAGCAATCAAAAATACTACATTGTATTGCATTTATTATCCTCTTATTTATTCCGCCAGACTTAATGCATCTAATAATTTATCCGTTTCCAGTGATTTACAGGCCATTACTAGGTGGTTTTCAGTTAAAACCTCGGAGTTGTAAAGTCTAGGCTACATTTACGATAGATATTTCTTATTTTACGACATCAACAAAACTTTAATAAAACAGCTTTTATTTTATTTGCAACAATGTGTAGAGGCTACACTTCTACACCACTTATCTCTGTGTAGTACATACTTGTAATACAAAGATCTGGGATTTTCAAACGTTTTTAGACATAAAACTGGACTCTTAATTTGTTAATATCTGATCACTAAATCAGACATAATGCTCAAAAGCTTTATTATTATACATATATTCAGTTCAGGTTCTGAGAATTAAGAACTTTTCATGGTGAATAACCATGAAAATGGTGATAAACAGCGGTGGTGAATCCGAACTAAAAATATTAAAATATTTTGAGCGGTGGCATATCACTACAACTAATTTTTGCATGTGCGAATCCCTATTGTGGCAAAGTCAAAACTAATCCATAATTACTATTTCTATACAATTCTGGATCTGGGCTGCTGAAATTAAGCTTTAGTATCAAAGATTGTTAGTATAAAAGATATAATTCATATTATGCATGAAATACAAAGCATTAGTCAAAAAAATAAATTCTTATCTACATTTAGTTTTTCTTACATTTAATCCAACGAAATTTATATAGTAAATTCATGTTTGTAAATTACAATTCGATAAGTAATTGTTATCTTGTGGTTGCAACCCTCAATGATCATAAACAAAAAATAAATATACATGGCACTTAAAACTACTTGTATGTTTGTACATGTACGAGTAGTTTTAAGTGCCTTCTCAACTTCAACAGTGTAGTCCAGTTCATTCCAATATATTAATCAACTAATTACAAATGTAATAAATTATAAAACAAGAAGCTCTAACAAGGAAGGATACATTGTCTGGAACTTGTTCTGTAACTTTATGGCCGATCATTTATGCTTCGCTCATTTGGTCATTTTGTAATTGGCGTGCAATAAAACTCAATGGTTTTAATTACGATTGTTTTATTATATTTGGAATTGCCAATGTTTTAACAGTTTCCAATTATATTTAGTTAATTTAAGAGGCTATGTGAAAATTTGGAGCTGCCGCGTTTCATTCTTACTCGGTAACGGTACAGTTTACAAACTGATGTTAACACAGTGATAACTTGAGGATATAATCTAAATAAATGTTAGACAGAAACAAGATTGGTAAAACTTTTCTCGAAAGATTTATTTTTTGATATAGGCCCTCTTAAAATCTGATTTATATCCATCCTCCGAATGTAGAGAATATTTACGGTTTATTTTTATACTATTGAGTGAGTAATCACAGAACTTGGATAAATGTAAAAGGATTTTTTTATAAATTCAACACTTTTCAAGCAATACGATGTTTTATCATTTGTCGCTTACGTCCGTTACTTTTGAGCGACAAAAATCTATATCTAACCTCTTCCCTCGGGATAAGGTGTCTAATTGCGCTATCTACACTACACTACTATCTACAATTTGGGAGCTGTCATTTCTGACAGTTTCACATATCCTCTTAAGCTGATATTGATAAAAAAAAATAAACAAACAACGTAAAGTGACCACGGGCTGGCGTCAAATATAGCCTTTTGATGCGGTAAAAAATCGTTCGTCCCAAAAGTTTTGCGGTTACGATTATCCCAACCTCCTTTAAACATATAAGTGATATAATTGGGGTCTCGATTCTATCGATTCTAATTCGAAATAATGGCTGGTAATTTGATACGACCATTTGTTGAGGACAGTCGTTATTCGATCAATAAATCGATGAAAATCGACATAATAGCGGCTCGAAATCGACGTTTCATTTCTTTAAATGCTCTGATCAGTGGATTCGCCTAATAATAGTCATAATGGTAAATGATGACCATTTTATCGGTTATGGTTATGAAAGATGATTTGGATCATGTTTAAGCTTTTGACGTTTTTTATCGCCTATAATGCAACTTAAACACTCAAAAATATTTTGATACAAACCCATTTGTCGATCAAACTACTTAAGGGTAATCCTTAAGGCAAATTTCATACAAAATTTTTATAGATTAGTAGTGTTAATTTTAAAACACGTATAAAATCTAAATTAAAGTATGAAACCTTACTAATTTTTGTTCACACAATCGGAAAAAATATACGAAACGAAAAGTGTGAAGAAATAACTATAATACGGCGTACTTTTTGAGTATTTGTCCGAAACATTTTGTATGGAAATTTGCCTTGAGGATTACCCTTAATGTGATTCTAAAACCACTGGTCGTTTTAATAGAAAAGAGAGGTAATATAAGAGTGTGGTATGGGAAGAAACGAGACAGTGAGAAGGGTTGTTTTAACCGCAGGTTATTACGAGATTTAACACGTATTTAGTTAATTAGTAAGTGCGGTTGACCGGTGTGCGGTCGGGCTGCTTGCTGGGATTTGTAAATATGCTTTGGTTTAGTGACCTAATTGTGGTTATGCTTCTGCTTTTGATTACATTCTCTACTTAATAATCTTAATCTTTTTTTTTCAATGTCCTGGCTAAGTAGAATTCTTGTTGGTTGGCTTAATTAACTATCTAGTACTTATAGCATAATCAGCCTTTAATGTTCCCACCGCTGGGATTCAGGCCTACTCTCGGTAGGAGAGCGAATGGGTCTTAATCCACCACGCGGACCCAATGGGGATTGGTGGATGTCACATGTCATAGAACATTTTTTTCTGTCCTTTGACATGCCGGTTTCCTCACGATGTTTTCCTTCACCGTTGCGAGAACGTGGGATGCATACATAGATTTCTTCGACCGAAAAAACCCATTTACGCATGACTGCCACTGGGAATCGAACCCGCGACCATCAGATCGCATGGCAAGGGCCTCATACACTCGGCCACCACGTTCTCAGTACTTATTACAATGATATATTTTTTGAGGAACCGTATAACCTTCTGATGGGATACACAATACATACAGGTAGGTACTACAGGTATTTTTTTTTGTTTAGTGCACATTAATTACTTTTTAATGTACTCTAATACTATTACAATCTAGCCAAAGTAGGCCAATGAGTAATCCAACAACTTATTTTTATAAATTGAAATATCAAGAAAGTGTCCAATAGCACATTTCTTACAGTCTCTAATTAAGTGGAAGACACGTCGTGTGTTCTTTATAAGTAGCACTATCACTGTCAATACACTACACTATTTATTTATAGTACACTGCACTACACTAACTCGAAATGTTTCGTTTATGTTGTGTATCTAATATTTGGTCCAAAATATTACCTGGACTTATCAATTTTTGTTTTAACATCGCCTAGGATATTAATTTAATACTTACATTCGTTTATTATTAGCGTCTTTTTGTCGTATATTTTTAAACAGTATTTACTTTCATAACAAGAATCTTTAATGTAGATTATTAGGTACTTTTGTTTTAACCACAAATTAATATAACAAATATAAATTCAAAGCCAGGCATGGCTCAAAAGATAACCGAGGCGGTTAACTAAGTAAATAGACCCAAACAATTAATTCAGGGTCCATTGGTCATAATGTTTGTTTGTTTGTAACTTTAGATGTTATACGTGATTTCTGTGGGTGAGTGTGATAAATTACCCAAACAGCAAATATGTAAAGGTTTGCCACCGAAAGTTTCCGGTTTTCAATCGATTTTTGTTGGAGATTTGTTTTGTGTGTATAATGCTAGTTCTATTTAATAGTTATAAAACCAAGTTATACAAAGCCGGCAGTAGATGCTGAAATTTAAAATGTACTAGTTCACATAACACCAGAACGGTCCCTGATGGGTACAAAGAGCCCATTAAATAAACAGCTCGTTTCTAAAATTTATTTTTTCTTATTTGAATAAATTGGACTTATTGACTTGATTTATTCTTATTTGATTTTTTATAAGGTTAAGTGGCACTATTGAAGTAGTAAACAACAGTCCTACACAAGTTATACCAATCTTAACGAAATAAAAAATTACAATCCAAAGGGAGCACTAACATAAAATAATTATTCTCGCATTTCTTTAATGCGAGAATATGTTTGATAAAGAATTACCCATAGCCATTTGCAAAATTAACAATCCGGTACTCTGTTTGCTTTGTAAAGGTTCAAAGGGATAAGATTCCATGATAATTAAAATTTCCTATTACGAGCATCACATACCTGTGCCCTTAATCGCGGAACAAAGCGACACACAATATTTAATATTCAGCAATCCCAAAATCCTTTGTAAAACGCTGCCACAATGGAAAAGGGTATTTTCCTTTAACGGTTGGACCGTTAATTCGTGTTTAATTCGACACCTTGTTAATTGTTTTCGACGCCCCAGTCGGTCTGGTGACCTCACGGGACAGGTCATGGGCAGAAGACCACCCGTTCTGAACACCCCCTCTCTCGGGGGGTCATTTTAAGAATATTTGCCGAACGCCCCTCTATGTTTACTCAGGCTGTTTGTGGTACCCAGAAAACAATAGTCTCGAAATTCATTGCTCATTTTATTATTGTTGGTACACCGTTTTACGGCATTCGATTATTGGAACGGGTAATTAAATGATAATACAGGGTATTAATTGAATTTACCTGCGTTTTATCGTACTTTCAAAGGATTTGTATTTAATTGAAAGATGCCGATTGAAATAATGCTAATATCGCTTCAAATTGTTGTTGAAGCACGATGAGCAGATTAAAGCCATCACTCAACGATCTCATATTGGCTTAATTACAACGGATTTATAATTAAATATTCAAATCGTAACTATTTTATCAACCAAACATCTTAAAAAAATGCTGCTCAATCTATCTACATATTTTATCAAAGTTCTAAATCATACCTATGTACAGATATTTCACATTTTAATTTTCTAGCCAGACTCAGGACAAACACCGACGTTCATTATACAAGTGTTTGTCCCGATATGGGAATCGAACTCGTGATACCAACGTGGCAGTCCAAAACACCAACTACTCAACAACCTCTAGCCAGGCTCTAAACTGATATAAATACTAGCAATCATCCAGATAAAGAATAGTGTTTCATCTAAAATAAAGCGGTTTACCTTGTTTCAGAGATGGCCCGGATGGAGAAGTCCCCTCTCCTCGCGAACGGGTACAATGCACCCCCGACGCACCTCGGACCCATGGGGTTCATGCACCAGCATGCGTTGATGTCTCCGGGTATGCCGCATCATGGCGTGCCGCGTCCAGACGGCTCCATCATCAAAGGACAACCTATGCACAACATGGAAGCACTTGCACGGTAAGCTAGGTTTATGATTTAGCTTGTCTGACTCAAGCAGGATAGATATAAGGAAATTATGATGCTATGTTTGTCATGTTCTTGACGACTGCGACTCGACCGGTACTTACCTCTCTACTCCCGTGGTCCTACCAGACATGTCATTAGATTAGATTAGACAGCGGGCAAAAAAAATTACCCGTGATACTACCAGTAGGACCACTGGTAGTTCCACGGGTAGGTACCGGACTTGACAAGCGTAGTGTAGGACGCTTTCCGGCAGGTAGGGTGATGATCTGTGAAAGGCTGCAGGCAGAAGATGGATCCGGCAAGTCAAAGAAAGGGCGCGATAGTGCACATTGGGAGAGGCCTATATCTAGCAGTGGAATGCTGACAATGGTGATAGGTTCATGATGATAATATTTCTCAGCCCAAAACTCTACAAGCTCTACAAAACTTTACATGATAACGTGAACACATCCAATGGAGTATTTGAGCTGTTACACAAGTCGACAAAAATTATGTGTGCTAGCTAACTATTATTATAAATTGTGTAATATTATCTCGAAGGGTCTCTGAAACTATAAGAGTTAGATAAATTTGCTCAACGGAACAATATCTTCGGTAAAAATACCAGCAACAAAAATCATCGTCTGAGTATAACTTGCTCATTTCAGATGATGATGATGAAGTAAGGTTCTAAGTTTTTAATCAAACTTTATATGTAAAGTTTTACCTCCATTAATCCATTGAGAAGTTTTTATACCCTGCATAATGAAAGGATACGAAAGGAAACTAATATATTTTTTTACGACGATAAAACATCGATATCCTTTCTCCTTTAGAATTTTCTTTAATTTTATGGCCAGGTGACCGATGTGGTGTACATAATAGTTATTTGGTTCTCATAAATCCTATGCCGGATGTGTTACTATTTTAGTTTTTTTAACGTTTAGTTATCCATATTGTTTACGAATATGGTCTCAACTTGTTTATGAAATTAACAATTGGGGGCCTCAAAAAACAAAAATGTTTTAGGAGTATCTTATAAGCTGATTTTCTATAACACCTTACTGAGGGCATTGTACGTACATACGCTAAGCGGGTGATGTGGTCAACCTTCGAATCATCTAAACCCACTTGCAATTTTCATACATTCTTATAAGATACACCAAAGAAGCATCCTTCGAAAACCCATAAAATAAAAAAAACGAAAGAAAGAAAATCAGTTAGCACATAAACGGCTTAAAGCTCCTCGAAAAGAAACCTCTAAGCAGGTCAGCCGTCAAGTGGTGTAGGTTAAACGCATAGGGAGTAATCCAGTTAGAAAAGTACAAATACATTGTCCCTACTTCCTGCGAAGACCCACAACTTACCCCACTGTCTTACTTACCCTATGCTTGTGAAACAACATACTGTGCAATCAATAATGTTCAATAATTAGTGTCGAGTTTTCTTACGAATGGGTCTTATTAGGTTTCTTCACGTGAAACCGGTTCATCCTGTTTAATTATTTATGTGAGGTGCTTAAATTAAGCACTGTGTGGCGATCTTCATCAATAGGTATATATAAAAGGCTTGGACGTGACTGACTGACTGACAGACAACGTACAAGTCAAGCCGCTGAACGTACAGACTTGAAACATTGAGAGTGTGTAAGCGCGCACTAAGAAAGGAATTTTGTTAATTCGTAACGCAAACAAAGTTGCGGGTGTCAGCTAATTAAAAATATTTCAAGGTTTTTAGGTATCATTTGGTTTTCTCTGCAATGTAAATTTTAACAAACCTTTCTAATGCTATACAATAAAATAAGTTTTATCTTTGAAACAAGCCACGAACAATTAAAATACGACCGTAAAGTTAATAAACTATTTTACGCTTCGTTTATTACTGTGCAAGTATTCTGTGCTGGTAGTTTATGGTACTGATTGACGCTATTGAATAATTCATATTCATACAACAATTATAATAGTTAGAGTTGTCAAATCCTTGTACTTTTACTCCTTTGTTGGTACATCATTACTCTTCTCGTGCTAACAAATTAACATACGAGGACTTGTCACCACTTACCTTCTAAATTTTCAGCTACAAGTTCGATTTCGATGATGTGAATCTACTAATAGTAAAATTCGCTATCGGTAAAGTTAAAATTGTTTTTGGTAAAACTTTCTTTGCCTTGTAATGTATGAACCTATCTAAAAATTGTTAAACAAAACATTATTGAAAAATAGAGAGCCAAAGTAATCGAAAAACAATTCAAAGGACCACGCATGAATGACCGCGGCACAAATATAAGCGATTGTTTTAAAAACATAATTAATTTTAACCCCTCGCTCCTCGGCACATTTAATATTGAGTGCTCATAATTATTCCTTTTAGATTCAAACCCTTTCTTTCATTACACAACTTTTTCTTTGCAAACACTCGGGAGTTTGTTGCCGATTTGGTCTTTACTTGAGCATTAAATTCTTTGTTCGCACGGTAGTTTCTTGGAGTAATAAATTGAAATCATAGATCAAGTTTATTGAAATCCTATGATTTCAGATTATTATCTATTATAAATAATCTGTAAGCATTAAAAACTCTACCGCTAAACTCTACTAATCTTTATTGTGTGATCTTTATTCTTTATTCCTACAAAAAATGCATTTTTATACTTCTTGTAATTTCCCTTTTACATTTTTCTTCTTCATTAAATTTGTTTGATCATCCATTATGTTCTATTTTTCTTATTTTAATTTCTTTGTCTGCAGATCTGGTATTTGGGAGAATTGTAGAGCGGCTTATGAGGACATCGTAAAACATCTCGAAAGGTAAGATGGTGCTAGTAGGCTTTATTATAATTTAATTTAAACTGTTCAATTTTAATTTAATATTTTTTGACATTCGCATCATACAAATCATATTACACAAAACAAGCCCAAAAATATTTATTTGCTAAGTCTACACTTTAAAATTGCTGTCGTAGTTAAATTGCTTAAAATACTTGAAATTCCTGCCTTATAAAAACATAAAAAAACTCAAACACAGGTTCTCGAATATCGGAGAAGTTTTTTAAAACAAAAGATAAATCTGTGTTCATTTCAAAGGGTGCAAATATCACTCGAGGGTGTGAAATTAGAGGAGACAATTAGATCCATGGACGGGGTGTATTTTTAACAAATGACCGCGCCTCCACATCCCACTGGCGATAGAATAAGTATAAAACAGAAGGTCAACTTAAAAGGTCAAAAAGAAGGTCTAATAAATAAAATTCTGGTAGAGTAAATTTAAAATACATAGGGGCAAAAATAAACTGATACGAACATTAGACAACCTAAATTTATTTTTTCCTAAATTACGTGCGTAGTTCATACGTTACTAGAGATCATTATAATGGCGACGGAGATGTCAGTTGATAGCGCATGCCTGATCCTAATGTGAACTGTTCTTACTGGTCCTATGGCTAGTACAGTTACTGGTTGGTCGCTGGGCGCGAACAATTCATCAAACTCATTCAGGGTGTTTCAGGGCTAATCTCCACGGAAAAAGCGGCTCTCATGTAAATTCGAATCGAGGGCCAATCGCTGGGGGAAGTACTTTTCTTCTTGTTTAATGGATGGTGATTGATCGATCGGATTTGATACTGTGGTTTTGACTTATTGTGAGTTCGATATTGCCTCGGTACGGTTTAAGTGACTTTTTCTTGTAACTAATTTTTTGTAACAAAATATGCAAAATTTTAATTTTTCTAAAACTTTAAGCTTCCTTTTTGGGCGATATTTTTGATGTTTAACCTATATTTTGCTGATCATTTTTCCATTTTAATTATTTTTACTAATTTACTATTTATGTTTAATGCCAAAAAATTACCGACATTTTGATTCCTCTAAATAAAGTCCAATTAATTCTCTAAATTGGAAAATAAAATGGTACTCACGTAGGTCCAGCGGGGTGGAATTACAGTCAGACGCGCGCCCGTGTACCGATGTGTCACTGTCACTCGGACCACGAGCTTGGGATTAGGGCTTTTTAAGAAATTAACCCTATTGCATAACATTTTTTCGTTCCAGATAAAATACGAAGTTTACTAATTATTTTTATTATTCTTAACTAAGTTAGTTATCAGCGATCTCGTATTGTTGATATAACTTTGGTAGGGTTTGGTATTCTTGACGCTAGAGTTTTTGGCAAAAGAAAGTAGCGTATAACTAACACAAAATATATAAACATTTCGAAGGAAATTATACAAATTAACTACCATGTTTAACACTTTTGAGTGCTCGAAAGGAGCCTCTTCGAGGCGCACTTAAAATCCTTTCACCACACTGGTTCGAAGGAACTAGTGACACGATATTTTTTTTAACACTTTTGTCATAATGATATTTATTCATATGTAATATATATATATATATATATATATATATATATATATATATAATGGTTATATATAATGGTTATAGCATAACAACTTACCTGAAATCCAATAATTCTAATGAAATTTGAGATTATCTGGGATTGTGCACGAGAACGTGATGAATTGAATAAATCAGAATTTAATTGTGAATGAAACAAGAGCGAGTGCCGTCGCAGAGACAAACATTACGCACAAATTATATTAAATCACAGATAATCCTGTCAATTAATTGGAGTTAGCATTGAGAACCGGTCGAGGCATGCGCACATTAAACGATCAGAGATCATGGAGAGGTTGAGAGTCGGTATATCGTCCATAGGTTTATAAGTTAATTTAATAACTAAGTTTATTGGTTGCATCTATGATTTTTTATGACCTCTTAAGTAAAAAGCTTATATACTTCTTTTCAGTATACGTCTTTACTCTGAACTTATCACGTAGAAGCTGACAAAGTTAACAAAGATAAAACTCAATAAGATAAAAATCAAATGCAAATTTCAAAGTCATGATTGTTGGTTCTGTAAGTTGGTATCAATTTCCGACATGATCAATCAAAGCACTTGCTTCAACTCCAATCCACCCATCGAGACGTAAAGAGACAAAAACTGCACCAAGTCGACAATCGACAAATCGTCGGGCTCAATTCATTCGTCCGGTTTAATTCCGTTTCAGTTCGAATTAGCTGCGATTAATCGGCGCGCGGCCGGGTAAGCCGTTTCCGGGGCAATCCGGGCATACGGTTCCCGGGCGACAACCGGGTCGGCACACATCGCTGTGACGTCGATCGTTATTCATCCTGTACCCCCTTGCCAAGGGAAGATAGCACTGTTTGTTGACCCTTAATGCCTGCTCTGTTTTAAAGCTGTTTGGTCTGAAAGGAACACAGGTTGAAATCCGATATCTGTTACGTTTTTAGCCAGAAGAGACGCTTAACCGTTCTGATCAAAGAACTCAATTAAATGAGAAAAATCAGTCACGGTTTGGAAGTTCCATCAAGTCAAATCAGAATGAAATGCAAATAGTATTTTGTGATTAATCAAAATAGTAGTTTTTGATTGCTGCAACATTTTGTCAGAATCATCCGCTAGATGTCAAGATTCGCGGCGAAGACATTTGGGTGATTGAATCCTCCACCATTAATTTCAGTGAAGATCAAACGGAGACCGAGGGTGATATTTATCAAGGATATTGCGAATTATTTTAATCAAATCAAATTCCCTTCGTTGTAAACAAATGCTTTTGATTAATGAGACGCGCGACAGAGCCTCGGTGCTCGTGATAAAACACCCGAGGAAAACGCGAAATTAATGGTCATAAAATGAACTCTTGTATCCGTAAGATACTGAACGCTTTGAATCTTAAGTGATTTTTCTCGTGCTATTTTGAAAGATGAGCACGGCGGGCGCATCTGGTGACTTTGTACATTTATATCTTTAGAATTAGCCGAGAGGAATTCGGGCGATTAGAGACTGGGAGTTCTGGAAGATATTTAGATTGTCATCGCGGGCAATCATTAATAATAAAGACTTTTGATTTCCAGTGGGCTAATATGCAAAAGGGGGTTGCGTAAAGGGTGCCTAGTCATGGTTGTGGCAGTGGGTTGAATACCTTGCGAGTTTGTCGCCGATGCGGTCGCACCGGAATTTTATCAAGCTCTTTGTACTTTGCCCTTTTATGGTGAAAACTATTCGGTTAGTTCTGTCGGCGAACCAAACTATTCGTTTTGTGAGCTTTGATGTTAACAGTCGCATTTTCCCGGGAAAATTTACTGCTTTGTACGGCATAATTTTATCCCTTATAACGAGTTTATGGATTATTATGCATAATAAAATTCTTGTTATACCATTTTGCTAATTTTACCTTTATTTATTGTAGTTGTACGCAGATAGCTCAATTTTATTACCTGTTGTCTCAACAAAAACAAAGTCTCAACTCCCACATTCCCGTCTCTAAAGGCTAATGTAGCACAGCAGGCATTGTCATAACGTTAGCTACTAAGTTGCAGCGTCAGCCTGTATTAATCTGGATCCGGCGCCTGTCAGCTGACAGCACAAGTCAAATTTCTCATCAAAAATAAGAATTAATGACGAACGGCATTAATCATTTCCTTGCAAACGGCACGAGGTGTCCGTATCCCATTATTTTGCATTACTAATGATATGTACCGATAAGGGAAAGCTTTGGGCGAAAAATGTAAAATGTCACGTTCTAAGATTACGATTTAATGTTCTTTTGTGGGTGTTGTTTGATATTGATAAACTGTTTTTGGAACATTGTACCCCGAACAGGTGAATTTTTATTTGGCACCAGCTCAGGTGCCAAATAAAAAATCCATGTACCTACATAATATGTGGTGTTTTTTTTAGCTAGTTGAGTGATAGCATAGCTAAATTTTTTGCATTAATCAATTGTAGGTATCATTTGACTCGGAATGCTTGAGTTAAGAGCGTATCATGGTAGTCGCTACATTGTAATCTTTGACGGTAGGCCAAAATAGTTTAAAAATCGATAGGAGTCAACGGGGGTTAAAATTTGAAAAAAAAAATGGTTTTTATATTGAAAAACTAGAGAAAAAAAACATTAATTTTATTCACTTTTTTGATAAGAAAAAAATGCAATGTAGCGACAGCCCTATATTCCTCTCAATTGTCTGTTAATTTGTGTTTATTGTACTGTATATTTATTAACTTACACATTACGTTTAATATATTAATTAAATTTAAAAAAATAACGTTAGTAGTTTAGTAGCAGTTCAGTTGGACCTCTAAAAGCTGAAATAATGATACTTAATGATTTATATTACATATTTAAATAAGATAGCATTGATTTTTTTTCTTAATATTAATCTATCACCATATGACCTCGAGCTAATTGGTTTCGCATATTTTCTGTGTCCTACGTCTGGCTATGCTAATTTCCAATGTTTTTATGCGAGATCGCGTGCAGGGCGTGGTGAGAGAGATTCATTATTCCATCCTTCATTCCGGTGTCACTTCCACAAGGGCGGCTAAAAAACCGACTTCAATCTATCACTCGTATTGCATTAGCTGAATTGGAAATTAATTTATTTACTTGCGTGAAACAAACTTGTCAGTACGGAGGGAAAATTATAAGTAGGTAAGAGGTATAATTATATTAATAAAATGGACGTGAAATGAAAAACCATACAAACCGTCGAAATATGACGGAACGACAGGCTAGGCAATCAATTAGCCCCCTTCACTCAATAATTTTTAATAAGTTCTCAGCACTAATCACTTCCTCCCGAAAAGGCGTGACCGTTCTATTTCTACTTGCAGTTGGCAACCCTGCTATTGACAGAAGATGTCACTTTACTTTTAATTACGCATTGGCCTCATTTCTTCGCGCCTTATTATATATATATATTAGTAAGCATCAATCAATGTTGCCAATGCCTATTTTTTACTTGACTGTTTTTTCTCTTCTCGTTTTTGTTTACGAAGATTTTTTAAGTGGGGAATAATTTGATGAGGTCCGCCACCCGACTGTGTTGGATGTGCGATGCTCATTTGTCATCGTCTTGTCATTTCTGCGTTTCTTTCCAACAGTCGGATCTCTAAAGTAATTAAACGACTTTTTAGTAAGTTTTTTTCGTCGATTAGTCCATCTCCGTATTGATTGCTTTTCTACGCATCGAACCGAGTAGATATAGCAATCAGTATTTATTCAAGAGCAGGTGTAATAATTTTACAAATTATAAATGTAGGTACGTATCTATTAATTTGCGTGCAGACAAAAAAGCTATTTCTTGCTGAATTGAAGGTTTGCATGTAGGTACCTAATATATTAAATGTAGTTATAGGTATTATTACTTTCATGGACACTGGATTTTGGCCGAAGGGTGTCGTATTCAGGAAGTTTTATGGACGACTGATACGCGACACCGCGCGCACGTCATTGCCCCAGTGCCAGTGACACGCTAATTGATAAGTTTTTATAAATATTTATGTTAGTCTCTAAGGTGTATATCATATGGGCCCTAGTTAAGCTACATTGTACTTTTCTTGTGTCTGAAATAAAATTATTATTATTATATTATATATTATTTTCACAATTAAAACGTAAAGTACACAAATACAGATCGTTCGCCCTGAAAACTATGAATACGAAATCAACGTGTCATGTTTAACTTAATAGCACCATCGATGGGGTAAATCAAATAATGTGAATCCACAGATCAAAAGAATTCATTACAATGTGTAAATCACAATTTGCATGTGGCGCAGAGCCTCCATGAATATGCATCGGAACGCCTGCGTTTGAACATTCGAAGCTGCGTTTAGACGTGTGTCTTTTTATCAGGATAAAAATTATTCCTATAGTATTTTATTCTTTTTTTATTTCTTATTTATGTTAATCTGCACTTTTAAGTCAAATTTTCGTCGCCACTGCTGGGAATAAGGGCCTAAATTTATACTAATACGTTTAATAGCTTACGCGTGATCCTCAAAAAAAATCTTATTAAAATGTTAGTATTATTGCGGATAAGAAGACATATTGATTATTCAGTGCGACTTATCGGAAGATAAATATTTGTGTTCGAAGTGTTTATAGTGAACTAGTTGATACCCACAACTTCGTTTGCGTTGTGAATTAACTTTAAGCTCTTGACAAACACATCCTGCAAGCTTAAAGTCTCTACAATTTTTCGTAGATTAAAACAAACGCAGGTCGTTACTCGTGTCGCCTGTGGCGCTACGCAACAAAATGTATGAAAACTGACGGACGCCAGCCACCACTCGCTGTAATCGGTGACCCGTTTGCGGGTGCACTAAGTCTCTACGTCTTTACGCCTGATTGTTTCTCTTAGTCAATCAGTCAGTCAGGACCAAGCCTTTTATAGATATTGATGCATTTGCAGTGACTTGCGTACCAGTAGCCTCCACGTGCAAACGCGCCTCCTATCGAGCATTGCTGAGTGGGCTTCCACCGGACACTTGCCATTCCGTTCGCTTCCTGACCTTTCCCGTTCTGTTATGCAAATCGGCTCCCGGGGGAATTAAAAAGCGAATAAAAACTTGTCTGTTTACACGCTGACTTCGCGCCGGCTGTGAGTGTGAGTGCGCATAACCGCGCCGTGCAAACAATCAAATGCGAATAAATTTCGCTTTTTGCAGATGATTGTTGTTTCTGTTATTGCGGTTCTGGATATGGTCGAGCACGTGCTGATGCTAAGTTTTTTGTGAACTTTTAATGGCGCCACTGACGGTATCTCTAGGAAAGTAGAGTTTTGCAACATATTTAGGATGCATATTGCGCAAGAAATATTTTTTTTTGGAAAAACCTTAAGATACTTTACAAGTTCTAGTATTCTGCCACAAAGCAGAATTGTGTAAGCATAACTGTGTTCCAGTTTGAAGGGCACAGTAGTTAGTGAAATTACTGGGCACACTATCACACAATGGCTGGCTGTCTCAGTGTGGACGAGCGCTTTAGCAGTGTTGCACCGACCTATGTGAATCAAATTCCTGTGTAACACTGTTCTGGTCATGGGCAGGCGTTATCTCTAACCATCAAAAGAGCGCTTAGGTCGTCTCATCCCATGTTTACAGTCATAAAAAAAAATGGTTGTCTGTAAAGTTGGTTTAAGGACGATAGTTTAACGTGATAACATCAACAGCGTGACGGGACAATGGGCGTTACCGGACAATGACGTCAACGTTTTTGTGCATGCAGCCGGCGTTCACCGATTTATTAGACGTAGTCACGTCAAAAAAAGTTACTCTGACTTGTATAGAAGTTTTACCCAGAAAAACCCTAGGTACATTGGTTGACGAATGGCAAACGTTACTCGATGCCAGTCCATGATGTTTACCTACAGCATTGAAAATCGAACATGGGAATTAACAGATGTAGGTATGTCAGAAATAAATAATAATTGACGATGACAAGCGGGGGTCATCCAACGAAGTTAACCATCGCACGGCTAAATAACCGCTCAACCCTACACAGCGGCCACAAATCAAATGTTTTGATAGCACCGTGGTATTAACGAGACAATTTGATTGCGGACATATCCACGGCAAATTGCTTCTAAATTATATTTTCTGTTTACTTTCTGCCAAACTCGCTGTTTCGATATGTGACGTATGTGTGCTCGTGTATTAATAACAGGCCTGTTTGTTTCTCTTGCGTTAATTATCGAATCTGTTTACTCGTTTTTTGTGTCGATTATGTATTCATCGAATTTGTTTTGGAGAATTTTTATGATTTCATCAATTTGTTTCCTTGTCGAGAAGCTGTCGATGGAGTATTTAACGGTCGCGTGATAAAAATGTCCTCAATTTTTGACGTCTATAAATCGATGAACGGAATGCTGCATGCACGAAAACATTGACGCCATTGTCCGGTAACGGTCATTGTCCCGTTACGCTAGTTATGACGTTGTCACGTTAAACTATTGTCCGTACACCAACTTTACAGACAACTATTTTTTTTTAAATGTTATTTCAACTTGTGTGGTTATTTAAGAAAAAAAAAACAAAGCTGTTCATCGTCATTTTAAAACTGATTCAAGGGAAATATCACTTGTAGAGCTATAAATATCATAACCAAAATTAAGATAGAGCCAAGTTAATGTTGCCGATAATTAAGCACAACAGAATTAATTACTAAGCTGTGTTTAAGCTAACCCGTTTGTGTAGGTAGCTGTAATCTCTGAATCTACTGTCACACCTATTATGTTACCATTTTGCTTGTTAAGTTAATTACAATTTTGCTATATTTTTTCTAATTATAGATCATGTTATACCTGAGAACAAACTGTCAGGAACCTTCGGTTTCAATAAGCGAAAGTAAGATTTTATCAAATTCACGGTTAGTATACTGATATTATCTAAACTATCAGGTATGGACAGTTTCCGTAAGAGATAAAAATTAGCTAGTCTTCCGATAACTATGAACATGCTTCTCGTATTTTTATAAGTAGGTATATGTTATATTATTAGTTTCTTGCGGTTATAACTAACCTATTATGTTAAGTGAAACGTAGGTAGGTACTAGTCATTAGATAATAATACATACGAGTACAAATAAGTTTCCGCCGTTTGATAAAAAATGGTGCAACTAGAAAGATATCTTCAAATAATTAGATTTTGAACCGTTTTCTTTTTAAAAACATTCACACACTCACACCCCTGCACTAGGATTCCCAGTGTCGCAGGTGGCATGGACACTTACAAGACATCACAACATCCAAGACCCGAGAGAGAGCAAATATTTGTGTTCGTCACACAAATATTTGCCCCGGCCGGGGATCGAACCCGGAACACCAAGCTTCGTAGGCAGGGTCAATACCAACGCCAATAAGCCACGGTGTTTAAGCCTTATAACGTAAGTTTGGACATCTGGTAATAAAATAACTTTTAAAAATTAGTGATATCGTATCAGCATCACCAATTTTTTTTGGTTCAAAAATGTCTAGTTTACTGCCTAAAAAGCGTCATTTGCGTAATACACTTATTCAAATAAAAACTAATCATAAAATTTTAACTATAAACAGAAATAAAAACTGTAAATATATAAGGAATGGTTAAAATGAGAACCTCCTTTCATTTTGTTTTCTTCGTTATAAAAAAATAATTGAATCAAGTCGCAATTACTTGAATAACTTTATAATCAAGTACATACAGTTTATGTTCTAACAAAAAATACAGCGATGAACCTGACAAGAAGTTGAGCCTAGTAAGATAATTTTAATCATTCATTTCTCATAGGTATCCGTATCATAATCAATAACTCGGACAGGTTCATTCAAAAATGTATTAATATATTCAAAGTTGTTAATTTTATCACTGGAGTCGACAAAACTATGATCGATGCGACACATTGTCCGACTCTGGTTAAGATAAATCGTCACTGATGCAGCCTTTGTCGAATGAGATGGTTATCTGGAAAGAGATGAGAGTTTATCTGGTGATACTCTAATTTAAAGTTGCTTCAATAAGCTCGTCCAATGCTTAATTTAACTAGGTTTCTTATTTTGAAAATTGATGTTTAGTTTATGTTTCATAACCAAAGTCCAAACCCTTTCTACAGTCCTAGTCGTGCGGAGTCGAGCGGTAACCCTGTTGATTTCCGCAAAACTAAAATAACCTATGTCACTAAAACCTATTGCAGCTAAGAAATAACTTATAAATAACTATTATGAATATATTAGTATACGATATATGATGAATATTTTTAAGTAGCAGCCAGTCTATGCAGCGTAGTGTAGTAAACACTACAATCTTGTAAGAATAAATATATTAATAATTAAGTGCCATTTGGTTTATTTAAATGAATTTATAAATATTTATTGCATCTAACCGTTAACAAAGTGTTAATCTAATAATAAATTAGCATAGATTTACGACGTCAACAAAATGATAGGATTGTTTATCATTAAATAACTGCATAACTATGTATGAACTTTGAACTACCCGTGTGTGGCCTAACCTTATTTTTACTATTTTCTTTGGTAATCTTTAAATATCTCTAATTATTTTTTTAACACTCACCCCTTTCTTTCTTTCAAGTTGAACAAATTAAAGAACTGGACTGTTCTATCTAAAACCAAATATGAACAACATTCAGTTCATTCATACCAGCAAGTTAGGGTCTGGCGATATGTCGCCCATTCGGGGCGATCGAGTAATTTATTTTAAATAAAATATTTTATTGTATAAAATATAACCGCAACAATAAAAGATGTGCGATGATATCTACGTCAATATGAGCGTCATTATCGTCTCGTTCGAAGCGTGTTGTGGTGAGCAAGTGATCGCCGCGATCACAATCATTACCAGCGATACTGAGCAGCGGTTACAATTGATGGAGGATTTCAACCGTCCACTCAAATGTCCGGGTTTATTTTTACCCACTAGCTGACTCGCGTGAGAAGAAATTTTTATTGTCGATGTTGTTTGTTCCAACGGCGGAAGAAATGTCACCGAAAGTGTTGCAAAGTATCAGTACTAAGCAAGTCAATCAATACCTACTTGAAACTCATCTGAAGAGCTGTAGCGTAATGTTGTATAAATATATAGAGCAGGCTTATCTAGATGTTAGTAGTAAATGGGAACTCGGTATGATGCGAAGAAACTTAACACAACTATTACACATACAAAAGAAACACATTTACATTGATGATGAAATAAAATAAAATACACAAGATTACTTAGACCAGCGGTCATGATATGCCACAGCACTAGATTCAAAGTTGTGAGTTCAGGAAGGGCCTGTCATTTCGCATCATACGAGAGACCGAAGTGTGCCGATAGATGTAAATTTTCTGCGGTCGCCCCATACGTGTGCACTGAAGCCATACTTATGCAATCGCTGGTCACTGAATTGTCCGTGCTGGATTACCACACACTGTTAAACGTTGCACTCAATGCGGTTACATTTTTACAAAGTATTGTATTTTTACAATCACAATTTCCTTCTAATGCTTACTGGGGTATTTTTTCTGGAATTGAATCACCAAGACTTATTTAAATCGAAATTGACATAAAACAGACTAATCTAACAGCCCAATAACCAACTCGCGTATCTAATCTTGCAATGAAATTTGACATTATCAAAACGCATCCCCATTCCAGATAATGGTAATGTCCCAAAAAACGCCGGGGTCTGAATCGTAGGAGCAATTTTGCATAATTATCTGACATTACTTGCCCTCCTGCTACCGCTTAAATCCTAATAAGATCTGAGCCGATCGAAATCTCGTTGCGGAACAGTAATCTACTGCGAACAAATGTTATTTGCCTTTCTTTACAGGATTTTATGGGATAATTTACATAAACTCATGCGCACTCCATCGTCTCGGATTCAATTAGTGCAGACATTGCGTGAGTGTGCGTTAATGAACTTGATTAAAACAACCATTTCGCTAATAAGCTGTTTGTAAACTTTGTTCTTAACTTTTTATTTATTCAAAGTAATTGCATTGCTTTACTCTACCAGTCTTCCCACAACTTGAAGGTAAGGTAACATGGAAACTTAAACCATCGTTTGTCTTCACAGCTTTCCAAAGACAAGTTAAATCTCCTCACGTATTCGTAATATCGTAATGAGCTCCTAAGCTCCGGAGACATATTTTATTTTCTTCTGAATCCATTTTATATTTTCATTTCACGTTCCGCTGTTGAATTTGCAAGTCCCTCTTTGAATTTCGCGTAATGCCCCGGTCGCTTAGTGCACTTTTATTACGGTATTAAGTGATGTAATTTTTTTCATATTATATTATTCAAATTTAAATAACTGTCTCCGGTTTCCCCCGCGGTGGTCCCACTGTCTCTACATTTCTTTTCGTCGCCCCCGAATTTGCTTATTTTGGTTAGACATTTCCGCTACAGAATGAACAAGAGACAATGGAGTCGGAAAACAAGCTATGACAATTTTGCAAGCACTGTTGTGGAACAAAACAATTTCTACAACTTATTGGCTTCTATTTTAAATATTATTTGTACCAATGATAATGCGTTGAACACGCTTGTTTTATTCAGAATTCAAAGTTAAAAAAGAAACGAGCGAGCCTTACATTAGTCGCATATGATGTCAGATACATTTCATTTAAATTTGGAAGGATTCTATTTACTTCATTTTTCTGAAGTTGGTACCATCTAATGGCCAATTTCCTGTTACACACTTCCGTTGCATTTCACGAAATTACTCCCGCAAATTGACAGAAAGCGAGAGGCAAGATGTTACACATCAAAAAGAAAATACCACGTATGAATGAAGAGGTGAATTCCAAAATCATTGCACGATTCGTCTCCAAGGCACTTTGTTCCCAAATTGGAGAAGTTTGGAGGCCGCAATTTTTACAAATGACATCGTGACGTTTATGCGAGGGTGCGCCGACAAGTCATCATGTTACTGCTTTCCTATTATTTCCGCATTTTGCCTCTTTCAGCCCTAAATGTTTCTCTTACTGTTGTAACATTGATTAGCCTGTTTACATTTCATAGATTTAATGTGAAATCCGCTTAAAAATTAAAAACAGGCCTAAAATACTGTTTTAGTAACTCATAATATCAACTAAAATTAGTTAAGGCGGGTGGCGACAGTCTGTATAATACAGATACTAGAACTTAGTGCGCCCAAAAGACGATTTCGATGAAAATCGCATTCGTCTACAAAGGCACCCTTTCATCCAACTCACAGTTATGGCCTTCGTTATTGCTTCCTCATCATTGTAAAGCAAAACATTTCGCTATCTGCATATGCCTCAAACTTCATAACAACAGCCCCTTGCTACTTGTATTTTCTTTATAATTTATTCCATTTCTCCCCACACATTGGCATCGGTCGCTGATATTTTTTATTCGATTAGTAAACCCCTAAGGTGCTTTTAGCCTTTTTTCGCTCGATTTTCTTCGAAGCTTTGTTGACTGTTTGGGGGGTTACAATGCTCATTTCTTCTGGATGAACAAGCTTATTTACTCTCTCAAGATTGTACGCTTCTTGTTCTTTGTTGTTAAAATATATTTGTACAATAAATTTTTGTTTCTAGAGGAGTCACAGATACTTAGTGAGAAAATTTCAATTTTTTTTATTTAAGTGCTTCAGAAAATAACAATTTGTAACAAAAAAATGTACAACTACATGAATAATAGCTAATCAAATAATTAAGATAAGAAAAACGCAAGACTTTCCACCGCGGCACTTACACACTCGATTTGTGTTACCAAGAGTCCGGGGATGAGAAACTTTTTGATGGATAGGACAGAGTTTGTTTTGCATGTGAGTGATATGTCTGAAATAATAAATGTTGAGGCGTCGACGCCCCAGCCTCCCTTCGAGGGTGAGCTAAAACGATTTTTGATTTGGGTGTCAAGCAAATGTTTTACGCAGTGCCGCTCCGACAGGATTTGATTTTCTTAATCGATTCTCGAATGCAAATTCCGCGTTTTTCGTGTGTCGACTTAACTCAATTACGTATTGTTAAACGGATCGTGCATTGGGACGGCTTCGAATTCGCAGTTTCGGAGAGGCTATGTAAATAGACGACACTATTACTGAAGCTTTGTTTAATACTTTGGCTAATCAGATTATGCATACAAGAACGGTTCGGAACGGTTGCCGCGCGGCATTAGGTTATATGAACGGTTCGGTATTAACTAATCAACGGTGGCTTCGGTGGTAGATTGCAAGGCATTGTCTACGCGCGTGGCCCTGGAATATCTGCTTAGGCCACTACCCACCCTGTAATGGCAATGGTTAGCGTTAACTAACTACGTTAACCTTCATGTGCGTTCGTTACCTCGCCATGTCCGGTATTCATAGAATGGCTTGTATCACAAGCGTCACCGTTAGCTCAATGTTTTTAAGGGTAAACGTAAACGATAAATAATGAAAATTAGTTTATTTTTTCAATATTATATTTAATAAACTTTGATACAGAATCTATGGTTGTACTACTTTTAGCTAATAAGCTAATATCCCCGTGACTTAATTGTTTAATTTTAGGAACAGTTATTTTTTTGAAAAACAACTTTTAATTTAGAAAACTAAAGATAAAAATAAATAAATAAGAAAACATTTAAACGTGAGAATCAAAAGTGAATCATCAATCAAACTAACACATTTTTCAAAAATACAACGCAGGAAGTGGAAATAATGAATTATTTTATTGATCTGAGCGTTATCTTCGGTCCGATCGAGTGTTGATTCATTCTCTCGTTCCAAATTTAATTCTGGGTCAGTAAAAAATATTCGTTGACAAGAATTGATAAATTGATGCACATATACAATTAAAATTTTCATGTTAAATATTTTCTGTAATTATTAATTTACTTTCCTACTCACAAAAAGAAAATAAATGCGTGATTTTAAGTGTAGTTCTCATAGAAGGTCTTAGGAAAACATTTTTGCTAAGACATTTACTAAGAATTGAAAGATGCAATAAATATAGTAAATGCCTTACCTAAAATTTATTTTTTATAGTATTAAAGAAATATTTACATATTAATGGAGTCGGAAATGAAAAATATATTAAATTCAGCTCCGTGACTCGTCAGTAAAGTATCAAACGACTCCATTTCGAGGGTTGGTGGGTAGAGTTATAAACTAATAAAATTATGGTCACAAGAAAGTAGCTTCAAACACTTATATATATAATAATATTTGTTTTATTAGACGTCTAATTAACCAACCCTAGATGGATAAAAATGTAATATTTAGTCATTTCGGTAATTGTTTTTTAAATATGATAAATTCTGCCTTACCGATCATAAGGGAATAAGATTGCTTAGCCTCGAATTATACTTGATTTAGAAAAAAATCTTATTTTTGTACTTATATTACCCATCTTTGACTAACTATTGAGATTGAGTGTGGTCATTACGTAATTATTGTAGCTCTATACATTGAAAATAACCCCTCTACATTTTCGCAAGTCTATAATCCACAAAAGGGTTCCGCGAAAGCTTAAAACAGCCACTTATTATGTATGTTACATTTCACTTTCAGACGTCATTTATATTCAAATGTTCAAAAGGCATTACTGGGCAAAAATTGTAACATTAACCCCTTTGAAATGAGCAAAATTGGTTTCAACACAAAATTCATTTTTCATCGTTATTTTTCCTTTATGTCTGTTCTCATTCGCGAAAATCGTTTTCCCTTGTTGTATACGATATACGACATAAAGTTAGTGCAAAAGATTATGTTTTCGATATCACATAAAAACCAAAAAAATATAATCACCAAAATCCGTAGAGTCAGTAGGTCTCAAAGTATTAAAGCTGAAGTTCGGAGCACAAAAGTGTAAAACAAAAAACTTCCTAAGTAAATACTAATAAAAGGAGAATAGAAACGGAAACATCAAAAGCCCAATAATTCACAATCAAAAAGGAGCCAGGGAATTAGGGTAGCGGTATGAGATATCGATATACAAAATGATTACATACACCGTCTTCATCCGCTCACAAAGAAACCCAGCGGGGTTCTATAATATTATACTTTTGCCTTTGTAGTAGCTCCCAACACAGTAGGAAGCATACTTTATGGTTTCAAATGATAAAACTGTTTGTCAGTACCTTTGTTCGTATTCATTTAGTTCGGTAGCGTGTCGGATTGCTGAGAGTTAGACTTTTAATATTCATAACAAGGTATCATCATTTGATACCGGCTACTTGGACTTTTATTGTGTTTTTAATTGTGTGATGTATCATTGTTGCAGATTGCGTGACGAACGAGGTGATATGGATCGAATAATGGCGATGGATAAGGCTCGCGATGGTTCCCATAATGGTGAGTATAATTATTTTGCAAGTCTTGTGTTTGAGTTCATAGTTTATGGTTAGTTAATGGTACAAATACACCAGGTATGCTACTCCTGAAAGCAACACCTACATAATCTTTAAGCGACTCGAACGCTGTGTCGCGTCTATAAAGATCTTTCAGTTTAAATTATAGACAAATATTCTCTATCTCTACCAACGTATTTGCAATTGTTATAGAATTCATGGGTACTATATGGGTATGATACAAAAAAATCCTTAAGACGCGTTTCCCGCTGCGGAGCTGGGCGGAGTAGAGAGGAGCGGACGAAGTATTGCTCAATCATAGTGCTCGAAATGGAAGTGGAATTTTGAGCACTATTGATTGGGCAATTCATGTTCCGCTCTCTTCTCCACCCAGCTCTTCCTCAGTGGAAACACACCCTTAGCCTTTAATTCTATTACATCCCTAACAATAAACATATAGGAAAGTTATCTTCCCCCCTATGTAAGAAGTCCTATCAATATCCACAGGTTCCTCCCCCGGGCACAGTCCTGTGCTCAACCTATCCAAGTCCGGTTCCGGCGAGCGTGACCGGCCGGACCGAGGCGATCGGGACCGCTGTGACCGGGGCGAGGGCTCCGCTAGCGGCCGGAGTTCCACCGGCTCACGTCGGACGCCGCAGCCGCCAAGACTGCCATCCACCGTCACTGCCGCTGCATCGCCGAGGTCGCATACAGACGAGAGCGACGCGGCGATGTCCGACCACGACGAACATAACATCAAGGATGAAGACGACGGTAAATAGCTCGTTTAAGTCTTAGGGCTCTTTCAATTTAGACGTTTCGTGTCGGACCGCTGCAGTGCACAAGCGGTGGGTTTGTCGTAAGACGCACGGGCGGTAATTTGTTTTCATACAAAGCGCACGGTGCGGCAACAGTGTAGCGTCGGTACGACCGATTGAACGAACTGCAGCGGTCTGACACGAAACGTCTAAATTAAAAGAGCCCTAAGCAATCTTCACATCACTTAACTACTATAGAAATTGAGATATTGGCTCTTTTATTTTTAGGCTCAATTCCCACTAAGATGTCAGCAGCCGGCAGGGCATTTTCATTTCAGTTTCAAACAAATTTAATAGTAGATTATGCACTAAGGGGATAAAGCAGTGTCTTATGTCGCGGGTGGCATGTTGAACCCTGAGCTAAGCCTTTTTTTTTAATGAGTGGCCAGTTCGATTTTAGAACAAACCTTTTGACAATGCCATATGGGCGTTCTTTTACTAAGAGTTTTCCACGAGTTTCCACACGAATTTGACGTTCCAAATTCAAATCACATTACTACCCTTGGGAGTTTCATACAACATTACCTCCCTTGGTAGGTAATGCTTTGCTTTACCTTGATGATAGCATGATATGTAATTGGATATTGTCGAGCAGGTGGGGTGAAAACATTATTTACATACTAAAGCATCGATGACACACGGCTTTTTTACACGCTACAAGCCAGCGAGCCAAAAAAAAAAATATATTGACTGACAGCAAATGTAAATAATGTTTAAAATTATCTGACACAAAAAGTGCTCTGCCGGCCGCGGCTGCCATCCCAGAATCGCCGGAAGCAGAACTAGCCGGTGCCCGCGTAAGTTACGTATTACATCGATCAGAAGCAGACAAAGCCACGGGCAGGTGCTAGCTATTTATAAAATAAACGCAGGAACCAATATTACCCGATAGTGCAGTCTTCCCGATGTAATCACGGCCAGGCATGACAAGAAAGTGTCCGTGTACTATTAACACGAGGTGGTACTCGTATCATGCTTGCCATGTAATGCATAGCGAAATTACCCACATAATAGCCCCCACCCTCAGCATTCCTATTTCGGAAATTATCAGCCATAAAACGTAGTCCTTTTAATCCAGACATTGTTTTTAATAGCGTCGATCCTTTTCCAATGGTGTATTCATTCAATTTTAATTAAGACTAAACCTATGACTAAAGTACATGCGCGACGAGTACAGAGTATAATGCGTACTTGCCTATTTTATAAACGTGTCGTAAATCTAAACGAAATTCTCTACCTACCTAATCTTACATACAACCTTTTTAACAAGAAGATTGCTGTCGTTTTTAAACTTTTGGGAAGGAATGTCAACAAGCTGATTGTAAAAACGCCGATGACACTGGGCGACTTTACACGCTACAAGCGAAGTCGCTGGCGTGTAGTGTGTAAATAAGCCGTGTATCATCGTAATAATGAGTACCATACATATTATAATTATTTGGTGGTGTTATTGAAATATTTTCAACTCAGTCTACTTTAACGCTCCATCTTTATCTAGGTTCAAAAGCTTTCATTGCAGAAAAACGATTAGTGGCTGTTCCCATACGTTTTCTCGATCCCTAGACACCGCACGTTTGCTCATAATGAGCCTTGTAATAAAAGCTTATAAAGCGATTCCTCGCCTTGAATTGCCTCAATAATATATAATAGCACGTAAAAATACCCATTTGAAATATTGTAATATCAAAAAGTATAAAACATTCCTAATATCTTGTGACTAACTAACAAAACACGGCAAAACACATCGTGTAATAATTTTCAACTATGTAGTTGACACAACTTCTTTTGCGTTGCTTATACCACAGAGTAGTAAGATACTACGTCCATTTCTTATACTTCTCGATGAATATACTCCCCCAAATTTCGAGTATCTACGTTCAATGGTTTGATCTTTGCGCTGTCTGTCAGTTAGTCAGTCAATCGGTTATTTTTTTTTTAATCTCGGTATTTCATCCGGATAAATCTATCTTGTTAGCCATATATGTCTTTTTAAACTATAATACCGATAAACATCGTATTGATATTAATCCGACAATGTTTTTTTATTAAAAAGATCATAACCTATTAAGACTATTAAACTCCATGATGGATGGTTATGACAACTTTTTCAATAACATGAGTTCAAGAACCATTTTATTTTAAATCTTTTTATCCATTGCATTAGTTCGTATCTCAATTTAAATTATTGTAATTAATTTTAAATTAAGATACACTTTTTGCTCTTACTCGAGCTCAAGATTGGAATAGAACAAAATTTACATTCAAACCTATCATCATACTCAATAATAAGCAGGTGTTAAAGCTGTTAATCTGAACATCAACAAGTTCAAAAACTACACGAAGACGTGACGTTTGAAATCAAAACAAGCTCATAAACGTAAATACTTGGAGCGTACAATAGCTAAATTAAGTGAAACAATGAGAATTGTGTTTTGAAGATAGTTATTGCAAGCAACACACAAAATGCTCACAAAGCGTGGGAACGGATAACTGACTACGATTTATAGGAAACACTCACCGCGGCCGAGGACGGGATGAGCCCCGGGAAAATTATGTAAACAATAGAACCGATGACGAAACTGATCCAATAACTCAAATTAAATTTTAAACCTCTTCTTCGAAAACCAATTCGAACAGATTTTGTATCGATATTCAGGTTCATCACGAATCACCGCAGTCTTATTATAAAACACTTTTTCTAAATGCCCATGTCATTCAACTTTGAGGTTTACCCTTATTTCGATATGTTTTCTCATCTTGAATACGTCCGTGAAATCATTTGTAAGTAATTGAGTTAATTGATTGAATTTACGTCTTTAGTATTACATGGTAGAGTCGATATTCGTGTGTTGTATTTTCGTAGGGTCCTGTTAATTGGCCTTATTAGGGAGATTGTGTTGTGACAACGCGAGAGTGCTATCGTGCGCATCGACAATGACGAAACGATGCTGTCTTCATTATTTGATGAGCGGTCACTATCTTGTCAGTTAAATTAAATGTATCGATAGATTATTTTGGGCCGTGAGAGACGCCAATCGAAACACTTTCTTTTTTTTGTGTGAAGTCCGTTATTGACACAAGATGAACATTACTGTAATTAACTCGTCACAATTTAGAAATGATGCACTTAACATTATATTTATTACATCATGGTGAAATTTAAAATTTAATTTAACAAAATAACTGTTATCAAGCTAGCAAGAATAAAAACATATCCACAAAGCAACTTTACGTGAAATTCCAAAAATTACTCCAAAAAAAATGTTCTTCGTTTGCGTAAATAGCTTGTTAATTTCAAATATATTTTTCTGGAACTAATTAAATAAGAACTTAATAACAATATTCCTTCAGTAAGAAATAAATTAAAATTAGCTTCCTCTAATACTTACCTATAAACTTTTTCGTTTGTAGGTTAATTAAGATGATACAAAAAGAGATACTATCCGTGCTAGAGATAACAATTCACAAGTAGAAATAATTACTGAATATTCGATACATAACAAATAGGTAAGTACATCATTCCGCCTAGGCTTTCACTGCGGTTAATCTCGAAGTAAATCTGAACATCGATAGTCACTACGCGATTTCGATGTTCTTGGCAGCATAATTGCAACTCAAATGATACATACACGCACTTCTCGAATCGTTTGTCGATAGCGAGCCTTTAACTCTTACATGTACTGCCTTTTAAGGCGTCTTATGCTGTTATTGAAATAAATCGACTATAATTCATAATGAAGCGAAATAATCATTCGAATGATTACGCGCCCAATCCATGTAAGCTTTTATTGCGTGATTCATCACTGTTTTATCTTTTGAATTAGTTTTCTCGTGTTATTTTGTTAATGTTCATAGACGGAATAACTTAATAACGATGATATTATCATTCCCAAAATAATACTACAATTCAGCGTATTTTAACAAACCTATATCCCTTCATGTTTGACCAGAGTTGAATTCGTATTTTAACAAACCTATATCCCTTCATGTTTGACCGCTTCATTAGTTACCATAATATGTGATGGCTTTATAAATAAAAGCTCAGTAACAACAAAAAAGCTCTCCTCAGCTTGCATTCCTTAAATATTTTCCGGGCACAATTAGTTTTCCTCAAAACGAAATCAATTAAAAGAGGTCACATTGCTGAATCCGCAGTCGCTCGAAGTTTAGACACATTAAATTGCAAAAGTTTCAGCTGGTTTGCCGCATATTCTATTAAACTTTTCGATACTGTTTGGTGCATTTATTACTTTGTTTGTTTTAGCACCTGATTGGAATATCGTAAATGAAGTTTGTTGGATCTCATTTATTACGAATAGATTTTAATTGGTTCTACGTGCAGAGTGTATTAATTTGCCGATAAATTATTTAGAGATCTCAGCGAGCATAATTATGAGGAACTATCTTTGGTTAATCTAGGAGTATACTTAGAGCTAGCATATGGTTATGGGTCCATACTTCATAATACTCAAAAAGGTATAAACAAATCTCAAATTTAATAAATAGTAAAGTCTATAAGCTATTCGATTCCTGTAATTTTCTATAAAACGAATGGATTTTATTAATATTATTCATCCATTATCGTCCCACCATAGGGCAAAAGCCTCCCTCCTCTTCTTCCACTCCACTCCACTCCTTTCGGTCCAGGTGTAGGTGAGCGTCAATTTTATCCCGCCATCTTCTTCTAACCTCGGCCTTCCACTAAGCTGGATATAGTCACGTTAAATTCAAACATACTGAATTCCCACCAGGAGCAGACCTCAGTGATGGGGAACGTGAGATGCAGACTTCCTCATCACCAGCACCAGTCAGCTACGCGGCTGCAAATAGCACGCCTCCGTCAGTCCCCGTGGACCCCACCGCTGATACCCTGGTGTCTTCCACTGAAACCCTGCTGAGGAATATCCAGGGACTGTTGAAGGTTGCGGCTGATAATGCACGGCAACAGGAGAGGCAGATCAGTTATGAGAAAGGTAAGTGTTCTGAGGTCGGAAGAATTCGTAAATTACTTCCTTAAAAATTTACTTACAGCGGACGGACAGAATCCAATCCGTTCTTTATGTATTCCGTTTTAACCATTATAGTACAGAACATAACAAAAAACAGAATTCACTTTTCCAAAGGAGTAACTTAAAAGAACTTAGGAACTTTTTCAATAGGTAGGTAGGTACTTATCACATAATGTATACTTACTAGTATTTATGTTCAAGACGGTGACATTGTAACAACTCTTGCAGTTCCTAGTTATGCTTGCAGTAAAGAGGTGTAATTAGCCAAATGTACGAATTTCTAAGAATCTCGGTCCGTTCCTTGATTAACATATGAAATTGTACGATTATGTAGGGAGGAGGGAGTCACTGTAACATACAGGAAGCTTTATCGACATAAATGCTATAATCGATATTAGTCAACGTCTCGCGCGAATCGATTCCGCGTAATCGGACGTATAAGCAACATTGATTAGGTGCTCTTAGGATCTTATACGTTTTTCAGATACAAGTTCTATATTCTGTCAAGCTGAATTAACGACGCGCGTTTCATTTGCATCGCATTATAATGTTTATTTATTGCGTGATTACGTGAAATTATAAAAATTGTAAAATAGTTTGTAAATATCAGCTTTGTTGTCAATTTATAGGCATAATTCTCAGATACTCTGTGATGTGTTACGCGCACGTACGGCTGCGCCTCGAGCGTTGTCGTTTCATTTTATGCTTTAATGATAGACATATTTTATGATTTTCCAATACTTCATTATGCCTTTACACACGATCGAGTTTTCATTAACGTTTCAGGTTTTTTCACCCGTTTTATGTCATTTACGTACCTGAGATTTTAACTTAAATCTTATAAGCGCGAACTTTGCTATTGCGCTAGTGATCATAATATTCGTGATGACTTGACATTGACTTGCATCTACATTGAAATCGATTGTTACTACTACTACAGGTATAATAACATAAGTCATAATCTGATATCCGTAACAAGCTGTGGAGACAGGTCTGCACCACGCGAGCTCCGCGAGGGCGCATGTCGTGCCTTTTGCAAATAGCCCTAGAACAGATGCGCCTGAGTTATTGCCGAGCCCACTATCATTACACACGATTCCATTCGGACAGCATAATTGTTTAATTGATAATTTCTCCCAGTAATTTATTTACGTCATTCTCTATTCGCTGAGAAACAAACGGGGCCTGACTGTAGTACGCTATGAACGATTATGATAGGTGTTAATATAAAAAAAAACTACATTTAAAATTGTTAAAATTTATAAAAACACAAAACGTGTAACATTATTCAATCACTAACAGTCTGACTTAATTCAAACAGGCTGAAACTGAAAACGAAACCACAATTATTTTAAAAATATTTCAGATCAGGGAGATATCTCGTGGCGCGAGTCATCATCAAACTTGAATATCAATATTGCGCCTCCAGCCAATTGTATTAATAAACAAAACAAAATGAGAAATAATAATGCTATAGGCCAACAAAAGGTTCCATTTCTCCCCCCTATGTATAAGAAAACGCCAAGGGAATATCTCCCTAAGCCGACGATACTAAGAGCTAAAATCGAATAGGGACACAACCCGTAATTTTGTTATTATGATAATAAAATTATTGTTGATGAAACATTTTTTCGAATCGATACGTCTGGCGAACTTTACTGTTGAAGTTTTTTATAGAAATTACAGCAATCATTCGCTCGGTTCGCCGCGGCTCAATTGATAGGTGTTACTGCTATGTGGTGCTCGATCCATATAAGAACTACAAATACTATACACGTTGTCTTATAAGTTATAATACAACTCAGAAACTCATTTCAAATTGTCGACTGTTGATGCTATAGGTGAAAATTGTTTCGACAGAATCTCCCCTCGCAGACTCAAACAGTAGATCGCTATCTAGACGCATTCGCTGACAATTTTTACACTAGTGCAGAGTGGTAACGCGCAGACAAATGTGCTCCGTATTCAGTCTGTTATCAGATAACCACGGAAGGGTTGGGTGAAAAGACTCCGCGCATGATAAAACGCTTTCGATTCGTTCCTGGAAATATCCTACTATTCATTGGTAAATAGGTGACACTTTAGGGTTTTTCAAGTAGGCCTCGTTTATTGACAATGTCGTATATATTAGGTATGTTGATATACAAAGGTTCAAGTAAGTACTTGTGTTCAAAAGATTTAAGTTTAAACATTCAAAGCAGAACATGGGCGAATTCCAAAGCCAATCGAAAAAACAAAATGTCTCTTACACGCTGAATCAGGCCGATTGCGATCACAGCGACATAAATCTGCTTCGGCTACTCTTTTAAGCCTTTATCCCTGTTAATTCATCCCGCTTAGTTTATTTCTGAACTCAATGGTCCGCTCTTGTTTTAACCTTTTTGCCTCTTTTGTTTTACAACTATCAGTTTTTGTTAAGCTAAGTGCTGTTCAGCGGACAAATGGCACACGGGGAGATAGGACAAGAACTCTTTATGGGTTTCTGTTGTTGAAAACTTTTAATAAGTTTGTTTTAAGAACGTAAAAGTTTTGAGCAAAAATCAATACGTTTAGGTTAGATATGTAAGAGCATAACTAAACACAGATTAGCGAAGTTTTAATTTATTAGCTGTCAGAATTTGACTAGTAAGTAAGTATGTACCTATTGCTAAAATTCCGTATGTCCCATGACAAATTTAATAACAAAGCTCGAAATGGTACTTCATCTCACGAGCATAAGTCTCAACTTGCATAATCAATGATGCCATTGCCCGCAAATGTGATTGTCGAGGGGACACATCCTATCAATAACGTGGAAGTGACCGATCGAACAAACATGGACAATGATAAAAACTGATGAGCAAATAGACAGACAGGACGTGTGTACTCAGTTAATGGATTCAATTGATATGAAAGCTTTTATATTGGTGACGGCTATGTCGCGACATAATCGCCTGTGCTTAATTACCATGTTACGTGCGATTTTTACAAATGCATTATGATTTCTGACTTCGTGCATTTGTCTAGTTCATGAGTTTCTTGAGTTGCGTAAGTAAGTAAGTAAGTAAGTAAGTAAGTCATCAAAAGCGCCACGAAACCCCTTCTGGTTTCGTGGCGCTTTTGATGATCTTTTAAAAACTTCTCGTCTTACGCATTTGAACTTTGTATGTTACATGAAAATGAAAAAGTACTATCTACATAATAAATACTTCTCTAACTATAAAATAGGAGACCCATAGACTTTTTGCATTTCATTCAACAAGACTTTTTTCAGCACCAACTTTGACAGTCAGCTGTTTATATTCGGCTGTTTTGCGGCGACAATGGCTATTTGTAGGCGTTGTTTCCGGTGCTTTCTTACTTCTGTGACCCTATATTGTTGTTCTGGCCTTAAAAAAACTGGATTTGCGTATGTCACAACGTTATGTCTCAGATAATCGCACACAAAGTCTTCGATTTACCAGAAAATGTCCAATGTATAGTTCTAGCAGTTCTGTATAAACCAGCTGTCCATCTCCACTAGAGCTCCTACAGTGCAAACAACCGCCCCCGGCTAACGAGCCCCCGCGCGATGCGCAAGCGCAGATATCGGCTGCGCTGCATTGTGCGCCCGCGCCATCTTTCGCACCATTGTGCGGCCGAGGTGCGCAGGAATCGCTCACTGCGATCTTTGTTTGTTTACTCGAACTGAGCCCTTCATCGTGATGCTGTCAGATACAACGAGTTAATTTTTGCAAAAACTAGAAATGATTTTTTAAATTTCGTTTTAATCTCAAACTACATATTATTTTGTATAATCTTTTTGTCACAAAAGTAAAAAACCATAGTGTTTCTCGAACCATTTTCTTAGGCCTTCCATGGCTGGTGACGTAATGCTGTATAGACTTCTTTTTTCCCTACACTTGGCATCGCCATCATAGAAACCCTTTAAAATATAGTGTATAAATCTTATTTAGGTATATATTTTAGCTGAAGTAATAGGTAGTATAAGCCCTTACTTATGATTTATAATAAATTCTACCACTGCAAGGTCACATTTTATCTGTTAACATCCATCTCAATAAACTTTAGAATTAATTGGCTTTAGATTAATGTGACATGTTAATCAAGAACTTCTATAGTTCAGTTTAGTCAATATTGATTAATTTTATCGATTATCCATCCACTGCAATCTATGTTGCATTTAGATTATAGATTAATAAATTAAATGGTTAAGTATCAAGACATCAAAAAGTAGTTTCAATTAAAGTTTTTTAAATAAACAAGTGACGAGACAAGCTAGGCGCTGTCCTGATGCTAACACCCATATTCTAAGTCCATTTTTTTCACTCAAGTGAATACTTACATTTGAAATTTGACAGGTGACAGCCGAACCTTTGGTAAAGCGGCAGCCATTTTACCACTCACGTAAGTATTCCCTTTAGTGAAAAAATCGTCATAGAATACGGGTGTTAAGAGTCTAAATCAATATTGACTAAATTTAACTATAATTTAGAGCATTATAATGAATTATTTAGAACCTTTGTGGTTTTCACTCGTCCATTGAACTATGTAAACAATAAGTGACACTAACTAGAGGATATTAAAATACCAATCATGCAATGTACCGGTCGCGGGACACCGGTCGGCCATATTGAATTACCGAAGTGTCGCTCCGGTTACTGCGTGCGCACGCGACTCGACCACACGCGCGCCATCTATGTTCGCTTTAAATATTGAATAATTATGGTTTACTGGATTACTTGTTGTGTTCATTACCGATTGAATTGACAGATGGTTCTTATTAATTGGACTGTGAGATTTTGAGTACTGAGTAGGATTTAGTAATGAAAAGGCTTGGGTTTGCAATAAACCAGATCCAATTCAATCAAATTATCATCATATATTTACCTAAGTGACGAAAATGGGGGGAGGCCATGCGCTACAATGGGACAGCTCAGGCTGATAATAATAGTAATAATTTACCTACCTAAGTGAAAAAATAACTAGTTATTGAGTGAAATACTAAATAAGACGATTCAAAACGATGAGTGAATTTCCGATTTAATTAATAGATTTTTTACAATAATCCAAAAAATTATTAAATTTATTTACGCACAAAGTTGTGAATTTAAATAACACAATGTGTGCTGCGATTTTTTTTCATCTGTATTGTACTTATTTGTAATTTTAATTTCGTACAAGTAATCATACAGATACACAATAATAACCCAACAATAACTATGCACACTTCAAGCCGATAGTGGTATTTTATTCAGAAATAGCAAAGGGTTCGAGTAGCCCGAGGCAATACTCAACTATTGAATTCATCAATTCGCTCATGTGAAAACTTTGTAGCTGATTAGATTGTTATTCTAAGCAAAAAGTTAAGCTACAAAAAACAGCCCTGAGGTTATATTTTGAAAGTTGTTTATTTAGTGTGAGAGTTAGGTAGAGCTGAATTTTGTAAAGGAGATTAAATAATTAATTCTTAAATAATTAGTACTTCGTGTATAAAAATATAAAATTCATTTTTACGAGTATAGGTATACTTACAAGAAACATTTCTCAAACATGAAATTGATTCCTCGCAAAGCTTCCTGTCTCTAGCTACTCATAATACCTTCGTAGCTTTATCCCACGTATTCCCCACATAAATTCATAGACAGTAGCTCAAATATGAATCCTGTACCGCAACAAGGTAAGAAACTCCCTCAGGATCTCGGGATCTAATGTAGAACTACTTCCAAATGTAGAGCATTGGAAGTGCTCATCGTAGCATTGCACTTTGAACTCTCGGACCGAGGTAGGAATGATGAGTTTCCTAAGACAGCATTGTCTGATATCACATTTTATACAATCGGAGTAAAGTAAAGGGGTAAAGTGAGACAATCGTAAAGTTTAATAATAATTACATTCTCAACTCTCCTTCCAGGTTGTGCAATAATTAACCGCTCGGAATTACTTAGCTGAAATAATTTTATGTGACGCACAACGAAATTGTACTTCTGTGTGTGTGTCACCCTCAAACATGTGAATAATCCTGCGTTTATGAGTCAGTTATTATTTCATGCCTGTATATTATTTTGTATTCATAATCTGGGTGAATTATTAATAATATTGAATAGTGTTTGGACATTTCACACAACGCCATCCAGCCCAACTAAGTAAGCTTGTACTATGGGTACCAGATAAGTGATAGAATATATACCTATATACTTTTTTGTAAATACATACCTATATATTATAGAATACTTAGAAGCCACTAAGATTCAGGAAAATCAAACCGATGTTCAGTTCATCACACAAATGTTTGTCCTGAAGCGGGAATCGAACTTGCGACACCGGGCGGGCGACGAGACAGTCCAACACACTTACCACTCGATCATCCGTGACTGTAAGCTCCCGCAATATTGTTTAATAAATTAAATTATGTTCAAAACACCTCCATACGAATGTATTACTTGTAACTCTTATGAAATTTGGATAAACAGCCACTCAAACATTCCTGTCGTCAGGTATAGTTTGTTCAAGTAACATTGGGACGTTCTTAATATTTTAGACTGGTGTAAACTCATATTTTCATACCAGCTCTTCATGATCTCAACCATCTAGTGATATGCTGGCAGACATGGATCATGTGGCACCGGTCGCTTCGTAGGCTTGTCTCTGAGGGTGAAATACAAACGCTTATTCTAGTTGCAATTTACATACGGAATTACAAGCTTGTATAATGGTTGATATTTCGGTTATGAGAATAAGGGTTGGTTTGTTTTATTATTTAACATGGAAATATTATAGTTTGCTTTTGTAAATGATTTTTTTCAATCGTAAAACATAGTGAAAAACGGGCATGTCATAGAACAGAAAAAAATGTTCTGTGGCATTGACCGTATTGGGTCCGCAATTCGCACTATCAGCAGAGATTAGGCCTGAGCTGAGTCCCAGCAGTTTATAAATAATATTAATATGTCTGATAATGCTTATATTAAGATAAAGATGAGTTACTAAGAAATGTACAAAAATCACAATACCTTTTCCTACGAATTTTTTCCATAATAATTACATCCGGCAAGAGATGTTTCTTCATATCCCCCAAAATGTACCTCATAACTTCTCATTAAAACATTTCTTGTAATTTCTATTCCCAATGCAGGCGGGGAATTGATATAAAATAAGTCATAGCGTACACCTGCCCATGACTCCCGAGGAGCATTAATATTCTTTATATGCAGTTAAATTGAGGTACGGGCGCGAAACATCGGAAACTTTGTAGAAAAATGAAAAATTACCGGTCAGGGAGCGGCGACCGCAAAAACACAGAGCGTAAGAAACGTCTAATGAAAGCTTAGAGCCATTCGCATAAATCTCCGTTACATTTTTAATACCAATATATCCGGCGAGAGGGGAGCATCCTGCGGGAAACAAAGTGTAGTCCACAACAAGGCATTCGCGGACTCGCGCGTTTATATCTTATTTAAATACCGCCAGATGTTGTCCGCTTATAAATGCGAATATTTTTAATCGGTGCCTTACCAGAGACATAATGGTATCGGCCGATCTGCCGTCAGCTGGTATGTAGATGTACCGCAGTTTATTGTGTTCGGTGGCTAATTTAAAAATACTCGTCGCAGAATTATTCTCATCGAAGAAGCAGTCATCTCGCCGAGGCCACTTGATATCTCTTTTGACCTGTATATTTTTATTTGCTTCGTTACCTAAGCTTTTGCGTATCGCATCGTATCTCGAAGAGTCGTGTAGTCTCATTAAAATAATACAGGGCTACCGGATAATCTTATCCAGTGTGTTTCGATCGCAGATTGGGTGCGCGTGCGCCGATAACCCACGAGTTATTCGGCCCGTGCACGATCGATACGCTAACTATTTTTTAATTTCTTTGGCAACGACATCTTCATTACTTGTGTTTGCGACTTGATAAGTGCCGATACTAACTGCCGCCTCTAAATTTAATACACGAAAAATGCCAAATAATCTAAAAAAACATAGCAAACGCTATTCTAAATGCAAATACCTTATAATATATTCATAAAATTATGTATTACACATGTATGACAATCTTCATATCAAATAAAGGAGTGGTAGATTGCGTATTTTTTATGAAGAGCCCTCTAATGCATGTTGTCCCGAAAACACCCTTATCCCAATCCGCGAGGGTTGAAACTTTCCAGCTACAGAACTCGGTTACAAAAGATTTTATGTTCTAAATTTCACACATAATAAAGGGAAGCAATTCTTATGATTATTAGCGTGGAGACTGCGGGAATAATCCAGAGCGAAGTGACGTAGCCGTGTGACATAAGCCGGAAAAATCTAATAACAATAAAATAAAATTGCCAACGGTTTGTAGATTTAAAAAGAAAAGGGAAGAAAATTCGTTTTCCGCACCATGACAGCCATTATCGTTACTTTGAATCTACGTTTTAAGAGTGTCGTAAAATTTATTTTTCATCTACACTAAAGTTATAATTATGTTTTAGCAAACCTATTATTTAGCGTTCATTATAATTGCTTTTACAAAAAGAGATTATTTAATAAATCATCACCCCACTAAACCTCCAAAAGTGCTTAAATCAACAAATATTCCTAAGTAATATTTCCTTACGGTATTACTATTAAAATTTCACCTTTATCCTGAGGAAGACTTCCTTTAGACTCGCTCGACTTGAAACAACCAAACACAAGTAAGAGGGAGAATCTAAATGGTTACTTTTGTTTCCCATTTCAAAGACCCATTTCGGTCGCTTTCACCATAACGCTCGTTTAAATTATTTTCCCAGTTTTGAGTCGTAAATTTTAGGAAGACTTTAATTGTTATTTTAACTGCAAGCTCGACTTCGCCTTCACGTTAGCGAGGGTCATGAAAATATGTCTTAATTCGTCCGCCCTATGACTTATGTTTCATACTGTAACTGCTTAACACCGCATAAATTTTTAGATTTGTATAAGATGTTATAATTGTTAAGAAAATGTATATATTATAGTTGTTTGTTGTCCCAAATAAATAAAATAAAATAAAAACACAATTTAAAACAATTTAAGTACTAGGTTGAAATTGACTGCTACCAACAAACTTGAAAATCTATAAATTGCTTTTTATAATCTCAAATACAGAAGGTACCTATCTTTTTTAGTGGAACGAGTCTCAAAAGGCATCGCATTCAAAATTTAAATATTATTGTTGTTTTTGCTGAGTGCACGAAATTGAAGAGAAATAGAATTTTATCTCGCGACCCTCCAAGAATTGAGAGTAACATTTGCCGCTATCTATAAAAAATAACTCTTAAAATATAACGCTACCTTTTTCTGAATCATAAACATTTAATTTTATATCCCGATAATCATTATCAGCTAATTACTTGACTTTTAAACATTATTAAATTGCGTTATCGAAATTGATCCTTTTGTTTATGGGTCGAGCCTTTCAATCATCTATTGACCATTCAGTTTCGATATCATAATAATAATTGTCCATAATTATATATTCCCTTGAACCGCGCGCATCATTTTTATTGTTATTTTATTTATAAAGTAATAATTTTTCGTCCGACGCCAACTCGATCAGGTTTTAAATTTGATTGATCCGATATAAAGATCGATTTAATAAGTGTTCCGCTGTAGTTTGGTTTTCATTCGTTTTTGTCGATAAACGATTCTTTGGGATCGATCATAACCCGTACCATCTGATGAATCTGTTTTGATTTATTGCCGTCCATATGAGTGTTTTACTACTAACATTTTGTATCGAACCTTTGCTAGAACAAAACAGGATTAGATTGGCTACTGAGTATGCAGACAGACCACCACGAGCATCTTTTGTTAATGCCGAGTACTCACAAATCGCAAGATGTCGAGATACGCCGACAGAGCAGGCCCTTAATGGCCGTACCCCTGGTAGAGGTAATTTACGTCTCATGTGCGAAACCACTTTTAACTAAAAGCTCTCTAAATTACAGTACACAGATTGATTCGAAATTAATCTTGAATGGATTCCTTATAAGGTAGAATATATTTTATACACCATATCTCATCTGAAGTTTAATGATTTTACAGTGAGCAATGTTGAGCTGAATCCCGATCAATACAAGAAAGTATAAAAGCGATGAAAATGTCACTGAATGATATAAATATCTGGTAATTTAATGAGCTACGAACATTTCAATTCTCTGATCTGAATGCGCGATAGCTTTTGTGCGATACTCATACCTTTATCCAGTTTAATAAGCATGCTCGAGCAAGTTAACTTGTCTCTGTTATCGCAGATTTTGGTCCGTCGATACGGCTGGAGGAGCTCGCTACTTGTGCGTTGTAGATCACAATCGCAACAGTAGTACCTTCAGACGCGTTTAGTTTCTGTTAATTGGCTTACTTTATACGATTCTCGTTTGTGAGTGAATACTTTACATTTCGATTTATTCAAGCGGAGTAACATTATGTAAATATTTTTTACAAAATGTTACTCCGCTTACGGGTTTTTTTTAAAGTGAAGAGACGAGCTAGCCGCTCTTTTAATAGGAAAAGATCACGCCTGCCCATGACTGGGAAAGTGCTACTCAGGTCTTTATTCACATAGCAACACTTCTATAGTGCGGACGTTAATTTATATGTCTCTTATTTAATTACTGCACCTTTTGTTTTAAACAATATAGTTTAATTAAACATTATTAAAATTAGATAATATTTTGCTAACAACAAAATCCGAAGTGCATTGTATTAATTCAATATGCAATTATAACTGCCATTACGTTGGCTCATATTGAAATAATTAAAACGCTAACAGATTTATTAAGCGAAACAATGCTTCGTGAATTGAACAAGATAGTTGCGGGCCCGATACTGGGACTAAATCACAACTACATTGTGTGGCTTTTGATATTAATAGTTAATACATTCACAGCTATAGCTCTGTAATCCTTTAGACTAAAAGTGGAATAATTGTTTATTTATAATAAAAGATGATATATTTTTATTACAGCATAAGCTAACTACTACAATTTATATTACAAAATTTACAAAAGGAAACAATTGGGCCACCCATAGACCGTTGCAAACGATCTATAGGTAGCTCAACTGATCCAAATCGATACCAGATGGCAGCGTGCCGAGGATGCTGGCTGCATTGCCTCTTTGTATTGCAAGGCTTATTATTATTAGAATTAAACTTAACTTATTAGAATTTTGAGCACTTTCCGATTATAAAAGATGATCATTTTAAATGAATATATAAAAGGCTTGCACCTGACTGGCTGAATGACTGACTGACAGACAACGCACTGGCCGCATCACTGGATGTAGAGACTTAGAATTTCCAGGGTATGTTCGTCAAAAAGTGAAGTGAAGACGCATTCTAAGAAAGGTATTTTGTTAATTAGCAACCCAAACTAAGTAACGAGTATGTCAGCGAATTGGATAATAAATATCTAGGCAAAATTTGCATATAGATAAATAAAAGGTTTAATTTTGACCAGCGGATCTCATTACTCATTTTTTGTTCCTACTTGAATAGATATCCGTGCTTCAACTAGTCAGAGTATTTTTTAACGTTTAAATACCTTATTGGCTAGGACTCTCCATCAGTGAATCTTATTCACAACTCTACAGCTCTAGATATACGAATTAAGGTTGATTGTATACTTACTTAAACTTGTATATTATACTAGTTCGACAGTCACTTTCTGTCATTCCGCGTGGAATCTTGCAACTGGAATTTTGAGCACTTTCCGATTAGCTATCTGGCTGAAACTTTCAGGGTAGCTCATAACTCGATGATAGTGCATTATAAAACAATACAACAAAAAAGTTTTATCGTGTAAAAAAGCAAATAGAGTATAAAACGTGCTATTTGGATTTTAATTTACATTTCTTGTTACGCTTTGATTTGAATTAGCCGGCTTCGTTCACACTGTGTTCGTAGGTGCTAACATCGCAAGTTAATCAGGCTGATCCCCTTACGACCTCCATTAGATAGACGCAGCTTAGGTACCTAATTGAATAAGGGACCAAATTAAACTGTGAGTTTGTGAACGGCATGACCTCTTTCTATTCAAATTGAACGACGAACGAACGTCCGTGTGGGGTAAGTAAGTTGGTAAGTGGGTATACGACACTTATCGGCGCCAAGAATAGACGAGCCTTGATTGAAAATCAGCCGCCTATTTTCCTCGTAGGTGATTGCGAAACGTCTTTGTTCAGGATTAACTTTGGTACTTATTGGATTTTATTTAATTTTATTGTGATGCGTGGGCTTAAAGATTATCCTAAAGAATAATTTGAAGAAAAAAAAATACATCCAATAGTTACACTGCACATTAAGTTCATCGTGAACCAAAAACATCACTATAAGGGTTTTTAATGACAAGTTTGAGTTATATTTGACGGCTACGTACTAAAATACTTATAATTTTAAATTCAAGAATATACATATATTTGTATTATTCGTAGGGCCTAGTAAAATATGGCAATTTTATTTATTTTATTTTATTTATTAAGGTCACAAACATAACACATATTCAACAAACAATTTTCGAAATTTCTTAACAAATATTCCGATATGCATGACTCTTTATGTGCCCATAACATTCACTTTATATCTAGAACATAGGTACTCGTAGAAAAAAAGAAAAAGCAAAATTATAAAAAAGTGAAGCAAAATGAAAAAGAGAAATTTTAAAAATAATTAAATTAGGAATATTAAAATATATTTTCATAGAAGGCTATTATATCATTTATTTGCTATTATTTGGCTATTATATCTTCTTAGAAGTAAAATCAAATAAGATCTCTCCAGCACTCCGATCTTATCATCTAATCGAAATCCAATATCGTTTCAAAACAATACCGAAACGGAAGTTTCCGTAGCTCCCCTTTCCGCCAGGTTACATTTAATTGAAAGTTATGCAAATCTCTCTCAATCCGACTCCTCAATAGTACTGGGAATCCGAATGAGTTAATCTGTGTTTATGCCTCTAATCGGCCCCTTGCTCAACCTTGTTGCCGGTTTAACTCACTGTTAAATTTACACAATGCCTTTTGTATAGCAAACCATTTGTTTAAATGAAAATAATGTTCAGAACATCATCTTCTACGTTTTGATTAATATCTAAACAAAAGTGGGTCAATGTTGAATCCTTCTTGTTTTATTATAAATTTCTATGCGTTGTTTGCGGCTTTGTCCGCGTGGTATCGGAATTAGAAGCAGCCTATGTCCATATCCAACTTAACTTTTAAATAAAATTATACTTTTATCTAATGGTCTAGTAATAAGTAATAAGCTTAATTTGTATTGTTCCAGCTGAATTGAAAATGGATGTCCTAAGAGAACGAGAAGTGAAAGACAACCTAGAGAGGCAACTGGTTGACGAGCAAAAAATGAGAGGTAAGTCTGTATTAGAAGATGTTGTCCGACGTCAACCATACCTTATCCTTTTGTATCAGGAGATGCATTGTGCCAACAGAGTGATAGTAACACGGACAATACAATATTACATCGAACGTGTAGTTCGAAGACAATGTAAAAGAACAAATGGGGTGTAATTTCAATGCCTTCCATAAATCCCGCATCGGGCGCTCCGCATTCGCCACAATTAACAGGAGATCTCGTTACAAGACCATTGTTTTCTTCCGAGCAACGTTATTTATTTCCAACATTAAAACTATTATATTCTCGTGTTACTCGAGCTGGCCCTGTCTTACGTCGACGGTATGGTCAAAGCGAAGAGAGACTGTAAAATCACAATATTGTGCTCTCTACAATATCTGCCGTAAACTAAAACCACTCAGTAATTCAGTAATTTTTTATTCATTTCAAAATAAAAAAAAATATTTGGAGCATAAAAAGGAGTACGTAATAAAAATGGGAACGTTGACGCAAAAGTTTAAAAAAAACTGTGTGTGAATTGTTTGCAATAATCAGGGTTTTACAAAAACATACATCAACCGACTTCAATTGGACTGTTCTAGTGACCGCAGGCACCACTGACAAGTAATAGGGAAGCAAAATACACAATGTTGTTAAAAAACATTTTTTTTACAACAAAGTTCTAAGGTAACAAACATAAAAAAACATTCAACCGAATTGATAACCTCCTCCTTTTTTGAAGTCGGTTGAAAATACAGAGCTTAGGAGCTATGTATAGCTACATATGCTGTTGGTTACAGCAATTTTTGGTTGACTTAAATAACATAACTCTACAAAGACTAGTTAATGTAATCGCGTTGCGTCTCATTGTGTCGCCTTTGTAGGACAAGAGGTTATTATTTTATATCTGTGGCACCGACTCATCTTCGCCTGCTATGATTGGGTATGCTACAATACGCTGTGGGTGTTTAATTAGTATCATTTTTACTATATCTGCCATACGTTTCGGCTTCGCCTGATTATTGTTAATTTCTATTTCGTGTTTTCCTGACCGCATTCGCGTGTGCCGATATTTTCTGCGATTTATAGCTTACTGATAGTTTTATAGCTTGCTTTGCTGACTACATAATCGTTGTAATCATACCATTTATTAAAACCATTTTCTGTTTAGGTCATTTTGTTGGTTTATCGATACTCGTATTGAGAACTATAGGTCGATACGGTCGTAAATTAAAACTGTCGTACAGACTTTATAGTCGATAATAACACTTATAAATCAGATACAATGACGAAAAGTAGGTAGATTAACAGAAATGTTATGCGTTGTTTATTAATTCAAAATTCGCCATTCAAACAAATAAAGGTTAAGTGAAACAATGCACCCTTTCCACAGCAATGGAATAGTGTGTCAGCTCGTAGAAAGAAAACCGTCTAAACGGAGGTAACCTTTCTACACAAAATGTCAAGCGGTGTGGCATCGGACGCCTTGAGACAAAAGGGTTTAATTCAATCGAATACAATACATTCGATACGCGAAAGTCAACTCTACAACTCTAGCATTAATGTTACGTTTTCAACAATTAAAAAGATAGCAGCAACTTTACAGTATATTGTATACCTATACGTCACAAACAAGGTAAAGGCGATGTATTATCGAGGACATTTCTCTTGTGTTAATGCAATATAAATTCAAATGTTAATAAAGGGACGACAGGTCGAGCTTGTCGTTGCATATAATGAAAATAATTACTACCTCTGAAACATGTGTTATAATTATATGACCGGTAAATGTACGGCATAACATTGTAGCAGTTTAGACTGGAACGTTTATTGAACTTAATTCTAGTTAAGTATAGCAACCTGTGTAAATTGTAGGTAAATATATCATGGGAACTCTGTTAATGGATTTTCTAGTCTATTTGGCGATCTCCGTTCTAGTTTAAAAGCTTTTTGACATCTTTCGTACCGACACTGGCGGTTAACACCTTTATCGGGGCTTTGCCTTATTTTAGAAGTCAATAAAACAATTTCTATCTGAGTCTGGTGCATTAAATGCACAACGTTTTATTAGTGATCCTGCAAATCGCTGTCTCAGTTTAATTTTATAGTAAGTGACTTGAAATACCCTGACCCTACTAGCCGCAAGATATATTTGAGTGAGCAATTTTTTTATTATTTTCTTATTCGAAATCTTTAACATAAATATGTATAGGACAATAGTTTGGTTTTTGGCATTAGCTTTGAACAATAAATTGCCATAGCATAAACTAGTAAATAAAATAAAATACCTGGCATATGGTGGAGTTGGTATGTAAAACCCACTATTATAAATTAGAACTTATACTCTATAGTCATGCAATAAACCATTTCATTCCATTTTACATGAAAACACGTTTATAATTTTTATGTAAACGATAACCGCAGCTCACAGGTCATCCCATAACCTAAACCAATATTATCAAACATTGATAGGATTGTGCAGTCGGGTATGTCGATACACCTACCGATGCAACAAACAGGGAAGAGGTGTCCGATGTGTCCATACATAATTCACACGGTGAATGAACTCTATCCAACGTGAGCAATACTGTTAATTGCCAAAAACCAATCATCAGATAGCGCTCGACGCCATGAAATACAACTTTAGTTACAAAAGCGGAGGACAACGGTCCCGCGGAACTGTAACGAATCGAGATTCAAACAGATTGCAAGTCAATATTTCAAATGACATCGACGATCGAGATTGAATTATAGTTTTTCAACGTGTTCTAGCAAACTTAAAAAAGAAGTAACTAAATTTTTGAAAAGCTAGCCTTAATACTTGAAATAGTAGACTCACATGAAACAAGTACAGGTACTTATGTACGTACATATTTGATATTTTCATTGTAAATATATTAAACAAAAACTTTTACATAAAAATAAGCTTTGTAATTTGAAAAGATTGCCATATCTTTACATCTTCACATTTCAAAAGCTACTTTGGCTGCTTCATTGTCGGCCATTAAAATTCAGCCAGGCTAATACAAAAAGTCGACTGAAATATACTGCCTCCGGACAGAGTACTAACCGTATTCATTATTCGTATTTTAAGTATGCGATTTCATAAAATTAGTAATAATTTTGCTGAATTTAAATCGTTGACCTTAAAAAATAATATTTTCCTAAAAATAAAAACTTAACTATGCCTATCGTTTAGTCGCGTTCGTACAAGTAATTAAATTTTGCATAGAATTAATATTGAAAAATGCTCTACCAAAGTTTACCAACATGACAAATTCAAAACTTGGGCTCGAATCTTGTATTCGTATATGATTAGCTGCAATAACAATCAATCAGGAAGGCCCGATAGCGCAACTACAGGATCGCAGTCAAGAAGTTACTGTGAGGGCATTAAATTTATTCACTATTGTAAAATTATGTCATGAGAAAGGAAATTTCACCTGTTCTCCTTTTGTAGCAAAGTGTAAACCTACTTTAAAAGCGCAGCCCCTAAAATGAATCAAAGCTCCATCCCTGCACAGCTATTGCCATGAAAATTGGAATAGAGCCCGCTCGCCTATGCCTAATCAACGTCCGCGGACTACGCTATTCATAATAGATATTGCATTGAATAGTCCCGTATCGCAAGCGAATCTATGCCTTCGTATGCACGCTTCCATTTCAATGGGGATGATATCGGCTTGATTGCAACAATTAAGTTTTAGTTTCATTGGTTCTGCCTGATCTCCCAACAGCTCGGGTGAGACTTTTCTCTTGAATAACTGAATTTCTGGACTTGATAGAAATTTTACCAGAAATATCATTTGTTCATTGAATATAACCAGAGCCCCTTCAAATAAGACTTTAATACCCAATACATTTTTTTTTATTATAGACTACTTTTCTTTAAAACCTGATAAAATACCTACTCGTAGTGAAACAATCGGTGAACTTTATCTACACAAATCTTGTCAAAACGTCAACACACCCAAAAATAACTCTACATCATGATTCCAAATTATATTTCCCGAATTGCATAACAAAGACGTTTGGTTGTTACTCAATCATTTTGATTTATTCGTTTATAATTGAGTTGGAGTTGCCGAGTAAGGGACACCATGGCAGGGATTCCTTCATTACTAAAGGATGGTATGGGAGTTCGAAGGGAGGAAATACTATTCCATAGTTCTCGCCCTATGATTCCGAGACGTTCCGGTCATGGTTTAACCTTTTGGTTACTATCAGGGATGTATTTAACACAAACGTATATCTTTAGGTATCAGTAAATATTATACATCCTATATTATACAGACGAAACCCAGTGTGTGTATTGTATAGTCCTTCAATAATTATAATTCTAACTTGATTTCCTTAAATTTTACCACAGAGTATGAGGGCCAGAGGATCTCTAAGGAGTAGAACTTATCTATTTTTTTCCCTTTTATGGCTAATTGAAAAACCTTCTAACTCCAAGCGTATTAAATATCTAACAATGTTATTTCAAATGGTATACCTATATATGTTATTGGTTTAATTATGTCAGTTATTTTTTATCTCTGGAGTACGCCCCTGAGTTTCAAAGTCTAAAGTCCCTCCATTCGCCAAAGGAGTCGGTATAATTCTCATTGTGCTTCGAGATTGTGTAATTAAATAACATGTAGATCGTAGGCCGTAACATTACGGGTGTCTTGGAAGGGTAGAGTGGAAATGTTACGCCAATTATGCGTACATTATGGAAGGAATAGAGGGTTATTGATGCTTGTGTACTCAAATGTCAATATTGCTGTATGTTTTATTACCTTCATAGTTATATTCATACGAGTATATGTCGTTCTTAATGGGTATAAAACATTTTTTGTAATTGTAATGTTGTAATGTCAGCCTAATAAGGCTATATATATATATAATATGGGTAATAACCCATTGACAAAAAGACTTGTGATGTTACTAAAAATCCTTGATAAAAGTCTTGAAGTAAGTAAAGGTACTTCAATTAATTCAATTCAAGTATACCAGAAAAAAAGACAGAATAAATTATGAACCGTGCTAACATTCGATATGGTATCACCGGATTTTAACCTATTAACTATTGCATAGTTTAGTGCCTAACACACGATGATTTGATATCCCCCAGCAAACACTATCAGCACCGGACAGTCGAGTGGTCAAATTCAAATGAAATCGCTCAACAGGCGTACAATCGTATCAACATACGTCAGTAGTCAGCGATGTCCGTCATCTAGTCGCCACCCCTGTGATGATTGTATTAGTGTGGCTATTCAGATATGCTAGTTTAATTACGCCTGATTGATACTTTACAGGAATAGATAAATGCTGTTAATGAATCAGTTTGACATACAGTAGTCTTAGGCTTAACCTAGCCAATCCCACTGTAAGGACAGAGCCTCCTTGATTTACAGCAATCCGCTGAAATCAAATATCTCAAATTGGATTCGAGGTTACCATGTCTTTTTTATTATTTTTGAAGTGAAAACTTCTTAAGGCGATCTGACAAATTTTGTTGGTATTGAATGTGACTGGGCTCATAACGCTCGGTTATATAACGCTCCTTCGGGTAAAGTTGGCTCGGGTCGACAGCGATGGGTATTGAATGAGACTGATAGTTGTGACATTTCTATGTTGAATTGAGAGAGGTTGCCAACGAGCTGCCAGCATTTCATACAAAAATTTAATATGATAAATAAAATCTATTTGGGTAATATAATTAAATTATCAAGGTTAGAACAATAAAGTTGTAATCATTAAGCCAATTCTGAGGCATTCAAGTGGTTAAAAACTCCGAAACCAAGGTACGCTACTGGTTCACACGAGACAAGGTGAAACGCAATCATCGTATATAAACGATGCATGAGCATCTAGCACAAATGGGATAGAGGGACATACCTGTAATAGGAGGCTTCCATCAGACGTGGAGTACAATAGCATTGCCCCGGGCAGTGGGCATTCGATGGCAGATTGTGTCTATTAGGAGTCGCTTTTGCGGAATAGTGGACTTTGACATTTCAATATAGGTACTGGATGCATTTGGACAAAGTGGTTTCCGGTCTATAGCTTGTTGGTTTACACAATCTGAGTGGCTTCAAATGAAAGTGTTTTGTAGAGAAGCAAGTTGAAACTCAACAAAAAGTAAAACTATCTAATTTGGACAAGTTATGAAGAATAAGATGTCTTACTCAAATTTTTGGTAGAGCCCTTACAATAATATAGAGCGTCTTAATTTTCATCTTAATAGTAATGAAACCATGCTAAAAAAGCGTAAAGGATTAAAGTGCCGAAAGGTATGACGTGGTGAGGGAAATCGCAAAAATTAATGAGCAAATTGGCATTCCAGTCAGACAAAAGAATCCGTAATGATGAACGCTTCATAAAAATACCTGCGATTCTTCGGACACTCGGTACAGTGGGAAGCTATCAAAAAATATTCTCGTACACGATAAATCCTGACCGCGACACGAGGACGTGCGACCTCGCCGCGAATGTCGGGATCTCGGCAAATGCCGGGTATTGAGGTACCGGTACCGGTCATGCGGCGCCGTGAACGGAATTCAATTATCAACTGTTCTGACGATTTGGTTGTAGATGTAGACTTAAATCCCGCCACACGTGCTTGCAAAATGACAGTGCAAGTTTTTGTCGCTCTGATTTTAGCGATATCTCCGGCATTTGCATATTGTTTTGGTACGAACTACTACTAGATTTTCTATATTGACCTTTTTTGCAATGCCGAATGTAATCGATTTTCATGTTCCTGCTGTATTAATCCTCAAAATCAACCTGTCAGTACAAATACGTACCTTACCGCTGTGTAGTTATGTAGTAAATTTCGGTATGTTGCGGTAAAAGCTTAACCAGCCAACATTCAATGTATTTTTTTGCAAATGAGAGGTCTCAGACGAAGTTATCGGCGCACGAAAGTTTTCGTGGACGACGAGTAAATATTTACACTGCAACGGTAACTCCGGTGGTTTTACTTAGTTTTTTGCTTGAGGTTCGGCTGTGGCCAGGAAAAATTGTTTCAATCTGTTCGAAGCTTCGTGTTCGTTAAACGTCTCTTTTTAGGTTTACCTGAGGGCGATTTTATTTTAACTGTAATAGCTGGCAGCACGTTTATTGGATGACTCACTCATACTTTTATTTTTTAATTAATTTATCTTTTCCTATCAAATGCATCGCGTTCAAAATATAATTTTCCTGTTGTTGTTGTACATTGCTAGATTGCTGGGTACCTAGGCATTGCAGGACGACACTATGCTGAGACCGGACCTATTGGTCTCTATCATAATAATAAAGTAGTTTTGTCATGTAAGTACCTACTTATTTAGGCATACCTAGTTAATGTTATAATGTGTTATGTACCTATACTTACATTTGTACCTATACCTACTTAGAGGAGCCAATAAACAAATTTTCTTTCTTTACATCACAAGTCTAGCAACGACCATTTATCATACTGTTGTCAATTCCAATATAACATTTAATCATGTGTCCACTTTCCTGTTCTTATCACGGAGGCTGTGGTGTCCTCTACGTGACACATTTACGGAAGATCCCATGAAATGCAGGTCACGTCATATGCCCGACAAGGGGATCACATAGTTTGACACTAAAACGAACGATCGCACACAGTTTAGTAAGATTATTTGGATAAGAGCTATAACGATTCGAAAAAAAGCCGTGTTAGACGAGTGGGACTTTCGGTCCGACGGTCGTGAGTTCGAACCCGGTCGTACACCAATGGATTTTTCTGTACATAAAAACTATGTGTGCATTTAAAACACGTGCTTAACGGTGAAGGAAAACATCGTGAGGAAACCGGAATGTCATAGAACCTAAAAAGTTCGAATACATATGTCAAGTGCACGAAAGGGGCCTCTTCGAGGCGCACTTGAAATCCTTTCACCACACTGGTTTGAAAGAACTAGTGACACGATAAGAAGAAGACGATATTACATTCAACGATTTTCTAAAACTTCTAAATAAGTGGAAAAATTGTTTGCTGTAAATCTATCAACTGACTTTTACACTAAATTGTAAAAATCTTTACCCTTTTTCGCAACAATATAAATCAAAATTAGTCGATGTTCTGGTGTAATGAAGCGGTGAATAGTCTGTGGGAGCGTGAGTAACGCAATGATTAGATTTCGCCGACTGACCATCGACTTGCCTCGATGCAGAACCTCATTCAGCAAGCAAATAATAACGGGGTTGATTTGAAATTGAGTTATGTTGTGAAAATAAAAGTCATTTAAAATAGATTTCATAGTTCAGTCTGCAACTGCTGTTGATCGGGAGGATCTTATTTTCACCTGACTGTGGGAAAATATAATAAATCATTACGTAATCAAACATTAAATACGCAGTCGTATGATCACCAACAACATAAATGCACTAATGTTTTTGAATAGGTGTAGAAAGCGATATTACTCTGACTGACCAAAACATGTAAGTTAAAGTCCTCCAACAACGATAATGGGCACAAAAGATCGGCTCGCTAAAGAAATGCGAAACGAAACGACACACACAAGTCAGGGCTAAGTAGATTCCGCTGTAGGGCGCTAGCTTTCTGCGGCTGGACACGCAAATTGGAAAACTTTTCTGTTAGTTCTGCCCTTATCAGGGCTTCTATGGCCTTTACAGAAGTATTATTAGCCTAATCGGATTTTCAAGCACCTTAAGATCAACTTAAATTGCTATGAGACTTAATAAACACAACACTTACAATTTTATATTTCAGAAATTGCTATGATAAATGTTTGGGCAGATTCTAGTATCAAAAGCCACGTTACCGATCCACATAGAATACAATAAATCATTAAAAAAGTTGGAGTTATAACACTTAAGGCTGGATTGGATAGAAGTCAATTAAGTTAATAGTAAAATATTACCGACGACGCAACGACGACGTTTAATTTAACAAACCATCAACATTCAGATCGAAATGAAAAAACAACGTAAATTTTCATACAACCTTATAATTACAACTATCTTCTATAATTACAACCTCGTAGAGGATACAGGGACTGCGCTAATCAAGAAACCATTCAGATTCATTACACCTAAGAGAAGCAGTAAATATAACGTGCTAATAAAATCTCGCAAAACGGCAGAAATAATAATAAAGTATTACAAGACCCGAGATTTTGTCTAATTAATTTTGTATATACGTTCTGCGGGGCTACAATGTCTTGGGAGTATACAATAAGTCCGGAAAACCGAAGGCGAGGTGGTAACAAGATCCACGAACGAGCTAAATTAGAATTTATGATTGTATGTGAAATTGTTAGAACGGGTTTCAATGTGTATTATAATGTTTTCCTGTAATACGGAGTTGGAACAAACTTTCTGGGGATTCAAGCGTAATACATGTTTGCGATGAACTTTATAATTAGTGATATCTTACCTATGTACGTACCTACATACCTACTGCATTCATTTGTTATAAAGATTTTCATGTCTTAAATGTTGGTTGAATAACAATAGGTCTTATTCTAATATACCCATGTTTTGATTACAACTAAGATTTATTTGAAAGGTATTTGATTTGCTACCTCTGTTCGGTAAATCGTTTAAAACCCAACAAGTGTTGGGAATAGGTCGTGTCAATTTGATCACGATCGAATTGTCGATTTTACTACAATTGAGTGCGCACGCCATGTGTCGACCGTATCGTATTTGTAATATGATATCAAACCGACCGTTTTACCTAGAGGTAGGCAATGCGCTGTCATAACTCTACGCAACATTTGTATCTAATTTTTTGAAAACCGTAGCGAAATTGTGATAAGTTTTGTTAGTTTGAAGATAAGCGATCACGGGGGCTGATCAGAATATGCATAATCTCTAAATTCGAAGTCAAAATCTATCGATTTTGTATCTATAAGTATATACCTATACTTCTATTAGAAAGCTCACCATCAGGCACCTGATAAATTAGACCCATAAAATTGACTGCAACATTTTTTATCACTTACAACATTTCCTTTAAATTGTTAAAGATGATAAAATATATTTCATGACTAGGTGATAGAAGTTTTTGAAAAACCATTATTTTCATATATTATGTTATAGTTTGAAAATATTGACAAATGAACATGTTTACAAAATTTAAGGCACGTTATACAAATTGCCCAGCGGAGCGAAGGAACTATTGAGGCGAAGTTGCGTGTTAGCGCCGGACCAGTGGGAGTTAGAACTCTGAAAACTGGCGGCCGGCGGCGACACCCGTGACTCAGACGACCACCGGCCAGCCGACAGTAATGTGTCCACTGCCCAGCCGGACACGTTCACCAACGAACAAATAACTTTTATTCATGTCTATAACTAATTTAATAAAATCGGAATCTGAAGAATTGTCTTTTTTCAGATTTGTTTTTCCTAGATGAATGGGTTCTTATAGTACGGTGTGTACGGTGTTACACACGGCTTTTTACACGCTACACGCCAGCGACTTCGTTTGTAGCGTGTAAGGTCGTCCAGTGTCATCGACGTTTTTACAATCTGCTCGTTGACAATCCTTCCTAAACACTAACACGCTCACACGCTAGCGTTTAAAAACGCCAACAATCAGCTTGTAAAAAAGCTTGTGTGTCATCGACGTTACATCTTGTAGATCAATATTGTCTAAGACCCTATTTAACGATTAGTTTCATTTGTCAGTCGATCCCTCGCAAATCCGACTCGCTGGAACGGCATCGGCAGCAGAATTATAATTATCAAGAAAGCAGCTAAGTCGCGTTTTAATTATAGAAACAAACAAAAACAGCTATCTCCGATGTCTTAGTAAAGTTTGAGAGTGAGTCGAGAGTTTAATTCGCAACTCTTTGTTGTTAATTGTGTGCAAAGGGGTGAGGTTAAGGCGTTTTGATTAGGAATTAAATAAGAGTTCTTGTTCTGTTCAAATAATCTTTTTTTATTATTCTCTTGAAAAGAGAAAAATAACGAACTTCAATGAAAACTAGCAGATCGAAAGCACAATCTCAATTCGAAAAGATAGGGAGCTTTTAAAAAAAAATACTTACCTTTACAAAAAAGTTAAAAGTAGGTTTTAAATAACAGAAGACTAGAAAATTACTTTTAAGTCTAACTTCAAGAAATCACTGCATCCAGTGACCTCCCCGGAAGTAGGAAATTCGATAGTACCTAATTGAACTCGCCAGCACTGCATCCGGTGTCTCCTAGTAAACGCTTAGCTAGCTAAGTTTGCATGACAGAGGGTCCATATATTTGTGCCCGTATTATATTTTAAAAGTCCATAGTAAAATCTTCTCTGTGGTGAAATTTGGTCATTACACTATGATTTAAGCCGGTTTTTAAATCTACTTTGTTGTCGACAATTTCCATAAGTCGATGAAATAGTGCGTTCAAACTTTTTGCCGAATGAAATGGCTTTTAGTTGTTCCGTCTGTAAATTGAGAAGCTCCGTTTGATTTTAGAATCGATGTGATATCGAATTCACGAATCAATTGTTACATCGAAATACAAACACAGCTTACATTCACGAGTATGATCATTAAGATCATTGTTTACTGGCGACCACACACCAGTAACAGACGTCGAAGCCATACGCGATTTCATTGCAGGATATCGTAATCAATGTTTATAATAGGTATCATATTCGAAGACAAAAATAGGCGTCATTTCTGAGTCAATCTCATATCCTGTGGTTACATGTTTCACCTGAAAAGTGTTGTATTGTTAAACTTGGTCAAGTGATTAAATAACAAATATCCATATTATCTAATAAGTCATAAATATAGTGTGATTTCGCTAAAAAAACAATATTTAAAGTAGTTGTTATACTTAGTACCTATTGAAATTTCCACTAAACTATATCACTCAGTAGCAGGCCAAACCGCCGTTTGCTTCATATCGGTTTTTCATTGAATTCTTGATTGTTTATCTTGTCGGATTTCATTGCTCTGTTCCTATTAATGCTGCCGAATGTTTATTTAAAATTTAAACTCATGAACATCATTCAGTAGTAGATTACGATTCACTGTAATTGCGTAAACATTTCGAAGTGTATAAGTTCTTCATGTATGTAAACACAGACATCGAGACTCTAATGAGATTTTTATGTGAATAGTTACATAAAATATATATGTAAATATATTAGGTTTGATATACATTCTACAATTTCGAACTGGACAAGTTAATAATAACAATAAATTCACTAGTTTCAGTGCCCTTCAAACCGGACCACAGTGCTTACACATGACTGCTTTACGGCAGAATATTTGACACTACCTATATGCTATCACCATGGTAGAGCTTTTTATAGATAGGGTAAGACTATATCCAGGAATATATATCCGGCAATACCCATCTAATTATATTGTTATTTTTTGTACTAGTTGTATGTGTAGGTATGTAAAAAATACTGTGAATGTAAAAATATGAATAAGCTTTTGTCGCTGACCATGGCTGCCTTATGCGATCAGATTTAAATGCAATTTTATGCTCCTGAAATAAGGGAGGGATATAATTAGATTTTTTCGGGCAGCAGACAATATTTCGATGAAAATGAATTATCTCTTGCCCTTTCGATATGAGTGCTGTGATGTATGTAACTGGACGTAATCGAATGACGTGGGTTCAAATTGACTCATCTAAACTCTGTACATGCGAGTGCGCAACATATTTTAGACTGGAAACAAAACCTTTAAGAAATTTAGTTTGATGTTTTTATATACACTACAAAATCATTAGTTGCATCGCCCTGTGTATATTTAACATTTTAATTGAGTGAGGGTTAAATGAAAATCAAATTCTTCTACTGTATGCACCTACGCAACAAAACTATACGCATCATTTAATTCAATAATCTGTCAAATGGGAATCGGAATCAATTTACAACTGTTCCGGACTTACGTTTCTCATTGAGTTTCCCTGGTGAGGGTGAACCAGCCCCTGTACAAGCATACCTTTTATTCCACACTGGCAGAGCAAATGTCTCATTAACTAATACGGCAGAATAAACATTATTCTATTTCACACGCACAGCTCGATTATAGTACGATGACACACGGCGTTTTTGCACGCTATACGCCAGCGTCGGCTTTTTACAATCAGCTTGTTGACAATCCTTCCCAAAAGCTAACACGCTCACACGCTAGCGTTTAAAAACGCCAACAATCAGCGTGTAAAAAAGCTTGTGTGTCATCGACGCTTTAATTAAAGCTATTATTTATTACTTATTGAACGGTTATCCGTTATTCTTATGAATAACACTCTGAAAAACAGAATTCATTGCAATCCTAAATAATAAAAAATACATTTATTTTAAAAAATTTGGTTCGACATACTTACATAGAACAACTTATGAAGATGTGTTGCCTTTTCAATCTATGTTTCCAAACAATAAAAATTGGTCACTTTATTACCGGAACACAATTTTTTAAGGGTCAGAGTTGGTGTGGGGCTCTTGACTCAATCGCTCTTTATTTTCGAGCGTGAATGGGCAGTCTGCGTAATTTGCCACTGACAGCTCGAAATGTGCATTGAAAGCCATAAAAGGTTCGAGCAAACTCAATCAGAGCCGAGTTGCTCTTTATTGTTTCGCGAAATGAATATTGAATTGGAAAATGAAGCGACTTTTCTTTTGTTTCGTCTCGTTACTCTTTTATCAATATTATTAAATACATTGGAAAGTATGTTCACAAATAATAAATCAAAGAAATGTTACTGTTAGTAAACCAACCTATCACAGTTAACATTTCACTAAACATTGACTTATTGTGTTTCGTTAAGATGTTCTCCAAGAATTAAATCTGTACATGTTCGCAGTATCGCCGTGCGAATCCATTTAAGTTTCATGGACGAAGTTTACTCTGGCAATATTCCATAACAACAGTTAGCAGAATCTTAGCAGACCATTTGAACAGCCCTACGAATAGTTGCTAGACAATAAATTATTTAATAACCCTTCTCGGGACCGTGCACTTAATCAGGGAACACATTCGTCGGAATCACCTCTACGGAAACAATTAATATTCTGCTTATTGAAGCACACTCGACAAGCGTTATTTATGATAAACAGACTATAAATTGAACCTTCGTTTTTTTTTAAAACTAGCTGACGGCCGCAACTTCGTTTGCGTTGTGAATTTTCAAAACTCCTTTCCACTCACTTTGAGCTCTTGATGAACACATTTTCCAAGTTTCAAGTCTCTACTTCTAGTGATTTGGCCTAAATTGTATGTCAGTCAGTTAGTTAGGTCCAAGTCTTTTATATCATATTAATGATTAATGATAAAAAAATGCATTTTTGTTTTATGTTGTAACTAGCTGACAACCGCTTTGGGAACTAAAAAAAATCCTTTATTACTGCGCGCTCACACTTCTTGATGAACATACCCTCGAAAAGTATTAACATTCAGTGGGTTGGCCTGTGTGTTGTCTGTCAGCCAGTTGGGATTAAGCCTTTTATAGATATTATTAATTTATGCCAGGGTCAGTTTAAGTCTCACGAAACCTCTAGCAAAGAGATCACAAATAAGCTACTTAGAATACAGGAGGATTCCCTGCGATCAGCTGTCAAGGGTTTCTAATATCGGCCAACAAACTACCACTTCGAGAAGTTTGTTTTAATTCCTCGAAGTTTTGTATTTCAAAGCGTAGTGAGGTCTCATCTAATTATTCAACCCGACTGACCAACACTCGGTGACCGGTATCAGATACGTTGCTAGAGTAACTTAGAAATTTGACACTATGGAGAGGTCAAAACGTTGTTGTTAGAATATAACCCGTAAATATAGGGGATGTTCATGCTTGATACATCAACGAGCATTCCTAATGAAACAATTTCAACTCTAGCTCAATAGAGCTGAAGAAATAGTTAAAAACTGACCCAATATGCAATTTACATTGTACGTCATAAGCTAATTGAAAACTATCTGAAGTTAGTTCAGTTCAGATTGAATGACGAAGGATACTTTGTCTCAGTTCTACAGGAACTTGTGCCTTTGATGCTCCTGGGAGTTTTACTTTACAGGTCTTCATTCTTTAACGTTAACTTGGAAACATCCTACACATTATAATAATTGTTCTTTCAACAGGCATCAAATAAAATTTCGGAACTTTTAATTTTATCCCGAATAAAATGCAAAAGGGGTGGCCCATTCGGTGTCCAGGGTCGGCGAAGTTCGAACGTTTTATTACTGTGTCCGGCTTTAAGTGGGTGTAAAGTTTCAACACCCTTTGATTTACTTGCTCTGCGGGAAATAGGTGTGTGACGGCACGGACTGAATTTGTTTGAACTTTGTCTTTTCCAATGTTACTGGGGCTTATTGCTTCCTTTTTGTTTTATTTTTATTTACACGAGTCGTCTGCAAACAGACAGCCCGTTATTTTATCGATCGGGGATTTAATGTATCAGGTAGCTACAGTATTGTTAAATTTGTATCAAGTAAACCCCATTAATATCCCTCGGGAACTATCAGAGACAATGCTAACCGCATAATGGGCGCCGCAATTATTACGGTAATACCTTAAAGGACCACTTTAATCCCCTAATCGGAAGCCAAACTAACGTGGTGCCGTCCCGCATAGAAATATCTTAAATTGGCAACACGGTCCGGCGGGCCGACCATAAAACATCTTAATGAGTACAGCCAGCAGCTGTGGACCCCCATATTGCCGCTCTCATATCCATGCAAACTACCCACCGACAGCGTCTTAGCAGCCTTACTTTCCTGCTCCTTGTTTACAAGTCGACAACTAATTTGATGCAATATGTGCATAGGACAACATTATGGGCGCTATCTCCTTCGTGCGTGTCTTGCATACATTTGCTGCTTCCTACCGCAACACGGCTGCTCTACAACCTGACCCTTACCTACACCGACCCTCTTATATTCAAATTCAGTGCGGACCGGCCATTTGGACACAGATTTGTTATAAGATTAAAGGAAGATTTCACTTGCGAAACAATATGGCAGACGATTTACATATTTCGTTTCCTTATTAGTTTCGGGATATTTGTTTTGGGGCCGTCGAATTTACATCCACTGACCGATTAAATGGCCCTTAGGCGTCTTTAATGGGGGTGCCGCGTGGTCGTTGTTGGCCTTAACAAATGTGTGCATATGCGTAATTGAATATTTTATGGGATGGACTGAGTTTATAGTGGAAACTTTATTGATTTCATAGCAAAACCTCTCCACTCATCTCCCTAAGAGTCGAATCTATTTCAGAGTATATTTCCATGCTTGTTTGTAGAGTCAACATTCGCTTTCACATCTCGCCTTTTCAGTTTGCTCGTATGTTTATCGTTTGCATTTATCTGTTGACTGTTTTTATTCCGCAGTTGACATTTACCCTCTGTTTCAACAAGCTCAGCATTAAACCGTCGAGTTTCTTTCATTCTTCATACGAGTGCGTGCGTGCATTACCTCCATTCAAGCGGAGATAGCTTCACTTAGTTTCCTCTTTTTCAGTGCGGCCGGGTTAATTTCTGCATCTTTATTATTCGAGTGGCCGGTGTGTATGGGTGTAGTGTAGTATAGCGCAGATTGTGTGGTGGAAAGCAAACTTGAATTGTTGGGTCGCCGCGTGGAGGTAATGAACGCACGGAAGGGACATGCTGGCTGCAGCTGGAGGCGTCTGGTTCGAGCGAGAGGTACGCGAGTGGGGTGGGGGTTGTCGGGAGGAGGGGTGCAACGCGTCCTGTATGCACAGCGCCGCTTCCGCATTTGTTAATGCAAAAGCGAGCACAGACTTCAGGTGTACATTTTCAGCGCTTGTGTGCTTATACTCGAAGCTAAGGCGTGCGTCTTTGTGAAATGTTGAGGCTTAATCATTATTACATTTTATCTTCTCTTTGGTTCGATAACTCGAGCTCAGCTAATATGTATTATCTACACTAGTTTATATCTCGCTAAAGACTTATTACTAAGGTAAACGTGCGCTCTCGGTTTTGTATCTTTCATTTTCAGCCGCTGCCTGTTTGCTAACACAAAACGAATAACTCGCGGCTTAGCAATTCATTATTGCATTCATTCATTTCGGCTTCATTAAAATCGCATTAGGATTAATTTTTCTCGTCCCCGTTTTAATTCAAAGTTTGCTAAGGGGATCTCTCGTTGGACGGTCTGCAATCATCTGCTGTCAATATTTGTTCTGTTTTGTCTACCTGCTCTGCAACTTTTACTTCTACCTATTTACTCGTAATTGAAGTTTTGATAGTCAAAAAACCGTATTTCATTCATAAGTTTCTTCCAAAGCAAAGGAAAAATACATCTATAACTTTTAATACTCTTGGAACTATCGTGGCAGATTGAATTGAAATCGATATTTTAAGAAGCCTCACGATACATTTGCACGCAATACAACCCTGCTAACGAATCTACAATATTATTAATTCAGGCATATTAATAAAGGTGTCGCGTTACGACCACACTGATGTCGCAGGAAGCATGGCCCGATGAGCCATTTCAACGAAAATAATACATCATTTGATCCCAAACTGCATCCTTTTTTACTAAAAACTGATTCCTCTTAATTCATCTGTCAGTCCAATATTTACAGCTTATGTATTAAATTACTAAAGATTCTTGACCATAATTCTAGAAGTATTTTATCAAGCATAAGGCAAAGGAAAAGCGCATTTTATTTGATAAATATTTGTGGACACAATCAAAGCTCGTTCACTTAAGCCTCAATGACACAGGGCTAGTTTACAAGCTACAAGCCAGCGAGTTCACTATCAGCTTGTAAACACACCCCGTGTCATTGGCTTTTTTAGAATCTGCTAGTTGACAATCCTTCCGGACCGCTAGCTCGCTGGCTTGTAGCTTGTAAACTAACCCTGTGTCATCGATGCTTTACGTCGGTAATTCAGTTTTACATTATTTATTTATATTATTGATGATTTCATTTTTATCCTCTTTTTTTATTATATCACTTAATTCACTTTTTACTGTCTCTGTATTCTCGTAGATTTTTATAAAATGAATATTATGTACATAGTATATTTTGAAATTAAGGTTGAAGTTTAGGTAAAAAAGATGTATTTTCAAATGAATATATTTTAGGAAATAACAGGAGCTTAAATTAAAAGGAGCTTAACAATAGCTATCAACATATTCAATTCCAATCATAATGCATTTTTCATCACAATCTTGTGTTGAAAAAGTATCCAAAAGTACCGAGTAGTGCCGAGGGCTGGCAATATCGAGAATCGAACATTTCACGGTCCGTAAGTTCAGCCGTATCGATACGGATATAATAACCAGTGGAATGGTAACTATAAAGAGAGATTGTATTTTTTACTAACGTCGTAAGAAGTCGGAATGTCCGACCGGCCCTTTGATCATCATGATAAAACTGCTCGCGATCTTTCTCTTTTTTCATAAAAAATTCTTCGTGCACCTTTATTGATATTTTAGCTTTGAATCGTGAAATGTTATGAAAGATGAAATGTCTTGATCTATTTGCTGTGTGCGATGTCGTGTTTTATCACCGAAGGTCATTCGGCGCTCGTAACTCAGCTTCCCCACTTGTCTGACAAAAACAATAATCCGGTACAGTTTTGAAGAAAATGTTTATCTCGGGTAGCACCCACCCCATAAATAGTTCCGAATAAAACAGAGGAAACAGATAAAAAGCTAAACGATGAGACGGCGAGACTGCCCGCGCCGCCCCGGAGCCGGAGGGACAGTGGTGTGGACATTTTGACAAATGTTACGGGAGATATCATTGAATTGTTTATTTGTGAAGTTGATAAATTGAACTAGGTGTTTTATTTTTCAAATTGGCTTTGTTATTCAGCATTTAGCCGAAGGAGCTTAATTAACTAAGCTGAAAATTGTTTTTTGTTACTTAGTCAAGAAGGTAAGAAAATATTCCTTATGTAAGCTGGATATTCTCTATTATTGAAACTAGCTTTTCATACGAGTCACGCGTTTAGTTTATGGTACGAAAAGCATAAAATAACTCAATAACACCATTAACCATCCTTATCAAATGTCATAGAACCGTCATCCCTAATCGAAGTCGCTTCAGCCAGCATACGTTCCATCGAAGACTGGCTCATCTTATCTGCTCAACATTATTTCATACACATCTATCGGAAAGCCGTTTGAACATGTCTGATTTTATTCTAGGCAATTTATTTTCAATAAAGAACTATAAAAAGACTTATCTAAATCGTTCGACGCCACCGGGAGGGGTGCAACTGTCATAAATGTCGATTCTTATTTACGTTGGATTGCACTAGTGGGAAATCTTTTGTTGTATCTTGTGTTTCTTATAAGCGCAGTATTTCATCCATATTAATGACAAATTCATATGGTGCGATATTGGATACTCTACTAAGTGATAAGTACATACTTATAAACTTCTTTTTATCTATAATATAAGATCTATCACGCTAGCAAGTGGCTGCTTGGTAGAGACAAAATTTACGATTATTTTGGGTTAGTCGTGCAAGTATGACTAGATACTTATATTGACGTACAAAATTACAATAACGCAGATTCCATTTTGAATTTGTAGTAACGTTCTTCCACAGCCGGCTCATTTACATGTTATTCGGGCAACAAACCCTAGGGGACCGTATCAACCATTTATGAGTTAAAAAGTATTAAAGAAAAGAAAACTCGATAGATATAAAAAGATAGGTTGCTATAATAACGAAAGAAAGAAGCCGCGTGCAAGAAAACGGCTCGCGGCGGATAAGGCCCGCGGAAACCATTGTTCCGCGACTTTTAAAACGGAACAAAATGAACGAGGGGAAGGAAATCGGATGAAAATATGAAAAGAATACACGTTATACGTAAAAGTGAAACGAAACGTCGGAGATCGGGTCTCAGCCGCGGCGGTCCGCAAATATAATTTGCATAGCCAAGTAGCCGAACTTTTGTCTGCAACGGATGTTCGCAGCCATATTCGTTCGTTGCTTTTTAACCACATTCGTTCTGTATTGGTCGGCGCTTTTATTGCATTTTTCCCCTTTGAGCAGATTCCTTCAATATTTCGGCGGTTCGTTTTTATTCATATGGCCGGTCATCGAATTGTTTCGCTTCATATCGCAAGCATTGTTTTTATTTGGTATTCATTATGTAAGTATGTATATTTCTTCGGTATGCAACGGAGCTTTATCTTAAATACATATTTTAAATTAAAGAAGCTTTTAGGTATAAACTTTAATATTGAAATTTTGCTGTTGAATGTTTGTAGCAATATTAATTTTAATTACTACGTTTAATTGACATAAAGAAATATAACTGATAATATTACAGGATCAAAAGAACAATGGTAAGATTAACTATATAAAGCTATTCAACCTTTAGAATTAGAACCATCATTGACTACAAAGGCGGCTCAAGAGATTGAAAACGAATGAAATAATCAATTCAGAATTATTACGATTCATCGTCTGTCCGAGATGAATGAGGAAGCAATAGGTTCGGATTAAGAACAAAGCGGCGCCGACCGACCATAGACAAATATTGACTTGTAGAAACAATATGCAGAGCCGCGAACGCTTCTTACATTATCCTACGTGGGAAGATGTTGATTGACAATTTAGTTATAACATTTTATGTCGGGTGCCTACTCAAACTAATCAATACACGTGTCCAATCAATAGAACTTTACGGAATAATAAGCAGCAAGAGATGAAAAGATCCGAAAATAAACTTCAACGAACAGCTCACGGTTTTTCAGAGGTGTTAGGCCGAATCGATGTACGGACTCGATGGTCCGACAAAATTTCCACTGAACGGACATTTTGACCCACACCTTTGTATTGACAAGAAATTAAGTAAAAAAGGACCTTTCCGTCCTAATTTGTTTACAGAGAAATTAGTTACGGTCACTTTAATAATGTTCGACTTATAGGTTTACATGTTGAAACATAGATTCAACAAAAATAACCGATAAATAACCAGAGCCAGTCACTTACACAAGACATGACCAATAGAAAAGAAAAACAATAAAATGGCAATAATAAATGCAAAATTAGTCATTACCGTCGGGTGTCAGAGGTGGAGAGGAGGACCGATGACAAATGATGCGTAGGAGTCGATCACTAGTGAACTTCGCCTCTTTCATTAGCAGCAAGTCAGTAACATTAATTACCAAGAAATATTAAGTCGTTTTAGTTGTTCCTTCAAGCTTAGCAAATCTTATTAGAAACAAAGATAAAACATTTTGTTTTTTTTTAAACTGGACACTTTTGAATTATGTTGGTATAAAAAACTGTAGCAACATAAAACAGTTCTTTGAAACAAAACAGTCATTTATTTATTTATTTATAACTTAATATAAAACACTGTAATGTGGGTCGTCGCTTACACTTGATTCCCGTAACCACCCCTCTACATCGTGCAGCCTCCAGCCGCTATCGACACGTGAACCGACTCAATCATTCGTCAATCGAACATCGGAGCGATAAAGACAGGATATTCAAATCGAATGTGCAAGACAGAGCAAGTAGGTTCATCGCAAGATCGAGCGGTCATTGATAAGTCAATGCTAAATCAAAATGGAGATCCGAAGAAAAGCCTGTTTGTCATAACTCAAGAGAGTAAAAGAGACAGGTATAATTTGATTTTCAGGTTTTATCGTATGTGAAGTATGCATGGAGTAGGCACGGGCGCGCAACCATTTAATTTAGCTCGGCATTACATTTTTCTCTGCGTGTGGCATTTATATTTGTAGCAATTGTCGATTCGATCCAGTATAGCTTCGATTTCACTCGGCTTGTTTTATATTAACGACCATAAATAATTATTAGAAAATTCTTAACATAAACCACCCCAAACCGTCAGTCATTAATTAATATTTATATGAAAGAAAATTATTGTTTGCTACAATATGACTTTTTTTACAGTGATGTACCAGAAACGACTAAAGAAAGAGAAAAAACAGCGACAAATGGTCCAAGACCAACTTGAAATGGAACTAAAGAGGCGACAGAAAATAGAAGAGGCACTGAAGCAGTCCGGAGCTCCTTCTGAAATACTCAGAATCGTAACTGGTAAGTTAGGAATCTTTTTTTTTAACACTTAAATAACTACCACCAAAAAAAAAAGGTTTATGCCGTGCTATTGATTTGAAGTTGACAATCCGAAAGTGTAATTGATGCTATGAAAACCTACTATAGGTACCTACAGAATATTAACTGTAATCATCACTTTGAGTCTTCGATGTATTCAGGTATTCTGTTTATTACAGAAGTTTTCAATTAATATGATGAATAGTGTTTCACTTTCCGAATCGTAGAACGTCACATTGCCGATGGCATTGCTCTACTTCAACAAATTTCAACGCATGCTACTGACATGTTAACTTGCCTTCTGTCAAACTATCTCATAAAGCAAAATTCGCTGTGAAATGTGATGCGTATCTCACCGTGAATAAATAGCAAAGTCGAACTCTACATGGTCGATGTAAGATTGATAGTTGATTGTTCACGCGGGTGATTTGTGACGTTATTAGCTGGGTGTATGTGGAGTGCGTGACGTAAGAAGGGTGGGAGCATGGTGATGGCTTGTACTAATCTCCGTGTCAGGAAATCGTTTCGCAGACCATTTGAAACGAGGGTTGTTGAGCTAACACGCATTCGAGTTGAATTTCCCTGCATAATCGCTGTTTGCTACACTTATTGGCTGTCCATTTGACTGATTAATAGACGGTAGGGCATTTGTGAGTGTTCACAGACCTTAGTATCGTAACTATCAATTCTTGGATAAATCGAATAAGTATAATAAATAATCCAAATCTCTATAAAACCTATAATTATCATTTCAGTGTCTACAAGTCGCTCTCTGTCCACAGAGAATATGTCGCCTCCTGCGCAGGAGGTTCGCCACGACCGTGAGAACGGGTCAGAAAGCAAGCCCCCTAGCACAGAGCCCCCCACCACCTCACCCCCCTTCCAGCGGGAGCCCCCCCGGACGCCTGAGAAGCCGCAATGGAACTACCCCCCGCCACCAGTGGACATTATGAGTGGAGGGGCAGCTTTTTGGCAAAACTATTCTGGTAAGCAAACCTTCTTTCTTTGAAGCTCAGTATTGACCATAGCCTTTTTGTCCTTTACAGAGTTTAAGAAATAGTTTACAATACAAAAATAAACTCAAAAGTAAGCTTCTGTTGACTTCAATGAATTTTCCTCCCTTCTAAACTTTTCCAAAAAAACTTCTAAACTTAATTTCAACATTTTCATAAATCCACGTTATTGAATTCTTAAATCCAAGCCGAATCGTCCGACAATGTATGCTTTCATCAAATGTAAAAAGGGTCTGTACAGAGGACTGAAAATTTTGTTGAAATGAAATTTATACCCATCATATTGCATGCCTTGCGTATTGGGAATTTCAAGTATTTAAAAAGCACAACGGTTTGGTATTGGGGTGGACTTTTGATCCAACTCTCGTATGATAAATAAATGTTTTTAGTATTGCTACCTATCTGCGTAATTATCAAAAACATTTTGAAAAAATAATGATTTAAAATTTTCTTGAAATAATTGTTGCTAATAAGGTTTTTTCAAATACCGTTTGAAATAATAAATTATTCTATAAATAAAAATAAGCCGAACATGTTGAGAAGACAACAAAGGATTCCTCATACTTGAATTGAACTGAAACCTGATCCGACACTGAATTTAAAAAATGCAATGCAGAAAATTTTTGGGCAACAACAGCACGGAAGAAAAAACCTACACGGCTTGTACACGTATCGGTGAATCAAACTCGTAGTTTTTTTCATTCATACCCGCTTTGTGTAAAGCCCAGAAATTTCATTAAAATGCACTGGAAGGCGGATTTGGGTAGATGGGCACTCGCTGCCATAGGCTCCCGTGTAGGTACCGCTTAACGGTTTTGTTATTGCCCCGAGTCAATCTGAGCTCTTAGCTCTATGTGGCTTTCTATTTAAAACCAATATTCATACAGAGTCCAAGGAGTGTCAGTCAAAAGTTAGCAGAATTATAACATTCATACGAATTTAATCATTTCCTGTATTTAGTCGACAAGTGGCTTTTGCCGAGTGACTGAGTGCTTTTCAAGTAAAATTGCAACTAATTTAAGTGTTACTACACCCCAGACTCAACGCACGCAAGCACGCGAACTAATACAGAAATGAAAAGTACTTAGAAACACTATTGCAAATAATGTAATTTTCTGTAATAAAGACTAGCAATAATAAAACTAATATTAATTAAGTATATATTATTAAACGTTGGCAAGTGAAGTTTATTTAATATCCAAATAAATATTGGGAAGAAACGAAGAAACAAGGCTGTGAAAGTAAAATAAAATATAAAGAGGGTTGTAAATATAAAAGTAACAGAAAAACAAAAATTAAAACTTGGAGCCTTTCATCAACTTTGCTCAATGCTTTCGGTGAGAGAAAAAACATATTTTATTATTCTTAAATTAGAAAAGTTTTTCATCGTGCTTTTTATGAAAAGCGAAGACGAGTCGAGAAACAAGTAATTACTCTGAAATACCCACTTCCTAGTTGACTTGGGATTATTGAATAAATGTTGGTCACATCTTGTTTGAAAGTAGGTTCGTAATCAATCAACTGAGAAATACTCGTATCATTAAGGTGGGATATAATAACGGTTTACATAATGCGCTACTAGAAATATCTAGGTACTAATGACATGTTTAAAAAAACTGAAGAAATCGCGCATGATAATAATAATGTCAGTAATGAAAAAAATGCTTGTAATATAAACACAAATGAAAAAAAAAACACAGGAAATATCTTTTCAAAATGTCTTTCGAGCTTCACGTGTTTGAGGATAAACCAACTGCGATACACAAGTAATATAAAGTTGAAAAATTAATAAAGAGGAAACTTCTTCATACTTTTAGGTGAGCTTGTAAAATGAATGGAAATAAAATTGTTCAAGCACAGGTGCGCCCGAAAACCTTTGACGATATTAACTTTTTTGTTTATGCCGTTACACAGCATTGTACTAAGTGCTACAAGTAAAAATTTTTATTAAATTGAATAGGTTTTAAAAGTATTTCAAAATTCAATATTTATACTGCAAGTAGGTATATCAAAATATACAAAATAACCAAAGTAATTTCGACGAATTCAAGATACACCTGTCACTCCTGGCTTTCATCACACTAAAGTAAATTGAATTCGAGTCATGATCGAATATCTTAAAAAACTCGAAAAAAGCATCTATCTCTAATAGAAAATCAATCCTATCAGTACAATTCGATACGCTCGAATAGAGACAGCACCATCCTTCTATTTGCTCCAATTGTAATGACTAGTCTAAATGCACAATGGATGACAATGAGAAGCAAATCAAAAGAATCAATGAAACCGGTGCCTCCAGAATTGAGTACATACCAGCACTCCTGCAATAGACTTCTTTGAAATTAGAGTTCTTACTGACTTGAGCACACAACACCACACATTGTAATGGGGTCGACAGATTGATTCGCGTGTGCCAGGTTTTACCGTTGGGAAGCGCCCCCTGCAGGTTCCAACGCAATGCGAGATATTCTGCCGCAAAGCAAATGTGTCAGCTTTATTGTGTTCCAGTTTGAAGGCCATTTTAGCTAGTCACATTACTGGGATTTCGAGTCTGACCATCAAAATGTCTCAAAGTGGGACAATCACTAAAGCAGTGGTGGACTATGTGATTGAAAGTCCTATGTAGCACTGTTCTGGTCAGGCGTGAAGTCATACCACTAGGAGAGCGCTTAGTTCGTCTCGTCACTTGTTTACGTTAAAAGAAGGTTCAGTTAACTGACCTACTCTCAGCTCCGTGTCTAATCCACTCGTCCCTTTACCACTCATCAAAACCACCCCGTTGTCCACGCCACAACCATCTCATATTTTCGAAGAATTAAGTAAAACTCCATTTTTATTCCACGGCAGTAATTATTTACTAACGAAGAATGGTGTCGGATGCGTAAAATTTAAAAAATAATGAGGTGATACTTCGCTAAAAGTTTGGAATTTTTAATTCTTTCAGGAAATGGTGTCGATTGCTATGATTATTAAGAAATAACTTTCCTTTTTCGGGACCATTTTTATTCCATACCAGCTATAAAATATCCCGATAATTACACCCAATCTAAATTTTGTCTACTATCTCTTCCGAATAGTCATAAAAACCTATTTATACTTACCTGTAGTCAAGATACTATGATTACATTTTTTTATCTAAAGAAAATCAATTCGTTGTCGTCTTGTGGAGTCCTTTTTTGTCATTCCACGATCATTTGACCGAATCGAAATCGTAATGTTTCTTCTTAATGTTTTTGTCAACGAGAAAGTACCTAATCTTTAAAATATTGAATGTCACTTCATCAGCAATTTTAATGGGTCTCTATTGAAAAGGTTTTTTGCGTTCTTACAGACATAATAATAAGTTACGAGTATTATACAGAATACTGATTATACTGGCAAATGTATATTTATAAGGTACTTATTATACTTTTATCTAGCTAAGCACTGAACCATTATAGTTGATTTAAAGAACAAATAGATTATGTCTCTCAAAGGAGTCGGCAATCTTGTTTTAGAAGCAAATGCAAAAATATTACGTATTCAAACAGACCTAATGGGACATTTAGGGGTGGCAGCGAAGTGAAACGGCAAAAGCCGAAGCTTTTAAGTGTATAATATTTAATTGTAACGCCCTAGGCGTATAATCTCGCCCGAGATAATAGGTTTCTGTTTTGGGACAACCCTCAACGGTGACACTTGCTAGCACGCCTGCAGCCCGGAGCCAGTCTACACTCAAACAAATCGGATTATAATTGAGTTTTTGACTGACGAATGTTTGAAATACAATAAACACTTTCGAATAAATAATCAACAACCACCCTCGTCGGTGTTAATCAAACGACACAGCACAGTACGCAACTATACATGTAAATGGCGGATTCGCACATTTAGATCATAAATTTGTAAACGAATATCGCTATGAGAAATTGGCTTCCCCGTTGAGAGAATGTTCCATCAAAGTAAGCAAAAAACGCGATTCCGTTTATATCTTTTATATCTCGTAAATTGCAGGAGGCGGCAAGCGTTGCATGAAATTGAATAAGCATATTTCGTAAAATGTCGTCGTTTTCGGAGACAATTGCCTTACCTCACCTACTCTTGACTCTTCACGAACTTTGTCAATTTTCCTAAAATCTTATTAGAGTCTTCATGCTTGGGACGCGTTTAATTTTTTAAGACATAATTTGAAACGAGTTATTGTTCGTTTGAATCACCTTTGCAATATTTATTCATAATATACATACTTGTGATTATTTTGTGCGCTAGAAGCTTTTATTATGTTCGTAGAAATTCTGCTAGTTTGTTTCTAATTAAAACTCGTTTAGAATCAGTTTTCTCTTTAGTCCACAGAGCAAAATTTAAAAGGCCCATTTTCAGTACGAAATATCTTTCAGTTATGACGTGCCTCTACCAAAATAGAGAACATATCCGAGCAGCAAGAAAACAACCCTTCCACAGATTTAATTACGCGCTCTATATTGCGAGTGATACTTTTAGCAGGCAATATCGAATATTAAATTACCATAGGTACCATACGGATGTGTGTCCGTTTGATGTGACTCGCTTTTACCCCGAAACGTTAATGACATTTTCAGGGGGTACACTTGCAGTATTAATGGAATGGAACTTTAACTGGAAAATATATTTCGATACTTTTATAATTTTTTTATATTGTTTTTTGTTTTTAATGATAATTGAACTTTGTTGCCATTTATGTAGTTTTCAAACATCTGTAATTTTTTTGTTAACTATAAAGTCATTATCTATCTACCTATTTTGAATCCACGGCCTAATGTTTATCGTCTTATCAAGTAGGTACAGTCAGCTGCACAGACATGTATACACTCCCAAGCTTTCACATTTTATATTACTCCTAATTTTGCAAAGACAAGTGCACGCAAGCATTTTCAAATTAATGTAGTCCTCTTACTTGTCTGAATTCTTGTCAGAAGAAGAATGTATTTGCAAAATTAAGAGTATAATATAAATGTGAAAGCTTGAAAGTGTATACATGTTAGTGCAGCTGACAGTACCTATAATAAGCGCCAAACAAGTTGTTTTCTGGCGAACCACGTGACAACACGCAGATCGCAATTTTTAGGTCAAATTGGTTCTGCATCTTAGTCACGTGGTTTGCCAGAGGACAACTTGTTTGGGGCATATTAACCATTAATCATTTTCTAAAAAATCTTATGGAAATTCGTCTCCGTATTCTCTCTCATTATCATGTTTATTTTGTACCGTAAGCACAGTTGTGCAGTAACTGACTGTAATATTTGGTTTGTCAACAGAATCGCTGGCGCAGGAGTTGGAAATGGAGCGCAAATCCCGTCAGCAGGCCATGGAGCGTGATGTGAAGAGTCCGCTGTCCGACCGTGCAGCCTATTACAAGAACTCAGTGCTCTTCAGCTCGGCTACTTAGCCAGCGACTCCCGGGGCCGACCCCGACACCGATAAGGAACCTGAGAGAAAACCCATCATCAGCGTCAAACCAGAGTTCAGGGAGAAGATTCCAAAGATTTGAAATTGGTGGACTTGACGAGGACATTCGACGTACTATGTCCTTACGTTTATTGTATTAACTTTCGGCGAGATCACGGCGGTCTTGAAATTGTGTAAATATTGTTACGAAGAGCAAATTCTTCTTCCGATAGTGAAATTTGTACATATTCCTCTGTTGTAAGCCAGTAAGATTTCATCGACGATTGCGAACTATTTATTCGTGAATACTTTAGTTATTTGAAGAGTACCTTTACATATTATTAAATGCCATATTTATATGTTAAGATTCGAACAGTAATTATCTTGTGGATTAACATTATTAATTGCATTTTAATTTCACGTGGAACGTTCAATTTTGTACCTTAATACATATCAAAATAGTTTAAATAAGTCCCATGATCGATTGAGACTAAGGTTGGAATTGATCAAAGACTGCTTTTTGACATGTTTTATTAAAATGATCATCATTATGTCTCACCAAAATTGATAATGAAATCTGCGCTTGAGTTCCTACAACATAATTTCTATTCAGGTAAATGGAAATAACATCGTCAGTTAAACTGTAAATAAAGAAGGTACCTACCTACACATTTTATTGTATAACTATAGTGTAAAATAATGTTCAATAGTTAAACGTGATTTTACAATCTTGTAATTTATTCAACTTAGTGCAATGATTAGATGTAACTTTTTTAGGTTTATCATAAAATCATAAATTGTACTATAGCTATGGTAAGTAAGTAGATTTTAATGATTACATTTTTACGATTAACCGTTATTGACTGAGTACAGAAGAGACAGTTTTTGCGTACAATATATTTATTGTAAGTGTTTTCTTTACATTTTTCTTAAAGTAGATGCTGTATAAATAAATGTAATCGCTATCTCATATCTGTAACGTAAATTCAATGTAAATGAGTGCGTTCTAAAAGTAAGTTCAGTAGTTTTAACAATTATTACATAAAATATGGATGATAGTGCTATTTATGCTTAGTTTACGAGGCACTTTCAATGTCTTCATAGAATAAAATTAGTATTTAGAGATTGTGTCGAGAGCAAAATTGGTACCTGACTATAGTAATGTAGTTTTACAGATTAATTCACATTCTTAAACAATTTCATCTCTCTTTAAATCACACATAGTCTATTTCCCCTATTGTTTCCAGAAATTAAACTAAGTTTTCTTGTATTTAGTAGTCAGGTGCCGATTATAGCATGCTTTCGATGCAATTTGGTTTATTATCTGTAACGGATGATAACGTAAAGAATAAACTTAGGTGTTACTATAAATGTTAGCTGAATGTGTGACTGTGTCGGGCGTGAATGTGGTACACTCTTAATGTTTGTTTCCATTTGTTATCACTAAATTGACAATATCGTTATGAAACATTACTTTGACCAGTATTTATCGCTTTAAAGTAGATATTCTTTCAACGTTAGATGTCAAGGCTTCTAAATGTACTTACACATTTATATTGAGTATGTTTTGAAAGCATGTGTTTTATTTATTTATTAAGTATAATTATTTTTATTTTACTTAAAATTGTGTGTGTGCCTTGTATCGTAGATGAAAATATCAAGATTAAAACTAAAAATATCATTCTGTGGTTTAATTTAGATACACCGACCTTAAATGTAACCTGAATAATAAATAGAAAGATAGTGTATACAATTAAAGTTGTGCATACAATTAAAGGTTATATTTCCATTGACCATACGAAAGAAAAAGGGAAACAATTATTGAGTAAAAACATATGATAGTGCTTTGTTAGCTAGAATCATATCTGATGATAAAATAAAAAAAAATCAATACATAGTACCTGAGTTATAGAATAATGAGAAAACTACATAGTTTTTCGTAGACTTTCGAGATTATCACACATAGTTATTTGATTAAAACGGGTATTTATCTCAATACTACATAGGTAAATCAAAGGTGGTTTACCTGCCAACACTACCCGCAACAGAGAGAGATCTTTTTTTTTCCTAGATTAATAATTATGAAACCATCGTTTACCACAGATTACTATGAAATATTTTTATGTTTTTTACATAGTTTCGATGTAGGTAATACTATACTAAATCACATTACATTAGAGTTAAGCAAAATTCTCAAATATCTATCAAATTCTATAAAAGCCTTAATAAACTAGCAGTTCGACCAAGCAACAGAACTATTAAGTAATTAACTATTTCCGCCCAACTATATAATATGCGCATAATATTTTATTAAAAAATAGTTAGGTACTAATTAAACGTTAAAAACTAGTAAGATAGGTACAATATAAGACTATAAGTCAGAGCCTTGAAATTCTGTATCACATTGACCACTTATTCATATTAATGTAAGGCTAGTTCCTAACGACCGCAACTTCGTTAGCGTTGCGAATAAACAAAGTTCCGTTCCCTAATCATCTTGAAGAACATAGGTACCCTCGAAATTTGAAGTCTATCTTCGTCCAGCAATAGCCAGCAGTGTGTGTTTTCTGTCAGGTAATCAGGACTAAGCCTGAAATATTGATACTAGTTGACGCCCGAAACTTCGTTTGCTTTATGAATTTACAAAATTCCTTTCTTAGTAGGTACGCGTCTAAACATCTTGACAAACACACCCTCCATGTTTCAAGTATAGTATAGAAGTAGTAATATAGGTAGTATATAGTAAGTACTAAGTACCTAGTATGTTCTACGTTCAGCAGTTTGGTCTGTACGTTGTCTGTCAGACAGTGTGGTGTAAGCCTTTTATATATATTGATTTTATATGCACATTAATGGACTGTACCTACATTCTGAAAAGCACCCTTCGTAGGTGGATGGATGGATAGTTATTTGTTGCGTAATCACGGCAAAATCACTGAACCAATTGAATTGAAATTCGGAAGCCCCGGGCCAACGCTAGTAAACAATAAGGTCAAGATTTAATGGAATTGAAAAGGATAAATTTCTGAAACTGTCCAACTTTTATAAAGTACTAGGTACACCCTATCTAGCACACAATTAACGAAACCAATAAAACTAGGGCCTCATAAAACAGAAAAGTCATAAGAACTCCCCATTTTATTGAGAGCGCTCGCTCGATCGCCGTTTTAAATCTTGTGAAATCGGAAAACTTCATATTTATTGCTAATAGATTTTCGGCCGATGAGCACCGGGTTATTTGGGATGCAATTTTATTTTGTCCATATGAATGATTTTTATATTTCGCCCCGGGGATTGCGCTGCGCCCGCCCCTGATTTCGGACTCCCAAGCATTGACCCTTTCGAGAAATGGTGAATTACTGGAATCACCTTCTATGGTTGGTTTGAGTTACAAATGAAATTGTGTACCAAATAAATTGAAGGGTTTCGGATCTAGATGCCAGTGTAACCTGTAACAACCTCAAAAAACTTTAAGTACACCCAGCTTACGCCGGTGTTCTCCTGTGATTAAACCACTCACACAAACACATCATGTGAACCTTAATTTAAAATTAACTTTCATTTTTAAGTACCTAGTAGTACCTACTATCAGATCATTAAAGTTGCAAATCTAACAGAGATTATCAGAAAGTTCATTTATGTTAAAAACATAAATGTATACGGGAGAGATGGTAAAGCTATTTCTAATAATTAGCTTTTTTATCTTAGTACTCTGTGCTTTTATTTTTGTTTCAACAGTTTACTCCAAATATATCGGTATCTAAAGGGTTACAAAAAAATCTGTTTAGGATACAAAATGATACATTTTTGGAACATTTATTTGGTATTTAAATCAACTTCCTGCGAAGAAGTGACCCTGCCAAGGAGCAGGACACTGATTCTCTAATTAGATCACTTTGGGATAACATTTACTACCTACTATTCGTACAAACTACCACATACCTACATATTACTTCTAAATAAGTAACTCAAACGTTATTTATGTTAAGTAAAGTAATCAAATAATTGCAATATACGGCGTGTTCTTAGTTCAGGAACGTTTTCTAGTTAATACGTCGGCAAGTTAATATTGCGCGCATAAATATTGTCGCACGACAGCACCTCGCCGCTTGTAGTCTCTATTGAAGTATGGCTGTATACAGGGTGATGCGAGCTCGACATACAACTCAACTCTTCCAACTCCTTCCATCGATGTTTTCTTCACTGCAGATGGTGTCATGGTTGTTAATGTGATAAAAACAGTAGACGATAACACACATTTAAAAAAAAAAAAAAATCATATCAATTTTTTTAATGCTAGAGCTATGCCTAATTGCACCAAACTTTCAAAGTCCCTAAGCAATTATGAATGAGCAATAATAAATGAAAGTTTTTTGCAAGTCGGCACTAGTGTCGTACTGCTAGTATCATACCGGCTAATGTATCTCAAAGTCCTGTCTAGCATTGTTCTGTTCATGCGCAGGTGTGATCTCTTGTCATTGGGAGAGCTCTTAGCCAAAGCCTAGCTCTACTCGTCTCTTTTTTACATAAAAAATAACAAGAAATCAATCGCACAGGCCGAACCACTTGATGTAGGGTCTTGAAATTTCGAGGGTATGTTCGTTGAAAAGTATGCGCACGTCATAGGAAAGGAATTTTGTGAATTCACAACCTAGCATAAATAAATACCTAGCATCTATAAAATTTCTAGCAGATATACAACATACATGAAAGGTAATACAGCAACCCGCTGGAGCGACGACATCGTAAAGGTGGCTGGAAAACTTTGGCCTAGAGAAGCTAAAAACAGGATAAAGTGGAAAACCCTGGAGGACGCTTTCACCACCATAGGCGGTCTTTAAACATAACAAATACAATTTATTCATATGTTAAATGTAGAGTACCTATAGGAAATTAAGGCATTTTATATAAATTTTACTTTATTCAACAAGTAGAGTACCTAAATAATTTAAATTGTTACAACATACAACGTAAATATCCACATTTAATGAACCATTTTTCTTTTATCAGTGTATTTTTTTTATCTAATATCTATACATATAATAAAGCAGAAGACCCCGAATTTCTGTACATATGTTTTGTTTGACGGAAACGTGTTCAGACGAGATTAATTAACATGCCCCAATTTTTTTTTTGATTGGAAGACTTTCTTTGTTTGTTTGTGGGTTTGTGTGTTCGTCCATCACGTAAAAACTACCGAACGGATTTAACTGAAACTATGATATCATAGCTACTAAGCCTGAAATGGTTATAGGCTATATAATATTACGCTATATATTTTCAGAAGGTAGATATAAAAGTTTAAAGTTTGTATGGAAACACTTTTTTTTTTAATGAGTGTATACATCTCAAACATTGGAATTATATTTTACAAAACAAATAATTAGATACGGGTTTCACCGATTTTCAAAATTAAAGTTAAAATATGTAAAAGTACGGATTTAAGGTGTTATAAGACCAAAAGTTGAATGACCCTATCTCCTCAGGTAAACACAATATTTAATTGAAAGTTGAACATTTTTATAACCTCCGAAGATAAATACCGCTAGGTTTTTTTAGTTTTCTACTAAATTCAATGTTTGAGTGGTTAAAAAGAGGGTTTGAAAATGTGCAAGTTTTGATTGACTTGCTTAGTACTGACACTTTGCTATTCTGCGATATTTCTTCCGCGGGTGGAACAAACAACATCGACAACAAACAATTCGTCCACGGGTGATGAAGTCGCACGAGGGTACAGCTAGTCTTGAATAAAAAACCTCTCGTAGCCTACCGAGCTCCCTGTATAGCTCTACGTAGAGACTCATCACGTACGCACCTGCAGAGCGCCGCGTAATTTTCGCTCTCAAGCAACGTACGGATTAGTTTTTCCTTACGGAAATTAAATAACTTTGAGCTATGTGCCGCGTGATGCATGGGCTTGTTTATTGTCTTACGAGTATTCTGGGGTGTGTTGGCTTTATTTTATTATGTTATTACCCCTCGTAACAGAATCAATAAAATAAAAGTTCACTATAAACAGTACTGTTGGATGAAACTTCATCACCCGATATCCACCACAAGTTTTTAAATACCAGAAAAAATATACGCACGCATAGTAAGTTACCGTTTCTAAACACTGATATAACAAAAAAATAAAAAAATGAATTCGATTTTTTTTTTAATTAAGGCTAATCCTCAAATCCGAATTCCATACAAAATGTTTCGGACAAATACTTAAAAAGTACGCCGTATTATAGTAATTTCTTCATACTATTCGTTTCGTCCATGTTTTTTGATTTCGTCAACAAAAAAAGTGAAAGGTTTCATACTTTAATTTAGATTTTATACGTGTTTTAAAATTAATCTTACTAACTTAAAAACACTTTTTTTGTTGACGAAATTAAAAAAACATGGACGAAACGAATTGTGTGAAGAAATTACTATAATACGGCGTACTTTTGAGTATATGTCCGAAACATTTTGTGTGGAATCAGATTTGAGGATTAGCCTTAATATAATAAAAATTGGACATATCCTGTTACTGTTAGTTGTTTTTCTATAGCCCTGCGTATATCGGTATGCATCATTATAAACGATTATTAAAGTTTCATTCATCGTTTAGCAAACTCTGGACTTTAATTGGAAGACTCTGTTTGTTCGTTTGTTTGTGTGTGCATCTCACGTAAAAACTACTGAATGGATTTAACTGAAATTTTACAATATCACACGCGGGTCAGCTAGTTCTTAATTTAATGGTTGAATCTCAAAAAGAGATTTTTTGTTGTACCTTTAATGTAAGCTCTAGTCTCAAAAAATTAATCCAGTTAGAGTAGATTACTATTTTACGAGTTGGTAGGTATTTATAGAGTAGATGCAATTCATGTAATTCTGAATTTGTTTCAGTTTGACCCTCTGTGGAAACTGAATTATCAATTCTACAGCCTTCAACACCTTGTAATCTTTATTCATTTCAATTAAAATGGAAACGAAAAGGCGATTGCGGCGGGCGACACTCAGTTATGAAAACATCTTAACCCTTTTGAGTCTGGGGGCCGTTTCTGCCAATTTGCATTTAATCAGAATTCAAAATACCTACTACTGACTTTTCCTTAAGATGTTGTGTACGTGGCCTCAACATTTTTTGTTAAATGTAGAATTCAAGATGTTTTTTTTGTATAAAAAAAATATTTTAATTATTAAAATTGTACGTGATAGATACGTTCCTGAATAAAAATAATCGTATATCTAAAAGCATTGCTGAAATATTGCATGGGATGCTGAAATAGTGTTTAAACCGAGTTTAAACACTTTTGTTTGACTGATTTATCATTTAATTTGAATCAGTTGTCTCAATACAAACAAAACAAACTTAGAACAAAAACAATATAACAAGAGATGACAGGGGCTAGCTAAAGTCTTCAACTCACAAATTCATTAAGAAAGGCAACAAACTTACTTTGCTTTTAAGCTGAGACATCATGTTTGTAAATCCGATTGAACTTATGACCGGATACTCGGGGATCAAGTAGGAAATCCTATTGTCAAAACACCAAATAGCACTGTAAAAATATCGAAGAAATATAAAATTTTCTGATATAAGGATATGGGACATGATTATACATAATTATAATATTAGACTTGGCTATAAATAACTTTCAAGTCTGATGATACGTTTGGTCTAAATTATCCCAACACCAGACTCTAGTCGATATTAAGCAACATGGGTATTGAACTGTTTAAGACACAGACTTATTAATCCGATACAAATACAGTGATCGATAAAATGGCGCCGAGTGCGCTGAAGGCGGCAACAGAGACAATAATAAATTGTAATTACAATTTAAAATGAGCGGGCGGCGATGTGGGAGTGGTCTGACCCACACCACGCCGCCTCACGCTCATGTGTGCAGTTTTTACCAGCTAAGGTAATTAGTGTGTGTTGCTTAAAGGTTTGAGTCCGTGGTAAGAGTTGTCGGTAGCCACCGAACCTACCAGCCGGTAGGGTGGATGATGCCTTCACTCGACAGATATTGAAGCTGCCACTCGGCTTTGTTGAATGCTTAAAGGTTAGAGTCCGTGGTTAGAGTTGTCGGTGGCTGGTAGAGTGGATGATGCCTTCACTCGACAGATTTTGAAGCCGCCACTCGGTTTGGTTGATTTCTTAAAGGTTAGAGTCCGTGGTTAGAGTTGTCGGTGGCTGGTAGGGTGAATGATGCCTTCATTCGATAGATCTTGAAGCCACCACTCGGTATGTTGAATGCTTAAAGGTTAGCGTTGTCAGTGGCTGGTAGAGTGAATGATGCCTTCACTCGACCGACCTAGAAGCCGCCACTCGGCTTTGTTGATTACGTAAAGGTTAGAGTCCGTGGTTAGAGTTGTCGGTGGCTGGTAGAGTGGATGATGCCTTCACTCCTCAGATCTTGAACTTGCCACTCGGGTTTGTAGATGGAATTGCTACGATCTGAAATATATTGGAAACATATTATATGTTGATGGATAATTACCTGTATTTTAGAAAATTGTTGCCTCAATATTTGAAAAACTATGATATTTTGTTGACGTAAACTGAGCTCTATAATACATTAAAATCAACAGTAAGTAAGTCCTACAACTGATTGAGGAATATTATTTAGAGGAAAATAAGCATCAATTTCAGAATACAACCTTTATAATTTCGTTTCTGAAAATGTTCTGATACGATATCGAATAGCTATTCCCAAAATTATATGTTTTGGAACGTTTATACACTTGTTTTATTTTTCATTCCCCTTTATTCGAATATGATTTTATAACAAAAATACAATTAATTTGGAAATCGATTATTGATTCTGGGGTTCCGTATCATTTATTATTTATTTTACCAAAAATAACGTCAATCAAGCCTGTACCAAAAACTGAAAATGTTTGATTTGAACCATATGATAAAACTACGAATCATGTGAATTATAAAGATCTGAATAAATAAGCACCCAACAATAAGCTAATGGTGACAGACCATGACTTTATGTACCTACATTAGTATGTATAGATCTGTGAATACATGCGTAATGTATTTCAAATGTTAGATAAGTGAAAAATAATTGCCTTATTGCAGGATATTAAAACCAGATAAACATCTAGAAGTGCCAACCACAAGCCACTTGACTGAGTGATGATCATGCACTGTCGGTAGGTATTTACACAAATGCTTAGGTACATGAGTTAAACCTAGATACTTATAACTTTTTTTTTCCAGTTATTTCCCATTATTGGGAAAATATCTCCTCAAAATCCTTATAATTATAGCCAATACTAATATACTAATAATAATTATACAAATTTAATAAGTATTTTGATCGACGTACATCAATATAAACTTTGTTAACCTGTATTTATTTAGGAATGCATAAAATACACTATGATATTAGGATTAGGTATAATTATGAGTATAAAATAATGGTTTTTGTAATGCAAATCATAGTGACTAACATAATAATAAGATGTAACCTGACAACCTGTTTCTTTTAGAATAATGAAGGTTTCTTTTTACAATAATAGTGAACAACCGGCAGAACTTCAAGTGTTAGTTTTCCAAGGAACCCTAATATAAGGATAGAGATCGTAATCTCAATGTGCCGAGTTTGGACCTCAATAAAATGAGAATACATTTTAATGATTATAATGCCCGTAAACGATTTGCCGCGAACGTGGTATTCAATGGAATAGATATTACTTATTATTATTCAGTTTCTTCTTATGTTTAAATACTTAGTAAATAGTTTGTATTGTACCTTGGGGTATTTGAAAAATAACTGCATAGTTTACGTACGTACAGATAAGGAACATTATCTATAAGTTATTTGTCTAGCGAGTTGCTACGGCCTTTTAGACTAGTGAAATATGTAGTTATATTGAAGTCTTATATCTTATTAAGTACCTACTTAACTTCTGTAGTGCGTAATATATATTAGTAGATTTTTTTTGACTGGATGTAGTTTGGATTTTCTATCTTTCATCTGGATTTATTAGAAAAATCCAAAATATCTGCGTTTTATATTTTGGTTTGATTTCGTTTGGTTTTTTTATTGTATGATTAAACCACACCAAAAAAAACCACTTATATTTTACAGCTATCAAATTGTCAATTATTAAAACCTTAATAATATCTTAGAATAAAATAAACATTTTAAGCCAATAACCCTACAAATGCCATTAAATAATTTGGCGCCAAAAGTAGGTGATGGATTGCCGTCGTAAACGTCAAAATTCGGACTCAAAACAAAAATAATGCAATTGCACCGACATTTAATGACCACATCAGTGTTTTAAAACCTTCTCAGTACTATTCATCTATACATAGATAACTTAAAATCCTTGGAGAATTTAAAACCAAGAGTTTTTTTCTTTTAAACTGTTGCACAAAGTATTCAGTATTCATTTCTTGCAATAAGTTACGTACACAAGTTGATAGTTGTTTTTTTTTTTTCATTTTACTAGAAGCCTAGTTATAAGAAATCATGCTTTACCCTTAAAAGAACAGTGCTACATAGGACTTTGAATTAAATAACCTGGTGGAACACAGCTTTAAAGTTCTCATCCACTTTGAGATGTTTTAATTTGAAAAACCCAGTGTTTCTTCTTTTTCGTATTTTTCATAACAGAAAATGGTCGGTTTATTGTCACTTACACCAATAAATAAGGTACTCTTTTATTTTCTAATTTCCTTCGCCGAGTTATAGGAAATTGAATTTAAACACCATTTACTGCAAAATTTAGATTTTTTTTATACAGAAACTATTAAAACAGGAGGCAGTATCCGGGTTGTTTAGCATCAGGTACTCTTTGAACGCATGCGAGCAGTTGTTTGCCCTTCTGTTGGTCGAACTCGAGGAACTCTTCGCGTCATTTCAGTACATTCATGCAAGCTTCACTGAATAAGGCTTATATAATACAATAAAGCATACAATATAGCACTGATTATTTGGTTAAGGTTTGGTTAAACTTATTTTTTATTTTTAAAAATATTTTTATATGGTGGCTTTGTAGTTAGTACGAGTTCAGCAAACCTTACAGTTTCAATCTCTGAATAAAATGCCTTCGACATACGAAAGAACGGACGGACAAAAAGACGGAATGAAGGATATGAACGAACTTTTCTATTTTTTTATTGTTTTCTATGTATGTGTTTAAAAAAAAGTTTAGAATATTTATATGGTTCCCATTTACAAGCTCTGCTTAGTTTGTGGCTAGATGGCGTTGTGTGAAATGTCCAAACATTATTATTATTAATATGAGATTGTTCGAATCAAATAACTCTGCCTTGACATTTATTATGAAAAAAACTCCAAGTCGAACACTCTATGGCCAATTGCATTTTGTGGCAGAGTGCGAGTCGCGTGCTCGGCGCCATTAGCCCGCCCTTCTGGGCTGTTTGCCAGGGAAATGCTCATAGTACGTGTCCAATGTCTATTGCTATCTATGTATTGATTAATTTCACTGATTATCTCGACATGAAAATTAAGATCAAAATTTTTTCATTGCGCTATTGCAAATTCAAAATACAGATCACCTAAATAATTAAATCCGGAGGTAGACACTTAGGTTTTTTCATATAATACGATACATCCAAGCGTGTGACACACAGATGTTTACATAATTATGTAAAGTAAAATATTTTCATCTCATGACAGGTAGAAGATCTTTTTTAAAGTTGAACGCAGTGGAAATATTGAGACTGAAGATGTACACAGGTACATCATAATACCCAAATATTTTGAAAAGGAAGTTTAATCATTGACTATTATAATTTGAGCCAGCTTAGATGCAATTTCAATTATAATGTTTATTGAATAACCTATGACAAATTGTAGGCTAACCATTTAAAATTCAACGTGGAACCTTTCTGTCGATTCATATTAAAAAAAATAACAGTGTTATTGTTTCTACTTCCAACAGTTACTAATAATAAATTTGTCTGGTAACAACCTACTAAATCAATAAAAAAAATTGGACACAAAAACCTCATTGAATTAATAAATTTGAAACCAATAGACATTGCTCTAGGCAAAACAATTGGGTTTTCCGATACGTGATGGGTGACGGCAACGGCCACTGCGGAGTGGCGACACGTCGTCTTATCTGGAAACCTATTTATTATGTCTAATGATTTTTATTATTAGGGTTCTACTTGTGACACAGCAAAAACTAAAACTATTTTTTGTGATAGGATTACAATTTTGACTAAAGTTATTTATGATACACCACAAGTTTTTAATTACCAAAAAAACTTAAATGGGCAATGGAGAAGGGGTACCTACTTCGCTGTATATGTGTAGATTTTTTGCATAGCCTCTAGCTCTCTAGCCTCAATGGTTTGCTAGAAGAAAACTCTTGTTATGGTTAAGCTCGCCTTTGTAGATGTCTTATCTTTTATGTGTATAAGTAAATCGTGTTTTTGTGTACAATAAAGGATTTCAGAATCACTGAAAGCGATATAATATAAAAACGCCTTATAACAGTATGTCCAATTTTTATCATATTTATTTTGAAAAAAAATTGACTGAATTGTTTTTAAGTTTTTATGCCATATTTTTGTTCAGTAATGGCATAGACGAATTATATTGGTCTATGGTAATGGTAACTGATATTATTTCTGGTAATTAAAAACTTACGGTAGCACTTTACTACAGCGTAGGTTCACTTCGAGACATTTTGATTACAGTCAGTCCTGAAAGTCCAGTAAGTAATAAAAATTATATGTATGTATGTACATACATACATAATAATATGAACATGATAGAGTATGTTCAGATTTAACAAATAATAGATTAGTATTTAATTTAATTAACTTTAGCCTTAGCCATATATTAGCCGTGATTACAAATATAGGTTTGTAATCACATTTTGAATAAAAAATTGAGTTTCTTTGTTTTTCGTGCATTATTCAACTATTTTTATTAAATGATAGAGTAGCCTGAACTCTATGGTTATTGAATAGTTCTCGCCTAGCCCATCGGTGTAGAGTAAATAAATTTTTTCATTACACTCGTATGTACACACTCTAAGCAAACAGACAGTGGCTCTGTTATTACTGTACTTTGCAATAGATTGCTTCATTACTGCTCTATGACAGTTATCGGGTTATCACTTCGATAGCCATCGCTAGGGTTAAAACTATTCGCATACAAACATTTTCATTGAATTCTTAAGTACTCGTTATTTTACTTACCCATACGTCCTATCTAAATTATTACCTAAATATAAGTAACCGTGAAAGATTGTGAAAAAGGATGGAGGGATGGATGGATAATGGATAGATGGATGTTTGTTCCTAAATCAGGGTAAAACTACTGGACCGATTGAGCTAAAAGAGTAATAAATAAATATATTGGATATTTCACACAACGCCATCTAGGCCCAAACTAAGCAGAGCTTGTATTATGATAACTGATAACTCCAGACCAGATAACTGATAGAATACATAAATACCTACTTTTTTGTGAATATGTACATACATAGAAAACACCCCAGCCTGAGAACAAACACCGATGTTCATCACACAACTGCTTGTTCAGAAGCTGGATTAGAACCCGCGACACCGGCGTGGCAGTCCAACACACTTGCCACTCAACCAATCATGGTCATCAAATCTTTATTGTTAGTATACTATATTATTTATCGCTTGTCATTGTTTACTATAATTATGATGATGATATGATACACGAAGTAATGAATTCTGATTTTCCAATCACATAAGTAAATCTTATCTGTCAACATAAAATTGCCTTTGGATTGGAGCAATTTCTGGATGATTACGTTTCGTTCGCCACCGGTGAGTTCCCGGTAAATCGCATAAATAATACAGGAACACCTTGCACATTCTTTTAAAATATTTTTGGGTTTGAACTAAACAAGGGCAAAGTGGTAGTTAAAAATGGAAAATGTAGAAAATGCATGACTGCATGACATAATTTTTCATACATATTTTTGTACCGCCATCGCGCCAATGCGAATGTCTACGTAGGTATATTGAGCAGTAACCATCAACTTCTGTGATTCACTACGCAATGCACGCCAATCTACGCAAACTAGCATACCTGTAAATATAGCTACACCTTATAAATATAGCCTCTACAGATACCACACATACAGCGCATTCGAAAGCCACGCACAACCATTTCTAACACTCTTACATTACTAGAACTATATAGGCCTCTAAACAGCTAATCAGCATTGACACGTAGGCATCTTTACTTGAGAGTAATCAACACCAGATAACCGAATCGATGACAAAATACGCCCTTAAAGGCAAAAGCTATAATCCTTGTCGTCTCAGACTTAGTCTAGAGTTTGTACTTAGAACGTTTGATTAAAAAGCCGGTAAAGTCGGACTTTTTAGAACTGCTTAAAATTTATTTCATAACTCTTAACAGAATTAAACTAATAAAGTACGTAGGTACGTCTTAAGGTAATTTTATATCGCACTACTCAATCACGCCAAGAATACTGATTGTGCTAAAATCAATCATATTTTAACAATTTTTCTATTAATGTCCCTATAAGGCCGAAATATTATCACCACGTCTTGGCAAACAAAGTATGTTCTATGCAAAAAGTTCAAGTGAAAATATATGATTATTTATTTAAAAAAAACATTTTTTTGCGTTACTATGCTTTACATGTAAAGCTTTAACTTACCCACGATAATACTTTAAATTTGTGGTATAGCGCATCCGTTGAATCAGAAGTACCTGCGTGTAGGTGCAAAACGACAGGACGCGTTAGCGTTAGACGATGTATAGGCACCAAGAATTTAATAATATAAGTTCTATCCTCCAAACCAAAAGTAATTATAATCAAAGCTTTACCTGTTTTGGTAATATGGTGCCAATGTTTTTTTGTAAAAAAGCCGGATACCTATACCTTCCTAAAGCCGGACGCACGTCAACCATGACTTCGCCAGACACCTTCGCGAGACTAACGAAGTTCTTATAATCCCTTCCATCACCCTCCCTTGTAATCTAGTTATTGCCTTGCATCTCGTGTCTTACGAGTTTCCTTTTCGTAACGATACGTATCTGATACTTACATGCTTATACGTAGACATGGCCGAGACATGGGATTTTAATATTAGCCATTTATTGTGACGGATTTTTTTTAATTTACCTACCTTTTAACTTCTTCGACCTCTGAGATAGATCTCTGACTAGTCCGGAAGGAGATGTTTTCTTGATGCACTAACCACTGTGCTGGAGCGGTAGCCAATCATAGTCCTTGCATTTAGGAGTTATGATAGTCTTAGGTAGGTTGTCTGTAAGAAATCGTGAGTCATGATAAAACCACGTTTTGTAAATTTTTTTTTTTAGAATGCATGAATGCGAAGTTTATTGGACCAAAAAATAGTTTTCTATTTAGCATGATGATGCCAATATTGGTTAGAGCAACCAAAGCGTATAGAAAAGACGAGCACTTTGAAGCAATTCCATTAAAATGTCGCTGTACAGCGCACAGCGAGTGTAAGGTAAACGCAGCACTCGTGGCCACACAAAGGCAGCCCCGCAAACACAAAAGGTATCGAGTGCACAAAGTTGCGGGATGCAATCACAACTTGCGCTCGGTAGAACTTGACGAACTTAGTGTTTGATCGCCTTAAAATTACATGCATGGAATAGTCTGGGCTCTTTTAGGTACATCACACACCTCATTCAGTTAGTAGTACCTATAACTGAATGAAGTGTACATACATATGTATATACTTCAAACTGTATAATAGGCTAGTTTTAGGGTTTCGCTTCGGAATGAGAGATAACATACATAATTAATTAAACATATAATGAATATTTTTTTTATAGATGACAACATCATTGAGGCTATAGGAACCAAGATAATCACGAAAAACCGATGACCGTAACCTTTGACCTTGAATAACAACGCAGATATGTGATTTATGTGACTATTGAGACACCAAAATGAAGCTGTAAACGAGTTTCCAGCGTTTTATTCCTCATTCCGAAGTTGATCTCTTTTTTTCCTTAATTGATTGCTCTATAACTGTTATACTGTTTGAAGTAGATATACCTAACTAACCTTAGTAAGTACTAAGGTTCATTAAGGGTGGACTGTACCTACTGCTTATCGCATTCAGTTGCCGGCTCTACTTACCCGAATGCGAAGGAAAGTATTGGTTATGTTTTTTATTTATATATTTTTGTATACTAGATGCTTAACGCTGCTTTGCTTGCTTGTTACCAGGATATATATAAACTAGCAATTTTTAAGTTAAACAGACCATCATATTGTTTTTAAGCCCATCCTCGGAAATACGTAACCAATTTAACTTTTCCATTTCAAAAGTTGCGAACCCGTGTTCATGAATGTAAAATATTTGACTACCTAGTCCTAGTGAATGTCGTTGAATAAAGTATTTCCAATATATATATAAGCTTGGAACTGACTGACTGACTGACTGACTGACAACGAACAGGCTAAACCGCTGAATGTAGAAACTTGAAACATGGAGTTGGTCAATAAGTCCAATTTTATTAATACGCAATGAAAACGATGTTGCGGGCGTCATCTAGTATAATACACATACATATTTACAACGTACATACACAGCTCTAACTACGAAAATTTGGTAACCTTGGTCGACGAAACCCCTCCACCCTTCTCACTGACACACACTTACAAACTACAAATCCAAAATATTAATGCAAACCCTTTCCGAAGATCCCACCACATCCTGTTTAAAGATGTTTCTAGAATTATTAACTAAGATTTGACGTAGCGAGTAGTTTCAGGGGCGGGGTGGTTCCGGTCCGAAACCCGAGGGATGTGTTATTGACTTATTGTTTGGTCCTGTTTCGTCTTACAAGCGGTTTAATGGATATTGTTTTACATTAATAGACCCACGTATATCTACATTTTAACAAAGTAGGGTATTACAGTTACTTAATGAATGCATGATAACCTAATAAATAATTATATTTTACAAGTAATATGAAGTAAAAATTATTATAATATATATTATGTATATATGTACATTATGGTATATTTATGAACTGGCAAAACCCATTAGCTAATTTTAATCCTTACTTGCGAAGACAGTAGCTAGTAATAGACCAAAAAAACAGATAATAACTACAGTTCCTTTCTATCTCTACATATTCATTCAAATTTACGGCTTTATACATAATCTATACGACTACTATGAAATATCTACGAACTGCTACGAAATGTCTACGCCGCCTCTACGGAATGCCTACGCGGCTTCAATGAAACGTCTACGTGACCTCTACGCAATATCTACGAGGCCTCTACGTGTCTGTCTACACATCTGCTACATCTTTGATGCTATTTTTTATTTTTATTTACTCGTCCGTTTTAACCCTTTACCGGGCGCGGCTTCCGCTAGCTCTTCATAATGATCCACTGAATACTTTTCACCCACTCATGGTATTAAAGATCGTATCTTCAGGATGGCGCACTATTAGTTTCGCTTCGTTTTCATTAAACTCTTTCGTGCGCTATAATGAAATCAGTTTGATATTTCGATGAATCATTTCACAAGGTTGTTATATTTGGTATTAAGCACCACATACATTATATTGATGTACCTAGTTAATTATATAACAATATCCTCTATGTCACTAGCTGCTATTTACAGCGTTGTCTGCGTAGTATCTAGATAATAAGTTTATATAATTTTACTGCTCATATACCGAATTTCAGGCAAATCTGTTCAGTAGTTTTGCCTTGATTTAAGAACATACACTCATCTTTAGAATTTTTTACATTTATAATCTTAGAAAGAGTAACTTAACTTAATATAATGTCATACTAACTGACGCCTGCAACTTCGTTTGCGTTGCGAATCAAAAAACATGCTCTTGAAATTTCAAGTCTCTACGTCCAGTGATTTGTTTGTGCGTTGTCTGTCAGTCAGTCAGTCAGTTAGGAATAAGACCTTATCAAAATATTGATATATTTTTTTTATATAAAAATCTATCTATTATTTATCTATTTATTCGAATTATTCCTATCTGTCACCCTCAACCTACATATGTATATGATAGTCTTCTCCACAATTACTTCAAATTCAATCACAAAACTATCGCATAATTAAATAGTTTAAAAGTTAAAAAAAGGTGGCACCAGTCCTTTTAGCAAGTAGGTAACATACTTTATCGTCCAGCGTGGTCTTGCCGGGAGCGCTGGCGAGATATCAGGGCAATCGAATTATCGCCGGGCTGCTATCCAACCAGAAAATTAAGAATTAGCACGGAAGCTAGTAATTTTAAAACATGCATCGGGATAACCTTTTCTAACGAGTTTTCCACTTCGAAGGCGCAACTTGAGATTAAGTTTAACGGTGAATTCGGGTAACTGCATCTGAAATTAGAATGGGTGCCATTCGATTTTAATTTTGTCGTAATCTGATATGAAAATAACTACATTTTAACGTCAGATTAGGTTTTTTTTTCTTCAGCTGCACCAACATGTACACTCCCAAGCTTTTACATTCTATTACTCTTAATTATGCAAAGACAAGTAAATGCAAGCATTTTCAACTCTTACTTGTCAGAATTCTTGTCAGAAGAAGAATGTCTGCAAAATTAAGAGTATAATAGAAATGTGAAAGCTTGAGACTGGTATACATATTGGTGCAGCTGACTGTACATGTTGCTTTACAAAAATAAAAAAATAAAAAACTACATTGGTAATGTGTTATATGTCCTAACATTGATATCTCTTATTTTATTACAACTAGGAGCACACAAAAATCGTGTTGTGGTAAGTTACGTTATCTAATATAATATGTTTTAAATTACGGTGTAATAGTATCGTTTACCTACATGGATTCCAAACTTGTCCACTATCCAATCTGGCAATATAAAATATTGCCAGATTGGAATATAAAATAAAATAACTTGTTGGAAATAAGAAAGAGTATAAAATAATAAGAATACAAAAAGATACAGGTGGAAATTGGATAAATAATAGAACAAGGGAATAAATACGTCGAAAATAGTGTGTGCGAAATTGTATCGTGACAAACATCCATGCGTCAAGTGAGCGCGGTAAATCAACGCACGAATGGAATCCAATTACTGCACAAAAAACTATTAGTCCCATATTTATAATACTTGTTTCATGTTTACATAGTAATCATTTTACGTGAGAAATGACATACCTACCATTTTCGCAATTTAGGTCTAAAAAATAATACACATTTCGAATAGGTCGTTATAACTCAATTTTCAATTTTTTTATTTATCAAAAAAACAAGCTTAAAAATATATAGTAAAACATTATTACATCAGTTATGCATTGGCTTGTAGGTATTATATTGGTGTGCAGAGCCTACACTAAGTGTAAGATACAACTTGGGTTGTAGGCACTGCTTGACCTTCTGGATATAAAATTTGATGTGCCATAATCTGAGGAGACAGATACAACATTATTAAATTAAATTAGATTAGATTAAATTACATACATGCAATGAAAAAAATAAAATAAAATAAAAATAATTAACATGTAACATGTACTAGATCAAACTTTTTAAATTAACTAAATATGATAATAATACCATTTTATAACAAATAATAACATTTGCTCCAATGATTTGAATTTTTGAACACTATATAATATCTAGCCGAGGCCTGCAACTTTGTTTACTTACTTTCGGCTCTTGACAAACACATCCTACAAGTTTCAGTCTCTACGTTCAGTGGTTTGGTCTGTACGTTCTCTGTCAGTCAGGACCAAGCCTTTTATATATATTGATTTTTATTCCATGGCTGACTAAAATATGTTTATTATAGCAGCGTGTCCTTCAAGGCTTGAACTTATGTTGTATATTAATTTTATTATTTTTTTTTCAAATTTCACACAACGCCATCAAGCCCCAAACTAAACTGAACTTGTATTATTATGGGAATCAGATAACTAATATAAAATTTATAAAACTTTTGCGTTAATACATAGTACCGACGTATATAAAATACATTGTTAGCACCCACACTCATTGCAGTATTATGATAATGCAATGATATATAAATACCCTGAAACGGTTTCGTACCTCGAAACTACAGTCATATAATAAAATCATTGTATTTTGCAATTTAATATTGGCGCGCCCGCTCACTGTTGGCCATAATTACCAATGCGGGCCCAATTCATCATTCTTTATTACAAGCACGTTATTCCATGTAAATTTCATGGACCCGATACACAGACTGAATGAGTTTCGATATATCGTCGCAATCTCCTCACTTTTATGACTTTTAATTTTGCAAAAAATAGTAATTACATCTAAAACTTCGGTTGCGTTCACACTGTCTTGTTTTTCTTGTTTTGATGTGCATTTTTTGCGGATTGCTCACCGATATTCTGGGTGTGGTTCATAATTTTTTGTGCAATATAATTTAACTTCAACAAAACATTTTTCTTTTATGGAAATATCATAATAAACGTACGTTTCCGAGGCTGTACCGTAAGAAATAACTAAATGAAATTACAACTTTATAATTCCTGGTTCTAGAAACCGAAATCGTAGCATAGAGTATTGAAAATTGAAAGCTCAATAATAGTCACAAGTATTTTGGTATATATTCTGTAAAACAACATCGAAGATCTACAACGTTCTCGCTAAAATCTGTGTCTCCCAGTTTTTCCTCAACAAAATGACTTTCAATATCATTGTCTCGGCATGAACAACGACCCCCCCGTTCCCCTGAAAATGTCATTAATGTCTGAGTGAAATTCGGGGTCTAATCTCGTCACTGCAAAGCTTATTACATTTATACAACGAAGTGATCTTCGAATAAAGTTTTCAATGGAAACTGTTGAATCATTGAGGATTGCGAACCCTTCGCTGAAACAACTCAGCCTACTAGCGGTTGGGATCTCTTACCTTTCGTTGATATTTCTTGCCTTACTCTATGTACATATAATAAAATAAATCAAAATAAAATTCAGTTTTTATTTTGAGATATGTTTATTTAATTTATTTATTTATATAAATACATATGTACCTATGTATTTATATAAAAAAGGTACATGTAAAAACAATATTTTTGTATTCTGAAACCTCTAAAGTTTTGTGTGGGCACAAGTCTTGTCTTAAGCTTCGATAACACAGGGCTAGTTCACAAGCTATAAGCCAGCAAGTTCGCTTGTAGCTTGTAAACTCGCCCCGTGTCATTGGCATTTTTACAATCTGCTTGTTGATAATCTAGCACTGTACTCGTAGCTAGTAAAATTACTGAGCTTTCCTTTGTTTTCAGACTGATCATCAAAGTGTCTCAAAGAGTATGAGCGCTATAGAAGCGTAGCACCGGAATAAATAAAATTGGACCCGAGAATTTACCGAAATTAACCTATTTATTCTAACCTAATTTTGTTTCATTTGTCCTCTAATAGTTAATTAAAAACTATGTATTTTATCATTGAATGTGTTGTTTACGAAATTTCAATTTTACGAGCTTTTACGAACGTAATGAATGCGAGTTGTAAAAGAAATAAGCGAAAGAATACTGAAATTTCTGCCATTCTTGCTTATTATCAAAAGCCATTGTTGTGAAGCATTTTTTTTAGTTTCAGTGGTACCGACTACACAATTTTTACTTCAGTGAAAAAATATATGCTTTGCGATGACAGGGCATCGCAGCAAAAATCTCGCGTTACTATTTACAATTAATCAAATTCAAAGTTAAATATAACTTGGAAAAGTTATGTAAAATGTGACTTATAAATAAAAATTGGCTAGTAAAACATTCGGCTTATGTTATTATGTGTTATTCTTTTATCAAAGGTTATATTCGTCAATAAGTATAAAAAGATTAGCTGACGCACGCAACTTCATTTCCGTTGAGAATTCCCAAATTCCTTTCTTATTCCGCACTTGCAACTCTTGACAAACACAACCTCCAAGTTTCAACTCTCTACATCCACTGGATTAGCCTGTAGGCTGTCTGTCAGTTTGTTATATTTATTGATTACACCCGTGTGGTATTGGAGTAAAAATCGATTCAATAGTATCGGATCTCTGCACCCTCACGAACTTGACATATTTTTTTAATAAACCTATTAAGTACCATTATATTGGTAGAATAAAAAAGATAAACAATGTATGACTTGATGACGAATTTCTAACACATTTTCTGCGGCACCTACATCACAGGGTGCTCCATTTTCCTTGGAGCCGTCATCCGGCGAACCGCACAGTCATTGCATCGCAATAACCAATTGTGAGCGTATTACGTGTCCTATCACAAAGCTCGGAGCTCTTTCGACAGCACCCTATAGATGCTGGAATAGATAAAAACTGTGACCCATATATTAGGAGGTTTCCATGTTTGATATATTGATAAAATATGAGTTAGTTTGTTATAATTAACAGTTATAGTATAACACATAAACGACTATGGTATTTATTGTATCGTTCTAAAGTATTTGGTGATAATGTTAGGGAAATTGTTATTTTCCTTTTTGAAAACAATCTTGTGAATATGGTGTCAACATTAGATTCAAAAATAAAAAAAGTATATTGAACAATGTAGTGTGGTAATGAAATCAAATCCATTCTAAAATAATTGGGCATATCCAGGAAAGTTTATATGCATGTACAGATTTTTTATTACTTTGACTGTGATGCGACAAAGTCGTTTTTGCGCAAACATATCGGTGACAATGGAAACGCGGCTATTGTATTTTTTAGTTTGATTGATGATTTTAATTTCCTATTCGCTCGTTGGTTGTGTGGTGAATAAAATCCAGTGACGTAGGTAAAATACAGTTATTGAAGTATTTATACATAACACTTGTACATTCGATGATACTGTTGTTGGAATATAATTTAATGGAAACTAAATTAACTGCCGGTAACACAAGGATAAGAATATTTAAAAAACATTTATTTTAATTATTACGAGAAATATCTGTAAGAATTACTGTTACTGATACGCTGAATGATAATCACAAAAATATGCTTCTTCTTCTTCTTGTCGTGTCACTAGTTCTTACGAGCCTGTGTGGTGAAAGGATTTCAAGTGCGCCCCGAAGAGACTCCAAAAACTATTAAAATTAATATTGAAGATGTTTGTAGTTAGTTTCTCCAATCTGTTCGAAATAAACAGACTACTAGGTGTTAACATTTTCAGGCAGCCGGAAAGCATTATAATATAATTTAAGCCATAAAGCATTATAATTAAATTAAGAAATTAAAGCATTATAATAAAATATTATTTAAGGTCGTGAATCGAACTTGTATTTATACACGTAGCGCAGTCAAAACATTGTTATATCACAAAATAAAATAATATAACCCTTGAAAATAAGCTTCCGCTAAACGAGAGCTCCATACATCCAAAAGGATGCGCGGATGTGACAGACCCGATTTAAATATGGTGGCGGCATCATCCCGGCAGTGACGTTGCGGTCGTCCATTTATCACTCTCGTAAGCCTCCGTCGATATTATGATCAATGCCATTCGCCCGCCCAGAGGCACTCATAACGTCTACAGATAGCCATAGACTTTGTAAAGACAGATTTTGTAGCGTGGAGTCCTGAAATCATGTGTGTTATTTTTGTATAATTTTCAGAAAACTTGCCAAAACTTTTATAAAGTTATATTTCGAATGATTAAATTGTTTGTTTTTGATTAAGTTATAATGCAAATTCTATATTACTCAGTAACTATAAAGATATAGATAATTTCAATGAAGTTACCTAAATGAAGTTCTACTTACTAACATAGTTCTAGATAGTTATAACCCGGTTGTAGATTACAATAAGAACACAAGACCATCGATGTTAATCGTTAATATACCTATGTAGGTATATACTTATTTTATTCCATACTAATGCAGGCTTCAAGGTTCTTTGTAAGGTCAACTTTACTTGGAACTCATAGAATAACTACATATAAAAGAGAATATTAAAGTATTATGTATAGAAATATTTTTCTAGTATCTGATTATGTAATGAAGGCGAAGGTGGATCGCCGCCTTCCACACTTTGTATTCTCAGTCGCCACCTGGGGGTAGTAGCTTTTTTAGAAATTTCCTTACGTCTCACTTCGGGGAGTATCGGTATTTTGCAACCAGTACCTTACTTTAACTTAACTTTTTTGTATTTATAAGCTCACAGGACAATAATTATCTAAAATAATATTCAAAATTCGGGTTTCGATCAAATATTTTAAACACAAATAAACTGTAAACTGACGTTTGAATTTAGATATAATAATTATTAGGATATTTCTATTCAAGTTGTATTTCAACTATACCTACTCATAAACTTATACATGTATATTAATTAAGTACATCTCAAATTCCTTCAGTCATCTCAAAAAACAATATCAAAAATCCGAGCTCGCTTATCAAAGCGACTCACTGACAAAGACATCCTCAACGGAGTGGCACCAGCCGAAGAGCACGTAACAAAAGAGTGAGAACCGGAAAGATAGGTGAGAGGTGCTCCAAATGAAGAGATCCCTTGTCGATTGCTATGAATGGGCGAGTGTTCCGCCGAGGATCTGCGTGATCAATTGATACCCTCCGATAATGCTTGATGCGAATTTTAGATTCTGCAAACCACTTAAAACTTTTTTTTATTAATTTGCGTATTTAAGCGAATCATAAATTTCAAGTGGTAGGTAAATGAAAAGATGAACTGTTGAAAAAGGGCACGATAATAAACAGGCGCTAGAAAAGAGATGACGACTGATAGAGACGAATTTAAGAAGAACACAATCATGTTGTGACAACCCTACCTAAGTGTGGGATGAAGGTAGGAAGATGAGTAGGTACAGACAGCGTCATAGATAAGTATTTCCCTTGCATTATAATACCCAGCTTCAAATCCCTATAAAGCACAGTCGCGGCGAATGGAGAAGATTTGCCTTTAAAAAATAGATTATATTTGTATAACCATATGTAAGCCTAAAAATAATTTTAAGTAATACAATTTTTTGAAAGGATTTATAGCTGGGTGTCTTGTGCAAGGGAGATACTTATCTCTGACGCTGTCTGTACCTAAATAATATTTTCCCAGGAATGTGTATTCTAGAAGAAACCTACAGAACAAGCACCTTTTAAGATGGTAATAGCAATGTTATTTGTGCTTTGCTACTTCATAGTTATTACAATCATTTAAACGATTATCCTTCTCGTGATGAGAATTACAAAGAAAAACACACAATTTCAAAAAGTCAAAATATAACACTTACTGCAGCAAATTTTGATTTGAATAAAATTATAATACCATTTCCAAGTCGCACTCAATTATTATTCAGCAAACCCTCTTTACCACTTGAAAAAATCCAATCAGCATAACTCGTCACTTAAATATCGATCTCCAATTTGCGAGCACTTATCAAATCGCTTTATGAATAGATATAAAACAGAAAACCAAAGGTTAAGTGCACGATCGTCTACAAATCTAAACCTTATTGCATACGGAATAGTAAGCTATTTTCTCTCATTGGATTAGTTATCCTTGCGAAGGTACAAAGCCGAGTGGTTTACTTGGAGTTTAAAATATTCATAGCTTGTACTGGATCGTATTTAAATATTTACATAAGTGTCACGCAGCGTCATCTGACAATCGTCGATAAAATGTATTGAGTGGAAACCGACTTGTATTGCGAGGGTTGCCAAGCTGTGCGATTACATATTATAAAAGCTCACAGGTGGTATTTGCAGAATATTATTGTGTTGTATACGATACGAAAACAACTGGGAACCTTCAAGAAAAAAAATAACATGATGTTTAACTTTCTAAAACTCATTAGTCAGATTTTAGTACATGAATCAGGTTCTAGAAATTCGGTTCAGTCGATTATCTTATACATATTTTAGAGCTATCGTTTTTTTAGGTTATTTGCCACCCCTTGGAACACACCTCCAAAAGGCAAGGGTCGATACTTCTAACCGCTGTGTATTCAAGCTATAAAAAATAATGGATCTTCAAATCGTCAAGATATGCACGGAAATATGGAGAGAGGTGAGCGCTCGAAAAATCGTAATGGCATCGAGAAACGGGGATTAGAAACCGATCGAGTAGCAATCGATGTCGTGAACAAACATTGAACACCCTGTATTCTAGAGAGGAAGTTGAGTAGCGTTGATATCTCAGAAATGTGAGGAGTCACGTGTAGATCGGGGGTTTTACGATTTTTTTACCTAGATCTGTGATAAAGATATGAAATTATTCACGTTGTTGTTTTGAAAAGTGTTTTAGCACCTTTTAGCACATGGTGGAGTAACAATTTATGTTCAAAAATCACGTTGAAAAAAGTGTGGACCGATTATATTATATAATCACTGTCAGTTTGAAACCTAGAAGTGTTTTTATACAAGTTACAAGACGATAACTTTCTTCTGATGAAATTAAGTCACGTCGTCCTATATGCTCAATAATACTTACTTTACTTTCTTCGGCGCTACAACCCTTTATGGGTCTTGGCCACTTCCACAATGGACTGCCACTCGCTGCGAACTTTGGCCTTCCTTCTCCAGGTGGTAAACTTCCCTATGGCCTTGAGATCTTCGTCGATGCAGTCGCACCATCTCTTCTTCGGCCTTCCTCGCGGTCTTTTCTGCTGCGGCTTCCAGTTAGTGATAACTTTGGGCGCCCTGTCCTGTCCCATTCTCTCTACGTGCCCGGCCCATCTCAGGCGCTGTGATTTAATAAATCTAACGATCGTCTCCTGATCCATTAGAGCATCCAGCTCATGGTTCATCCTGATACGATATCCATTACTTCCGTCTCTGAGAGGCCCAAACACCTTTCTAAGCACTTTCCTTTCGAACATGGCGAGTTTCTGTTGCTCTCTCACCGTTAGTGACCATGTCTCGCATCCATAGGTGACAACTGGGCGGATAATGGTTTTGTAGATGGACAACTTGGATTTGGTGCTAAGATGTTTCGAGCGGAGGAGTTTGTTTACAGAGTAGAAGCACTTGTTGCCGGCCATGATTCTGGCATTAACTTCCTCTTCTACTTTGTTCTGACATGACAGTATGGAACCCAGGTACTTAAAGCTGCTCACTCCTTCGATGCTGTCCTCTCCCACAGCGACGTTCTGCAGTGGACGAGGCTGACGCGAGCTGGCTAGGTACTTCGTTTTGCTTGCGTTTACCATCAGTCCGTACTTGGCCGCCTCTGTCTGGAGATTCGTGGTGTGCCTAATCATGCTGTTTCGGGACCTGCTGGTTATGACGATGTCGTCCGCGTAGGCTGCTAGTTGACTGGTGTTGTAATCAATAAGCCCTTGTACACCAATATTTCGTACGGCTGCTTCCAATGTTAGGTTAAACACTATCGTGGATAGGGCGTCTCCTTGCCTTACTCCTGAGCGTATTTCAAATGGATCGGAGATTTCGCCTTGAATGGAAACAACAGACTTTGAATGTGCCATTGTGGTCTCCACTAAACGCACCAGCTTACTTGGTACTCCGAGTATCTTCATGGCCCCGAGGATCGATTTCCGGTTTACGCTGTCGAAGGCCTGCTTAAAATCTATAAACATGTGCTATGCTCAATAATAATAATATCAAAAATAAGATACAAGGTATTAATATTATTGGTTGGCACTGCTAGATGATAACTTCCTTTCAGGAAAAGCCAGTTATTTTAATTTTGTAGTAAAATGATATGTAGTTGAGTAGTATATCTTCTACGTTATTTTGATCCACTCCTTTATTAAGATTATTGTAGTAGAATTGTGCGTTAAATATCGATCTTCGACACCATAGCAGGCAAAAAAAGAATTAAATAAATAAATAAAAATATTTTATTTCGGACTACAAGATCCATATTTCACTTGACACATTAAATTACACTATTAAATTACATAAAATTAAACTAAATTAAATTAACTGCAACTATTAAATTAATTAAGTTTCACCATATTTTTCTGTCATTCGCCCGACGTTACAGGAGTGAATTGAAGTAGAGGGGTGGACCAAACTAACGGAGGAAATCTCTATACGTATAATGAATAGCATAAAACGCAGGCTTACCCAATTTCAGGTAATCGTGTTTACATGCGAATGCAAACACTCCAAATGACGGTGTTACCACCACCACCACCTTTGCTGCTATTTTCAGAAAATGCTCAGTATATCTTTGTTTACAGCTCATTAGCAAAATGGTTGATGCAATGGTTTTATTAGCTGTTTAGTTTAATCATATCAGTAGTAAAGTAGTCTATTTATCAATTAGCTTTTTTTAAATACTTAGTAGCTTGGATTACTAATATAAATTTAGTAGCTTGGTTTTTTTTATCGATTTTTGGGTTTTTGATTTATGATTTATTTTTCAAAAAACTAAGAACAAATGAAATGTTACAAAGGTAGATAGATACTGCAACAAATACTAAACTTCTGTAAGTATGTAAGCGAAAGTTTGTATCAACCTTCTTCAATAAACGGTTGGATCCTCAAAGTCCTCTGATACTCCAATCTCCGTCAAACATCATCGGACCTTCGTTACCCACCTACATTTGCCTACGCAAGGTTAAGGCACCTCCAAGTAATTCGTCTCAAGTTATAGGCAAGCAAACAAAGTTGCGGCCGAAGGGACCAAACCCAATTATCTCTAATGAAGACAATGATATAAGCGTGGTTATTGATCTAGATTTAAATTTCATAACGGGTCAGTGTGACGTGCGAGCCCTTAATGCTTCTTGCCAACTTTTGGGACCCGGATGTAAAGGTCTTGGTATTTTGAACCGAGCTAATGCTTAAACGATTTCAATGTTATCATCATTTTAGTATCCAGAATGCCGACACTTGCTGGATGCAGGCTTTTTTTCATAAAATATTTATACAACATCATTCGACAATAAGTCTTTAAGAGAATTAGGACTCATAATTATGCTTCAATTACTCACGAGCATACCATCAAGTCTTATTTTCGTCATTCAAATAATATAACGTAGCTAGGCTGGGACCAAGAAGTGCTAATCCAACTACATCCAACTTTAATGTCCACTTACTAATTTCTTATCCCCAACACATGAACCAACACACATACACATTCGAAATTATGATTAACGAGCCCACGCATACACTGACAGTTTACGGACCTTTGAACACATACCTACTAATGGAATAGATCATCAAAACAATATAAAGTAGGCTTCTGGTTTAATCTCATCTTTATATTCTTTAAATTTAACTGTATTATATTACTACTGCTACTGCTATGAAAACTAAGAGAATAAAACGTGGTTTAATAGTACATTATGATATAAGTGCGGTAAGTTGATAATTACAGCCGAGGAGATATTGCTAGCCCGAGCCGTAGGTGAGGTCTACAAGAAAGCAGAGGCTGTAATTATCAAAGCGCACGTATGTCATACGACGTTTTATAACATATTTGCGAGGAAATAAATAAATAAATTTATCATTATTATTTAATTGACGACATTTTCAAATAAAAACAATACAGCGAAAACAGCGCGAGGAATAATTTTTACTTGTTCTCAAATTAGCGATGCGCGCGCATCAACGATTTTTTTTAAGGCATAGCACAGGCAAAGGCACAAAAAGAGCCAGTATTACTAATAAAGTAAATTAATATTTTTGTGTTTTGTTACATTTAAATGGTTGTAATTTATGGTCAATATAATTTAAACTAAAGAATTAAATGTTTGTTTATTATATTTTATCTCCCTAAGTTAATTTTATTCATAAAATGTTGACCATTTTTCTGACATAAAAACTCTTTGCTAAGATTTAAAAAAGTACCGTTCGTTTTAAACGGAGAACCTTGATACACCTTTCTTGTTTAATTACATTACGGCACTAGTGCGTTTTACATTACATTACCGCACGAGTGCGTAATGAGATACAATACGATATTGAAATTGGTGCAATAATAGACCCTTTACGAGAAAATGTGTTATAATTTTTTTTTCAGCTCTGTAACTATTTTCACACCAAATTTCAGATCATTCATTTAGTAGTTTTGGCGTAGTTGAGGAACAAACATTCATCTATTGATTTGTGCGAGCCGCACTGCATACAGCGCTCTAGAGCTTGCGCCTAAAATGGCGCCAAAACTCTCTGCGCACTTGAAGACACCAAAATTAACCATCATAGTAATTACGTTTCATTATACTTCATAACATTGTGTTTCCCAGAGCCGCGTTCCCGATCGATCGTCTTGGAAGCGTGTCGACTGTCGGTGCTAAGATGTTAATGATTTTGCATAATAATTGCACTGGAAAGTTTCCTCGAGCGCGCTTTCCATTCAGATCGTATGACACAATTATAACAGAATTCGATACTGGTTACATTAGGATATTATATTTCCTATTTTTTAAATGCAATGGTAAGGCCCCAAAAATATTATATATTAAAACTTCAATAGCTATATACATACTATGTATAACACTAAAAAAATAAAAAGTGTAATTGTAACGATGCCGTCACAGACAAGGGGTTATAAACTTGTAAATTTTTGAAATGCCATGCAACTGTTATAGGGAATATTTTCCAACGTGATTATGTATGTGACTGTAATTAGTTTTTGAGAAAAGATGAAAAAAAATTAGACGTATAGTACCTATATAGGTATACAAAACAAGCCTTGCTTGCAAATTTGTTTTACCTACCTAATTTATCCATTTTCAAGTACAAACTTATATCGAAAGAAAGGAATTTTCGATCGCGGGTAGCGATATATTGCTCCTATTATTTTCATTTCCCTTATTACGTTCGGTTTCCTTGGGTCACATCTGCGTATGAAACCGGAGCTGTATGTAGGCCACTAATATCGACACGAGGCGAATGGCAGATTGATGAGCTGCCGTCCCCTGGCGGGCGCTGACCGTCCCACGGGCCTGGCTCGCTATTGCACTACACTCCGTTTTGTTTTCTCCACCCAAATTGATATACGCGAGACCATATCATAGAATATGCTTCAACATATTTCAGCAAATCATAGATGATGAAGAGCCGGTTATAGTATTACACTTGTAACATAATTTATGTAGATAAATAAACGAATCGAGAACATCAAATGGAACCAAAGGTTTTGGTTTATTTTTGGTCGAATCAAATTAAGTAACTATTACACATAGATGAATAACGATGTTTGTGTAGAACAAGATGGACAGTATCAAACCAAAAGGGAATCGTAACACAGGACCAAAAAGTTTTAGACACCTTGTCAATAAAAATTAAAATCTCCATTTTCAAATAATGTTTGTTACTTTTTACGATGTAGTTTTATTAATAATGAAAAAGCCTAGTAGTTTTAACATATAATATTTATCTAGCACTGTTACTTCTCTTTTTCGAAAAGTAGCAATTAGCGGACCAAAATGTACTAGAAGTTAGCCAAAGTGGCTCCCTTTTACTGGGCACATTTTCAATGTACTACATTGTGCTTCTTTACTTTAATACTTCTGTGCTATTACACAAACTTTCCATGGTCAAACCAAAATGTACCTGACAAAGTACATTTTTGAGACAAAAAAATATTAACACAAACAAAATGTATGGATATGTTTCAGGGAACTTTTTACTTGTAAGTTACATCGTACAATGTAAGTGTAGAATCCATATGTATCGTCGAGGGATCTATTTATTTTCCTCACGATAAATGCCCAGTATCTTGGTCTGCTTTGGCATAAACTTTCAAACTAAAGGGAGCTTAGAATAGTTCATTATGACGTGAGTTTTTATTGGTCAAATAAATATTTTTTGTAGTATTTTGCTCCTATTGACGATATTACAAAACCTATCCCTTTGTCGTCTAGTGATAACACTTAATTTAAATAAACCGATCAAAAACATCTGAAAAATTAAAAATCGGACGTTGCATTTTAAACGACTTCAAAGCTATTTATGAGGATGACGCTACTGCTACGTGCGTAGCATGTTCGTAGCAATCGTAGCACTCATATGTACAAGTGCTACGCATCGTGGTACAAGTAGAGAATTAAAAAGTTTCAGTTTCTTAGGCTTCGCCAAATAGAACGCGTACTTACGCCGCGTTAGGGCGTAACGTTACGTTGAGCTATAATGCTGCATTGTGTTGTACATATATATTGAGAGCCTGTCAAACAATCCTGACGCCGCGACAGAACGTTGCGTACTGCTAGCGCCGGCGCTCAACACAACACAGTTCGGCGCTATAGCGCGGCGTCAACTTAGTGCCCTGACGCGGCGTAAGTACGCGTTCTGTTTGGCGAAGCCTTTATACTCATACATAATTAACTCAATAAAATTCAATTACACATAGGCGACAAGACAGTGACATTAGTAAAGATTTCTAAATTAATGCAATATAAATAAACTTTGATATCTGTAATACATCACAGTCGAAAAGGTATATTAGTAAAAGTATTTCATAGATAAAAGATTCCGTGAAAGAAATGGGAGAAGAAAGATGGGATCGTTTGAGGAAGAGGCGTTCGGTCGGAGGTCACCGCGGGACCGATACGTTCAGTTAAACGACTCGCCGATATACAATAACTGTATAGCCCGAAGTCAAACAACTATTTTAAATGTAAATTTCCAATCTTATTGAGGAATATGGTACAAATTATTTGGTTGAAGGGAGAAATTTTGAAACTACTATGAGACAAAGTATTTTTTTATTTTGTATGAAGAAAATGTATTTGTTCTTAAAAAAAAATCTAGGCACTGAAATTGCTTTTAATGTATGAAAGTATTTTTAACGTTGAATTTTCCTATATCAGAATTTGTGAGGATTCCCAAATGGCTCTTTGAAATAGAAATCTTAATGGCGAAAGTCAAATATCAAAGCAAATAAATTGCTCGCCACAAAATAAATTAAGTAATTAAAGTATGAACAAGTTATCTCTTAGCGACACCTCGGCCTCCGTCTTTTGTATGCCATCTTTTCATCGTCAAAACTCATTTCAATTAATTTTGGTAAAAGTAAGTAAATGGTGTGCCCTTTAAAACCAAGATATCATTAACACCGGGGCGTAGGGTGGGCCAAGCGCTTTGAATAAATAATGTTGTGGAGTTTCAAGATAGTGGACATTTGTTTAAGGTACTAAAAATCCATAAAAAAAAAGTAATATGAAACAATATTTTTTTGTGAATTTAATGACAGGTTTCATGAGTCAAATATATTATACTCTAACTCTTAATTTTGTAAAGACACTGCGCTTCTGAAAATAATTCTGAAGAATTAGATGACTACATTAATTTGAAAATGCTAGCGTGCACTTTTCTTAGCACACTTAAGAGTAATATAAATGTGAAAACTTGGGAGTGTATACATGTCTGTGCAGCTGACTGTACGTACATATTGTAAAAATAAGGCGTAGTTCTTCTATTGTACATTTTCCTTCGACCTTGAATGGTTATGACTTCTCCCCACTGACAGTAAAATGTTACACCCTGTATAAAAAACATGATAATTAAAGAAGAAAAAAATAAGACACCCCTACCCCCTCCCAACTCTCGCGGGAGAATCATTAGGAAAAATCGTGTTGATGGATTTAATTACAAAAAATAATTATTCCAAAGAAAGTTGCCTGAATAAACTCGGACGGAGCGGGTTCTTCGATTCCCCCCTTAATCGGATTAATTTACTTTTAAAAAGCGGGGGGTGGCTGTTGTAATTAATGGAATGATAACATTACCCACCTCGTGGTCGGACGCCTTTGGAACTGCTCGAGGTAAACAAAAGGTACACCGCAAACCCAAATATTCCATCATATTGAAATATAAAAATCAAGCCGATTTACTACTACATAGTTATAGGCACTATTTATACCTAATCTTGTCTTCTGTGTTCGATATTCAGTTCATTTAGTTTATTAAGTTCCGTATATTAGCTCAGTCTATATTTTGTAATTCTAGATTTACCTACATATTTAGTTTTTTTTTTTAACATTAAACAGTTATCTAATCGAGTCACCTTTTACCACAGTAAACTCGGAGTCTGCCAATTGATAGCTTACACCTTTATGAATAACTTTATATTGAAGGTTGGTCTCTTGAACAGAAATAAATGACAGCCCTAAACAAGAAAGAGTACGAGTATCGAAATCTGCTCCCGAAGAAAGTATACCTTTCATCTTTTCTGCGACTTTGCTTTGTTTTTGTTGCTCGAAGTTGGTTCGGAAACTCCACTCGAATGCGATCGAGGCCCCGATGAGAAGTGCTTTTTCCACTCGGTTACCGACCGGTGATCTGTTCGGAACGCATCTCCACTGACGCAAATCATATTGCGAGGAAGGGTTCGGATTAAGAACGCTGACAGAAACGACTAGTCATCGTGCTTGATTTTTGTACTGGACCCCTTGAATGTAATCTTATTTGGCAATGTCATGACTGTGTTTTTAGATTGCGGATTTATTTACGTGAGTTTTTTATTTGGGTAAACAAACAATTATATAATACTAGCTGGTGCCCGCGACTTCGTCTGCGCAGGTATCTTCATAAATTGTAGCCTTTGTGTTATTCTGATGTATAAGCTATATTATTGTAGTTTTTTAAAATCCATTCAGTAGTTTTTACGTAAAAGAGTAACAAATATCCATCCATCCATCCATCCATCCATCCATCCATCCTTACAAACTTTCGCGTTTATAATATTAGTAGGATAGGATAGTAGGATAAACTTATGTCTAAATGAATGTACTTACTTAATTTACTAATTCTGTTTAAACTTAAGCAACGCTGCAAAGCTATACAAATATAGTCTGTCCTCGGAAGGCATTTTTTTCTTTATAAGCTTGCTCTTTCTTTATACCTAACATTATACCATACAAAATTATCAGATGATAATGTCTTGTGTGGCTGACCTCGAGACAGACTGACATCTGACACAGTTAGGTACGAGTAAAATACATATATCTGGCCTTAAAAACAGTTAAAAGTTTGATATCAAATCCTGCATCTGGCACGGAACATACCAATGCAAAATCAAACAGCTTATTTTTTATATTGGTGCTAACAAACTCAATATTCACCAAACGTCTATTGGGCAATGGATTCTTCTATCTTATATCCACAGAGCCACACGTGCCATGCCATGATGAAGGGAGGAACGCGTTATTTTTCTTCTTATGCTGTCTCATGTCGCGATCATTCTTTAAGTTACGTATACTATGAGTGTGTGTTTGTGAAGAAAATCTTTTTCGATTGTTCTGTTTAAACGAAAATTTTGCTATTGATTTCTACTGTCCTTTGAAACGTATATATGCAGGTTTATGGGTTTAAAAATAAAATGCAATTAGTTACATTATGGAATTCAAATTACTTAAGGCTTTTCATAACTAAGAATGCCATAAAAATATTCACGATTCAGAATTTTCTTTGACAATCGATAAGGTGCACTTACGTCGTATATAGGTAACGTGTTGGTGCATTGCATTAAAAATAACTTAGACCACCTTTAACCAAACCAAATGCAAATGGTTTCAAATTACAGTTAGTTTCATTTCAGCATAAACTATCTACTACAATCTATAATTATTATAAAATGTTCAAAAGGAAACAATTGGGCTACCCATAGACCTATACTCTCTATAGCTACCTATAGATCATAGGCAAATGATCTATAGGTAGCTCAACTGCTCCAACTTGAAACCCGATGGCAGCGTGCCGAGGGTACTGGCTGCATTCCCTCTTTCAAAGAGGCTATTTGTATAGCAAGGCTTATTCTTTGGGCGAGATAGCGTCAAAGCTGATAGCGCATCGACCAGACGCTCTGCCAAAATTTTGAAAACGTAAAGGCTCCTCATGGACCTAGCTTGTGTAAGTATGTAAATAATTATCATTGCCAATATTAGAGAATCTTGGTATTGTTCGAAGAAAAGTTACTTATTTCGAACAATAGCAAGATTCAATAATATTGGCAATGATAATTATAATTATTTACATACACAACCTAGGTTACTTCGAACAATACGAAGATTGTATAATAGTGGCAATACTAATTATTGACATACACAACGATAATTTTGTTAATGTGTGTAAGTATACCTACAGCTAAGAAGATAAATAGATAGAGCACCTACCTATAATAGTTATCCTATCCACCATTCGAAGATTACAATTCTATTCATTTATGCTCACGCATTACTTATTAAGAAAATATATTTTATTTATATTATGCAATGCACTTACATTTTTATTCGCATTTTTATGCCTAATTAGTGTAAATTATTTTTTATTGTTAATGCATGTGATTGTAATAGTGTGCAAAAAACTAAATTATTTTTATTAAATGAATTATAAAAACCTTTTATTAGTCCTACCACTAGTCACTAGTAGGTGTAAGTTTAAAATTGGTATATAATAAACCTAACTTTTTTGTTATAAACTACAAAATAATAATACAATTCTTATTATTGAATAAATACATTTTAATAAATTATTTATAATACAATTATAATAATGTTGCTTGATGTTAATTCTAGTCGGAAAACATAATAGTCATGCTGAATTATGGCAATCTACGAGTATATTGGCACTCCTTGTATTGAATTTCAAGGCTACTGCAATTAAATCCGATTGCTGGTTCTGATCATTCATAACTTCATCGAACAGCTAAACATCTTCCAATTAAGTTATAGAAAACAGTAAACTTGACTGACCAAAACGGATTCAAAGTGAGTCTGAGTATGTGGTGAGATACCTCCTATTGACAAAATCAATACATAAGGCACTACAAGAACAGATTTACCACATATTCACTTGTCTATAATAGTTGTCTTCGTAGATAGAACTCAAACACATTACTCTCCTTCTTCGCAGTCGGGTAAACCTTTGCTCTACTCGCGCCCATAAGCACGTGCATTTCACATGTGAAAAAACTACGGAAGCGATTGAAGTGTGTGGCGACGACTTTGATTGTATAGAGTCTACATAGTTCTATAGAGGTAAAATTGCGTCGGTGATGATTGGCGAGGTATTGCGTTTCAAATTTTATTTCACTATGCTAGTCCGAGAAAATCTCTTCGCCTATGTACGCAGTAGTTTACAATGCACCTTGCTACTTGCAATTCATATAATCAGTGGCTAGTAACTGACCTGCGCTACGGCAGCGCTGCATAAACGCGGAAGGTACATTAAACGTGATGCTGCTCCTGAGAACAAACGTCTCCAAGTGACTCAACATCAGGATTATTAAACGTTCATTACTATTAAACAATTAATTAACAAGGGAAGAACAGGTGAGTTTATGAATTGTGATTTTTAGATACCTATTACTTATATTATTACTAGGAAACAATGTAGGTATCTAGGGATTTTCTTCATCATTGTAAAAAAACTAAACCGACTTCAAATTAAACTTAATAGTAGGTAGTAATAAAATAAACTCGTAGTAAGATCTAAAAAAAAATGTTTTAAAAAATATATTTAAAATGTTAAATAGATTAAGAAATGTGTAAATTTTTTATTGTGCACGAATGTGCATTCCAGCACAAGGACTTTTCTTACTAGAAAACTAAAAATATATTTAAAATGTTAAATAGATTAAGAAATGTGTAAATTTTTTATTGTGCACGAATGTGCATTCCAGCACAAGGACTTTTGGACAACCTCCTTTTTTTTCGTCGGGTAACAAATTCAATGAAATGGAGAGTCTATCACCTTCTCCGAGCTGTTGCAAAATACGAATGCTTTCAATCAACTACATAGTTAAATTAAAAATTGTTGTAATCGTCTCGCACATAAGCTAGTGAAAAATTAAGATTAAGACCTGTCGAACCATTCATTAATTATTACAGTAATTACGTGAATTTCCTGTTAATAATACATTTTTTTTTCAAATATCTGTATTGAATAAACAGTGTGATTTGCATAAATTGCGTAAACGAACTTATTTCACATTAGCTTATGGCTATAATTAATATGAATATTGAGGAATATACACGCATCTGGACATTAAAGATTTAAACACACCTTAAATACAATTAAGAGACTAGCACACTCGTATTCTACATGAATCTCACTTATTCAAAATGCCAACACCACTTCATTACTATTATATTCACAGAATGACTATTCAAACTATGGAGTCAGGTCTTGGACTTTTGAAACCAAACAGTCATCTCCCTTGACGACAGAGCGAGTGTAGAAACAATGGTCACGTGTTATTACTTAATAACATTGCTCACATCAAATCTCACTTACCTTCCTTATCGTAAAGCAGTGACTAGTTATGGAAGCCCTTAAGAAAGGGCGCTCTGAGGTTAATAACTATATCTATAGGTAGAGTACAAAGTAAATAAATCTGCATAAGCATCCTACCTTACATGTATGTACTTTTCCAGTGGCCAATATCAGTGAGTCGTATAGCAATTTACAATGATAATAATATAGTGTTTATTGAGGTAGGTGCGTGAATAAAATAGCTAATGGAAACCAAGAATTTGATCTTTGATCTGTACTCGTACCTATTATTATGAATTGTTTCTTATCGACACACAGTACTATAAGTACCAGTCATAGAAGTATTGAAGTAATGAATCATACATAATACACATTGAAAAAGCGAGTCAAGTCACAAGTTAGTCAATTCAGCCAATACATTTTGGTCCGATAGTAAAATAGTATAGTTTAAAATTAAGAGGCTTTTTCGTTTTTAACAAAATGCTGTCGTAAAAAGTTTATTTTTATTTTTAAATAGAGATATTTTATATTGTTGTCTGAATTTTAATTTGTCCTGTTTTACGATTCCATATTGCTTTGAAGCTGTTTATCTTGGTATTATAGAGGACCATCGGTATTAATATATGAGTACTGTAGGTACTATACAATACTACCTACCTACAATCATGATTAGAATGACTCCATTGATGAACATCGCACACAAGACGAGCTGATATACAACCAACATAATTTAATTACCGTCTTTATTACAATTTTTTCACTCCTATTTCATGTAGGTACAGACAGGTCCAGTATCTCATTGCAATGTGATATCAGATCCGCTGATAAATAACCATGGTAGGACTGAACAATAATTTTGACTTTACTATGACTTTGCCAGACATGAACACCTCTACATCCATACATACATCCGTTCACTCCTTCTCTACATATAGACACACACACCTTCAAAACACATACTCTATGCGAGACACCTCTACACAAAGGCCGTAAATAGAATTAGTACCTAAGATATTGTAATTCCGTTTCAAACAATGTATACAGACTTTTTTTTTCTAAACTATACTGTAATATTAAAAAAAACTATAAAATAAACTTTATTGAAATGGGAGTGAAGTATATTTACTAATAAGATGATTTATTGTAGTAAACATTAAAGAAAATAGCACTTATTAATATTGTGATAATGTACATAATATAAATCTTTTTCAAAACATGACGTTAAATTGTGTTTCAGCGATTTTCATGGCCAGAGTACTCGTACATGATGGTGTGAAGTGTAAAATCAATTATTGCTACAAATAAAATGAAAACACAACGTTTATTTGATGAATACGCACGTGCAAGGCATTATCGCACTACCACCTTACTACCATAGCATAATCACAGTGTACTATGAGATTTTATGGGCTTTACGTATGTGCGGTTACGTTTGTAATAAAAAATTATACGTAGGAATGACTGTTAAGACATTACTCACCAACAAAAAAAAAAAAAAAAAAAAATTTTGATTCTCCCACGCACTTGCAATTGTTTATACTTTATTTCGTGATGGCGTATGTTTCAGAAGCAAACATTTTCAATTTTCCACATCTTTCTTTTTTTCTCAATATGGCGTCGCATGTGTGATAAAACGAATGATCATAGAGTTAGGGTTATCAACTCAAAAAGCAAGTAATGACTTTAATTTATCAAATAGTTGCATGGTATACATTTTAAGTTTTTTAAATTATATTGTTAAGTAAACATAATGTGCGTACTAACAGTACCGACTTTGTAAAAAAAATTCGTTGTTTTTCGTGTACTTTAACCCTTACAAACTTCGCATTGTGAGAGTGTGACCATTAACGTATCTAGTTCCATTTGACTTCGTCTCTACCTTTCTGTTATTGATGTATAGCATTCTTGAATCAGAATCAAAATCAGAAAATATTTATTGCTTAAACTGTAGTTGGTACAATAAAGATCTTATATAAATAGGTACAAGTAATTTTACAGTCTTATCCATTACGGATGTACAATAAATTTACTTTGTTAATCTACTAACAAGGTTAACAAATTAACGTAAAACTTTTGGGCAAGTCACATTTTGCTTATAGGTAGGTACTTATAACTTTATAATATTATTAATCCCTATTATTTATCCCTATTATAATATTTATTTAAATTATAGAAAACTTTATTAATTAACCACTTTCTTAAACAATTTAAAGCTTGCAACTGTACAATATCAATAAGGTTATAATTATGAGGTATATAATGTTCTGAATACTTAATTATGATGAAGTAGGAAAACCCCCATTGATTCACACACTACACAAATTGCAATACCATACATTTCAATAAATAATCATTTTCTGCCGTTTTCCTACAAATAATCTCTACAAAGTTGCTGGCTCGAGTACGGTTTTACCATAAAAACTGTTAGATATCCTGTAACTTTTCTGTGCGTAGTTAACTCGCTGCGCATACGAAATAACACCAATGTATTGCGTTTGCTGCTCGTATAAATACTTGCTATACTTCTATCGAGCAGCTAGTTCACTATATACTAATACTGTGTTGTGCCGCGTCGTGGAAAAGGGAATAAGGTAGGCCAAAAGTCCCAATTAATTATAGAGTATTTTTTTACATCTACGTGAATTTTAATTTTAGGTATCTTGCCTTTCACTTCTAACAAAAAAATACAAGGTATTCAATTTTACCCTTTAAATCAAATCTTATTTTGATTTGCTCCTGTTCCATTAAATATATATGTATTTTGTTTGATTACACCGTAAGTGTAAAAAATAACTATTAACTTAACTTGACTTGACTATTAACACGTTATAGCTAACGTATAAAAATATTATGGAAGCGCTGAAAAAAAATTGAAGCAAATATTATTTTATTTATTCCTTACTAGTTTGTAATATTCAGTTCAATTAAATTAGCTAGGATAATGTAGGATGAACAAAAAATAAATATCAGCCACATGCAGCGTTGATATATCACGTAGAGCCAGATCTCGGCAACGAAATACTTTTCCAAAAAATCTTACACAAAAGGCAACTTAGGTAAAAGTAAGGCGAGCTTTTCTCATTCTCAGATTGTTACCGTTGGCGCGGGCGATACATAACTTTAACTTCCGAAGCACACGCTCTGAAATATTTATTCCTGAAACGTAAAGATCGGGTGGGGAGTGGGGGTGGGGGGGTGGTTTATCCCGTGGTTTCGTTCCCACCGTGTTTTACTTCGAGAATGGGAAGTCGCCGCCGCCGGGTCGATATCGCCAAAGATAATGTGTAATGGAAATGCTGTGTTTGTTGCGGGTTTGTTGCTGCTTTCAGGATTAATTATTGATTTATTGTAAAGTCTTATCGTATTATAGCTAAAAATCACTCAGAGAAATGTTGCTTTGGTATAATTAACTTTTATACAACATGATAATTCCTGACAGAAAACTCACTATCGAAAATGTATGTGTGATGCCGCTTTTTTTTTCGGCGAACTTTTAATGCAGTTAGCCGCAAATGGCTGCTACTGCGTCACCGGACTCTATGTGATACCGCTAAAATTAGAACCCCTTATTTATACTGATTCGAGTTCTCACAGCAGCATTTGTTTACGTCACTCTCAAAAACGGTTTAGTGGCTCTACATCAGCTCTACCTCGGTTAAAGTGGTTTCAATGAGATCTTCAATGAGCCTGTACCTTCTTGAACATATAGCGTTCATAATCTATGTCAGTTCTCCGACCTCTGTGGGAGGCTCCCCCCGTTCGATTGTCTGCCCCGCCGGTGCCATCTGATGTGCCGAGAGCACTCCAGATCTGCATAGATCGTTGCCTTCGTTTTTTCCCTATCGAATAATCAATACTCGCGGTTTATAAAATCGCCAGAGACACTCCTTAATTTCATTACGACAAAATTTGTCAGGACCTCTAAAAGCTCCTAGTTGTTTGAGTTCAACGGATAACTTCACAAACTTTTAACCTGAAATTTCTCAAGCAACTCCTTTACACAGACCCTGAAAATAAAAGCTCCAGAACAAATCCATTTACAATTGTATTATGTAGAGCAATTCGCATGCTGAAAAGGACTACGGTACATAATGTGAAGAGCCTCAACCCACAACCATAGCGAGGTTTCCGCCGCTGCCACCCTCAAGGGGAAAGCGGCTCAAACTCCAAGCAATAAAGCCTTCTGATCTGGCAAAACAAATACAACGAACATTCCAATGCTAGATATCACTCGCTCCGCCCACACAGTTGGCATTACGACTGTACGCTCTCCCATTGGTCGCCGCGAAGCCTTCTCCATTTCGAATTGGTTATTTTTTTTCTACAATTGAAATTGGAACTGTCCGTTTGTTCTGTGAGTGTGGTGCGCATGCGTGTCGGGGAGGTGTCTACGTCACGTAGACGTAGCTACGTTTGGAGTTACGAATGTTTTATTGGATTGCTCTCTCTGTTCCCATTCGTATTTGGTATTCCGATTGTGGATTTGATGCTGCTTCAGCTTTCAGTGCGCACTGCGCAGTCGTGGTATTTACATACAGCGGCTTACTCGCTTCATTCCTATATTATTTGCCTTGCTATATTATAATAATTGATGTTGCATCGAAATAGTCTGGTTGCAAACTTTGCAAACTTAAAGTTGAGTTAAACCCCTATCAAGCCTTGAAGGATCTGTAACATGAAATTCAGGTCAAACAATCAAGGTAAAGTAACTTTCAACTAAATTGTTTTTTGCGCAATGTGTTGGTACAATTCGTAGACAAAGCGTTACTACGAACGAAGCCTTTAACACATTTCATCAAAACTCCGTCAAAACCACTTGATACCAATAATGCGGTGACAACTACGAAACGGTTGCATGGATCGCTTTTTGCCACTATTCTGAAGTGCATACAGCTCAAAATGTCACTGAATTTCATCGGAAGCTTTGTAACAACACATTGGCACCCGCACCCAGCTCTGTCCGGAACAATTTCATTTGCGACTGGGCGAGGATAGCGTTGTAATTACAACAACAATCGATGGAGGCGCCACCGTCTGCCGCACGTTTAATCTCGCCAAAATCAAAGGACCGTCGCCTCACACCCATCCTCCCACAAATTCCGTCCAGCATTTCAAACTCGGAACCTTTACCCTTTCACGCTATTCATTTCCTTCCTGGAACTATACCAACAGACTCGCAAACTGAAAAAACGGCAGTGTACAGCGAACTTAGTAAAGTTATTGTTGAATCTGATGCAATAGTAGAATACTTTGTCTCCAAGCCTGTGCTGTAAGGCTATGTCTAGGTTTAGATGTCCCCAGACCAGATAGTTGCATTTCCAGTCTGCTGTGTATAACTATTTATAGAGTTTTATTAAAGTTTAACGTTGTTAGCCACTAGTTCGCACAATGTAGCTTGGGCTTTTTCAGAAAAAGCTCATATTAAAAATGGTAGGTTTGGTAGTGTAGTATAAAAATAAAAAGGGGTGTGTAATGTGTTCTTCTGTTCAATAGAAACCTCTTTTTAGTTCCTTTTCCTTATATAGGGTAACCATTATGATTCAGCGTACGTACTGTACTTTTCCTGAACTTTCAGCAAGAGCGCAATCGAAAATACTGGTAAAACTGAAAATATGAATAAATGGTGTAGTGTTAATTTATCATTAGAATACAATATTCCAATTAAACCAGCTCTGAAACGGCCAGTAATTACTATTGTAGTGGCTAGGCCACCGAGCGGACGAATTTCGCCTTATTATAACTGTAGGTACATTCAGTGCAGCCAGAGACGAATGGATATAGTTGTTTAACTCGTTAAAATCATATGTGCTTGCAATTATGCGTCAGTATCACACGGTTTACTACTGAGTTTTATATTATATTTTACGGGTAGAATTTATTTGCAGAGTAAACCTAACTATATAATACCTAAAAATGGTAGAAAACCGGCGGTAAAAGTTTTTATCTCTGCGTTTTCAAATAGGTTAATTGATGTATTATTGTTTTGGTCATAGGCAGGTGTCATCGCCATGCTTGGTTTTAGTCTTAACAACATCAAAACAATTGGTTGTCTGTAAAGTTGGTTTACGGATGATAGTTTAACTACCAGCGTAACGGCGCGTTGAACAATGAGCGTTACCGGACAATGACGTCAACGTTTTCGTGCATGCAGCCGGCGTTCATCGATTTATTAGACATAGTCACGTCAAAAATAGTAATTAGGTATCTTGTTAAGCTGATACGAAAGCTGTAAAATAATGTCTACAAGTCCCTAAAACAAAGTTTTCTTATCACCAATATCAATACAAAAGTGTCAATACAATTTATGCACCCCCACGTCTATTAAGCTGCATGAGAGCGGATATCGTCTATGTATTAAGCAGAACCGCCTAGGTACTAGTGGGAACAGTCCAACACATATAAAGCAGCTCTATCCAGCTCTACGGAGCGCTACTCGAAATCCTCCGGACGGAGAACGTAACATGGCGATGCAATGTTTGGTATTTAAATCTTCTTTTTACAAAAGTTTTAGCTTTTACTTAGTATATCTTTACAACGAGATGAATTTATGTATTTTTTAATAGGTAGGTTTGGTTTGATGTTTTTGCAGAGAGAGTTATAATTATTTTTTTTCGGTGCAAAACCATCAATTGAGCTTGCTTTAACTACACTAATTTTACCAGCAGGTATTTATTTAAGTCAAAGTGAACTTAAAATTAAAGCAACTTTGAGGTTTTCTATGACGAGTCGTTACCGTCAGCTTCGACTCGTAAAATAGAGTATATTGAAGCAAAGACCTTTTTCAGTACAGGCAATTCTCTTTAGAGTTTTGTCCCCCTTATTCATCTTATAACCTGTTTTTTTTTTCCATTTATGATTATTATTTTGCAAGACGAGATCACGCATGTTCATGACCAGAACAATTTTGCAGAGTACCTACTCAATAAATACAATATCTAAAGACCAAGAGGTTCTTGCGCTACGTTCTACGGCACACGCTACTTATAGAATAGGAAGCGAGTGTAGGTAATGGCGCAAAATAGTGACGCAGTATTATTGCAGGGGGAGGAGAAACCTACCCTCACCACTCCCCCCCACCCGAGAGAGACCGAAACGTCCGCGAGAAAAATAAGATCCGTACTCCGTCCCGCTTATTCTTAGGAAAAGCTTTTTGTATATTTTTTTAGATATTCAAGTATACTTTGCGTCTGTGTGCGTTAGTAAATACTGTATACGAATCCAGCTGTATTTGTGTGCGGCGAGTTTTTGTGAAGATGTCGAGTTCAGATCTTTTCTTCTCGTTTTGTAAATGTTAAAGTCGAGGCAGTTTCACTGAAAGAGATGATTCGTTTTGTTTATTTAATTAAATTAGGAATATTCAAATACTTATCAGTAAATAAAATGGCTATTGACTTATTCATTGATAAAATTAATTAAAATTACGGGATATGTTTGGATTTTATGCTAAGATTTCGAAAATGACGAGAAATTACATGGAAAGCCGGCCAGTAGAGTCGTACCTACTCTTATTGTACCTACCTTATGTAGAAGACAAAAGGATCATATATTATTATCGCCAATTTTTTGCAGGTAATATATAAATACGGCGATTGGCATATCACACACAGAGCTCCAATGGCCACAGTTTTTCTGTTGGCATTATACCCTAAAAATATCAAACACAAAGAAAAAGTGCCGAAGTGCAAATATTTTTTTATAGAGTTACATAGCCCTTATCGAAATTAAAGAAACACGGAGTACCCAGTAAAATCAGGATGCGGTTCATCAATACTAATTAGTAATTACATATCCTACGCAATTTGTCTGTTTTTAACTATAATAAAATAACTTAAAATAAAGGGCTCTATCTTAAGTATAATAATAGTAAGGGTATATTTTACTTTAATGTTTATTGTAAAATATCACGAAATTCCCTAATTATTGTCATAAATTCAATAATTATTACGTCGGTTAACCTTTACGTGAATAATGTTTTAATTTCTTCTGGTAGAGTCGATCCTAACGCAAGCAACGTGATATGCAAGCATTCCTGAAAGCGCCATCTCTTTGAATGTCTTGAAACTATCACCCTCCAATCGGCTGATTCATGAATATGAAACCCTTACCGAAAGTTCCATTAAGATGCGTTTTATAGAACCTTTACTAGATGGCACTTATATTTTTTTGAAGTTAAATTGTTAAATAAAAAAACTCAATAAAAAACTTCATTATCCTTTTCTTCATTTTTATTCCAAAACTAAGTCATTGATGTTACATATTAGACTCTACATCTAAAGTGATAAATGTCCTAATAGGAGTACCTACTTATTCTTATAAGCAGTAGGTAAGACCTTAGCTTACTCGTCATAATATTAAATTAAAATCAGTTAGTGTAAGTATTTATATTATTTCTTTGAGACATGATTGGTGAAGGCAAGAAAATATATCTTTCTAAATTCGGCAAAAAATTGCACATTCCACACAGCAACCAGCCTACTGGTAGGTAAGTATCAATTTTATTTGAAGAAAAATATTCAAATTGCAGACCATTTAACAAACAATAAGGATGTTCATTGATATTCATCACAGCATTTCTAAGCCTACGACAACTTCTCCTGTACGACCTTAGCAACATAACCTGCCTTAAGGCCCGGCTCATTGGACTTCAATAAGACTAATTTAACCGACGATGACTAAACACACCACCCTTGCTCTTTCACTCATGTACATGTTAAGGGTCAGGAGACAGAGAAAGCGAAACAATTTTAAATTTTGGCAGCACAATATTCAGGGCAATGTACTCAGTAACTGGTTGGGAGAGGTCGAAAGTACGAATTTTTTGCGAATACCTAATAAGTGAAAGATTGTTCGGATGTGCTTGCTTTCCAGACTCATACAGGCATACAATGCGATAATTAGATTTCACGATAAGGCAACACTTAACCATGAGTCATTCGTTACTGTAGATATTGACTTGATGTGCGGTTTTAGCGCAGCATTTATATGATGTTGACTGTAGATCTAAATAAAGAAGGTAAGAAAAAAAATCTAAGTCATTGTATAAAGCGAGAGGCATAGGTATTATAGGTATAGGAAGTAAAATGTAACCGTGAATGGCCACAGTAGGTAATATTGCATGGCAGTCAAAATTATTCATTGTCTAGGTTACCACAATGTGTAGGATGACCATAATCGTCAAATAACTGTAATGTTTGGTCTCTGTCGCAACACAACACCATCATAAAGTTTTAAAGGTTCGAACACCCATGTTCTTCACCGCGACAGCTGCTGAACCGCTCAACGCCTACCATGTTGCCTATTGCACCAACAGACGCCGGTCATCCACCCAGTTACGAAATCTATCCATTTCCAGCGGAGGCTGCGAGATACAATGCTGATTCTCATCACATCATTCCAACAGGTTCCCAGTTTTTTATGACTTTCACTATTCGTTGCAACATCGGAATCCCTAAGTAGAATCCAATAGTCAATTGAATAGATAAATTGTAATCGTCGATAGACACGCGTCAATTTAGATAGAAAATGTATTGATAACACGAGTTATTTGAAACTCGATTACGAGAGATCGATTTGTTAAATTAAAGTTTGTTGGAGAAGTTAAAACTATTTTTCCACTGCAGTTCTCAATATTTCTACAGATATATACGCATTTAGATTGGTAATCAATTACGGCTCATTTGGTAAATCTATGGTACGCAATGTAAATACATCTTGAGCATGTGGCCATGCTGCAAGAATATTAGGAAAAATTATTCATTATTAGACTTAATTTTTAGAAACAAATTCTTTGAAAATAATCTCTTAACTAACCGTACCTTCCGTACTAACTACTTTACTTACTTTCTATCTGTCAACAAAATAAAATTAAAAAATAAGCTAATATAACAAGTGAATTTAATTTGACAATTACCTATTAACATACTAATAAGGGAAAAGCCTCTTTGATTGAGTACAGCGCGGCAAACTTGTACCTTCTTATTTCAGTTTCACCCTTTAGTTAGTGAAACACCTATGGTAGAGACAATGTTGGAACCAGATCATATCAATTTACTTCACCAACCTACTTGCTCAAACTGCAGTAAAATTGCGATCCCTTTCTCCAGCTGCAGTTTGTACTGGCGGCGGTTGAACCCGTTCAGGGTGACATTGCGCATTATAAACTGTAATAATCAATTTGATACTTTGAAACTGTAGAAAGTACTGTTTCAGCTAATAGTGAAAATTCAAATGGAAAGGATCTGATTTACGATGCTAAAATAATCATCACCATGTCAGGCTTTAGACGTACGTACATACGTCCAGTGCTGATCATAGGCTTCTTCTCCCGTTAGACACTACGAGCGACATTCGAGCGATCTCGAGCTGCATCCATCCACTGTATTACCATGACTGCAAAAATAAAATCAGTTATCGTGTACAAACGTGTAGAAAATAGTCATTTTGTTGAGATACCTGCAATAAATATTATATATTATACACACACACACATTTTTCGCGACTTCCGCCCGCGACTTTTTTTTATTTATTTTTATGAAATCTTCTGAAGGTCTTCTTTAATCTTCAGTAGTTCACATTTCTTCGTCGTTGTTGACCAGAAACTGCGAAAACGTCAAAAGGTCTCGGTCGCAGTACACTTTTTCAAATGTTCACTGCACTTGCAGTATATCGTATGGATGCATGCACAGACATTTTTTCGGTGGCTTTTGGCTTTGTCCTTGAATTTCGAGTTTAGATTACGACGCATACTTTATGGTACGTTCCTGAACGTGTTTCACTTACTAACATTTTATGCCCACATTAATTTTAAATTTTTTACCCAATAATATTAAGTATATTACTGGGTAAAAAAGTTAAAATTAAGCTTTGATAAAAAAAAAATTGGTCCTTGTGTTATTCCCGCCAAGAGTGACGCGAGATCATGTCAAGCTTCCTGGCTCCCTCCACTACCGACTGGGTAATAGATTTATAAAATAAATTGTACCCAAAATGTTTTATTTTGTACCCCAAACAGGTTTTTAGGACTTGTAAACCATAAGCTTTTTTCCTGATATTTTTGAACTTCTCAGGGGTACAATTCAGTTATTTTTTTGGCATAGGTCACAAACCTGAAATCTCTTTAGTTTTCACTTTCTGGCAGGGCCAAAACTGACCGGAATCTACGAGGGTAAAAACAATTCTGTTTGGGGTACAAAATATAAAAATTTGGGTCTAAATATTTGGTATACGACAGTCGAAATCATGCCATACGTTTACATTTTTAATCTTCTTTTATAAAAAAAAAAACAACTAGGATGGACCGTACAATTTCATTATCAAAAGTGGGAGCATCATCAATAGCAATCACATTGGCCTAGGTCAAGAATCCTAACCCAACTCAGTAGAAACGGGCCGTAATAAAACCTATAAAAAGATCATACACATTCGGGGCAATGCACCGATGGGTTCGGTCAACGAAGATCACCGGCTGAACCGACTTTGCCGAAAATTTGTGACCTGAATGCCAATTCTTACAATTATTAGTTTTAAAGTATAACAATCTTTCACTCAATATAATAAAGTCTATATTTAATCGATGGCCAATTTTGGTTTACCTACTATAAATTCAAGTAGGTAGGTCGATTTAAAAATTGCACTTATCGCTTTTTCTGAAAATACAATTCAGAAAACTTACCTGTGTTACCCTTATAAAAACAAGCAGACAGAAAATAATTATAAAGATGAATTAATCAAAAGCAATTTCTTTTTACATCGACACTATTACAATATTAAAATTCGGAAGGTTCTGATGATAAATCACACCAAAACTACTGCAACGATTGAGCGTAAATTAGTTACTAAAGTTAGGAGGTGCTAGCCGGAAAACTTTAATTTTTAACTTAACTACGCAGATAAAACCGCTGGCAGCAGCTTATATACATATACCTATGTAGCTTATAGTTACCTACTATTTTTTTTCAGTGGGCATAACTTAGACGTTTTTTAGCTGTATTTAGATCAAATTTTCCAAAAAGACATTTTTACATACCTAATCCAAATACCTGTCCCAGCTTGCCATAGGTCATCAAAGCGATCCTGAAATACTCAAGGAAATTTTGAAATAAATTTTAGACAACTCACTTTTCGGCTGCTCGTTCATATCGCATGTAAAGATGAAGGCCACCAATTCAATAAATAATTCAACAATAGGATTTTTAACAAAAGAAAGATCGAAAAACTAGATTACTCGGACTACTTTTATTAGTTGTGTGTGATTTTGTCGGGTTACAAAGTGGCTACAAAATCACAGGAGGAAAATGTTAATGTAGATCAGGAGCTTGGTTGAGTTTTCACCTTGTTTTGGTACATTCCCATAAGAGGTCACAAAGCTCTGTAGAAAATTTTGTCATAGTCAAAATTATATTCGAAATTAATATATTGCAGAAGCCTTTGCTGCCTTCACAAACATTATTCCAGCCCGATAACTTTGACATGACAAACAAACTAACATTACTTATCTCAACTAAAAACTGTTTATTAGCCTACCTATTAAGTAAAACAATAGTATTGTTAAGTAAGCCTTTGTTCATGTAAAAACTGTTGATGAACCAGCAAATAATATAATATAATAAAACAATTACTTGTTGTTCGATTGTTATGTATTAAATTATCTGGATTTAAATAATTGCTTCATAAAACATATTTATCTCAAACGGAATGTACTGAACTATAGTATCAAAACCTTTTAAAATTTCACCCCAATCATCAATCAATAATATTGATTGGCTAACACATCCTATAAGTTTCCAGTCTTTGCGTTCAGCGGTTTGGCCTGTAGGTTATCTGACAGTTTATCAGTCAGGTCCAAGCCAATACATAACCTACAGGCTGAAATTTGGAGGATGTGTTAGTCTAAAGCTGAAAGTGCGAAATAAGAAATGAGTTTTATAAATTCGCAACTCAAATGAAGTTGCGGGCGTCAGCTAGTATTCAATATTTTTGGCGCGTTTGTGCAAAAAACATTCATTCATCAACCTCCATCAAACATTCGCATATTACTGTATTCGAATATTGTAACTCCCCATCCTCAAGCCTTGCAATATTGAGGCAGCTGCACTCTTACTTGACAACTAAAAGCCAGTTTATCAGCACCCTTTGTATGGACTTACTAAATGGTAAAATTTTATGAAAATCGGAAAAAGGGTCGCAGGACCCATTTGATTGTAAAAAATATTAATTAATAAAATTGCTATTATGATTTTTTTGAATATATTTAATGACTCTAGCTCTTCGTCTATCTCCAACACGTTAACTTACACGAGTCTATTGACTAACAAAAAGAATTGTTACAAAGTAGTGACAATGTTCTGAAAATAATCTATTATGCGTACTTGGTACTTGAACCTTCTAACAAGAACCTACTAATGATAACCATCAGGTCATTTTCTAATGAATGACGATTTTTATAAGGATAAGTTGACGTTCCCAACTGAAATCCCTAATTAGTATGTATATAATAAAATGCCCGCAAATAATGGGAAAGTCATAATAAAGGAATTCATGCTATTTACTGAAATGTTTTTTTCCCTATACAGAAATAAATAGGAATTTCCCATATATACATTATATTTTTATTTAACCCAGTAATATTTGTTAGCTGGAGAAATTTTCATTCGTTAATTACTCGAGCAATTATAGTAGAGCTCAGGTAGAGTCATAATGTGCAGTTACAAAGCGTGTCTTATCCATAATTAACATTTGATACAAGACGAAACATAATAGCATTTTTCATTCAAGACTAGCATTATTAAAAATTACAGACAAATTTAGCATACGTCTAAAATATCTAGGTACAAGGGTACAAGCGATCACCATAACAAAATTACATTAGCCTACCTACTTATTTGATATTTCTTAGCATAATTCATTGCGAAATTTATTTTTATGAGCATGATCCTTAAAATCTCCAATGGTTAACAAAAACTATTATTACTTACTTACAGAATCATCCCATCAACGGAAGTACGTTCGCTACCTAATTCAAGCGGTGGAATCGGTCTCAAACTTAGCTGGCTCCATATAAATGCTTACGAGCAACGTTCCTGTCGTGACTGCCTGACCAAACCGCGTGGAGAGAAGCCCTGTGCTCGCACATAAAAAAAATAAGTGGAATCATGGACGACGCAGAATTGTATCAAAAAAGCAACACCCTGCAAAGAAGAGACGCAATAAAATGCCTAGAAACATACGCAAGAAAAATCAAATGGAGAAAATTCGGAGACAGAGTCATAGATATAGGTTGCGGTGATGGAGGTGTGACCGGAATCCTGAAAACCTACATGCCTACTTTCAGCAAGCTGGTTGGGTGCGATATAAGTGAGAAAATGATACGTTTTGCAAATGATAATCATGGAGATAAACGAACGGAATTCATATTACAAGACATCGAGGGAAAATTACCAGGATATTTACGGGAAAATTTTGACCACGCATTTTCGTTTTACACGTTACATTGGATAAAAAATCAAGAGTGAGTAATTTATTCATTTATTATTCAGCTTCAAAATGTTATATTACTTATAGATTACTAATCGTATTTCCACCTGTATCTAGTTATTAATAAGATGTATGTATCCTTACAGACGAGCGTTTCGGAATATTTACAATTTATTGGCTGAAAACGGCGATTGTCTGCTAATGTTCCTGGGTCACATGCCGATTTTCGATGTATACCGACAACTGGCCAGTAATAACAAGTGGAGACGGTGGCTTGGCGACGTAGACAAATACGTGTCACCATATCACGACTCACAGGTAAGATGATCATCACCCATGGTGCACATAGTCCGCTTTAAACTCGGCCTCGAGCTTTAAACTTGCGAACATGTTGAACTTGTACCTGCAAATTTAATCTGTTCTATAGAATCTCACTAAATCCTCATTTTTTGCAAGTACCCAGTGTTTGATTAGTGCATTTATAAGTTTATGCCAATATTTTAATTTTGTTGACTACACTCTAATTTGGTTTATGGTTTTGTTTTAGGACCCGGAGAAGGAAATTACAAAGCTGATGGACACAATCGGCTTTAAAAATATCGATGTTACATCCAAACAAGTAGAATTTAGTTACGACAGTATAGAAATCCTAAAAAGTAAGTTGAATAGCTAGCCGGTTTTATGATAAAACATAATTTAATTTTGTAGAAACTCACCCCGCGGCTTCATAAGCGAGATATTGGGCTAAAAAGTATTATTTTTCAGATTCTCAACTTTATACATACGAGTATTTGTACCAAATTTAGTCCAATTGGTTCATGAGTTGAAGTGATTGAGTGACAAACATCCATCTATTACATCAATTATAACAAACTTTCACGATTTTTATTATGAGGCGCGTGATGTGATATTAAATTTAGTCGCTCAATATATATTTGTTACTACAAGGAAACCAAAAACGAATAACATTTTGTTTTTACTTTTAGAAGCAGTAGCGGCAATTAATCCATTCAATATCCCAAAGGATTTGTTTGAAGATTTCATGGAAGACTACATCGAAGTGACATCCGATTTAAGAATGGTGGACATTGCCAACAACAACATCGGGGAAGAATTAAAAGTAACGGTCACATACACACTTATCATAGTCAATGCAAGTAAAATAAGTATAGGTTTTTAAATAACTTATTCATTTAGTACTAAACGCATTCCCATAGATTCAATAATTGCTACCTCGTAAGATAGTAAAAGGCATTTCAAAATAGCATTGGATTGGCAGTGCATAAAAGTAAACTAATAAAATTATTATGGAAACAAAATAAGGGTCTGTTTTATAAATTATAATTGTTTTATCTTTCAATAAAGATAGGCATGGGGATAGAATTGCTCGATTTTAGTTTTGTTTGTAATCAACGAACAAGAAAAAGTTTTTAAGCAAACTAAAGATTGTCAGATATATACGGTAAATAATTCGAGCACTTTGTAATCCGGCATTATTACTTAATTTTGGTATATTTTTGAAAAGTTTGCACTTCAGAACAACGTAATATTTTAATAGGTAAACACGTACACAGACAGAAGACTGAAATAAAAATCTAGTATTGTTAAAAAGTTTAAGCATTAAGCAGTGATTTGGAGACTGTTATTTATTTAATAGAGTATTAATGTTAATCTAACTATGTTTGACTATAATCCCAGAAATATAGTTTGTAAGATTTATCTAAGACAAATAGTTTTAAGATATCATCCGTTTGATTCAAGTTTATTTTTGGTGGTAGGAGTTCAGTTGCTTCGATTTGAAATAATGGTATTAAATCATGACAAAGTTAAATAAATACTTGGTTTTATTTCTTTAATATTAACCGTTGAGAGAGTTACCCCGCGGAAGAAACCTACATACATAGAACCTAGATACGTAGATTTTATTAATTATTTGCATAGTACTGTGGTACATAATATTACTTATTCATTGATAGTACCAATAGTACTCTATAAATAACTTATAAACTATTTGTACACTACTCTTTGGTAGTGGCCAACATTTTTTGATAAGAAACTTGCAATTTTTTAGGACAAAATTTTAAAAAAAATCGTTTACAACGTAATCGTGTCAAACGATGCAAACGTCAAAAATAATCTTATGTAAATAAATAAAACATAAATGGGCCATTGTTTTGCTATTGAAACGAGACTAAAACGAGAAAAAAAAAATAATTCATTTATAAAACTAATAAACGAAAAATTGGTGTGTGCAGTAAACTAAAACATGAAGAAATCTAAGGTAAGTACGAACATTTAAAGAGCCGATAGAAGTACATACCTAAGTTTGAAGTAAAAAATAACTGTTTTTTTACATAGGTTCGATCCCAAGCGTCTCTTCGCTCCACAAGCAAATCTGAAATGAAATTACTAGACGATGGCGTTGAGGCTCCACCTTCAGACATACTTACTGTAAATATACAGAGCCTCAGAATCATGGACGAAGATCCTAAACGTTTCACAATAAAGGTCACATTTCAAGACCAGCTGATTTTGACTGGCATCATCAAAGCCGTAGGGGGTAGGGCTGCCGTCAGAGACAGAACCGTACTCAGGGGAACAATGAATTATGATCCTGCAGACTATGAAAGAATGTGCTTATTCGCTGATTCACCACTTTGTGGTAAGGTCTTCGTTCTCATGTAGAACACGTAGAATTTTGAATAAGTAACTTTACAATCTGTGTTTTTATTTTAGTGAGCATTCAGCCTCTCAAAAGTGTGGAATCAAATCTTTCTAGCCAAGCGTTTTCTCCACAAACTAGTATGAGCCACAAAAGCTCCAGCAAATCTGAATCTTTGGTCAAATGTATCGATGATATTTTTTGTTGCAACGTCGACATTCTTCAAATGTTTATTGGTAAGTTATATATCTATAAATGACAATTAATTGAAATTATCACGAAAGAGAGTCACACTAATTATACATATGAATGCAGAAGATTATAATTTGATTTTAAGCGGATGTTCGTTACTTAATCACGCCGAAGTTATAATAACTAACCAATAACTGAAATTAATTTAATACTTAGTTTACGACTTGGAAAATAATACCTTAAATGCAAAACCGCGGAGAGTCACAAGTTTTGTAAAGTTTAGAAAAAGTTAAGTATTTTTAAGGTTGCTTATAATATCTCTAAATTCCTTAAGATAAAAACAAAATGCGTGTGGAAAAACGCATGGAGCCACTAGTCAAACCATCGATGATGCATAGAAAGAGTTGGGAGAACCTTCCACTCCTGGTGATGGAATTGGTTGTCTTGAGAGACAAAACCTTCGATGACCATCACAAGGTCCTCAAACGAGCGAATTACATGAAAATGACGCTGGTAGCCTCGTACAATATGCTGATTCCATACGATGAAGATAACGTTTATACTGCAGCTTCTCGAATGCCGATGCATAACGAATCGGTACGTGAAATAAAATGCCATAATAATGTTGCCTTGTACTTTCTTACCTGTCTGCACGTTAATGCTGAAATCAAGATGAAGGATAAGAAGTTCAATGATATCAATTAAAATCCTAACACCCAGTTATGTAACTCTGCAATCAATCTTTTACCGCTACACTGCCGCTAAATTTGTATGGGTAACACAAAGCACTGCCAACTATCTAGTAGTAGTCATAATACTAGCTAACCTATAAAAATTAAAAAAACCGAAGTTCGAAGAGGAGTTTAAAAATTAAGAATAGTAAACTATTTGCTTTGCTTACTTAACGTATTTAGTATATCACTGTAATCTAAGAACAATACCAAGTAATGCATTGTTTAAGAATACTGGACTGGTGACATTCAATCAAGGCTACAAAATACAGAAGAGATTCGATGGCATGAGCTTTTTCCCCAAATGGGAGAGCCTTAGAGTTGGAGAAGATGTGTTCACAAAAGGGGATCTCAAGTTCAATAGCAAATTGGAAGATTTGCAAAATGAGGGCAACTATAATCTTGAACATTATTCGAAGCACCTTTATCGTATGTTTACTTACCTAATAAACGATTATTTAAGTACCTACTGATATAGCTCAATTTATTTATTTTGTACAACATAAGTAGATGGGATTAATTCAACTAAATTAATCCTTATCCCAAAGTAATCGAATACGCTGTGTATGCAGTGAACGCAAATTGTGTTTGACGTTACAAATATCAGCAAGCCCGAAAAAGTATTTTTGTTAATAACAATGAGACTTTGTAGTAGGAAAATGAAAAGAAAGAAACATAAAAACATTACTTTCAGATACCGTAGTGTGGGCATCGTTCCACCGCACACTGATGCTGGAAAATTCTGATCATTGGTTGTGGGAACGTCTTCGACAGTACAAGTGGCCGTTTGAGCTGCATGTTTACGGCGAGAAGGGTGGATACAGTTTCATGGCATTTCTTGACTTGTTCAGGTTACTTTATCCAGGGGGTAAGCTTCAGAAATTCATTTAATAGCCACAAAAGCACGAATTTTGCAACCATAATTGCTACCGTGCAACTTTGATAAACGTAGGGACCGAGGTACAGCAATCACAAACAAAAATTAGATTGGAAAATAACGACTCTATCTCGTAGAATATTTCAAATATAGCTTTTATGAAAAAGCTAAGAAATTAATTTCAGAGGACACGCTACGCTTAGCAGTGCCACTGCACTGGATAAACGCTGAGGCAATGAAGAGCAATTGCGGATGCGAGCTACTGCTTACACCAAACGAGAAGGCGCCGTCCACTTTGACAACCACGCAGAAAGCAAGCAAGTAGGGCTATAACAATCTTGTAGTGATGATGTTCACGATTTTTTCCTAAATATACTTACCGTTTTAAAAATCAAATCCGGTGTTATCGTTTTATAAAACTTAATATTGACGTTAATGTGTTTCACAGTGCAATGTAGAGTCTGCATGACTCTACATTGCGTTGTATTGAGGCAATTCGCTAACCAAAAGTTACAAAGTTTCTATAAAAACATCAATTTCAGAGCAAATACAGAAACAGCTCAGGCTAGCGCAAGTACCGATACAGGATTCTTGCGGCCAACTGGCGCCGATGACAACTGCGCTTTTATCATCGTCGAAGTAAAACTGGCAAGACCCTTGAAAAAAATTGTCATACCACCTCACATTTACAGGTACGAAGGCAATTTGTCTGTAGAATTTCATTGATAGACTAACTCCTTAGTAAGCCAGCAATTGTTTGATATGCTGTCAACGCGGGGGATATAACTACCAATGAGAACCGCATTTCGTTGATTATAGCTCATGCAAACTTTTATTACCTATTTGAAAACTAGCTGCAACGTGGTTTCGCCTATGTGATGTCAAGGAATGTATTATTCATCCTTCCAGATCATAAACTATACTTATACCTAAGCGCTTCTGTAAGTGAGCAAATGAGCAACAAACACCCATCCTCACTAACAATTTACTCAAAAAGAAATTTACACAATAGGCTTAGTAGCCAGTCAGGTTGATTGACTGACAAACAACCTTCAGGCCTAACCACTGGATGTAGAAACTTGAAATTTCGAGGGTGTGTTCGTCAAGAAGTGTAGAAGCGTACTAAAAAGGAATTTAGTAAGTTTTGACGCCAATTAGGTTGCGGGTGACAACTAGTTTAGAATATTAGTCTAACCGTTTTTGTAAAACAACGTTTTCTCCTGATGATGAAGATCACGCATGCCCAACGATTTGACTTGATTTGAATAACATTTGAGTAAAAAGCTTCAAAAAATAATATATGATATCTGTAGCCCGGAAATTAATGAGATGCTAAAGGAACTAGAGCAGCAGAGCCCCGCCAAACGAGAGTGTTCTGGCCGAGGACAGCTAGATAGAGATTGGCAGTCAACTGTGAGGAGTGCTGCTTCCGCCATACGAAAAGTACCCTATTATGGTCAGTAAAAACATATGATTATTTTCACGAATTGGAAAATTTACATCATAGACTAACGCAACATCACATGCGTTAAATTCGCATTTTCTACGAATAATTGTTATATATTTGAAAAATTCTATAATCCTGAAATATATATTTTGGTTTAGTTCTTTTGAGGACCCTATGCCTGCATACAAATTCTAAGACTCATGTGTCTTAGAATTTGTATGCACATTCTTCATCAGATACCATTTCTTTTTTATTTTACCACGTTTTAATTAAGTCACTTTCTAATTAGTTTGTCTGTCTATCTGTCATTCCGGGTGGAATCTTGCAAATCAAACGAGCACTTGCTGTTAGCTATCTGGCTGAAACTTTAAGGGTGACTTACAACTGACCATGCATTCTAAAACCATCAAAAACCCCATATATCTCATAGAAGAAGCGAAAGAGAGTAAAAAACATAAAACTTGGTTTTTAGATTTTAGTCTAAATTTCTTGTTATGCATATGGGGTTTTTTTTGGCGTTGGATTTATCTTACAGGTATGACAGAATTCTGTATTTTCAATCGTCAACTCAGCGAGACGAGGACGCGCGTCGAGTTAACCACCTCTTGCTGGCAAGATGCTGCAGTCTACGTCAACAATAACTTTGTTGCCCAGGATTTTCTGCACTCCGACCAAACTTTCGAAGTAAAACCACTGCTTGATTTCAACAACAACAATATTATATATCATACTGATGTCCTCAGTATTGGGTTTATCATTTCTGAAAAGACTTGTCATTTCAGTGCAAAATACTAACGAATTTTGCTCTTAAGGGGAATCCTCAAATCCGAATTCCATACAAAATGTTTCGGACAAATACTCAAAAAGTACGCCGTATTAAAATTAACCCTACTAAGTTAAAAACACGTATAAAATCTAAATTAAAGTATGAAACCTTTCACTTTTTTTGTTGACGAAATCAAAAAACATGGACGAAACGAATAAAGTGAAAAAAATACTATAATACGGCGTACTTTTTGAGTATTTGTCCGAATCATTTTGTATGGAATTCGGATTTGAGGATTGGCTTTAATGTTTTTATTATGAATAACCTTTTTTTATAAATAACAAGACGTTTCCTGTATGATTTCATTTATCATGTGCTGCTCAATTTGTTCATAGGCAAAATTGATATCCTAGTAGGTGCCTACTGTACATGAAATTTGCCCGAGGTACCTATTACTAAGGTACTGTACTGTCTGTCCGGATGTATTCTAATAACCAGTAAAAAAATGTCTCTTCATTATTCTCAAGGAAATGTTGATGATGGCACACGCGTGTCTGACGAAGACAGCGTGCGAGACCCTCGTGGGAGTTGACAACTGGCAACACATGGACCCCACGCTGCAGGCGGCTAGGCATGCGCGGCAGATGCAAGACATTCCTCATGCTACGGAACTCTATTTACAAGTAGATCTCTGAATATGCAACACTGTACATAATTTAAACTTAGAATAACTTCTCGTAGTAAGGAGGTTTACAGCGGAGAGTTTTTGTTTAAAAATTAGAATTATTTAGAGCTTTTTCATTTGCGTATTTGTGCTCACCGTGACGCGAAATAAGAGAACATCGTGTCTCTTCATTCATTCATTCATTCATTCATCATGTTACAAATACACAATGTTTTCTGAAACCGGATGTTAGGTGTGGAAATGGGCTTGTGTCATCGCTGCCAAATTGTTTTCAACGGCTTTCAAATGAGGTTTTATTTATTAAATAGATAAATCTTGAAATGTTTTGTGCGATTGAACAAACGAAAAATAATTGAATGTAAGATTTTTTTTCCAACATAATAATGATAGAAAGTTTCATTTATTTTCATGACTTTTTATGTAAAGTTGTGCTAATGTGTGATGAGCTGATCCGGAAAGCAACCTGGGTTGCACTTCGGATTAGCATACCTTATGTATATTTACCATGCTCTTTTAGAAGCTTACTATTTTATTCAGTTGTTTCTTACTTTCTTTTTCTATTAATTGAGTCAATTTATTAACAGCTCGTCACTCAGAAACCTCGCGACGGCAACAGTTGGCGAGAGCTGGCCGTGTGTTTGATGGACGTTGACAGAGATTGGGCTAAAGTGTGCCTCAGCAAATCCGTGGTGCTAGACCCGAGGCATCCTTTGTCGTAAGTCAAAGTAATTGATTGATTCAGGCGTTACTTTGCGGAAATCCATTAATATCAACAAATTATATAAATATATTTAGTAATAAATCCGCTTAATTTCTAAACAAAGGTTTTAATTAACTTAACTTTAGTTCAACTAAACCAAAGTGTCAAAGAACAGAAAACCAAAGTTTAAAGATACGACACGTGTTTCGCCTCTACACGAGGCATCATCAGGAGGTGTGGACTCGCCGAAGTTTGAAACGAGAGAATCTCTCGTTTCAAACTTAACTATAAAGTAACGTAACTATAAAGTCACAAGATAACCTACAACTCAGATCGTTTATCAAACAAGAAATCAAAATAATTGAAAATTTTAAGTCATCCGATTCCCTATTGGAGTCGGTTGTAGTATGTGTTGTTAAAAACTTTGATTAAGCGTCGGTGACACAGGGCTAGTTTAAAAGTTACTAGTGCGCTAGTAGCTTGTAAACTCGAACCCGGTCGTACACCAATGGATTTTCCTGTTGAAAAAACCTGTGTGTGCATTAAAACACGTGCTTAACGGTGAAGGAAAACATCGAGAAGAAACCGGCATTTCATAGAACTTAAAAAGTTCGAGAGCATGTATCAAGTGTAGTACGAAAGGAGCCTTTGAGGCGCACTTGAAATCCTTTCACCACACTGGTTCGAAAGAACAAGTGAACCTTTAAGAAGAAGTGTGTACTTTTCAGACTGTTAGCCAAAGGAAGCATGGTGTTTGAAGAGAACCCGGTCGCAGCTGAGCCTTTTTTCCTAGCCCTTTTGGCGTTCTACCCCTTCTGGTCTACGGCGTGGGTGGCCACTAGTGCATACTTCATGGAGCGAGAGCTGTTCCACGTCGCCGATCAAATAATAAAGTATAATAAAAAGTAAGTCATTATAATGAAGCAATTTACTCGCAATGGGAAACGATGAATTTATTTAGATAAAGTTAATGGATCAATTTTGTAATGACAGTTTCAAAACAGTATTCGATGGGACTTGTAAAAAAAATTGTAGATGAAAATTGTATTTTTTTTTTGAAAATAGCTTCTCTATCTTACGGTTCAGCGTTGACTACCCAGATCCAAAGTGATCATCACTCTTAAATTTTTGACGCATACATCCTCCAAGTCTCTAAGTCCACTGATTTAGCCTGTAGCCTGTTTGTCAGTGAGTCTAGACTAAGCCTTTTGTATAGGTATAAACTGGCTTACAATCGCAACTTCGTTTACATTGAGTATTAACAAAATTCATTCCTTAGTACGGACTGGTACTAAAGATATTCAGCTAGTAAAGTTTGTAAAATTTGTTTATAAATCATAGGAAAATGCAGTGGTGGCTGTAGTATAATTGTTAAGATAAGTACTATAATCATTAAGTAAAATGTATTTTACTGCAGTCCATGATAAATAAATTAAATAAATTAGTTGATTTGGACCTGGAGTAGGTTATAGATTTACCCTACTTTGTCTCGATACGTTGCGGGTCAAACCGCGGGCAGCTGCTTGTTTCTTTCATACTTATAAAGTATCAGGTGCATTAATTAATTCTAGGACACACTCTGAAGGTCTGTCAGAAGACATTGGCTTCTCGAGGACTTGGGATCGGGAGCTCGGTGACTGGTGGGACAACACGCCGCTCCTGCCCGGCATGAACCGGTTCTATGATGCTGCTGATCTGCTGCTGAGGCTGCGAGCTATAACTGTTGGTGATTTTCAAAATTTATTGATGCTTTCCTTAAAATTTTCTATGGTAAAGTGAACGCAAACTTATAGATAAAGACCCTTACATCGAGATCCGAAAACGAACTAAAGTTCAGAACACAGGAAAACGGATTACCCGCTTAACACAGGACCAGGCGGAATGGCAAGAGCAGAGCCTATACCCAGCAGTGTGTCTGCACTGTTGTTCCTACTAGCTAACCTGTTTAAATAATATTTTAGTACATACTTACTAAAATTATTCTTATTCAATTCCTAAAGTAAAGATTTGTTTATTTCTCATAATTGCTATTAATGATTCGCTCCGAAAAAAACCTTACACGCGTCCTCTCTCATATATACTACGACTCTCAAAATTTTAATTAATCATTCGTTTTAAACTTCCTTAATTTTAATTTATTTTAAATCGGGGAAACAATTCAAGATTTACCATCGAACAAACATACCTAAAAATGCCGATTAATTTAATACCTAGAGACTGCTACTACTACTACAGACTGTTCGTTCGATTATGCAACAATACCTGAAACTGCAAAAAAAAAAGATGTTTTATTTATTCAGTTGGCAGAAGCGTGCGTATCTCGAGCACTGCTGGAGGAAGGTGAGTCGGCTGCATACTTCCACCTCGTGTCTCTCTGCTGCCGGCTGCGTGGCAACATCGAAGACGCGCTGTGCCACATCAAGACGGGTATTCAGAAGTACGGCGAGGTCAGCACCTTGAGCCACTGATATCGCTCTACCGATGTTAAGATCTATTTGTATTTAAATGTTTACCATTAAAAAAGGTTGAATAGATACGCACACTAACCTTGGGCATTCGTTTTAATACGAATAGAACATAAAGTTTTGAAATTACAGATCAGCTATTTGAGAAGCCTTGAAGCGGAATGTTACCACAAACAAAATAATATTACTGCTGCTACAACTTCGTTTGAAAAGGCTGGCAGTTGTATAGGTGCTTATAGGTTTGTGACGAATACTAATCCATACACATACAACTTCTAACTTTTAAATTTTGACTCTACATATCTATGCCTTTAAGGGACTGCTGAAGTTGTTCACAGAAAATGACCAATTCATAGCGTATAAGTCCATAAAACGTGACTGCCTCTAAAAAAAAAAAAAAGTATTCAAAGATACAAATTAACGGAGCTCACTCATTCTTCTACTCACGCGCGCGAAGACCTTGTTCTTTTAATTTTTATGCCAGTTAACTACTCTTTTATTTCTAGTATTCTCCTATCTACCCCGATAAGAGACCAGCAGCGCGCTCGCACAATCCTAATAGACTTGGTACGGCGTCAACCCAGCGCATACACTTGGATGGCCCTCGCTACTGATTGGATGACGGTATTAATTAACGATTGAATTCTCCAAATACTATTAATATGATAGGTACCGATAATGATTGGTTGCTATTCCCTACAGCTAAAGATCCCAATATGTCGTGAAGAAGATTTTTCTAAGCGTTACCGCTAACTCTACGTTTTTAGTTTGTTATTTTAAACTGTAGGGCTAGTATTACTAGCTCTACAATCTGAGTATTTGTTTATTTTAATAATGAAAACAAGGCAATTCCTATTTCCAACATTCGTCCACTGCATTCTCTCTTCAATATCGTTGTTCATCAATATAGGTACTCCTAGTTTTCTATTTATAAGTCTGTTGTGCCCTGATTGTTTTTCTTATTCTGCACTTTTATTCGGTCTGCACTGGCTTTCAGTTGAAGGATCTATTGTGCATTGTTGTGCCCTTAGTTAGATACTAAGGGTGAGTTTCCTACCCGCACCCTAAGTCTAGGGGCTAGCTAGACGATACGGTGTATGTTATATTTGTATAACATGAATTATGGACAAAATAAAGTATAGAGAACAATTTCTTATTTAGATCTTAATGAGTTGAAATATGCAGAGGGCTTCTACGGGCGAAGGTGGTGATGCAGGCGCGACTGACGAACAGATCGCTGCCAAGAACTCTGCCACGGCCTGCGCTATCCAGGCCCTGAAGTGGGATCGGAGAGCGGGCAAAGCCTGGGCTCTGCTGTCGTGTTTAGTGAAGCCCAGTGCGAGACGATTGCATTGCATGAATATGGCTTCTGCTGTGGGTATACCAATCACCTACTACCATTATATTATTATGGTTTCTGTTAATTTTGACGAACAATATTTTCTAGTCATTAATAATAGTAACTGCGTACTCTTTATCTCGGAATTGGGACCAAAAATAGTCTATATAGATGTCAAATAATGAGGATTGTATCGAAAAAACAATCAGTAGATGCGCACTGCGCAGTGCAGTGTTACATATGACATGAATCCAACTACAACTTTATTTGCGTTACGAATTAACAATATTCCTTTTTTAGTACGCCCTTGCACTTCTTCACAAACAAACTCCAAATTTTAAGTCTCTACGTTCAGTGGTTTGACCTGAGTCATATTGATTCATGTTATAATGTGTTACGTCTACTCTACTTGATTTCATATTTTCAGTGTGGATACACCTTCGCGTCAGATCAATCAACGGAGTTTGGATCTGAGTCGAAACAGTCGCTTTGTTATCGATTAGGCACTGCCCTTCGAGAGTGCCGCTGTATACTTTGCGAAAATATAAAATTCTAACTTGCTACGCTATGAAGTTTTATCGTCTTATCCTACTAATTTTATAAACGTGAAAGTTTGTATGGATGGATGGATGTTTGTTAATCTTTCACGTAAAAACTACTGGATGATTTTAATGAAACTTTACAATAATAATAATAGCTTATACATCATCATAACACATAGGCTACAATTTATAAAGATACCTGCGCAGATGAAGGCGCGGGCACCAGCTAGTAGGTATCTCATATTTCACCCTTACTTTATTTTTTTTTCGAAGAACCTAAGTTCTTCAGTTTTGGCTTCACATCAAAGGTATATAGCCAGTGTCAAGTAATTGGAGAGATTATTTTGTCATAAGTCAGAGTCGATAAGTCAAGTCATGCCTCTGTAAAGTAGTGGTGGTTGCGACGTTACTAGAGGCTTCTATGGAGTTTTGGAGGCAACACGAAAAGTCACGTTTCACAGCATTACACTATTCACCAACACTCATACATGTTCACGAGCACTTAATGGATAAAAAACCACCGTTTTTACACTTAAACACTCAAAGTTATACAAGTTTTGTCAATTAATTTAATGCCGCCAATGCGCCATTTTTCATGTTCCCGCCAAAACTCCACCCTTACTTTAACTTATCGAGTAGGTACTGCTGAGTTTAAACGCCAACAAATCAATACTATACATGCGAATTTTGATGACTTTGATTTACATGGTCCGATGCAACCAAAGAGTTTGGATACTTCATTCTTCTGAGGGTGCAACACTACCATAGCTTTATAGATATTTCGTTAGAATTAATCTACGTAGTACTCTTACTGAAATAATCAGTTATGAATTTATTTTGCATATTAATAAAGTCAGTTTATAATGTTAATTTTTTAATTAAATCGTGGTAGATTAGGACCCATTCGCTCAAGTAAACCTGAGTCCCAGCTGTAGAATCATTATTGTCTAATATAAAAATAATTAAAGACTCCATGAACTTGATGGTTTCACTTTATTTTGATTTCATTTAAAACAGAAGATTTAATCTTATCCGATTACGCGAAGACGACAGGGACGTCCGTGCAGAAAAAGCTCCGACCGGTTTCGTCATCGGACACGGTCAGACGGATCATGGTAAGGAAATGCTGAAATGAAAAAAACACAAGTAAAAAAGTTCTTCTCTATCGTTTCGTTATCGTATAGGTAATTAGGGGATTACCCCTAATTACCTAAGGTAAGTTTGGAACTTTATGCAAAAACTATGTGTACTTTATATTGACTTGATCCAATAAAAAAGGCACCATACGATCATTAATACCTTGTTAATACCTAGTATAATAAAATCTGAAAAAGACTAATCGAAGGCTAGGCTTGACTCACGGACCCAATTGTTAATCCCGTTTCAATTTTATTCGTTGAATTTCGGTGTAAGTTAGCACTCTTGAATACTTGCGATTATTTCAGATTTGGTGGAATTTATTGAAACTAAACTAAATCCACTACGCGGTCGCGATAAGACGTGATTTGAAGTTGACAAATCGAGCTTGGATTTTGTTCTAGAATGCTAACAAAATTAGATACTGTGTTTGAATTAAAACTGTTTTGGGATTTGAATTGGTTTCAGGGGTAACCACAGACAGCTAGGTATATCTACAATCAAAAACAGAGAGTAGCATCTAAATTTTTCTTTATGTTAATATGGGACGCGACGACCTAAGCGCTCTCCTGGTGGTAAGAGATGGTATTTTTCATTACTTACAACGGGTATGCTTTCATTGATGGGCACTCTCAAAGTGTACTCAAGCTCCTGGCCGGCGCGAACAGGGCACTGAGCGTTGGTGAGTCCGTCGCAGGTGTTGTCACTCAGTACATAGAGCATTGGGAAGGATATGCCGCCAAGGGTCATGTTGATGGTGCCAACAGTTGCGAGAGAGGCACTGTCACGCGCTGGAATCAAATGCATTTTGATCAGGAAACTTAAATATATAAATAACTAGCTGTACCCGTGTGCGACTTCGTCACCCGTGGAAGAATTGTTTATTGTCGATGTTTTTTGTTCCACCCGCGAATGAAATGTCACAGAATAGCAAAGTGTCAGTACTAAGCAAGTCAATCAAAACTTGCACATTTTCAAACCCTCTTTTTAACCACTCAAATATTGAATTTAGTAAAAAACTGAAAAACATGGCGGCACTCATCTGCGGACAGTATAAAAATGTGACTTTCAATCAGATATTGTGTATATCTGAAGAGACAGCTTCATTCAACTTTTGGTCTAAAAACACCTTCAATCCGTACTTTCACATCTTTTAACTTTAGTTTTGAAAATTGGTGAAACCCGTGTCTAATTATTTGTTTTGAGAAACATAATCCTTTAGTTTGAAAAAGATACACTCATAAAAACTGTTTCCATACAAACTTTAAACTTCTATATATGCCTTTTGAAGAAATATAGCGTAATATTATATAGCCTATAACCATTTCAGGCTTAGTAACTATAATATTGTAAAGTTTCAATAAAATCCGTTCAGTAGTTTTTACGTGATGGACGCACACACAAACAAACAAACAGTCTTCCAATAAAAAAAAAATAGGCCAAGTTATTTTTACTCGTCTGAACACGTTTCCGTAAAAAAAACATATGTACAAGAATTCGAGGTCTCTTGCTTTATTATAAGTATTGATTTTAGACATTTCACACAACGCCATCTAGCCCCAAACTAAGCAGAGCTTGTACTATGGGAACCAGATAACTGATGGAATACTTAAATACTTTATTTTACATACATAGAATACATAGAAAACACCCAGACACCCAAATACCGATGTTCATCACACAAGTGCTTGTCCTGAAGCGGGAATAAACCCGCGATTCCGGCGGCGCGCGGCGTGGCAGTCCACGAAAATATTGAAATTAATAAATGTGATTTTTGTTGCGGAATGAGTGGATGTATAGTTGTGTGTTTTTTGCTCAAACGAGAAAATTCAAGAAGACTTTAGTTGCTTTTTTTAATACCATGCGGTCAGTTCGAGAAAATTGTATGCGAATGTTTGTAAGATATGATGGATGGATATTGAACCGATGCTAGAGTTTCGGTTCTATGGAGTGTCGGGGAGTACTTACGAGCAGTAAACTTAATGTGCACAACGGTCTCCTGTCCCCTAATAAGCACGCAGCGCTCAGGGAGGTTACATCCTTCCACTTCTACGCTGGTCGGTGGAGAGCCTGAAATGCATGACGATTATTTAAAAAAAACATATATTCTTTAAGGCTATTCAAAAAAATATGGTATAAATTCAAACCTCAGTAGGTACGCTAAACATGAAACAAATTTATACAATACCTACACACGTATCTAATACCTCTTGGATATCATATTATAAATGTTATATATTGAGTGTCCATAAAAAGCCTGGCTAGGACCTGACAGACTGACTAACTGACAACGTATAGGCCAAAATCGCTGAGCGTAGAGATTTGGAGGATGGTGTTCGTAAAGAGCGGAAAGTATAGGTACAGGTAAGTTGTGGGCGTCTACTTGTTGGTTAAATATAGAAGGTAGTAGTATTTATCCACCACTTCTCAATGAGTAGTATGGTAGGCTAGTATTTAATGCCCAGATTCCCAGTTACGTCACATCTTCACTCGATGACAATCATCGCCTAAAGTGATAACACGATTGCCAAAGTGGTACTAATGACCTGTGTGTTTTACTTATAGCGTTGAGCAACTCAAACTTAACAGCTAAGTTGCTGATACCCCCATGACCAAAACGAATCTACAGATACCTCATTTACCAAAATTGATCAAGTTTCTTTTTTGGTTTCACTCTTTCACACATATTCTTGGTTTACATCCATCATATTGGATTCATGACATTATGGGTATGACTAAACGCTCTCGTGACCTAGAAGAATCCAATAACACATAATTTGTCAAAATCCATACAGCCGTTTAGCCTGCAAGGCGCCACAACGATTCAGACAAACATACATACATAACATACACTCAAAATACTTTCTACTTCTCCGCAGGCAGTTAAAAATAATCTCTACTTACAAGCAAAAGGCAAATTATTGTAGGAGGGAAGCGCCGCCACCACGCACAGAAGAGCACAAAAGACCACAAAGCGGAACATCTTAGAATCTCTTTAGGCACCTGTCTGCTGAAACTTCCTTGTTAATGTTTATTGCCGGGGTATTTATATGAAAATCAATGATTGACTCAATACTTACTGCTGCCCGCGGCTTCGCCTGAGTGGTAATAAGGTAATGCTATCCTTTTTCAGATCTTAAAATAATAGCGATACGATAGATTGGTTTAGTATTTCGCCCTGATTGAATAACTCACATCTAAATTATCTATTCATCCATTCACACAAACTATTTATTTAAAAATTTAGTATGTAGGTACCTACTTCTTAATTAATTTGATATAATTTTTAATCATTGATTAATATCTAAGATAGGTACCTTATCTGTCAAAGTATTTATCTGATGATAATGTTTGTAGATACCTACTTTAAATCCACTTTTAAGAGATTATATAAAATATGTATAATATTGATATAGATTTTTGATAATTTTGTCAATAAACTAGTAACCGCTAGATATTGTAGGTACCTATAGATCTAGCATAATTCGATTAACTTTGACCTAAACTCTTATCTTTTATCCTTGGCAGAGTAAGCACAGTAAATAGTGGCAGAATATAAATGACTATTATCTTTTACTATCAGTATATTTACTTTACTTTTGACATCCAAAAAGGCCGTTAGATTCCTTTATGCTAAAATATTAAATAAAAGCAAAAAGTGTGTCAACGTTTTTGTTTATAAGATTACTTACCATTGTTTAGTAAGAAATTACCTACGTATAACATGCGTTTATCAGACTCGTATATATACTTGCTTTTAATTATATTCGACAAAGTAAAGTGCTCTCAACTTATTAAAAGAACGATTGCCCTACCACAAGGAAAAATAAAAGGAACTTATTACTATAATCATGGTTATATATCCTATTTGGGAATACCCTATGGTACCGTCAAGGAAAGATTTCAGGTAAGTTAGGTGGGTAAAGGATTATTAGATTTAATTCAAATTTATATGCGTCTTTACCGTATGTGATAAGACAGACTGTAAATTATGTACGAGTAATGCAACAATTTGAAATTGATAATTTCAGGAAACCGGTGAGCCCCCTATTTGGAAAGGCGTCTTTAGGGCTAATCGAGAATCCATATGTAAACAATTTAACCCCAGGTTGAGGTCTATTATCGGTACCGAAAATTGTCTTACAGTTAACGTCTACGCACCATCTAAATCTCTGGAACCCTTACCGGTGATGGTTTTCATACATGGAGGAGGCTTCTACTGGGGCAGTAACAACAATGCCATATACAACCCGAGATACTTGGTAGAAAAAAATGTCATCGTAGTCAATATCAACTACCGCCTAGGAGCGTTTGGATTCCTTTGCCTGAAAAATAAGGGAGCTCAAGGAAACGTAGGGTTAAAGGACCAGATTGCCGCTCTTAAATGGGTTAAGAATAACATAGCTTACTTTGGAGGAAACCCTGAGTCAATCACGTTGTTCGGTCAAAGTTCAGGTGCTAGTTCTGTCATTTATTTTGTTTTGACGAAATCAGCAAAAGGACTCTTTCACAGGGCAATAGTGGATAGTAGTACAGTGAACACGCCACAATTCTTTAACAGATATCCTATTGAGTCTGCCATCTCAGTTGCTAGCCGTTTGGGGTACAATACTACTGATACCGATGAAGTTTTACAAATATTTCGAAACACTTCAGCAGACGATATCGTATCAGCATCTTACATAGACTCCTCGAACGACGCTTTAGCGCCTTATACTTTTGGGGTTTGTAAAGAAGATCCAAATGTAAGTGAGAATCCTGTAGTCATACAAAATCCACAAGAGTTGTTGGATTTAGTGAGCAACGTCTCAAACATAAGCATTATTATGGGTTATAATAACAAAGAAGGCATCATGTGGGCGTCTGATTATGATGCAGAGGGCTTGGAATACCTCGACAGCAACTTTACCAATGCTATACCCCAGAGCCTGGCCTTCAATGGAGTAGAAGAAAAAGCTTTATTTATCGAATCTGTAAAAGAGTTCTATTTTAACGATTCCTGTATTCGCTACGATGGTTTGATATCCTACTACTCTGACAGCCTAGTAATGGTTCCGTCTGTGATGACGATGGAAGCCTTTTTGACGAATCCAAGAATAACAATGTATAACTATTATTTCACTGGTGATTCGGTGAGGAATCTCAATAAGCTGAGGACCAGGCTGCGAGATGTTCCTGGTGCTGATCATGCTGATGAGCTGTTCGAGTTATTTGATCCAATGGTGCTACAAATACAGAAGCCGCTTCCATCGGACTTGGCATTAATAAATAAAATGACGAGTCTTTGGACGAATTTTGCAAAGACTGGGTAAGTTTTCAATAATGCTTCTGCTCTTTTTAAAATATTTTGTGTGATTTTTTAGGACTAATAATTATTTTTCTAGGATACCTTCAACAAAAAACATTAACTGGAGGCCAAGCGAAGACAAATTAATGTTTCTAAAGCTGGATAACGAAATAGAGATGATAGATCTCCCAAATGAAGACAGGATTAACTTCTGGAAGAAATCTCAAGTAAAATACGGCTTACAATACCCATGAATACAGGAAACGATACAATTTTCTCATTATTTAATGGAGTCTTAGTTGATATGTAGATATTAATAATTTAAATTTAACTAAGTACCTAAAATTTATGACTTTTTATGTAACCTTGGCCGGTTACATAAAAAGTCATAATAATTATTTAGTTATTAGAATATAACACTAAAACTTTTCCAACTGCAAATAAATTGTGAAATAAAATTTGATGCCTAAATAATTTTCTACGCCTACTTTTTGTGATTGAAAAGCCTTTATTTATTTTTTTCAGTTATTAAATTTTACATCGTACAAACACCTGTTTAAAGTTTGCCAAAGTAAGTACAAAAATATTTGCCGGGTTTGCCAAACTAGGCACGTTGTAATAAAATAGTTACATTGTACCTGTCCATATCTATAAATCAAATTGTTGTGATTTGATCATAATTTAAATGTCATTATGATACCAAGTGATTTGATTCAGACACCGTAGCGAAGCTAATAAATTCATTCTCATTTATATTTCTGGGCTATACCTACCTACGAATCTCAATAAAATGATTGCAGTTAGATTCTTTATATTATTTAATCTCTTCGGTTCACTTTACGCTCAAGAACTGATGAAAAACTCAAATAATTATGTAAGTATTATCTAAGGCATAAACCACACACTAATTTAGTTATTTTAAATTGAGCATACCTACACTAATTTTTTCCGCCTTCTTTGTCGTCGGGCGAAACTGTTTACGTTTTTACTGTGTAATTATTTTATACACGTATTTATATTATATACAAGTAGGTATGACTATAGGTATTTAAAAATTTATTAGGGTCTATACAACATGGAATTCCCAAGTTACAGTGACTGTAAAGGGCCTAAAGCGAAGAACTTGACTGTGATGTCTACAACCTTGGATAAAAACTGCGTCGGCGTTGTTAACTTTACCTTCTTAGATGATTCAAAAATTGATACAGTAAGTACCTACTTAAAATAGGTATCATAAATCTAAAAAACTCATTTTTTTGCAGTAAGTTTGTCAATATGGAAAAAAGGGTAAGCAGTCTACATTTTTCTAGTTTTATAGGTAATAAACGAAGTAGCTAAGTTATATATTTTTTTCAGATAAGAATAAATGTAAACACTATTAAAGAAAATAAAAAGACATTATTGTGGAGCTACAAATTGAATGATCCATGCAAGCACTTCAGCATTGCGGCTTTAATTAAACAATATCTAAAGGCAGAAAACTGTTTAGTCAAAAAGGTAAATGTAAATTACCCTTAGTAGCCCTTTCTTTCAAAAAATAACTTAGCTCTATATAGGGTCCAAATAAATAAATTAAAAAAAATAACTTTAAACTTTTTCTAGGTTATATGGAGAGATAGAGCTTAATAGTATATATAATAAGTATATATAATAAGTATAAGTATATGTAATATATAGAGCTTTGATAATACCGATCGGGTCCTAGAAATGGCTATCGATAAATAATAGCAATTTTCGGATTTGAAGAGCACCACATTTAAATATGGAAAGATAGAAATTCATTGTAGAGTATCGAATACCAGTTTAGTCGCACGAAACATAATTTGACATAAATTGATGAAACGGATGGTCGAATGGCAAGTGTATGGGAATGCCACGCCCGGTGTCGCGGTTTCGATTCCCGCTTCAGGACAAACATTTGTGTGATGAACATCGGTCTTAGTCCTGAGTCTGGATGTTTTCTATGTATGCCATGTATGTATTTACAAAAAAAAAAGTATTAAGTATTCTATCAGCCCATTGCAACCCACCTATACCCCGATTTATAATTCAAGATTTTTTTTGTAAACAAAGAAGTGTCATGATATGTCACTGTAACAGAGACAGGTCAGGGTTAAAAACGAGTTTATAACACGGATCACTATTACTAGTAAGTAGTACTAGTATTACTAGTATTAATAGTAAGTAGTAGTTTCCTATTTTACCTAAATAATTCTTAACCAAACTTATTCAGGTATTTCAGAACACTGAAAAGTAGGTAGAATAGAAAATAAAATTTGTGAATCTAAACTTCTTAGATATTAATCATAATAATGCCAAGGTGCATAGCAAATACCTAACAAATATTCATTCGATTCACACAATTGCACACGAGAAGCGAAAAAAGAACGCATTCGACTTCGTAAACGGACAAGAGACGAATAAAATTTACAAACACACGTTTAGGTCAAAATCCAAAAATTGTTTCGGACTTCTGTGATTTACTCCGATGATACCAATGTCTTAAAATATTTTTCGCTAAATTTTTTCGTCGTGTTATAACTTTCTGAAAAAAATTAAATAAAATATAATAATCAGTACAAAACCATTGCTATTTTCCATTCTATGGATATTGACTAGAAAATAAACCGTACCATAAGTATTTAGGAAAATTGAGTAAACGTCACTTTGATAAGTATTATTTTAGGGTGCACACCTTTGTTTACAAAAAAAATCTTGAATTCTGAATCGGGGTATAGTTCCCATAATACAAGCTCTGCTTAGTTTGAGGCTAGATAGCGTTGTGTGAAATGTCCAACATATTTATAAAAAAAAAACTCATGCCATTATTTCATATCGCAGGCGCTGGTGTGCAAACACGGTGCCAAATAATAATTCATAAATACTTACGTACTACGATATAGCTATAGCAAGCGACATAAGTGGGCTTCTGAGACATACCATTAAAACATTTCAAATTGAACTATAACAATTTGTCTTACCGGCCTATTGGTTTCTAATTTAAAATTTTAATACAAGTCCTGTGTAGCACAGCACTGTTCTGTGATTAAGCCTGTCATGGGCAGGGCACTCTTATAAACGGGAAAGCGCTTTGCTCTTCTCGTTATTTGTAAGCGAACTGCCTCTTTTTAGACTCAAGACACATTTGGCTGTAGTAACACAGTAAGCTAATTCGATTCTTTGTAGACTCAAATAACTATAAAGAACCTAGTGTCTAAAGTCATAAAATATTCTAGAGCCTAAATCTCTAGGTTCTAGAGCCTATAATGTCTCTACCCTGTCAATTTCAGGACTGTAAATAGGTACGTAATTTGTATTTAATTTCAGGGAATGTACAACAATAGAATTGACTTCAAAAATGTTACAATGTCGTTTCTGGGGACGTCATTTTTTTATGGTACCTACTCATTCAGAGCCGATATCATTTCAAAGAAGGGAAATATTGGATGTTTTAATACTTCAATAACTTTTAGTAAGAAAACAAATTTATAATAGGTCTACAACGTCCACAAATCAAATAAAGTTATCGAGTAAAAAATATTCTTCTTATTTATAACTCCCGATAGTATTCTCCAGCGACAGTAGGTATGGATTCTGCTTTAGAACTTTAGGACCTCAAAAAAAACCATTGTCGACGTGACAATTGTGCTTTTTCATCAAGATTTTCACATTTTCTTATTACATGAACTTTCTAAAAATCATTTTGTAAAAAAATAACATTAAAAAAATATTGGCACACCATACCTAAAACAGTCACAGAATTGACCGGAAAAAAATTTGCACTGTGTATAAACACCTAAAATTTGCCACTGACAAACTTTAGATAAACTTCGATATTATTTCCCTGTTGAATGGCAACATTGTGTTTTTGCACCCATTCAACACACGTTACTTGTTCACGCAGTGTTATTGCGTGATGGACGAAGAAACATACAGACAGCCAAACTCTTTCAAGCCTAATAAAATATTATTGAGGCATGTTTTTATGGTCGTTATAACATGATGTCGTTGAATCAGATTTATTTATTACTGTTTTAACCAATATTTATTAGGAGATAGATGCAAGCATTCACCAATTCAGTATCTGTAGTGTCCTTGAAGTAGACAGACGTAATGTATCGAAAACATCTTCAAATATGTATTGTTATCACCTCTGTTTTATCAACTGTTTTAACAAAACTCGATTTTAGCATAGTGACTATTCGACAAGGAACGGTACAGGGACAGTTGAATACTACGCAAAACTACAGGACGTTTTTTGGAATTCCATATGCCTCTGTTGTTAGGAGATACGAGGTAAGTAATAACATTTTTATCAACAAATATATTTATTCATTATGATCTATCATTTCGTTAAGTTAAATAACCCGCGTTGTAATTGTTTAGAGGTCAAATACCTCGGTTGATTTCCAAATTCTATAAAAGGTGACATGTTATGTGGGTTGACTGAAACCTACTTATAAAAGTCATTCAAGTTTGCATGCTACTCGTATTGACTTTGATAACAGCTATTTTATTAGGAATTTAAACTTTTGTTACATTTTATGTACCTAAGTATGCCAAGAGATTCTGTATACTAAAAATAAATAAAATAAGTAGGTAAGTACCACTTAAGGCGTTGTCCTAATAGAACGCGATCACGCGACCATCGCAAGTTCGCGCGAACGTCGGTCGCGCGAATCCGCGATCAAACGTACTCACGTCAAATATATGCCAATTGGCATTCGCGCGAGCTTGCGATGATCGAGTGATCGCGTTCTGTTAGGACAACGCCTAAAGATCATAAACCTACTTAGCTCCGATAAAACCATCTAAACAGATTGTCATAAATTTTGTAAAATTGCAGGATCCAGAAGATCCTCCCCTTTTTAATGGAACTCTTAAAGCTGATCGTGGAACCATTTTATGCAAACAGTTCGACAACACCAATAACTCGGTCGTTGGCGTCGAAGATTGCCTCACGCTTAACATCTACACTCCCGCAAAGATCACACAGCCGTTGCCCGTAATCGTCTTTATATTTGGTGGAGGGCTCTACAAGGGTAGCAATACCGATGACAGATACAACGCAAGATACTTGGTCCGAAAGCAGGTCATAGTTGTTACCATCAACTATCGAATTGGAGCATTTGGATTCCTCTGCCTAAGAAAGAAAGGAGCCCCTGGAAATGCTGGCCTCAAAGACAAAGTAGCTGGCCTGAGATGGGTTAAAAACAATATTGCAGCGTTCGGGGGTAACCCGGATAGCGTTACTTTGCACGGCGAAAGCGTGGGAGGTAGTGCTGTTAGCATTTTTATTTTAGCCCAAGTGGCCAAAGGGTTGTTTCAAAGAGCAATTTTGGATAGTGGAAATGCTATACGACCGTCATATTTTGATAGAGATCCTATTAATACTGCAGCAGAAGTTGCAACCCGCCTGGGTTACAACACCTCGGACCCGGATGAACTACTGGAAATATACAAAAACACTGCAGCAGATGATATTGTTAGAGCTTATACCTATAATGCAACAAATAACGTTTTCGCGCATTATATTTTTGCTACATGTGTAGAAGACGTTAATGTAAGCAAAAACGCCATTCTCAAAGAAAGCCCAAGAGATTTGCTTCAGTCAGTCAACAATATCTCTGATATAAGTATCATAATGGGCTATGATAACAATGAAGGCATCATGTGGGCCGCCGATTACTACAACTCCGAAGGTCTACCACTTCTTGATAGCGATTTCTCTAGTGTTATTCCCAAGAGTATAATATTCGAGACGGAAGAATATAAATCACAATTTATTAGAGAGGTCAGAAATGTATATTTTAATAATTCTCCGGCTACGTACAGTGGATTGATAAACTATTTTTCAGACGCTCTAGTACACTTTCCGTCTGTGCTGGTGATGGAAGCACTAGTGAGGAATCCTAGAATTTCCTTGTATAACTATTTCTTCAAGTATAGTTCGAACCGGAACAAGTATAAATTAGCTTCCCCATTCGCGTCGGTGCCTGGGGCGAGTCACTGTGATGAGCTGTATTATCTGTATGATCCTATCGAATACCGGGACTTGACACCTATTCGAAAAGATGCAATGAAGATTGATGTCATGACTGATCTCTGGACGAGCTTCGCTAAAACAGGGTATGTTATAGACTTGCATGAAACAGGCTCTCTTGTGTCCGCCAGCCAAGGCTAGGCTTACTTAGTACCTACCTACCTGTACCCAATGTTTCGTTCGTGGAAAAACCATTAAAGAAGTTTATGGTAGAATAATGGTAGAATAAAAATAGAGCTGTCCTTAGCTTTTTTCAGTTTCGAAATTTTTTTATTTTTCAGAGTGCCATTCTCTCCTTGTAAAAACTTTACATGGATGAAGAGCGAAAACCCCCTCAAGTTCTTAAGCATCGACAATGAGATCCAAATGATTGGCTTACCTAATCAGGAAAGAATTGATTTCTGGAGGAGTTCACAGACGAAATATGGTCTGAGTTACTTGTAGATATTGAAGATGAATCCTATTTTTTTTTTCAATGTGCGGCGTATAATATTACTTACTTACTTTTATTATCACTGTGGTACAGCAGAGTACCGCCAAACGCCAAATCATGCACCCATAACAGGGGCGTAGCTACCGCCGTATCAGCCGTATCAATTATACGGGGCCCCAGGCCATGGGGCAGGCCCCGACGTGCGCAAGCAAAAATTAATAAAAACTTTTTAATTATTTTTTTTATTTCAGTCAGTTTCTATTTCTCATCTCTCTCTCTCGTCATTATTGTCCATAGAGGCAGAAACTTTAGAAAAACTAAAGTCACCATCAGCTATAAATGATTTAATAAATCAGTTTGCCGAAAAGTGTAGGTATATTTAAAGGGAATCTTCAAATCTGAATTCCATACAAAATGATTCGGACAAATACTCAAAAAGTACGCCATATTATAGTAACTTCTTCACACTATTCGTTTCATCCATGTTTTTTAATTTCGTAAACGAAAAAAGTGAAAGGTTTTATACTTTAATTTAGATTTTATACGTGTTTTAAAATTAACCCTACTAACTTAAAAACACGTATAAAATCTAAATTAAAGTATGAAACCTTTCACTTTTTTTGTTAACGAAATCAAAAAACATGGACTAAACGAATGGTGTGAAGAAATTACTATAATACGGCGTACTTTTTGAGTATTTGTAAAAAAATTTGGAAAAAGTGACAGATAATATGATGATGAATAAATATTTCTTATAAATTTATGCAATTATTTATTTTTCAATTGTGAGAAATCTTTACCATTCAATCATACCATAAGGCCACCAAACAATTTTTTTATACGGGGCCCCTCCAAAGCACGCTACGCCACTGACCCATAATGAATTCTATGGAGAAATACTTACAATATTTCATTAGTATTCGGAATACTAATGAAATATTTTACTGTATTTCTACTATGTACCCACTCTGCTCGAGAATGTGTGCACCTTGTGAGATGTAAGAACACAATTAATATATTGTATCAAACTAAAAACTATTTTTCCTTACATGTTAGTGATTTTATCTTCGTCCTTTGATACTTTCCTTACTGTTTTATTATGTTGTGAGAATTAATAAATATTAGGTACCATGTTTTTTTTTTATTTAGACATTGTAGAGATTTATTATTAATTATCATAGAGCCGTTTTCAAAAACACCTTAGTAGGTCAAATATAGTGGCCATGATAGACAATCTTACAATTTCTTTCAAGAATTGCTTATAAAAAAAAGTATTGGTTAAGTAACTTTATTCTCATAAATATCTAACTACTCCGCTTCTTTAATAATGTTTCTAAGTTATCCCTGTAATGGGGGCGGCGGGAGTCTGCGAGGGTCTGGCTCCGGTGTCGGTTCATCGTCTTCCCTGGGTGGACTGGGCAGCTTTGCGAACTCCTTTGTCAGCCATATCAAAGCGTAAACCACCAGGCCAGTGCCGGTAAAGCTAAAATAAAGTTTCAATTTGAAATGATATTATAAGTAGTTATATATTTACTTGTTATATTCCTGAAATATAAAATTTTAGAATATAAACTACTCATAAACAATACGTGTGTTCCATGGGAATGTAGGTGGGTACTTTACGTTACGTTAGTACCTACTACTACTACGGTAGATATTTATTTTCGAAAGCCAGTAATACTCCATTTAAAGATATAAAAAGATCTCTACAATTTAAAAAAAAAAAATTTTTTTAGACAGTTTCTGCGTTTTCAGTGTGATAATTTCATGGTGTTTCTTAAATTTTTGATACTATGTTACTGAGAAGGATTTGGTCCTTATGATACCTTACCTATTATTATAACAGTCGAGTAAAAATACAGATTGTTTTTTTTTTCTCATTTAGCGGCGCGATTTTTTAGGTGAGTCTCAAGTTTTAATTTTATTATATGGGTACCTATACCTACGCGGCCGGGTGCAGTAAGGTAACTAGCCAGAAATTATCTAACAATAGGTATAGGATAGCCGTGTTTGAGGGTAAAAATAAAGTAAGTACTTACAAGTTCAGCATTTTCGGTTTTATTATATTCCGATAAATTTGTAGTTCGCGCTGCCTTCTAAACTCGAATGATGGACACAAACAGATACACGTAAATGTTATTGATTGACTAACATGATATCAATTTCCTCTTCAGACGCAAACAATAAAAATTATGGAGAGAATTTTAAAGACTGTCTTCCATCAAGCTGTTACTCTTAATATATATACTTTTATTATAATTTAATTCACTACATACCTACCTAACTACCCCTACTACGGACGGGCATTATCAGGTGCAAGTACCTATTATTATAGGTACCTACAGTTAGCTGCACCGGTGGCTGCACAGACATGAATACACTCCCAAGCTATCACATTGCACGCAAGCATTTACTTGTTAGATTGTCAGAAGAGAATGTCTTTGCAAAAAAAAATAGAATATAAAAAATGTGAAAGCTTGGGAGTGTATACCTACATGTCTGTGCAGCTGACTGTACCTACAGGTACAAACATAAATAACACATGTAGTAGGTACCTATGTGAACCAAAATTTGTGTAATGGACTGCCAGCCTTATAATGTTTAAAAATAAACATTTTTTTGTTATTGTCTTATCATTGAAATTGTAAACAAAACCTAGATACTCCTAAGCCTAGGCCTGTGTTCCTATGGGTGAAGAAGGTGATGTCGTCAGTTCTTAATTTTATGAATTATGCATTCATAATTCACAAAATTTAGAACGATATTATACCATTGATAGGTACCATTACCATTGATAGATAGGTAGGTTGCCTGGGAACTAGCCGTTTTCCTCAGCCACGCCACGTCTTTTTATAAAATGTAAAAAAGTGGCGAGACTAGCTAGGCGCTCTCCTGATGGTAAGAGATCACGCCTGCCTGCCCCTAATCTGTGCTACAGGGCTTTGATTCCCGGCCGGTAGGATGGGTAAAGCTCGAAAGCTCAGTAATTTAATAAGCTAGCGTACTTCCAACCGGAACATAGTACCTACCTACTTAATGCTAACTAGAGTTTTGGCGGGAACATGAAAAATGGCGCATAAACGGCATTAAATTAATTGACAAAACTTGTATAACTTTGTGTTTAAGTGTAAAAACGGTGGTTTTTTATCCATTATGTGCTCGTGAACGTGTATGAGTGTTGGTGAATAGTGTAATGCTGTAAAACATGACTTTTCGTGTTGCCTCCAAAACTCCATAGTAGCCTCTAGTAAAGTCACAACCACCACTACTTTACAGGGGCATGACTTGACTTATCGACTCTGACTTAAGACAAAATAATCTCTCCAATTACTTGACACTGGCTATATACCTTTGATGTAAAGCCAAAACCGAAGAACTTAGGTTCTTCGAAAGAAAAAAAAAAAAAAAATGCTAACTATAGGTTACACATCGATGTGTATTATAGTGTCGTCCGCTTGTTGTCTCGTAGCACTTCATAGCGTTCGTAGCTCTATTTAAGTAGGTACCTAGTCTCTATCGATAGTTATTGAGACTGATCAATCTTTTTATTTTATGTGATTCGGCTTGAATATGATTTCTGTTTTGCTAGTCAGCTGTAGGTATGAGCCCGTCATTGTGGCCAATATGACATGATCAACCCACCTTCCACGCAAAATTGAGTTCTTAACCCTGTGGCCAACCACAAATCATGCCGATTCCTATGCCATTAGTTAGTGACTGATAAGTGACGAACAATGGTCTGACTCCCAGGATTTGTGACAGCCCCGTTCCTGAGATATCAGCGAAAATACCTGGCCCACGGTTCTGGATCCAGAACACTCAACACAACAATCCCAATTCTCCATACAAAAGACTTAAACGCGCACGCTAAATGCCAACCGTGCATAGGAAAGATGCGTTGTCTTAGGTAGGTGTATGTCAACTTATTTTATATATGCTTATTCCAAAAATCCCCTGCGAAGGGGATTTGTGGACTTTTAGTCCTAAAATCAGTTTCAATTTACTGTGAAAGCTTGGTAAATTGACCGGTCAAGTGATGTCGCGTGTTCGATTCCCGCATCAGGCTAAACATTTCGTCATTTAATTAAATGTACCTACCTAGATTCAGATTCTGATAAACGTTTGTGTTTGTTCAGTCAATAGTAATTATAGAGTATGATCTATTTGCAACCAATGACCGTTGGGAAGCATTTACAACACTGCCAGATATTCTGCCAAAAAGCAGAAATGTGTAAGCGTAACTGTGTTCCAGTTTGAAGGGCACTGTAGCTAGTTAAATACTGGGCTTTCGAAATTCAAGGGTTTTAGGAAAAGGCAGAGCGACAAAGGCAGACTGATGTAGTGCAGTAGTACCAAGTATAGTAATGATTTTTCATTTGCGCTAGACTAGAAAAGTACAGCTTCATTAATTTTTGCATTCCTACCCTATAAGTGCGTAGACTGCGTAGTATTTTAATTCTCCGATCTTGCCTGGATATTGAAAGGGATTATAATAAACATAAACAAAAAAACAACATGCAAATCGGTTATGTCGCTTTTTACTATCAATTTTTGGATTTATGTGTACAAGTATGATTTCGAGGAAAATAAAGGAATAATGTAATAATGTTTTATATAATATATACTCTACAACGCAGTACTCGTTACGAACAAACATTACTTATTGTTATCCTCGATACAGTACATCTCTACTCAACCATATTTTGTTCGATCGCTCATCACTTGCATTATTAGATATCATGAGAGCAATTAACCTATTACAAACCAAATAAAAAATATTAACTATATGTAGATCCAATCATTTAAATAATCATAGTAAAGTAAGTATTCTAGCTAATGAAACACCATTCGTTCTGCAAAAGATCAGCAAAAACTTCATAACATTCTAACTGTACATATACTGTAAAATACAAAACGTACCAAGGAAACATCGCCGGTATCGAAACGACATTTATTAAAACGACTCGCTTACAGATGCATAGAAACGAACAATATTCTCACTGCGGATCGTAAAATCGGTGAAAAATTGCGATAAAAACATAAAGTCCACGTACTGAAGTCTAAAAATATATTATAATAGATTTCAAATGTCTATACATAGATGAGTGTTCACTACGCGCTTATAACGAGCGTCGAACGCGCGTCCATACGTTACAATATTCATTAAATACGTTATTCCGAACCGGCCGCTCCGTCCGCACACAGGCGGTCGTCGACTCGCGGACTAGACGGGACACAGAGGGACCGCGCCGTCCGTCCGGGGTACCAGAGTTCGTATTACAAATAATAATGTGTGATAGTGTAGTGCGCGCGGTTCGCGGTTCAGACGAACACCTTGGCGAGTCCGTCGGCGCCGGCGCTGGCGATGTACGGCCGCAGCGGGTGGAAGGCGACGTCGAGGATGCTCTCGTCGAACTTCTTGCGGTGCGCCGTGATCTCCTGCACGCACGTCTTGGTGTCGAGGTTCCACAGGCGCACGGAGCAGTCGTGCGAGCCGGACAGCAGGAACAGGCCGTTGGGGTCGAGCGCCAGGCCCGTGACCGCGTCCAGGTGCGCCACCATGGCGTGCGCGCAGCGCCCCGACACGCCGTCCCAGAACCGGATGTGCCGGTCCTCGTGCGCCGTCACCAGCAGCGGCAGCGTCGGGTGCGCGCGCACGCGCGTCGCCGCGCTCGAGCACGACACGCGCAGCACCGCCTGCGCACACACCGAACAAACACTATACTATACTATCACCATAACTTTAATATGTAATTATTACCGCTTGCAGAATCCTACTAATATCAATGCAAAATTTTATGAGGATGTATGAACAGATGGATGTTTATTCCTCAATCACGTTAATCCTATTATACCAATTAAGTTGAAATTCGCTACAATTAGCCCGCGATCCTGGGCACAGCCGCGCACAGCAACTCTTTTATAGCTGAATAGCTGAAACCCGCAACTTCGTTTGCGTTGCGAATTAACAAAATTCCAGTCTTAGTACACGCCTATAATTCTTTACGAACATACCCTCACAATTTCAGGTCTCTACATCCAGTAGTTTGGCCTGAGCCTTGTCAGTCGGGATTTAGTCTTTATAATAAAATTAAGATAAAAAGGCCTTTAAGCTTATGTACAGTCAGCTGCAGAGACACACACATTTATATTACTCTTAATTTTCCAAAGAAAAGTGCACGCAAGAATTTTCAAATTAATGTAGTCATCATACTAAATGTAATCTAAATCTAAATCATACTTGTAAGAATAGAAGAACGTCTTTGCTAAATTAAGAGTATTATATAAATGTTAAAGCTTGGGAGTGTATACATGTATCTGCAGCTGACTGTACTATATTGTTGTTACACATTATCACTATCATCGCTATCCTCCTCCTCTGCAGCAGTCGCCTCTACGGCGTAATCCTCCTTATATCCTAAATCCTTCCACTCTCTCCTCATCGAGTCAGCTAAAGAATGTGTCACCTGTGAAGTTTCCAGATCAAAGAGTATCAGTGAGCCGTCCCGGTAGACGACGGCGGCGCGCGAGCCTCCGTCCGCGAAGTCCGCGGCGGCGGGGATGGGCGCGGTGGGGCTGTCGTCGGCGCGAAGCGTGGCCAGCAGCGGGCGCGGCGCGCGCGGCGCCCACAGCCGCGCCGAGCCGTCCGCCGACGCGCTCAGCAGACGCCCGTGCGCGCTCGACAGCGACCACACCGCGTCCGTGTGGTCGCGGAGTACCGCACCCTGGTCACACAACACACAGTCAGTGAAAACCCTTTTCCGTTCTTTAATTTCCTAGTTCATTATGACCTCGACGTATACGCACACCAAAGTGCTAAAGATCAATCAGTGAAGGTCAGAGAGTTTATATCTTAGTACTGACTTTCAGCTCTTGACGAACACATCTTCAAAGTTTCAAGTCTCTAAGTTCTCTAAGTTGGTGGTGAAGATTACACTCCAAATTTCAGGTTTCTGCGTTCCTTGGTTTGGCCTACACGTTGTCAGTCAGTCAGCCAGGACCAAGCTTTTATATACATTGAGAATAAGAATGGCGAATACCATAATGACATACAAACAGTTAAAATGGAAAATAACTGTCCTTTATATAGACAAATATTGCAGTGTGATCAGAAAGTGTAAAACTTGGTTGGTATAGACAAGTTACCTGTACTGCAGGGTCGTAAGGGTCGTAGGGGTCGGCGGTGGGCGGGGGCAGGTTCCACACACGGATGGTGCCGTCGAGGCCGCCCGAGAAGCATTCCTCAGAGCGGGGCGCGCCCATCGCGAGGCACAGGACGGGCGCGGTGTGCGCTCGGAACGTATACAGGGGCTCCACGTCCAGCCCGGCGGACTTCTTGGCGGGAACTGTGCGTTGGAGGTTCCACAGCTTGAGGGTGTGGTCTTCGGACGCTGTGACGAGTGCCGCTTCCGTCGGGTGGAAGGCAAGCGCTCGCACCTGGGAATAAATAAATAAATATTTTGCACAACGCCATCTAGCCCTGAACTAAGCAGAGCTTGTACTTTAAGAACCAGATAACTGATAGAATACTTAACTACCATTTTTTTTTTATATACATCGCACAAAATCGCGACAAGTGGCTTGATAAAGAGGAGCCTTATACCCAGCAGTGGGTGCAGACGGCTGATATGATGATGATGATGATGAAACACATACATAGAAACACCCAGATTTAGGACAAACACCAATATTCATCAACCAAGTGCTTGTCCTGAAGCGGGAATCGAACCTGCGGCACCGGCGTGGCAATCACTCAATCAATCGACATACATAAAGGATTTCTTGCTTCACAATATTTACCCCGTCAAAGTGCGAGCGCAGCGTGTACTTGGCATTCCATGTCTTGCGGAAGGACTCCTTGTTGGCGCTGGTGACGTCATACGCCTCGGGTTCGTTGGAGATGTTCAGTTGCGCCAGCTCGCCCAGTGCGAGAGGCTCTTCGTCTGACTCGCCCGCGGCGCCGCCGCCCGCGCCCCCCGCGCCCACGCCACCGCCTGTACAACACATACACTTACCATTGGCAGGCGTCTCGAGGATAACGTCATGCCATCTTAGGCCTGATTTATACAGACGCAACATAAGGCGAAGGCACGGTCTCTTTAATACAAAATCTGTAAGCGACGCGTCATGCGATTATATTTTTGTACCGCCTGCGCCGTGCCTTCGCCTATGCCGTTTCTGCATAAATAAGGCCTTATGAACTAATACAAGCGGCGCAGGCGTGTCGCGGGCGCGGCTCGGCGTGACTTGCACCCTTGAATCACTCGCACCGCGCCGCTTGTGTAAGGCGCGAATTATACAGAAACGGCAGATTTTGAATGAAAAAGACCGTGCCTTGGCCTTACGTCGCTTCTGTATAATTCGCGCCTTAGTGCCACACCTCGCCTCTTCTATACATTTTTTACTAAACACGAAATGAGCGGCGCATCGGCCTATGTGAATCAAAGTCCTGTGTAGCACTGTTCTGGCCATGGGCAAGCGTGATTACCATCAGGAGGGCCTCGCTCACCTCGACACTTATTCACACAAAAATACAACAAGAAATATAGAACCAATGTAAACGGCCCATCTTATTCTTATTCTGCGTAGGGGATGCAGCAGTTTACACGAGCTTCCCGTTGAAGCCAGAAACCCAGGATTTGTTTTGTTCTTCTGAGAGAAGTTAAGCTATCTACATAGATTACTAAGCCCAGATGCCTTGACGCGCAAAGGAACAACACTAACTTTTATTATTTTTTTAATAAAATACAGTAGAAAATATTTATTTAACACATTTGTAGGTTTAATTGAAAATTAATCTTGAAGTTTTGAATAATAATAATTTGACTTACCAGGGTATTCGTCCCCTTGTCCGCCGCTGTCCGACTCAATTTCAGTGATGAGGTTCAATTCATTGAGGACTTCTTCTGCCTCATGGTCTACCTCTTCGCCTGAAATAAAAACATCTACTTTTCAAACAGTTTCGTTGTTGATAGATACTGCACAGGAATTGACCAGGAATAAAAACTGTTTCCGAGGAGCGACTGCGATTCGCGAATTAACCTGTATTCTGGTAATATAAGCCGTTATACGAGTGAAAACTACCCTAGGTCTGATAAAAAAAAATATTTACTAAGGACTTACTGTTTAGCGCCAAAATACCGCAATTGTTTTTTTTTTTCAATACAGTTATCTAGGGACCTTTGGGTAATTAACACGAATCTAATGCTACCTTAATTTTAGAAATCCATCTAGAAGATACGAGGTAACATAAAAACTTACTTACATACATGAATACAAGATACGCGCGAAAAACATAATCCTTCCTTGGCAATCTGTTAAAAATGGAGTCATAAATGCTTTCGGGCATCACAGACCTTGTTTCCCTGGCGCATGATGGGGCTGCTTAGCGTCAAGGTCATCAATCTCGTCCATGTCCATCTCCTGATTGGTGAGGAACTCGAAATTGGCGAAGACGGCCGCCGTCTCCTGCACCGATAGCCCTTCTTCATTATAGTTACCGCTGCCGGAGACGCCGCTTTTGCGCTGTTGCTCTTTACCTGGTAATCACAATACGGGCACTGGCTCACACGACAAGGATTCATAGAGATAAATCACGAAATAACGCAGAATCGGTTGTGTAAGAAAAAAACGTCGCACTTAAGGGGAATCCTCAAATCCGAATTCCATACAAAATGTTACGGACAAATACTCAAAAAGTACGCAGTATTATAGTTATTTAGATGTTATACGTGTTTTAAAATTAACCCTACTAACTTAAAAACACGTATAAAATCTAAATTAACGTATGAAACCTTACAATTTTTTTGTTGACGAAATCGAAAAACATGGACGAAACGAATAGTGTGAAGAAATTACTATATTACGGCGTACTTTTTGAGTATTTGTCCGAAACATTTTGTATGGAATTCGGATTTGAGGATTAGCCTTAAGGCACAGAATCCGGCGCGCAATCATACTCGCGCATTTAAACATTTTAAAGGATATAAATAGGCCTAAGTATTATTTTAAAGTGGATCGAACATTTTGTTACTTCAACCTCACGAAATGTTTTTAAAAAGCGAAGGAAATAGGGCAAAAATATTTTTCCTAAAACAAATATGTGCGAAGTATACAGAAAATCTGCATCCCAAACTGAATTTGAAAGTCACAAAATGAGCCCTAGCTTGTAAGTTCTGATGGTAATAAAGCAATTGATAGTTTATTCATTTTTTGATATTTCACACAACACAACGCCATCTAGCCCCAAATTGAACGGAGCTTGTACTATAGGAACCAGATAGACTAAAATACTTTTTTTTCGTAAATACATAAATATAATACATAGAAAACGCCCTGGGCGTCAGGACAGACACCAATGTTCATCACCCAAATGTTTGTCTTTAACGGGAATCGAACCTGCGATACCAGCGTGGCAGTCCTATACGCTTGCCACTCGACCATCTGCGTCGTCGATAGTTTAGTTATGAAGATTTCATACCATATCCATATTTGCGGGCCATGTAATTCATGGAATTATCGCATCTGTCGTGTGGTTGTTTTTCATAATTCCTGTAGTTGGCGTTGTCCGCCTCTTCGTTATTCAGACCCAGCAGAGCTCTGACTCGGTTCGAGCGGACGTCCAGAATAGTGTCTGTGTAACCTATCTCCTGTAAATAAAAAAAAAATATCTGTAAGTAAATCATGCAGAGGATTTGCTCCAACTATTGATAACAACAAATTATATAAATATATTTAGTAATAAATCCGCTTGATTTCTAAACAAAGGTTTTAATTAACTTAACTTTAGTTTAGAACTTTAGTACATATTACTATATTATAAACCAAAGAGTCAACGAACAGAAAACCAAAGTTTAAAGATACGACACGTGTTTCGCCTCTACACGAGGCATCATCAGGAGGTGTGGACTCGCCGAAGTTCGAAACGAGAGTTCTCTCGTGGATTGGCATGGATTTCCGCAAAGTAACGCCTGAATCAATCAATTAACTATTGATACCTTTATATAATCGTTGGGCTCTTGATAAAAAGGTACGTGATACTCTCTCCACGCAAGTAAGACTCTTTCAAGCGACTCCGCGCGATTTCACGCGACTGCACACCGTACCGACGACACCGTGGCTTAGTTGGTAGTGACCCTGCCTACGAAGCTTGGTGTTCCGGGTTCGATCCCCGGCCGGGGCAAATAGTTGTGTGACGAACACAAATGTTTGTTCTCGGGTCTTGGATGTTGTGATGTCTTGTATGTGTGCATGTCACCTGCGACACAGGGAATCCTAGTGCAGGGGTGTGAGTGTGTGAGTGTTTATGTTTATGTTATGACTCCGAGCGCTTTCACGCGACTCCGAGCGTTTTCACGCGACTCAAAGCCCTTTCACATGCTTTAACCTGCTTCTCCAACATCAGCCAGACAGTTTGTTATTGAGGAAATGATACACATTAATTATACCATTAAGTAAATGTATCACAATGATGAATGACAAATCTTGCATTATTTAAAGGTAAAACAATTTTATTGCAAATGAGTCACCTATGTTGATGTTTCATCATCAGACACAACACAATCCTCATTTATTTCATTAATTTATTTGCTTACATGTAAATACAATTAACAATTTACTCTTTCTCATAGTTAGTATGTTTTTATATGCATTATAGGACGGACTTCTTCACTTCTATAAACCTCCAATATGAGTAATCCTCATAAGACTTTTAATCCAAATGTTGAGTGCAAACCTTTGTAGGTTTACCAGATAATGCTTTGGAGACAGTCAACATGTTCTATAATCATTACAAGACAATCAACTTCCTAGTACAACTGAATATCATACATAGCCCTCTCTCATAGTGTCCTCAGCTTGACGCCTTTATCACCTACCAGCCAGCCTCTTGCAGATCATCACTCCACCTAGTCAGTCCTACACTGTGCTTGTAGTCATGATCTCCATCCCCTGTAGTTCTGCATCACTAAGAATAATACATTTGCTTATTCTGTGAGCTATGCATACCTGTAGATATTGCTTAATGAGTTGGCGACCTTGCTTCCACTGCGCTCGCTCCGCTGGTTCGGGCTCTGTGGGGGGTTCCTCTGGCGGCGGACGCACGTCACCCTGTTGAAGCTCCACTCCATACTTCAGTTTGTGGAATTTGGCCCTTTCTTGTTTTAAAGCATACTCTAGCATTTTAATCCGCCTAACAAGGTCATTCTTCAGATTCTCTTGACCCTTCCTCTCGCCTTGGAGGAAGGCGATCCGTGCCTGTAACAATGAAAAAACCATCTTATAGATTAAGCTAGTTCACTCCCTTTATCAAATAGATAACAGAAGCTCAAGTTCATAATCACCAACCAATAGCAGATATCATTATAATTATTTGCTTTTAGACTTTGCTTTGCTATTGAGAAAAAAAAATAGCTTTCATCCAACCTAAAGTGGTCTTGCAAGGGTTAATGCTATTGTATATTACTTCTGCTAATAGTAATAAATTTATAATGTAGATCCGAGTAACATCATTTAAAATAGGTTTATAGTAAACTTATTTATAGATCAGAGGGTAAAGCATTTATATCTATAGGGTTTGTATACTTTGTATGCATAGAAATGCATTAGTGAGCCATAACTGTGTTGTGCAATACCATTTTGTCATGACTGTCTTCCTATTTTTCTTATTATAATTGGATGTGGGTTGCGCATTAATTCATTCTATTGCAGAAAATACTTTACTAATATTTTATTTTTATTTGAAAATATTTTACCCTGTATACCTATTGATTATTAATATTAACGTTAGTTGACAAACTACAAAAACAATCCATAAAGAAACAAAAAACAGATGTTTTATGTTGTAGTTTGATGTTGGAAGCAAAATGTAGGTAGTAAGTAAATGAAAACTTTTAAGTTTTTAACCAGTGGTAGCTTATAGGTTTATAATATGGATAATGTACATGATATTAATCTATTACAAGTGACATTTTTTTTTAACTTGTTACTGGCTCATGTACAAAGGCTTCAGCAATTTACCCCTTAAATTAATGTCTTGTGAAACCTGTAAAAGCTACTGAATATAATATAAAAGTCAAAAGAAAAAATATCACTGGGAATATTAAATCATCATGGTGTACTTACATATGCAATGGATTTGATGTGATGGTAAAACAGATGCTGAACATAATTCAATTAAAAATTAGGTTTAAAAACATTTACCAGCTGTTGTAGTACGTAAGACATAAGTTGTAGAATAATACCGATTGAATTTCTAATCAGAATTCATTACATGCACAACATGAAATACTTATACAGAAGCAGAGCAGTAGACACAAAGGAAATTACTAACTATTTAGAAGATATCGTTACAAAAATAATGTGGAGAATGAGCTTACAAAGAAAAACAAAAAAATCACCTCAAACTCGGCTCTGTCCACCTCCCATTGTGATCTCTCCAGCTCGAATCTCGCCCATTCGTGTTGGATGAAATGCAGGATGCCCGGTATCGAGTACTGGACACTTTGGCTAGGTTCCTCATTTTGTTTGTTATTTACACTGACTCCGATTTGAGATCCCACTTGCCCTCCGTTGTGATGAGATACGGAGCTATCATCCATGGCTGTGGGGATTTTCATGACATGGCCACCATTACCGAACTTGTCACACACCTATTTCATAAAACTACGTACACCAATTATACGAAATGAAATACTAACACATCATTTGAACTTTAATTCAACTAATGTTCACGTACACAACACCATATAAATTAATTGCTAACGTTGAGTTCATGAATGACAAAAAATTATTGCATGACGGAAAGAAAAGCAACGACGTTCCGTCGTCGTCCGCTGCATTGCTATTTTTTTCTTTTTTTTCACGATGTTGCCAGCAGTTATTATTGAGTCAACTCTATCTATAGACTATCGTCAAGCATTGGTCAACATATTTATGAACCAAAAACTCAAACGGTCAAACAATCCAATGATCGTTTGCCGCAGCAAGTTGTTTCTTCCTGCGAACTGGCTAATTGGGCTTAGCTCATAATTACTTGAGCTTCTTCTTCTTTAAGTGGATTAAATCGGGTGTGTTCAGTTATTTAATATCTACACATCGCGTAATCGCGAGCAACTACTAATACTAATTTCCCTTTCGTCCCTCTGACACCGAATGTTGTTTTCGATTATAAGTCCCATCTCTATTTCCGGAAACATTAATCGCAGGAGTTTTAGGCGGGAACACGAAAATGTCATGACGACGGCATTGTAATATTTTACAAAACTTGTATTACTTTGAATGATATAGTGTAGAAACGGTCGTTTTTTACCCAATATGTGCTCGTGAACGTGTAAATGAGTGTTGGTTGTTGGACTTGGAAGTTGGACTTTTCGTGTTGCCTCCAGAACTCAATAGAAGCCTAGTAAAGTCGCAGGCGCAGCCGCCACCATTTTACGGAGCATAACTTGACATAATCACTTTAACAAATGACGACAAATTATATAAAAATTCCTTGTCTCACCTAAGAAATATTTAGATAAAAATAATCGTATGCTACTTTAAGGCGGTATGGTCATATGACTTTATTTTTCCAAATAATAAAAAAACGCCCACATGTGTATGGCGCGCACACTGACATGTCAAATCGATCGGCAGCAAGAAAAGAAGACGCCATTTTGAATATCATACTGGACGCGCTATGAAAGGCAAGGCATTTTAGGCAATTTTTAGATATAAAAATATGGTTACAGTGTTTCAAAATCAGTTTTTCTGCTATATAATGTGAATAACTTCAAAGATAATTCTAAGAAAAGTGCTATTGCATGGAATTTTCTACAATTTTTGTGTATCCCCAAGCCGAGTGACGCCGTGACGCAGAACAGAGTTGAATACTTATTTTAATATTCTATTTCGTGGTTTCAGACACAATGTCCAGGTACGGTGACTGTAAAGTCTATGTGGGTGATCTGGGTAGCAACGCCAGTAAGCCTGAACTCGAAGATGCCTTTTCTTACTATGGACCGTTGAGGAATGTTTGGGTAGCAAGGAACCCACCCGGCTTCGCTTTTGTGGAATTTGAAGACCCTCGTGATGCTGAAGATGCGGTGAGTTTTTTTTGTTAAATACCTACATTATCTTTACAAACAACAATATATTTTTATTACCATCTTAGTAACTAACCTATAAAGCTGGATGTCAAACTATCATGCCATTTGGTGTATACTGAGCACCAAAACGCTTGAGCAGTTTTAATTGTTCAAATAATAACTAATTAGGAGTTGAAATTAAAATGCAATAGAGTATTACCAGTGCCAGTGACACGCTAATTGATAAGTTTTTATTAATATTTATGTTAGTCTCTAAGGTATATATCATATGGGCCCTAGTTAGGCTACATTGTACTTTTCTTGTCTGAAATAAAATTATTATTATTCAGTTAGGGTGTAGCAAATTATTCAAACTGGGGGTTGACAGGAGTATGATGGTATCAAGATGATAATCAAATATAATTTTCCCATTGAACTCTAAAGTCAACAACTACTTAGCAGCACAAACTCTTGGAAACATAGCTATTATTAGTCTAAAACCTTTATCACTAAAAGAAAAATCATCATCATGGGTCATCTCAAAAGTATTATTATATATCTTAATAGGTATGTCACCATAATTTTGTAAAACAGTAAGTTTACCATTAGTTTTCAAGCATGTTAAATTACAAAATATCGAAAAATTTTAAACACTGAGTTTCTGCTATGATATAAACCAATCAAAATACCATTCATATTAAAATCGTAAATTTATAAACAATCACCCAATAAGAGGCTTGCACTTTAATTCAACCTATCCTACCAATCAGAGGGCAACTATGCCGAGATTGGTTTGTTTTAAAGAGCTTACTTACTTGTGTTTACAATTTTTTGCCCAGTTTACAATTTAACATTTTTCAAACCATAAAATTGTAAACTTCAACATCAATGAACTTAAGGTCGTGAGGTCAAGGTCAATGACCTCAATCACACGGTCACTGATTCTGAACAATGACAAGGATCACATTTGTCTTTTTATACCTGTGAATTTATAAGTGATTATTACATTTTTTTATTTAGATTCGTGGCTTGGATGGAAGGACAATATGTGGACGTCGCGCCCGTGTAGAAATGTCAAATGGTAGTAGGGGGTACGGTGGCCGAGGGCCTCCCCCAAGGTCGCGGCTGCCTCCCCGACCTTATGACGACCGCTGCTATGACTGTGGAGACAGGGGCCATTACGCTCGCGACTGTTCCAGGCGCCGCCGCCGCAGGTGATATAACTTTATCTGATCTACCTCCCAGGAACTATTCCATGGAGTGGTATCTTATTCAGTAAATATGGAGATGCTTTGAGGCTTTTGGCTATACTAAACTTAGTTTAGTCTAGAATTACCAAGGAGTCTGAAAGCATCTTCAACATGATAATTTCATTACTAAGTAACAAATATAATGTAATTTATATTTTGTCATCCCATTTTGGACTCGTAAACCAATGATAACTATGTTATAGGTTATCATTGGCCTGTGCGCCGAGAACCAATTCGTCAGTGTCTGCACTTCTTATTGTCTGCGCTACGTAGCGTTCACTTCGCGGCGTGAACTCCAAATAAGAGTCTGCCGCATCATTACTAGACAACGCCCCACTACGTAGCCTGCCTACGTGCACACGTCATTGTCGACCCTTCATTGACTAATGTTCGTCCCTCGCGTCGCGCGCCTCGCCACGCACGTCTATTGTAATCACTGCGTGCACCCAGTGAGTTACACCCTTATTCTCAGATTTATGTGTTGAGATGATGACAAACCAAATAGAGGTAGTATCTAGAGTAGCTTTCGAGCTGGAACTGCTTGTGGTAAGAACAATATAAACTCATTAAAATGGGTCAGAAGGCACTTCATCATTCGGCGTGCGTTATAAACACATAGACATGCATAAAGCCTTGTACAACACTACCAACATTTCTCAAATCATACTTTAATAAAACTGTACCTATTCAAATAACTTTGCAGGGTTGATAAACCAACTTAATTTTAAACTAGCAAAGATATTTGACATGTTAGTTTATTTCAGAATCTTGTGTATAATGGCCTTTATTTGGAACAAAGTTTCAGTTTGAATCAATTCTAAGCAAGATTTTGACTCAAAATCTGCTTTACGCTCAACTTAGAGTTGGTTCAATTAAGGGGCCTAAGACAGGGCATTCAAGTAACATGATTGTTGATATGTTCGCAGCCGCTCGAGGTCCCGTCGCCGCACACGCTCGCGCTCGCCACGCTCAGGTTCGCGCTCGCGCTCGCGCAGCCGCTCCCGTTCCCGCTCCAAGCCTCGCTCGATGTCCCGCTCGAGGTCCCGTTCGCCATCAAAGGAGTCCAAAAAGTCTAATTAACTATAGAAAACCAGTTGCAATGTCATCTCTGATAATATTTTCCAATAATCTGACTAGTGTGTGAATGATTTGCTTTCCACCGTTTTGTCATAAGATGTATCATTCCTAAGTAATTTCAATTTATATGTAACAACCATATTGATTTTGTGATCAATAAATTGACGTTTTTTAACTAATTTAGTTTTTTATTTTGATAAAAAGCTTGTAGGTACCTCATATATTTCAATTAGCAAAATATAGCTTATTTCAAACGTCAATAGGTGGTGTAAGTGGTGCGGAATACCTTTATGCTGATTTCATTCATTCAGTCTGATGACGTCAGTGAATGCAAATCCTTCACTGAATGATGTGTTGTAGCTGGTCGGCGCGTTTCTATCGGCGAACAGTCGCTTGCGCCGATCACCATGAAATACGCCTGGGCGGTATCGGGGTAAAAATATAGTCCCTTTTCGCTCTTCATAAAAAGGTATCCATAAAATTTTAGCTCAATCAGTAAAAAGTAGGTATTTGAGAGGACTTCTTGACAGGATTTGAAAAAAAAATCGTCTTTGTGATGGACATAGACTTTTTTTCATTCATTCAACCTGAATAAGACAACAATTGTTTCTTTAATTTGTTTATTTAACACCATACGAAAACATACAAATATACTTACAATGTTTTACATTATCTGGTTTTACAAGATGGCGATCAGTAGATTAGGTATATCTTTGTATTTTTATGCATAAGTTTGACTTGTATTTAAAAGTTTTTTTACATTAAATAAAGAGTTCCAAAGAAACTTATAAATAAAAATTAGAAAGCTTAATCTAAAATTAATTCTTGAGATCATTTAATGATAACTGGTATCATTAAATAGCCTAAATGTATACCTACTTAAAAAAGTATAGATAGATAAACATACATACATATTATTTATGTCACAAGCAGCGACATGGCTAGTTTTTTTTTCAGGCGTATATTACCCCTGACTCGTCCTCTCGCTCGTGGGCACATACATTTTTGAAGATTTAAAAATTACTAGGTACAAAATAACATTACAAACGTGTAGGTAGTAAAAATCAATCCAAACAAGTTTCATGTGTAAAGCATTTCCCAGAGATATTTTTCTTGGGGAAGGTTTTACGCATGAAAACTGGATGGCTTGAATTGGATTTTTTACTACACATTTGAAATGTTATTTTCTAGATCCTGGAGGTCCGTTTATTTTGTAATTATGAACAAGTAGTAATTTTAAATATTCAAAAATGTAGGTACGCGCGAACGAGAAGGCGAATCTGGGGTACTATTCGATTTGTTAATCGAGATAAAATAACAATAAAAATAATAATGATAGTTTCGTAAAAAATAATTAAAGTACAAAAATAACTTGTATTAGTATAAGATACTAAATCTCATATACCTAAGCAAACAATAAAAAATAAGTATTCATTAATAATAAATAAATTGCATATCTATATTAAATCTGTTTAATTGATAGGTATTATTTAGTTATGACCTATTATTATGTAAGTAAGTACCAAATACAAAAAGATTTAGGTAGTTAGGTATAGGTAGTTGAATTTAAAGTTAGTAAGCAAACTTCAAGACCGGGAGGGAGGCCTATACCCGGAGTGGGTGAATAGGCCTGTATGAAACCGTAGATAAAACATAAAATAAAAAAACGGCTAAGTACGTGTTAGTTAGACACATATTAATTGTGCAGTTGTAGGTTTGGCTTCTTTCCAGTCATTATTTTTTTTGTAGTTCTACATTTGTGATTAGAGCCAAAATTATTTTTATTTATTTTTTTCATGAGAAATGTTGACTTGTTTTACTCAGATTAGATTTTAGTTCTCGGAATTAGAAAAAAATTACATAAAGATAGATAGTTAAGCGGTTGTTATGTTAAAACAATAAACGTTTTAGGGCTAAACATACCAATTACTGACAGCACTATACACAATAATTGACGAGCCATACTAAATAACATCATAAACAGACAGTACTTAAACGTACTAAAATCATAACTTCTTTCTAGTTAGGGTTTTTTTACTTAAAAAGTTTCCTGCTGGTGGAGATAAAGTAACTTCATAATTTCCCTTTTTTATTTTTGTTTTAAATGCAAAACGTTAATAAGTAAAAAATGCCAAATAACCATACCTCGAAGTTGAACAAAGTTTTGAACAATTTATTTTGCCATTCATGCACAATTGCACTGATGGTGCTTTATCCTAAAATAATATCCTTTTGATACAATTATATAAAATTGTACCAATTATATCCACATAACCTCTTGCGTTGTATGTACAATAAACCGTAACAGTACTTACTAAATACACATAAAAATATAATTACTATCACATAGTACTTACATAATTATTATGTTCATTTTTCATATCATATCTCTAAGAGACCATTAACAGGGTCTGCATTTGGGGACGAGCAGTTTAAATTAATTCATGATTTATAGGCCATTTTTCTTGTATAGGTATGCAACATAGCAACAACAGCTTCCGGCATACCTAAGCGATTAATGCAGACCCCGACCTTATAATAATCACATTCTTTTTTAATACCTTTTTATCAATCTCACCAGTCTCCGAATCAGAATCTAACGCCACTTACAGTCTCATTTGTCAAACCATAGCTCAACTAAACCCTCAATAAAGTTACGTCACCTATAACTGGTGTGGATTTACGAGCTACTTCTACTGAAGTGGCCTAGCAATAAGACTGTGCACATCTGTATAGCAGGACTGTAGGATAGGACCTCATATATCAGATCTATTAACATTAGTTTGCAATACACAGTTTTTGTTGAAACTTTGTACGCCTCTACGCAAAATGAAACCAAGCTCAAGAATCAAAACCACTCCATGAAATAAAAATCAATCATACCAGGTGGGTTTTTTTTCGAAGGCATCCCAGGCCCTGGGCAGAATATAGGTTTTCCATTATTATTAGTGTTTCGTAACAATGTTATGTCAGAGAACATAATATATTATTTACTTCATTTTCCTACAAACTTACTTTTTGGTTTGCTAGTTAGGCATTAAATTGCAACATTATTCATCAATTCGTAAAGGCCCCTTACACATCAAGTCTAAAAAGCAAAATAATGATCTAATATAAACTTTTAGGTCTTAAATATTAGACAAAAGCTCCTTGCAGCTTAGGATTATTCCAAAATACACACTCAGAAATGTTATGAAATACTTAAGTATAAAAACTGGTCAGAATTTTTACATTTCAATGTAGGTAGATTTATAAGCTCTTCATAAAAATTTTGAAGAATATTTTTGCTTTTGAAAGTAAAATAGAATGATTTATTCATAATTATTTTAAGTGTTAGAAAGATAATTTAATTCTTATTTCTAGTAGAATGTTATCAAGTGGTATTAGTACAACATACAACGTTTCGTTATTTAGAAATTTTCTTTTATACTCTACTATGCAGTTCAAAAAACTGATCTCAACTAATTTCATCAAGCAAGTAATATTATTAGCATATTTTCCATTGCCATTGTTCCTTTTGTATTAACTTTCAATAAAATAGTAAGGTAGGTATATATATTGTTGTAACAAGTGTGTAACAGCTACAATTAGGTTACTGACTGGAGACATTTCAATCCTACATGACCGTTAACATGTACTCGTGAGTTACAGAAGACTGTGTGTCACCTCACCTGACTTAGGTCATTAACGTATGAATTCCACAGGTACGTTTGTTCCTTATCTCCTCTTGCATTAAATCCATGTTGATCTTCTTGTGTCGCTTATTTGTCTGGTTTTTTCACCCAATGTGCATTGATGGGGTATCTCAGACTCGTTGTCAACTGATCATTGTGCTCTTCGAGTGAATTAACAGCATAATGCAGTACAAGCTCGTTCAGAGTTCTAAAATTAAAAGCAATAATAAGTAGGAATAATATTTGGATTTATGTGGGAATTGATTGTATATTAAATTGAACAGATCAGGAGGAAATAGGGGTAACTAAAATAGCAAGAGTTCACAATGCACAGTTTTCCTCGATTGAATAGAGAAAGGAGCAAACAAAACAACCTCTTTACTAATTCCTCACTTAGTGTTACTCAAAAGTACATTCATAGACTGGTAAACTCTCTCATAGCCATTGTTTTAGTAGAAATCTTAAGTATAAAATACTTACTCATAAACATTGTAAGGTTCTGCAAATCCATATCCCCGTTCTGACCTATAAATGATACAGTGGGAGACAATGTTATTGCACACTATAGACAGAGCATGTTGTCCTGTAGAGCTGAGTCTGATCAAGAAAGTGCCCTGAGGTTTGCCCATCAACATTTTATTTGCCTCATCTCGAGAACAATTTACTTTCCATGTACAATTTTCTCTGTGTGCATATAACTCTTCAAGTTTATGAATATTATCATCTTCTAAAGCTTGCAAATACTCATCACTTTTTCCTTTACCTTGTAACCACCTGTAAAATAAAATTTTAATATATTGGACGAGGTGAAAAAAATATAACATCTTTATGTCAATTTCAGAGCCATTATGAATAAGATTATTATAAAGATACATACATTTTGTAATGGTCCTTCACTTTGTACAGTTCCAAAACTTCAGCCTTGAGTTTAGTTATTTCTCTTTCAAGCAGTAGCTTCTCTTCTAGTGTTTTGCGTAGAATATCATTGTGTTCAGCTTTGGCATGTTTAAATTGCTGCACCTTTACCATTAATTGTCTGTAGTTTTCAATGAGCATGCTTTTCTCGTGTGGCTGAGCTTCTGATTGCATTTTTTCCTGCAGCTTAAGATGCTGTATGCAAACATTTACAGTTTCTTTGAAAGCATCAAGTGCTTGACGCTTGAGATTAACCTCTTCCCTCAACCTAGTGTATTTATAGAATCGGACATCATAGTCTCTAGTTTTGAATACATACTTTTCATGATGTTTTTTGTATTCCGCTTCTAGCATTTCAACACTAATGTTTTCCCCTCCTTCGTTTTCTTGCAGCTTGGACAGTGGGTACATAAGTCTGATATCGAGGCTACTGTTACAATGTGCCAGGGAGACCTCAGTGTAGTAATTAACCAAGTCCACCACTGATCTGAACTCAAGTGGTTCACAAAATCCATATCGACCTTCATGGTTGTAAATCTTAATTAATTTGTTTGTACCTCCTTTCCTTACAGTGAGTGTATAGCCACTGTCCTTGTTTGATGCATTGCGCACAAGAAATGTGCCATCACAAGTATCACGAAGTTTCTCAGTGGCCTGATCTCTGTAAATAGAAAAAGTAAATTGCATTAGCCATTGTAACATTCATTAACAACATTAAATCATTAACTACATCAGGACGAATTATAGGTCTAATCAATATTCATAGGTTCAGCTACACCATCACACATTATTTTTAAGAATGTAGGTTATAACTTAAATAGATAATTAATTATATTTCAATACTTATTTACCTTGTTAGGTCACCCCAGTACCATTCAGCATTTTCCAACCTGTCATCTGCTGTTTGCTGAAGAAGTCCTTTTTCAACCATACTTAATAGCAGCACTTCACGCCTATCATACTCAGTTTTAACTTCTTCACGGCGAGTTATCGAGACTCAATAAGCTTTACTAGCGGTGCGGCTATCAGAGAACTTCCGCGTTCGAGGTTAGAGGAGAATTAAATGGTAATTCACTTTCTAATCACTTAGAAACTCAACTTACACAAATTATCAGAACAAGTCTCATAGCCCAATATTCTTAGACAGAAAACTTACACATAAACTTCAAATTTTATTGAAAACTAGATCACAAAGGAAATGGGCAGGTAAGATGGGATGATAGTTGCTATGGCACACTTATTTCCGCAGACATCACTGGTTACTCGTTACTCACAGGAGCTTACGAAGCTTTTTATTAAAAGTTAAATAAGTAAAGTCCATTGCTTTATTAACTCAATGACCGCTACATACTTCTATGGAGATTTCTACTAAAAATTCGAAATGAACTAAATTAATAACCAAACTAGAACTTTTGTCAAAAATTTATTTGAGGCTGAGGGTGAGGCTATTCATACACCAAATAAGTAGATTACCAAACTTCACTCACACTTTGTACTGGGCTGTTTTGATTGGGTACTTACACTGACATAGATTTTATGTATTTTATTTTATGGCTGGGACACGCCTTTTTATTACTTGATTGCATACTTGATTGGCTAATAATAAGGCTTCCTACTCTCTCTCTCAGCATCAAAACTAATGTTGTGGCTAATTTCGCACCTATTATTTTTCTTCAATATCCCCACTATCAACCGCAGTGGATTTTTTTTTTAACAAAATCCCCATTTTTATGAATAAAAACAATTGATATATTTCAAATAATACACATCTTTGGATATGTTTTATTACCATCACAGGCAATCGTTTCTATTCTACTCTAAATGGGTTACTAATTCTGAAGCAGCTCATCAGAGAGCTACACAGTAGATGTTGAATGTTAGGCAAGCTATCCTATTTTATCGATAAACTAGGTACGTTGATGAAATAAATATATATAATAATTTCAACTACATGTCAACAAATGCTGTGTTTGTTAGTTTTCCAAAATTTTCTCGCTACAAATTCAAGATGCGAATACTAAGTAATCTCTAAAAATATATGTAGTTTTCCAACTTTAATAGTGTTTTTCGGCCTGGTTTATGGCACTGAATAAAGATACCTAATAGGTAAGGTGGTTTAGTGTTAATGAAAGAGATACCGATATAAATCCCTATGAATAAGAGTGAGCAGTAAAGAACCTTGATATCTGTGTCAGAACTACATGACATGTCATGTCAATGTTCGTACTCACTGTCAGTCAAACTGAAAAATTCAATTAAATTCAATAGTTTATTTATTTCTTAAATTAAATACATGTCTTCAAATAAATGGGTCTTCAATCGAGACTTAAGAACTTTAAATTATTAACCAATCGACGTAATGCAAGATCTGCCGAAAATATCGCCTCTGTCTATAAGTTAGAGTGTGCAAAGAATAATCATCTTCGGCGATGAGTCTCAATTTCTGGATTCATCGCCGAAGAAGAAGACGAATCGAAGTCAACAAACAAAATTGACGAGTTTGGGTCGATACCAATCCACATGAGATCGTCCAATGTATCCCGAAAAACATCACATCTATCCTTTCACCACACAAGTTCGAATGAACTAGTGACACGATAAGAAGAAGAAGATCCCGGGCTGGCAGGCGGCGTTATTGGACCATATTTCTTTGATAACGACGTTGGCCAGGACTCCAGGACATCACCGACAACAGCAGAATGTCGATGATTAACAACTTTTTTTGGCCTGAATTGGATGATGTAGACGCCAACAACATGACAGAAACCATAGCGTTATCAAAGCTCACATAACCCTATTGTTTAAATTTTGTCTGATTTATACGCCATAGTCATCGAAAATTGATTTCAGGTTTCATACTTTAATTTAGATTTTATACCTACGTGTTTTAAAATTAACCCTACTAACTTAAAAACATGTATTAAATCTAAATTAAAGTTAACCTTACACTTTTTTTGTTGACGAAATTTAAAAACATGGACGAAACGAATAGTGTGAAGAAATTACTATAATACGGCGTACTTTTTGAGTATTTGACCGAATCATTTTGTATGGAATTCGGATTGGCCTTAATACAAAATCTTTAAGCGACGCGTCATGCCCCTTATGCCGTTTCTGTATAAATAAGGCCTTATGAACTAATACTTATATTAGTATTTGTCTGAAACATTTTGTATGGAATTCGGATTTGAGGATTAGCCATAAAAAAGGTTTTCATTGTTCATAATAGTGGGACAAAAATATTCCTGAAATCCCCACTGCGGTTCGTAGTGGGGATAACGAGCCGTTTCCCCATAAATCCCTCGAAGTCTATCCCCCGAATACCCACAAGTGGGGATAGTTAGTTGGGATTTCGGGAATAACCATCTCTGTAGATCACACGTACCGAGTACTAGGCCGAGACAGTAAAACGTTACTCGGCCGAGACAGTGAAAGCTTACATCACTCGCCCAGCCGAGCAATCGCTTCGAGAATCCAGTAAAAGGCGGGGTTAACGCAAGGCGAACCCCTCTGCTGGCCATATAACCTTCTTCGCCATTCACGTTAAATAAAACTATACGCCGTATTTTATAACTGTGTACATATTATCCCCTCCTTTTGCTGGATTCTCGAAGATCGGCGCTATGTTTATACGTATCGAGTACTCGGCCGAGAGCACTGTATCGGCCGATTACTTGGTGCGTGTGATCCTCGCATTTTAGGTGCGAGAATAGCCACAGCCACACTACAGCCAATTTTTGCATATTTGTTGGTTTGGGAAAGGTGCTTGCAAAATTTTAGTAAAATTTAATTATTTTTGCACTCAAGACTAGAACTTCTTAAGTTCCCTGTAAGTGTACTACGGCAAAAATAGTTAGTAGAAATCATTCCTCCTCTGCCCGAACCAACATTCGACAAAATGATTCAAGAAAAAGAAAATAAGTGATAGTTTTTTGTGAATCAAAACACATCGGGTTCATGATGAATTTCAAGACAGTTTTGGGCTTAATGTGCTATTTATTCCTCAATGTATCGTCAACACACATAACTGGTCAATTCGCTACAGACGAATTCTTCAAATTTCTGGTGAAATTTGGTTTCCAAAAGACCGACCTCCACTTCCAGAAGGAAACATATGGCTATATATTTGGGAACATCACGTCCAAAACTAATTTCAAGTATCCAATTACATTCGCAGTTTTGGATAGTAGACATTTCTTGAATTATTACAAGAACCGGGATATAATTGATAAAGAATTAGCATGTCAGTATATGTTTCTGAACCTGAATGCCACTGCTTTCCATCCTAAATGTAATGCAAAGGGCCAGGACTTGTTTAGAAGGATACCCTGCCCTAAGGGTGAGTTGTGTATTGATGAAGACACACCCTGGAATGTTATTAAGAAGAATCAATTTACCTATGTCATACAGAACACTGGGCAGCCAAGGTGAGTAATAACCAATAAAATGAATAATTAAAATTAAATCTTATCATGATTTTCCATGACGTTTTCCTGTTAATTGTCTATTATCCTGTAACTTAAACTCAAATTTAATAAATTAATGTTAGCATCATACTAATTCTATAACTAAATTTTTGAAGATGATTGGATGTTTGTTTCTTAATGACTCCAAAACTACTTTGTCAAAAACTTGGCAATGAGTGGTCTCTTTAACCCGGACAGGCAAAATCAATACCCTTTGCGGATTCTCAAGGCATCCGGATTGTAGTATGCAATATTTTAATGGTAATAACACACATGTTTAATCTTTTTAAATGGTGAATATTTACACGGGCAGCGCGGGATGGGGTGGTGCCATGATGCTAGCACGCTAAATTAACTTCCATTGTATGTACACAAAAAAAGAGATTAACAAATTTCCTGCAAACACCCTGCCGTTTGGGATACTTTTATCTCAAATTCATGCAGGCAAAGCTGCTGACTGCAGCTAGTGCTATATTATTTAATTGAGCATGCACAATTGCACAGTCACACTGATGATATCTTGAATGAACACCACTTACTAAGTTAGTTAGTGGACTTCCTTTTCCGCACTTAGACTCCTGTTGGTCCTTTGTGCATCGGATATCCTGGCTAAAAGTTAAGTCAGCCTAGCTTCGCCCAGAAGCACAGAAGTTTCCTGGGTTCTTCGCGGAGCGACCTTGGGTTGTTGAGAATACCACTTGCAAACTTATGTCAAAAATTAACTGTATGATCGACCATATCTGTATGATTTTTGAACTTAATATTTTTGCCCAACAGGACTCCCAACAAAACTTTCTTTTTGGGCTTTATCCAATGCTATGTGGTCAGTACAACTAAATACAAATACATGTGACCTTTTCAGATTCTGGTATGTTTCTATGGTATCATGTTACCTAGATGAAGATACCTGTGAATGGCATCACTACAGCGGTGCACCATCTAAAGACAACAAAACATTAACAAATATACCACAAATAGTGGAATATGACTTCTGGCTCGTGAATGGGAGCCCTAATTTGTCATTCTACAACACCTTACTTTACCAATTCTCATTTGATAGACAGAATACGTTGGAACTATACCTTGTCTTCTGGCTGTGCTACATTGTCCTGGTACCTGTACAAATTTACGCTGTCAGGTAATACATTATTTAAATTATTTCAAATTCTTGCATTTAATGAATGAACTACTAACACCTTTTAACACCTTCAACTTACTGCACTATTAGCTACAGTGCAAAAATTTTTGAGAAATTAGCCCAGGCTTTCAAGATTTATAATCAAATTTTCTGTTATTAAACAAGCTATATTAACAGTGCTGCACCTAAACTAAACAATGCTGTAATCAAATTTTTTCTATTAGCACTGATTTGGTTATGGGCTTATAGCGTGTAAAAAAGCCGTGTGTCATTGCTAAAATAATGTTATTCTAGTAATTCAACTTGATTAATATTAAGCTAAACTGGTCTTGGTTTCTTGTTTGTCTCAGACTCAATTGAAATTAATCTGTTTCAGAACACAGAAGCACCCAGTTACAAAGCTGTTTACATTCAGTCTTTTGTTGGAGTTCATAGCGCTCTGCTTCAGTGTTCTCCACACTGTCAAGTTTGCAGCTGACGGGGTCGGGTTTTCAGGGCTCAACGTAGCTGGCGACATCCTTGATATCATGAGTAGAGTAAGTACCTCCTCTCCTCCCTACGTACCGTACCCATACTCGTACTAGTACTCGGCCGAGACATTAAAATGGTACTCGGCCTAGACAGTGAAAGCTTACATCACGCACACGCTTACATACGTACCGAGTACTCGGCCGAGTATCTTTGTTAATTACTAAAATCACTCACAGAACCTTAGACACTGACATAAGATGCTTCCATTCATCTGCATATAGTCTAGTTTGTCTTGTCACTAGTTTAAAAAAAACATACCTACATTGTTATATTCCGTTTTCAGACTCTATTCATGTTGCTTCTACTGCTGCTGGCAAAAGGCTGGGCGGTAACTCGACTCGAGCTCTCGTACAAACCCCTCGTGTTCGCCGTATGGCTTGTGTACGGCATTGTACACATATTGCTGTACGTTTGGAATACCGTAAGTGCAAATGATGATCTGAGCCCGATCTGCGGCTCTGCTCATCCACTTAAAATATACATACTTTAAATTTTGCAAAGACATTCTTCTTCTGACAAGTAATGACGACAGTAATTTGAGAATGCTTGCGTGTACTTCAGCTAGGGTGTTTACGTGTGAAATTGCGCTAAAAAAGGGAGCCACATTGGCTAACTTCTAATACATTTCGGTTCGACGCTTTTCGAAAAAGAGAAGTAACGGCTAGATAAATATTAATGTTAAAACTACTAGGCTTTCTCATTGTTAATAAAACTAAACCGTAAAAAGTAACAAATATTATTCATAAAATTACATTGTGATTATACATATACATATAGATAATACACATAGTCAGTTGCCGTTACTGAACACAGATATGGCAAAAAAAACTTGAAAAAATTAAGACGAATTTTTGACAAAATAAATTCGATTAAAAATGGATAACTGTTACCGTTAGTAGTTTTCCTATGGATTTGCGTCAGGCGGCCCTTTATTGATAATAATTTAAGTTTTAGTCATCGTTTGGCAAACCCGGGCCCTTAGCTCGAGCCAGCTCGCAAAAGCTCAGCTCGGGCGCCGCACTCGCGCCGCTGCCACTCAGCCATTTTGTAGAAATCCAAAATTCTGACTGCACACATACAACGTAGTACCCCGTCTGCTTTGCCCATTTCATTTTTTATGGTGTATACTTCTGTGCATTAAGCTTGTTACCCACCGCAGACGGAGGTGGACATAATAGAGGAGATAGACGAGTACCAGACATGGCCGGGCTGGCTGATCCTCGCATTACGCGTCATCATCATGACGTGGTTCGTACTCGAACTGCGCAACACGATGATGTATGAACACAACATGCCCAAGTTGAATTTCCTACTCCACTTCGGAGCTTCGAGCCTGGTGTGGTTCGTGTACCTGCCGATCATCGCCCTGATTGCGCTACAGATCAGCCCCTTGTGGAGATTCAAGTTCATTCTTGGTAAGTAGCAGTTGTACGTAGTATTTATTTATCTGTGGTAGCAGACTGGTCTAAGTGCAACCGCAAACTGGTCGCCGACTACAGCTACCGGTGGCCAGCGTCCGTCAGTTTTCATACATTTTATATTTTGTCCTCAGTTTTTAAAGTGTAATTTTTCGCATCATTTCGCATTATTTTTAATATCTACTCTCTTTTCAGGCATCACGTATTCTGCGGATTGTTTGGCGTTTTGTGTGATGGCTCATCTTTTATGGCCGACGAGATCGGAACAATACTTACTACTCACACCCTCTGATTACACAGGTACGGTAATAATAATAAAAAAAATGGACACACAACAACAAACAACTTTACAGACAACTGTAAAGTTTGTTTACCGCGATAGTTTAACGTGACTACCAGCGTTACCAATGACGTCAAAGTTTTCGTCGATTTTTTAGACGTAGTCACGTCAAAAAAAATTAAACATTGAGTCAGTTCTCTTTGGTTTAGTAGTTTAGTTTTTAGAACAAAATATTTCGTCAAAGTAAACGAAATTGCGTGATTTTTCAATGGTGTTTACGGTCACTAAACAGTCCAAAAAATTAGTTTTTAGTATGATTTTTTAAAACTTTGATTATAGGTAGGTACTTATGACTATTTAATTATTTTCAGCGGGTCTTGAAGAGCTGGACGAATTCAACGAGTCCCCACACATAGTGCATAGTGATACGGTTGCACTCACCGCGGCAGAAAGCATCAACGCAGACGACGAAGACATTATATTCACACGAGCTTCTCACAAGAACGGCATTGCGTTCTCATAGCAGCCAAACAACAACTGCGGGCCTTGAATACCAACCTTATTACCTCAAAGATAAGGTTGCGAATGGCGCCTCTCGAAATTGATCCGCCACAGAACGTGGTCTCTAATTTGTTGCATCCGAATGGGAAGTGAAATTCTAACCAAACGTTGAAACCCGTTTTCAATTAGAATTGAACTTTATTGACTGATCAATAAGGTTGCAATTTCATCAGACAAGGTGAAATATTGTGGGATAGGGCTGTGCTGTGGACGAATTTATCGAATGTTGATCTCGATGAATTTGCACTCTAGTTTTAAAATAAAATAAAGAAACAATTACACATACAATGAGTATATATATATTGTGAGTGTTGTAAACGCCTGATTATTTATTTCGTACACGTCTGAAAGAGTTCCTAGTGTTTCCATAGTGTATCTATAGACATGACAATTATTTTATGCAATTTGCCAAAGCATAGTCATATTGCATCGCGTGGAGATAAATTGCTATCAATTTGTGATGTCATTAATTCAATACTTTTTCTAAAGCCGGCTCTTCACGGTGCGTGATATTGCGTACAGAAACGGACCAGCCGCACCGACGCACCATGGAAAGATTATCGTCCGTGTTAGCGCAGAGACATCCGTCCTGTTATAAGAACCTTTCAATTGTGTGCGCTGCTAGCCTGGCCGTAGTCGTTCAGACGTGCATGATAAATTCGTAGAATCACGCACCGTGAGAAGTCGCCATAAGACGCGGATTGTATCGAGTAGAGAACTTTTATGCAAAGAATATGTAAAATAGTACAATAAATAAATGTAACCATTAGTGTGCGCGCTATCATGTTACAATTTTTATTTTTTTAGATGAGCTAATTATGTAGAATATTTTAGAATCAAAGCACAAAATAATGATTATATTGTTCCATTGTTAGTCAGGCTAGGAATTCACTTGGACATAGGTTATGTATTAATTAATTATATTAGTAATTGTACCTATATTAGGTAGGACCACATTTTGATGTTACCGATAGGTAAGATTTTATGAAACATGTTTGTAAGATGAGCTAGATTAATTTTGTTTATTTGATTAACCAGTAAGCGCTCGTAGCGAAACTTGCTTTGTCACTTTTTGATGGGTGACCAAATTGAGCTTCCGGGCTTTGGAGAACATGTAAAATTGTCTATAACAATAAAGTTTTATTCTTCAAACCAAGCAGGCCTCTTTGAAAAATTTTATTGACACTTGCTCACACGATACAAGACCTAATCAGTTTTTTACTTATCTAAAGCGTCGATGACACACGCTTTTTTTACAAGCTGATTGTTGGCGAGTTTAAAAGCTAGCGTGTGATCGAGTTAGCTTTCGGGAAGGATTGTCAAGAAGTAGATTGTAAAAAAGCCGATAACACTGGGCGAGTTTACACGCTACAAGCGAAGTCGCTGGCTTGTAGCGTGTCAAAAAGCCGTGTGTCATCAATACTTCAAATAAATACAATATACCCATAGTACAAGCTCTGCTTAGTTTGGGGATAGATGGCGTTGTAAGAAATGTCCAAATTAAGAGTATGAGAGGTTTAAGTCGTAAATATCTTGATGATGTGCCAATAATATGAACAAACTAAGCTCTTACTATGATATTCCATGTCAGTGTCAGTAAAAATAGGATAAGTCATATTTAATTCATGTATGTGTGTGTAAACTTGATTTCAGTCAAACTCTTGCTAAACTTAAAACTTTACCGCTCGCACAATGTGACTTGACGAGCTAAGCACTCTTTCGATGGTAAGAGATTACGCCTGCTCATGACCAGAACAGTGCTACATAGAACTTTGATTCACATAGGCCGGTGCAACATTGCTATTAGCGCTCGTCCATATTGAGACATTTTTATGTTGTCTCGGAAGATCAGTAATTTCACTAGCTATAATAGTGCCCTTCAAACTGGAACACAGTAGGTAATTAATGGTTTGTGAAAAAAAATGGTTTTATCTAGCACGGACGCGTGTCTTCGGCTTGTGCTCGAGTATTCCGGCAACCGCGCCCTTTTGGGTTTTCATTTCAGGACTAAGTGCACCCGCAAACGCGTCGCCGATTACAGCGACCGGTGGCCGGTGTCAGTCAGTTCTATTACATTTTGTAGCTGTCGCGCGCGAAGTCAGTGACGCGTTTGCGGGTGCACTAAGTTACTGCCATTTCTCACTCGTTTACCTACGGCTATGATATAAAACTTACTATGAATTACGATTACTTTTAGTAAATAACTACATAGGTACATTGGCTGTGTGTAAATAAATCGATCAAGTCTTATGAGAATGTATTTGTATTGTAAATGTTATAGGATTATTACTAAGATTGTCATAGTGTTACAGAATTTTACATAGTGTTTGTAAGTACTTATATTTATTTAAAATTTTGATAATATTCTTACCTGATCAACTTTTTGTGGAAGTCAGCAGATGGGTAATTTTCGAAAATCCAATTTGGCTAGCGATTTTATGTCTCAAGAGACTAAATAAGTAGGTAATAGGTATTTATAACTAAAATATTTCTTGTTTGATTGGCAGGTATCTTCTTAAGGCTCAGAATCCAGCGCGCCTCTACTTCGCTCGCACATTTGAATATATAAATTGACTTGGAGCGATGAATTTGTTCAAATATGTTTAACATAAGCAAAGGAGAATAGGAAGAAGAGTTTTGCCTTGTTTTATTTGCCTATGTTAAACATATAAAAGAAAATATATACTAAAACATATTGTGAGATTCTAGTAACAAATTCACCACTCCACTTTTTTGAAATTTATACCTAGTCAATGTATGTCTTCAAATATGTACAAGTGCGAGCGAGATAGCGGCGCGCTGGATTCTGGGCCTTAAACAAATTATGTAAGTAATGTATGTAGTCGCCTTTCACGATTGTTTTAGTAAGGTATCGCATAGGAATTTAGAAGTTCACCATTGATCTTGATTTGTTATTGTTGGTCTGTTTTTGAAGGTACCTATCTAAATGTTACAAATTAGAAATTATAATTTATATTCCTATTTATTAGAGCATCTAACGATCAGCAACTAAAGTCAAATTACGTTCTAATTGAGCCATTGCTGTGTTAGGTACGGTTTTCTTCTAGTACTTACCTATTATAGTAAGTTAGGTTCACGTGTATGTACCTATAGACTTATCAAATTTTCTATGTATGGTACCTACACGGAAGTACCTACGGAGCTACACTCTACCACAGAGGAAAAATGACTCTACCTAGTTACGTTTTTTCTTCTTATGCGTCGATGACACAGGGTTAGTTCATGAGCTACAAGCCGGCGAGTTTAAAAGCTAGCGAGTAAGCGAGTTAGCTTTCGGAAAGGATTGTAAAAGAGCCGATGACATGGGGCGAGTTTACAAGCTACAAGCGAACTCGCTGGCTTGTAGTTTATAAACTAGCCCTGTATCATCGACGCTTTAGAAATCCGCTTTTTTATGACAAATAGCTCATTTCAGCGCTGAGGATATAAGAGGACAATAGAATTTAATTTGACTTTTTATGCTGGATTTTCTGAAGTGGAAACTTCTTTAGGCGCACCTTGCACTTTGTGGGTATTGAATGAGACTGAGCCGTTACGTTCGGCTATGAAACGCGAGTCACCTTGATGAAGTTTTCACTTCTGTCATATGGTCTGATATAGCACACGTATTTTTTAAATTTTCCTTTACTTTTGAATTTTACATCCTTTAAGAAATAGACCGGCAATATATGTATTTTCATAATATTTTGTCGTTTGAAATTGAATTTATGTATTTCTATACTTATTATCATTAGTTAAATACCAAATTCGAAGTATTTGTAGGTACTAGTGGTATCATGTTATCTTATAGGAAGAAACAACTGGGCAGATCTTCAACCAATGCAAGCAATGTCCAAATCAATGCTGTCCCTGTGTTTTTGTGGAATCTCTTTACATTAATAAATCTACCTAAATTATTAAAATTTACTTCCAATCACTAAATCGCATTTAACTATTTACTTTCGCTTAAGTATATTTTTAATTTTTATGTGTAAGTAAGTACATATATCTACTTGCCTATTGTTTTCAGAATGTAATGTAAATACATTTTTAGTGTTATTTACAATCTGTATTTTTATTTCGGCCTTTTAAAATCTCACGAGTTGGTAACACGCATTTTATACATTGCATTTTACATAGAAGTTTAATAGGAAAAATAAATAAGTAGAATTTTTTTCCAACAACAATAATTTATTTTCTCACACACAGAGTTAAATAAGTAGTAATCATATTAAAAAAATTGGCTAGCATAGGGACATTTTATTCAATAAATAGGATTTACATCTATAATTTATGTAAAATTACAATAAACAAGTCATAGGAGGTAGAGATATTTCAGTTTAAAAATGCACATACCTACCTCCGCGCGATCGGAAGGCATTTTGTATGGGTAACATAGTGGCGTGCATTTTTAGAATGAAATATATCTACGCTAATAGTTTTTCGGTCGTACAACATCAAACAGTCGGGTTATCCAAGGCTTCAAATATTTAATTTAGCAGAGAAAACTGACCTCGTGGAAGCCATAGTGTCATACCTTGCAGTTATTCGCACGTAATCTCCTGCCTACAAACCTACAATACGTCGAGTTACCTTGCCTACTTTGGATTTAGTAGTTTAATCGAATAACTACCTAGAAACCTACCGAACAAACTGTTATGGTGTTTAATAAATACAGAGACCAAGGTACACCGTACAGTTAGCATCAGTAAATTTAAAATGGTAAAACATCAAAACAACGCCGTATCTAAAATTATGAATGTGTTCATCAGATACCTTTGGCTACTAAACAAAGTTTTTCTGATGTTGACCTTTCATAAATACCTAATGAAATAAAATAAATACAAAGGCAAGTGAAGTAGTAGGTATGTACATAAGTTTAATTTTATTTAGGATATATTTATATATAATCTTTGGAATAAATACAAACAGCTTACATAATACTAAAGAATAAAATCAGGAAACTACCATCCATAATTTAATTATATTTTATCCTTTTTAACCAAAAGTGATGAAAGAGGGGAATGTTTTTGGCATGTCTGACGTTAAAGATACCTGTAAGCTAAACAGCTAAGGTCACGGGTAGAGAAGAGGAGGTACAGTCAGCTGCACAGACATTTATACACTCCCAAGCTTAATTCTTACAAGTAAGTTGACTACAATTTAAAAATGCTTGCGAGCACTTTTCTTCGCAAAATTAAGTAGTATTATAGGTAAATGTTATAGCTTGGGAGTTTATACATGTCTGTGCAGCTGACTGTACCTACATAAATTGTCAATAAATCCATTACCGCGGCTGTAAGCTGTCTTTGTATATTATTAAGCCACGAAAACAATCAAAACTATGTAGCTTCTTAATATGAAAGGTGTGGTATTCATGGTTTATTCATGGTCATGGAGATTCGTGGGTTTAAATGGTTTATTTCCGAAATACCCACCAGCCACAGCTAGCTAACATATTATTTCAAATAATACACATTTTTATTAACTTATTAACGGTGGAAATGATTGTCTGTGATGGTAAAAAAAATATCCTAATATGTGTATTATTTGAAATATGTTCGTTGTTCATAAAAGTGGTGATTTCGAGACAAAAATATTCCCGAAATCCCCACTGCGGTTGGTATTAGTAGGGATTTAGAAACTTTATTTCGCGAAATCCCCACTAGAGGGGATGGCTGGTGGGGATTTTAGGAATAAGCCGTTTAAATGAGCGCCAAAATCCAATATTGCGAAGGTTTCAACAGTTTGGTATTTTTTTAATAAATTAACTATAATCTTGTCAATTAAATAATTTATTCCTGATAAGATAGTGTAGATAAAGTCAATTTATTATAATCATTGTGATAAGGAAAAACATTCCTTGATAAATTAGTAAAGTTTTAATCACATACTCAACAGGTAATATATTCCAAATGCATGATTTAATTTAAACTTATATGTAGGTTACAACTCTATAAAAAAAATAGGTAAAGTATTAACGATTTTTTTAAGATACATATAATTGAGAAACCGATGATAGTGTTTTTATGGGGTTATTCCTGAAATCCCCACTAATAATAAGTAATAGTGGATTGCTGGGAGCTGCTTCTGAAATAGTAGCCTTATTTTTGGTAGAAATACTTGTCTGTGATGGTAATAAAAAATATCCAAAGATGTGTATTATTTATGAAATATGTTCATTGTTCATAATACTTAGTGGGGATTTCGGGAATAAGTATTTTATAAGTATGAGTTAGGAGAATAAATACTCTATCAGTCAGCGAGTAGGTAAGTAGATTTTCTACATACCTACTATCTACCGTAGATAACTAGTTACTGGGAAGGTTCACTACTTCGCTACGTGCTATTAGCACTATTACGTAAAAAGCTTGTACTCACAGACCACACCTATTCAGAGAACCACTTAGGCAAATGGGACATTTATTTATCATTGAGTTAGTTCTGAGCACTATTTGTGGGTAAAGTATGATTTAAATATTAAAAAAAAAACGTAAATAAAATTTGTAATTAAAAATCATCTGGAATGTAGGTATAATACTATATAGAAGTGGTCGACTACCACTACGGGCAATGATGATTTATAGAACAAACGAGGTCGAAAACCAAGTATCGGAAACAATAATGTAAAAATTGAACTTATAAAATGAGCCCAGTGTCTGAGTCTGTACTTCCGTCGTCAGTCCGTAACAAGCGTTTGTACTGGCATCTTTCATATTCATATTGGTAAGCCCCTAATCCTAAAAACAAGTGTCAAAAGTATGAAGATCAACTGCGCGATTTAAATTACATTTAATATACAGGTACAACATTTCAAAGAGTCAGTATGGAAAGTCAGAAACAAGATTATTCCAAGTACTTTCAAAATTTATCCCTCATTTTTAGACTGTCCTCCACTGATCCGTTGAGATGCTAATAATGAAGAATATAACTTCTAGATAATACTTTTTAAGTCCCATAACAACTTAACATATTGATTAATAACAATAAAAATTTAATAATAAATAGGTAAGTATCTACTTACTAATAGAACCATACATTTATTACATCACAATTCACAACAATGAAATCTACACATATACGAGTTATTTGAGTCTTAACGAAAGGTTCACTAACAAAAACGATCAACCGAGTAGATTAGATTGTGAAAGGAAAGAAGGCGTCTAAAATATTTCTAATGCTTAGCAAATACTTACGTATAGTAATACTTAAAATTATATTTATAAGAGTAGAGAACAATGACTTTACGAAAATAATGCATGACATGCATGTAAATACCATGCATGCCAAGCCAATCATGATTCTTACTTTTAACTAGCATGGTAGGTATTCATGAATTACCATTAATAAATTAAATTCTCGAAACAACAATGAATTTGGTTTTATAAATGTTTACATAGTTTTAGAAGAGGGTGGGTCTAAACATACTAGTAGGTAATATAATATTTACAAATAAGTAACAACTAAATTAATATCACTCTATTCATTTAATAGTATGAAGAGATTTCTCCTACTTATGAAGTAAGTTTTACTTAATTAATTAATAAAAAAGTGAAGGTTTTGAATGTCTGTTTCCTTGAGTAAAGGTAAAAAGATACAAACACGCACTTAAAGTAACAAGTAAGTCGAATATTATAATGTAAAATTGTATATCTAAAACCATTTAGGTACTATATGTATTATATATTTCAAACATTTATATTCGTTAAAACAAGTCTTTTTTGCGTTTATCTTTCATTTTTAAAACGCGATAAGACTCGTAATAATTAATATAACTATTCGTTCTTTCATTTTATCATACAAAGTAAACGGTATCATTCGCAAAATGTTTATTTTATAGCATTGTTACATTATGTAAGAATTTGTCTAATACGAATATAATAATATCTGAATCGACTAGAATAGAAAATTGTTTAGTTAGGTGGACTGAGATTCAGATCTTTCAACGTCCGTTCATACATTTTTTTTTAATTTTAATGTATGTAGGTATGTAGATAATTAGAACATTACCAAAGGTAAAATTCTATAACAATTTTGTATTAAGTAATGTAATAACAGTCGGTTACATAGATCCTATTATACAATACGATTTAGTAAGGTACATAGTGACACAAATTCTAACGGTAAATATATTATTTTAACAAATACCTAGTTATTCTTATTGAAGTCTGCATCGACGAAAACACGAATAAATAAGTTAAGTGCATTCATTCGAATGGTTTTACTTATGTATTTTAAGTTATTATTTATAGCGTTATTGTTATTTTAGAATATAAAAGACGTTAAACCCTAGCAGGACGTCATCCTATGATAAGCGCTACATTATTACTATCACATACACCATAGTACGATCAGGATAGAAGAAGCGTTTAAGAAAACACCATACGTGACTACAACATTGTAAGCTAAAATTAGCGTCGTCCTCGGCTCGAGGTGGTGTTTACCGGAGCCAGCAAGCGGCGTGGCACAAGTAGGCGGGCATTGCCTCTAGCTGGCCGTACAGCACCAGGCTGCTTTAATTCCGCCAAATGCAATGCGTATCCATCGTTCAAAGTAGTTGCCATGTTACCATATTTTTTACTAATGCGCCCAATAGCATATATTTGTCGCGGAGAAAGCCCACAATTATTATACACGCTAATGTCTTTTCCCGATCCATATGCAGCGTGCAATATAACTCCATGTTCGTTTATTAGACTGTTCAAATGAGCTGCTTTATGTCCCAGCGGATCCGTAGAGAATCCATCAGAGAAGAATACTAAGCCGTGAGGGAAGTTGTGCTCGGCTAACCAGGATATCACTTTTCTCTGTTGCATGTCGGGCCTTCCTGTTATGTAAAGAATGAGATACCCGAGATCTTGCCAGAATCTAACGACATCAACAGCGCCTGCCCTCACTTTGGGATCTCGGCCGGTAACCGATACGCTGGCAGTAAATGAACCGTCAATGCTAAACACCACGCATTCTGTTTGAGGGGGTACAACTGCAAGATGGAAATTGCAATGTGTGTGATCACCTCTGACCACCGCTTTTAGAGGATAGATACCGCAACTCACACTCAGTCTGTCGGAAAGGGTATAAGTTACACGCCCTGTTTTGTCTGTTACGGCGGTCGAAAGAAGCGTCCATTCGCCAGCGGGCGGATCTCTCATCATGTAAATATCCACCTTTTCACCGGTCAGTGTAATCATATCTAGAGGACCATACATAAATCGTGCGGAGAAAGTTTGCGGGTTTCCCTCTTTGACTATCACATCATTTGCTCTGTGGTTGGCAGCAACGTTCTTCAACTTGACTGAAGTTCTCTTTTTCATCCATTTTTCTCTTTCTTGCCCAGGTTTGAACATTGGGCATTCCTTATCATCGGAATGTCCATACAAAGCCAAGTCAAAGTGTCCTATTTGACGCAATATAAATGCTATAACGTCAGAGCTTTCCCAATAGCTGGCATGGAATAAATGCGGTAAAGCATTGGTAGGAAAGTTGGTCAATCCTTCAGGACAATAGAGTGCATAGTCCATCCGCTTCGAACCCCACCATTTATGCTGCAAAGCGTTCATAGTTATTAGTGGAATATTGTCCACCAAACCACTGACAGTGCTTTGGACAGATACTTCAGAAAGTCTCCTTAATACAGGAGTAGGTGGCATTTGTAAATGGTCACCGAATAATTGGGGATGGCTCTGTATCAATTCCATCAAGTGGTACGGTTGACCATTTCCCAGAGGATATTTCGCATATCTGGCTACGTTTATTGGCGGTAAATTGGTAAATCTAGCCGATAACAAAGGTTCCAACCTTGAACCGACTGGATCTGTAGGATGGAACAAATTGAATACTTGTTGAACAGGTGGTTTCACTATATCTTTACCCTTATCATCAGAAATTCTCCTGGACGCTAATATTAGTGATAAAGGGCTACCAAATGTGAAGAAGTCACTCACTTCGAATTCAAACTTGACGTGGTTTTCGCTTGTGGAAGACGAACGTCTTCTAGGTGTAGGTGCTTGTAAATGTGATTTGTTTAGATAGTTTTGTTCTGATGGATCATTAGGTATGATAATCTCAGTATCTAAAATACTGTTTTCACTATCGTGCCGCGATTGATATTGCAATGTCCTATTCATGGCGTCATAAGCTAATACTGACCCCATACTGTCCCCCACGATACAGACTTGGCCAGTAAAACCTGCCCCATCTTCCGATTTCAAAAACTCGTTAAAGACTGTATTGGCTGAATTTATTGTTTTTGTGACCGATTCTGCGTATTCCGGAGATGATGTGGCTATTAAAGGTATAGCACCAATCGGTATAAGGTCGTTGGTTAGTGATGGAGATTCTGTTGTAGATGGTGAACAGTCAAAACTGTACGGACTCAATGTGGAGAGAACACCCAAAGCCTCAGTACATACAGATGGACATGGAACTAGTTTGATAGCAATGTGCCCTACGAGAGTTGGATAATGCTGGCGCATTACGGATTCAAATGCTCCTTTGAAAGTTGTAACATCAGATTTTTTTGCGGTCATATCAAAATTGGCATCTAAGACGCTGCCACCATGAAACACTAAAAGTAAAACAGTTATTGAACATGAGTTATGTACTGGCGTTTCAGGACATCCGTCGATACTGTGGTGACTATGCAAAGTAACCAATCTTCGAGAACCTCTCTCTGAAGTAACCCTTTTTAAAAACGAAGGGTTGAAAATGCTGTCATCTTGCGCCTGATCCCCGAGAGTTGGCGATATATCGATGTCAGCTTCATCTAGTGAGCACATGGAAGACCATTTGTTGAAAGAAGTTTCGCAGTCATAAAATTCATCTTCAGAGCCCGTCTCAGTTTCTGATTCTCTAACAAGGGTTTCCATTCTCCAATTCGCTGCTTGTGTTTGCAAACTTTTGATGGATCCAGAAGAAGTAGATCTTAGATTCGTTTTGGATGAAGTCTTATGTATTGATGGAGGGGTACTCTCTGGAGTCAAATGCTTCTGAATTCTCTTTTCATTGGTAGTCTTTTTAGTGACGACCGGACTTGCGATCTCCTCATTTTTTTCTAGACTACTCATAGTAGCTGCAAGGGACTTGGAGTTATCTTCGGAAACATCTTGTTCATCACTTGTCTCTCCTGCCATTTTCTTTTGCAACGCTAATTGGGTCTGCTTTTCGATTTCTCTAATATCTTCCATGGTAAGACCATGCCATTCGTCTTGCCAAGCCCAAGCTTGCCGATGAGCTCTAAGCATAGTTTTTCTTAAAGCAACATCATGAATAAATTTTTCTAGTTTAGTTTGCATTCCCCAGTATCTAAATTCGACTTTGCATAGCTTATAGGCACACATAAGCGATTTTCCACTAGAGGTAGGTTGAGATTTTCCTTGTACTTCTTTCCAGTATTCGTCTAACCAGTTATCAGACAGAGGGCCCCTATTACACACTTGTGACACAAAAAGAGATGGATCCTCTTCTCGGATATAATCAGCACCATACAGTTGATCTTTGACTACATCAATAACATCAACGATTCTGCTTTTATACTCACTGCCAGTTAGTTGAAAAACATTATCCTGGTGGCCATTGTCACCGTAATAGTAAGTTTCAATTTCCAATGAGAATTTTTCAACAAAGGGGCATGTGTAACGAGTTTTTGTGTAAGGATAGGCATTCCAAGCTTCTTCAGAGACAGTTAATGCCGATTTTGGGAGAAGACTCTTGAACCATCCAGGTAAGTGGCTGCCAACATGATAGATTTTTTGGGTGTACTGACCTTTTCCTCCAGGGCCATTTTCATATGGTTCATTGACTAAGATTTCCACACCACTGCCTTCACCAGAGCTCTCATCTCGGCTCTTTTTGGCGATCATGTACAGCTGGGCAATGCGGTACTCCTCTACCGTGAGGGGTAGAGGAATTCTATACTCCTTGATTAACATTTTTGTTGTTAATCCAACTGGAACAAAGAAAACCTGCATGAAGAAAAGTTGATGACAAAGTACTTTTTTTGCATTGTGGCCACAATCTGGCCATCATGATTAATCTCAGTAACCTGTTTTTTGAATATGTATATTTTAAAGATCTCTCTAAGATAAGCATCTGTGCAGGTATTAACCAAGCTCCAAACCTAGTGCTACCCTGAGTCTTAGGACCGAATATCCTTCCTTCCTTACTATTATAAACACGAAGGTTTGTAAGTATGGATGGATGAATGTTTGTTACTCTTTCACGTAAAAACTACTGAATGGATTTTAATGAAACTTTACAATAATATAGCTTATACATCAGAATAACACATCTATAGACTACAATTTATAAAGATATTGTGTGAATTGTCTGCTACTCGAAATATAATATAATATAATCCTGCATGGCAAAGAACTAGGCACCCTAGGGACAAGAAAACCCTAAATGCACTGGTGAAAAAACTTAAAATTACACTAGAGAATATCAAGAACCATGATTTAGAGATTAAAATACGTGGATTGGACGCTACTGCTGCAACAGACTACTCCCTGTGGAAAACAGTTAAATCTCTCAAACAACCCATCCCATTCCAATCTCCACTCCGTAAAAATGACGGCACATGGGCTAAAACAGACTCGGACAAAGCCAATCTGTTTGCACAACACTTGTACAACGTGTTCACACCCAACGCTGACTCAGGGTCAACCAAACTAGGCGAAGTACTGTATAGCCTATCCACAACGCATCAGTTAGCGCCACCAATCAAAAAATTTACCAAAAATGAAGTCACATCGGTAATCAAGAAACTTGATCTGAACAAGGCCCCCGGATATGACCTTATAACTGCCAAAACTATGAAGGAACTTCCTGACTCCGGCATCAGCCTGCTGACATACATATTTAATGCTGCTCTTATGAGAGAATTCGTCCCGGAACAGTGGAAAGTAGCTGAAATCATCTTAATACTAAAACCAGGCAAGGACCCTGAAAATGTGTCATCCTACCGACCAATAAGCCTCCTTCCAATCACTTCAAAAATATTTGAGATTCTCTTTATGCAAAGATTAGCACCTGAACTGGCAAAGTCAAAACTGATCCCGACTCACCAATTTGGCTTTCGTGAAGCTCATGGCACCGTCGAGCAAGTACATCGCTTAGTCACAGAAATAAATAACGCCTTCGAACTTAAAAAATTTTGTTCAGCCGCATTTTTGGACATCTCCCAAGCATTTGACCGTGTATGGCACGAAGGACTCCTGTACAAAATTCTAAAAGCTCTACCTATCAATTATTACCTACTGATAAAATCCTACCTGGATCAACGACACTTCTATGTGAAGCATGGAGGAGACATAACTGGACTACATGCGTTACGAGCTGGTGTCCCTCAGGGCAGTGTCATGGGCCCAGTCTTATATCTAATATATACTTATGACCTCCCGACACTGGAAGATGTTCTTGTGGGAACATTCGCGGACGACACCGCCCTTATCGCCACCCACACAAACCCAAAAGCTGCGTCTGACATGCTGCAGAAAAGCCTAAATCTTATTTCCAACTGGCTTAAAGACTGGAGGATTAGGGCAAACGAAACTAAATCTGTTCAAGTCACTTTCACCCTCAGACAAGGCATGTGCCCCGCAGTCGAACTAAATGGAATACAAATCCCTCGTAGTGACGATGTGCGCTATCTTGGCATATACTTAGACAGGCGTCTCACCTGGAAGAAACATATATTCACCAAAAGAAAGGCTCTGGGCATTCAACTCCGCAAACTGTACTGGCTTATCAATAGAAAATCCAAACTGTCACTTAACAACAAACTTCTAATCTACAAATGTATTCTCAAGCCTATGTGGTCGTATGGTATTGAACTCTGGGGAACTGCTGCTAACTCAAACCTGGAGATCATACAACGCTTCCAATCAAAAGTACTACGCATGATAACTGACGCTCCGTGGTACATCACAAACTGCCAACTCCACCGAGACCTGGAAATACTGACAATCAAAGATGACATTAAAAGGGCATTACATTCTTACGCCAAACGCATTGAACATCACCCGAATGAATTAGCCACTAACCTCATGAATACAGAAACCCAAACATTCCGCAGAATAAAAAGAAGAGCTCCTCAAGACCTAATCAAGGATTAGGAGAAATTTTGAAATGGGCACTTCACTGGGAGTGCACCATACATGTCATAATATCCAACTAAACCGCCACAACTCTAGCTCAATGCCCGTAGGGGCAGATCGCAAGATACCAAGGAGATTAAAAAAAAAAAAAAAAAAAAAATAATCCTGCGCAGATGAAGTTGTGGGCACCACCTAGTATATCATAATTTAGCTTTTTATGGCTCTCTATTATTCTGGCCTGTGGATGAGCTCATAAATTTCCCTAGACAAGTAGGTGCATGCATAGCACAGAAATAGCTTGTTGATGCTACTGATGCCAAGTAAAACAAAGCCAATAGATGGGAATTTATGATCAAAACCAAACAAGCAAACTTTTACTTTGCAAAGCTAAGCTAGTTAGTGACTTTAAGGGGTCAATGCACAATAAAACCCTCAGTGTGATGTCGGAGCAGACCTATACCGACTAAAAATAATAATAAACAAAAAACATAACATAGATATTGACGCCGGCAGAGTTTATCAAGAGACTATAGGTCTTTGCAGCGTTTAGTAATACACTGGCCAACCAAGAGAGTAGTGTGAGGAAAAATATGAAAAATACGTTATATCCTAAATAAATGTAGATTCAATAGCTTAGCGACATAGTATGTACGCTATTGAAACAATAGGTAAGTAAGTACTTATAGTTTTCTGATCAGTATTACTTGGAAGCTCAAAAAAACAGAAAACAAGTCTATGTAGAACGCTATTGATTAAAATCTAGAATATTAACGAAAGAGGAGGTACCTTGCACAGCACTCGGAATTAAGACATTTTATTCATTGATTCACATAATTTGGTGCAATCAAACATTATTTTCTATTGATTTTTCAAACAATAAATCGCAACACAACACCACACCACAGCAGCACAGTCCGTCCATCGATGAACTTTGACATTATCATCGAGAAAATGGTCTCCCTCCCTCCAGGGTTTTGGGGTTGCAAGCTCGACACCACGATTGAGTGCGAAATAAGATTTCAAATTAGGCTAAAATATTTTAAGAAGAAGAATTTACTGATAAGAAGATGCTAATATTTAATACGTACCTAGTTATTTACTAAATATTTGTTATGTTTTATCGAAGTGATATAGAGAACCAAGTAGTCTGACTGAATACATAAGTATTTCTATTTCATTTAAGTTCAAGTAAGTTTGAAAAACCATTCAAAAAGCCTTAAAAATGTACTGCGAATAAAACTAAGTTCTTTTATCTGAAGTAAACATTTTTATCAGGGTTTTTTTATCAAAAAGTAAATTAAAATATATATTCCATAAATAAAATAGGACATGGATGTGGTCGCTTGTCTTACAATCGCGGCAAGAGTCGCAGGTTTGGTTTCCGATGGCAGTCGTGCTCATATAGGTTTTTCAATAAAATCATCTATTTACGCATCCCGCACAAATTCATTCACAACAGTGAAGGAAAATATCGTGAGAAAACCGGCTTATCAAAGAACATAGTTATAAAAGTGCTCTGTGGCATGTGGCATCTACCAATCCATCCATCCAGAAAACCCATCGTTCTTCTGGCAGAGAGTAGGCCTGAGTGGCTGTGTCCCAGTCCCATTCAGTGGGAATAATATACCTAGTATTCACAAGCTGTATGCTTTATAAATAGTGATGATAAGGCATATAATACTGTTTTGCAAAATGAATACGATGCTCAGCATGAAAAAAATACTTTCAAGTTACTTTATTATTTAATGTATTCAAAATTTTACTACTACTGCAGGGTTTGAAGCTGCAAACACTCTCAGCCACTTAGTGCTTACTTACTTATATCAGGGGGGGCGCACTCCGCCAAAAACGCGATACACGCCGCTACCACATGATGTGGCAAAGCTCGTGCGGTTGACATGCATGAGCGCTCGCTCAGACAGTCTCAAGATAGGACAAGACCTAACCATTAAGAACTTGTTTATTTAAACGTGCTAGGTGTTAGGTAGGTAGTAGGTAGGTAGATACTTATTGAAGGTACTTACTCATTATATTTAACGTAGCGGACAATTAAGAACTTGTTTATTTGAACAGGCTAAGTAGGTAGGTACTAGGTAGGACTATACTTAACCATTAAGAAGTTGTTTATTAGAACGTGCTAGGTAGGTAGGTTATAGGTACCTATTGTAGGTACTTACTCATTATATTTAACGTAGCGAACAATTAAGAACTTGTTTATTTGAACGTGTTAGGTAGGTAGGTACTTACCTATTGTAGGTAGGAAGGAACTTATCTTACTCTTTCCATGTAGCGAACAATGTAATGCGATGCAACGCAACTGACAGCCGAATCAAACCAAAAGTAATTAGTTAGTAGGTCATCAATGAAAATCATAAAATATATGTAGCAAATACTCATTTATGTAGGTAAAAATACTAAATTGAGATACGAGACTATCTGTGCATGCGCCTTTGATTGCGCGCGGAGCTACGTAGTATTTCGAAAGCGGGTTGTGGGGTGCCGCTAAGGGCTGGAACTGGTTTCTTGTTCATCGTATCGTAGGTTTAGGTTTGAGCGCTAATACCTAGTAGAAGGTAGGTAGGTAGTAGTAAATAACAAGCAAAGTTCATTCATATGTAGATAGGTGACTAACTACTACTTGCGTAGTTGTGGTAGTACCTACAGACTACTGGTAGGTACTACCGCAAATATTAGGGTACCTAGGTTGTAGGTACCTATTAGGTACCTAACCCTGCGTTAGGAGCATAATCTTTTTTTGTCGGTTAAAAATCACAACAACCCTACCGAACGAGACAGCTACACACGCCGGCAAAATTATGGGAACAAGAGGGTAAATGTTTTTTTTTATTTTTTTGGATATTTCTGCGGGTGGTTATTTTTTTTGTGTACTTATCTATTCGGAAAGGTCAGAGCAAAACCACCTCCAGCGCACTGTGATACGGTACTTATTAGCTTAGACGCCCGCGACGAGCCACTTGTAGGTAAATATAATTTTTAGGCGCGTAATGGTGAGCGAACTAAATTGACACTTAAAGCGTTAAGGCCAAAGTCACTTTTTCTTTGCTTTTCCTTGCTGAGTGATCTCTCTGTACTTTATTTCTCCGTGCTTATATCTAGATTTCGAAAATAGTGACAAATCTTGCAGCAATATTTAAGTGTTGGAAACACTGATAATGACATCATTTTTTTTTATTAAGAGGTAACGATAGCATTAGCCTTACTGCCATGTCTTGCGTATGTTTTTTGCACTTTTGGTTCAGAGGATCAAGCATCAAGTTTAGTATCTATCTACACAAAAACTAAAGAACAAAAGTAGCCTACAAGGAATTTTCGCTACAGCTGCAATAATTTCACACCGTAGATGTGTTTTCGACACAAAAATCCGAAAAAAAATCAGCGAGATTACAACAGCGTTTGGCCATAGAGGTCAGTGGTTTGGCCCCATTTCCTCGTGTTATTTTACTAAAAAAATGTAGGATCTTAGGTAGCTATCTACGAGATTGGAATCAAAATTTTAGATTTCCCATACAGGAATTAGGCCATGATCCTCTTAGTAGGTGTAGGTAAATCAAAATCGTATTTAATTATTCTTGGTGTAATAATACTTAAATAGTACTAGACAACCTTTCCCTGACTGACTTGACTAGTTTACCAGTGCCCAGCTAAAACTACTTATTGTAGAGAAATAAAATTTGAAGGTGTGTTTCTGGAAGTGTAGTTAAAGCGTCTACTAATGACGACACCATGGCTTAGTTGGTAGTGACCCTGCCTACGAAGCTTGGTGTTCCGGGTTCGATTCCCGGCCGGGGCGAATATTTGTATGACGAACACAAATGTTTGTTCTCGGGTCTTAGATGATGTGATGTGTTGTATGTGTCCATGCAACCTGCGACACAGAATCCTAGTGCAGGAGTGAGTGTGTGAATGTTTAATTTGTAGTAAAAAGTTGGTACTAAAAGATACAAAAAAACGATTTATTTTTCCAATACTTAACACCTAGAATATTTGAAATGTAACAACATCACCCAATCTTACTTGTACAAAACAGTATAACTCTTACTAAAAATGTTAACATTTGTAAAAATACTTTATTTTAAAATAAGGTAGGTAATAAATCTTATGCCACTTACATTAGTAAACAAGCTTATCTAATAACACTATCTATGTACGTACATATACATGCATACATTTAAAAACTACATTTAAAAAATACGATTCTTTTCGTAATTGGGTAAAAATAGAGCTGCTTTAAAAATATAAATGGACCGTCTTAGAAATATAAATCCTTAACAAGTATTATAAATGCACTTTGCTTGCGTAACATTGATTATACATTATAACAATTTTAGATACCTACTAGTACATTCAGCTATTCATATCACTATAAAGGTTTTACAACAAGGTGTTAAAAAGATAAGTGGAAAATCATGTTGGTGTTGATTCAGTGCGAAGTCCGAAACCGCACAAAATGTTAAATATATAAAGCTAGTATACATACCCCAATATTACAATAATAGCTTAAAAACCTGCACTTCAAACAAGCCCTAAATTAAAAATGAAGTCAAAAGGCAAGTAGCGGATTTACTACTCGGGCGAGTAAACTTGACACCTGGCTGCCACGGTTCGGAACTTGATGCTTCCCCCGCTGCCCCGCGCGGCGCCCTCCGTGTTACTTCTTCATCTAATTGCGAAGCCTTATCATTACTTATCATTTACCAAGTATTACAGGACCTCTTCTCTATCAAGATTATCCAATTCCACGCTGTGCTTTGCACAAACGCAAAGAGCTTTTATACTATGTATCTAGAGAGCTAACACGCCATTTTGTTTTATTTAAGGATTAAGAATTCTGAACCTTATGACTTGGAAATAAAGTTCTTTTTTAATTAAATCTAAATATAAGGATTTTAATGCTTGATAGAGACCCCCTCGTTAAGGAGTGTGTCTCGTTCACACAGTTGCCAGCATACAATTAAAATTAACATGGCCATAATTTTTGAAATAAGTGGGACAATTTTCGAAATTAGACGATTTGCTCTAAATGTTATTCAGATTCATTTGAAAGGTTTAGTACAGTCGCTGTCATGTAGGTTAGGTACCTAACTGCCGAGAAAAATAATTACTGTTCGAAAGAAACAGTATTAAAACCATTGAATCAGATATACCTCACTAGAATGCGGCGCACCGCCCTCTTTTTTGTTGATATTTTAATGCACCTATGTATAATATAATTTTAAAACAATAATGCAAAGTAACGTATGTATATAACATTGATAGCTTATTGAGCAGATTGAATTTTCCCTTGGTTGCTTGTTTATGTCTCAATGAAATATTCAAAGTTCAAAAATTATGGTCGCCCTACAGAACGAGACACACTCCTTACTGGTTCTAGCTCTTTCGGCTCGCAGTTTTCGTGTGAGTCGGCATTCTAGATACATAGTATACAAGTTCTTTGCACAAACGTCATTCGAGCCAGGTTTCATGTTTATTCGCCCGAGTAGTAGAGGTGAGCATCTCATATGTAAACCTTCAATACTAGTGTAAAGAGATTTCATCCTGATAATATTTTAGTGATATCTAGGAAAGATTTGTGCAGAGCTTCTATGAATTGAGAACTGTCATTGTGAGGCCTGTAGCTGGTTACTGCGGCTCCCAACTTATCTGGAAAAGCAGAGTACCTGGAAAAAGAGTTTAATAAGACTGTTATAGGACAGATACTTTAACCCTCGCTTAGCATACGTTAAAGAAAACAGTAAAAGTAATGTAAAGTTTCTTTCTTTCTTTCTAAAAAGTGACGTCTCGCACTGCTTAGTTATCAAACCCGCGACACCGGCATTGCAGTCCAACAGACTTGCCACTCGACCAATCGTGTCGTCAATAATGTGCCAGTGCTATCTTAAAAGCCATCTGCTGAGTGGGAGGTGCAAAGAGTTTGGATATACCTATAATAGAGATAATCATAGGAAACTTCAAAGAAAGTCCCACAATTGTTATGTGGGACATAATTATCCAACCAAGTGTATTGTTAAATGGTTCTGTCGCTTTCGATCTACATTGACTATCTTTCAAATTTAATCTCTTAAAATGTCATTGTTTTTGTTTATTTTTCAACGGGGTTTTGGTTGTTTTATATTGTTTAATACGTATTGAACTATTGTAAATAGTGAAAAAAATATGTGAAATGTCGAATTGTGCCCTCGTATTATGCCAGTCTTCCGCAAGTATCATGAAAAATCAAGAGAACCTGAATTTTAAGCGGTTAGTGTCTATTTGTGTATTTACTCATTAATAACCCATACATAACACATCATTATTACGTAGAAACATTGAATAACGTCCAATAAGTATAGAAATATGAAGAATCGGCGTTTTTCATGCTAAAATCATGAATAATTCGAGGCTATGATATACTAACTAGGGATGTCATAAAACGTAAAAAGATTTGTCGATAAGGCTATGCAGACTGAGTATAGTAAGATTTTTCGAATAAAGTGAGCCATTGAGGGATTCCGTTGCTAACCCATGTCACTTACACACACTCACACTCTTTGTAATTCGTTCGATTCATATTTTATTTATTGGTATTATATATTTGCCATCCTGCTTACTGTATCATGGTTAAACACAATATTTATGTGTTCACTGTTCAACCATGATAGTGTAATATACAAAAAAAGAGAGCTTCAAAATAATCACGGCAAATATTACGTTTACACTATTAATATTTCAGGGTGTCCCTTTGGCGTACAATAACGATCGGCAAGAGCTAAAATGTTCTTCCGGCTATTCTTCAAGTTGAACCAAATGCAATGCTCGTAAAGCGTCGCAAGCTAACGGTCAGTACTGAACTTAAAATTGCGTGTTATAGGTATATTATAATTATTATTACATGAACTATAAATTAAAAATATAATGTGTTTCAGGATATCCCTTTCATCAATGTACCTAAACCAGAACCTTCGGATATTACAGAAATAAGTTCATCAGTGTTTTCAGACGTACCACCGAAGAACCGAAACCGAAGAATGTACAGAATGTGCAGTGTGAGATGGTCGATAAAAATCTAGCCTACTCCAGTTTGCTAAAAATTAACTGTTTTAGACAGCGTACGAAAAGCCTTGAAAAAAAGTACTGATAAAGTATACGAAGAAAATATAATAATAATTTTATTAACTTTATTTATAATTATTATAATTAAAGTTAAGGAACTAATCTATAGGTAGGGGGCAGGCAGAACAAGGTTTACCTGAAAAAAGTATTTAGCTCAAATGTAAACTTGTGTTAAGTATAAATTTTGTAATGTACTCATTTACCTGTGTATGTTGTATATTATTTTATCTAATAAACAATTGTCATCTTAATTTGTGGTTTTTACAAAGTTCAAGGTTCCTTTAATCCAGAGTGAATCTAGATAACGTTATCATAGTCACGGACTTTAAGTTGTTAGGATTGCCGGCCGGGGCAAATATTTGTGACGAACACAAATGTTTGTTCTCGGGTCTTGGATGTTGTGATGTGTTGTATGTGTCCATGCCGCCTGCGACACAGGGAATCCTAGTGCAGGGGTGTGAGTGTGTGAATGTTTATGTTTTTTTTTTATGTTATGTTTTTTATGATATATCAATATCGGTATCGATGAGAATAATTGTGGATCATCGAACTGTTAATATCGATATCGATATTTTATGACTTTGGTCATCTCTGTGGCTCAACGAGTGACAGATTCCCCCTATATTATGACGTACGACAAATGCATGTTTTGTCTCGTTTTATCTAGTGCAAAAAGTGGTATGCGCAAAGAAGATAGCGAATTTGTCAAATTTAGGAGGTATTCTATTTACTTCATTCTTCTGAGGGGAGGTGCCTCGACTTTCGAACAAAAGGTCGTGGGTTCGAGCCTGTAGTACACCAATGGATTTTACGGTTAAAAAAAATATGTGTGCATTAAAAAAACACGTGCATTATGTGTGCATTAATAAGACCTAAAAAGTTCGAAAAAAATGGTGTCAAGTGCACGAAAGGAGAGGCTCCTTTCGTGCACTTGACACCATTTTTTTTTCAAGGCGCACTTGAAATCCTTTCACCACACTGGTTCGAAAGAACCAGTGACACGATAAGAAGAAGAAGATGCTATTTTTAAAAACTTACCCAATTCCAAATCCTTCTTTCACAACTGGACCAAACCCTCCAGCCATCACGCTAGGCGACGACAAAGTGCTGGTACTCAGTATGGACTTATTCAGGAACTTGTATTCGTACGAATCAAAGAGTTCCGGCCTCGGTAAGTTTTGTTCCTCTGCAGTTTTGTGAAGCGCAAACAAATGGCGGTCGAAACCTTGCCCCATCGCCGCTTCCTTCGTCAACTCTGAGTGGAGAGCCGAGCATTCTTGCATGATGGCGCGAAGCTCGTCTTTCGAAAGCTTGTTCCTGTGAAGGCCTTCGCAAAATATCTGTAGAAAGATAGTACAGTCAGCTTCAAAGACATGTACCTATATGTCGTGGCCGGATCATTGAATTGGCCACTTCATGAAATGGCCAAATAATATATACTAATAACCTACAGTCACCTAACTTCTATCTGCCTCAGATAATTTTCTTTAGTCAGGTTGTGCATCGATATCATTGAAACCCTACATTTATGATATGTCCAAACGTGGATGGCCATATCATTAACGTTGACGTTCGAACGACATGGCCAATATAAGCTGGCCATTTCATGAAATACGGCCATTTCATGAAATGGCCAGCCACTTCATGAAATGGCCAATTCAATGATCCGGCCACGACATATACACTCCCAAGCTTCCACATTTACATATACTCTTAATTTTGCAAAGACATTCTTCTTCTGACATGAGTTCTGTTCTGACAAATAAAATGGCTACATTAATTTGAAAGCTGACTACGTTGAGAGTGTGGCGTAATGAGTGGATAATCCTTCACCTGCGGGGGGGGGACTTCAGGACTGTTCAGAAAATAAAAATAATATGCACCCAGTTCTTCTTATCGTGTCACTAGTTTTTTTCAAACCAGTGAGGTGACAGGAATTCAAGAGCGCCTCGAAGAGGCTCCTTTCGTGCACTACCCAGTAAAAATCCCAAGTATTTCGAGATATTGGACGTTTTCAAAACTTCCATTTTTGTTACATTTGTCCATTGTATTTTCTGCCATGATTACAATTCTAGGAACTTTCTTGATCCGTTTTTGGAAGCGCTACCTCTAGTTCTAATAAAACCCGCAGGTGAAGGATTATCCACTCATTAAAATCACCTCACTCACAAAAATACTACTAAGTACCCATCAGATTTCCAATTTTTCACAAGGGTTCAAAGAGGGAATACCTTAGTTTTATCAGTGCAAGGCCGCATCGTTTCGGTCCTTCCGTGTTTGAAAGCGGAGGTACTGCAGGACTCGTATGTCCCCACGAAATTACCCCTTAGTAGATAATATGCAGCCTGAAAGTAGCAAAAGAATCACATATAATATGTTACCTACTTCCTTTTGCTCGTGTGGTTTAACTTCGTGCACGCTTTGCGGAAAATTAAATTAAAATGAATTAAACAAATTTAAATTGAAATTAGTGCCCATTTCGTAATTTAAAAACAGAGAAAAACTTTTAGCCCTAGGGCCTAAACTCAGTTTTACTCCCCCCTGCACCTAGCATAAACTTGAACTTTATGAGCATGACTCATGAGAATGAAAAGGATTATTAGCTCAAGTAATAATAATAATAATAATGTTTGGACATTCCACACAACGCCATCTAGCCCCAAACTAAGTAAGCTTGTAAGTATTATGGGAACCAGATAGGTAACTGATAGAATACTTATGTACTTTTTTTTTGTAAACATACATAGAATACATAGAAAACACCCAGACTCAGGACAAACACCATTATTGTTCATCACACTAATATTTCTCCTGAGCGGGAATCGAACCCGCGAAACCGGTCGTGGCAGTCTAACACACTTACCACTCGACCATCCGCGTCGACAAAGTAGTAAATTAGGTACTTACTTGAAAGCCGAGTTGCATGATGCAGTCAGGGCTAACTTTGAACTTCTTACAAGCTTCTTTGTTCAGCCCTTCGTACAGAATGTAGTCTATGCTTAGAGTGTCAGTCCACGCTTTGTACTCCTTTTGAGCGCTTTCAACGAATTGCTTCGATTTGTCGTCCAGTTTGAAGTCTAGGGATTAAAAATATTTAAAACAAAATTATTGTAGGTACACAGTAAGAGCCACACTGCTCCGTTTCGTTGCGTTGCGACGCAGTTTTATACTGGTTGGTTTATACTTGGCACTGAATCCTGAATATATAGCCATGCGGCGCAAATGTCAGTACAAAACGACGCAACGCAACGATCTCTATGATGGTTGGAGATAAATTTTCAGTATAACTTTAGGTTAGGGAAAAAAGTTATATATGTAAAGAAAATTGCCTGCGTAGTGTCGGGATAAAAAGCTTTGGTATTTTAATTATTTAGATCCTTCACATATACAAAATTACAAATCAGTTGTTTCTGTAATTTTGGCGAGATTATGTAATGGTGGCTTCACACGGCCTATGCTAACACGCGCCGTGCCGCGCCAAGGTCGAGTCCGGATCACCCCTTGTCACGCCCTGTGTTAATCTACAATACGCGCCCACTTGTGCAGACTCGGGCCGCTCGCTTCACACGGCCTGTGGCGCGGCCCGGTGTGAAGCCGCCATAACATACATTTACCTGATTATCCATCCAGCCACACACAAATACCACCTTCTGCTCGTGGTTTCACCCACTTAGTGTCAGGATAACAGAAGCCTATGCCCTTATCCAGGTCTTGAACAATACCCAAACCTCATATAACAAACAACCTCATATTTTTACCTAATCGAATTAGTAAATTGGCGTGAATAAGCAACTAACACCCATTCTACCATTCATCATTTGACATTACCTACTTACCTAATTTGCTAACCGTAATGTTGCTATCCGCGGGCTTCGAATCGGGGCTAAGGAAGGGTTTAGTCGTGGTCTCCTTGTAAATATCCTGGAAGAACCTCAGCACCGCCACTCCATCTCCCCAGGAGTGCTCAAAGTTGAGACCAGACACGCCGTCTTTGGTAACTACCAAACTAAATGACTTGTCGAACCATCTGAAAATGACAAATATTTTTTTTTTTTACTATGCAATTATGCATTTATACCACTAATTCTAAAATGGGGGTACAGCGGTCTGCATTGGCTTTCCGTTGAAGGGTGCATTGTGCATTGCCCCCATTTAACCCTGCCCCAGCACCGATAGCACGGACTGGGGATAAAAATGTTGTCCCCTGTTTTTATCCGCCTTCCAGTCAATTTTATCCCTTGAAGGTGGATAAAAACGGGGGACAAATTTTTTATCCCCAGTCCGTGCTAAGCCTGCATCCATCCTAATTCCTTGACATAGCTGAGTGGACTCTAGGTTGATGACAGCACTGTTCCAATAGCGTGCTTGTTGACACGTTAGGTGGAGAGGAGTCTGTACCACTATTAATGTCATTGAAATATAATTTCATAGGACGGATTTACCTATTGGTTCCATCATCATGTAAATATTTCTTCAGCAGCTTATGTTTATCATCTCTCAATACATCATCGTCTAGAGCCAAGTTGAAGATTGCAGAGTCTATCTTGTGCAAGGCATCTTTATTGCCGGTCTCCTCTAAATGTGTCCGTTGTTTGGCCCACACGTCTCTATTCTGACATGTAAGCACACCGAGTGGGTGCTCTGATTTAGGTGTAACTTCATTGATTATTTTACTGAGATTACCGAGAAGTTCATTTGGGGAGAGAAGGTTACCTGGAATAGAAACACAATGTGATGGTACAGTGCTTGGATGATTTTAAAGTGCAGGTTAATAAAGCTAAGTTATTGTAATAATAAATATTATTGGACATTTTATCACAACCTCATCTAGCCCCAAACCAAGCATAGCATATACTTAAAGAACAGTCCTGACTGACTGACAATGTACAGGCCAAACCATTGGAAAATTGAAATTTAGAAAATATGCAAATTTCTTGCTTCCATGCTCAATCAGTGTTATTTGATACTGGATATTATTTCAATGAGGACAACGTCGATAATAGTTTGACAGTGATAAATACTCGCGCTGTGCTCTGCCGTATTTACGCCGGCCCTTAAAAAGATTTTTTGTTAATTTGCATCGCAGCGGGAGTAATACTTACCGTCAGAATCTAAGACATCAAATACATAAAAGTTGCCATTCTTCTGAACTACAACATGTTTGCTGGTAGGGTCCCTGAAGATCTGATCTTTATCCACCCGGGGGATTCGAGTGGCTCCAAACAGACCAACAAACTGACTCATATCAAGAGGGAAAGCCTTGAATAAATATGCACCATACCTGGAATAAACCAAAAAGCTATTAGACAAGCTAGTTCACAGAAATAGAAACCCTGAATGCCCAAAATATCAATTCCTTATTGGATTTTTGTGACACTATGTAGTCACAACCAAGACAAATTCTTTATCTAAATTGAAGCATTTCTTTTATATTTGAAATGGGGCATATTTATTACCAATTAAAGCATACAATAAACAGCTGTAATATACATTTTACTTAATCATAATGGTACTTAGCTTAACTAGAGCCCAGTGCATTATCCACAGATTTATAAAGAAGCCTAAGAAAAGAGAAGGTGAGGTAACAATTTTATTCAGACCTACCAAGAAACTGCTTCTGGCAGCATTCCACAAACAGATCTGAACAACTCTGTGTCACTCTTCTTAGCATTCATATGATAAACCTGGGGCTCCAGTATCTGATCTCTGAGTGACAACATGAACCTCACAGCACTTGTCAGCAAATTGGCTGCTCGTAGCAACTGATCATTGTATTCTGGCCTCGCATCATTTTGAAACACAATTAGAGGGTTGTAGTTAATCGGCAGGGCGTTACGGTCTCTCAAGTACAGATCAAACCAGTGATCAGATATGTAGCTAGTGTGCTTATTAGCTTTGTCTTTGAGTGTAAGTTTCTCCTGAAGAAGTTTGCCTTCACCGGTGATGAATTTGTTTGTGCGTTGCGTAGCTTCGGCGTATTGGGAATCATTCAGGAGCGGTCGGAGCGCCCTTAGGTAACGGTCACCTGTTTTCTCTAACTCTGGCACCGGTAGACGTGGTAGAGACTTTTGAAAGTGCATTGTTGGCACTTTGCTCCTCTGCAGATATTGATAATCGACATCTCGGATGTTTTTGTGTTTCTTTCTCTGTTGTATGATGACTCTTGGAAGATTAGTATTATTGTTTTGGAGTAATCTGTTTACTCTAAGCATATTGAATTTTAGAACAAAAACACTTCCCCTTTATACTTACTAACTTTCTTCGTACTAAAACGCAATCAAATCAAAAGGCTTTTATTTAGAAAATTAAAAATACATAGGTACCTATACTACTCACAATAAATAATGCTAAAAAAATGGAACAAAAATATAAAACAAGGACTTTGAACTCTAGTTTTAGGGTTCCTCTCATCAACGAAAGTATCGAATTCAATATAATAAAATTGTTAGGCCTCGCCAAATCAATAATATGAAGCTGATTTGTTTGAACTGAAATTCGATTTAAGTATAAAAATCTAAGCTTTTTATTATGACACCATGTGCATGTGAGCGAATAAACAGCTCGTTAAAAAAGTTGAAATATGTATGAATTTTTTTGAAAGTATTTTTATGTTTTAATACGCGCGCGATCCGGTGACCGACGACGAACGACGCGACGACTGACGCGAACGGGGCAACAAGGTCAGTCAGCGAACAACGCACATTCAATGACCAATAATAAATATATAGATATTGTGGTATAAATATATTTGTACGGAATAATAAATAAACATGTAAGTATCGTGACTAGCCATTTCGAACTAATAGATTTTTTTTTTCAAAGAACATAAGTTCTACGGTTTTGGCTTCACATCAAAGGTATATAGCCAGTGTCAAATAATTGGATAGATTATTTGTCATAAGTCAGAGTCGATAAGTCAAGTCATGCCCCTGTAAAGTGGTGGTGGTTGCGACTTTAGTCACGTTTTACAGCATTACACTATTCACCAACACTCATACAAGTTCACGAGCACTTAATGGATAAAAAACCACCGTTTTTACACTTAAACACTCAAAGTTATACAAGTTTTGTCAATTAATTTAATGCCGCCAATGCGCCATTTTTCACGTTCCCGCCAAAACTCAACTAATAGATTATACAATGTTTAGTTAAATGTCAATGTCACCAATTTTGTTTAATGTTGTCACTGTTAATGTCAATTTATTTATGTTGTTAGTGTCAGTCACTTGTGACTGATTTTTATTGGCATTTACGAAAATAATGCTGAAAATAGCATCAAGAATTGTCTCTTTCAGGAACTTATTTCGTGTGTTATTTGATTCCTAATGAATGTGCTGATGAATTAAAATTGTCTTGCACTTTGCAGTTATATTTTCTAGTCGGTTGGATGTGTGTTGAAATTTGGTCAAAATAATGGGAATAAAATAATACTACTTACCCAAATACGCTAAGAATTCCTCAGACAACAAACATGAATGAATCTCCTGAGGACATTAATTCTGGCGCCCCAGACTTGGAGACCTTGGATTATTTGCGAGGCGTGAAATCCTCAACGTGCTTGTTACTGCCTACCACGCCGAGCCCGTCGCCTATGGACTTCAAACATCCCTTGTCTGAGGAGATGAGCGAAGGACCATTCATAACTCTCAATGATGGGACTGATTTGGCCAATATCCAAACTGGTAAGTCTCTAAGCTTATGATCAGATGAGCAGGCTTTATCTTGATAATTAAATATTACACCTGCCCTTGATCAAACGCTGCTATGCATAGGTACCTATCTATTAATTTTGGGACGTGGTAAGGTTAGTTTTTTATTTATGAACTTGAATGTACTGTGATGTGTCACTTAAGCATCCATGACACTCGGCTATTTTACAAGCTGATTGTTGGCTTGTTAAAAGCTAGCGTGTGAGCAAGTTAGCTTTCGGGAAGGATACTCAATAAGCAGATTTTACATGCTACAAGTGAACTGGCTAGCTTGTAGCGTGTAAAAAAACCGTGTGTCATTGTCAAACGCCAAAGCATTTTATAACAATTAAATGAGAATAGCCAAATATGGAGCTCCATTCAAAAATAGAACAAATAGATAAACAAAATGTATAATTGAAATGTCACCTTTGGTAACAGATGCATCCGCTGGTGATTCCAGCTCTTCTGGAGACTCCAATTCAGTTGTCCAGGATCCAGTGAGTGCGCAGTTGATAAACAACATCAGTATGCTGGATTATCAAACTCTCAGTAAGAATGGGGACTTGATTATTGGACCTGTAAGTACTTCTGTAACTCATTTTGTGGAAGATGATATGAATTAATGATTAAAAAAGGTGTAAGTGATTGTTCAGTCTAAAAACCCTCCACTATCATGGCCATACAAATGCCCTTACTTAGACTGATTATGCAAGTGATGGAAGGAATAAATACATGATTTGCTGACCTTCCTTATTTATTGGACTAGAATTTATTTAATGGATCAAATGGATCAAAATAATTAGTTGTTCAATAGGTACCACATTATGTATGCCTATTAATATCATTGTAGGCAGTTCTTATGTTGTTACTTTAGATCATATGAACTACAATTTATTTAATGGATCAAATGAAACAAAATAATTGATTGTTGAATAGGTACTACATTATGTATGCCTATTCATATCATTGTAGGCAGTTCCTATGTTGTAACTTTAGATCATAAACTGGATGGATGAGAAGTGTTAAAGCTATGATGGCAGCTTTTTATCATGTCACTAGTTCTTTCAAACCAATGCTATGGAAGGATTTCAAGTGAGCTTTGTGCACTTGACACATGTTTTCGAACCTTTTTTAAGGGACTATTACATTCCGGTTTCCTCACAATGTTTTCCTTCTTTGTTAAGCATGTGTGGACTAAGGCTTTCATCCCGGGAGTCTCGGTCTCGAAAATCCCGAGAGTCTCGACGATTTTTTGTTATTTTCGAGACTCGAGACTGATGGTTTTGGTACCGGGAATAACGAGACTTTCGATACTTAGAAAAATGTTAACAATATTCAGTGTAGAGTAGCCCTAAGTATAATCTAAAACAAGGATAAGAAATGGAATGAAATGAAATGTACTTTTATTCACATTAAATAGAGTTTACAGTAAGATGTCAGGATTTTTCGTAGTACGTCTATTTAACCATCAGATTATGAAGTATGTGAATACATAATTTATAGTCTTAAAAGTTTAATAAGCACAACCAAAACATGCCAAACCTAAATATATGCATACAAAAAAAAAAAAAAATTTTACAAACCCATCCTAAGACAAAGTGGTATAGTCTTATGACTTTAGCCTGCTAAAAAGGGCAAATAAATGTGGAATGTGGAACGATTTAATTCTAAATTAAAAATTAAAATATTTCGAAGAAAAACGCGGATTTTGATAAATCTGGAACATCGAACATCATTAAATACTAGATTGTAAAGTTAAACTGTGATGTGTTAGCTAAAAGGTTCGCTGAAAGGTATCTATCTAATTCACGGTAGAGTTATAAGATGTTTTCAAATAAGTTAATAAAACATCTGATTGATCTGGATTTTACGTGAATTTCATGTTGTACCTACTTGTGTTTTTTGTTGCAACATTATGACACGAAATGACAGCGTAGAGTACCTATGCACTATTTAATAATTAAATTATTGTACTCTAACATGCTTTTTGACGCAATATTGATGCTCAAAGTGATTTTTTTTTAATAAAAGTAATAGATGTTAACATTTGAGTTGTTTATTAAAGTACTAGATTAAAATATCTTGTTTTGACTGTCTAAATGCCGATTCTAGTGTGCCTATAAGTACTATTGAAATAGTCTCGAAAGTCTCGTTTTTCCCGGGAATTTCGAGACCGCATCGAGTCTCGATTTTTTTTTCCCGGGACTCAGAAAGTCATCGAGACTGAAAGCCCTAGTGTGGACAGCTATACGTTGTTGATGATAGAGAATATAGTTATTCAAAATTATGAAGTGAATTTATTGTAGTTACACTAATACTTTTTTTGTAGGCTGATGAAGATATAAAGATCAATGGGAATCTGAAACTCAATAACAGAAAATTGCCAAACTTCGTGAACTGGAATTGGATCATGATCAGAAAGATACTACTGTGGGTGGTACTGTCAGGTTTGGTTGCTTGTATCGGAGCCATCATTGCCATGGTTGTCACAATTCCAAAAGCATGCAACCCTGATGCACCTTGGTACCAAGGTAAGGTATTCTATGAAGTGTTCCCAGCCAGCTTTAAAGACTCCAACAATGATGGCACAGGTGACTTCAAAGGGCTCATAAATAAGCTAGACTACATACAAGATTTAGGTGCTTCTGCCATCAGACTGAATTATGTTTTTGAAGCTACTCAATATCCAGAAAACTACTTCAATATGACTTCTCTAACTCGCATTGATAGGAGTGTAGGCATCCTCAAAGATTTCCAAGATCTTGTTAAAGAGATACATAAACGAAACATGTATATAGTACTTGATGTTCCTGTGAAGTCGCTTGCAGCATCTGGGTTTAGTTCTAACTTTACTCAAGCTTTCCTATTTGCTAATGATGCTTCCTTGGAAACTTCGGCAGCTATTGCTTACTGGGCTCGAGTACAGAATGTAGATGGATTTTATTTGAAAGACTTAGAGAAGTATGTTGATGACCCCAATTTCGGGCGTACATTGCAAATTTGGAAGCAGATCATTGGAAATGGAAAGATATTTATCGCCAGTGAAGACGCAATGACAAAAGCGAGTGGAGATGCTCTTAATGTCTTGCTTTCTAGGATCGATCTTATTGATGTCCATATAGATCTGAATGAAGGCATTAATGGTCTTAAAAATAGGATTGATAGTGTTGTGATGGGAAAGCTTTGGTCGAGGCCTCACTATCCATGGGTGCACTGGAATATCGGCAATATAAACAGCATAAGAGTATCTAACAAACATATCAACAACACTTTGGCTCTCACAACACTAGAATTCGTACTTCCCGGTACTGTTAGCATATTCTATGGTGATGAAATAGGTCTTGGAGGAGTGCCAGAGCATCAAGTCGAACGTGACTTTTATGAACACAAAGATGTGCACAATTTAGTACCAATGAGATTTGCCGATAAAAATCCAGATAAGAACGTAGGAATATTGCATTGGAATTCGCCCTCGGTTCTCGAACCCAAGTACCATTTCTTAGATGCGATAAAGACTTTAGCTAAATTAAGACTCGAGACGCCTACTATTTACTTGAGGGCAATTTATAAAGAAGCGAATATGTTGAAGAATATGGGCATACGCGAAACTGAGGAGAATCTAATCGTGGTAGAGCGTTGGTACCCTCGCCGCAACACGTGCGTTTATGTCGGTAACCTGGGAGATACTTCAATCACAACGGATCTCTCAACTATGTTCTATGGAGGAACTGTAGTGGCTGGTACGAACGCAACATTGATCGGAGAGGTTTTATATTTCGATAAAGTGACGTTCCCCCCGAACTCTGCCATTGTTGTGAAACTGGAGAAGTAAGTAAAGAGTAGTCTAAGATCCTCGCAAAAGGTATGTAATGTTTAAAGTACCTACCTAATAGACATGACAACTAGAGTTATCTTAAGTGATTTAAGAGCAGCTGCCATTTAAAATTTGTTATTTACATATTTTAATAGTATCGTTTCTCGTTAAAGATTTTGATAATGTTAAATGTAAATCAGTATTTTTATAGTTGTACTATGATATATTTTAAAATGTTTTATTTTGAATCTCAAGTATGTACTTGTACTGTCACAATTAAAATATACTCAATGGACATTAATACTTAATCCATACTGTTAGTATCAGTAGTTGATTTTATTAGATAGGTTTAGAGTTTGCACAAACTTTTGATCATGAATGTTGTCAGGTATAATCATTATATTAGGGCATTATTTTGTTAAATTATTTATCAGTTCCTTTCTCACCAAAGATTAATCGTATCATCGTGCTTTTGTTCCTAGATTTAGTATTTATAACTTATGTATTATTTTATACACTTACACACGTACACTTACAAGTTTAATAATATGTTTTTATTTTTCTTTATTATCAGTTTGTAAGTCAACTATTGTTAAAATGTAAAATGTTATTATTGTGTACTCTAAATTTAAACTAGTAGTTATTATTATTAAGTAAATATTGTACGTACGTAAATGGACAGACTATTGTTCTAACAAAAAAATATAACAACTTTTCACACAGTCTTCAAACAATAAAATGATTCTTATTCATTTAGTATAACACTAACATAAAATCTTTAAAGGTAGAATAAAAAATCGTTGTCAGTTACAAAATATTTTAATATACATTTGTACATTATAAGAAAAATATTATGTACTTACTTACTTACATTATGAATGTTTATGTACACATTATTAAATAAATAGTTGCAACAATTTATGTTTAATCACTTTGATAGGGACAATACTTAACTTAGTGAAAAACAGAAAAAAGTACAAGGAGTATTATAAAAATTTAACATTTTGCATTTATTAGATGCAAGATTTATCACTATACCTTTACAATAGCAAATGCAATAAGCTTTATAAATTGTATGAACTGTGACACATAATGTTTGTAGTTGGTCAATTATTCAATTTACTAGATCTCAATAATTAGAAGCAAGTCTAATTGAATCAGTATTTCAACATTGACCACAAAATCTGTGTGTGTTATGTGGACGCATCGCATCCTAGATTATTACAAGATTAGGTGATTTTAGTCAAGAAGTTTAGTTCTTTCCTAAAAACTGTTATAAATATAATTGAATGATGAAGCGTAACTAGCATAATCCAGAATTTAATTGATAATTAGTATCCTACCACCAGCGAACTCGTACATAAGAAGCATAGTCTGTTACAAAACAAATGGGAGATTCTAATAGGATTGATTTTTTTTATGTAAAAAAATAGGTATCTAATTTAAGGGTAATCCTCAAATCCGAATTCCATACAAAATGTTTGTTTGTTCGAAAAAAATTGTATGGAATTCAGATTTGAGGATGCCCCTTAAAACATAAACGTACATTTTCCTGCCCATGTTCGGTTCGCTATTCGAGAAAAAACAATTAATGATAAACGTATGTAAGGATGAACGTTATAAATATTATTAAAATTAGCGTCGTCTCCAGACTTACAATTGAATCAACACTCACATTCGCTGCAATCGATTACGAAAGTTGTACTAACTACAGATGTGATAGGAATGTTAAAATAGTTGAAAGTCTTGCGATTACCTAAACACAATCGGCAATGGGGGTGGGATCCAAACATAAGTATGGAGACTAGATCAGTCTTATGTAATGTCTTATCGGTGGATGAGATATCATAGCACTGGAAGGATTCACAAGCAGTTAATATATAGGTAAATGTTTAGTTTTGTTGTTCCGTGTGTCATGAACTTGATTGTGTTTTTTTAGTTTTAACTACGGAAGGATGCATCACGTACGTGTTCGACATTGCTCTAGGCGTGTGAGGTTCGGAATCTGGCAACGCCGGTAGTTTATCGGTAGGATTACGCATCATTATTTTCTTTTGAGACCCTGTCGTTAGTTTCCTAGCATTAATTTCTGGTTTATTCTTATGTTCTAAAGTATCGGTGGTGTTTACAAATGATTTAGCACTTCTCCGATCACTTTCACAGTCACCGTCCGCAGGTCTTCCAAGCTTTGGAGCACCGAAAGCTTTTGTCTGTTTCAACAACGAACGGTCATTGCATAACGCCGCAATAAGAGGCAAATCGAGATTCTTGCTTTTCTCCCGAAGAGTCTTTATGTCTAAATCACAATTAGAGTCTTTCACTTTATTTGCACTCACATCACTTAAATTCGAAGTACTTTGTTGGTTCCGGATTTCCTTTAGGTGACTGGGTAGCTTCTTTTTGTGCTCGTATGGTGGCGGAGGAGGCGGCGGCATTCGACGCATCTTTATTGGAGGAGGAGGGTCTTTGATATTCAAAATGTTTTCGTCAGATTTGGTGCGAATGAAATACGACATGTCAGGAATACGCGAAGGCATCGGTGGACGTTCGTGGTTTATGGAAGTCAGAGATGTTCTACTAGTCAAAGAGTACCAGCTTGCTCTGGTCCCTGGCACCTGAACGTACGAGTCAGAGAGATTCTGTATCGACCCATACATCGAAGAAGCTGATAGCGTCGTTGATAAATAAGGCGTGCTTCTGTACTGTAAACTACTCTTGTGCATATTCGTCATGCGATTTTCAGTAAGTTTGTGATCGAGGTAGTTTTGCTGTGATATCATGGGATCTTGTAGAGGATAGTAGACGTAATCGACATCGCTGTAGAGCTGTTGATGGAATATATTGGGGTTATGTGGTGGTGGAGGCGGAGGCAGTCGGGCCACAGGGGGCGGTGGAGGCAGGCGCGTTCTTCTAGGCGGAGGTGGAGGAGGTGGCAACTTCATCATAGCTACTAGGACGTTCGAGTCCACACCATGCGATGGCATTTCTTGCGTAGGAGACAGATTGTTGCTTATACCTTGAGCTAATTTGGATCTCTCAGCTCTACGGCTAGATGCTTGATGTCGTTTTGACTTCTGAAATCTATGTTCTAAAACCATGGGGCTTGCAAACGTCCTTTCGCTAGAGGAATTCACGTCTCCTGCTTCGGCTTTCAAAATTGTGATCATTGGCTTCGATGTCACTACTCTAGCGGACACTTCTTCCTTCTCATTCGGTTGCTTCAGAGAAATTAAAGAGGCAGAATTACCAGGATATGCAGGGGGTTCTTTCAAAGCTGTTGTGGCATACGAAGATACAGTTCGATGATTGTATTCGTATGGTGGTGGAGGTTTGTTGGGAAACGGAGGTGGTCTCATTACTGCATCTGCGTCGATGTCCAAAATATTTGGCAGAGATAAATGTAACAGTTTTCGGCTGTCCGTTCTGGTCGGAGGTGTAGGAGGTCGATCAAAGAAAGCGTTGTTTGGATAGTTATCATCTGACGGTGCCGTGTCTTCGTGTCCTTGAATGTAGCTATCCCCGGAGAAGGGGATTGGTAGTCTCACATAGTCTGACACTGAATCTAGTGTATCACTAACTGATTGACTCTTCGGATACACACCTCGTCCTACTATAAGGTCTGTTAGTTCACTAGCTGTTAGCAGGTTATGTTTTTTGTCTGTTGGATCACTTCCGTCTCCATGAAACGAAATCGCACTGGTGTTGGAGTTGGTACGATCTCTGAACCTGGTATCTTTATCATCTTGTTCACCGTTACAAAAATTAATATTTCCGTCCACACAATCTGAACTAGGCATTGATGATTTCAATCTAAGCGAAGTGGTCGGATGACTTCTTTCAGATTTATTTTTCAGAATAGACGAGACACTATCAAAATCGGCCAGATCATTTTCTTGTGCAGGTTTGTAGCTATCGTAATGTGATGACCCGCCATAGTCTGTTCTGCTTCCTTCTGACAACGTGTCCATCTTGGAATTTCCAGTAAGTTCAGAACTAGCCATTGTATAAACTCCGCTGGTTTCACTTGATGCAGCTATAGTTGCCGGTTGTCCTAAACCATCATATAAAGCTGATCCAGTATCTTGAGGATATTCTGCGTCTGTTCCGGCTAAGCTATTATCGCTTAACATTGAATTTTGAGCTGTGTGACTGTAGCCGAGCTCCAAACTACTCCCATTCGATGTCCTGCTTAGAGTGCTAAGTCCAGCTCGAGCCATTATTACTGTACTACACGAAGAAGAACATTGTGACCCTGTACATTTAAGTTTGCTTGACGTTGGGCTGCCTGTCAAAGTTTCAGATACACTTTGGTCAGGTAAAGAAATTGTTTCTTCCAATTGGTTACCTGAGCTTTGTCCAGCATTGATAGATGAAATATCTTTAGCAGCTGCTTTATCGCTCTCTTCTTTAGATTTTTTACCTCTGCCTTTTGATTTTTGCATTTGCAACGAAGCAGATTTGCTAAGCGGTTGATTGTCTTCTGAAGATTGGCGTATAAAGTATGAATTGGAGCTATCCATTAAATGAGCGAATGCCAGACTTTCCGTCGAAGGAGCTGGAGGAGAATCTATCATTATTTCCAGCTCATCTTCCGATTGAACTCTATCGCTGACGATCCCAGAAGTTGTGTTTGAACTTGTGGTCGAAATAACCGATATTCTTTGCTCACTCTTATTTTGATTGTATTGCAAATTGAATGACTTTGAATATCCAAAGCAAATTTTTCGCTCTTCTTCCTCCTTTCGTAAGACTTCATTGAATTTTGGAGCTATTTTCATCGAAAATTGGTGCGTCTCTTTGCATAATGCAAATAGGTATTTACATTTTTCTTCACTTGAGGAGTATAGTGTGATTTTGCCTTCCTCAGTTCTTATTTCAAACTTTTTTCTGTCAAAGCTGAGTTTTCCTATTGCACTCCATATAAAGTTTGAAAGGGGACCATTGTCGGGTAGAATTTTGATACCTTTGGCAGTGACGAGAAGCCACACTGTTCCCGGTTCCGGTTCTGACTTGGATTGTTTTAATCGGTACCTGTGGGAATTGATCGTGTCTGGTAGAAGACAAACTTCTCTTATAAACCTATTCTTGGCATCCGATTTCGGTAGTCCGCGATGCTCTCTATGGCACGCACGCATGGCAGCAGATACCCAGTCGCCTGTAAGAGATGGGGGAGCGTATTCTTCAACTTTGAAGTAGTCCCTGTCTTCATACGTGTCAGCGTCTCCATATTCAGCCTGCAGGGCGAGGCCGGTGAGCAAGAGGAGCACTTCCGCGGGAAGTGCGTCTCTGGATCGCACGTTATGACGCAGCTGAAGGAAGTAAAGGTGTCGACCCATTTCATCGTGTAGGAGGAGCGGACTCTCTACGTGGAACTGCACAATCAGATGCAGCTCTAGCAAAGGCTTTCCGTTGGCATCCAAACCCTGCCAAAAAAAAAAACAACAAATAAGTATCTATAATGGACACTTAAAAATTTCTTAATACCGAGGAGGACAAGAACTTTTACTCACATGAGTGTGGGATGATCTCCAACTCTTTGGTGCGTATTTCGAAAGTTTACTTTCCGCATCAACAAACAAGTACTCTCCATCTGTAAACAATGATAAACAAAAAATAAGTGACTGCAAAATACCAATGTAGATTATGGCTCCAAATTCCTAATGCAAAGGTTAAAATTTAGTGATTTAACTTCTAAAAGCCCTATGATCGCATTAATACTATGTGAGTAGATTAGATACCTTGCTATACTTGAAGTGCCATTGTGTAGTGTGTGTGATCCGTGTACATAGTACGAGCGAACAATGATTACCTAACAATGTTTGTTTGCATCGATATGCAGAATGCTTGCGAGGTGGAATGCGTGACGCCATGAATACATAATATTAGTTTTGTGAAATCACTATTGAACATGACTAAGTTTAAGGCGAGGCGGTGATAAATGCGCATTATGTTGTAACTTGTAACTCATACTCACTTTGAAAGAGGGCTAATCCGAAGAGATCTGTGTCGATCATGCCTTGTAGCTGGGCGTGAGCGGTTGCTATGGATTTGAGCTCTTTCACCCTCGCTTTGGCTTCGACTACGAAGTGTATGGGCTGCAGCTGGCCGGGCATGCGCAGCGAGAGAAGCCGCGCGCCCGCGCCCAGCGCGCGAGTGTCGCCACTCAGCGGCCCGCGAACCGAACACAGAGCACGCATGTCGCATCTCGATACCCCTGTTACACTCCCTGAAACAAATTAATCTCCTATCAGTACTATACGTATGCCGAATTGCACCAAACTTTCAAAGTTCCTAAGCAATTACTTTACTCGCTTGGCAGTTCTTAACGGTCACAATCTGGACTGTAAAGAACTATCAAGCAAGTAAAGTAATTGCTTAAGGACTTTGACAGTTTGGTGCAAGTAGGTATTAATCACGCAAAAAGAACCGACTAACGAGTCCAATAGCGGAAAATGGAGTCACCACACATACTATAGGTACCTACCTATTACAAGCTTTGTTCTATGAAATTGACAGTACAATCTTCTCACACCACAATATGTTCGTGATATGAACTCGTACAACTTCAGGAATGCCGCGGTACATTGTTACGTGACAATAGTTCTCGAAGTAGTCATAGTACCGGCGATTAGCGAGTTTGTTGATAAACTCAGCCGTCAAGCCGTAACATGGATGGCAATTCATGATTTGCTCAGTTTCCTGCTGTAGGTATACTTGGTATTTTATACCTATAGGAAGCATACCTATCGTCTGTGTCACCTTTATTAATATACACTCGGACTCGGTCAGTATGAAAATATGTAAGAACTATTTAGGCTATAATGACTAGGTAGGTAGGTACCTATTACAAAGATTGAAAGTGGTACTTATACAAAGGAAATGTGTTTGTTATCTTTATGAAAGGCTTTATTTTATTTAGAGTGTTTATTTTTTCTATACAATCCAGTAATCCGAACCATTTTTAGTAGTGAGTGCCGAATTAGTGAGACTTTACTGTAAGTATGTACTTATGAATACTAATTGTAAACCTAAAGTGTACTTATTTTAATCAGCTCTGATGATTCGATTCATAGTTTATTACCTCTATACCATCTAGAAAAGTAAGATAATGACCAATTGTAAGAATTCGTGGATCATAAAGATAAAGGAGAGCAAAGCAAAAAAATATTTTTAACTGCAAAATTCTTATATCCGTTCTGGTATAACCTTCCTATTCAGCGGCCGGGACGGTTCAGGAATGTCGGATCTGCGCCATCTGTGCATTCCATTACTTTTTTCCAAAAAAGATCCATTTTGCTACCTGCTGTCTTAGCGGCGAACAATGTTCCCTTTAGTTAGAACATTCAATGGTTGTTGTTTATTTTCTTTATGATTATTGTATATATTATTGTTTGTAATTACGGTTTCAACGATAATGTTTTGATTTGAGGGACTTTATTGCTCATAATAATGTCGCTGTACAGAAACTATTCAGTGCCTGATATCAGTTTAGTGGTACGGATGGATTCGAATTCGCTGTTTAAAAACGTTGAATGAAAATGAATGAATTAGGCATCAATCAGTAAAATGATTTGTGAAAAGTTAGCATACAATCAAAGGGCCTTAGGCCCAGCGCACACCTGCGGAGGCGCGGTTAAGAGACTGATAACATGACAATTTAAACTTAACATTAATGTCTATGACATACGGTTGGAAATGCGGGGCGCATTGCGACGCCGCCGACTGGAGTCGCCGAGCGATTCGCCTGCCAGCTCTGTGGCCGCTACCGTATACCATAGGCATTAAGGTTTAGTTTCAATTGTTGATTTCTCATAGTCTCTTCACCGCGCCTCCGCAGGTGGGCGCTGGGCCTAAGAAATAGAGTCACATGACGCAACCCTTATTCCAGTGAGAGTGTATTCACTACTCACATGTTTCATCAATGTTTTCTCAGAAGTTATGATGATACCTAATTAAATAAACTTGCATTATGCTTGCTTTCAAAACTACTGAAAAGCTTTAGTTTTAAAAGAGAGCTCGGCCTCTTTTAAAACTAAAGCTCTTCAGTAGTCGAATGCCTTAAGAGAAAAAAATACAAAAGTATCAGTCTGGGAAAATATGTAGCTATAAGAGTCTGAGCATTTCTACTAAAGTCTCGGGCCCAAGAAATTCACAAGTATAACTGGTTGGACCAAGTACCCACGTATTATAAAAACGCTTATTGGAATGTAGAACCACAAGGCCGAGCTAAAAAAACTAGACGCGAATAAATTTCATCCCATCCGGTACCTCTGCGGCTCCTCAGCTCTTGATAGCCATATGAACATGTTTTTTGTTTTAGTAAATGCGCGATAGTTTGTGATGGCGATGGCGGTCAGGCGCGGCGGGGCGGGGGCAGACCGGTCCAGCGGGGCGGCCGCGGGGTGGCGGGGGCGGGGCGCTCGCGCCGCGGGGGGACTCAGGCGCTACGTAAGCGCGGTAGCAGCGGACGGCGACGTGAGGAATGCGGACGACCTTCAGATGCCGAGCGCCCCTCCCCCTACGCCAGCCGCATCTTGCGTCCTCGCATACCTAAGGCCGTCGTTGCCTCCACTTTTCGACATCCCGCCACCAAATTTTGACACTTGGAAACTCGAAGATGACGATGGACACTGGGTATTACCAGATCAAACCGCACTGAGAAGAATGCAGCAGGCAATTTCAAAGTTATGCCTTTTGATGATAATGATACACATTCAACAATTCTCAAAAGTAGAGTCACTGAATTGGTAAATCAAAACTGCTTTTGATTCTGCTGACCGATATAATTTAATTTAGCGTGAGATTTTTAGGTGAATAAATTTACATAGTCCTAAATATTTAATGAATTGGTATATGAATATAAATCCATGGCTTTTCCTAAGTCGATAGTTCTGGGACGTTAGAGAATTTCAAATATGTCCTACTTCTAAAACTCCTTTTTTTCTCTCTGATTTTGATCCTTCTAGCTATAGAGTATTAAATTGATAGGTACTGTTTAGCAGAAGCTTGATACTATAAAATCTACTAATACTGAGAAGTAGATACAGTACCTGTTTATCTACATTATTTAACTAATACTTAGTGGAAGTAATCTCGAATTCCACCTCGGTCGGTAAAGTCGCTGGTAATCGGTTCTTCGGCATGTGACCAGCCCGCTTCTACATCCTCACTTGCCAATTCTCCAAGTCGATGACCTTAGTTTCCTGTCGTATAATCGCTACGGATTTAATCCTTCATGTTAGCTGGCTGTCTGAATAATTGAAATTGGAATATTCGTCAAGTACGTAGCGCTGTTTATTCCTGTAACACTGGCCTTATTTATTTATGTATTGAGTAAATATGGAACTTGGGCTCATTTCAGATTCCCATTATGGTTTTTTTAAGGAAATAGAAAACTACTTAAAAATAAGTAGGAATGTCTTTAACTAATGGGTATCGATAGTATCGATACGAAAGCATGCATTAGAACCCAACTTCTCTCTAATAACTCCGTCACTTTTAGATCTCTACATTTTCAATCCAAGTTAAAAAAAATTAACCGACTTCAAATAAGAAGATTTTCAATTCGACTGTATGTATTTATTATAATTAAACAAGGTTTTACAAAAACATAGACAACCGACTTCAATTGAACTGTTTCAGTGACCGTGAACACTACTGAAAAGTCACAGGGAAGCAAAATACGCAATTTCGTTTACGACATATTTTATACAGTTATTTGGATATAAAAACTAAACTTCTGAATCGATTTTGATGAAATTTGCGTGGGACCAATCTGAAAGTATATCCTCACAAACGTAATAACAAACATAATTTTTAAAATCGGTTCATAAACAACAACGTTAACAAGATAAATAACAAAATAAAAAAAAAAAACAAAAAAACTATTGCACAAACATTCTTCAACCGAATTGATAAACTTCTCCTTTTTGAAGTCTGTTGAAAATATGTTATCAAATTAAACGGAATTGCGTATTTTGCTTTTTCCTGTAACTTTTCAGTGGTGTTTACGGTCACTAGATCATTATATTCGATAAAGTACGCTCTCAGGGTGGCTCCTCATCTAATTTGAACGCGAAATTTCACCCACGAGTGGAGAAAATAAGAGATCAAACTGCGCAGTTAGAGTCGGTGTTGCACAGGGCTCGTCCTTATCATAAAGTCAACCACGTAAACTTTTTAGTTAAACTTACTAATGGCTAGAAGTAGTTTTTTTTTTGTAAAATTACTTCATTAGACGCATAAAGCTCGCATAGTATTATAATCAAGGTTATACAATAACATACAACAACAGACTGGGGTTGTACTGGGGTCGGACTGTTCTAGTGAAAAGTTCTAGTGTTCTAGTGGTGCCTACGGTCAAACATGTGAAGTAGACACGTAAACTTAAATATTCATATCCATTTCTTATTGCTTAAATGTTCGCGTTTCGTCTACCAGCGCCCCTGGATCTAAAGTAACGGTTTGCTTCGTTATTATCAAACCGGTCAAATACTTTTCGAAACACGTAATAGGAGTTTTAATGCGTCAGTTCAATTTAACAGAACGACTTCTTATTTTGTTCATGTATATTAGGTATTTTGCCAACAAGAAGGGTTTCGTGGATAGGAATCCTTCCTTTCATGGGGAACGTTTATCATCATCAACTTAGACTGCTATAGGTATAGCAGTCTACCGCTAGACGTAGGTCTCTCTTCTTCTGATCGTGTCACCAGTTCTTTCGAACCACTTGGTGAAAGGATTTCAAGTGCACCTCGAAGAGGCTCCTTTGCACTAGGTCTCTCTGATGGCGCGTTACTGAGCCTGATCTTCGGCTCTTGTCATCGCTATCCATATAGCCAGAGATCGTCCTACATTCACTACGCTTGCGTAGACGCGGTGAAATAACTTATCTATCTCGGTTAATAATTGGTTTTTCTAGCCTGGAAAAGGAATGAAATCGCAAGAAGGACTAAAAACCGCCTAGCGAAGTTGTTGGTCGATGAAAAAGCGGTTAAAAAAAAGACTTACTATTGTGCCTTAAACTCTTGGATAGCTGTGTTCTTCCCGTGTTGTCTTGTCCACTAGTAAACATAAAAAAAACTGTAAGCTGAAAGTGTCGAGGAGTCGCGTCACTACCTACTTCACTGCCTAAGGACTCCACTCAGTAGCTTTCTTGGCCCACAGTTTATCAGACAAGCGGCATTGCTTGAGCTAATCACACTATACTTAGTTATGCGGAATTCAGAGCTTCATCCGCTGCTTGGGTTTTGAACCGAATGGTTTTGTATGCGTACACGGTTTATTAGTTTTTTTATAGTTAGTAAGCGACCATGTCTGGTTACTGAAGACATGGTCGCTTACTAACTAGCTTAGCTCAGCTTACAGTTTTTTTTATGTTTACCAGTGGCGAGACTAGCTAGGCGCTCTCATTATGATCATGCCTGCTCATAAACATAACAGTGCTACACAGGGCTTTGATTTCCATAGGCCGGTCCCGGTGCAACGCTGATATAATATCATCCACCTTGAGACATTTTGATGGTCAGTCTCGAAAGCCTAGTACGTAATTTCACTAGCTATAGTGCCCTTCTAATAGGAACACAGTAATGCCAACATATTACTGTTTGCGACAATATTGGCACTGTGTTGGTTACCATCTAGACGGCATCCTGCAGAGGATGCTTCCCAACGGTAAACAATGAAAAACAATCTTGGCTCTCAGCAGGAAGACTTTGCACAGCAGTGTCACTTAGGGTATAGGTAGGTACGGTTTTGGAGAAAAACATACTTTAAGTCGGGATTAAGCTCTGGAAGGCTGTGACAGAAGGCAATCGAAGTGAGATCATGTTCTAAATACGGATCGGATCACTTATAAATACAATTTGCTGTTGTTTTTTTTTTAAACCCATTCACGTGACGGTTATACAATACCTACACTACACGCTACACGCGTCTCGCCTTGTAAAGACTTCAACGCGCGCATAATTCTCGCAAATATTGCTAAAGGTTGATAACTTGTAATCGAATATTTTTTTTATAGGAAACTGCGATTTTTATTGGTGATACTGTTAGTTTGATCCAATTTCATGTACAAAAAACAATTGAGGTTGACTGTCTTTCCTAATCATTATGTACAATCCTATTCTGTATTATTATTGTTCGGATTTTCGTAGGTACTCTAGCACGCTAAATCAACTTGAAATCTTGTATGGGTCGTTAGGTTATACTGAGGATCTAGCGGATTTATCACTATTTCGAGATTTATCAAGACCGAAGGTAAATTTAAGATTTACCGTAGCTCTTCGAAAAGTTTGAAGTGTTTGGGTGAAAACTCTAACAGCAGAGTCTTTACGAGACGAGACTACAACATTGTTCCTAAGCCCTTGACGGATTAACTAACGCTGTGTCGCAAACACCATAGCATAAACTATCACTAAACTAGTGCACGACCGCCTTACAAAGTAGATAGGTATTGTAATACCTACCTTTATTTACCTACCTACTCATTGTGCTATCGGTGGAATGCGGTCGCGGCCGTAGCTGTTTATTGCTGCCTAATGAATCATCTACTTTATCAATCAGTGGTGTGGTAGGCTCTACGCATTAGACTTCTAGAAATATTTAAACATAATTGACTAGACCCCATATAGGTAGATACTTAAATCAGTGTAAAGTTATATGTAGGTAGGTAGGTACTTATATCTAACTACATAATAATGTAGGTATGTAAGTAGCTCTACCTAAACTTCAAGAAAATGCATCTCTAGGGTAATAGGTAGGTATATCTGGAAGAAGGTACCTAGGTAGAGTTTGTTAAAAAGGATGGATTTAATCATAAATTTTTCAAAAATGAATTCTCGCTATTGAACTAACTATAAAGATGTTTTATTCCCTACCTAGTTGGTCAGAATCGTTAGTTAGAGGGGAACTCTCTGTTTGAGAATTATGTATTTGATTCCTTGGTTCATTGGAGACTTGAATGCTGCTTGTTGTGCTACACTTAGGTGTTTCATTATCGTTAAACATGAAGTTTTTTTTTTAAAATATACTTAAAGTTCCAGGGCGGAACGCGGTCTACTCGAGTCAAGACTCATACTTAGTTATTAGGCATACCTACCTAAAATAATTACCTACACTACCACCTACTCTTTATTTATGGTTTATGTAGAGTATCTAAATAGGGGTAGTATGTATTGTAACTTGACATAATAAACATGTGTTTCAAATCAATCTATAGCACGCACGCTTATTGCTATATAAAATAGTTCACGAACATTTCATTTCATTTCATTTATTTTATTCAATCACAATTTCACAATCGTATATGAATGTCTCTATAGTACACACACCATATTTATACCATATTTGGCCATAAAGAGGTTGGATCTATGGAATAGAATGATTGGTGGTCGTCGCGTCGGGCTCCGTTTATGAGTGATAATGGTTGGCATTGCATTGCTGGCTCGAGTGGTGGTGTAAAGGAAGGGCGCGCGGGCGCAGGGTCAGCGGCCGCGGCGCGGTCGGACGGCGCGGCCGCGGAATTCGAGCTATGCGTATGAAATGAAAGTGGCCGCATCGTGAAAGCGCGCGCATCCACTCCGGCCGTCTATGGGGCGCCATCGACGTCCACGAAACTCACCATTAAAAGATAAATCCGTAACAGCGGGAAGTGAGCACTATATTCCGTGTTGAAACCGTATCCAAAGGCACTTCACTTCACTGAGGGTCGCACGATCTCACGATTGGAACGGGCGCGAAGGCTGACGCGGTCTGGAGGCGCTCGAAGTGCATGGCCGCGCTAGAACGACTGAGTGAGTGAGGCGAGCGAAGCGGGCGCGTGGGTCGACGAAGGCACGCGCGGGGCGCGCCGCGGCTCGGGCCTGTGGAATGCGGCAAGATAGTGGCGCGCGGATACCGACCGGCCGAGGCCCGGTGCAGGCTGGCGGCTGGAGCCTCCATGTGCGCCGCCTCGCCACGCCATCCACCGCCGCGCGCCGCGACAACGGAATGTGCGCGGTCAACTTCTGCTCATTAAAATTTAATATTATCTCCGAATGCTTTAGGGTAAGGCTCCTCCCGAACCCATGGGAATTAATGTAGGTAAGTGAATACCTACCTGCCACACATGCAATAGCACTAAAGTGAACACTAACTGGGAAAACGACTCTATCTGTAACATCGATGATCTGTAACTTAGTGTCTGTAATAGAAGAATCGTCTACGAACTGGTAGACTTGGTAGGTAATTTAGTAAGTATGTGTAATTTAGTAGTAGGTAAACTAGGTAATATAATATAGGTGGGTACTTATCCAGAATACTGGCATTCCTAAGATCGGTTTAGGAACGTACTACTTATACGTAAATAAAACCTATTTTTACTTATTATATTAGACTACCTGTATAAATAATTATTATCTACATTCATTCATACATAGTGATTCATAATTAACATCTAGGTACATTTTATTCTAGTCGGAATGACATGAATGAATACCTCAATCAATAGTATAGTAGGTAGGTACTTGGTCTAACTAACATCGTACCCACATTTATAAAAGTTATCGCAAAGTTATAGGTATCTTTGCTTTAACTTTATATCTACTTACATAATTACCGTTGAGAGGCGTTCTTGCAGGATTCCGTCTTAAAACCAATGGCAGTATATTTCAGTTCTATGTATAGAGCTCTGTAGGTACCTAGGTACAGTAGCTAAGCTAGTGAAATTACATGGCTTTCGAATCGGATCAGCAAAATGCCTCATTGACGAGTGTTATTAGCAGTGCATGCAGCACTGGTCATGGTGAATTTTTAGTACTGTGCACCTGTTCTGGTCATTTGCAAGGCAGACGTGATCACTTTTTTCATCAGAAGACCGCCTAGCTAGTCTGTCTCATCACTTCTTTTTCAAAAAGTGCTTCGAATGTTCAGAATGCTCTTTAGATTATACTTCTAGCTAGTTAAAGTGGAATAAAGTATTATTAGGTAGACGTACTTATATTATATTATGTGCCCAGTACCTATATAAATATTGGGCACATTTAGTTAGTCTTTAATCATGTCATGATAATATATTTTTTCGTTACAAGTATATTTTGAATCCGAAGACTTAATTTTTTACGCACTGAATTTTAATTTTAATGATGGCTGTAAGATGGTCATACTGAAAAACACCGGAGTTTGACCAAATGTGTTCCAAGTTCCAATTTCATCCGACGACAATAAAAATATTGGAACAGGAAAATATGGCAGTAAAACCGAATGTTATGGTTTTACAAGATCAACGAAAGAGCAAAACAAAAACCAGCTGACTTTGACAAATATTCCAAAATGACTTTGACATTTAGGATTCGAAATGACAAGTGTCATATGCCAGTTAGCAGCATTGCCCGCTAAAACTAAAATGACAGATTTATGTACTTTCTCTTGAATGTCCAACTCACCGCACTTTTCAAATGCGAAGTATGAGGGCGTTTTTGCGCATGAATGAATTACATAAAATGAAATTGGTGTGTAGTTGTCAATACAGCTGAAAGGTTGAATCCAACAAGCCCTTGGTTGGAGGGCTTATTAAACAATTGAAAACACATAATCATTAAGTAAAACAATCAATGATCTCAAGTCGAGTCCCAGTCCGCCCTGGGTGCCAGCCAACCCCCATTGAAATCAAGATAAAAACTAAATGGATACTGCTTATAGCGAGCGAGACGTGAGAGGGCTGGCAGGATCCTCCGTACTGCCCCATCGGGTATCGAGTTTGAGCAGTTGAGCTACTTAAAGATAGTTTGCAACGGTCTATGGGTGGCCCAATTGTTTCCTTTTGTATTTTTTAATAAAGATGTACAAGTTAGCGCTGTAATAAATAAAAATCTTTAAAAAAAAAGATCCACGCACTGAAGTATCTTTCATAAAATTCTTGTTGGCTACATTAGTCGGGTCATGTAGAGCGAAGTGTACTGAAAGATTTTTGTTTATATTTTTACATTTTTTGAAATTACCTAGTTTTTGAAAATAATATACAGCAGAGATTTATTTGGATAATTTAGATGATTCTCTCAAAGGGTGCAATTTGGTTTCTATGCGTTTTGTTGTTAGCCTCAATATTTATGGCTAGTTTGCTAAATATTATCGCAACTGATCATAATTTTTACACTGAAAACAAAGACGAAGGCTTGAATTACACTAATTATTTAGGAAAGAAATATGAACAAATTACAGACACTACAAAGAACATTATGTGGTTTCTACAGGTAAGTAGGTATCTATTATTTGTTAATTTTTCGCACCAAGGCACTAAAATAAATAATTTATCGATTTCATGACGCTGCGTAGTTCTAAACAAAGAGCGCTGTTTTTATTATGCCAATGATAATTACCGTGACTATTACATTAGTTAAAATGAAGGGAAAGTATCTCTAAATATTCGAATATCTAGACTATATTTTCAATTATTTCTAGGTAGGTTTCATAGCATTCAAATATATTTTTTTTAGATTTCAGATATCCACATCAGTATATTTAGAGATCCAAGCAGAATATCACAATTCCAGCAATTTTGTGATGTCACTGTGAAGAAGATAAAGCCTAGTCTGGTTCTAGCTACAGGCGATTTGACGGATGCTAAAGCTAAAGACAACTTGGGCAGTTCACAAGTGAAGACGGAGTGGGTGTACTATCACAATATCATCAAAGAGTCTGGAGTAACTGAAGAAACTGTTTGGCTGGATATAAGAGGAAACCATGGTAAGATCTATGTATAAACTTCTGTCATTTAAGTACAAAACAAATATGCGTTAATTAACAAAATTCCTTTCTAAGTATGTGCTTACACTTCATGATGAACACACCTGCCAAATTTCAAGACTTTTTAATATATTAATAGAATTATTGATTTAAGCCTGTTATTGCTATAATATAAACCTTTAAATTTCCAGATAATTTCAACATCAGAGCATTGAACTCGCAGGAAAATTATTTCAGAAACTTTTCAGTTCAAGGCCCAGAACATCCAAAATCATATGTACATTTCGAGGAAAAAAATGGCGTCAGTGTGGCCTTTTTAGGAGTGGATGCTTGTCCTGACCCTGGTCTCAGAAGGCCATTTAATTTTATTGGTATTTTGGACTCACAGGAACAACAAAATGTCCAGAGGCTGAAATTGGAAGCCGATGCTAAAGCAGATCATATTGTGTGGTATGGACACTATCCAACATCATGTATTTTGTCTCTGGAAAAAGACTCTCAAAGACTTAACCTACGCCAACTTATCAGCAGCACGCAAGGGTCTCAAGTGTATTTGTGTGGTCATCTCCATGCCATGGGGGGGTTAGTACCAAAAATGTATACAAAACATAAAAAAGGTTACCTAGAACTTGAGTTAGGAGATTGGAAAGACAATAGATTGTATCGATTGGCTGCCATAGACCATGGCCATTTTTCGTTTGTGGATCAGAAACATAATGCGTGGCCCCTTGTGTTAGTTACCAATCCAAAGCATGCTAGGTATACCATGCCCGGTCGAGAACCTTTAAATCTCATCCCTGACTCCACTCATGTAAGGATATTGGCATTCAGTGATGTAGAGATAGACACTGTGAAGATATCATTTGATGCACAAAGCTGGATGAAATGCAGACAGGCTGAGGGTCCACTATATGTATGTAAATGGCTGCCACATTTGTTCAGAACTGGCATTAATTATCTACATGTGGTTGTGTCTGATGAGCTTGGAAAAGAAGCCATTGTAGAACACCCATTTACTCTGGATGGTTCTTTGATGAGCTTTGCTGTGACTCCGAGAATACTACTCATGTTGGACGCTGGGACTGTGGTAAGAAAATATGAATTGAAAAATACATAATTCATTAAAAAAAATTATGTGTATCATGTTAATAATTTTAATAGAAAAGGGCAGCTTTTGACATTCACCTCCTAAACTATACTGAATTTCAGTCACTCGGTTCTGTAGTTTCGGCTCATTGAGGCGTGAAAGTTTCCATTCTTACAAATCTCATATTTTTTTTTATTCTGTTGTTATTTAAAGTTTTTCTTTTCAGTTTCAGGCCGTCTTTGGGACGTTACTCTTGCTAAATGTAATGCCTCTATTAATACTGAGACTGCAGAAGCGTCCACCAAAGTTTCGCCGGAGACTTGGCAGTTACGTACTAAGAAGAGTATGGCTGTTAACCAAAATCGATCGAATTTTCTATCCCATAGTTCTGTACGCCGTTTACATACCCTTCGGACCGTGGGCGATAGGAGAACTTATTGATGGATACATAGGGGCCGTTTTCGCTTGGGGTATATTGATAAAAGGGGCCTATTTGCCGGAGCCTTTCACCTATATGTATGGAAGCGTGCAGGTTATGTTCGTCCAAATACCGCTAGTACTGGTATTGGCACATTGCCTTGACCATAGATTGTTCTCGTATAACGTGAGAGGCGTGAAGCGGTTCATAAAGAATTTGCCCTTCATCTGTTTGCTGTCGATGCAGTTTTTGCTGGCGTATTTCTTCTGGTTGGAGTATGGAACTATGGCATTCTGTTTTGGCCCCCTGAGAACATGGAGCATTCCTCTGTCAGTATTATTGTGGTACAAGACTATAAGTTTGCCAACAGAATATTGCAGGTAAGATATTGATATCAGCGAAAAAAAAGTTATACCATAAATTAAATTACATACTACTCATTTCCTTGTTTGCAAGCTTGTTTACTTCGAAATATTTGTTTTAATGTAGGTAAATGTACTGTGTGTGTAGGTTCTTTTTTACTAAAAGAGAATTTTTTTTTTCAGAACTTTGACGAAAATGAACGACCTGCCTACGTAGAAATTTGTGCAGCACCTACGAGATAGATCAATAAAATTTAAGAGCTTCGAGCAAAATTAATTACAGTGAGTATGACTTACAAATCTACTATTTGACAATATTCTTATGACTAATACATAAAACGCCGGCGATTTTTTTTCGCTAATAGTCATTTGAGTAGCTTACGAGTTTTATTTCTAAATTGTTTGACAGTATTATTAGCAAGCTTTGTACTTGCACACTCACAAAATGTAACCAAAGACATTATTTAAAATTTATACTTAAGTATTAAAACATTCCAATTTAAAAAAACGTTGTATTATGTGCGATATTAGAAATTAAAATTGTAATTCGATTTACCTTCTTTTTAAAGCAAATTGCTAAGTGTTAATAAATATATACATGCCTCCTTCTCTAAAAAGTCAAAGCAAATTGCTATTTTTTAATAAATATACATGCATATTTACTTGCAATATATTGTATTGAAGATATACATATAACACAAAACACAGAAAGCAACCGCGAGTACTTAAAGACTGATTTAATTATGAGTCTATAGCAGTAAAATAACAAAAAAAGTCTTAAAATATTTGATCCATTTTGAATAAAATGGTCCCGAAAATGTGTAGAAGTCATTATTACCATATTTTTTCATGTTTTCTAAGTAGGTGGTGAACAAAACATTTACTAGGTAAATATTTAATTTTATTGATATTATAAAGACAGCATTATAATTTAAATTGTACAACATTATAGTTAAAAAAAGGGCTGTGAATGGTAGATGTTGGAGCACTGCTATTTTTATAAGTAATTTATTTTGAAAATGAGTCAAGCTTGAAATTTTTTAAACAAAATTTCCTAAGTAAATACTCAGTAAATTAATATTTCCAAATTGTATTTGTCACAGCACAGCTTAAAACCCATTTACTTAATTTTTTAAACCTCACCTTGAACCACGGTTTTAATATAACCCAATTTTAATACTAAATGCACATTATTTAAGCAAAATCTATTGGCATTTACATGTAATTTACTAATGAAATATTATATCAACCAGCAGAACAGTTACCGATTGGTGTTGCTTACTGTACTACCTTCCTACTTTTAACTCTTACTTGTAGGTAAGTACTCATATTATTAAATTCATAAACAGATATAATTACTACAAATCTAAAGTATTAGATATCTACTTATTTTACTCGTACAATGTACTCGTATTTAATTCACACATTCGTAAGTCATTTGTGATAGGTAATGCTTTTTTTGTTTGATATAGAGACTATGCAACGATCATGTGTTTAGATAATTGTGTGTGTCTAGTCTAGTGTTACCAAACAGCTTTTATTACAGTATTATAATAATGTGTAGATCATTAGATGTGAAATTATACAGGGTGGAAAGCTGGCAAGACCAAAAAGTTTTTAAATATTCTAAACCGCTGTTTTACTAGAAATATATTTTTGAAGTGAATACTTCCTTAGGCGCGCTGAGCATTTTATTTTATGAGTATTGAATTAGACTGAGCCGTCATGCTCGGCTATGTAACGCTCGTTCGGATAAAGTCGGCTCAAGTCGCCTTGAAGAAGTTTTAACTTCAGTCATATAGTTTGAAGAACATACCGTTTTTTAACACTTTTTTAAAACTTAAGTGTTTTTTTTTGTCATTATTTAACTCGATTTATCGTCGTATGTCTTTGCTTTACGTTATAATAATACTTATTGTTTAATGTACCATCTCGGCTTACCACCCATTATAATTTTATAGTTATCAATAGATAAATGCGTGTCTTATGTCTCGCCTGAAGTATAATGTATCTAATTTTTTGCATTATTTATCTCTCATTGTTTACTTAAAAATTACTGTGTAGGTATATGATTTATTTAAAACGATAAAATTCAATGGAAAAATATTTATTTCTTGTCATTACACTTTGATATAAATTTCAGAGTGTGGTACATAAAATATTTTTATTTTATAGATACGTACCTATATTTTATTATGTACATTTTATTTATAATAGACTTGAGTCCGTAACCATAATAACCATTAATATATCAGTACAATGTTAATAAAATTTATGTTAATGTCCACATACACAAAATAAATATAATTAAATTATGCATAAAATAATACACTAGTCTTTTTGTCATCTTACCGTTATAGCTTATCACAGAAATTGGTACATGAACAAATAAGTCTCACAGAAGATACAAATTCCAAGTATAAAAAGTACAGACACTTGCTTAAAGCCCAAAATCCTGCGCGCCGCTATCTCACTCGCACATACATGTTTAATATAAGCTAAGGAAATAGGGAAAAACATTTTTGCCCTATTTCCTTCACTTATATAGGTGGCCAGGGACATACTAATGGATAAGTTAAACATATCAAAACAAAAACAAAAAAATATCGATCCACTTCGAATACTCAGTCAATTTTTGTATACCTACCTCTCTTGCACATACATACATCTTTAAAAATGTAAAGTGTGCAACAGAGATAGCGGCGCGCAGGGTTCTGGGACTTAAATAGAGATACTGAAAAAAAGACACCTAACACTTTGCCTAAATATAATCACGTCATGGTAAAGTTTCCTATGTATTTATCTAGGCTACCTAGTCTAAAATGTACCATAGTCTTATTTACTAGGCATTGTCGTAGCTTAGTAGCTAGTTGGTACTTGATTATTAATTAATTATTTACTTGGAATATAAAGTTTTCATTCTGAATGTATGGAGTTACATATTTTAACATCATCAACACTGCTGTCACAAACATATTTTATTTAATTTACCTAAATTCATAAATTTATAAGAATTTCATGTGAAAACATAAATGCATAATTCAATTTATTGTCCTATTATATGCTTACCACGATTTTGAGTGGCTTCGAATTATCATCATCAACCTTATAGCAGTCCATTGCTGAACGTAGGCGCGCTGAGCTCGATCGGCCACCTTCTGCCAGCTATTAATAGCGCGCAAATTATCGCTAGATCTAGTCAGAGGTCGTCCTACGCTTGCCTAGACGCGGTATCCGCTCAAGAACACGTTTACCCCAAAACGGTTTTCGGTTCTTTGGCAGATATGGCCGGTTGTGCTACATAAGTCAACCACCTTAGTTTTCTGTCGGAATGACGTCTCCTCGGATTCTATCCTTATGAGAAACCCCGAGCACAGCTCTTTCCATAGCTCGCTGAGCGGCCTTCAATTGGTGGACTAGCTCTACCTTGAGAGTCTCAGTTTCAGCAGCATAGGTCATAACCGTTATACAATAGACGCACTGGTTATACCTATATATATATTGGTCTTCAGGCATATAGGCATTACGTCCTTTTCTAGAGCATGAACTATACATATACCAAATTACAATCGATTGAGAGGGTATTACAAAAATCCATACATTCATGATACATCCTTCCTCATAATTATCGATTTTATGTGATGTCATATGACTTAAAAAAGGTCCTTTCAAAAGAACGAATTTCTTGATACCCATTTCTTGACTTACCTGGTTTGTTAATCTTATTTTATAAAAAGCAACAGTTCATTCTTAGGAGGGAGGCCTTTGCCCTGCAGTGGGACACAAATGGCTGAATATTAAATAATTAACAATACAACAGTTTATACTCACCCTACACCGCTCTATCTCTACCATAATACCATGATCAACAACATCCTTTTAGGCAATAGAGCTTTAAAAATATAAAAAATGAATTGAGTCTTTTTCTACAGTTTACGGAACTTATTAAATACAATTTTACAGATTTAAAGAAGGCATCCAACAAAGTCGGTGCAACTAAATAATCTCGTAGTTTCAATATTCCAAAACATACACAAATTAACGTTTGGTTTGCACATCACTTATGGTAACACTTTATCTGCAAGCTCTATAAACCCTAAACATTAATACGCAGATAAGCAGCACCTGCAGGACTATTATCCAAACACCCAGCACAATAATGTCTTGTATAAAATTTTGGGAGAGTCCCAAATAATCTAAGTACCGCTGGGGTTCCTTGAACATGCAGAATGCCACGGTACAAGGGAGCTTTGGCCTCTGGAATCCGTAGACGACTTGTAGTAATGCGTCGAACGCGTACCGGAAGTAGGATATTGAGGCAAAGGGTTGAAGGTACACGGGCATCTCGTGGTAGGGGATGAAGAACTCGGAGAACATCAGCATGGGTATGTTGGCTGCCGGGATCACGAACAAGCCGAGCTAGGAATTTAAACAAGGTTAGTGTCGAGAAACAGGTGTGACTGAATCAGCTTTGTGACATTTTGTAAAAAAAATAAAATACCAAGAACAAGAAATAGGTACCGACTCCTAATTATTTTAAGTTTCAAGAACAGCAAAAAATGTAGATTTAAATCTAAAAAAACACGTTTTTGATTTAGCATCTTATCATTCTATGTACCAGTTTTGGTGGTTTGAGTGAGAATGCCTAGCCATTGAGTTGTGAGCTTCCTTAGAAGTTTAATCCGGAAAGCTAACCAGGAAGTGATCGAAATTTGAGTTGTAATTCCATCCGGAATGACATACAGACAGACAGACAAACAAGAACATGACTTAATAAAAACGTGGTATAAAAAAAACGTAACCCGTGTGTATCGTAGACTTAAACAACTCTCTGAATTCATAATCTGAATTTCATAATCACTATTCATAAAGCCCGGTATTGCATACAATGTAATGCACCACACACATTCAGTTTTTTTCAGATTATGTTTTTTTTTCAGTTTATGATTAAATTTTCAGATCGATCTGTAAGAATGACGAAATACCTATTTATTTAGGATTATGAATTCAGAAATACATACTGGCTGTATGAAGCCTTAGTAAGATATGGGAAAGACTAATGGAGAGTGAATTTTATCCCGCTTTTATTAGAAATGCGAAAGTTTTTGACGATAGATTAATACATGGAGGGAAGGAAGGAATAAATGGATCTTTGTTACTCAATCACGCTTAAACCGTATAACCGCTTAAATTGGATAAAAAACATTGAAACAAATTTTTGTTAATTTTAAAAATTACAGTTTTGGCCCCAATACACATCCTTTAGTGACGTTTTATCTACAGTAACTTACCTTTATATCAAAAGCAGCGCCAACGACCAGCCCGAAGGTTTGTGCCAATATTGTGATGAGAGCACATATGACCCACGCCAGACCCATCCGGTGAGCTTCGATTGGCTGAGAGGTTAAGTACCAGGCCGGAAATAGAAACACAGTTGCGCATAGTAACTGAAATCGAAATGAAAGCACAAGATAAAAAAAAAGACTTTTCTGTAAAGTTGGTTTACGGACGATAGTTTAACGTGACTACCAGCGTAACGGGACAATGACGTCAACGTTTTCGTGCATGCAGCCGGCGTTCATCGATTTATTAGTCGAGTTACACGTCAAAAACGCAAAAAATATAAACACTTCTGCCTATAGTTTTTCAGTGAAGATCTATCATCAATTCATCACTGACTAGATTACCTTATTGTGTAGGTCAAGGGTCATAGTTTTGTATTAATAGGTAGAATTACATATTTTTTCCCGTTTTGGTTATGCATGTGATTTACCATCAGCTGCAGAAGTTAGCGTGCTCGTCTCGTCCCTTAGTAAAAAATCTGCTTTTGTGCAAAAAATTAGGTAATTACCTACCGCTATTTAAATAAGGTATAGGTAGTGTGTAGGTACCTAAGCATATTTTGCAGGCATGAGGAAGCACTCGGTTGACTAAAGAACGGGGCGGAAACGTGGAACCGCAAAATGCGGATTTGATTTCCGCTGATTTTTGAAGTCCGTTGTAATTATATTTCTGGGTATGTAGATCTTGTATTTTGATCTTTTTTAGTATACCTACCACGTAACCTACCCCTATAACTACTTACAACTTTTTTATCACGGGATGGGGTCAATGCTAGCACAGAATAGACAAGAGATAACCACCATTTTCGCACTAGTATCTACCTACTAAACTTACTTGTATCGGCAAGTCGACCAGAATTTTGGAAGCGCAGTACATTATCAACGAATACCATTTGTTCAAATGTTCTTGTAGAACGACTGTGGCCTCAACAGGAACTAAAACAAAAATAAATATTACCTACTATTTTGTAGTTTCACTTACCTACAACATTTAAGAATGTCTCTGCTATAAAATTTCGTAATTCGTAATTCTTTATTGTACACACAAACACGTTATAGGAAAATACATGTACAAAGGCGAGCTTAACCATAACAAGAGTTGTCTTCCAGCAAACCTTCGAGGCTAGAGAGAGGCTATGGTAAATGTAGAGACGTGTACTGTAGTAGTAAAATTGTAAAGGTTGTTTTTTGGTTAAATCTAATTGATCTATGTATCTATATCTAGGTTTAGTAGAATTTCTGGGAACAATCTAAAAACTGCCGTACTAAAAATGAATGCATAGTGCAGGGTTATATGAATAAAAACTTAAACTCACATGTATGAATCGTGGGCATAGCATTCGAGAAGAACAGAAACAGCAAGAAGAAGAATAAGCAGCCAGTGTTGGACATGATTCGGTTGGCTTCCACACCCGCTCCGTTGTATAAAGCTCCTAAGAGAAGTGCCACCACCAGGTGGGAGATGAAACGAATCTGAAAAAGAAAACGCTTGATGAATGTTGGTAATCAAACACGTTCTTCAAACTAGGTTGGATCATCTAAAATGAGTAACTGTACCAAGGAAGATGCGGCGTTGCATCATACATAACATCATAACATAAAATATGTACCTACCTCTACTGCCTCTACCTAGTGTTGCACAGCTAGTGAGCTTGACGACAAGTTTGTAAAAATGCCGTACTATACCGTTGGGAGTCTTACCCTACAGGATGCTATCTATATAGGTAGGTACCAACACAGTGTCAGATATGCTACCTCACAGCAGTAATGTGAAAGCATTACTGTGTTCCGGTTTGAAGGACACTGTGTTTTTTTTTTATTAAATTACTGGGATTTCGTGAAATACCAACAAAATGTCTCAAAGTGGACGAGCTATAATGACAGTGTTGCACCGGCCTTTGTAAATCAAAGTCCAGCAGTTTAGCACTGCTTTGCGAGCGGCGAATCCGCTTGGTAAATCCGCTAATCTGAAACCGCATTTACGAGAACTTCAAGAGAATCTAAAAATAAATAGTTGTTTTTTTCTTAAAAAGGCATTAACATTATTATTCAATGATTCCTAAATAGATATTTAGAGACGTAGTTTTTTAGCGTTTGTTTTGGCAGTGTTTGTGTTTCGGATCGGATTTACAACATAGTGGAGGCTAATTGTTGTACCAGGCGAAGGGTCAAAATGTCAATAGCGGGTAGGTAATTTACTTGTGAAGGTCATGCAAACACTTTGTTGTCTTTAGGTAGGCGAGAAGGCGAAAAATCAGAATGGAACTGGTTTTAAAAGTTTTAACTTCAAAATGTATGAAATGAATAGGTACATTTTTTTGGTATTTTTGCCTACCTAGTCAAAGTTACAAAAAAGGCTATAACCTGACACCTAACCTACCTTAATAAACCAAACACAAGGTCACTTTGAAACCCTAATATAATTACCTATAGTGGTGTTATGTGAATGACTGATAGAAGTAGGTATCTAATCGAAAAAACCGGTAGGTATCGCAGTACAAAAAGGAATACCTAAGTTATTGTATGTACTTACAAACTTAGGAATGCAAATGTATCTCTACCATATTTTTATTACGTAAGTATCGGACTTGATACATAATGATAAGGAGAATCTTAATGATATTATTACTAATTAGCCTAAACCTACATTTAAAGTTTAAAGTTTCAACAACCATTGCTAGACTTTTTGTCTGGTTTAATTATTGTACTGAGAAGCAAATGATGGCACTAATCCTATAAACACGTCCCAAGTGCGTCCTAAGTGTTTCAGACTAGCGTATTTTTGTCGCGTATAGGTATACGGGCGGATTGGTCCTACTCACGAAACTTCAAAACCCAACGCCCGTATACGCGCTTATACCGGAGTTTACGCTCGGTTTTTTCTAGAGAGTTTCGGTAGCATGAGGCATCTCTTGCGGCTTGTCGCGCGTACAAACAAACCACGAGCGGCGAACCCTCTCGTTTAATCTGAAACCGCACTAATATATATATAACTAATATACATATATATATATATATATATATATATACTAATATAAGCTCTACTTCTAAAACGTCGATGACACACGGCTTTTCTACACGCTACAAGCCAATGAGTAGACGAGTTCGCCTGTAGCGTGGAAACTCGCCCAGTGTCATCAGCTTTTTTACAAACTGCTTGTTGACAATCCTTTCCGATAGCTAACTCGCTCACACGCTAGCCTTTAAACTCGCCAACAATCAGCTTGTAAAAAAGCCGTGTGTCACCGATGCTCAATGACCGCACTCAAAGTTATCTCAGACACGGTACGGTGTCTTTGGATGTTCGCCGGTCCATTATTCATGATTATGAATTTTCTGCCGAGGGTCTTAATACAATGACATAATATGTATAGTACCTACCTGCGTAAGATGAACATCCCTAAGAGCTCCAAGGCAGGACCGCCACAGCAGCGCACAGAACTGGTGCCAGTAGCTGGCCCGGTAACCCATTGATGGAGCTCGATACGGATTGAGCAAGGCTACTGCTTCGGGAGATGCTTCTGAAATTAAGTCAACCAGCTATAGGTTCAAAGGTTTTTTATTTTATGATAACATAGGCCGAGACGTGCTAGGCACTTTCCTGATGGTAAGGGATCACGCCTGCCCATGCACAGCACGGTGCTACACAGGACTTCGATTCAAATAGGCCGTTGCAACACTGCTAAAGCGATCATGCACATTGAGACATTTTATGGTCAGTCTAGAAAGCCCAGTAAATTCATTAGCGTCTTTCAAACCGGAACACAGTAATGGTTCACATTACTGCTTTGCGGCAGAATATCTTAGACTACATTGGAACCCATCTAGACGGTATCCTGCAGGGGACGCCTCTCAACGATAAAAAACGATCTGCAGGCCATTGAAATAAGTGTGATAAAGGTTATGCATGGATCTTACAGAGAGTTTTTCTAACTTTATGTGAAGAGACAAGCTAGGCCCTAGGCGCTTGGCGTAGTACGTGTTATTTAAGATATCCCAGGGACCCTCTTATGCGCAGAGGTCGGCCACAATGTGGTTTTAGTCGGTAAGAGGTGAAAAAAGGACCTAGGCGCTTTCCTCATGATAAGAGATCACGCCAGCCCATGACCAGAATAATGCTTAACAGGATTTTACTTATCAAAAACCCAAATCAAGATTCCTAACTCTATAGGGGCCTGTTGTACCTATCTACATTTTTGATAGCATTTTTAGCTGCCGCCCGCGTCTCGCCCGCATGTTATCGGGATAAAAAATAATATATGTCCCTTTGCAGCACATAAACTATACTCAAACCAAATTTTAGCTTAATCGGTTTAGCAGTTTCAGCGTGATTGAGCAACAAACATCCATCCCTCAATCTTCCATCCATTCTCACAAACTTTCGCATTCAATTAATTAGTGGGAATACAGCTATTTTTCCAAGCTAGGATAGCAAGAAAGTGATAATAAGCTAGCAAGCTAGCAGCTCTGACTTCGTTTTAGCAGATCTAGCTTCATTTTTAGGCTAGTAAGCTAGTGAGAAAGTATGCTAGTTCTGTTTACACTTACACGAAGCCAGAGCTGCTAGCGTACTATCACTATCTTGCTATCCTGGCATAAAAAAGTAGCCACATATATCTCGGGCATTACGAAATAAGATAGGGAAAAGATGACAATTATTATACTTAGACGTTTTGCTACAACTTGACTTGGAAATTGTTCAGGATGTTAGTCGTTGTAGGTAGGTATATCTATTTTAAGTATTGTATTTCTCTTTGTTATAAACTTCGGTTGTAAGATTTGAAACAAACAAAAAAGAATTACCAAGAACAGGTAATTAAAAAACAAGAATGGTTGGGTTGGGTACATAAGTAAGGTACAAAGTACTATTATTTTCAGCGTACGTTGAATCCAGCCTGTTGGACTCTACCAAGGTGAACTACTGAGCTTGAATCGGATAATATTATTATTATTATAATTATGAATATTAATTAGCCACTGCTTGCGGCCTGCGAGGTATCGAGATATAAAGTACCTAGCCATTTTCGAAAATAGCTTTCGTTTAATCGATTAAGTAGTTTTGGCGTGGTTGTTTTTGATTCCGATACAAGTATTTTATAAATTTCAAGAGAAGTAACAAGGCTAGAGATATATTATTATAGGTTAAAATTAAGCTGTACATTGTTAATCCATCGTAAAAAGTTTTTTTTTTAAATGGAGCTACCTACTTCATTTTTATCTACGAGGTGTGTGAATTTTTTTTGGCCCGTTTACGACTCTGTTTTGACGTCTTTCTTGATGCTCTTAGGAACACCGTTATTCATCTATGCAATAAGTATATTGAAGCTATATAAGAAATCTGCATCTCAAATTATCGCATTTTTATTGTTTGAGATGTCTATCCTGACTGACTGAGTGACTGACTGACAACGTACAGGTTAAACCACTGAACGTAGACTGACTTGAATTTTCAATTTTGGAGGATTTGTTCGTCTAGTAGGTAGGTAGGTACTAATAAAGGAGTTTTAAAAATACGCAACGCAAATAAAATCCAGGATCTTTCAAACAAAATCCATTGAAAAAACAAAACAAATAAATAAATAACATTCTCACCACGGTTAATTGCCTTCAGAAATAAAAATCATTGCTTCTATGTAGACTAAAACTATTTATATCTCAAAAGTAGGTATTTTATAAATGTCGAGTGGAGTTCATACATCCAAGTCGAACTAATTCATGGAATATTTGCCGGAATCTTATCTACGAGAATCGTAGACCCTCTACGAGAATAAGTAGGTAGATTGAGTGGTCTAATTTAAACACTGCTTTTATTTTTATTATTCATGACGAGTTTATTTTGTTCGAGGTGTAAAACTAACCTTTGCCATTCTGGTTTTGCACATCATTCCGCGCTATTCTGCTCATTTCGTGGGCGTAGCTGCATGCTTCACTCTCTAATACTGCTTTGTTGCCAGTATACTCGTTACTGGCTATTTCCAACACTATAAATAAAATAATATTAATAACAATTCTATCATCAAAATAACAGAAAGGAAGAGATAAATATTTATCGAAAGAAAAATTAAAATTGTGACTAAAACTGTACAAGCACATTACTTACTTAATGTGTATCTACAGTTTTGGAATGCCTAAGCATAAATTAAAATCTAAGTTCTAAATTCTCTCACTTAAATCATAGCGAAAATGTTGTATACCTTTATAGATTCAATTGCAATTTAATTTTCCTATACACCTACTTGCCACTACTTGGTTATTTTTACTATCGTTCGCTAAGACTGAGGAAATTCTCTCACTCAAATTATAGCGAAAATGTTCATTTCTTTCAGATATTTTAAAGGTTGCCTTAACCGTTGTTGTTTGAATTATCGTAATACAAGGTCTCCACGATACAGGCTTGCCTAGTGTGGGCCGTTAATAAATACAAATATGTTTGAATCTCTCTACAAAATGCACTGTTCATTATAGTAAATACACTTAGCTTTATTTAATTTTAGCTTGGGTAGCTTAGCTAATAGATTTGTGTTTTGTTAGTAAATAAATATTTTTTTCATTTTTTTTTTTCATTTTTTTCAAGTAAGTAATAAAACATTCTGAGATCACGTCGAAACTTTGTGCATTTAAGAGCTAAACGCGGAGCTCGTACATAACATCGCTAGTAGTCGCACAGGACGGTCGTAGCGCTTGCAGCTCTACCAATTTATTGTAAATTGCAACGTTTATCTGTAGTTGAACAACAATTTAATGATAGCTTGGAAGTGAAACCTGGTTTAGAAAAGAAAACGTTGTGTTTAGAAAACTGCTAGCTACAGAACACAGATGGTCGCTCTCTAGACCTTATACTAGATATCCATTACGGGTGCGTTACTATACTCGTAGTCTATAGTAACGGCATTATGTAGGTATTATGAAATAATGTTATTTCAACCTAAGCACAAAGGTATTATTTAACGTCAATCAATAACAATCATCTACTTATAATGGTATGAAAAAGGTTTCCTGCCTGCCTAACAGAAAACGCATAGCCCAAACCACTGAACGTTGACGAAGTTGTGGTTGTAAGCTATGAAACATACCTAAGCACAACTAAACCTAATTGAGATTAATAGTGTAATTGCGACTAAAAATTATCCGGACCAAGAATTGGTATAAAATTGTAAAAACTACTAATTTACAATTTAACAGTTTGAAAACCATTAAATTGTAAACTGTCGATTAAAATTGTGAATGCAATTACTTACCATGTTTTTTATAAAAGACCCATCACGGCGCAGTCGCCCTCTGATTGTTAGGTTAGGTTTAATTATTGTTTTCTTGCTTTTTTATTAGGTGATCTGTTGCAAAACTATTTTTAAATCGTAATTTGAGTGGTATTTGATTGGTCTATTTCATAGCAGACTTTTATACTTAGTGTTAAATCTTTCGACAGTTTGTAGTTTAACGTGTTTGAAAACAATCTCATTGTAAAACGGTACCTACTTACAAAATATCGGTGACATAAGTACCTACTGCAAAACTAAGCTGCTAGACGAGTTCTAGGAGCTCTAGGCACTAGACTTTATGTAATCGCGAAGTACTCGTACCTACCTAGAATCCGATGCTTGCTTATTGCTATTACGCCAACGAGGGCAATGCAATCATGCGGGCAATGAAAACATGTTTCTCTTTATGGTAATGGTTCTAATCTAACTGTGGAGGGTAAATATCACAAGATTTTCTTATTAGATGCTTAACCTACATGGGGTATGTAAGTAAGCAAAGTTATCAATATATGTATATAAAACGCTTGGAACTGACTGAATAATTTACTGACAGACAACGTACATGCCAAACCACTGAACGTAGAGATTTGAAACATAGAGGATGTGCGAGCTGAAAGTGCGGACTAAGAAAGGTACCTATTTTGTTATTTCACAATGCAAACGATGTTGCCGGCGTCAGCTACTCTACTTATTAAAATAAGAAATGGTAATAAAAATCACCACCAATGTTTATGCTAAATATAATAAAATCCATAGGAAAACGACAAACGGGAAACAGTATCCAATTTTAATCAAATTTATTTTGTCCAAAATTCGTATATTTCAAGTAAATTATTTTTTCAAGTTTTTTTGCCGTATTTCTGTGTTCAGTAACGGCAACGGACTATGCGTATTTTTTTTTCTGGTGATTAAAAATTGACCGTATGTAAATATAATACCAAATAAGACAAAACACATCAAAACAAAAATACATATGTAGGATAGGTAGGTTATTTAGAAGGTACGTTCCCAGAGTAAAAATTGTAGTAGAGATATATTTTTTCTTCCCATCTACTTAAAAAAATACAAAATGTAAAACAAGCGACATTAAGATTTATTGGTTTCACTGCAATGCTTGAGGTCACAAATTCATAGACAGCTTAAAAGCATTCATAGAACAAGACAAATTATGATGAACACCAAAAAACGGGTTCAGTATGTATGATGTTACAGTAGAGACGTCATCGCTAGTACCTACGAAGACGATGACCTTTGTCGCTGGGTCACATTCTGCTATTTTGTAACACAGATTGCAACGTTACTCACAACGGCTTGATTTCGGTTACGTTGGGATTTCTACAATATATTGTTCCGCCTCTCATTTACTAAACACATTTGTAACAAAAACAATAAAGTTAGATACTTTCTTAGATAGACAATTACTTATTGCACTTAGAAAAAATAACAAAAACAAAGAAACAAAATGGTTATCAACGCTTATAGTAAGATGACACACGACTTTTTTACACGCTAAACGCCCCGGCGACTTCGCTTGTAGCGTGTAAAGTCGCCCAGTGTCATCGGCGTTTTTACAATCTGCTTGTTGACAATCCTTCCCAAACGCTAACACGCTCATACGCTAGCGTTTAATCCAACAATCAGCTTGTCAAAAAGCTTGTGTGTCATCGACGCTTTATAATTCTCTTCCACCTAATCTCTTATCTGTATATTGTTTGATTTTAGAACTCTGTGGTAAGTATTGTTGAGCAAGTAGAGTCTCCGTTTTCAGCTATAAACGTATGAAAAAATCTCGTTATTAGTTACTAAAATTCTAGTTGAATTTGTGACAGCGAGAATAAGTTAGTAACGATTACAATAATAATAATTCCTGCTAACGAAATTTAGTAACGATTACAATATATAGATTACAATAGTTCTAGCTAACAAAAGTAAGTAGAGGTTAGTAAAGGGTGCAAGAAAATGAATTATCGGTTGTTATTTTGTCTCCTTATCCCATTTTTTTTCTCCGTGTGGATAGGACCAAAATAACGTAAATAATCTATGTAGAAGATAATAAAAACTATTCATGCAGACAACCGGTTATGTTTGTCAATTATTTTCTGACAATGTATACAATAACCTCATGGTTATAACGGTGTTAAATGGTGATTTCTATTCTTATGTATCTACTCGTAGATTAAGTGGGTAAAAAATATAAAAACAAAACTATTAAATCGGTTCTGTGAATGCAAAATAATGTATTTAAATATAATAAAAACTGTTTTCGGCACTTTTTATATTATATTTAAAATCTGGTTTCGGCAATTATGTACCTATCGGCAAAGTAGAAACAATGTTTTCCTGTGCCTAACCTGAGTAGGTACTTACGTAATAGGTATTTATTTAGTTCACCAACGTAGTTTGCACTAATCAATATTTTATAAGTTTGCCATTTTAACATTACTTCCCTGACTTTGGTCTTTATATACGACACTATAGAATATAGTACCAATGTGATTTTTTTTTCTAAATCATCTGGTCTGATTATTAATTAGTTAGGGTAGGTACTTGATTTATTTTAATCTCAGTATGCAGTTCTCGCTTTCATCAAAATATGCCCCGAAAGTCCTTTGAGCGTTTTTCGATATCCCTCATATTTTAAGATTTGGCCATCAAAGCCCTGGTGAAAAATTTAGCCTGTTCTGCATCTCTTACGTCACTTCCCGACAGAGATGCTCATGCTCATACCTATATAATATGTATATGCGCAATATGGTTCTTGATATTTTCTTCACCTATAAGCAAATTATTCATCACCTACCGATTTTTAAACCTAATGATCTCAGAAACCTGACACTTTAGTACATTATGTTTTGGGTCATTTCTTATTCATTTAGTCATAAGCTATTATCGACGCAAATAATTTAGTATAAGTTAATATAAAAAAAAAACAAGGAGGCGGTTTTGTTTGATTGTTAGATTTGAAGATTTATTGAACCGATTGGAACAAAAAATAATAATATGAACTTTTGATAGAGCTTTGTGAAGTTTCTGAAGAGACTAGAGCTTTTACAAGGTATACCTAACATCAAATACGACCTACTGCTACCATTTGAGCTTTACTCCAAAACCACTTTGAAAAAAAATTCATCAGCTATTAGAGATCTCCCCATAGAACGCCACAATAACGTATTGCGACGAGTTGTTTCAGGCCAGGATGGGGCCTATAGTTAAAAGGAGCCATTAATAAATCGTCATGTAATTATATCGTGAATAAACGCAATTACCAAGATTATTATTCTATTTATCGCCTGTGCTAACTAGCATAAATTAACTAGGTATGTAGGTACTATTAATATATGTGCAATTTCTTACTGAGAAATAAAATTCTACAAACATATGTGTTGTGTTCGTAGCACTGAAATTTAGCACGTTAAAGTACCCACCGCAAAGAAATGTAAAAAGACTGTTTAAAATGTTTTAGCTACCATGAATCAATCTTTGTGATCAAATGGTGGTACTCACAGAAGTCTGCCACGTTGTAGTATTGAGGGCAAGTATACCCTGCCTTCCCCAAAACACTAGGCACGTCTATTACTGAGCCGGCATACAGAGTCTTGCCCTCAGCGAGCACTATGACGTCATCAGCAGTTGTAAAGAGTTTGGAAGAAGGCTGGTGGACCACACAAGCCACTGTTCGTCCACTACGAGCGATGCCCATTAGGGCTCGAGCTACTGAAATTGATGAAACTGCGTCCAAACCACTGAAAAAAGGTACATAAATCAAGAAAAGCTACGCAAAAAACTAACATCCGGCTAACAACATCCCCACTGACGTATTCTAGAAATATGTCCATAACTAACAACACATTGCTTTATTACCTAAGCCGGTGCTAAACTACTATATGCTTTACTTCTTTTGATTTTTATTTACCTACGCCAAAGTCGATGACGATAAAAATGGTAGAAGATCTAACAAACTGAACAGGGCAAGGCGTTTGCTGGAGTTCTATGTCCAGAGACGGACTAAAATTGATTTAATTGTTTAATTATTTACTGAATACATACGGCAATGCCAATTACACAAATTATTCATAAGGTAAATTAGTCATTAAATACAATCAATAAAATACATTTACAATCATAATTATTAAAATATGTCAGCAGAATCATAATGATTACAAACATAATTATTAAAATATGTCAGCTGAGTCATCATATTTTTTTAGGCTTTAAGCCCGTCACTATAATATATATTATAGCCAAGCATATTACGATGTATTTCAAGTCATAGAAATATATATTATAGCTGCGTGTGCGGTCACTTGAATATGTGTATAGAAAATATATCGTAATATGCCTTGCTATAATCATATTAATATATATTATAGCTACGTGTGTGACGGGCTTTAGGCTCATGATAAATGTACTCGTAGTTTACCTGGTAGGTTCATCCAGTAGCATCACTGATGGATCTGTGAGGAGCTCGCAGGCTATCGTCAGCCGCTTCCTCTCACCGCCAGACAGCCTTCCAGCTTTTGTCATCAGCACTTCGTGTATACCCAGGTGTTTTGTTACATTTTGTATCTGCAATTAATCGTTTTTAAAACACAACCAAGTAACACTATTATCGAATTGGCACCTACTTAATTTAGGCATAGATGAATAACGATGTTCCTATAGAACAAGATGGACAGTATCAAACCAAAAGGGAATCGTAAGACAGGACTAAAAAAATTCAGACACCTTGTCAATAAAAATTAAATATCTCCTATATATTTTCAAATAATGTTTGTTACTTTTTACGATGTAGTTTTATTAACTATGAAAAATCCTAGTAGTTTTAACATATACCTAATATATATCTAGCCCTCTTACTTCTCTTTTTCGAAAATTATCATCGGACCAAAATGTACTAGAAAGTAGCCAAAGTGTCTCCCTTTTAATGGTTGCATTTTCAATGTACTACATTGTGTTTCTAGGTATACTTTAATACTTCTGTGAATTTAGGTAATTCGGTACATAATTCTTAATTAAATTGCACAATTTGTTTCGATGCTACGTAAAAAATATGGCAGCCTCTGACAATGATTATGAAATTGTGTTTATACAAAAGTTGCATTATCCGCATGAAAACCAGACCCGATTGACCCAAAATTACGTTATGCTCAAGATATTCGTACACACGGCCAATGGTTTTATTTTCTTTTACCTTCTTTTGAAATGACGAGACGATCTAGGCGTTTGCCTGATGTTATAAGATCACGCTTGTCCATGACCAGAACAGAGATATGCCGGATTCTTTGAATATAAGTAGGTTTTTTTGAATAGAATAGAATAGAATAATTTTTATTTTCAGATAACACAGTACAAGTACAGATCCATAATTGAGTTAATATACTTTATGATTAAATCTTAAATCTATGTTAGTTTACATTATTATGGTGGAGTTACTTAATAAGTACAGCAATGCAGTGTCTGTATAGCGGACCATCAAACTTGTCCGCTATCATGCGCAGGATGTTGTTGGTGCTCCCGCGGACTCTGGTCAGCAGTGAGGCTGCCTTTTTCCTCATGCAGGCGGCGAACCCGTCTGTGCGCGCCTCAGCAAACATGCCGGACGCGCTGCAGAACCGCGGCAGCCCCAACAACATCCTGAATGCATTGTTGTATTGGACGCGAAGAGTGTTGACGGATTTCTGAGTATATGTGAACCACAGGCTGCTCGTGTAGAATGTCTGACAAAATGATTTGAACAGAGTTATTTTGACCTCCTCTGAACAACGAGCGAACCTGCGGACCAGCATATTAGCTCTCACCGTCAACGCTCTTCGCTCCCTTTCTATATCCTCTTCATCTCTTACGTTATCAGTCACTATGTGTCCCAGGTAACGAAATTTATGAACTCTGTTTATTGCATTTCCATTCAAAATAATAGGAGGCACAGAATCTGGGCTTTTGCTGCCTGTCCAGAACACCATAAATTCACTTTTTTTACATTATACTGTAAGCCATGACTTGCAGCATAACCTTCACTTTTACGTTTTCAGTTTTTACTTTTATTTGATTGTGTTAACTTTGTGTTTCTCTAGGGACAGCAAGCTAGAAAAGTTGCTACTTTGCCAATAGATGTTACGTCAATACAATATCTAACGAGAAAGTCGTATCAACAAAATCATTAGCGATACATTTTTAACTATAGAAAATACTTACATATCGTTATAATACAATTACTTAAGATTATCTATTTCAAACCATTCCTAATATTTCGATGCTAGAGTTTTCCAATTGTTGATAATGACCAATAAATGTTGGATCACCTGCTATTGGTTTATGCTTATGTTCGGGTTTAACACTAAGCTAGCCCTACTAGCTCCATATGCTTATAACTAATTGATTCAAGCAAGTCTTTATGTCTGCTAATGAAAATATATTGACGTTGGTCAATGCCAAGGTCCATCGTGTGATGTGAATAATAATCACGTAATATATCGGATGATTAAATGCATAACAGGCATAACGTGATTTAAAGCTGAATTTGTGCGTAAATGAAACAGTGAAAGTAAAGATTTGCTTCACAATGTCATCGAATTTGTAATATATATTATCTATATATTGGTATAGGTACAATTATAATGCAAATATTTAAAACGAATGATTGATAAATGTTTTTTTGTTGGTCATTCTCGCTAACTACTAAATATTTAGTGAAAAAGACAAGATGAAACGATCTTTCAGTCTAAAAGTGCGCGGTTCACTACAGCCTTCATAAAAATGTTCTTGTGTGCGCGATTGGAGGGGATTGCATTTTTAAACTAATAGATCTCTACCAAGTTTGTGTCCATTTTTTTTATTAATTTTAGAAATTGTCCAATATGCTATTGGAGACATTCTTGATATTTTAATTTATAAAACTAAGTTAGAGTTGATGGATTGTAATAGTAATAGAATACATTAAAAAGTAATTAATTTGCACTATACAAAAACATATTATTTAATTACTAGTTTTATTACTTACTTTCTGTAGATATAATATATAAATGATAATGAACTAAATGCTTATGGACGGATCTCAATCTCTTTCAATGCGAGGTAAATGAAACTTAAAAAGAACTTTGTACAGTCATATACATTATGTAGGTACAGTAGACAATTTTAAACTAACTATTTTTTTTTTGGTGTGAGTAATTTTCGCACCTGTCCTCACAATGAGCCATATTTAAATATATTAAAATAAGTAATAACATTCAGCCATAACATTAAAATAACAAAAGTTTGTTTTGTATATGTCGCAGCAGGTAGCGCACCTGTATCGTTCGAAGCAGGAAAATAGTACGTAGAATAAAGATTAAGTTATTGCACTTAGGTAAACAATAGATAATATTTATTTTATTATCAGATATATACCTACGTATAACAACACACTACACTATTTTTACCACTGTTTTCTTCTTTCTGTAGTTTTTTTGTTTTTGTGATGGTGTGAACTAAAGTTTATAAAATAATATATATCTATCTACTTATCTACAGTAATAGGATATTACATTCAATACAATATCAACGTTTAACCTATTATAACTAAATGAAATAAAATGGCTAAATGACTGGATATAAAGTGTATGTTACCGTATTAATTTGTTCTCGTTTCGTAGCATTTGGAAGTTTCAGCGCGGCTGCGAATTTTAACGTCTCCATTGCTGTCAAAGTGTCAATCAAAGTAGTATTTTGCGGAACTAAAACAGCGTTACGACCAGCGCCAAACAAAGATCCTGTAACGCCAGTTTTTCTGAAACAAGTTTTTTTTTTACCACAGATAAAACAAAAAGCTTCAATTTGCAGAACGAAAGACTTCAACGCGCACCAATGATGTCTTGTATAAACGCAATTGAAAAGTGTAACCAGGATGTTTATTACCACTTAATGATTAATCAGACATTCCTAAATCTATTTCAAAATGCAAATGCTAAATATATTGTCTGGTAGTAGCGACACGTGATCAGAGGGCTGGTAGCTATCTCGCCCAAAGAATCTGGGAGTAACCCAGCCCAGCCATATTAACTTTTAATAGCTAAAATACTTTACTGACTCATACATAACATATTATGCTGATTGATTATTTACGCATTATTGTAGTTTACCTTGTGTTAGTTACCTATAAGCAGTTTTGCTGTTTTTATCTAAGTTAAAATAAAATAACATGTTATAATAACCCACCGAGCTTGTAACTTGGTACCTAACTAAGTTACAAGCTCGGTGGGTTATAAATATTTAAAAATTATCGTTAGTTCCTTGTTAGACTTGATAAACATTTCTAGGTAAATTAATTTTATTACAGTAAATGGACGTAGCTCCCCCACCGTTACATTAATTGAATGTAGCATTATGTTATGTAGGATAAGCAAGCGAAGCAAGTGACGTACTTTTCTCAACAAATATTGTTATGACAAGGTGTACAATGATCTACCTACCACCTAAAAGTACCTACTTTAACGTTCACTAGCAGACAAAACTTCGTTTTGCGTTGAAAATTAAGAAAATTATTTTTGAATACGCTCCTAAACTTGGATTGACTGGACTTGCATATCTTCTTAATTTCAAGCATCGACGTTCAGTGGTCTGGCTTAAGCGCTGCTGTCAGTCAGTCATCAAGACAAAGCCATAATTATAATAATACCAGGATAAAAATACATCAATCTATCCAAAAGGATTGGCCATGACTGACTGACTGACAGACAACGTACAGGCCAAACCACTGAACGTAGGGACTTAAAACTTAGAGCATGTGTTTGTCAAGAGCTGAAAGTAAGTACTAAGAAAGGAATTTTAACAATACACAATCCAAACAACACAGTATAAACTTACTTTCTGCCTGCTAGTATTTTCAAAAGAGTGCTTTTTCCAGCTCCCGAAGGCCCCAGGATAAAAGTGAGGCGTCCAGGCCTGATAGCTCCTTGAGCGCCATCCAGGATGGTTTGCATCTTCGCCGAGTTTCCGCGTATACCACATTGTGAACCTAAAAAAATAGCATAAGCATAATCAGCCTATAATGTTCCCACTGCTGGGACTCAGGCCTACTCTCGGCTAGGAGAGCGAATGGCTCTTAATCCACCACGCGGACTCAATGTGGATTGTTGGATGTTAAATGCCATAGAACATTTTTTTTTGTCCTTTGACATGCCGGTTTCCTCACGATGTTTTCTTCACCGTTGCGAGGACGCGGGATGCATACATGCAAACGTGTTTTAAAATTAACCCAACTAACTTAAAAATACGTATAAAATCTAAATTAAAGTATGAAACCCTTCATTTTTTTTTGTTGACGAAATCAAAAAACATGTACGAAACGAATGGTGTGAAGAAATTACTATAATACGGCGTACTTTTTGAGCATTTGTCCGAAACATTTTGTCTGGAATTTGGATTTGAGGATTACCCTTAAGTACGTAAATAAAGATGTATTGTCCTTATATTTTTTAAAGAACACAAAGGAAATAATGATTGGAATGATAAAGGAGATAATTATAATCGTGTCACGTCGTCGTGTAGGTATAACTTGGTATTTGGTATAATCGGCATATACCCAGTGACAGTAAGTTACTTTTTCGTAGACTTTCGTGATTGATTATCACACATAGTTATTGGATTGTAACTGGTATTTATCGTGCTCATCTCATATATTTTTGTGTCCGTCCGTCCGTACGTCGGGACACAAAAATATATGAGGTGAACGCGATAAATATCCGCTACAATCTAATAACTAAGTAAATTACTTGTAGATTATTAGGCAAAAAAACACAATCTTCGCTTCTTCCAGCTACTGGATCAATGTAGGTACTTAAATCAGCTTTAAGGCCATTTGTACATTTTAATAACTTTAAGTTTAATTTATACAAGTTTAAAATTAAATAAATCAAACGAAAAAAATACTGAAACATTCCGTGAAGTAACAAATTCTATCACACCACTTTTTTGAAATTTATATTCAGTCCATTTATATCATCAAAATGTAGAAATATGCGACAATGTAAACACACTCTGAACTGGATACAAACGAATAAATCACCTATAATTTTACGAATTTGCGTTATTGCAATATTTTCAATAAAATCAACCAAGGTCAAAGATAGACCACCTTATGTATATAAAAATTGGGTCAATGAATTGTAGTTTGTAAACACAATGTACATTATTGTCGATTCTCTTTGCAGTTCGTCGCAAAATGATAGTAAGTAGTGCGTAAACTTTTCACACCAGAGTTATCTATCTCAAAAGTTGTATAATACCTACTGCGATACTATACTAGTATACAACTGATAATAATACATAATTATAAGTAGGAGTATACCTAATTTGATTTTGTAATTGAATTAAAAGAATATCTGTGTTATATGCAAAAAAATATACCAGGCAAGGGAACACTATGTTGACCGGACGTAGGAATTGAACCCGCGACTAACTTGTAGCCGTATCACGAAAAATTTTCACATGCGCAATAATATCGAATCCGTCACAGAGAAGTCAACAGTTTGTATGGCATTTAGAAACATTTCATACAATCTGATACGACGGACTTATACGATCGCTATTGTCAAAAATATTCGTAATATTATTGCAGCAGTCACTTCACACACGCAGAACACTCTCGACAATCTAGTAGACGAAAATTCATTGATGTCGTTCAACTTTGTTGTCGATAAATAAAGTCTCTTCGGTATTAGTTAACTGTTATCAAATTTGTACAAATTAATTCCATATTATCAGTCTTCATGAGATAAACAATAAGTCTATGTTAAAGTTCGTGAAATAGAAATAATCCAATCACGATGATATATAAAATGTGTTTCATAACTTGGAACAGACACACATTTATGTGATGCTTTTAGCATTAGGTGTTTAGCTAGCCTAGCTAGTCTATATTATAAGGAACTCAGAACTTGGCACCTATTATCCTAATATAAACATACAATCACTCTCGTAATTTGAATTGAACAGGGTTTTTAATTAGATAAGATCTGACTGAATATTTAAATTAAATTATTCCAATATAGCTTCATATAATATTCGTTTAGATACCTGAGGTCCTGGGAATTTTGTAAGTCAAATTCTGAAATACTAAAGGATCAGTTTTCACAGAAACGTTTTCTTTCCCGTCCTTCACCCAACCGACTTCGATATCCATTTTTGGTATGTAATTTGTAAACAGCGCGCGTGTAAGCGGCGCGGGCGCTTGCTAGTAACTGTCCTTCCTCCACCCACCACTAGAATGCTTTTTACTTCGTACTGGTACTAGGTCATTCGTCTCGTACCTACTTGGCGAAGTTATAGCATGAGCTGTTTGCATCACGTTCTAGACGATGGATTCCCATCGAGGTAACAGTATTTTTGTTCTCTCCCAATAAAAAAAATCCCAACTGACTAGGGGTGATACGTGATTGTTTTTTAAGGAATTTTTATTTATTTTTATTAATGGTCTCCACCTACTTTCTAAAAACTTAAAAACCTTTCCTAATATGACTTCCCCTTTAAAATCTACCATCCTGGCGGAAGGAAGGTTAGATGTTCGAATACCAACTTTGGTAAAAATTCATCACTCTTGCATGCTACAATCCTGACTTCAACTTGCTCCCGTTTAAATAGGTTTGTGATTATATCGTATTGTGATATCTGTATGTATAGTTGGATGCTCTGAAACCTTGACCTAGGTCAACAAGTGAGATTCATCTGTAGCATTTGTCGAGTTAAAAGGGTTATTATCGCTTCGGATTGATTTACACTTATTATTATTATATTACGTTATTTTACACTTTAACTTTGGAAGTGACGAATGTTTAAAACTTTCCTTGCTAACTGTACTAGAACTCTTCGGATGCAATTTCGAAATAAAAATATTATTTATTTTTATTACTAAAAATATTGCAGCCGATGAGTATCAATGTATGAAATTATGAGAACAATGGAGCAGCGGTGGATTAAGGCCACCCTGGACTTGTACAAGACCTAACGACAAGTCCTACCTAATATAAGTCTACATATGTATATTACGATAAATACTGGTGGTCATAGCTTAGAAATCTGATTTACTGTACTTTAGGCATATGCATAATTCCAATATACTTTAGGTATTGATTTTATCACTAAACTTTGATAGATAACCTATCTTTAAGTTTGTTTATTTTCCTTATTTTGTATAAGGAAAGTAAACCGAGTATCGTGCATGTACCTACTCGTAAGTAGATATAGTGTACAAGTTAATCAATTTTTGAGACATTCACCAAGGCAGATAATAATCTGACTTGAGTATCTACTTATTCATTGTATTGGTCATACTCCTTCTCGAGAACCAGCCGGCTTGTAGGAGGTAGAGAGGGTCACTGATTTTCTAGGTGCTGGAGTGAGTCGGTCACAGGATGTAGGTGGATGCATGTAGCTCGCAATATTTTAAGTTTTTCTCTTTTTGGGTATTTGTTTTGCTTTTATATTATCTTTTTTTCATTTCATTTCATTTATTCTCAAACAATTTTTACATTGTGTCGGAAATATAGGTACTTACATTAAACAACTCGATCTTATATAATAAGTAACTTTTTAAACAAGAGATCAAATTAAACCTAGAAACAAGAAAAAGGAATATATTTGTTGAACTATCATTTTGTGTTGCTGTACACTCTGGTGGTTCTGGCATAAATCTTTTGTTAGCAGGTACTTTTTTCTATTTTTTTGTTTTTGTGTATCATCAATTTCAACTATTTTGTTATAGTGCAAAGCAAAATTTTTTCCTGATTCTCGTTGGCGCTTTAACTCTTCCTGCAGTTCTTTCCGCTTCAGAAGAACAATTTGAGAATAATCCTCTTTGATATAAATACAGGTATTTTCTAATGACTGCTTATTCTTAAACAGTTCTATCTCTCTGCTTGTTGTTGTCTTTACTGACTTATTATTTTTGTTGGTAGCAAGGTAAAATTACGTTAGGATTAGTTTGAACAATTCTGTAGACTCTACTTTTTGAAAAATGAACAACAATTGCCTAGATATTTTTTGCATTATATCACTACAACATCATAAAATATTTTGTATCTGGGAGCCCGACAGGGCTCCCACCAAGTCGAGCAAAAAAGTGGCACGGCCGTACTATCCTTTTCTCGAAGCAGTTCAGGCCATTTTCGACCCCCATATAGCTTCGATGTGGATAAAACTAGAAGCCTGAATTTTCAGTAACCAAGCAGGCATTGCATAAACACGGTATATTTGAAATTTGATTCAATTTAAACCAGGAGTTTAAGAATTATCACTAGTCAAAATTCTTAATTTTGTCACTGACTGACTGACTGACCGATCATCAAAAGTTTAAGGCACTTTTAGTAGACATAGAAGCTTCAAATTTAAAATGCAGTTAGTGTTTAGTGTATAAATCAAGGAAAAACTAAAATATTTTGTAATATCCGTCCAGTTTTCTAGATACACCAACTGCATAAATAAAATTAAAAATCTTTTATGTTTTTAAAAAAATAGACTGACTTGGCCATCGCATAAAACATAATGTATCTCACAAGTAATACAATAATTATTATATGAAATAAGATTGAATAGTGCGATTGCCAAGTCAATCTATTTTGTTAAAAACATAAAAGATTTTTAATATTCATAATGGTCACTATAAGATGTTGTTAGGTTAGCTAATTACGTAATAACTAAAGACAGTAGGTCCCTTAAGTAGGGACTTAATAAAGTAACCGGCTTGGTTTTACATGGATCTCATAATTTTTTACGGTAGAAAGCGAGACTTGGTACTTTTTACAATTTTTACAAAATTGGTTTTGATGGCATTACTTATATCATTATAAAACATCATAAAATGTCTATTAAAAGCCTTGATGCTTGAAGTGATGGCTTTACGTAGGACAAGGTTGTGGTCTTTGTATGACATGAATTTGTTTGCTGAGAGAATAACCTACAAACAAGGTATAACATCACCGCTACTAATATACTAACAATTTCATAAATATTAATAACTACCTATCTGTGTTAGTTAATATGATTGGTTGATCAAACCTTTTCTGTCTGCTAAGGTAGAGACAGCGTCAGAGATAAGTATCCCCCTTGCACAAGACACCTATAAAGACAGCTATAAATCCTTTCAAAAAATTGTAATACTTAAAATTATTTTTAGGCTTACATACAGTTATACAAATATAATCAATTTTTTAAAGGCAATACTTCTCCATTCATCGCGACGGTGATTTAAAGGGATTTGAAGCTGGGTATTGTAATGCAAGGAGGATACTTATCTATGACGCTGTCTGTACATGTAAGGTAGGCGGATTATATGAGTGATACCTATTTATTTACATATAAGATGTAAATACTAATTAGCATTTAGCATAATCACCTAGGACCTAGATATTCATAATAGGCAGTCACCCTTTTTAATCAATGGATAATTTGATAAACCATACCAGAGTCTCTTTTTGACAGAGAAACAAAGAGCAAAAATCATAGCAGGAAACAAAGCAAACAATGGCAAAAAACAACAATGGACGAATTTACCCTTTCTTGCCTACCAAAAACAATCTTCAAAAAAAATCATAGCTTACCTCTACCAACTAGCTTATTTTTGATAAGATTAGATTACTTAGGTTCCTTACCTATTGATCTTGAAACAAAACTGTACCAAGCACAATAAGTTCAATAACAGTTATCTATTTTAGGAAAACAAACACTTACTTACCTATTTCAGTACTGACTTTACACACAATGTTTGTGTACACAACGAGATTTCCATCTTCGATGCTCCAATCGTCCTTCCCAGACTCCAAATCCATTGCAGAATGCACAAATCTCAAACTCTTCACGAGTAAGACCGGAAGTTACCAGTTATAATAAGTACTACAAATTGGAAAATTGGACCTACTCAATTTATGAAAACAACTGGAACTGTTAGTGACTATAAGATGACTGAACGACTCCTCAGTATCAATTTTATGTTATCAAATGACATTATTATCTAGACCTAAGTACCCTGGCGTAAACTAATTACTTTGCTGCATTCGATAAATTTAATAATAGGAAAATAAAGAAAGGAATTGTGATAAACGCAATTAACGATATGCAAGTCGCGGGGATTAACGTGAATAAAACTGTAGAGTCTGTAAGTAGATTGTACCACTTATACCTAACAGTATAGTGCTGGATGCAAGGAATTTTCTCCCAAGATATTCATGGTCATAATATTTAAAAATAACAAATGAGAAAATGTTATGGATTCTCATGATGTTAGTAGGTTAGGCATCTATCTAGTATAACATAAGACAATGCATAAAACTTTAACGCAAAATTAACCAATTTATTTTTGCATATATGTTAATTCTTTGTAAATTTGCCTTTATTTTCAAGCTGGTTTCCAGTTTTAAAATAATAAGATGTTATGCATGATTTTTAAAATGTATATGTTAAGCATGATTATTTATAAATTAATATATTTTGCACGCCGTCACATGGCGGTGGTACACCAATAATTATTATAATTAAATTAGAAGTTAAACACCATACTTTATTCAATAAGCCATTTCATTCATTCATTCGAACAAACTTTAGTCATACCATTCGGTCAGCTAAATCGTTTAAATTCAAAATTCAAATAATTTATTTCAGACAATGTCCATAAACAACTTAGAAATATTACAAAAACAATCAGGGAACACACATATACACACAAAAAATTAACATAATATATAAATGAATATTAAAATTTATATATAAAAATAAAAATAAAACACGAATAATATGCAACATGAATAATATGTTTAAGTAGTTGTGGTCTGGTTTAGGATCGGTTCAGTAGTTTTGGCGCATCTATACATCCACCAACATAAACTCTCGCATTAAAAAAAATAGAAGAATGTGAATCGAAGGCAAAGAAACCGTGACTTCGACTTTAATTAAAAATGTATATCAATTAGAGATTATTATTAATTAATTATCATTCTGACAAAAAAAAACCAAATAAAGATGAATAATTATACATATTTTTTATTATACATAGTATTAGCTAACGACTACAATCAAATGTACAAAAGAAAACACACACAATCACACGCACATGATGCACACGATCTATATAGGTAGGATAGGTAGCTTAACTGCTCCAACTCGATACGCGATGGCAATAACTAGTAGGGTAATTTTAAAGTCGAAGGTGGTAATAGTAATTTTAAAGTCGAAGTAGTAAGAGAAGAAAATCTGTAAGGTTTTATCACGTTTTTATTTATAACTCACTCGTAGAGATCCAATACTACAAAATATATTAACTTAGTTTAATAACAATACCCATTTACATTAAAATCAATTTACCTACACCTAAATGAGCAGTCAAATTGTAGCTCCTTTCATGGTAACAAAATAAAATAGCTATGGTGCTTTGTAACAAAAATATACACCGCTAATTTTTAATTATCAGAAAAAATTACACATAATCTGTAGCCGTCACTGAACATAGATATGGCAAAAAAACTTGACTAAATTAGGTAGGCGGTACCTATCATTGATAATCATTTAAGTTTTATTCATCGTTTAGCATACTCGGGTATGCAGCTCGAGCCAGATTGCAAAAGCTCGACTCGGGCGCCGCACTCGCCCCACTGTCACTCGCCCATTTTGTATAAAGTGTACCATTTAGTACTGAAGTACTGTCCATTTAAGTTTATTTAGTAATTTGTAATAAAATTTGTGGTGTATAACACTGCAGAGAGGCTATTTGTAGATATTAATTTTATATTTATATTTTGGCAATAATGATTTTTGTACATAATATAAAATAACTATTAATACGTTTTATAAACCAAGACTGAATTCAGTTAAACTATTATATTACTATTATAATAATAACTATTATACGTTTATTTGTTTTATTTATTTATATTACAATCATTTATTCTGCTTAAATAACTTGAACCTTCTTAACATAAAAATGGCAGGTATATTTAATCAGCTACATCCTCAGCATACCTATGTTTGGACAAACTAAGATACATGTATTGTCGCCTGCACTAAGGTGAGATGTACAATGTAGAGCTAGTAGGTACTGTGACATAATTTTGAAAATTTAAGACGTATATCTCATATTAGCGCCAGCATCTATACTTACACAAAAACACAAATCTCAAGCAATCTCAACTGGACTTTTATTTGTACTTTATCATCATCAGAAATAACCATTTACTGCTAGACATCTCCTGATTACCCGACGGCGAAGGAGGGTTATAGTTTTCGTGTGTATTTATGTATGTATGCCTCTATGCGCCGACCTGCAGGCTATACGGCTGAGCGGATTTTGATAAATGAGATGTTGGATTCGTCTAGATTACACAATTAGTGTTTAAGTGGCTACCTGGGGCAACCTGGGGCTTGAATTTCAAAAAATCTAATATAGCGGCTAAAATGTGTAAAAAATTAATATAAAAACCCATCAAAACTGGATAGATTTTGGTATGTTTAAATTACTTTTTGTCATGGAAGTGTCAGAAAATAAAAACAAAGTGTATAGACATCCAATATTCCAAAATATTTCAGCAGTCGGGTTTTCAGTTTTTATCAAATTTAAGCTTGTTATATCTGATTCAGTTTCTACCAGCTATTCATTCTAAATTAGCTCCATGTTCGTTATTTTGGTAAAATGTGATTTAATCAAGTACCTACCTAGGTACTCATTTTAACTCTATCATGACTGTTTTTCGGTTGAATACCGTTCACTGCTACTGCAGCTTGCTGATATTCTGGACTGAGCAAAAAAAAATTGCTTTAAACTTCACCTACACTAGTTCCATTGAACAACTTTTAATGGAACTACTGTGAACTATCCCAATAATAAATCTTCACCATTTATGTTTTAATCTAATCCTTAGGATAAAATAAGCGACCGCAGTAACCACAACTGCACTAGTTAGTAATGAGCAACAGACTAGTACAAACGATTCGCCGTCCATATCATTCTCGGACATGAAGAATGCAGGGTCGGTGTAATGACAGTAGAAGGAAGGTTCTTGTTTTGTGCATGGGAGTTTAGGTCGGTCCATGCCATAGATGGAGATCATCAGTCCGACCAGCCCATGCTTGAGGAACGACGCGTGAAACAGCCAGCGGAAGATTTCAGGAGCGTCGTTGAACTTGAGGAAGAATCCCGCGAAAATTGTGAAAGGCATTATCAGGAACGGTCCGAAAACTACCCCGTTCTGAAATATAAAGAAAAATCACTTGTAGACGAAATAAGTTATCGCTTTAATAGTTTCAGATCTTACTTGCTGAATACTTATTTATTCGAACTAGTGACACGATAAGAAGAAAAAGAATTTCACCGTCTTTCGTTCCACATATATGAGGCTGTTATTGTGACTAACCTGAACATTAAACATAGACCCGTTGAAGAACCCTATGCAAAGCGCGACATACGAGACCATCAGCAGCGTCGCCGTGAAGACAGAGAACCGGTCGAGCTCATGCGGCTGGCCGGTCATGTAGTAGGTGATGGTGGCGTAAGTCAGGGTGCACACCGTCTGCGTGGGAAGGATGGCTACGAACGTGGATGAGTAGTACGCTCCCGTCGTGTACCAGCGGTTGAAGTGCTCCCGACGGACCGTTGGGATTTGTTCAGGGACTGTTGGACAAACAAATGCTAGTTTTGCATCATAATAACTCTTCACATCATACTAATACGATGTTGAGATTATTTTAACCACAATTAATGTACCGGACACGTTCGAATGTAGATAAAGTAGATTTTTCAAGTAGGCATTGATGGTCAGCTTTATAAATATGGAGAATAGTGGAAAATTCTTAAAGGCAAAAGAATATAAAGACTTTTTTAACTGGGTTATAGAGCCCGTTGTTTTGAAAAAAATCCTGTATACCTATATCTGCCCCATCTCATAGTGTCGCTTATAAGTTAAATTCTAGGATGTAAACAATCTACAAAAAAGAGAAATTGTAGTACCAAAGTTCCCGAGAATACCAAAGTTTTTATCTATACCTATACCTACCTCATCTTAAAGGGATAGATTCTTATAGGTAGTTATAGGACTATGGACCAACAATATTATTACGGTCGGTGTTAATCGGCGGAAGGAAAAGGCTTAAGAGGAATCCTCAAGGCAAATTTCCATACAAAATGTTTCGGACAAATACTCAAAAAGTACGCCGTATTATAGTAATTTCTTCACACTATTCGTTTCGTCTATGTTTTCCGATTGTGTGAACAAATTAGTAAGGTTTCATACTTTAATTTAGATTTTATACGTGATTTAAAATTAACCCTACTAACTTAAAAACACGTATAAAATCTAATTTAAAGTATGAAATCTTTCACTTTTTTTGAAAACGAATAGTGTGAAGAAATTACTATAATACGCCGTACTTTTTGAGTATTTGTCCGAAAAATTTTGTATGGAATTGGATTTGAGGATTAGCCTTAAGACTTGAGATCGCTACAAAAACAAGTTGCCTATATCCAGCAATGGAAGTGAAGAGGCTGTTATGATATTGATGACTTATATGTCATTAGGTACTTACAGCTGATGGAGACTGCACTGAACGCTGTGAACATGAGGAACATGAGGCTGAAGTACATGTAGTTGTAGTTGAGTTGGATGTCCTTGGCATCGAGGCCGAGGTTAAAGAACATCGTCCCGATTAACAGCCCCATCGCAAAATGTATCCCCGTGATGATAAGGAAGAACGAAGGGTCTCGCCATGTTGACTGAAGAACAAAAATTATAACATGTAAGAAAATTGATTGAGTTCTGACTTGGGTTTTCTGTTTTCGGCGCTTTGGTTTAGTTTAGAAATAAGGCGGATTTATTACTAAAAATATTTATACTATTTATTAACATGTAAGAAAATTTAAAAAAAGCCTTTTATACTACTTTATAATTATGAATACGGAAGTTCGTGAGAATAAACAAATTGATGAATGTTCCAAAAACATGCGAAAGAACGTACATACGGCAGTAGTCTAATAAGTCTATTATAAAGATTAATTCCGATACTACGCGGGCAAAGCCGCGGCTACAGCTAGTGAAATAATATTATAATGTTGGCATTCTATACAATTAATTCATTTTATATATTGATGTTATCTAGGTCCAAACGAAGCAGAGCTCGTATTGTGGGTACAAGATAACTAACAGTCTGATAAATGTAGTGTCGAAGCTCTTTGAAATGAAAATGAAGTGATTTGATATGATATTTGTGTTTTTTTGTATAAAATGATTTTATTTTAATATCACCTTTTTCTAAAATACTTAAATATAGCCCAGCTGTTTACATGTTACTCTAAATTTTCAGTTTTATAATAAAAACACAGCGGCTGACTAACTTTTCTACTCGTTCATTAAATCTTATTGAACGGCTCTATATAATCAACGGCCTCGGCGTGTAACTTAATGGCTAATTTAACCAGTCAACTGGAATTACTATACAAAACGCCTACAAAGAGAAAACGACGCTCTCTGATTTATCTCACTCTCGATCTATGAAATGCCTCTCTAGACCGCGTTATATCATCGTTTATTAAATAACTATGCACATCGCATTATGACTATAATTTGACTCATAGTACAAAAAGGTACTTATGTTTTCCACAAAATCACAACAATGGTTTTATAAGCGACTGTTCAGGATTTATCCGGAAGAGGTTCGCCTGTATACTTGTTTTTCATAATGTATTAAACATTTTTTTTATCTATATAACAAAATACCACCAGCAAATTTAAAAAAAAACAGATGGGTTGACCCATGAAAATAATATAAATAGTCAACGTAAATTCATCTACTTATAAAGTGTACTAGATTTCATTGGATGACCCATTATAATTAGGTTCGTCATATTAATGTTAATGCTGGTAATTACAAACCTACATATATATGCCACCTTTGGACCGTTATTATTCTAATTTTAGAATACGAGTCTTTAACTTTACAGTTCCACTACTGTTTGAATAGGTTCGTGTTTTTGGTCCATTTTTCACTTACGTCGTTTAAACATGACACTTGCTAGGATTAAAATTAGGTCGTATAAAAAAATATTTGTTTCAACATTTTTTAATTTAAAATTATTATTTATTTTACGTCCTTATTTAAGTCTTAACAAGAGTCATGATTAAACGGCATTAATATAATAAGTGACTTAGTAAATACAACACAAAGAAGGCCTAATACGTAAGCCCCCATACAAACGTACTTTCCGATTCATTTGATAACTATATGACTGATATTATTGAAATATTGCATACATATCGGATAAGAATTAGCTATGTTTGCAGCTTTTCAGTTTTTCATAAAACATAATCATTTTATGAAAAACTTCGATCTCATTTATTAAACTAATTTGCTATATTTTCACTACCAAATCGAGTAATTTTTAATACAATCATGATAAACACCATTATCCTAAAATCAGTGAAGAATTGTAAATAATATTGTCATTTTTAAAGTAGCTTACCAATACTGATCTTCTAGTCAACGTGACAAACTGGTTCCATCGCGATGTAGAGTATGTGCTTTTTAGGGCCAGCAATATCTTGCTGGTCGGGTCTTCTTTAGGCGATGGCAATGAGGTCAAACAAACGTCGTCTAAGTTACTTATATTATTATTCACTGTAAAAAATATATGATTTGTTTATTTTCAATTTCAATTTTAAAAGTTCTTTATTTCAATAAACTTATAACAATATAATTCCAATTAGGTTTCGTTTCCGTTCGTTGATTTCGTTGCTAACTGCATAAAATTTAGTTCAATCAATCCTAACTAAGTAATCTTGATAAAAAGCTATATATTATTATAATATAAAATGCCCGTGGATAGTGACTTATATTATGCTGTGTATTTTTTTCTATTTTTATTATGTAATTAGTTAAGTAATTTTAGTTACTACCATAAAATATTCTGTAAAATCTTATCAGTAAACCCCGCACTAGCACTAATATTTTTTATCGCTTATTTAGCGAATTCTAGTGCCCAAGCCAAGCAAGCGAAATAAAAAAATAATGCATGCAGTATTTCTAACTATACAAATGAAGGCCGTTAGACACCATTTAAACTTTGTAGTTACAATGCTTACCTATTAAATCAGTCTTATTGGTTATATTAGCTATCCACTGCATGCTTTTGCCGTTTTCCGAGCTTTCAACTAGCTTGTTCATGTTTTCAGCGCATATCTCTATTACTGAAAAATATAATAAACACAAGTTAATACATACATTAGTAATCTAACAAGCTAGCAAGTGAGTAAGTAGTAAGCTGACCTGATCCTGCATAGAATATCCTACACCGATGAGTCAACGAATCTATGCATAATCAATCATCAATCTATGCACTCAAGAAGTAAATAATAAATTGTAGAAACGTTTTTTATATACGTAAATTCTTTGAAACCGGTCGTAGCCTTATCGTCATTTATACACTGACGTCAAAGATAAAAAAAATCAAATCCAAACTTTGATTAGGTAAGTACTTATCAACATTAGGTAGGTAGAGGTAGTAATTAAAATTAGTACCCACACTTAAGTTTTATTGAGATTTTTTTTGTATAAAACGTTTCGTAATGAACCTTGGACTTTAAAATTAGTTATTTAGTTGGTTTTGAAACTTGTTAGAGAAAACCTTACTTTAAACCTTGCTAAATATCATTTATATTTCAAATTTAAAATTCAACTGAATACTGATTTTATCACAAGTCTAATTAGTCCGTCTATACTCACTTGATAAAACTAGTTTTATACCCTGAACCTTGAAACTCTGTACAAGGATTTTTGAAGTGAAGACTTTTGTAGGCGCACTGAGCAAAATATTTCATGGGAAGTGAATTGGACTGGGGTACTGGGCTCCCAACGCTCAGATATACCACTACTTTGGGTAAAGTCGGCTGGTTTAGTATTACTAAGCAGCAAAATAAAAAATAAAATAAATAAATAAAAATGTTTCAAGATTTGTATATTTTCATATATGTACATATAATATGATAGGTGAGCGGAAGCGGAGCAGCGGAAAATTCGACGGAAGACCAGCGTTGGTTGATATACCTACCAAGTACCAACCAACATTTATACTGAGTCGGAGACCTTTTTGCACCACGCTATCTGTATATTGTGTTTACAATGTTTTTTTTTATGTGTCTATAACTGTTTGTGTATACTGTATCGTGTGCAAATAAATATTTTTATTTCCATTTTCAAAAATTACAAAGCAAACGAAGTTGCGGGAACGGTAACACACACCTATGGGAATAAAATACTCTTCTTAAGTAAAACAGTAGGCAGACTGGTGTCGAAATACCATTCTGATTTCAATAAACAGGTTTGAAGTTAACATTATATTTTAATTTACCTACATATTGTAGAGTTAATGTTTTTGCTGGTGTTATTTTATTTATTTTAGTTTTAAAATGTAATCGTGTGTTAGCTGCCAGCTGTGTACACTTGTACCTATACCTACCTAGGTAGTGCCATGTACTATGAAATGATCTGTCAACAGGTTTGTCACTTGCTAATAAAGCCACACATGTCGGCCAGTCTTTATAAATGTATAAAACGCGTGAAAACTGTAGGTATTGATAAATAATTTACTAGCGACTGTCATAAATGTAAACGTAGGGTTATTGTTAACTAAGGCCTGGCTAGCTGTCGCGCGCCACCGCCACTTTTGCAGCAGCGACAGTAGCGCGCGACGGCAGCCACCGCTATTTGGAAGCAGCCACAGATCGTGCTCTATAATGACATGTGCAATGCGTAGGATGCCTAGCGGTCAACTGAGTAAGTGTAATAGGAGGGCGGAGTGGCAAGATTTTTTTTCGGCGTTTTGTGTGACCGTAGCGGCCTCAAGTGGCGAGTCGCGGACACTGCTGTAGGGCGTGATCGCTACCAACCACACGTGTGCGGTGAGTCCTTACAAATGTATGAAAATGCGTAAAAACTGTTTGTCGCTGGCGACCGTTGCGGTGGCTGTGGTCATTGAGACGTTTGACCTATGCCTAAATTAGTATAACTGTGTCATAAAGCCTCTACCTAAAGTGTTTTTAGGAACAATCACGCAACGCTTGATTGAATCAACTACATTGATAACAATACCTTAGTTGAACGAATTGGGTGACATTGTAAAAGGAAAGAATTTTTAAAAGTAAGGTGATCGTGCAGAATATGAACGATTACATTTCATTACATTACGGGATACCCTATACAGGTGCTGCGCCGGCCTATACGAATCAAAGTCCAGTGTTGCGTTCTTCTGGTCATGGGCAGGCGTAATCTCTTACCTGTCTCGTCCCATCATTTAAAAAAAACTAACACTTGTTTTTATAAATAATTAAAGTTTTTAACAAAAACATACTGCCCCCGACTCTAATTGGGACTGATCTAGTGATCGTAAACACCACTAAAAAGTCACGTAAACACAGTCACAGTAAAACAAAATACGCCATTCCGATTACTATGACATATATATTTTAGTTATTTTGATTTAAGGGGAATCCTCAAATCCGAATTCCATACAAATTGATTCGGACAAATACTTCACTTTTTTTGTTCACGAAATCAAAAAACATGGCTAAAACGAATAATGTGGAGAAATTACTATATAATACGGCGTACTTTTCGAGTATCTGTCCGAAACATTTTGTATGGAATTCGGATTTGAGGATTAAATCTAAACTACAGAACCCGTTTTAATAAAATTTCTAAGGGACTATTCTGAAAGCATATCCTTAAAACAAAACAAAAATCCAAATCGGTTGATAAATGACAAAGTCCTTGAGGTAACAAACATTAAAAAACAAAATCCAACCGAATTGAGTACCTCCTCCCTTTTTAAAGTCGGTTAAAATAAAAAAGCTACCCTGTGATACTTACAAAAATCTACTGGATTGTGGTATGGCGGGCACGTCAAGTGCATCTGCTCAAGGAACGGAAGTAGTAGAGGCACTGAGCCCATGTACGCGCACTTGCCACCCACTATCGCGTACAAACGGTCCACCATTTGCAGGAGAGCCGCAGACGGCTGGTGGATGCTGACCACGATTGTACGCCCTTGACGTGCTAGCAAATGAAGCAGGTACATCAATTGCTTTGCCATCGAACAGTCCAGTCCGCTGGAACAGCAAACATTTATTTGTAGGTTTTATTTCAATGTACCTGGGATTTTATTGACCCTTGTTTTTTACGCTTTCGGAAATAACCTTAGGTGATTAGTGTCCGTAAAAAATAGATGTGCTGGTGGTATTGCCACCTGTCAAATTTCGTGAAGGTCGGATGAGCGGTTCGACAGTAATCGTCGGACATATGTACAGACAGCGTCATTGATAAGTATCCCCCTAGCACAAGACACCCAGCTTTAAATCCCTTCAAAACGCCGGCGGCGCGGAGGTGGCGTATGAAGAAGTTTTGCCTTCAAAAATAAATTATATTTTTAAAACCATGTAAGCCTTATCATAATTTTATACAATTTATTAAGAGATTTAAAGCTGGGTGAGTTGTACAGATACAGATATACAGATAATTTATTGATAAAAATAAATTTACAAGTCAAATGGTAAATAATACTTACACTAATATAGATAGTATTGTATACTGGTAATAAAATAAATATTAAAATTTTTCATTAAAACTTTTTTAACTTTAATTTAAACAACGTATCGGAAGTTACATCAATGATTTCTTCCGGGATTTTATTAAATATTCTGCCACACGGATGGATTTTTTGGATTTGATGAGTCTATGGGCTGGTGTTTGCAGCGCGTTTCTGTGGCTAGTGTGATATTTGTGCGTGGCCCCTAGCGTTTGGAACATATCACAGTTTGTACGTACGAAACAACACACCTGAAAAATGTATATCGAAGGTACGGTAAGGATGTTCAGTTCTGTGAAATACGGCTTAGCTGATACGTCAGACTTTACACCAACTATGGCACGTATGGCTCGTTTTTACAAGGGGGATAATTATCTCTGACGCTGTCTGTATATATGTACATATCCAACCCACATACATATATCATATAAACGACGATGTTTTAGTTTCTAGACTCTGAGATCTCGCTTCGCTCAGTCAAATAGGAACTGTTTGATCTGAATGATAATTTAGACCAAGTGGAATTACTTTTTCTTCTTCTTCTTATCGTGTCACTAGTTCTTTCGAACCAGTGTGATGAAAAGATTTCAAGTGCGCCTCGAACAGGCTCCTTTCGTGCACTACTTACTGAAATTACTGGGCTTTTGAGACTGACAATCAAAATGTCTCAATGTGTACGGGCTCTGTAGTAGAGTTGCAGCGGCCTATGTGAATCAAAGTTCTGTGTAGCACTGTATTGGTCATGAGCAGGCGTGATCTTTTACCATCAGGAGAACGCTTAGCTCATCTCGTCCCATGATGACATAAACAAAGTGGTACCTGACAGGTTCATCTAAAAACATGACCGGTGGATCGCTGATGAGCTCGAGTCCGATGGCTAATCTCTTCTTTTGCCCACCTGACAGGCAGCCAGCTCTCGTATGTCTCACGTGTTGCAGACCAAGCGCTGTAATGATTTCTCTTATCTAAAAAATAAAATATTATTCTCTTTTACAGTCTGTACGTACACCCCACATATTATTATATCTGAGGTACAGTCAGCTGTACACTTCCAAGCTTTCTCATTTATATTAATCTTAATTTTGCAAAGAAAAGTGCATGTAAGCATTTTCAAATTAATATACTCATCTTACTACGACGACTCAGAAGAAGAAATGTCTTTGCAAAATGAAGAGTATAATATAAATGTGAAAGCGTGGAAGTGTATACATGTTTGTGCAGCTGACTGTACATCCTCATGTAGGACAAAGAAAACAGGGGGTAAATGTTTTGATTTGAATGTTCCATGCCAGTCTATGTTAAAACTTTGACCTCCTGCTCCAACGCAGTTTACACTAGGACAAAATTTGCAAGAACCCTCCTCAGGTAAAATAAAAACACTCATGTTCCAGGATTTTTAGGAGTTTTTAAAATAAAAGTGTGTGGAGTAGTCGGAAAAGCAGTCAAAGTTGCAGGGACATTTGACTATTCGGATTCTAATCTGATAAGAATAGTTCACTTTTGGTTCAAAGCGCTTGAGCTTAGGTTATATATGCATTTTTGAATACTACACTTGTGCTACGGTTAAGGTCGTATGCAAAATATCTTACGCATTTATGGAAATAAGACTGGAATTCGGTTTCAATGTAAGCAGGACAGTCGTTGATTTGCAGGTGATTTGAGGGTTTGAATGCGGAATAAGCACTTTTTCACTGAAAAGAGAGGCAGGCACTCTCGACGGATGACCTTAATCACGCTTTTATCAATTAATAAAAAGACTTACACCCATATTCTAAGTCGACTTTTTTCACTCAAGTGAATACTTACATTTGAAATTTGACCGAACCTTTGGTAAAGCGGCGGCCATTTTACCACTCAAGTAAGTATTCCCTTGAGTGAAAAAATCGACTTAGAATATGGGTGTTAGTCTTGACTAACTCACCGATGCACTGGCCAAACCATTTGGAAGTAGATACTTAAGACTTCAAGGTCATGATCGTGCAAACGCGTGATTCACAATGCGAAGGAAGTTGCTAGCTTATTAGGAGGAAGTAATATGACTTACCCGTAGTCGTTTCTGCTCTCTACTAATGTGGTTCCCTAGTTTAAGTTCCGCAGCCATTCCGAGAGACTCCCTGACGGTAAGCTGTTCTTGCACTTTGTCGTCTTGGAGGATGTAACAAGATCTTCGACGAAAGGTCTTTTCATTTCGTATCCTGCCATTTACGTAAATATTACCGCTTGTTGGTTTTCTGGAATAAAAAAAATGGGGCTGTCTTATTTAATGCATTTTATTAAAAAAAAAAAATGGGTTGTGGTAGATGTTGATCTGGAGCTTAAACCTCAGACCCATGAATCTAAGAAAACTAAGGAATATAAAAAAAAATGTAGGCCCTTTTTTTTGTTCCACCTTATTTGCTCTGACATGGAGGTCAGAGACATTTTCAGGCTAACATTTTGTATTTCTTCTTTTTATTATAAGCCCTTAGAAAAATAGTTTGATTTTAAAAATTGATAAACATTTGGTTAGGTAAGTAAATCACATAAGGAGTTGTTATTTGGTCAGCATATTTCGGTATAAATTGCACCTACTTATGTACCTACAACCTACATGTTTAACCGTTTGAAAAGAGTGCCATGGAATGCTCTTAAATTGCCAGTAGGTACTAAACACAAACAAAAAGGTCAATCAAAATAATGTTGTCCATTATTAATGTAGGTGTTACCGTTCCGTTGTTCTAAGTAGTCAACTACATCAACTAGTAGGAACTAGATCATTTTAGGTACCTATTTTCACAATCATTCATTCATAGAAAAACATTGTGTGTTGCGGTCCCTGGACAAAGAACGCACTCATTGCAATAATTCAGTGGGGTAGAGTAAGTTGCGGTAACATGTCTTACTCGTTTGAATAGATAGGAAATGCCGACGATCTACAATTGGATGTTTCCTTGTGAACTGAATTCTCACTGCGGTAAGTCTGCATTGATCGGAATGAAAGGAACTCTCATTCGGAGTGACGATTACGTGCAATTTAGATAAGTGGGTAATGTCCGGTGTCGCAGTAATGGTCATCTGCGAACAACTGCATTAAACGCTAATTCGAAAAAATAAAGATATGTGGCTCAAGGTTTTACGTATTTGATTAGTTTACTCATTTGAAAGCCAGTTTTCAAAAAATTTAACTATAAACCATGTCATTTTGTATGTACAAGTATTCTATCAGTTATCCAATTCTCCATAAATGCTCTGCTCGATGTGGAGTTAGATGGGGTCGTGTTTAGTGTCTAAAATAAAAAAATATAATATTTATCATAAGAGTAGGTATTAAAAAAAACTATTATCTGTTATATACATAATAAATGTTCTCGAAGCCTTGAAACATTTTAACAATAAAAGCTTACGTGATTATATAATTGACACGAGTTATAATAATTTACTCACCAAGAAAAAATTTAAATAGCAAAAATGCTCTTTATTTGAATAAAAATTTAAAGCAGTAAAAGACCTTAAAGTTTTTATAGACAATAAAAACTAAATGGCCGCTATTATGTTAAAACTTTAAACTCGAACTTAATTCAGGAAGAACTGGTTTAACCAGTACCTACCTAATTAACGGTGTGTATTAAGTTATATAAAAAGTAGCTCGTGGCTGCGTTCGTACTAGATATTTCTTATTGCTTTAGTTTTTTTTAACAAACCTACATAACGGAAATAATAATGCATTAAACTTTATTTAATTATATCAAAGCCATGATTATAAACTTATGTTAATTTAAAATTCCTAAATAAACTAAAAAAATTGACAAGGCAAGAGTTCGAAGGAATTATTGTTGAATAATAAATAGAGATATAAAACTTAAAAAAAATCCAGCGTATCACAAATCACAATCATCGTAACGTAGCGTGCTAGCGTGGCGTACGTTTGGTTATCTTAAAAAATATTTTTTGAAATATTAAAATCATCCAAAATTAAACCTTTTCCTGGAAGTTGTTTGCCTACATGTTGTTTATTCTCGCGCTCGCTGCTCAAATCAGTCTAACTAACCTTATCATATTATGTACAGTCTGCATCAAAAGTCGATGACCATATTCAGATTTTCAAATCGGTCTACACCATTTATTGAGCCTAAATCGCTCAACATGACAAGCTACAGTATTTAATTAATATCATCAAAATTAACTGTACAACACAGTGTTAAAAATATAAATGGTGAAAGCGATTTTGAAAATCTGAATATGGTCATCGACTTTTGATGCTCACTGTACCTATATAATGCCTAAATTATACAGAAGCGACTTAGGCACGGGCATAGGCATAACTTTTTAATACAGTATAAGAAAGGTCATAAGGCGAAGGCGGAACAAAGATATTTATTTTATACTAGCTGGTGCCCGCGACTTCGTCTGCGCAGGTATCTTTATAAATTGTAGCCTATGTGTTATTCTGATGTATATGCTGTATTATTGTAAAGTTTCATTAAAATCCATTCAGTAGTTTTTACGTGAAAGAGTAACAAACATCCATCCATCCATCCATCCATCCATCCATCCATCCATCCATCCATCCATCCTTACAAACTTTCGCGTTTATAATATTAGTAGGATAGGATAGGACAATTTATTTCTGAAGGCGAAAACTTCTTCGTACGCCCCGTGGCAGCATTTTGTAGGGATTTGAAGCTGGTGTCTTGTGCAAGGGAGATCTATGACGCTGTCTGTACCTAAAACTCGGTCAAATTAACATGACACGTGGCTCGAATGACGTTTGTGCAATTTGCAAAGTACAGCGTGAAATTGGATAATGTTGATAGAGAATAGGTCCCGTTATACTTGGTAATGATAAGGCTTCGCATTTAGAGGAAGAAGAAACACGGAGGGCGCCGCGCGGGGCAGCCGGGGTGAAGCATCAAGTTCCGAGCCACGTGTCAGCCAGGTGTCATGTTAATTCGCCCGAGTAGTTAGTACTACAACTAGTATTAGTAGTAGTAGAAGTAGTTAGGCAGGCATATATGGTTTCCTGTTACAATGAAGTCAACTCACGTATAGCCAGCTATGATGTCCATGAGACTGCTCTTGCCCGCTCCGGACTGGCCAAGTATCACCGTCAACTCTCCCGTGTTGAACTGTCCTGACAAGTGACTCAAGATTGCTTTGCGTTCTAAAACACAAACAAAAAAAAATTAGTATTGCATATTAATAATACTATTGATGGATGTTTTCTATGAATTCTTTATAAGTAGGTATTGAGTAGGAATTTATGTACTCTCATCTGATTTAACGAATAAAAACCCTGGTTTGTTTGAGGCTATATTTACATATATGTATATAGATAGTTGCAGTTTAAAAGAAGGTACATACATATCGATTATTTTAATGTATTTTGTTTGATGGACTCTATTTGGTATGAATGTAATAGACATTAATAAAGACCTCTTTCTTCTATTTCCTTCGCTTATGGTAAACATATCAATCGCGAGATACTGGGCCTTACGTAGATTTACAATGAATAGCAATGCGTGAATAACATTAATAGGTTTTGACCTTAGACGTAGTTGAGTAAATTAATATAAAGTGTACAAATTGTTGTTTTTGTTTCTCTAAGGCAAAATAATAAATATATATACATATATTGTTTAATACTCTGTTCTTCCTTTGCTTAAAAAATATTTTATAACTTATAATCGTGGGTTATTATTTATAGGTATTATAGGTATTTGATATTTATAGGTATGTACGTATGTTTTTTCATATCTGCCTATTAAAGATAAAGACTTAATAATTTTAATTTGTGCTCACAGTCCAAAATTAAATTGCGATTTTAAAGACGTCGTAATTTCTCTTATCCAAATGCAGATTGAAACTTGGAAGTGCAGCGCTGAATAAGAACAAAAAATGATATGATTGAAGAAGAAGTGAAGTGAAAACTTCTTCAAAGGCGAGGTTAATAATACTATTTTTGAAACTATTTTTCACAGTTTGACAGTGAGTACATTGACATGACAGTAGAAAGAATGCTAATTTGTATTTGATGTCGTTCAGGTAAAAGTAAAGACAGTAGACACTTTAGTTCCGTTTTATACGAGTTTAAATAATACGAGATACTTAAATAATATTCAACAAAGATTAAGTATCCATAGTTCTCGATTTGTGTCACTAGTTAGGTAGACCCCAGTTTAACACACACCTACGCGTTTCGTAGACTGCATTCGAGAGATTCATTGATTCATTGATGGAGAGATACTTCATTGCTTTATTGTATTTTGATAAGTAACACTATTAATATAAAATCACTCGTGTACAGTTCATCTGTTCAAATAATCATAACAAAGTTTGTTTTTTGTCGTTTTGGATTTCTTCAAGGCAAGTGTGATATGCTACAAAGTCAACCGAATCGTTAATAAATGGCGTAAAAAATTATATAAAGACAGTTTTTACCAAAAAGACGTCGCAAGAATCTCTAGGCAAAAAATGGATCAGGCTGGGCACGTGCCGCGAACAAAACCTTCTTGATCGAAAAAATAAATGTTTTGGTATCCGTGTATGATGATGTCCGTTCCGAAGGTCACGATTACATTATACACGGTTTTAAGAAAAAGGTTTTTTTACATAAGTTTTTATAGTTTGGTTTATTATTTATAAAAGAGAAATTTAAAGTTTAGTGGACGAGTTAAAGTTTTACTCACATGTATATTTATTAATCTACGAATTATAATTAATTTTGCTTGGCATTGAACATAAAATACCTACTTATTTGAAGTTATCAAGATTTAAGTCGTAACCTAAGTTCATGAAAAAGATAAGCCCCGAGCCGACCGACTTCTAAATAAGTGCGAATGCCTGGGTATTTTTTCTTGGTAGATGTGAGTAGAGTGGTGGTATAGTACATATACCTACAGTTAGGTACCTAAGGGGCCACTGAGGAAGTCGTTTCTTGAATAAATAATAAAATAAGCACTATTAAAGGCCCAGCGCGCATGCGTTAAAGGTTGAGGTAAATTCGTCATTGGACCATTTTTTATGCAAATTTTTACTTCAAAGGTAAAATAGTCATCGTCGAATCATATATTATTTTTTATGGGCAACTTCGTCATCGGTAGCTTCTATCGTAGAATTTGTACATAGCCTTTTAATGGTTTATTTGTGTTATATTTTTGCTGCGTTTTGGTTATTGTATTAACAGAGTTATAAATAATCGTAACACGTGTTTTATTTAACTGAGGCATAGATAACATTAATCTAAAGTAGTTTACAATGCTAGCTACTGACGTAGTGCAGTAGGCCGGCCTTAGAACGCGCAAATTGTGAACTTCCCTTCAAATGATCTTATTGTTATAATAAGGATGGTTGATCGTGACACACATACTTATGTACTTACCTTTTTGTATCGTGTTAAAATCTACGATAGAAGATATTTGAAATAAATGTTACTTTTCATACAAAAAGGTATGAAAATTGAAATGTTATTGTAATGGTCGTGTTATTACGTGTTCCGTTTTTACCCGACTGAGGAAGGGTTATGTTTTTCGCGCGTATATTGTATGTATGTAAATTTCTGGGAATGAATGAAAATCTGAATAAACTCCATCGATCCAAAATTTTATATTTAAAATTAATAGGTAAGTATATTATAGATTAGTAGGCAACGTCGAAACGGATTCTCATTGACAAAGCCAAGATATTTGTAGATAGGGGCTGATAATATATTAATTTACCTTTGGAAATCAGTTGCGAGTCTTGGCTACATTGTTGCTGTGTTTTTATTATCTATCTACAGCTGTGATCGAAAACACAGGTAATGTACGATAAAAGGAATAATTATATGTACCTACCAATATCTAATGTCTATTTGATTAAGACCCATATCTAATGGATTAGGGAACATAATTAATAAAGCATTGTACTCAAGACTGAGCTACAAATACTAAACGCTACTCATATATTAAGCCTTCTTAGTTATCTGTCTGATTGCAAAAAAATACTGGCATTGCCCTTGGATCACGCGTTGCTTCAATCGATCTCAGATAAATCTATAGAATACGCGGAAGACTCATATTCCTTGCCGGCTCTAACAAGTAACCCTCATCCCTGATCGAGACCTGCATGCAAATTTTGAATCTTGATATCAGCATAATTTGTCGCCGCGCTAACCCTAACTTGTCTCTCGTCAGACAAACAGTTGCTAGGGTAACAACGTATGTATGTACAACTAGGGCGAATTAACATGACCCCTGGCTAAATGATGTTGGTGCAAAGTACAGTGTGGAATCGGATAATCTTGGTAGATAAAAGGACCTGGGATACTTGGTGATGATAAGGCTTCACAATAAGATGAAGAAGGAACACGAAGGACGTCGAGCGGGGCTGCGGGGGAAGCATCGAGTTCTAAGCCAGGTGACATGTTAATTCGACCGAGTTATAGAATCCACACCTAAGGCCTACAGGACACATAAGGAACAAGCATTATACAGTCTAACTACTTGACGTCACGCACTTCCCACGCCATTTGGCTCGAGAGAACCAAACTCTAATCATCTATGATGGTTAGTTATTACAACTAGACAAAGCACTCATTAAATTCAAATAAATTAAATTTGTAATAACAAACAAAAACTAAAGTACCTTTACACAAAATTGTTGATTGATTCATGCGTAACTTTGCGGAAATCCATATCGTAGTAACCATGTAGGTAACAGTATTTAATCCGCGTTCTAAACAAAGATATTTACGTTCTAAATACTTAAAAACATTCCCATACTGAAATAAGTAGGTATGATTCATTTGCGCTAGATATTCCTTATAACATATGACCTGTTCCAATACTTTACAATATCGATCATTCGTAGGTAAACACTAGCAAGGGAATTGGTGGTTTGTCCAAAAAATATTTCGGATAGACTAAAATGTATCAATTATAATTGAGGAAGTGATCACAAATCAACAAAAACCAACCACTTCCTATTTACATCTAAAGTTATATTTTTAGGCAAAATATATGGCGAAGACCGGGTTGTATGTTTGAAAATATTCTATACTTTAGACACCAACCAATTTGATAATAATCGGTTAGTGTTTAAGGGGAATCCTCAAATCCGAATTCCATATAAAATGTTTCGGACAAATACTCAAAAAGTACGCCGTATTATAGTAATTTCTTCGCACTATTCGTTTCGTCCATGTTTTTTGATTTTCGATTTGAAGAAGGTTTCATACTTTAATTTAGATTTTATACGTGTTTTAAAATTAACCCTACTAACTTAAAAACACGTATAAAATCTAAATTAAAGTATGAAACCTTTCACTTTTTTTGTTGATGAAATCAAAAATATGGACGAAACGAATAGTGTGAAGAAATTACTATAATACGGCGTACTTTTTGAGTATTTGTCCGAATCATTTTGTATGGAATTCGGATTTGAGGATTGGCCTTAAACAAAAATAAACTTAACCTGTAATTTAACAAAATTATATCTCGCTTGTTGTAATTAAGTATATGTATGTATAAAGCAAATTGCGGAAAACTACGTTTATTACTTTAGATATTTACTTTTATAAATAAACATTAATGTATTAATGTAAAATAACTTCGTTTAGATTATGTCTAATGTTACAGTTTTAACAATTGAATTAAAGAAGCGTATGTCATACAAGTACTTATAAGAAAAGGTAGATGCACAAATATTAAAAAAAAAATTGTTTATGCCAAATGTGATAGTGACAAATTGCTTTGGGTACAAATACTCGGGACGACACTGTGGCTTAGTTGGTAGTGACCCTGCCTACGAAGCTTGGCGTTCCGGGTTCGATCCCCGGCCGGGGCAAATATTTGTGTGACGAATACAAATGTTTGTTCTCGGGTCTTGGATGTTGTGATGTCTTGTATATATCCATGCCACCTGCGACACAGGGAATCCTAGTGCAGGGGTGTGAGTGTGTGAATGTTTATGTTTATGTTATGTTTACTCTTTAGTAAATAATACAAATAAATAGTACATTTTGGGTAATTTATTTGGTATAAAATTAACTGCTTTACCGGAAAGATAATAATCTCAATTATAAAGTCTTCATAACTTTGCTTAAGGAATATTATGTATGGCTTAGCTTAGTTCCTGAATGATATTAAAAAAAATTAAATGGCTGAGGACATTTAATTATATTGTTTGTTAACTCAATTAATGCCCATTGTAAACCATGAAACAGGGTTCTTAATGACATTTAAATGGTGTTTGCTAAATACCTTAATCGTCACAAAAGTAACAAAAACAAAAACCATAAAAAAAACTCGTTTAGTCGTTAGGTTGAGTTAGTCAAATCATTTTTGGCATAGGCCAATGTGGGCAAATAAAATTTACTGCGATGTACTAGTTTTATTTAAACTTTGATAAGTACCATATATATTTTTGTTGCCTATTCGAGCAACTTTGATGAGTAAATAAATATTTACCTAGTGGTCTGCGACTCTGTGGTCTACGTCTCACATTGCTATTGTATTTGTACATGATAAACGTATAATATTATGCCTTGATTGTATTTATAACGACCTTTTGCTGCGGCTTTGCCTACGTGGTATCGAAATAAAATAGCCTTATCCTAGTCTAAGGTGCTCGAAATCTCCACTTCGAGCACCGTGATTGGCCAATTCACCGTCCGCTCCTCTCCACCCCGCCTGGCTCTGCGTCAGTGGAAAGGGAGGGGAGGGGGTCGAGTCAAAAAAATCTTTCATTTATTAAATACCTATGAATAAATATTTTTAACTGTTATTATATATGAAATAGCTGTTAACATATATTTATTTACAGTTATTAAGCAGCTTTATGCACTATTTTTATCTAAGAATGGTTCCAGGATAACTAATGTGTACCTACATCAAATGGTAATTGGATACTCAAACTAGATAACTAAGCACAACATTTTACTACATTTAACTACCATTTTGAAATATAGATTATCTAAGTATTAAATATTTGTATTATAAGCAATAATGGTTGAAATAATGAGGTACTGTCTGCTGAAGGATTTGAGAATATGAATAAAGAGAATAATCAACTAAGCAATTAATGGACTGAATAAGACACCCCTGAAAAATAGTAGAAAATATACCTACATATACTTATAATATAGAGTAGGTACGTACACTAGGTAATATATGTATAAAGGTACCCGTACAAAAAGTATAACATGTAAGTAGAAGTCTGTTCACCTACAAGTCGCCAAAGAATTCGATACTTATAAAAATATATGAATAAATTGCATGATTCATTGTAAACCCATAATAAAATAATTCGATATCAGCATTAATATAACAGAGAGAATAAGATACTACGTACTAGTTTAATGACCTTTTCTTTATGATGATAATACATTTCGTGCAATAGACGACCACGATTCCGGACAGTGGCTTCAGCGACTAGATTGCAGATTGCAGGGAGCAGATTGGAAAAATAAGTTAGACATATATAATATAATTTAATCATATCAGAACACAAAATATATTAATACATTTCGTGGGGTTGTAGTTTAAATTCACCGCTCCACTTTTATGAAATTTATACCTACCTACTCAGCCAAGTTATCTTCTTCTTTTTTTATGGCTTGGAGAAGATCTTTGTCTCCAAGTTTGCCAATGTCAAGTCGACAAGATGCTAACACAATAAACCAAATACTTTTACTAATTTGCTAGTAACTCGTATCCATATTGATATTCATACGTTGCTATGTGGACCTGATAATTAGCTAATCCATCAAGGATAGTGTGAGGTCGATTAGTATTTTATCACACACATCGACTCAATTCATAATGAAACTGAGCATAATTTTAATTTGGATGGCATTGGTGTGTTGCGTGTTGCATTTTAACTAGAGCAAGTATTTTATCAATGTCCTTAGATACTGTAAGTAGGTATACCTCATACATACTAGCATTTGTGGGTATTAAATGATACACATTATGATGACATTTTTACTCAATCAATAGGTACATACAGACATGTAGAAAATAATGAATTATAGACAGAAATAGGAGAAGCAAAGCACAATACAGTAGGTTCAATAATACCTACGTACGAACTGACAATTAGCAACGCTGTACTTGAGAAATTTCAAAGAAAACTGTGTTATGTGAATGAATAGATAAAGTTTCATAACGTACTTCCAGATAATATCCCACTACGGACTGTGTAGGTGATATCGTCAAAAGCGATGTTGAGGGAATCCTCCGAGAGGGAATTGGAAGTAGTCTCCAAGGACTCTAATTCGCTGGCCATGATGAACTTTCACTGCACAACACTACCTATAATAGATTTACGGTAAATAGTTATGAGTTTCCATCGTACGAAACAAAGACCATGTTGCATGTAAACAAAGACAATGTGGCGCGAAAGTGTGGCGAGGAACGAACGCGCGCTTTGTTCCTCGTCGCAACACAGACTGGCATAAATAGTGTTTTTATACACTAGTTGGATTGGTAGACGGGCGACGACTTCGACGCTACTTCTTATCGAACCGTTCGTTCGTCATCGTCTCCCTCGCTCCCCACATGGCCACTCATCACCCAACTGATTGTCCTTATCACTTCAAATGTTTATAGTCCAGGGACCTCAAACCACTTACATAATACTTCTCTGATCATTTCACCCACTTTCGCTTGCATAATATAATATAATATATGGATGACATCTATTAAGAAGTCATCCATATATTTATAGTTCATTCGTTTTTTTTTGGTACTTCCAAAGGACTCTCTCGCTGCACTTTTGACCTTTGACCGTTTTGCCTTATCTCTGAACTTCCTTTGTTAAGTTTCTAAGTACAGTGTTATGTCTATTATTCTTTGATGAAATAAAATTGATAAGCTATACATAGGTAGAGATATTGTTACAATTGTTGCGAAAAGAATGAAAAGTGCGTAGTAGGTCGTAAGGTGACTATAATATTGATTTTCGAAATATTAAAAAAAAAACTATAAAGTTACAATTTTTAAGGGCGTCAATATTCGGGGGTGTAGGTCGACGACAACTAAGTACGTGATGGGCAGGGCATGTAATATTAATACCATTTGCATTTGCTTAAACGATCCATGATACAATACCTTGCTGTAAGTCGTAGCTAGTCTTTAGATGTGAGAAATATATGTTTGAATATTTAAATACCTAGAAGCCTGTATCCTGTATCTTGGAATGAAGTTGTGGGCGTCGCGACAGCAGGAGCGGGAGCGCGACCGGCTTGATATTTTTAATGGTATTTAGTAATTCCGAAAGTTAGTAAAGTTCGTGCACAAAAGGAGACTCTTCGAGGCGCACTTGAAATCCTTTCGCCACATTGGTTCTAAAGAACTAGTGACACGATAAGAAGAAAAATTCTAAAAGTTTTATGTTTACTATGTGAATTTTAGTTAGGAATGGCCGGTTTTTTACCTAAAGCTGTACAGATTATTAAGTGATTTGTTTACCATTTAGGTAATTACAAAATAATTATGATAGGTATGGTATGGAGGTCGTATAAAATATATTTTTTATACAGCGATAAAAAAACCACATTATAATTTAACCTTTATTTAAAAATAAATTAATTCTTACTACAATATTACGAAATCCACCAAACACAAACCATTTACTTAACTTATAGTCTATCACATATTCAACTCTCCATTAAAAAAGGCAAAGAGGCTTGCTATAAATTAATACTAAGACCAACATATTTATCAACTACTCAAAACATAATACTACTTACTAAAAAATGTGCGTATATTATGTTTACGAATTTCAACAGGTTAAATAAGTTGGCCCTTCTAGGGATGTGTTTACTACATTACATTGTATTGTATAGCGAGAGCCGAGAGGATGGTAAAATAAGAAATATTTTAAATATTAATCATCTTAGTGCAGGAGCATAAACTTAGTGTAAAATATTTTTCACTGGATACTGGTAGGTAACTAAAATTAAACAATTTAAGTAAATACCTATCTAAAGTTTTCGAACTAGAACACCGCGAGAAATTCCCATCGGTGAGGTTAATTTTACAGTCAATGGTAGTTTTAGCTAGTTTAATATAAGAATAGTCTAATTGTATAAAATACAATAATCAATTAATCTATCTATTAGTTTAAATCTGTTTGAGAATAGTAGATCATATTTGTCTAGGAATTTAGCTATGTTATATTAACTACATTGATGACAAAATTTACATATATTGATGACAATTGTTTGAAATTTTATTAATTTTTTTATTGTACGAATTCATTCTATTTAGAATAAAATATGAGCCTACATATTTATTTGGTATAGGTATTCCATCCATTTACAGTTTAGATAGATATTTTTATACTCTTTTTATATATTTCGGCAACTGGCAGGAGAAGGCATAGTTATAAATGCTTCATTTTTTACAAATGAAGCAGTGGATAAATACAATGTTCTTAACTTTAAACGAGACTCGACTCTTTCGCCTGAAGGTTTGAGTCAAATATTAGCAAAATTACAAAATGTCTATGAAATCAAAATAATGAAAAATAATTGCATATAACACAAATAACATAAAACCATACGGGCTTAGTCCATAAAATTATAATAAAAATGGAATAATTTTGTTACATATTAATGATAACGGACGTTGTTCTAAGAAAAGTGTCAAAATATTGGGTCAATGGTGACAACTCGTCGGCATTTTTTTAATTTAACCAAAGTAATGTTACGGTCGCCGCAAACGAGCCATCAACCACAGCGACCGGTGGCAGTGGCAGGCAACCGTCAGTTTACAAATTTTACATACATTTTGTTGCTGCGACAAAATGAATGTTCTTGAACTTGTATACTTGAACTAGCAGTCGCGCGCCAACGGTCGTTGCGGTCGGTAGGTCGTTTGCTGCTCGCCTAAGTACACTTAACATCAATTTTTTATGCCTTATTCGACAGGTCATGATGATTTTAATCAAACTATCTTTTGTTTAGCCTGTACCAAAGAGCAAAGCAAGTCAATAGGTGCATTAGTACAGTCGTGCATAATACGATAGCCATGTCGCCGCCGACGTCAACGTATTCCATATCCATCTCAACGAGGAATGTCTTTGGTGTGGTGTAGTGGCAATACACTGAAAAAAAAAGTTTAAGTTGTATGTAAAAGAGAAAAAAATGCTGAATTGGACGACCAGCAGATCTATTTAGTAACATACAACTGCGGTGTTTTTTTTTTAAGTTCATTGGTGAATGTTTTTACCAAAAGTAAACTCAACCAAACTCAATGATGTTCGGTGGTGAACTTCACCATTTTTTTTTTCATACACAAATGAGCTCGATGACAGCAAACAAAATTATACGCTTATGAGAAAAAAAAAAGAAATTGATTGTTTACGACTTGAATTATCTTGTTTATGTTTGAGATAAGATTTACACTTAGATAAGATACCGTATCTCTTTCGGTTCTAGAATAAATCACGCATCTGTTTTTTAATGTTTACAAGTGAAGAGATGAGCTAGCTAGACTCTCTCCTGATGTGACGACGGTATGATCACGCATGCCCATGACCAGAACAGTGGAACACAGGACATTGATAGTGCTCGTTTACTTTGATGGTCAGTCTCGAAAACCCAGTAATTTCACTAGCTTCAGTGCCCTTTAAACCGGAACACAGTACTGCTTACCCATTACGTCTAAATAGAATCCTGAAGGCGACGCCTCCCCACGGTAATGTAGCAATATATATTTACTTACTTTTAGAGCAGCTAATTTTAGTCCTATTGAAGCCGTAGACAGAATGGACGGCTACGTGGAAGCCAGCGCGGAAGTAGGAGATGTGGTGGAGCCACCGGAAGGGATACGGCGTGTCTTTCAGAGCGAGGCAGAACCCGAACACAGAGAACAGGCAAGCGAGAACTGGCCCCACAAATACTGCGATCTGGGGAAAAATTGGTTTTAAAACAAGATCTTTTAAAAATATACTTACGAATTGAAAACCTCCAGCATGTTAATAAGCGCAATCTTTATTTAAGGAGCGCCTTGTAGAAACAGTTCATCATTATTCTTTGATAGGTATTCAAATATATCAGGCGACAAAAATTACTCAGTCATGATGATCACTAACTGATAAAGCATTTGTACGAAAACAAATTATTTGTTGTTCAAATAAATGTGTCATCATTTCCTGGTCCTTTTCCCACTTACGTGGGGTCGGCACAACATGTCTTCTTCTTCCATTCTTCTCTATCAGCCGTCTGAATGTGTATACTCCCATATCTCACTCAGTAGGTACCTATTTAAATTATTCTTATTTCTGTGCTAATATTATTAGAAGGAAGATGCATGGATGTTTTCAACTCAAATACGCAAATACAAAGTTTATAATTATCAAACTAACTTAAATGGGCATTGCAGAAGATGTAGGTACTACGTTGTATCTGTGCAGTCAGAATTATGGGTTACTACAAAATGAGTGAGTGACAGAGGGGAGAGTGAAGCGCCCGAGCCAAGCTTTTACGAGCTGGCTCGAGCTAGGTACCCGGGTTTGCCAAACGATGAAACTTAAACATTATCAATGGTACATAGTATAGAAAAGTAACTAACGATGACAATTTGCCAATTTCTAAAATATATATTTTGAAAAAAAGGTCTTAATTATTTTAAGTTCTTTTTTTTTCATATATCAGCGTTATGTAACCGCAACTGATTATGCGTAATTTTTTCTGGTGATTAAAAACTTGCGGTGTATAATTATCCAAAGTTTTGGGTTGATGGAGGCGTTTCGAGATCGGGGCCTATGTCCACACTCTAGCATGTCTCAATGGAGTCCAAGCGGGCTTCGATGATGGTGATGTTAATATCGTATGTTTTGATCGGTACCTTAGTGGGTGTGGTGGACCCGATGAAGTAGCCCCATGCCTGCGCACACATCGAGGTGGCCACGATGGTAGCGAGGAACAGGGTTGCCCGAGTTGGCTCCAGCGGGTTGTCGGTCAACCAGTAGGACAGAACTACATAGGACACGCAGGATATCATCTGTGAAGGAAAATTTACATATTCAAGATCAAACCTTCATCGTGAAATAGAACAACTATACGTGGAAACGAATACGAACACGCGAGCAACGAGCCGCTCGTTAGTCGCTGCGAATAGTACAGTATACCATTCGGTCGGTACCATATTTCGGTCAGTATCCACCAGTGTTTTGATTTAAAGATCTTTCAATTTGTTTTTTTTTTTTTAATACAACAACAGTTTTTTTTGTAGTTGGCCGCCGATGGCCGTTACTGCGTCACCGGACTCTCGGTCAGCGCTGAGGACGCTCGACCTATCCGATACGATGTTTACTCGAAGTTTAGACTATATCTACTTCGAGTGGTGCTATGTACGTTATTTGAAAACAAAAATAAACATTAAATAACAGAGGAATAAAAATTGTATTTACAAGATATTGACAGAAAAAATGCTTAGGGGTAGAATTCTGAAGTGAATCAATAGAACCTATCAGTAGAATTGGTAATCTACAAACCTGGAATGGTAGTTCCACAGCCAAAATGGAGAATATATAGGGTCCTAAGTTATACCATCGATTGAAGTACTCCCCTCTCAGTATGTCCATTTCCATTGGGACTGAAATAAGGATAATCAGTTACTAATTTAGATAAGTACAGTTTTAACAAAACATTTTAGCATCTGTTTATACCTACCAACCAGCTCGCAGTCCACTGCAGGGCATACTTATTGGGCTCTTCCAATATGCGCCAAAAAAATATACGAACACCGAACGGAAACCTATGGTCACGTTTATGTATTAACTTCCTTGAATAAAAAAATTGTTAATCCCCTAATTAATTACGACTTACTTATTAATTCTAATCATAAGTCCATTTATCAGAGATGGCATTATCATTATTAGCACGATACCTAGCTAATTTTAGTCTAACGTATGTACCTACTTATAGTTTTTTTATAAAGTACCTAATCTAACAAATATTGATACCTTCTTTCAAGGCTTGTATTTATCTTGACGGCGGAAATTTCTTAGGGTTGTTACGTTGTTAGGTTATTACTCTTGTTAGGATTTAGCTCGCATTTGTATAACTCGGTCGAATTGAGATGCCACCTGGCTCGAATTACGATTGTGAAAGTACAGCGTGGATTTGGATAATCTTGATAGAGAAGAGGTCCTGTAATACTTGGTAATGTTAATAAGTAATGATAAGACTTCGCAATAAAAGGAAGAAGAAACACGGAGGGCGCCGCGCGGGGTAGCGGGGGAAGCATCAAGTTCCGAGTCACGTGTCAGCCAGGTGTCATGTTCATTCACCCGAGTAGTACATGTATTTTGTATTGTATTTTATACAATTACGTGTTATGTGTACAATAAAGAATAACAAGAATTACAAAAAAAAATACAAATAGTTAAAGAGCCAATATCCTCTACTTATTATACTTAAATAAGTTAACAGAGTGACAGTAGGCCGGAAGCGTGGAGTGAGTTGGGGGAAACCTTTGCCCAGCAGTGGAACGGACAGTTAATTAAAAGAAACAGTGTGTGATACTTACAAGACAGCGTGACTGACATCTTCCCAGTATAAACGACTAACAACATTGATCCGTAGAGATACACATAGTTGCCGAGGACAGAGCTCGCTTCACTGCCTACTCCGTGATAAAGGTAGCCGAATACCAGGGCGATTACCACGTGAGCTGCCACTCTGTACATAAACAACGACTGAAAAAAAAAATACTGTAAGAACGAAACAAAGAAAAGAAGAGAAACAAAAAAGTAGAATAATGGTAGTATTTTATTCTTCTGTGTAACTACAGCCTTACAGGATTATTAAAAGAGGTAAATCGACATTGAAGCATCTTTTTTATGATGATTTGCAAAACAACAAATAGTTTTTGCTTACTCAGTTTTCAATAAGTCTGTACAAATCTGGAGAGACAAAGTAATAAAAAAAAGTTATAAAAATACTAAGGGGATTGAACAATTGATTTCTTTATACTTTTTCTTCAGTAGGTGTGCCATAAAGATTGTATCTATCTACATATCTAGGTATCTATTCTATGGTCTCTGAGGATTCTGTCTAAAAAAGTGGACGCGAAGAACCGAAAACCGAGCTGAGTAAAGAGTCTTTTTTTAGTCATATAACAAAGCCATATTCATTAAAACTTGTACCTATTTTGGCAAATAGTGCCTTCTAATTATGTTACTTATTAACAGACTAAGTATAAATAATAAACAAACATTGATATGAAACCCAGTAATGGACAACGGTCTACGAACAGTGTGAACAGGGTTCTGATAAAGATGTCTGTACCCACTAACCTATTATCATGGACGAACTAAATGAATTCTGTCAATGTCCATACAAATAAGCATTCCTCGCAGAATACTTAAAATTCTGTATTATTTATAGATGGCGTTGATGCGTAGCCCTTGTTAATATGTACAATATTTTCTTTCATTTAAGCTAAACTCTATTAGACATGACCTCATCTAGATTAATGTTTGGGTGTCTAGACGTTGAGTTTATTAAAACCTTGTTGCTGAGCCAAATTTCTGTTATCATTTAGAATATACAGTGTAGATATTTATAAAATAGTGAGAAATATTAATAGTTTTGTGGATTGCTGTGCCAAAATGATAACAGATTGTTTTCCTACTTATATAAAATTCGTAAACAACAAATGTTATTGTGCCCAAAACAAGTGTACTAGCATAACTAATTTATTATTAGCTACGCCAGTCTACTTTTTTTATTATCTATGTCAAAGACCTGTTATAACTTACATAGTTTCTTGTAGTCATCAGATAATTTCGATAGAGCAGTATCCACGTCTGTTGTAGAAGTCCTGAAGGCCGGTACATATGTTTTGACAAGTTTTTCTGCCGTTTCGTGTTTGTCTGGAGTTGTTTTGATTTCAGTTCTGTAATTATATCTGAAACCAACACAATACCAGTTAGTATTGAAAATATACACATCGCTGTCACTCTGTCATTTTGTAGAAATCCAAAATTCTGACTGCACAGATACTACGTAGTACCCCGTCTGCATTGTCCATTTAAATTCCTTCTCCGTTAAGCACGTGTTTTACACACATAGCTTTTTTGAACAGAAAAATCCATCGGTAATCTGGTTCGAACCCACCACTTTCGGATCGAAAGTCGAGGCACCTTCCACTCGGCCAACACGGCTATAGTTACCTATTTTATCGAAGCCGGAAATGTATCTGCCTGACTGTCACACTGCGTTACGGGTTTATTTCAATAGAATACGTTGACCAGTTTTTGTTCATAAACTGACTTCGAGAAATTAAACTGAGAAGTAAAAACATAGGATTGTTACCCTATTTATACGTAAAATCTTTCTAAATAAAAAATAAAAAAAAACATAGTGAGAATTGAGAACATCCTCATTTTTAACAGTCATATATAAATGAGTATTTATGAGTCTCACCTAAGAACTTTATGCTTACAAACCAATTTGTTAAAAAAAAATATTTGAGAGAATATACCTACTTTCAGATTGGTCCAATTAAAGTCGAATGTAGTATGTTTTTGTAAAACCTTGATTATCGACGGTAAAAAAGTAGGACACTTGATAATGGTTATGGAACATACCTAGAGGGCCAGGTAATGCGGGAATGGTGGGCACATTTTCATCCCAAGAGCCATCTTCTAACGGCTCAGGCTTGAAGTACATCATGGCTTTTGCAGTTTTCACTAAGTCCACATCATGTTCACCGGAAGCAACTTCCATTACTGAAAAAAAAAAAAAAAAATTATTTACATGGGGAAATCCTCATGGATAATCACCGCCCTTGGGGGATGGTGGACGGGTTATGTGGGACTCTAATCAACTAAAACCCCATGGTGGCCGACCTCTGCGCATTAGAGGGACCCCGGGATATCCGAAGAACTCGTACTGGTGTCCCTCATGCACGTTGCTGTGCCCATCCCAGGGAGGGAAGGCTTGCAGTGCGTGCCTCCCCGAGTAATTAAGAGTTGGGTCATTTTTCACCAAACAAGCCTGCATATTCTAGTCATGGATCATGCTTGCTCCTGACCAGAACAACGCCACACAAGACTCTGAATCACATCACTACTGCGTTCAAATTGAGATATTTTAATGGACAGTCTCGAAAGTTTCATACCTGAGTGTTTCACTAACTCGATACGAGAGACCTGTGTCTAGTTGGTGAAACTCAAAATTAGTAACACTTATTATTTCGTCATCTGGACACGCCAAAATTTTCATGCATGTCCAGAAAGTGAAACTTAAATTAAATCACTTTTATGTTTTCGCCAACTAGACACACGTTCGCATTTTACCCAAATTCATGACAAAGTACAGTCACGCAAATTAATGATTTGTATTACAATCATCGTCGGCCACTAGTTAGTTTAATTAGGTGCCTTTCAGACCGGATCCCAGTACCTAATGCTAATTCCTGCTTGGCGACAGTATATTTGGCACTGTGTTGGTCCCCTCTATGGGATGCCTCTTTGTAGCTTCTATGGTACCTAGTAATTACCATGTAGTTTTTTAGGAGTAAGGCTAAGTTCAAGCTGCTACTAAGACTTTTCTTCGACAGCTGTCAAAGATGTTTATTCATAGGTTTAACAAAAAAAACAACAAGTCAATCCATGACAAAAAGTTTTTTTTGCCTTTACTGTTTGTATTTAAAAATGTAAGTAGGTACCTAGATTGTAAAAACACAGTTTTTTTATTAAGTACATCATTATTTTGTTAGTACACGGGTCAAAGCAGGAAATGAACTCTACACATTAATCGCACTAGGTATTTTACTGATTGTCTTATTTGTACAGATAAACAATGTATATATTATGTAGTCACACACATCACCAGTAGTCGTATTATCGTGTCACTACACTAGTTCTTTCGAACCAGTGTGGTGAAAGGATTTCAAGTGCGCCTCGAAGAGGCTCCTTTCGTGCACTTAGTGCACGTACAACAGTAGTACTTAGTACTCACGTAATTTGCAAATCTTTCATATTATGTTTTCATTTATAAGTGACATAGTTCTTATCAATATACGTATAGGTACATATATAAAAGGCTTAGCCCTGACTGACTGACAGACAACGCACAGGCCGAACCACCAAACGTAGAGACTAGGAATTTCAAGGGTATGATCGTCCAAGATGTGAAGGCGCATACTAAGAAAGAAATGATTTTTTTTATTTCGCAAAGCAAACGAAGTTGCGGGTGTCAACTAGTAAACATTTATTAGTATCTCGTTACTTTACAAAACCTAAATAGCAACTGTAAAACTACGTCAGCTAATTTGCATTTATTTCAAAGCGATAAGCTAAAAACAATGAGGGTACCTATGTATAGGTAGGTACAACAATGTTTTGTAAAACAAAATGAATGTCAAACTGGCATTATAATAGGCACCTGCGACAATGTAATTGTTTTATTACGATTATTATGTAATGGATATGGCAACATGATTGATTTTAAACGGTACAAAGTGTGTATAATATTACGAAAGTTTTTATGGATGGATGATAGATGGATGTTTCTCAATTGCGTCAAAACTACTGAATAAAGATTGAGCAGAATTTTTCTGGTATAATAAAGTAAAGAAAAAAATCATAATTTTATAGTAGGTACCTATATTACACTTAAAACGAAGCTCTCCCTACCAAACTAAGCGGAGAACGTATCTCGGCAGTGAGTTCATTCCATTATATTTTACATTATGTGTACTAACATTATGTACCTACATTAGTTCAAAATTACAATAAAATAATAATATATGAAGTGGAAAAGGATATTACCCAGATACATACCATGTAGACGAAACCACTCCAAAATATTAAATCTAGTATACATATTACTGTTTTATAAAATGTTTATTTTGACACAAAAAAAAAAATGGAATGAATAAAAACAAACTAGGTATAGTATAAGTTATCTGCTGCCCACGTGACACGTGTCGCACATATCTTTAAATTACATAGGCTAGTGCAACACTGCTATTAGCGCTTGACCACATCATCCGTTCAGTGGTTTCGGCATGATTCTGCCGCATATTCAAAAATAGCTATTTATGGCACAGAACTTAACTTTGATAACAATTTTTTTTATTTGACGACACAGATGGTCAAATGGCAAGTGCGTTGGACTGCTACGCTGAGTGTCGCGGTTTCGATTCCCGCTTCAGGATAAATATTAGTGCGCTGAACATCGGTGTTTGTCCTGAGTCTGGGTATTTTTTCCATAGAAAAGTTTGCTTAGTTTGGCGTAAGATGGCGTTGTGTGGAATCTCCAAACATTATTATTATGAACTAAAATATTTATTAACACAACTAATTACGATCTTAAGGGAAATCCTCAAGGCAAATTTATTTAAGTTAGTAGGGTTAATTTTAAAACACGTATAAAATCTAAACTGAAGTATGAAACCTATCACTTTTTTTGTTGACGAAATCAAAAAACATGGACAAAACGAATAGTGTGAAGAAATTACTATAATACGGCGTACTTTTTGAGTATTTGTCCGAAACATTTTGTATGAAATTCGGATATGAGGATTAGCCTTAATGCTAAAACATAATAAAACTATTTTTTTTTAAATAACTATAAAAATAATAAAGAATTAGCCTATCTAAAATTACAAATAAAACACTGAACTGTCACTGTCCACGGGCAAAGTTTCCAAAAGGCTGGCGACGTTACCTCGTTGAATAGCGATGCTAATCCTTTGACGGAGGTAAGCGCCAGCCCTTTGGTCGTTTGATTTATCTAACAGCCGCTTTGCTAGCTCCTTGTACAAGAGCAAAGCGTCCGAGCCCCACGGACCGTTATTATTATTATCAGATTTTTATTATCCAAATGTGCCTTTTTTTCTATTTTGTTTTGTTCGACATCGAGTAAGTCACTTCAACCATTAAGATAATAAGTATCCCAATATAGCAAGCGTAGGTTATCACAATACAAAGATCAAAATAAAATAATAAAGGTGATACACTTACAAAAATCCGCCGGATTGTGATAAGGGGGACATCTTAACCCGGCACTCGAGAAAGCAGGTAGCAAATATGGTCTTGGGCCGCTATAGAGCATTCTGCCATTTGCCAGCGCATACACAGAATCAATCTTCTCGAAAAGTAGAGCTGACGGTTGGTGGATAGTAGCCACCAATGTCCTGCCTCCTCGCGCCAGGTTGTTCAGCAGAGAGATGAGGGATGCTGATGCAGATGAGTCCAAGCCCCTGGAATAACAAATTTCATATAAACTAAGCATTTTCTCATATGCTTGGAAATTCAAACCTTATTTTGACAACCTTTTTCGAGTTAAATCTACTCTACTGGCTTAGACCCGGCTGAATGTAATTCAAAATAGAACGCACTTCCTACTCTGAGCGTAGCAATTAATCTAGAAGCTACTCTTATAATTATGAGGAACGTACCTCCTTAATATCAGAGTAGCAACTAAGGAGGTACGACTTATGATTTGAATCATAAGTAGGTACATACCTCCTTCATTTCGAACTTGCTTACTAAAACTGTTTCAGAAAGCATTTCATGGAATACATTGTGTTCTATGTATTGTATTTACAAAGAGTCATCTGGTTCCCATAGTACAAAACAAGCTCTACTTAGTTTGGGGCTAGATGGCATTGTATGAAATAACCGAGTAACAATTATTGGTAGACCAATAAAAAAAAAAACATTAGAACGCCGTATGAAGCAAAATACCCTAACAAAAAATTTTGGTGCCGCTAGCTTGTTCTGGACACTGTGCATCCGTAAGTATGATTACATTTTTTGCACGCAACGAGTCATTGACTGGCGACGTTCCAATCGGCTAGTCTTGGCAGACTCATGATTGACGACACATTTATTTGACCTTCTTTGGACTAAAAAGAGATTTATAGATAGAGAAATTACTGGGCTTTTGAGACTGACCATCAAAATGTCTCGATGAACGTTATAGCAGTGTTGCACCGGTCTATTGGAATCAAAGCCCGGTGTAGCACTGTTATAGTTAAGGGCAGGCGTTATGTTTTACTATCAGGAGAGATCCTAGCTACTAGATTGAATAAAAAAAAATACTTTAAATAATTTAAATTAAACCTAAAACTTAATTTTTTAACATAATTTTTATGATTACAGTTTTATAATTTAAAAAAAAAATAAGTACGCCCTAAAAAGTTAATGTAAATTTAGAATAACATAATTTACCATGAGAACCTTCTATTGTCTATATCATAGATAAATAACTTGTTATTTTCAAATGTACTAAGTTGGTTTTCTTTTTAACCCAAAAATAATACGTTTACGTTTTTGAAAAGTTAAGTTAATTTTGTTTCAAGACGGGGTTAGGTTTGGGGTTTAAATAAAAATTATGTTAAAATAAAATTGGTTGCCTGTAAAGTTGGTTTACGGATGATAGTTTAACGTGACAACGTAATAACCAGCGTAACAGGACAATGAGTGTTACCGGACAGTGACGGCAACGTTTCTGTGAATGCAGCCGGCGTAAATCGATTTATTAGACGTAGTCACGTCAAAAATTAAACAGTGATAGTCTAATTAGAAATTCTTACGTTGTGGGTTCATCCAAAAACATAAGAGAAGGATCCGAGAGAAGTTCCAACGCGACTGCCAACCGCCGACGTTGCCCTCCTGATAGATCCCTGCATAGAGTCTGTGATGTGCTACTGAGGCCCAGGAGAGCCAAGATTTCATGGACCTGTAAGCAAAAAGCAACCATAAACACTAAGTACTTGATCATGAAAAAATGTGACCTCTTATGCATTGATCACACGTACCGAGTATATACACGTACATAGCGCCGAGTGCTCGGCTGAGCGAATGATGTAAGCTTTCACTGTCTCGGCCGAGTAACATTTTACTATCTCGCCCGTTTGCTCGATACGTGTGATATAGGAATAATTATGGCTTGATCATACGTACCGAGTACTCTAATAAATAACGACTCGGCCGAGACAGTGCTCTCGGTACGTATAAACATAGCACCGAGTGCTCGGCTGAGCGATTGATTTAAGCTTTCACTGTCTCGGCCGAGTAACAATTTACTTTCTCGCATCTTTGTTTGCTCGGTACGTGTGATCTAGATATTACTATGAGAGCTTTAACTCTGCTCTTAACGTATTTATACATGTTTTTATATTTAAAAAAAACCCCAAAAAAATTACCTACTGGCTACATCTTAATAGGGTCAATATACTTTGCGTTAGATGTTTAGAACAATGCAATGTTATCTCTACATCAAAGGTTTAGAATTAATTATAAGAATGTTTTGTAAGCGTGATATATATACTCGTAGATGATAATCTAAAATTCATACTGTTTAATTTTTTTTTTATATTTAGTGTTATTTATTATTAATCTCTGTTATTAGTTAGTTGTGTAAATAAAAATTAATTGATATTTAATTCAAAAATACTGTTTTGACTTTTGTTTATTGTTTAAAATGTAACAATTATTTTATGTTTGATTATTATTATTATTATTTAATACTTTATTGCACAAAAACAAACATAATTGTACAAAAGGTGGGCTTAATGCTAAAGCATTTTCTACCAGCCAACCTTACATTTATTAGATTATTAGGTGGCGTGCATTTCATATAATAAAATAATGTAAGTATTTGTAATGGGTAATTCACTTGCGCATAAATTTAGAAATTCCGACACAATGTAAAAGTTGTTTGTGAATAACTGAGAAAAAAAAATAAAAATATTATAGCTACATTTTTGATAAAAATATAATATCCTACTCAATACAATACCTACTACAATAACAATAGCTTTTCAAGTACTTAGTGTGTAATAAGTTGATATCATGCTACAGAAGTCGGAACTAAAAATAGAAAATCTCTTTATCATTTATCATTAAAAACACACATAAGTAAAAACAAATGAAAATTTTGGTACTAAATGAATCATAAACACGTAACTAGGTCAACTTTCACTTATAATGTGAATGTCCAATGTCCACTTTGCTCGGTTGTAAAATAAACATTGATTCTAGCATATTTAATATTTTGTTTGGCTAGGAAGTTTTATTGTAAACTATGACTTGAAGCTTGAAGACCGATCAATCGAGGTCATTCCTAAATAATAAGCATGTTCTATGAAAATCTATTTAGCCGTTTGAAGAGCATCAGCTCTTTTCTAAGTCTCGTCGGAGTTTTTATATTGTAGTCTTTGATAGTAGGTAGCCTTTTTCTTATCGTTTCACTAGTTTTTTCGAACCAGGGTAGTGATGAAAACATCGTGAGGAAACCGGCATGTCAAAGGATAAAAGAAAAAAAGTTGGCATGTGACATCCACCAATCATTCGCTGTCCTGCCGAGAGTAGGCCTGAGTCCCAGCAGTGGGAACATTATAGGCTTATGCTAAGCTCAGCAGAGTGCGACTCTTACCTTTTCTTTTTTTTCTTGGCAGGTAAAATCAGCTAGTTTGAGGGAAGCGGCAAGAGACATGGCTTCGTAGACAGTGAGATGCGCGCGCAGATCATCGTGTTGGCGGATGTAGCGCGCGCCTCCGCGGCCTGCAGACTGGGATGCGCAGGCGCACACACCGTTCACAGCCACCTCGCCTTTTGCTCCTTGAGTTCTAATTAAATTAAAATGGCAATATGTTTTACAAAAAACTTCAAAATTGACTTATTCAAAGATGCTATTATTCTGTAAACGAATTTCTACTTGTTATAATTGACCTCGAACAGTAATTCATGAATTTCAATTTCTTTATATATATTTTTTTGTTTTTGAGCCAACTTATCTATTTATAACCTAGAAGATAAGATGACATTCAAAACAAATTTACTAATATTATTTTACTAAAATTATAAATAAATCATATTTTTTTTAAATGACATTTATAAGAATTTGTGTGTAATGTAAAATATTTAAAATAATTTAAAAGGACAGAATGTTTGCAGTGCTCTGACAGGGTCATGTACACCGCTAGCTATCATTAGAACCTAAGTTAATAAGACGATCTTACATGTAAGCAAATGAAATAAACAATAATAATAAAATTATTTAAATTATAATTATTTATTATTTATTTAAAATACCTTTGATCGGGACAAAAAATAATTTATCGCTCGGTCCCAAAACAAAGAAGTATAAGTTTAACTACTATCTCAAAAATAGACATTATTTTACAGTTTTTTTATGATTACCTAGATATTGAACGATCATATTTTTTTTATTTTCATTTATTTATCATATAATCAACAGCACTCCATATGTTCCTATAGGTCTAACTTATCTAAACGTATCTAATTGGCTTTAACAGATTTTCACTTTTTAAATAAGTTTTTATAATATGTTGCTACAGTAATTATTAATTTGGGTGACTCAATAAATTCTCCAAATTTTAGGGTAAAATTAGTAAATTGATAAACCATCTAATTTTAAAATGCTTACAAGTATCCGGCAAGAATATTGAGCAGCGTAGTTTTCCCAGCTCCGGAGGGTCCCATGATAGCAGTCAGCTCTCCAGGCTTGAAGCATCCTGATACTCCTTTCAAGATATGCCTCTGTTCTGCAAAAAGTTTTTATGAATTATAAACCTCTGTAGTTATTCTTCTTCTTCATCTTCTTATCGTATTACTAGTTCTTTCAAACCAGTGTGGTGAAAGGATTTCAAGTGCGCCTTGAAGAGGCTTCTTTCTTGCACCAACCTCTGTGGTTAACCCTAATGACTATGTTTTGCCCGCGGCTTGTCGTATTGAGGTAAAAATACCAGTATATTTTTCCTGTTTCTAAAATATAGGTACTTCTGTCGACTTAATCTCAATCTGTATACTAGTTTCGGCGTGATTGAGCAATTAACATTCATCTTAAGAGGTAACCAAATTCAACCAAAGGGGAGAACGGTGGATTATTTTCTCTACCTCCAAGTTTTCACTGTGTGACTGATTGTGAGCGGAGGAATAGTCATATATGTCTGACATTACACAAAGGTCGTGTTATGGATTGGAAGAAATTCATTACCTGAGTAGGATCTTACTTAATTTAATTCTAAGAACGTGATAAAGCCCCGAATGATATTAAACTGCGGTCAAGTTTATATCACTTAGGTATCATAAAACCTTATCACACTGACGTCAAATGGAATAGTTAATGAAACCACATCAGGTACATAGTGTTACTTAGTATTCGATGACACTGCCAATGTCGATATATTCCATCCAAACCGATAATATCTTATGCATTGTTGCTGAGCTTGACCAAGTCAAGAAGATTTATTAACAGAATCAGATATTTTATGTTATTTTATTATTATCACCTGGCCCATCACTATTATGCATTTGTCTAATCTTTGGTGCCCTATTGGGAAAATTAATATCAATAAAAGGCTTGGTTTTGACTGACTGACTGACTAACTGACTGATGGACTAAGTACAGGCCAAACATACAGACATATTATAGACTTTGAATTTAGATGGTATCTTCGTAGTGTAAGTTGTGTAGGTAACTAAAAAATAAATTTAGTTTATTCGCAGCGAATGCGAAGATGAGCCGTCCTCTTTTTATCGTGTCACTATTGTTTTCGAACCTGTGTGGTGAAAGGATTTCAAGTGCGCCTCGAAGAGACTCCTTTCGTGCACTAGTTGAGCCGTAAGCTAGTTCCATTCATTCCTTCATTCGTATCATTGATTAATTCATATAATTTTTGACCAAAAAGTAGCTACTTCTATTGCTCTTTCCGACGCCTCATAAGCTAGATATATATAAATATTTTTATGTTTTTCCCAAGTGGCACCATGAAAAAGACTAACAACCAGAAAAAAACATTTTTTCTAGATATTGCTGTTCATGTCGCATGCAACTGTGAATCTGTGCGTATCACGTTCCGGAAATAAGTAACGCCCACTAATTTATGCATGATGCATCGTTATGAATGATATACTTTAAACTGAAGCTCAGGCACAACAATCAGTGGTATGTACTCATCTATTTGTCTATTCACGTTACATCTGGATTCGTCAATGAATAATCCATTCTCATCATGCTCTAGGAAATAACTGACGCCCTCTAATTTATGCGTGATGCATCAAAATGATGAACTGAAGCGGCTTGTAATCAGTGGTACCTACTTTAAAACATTTTAATTGTTTTTTTATTTTCATTTAGCTTTCTGTTTACGTTTTTATTCTCATCACGCTCTAGGAAATAACTGATGCCCACTAATGTTATACATGATGATTCAACAGGTCTTTGTTGAATGACTTTTCAAACTGAAGTTTAAGTTTCAAATTAGTGATACCTAAAAGCAAGTTTGGATTTTGATTAGTTGCAGGAAAATTACTTGTGCAGGGGTCTAACCACAGGAGGTTCTAACTCACTAAGCGACCATCGACTTCCGTTATCGAATGGTACGTCAATTTTGGCAAAAATGGGTGCTAAACTGCCAAAGTTGACGTACCATTCGATAACCAGCCGATATCAGCTTCGCAAATTAAGGCCCTGGGCAAAGAATAAATAATATTATTCCCTGGGGCCTAATTCACTAAGCTGCCATCGTAGTTTCTATTCGTTAAGGAGTCATCGACTATCGGTATACAATGGTATGTCAATTTTGGCACAAAATGGGAGACAAATGCCGAAATTGACGTACTATTCGATAACGAGAGCCGATGTCAGCTTAGTGAATTAGGTTAGGTTATTTGAGCACTGTACGGTATTTAATACGCCATTGTCAAAAAGGGCACTGCAATCAACTGCATAATAGCAACTGTGGCCCGAACATAAAAAAAAACGAATTCTTATCGTTTCCGCCACAGAAAAGTCAACAGTTTGTAGAATGATGTTTTGACATAAATTATACAATCTGATAACCCTTCTGTGGTGAATACGATACGAATCCGATTGACAGAATTTGTTGATCGGATTTGTATATCGGATTCCTATATTTGTGATTCGGCCTCTGTACTTGGCTGTGACTTTGACTGTACGAACGTGATTCGTGATAAACGTAGGAAATGGATGCCTACCCACCCTATCTTAATCCGAGACTAGTAAGGCACTGATTAAAATCTTGATTGAAAACATGTGACGAGCATCCATTTTTTTGAACAAAACAATTCAATCGATGTAAATGTGATAAACTAGTTAGCAAAATAAAACCAAAAAGAAATTACTGGGCTTTTACGACTGATCATCAAAATATTACAGTGGATTAGCGCTATAGCAATGTCGGATCGGCCTATGCTATTCCAATTTCTACGTTTCCATGTTCTGGTCATGGGCAGACGTAATCTCTTACTATATGGAGAACTCCTCGCTCATTTTGTTACTTATTTATGTAAAAAAAATAAAGCTTCAGATGGCGAAAACTAATAATTTTAAATCGAATTTAAAAAAAAAGTGGAGTTTTTCTATTCGTATTTTTTAATGTTTGGTACCTCCAAAACTCAACTGATTTTGAAGAACATTTATTGTTTGAAAGAACATTCTTTCACATTGCTCGCATAGAAATTTAATTGAAATCGGTTCAGTAGTTTAGTTCTCTAATCAAAATGACTAAAAAAATAATATGTCGTCAAAGTAAACGAGATTGTGTATTTGCTGTGATTTTTCAATGGTGTTAACGGTCACCAAGCCCAATTAAAGTCGGTTGTAGTATGTTTTTGTAAAACTTTGATTATATTATATAAGTAAGAACATACTTATCACAAATCAAGCAAAAAAAATCATGCATAGAAGTAATCGGCACAGATTACTCGTAGTTATGATTTATACTTGCAATGAGTTATTTATTTCTTATTAAATTACTGCTAATGCGTATTTGCTAAAAATAAAAGTATGAATTCAGGTTTGGGTAAATTAATTGGAAGGTTTATTTACAACAATAATAACTTAAAGATACTTACTAAGATAGTAAAGATATCCTCTAATTAGATACTTCACGTACAAATGAAATAAAATATTGGATTCATAATACGTCATGACGCGTCAGCAGCTATGTACATATATATATGAAAAACGAGATAGCATTTGGATGAAAACTTAATTTGAATATCTCTTTTTGTATAATTCATGTACATTTTTACATAAAGTTTATTAAATCCATAATAAAAATATAACATACAAGAAATTTAAAAACAAAATTTCTTGACTAACTAATTATTATTGAATCGACAGACTAGTATGGTGAACAGATGTGAATTAATTTCAATGAACAGACAAGACCAATAAGTATCAATTGAACGCAATAAAATAGTCTTAACTCAGAAGTGCTTTCATGAAAATGAACGCTTGTGTTCATTTTGTGCGTACAAAACAGGGAATATTATCCTTGCAAGCATAATACGCACTGTTTTGAACGTAAACGGTATGGTTATATTACACGGTATCGAACTATCACTGACATTTATGGCATATAAAAATGATCATGAATCTAACATGAACGATAGGTTGATAATTTATGATCAAAGTTCAAACCGTTAAAAATAGCTATGAGTTAAGCCTGCTATACACAAGGCTAGTTTTTCAAGCCAGGATAGCAAGATAGTGATAGTAAGCTAGTAAGCTAGCATCTCTGGCTTCGTATCTAAAAGCTTCATGTACAAACTGATAAATGAATTAATTCACCTATAAGTTTTAATAAGCTATTATGCTTTCAAAACCTTAAACTATTCACTATGTTTCTATTTTTTTTATAAGCCTATGCTGTCCCATTATTGGGCAAATACCTTTCACATGTTTGTATTAACTAGGATAAAATCTATGGAGTTCAGGCTCTGGTTTCGGTTAAACAGCTTACTTACTCACTAGCCTAGACATAGAGCTAGTTCTGTTAACACGAAGCCAGAGTTACTAGCTTACTCTTGCCGGCTTGAATAAATAGCCTCGTGTATCCCAGTCATTATGGATACAATAGGTTTTCTGGACATAAACGGAGACGTGAGTATCCTTATTAACATTATGATAATTAGTTGAATGAAAAAGTACCTAGGTATTATTCTGAAGTTTAGCACTTGTAAGCGAATCGCTTGGCATATTGATCTAGAAAAAATAGATACTAGGTAGCTGCATCGACACACATTTGTTGAAGCAATTAGCTTGTTAGTGATCATTTTCACTAAAAAAGCTTAACTTACCTTAGCTTAGCTTAGCTTAACTTAAATGTTAATAATGTAAGATTTTGGCGACCCGAATTCCAATACGTATTATACTATGTAGTATAACTCGGTCGAAGTAACATGACACCTGGCTCGAATGACGTTTGTGCAAAGTACAGCGTGGAATTGGATAATCTTGATAGAGAAGAGGTCCTGTAATACTTGGTAAAATAGATAAGGTTTCGCAATTACAGGAAGAATTAATACGGAGGGCGCCGCGCGGGGCAGCGAGGGAAGCATCAAGTTCCAAGCCACGTGTCAGCCAGGTGTCATGTCAATTCGCTCGAGTAGTACAATCATGAGATCTGCATTCCAAGTCTTCATAATTAGGTGAATGTAGTAAGGCATATAAACCAAGATTGATATGGTAGAGCCACAGATTAATTATTGGTATTGTTAGAAAGTAACTGAACCTAGCATAGGTAACTATTTATTGTGATACTACGTGAGCAAAGCAGCGAGCGGACAAATAGTATACAAACATTACATAGAAGTAGGTACATTATAATAAAGCTTTGTACTGCCTAAGCACAAAGTTTACCACTGTTTGTACCGCGTAAAGTACATAAGTAAGTACGAAGTAATTTACCTACGTGATTGACCTCTAAAGATAAGAGACATGTAGCATGCAATAAAGCCTTCACAGACTCAAGCTAAAAGTAGTTCCCTAATTACCTATGCCCTTTACTCATTAGAGTGACTACATCCCATTTGGACAACGTTCATTTCGTAACCCTCGCTTAATACCTATGACAAAAACCTTTTTGTATTGACAACGTTGTTCTTTTTAAAGTAGTATAACCAAGAAATGGCAGTTGGTGGCTGTAGATGAAAAATGTATCATAAGTGAAATGCCTACTTAGATATAAAGACACACAACATTTTTAATGGTACATAGGCTTTTAAATTCTTTAATTCCAAATTCTCGAGCCTTATCAATATTAGCATAGAGTTATAGTAAACTTATGTGTATAATTAGGTAGATAATTAATGTCATGTGTACTGTACGTACATACCTATGTCTGTTTTATGTGTCTTTCGTTGAAAGGCACAACTACGCAACGTAGTATCATGAGCCTTAATATTATTAAACAATGACATATTAGACTTTAAAGTGATAGTCCCATTAAAACAATACTTACCTATTATTTTATTAGTTATCACCCGTTTTCTAAATCGTTTAATATTGCAGAAAAAGTACTTTTGAGAATGGAATAAGCATTTTGTTGCTGTGACCAACAATTTTATAATTATTTGATGAATCAAATACCTACCTAAAATTATGCAGGTGTGGTAGTTACCTGCTTCATTTTAGGTATTTGATGCTGCAAATAATTTCAGTAGGTGTGCATTAACTGCATTAGGACTATGCATGCAATCCATACAAATGTAACCTTGTTTACATTTACGGGACATTGAAAACGCATACGAGAGTCAACAAGCCCTACTTACATAGTTACTTATCATCGATATTATTGAGTTAGTGTACGTTACGTGCGAATGAGTATACAAGTGGAAGCCTGAAGGTAACGCCAGTGATGGATACATTGAGAGGTAACAGGCTAGCTTGGTATGGATACGTGATGCGAAGGGAAGAATGTCATTGTGAGTAGAAGAATGCTGAATATGAAAGTGGAGGGATATAGGAGTAGAGGAAGGCCAAAGAAAAGATAGATGGATTGTGTCAAGGATGATACGAATAAAACAGGTGTAAGTACAGAGATGATTGATTCAGGGAACGGGACATGTGGAATGATTTACGGGAGGCCTACGCCGTAGAAGCGACTGCTGCAGAGGAGGAGAACAGCGACGATAGTGATATAGTGTAACAAAATTAGTAAAAGTAGTAAATATAGTAGATAATATAGGTTAATTAATACCTACACACTTATGTTTAGGAAGCAGTCAGAAATAAAGGTTTTTTTATTTTATAAGTACAGAGATGACGGCTGATAGAGTCGAATGGAAGAAGAAAACATGTTGTGCCGACCCCAAGTGAGAAAAAGACAAGGAAATGATGATGATGTATCTACAACTCGGGCGAATTAACATGACACCTGGCCCGAATGATGTTTGTGCAAAGTACAGCGTGGAATTGGATAATCTTGGTAATAGAGGACGTGGAATACTTGGTGATGATAAATAAGGCTTTGCATTATGAGGAAGAAGAAACACGGAGAGCACCGCGTGGGGCTGCGGGGGAAGCATCGAGTTCCGAGCCAGGTGTCATGTTCATTCGTCGGAGTTATACGTGACGTGCAAATAAGAAGCATTAATAATAAAGTAAAGTAATATACGAAGTACCAATCTACTAACATTAATATTATTTTTAAAGAATAACGCAAGGTAGGTAGGTTACTGATGCATAAGATCATCAAAATAAAGCATGCCGTTATCAAGTTTCGGTATCAAACGAAGGTCGAGTTCAATAACCTTTCACGCAATTTTATGATTGCGAAGTAGCGATATTAGAATTCGAGTAATCTCTACTAACCTACTTTTTTGAACACATCAACAATTTCAAGGTAATTTAAGATGTACGATGCAATTACTGATGGCCATGATTAAAATATATTTTTTTATTATAAACAGATTGGCTATGGTATTAACATGGTAGTTTCTGAAGACTCATGTAATTTTATAAGAGCCCAGCGGAGATAAATTTACTTTATTTATTTTATACTGAACAACGTATTTCAGTATCAATATTAAAAAAATAATTCGTTATGAAAATTTTTTTTTTTAAAAAAGGGACCTTGAGATTTTTAGATCATCATCATCAGCCCACTTTAGTCCACTGGACGTAGAAATAACGCGTCGACGTCTTTGCTTGTGGATGCGGATCCACTTATTACCGGCTGCCTTTCGTAGGTCGTCGCTCCACCTTGCTGGAGGGCACCCTACATTACGTTTACGCGGTCTCCACTCAAGAATCCGCCTGCTCCAGCGGTTGTCGGTTCTTCGGCATATATGGCCAGAAATATTTAGATATAGACTCTATATCTTTAATTGAAATACGGTTCACACGATGGACCGATAACAATGAAACGGTCGCGAGAAGGTTAAGGCTACTTGCATAGTCTTAGGGTGCATTTTTACTGACGGAGAGTTGTGCAGAGTGGAGAGGAGCGGACTGTAAAATGGCCAATCACAGTGCTCGAAGTGGAGTGAAAGTGGAATTTTGAGCACTGTGATTGGTCAATTCACGCTCCGCTCCTCTCCACTCCGCCTAACTTTACAACAGTGGAAATGCACCCTAAGAAGAATAACGCATAGAGTTGTTCGTGCAGATCGATCGTCATCGCAGCATTACGAAGACGACCTAGGTCCATCGATAGACATATTTAATGAGAATGATAAATACCACCTATAAACACATTATAAGTAATGGGTTCTAAAACGTTGACAAAGTTAACCTTGCTGGTCCTTGCTGATCCTATAATAAATAAAACAATTGACCTGGTGTGTTGACAAATTTATGATGGTATTTAACCCACTTGCACATCATGCTTACTAAATCAAACCTAGGTTAGTTCGGAAATAATATCTGCAGTATTTTATCCCCGATACAATAATTTATGGTTAGTTGAGCAAACAATGTTGCAATAAAAGTGCAGGTGTTACACGGGCAATTTTTTGAGCAACAGTAACGGGTCAATCTGGCGAAATCAGGAGCAATTCCTTTTATTATTATTATTATTATCAGCCCGTTATGTCCCATCGAAGGGTAAAGGCCTCCCTTTCCTCTTAATTTAATTATAAATTAATTTAATTGTTAATTCCTATATAATGAGTGAGAAAGGTAAAAGACCACGAGGCCGATCACCTAACCGCTGCTGGTCCAACTAGGTCAAGACATCACGGGACTCCCTGTCTCTGCCGCCCTGAGACATGCAGAAGATAGAGAAGTATATAAGCAGTTTGTAAATCGAGCCACTCAAGTCTTTCAAGACGGGCACGACCTTCAGTAATGAAGAACACGAAGAAGAAGATACAATGAAAAAATAAATAAATTGCTGTGAAAACTAATTGCAGTAAATAAATTACTGCTCGATGTTGTCGTGACGTCTTGGGTGACCAAATTGCCTAGAATTGAGCAATTTTAGTTGCCCGTGTGTGACTTCAAAAACGGAAGTTTTCATTTCGGTTATATTTTGTATTTTATTTTAATGTTTGTTACCTCAGAACTAACGTCTTTAATCAAACGATTGGAAACATTATTTTTATATTGAAAAAGTAATGCTACTAATAAAAATCGCGTCGGGAGTTTAGTTTTTCATCGAAATAACTTAAAGAAATATGTCATTCACGTGAACGAAAATGCTTATTTTGCTTCTCAGACTTTTTAGTATGTAATACGGTCGCTACAATCCCAATTGAATTATCTGTGTTAAAAAAGTTCTTATTTATTCAGTTATTACGGTACGTGTCTGAAAAGAAACCGTTAGCCGTAAGACCAATTCAGATTCAGTCGTGGTTTATCGCAGCGTCACATGACTCACAACTTTCACAGTTATTTACTTCAGTTTTGGAGATTTCGGGATCTGAAATCTAAATCTGAAATCCTTGACGGATTTTTTAGAGGACGCCTTTCAATGGCAAAATATACATCACAGCTAAACACAAAAGTCATGATCAATTCTTATCTGCATGATTCTTCCTAGTCGGCAATTATTTTTTTCCGTGATAATAATGAAATGACGCATGTCCGTTTGATAACAAGTGACATTGGATATATATACGTTTTGATTGTTTATTTGATTAGTTACTAGTCTATATCCTATTTTATGCACCATTATGCCCGAGATAAACGAGCCCAGTTTTTCAAGCAAGTATAGTAAGATATTTTTTTTATTCTTATCGTGTCACTAGTTATTTCGAACCAGTGCACTACTGGTTCATAAGAACTAGTGACACATTTCAAGTGTGGTGAAAGGATATTCAAGTGCACCTCGAAGAACTTTCGTGCACTTAACAAACGTTTTTGAAATTTTTAGGTTCTATGACAAGTCGGTTTCATCACGATGTTTTCCTTCACCGTTAAGCACGTGATTTAATGCATAATGACTTAGATTTTGAGAACAGAAAACCAACAGTAAGATAGTGATAGTAAGTTAGCAGCTCTGGCTTCGTGTAAACAGAACTACTTACTTTTTAACTAGCTTACTAGCCTAGAAATGAAGCTAGTTCTAGTTACACGAAGCTGATAGCCTGCTAGCTTTATGTCACTATCTTGCTATCCTGGCTTGAAAACTAGAATCGAGTATCTCGGGCATTACAGATTACTTTTATGGGTATTTACCCGTTCCAAGAGTTTTTGGGAGTAGTCCTTTTACGCCCTGTATAACAAGAAGGTACAAAATGGTTCATTAGAATGCAAATGGTTAAAGACTGGGTATTTAAATACAAAAAATACTACAAGCCCTACTGTATTGCAATGCGAATTATTCTCACAAGTTGATAAATAGTAAATGATGACAATTATTTGCATTTAAATGCATAACACATGCACGTTGCTAAGCATGATATATTTTTAAAAATAATATACAATTTTATTTATTATTCCATTTTTTTAAAATAATATACAATTTTATTTATTATTCCATTATTTAAAAATAATTTATTCAAAACTTTAGTTCTATAGAATTGTATATTTTGCAAGAACAATAAGTAGCCTAATCATACTATTTAACTTATGATATAAATCCGACAGTTTCTGAAAACGGACGGTGTTCCGATGGTTTAGTTTATGAGCTCCAAAAGGACATTTTTTTAGCTACTTTTTAACTGACTTCTAAAAAGTAGGTTCTCAATTCGGTTGTTTTTTTTATGTTTTTTACCTCTTTACTTTGTTGGTTTTAAAACGATTTGTTTATAAACTAATCGTGGTTTTTCGCAGCGTCATTGATTACACAACTCACGACTGTTATTTACTTCAGTTTTGGAGATATTAGGAAATCTACTAATCTATCTACGAAAATACCTCGAAGAAGTAAAAAAAAAATAGATTTTTTTCTCTTCAGAATAATGTATATAGATATATAGAAGGTTAATAAATATAATAGAAGAAGTATGTAACAGAAATTAAAAAAAGGGATTAAAGATGATAATTATGAAATGGATTTCTACTTAATGAAATTTACCTTGGTTTGGAGATTTTAGGATGATCTACGAAAATACCTCGAAAAAGTAAAAAAAAAATAGCACTATTTCTTAATAAATATAATAAAGGTTAGTGAATATAATAGAAGAAGTATGTAATAAAAACTAAATAAAGAGGATTGAAGATGATAATAATAATTAATAAATGGATTTCTACTTAACCTCTAACTTTAAAGCCTTTGGTTAAAGATGGGTATTTAACTACATAAATAACTATAAGCCCGTATTATAATGCAAATAATTCACTCAAGAAGTTGATAAATAGCTGATGATCATAATTATTTGCATTTAAATGCACAACACATGCACAATGCTAAGCATCAATTACATTTTTATAAATTATTATATATAATTTTATTTATTAATCTATTATTTAAAAATGAATCAAGTATTCAAAACTATTGTTTTATAGAATCATATATTTGCAAGAACAATAAGGAGGTTAATCATATTATTCAACTGATTTTATAAATATGAAAGGTGTGAGGATGTTCCTATATATGTATGCATAGAGATAGATGTTTGTTGTTCAAGCGCATCGAAACTACTGAACTGATTTGGCTCAAATTGGGTATGGGTAAAGTTTTTGAGCCGAAAGAAGACACGGACTACTTTAGTACTTTTTATCTCTATTTAACGCAGGCAAAACCGCGGGTAGCAGCTTGTTACTTATAAAACCCTCACGTGTGTTCGTTTATAAACACCAAAGAGTTTGATCATTTGTATTAACCTTATACTGCAGTTACATTACGTCAGCGTTTATAGAAAGTGAAACAGCTTTCCTTGCGTCTATCCCGCACTCTGAAATTATGCAATAACTGGTACCATGACTCTCAACTCGGCTCAGATGGTCATGATCCACCTGAGCTAAGTGGAGTCCATTGCTTTATCACTTAGATGTCTCAATGTTTGCTGTCACAAAAGCGAGAATTGGAGTTGGGGCTAAAAGATTGAATCGTGTTTTATTGGTGGTTTTTTCTGATGATATATTATTACGAAATTATGTAAATATGGATTATGATGACTTATGTGTAGGTAATGTAACTGTTTATAATCGATGTCGTCTGAACTAAAGTGGCACAAGTAGAGTCTGTTTATAAAGAAAAAGATACCGCAGTATTTTTTATGGTTTTTTTTAAAGTACCTACTATATATTATATTAATATGTGACGAGATGATCTAGCCGTTCTCCTGATGATACGCATCTGCCCATCATCCATCCATGATCAATATACAACGTGTCCCTAAATTCAACGATAAGCGGGTAGTGGTTGGTGGGACTAGTAGTGACCACTCCAAAGAAAATAAAGAAATAAATATTTGTTGTAATTACAATATAATTTATTTTTCTGGCATTTCGGTATTTCTAAGTGTTGTGGTGGATAACAGCACTATTTAGGTTGCCGATGCAAAAAAAAAATCCAGTATTATTTGAAGAAATGGGGTCACTGTAGTTAAAAGAATCGCAAGTACCCCACTTTTTACGTTTTCGAAGTATACCGTAATTTAGAAAAAAAAGGAGTTTTTTTTTAATTTTTTTCTCGAGTCGTCACGACCAGGTCCACCATCCGCTACCCGCTTATCGTTGAATTTAGGGACACGATGTATATGTATCAAAGGCTTGGACCTGACTGACTGACAGACAGACAACGTATAGCGTATATATATATATTTATTTTTATATATATTATAATTTTCATTTAAATATTATGTTTTTTTTTTTGTGTGTATGTTCCCTGATTGTTATTGTACCTAATATTTCTAAGTTTTTATGGACATTGTCTGAAATAAATTATTAGAACTGAATTGAATAGGCCAAACAGCCTGTACAGACTTGAAATTTGGAGGTTGTGTCTTTAGCTGAATATGCGTACTAAGAAAGGGGTTTTGTTAATTTGCAACGCAACCGACGACGCGACGTTGCGGCCGTCAGCTAGTAGATATCTTAATATTTCTCTATCCATCCTCACCAAATTTGCTAAATTTTTGAACTTACTAGTAGTTAATACGTTTAAAGTATTTTTGTTGATGACGATGACGGTACAAACTACCTAGTTTATTTAAAAACTTGTTGAATGTGCGTAATTTTCATTGTAATTCAATTATTGTTGGCCTTTGTAATGAGCTCACTGTCTGTATTTATATTTCCTGTGTGTGAATATTTGTTCTAATTTCAACATTATGCCACCCCCCGCGGCTCTGCGGTATCTATGACTAAATTGCAAATCTATTTACAATAATATGTTATAGGTATATTTATACAAGCAATTAGAAACATAAAATCTTAAATTTGATCGTAAAATAACTAAGTATGTATTAAGAACTATTAAGAACTACGTACCTAATCATAAGTACTTTGTAATTCAACACGATCGAATAGAATTTTAGTACAAATCTAAAGAACGCTCTAGAAGTCTAGGCGGTCGATGTTTTATTTTTTATGTGGGTACTAGGTTTTGCCCGCAACTTATTACAACTATCTCGGACATAAGTGAATAACGGTTTGAGGCCAATCACATTTTGGACATCGGACTGAAAGTGCAGAAAAACTAAAAGTTACAGGTTATCGTACTTTTAGTGACATTGCTAGGAGATAATAATAGCCTCAATATTGTATCTTACATATATTATTAGTATTTATGAAGTGAAAACTTCTTTAGGCGCTCTGAGAAAAATATTTTGTTGGGAGTAAATTGGACTAGGCTACTGGGCTTCTAACGCTTGGATGTAACACTATTTCAGGTAAAGTCTACTATATTTTCTCTTACCTAAACGATATCAAAATATAGCGTATATTATAAAAGTAAAGTGCCTGTATTGTTAATGCAATGACCGTGAACATAATTCATTTTTTAATTAACATCCTTTCTACTGTCGTTGTTGTTTTTGTTGGTTTTTTAATCATACGTTCACACAGAAAAAAACTCGAACATACATACATACATATAGGTATTTCTATACAAAAGATATCAACGCGCCCTGTTCCTTGTACTTTTTGGGAAAGTAAGATATCATATAATTATGTCTCCAAAGCCCCGTAATTTTAGCTATGACCTTTTAACTAAAATAGTAATACTTACTTCTGCTTTATGAGCAATTATTTGTTTGTTATAAATAAAAAAAATATTTTGGACATTTTACACAACGCCATCTGGCCCCAAGCCTGCAGAGAGCCCTGGCAGAGCTTGAATACGATGGAAACCAGATAACTGATAGAATACTTAAATACTTTTCGTTGTTGTAAAACATACATAGACTCAGGACAAACACCGATATTCATCACACAAATGTTTGCCCCGAAGCGGGAATCGAACCCGCGACACCGGCCTGGCAGCCCATACTTGCCAATTGACAATCCATGTCGTTATGCATGTAAAACAAAATTAAAAAAACCATCAGGATTTGTTTGAACAAAATTTCACTTGGAAAAAGTGTTATCTGGCAGTGGCGTCATTGTATGTATAATGAGTTCAAAAACTACAAGCATATTATCTACATACATTCATTGTTCTTTGTCAACATTCCAATGTAGTAAGTAATGCACTATATTAATATGACTAATTACATGTTTTATTTATTATAATATTACTAAGATAATTAAAACAGCTTCAATCAATAAAAATGCAGTTTGTACTTTAATAATATTTCTTTTAAGTTCGATATAGAAGGATAATAGCAAAAACAACTCATGTTGAAAATTAGGTACGACGTAGGTATGTTTCAATATAACACCTTATGTAGGTAATTATTGGATACTGTAAAAATAATGAGGATGTACGATTATACCTAATTGTAATTAGGTACCTACACATTATGTATCCTATAAAAATACAGGCATAATTACCAATCCTCATTATTTTTCACAGTATTCAACCTATACTATGTAGGGTGTGATAAAATAACACTCTAAAACGAAAACAACAAATTCAGAATAACCAAAAATATGAGGACAGAGACTCCCCTCAATTAGAAATAACATTGAAGTTAATGTTTGTAAAAATGTTTAATCACACCAAAGTCAAATTATATTTTAAATATAACAGGAATTTAATAATATTAATAAATCACACTCAATAAATATGCATAATTACGTAAAAAGTATTTCATCTAGGCAAATCACCAATGAAAGTTTTCGTATTTACTTTGTTTTGGTTGCGCAAAAACTAGTTTGAGCAAGAACATGATTAGCATAAAAATATTTTACCGGTAATTATGTAATACGCGGACCCTTGACACGAATATTTGGGTTCAAAGAGAACAAAAAAAGGCCTAACATACTTTTTCTAGTTAAGGCTTCAGTTTTGAAAGATTTAATTTCTGAAGAATGAACTCGTTTTCATTTGTTTTTATTATTTTGAATATTCTGAAGACATTGTCTTCAGAAATCATGCCACCATACCATATTTTAGATTGTTCTTCTATACCATGGAATTCTACACTTAACTATATCGGGTAGTTACTACACTAGTAAGTTCGTCGCCTGACTTCTTTACATAAAATAATATCGCGAAACTTACAAAATAGCATGGATACCGTTTTATTGTGCCTGAGTATTTTTGTATAACATTTTTTTAAATAATAATAGTCAAGCGTTTGACCACCACCTCACCTGATAGAAAGTGACAGTGTGGTCGAAGATGGAGCTTGGCTAAAAGAAACTGATTTACTCTGGACTTGAAGACACCGAGATCGTAACATTTCACTACTTAGCACTTTCACTCAGTGTATAACTACAGTATACTCTCGACTCAATATGTTTTTACGAATCATCATTTGCTGCTTAATTGCCTATTCTCAAAAATTTGACCTCAATTACCTCTCTACATCAGACAGAAGCTGTTTGGCAACACTTACGATTCCGGTTTCCTCGAAGGGTGTTTCGAAATCATTAGGCTTCTATATAGTAGGGTTCTAAGGGCTATTGACCGAACCAAAGTCACCTACATTTTTTAAACCAGTTTACTGGCAGTGCCATCAATTACTGTAAAGGATATATTTATTTTATCCTCAATATAAAGTTAGATCAGTATAAATGTACTATGTATGTATGTATGTACATTAAGGTGGGCCATGTGCCACGTGGGTTATGTAATAGCGACAAAAAGGTGCTAAATGGAGTACAAATAACGAGTGCAAAATATAATTACATTGTCATTATTATCAGCCTCCGGATTCACTTTGAAAAATTTGAAAATACCGATTTTGAAGGTAATTTCGTATGCCAATATCTATTAATGCGAGACATTTTATGCGTCAGTAACGCTGCGGCTAATTAGGTGTTCGAAAGACGTTTCACACATGGAATGCACTCGAAATGCGTCAAAGTGTTCTTTGTTTGCTGAAATATGCGACATAAAAGACAATATACTGCCAACTTATGAAGTGTTATGAGTGGACGAGACGACAGTCAAAATCGAACAAACCTACTCGGAAAGAACCAATATTTTCAGAAATAGCTACCATTGTGACAGCTAAAATTCAAAGAATATGGGCAAAAGCATCTATTCCGATAGTGTCACATAACAAAGTGACTCAAATATTGCAATCATATCACGTTAAGTGTAAAAATCTATAAAAATCGCAACCCAAAATTCCACCGATAAAACTAGATAAATTTCAGCCTAGTAGCAAAATTCTGTTTGACTTTTCTGCATGCAAATGTAGGATATAAACCTGAATAAATATACCTGTCCGAAAGATCGAAATCAACCAATGCCTACATAGTTAGTGGATTTAACAACTCAAGATCTCAGTACCGACCAATCATATCTTTACAACACTGTTTCGGCTGTATCGACGTGAAATTTCCCAGATGATTTAGCTAACAAACCACCAGGCAAGATGTCTCATGCTAGATGGCTCTCGAGCTAATCGTGTTCTTCGTTTATATGTTTCAACGACAGCTCCTTCTAAAAAACTAAACATTATAGCTTTTCAGAAGAGTTTAGTTTTCGCTCCGACGTGGTTAGCTAATAAAACTCTTGCAAGGATGGATGACGTCACTTTTGGACGCTGATCACTGCATCATGAATGAATAGAACCTGTCATCCAAAGAATTGGTAATTTTGCTCAACCCGAGAACTAACTACTGGCAATGATGACTGAGGCACAAAATCAAATTCGTGAGTTAGCAGCGCGTCGTATATAATAAGCTCGAACGACTAATAACAATAATATACGACTATTTGAAGTTCCTGACCTAAATTTAGATGCAAAATCATACATCGACCTCATCGACTGGCAGAAAAATGTGACCGAACCTCCAATTTTGGCTGTAAGCAACGACGAACTGCAGTTGTTCGTTGCACAAAATGGTGTTGGTGAATTACATTTGCTACGCCTACCATGTCATACGCAAGTTATTGAAAGGGTCGTCAAGACTGCCACAGAAGCATAACGTACTTTGTGCAGCAAGTCCTCAAGGGAAGACTTTATAAAAGCTCAGAGAGTCTCGCAAAATATGCCTAAATTTGATAGCAAAAAGGATTTTTCAGTAAAATAAATATCGTACCAACTTATTTCTGTAATAATTTCTGGCATTTCTTTTTATTCATTATTAAATATATTCTGCACACTCGTGTTTTATTATTTAATAAACAATATCAAACTATATAAAGTACTCTTAATATATTTTGACCAAAGGCTTATTTTTTCAATTATTTGAAATTTCCAAGTCAATCCGGAGGCTAAAGATGATATCCAAAAGTAACAGTTTTTTGTAAACAAAGTAATATTAGGCTATAGCACCTTTATATAACTATTACTAATCAATATCGAACATTTTTTTTTTCTCCATACAAGAGTTGTAAAATGTAATGTAATGTAATGTAAAAAAAATTGGTTGTCTGTAAAGTTGGTTTATGGACGATAGTTTAACGTGACTACCAGCGTAACAGGACAATGAGCGTTACCGGACAATGACAGCTTTACCAATGACGTTAAAGTTTTCGTGCATGCAGCCGGTTTTCATCGATTTATTAGACGTAGTCACGTCAAAAATATCAATATATATAAAAAACTTGGTCCTGATTGAGTGACTGACTGACTGACATACCACTGAACATATATTTGATTTTTTTATTTGAAAGGTGTGTTCGTCAAGAGCTGAAAGTGCGTACTAGAAAAGGAATTTTGGAAATTCTCAATGCAAACGAAGGTGCGGGCGTCAGCTAATACCTACTTTCGCGATTATCACACATATTTATTTGATTATAACCACGGCTGTTGCAATACAGTCGAAACGTCGGGACACAAAAACATACGAGGTGAGCGCGATAAATACCCGTAATAATCAAATAAATTAGCTATTTATTTGATTATTACGGGTATTTATACCTACTTACATAAAAAAGATTGTTCCTGACTCCTGACTGACTGACAGACAAGGCACATTCCTAACCACTGAACGTAGAGACTCGTTATTTGGCGTACTATGAAAAGAATTTTGTTATTTTGCAACGCCAAAAAAGTTGCGGGTTTCAACTGTCCTACAACGAAATAGAATGCCATCAATTCTTATGTCTTATGTCTGTCAGACAACACAAAAGCTAAACCACTGAATGTAGAGACTTGTAATTTAGGGGTTATGTTTGTCAAGAAAAGTGAGCGTGTAAGAAAGAGTTTTGTTAATTCGCAACGCAAACGAAGTTATGAGTACAAGCTAGTTTTAAAAAACACATAGCTTGAAAACTAAATTGATCATTTTATAAACAAAAATTTACTCAAGTATTTTTTAAGCTATAAATTGCGATAACATATGATTTTAAAAAGGGTATGAGAATTTGGGTGGGTTAGGTACATAGTTGGGCTCATAATTGAATGTACTCGAAGTATGAATTGAGCAATGAGGTCGTTAAGCAACTTACCCATCCGAAATTTGTTCATTTGAAAGGTGTTGATGGTACATGATATGTTTCGAAATTCGAGCTGCACAGTTGCCCGCGGCAGCAACGGCATTACATTGTTATTCGTCAGCTCCATAGTCTCCGTGGCACCAGGCGTCATCAGTGCACTTTCTCTACAAACCTCGCTTTCTTATCCACGTCTCTGTACCGCACTCATATAAATTCCCTTCACTAAAATGATTGGTATCTAATGCGGATTTGAATTTTCTAGTCAGAGTTCATACTACTCTGTGTCAAGTTCTTATCTTTCCAAGTTCAAGTGGGTAATATCCATTGCATCTGTAAATGAAAAAATCATTGACGCAGAAGGTTCCGGAAATTTCTTATCTATGTGTAAACAAACAGTTTGATAGTAAATTATGTTACGATGATTTATAATTCTTTATTATGTTTTTTTTTATTTATGAAAAGCCAGTGATTGCAGTCGGTTCTGGAAATTTCTAATCTATGTGTTGATGTTAAGTTATGTTACTTTTTAAATTAAATCAAATATCAATGTATTTAGACAATCTTTCACATCACACCTTGAATTACCCAGAAAGGTATTTTTGTCTATCAATATTTATAGGCTTAGTCTTAACTGACTGACTGACAGCCAACGCACAGACCAAACCACTGGACGCACAGACTTAAAATTTTAAGGGTTTGTTAAGTTCATCAAATAAGAAAGGTAATTTGTTATCGGCAACGCAAACGAAGTTTTTTTATGCTAACAAGTGGCGAGACTAGCTAGGCGCTCTCCTGATGGTGAAAGATCACGCCTGCCCTTAACCATAACAGTCTTACATAGGGTTTTGATGTCCGATGGCATATTATTTTCAAATATTGTGAGACCGATTGTTCACCTATGTACATGTTTTTAACGTGTATTTTATGCCTAATAAATTAACTCGAATACGAGTAAGACACTACTTTGTCATGTTATAAATACATTATCATTAAAATTACAATTTATAAATAATATTTTATGATATATTATATCATAAATAACATTGTTATCAGTTACGTTGTGCTCAACTCATGCATGGTTTATAAAGTCTACGAACGATTGTTTTTAATGTTCAATTTTTTAAATTACACATGAAAATAGACCACTCTACATTTAATAAGCACCTCTATTGATCTACCTTTTTAATTAATATATATATTATATTATTGTATTGATAATTGATTGTCAGATATTCAGCCGCAAAGCAGTGATGTGTAAGCAATACTGTGTTCCAGTTTGTAGGGCACTTGACTAGTGACATAACTAGGCCTTCGAGACTGACCATCAAATTTTGTCTTAAAAGTGGACGATCGCTCAAACAGAATGGTACTGGCCTATGTAAATTTAAGTTCTGGTTATAGACAGGCGCAGTTTCTAACAATCAGGAGAGCGCATCACAGATTTATAGATCTGTGTCTGTTTATGGAGCGCATAGCTCTCCTGATGGTAACAAGCTTAAACTGAAAACCCGACTGCGAAAATATCACACTTACATTGATTGCCAATTCATTATTCCAAATTAAATTTAAACATATGACTTAAATACGTATATTTTTGCAATTAACTTCTTTTTGATAACCTACTCGATAGGCTTAGTAAGCAACAATTGTTCAACGACCTATTTAGCGCCAAAAATACGCCATATTGCTTTTTTTAAACCCACCTAAAGACACTAGGGATATTGATACGAATTTAACGATAATTTAACTGTCAAAATCCATCCAGTCGTTTGGAAGATACGAGGTAACAAAGAAATTTACAGTCATACAAGATACGCGCGAAAAACATAACATTTCCTTGGCAGTTAAAAAAAAAATTAAAAAAAAAAAAAAAAATAGAAAAAGGGTTAAAAAGCGTGTCTCGTCATTTGTCAAACAACAAAAACAAAAACAAATGTTTAAAGACAGTTACAAGCAACTGCAACGAATATTTGTTATCGCTCGAGTTTATTGCTCATAACACGCGTGATGTTTAGTGGGTAGGTATAGGTAGGTATACCATGCGAGTACGTACTTAGTACACTTGTTGATAATAAAAATTAATGACGTTAGGGATTTCTATGCAGCAATTATTGAAATGAATTTGTAGTTGAATGCAGCTAGTGTTCTTGGCACCAAGCCACATGAACACAATTTTCTGTTTTGAGATGATCATTATTATTTAGGTGTCAATCTATTATAATAAAGTTACGCGTAAGCACATGCAAGAATATATAATACGTAAGTATCTATATATTTTTGATTACAAAAAATATAATTACTTCTTTTCACGTACCTGCCTAGTTAAATTTCCAGTAAGTACCTAACAAAGAATGTATTATTTACAATAATAACAATAGGTAAATAATGAGAAATGCAAATTATTCTACTAAATAATTCAGAGACATCGAAGGTACTAAAACAACAATAGATTTGTTAGACAGTTTCACATCACTCAAGTAACTAGAGGGTAAATTAAAAAAAAACGTGTAATCAAGTAAAAAAATTACCTAGTAAAATTTTTCATATTTTCAACAGTCGATAACGTTTGGTATTTGACTGAAAATATTTTACGTCTTACCTCAACAATGATAAGAAAAACTTTCTAGTATGTTGTCCACACTATTTATTTGACATGAAAATACCCGCACGCCTACATTACTAGCCTAAAAAACGATTAAGAAATAAAACGTACTTACACTTCTCAGAAGTATAAAAGACTTTCACAAAGAGATTTTCACAAATCCGATTTAATACGCACGAGTTTTACGAATGGTGGCTGAAACCAGACCGGCCGTAACACGACTCACTTGCGCGACGCACCGTTTGCGACTAACCACCACCACGCGAACTTCCCTGTTTGATAATATTGAATAGAAAGCCAATGGGTTAAGGATTTGGTCGATAAACTGCTGTCATAGTTATCTTACCTAGTTTTTAATCGAAAACAAATAAGTAGGTTATATCACAGAGTAAGATATACACAGTTATATTAACAGGGAGAGTTTGTTTACATCTATTTAAGTCCATGTAATTTCGAATTGATCAGGCGTCATACAATTTTCGACAGGTAACTGGTTAAATATTGGAATTGTTTTTCAAGTGCACTATTTACATGCTCCTCGTCTTAGATGTCGTGTCCAAAGGTAGAGCAAAATACGGTTATTAGATTTAAACAAAATATTTTAAAAAGCAAAAGATTTTGAAGTCTTATAAAAACTGCAATCACGTGTTTTAAAATAAATAAATTAATAACGTTATCTCATCTGGTGTGGCAATACAGTGGATAAAATACGGAATAAATAATACGGTACCACTAAAAACAAAATAGTTGATAAGCATATTTGTTCCTACATAGATACTAAATGAGCGGTAAAACGGGCAATACTATCCGGTGATTATATTTTTTCGCCGCTTGGGTTCGAAATTTCATGCAGCAAGTATTCTTGGGGCTTATTCCCGAAATCCCCACCAGTAATCCCCACTAGTGATTTCGGGGGAAAAAGTATCTTAAACCCCACTAACACCAACTAGCAACCGCAGTGGGTATTTAAGGATTTTTTTTTCTCGAACAACATATTTCAAATAATACTAAACACATATTTGGATTTTGTTTGCCATCACAGACAATCATTTCCGCCGTAAATAAGTTATTAAAAATGTTTTTTATTTGAAATAATATGTTTATTGTTCATAATATTTCGAGACAAAAATATTTCCCAAAATCCCTAGTGCGGTTGGTGATTGATGTTAGTGGGAATTTAGATACTTTTTTTCCCGAAATGCCTACTAGTGGGGATGGCTGGTGGGGATTTCGGGAACAAGCCATTCTTGGCACCATGCCACATCAGCAAAATTTTCTGTTTTGAGTTTTTTATTATTACTTCTTAGGCATATATTATTATAATTAGGATAGTTTTATTTTTATGCAGGCTAGTTTTTTTAATTATAATAATACTTTAAGTTTTCATATAGCCAAATGAGGTTCCATTTCAGACATTAGTACACTTTACTTTACACTTAGTGAATTACTGTCACACTTACAAGCACTACTAAGTGGTACCTTACGTGGTTACTTAGGTAAGCAAGTAGGTACTAAGTAAGGCGAAAGTTTTTAGGTGTTAAACGCCAAAAGAACTGTTATTTACCAAATGTGCAGTAGACGGAGGCTACCGGTACTTAGTAGTTCAAGACTGATTAAAACCTGAGAATGTAACCTTGAAATTAACGCCAAAAATATATCCATAGTTGGTAGCTTTCTGGTTAGTCAGTTGTTCCGAAAAAAATGTTTTTTTATACTTACTAGGTATTATTATATTTATTTATCAGCCATGATCGTCCCACTGCTGGGCAAATGCCTCCCTTCTCTCTTTCCATACCTACATCTTGGCATAGGGCATCGGTGGTCCATGTTTTGGAGAACGAATCAAGTTTTGTAGACTTATTAACTCCTATGAAATATAAATAAATAACTTTGATAGGTATTTTCATTTCTACTTATGCCATAGAAGTATTATAGTAAAGAATCATAATGTAGTACATTGAAAAACCGCCAAAAAAGTTGGCTTATTTCAGCAAACGTCTCCGCCAAAAAAAAAGCAGTAACTGGAAAAATATAAAATAAAATTACTAGGCTTTTTCATTCTTAATAAAACTTCATCAAAAACAAACAGATGCTTATTTGTAGTTAATTGTCGATTATGAAATCATTTTTTTCCTGCATGAATACGTTGTTTCATCAGTTTAATAGCGTTCATCCTTACTGTAATATGCCAATCATTATAAAAATACGTGAAAATTGCATTGGATCCGCTGTTGTTATTTAATTAAAGGTTTATTCGTAGATCTTTCAATCTAAAAATGTTTGTACGTCATTTAAATATTTTACCCATATAAATAACTTTACTTTTTACCCGTTTTATTTCCCGTCGCACGAGTGAAGGGGTATGACGTGCATTAAAACTGAATTACCTATTTATTATATTTTTTTTATTTTATTATATTTATCCGTATCCAGGAATATATCTAAGTATTCATTAAAAAGCTGGACTCTACTCGGACTACGAACTTGAAGTCCTTCATGGTGGAGGTGCCAGCTAAGCACAAGGAGACGTTCCTCGCACCTGACTTCTGGCCTGCCGGGGTCGTGTTCCGTCGCTGGCATGAACAAGATGGCGTCGACGAACAAAAAATCCCAACTATGTTGTATTGTATTGTGTGTTTATTGTATGTATGTTAGTCTGTAAGGTAAGATATATATTTATATGGCCCTATTGTTTTTCTATAATATTAAGTTGCCTGAAATAAATCTTTATTATTATTATTATATCATCTAGGGCAAAAAAAGGTTATCAAAATTTACATCTTCATACGGACTGCTTTGTAAATGAAAAAACTATCATACCTTAAAAAACTAAAGCCTACTAAACACTCGATGACTTCGCTTACCAGAATAAACAAGGGTTCGGTACTATAAATAATATTTTCTGTTTTAAGTACCTTTAATAAGGATATTAGAGTTTATGTCGCAACTTAGCTAAAATTAATTGCATGGCGATGACGAAGACAGACTAATTTACGTACGAGTGTACACACCACACAATACTAGGCCGTTTGCTCTTGCAAAATGCTAGCAACATCATTTTCACCTGTTTGGCTGGCCACACACAACAGTTGCAGCCACAAATGTTACACCATTATATATTTTTTTATATGAATGTTCTCATTACTTTTTAAATAATTATTTAATTATATTTTTAATTAGACGACCCGCATGCGACTTCGTCTCTCGTGGAACAACTGTTTATTGTCGATGTTGTTTGTTCCACCCACGGAAGAAATGTCATAGAATAGCAAATTGTTAGTACTAAGCAAGTCAATCAATACTTGTACATTTTCAATCCCTCATTTTACCCTCTCACACATTGAATTTAGAAGAAAACTGAAATACATACCGATACTTATTTTCGATCTTTTTTATCGATAAAAATGCGACTTTTAATCAGATATTGTGGTTATCTGAGGAGACAAGTTCATTCAACATTTGGTTTAATGACACTTTCAATCCCTTCTTTTACAACTTTAAACCTTAATTTTGAAAGTCAGTGAAACCCGTATTTAATTATTTATATTAAATTATTTGATTACCTATGTCGCGTCCCTTAGAGCCACTTAGCTGAAATTTTCCATACTAATTGTGAATGCGTGACGTAGATTGTCTATGTAGACATAGCTGTATAAAGAAACCTATAAAAATATAAACATGAATATGTAACACCTATTTTTTATGATGTCTCAGAAAAATATATGTTTTTATTACAGCATAAGCTAACTACTACAATCTATATATAGGTATATTACAAAATTTACAAAAGGAAACAATTGGGCCACCCATAGACCGTTGCAAACGATCTATAGGTAGCTCAACTGCTACTACTACTGATGTCTCATCATAACTAACAAATTAATTAGGATCAGGTACATAATAAAATAATGTTAACATCAACTTGAACCCTGAACATATTTATTTTCCTAACAATAATGTTAACATGATTGTATTGGAGATGTTATTTGAACAATACCCACTCACGTGCTATGTAATTAAATGCGTTTTTTTGTTCACTCAGTGAGAACACTGAACTGTTACGTATGCTCATCAAGAGAACACCGAAAAAAGTTAAGATAACTTACTGCTGAGGGTGACGTAACACAACTACTTAAGAATTGAAGTGTGGTTTATTGGTTTTATTCCACGATGTAAGTAACGCAATATATAATTCTTGCAAAATAAAATTGCTCATTTATACTCCTCTTATCATCGTTAAGAACCATGAACCATTACGGTTACCGCAAACGAGCCACTGAACACAGCGACCGATGACGGTCGACCGTGTCGCCAGTATCTACAGCGGTGGCACTTATGATAATAAGAGGAGTATGAGTGAGCAAGTTTATTTTGCAAGAATTATAAGTAGTTTTTGAGTTACTTGCATCGTGGAATAAAACCGATACACCATAATTCAATTCTTAAGTAGTTATAATACGTCTGTAGCGCGTCGCCGACTACAGGCATAAAATTTATGTGTACAGACGGTCGCCTGCCACCGGTCACTATGGTCGGTGGCGCGTTTACGACTGTACTTACATACCATTTTATAAATAGGTACCCAAAAACTAAATACATAAACTTGGTAGATTCCTAATGTCCTTATATGAGTAGATAATTCGAGTATTTTGATTTTATTAAAATAAATTATTTTGTTTATCATACATAATACTTGAACCGAACTTTAACCTGCTTTATCTATGCGCAAAGTTCTTTATAATTTTATATTTATATATATTTTTGTATAGTTATTTTATGACTCAAGACTAAAAGTTTTAAAAACCAATTACTTTAAATAATCGGATAAATTAAAAGGAAAATACTTAACGATGGGAATTGAACTTGCATTGATAATTAACATTACCACAAAACAAGCACACAGTAGTGAATCACGAGTACATATGCAAGCACACACGTGAACTATGAGTACATACAAATACAAGTAATGTTTAAACGCGCTTGTATTTAGGATTTATTAATATCTTCTTACAACTATTTTTACACATTATTTATTTGTATTGTGAATTGCATACGCATAGCATTTATTGGCAACACCATGGTTACAAGTCATAAAAAGAAATTATTATTTATATAAATAATTTATATAATTCAATAAAATCAATTTTGCCCTAACTTATGGTATAAGAGGCAAGTTATAAAATTCATTGATATCGTAGAACACATTTCTAAGAGCCACTTTTTCAGTCGAGATTTGAAGGCGCCGGTGGAAGGAGCATCGCGGACAGTACGTGGCATGGGCATGGGTCTTAATCCACCACGCTGACCCAATGCGGATTGGTGGATGTCACATGTCATAGAATTTTTTTTTCTGTCCTTTGACATGCCGGTTTCCTCACAATGTTTTCCTTCACCGTTGCGAGGACGTGGGATGCATACGTAGATTTTATTCGACCGAAAAAACCCATTTACACATGACTGCCATCGGAATTCGCCACCATTTGATTGCAAGGCAAGGGCCTCATCCTATTGGCCACCACTTCCACGTTCACCTGAATTGCAGATATTAGAAACTTTTAACATGACCTTTTCAATTTCACTCTAACTAGCTACTTCCTCGCTGATGACATTGTTCCGAATAATTAATAAAAGCGATTAATAAACTCCCTAATTAACGTACAGTGGAAATGCCAGTTTAAAACACTTTTGTGAAAAACTTGCTGGAGTGAATACGGCTCCCATAAAGTCTAGTGATTTTCTATGTCTAGATGTATTAAATATATTTATGATAAAACTTTATTATAAAATGAAGTGGATTTTTTACATGGTTGTGTTCATATACATGGCGTATAAAGCCGGTGAGTTTTAAACTAAGAAAACAAGTCTTTATTTTTTACAAGTGATATTTTGATTTCCAAACGACCGAATGAAGTGAGGCGTGTTATATTTGAGAATTAATAACTAAAAACCACATAAGCATACTTGATAGTTTGACTACAAAAGATTTTTATATCTATAGAGTTTTCTTTGATGTTCTGAAAATATATTAAACCGTAATAGAAATAGATGCTAGTAAGACCCCCGGAACGCATACAAACTTACTAACATTTCTTTGTGAGTTGCAGTGTATGGAGCTAATGTAGGAAACGCCATCTCTATCGACGAAATAAGCTACGGCGATGAGACATTTTTGGAAGCAGGAACAAAGACAACCATCAATTGCAAAGCATCAAACAGAAACCAAAGGGTGAGTTTATCATTCACCAGTTTATTGAGAATCTGTGAGCTCTACAGAATGGAGCGAAATACGAACATCTGTAAATACATTTCATCTTTTCGAGTTACGTCTATGTTTTTTGCCCACTTCAATATAGCTTTATAATAGCCCTTGAAAAAGCAGGATTATTAATATGACACAAAAGTAGCTAACGATGACCGTATCACTACTTATGTACCTTCAGCACATGATTTTATATCATCGCAAGACAAAAAAAGCTCTGTGAGACTCTTGGAAGCTAAGAGATGGTCTGAAAGGGGGTGAACGCGTTTCTCATCTTAAAGGATCCTTTTTATTCTTTTTTTTTAGATAATTGCAACTGCACTATAACAGTAATGTTAATTTCTTCTGTAATTGATGACCCTATTTATTTTACAGCTAGAATGGATAGATCCACAGGGAAAAGTAATAAAGCGAGTGTCTTCAAATCGAGTATATGCTCATGAGCAATTTGTAACGAATCCCAATGGAGGTCGTGCAACAGCGTTGGTACTTACAATCACCGATCTGCTGGTCAAAGATAGCGGGACTTACAAGTGCCGAAGTGGAACTAACGTGCAAGAGGTCTTCCTCTGTGTCATAAGTAAGTAATAGGTACCTTCCAATTGAATGACTTCATCAACGCTGAGCCGTAACTGCGGGACATAGTACGCTATACGTACGTGTTCGAAACTTCGAAGTCGTGTTTCTTGTCGTGAGTTTTTTTTATAATCTTCTTATCGTGTCACTAGTTCCTCCGAACCAGTGTGGTGAAAGGATTTCATGTACGCCTCGAAGAGGCTTCTTTCGTGCACTCGACACATGTTTTCGAGCTTTTTAGGTTCTACGACATGCTGGTTTCCTCACGATGTTTTCCTTCACCGTTGCGAGAACGTGGGATACATAGATTTTTTCGAAGGAAAAAACCCATTTACACATGACGGCCACCGGGATTCGAACCCGCGACCATCAGATCGCAAGGCAAGGGCCTCATCCACTCGGCCTCCACGTCCTCCTATATTTATAATAAAAACAGTGTTCACAGTCTTTAGACATCTGCAACGCTGCAACGCCCGGGGGCGCTGTTGGTGCGTCGCCTATGATCAAAGAGCCTCTATAAAATGTTGGCCGGAGGATAGACAGCAGCTTTTTCGGTTAGGGCGGCCTTTCGGCGGTGGCTCATTCCACAGTTGACAGGTGAAGGGCAAAAAGTGTGACGACTAGGTAAAGCGCGAAGTATGAAACGATTTTTGATATTCAAATCCCGAGGGTTCCAAACAGGTGTTCAAAGTTCTGACAAAATGCTCCATTCCTCCGACACTGATGTTTATTAGTGTTTGTTTAATGACTTAAATTTAAAATTCAAAGGGAAAAAACACACGTAAGATTTCCAACATTTTATAAATTGTACGTTGGGAACACGTTACGGAAATGCGCAAACAAAGTTGCGTTTAATTCGTGAATGGGAAAATATGCTACCGGGTTACCTGGAAAAGATCGCTCACAGCGATAATGCCGCCTCTTGTAATACCTACCTTAAGGCCTTTTTATACTTGCTCTATTGTTTTACTCTGTTTTGTTCTTGTTGGTGTACAATAGTAAAGTATTCATCTATCTATCTATGCTACATTGTATTTTTTTAGGTATACGTCATGACCGAAGCATCTAAATTGGTCTCAAAAAACGGCATAATAATATAACTTTTGTATCTATTGAGTTCCTAAGTCTGCAAGCACAAAATTATAAAAACATAGGCAAATTTACACTTCCGTAAAAAAATCCCTGAGTACCATCAATAAAGGAATAATATTATTTACACATAGCTAAGTACTTGTGTGGATAAGTATGTGCTCTTCAAAGTATAAAAAGTACCTACAGAGTTCCTATTAATCACGATGACATGTAATTTTTATTATTGTTGAAGACTTGAATCTGCAGTATTTTAATACTCCCTTAGCAGCTCTACTGATTAAAAAATCCTTTATTTCATGAATACATTTATCATGTAACTCTTAGTAGGCACTATACTGAGTTTGAATAATAAAGAATGGTTAATGAATTATAATAAATATAAAAAGGTCGGTCGTTGCCTCCACGAGAAGGCCGCGTTGAACGCTTATTCGCTGTGCAAAGTAAAGCTAGCATTCTGGTCAAGTGTAGACTCTTATGCGTTGTCCTAATAGAACGCGATCACGCGACAATCGCAAGTTCGCTCGATGCGCTCGCGCGACGCGATGCCAATTGGGACGTTCGCGCGAACTTGCGATGGTCGCGTGATCGTGTTCTATTAGGACAATGCCTTTGCCTATCATCTAGATATTTGTAGATCTTGTGCCCTTTACCTTCTACTGATTTAGACTGATTAAGATGGAAATTAGACGAAGCAGTATAGGATGCCCCCACGCGAAAAACTCACGCCTTGGTTGCAGTCGCGGCAAGTCGGTGAATGCAGAAGGCCACCCGTCGTGGCGTCTCATGAAGACGCCTATATCCAGGATATAATACGTCCAAATAATAATAATATCATTTATTTCAGACACCAAAAAAATTCAAAAAAACTTAACTGCTATATGATAAATACCTTAGAGACTACAATAAATAACACGATAGTTATGATGATGAACGAATTCTTACAGAGCCTTCAGAATTTGTAAATACTCCAACTGAAATAACAGCAGAGCTGGGCCGTTCTATCACGCTGAGTTGCCAAGCCAAGGGAGACCCCGAGCCTAATTTCATCTGGTTAAGAAACGACAACGAAATATCTGGTAAGATTAGTTTACAAGACTATCAAGGCGTTCTTTTGATGGCGGAAGATCACGTCTGCCCATTTTTTAACAAACCACAAACAGTGCTACACAGGGCCTTGAATGTCAAAGGACACTGCTGATAGCGATTGTCTACTGTAATAAAAACACCCAAAACATTGGACGGAAGCCTCGAATAATTTGTTGAGTCTTTATATAGTTGATTTATTTTTATGTTAAAAAGTGACGAGACGAGCTAGGTTTTCTCCTGATGGTAAGAGATCACCCCTGCCCATAACCAAAACAGTGCTGCACAGGACTTCACATCGTCCAGTGCAACACTGCTATAGCGATCGTCCACTTTGAGACATCTTGAAGTCTCGAAAGCCCAGTAATTTCACTAGCTACAATGCCCTTCGGACCGGAACACATTAATACTTACACATTACTGCTTTGCGGTAAAATATCTGGCACTGTGTTGGTACCCATCTAGACGCCATCTTGCAGGAGACGCCTCCCAACGGTGAATTAACCCACAGAGTTTGTCTACAGGAGGTTTCTCGAATACTAACTTCTTTGCTGTTTCCAAAGTTTGTTCAAAAACCTGCGTTCTCAGTGGAAAAGCTTAGCTCATGTTTATTTTCAGAACATAATGATTCTCCAAAGTATAAAGTTAATACGAAGTACAACAGCCAAGGGTTCGAGAGTCTTCTGACCGTATTTTCGCTTGAGGCCGATGATAGTGGTATCTACACTTGTGTGTCCGTTCAACAGCAGCCAGAAAAAAATTGTCAGAACCGCTTATCTTTGAACATCACTCTTCAAGTAAGCCGTAAGTAGAACTACTATATTTCAAACTTAAGGGGAATCCTCAAATCCGAATTCCATACAAAATGTTCCGGACAAATACTCAAAAAGTACGCCGTATTATAGTAATTTCTTCACACTATTCGTTTCGTCCATGTTTTTCGAATTCGTCAACAAAAAAAAAAAAAACATACTTTAATTTAGATATTATACGTGTTTTTAAGTTAGTAGGGTTAATTTTCGGGCGTACTTTTTGAGTATTTGTCCGAAACATTTTGTATGGAATTCGGATTTGAGGATTAGCCTTAAGCTTTAGAAACTAATGAACACGTTTGAAGTGTTGAACAAATAAGCTACTACTTAACCATGCTGCAAAAAATTAAATACTGATGACACGTACTCATGCTTCTCCTTGACTGTTGAAGGTACATAAATACCTTGATGATCTTAATGATTTTATGTTTTCATGAAAATCTTCTTGCCGTTTCCAAGTTAATTCATGCGTTTTTTTTATATAAACATTATGCTGTCGTAGATACGTAACTGATTATAATATAAATTTTGTGATTATGATGTTGCAGACGCTCCTTTTTTTCTATACGAAAACAATACGAAAGCGGTTTATGGCAAAAATAATGCAATGTAAGTAGAATTTTTTTTGACCAGCTAACTCAACACTATTGAGAGACAAGCAATGCTTATTAACTCTAGAAACTCTTTGAAGTTCTCACTCATTGATTAATGAATGAAGAGTACATATTTGTACGTATTTCTTTTCTTCCAGAGTTGACTTGGTATGTACAGCGGTAGGGTTCCCAGCACCGACATACAGATGGTTCAAAGCCGTTGAAAGTGATACACTATTCGAGTTTGATACAAAACAAATAAAATACTCAGAAGAAGAAAACCAAGCAGTGCTCTCCGTGACGGCGAGTCCGACAACCTTTGAACAGACTTACAAATGTGTTGCAACCAATTCCTTTGGTAGTGCGGAAAAATATTTTAAACTGTTCAGAATTCAGAAGCCTGATGAACCTAGTGAGGTTTGTAGATTGTGTTTGAGTTGTCTGAATATTCAGTTTCGAATATAAGGTGTATGGAGTTTGAATGTTTGAAAAGAAATAAACTTTCCAATATAAATTCGATTCGGCTTCTAAGTTTAAAGTTTCTACGATGAATAATAAACATAAATATTTACGTTTACAGGTCAATGTTGTACACTCTACCGCTCATCAACTTGGGCTCTACGTTTCGTGGTATGATGATGAGTTATATTTTCCAGTCAAAGGTTTGATATTTTTTTATTTATTTATATCAGATGTTATTTTCTCATTTTATACTTTTTACGAATATATTTTAAAATACGAATAACCACAATTAAGGTACGAGTAGACAATTTAAAATAAATTGTAATCCAAGAAACTTTTTTAATACTTTAGGTTTTGAAATCCAGTATCTTAAGGCAAAGGCGGACAAGAAAAAGCCTAGAGAAAACTCAAACGAATGGAAAAATGCCGACCTGTCGTTTTATGCCACGGATGATGAAGCTTATGTGGAGTTTAAAGGTACATAAATAACTAGTTAAAGGTACATCAAAAATACAGAAATAACTAGTTGACACCCACCCGCAATTTCATTTCCATTGTAAATTTACTAAATTTCATTCATAGTACAACTTTCAGCTTTTGACGAATACGTCCACCAATTTTAACCAAATAAATTTTAATTTTGGCCTGTAAGTTGTCTGACAGTCAGAACCAAGCCCTATATTGGTGTAAATTAATACCCCTAAAAGACTTTTTTTTCTGCCAAGATCTTGACTCTGCCTGCGTGTGCTAAGGCAAAAAAATGTTTTATAACCCATACTGACTTTATTAATACCTATACCAAAAAGTTTTTGCGTTATTGAGGAGTAAAAATCTATCTATTAATCCACCCTAACAAGCTTTTAAACTGACTTCAAAATAGGAGGAGATTCAAATCGGTTGTATTTTTGTGTTTGTTACTTGTCAGAGCTTTGTCAATTTATCAACCGATTTCATAAATTCTTTGATGGTTTGAGGATATACTTTCTGATTAGGCCCTTTAATATTTTATCAAAATCGGTTAATTACCTGCTTTTAAGTTTTCAAATCAAAATTACTGAAAAAAATATGTCGTCGAAGTAAACGGTTTTTTTTGCGTATTTTGCTTTTCTCTGACTTTTCAGTGGTGTTTAAAACAGTCCAATTGAAGTCGAATGTAGTATGTATTTGTAAAAACTTTTAATTGCAAAAAATATTTATTTATGCATCAGGACTTCCCGCTGCCCTTGAAAAATTGGAAGAAAATACTAGCTACTGGATTCGTCTGAGGGCTAAAAATGACGCTGGTGTTAGTCCTTGGTCTGATCCTATCGAAGCTACAACGGAACTTAGAGATGATGAAGAAATAGAAAAGAAAGATGATAATGCAGCAAGTACTGAGAAACCAGAACGAGTGGCTGCTGATGTATCAAACTCAGATGGAGCCGTCTACGGTATCTTTTTCACTGTAGGTATAATCGTTGTGGCTGTAGTCTGTATGTTTATTATGAGAATTGTGTAGTTAAGTAAAGCTTAAAAGTTGATTATCTTAAAAAACTTATTAATTTATCTCATGAATTAGAAGTTAATATACTGAAGTTAAGGGTCTACGGAAATAAAAATGGAACTATATGTTTTTAAAAACTGTTTTATTGAGGCAGAAACACCAGTGTACGTTTTAACATAACAATCATAGTGTATTATTTTGTGAATTACATTTAAATTTCAACGTATTTACATAATCTTTAAAGTAAAATAGGAAGATCACTTCGTGTCTTTGAACATTTCTTAAAAAGATATTCTAAATATGTGAGAAATATTGAGAAATTAAAAGAAACATAATCATAGCGACTGTTTTACATTGACTGGTATAGATAAATGCATGTAGTATCTAATTTTATTAAATTCAAAGTTCTCTTTAAAGGATTCCTTTAAAACCTCCACGTATTAATAAAAAAAGCTTTTTAAGCTACAGTTTGCGATACAGAGTACTGAGTTTTATTTAACATATCTACTACAAACTCAAAATAAAACACTTAACGGAAATCGAATAGTACAAAATAGAAGAAAATAAAAATGCAACAATGTGGTCTTTGGAGCTGGATTATCCTTTGAACTGTGCTGTTGGCAGGTCGTAAACTATCATATTAGATAGAGAGTAAGCAATTTACTTGTCCGAAAAAGAAAGAATGCGGCAATTTTTTTTTTTATAAAACATTTCTTTTTGTAAGTTGAGATTAAGCTTGACGGAATATTTGATCAGTCTTCCAGGGGAATGGGCATAATATTACATATTCATAAATCTAACAAGAAAATTGACATTAGAATCAAAAAATATTGTCAAAGATAAGGCTCAAAAGTATTTAGATTGACATAAATGCGTCTTGAAAAACCTAAAAGTTTTAAAACCTATTCACAAGCTTTTCAGTAGAGTAAATTTATTTTGTAGTTAAATCTAAAATTTGTTATTAGGTATGGCAAAACCAAATCTGGGAACAAACTTTTTTTGATGTTACATTTTTTTGATTGAAGAACTCTTGATATTATTAAACTTGAATTCGATGGGATCAAGCCTTATATTTTTAAGAAAAATCATTGTTAACTTAAAATATTGCCCTATAAGGTCTTTTTATCGCCACATAATTGTAGGCATACCGTACAATACATTTGTATAAATCAGTTCTCATTTAACATAATTACATCTCTTTAATATAGGTAATTATTTAAATTACATGCAAATCTAATCATTTACATAGGTATAGTTTGCAACAAAATGTTTTTGAAATTTATCATTGTAAAACCCGTCCTAGATACAAAAGCGTCAGTACATTATACAGATAAAACCATATTTCTTAAGCTACCAGATAAAATAACGTAAAAATAATAATGTATAAGCTATGTATTTACACTTATAAAATCTAATTTATAAATTATAAACAACAAAAATAGTATTTGCTACGCTTTGTTGCGTAAAAGTAGCAGAATGTTAGTTTTAAAATTATGCAATTATATTGTTTATCTAAATACTAGGTATTACTATTTACTTTAGTACTGTTCTGGCCTTTAAGATTGCATATCGTAAGTTATATTGAAAGAATCCAAAATTTAATCAATAACTATAAACATCGTTAATTATAACATTTATAAATTTACTATCTACTCGTACAATGCTGAAAAAAAAAGTTTGGAATGTCAAGTCTTTGTGGGTACCATAACTTACTATAACTCGTATATCTATAAATCTTAACTTACTATAACAATAACAAATGAAAATAATACGTTTGCTAAATAATTTGAACATCGCTTGCTTTGAAAACTACACTATCAAATAAGCTGTGACGTACATACGTGACATGTGTGTGGGTACGATATTTTGAGTGAAATTTGCACATAATAAACAATATTTACACATCCAAATAACCTACCTAAAGAGTGGCATGAAGTAAATATCTTTGGTTAAAATTGCAACTTATCAACGCCTTTTAATATTAACACAGCAAACTTATACGTCTCTGAAAAACTTCAGACAACAAATACAAGACCACAACATCCCCATTCTCATTATATTATGAGTTAGTAACAGCGCATGAAAAGGAAACCAAAAATAATGGTTAGTAGAGCGGCTTCCATCCGGTAAGCGTTGTTCGCTGTTTTAGCAATTTCAGTCATCTCCAGCCAATCGGAGGGGCCGGCGGCGTTGACGGTGCGCACGCGCACGTGGTATTCAGTGCGGTTGCTCAGAGGCCCCACGGCGAATAGAGTATCTAGGATCAAAAATTGAAATAATAGTAGATTGTATCATAAGGGAGCAAAATAATATAATAATATGTTACGGCGAGGAAGTGAGGGATTCTTTAGTAGAATCCTGAACGTAATTCAAAGTACGTCGCCCGAGCCAAAAATAAATTTTGCGCCCGAGTGTGCACTCTACTTTTCATCACCCTCTATGAGAATATAAAAGGTGCCTCATATTTTATTATAATATTATTATTTAATAAAACATAGAGTAACAACTAAATTGAAATTAAATAATAAGTAGCTAATAAAGTATCAAAAAAAATTTACTATATATATAGGTTATTAATAATACTACTATTAATTAGTAGTTATACTATTAATTAAAATAGTAATTTATAGATACTATTAATAGTACCTATTAATAAAAAATATTCCAAATTTCGAAATTAAAAAAGTGCGCCGCAATTGTCTTTGCCGCGCACTTTTTGAATTTGGATCTATATGTATAAAGAGGATTAAAAAAAACTCATCACTGCCGGCTAAAAGTTTCTTATAGAAAACACCACCTTTGGGTGCAATTAAATGCGAACCAAGTCGTCCTTTTCGAATAGATTGGATGAAAAGTATCTTAGAATATTTCTTAATTAAGCGTCGATGACACACAAGCTTTTTTTTATATGCTGATTGTTAGCTTTTTTAAAGCTAGCGTGTAAGCGTGTTAGCTTTGGGAAGGATTGTCAACAAGCATATTTTAAAAACCCCGATGACACTGGGCGATACAAGCGTAAACGCTGACTTATAGCGTGTAAAAAACTATAGTTAGTAAGTATCTTACTTCTAGTTAAGAGATATATGAATGATAGCGCACAGCATGCGTAGATAAATTAAAAAAAAAAAAAAAAATATATTACGAAATATCATGATATTTCGTAATACATATAGAAGTATAGAAGCATTCCGTATCCAATATCTTAATCATACTTGGACTCCATTTATTAGTCTAAACAGGAAATAGTTCACCTGCTCTATTATGCCTTTCAGTTTGGCTTATTCCCAGAGCTCTATGATTCTATTGTTTCTTATTTCCCACTGGCTCTGTTTTTTACGTTGTATCGTAATATGGAAGAAAAATAAAACGAGAAAAATAACTTACCATCAGGATCGCTAATAAAAACATCTGTAGAGAATTTGTCCTCGGCATCCCAGTCAGCTGGATAGTCTTTCTTGTATAGCACCAACTCGAAAGAATATGCTGAAAACATAATTTACATTCTTGATTTTAGCTTACAAATACCAACAAAAACCAACAAATCTTGCACATATTTTTGAATAGTATTGTTCTAACTAGTCAAAAATATGTGCAAGATTGGTTGGTATTTGTGCAGGTAGAGGTAGAGCTCTACTCTCTAATCTGGCTCTTAGGTTAATACAAATATTATGTGAAGAGAGGCACATACTTATTATAAGGTATGTACATCACCAATTTTTAAATACCAAAAAAAAATAAATGGGCAATGCAAAAGGGGTACTACGTTGTATCTGTGGAGACAGAATTTTGGATTTCTACAAAATGGCAGAGTGAAAGCGGAGCGAGTGCGGCGCCCGAGCCGAGGTTTTGCGAACTGGCTCGAGCTAGGTACCCGGGTCCATAGGAAAACGACTAACGGTAACAGTTATCCATTTTTAATAAAAAAAATAATGACAAAAATTCGACTCTTTCAAGTTTTTTTCCATATCTGTGTTCAGTAACGGCAACTGACTAAGTGTATTTTTTTTTCTCGTGATTAAAAATTGACCATTTATAGAGCTGTTTTACAATTCCTTTCCTTTCTTTTTGATGTACATCTGAGTATAAATATATAGGTATCTTACTTATGTCATAACTTACCAAGAACTGGCAGGTTATTAGGGTCAGGAGACACGTCATCCTCGGTCCTCATGAGGCAGGAGGAGCAGGTGACGTTGAATATAAGCTCTGTGACGTTGGCGACAGCTAGCTTCACCTGAAATTTAAAATAATGTATTAAGTATGCAACTAATTACAAGCATCACAAGCTGTTAACACTGGATTCTTGTCTTGTAGACGGGTGCAAGTTCTACATCATTGAATGCAAAAGACGTCTCGCGACCTCAACATAGTCATCGGTGTATTATCCTATGTGATTTATGCTTGACTTGATATAAAGAAACATGGTTTTATTCGACCACAAAATTGTATGTATAAATTAGGCAATTTTAAAATTACTTATCCTAGTGCCGCGCCGTCACCTATAGAAGATTCGCTGGCAATCATACCGACACTGCAGAGCCTAGTTTAAAATAAGATTATTCGATCGATCGAGAAAGAGATAAAAATGAAAGTATAAATTTAGAATTTGCGAGGTAAGATAAAATTAAAAGAGAAAACGGTTTGAGGTAAATTCGTCATTGGACCATTTTTATGCTTATTTTTATTTCCATACTTCGAGGGTGAAATCGTCATTGTCGAATATTTTTTTTATGGGTAACTTCGTCATCGGTACTTACAAAATCAGGAGGGTCAGGCTTGGTGCCGAGTGAGACGTGATAGATCACGGATTCCTCTCCTTTAGGGTTGGATGCTGCGCATCTGTACTGGCCAAGGTAGCTCGTGTTGTGCATCCTCAGTATCAAAACTGAGTTCGCACCATCTTCTGGTGTGATAACCTGCAAAAAGTAAACACGTTTTATACCTATACTTATTAATATAGTTACCTAAACTCGATTCATAATAAAGAAAAGTAGTATGTTACAAGAGTGCCTACACTTATCTTTGTTTAAGTTTAATTTCGGGCATCTATATTACTCTCAAACTCAACATTTATATGAGGCTTGGTCTTGTCCAACCTACGGACGTGGTGATTGGACTTGGAATTGAAAGGGTTTTGTTAAGCAAAACTGTTTTACCTGTTTCCTTCGCTTATGTAAAATATATTAAAATAAAAAATATACTAAAGCATTTCGTGAATTTGTAATAACAAAGCAGCAATCCACTTTTTTGAAATTTATACTCTATATAGAATTTAAATATACTTAAAAATGAACAAATGCGCGAGCGACATAGCGCCGCTCTGGATTCTGGGCCTTAAGAAAGGAATTTTGTTAGTTTGCAACGCAAAGCAAGTTATGAGACCGTTTAAAATAATATGGGAAAAAGTGATGCCTGCTTCACATTAAATTCTACCTCAACAAAAATCACGTGAGTTTTAGGATTATGTCAGGCCGGTTTGTTAACATAATATTAAATATTTATTTAGTATGAACAGTTTAAATACGTTTACACTTTGCTCAGCTTGACTTACGGTTTCCGGATCATCGATAAGTTGTTCTTCGTCGGTGTCCTCGTCACGACTGTACCAGCGGAATGTAGGAGGTGGGTTGGCAATCGCACTGCAAGTGATGTTCTTTCTGCAAATATGGAACAACAAGTTTAATAACTTGTTGGAACCTTGTACTATTGTTTGCCCTGAGGAAGGTGCTGACTGCTAGCTGTAACGCTCCCATTTCTGTTATTAACTCCTTTTTATATTCTATATAAATCATTTTAATTTTGATTTTTTTAATTCATTTGGATAACTTGGCGTTTTTTCGGATGGACATTCAATGCAGTTGACCGCAAATGGCCGTTACTGCGTCACCGGACTCTGTTGTTTTTCATAAACTAATATCAAAGAATAAATAATATTATTACATACTAATATACTGATATTTACTGCTAGCTCTCGTCCCTGCATATATATATATATATACTCGTCTAGATAGGTACTATCACAGAGCCTGGTATGTTGCCGCAAAGCAGTTACCTATGTGTTACTGTGCTTTAGTTTGAAAGACACTATTGCTAAATTACTGGGCTTTCGAGATTTACCACCAAAATATCTCAAAGAAGACGAGTGCTGCTAAAGCAGTGTAGCGCCGGTCTACGAGTATGTTTATCAAAGTGTTGCGTTGTCTGTTCTGGTCATGGGCAGGTTGTTACCATCAGAAGAACACTTGCTCGTCTAAAAAAACTTACTTACTGATGACTTAATACCAGGCCACCAAAATCTTCAGGTAGTAAGACAATTTATGGATAGAAGCATCAGATAACGTTGGACTCAAACACTTACGTTTCATTAAGAATAGCGAAAACTTCTTCAGTCTTGAATTTGGACGTATACAGTTGCTGTGTGTGGCTATTGTAAAGAACTGGCTTGTCTGAAAAAAAAAATGATTTTGATTTAAATTGATTATTAATTGATCCACTGCATATTAAATATAAAAAAAAAATATTGTAAAACCCATGTAACAATGTACAGTCGACTGTCTTACACCTAGCTTACGCCGGTGTTCTCCTGTGATTTTTTGCTATTATAAGCAAGATTTCCTCAAAAACGTTACAAAAAAAAAATGTAGTGCCAACCAATAGGCACTGTTGTAAACTATTGTGAGTTAGTTTTCATTTACCCAAAATCAACTTCACGTTTTCTCCTTTTAGTCACTTTTTACGTTGCGGTAAAAGTTGTGTGTGGCCGGCTGATATTGTGCCGTTCATTATTTTGGGCAGTATTTCATTCCGGGAAAATGCCCGTTGCCTTCCCTATCCACTAAAACCGAGCACGATTTATATCGTGCAACGATAAAACATAACTTTTAGCTGCCGAAAGGTCCTAGTTTATTGAACTACAAAACCAGAGCCATTGAATCACCCTTAAAAAGTTTGTGTATTGAAAATTAGAACAATTATTTGACGGTTTTATTTTGGTATGTTTAAGTTGAAAAAATATTTTAAATCTATTTATGTGACGCTATTGCGATTCAGAAATTTACCACTACGTGTACGTACAACTTTTGTCAAGAGTCAAAACTAATGTGAGTCGGTTTACTCTTTCATTCGTTGCGTTATATTTTAGCACACATTTTTATTTATATTTTAACTGTGGTTTTGAACTAGGTATTATTTATTAATTAATATGAAAATTCACCGTGTTCTTTTAAACAAATAGTGGGTGTATTGTTTTATTTTGGAATAAAACAGCATCTTTCTAAAATGTACATCTTTTAAGTGGCTTTGTATAGAAATATGTAATAAAGTAGCCCACTACGTTATTGTGTGTTGAGTTAAATGCGTTTGCTATCAAAATAAAATATTAAATGATAAGTGATGGTGTTCAACTACGCTTATGCCTAGAACACACGTACCGAGTACTCGGCCGAGACAGTGCTCTCGGCCGAGTACTCGGTACGTATAAACATAGTGCTGAGTGCTAGACTGAGCGAGTGACGTAAGCTTTCACTGTCTCGGCCGAGTACTCGGAACGTGTGCTCTAGGCATTACTTACGCAGTACTGAAAGGTGAACAGTTTTGTCGGTGTAGTGCGAGAGAGTTCTCTGGCGAACTTTACAGACGTACGCTCCAACGTCCATGTGTGTCAGTTTCCTTATCTCCAAGGTGTGGTCTTCTTTAGTAACATACTTTTTGTCGTTTTCTGTAAAAATAGAGATGATATGTGAAGGTTTAATGCTTTTAAATCTCTTCGTCACACTATTTTGTGAATATACATAAATATAACGAAATAATGATTCGTTTTTAAAAGGCACACAACAATGAATGCGCCATATACACCTCTCTAACAGGATTCTCACACCCGTACTCTAAGTCATTCCTCAAACTCAAACTCTCCTTACGTAAGTAAAAGGTTAAGCTAAAGGTTTCGCCTGTCACCTGTCAAATTTCAAATGTAAGTGTTTCCTTGAGTGAAAAAATCGTCTAAGAATACGGGTGTTAGAATAGCAGATAGCATAGAGTTATACAAAACATCATAACATTCGATACCCGGGAACCAACAATTGTATTGATCACACAATATGTTCTCTAATTTCGTAAAATGCAACGGACGTGTGTAACAGGAAGTTAGCTGTCAGATAGTAAAAACCTAAGAAAAATGAAGTTAATAGAATCCTTCCAAATTTAAATAAGATGTCAGATGTTCACTGTGACACATCATGTGTGACTACACTATAAGGCTCGCTCGTTTTATTTTATAGTTATTTTTTTTACTCGTAATTACAACCACTTTTTATGTATATAACTTATAACTATGACAGAAAAAAAAAACAAAAAAACAGTAAGGTAGTAGTAGTTAGTAGTAAATTAGTTAGAGCCTCGTCGAGGCACACTTGAAATCCTTTCACCACACTGTTTCGAAACAACTAGTGACACGATAAGAAGAAGTTAGTACCTAAGTAATAAGTTACTATACGTAGGTAATAATAATAATATGTAACATGTACATATTATTGCTTAGGTAATTGTCACTTAAACATAAAGTAGGTAGGCTGGTAAGTATTTTAACTTGTGAATACACTGAATTTATAACAACAGTGCGGCACGGTGGTCTACAATAAGGTGTACCCTACCCGCTGAACTTATCTATTATTAGTTCGGCGGGTAGAACGCTGACTTATAATATAATTATTTAAATAAATAATAATAATATAAGTTCTGCGGGTAGGGTTATAACATAGCTAGGATGTTATCAAATGATGTCGCAAAAAGCTTATAGGTTCTTACTTATGGGTTGGTTGTCCTTGTACCAAGATACGTCTGGGGTTGGGATTCCCTCTGCTTTGCAGGACAGTTTCACATTCTTGCCCTCTTCGCTCTCCATTGACACGTTCCTATCTGTGATAATCACCTTCTCTGAAAAAATAATTTTACGGTATTACGGTTGGGTTAATATTTATATGTAACATTCTCAATCGTAATTAAATTAATAAATATATACAAATATTACTCTACAGAACAGTGAGTGCACAGAAAAGATAAAATATTTTAGAGGTTATAAAACTTCAAAGTCATGCTTACAGCTTGGTCCCTATACATTTAATACGAATATTTGTAAGGATATTATATCCAGTTATATATTATGTATATAAATATAACATATCACACATAAAATACAGACAACAGACAGAAAAATAAAAGGAATGTAATAAATGAATATACCTAATCTTAGTCAAAACTGATGCTCAAACATTTGTGCTGAAATTTGGCGATCCACCCAGAGTAAGCAAGCAATATTTTTGAGGGCTTATTGGTAATTTTTTAATAATCCAAAATCTTTGTAACGTTTATTAAGGCTAGAAGCTATCTCGGCCAAAGAATAAGCCTTGCAATACAATGAGGCAATACAGCCAGTATCCTCGGCACGCTGTCATCGGGTATCGAGTTGGAGCAGTTGAGCTACCTATAGATCGTTTGCAACGGTCTATGGGTGGCCCAATTGTTATGCTGTTATAGTTTGCTTATGCTATAATAAAATTAAGGCCTAGTTATATTCAGCGGGGAAGCCGCGTTGATTGGCCGCTCTAGTCAGTTTAAACGTGTTTTTAAGCGCCCGCCCCGTTCATGTCCTTCGTTGCATATAAACAAACATAAACATAAACATTCACACACTCACACCCCTGCACTAGGATTCCCTGTGTCGCAGGCGGCATAAAGGTCATAGTAAACATATTAACTTGGAAGGATTGCTATGTGAACTTTGACCTTAGGACTATTGAAAATCGTCGTTAGAGCGGCAGCCAGGCATGGCCGCGCGGCCGCGCCGCAGAATATAATTAGAACCTTAGATTGCTTACTTCCAACAATCATATTCAGGTATTGACTATAGTCCCCAGCTTTGCACGTCCAGTTTCCACGATCAGTGATCATGATGTGGCGAAGGATGAGCGGAACTAAGAACTCGCTTTTTTCAGGATTTTCAGTCGTCTTTTCCACATAAACTCTGGATGTGCCTTCTTGTTTTTTAATTTTTTCTCCTTGAGGGGAGTACCATTCAATGGGCTGAAACGAAGAAAAATAAAACGAATAAAAATAAGTGGATAAGTGGTTTGTTATTTAGGGATTTTGTATTGTTTATTGTGTTGTGTACCTTAGATAAATGTCGGTAAAATAAATAAGAAAAGTATAAGGTAACAGCCTACAATTACTTTATGTATATTTTTAGACTTACTTCTTGTATGTTTATCGTTTTACAAAATATGGCTTTCTTTTCCCCCACGTTGTAAATCGTAGGACGAGCCATGATGATCAGGGATGGCTTCTCTATGTCAGGATCTTGTGATGTTACTGAAAAGAAATGAAATATGATTAATAAAATGTAAATTAAAAATAAGTGAAGATACTGAAAATTTTGAAAAATTTTGATTTATATTTTTTTATTAGTACCTACCTACCTACTAACACTTGTTAATATTAGCATGAAGCAAGATAAGTTTTTAGTAAAATATGAAACCAAAATCGGATTTTAAACACCTACATGAAGTTTTAAGTAGAATTCAAACAAAAACTGTTAAAAAAGGTTTTATAGTGGATAAAAATAAATAAATAAAACCTGAAATTTTATCATTGAATGACCCACCGACACAAACAATAACAATAAGCGGTGAGAACAATGGCACAGCTGATTACTTTTAAGCTTTTATAGAGAAAAAAGCTAGAGGTTAATCTGGGTTGCGTGTTTATATAAACCTACTAGACACTTGGGTGCATTTAATTATTTATAATATTACATTTATTGATGTTAAGTTAACTATATAAACACATATTTTATTGGGTAAAGAGATAATAAAGCGTAAAGCTGTCTGTAGGTAATAGAGACGTTCCAATTTTAGATATATAGAGTTTTAAATTATTTTTAAAACATTTACTAACTGCTGTCCCCTGATTTGCCTGCCCAACTTATTGTGTCTTTCTAAGATCTAAGCGAATTATAATTTCAGACCAATCGGTTTAGTAATTTTACTCTTGTAGCTTTCTTCACAAACTTTCGCACTAACTCAGTAAAAATGATGAAGTGTTTTTTTTTAGTTCGTACTTCTTGAACATGTAGAAAAATTCTAAAGATACAAAAAGGTATCATAACCGTTAATTCTATCAAATTTCAGTTATAAATAAAACTTCGTTGATTTCGTTCATAGTATCTTAATTAATTGAGTTTACAAATACGATTATCTTTCTCTCGTTACCTGCCGTGAATGCCTGTTAATTAACTGAGTTAATTAGGACGGTATCAAGTATTAACTGGTGACCAGGGAATACGTAACATGTAGAATTACTTTACATCAGTGAGAGCTTCGCTATTCGGCAAATGGGGAGACGTAAAACAAAAACATATAATCCCAAAGAACCAAAAATTAGTTTTAATAACAGTTTTATTTTTAAGAGTTTATAGTTTAAGAGTATTATTTATAAGAATTTATAGGTAATTTAAAAATATATTTATACAAAACAAAAATTTGGGACAGGGAACTATTTATCAGCTACTGTTACTAACATGTATAGAATTACATGAGTAAGAGCTTCGCTATTCGGCAAATGGGGAGACGTAAAACAAAAACGTATTATCCTAAAAAAACAAAAAATCGTTTTATTCAACAGAGTTTTATTTAAAAGACATAGGTTATTTAAAAATATATTTCTTTAAAACAAAAATCTGGGACAGGTAACTATTATTTACTGTTTCTAGTACTAGTGCCCAATAATTTACGATCATTCGTTGGTAGCGTTATTTTTATAGGAAACGAATTCGACATTAACGTCTTTTACGGACCTTTGTTAAATATTGGATTAAGAACGATTAGAATGTAAACATATTTTACCGTAGAGTCCGTAGATCTAAGTGTGTTTTAAAAATGAAAATTCAACTCATCGCTTATTCCAATGAGCAAAGAAAAATAAATCTCCATGACGCTTATTACTGAGATGAGTAACGACCTACGTTAGCCGAACGCCTTTTTTAAGGAAATACAAAACATGAAAGTAATTAGGCTTGCGAGAAGTCATCTATTCAAAACAGCAGATGAATATTAAAATTGTGAAAGATGGTAAATCATCAATCCCCGAAGAAAATATCGTTGGGAAACTAAATAGATAATATAATTTGAGTGTTTATTAATTATTTTTGTTAATAAAGGTCTTTACGAAACTGAATTTTTTTATTTAAAAAAAGTTAATATTCTTGACACTGTTCTGATATTATGTAAAAAAAATGTAGCTGGTTGCTGCCCGTGGCTTCGTCTACGTGTTAGATTTTCAGAAACAAATAGTCAATGCAATAACGATGAAACAATGACCTACATATGTGTAAATTTAATACATTAAATTTTACTCTAACCGGTTCAATAGATATTGTGCTATTAATTATCGAGAAAAAAAACTACACCAAGTGACACAAACATTTGTATAAGTAAATAAGTGTCTATTTTCACGATGTGTAAATGTTATTTATTTACGGGGGGCTGAAACATGTTATAAAAAGGTAACCCATTTAAGACAAAACAACTCGCATAAAAATTACTTTTTCTTTTGGCTGAGGTCTCAAAGCGCTAAAGGGAACAAACCCTAACTTGAGCAGTATAATGTCAAAAACTACCAAGTCTCGAGCTTCCAGAAACACGAAACTTGCAAGGCGGTATTTTGTCTCGTTATTTTTGCTGGCAGGCGGACGCCATAACGAGATAAGATGGCAAGTGTAGTTGTCACGAAAAGTTTAATGTTCACAGGAAAACATTATGGGCAGAAGTGGTCAAAGTTGTTCACGAGTTCCAAGTTCATCTTAATGCGAAGTGTCGTCCATTAGCAAGTTCACTTTAACGAATGTTACAGAAACATTCGGCAGAGTATCCAAGGAATTATAGCGTGGCCGAACGGATATTTTAAAATAACTTAAAAAATTAATTGAAAAAAGGCCTTTGAGATAAAGATAAGGATAAAGATAAATTTATTTGTACTATAAACAAGCTTAAAAATATTATGATAATCTATGTAGCATACAATTTGATGGCTTGTGACGTTTATTTTTTTGCTTGCAGTGTCTACTCTTATGTTGTAGGCACTGAGACATACATAAATTTGTTTTCTAAAGCATAGACTGGAAGACAAAAACTTTATTCTGTACTACTTACGTGGATATTCTCTAGTGGCCTTTTTAATTTTAAAAAGTAATTAAAGCGAAAATTAACTTTCCTAATGCCTAGTTGATTGGAACGCGTGGGCCGTGTTAAAGGGTTATAGAGAAATCAGTCAACAGAGTAGGTAAGTGAAATTTAGAGTAATATAGCTCCTTTTGTCTCTACAGTATATACTTGTAGGTAGTGTACTTATGTTCTGTACCAAGTTTGTAGTGAAACAGCGGTAGGCGTCACAGTTCTGCGCAGAAGGAATCTACCGCCAAACCAAGTTCCGGGAGGTTTTGCGGATTAATTACCTAACGGATTATACCCAAAAACTATCGTCTTGAAACAGCGTCATTCTCACTGTCACACTTTAAAAGCAAAGGCCAAACAAAAGAGTTTCAAATTGGATCACAACAAAAAACTAAAAACGTATCAAATCTGAATGTATAATCTAATCACAATCAATTAAAAAGTCTTCATTATTATTTATACGAGATCTCAATCCACAATTATAATTTTATTTCATAAGTATGTTAACAGGTACGTTACCTTACTAATGAAATTGTACTTCAATCAACATTTTATTAGATTACCTGCGGGCTAAAACTGACACACCAGTTAGTATATCAGTTTGTCAAAAGTTAGCATTAGATGAGCACAATGACAAATTTAAATATGGCAACCGAATAGTTATGTGAAGAATGTGACATATTACGTTCAATTTACACTTTTACTCAAGCGCAAAACGTATAAAATAAAGCTTTTCAAGCACGCACGAGCCTTCACTAATAATTGGATCCCTGTTATAAAATAAAAGGGCGTTGAATTTGTTTTGTATTCATCACTTGCAAAATTAGGTTGCGGAAAGAATGTTAAGCACTCGGGAACGCACAGAAATTCGTTTAACTCGTTTCGGGAGATGAGGAAACAAATGACTGTGGTTCTTTTAAGTGAAATTGGGATCTACCGATGTTTTTACGGAAAAAAACGTAAGTAAATATTTCTAAGGAAAAGGTTAGGAACAAGATAAAAATGCAAAAACTTACAAACTTCTGAAAGCCTTAAAAAGGTTTTTATAAGTGATAAATAAAACTTCCGAAGCTTTTAAAATACTCGTATTGTAAGTGATCTGATATATTCTAGGTAATCTTTTTTAATTTTGTTTACGGCTTATCTTTTTTACTGCTAAATGAAAAAGAGCTCATAAGTAAAATTATCGTAAAGAGCTTCCTTTTATCTTTATTACGAGGCGGTACAGTCAAGTCATTATTCTGCAGTTTATGCGTTACTACAATAGTGTTCTTAGTTTCTCACACATTCGCAGCTTATAGATAGCTAAGTATCTAGATACTTGTCAGATGGTAAAAGTGTTTTCAGGTTAAGTATATAATTTTCTGTGATATTCTAAAACTAAATATCTTGTAGCTGACTGTTAATAATTAAGACACACCCTAAACCATAAGTTCTAGAAGGATGATACTTAGAGGGTCCATTCCTTTTATGGTGGGGTGCCTAAGAAGATTGCTTATTTTATCTATATCGTCTTTAACAAATAAACCTGGCTTCTTCACTTAGATCTAACTTGAATATGTGAGGTACCTATGTGATTCAAATTACTCCCCCTATTTCCGAGAAAGCTCTACATTGAAGGGTCTAAAGTTTGAATTTGTCATCTTATCCTGCACAACCTTTCAAACTGAGCGAGCCAAAGCTGAGAAAATTGATATTTGATCGGAAGGCCTCACTTAGGGCGGGAGGAGGCTTAAGGCAAGTTACTTATCGAGGGCTACACACTTTAGTTACCTACTTCAACGTGGGCTGTTATCAATTACTTCGTTAAATACGAAGGTCCCAAATTACAGAGTGATTATGGATTTATTAGTTCGGAAACTCTACTTCTTCAGGTTATGAAAGTAAATCTTTTAATCATTTGATTAACATAAAAAAAAACCCCTAAAATTATTGGATAGTGTTAGGTGTATTTTTTTTCTATATTGCAGCAAAATTCAAACATTAGCCTTTTCTATAACAATTAGTACAAGGTGTCAAAAACTATAATTATATTATAATATTGCGTTCACGCAATGACCAAATCAAATGTGAACTATCTTTTGAGACACCCTGTACTTCACTTTAAAAAGATTGTTGTGATAACTGTTTAATTTTTTAAATCTACTAAATAAATATACAATAGGTACGGGTAGAGTCATAAGCAGAAAATACGGTACATGATTGCGAATATTGAAATCTGTATGAGCAATGTTTATGTTGTATGAGTCGAGAGTGGTGAGTGGTATAATTACGAGGCGCAAGGTGCGAAGTAATAGCTGTCAGGATGATTTATGAACATCGTCTTATTGCTCATGGTACAGTAGGCTGATTTCTAGCAGTATTTTAACAAAATTTGGGCGTCCTGCCCACTTGCCATGTTTTACTTTAACTTCCTAAGCAAGTAAAAGGCAAGAAATTTAGTTGTGACACTCGCAATAATATGTAATCGAGTATTAAATAGAAATATTGAAGAAGAAAGATAATTCGTTTACTGGCTCCGATTTATCTAGGTCAAATACATGTAGGTACTTCTTCTTCTAATCGTGTCACTAGTTCCTTCGAACCAGTGTGGTGAAAGGATTTCAAGTGCGCCTCGAAGAGGCTCCTTTTGTGTTTTATTTAGGAACTTATTATGTAGGTACTCACACCCGTATTCTAAGTCAGCCCTTATACTCAAACTCACCTTACGTAAGTAGTAAAATGGCCATCGCTTTACTAAAGGTTTCGTCTGTCACCTGTCAAATTTGAGAGTAAGTTTTCCTTGAGTGTAAAAATCGTTTTAGAATACGGGTGTTAGAGTCAAACTAGAACTAACCTCACATAATCATAAAACTACTTCACAATAAGGAGACCAAAAGTATTAGGTTTATAGGTTGTAATAAATAACCAATAAAGATCCACCTTTCACTTTATCTCTTATCATTGCTGATTCGCGTAAATACCTTATCTAAAGTAAAGTGTGGTTAGTGAAAAAAATTGGATGCGGTGTTAGAATACGGTAATGTGCCTAAAATTAAGTCATTTGAAGTGGTGTTTCTGTTCTGCATGTAGCGTTGCTGGTGACTTGCCTGTCACAATCAGGGTGGCAGAGAAACTGAAGGGTGGGTAACACATAGGATATTAATTTAATGAATATTTGCTTATGAATCAGTGTTTTTAACCACTTAAACACGCGCCAACACATATTTTCTGTCACTCTTTACAGAAAGTCATAATCACCGGTTAGATATAATACGCTAGAAACCGATTCAGCTAAAATTCAGTATCCTTACAGCGTCTTTTTTTATTATTTTAGACATCGCTGTCTAGCCTCAAAATAAGCATAGGTTGTGCTATGGAAATTATCTATGCAGATAACTGATAGAAGACTTACATCCTTTTTTTGTAAATATAAAACATAGATAACACCAAGACTCTGAACAGACACCTATGTTCATCACACAAATTTTTGTCCTGATGCAGGAATCGAACCCGCGACATAGGCGTGACCACTGATCTCTAAGAGGTCAGTGGGCATGCGTGACAGTCCAACACACTTACCACTCGACCAATCGTGTCGTCGTTCTTCAGTTACTAGCTGAAAGATTTACCTATATATAGGTACCTGTATAAGAAAATCGTTGCCTAAGCTACACGTGCGAGTTAAAGTATGATTGATGTACTGCCTACGTAGCTGAGTGCTTATTTATTCAGGCGCTTTACGGAAGCAATGAAGTTTCTCATTGAAAAATGTTATTTAAAGTCGTTAGAACGAAGAAAAGTAAATAATATGAAAATGATTGTTGTAGCTTAGGAGCTATAAATCTCAATCTGCGTTCAGAATTTATTGATACGGCGACGACCTGCGTGGCTGTGAGAAAGTAGTGTGAAACAAAGATCAAAATAACATAAAGTGGCTTACAGAGTCTCTCTCGTAATTATGATGGAGAATGAATGAATGAAAATGCTTTATTGTAAACCATTAGACAAAAAACAATTACATAAAGAAGGAAATATTACAAAAAAATTATACAATGGGCGGTATTATCGCTATTAAGCGATCTCTTCCAGACAACCAGTATGGAGATGGTTACAAAAATACAATATGGTCGGGGGTCGGGAGAAATTAATTACTTATATTCCCTTTACCAAATATATAACGTCTCTTATAAACGATAGTATAGAATAGTATCTCCATGAAATTGGACCAATAACCAATAACCGTATCGAGTCTCTAAAGCTCTCTACATTAAGAGCGCTGTTAGAGGAGTATAACGTATTGGTATTTCGTACCCATATATGCAAGTTTACGGACCTACTCGTAGGACTATATAGATACCTACAATGGGTAGAATTTACATTATAGACAGCATAATCGTACAGTCAGCTACACAGATACATATTATGTATACATTCCCAAGCTTTTACATATACTCTATATATACTCCTAATTTTGCAGACATTCTTTTTCTGACAAGGATTCTGACACATAAGATTACCAAATTATTTTGAAAATGTTTGCGTGCACTTTCCTTTGCAAAATTAAGAGTATTATAAATGTGGACTCGTGGGAGTGTATACAAATTAGTGAAGCTGACTGTACATGGAAACCCCTTAAAATTTTGGCAAATGCAGCTTCATAAAGAAGGTTTGTTAAAGCTTAGCTAGATTCAACTCTATCATAACGTAGGTAAGTTTATTTTGACAAGTACATTTTTCTTCTCAAAGTTTAATTCTACCTTTCCCAATTACAAAAACCACAACAAGAAAACTGTGTTAAGGGTAAACAAAGGGTTGAGAAAATTTCCTCTTAGGGTTATAACAGTTGCGTCTCAAGTAAATGCAAAAATCATTTTAGATATTTATAAGTATTTTGGATTACTTTGTTAGGTGACCGTTCCACCAATTCATTATTATCAATTTATTAATATACGTTTTTTTTTAATTATTATGTTATACCTTTTTATCATGTTTTTAAAATACATACATTTGCACTAACTTACTGCAGCGGTTGAGAATAAAAATAGTTTTGATAATTTATGCAAATTTATTAAAATTAGATTCGAATGCAATTGGGAAACTTTTTTGCAGCGGATGAGAAGGACCCATGATTTCAAATTTTAAACTACAACTTAGGTCAAACCAATCTTATATTTCTGGCATTTTAGAATAATACAATAAGTTGTAAGTATGACTACATAATATTGTTTGTTGAAAACAACAATATGGTTGTACTGCTTCCTTCAAGTTAGGTATTATTAAGAGGATTACCTGCTCCTAGCTTTCCCAGGAACTGCACTGCACGCTACAATATCATACAATACAGGTACTCTACGGAAAAACAGTCACATTAATATTTTTCATTTACCCAAAACGCAATGTTTACTCAACTGCGAAAAAGGAGGTAAGAGGGTTATGATTTCATTAAATTAAAAAGATAGTTAAAATACGTCTCTTCATGAGAAAATGTATAACTCAAAAATTATATGGGGTTATAATATATTTACTCATAATTTGTTTCACCTCTATATTTCACACACCTTGCGTGCTATGAGGCACGTATTACACATTATACGTAATGATGTCGGCTTTGCACTGAATATATGAGACTTTGCTTTGAACATTTACCCAACTTTGTACATTACACCAGTAAAAAGTTTACTCTAGTAAGACTAACAAGCGCTGTCTTAATTCCTCTGAGATTGGTTTAACTTTAACATGATGTATTATAACCAAAGGCAAGTTTTACAAGTCTGTAAGTGACTCTACATAACTAACGTAGGTTAAAGGTTAAGAGAAGTATAGAAAAGGAAAAACAAATCCATAAATGTTTAAAACTTTTCTACTTATCTATTTTTTTAAGAAATTATGAACGAAAATACCAAGTTATTTAATTAAAATGCCTTGAAGTTGTGCTTGAAGTATTATTTTCAAAAAAATGTAGGAACTGGTATAAAGTTGTAGGAACGGGTAAAAAGGTAAATAAAAAAACATTAATAAAATTATACAGAACCCCTCTCATTTCCATCCCTCAAATAAAATTATAATACCTATTGAATACTAGCTATTTTTTAATACCAATCATAATTTAACAAAAAAATCTGAAATAGTCGAAAAATTAAATATTGCGACCGGCGGGCGTTCATTTAAAATGGACAGGATGGTTTAAGCAGCATAATTTATTGAACCACCTGGTTTCGTACACCGTCTAATAACTAATCGCCCAAGGATTAATACGAAAACTTTGATTAATTTCGTGTATTTATTTGATATTAGGTATTTGAGTTGGCTCGTTAATACGTTAAAACTACGTTTGATATGGTAATACTACGTCTAATATGGTAAAGTTAAATCAATGCGAATAGCTATAGGTACGTAATCTCAAAATTACTTATCCAAGATATTTATGTTATATATGTTTACCAGGAATATCCATATATAATTGCGTAATAGGCAACTAATTAACCAAATAACCTTATTATAATTATGATATAAATAAAACAATACCGTGAATGTTCAACCGTTATTTTAAAGCTTCTTATTCCTATTGAAAACACAATTTACCGTGACCTAAATGTTTAAAACAGTTTAAAACATGCATTTCCGTAAAACCTCTCCATCGCTGAAGCGTAGGTAGGTACCTACTTATTCCGAACGAAATTCAATTACGGACGACAAAGAGTAAAAATATTCTTTCCCCGCTGAGAAGGAATAAAATAAAACCATGTCTAACTACTGTAGGTTTTCAATGAAACGGGTGTCGTGACGGGAATCGCTAAAGCATTTCCGTTATCTACTCGTACGTATGAAAGTGAACAAAAGAATTTAATCTAGTTAAATCAGATTATTTATTGCGCATTGTGCAAATTTATACACAGCACAAAACAATAAAACATTAAGTAGGCAAGTGAGAAACTTGTTGGTGGTTTGTGCCACCCGTCTGAAAAGGTAAGAAGATGTAGCGTTTTTAATTCGAACCGCTAAAGAGTGAAACTCGCTACCTGGTTCTGTCTACCCTGACAATTGCGACTATGGTCTTTTCAAGAAACGAGTGAATAGGTGTCCTCTAGACCTTCGAGATCCATCGTCGGCCACATCATCACAAAACATCAGGTGAGATTTTGGTCAATGGAAGCTTTATGTCTACTAGCTTAGACCAACTAACTAACTTATGTACCTATTAAACAACACTCAATAATACAGGATACCTATTAAAATGTCTACTAATTTGCTTGACTGTGTGACATATTTTTGAAATGTGTTTTATATAGATATTGCACATTTTCTTAATGTTCTAAGTGTTACAAAAGTATTTGGAAAATGTCATGAAAGTAACTGGCGAAAGTATCTTGGAAAAAAGTGAACCTGAACAAATACAATTTATTTTGGTTTTCCGTCAAAACTTACATGATTTGAAACAGTTCCGTTTTGCTCGCGAAAGAGCAAAGCCACACTGCTCCATTGCGTTGCGTTGCGCCGCAGTTTTGTACTGGCATTTGGCACTGAATGCGTCGAAATCTAGCGCTGCGACGTAAATGACAAAACTACGACGCAACGCAACGCAACGAGCAGTGTGGCTTCGCTCTTAGTCATAAAAGTCCTTATGTACCTACCTACGACTGTTTATACTTTGCAACTCTGTGTATTAAGCTAAGCGTTTTCGGATAGCTTCCCCTTAATGGCTCCACGCTAGGTCTTTGAGTTCTTACCCCACCTATGCTACCAAGTTTGTTCACTAATGATGTTGCGAATGTGCAGAACCATAACGGAATAACAAAAGCCATGTAATAAACAAAAAAAATATCGACAACAAATACAGACTAACTTTTAATATATTCCGAAATGAGCCTAAGAATAATTCCTTCATATTTTAACAACAGTGATTCTTATTACGCGCCTACACTTCTTGATGAATATGCCTTCCAAATTACGAGTCTCCGCGCTCAGTGGTTTTGCCTGTGCGTTGTCTATCAGTGCGCCGATCAAAACAAAGCCTTTTGTGTATTGATTGAATTAATAGCTTTTTAATGTTTTTAAAAACTTTTACATATTAATGGAACATTTTTGTACTCCGCAACACTTTTTAATTTGGGTATCGGTATACAATATACATACTGCTCTACCAAAGAGTCTACCTTAATTTTACAGGTCTACTGTGACTTGACCATGATTACGATGAATGTTTTATGAAGCAACTACTTGGTAGAATTATTAAATATTCTGTGGCCTTTATTGGCAGGAAACGTGACAGAGATGACTTGGGTCCCGCCGGGAGAGCAAGTATAGTATAATATAGATACGTCCAACTTACCTACTTCACGTACTTGCTGCCGGACCATAATTTGTCCATGTAATAAATAAATAAGAAATCGACCTGGGTCATGTTTGTTGGCCGTGTGCTTTATCTCCGCCAATCGCAGTATTCGTACCATTTCTTTAGATCTTTTTTCTGCCGAGTCAACAAGATTCTCCCTCGAACCACAGATTTGTACCGATAAACGAATATTTATGTAAATGCAGCGATTTCTCGGGACCGCATGAAATGGTACGCTGTTCCGATTTCTGAGATATTTTTATTGAAAATTTCGTTTATGTTCGGAACTAGTGGGTATGATTTGGGTGACTTTGATGTCGGGGTGGTACCATGTTCCGAGCATTAGTAAGTCTCTTCGTAATTTCATCGGAATTGGATGAAATTTTGTGAACGAGATTACGAACGATTCGTTTTAAACTTCCAGTAAAATACCAGTTTTGACCATTCCCTCTGATTGAACACGAGGTGAAGCAATTCAATCTTCTAGTACTACACAGAGAAATAAGGTACTACTTAATACCGACTTTTACCAGCTACGTAGCTCTCTACTGTTGGACCTGAAATATTCATATTTAACGATCACAAAATCTGTTAAAATTCTTGGAGATATTGAATCATAAATAATAAAACTCTCCAGATCTGAAAACTATGTCGTACGTAGAACTATGTAGCTTCAACTGTCTCTTAGTCACGCATGCCTTTATTTATGCACACTACAGGTATAGAAATTATTTAAGAAGAGTTAGTTGTAAGGAAGAAGGCGGTAAGTTTCTATAGTGAAACAATTATAATAATTAATTAATCAAGCGTTTCACATTCAAAACGCTGTCTTGTAAATCTATAAAAACAGCACTATTATCGAAAATCTTAAACAACTCCGATTAATTTATTTAGCAACTTACCCACAACTTGGTTTGCGTTGCGTATTTTCTACTAACAAAGAAATTTTGGTTCTGACTGACTAACAGACAACGTACAGGCCAAACCACTTAACGTAGAGATTTAAAACTTGTGAAGAACATGGGTATGTCAAGAATGTAGGTAATCACTTTTTCTCGACAAATACATCCTTTAAGTTTCAAGTCCCTACGTTTAGTAGTTTGGCCTGTACGATGTCTGTCAGTCAGTCAGTCAAGACCAAGACTTTTATATATATTGATTACAATATTGATATCAGCATAGTTAAATGAAACCCACCCGCCGGCAATCTATCATAGATACAAACCCAGGTTTCCGTAATATTTAGGTACCATTAACACCCCTAATGTAACACTTTCGTCAGACAGACGACTGGTTAAATAGGTTAAGCAAACTACGTCATACCTGAACACTTACTATATTGCTAAGGGTCACTGAGTAAATCGCAGTAAAGATAATAATGAATAAGGCAAATTACAAGTAGGTACATATCCATCAAACTTAACAGGTACCTTACCTATTTTTAAACGTATCATCAATATAATTTTTGAAATGCGAATGGAACGGGATTTAGCTACGTGTTAACTGTTAACTTTGACGAATTAAATTAACACATGAACCTAATTTTTTTCCCCACCTGAATATCATTCATATCATCACAATTGCATCACTGTTATTCCACTTAGAGAACCCACCCATAATTAGTGCTATTTATGAAATATAAATAAAAAACATGATTATTCCACAAATACTTACGAGTATTGGGGAATTATGATATTTTTATGCTATTATTTGATGCTACAAGTAGCATCAACCTCAGCTTCTACTAGTCATGTGTAGGTGGCGCAGTGTCTGTACTGCCTTCGAAGTACCTCTTTCTGTGTCGAGGCCAAAACATCCCTAAAAGCTATGACGGCACCTTTCATGATAACTTGCGTGGATGGCTCATTAATTCGAGACTCTACCGTCACCTACCGAACCCTGGCCTTCACATAGTTAGTTTAACGAATTGATATAGAGGTAAGTAATTCATGTGCCATTTCACTGTTCTACCTCGTCTAATGTACTACATTGAACGACTCGATCTACTGTTGTTGTGGTATCGTACGAGGTGGTACATAAATTGATGCCGTGAGGCAGGTACTTGTTAGTTATAACATTTAAGGGCTTTTAAATTAGGCTGAGTACAAAACAAATGTGCTAGGTTTTGTCTAATGGGGATAATACCCTGCCTAGGTCGTATATTTTGACGAAATATTGCTTTGTTTTACCTACTAATTATTCACTTTCCTATAAGTCACATGAAAGTTTATGAAATTATAAAGTCAATAATTATATTTTTTGAGTAGTAAGTATAATAGTAACTACCTACTTAAAACCTACAAGATTACGGAAATCTTTCTTCCATGTGTAGCGTAAGAGTTTAATAAGCTAATAATTAATATGGAAGTAGATAAAAAATATCTTTTAGTAAATCGGTTTTTTTAGTTACACAAAGTAGACAAAGTGTTCCGAAATTTATGTTTACACATCCAAATGAGCTGCCAAAACCGATATATAGGGTGTTAAATTGAATATGAGACCAAAATTGAAGCAAAACACTGATTATAACTGAACAAAAGCGTTGCATTTATACGATTAAATCCAGCGCTAGGAAACTAACTAGGTACATATAATGCGCGACTGAGCGCGGCGCGTGCAAATTTCCTGTCGTTGTAATGGTCCACTCTAATTCATGACCGCGGCAGAGCAAAACCACATGCGTGACATAATGAATATTTGCTTCCAAAACACTTAAGAACATTCATATATATGAATAACGGTGTTCCTATAGATAAATGGACAGTATCAAACCAAAATGGAATCGTAAGACAGGATAAAAAAAAATTAAACACCTTGTCAATAAATATGAAATATCTCCATTTTCAAATATTTTTTGATACTTTTCACGATGTATTTTTATGAAAATAAAAATGAAAAATGAAAAAAAAAACACCTAAGAATAGTTCATACTTTGAATGAAATTTATAATATAATGTACATTAGGGGTAAGTTATGGCACGAAAGGAGCCTCTTGGCGAAGATGAAGAAGAAGGGTAAAGTGTAAAATTTCTCAACACTAGCTGACGCCCGTAATTTTGTTTGCATTGTGAAATAATAAAATCCCTTTGTTAGTAGCCTGCATTTCTTGATAAACACACCCTTCAAGTTTCAAGTCTCTACGTTCAGCGGTTTGGGCTGTACGTTGTCTGTCAGTCAGTTAGTCAGTCAGACTTTTTATATATATATCTCAACATAATTTAATTTGTCTATTCACTTTTTAAGCATTCATATTGGAGTTACTTACAGTTGTATTATGGTTAAAAATATATTTTGATGACTTCAATTAAATATCTAGTTTGAAAAAAACGAGCGAGCCGTATAATGGTTGCATAATAAATGATGTGTAACATCTGACATCTCATTTGTATTTGGAAGGATTCTATTTATATCATTTTTCCAAGGTTGGTCCCATCTGACGTCTAACTTCCTGTTACACACTTTTGTTGCATTTAACGAAATCACTGCCACTGAGGAAAGAAGTTACACTTCAACAATGAAACATTGTATTGACAATAAACGGATTTTCATGACTAATGAAAGAGACACCCAGCTGCGTCTTAAATTACATAAATTTCCCTAATTCAGGCTATCTACGAGTACGCTATTGATCATTGTGATCAGAGTAGATTATTATAATTTATCAGAATAAACCAACTGCCTGCTCTTCATATACATATTAATACGTTTTTATTTAAATTGTGCTTATTGGTTTTTACTTCACTCGAAGCATATCATTACAACTAAATGAAATTGTTTTTAATCTGTATCCAATTCTTATTATCATACTCGAAAATTGTACACATCAGTTTTGAATTAACGAAATTTAAGCAATTAGAGTCACAAATATATTTTCTTACGATTATTTTTTTAAACTAGATTAAAGGTAATGCTGGGTAATGCTGCCTCTTCATATTTTAATTATATCTTATGCTATAAATACGAAAGCTTCTAAATAAAAAATATAAATGAAAACAGTATACACAATCACAGTTGCACAGAGCACTAGTAGGTACAACAAACATACATAAACATAAATCATACTAATCAATATTTATAAAAAGCTTTGTCCAGACGGACTGAAAGAGAGCCTGAAGGGTAAACCAGTGGATGACGTAGAGATTTAAAACTGTTAATTTAACTGTTAAGCCCATCCCTGCATTGCACAGGGCATCATAGACAAAGGATATCCATGGTTCCAGGAGGTCCTTTTCTCCTTTTTTACAAAAGCTTAAAGTACCTTAATAGAGGAGATCCTCCACAGCGGACACACGTTGACAGGCCGCGGAAGATTTCTAACGGGTGCCCTCGACCTGTTACTAAGGCGATTGTCGGGAACTCGAGGGATGGAATTTCAGTGAGTATTCTGCAATTTCCCATCGGTAAAAAAATGGGGGTTTAACTGTTTGTTAGTAGAGTTGACTTCTACATATTAATAAGGGTAAGTTTATTGTAAAGAATGAACAGTCAGCTGTCAATCTCAGCTTTTTATAACCATTCCAGAAACTTTTAATTTGTGTTCATTAAAGGCTGAAAGTGCTAAGAAAGGAATTTTGGGAATTCGCACTACAAACCAAGTTTTTGGTGTCAGCTAGTAAATAAATAAAATTGATGATAACCAAAATGGGATGTATGATGTATAAATACTTATGGCATCTCTATGTTTGTTAAATATTGCGTAGCTAAGGTCACAAATGTAGGGCAGGAGACAGCCTCATGGTAAGTACCAATACTGTTTATTTTCTGGCGAGACACAGAGGCGCCTCGGTGACCTGGACTGGGTTGGCAGACGTTCAGATTCCCTAGACCCAGTACCTACCTAATGTTATAAGTTGAAACGAAAACAACTATGTGGAAAGATCATACTTTTAAAGGTAACCCATATGACCTATTATTTATAAAAAAGAGGCTGGAAGAAGTTTTTAAATTTGTATCTTTATATTTGCTAGAATATAAAGAAAGAAAGAAATAAATAAATTTGTTTATTGACTCCTCTACGTAGGTACATAAAACATTATAACATCAATAACTAGGTATGCCTTAATAAGTCATGGAGACCAATAGGTCCGGTCTCAGCATAGTGTCGTCCTAAAATGCCTAGGTACCCAGCAATCTAGATACCTAGAGAAGGCAGGACAACGCTGGTTTTCAGCCCGGGCCTATAACGTATATAGAGTTATTTATCAATATAAAAACTACTCCCTAGATATGTCTTGAGTTACCGATATTCTAGAGCCTAGCCTAGAATATCAGTAACTCAAAACCAGACATATTTTTGTATATAAAAGGTTAAGTCCTGACTGACTGACTGACAGAAAAGGCCAAACTACTGAACGTAGAGATTTGAAATTTGGAAGGTATATTCGTAAAGTAGTGTAGGCGCGTACTAAGAAAGTTTTTTTTCAAATTCACGACGGGAGCAAATTTTTGGACGTTAGCTTCAACGAAAGTTACAAATACAGGTACTGTTATTTAATTATCTAATTCTGTGAATTGAGGTGATTACCGGCCGTGAAATGGAAAACGTGAAGTTCTGAGAAAATTTAATCCGGATCATAGTCCTACTGTAAGCTGGTATCATCTAAAGATGGTGTATTTTTTCTTCGTTTAAATAACGTATATTCGTTCTGCAAATTATTAGATAGATAGATAGATAGATAATAACTTTATTATTTACCACTAGGAAATAATATTTCGATATTCTTAATCTAATTAAAGGCAATACAAAGGGCGGCCTTATCGCTAAAAGCGATCTCTTCCAGGCAACCGTTTTATTATTTATTTATTATGTATTATTTATTTGTAACATACTTCCAAAAAGGAGGAGATTTTCAATTCGGTCGTATGTTGTTTTATGTTTGTTTCTTCTTAAATTAACCGATTTGGAAAAATATTTTTTGTTTGCAAGGATATACCTGCAGATTGGTCTCGTACAGTGGTTTAGTTTTTAAATTAATATAACTAAAAAAAATATATGTCGTCAAAGTAAACGAAATTGCGTATTTTCTTTGACTTTGTCGTTGACCGTGTTTACGGTCCCTGAAACAGTTCGATTGACGTCGGTTGTTGTATTTTTTGTAAAACTTTGATTATTTAGATTTGTTTGCTTGAATTGGATGGTTGAAATGGAACAATCGGCTTTACATGCTAATCAGCGTAGAAGATCATTAACTCTAACCGTAATAGGATAATGCTAAAACGCAATACCTATCAGATGTCTAAACACATTTTGTTATGTCTATGGAAATATACCTATTACACACACCGCAAATTTGTTATCATCAGAAAAAAAATATGCTTAGTCAGTTGCCATTACTGAACACTATCAAAAAAACTTGAAAAAATTAAGTCGTATTTTTGACAAAATTAATTCGGTAAAAATCAGATAACTGTTACCGTTGGTCGTTTTCTTATGGCTCTGCGTCAGTTGGTTCCCATCAATGATAATAATCTAAGTTTAATTCATCGTTTGGCGAACCCGGGTACCTAGCTCGAGCCAGCTCGCAAAAGCTCGGCTCGGGCGTCGCACTCGCGCCGCTGTCACTGACATTTTGTAGAAACCCAAAATTCTGACTGCACAGATATAATGCAGTAAGTACCCCTTCTGCAGTTTAAATCTGTATTCTGTTTTCGTGTACCTTGCTCTGCTATGAATAGTGATAAACCAGGAATATCGTTCCAATATCAACAATATAGACATTCTGTATTGGTCGTCAGTGTAGCTGGCATTAGTTTCACGACCCAATGAATCGCATCGCCTGATTGCTGGATGTCTCGCTGAATGATGTAGTTCAACTTTACGTGATTAGACAAACAAACAGTAGCACACTTCTCGATTCAGTTAAATAAAAACTAGACTGTTTGTTGATTTTTGGATGTAGGTACTTATAGCTCCTCGTTTTTATCAACTGCAAAATTAATGAGGAACTTAATGTTTTTGCATATTTTTTTTACTCCTGCCCATGACCAAAGCAGTGCTAAACCGGAATTTGATTTACATTGTTCAACACTGCTATTAGTGCTCGTCCACTTTAAGTTTTTTGATGGTCAGTCTCGAAAGCCCATTAATTTATCTTGCTACAGTGCCCTTCAAACCGGAACCCAGTAATGCTTACACATTACTTTTGCAGCAGAATATCTGGCATTATGTTGGTACGCATCTAGATGAAATTTTTCAGGGGACGTCTCCAAACAGCAAAAAGCTTGTTTGATTATAGAAAAAGATATAATTGATGATGATGGATAAAATCTACATTATCTGAATAATAAATAATAATAATAATAAATCTACATAATTCGAATGAACAAACAATTTTTTTTCTAAGAAATTCTGTCCTTTTAGGGCTTTAATTACAATTCTCACCGTGTAAACGTAACATTATACGGAAGTCAGGTTCCGATAGAAACTCCATTTCATTTCAACCTCCGCTCATGCGTTGCTCAATACGTAAAGGTTCACTGATTTATACGAGATTAAAACAATTTGTGGTCAGTTAGCCTCTGTTATCCCATGGTCATTCCATCCCTTTGGCTTGTCCTAGAATTGCTTTGTGGGTACTCTACGTGCTTTCATAATTTAATAAATGTTCTCTTTTTAATGATTTGAATATGCTAAATTAATATTGGACTGCACATTCTAAGTTTAGGAAAGCGGTATAAATATGATTGTTAAATAAATTTAGATGTGTGAATTTCCTTCTGGATAGGTTTTTACCATTTAATGGGCTATTGTACACCAAGTGCCTAAAGTAAGCCATTTTATATCAGCCTATGCCAGAGGCGAGGACGGATATTTAAGTTGAGGATAAAAGGAGCTTCAGAAACGAGTGTACACACGGTTTTTCACTTTAATTGCGAGAAAATCAAACAAACTTCAAGAGGTTTTTTGGTGTTGGAATGAAATGGCAACGCTGTGCGGTACACTCATCTATCAAAACCTATTTCTTTCACCATTCTCACATCGTTATTTTATCATAATTTTTTATTTCCTGCCGCAATCCTTGCACTTCCTCAGGGGTCACAGAAAACCAGCGCCCACTTCTTCTGAGGCAAATGCTGAGTGACTTCCCTTTTTGTTTTACACTTTTTTTTCTCCTTTTTGTGATGTGTCATTGTCTTTTGAATGTTGTATAAGTAAATAAAATTATTCTTATTCTTGTTTGACTCCACATACTTTATCGAAAACTGTCTGAAGGCCTTTATCCGTTACTCAACCAAGCTCACTAATCTCAGATAACAGGAACCTCGAGGGTAAAAGTAATCACGTGCTTGTAATATTACTGGATAATCCCGCTTTACCCGGAACAATGTCAGTAAACTGGAATCCATGTAGAGATAAACCTACTTACCCATAAATACACAATTTTTCTCTTTGTGATAGCATACCTTTAATGAATGCTAGCTTCTCTTCGCTGCTCCGCTTGCCTAGAACTTGAATTAATGCTTCTAAACTTTATGTAGTTTATCACGTCATATAAAAATATTATAAACTAGCTGGTGCCCGCGACTTCATCTTCGCAGGTATCTTTATAAATTGTAGCCTATGTGTTATGCTGATGTATAAGCTATATTATTGTAAAGTTTCATTAAAATCCATTCAGTAGTTTTGACGTGAAAGAGTAACAAACATCCATCCATTCATCCATGCTTACAAACTTTCGTGTTTACAATATTAGTAGGAAGCGTCAGGTTGTGTGGGTGGAAAGATAAATGTTGGTAGTTTTGGCTATTATGAACCTGAACTGTGTATTTGTCTAGCCTTATTATTATATATAAAAAAATAGCATCAGCTTAATAACTATTAGGATATATATTATTACTATACCGTAACTACGGTAGTTTTGGCTACTTACACTTGAGTAAGAGTTGAGTAAGAGTATATAATATGGCTAGACATACAAATACAGTGCAGTTTCATGCAATAGGCTTACCACAGTTAGACAATAAATGCCACGTAAATTAAGCCCGACCTAATTAAATGCCATTAGTGTGATCATCTACATTTGTAAGCAGACTACGTTACAGGGATGCACTAAGTGAATTTATGAACGACATCCATTGCCGCGTCAGTGCGATGTTTGATGTTACAGAACGCTATCCAGCGCGCAATGTAAGTTTATTTCACTTAATGTGGCCGTAGTTTATTGATAGTCTGTTAGAACAGAAATTTTATAGCTTTGTGTTCCACTGGAATTAGGCTTTGCAGTATCTAATAAAAACCGATTATAAAAACCACGGTACACATTTGTGTGACTAAGAAAAATCGGAAAATTCAAATAGGTATACATAATTTTTTTGTCAAAGTATGAATACATACAGAACTCCAATAAAATCATATAAAGGGTGGATAAAGCCAAGGATGATACTTGCCTCAAGTTACAGCAGTTGGTATTGTGGTTTTTGGAACTTATTACTTTGTTTCAACAAAAAAAAACTGGTTGTCTGTAAAGTTGGTTTACGGACAATAGTTTAACGTGACTACCAGCGTAACGGGACAATGAGCGTTACCGGACAATGACAGCGTTACCGGACAATGCCATCAACGTTTTCGTGCATGCAGCCGGTGTTCATCGATTTATTAGACGTAGTCACGTCAACAATCCATGCCTAATTGTAGAAAACTTCTTATATTTGTTGTATTTAGACAAGAAAATCCTATTTGCATCCTAGCCGTTATACCAGTAAAATTTGCAATCCAAACTTCGCCAAAGAAAACATTCCTTGCAACAATTAGGTGCTCCAGACGTTAATTCAAGGATGAAGTTGGAGAAATTGAACTGTAAATCTGCAGATGGCGAAATCAAGTTTTTGCCAGACATTGTAATAAGACATTAGTGTCGAGTGCTATATTTTACGGCAAATACGTTCCCACTCCAATTTAATTAATCTCATTTTTCTTAGAGAAACTTAGCATTTCCTGATTTAAATTTTATTTCAGGATTAATTGCAGTTGTTTTATGTAATACTTAATTATATTTTATAACTAGTTTCTTCTTAGTTTTATGATATAAGTCAATCAAAATAAACTACCGAAATTATTGTAATCTGCAGAAATTGTTTTGGACGGTAGATATAGATACCTATTACTCAATTGTTTGTCTATTGCCTATTTTATCAATATCTATTATTTAAAGTAGTTAAGTTATGTTTCAACTTATGTCAATTATTATTTTAAACAAGCTGACTATTTGTAACATCGTTTGCTTAGCGAATTTTCAAAATTCTTTACTTAGTACTCACTTTCAGCTCTTCACGCAAATGTCAACTAAATTTCATGTAGCCCCTCTACATTCAGTGATTTGGCCGTTTGGCAGACGTTGTCTGTAAGTCAGTCAGTCAGGAACAAGACATTTATATTGATGATTGATTGATAGGTAACCTTTTTTTATATCCATAAAGCTCTACACAAGCACTCCATGATACGACAACAAAAGTTGTAATAAGGTTTCTAAAATAACAACAGATAAAGTTGGCCTTAGTTAAGAACTACTATACATATAAACCAACGAACCGATTTTTCTGTTTCGTAATGCTCAGTTAAACTTGGATAGGGTACTTATGTATCTCCAGATTAGGTATTGAGTAGGTACTTGGAGAAGAATAATCGAAGATTGTCTCTTACTCGGATTTGATGGGGCTATATTTTTCATAACAATGCTGTTTTTAATTTAAAGAAACGCCGAAATGAGTTTTAATTAAATGCAAGATTTTGTCAGGCTTAATAGAAAGTTAGTTGTTCAGTTCAATCACGCTTAAACTCCTAAACCGATTAATCTGAAATTTGGTGTCATGAACTGGAAAAGTCTAAATTTACGCTGGGGAAGTCGTGAAAAGCAGCGAGTTGTCATTTTAGATACTCTCTAATATTTATCATATCTCTTGCTGAGCAAAAAAAAACACAAAATAGAAAAAAATAATCAAGGTTTTACAATAACGTAGTACAACCGACTTCAGTTCGACTGTTTAAATGACAGTAAACACCACTGAAATATCACAGGGAAGCAAAATCGACGACATATTTTTTTCAGTTATTTTGATATATAAACTAAACTAATGAACCGATTGTAATGTTTGTATGGGACTAATCTGAAAGTATATCCTCTCAAACGAAAAAAATATTTCAAATCGGTTTATAAACAACAATTTTTTTTAGTAACAATATTAAAAAAAACATTTGAATCACCTCCTCCTTTTTGAAGTCGGTTTAAAATATTTAGATCATTCTCTGGAACCTGACCTGTATATTTATAAATCACAGGGCTGGTATCATAATGGGTGTTTAATAAATTTAATGGATTCCGGCGAAACAGGCGATTACCGAGCCAGACCTCTTGATAAATAAACAGGCGCTTAAACGGTCGGCTTTTGATAAATAGCCCGTGAGTCGTGCTTTTTGAGGAAATGGATCATGGTAGAGAAGAAATCTCTGATTCCACACTTTTGAAAAATAATCGTAGTGTTTATCATTTAATTATTTTATTCCCATCGAGTAACACCATGACATGGGTGTTACTCGTTGGGGAAGAAAATTCCCAACGAGTAACACCCTGACCCATCGAGTAACAGTGTTACTCGTTTGGGTGTTACTCGATGGGAACCCATCTATATATGTATGTAATATTTTTATTAATAAGTACTTACAGATTGGATTACACTAAATATAAAACAGAAGGCAACGTGCCCAGAACGCTGGCGGCATTGACACGTTAAATGGAAACGCTTATACGCTGTGCAAATCGTAGTTATTTTTATTGTATTTAATTTAATAATTTTGAAAACTTGTTAAATACCTAAGGCCAAACATTAGCGACAAATGTATGTATACGTAAAGCCTTTGTGCTATTCCGTCTAGCCATACTGCGCTCTACCACAAGTTATGCGTAATCGATCTAATTACAACACTTGAGAGGATAGCTGCTCTTCATCAAGTAGATCGATAGCATCACCTTGCTTGATTAAATATGCATCATGACTGCTAGTGCGGACAATATGCGAGCTTAGTCGGTAATATAGAGTGATGTGTAGAGATTTTGGCTATGGGCAGACATGCCCGCTACCCGTCGAGAACGCCTTTATTCTTTTCTTTTCACATTTTTTAAATTGAAAGAATTAACCAGAAGTGAGGCTACATAAAAGGTATAATGAATATTTTGCTTTATCGGCTCTTAAAATAGAACCCTTTAAAGGTCGGGCAGGGAGACAGATGGCGAAGACTTAGTAATAGGGTGCGTTGGTACACCCTGAGTACCTACCTACGAAGGTTTAAGACAGAACTTTGTACTTTAAATTAAATTCAGTAGCGTACCTTTCTTTGCCATTTATGTAATCAAGAAAGGTTGCTTGAAAGAAATCGCTTTTATATTATAATGCAACCTATTTTAACCACTATTATTTTTTGGGTGTTTTATTTAAGCTTCCTCTTATTTTGTTAGTTACTCCAATTAAATTACAATAAAGTGTTATGTCTATCTATCAAGTTGCTCTACTACGTACAAATTCGTAAGCTCTTCACAGAAAAAGTAAAATAGGGAATGGAAGGTAATGCGATGTTTCGGACTCTCACCAATTTGCTTGAAAAAAAAAAGATTAATTAATTGCGAAGGCTCCGGTGCCACTAGTTTCTCTGTAGCCTAATCCTTGTTGATGTATCGGCTATCGATCCATCTGCAAGTATTCAGCTGCACTTCACGATGCCACCTAAAGACCTCATAAATCTTGCTCAAAATTCTATTCAGTCAGTTTTGATAAGTTAGTTTTAAATCTAAAGAACTTTCAAAATGAACGATAAACCGCAGCATTATTATCTGGGCATTCTTTTGGATCATATGAAATCCAGTCAATACGCATTACGCAACGCGTTCTCAAAACAAAATAATAATTATATTATGATTGATTAATTATGATGCCTCGTGTAGAGGCGAAACACGTGTCGTATCTTTAAACTTTGAAATTAAGCGGATTTATTACTAAATATATTTATATAATTTGTTTATATTTATAGATTTCCGCAAAGTAACGCCTGAATCAATCAATTATCAATAGTCATATTTTCAATTTTGAAATAGTTATTTGGTCATTTTTAATTTTATTATGCCTGACGTTCGTGTTGAGGTTCGTGTGACGATTGTTTTCGATATACCATTTTGTATTCTACATCTTTATTAAAATTTGGACCTCGTCTGTCAGTGGTTTGATCTATCACACCCTCTTCACGCCTCGAGTACAATTCTATTGTTTTTCATCTCTGAGAGAAGGATCTGAAGATGAGAAAATAAGGAAAATATATTATACCCCAGTTATTCTGAAACAGCTTTGTATAAATTTGCTAAGTGCTTTGAATATAGATTCAACCTCTTCATACACAATCTGCGAATGGTATTTGATGCCAATATTGATAGCTCAACGTTTATGAAATTCTCAATTGATATATCTACTACTTTGAAGGTACAATACCGGCTTCACCTCAGAATTTACAATATTTGAACAGTTTCTGACCGAAATTAGGTAGCGTGCCGGTCTCCACTGGGTTTGCACATCAAAATATTAACACCGCAGGAAGACATGATTTAATATGAAGGTAACAATTTTCACTCGAAAGGCTAATTTTTCAACAGTTTTTTTCATAAAATTACATATTATATGCAGTTTACTATTTCTAACTACATCGTATAAAACAATACCGTAGTTTGTGTTCCGTTTTGAAGGGCACTGTAACTAGTGTAATTACTGGGCTTTCGAATATGATCATCAAAATGTCTCAAAGGACGAGCGTTAAGACCTGTATCGGAATGTTCTGGTCATGTGCAGGCGTGGTCTTTTACCATCAGGAAAGTATCTAAGTTTTGTCACATTGTTGCATAAAAAATAAGTACATATAAAACAGAAATTCACAAAAGGAAACATTTTACGAGCAAGTTCAGGCGAGAACCCGCGTCTCGGGACCGCAGCGCAGCATCAGCCATTGTTATCGTGGAGTGTCCCACAGAATGGATCTGTTCGCTGCCGACGATACTTATCGGTTCAATTTACTTTTAGTAGCTTTTTGATGGTTGTTTACTAGACTGTAGCCAATTTTAATGGCTTTCTTGGACACGCAAGAAGATGCTAGTTTTAAATACTTTTAAAGCAACTTACAGTACGAGTTTAAACAAATAAATATAATTAGGCTTTATACGAGTAGTATTCTTATTATTACAAGAAGAAGAAGAAGAAGAAGAAAACAAAGCTTGCTTGCATTATACGGGATATTCCTTTAATCCCACTTTTAGGTAATTTTGAATAGCACGAATTTTTTCATTAAATTATTTATACATACCTTCACTGTACTGTACAATGTGATACTATCAACTGATCTAGTACAATGATAAATAAAAAAATATAAACAAATATTTTGGATATTTAATACAATGTCATCTATAAATATGTAAATGACTGAAATGCTATTTTTGTCGATGTCCTGAAGTGGGAATCGAACCCGCGATACCGGCGTGGCAGTCCAACACACTTGCCACTCGACCAATCGTCTCGTCAATGTATTAACATTATCAAAGTAACATAAATACATAGTTATCCTATCAAATTGGATTCAGCTCTGTTCTTCTCTATAATTTCATACTCTAGCTACGACCACTAAATGCTGCAACGGTCTGCAAATAACGCTCTAATTGCAGTCTTAGATTAAATACTATCCTCTGGGTATTACTATATAGCTATATAAATTTAGCTGAATCTCTACCACGCATTATATCATCATTGTGTATGAAATATAATATACCAAACTGTTGAAAGCTGCTGCTGAAAGTTATAATCTTGTGAAATCTATTCATTTTACCAGTCAAACAATATTTTAAGTGAAAACATCATTAGGCGCCCAAACAAAAATATTTCGTAGGGAGTGAATTAGACTGGGCTTCTGGGCTCCCAACGCTCAGATGTAACACTACTTCGGGTAAATTAGGCTGGTATAATATTACTATAATTATGAAGATGGTATTTCTACTGTCTTTTCTTTTACCTGAACGACATCAAAATAATGGTATATAGCGTAAGATACTACAAAATAAAGTAGCTATATGGTTGATGATATGACCGTGAACAAAATGTTTTTTGAATTAGCATCCATTCATTACTGTCATGTCAATGTACTCACTGTCAAACTCTGACCGTATTGGAATAAATAGGTGTATTTCGTATTATTTACTTCGCCTTTGAAGAAGTTTTCACTTTTGTCGTGTAGTCCTTGTGCACACAACTTTTTTATTATTACTTGTGTAAATGTTAATAGAATACGGATGATACTAGACCAATAAATATTTGTACAAGAGCTACTCCACAACTGAAATATCTAAAGTCAACACTTTTATGTTTCGTTTCTCTTATCCACTGTGGAATACGAAGAACAGGCCAAAGTTTTCCTTTTTAAACTTCCTACTTTTTGAACACTTACTCCGAGTGGGGAAACACTACTTTATTTTAATAACTCTTGCTAAATATAAGTTTCCAAGTGCATATAATTTTCATGAAGTTTCTGGTTCATTATATTACATTATTATGCGCGAGGCTTAAATAACGCAGGTTAATTTTCTGCATAATTATGACTTTGACTTTATGAAACACAAAACAAAACAATAAAAAAAAAATTCGTTGTTTGAGAAAAAACAGTTTGAATATTTGATTGGAAAAATAAAACTATGCCTTATTACAACTTATTATGTTAACAAAATTATCTAATAAGACATATTTTTATTCATAAAAATACGTCGATAACAATCATAGATCATAAGATACACACCATGCATGCACATATACTCGTAGTTTTGTTTTATTATTAAGTTGTAGTAGGTATTATTTAAGTTTATAAATTAAAATACGTCTTACTTAACAAACAAAGATAATTATTTTGTTTTCATTTTATGAATTTCGAATTGACGTTGCTATTTTAAACTACAAAGAGACTAACTAGCGTTATATTTCCTTGCAGTTAAAAATGTGAAAAACCTCGTTATCTTTCTAGTTTTAACCACACTTTTCTTCCTTCTGCGTGTTGGATAGAATATGAAATCTAGAATTTGAGTTTAATTGCTAACAAGGCTACGGCTAATCGAAGTTATGTAAATTATTTTCTTTTTCTAATGATTTAACCACAACAATGTAAAATATAATTGCTAAATGTACAAAATAAACAAATTGGGCCAACTCATAGACAGTTTTTTCAAACATAATCATTGATTGATGCTACAAATATTTTATAAAATATAATATGTGGTCTATAATTCTATTGGTATTAATAATCATTGACAACTCTTGGTGATTAATTATGATGTGATGTGCAATTTGTAACAACAGGATGCAGAGCAGAACTATCAATACACAATTAAGTAGATATTGTGACATGAATGATTGAGGGCTTCAATGTCCTTGTATAGTCTTGTTCTTGTAAAACCAGACTATGCGTGGTTCTTGATCGAACTCGTGTTACAAGAGTTAGATACAACAAGATATAGATTTATATGGTAGGTGTCCCCTAACATATGTGTGTCAGTATCATAAGAAAAGAGAGGCAGTTACAAATAAGGCAAAAAAAAGCGAAAATAACAAAAATATGTCTCAGAAGTAGACTTGACATAATATTTTATAAATAAACTAGTAGTTTACGCCCTCAACTTTTTTTGCGCTGCAAATTAGCAAAATTCCTTTTTTGGTACACGCCAACACTGACTGCATAACGAGCATACCCTCCAAATTTCAAGTCTCTAAGTCCAGTGGTTTAGGACTATGTTTTTTATATATATAGGTTGATAAATTTTTCAAAAATCTTTTAATAAAATCACCTTCCTAAACCCGAATATAAACCCTTATCGTCAAATTAACTTAAAACAATTGTATTACTTATACAGAGTTATCAAATTTCGTAAACTAAATCTACTTGCCTTTTTCTGGGTGAGTGGGCGTGGGTTTTTACAAATAGTCTACGGTCTACGGTCCGAGCATTATGTAGAAAAATCCATATTAACTCAATTCCAAACACTCACTTGCAGAATATAGGTATAAATAATGGTAAATGCATGATAGAGCAGTTTTGCTCTGCGAATATTTTTATGAAATACTGCTATCTTTTACCATTTAAAATTCACTCAGTACTCCAACTAAAGGCAATAAAACGAGACTGGGTAGAGTGAATTTATAGCAACCATTATAAACTGTTATTGAAAAAACCTTTTGTATTGTTACAGTCGTTTTGGAAAATAGTACTGTAAAAATATTTTGAATTGAATATGGATGATAATAAATAAATAAATATTTTGGACATTTCCCACAACGTCATCTAGCCTCAAAACTAAACATGCTTATACTATGGGAACCAGATAACTGATACAATACTTATAAATAAAGATTCATTCATTCATTCATTCATTCATTCATTCATATATGTATACCTTTTTTTGTAAAATAATTAATAATATTATACATAGAAATCACACAGACAAACACCGATGTTCATCACACAAATATTTTGTCCTGAAGAGGAAATCGAACTCGCAGATTGGTACCATACAAATTTTATCAAAATTATTTCGTAAATTTTATCAAAATAACGGAAAATTTAGTGGTGTATACCATCACTAAACCGGTCCATATGAAGTCGGTTGTTGTATGTTTTTGTAAAACCTTGATTATTGTTTATAATTAACTATATTAATCCATATTTACAAATTCTACCTTTGATAATCATTAATAATGAAAATCTTAAGTTTACAAATAAATAAAAACTAATAATTTGAGTGTTGGATAACGACTACATTTTTTTTTACGAAGCGCATGTACAATAAAAAAAATAATATCACAGGAGTATAAGGCAACAGACACGTTGAATGAATAGCATTAGTGCCTTTTGTGTTTTTTTTTTGTAGGGAAACCTTTTAAATTTTCTGGAAAACATTATCACAATTTTCAGTTTCACGTAGCACATAAATTATAGGCAAAGCAACTTGTAATGAGGACAAGTGTCTTGAATTCTAAATTAAGTTTTTTTGTCCTGTGTAATGGAATAATCTTAAGTTGATTGTTACACATAATTCATGAATTCCAATTATGCGAGCGAAATATTAAAAGAAAGATAATGCTAATACATTACTGCTCCGCGATAGAATATTAGGCACTGTATTGGTACCTATCAACCGGCATCCTGCAGGGGACGCCTCTCAACGGTTAAAAACTGACTGACTAGGAACTATTTATAGACTGACCTACTAAATAAGGTACTACACAGACTCACTCAACTAAGTACCTAGGTGCAAGATAGAGAAAGAGAGAATAAGATTCAAGTTATAAAATGCGTAATTGAGCTGTACATGGCTGTTTATGGTTCGATTAAAAGCAGGCACCAAAGTTTTCTACTCCTTTGAGAGACCAGCCTAGTTATTCTATTTCACGATGAAGGTTTGATCTTGGTTGTTGTTAGCCGTGTACGTACATGCACATTGAGATAGTGTGCGTAACCTCGGGAGCGTTCATACGCGACATCGAATGACGCGCATGCATCTGTACATGTCACTACTACAACCAAGGCCAAACCTTCTTCGTGAAATGGAATATCTGCACTAAGACCTTGTTTTTAAAGGCAGCAGTAGTTAGTAAAGCAGTCAAAAGAGCTTTGTCTTTCTAACGCTACAACCTCAAGTATGTGTGGATTCCCAATTACGTAAAACGATCTTAGTATCTTGTGTACTCTCGTGTGAGGTACTCATAAAACTGTTGTACCCTACGCTGGATCACGTTTTATATTAACGTCAGTTATAATGACGGTGCTCAGCTCACGGGGATGCATATTGATGTTTTCTTAATAATATTATGATAAAAAAATACTGTAAGTATACTGAATATATTTCTGTACTAATTTTGAATTGAATAAAGTCAGTATACTTATCGACTAATCTGACTTTGAAGGGAGACTATGTCGGTATGTATCTCTTCTCAGTCCACGTGTTTGAATTTATTTATAAAATTTAAAAATTACATCCGGCTTGAATTTTTTTACTAAGTATAAAAAAAAACATAAATGTGAAAAAAATATGGTATTTCTTGCTTGTAACTTATACAATTATAAGGCGTTTTTTTTATTAAACTGATTCTTAGGTTTAACGTATAGGCATATTACTTATTCTTTGGTATAGGGTCGAGAGTAAACATTGCTAAAATGACATAGCCAGCAGGTATAATAACTCCAAACAAAAACTATCGCTCTCTGAACAAAGAGAGTTATATTCCCCTTAGTCAGTTTCTCGTTCCCACTCGTAAGTCAGCAAAGGAATTCGTGACTAGAATTGAACATATTTGCTCAAAGCAACAAACATTGAACGAGTTACCAAAATTATCAAACTACCCGAAGCAATTGATTTCCCGGAGACCGGAGGTGTATAGTTGTAATAAGTACTTAAGAACTATTTCGGAAGTTTGTCTGAGAAAATGAAACATAAACTAATAAATTGGGATTATTGTGCTCAAATATGATTTATAGATAAAATAGGTAAAATGCTTACGTAAACTTAGTGATTTGCTAGAAAGGTCAACTAATACCGCCCAGGTTACGTCCCTACGCGTATTTATTAGTATTTAGCATAGACCAATATACCTCTCTATGGTATGTAACTAGCTGCCCATACTAAATTTCAGCTCAATCGGTTAGCAGTTTCGGTTTTAAAATCATGTATGTATCTTTCCATCCATTCTCACAAACATATTTTGTATACTATCAGTGGTATAAATAAAATTTAGTTATGATTTGTAAAATTTATATTAAAAAAAGCAATGTTGCCACACCTACACATACCATAGTCATATCTGGTATTGATGTAGCCAGAATGTATGAAAAGCGTCAATTTGAATCCCATTCCTATTTGGTTACTAGTTATCCCTCGGGCTACACAAAAATGTACTCATAGAGGTGCTACGGCTTAGAGATACTACGCTTGTAGCAGCATTTATAACTATGTAAAAAATATACATTCATATATAATATGTAACAAGTATTAGGTAGGTTTTTATGATTTTATTAAATGTAACTAAACCCTATATTCTTGATAGTTTCATGACATTTTTTTATGAATAAGTAATAGTGTTGTAGTTCATAAAATGAAATATTGTGATATCCTACTCGTAATTGTAATTCAAATTCTGACGCAATCTAAAAGATGTTTGAATTTATTGAAATAAAAATGAAACAATGCAATTTTATTGAGTCCCATAACAAACCAGTTGTTTGAATTCACCGTAATATCAAATATTTTTTTTACAAAATGCATTTTTCCTATTCAAGTATTGAGACTTACCTACTTTTGTTAAAGGAAAAACTCAGTTTTCAATAATTTATTTAACTAAATTTAGTCCATGATTAATACTCTGAGATAGTGACTATGCAGTATATCTAAATCGATGAAGGCTGGCGTGTATCGTGCTTATCTTCACGCTGCCATGCGCCTTTCACTGAGCTGTGAGAGCAATGAATGATGGTTAGCTGAGATGAAGTATCTCGGCCGTAAGTATTGTGTATCACACTCATCACACTCAGTAGATAATGAAGTGAAACACTGTAATATAATGTTATGTGAAGGTATATATTACAGTATTACTTATAATAGTATAAAATAAAATATTATTTTAAGGTGACAAAGCAAAGTAGTTAAGAGCGTGACAAAATGTATAAATAAATCCTTTTTTATAACACACTTTCAACTCTTGAAAAACACATTTTCCAAATTGTCAAGTCTCTACTTAAATGGTTTGGCATGTACTACGTTGTCTGTCAGTCAGTTAGACAGGACCAAGCCTAGATAGTAACAAAAAGGCAGCATTTTTTTTTAAAAAAAAAGGGGCTTTATAAGATTAATGGATGTTTGTTTCTCATATATGTAAATCAAAATTCATAAACCGGTTGAAATAAATTGTATAGGTATAGTTTATGGTCAGTGAAACACATTTATATTATAATACTATGCGAGCGAAGCTGTGGGCATCAAAAACTGGCGCAGTATTTTAACAAAACTGTGTTTCATACGTACGCAATTTATGCATGACTCATGCATAAATAGACATTTAACGTGGACACAATACAATATTTTTTATGATATCTAAATTTGATATTTATATTTTGGGAACCCAAAACTATATATTTAAGATGGTTAATAAAATATTAAAATTGTATTTCAGAGTAGGTACACTGGTTTATAACTTATGAATAGATTTTCATTCTTCTTCCCAAAGCTCTAAATATTTTTTTAGAAAATAGAAAATGTATGCATGACTCACGCATAATATACATTTAACGTGGACACAATACAAGATATTTTATGATATCTACATTTGCCCATGCGGACAAAATCGCGGTTAGCTGCCCGAATTATTCAAAGTACAGATATAGGTACCTACAAATATATTTGTAAAGTTTCAGTCTAGTTCTTAAAAAAAGGCAAGCTTGTTGAACATACTATGTAACATACATCTTACCCAACCAAACATTACATGATATGAAATGTAATGAAATATTAGTAATAAGCCAGTAAAGGGACAACGAAGTGAAATAGCTTCCAAACGGAGGACAAACCCTGATTATCTGCGGCGTACTTTTATTGGCACATAACTCAGGGATTGCGGCAGTATAGAATCGGCTCTGGTTATTAGACCAGATAAGGCAACAGCTGCCCACGGACTAGAATTATTGCGATTATGCAATGGGAGAACCGAAAAAATATATGTAGGCATGTAACGTGTATTTATCTGACTCTTTGTGGTACTCTATATAGAGTACGGTTGATTATGATAAACGAGATGTCACTAAATTCGTCGAAATCACACGGTTTAATAATTACTCAAAATTAGGGTCACAAAAACCAATACGGTCTGTATTATTCACTTTCATAATAATCTGAACTGTGCTTAGAAGCTTTATTTTGCAGCACCTTACTTGAGACGTGGTTTTGATTATTATCGATGAATGGTTGAATAATTGATAATGTTATTTCAGTAACAACATTTCCACGTAAAGCTTTATTATCTCATTATTAGGACCGACAAGGCGAAACAGCTGCTTGTCTAAGCGGGATTTTGTGATTACAGAATGGGACCACCAAATCGTTCGCTTATTAGAGAAGATGGCTTCGTCGGGAAAAGTAATTAGGCTCTGAATGGTTTCGATAAATATTAAACAGTTGGATTACTGTGATTTCTTATGCAATTATAAGTCAAGAATGTTTCTTTTGAAAGTGTAAAAACTGTTGGTTAATGTTTCAAAATAGGAGTACTATTCGATTTACTCTATACTAAAATAACTAAATTATTTGCGGAAAAAAAATTGCGTGTATTGTGTTTAGTCGTGGTATTATAGTATATTATAGAGTCATGATAATTAAAAGTACAAGGGGTACCAAAGAATGGGGAATGGGATGTATTAGTATTTTCTTCGATTAAAGTTTATTGTATACTTTGTATAATACTCAGGAGTATTCAAGGAATTTGTTGCTACGTACCTGTGACGTCTATTTATTTCTGAGTAGGTATCTGCGTGATTACAGGATTTTGCGTCATAACCTTAGAAGATATTAAGAAAAAGTTATATTTATGCTGGCATAAACAAACATTAGGAAATATTTGTGTACCTTATTTTTATTAAATAAAAGCTTTAAAAATGTACCTTTAAGGGCTGAAACACATAACCGCGTTGCGGCGGCGCCGCGCCGCTACAATCGGCGTTGACGCCATCACCAATTTTAGCAGCGCCGCGGCGCCGCAACGCGGTTATGTGTTTCAGCCCTATGAGAATCAACTGTCGATAAGCACAGAACGTAAATATACCTTACCTTAGAAGGTACTAATCAATTCCTATATTGGTAAAAAAACAAATATTGAGTGCAATAAAGAATATTCTTCCCACAAATCTACAATTACCAATAAATCAAAAAAAAAAAAAAAAACTTTATTGTAAAAACACGTAACTATGTACAATTATTGTTTTAAAAAAGGCGGTCTTATCGTTTAATACGATCTCTTACAGACTACCTACCTAAAACTAAAACTAACCTAACCTAACCAAACCGAATAAATATAAATAAATAAAATATATATAAATAGAAATGAAAAGGCGATAATAGTAAGAGAGTTCATAGCTCTTGCCTTGTCAAATGCCTCGAATATGGCAACATTGAATACCAACGTCACAATACGATTCCTAGCTAAAATGGTTCATTCGTTGAATAATATGGAGTTCACAAGCATCGAGTAGATTTCTCAGTCTATTATCCTCGAACAATATAGACAAGATGAACTGACTATTTAATTGTGAATTATTTGGCCTACTTCGGATAAACCTACGGATACTGTTTTGGATAGAATCATTTTCTTAGAAACAATTAAGTTTCTGAGAAAATAATGTGCTTGTATTTTGATATGATTTATTAAATCTAATCTTGTTGGTAATGTAAGATGCCTATAACAAGGTAACAATAATAAATTGATAGCCACAAGTATTATATTTGTGTGGATAGCATTACTTTCAATATTGACTTTTTGAGATTTTTACTGGAAAAAATATTACTTAGATAACTTTTGATCATAATAAATATAGCTATCAGTAATCTAGAATACGTTTTTGGAAAGCTTGATTGGGAACCCAAAATTAGGGTAAGGTAAATTAAGGCGGTTATTTAAATGATTATATTTCAGAGTACACTGGTTTATAACTTATGAGTAGATTTTCATTCTACTCCCCAAAGCTCTAAATATTTGTTCATAAATAGAAAATCAAAAAATCCTAGATTCTAATTTAATAAAGTCAAAATAAGTATAGAAGTTATCTATAGCACTATGAATAAACAAATAAACTGGTGAGGCTAATTAGCAAAGAATTTCTAAAAAAAACACTTATCTTCCTTTACTCTACCTTGTTGTACAAACAAAATTGAATGTTTGTACGAAACAACCTGTGCAGTTGTACACTGTTAGTTTCTAGTTATGTTCGCTACAAATAGATTGGATGAGCTCAGAAATAGGCATGGAGATGTGTTTCACCTCAAGCCTCGTCAGTTGCTAAGCTGAAGTAGTCGGTTGACACGACACAAATAGCCGACCCCGGCAAACAGACTTGGGTATTACTTTACTCCACCTCTGAAAGGGTTATTACCGAAATCCCCACTGGCCATCCCCACTAGTGGGGATTTTGGGAATATTTAAAATTTCTCGTTGCTTGGTACGTGGGATTTCGGGAAACAAATTCTGAAATCCCCGCTGCGGCTGGTAGTACGATTTCTGAATGCCCTTAGTGGGAATGGCCAGTGGGGATTTCGGGAATAAGCCCTCTGAAATGAAACCTTACCTACAAACTATCTCATCAACGACGTAGTTTAATTAAAAATGTTTCAAAATAGCAGGAATAAAATAGATGATAAAATAAAATAGTAGCAACATTCTGAAATATCTTGTTTCACATCACAATGCTCATGTTTCACATAATGTTACCCACACATGACATTTCAAACCAACCGGTAAAAATAATACAAGGTGTAAATGAATACCCCTATATATACATAATTTTTTTTTTTAATTTCTTTTCTTTTTTTTTTTTAAATCTTTGAAGGTAAAATAATGCTTGGACATTTTACAACGACCCCAAACTAAGAAGAGCTTGTAAATACAGGCACCCGATAACTGATGAAAAAAAAGTATTTATGTTAATGCGTAGAGATACAGACTACACTTATATAAAACCATTGCTGATTATATGGTCCATAGGGTGGTTGGGGGTGCAGCAATTATGAAATAGTGAGATAATGCCGCCCTGTCTGCGACTAAGTGCCCTGCATCCGATGCGAAGCCATACAAAACGCAGTGCTTAACATAATTGAGCTCGAAATAACGGTTTGTTTAAAAATACCGCAACTCGGGTTTTATCTTCGGTAACATCTGTTAACACTACATCGGTACCGTATCCGTACATTTGTCGAATTTTGTCTTGCGATATTTTTGTCTTGTGAAAAAAAATCTTACTCAAACTAGACTAGCATGATAGGTTTACTTTTCACGAAATCGTCAATCATCAATATTATTATAAAAAGCGTGGTCCTAACTGACTAACTGACAGACAACGCACAAGCTAAACCACTGGACGTAAAGACTTGAAATTTCGAGGGAATATTCGTCAATAAGTGTAATCGATTACTAAGAAATGATTTTTTTATTTTTTGTATTAATTTAGTAGGCAACGCCAACAGCACTTATAGTTAACATTCACATAAAATCATACAAAATTAAGTTCTAAAATGTATACATATTATAATCTTGCACAACATTGACAGTACAAAGCGACAAACAACAGCGAAAAATCATAAGCAAAACAAATATCTAGAAAATAAAAAAAAGCAAACACAAAGAAACAGAAATAAAGAAATTCAGATACATTACTTAAAAAATAGAATAAAAAAAAACAAACTTATTTAGTAAAATATTCCAATTTATTAAAATTATTAATCAATGTGTTCCCGAATTTATGCGACGAGTCACCACAAAGATCTAAATTGTATATTCAAAGAATTTTGTTAATTCGTAACGCAAACGAAGTTACGGGCGTTAGCTAATATATATAATAATTCGTAATTACAAAAGTGGTTTCGCTCATAAACGAGAACGGCATCGATGGTACGAGTACACTTGTTTTATTGCAGTGCGTTCATTACCTTAATTTCGAAGTTAATGGTTTTCAAACAATCAATTTGCATATTAATCAATTTATCAACGTGACGATGCGAGTATTAAAACATTGAGGTCCATTTTATTGCTACAGATTTCATATATCACAGACCATTGGACAATATTTTAGCTTTTGCCGCTTTTCATCAAAATTGTTATGTATAAGTATGATAAATGTATTATAAGTCACCGTTTTTTTGTAAGAACCGTATATTTAACGGTGTTCAAACACGTTAAATTACAAATTATCGAAAAATGTTCTCTGTCTGTTTTAAATGTAAAGTACTTGCGTTAACAATTGTTCTTTTAAATTGTATTTATCGGTTTTTACAATTTTAAGTTGGCATTACATACGCTTATAAAAAGTTTATGAGGATGGATGAATGTTTATTTCCCAATCACGCCCAAACTACTGAACTGATTGAACTAAAAATTGTTATGGGACTCTATATTTAATAAGCTTGACACAGGTCTTTATTGTTGAAAGGCAGCAGGCAGCAACTAGTTTACGAGTATACCTACATTGAATAAAGTTGTTAAATATAATTCTATTCTATTTTATTCTAAACATAAATATCATGAGAGCAATAATTCCTCAAAACCTTTCTGAAAAGGCATGAGTAGCTATTATTGTCGTCACAATCCGAATCCAAAGCTGCCCAACAATAGGCATTCAGGAGAGTTCTAAATGATGCAGAGTTCGGTAGTTACGTCATAGTACAGAGGACCCTAAGAGCATTACAAAAGCTACTGTAAAACAGATCTAAAGGCATGTATGCACTGTGATAAGTTGCAGTGCAGGTGTCATTGATGTGTAAAGCCAAGTTCCAAACGGCGCGAGATTTTACGGATATGAAATGAAATGAAATTAGATTTCTTTGCCTGAAGTATAGTCATTAGAAGGTCTTATAATAGTATAATATCAAAAAAGCCATGTTGGTTCGAACCCTGCCGTACACCTGTCGACTCTAGTATAGGCGGTGGCCGGCGCGGCATCCGTCACGGCAAATGTATGATAACTAACGGACACCGGCCACCGGTCGCTGTTGTCGGCGACGCGTTTGCGGGTGTACTAAAGGACAAGCAGGCTTTTACGTCAATATTATCACCTCCTGTACTGTAAGCTTACCAACCGCTACGAGCGTAGCACCGGTATGACTGCTACGAGAAACTGAGACTGAGACTGAGAAACGAGAAAATGTGTGGTACTACATTTTATATGTTAGTTCCTCAATCAAAATAGTAGATTATGCACTAAAGGGATAAAGCTATGTTTTATGTCGCGGATGGCATATTGAACCCTGAGCTAACGAGGGACTCAGTTAACTCATGAGTGAAGCGAGGGAGTTATGTAGAGTCCTGAGTGACGCGAGGGGTTCAAGCTACCCAAGACGAAGACAGGCTTTATCCCAGAGGAGCATACTCTACTTTTCATACCTTCTGCGAGGCAATAAAAAGCCAGGGCTCCAGCAGCAAACATGCACCGTCTTTTGTTTCACAATCTTTGAAGTCGCACCTTTTTTCTTTTTTTTATGAGTGGCCAGTTCGATTTTCGAACAAACCTTTTTACAATGTCATATGGGCGTTCTTTTACTTAGAGTTTTCCACGAGTTTCCACACGAATTTGACGTTCCAAATTCAAATCACATTACAACCCTTGGGAGTTTCATACAACATATCCTCCCTTGGTAGGTAATGCTTTGCTTTACCTTGATGATAGCATGATATGTAATTGGACATTGTCGAGCAGGTGGTGTGAAAAGACATTTATTAAGACACCAAAAGGCCGTAGGCTACTTTTTGTCACGCAGAAAAAGCCACAAAAAGCAAATAATTTTGGTACAATTATATTCATTGAACGAATTTTCAGTTTTTAACTCGTTTATACGACATGACAACGATTTGAATTTTGTTTATCACATTGCCAATTTCAATTTGAATAATTTAGGATAACGACTGCGTAAGTAAATGAACGTCCCAGCATTAATTTTTTTTTCCTTATATAAAAATATTTTCATAAAAGAAGGCTTGAAATACCATTCCAGGTATCTCATCACAAAGCTTTATACGTTCCGTGAAGATATCTTTCCATTCCCATTGACACAAAAATAATATTCCTATCTGACAATTTATCACTGTCTGAGTCGTCGTCGAGGCAAATAAGGAATGCCTTGTATTTTAAATCATAGTTTCCGAAGCAATATTCGCCACACACCTGCGGTACTCGTTCAATTTAATAACGGGACTTCACGTTTGATCTGGTTCGGCATAACGTAATATAAAATAGTATCAGCCCAGTACATTCACTGAACGTTTCATACACGTGGCGTTTTTATTGAAAGTAAATCGCCAAGTGGGATGAAATTCTTGCAGCGGGTTCCGTGGTGAATCGCGTTAATCTATTATTATTATACTTATTTTTTAATTCGCAAAATATTTTTTTACGTATACATGAAAATAAAAAAATTAAATACATTTATTTTGAACTTAACTCTTTAGGTATCTACTTATATTTAAAACTTAGAAATTATAGGTGTATGTGACAAAACAGATTTAATTTTATTAACATTCAGATAAGTATTCAGATTGTTAAGATATTGAAGGTTTTAAACATATGGCGGCGGAACCCAAGAATGAAAAGATTTCCGCTAAGATGCAAAATTTTACCTGTTTCTAAAGTCATTCGATCGTTAGGTTAAAATATTGTGGCACTTATTAATTATTCACAGGATGTAATAAAAACTTTGAAATTTTGTTACTTACTACAACATTTTGTTTCTTGCTTTTTTAATCTCTAGAAGTTCTGTAGGTAAGGAAAGAATGGATTCCTAATAAGACCCACATTATTGGCTCGAAGAAGCAGGTTACTCAAGCGCGTAACAAGGAAGTTATAGAAGCAAGAATAATCAGATTAAGTCTGGAGTACAGGGCCTTCGTACCACTAAGTTTTACTCACATAATACCTTTATTTAACGTATTTTTACAGCTTTATTAGCTTGACTTACCGCTAATTTCTAATATATGAAGATAATAAAATTATAAAAAGTTTATGATTTGTATATTCTAGGGAAACGATGACGTTGCTACAAATTATTGTGGGATTCGTAGGTAAAATATTAGAAAAGTCTTCAGGCTACTCCAAAATCCAACACAAGAAAGCAAGACAAATGGACGGGCAATTTCTCTGATTGCCTCCTGTGATTAATTTTTATCCATTCCTAAATCTTGATTATTCAGTGCGTCTTACAATAATTATTTAAGGGTGTATTTTTTAAACAGAATTAATAAAATTTACGGTGCATCTAAATAATCTTAAGTCTTATGCAATTTTTTTTTTATTTTTTTATAATGAAATTTCAGGAGCTGCAATAACATGAATTTAATATTAGCATTCTTCTTCGTTCGTGTCTGCAGCTAAAGTTGGAAAAAAGCACATTATGCAACTGAAAAAGCACTCGAACGCCACCTGCCACTGTCGTTCCGGGTTATTGCATTTATAGGATTCTCCGTACGTTTTTTGTTGCTTCTTGCAGTGCAGTCGCGATTTATCAAAATCTTACTGGGTTTTTTTATTGGATTTTTACTAAAGCGAGAAATTATTCATGCTAATAAGTGACATCGGTTAGGATTACGAATACGTATAATTTATTTGTCAGAATATGGGTAAGATTAGGAGACAAATAGAATTTAAGCTATGAATTGAGCTGAGCAGTGAGCACCTTTGTGATTCTTCTCACTGTTTCCAAGTAATATACATATTTTACAAGCTGACATACACACTTTTTTTTTACTTTTTGACGACAAGGATGGTCAAATGGCAAGTGTATTGGACTGCCACGTCGGTGTCGTGGGTTCGATTCCCGCTACAGGATAAACATTTTTTGTGATAAACATCGGTGTTTGTCTTAAGTCTATGTGTTTTCTATGAATTCTATGTACGAATATGTATTCACAAAAAATTGTATTTAAGTATTCTATCAGTTATCTGGTTCCATTAGTACAAGCTCTGCTTAGTTTGGGGCTAGATGGCGCTGTGTGAAATGTCCAAAATATTTATTTATTTTTATAATATGCTTACACGTCTTGACGAACATATCCCTGAAGTCTCTACGCTCTATGGATTGGCCTGTACTTTGTCTGTCAGTCATTCAATTAGGACCAACATTTTATATAATTGAATGAATACGAGTACATATGTACAGACAGCGTCATAGATAAGTATCCCCCTTGCTTTATAATACCCAGCTTCAAATCCCTTTAAATTACCGTCGCGATGAGTGGAGAAGTTTTGCCTTTAAAAATAGATTATATTTGTATAACTGTATGTAAGCCTAAAAATAATTTTAAGTATTACAATTTTTTTAAAGGATTTATAGCTGGGTGTCTTGTGCAAGGGGGATACTTATCTCTGACGCTGTCAATACGTACGCAATAAACGTATAAAAGAAAACAGTTAAATTAAGTTTAATGACTCTTAAACAATAATCAAATCTACAACAACAACAAACTAAGTACTCGTACAACAAAAGGAAACAGTTGGCCAATATGTAATTGAAAATAATAATGTATATTCAAATTGAATTTCTGCATCTCAATTTTAATAAACTGTCTTTGAACTTTCTGCACCCAAGAGACAGTTTCTGAACCTCCTGTTTATATTTTAACTTTGTTCGGTAAGTTGAAAAGCATTTCATTGTTGGTTTTATGTATGAAATTTCCTACGTTGGAAACTTTTAAAAGTAAAATTAAACACTCCAAAAAAATATTACATTCATATCTTTTTATTTTAAAGTAGGTTTTATTTTCAACCGACTTCAAAAAAGGAGGAGGTTATCAATTCAGTTCAACGTTTTTTTTGTTTTTATGTTTGTTACCTCAGAACTTAGTTGTGTATGAACCAATTTGAAAAAAATATTTTTTGTTTGAGAGATTATACTTTCAGATTGGTCCCAAAGAAATTTTATCAAAAGCGGTTCAGTAGTTTAGTTTGAAATCAAAATAACTGAAAAACCAGTCGTTAAAGTGAACAAAATTGCTTATTCTGCATATTCTTATTCTTATTCTGAGTAGGGGGTACAGCGGTCTGCACTGGCGTCCCGTCTCCTTGAAGAGCGGCACAATCGCACCAACAACGCGCTGGCGCAAACGATGCGGTTCCAAGAGCCGTTCGCGCCACTTGTCAAACGCGCGCCGGTGTTCTTGCACCCTCACTTCAGCGGGCGCGAATTCCTCCTCGGCGCTGCGGAGACGGTCGTTAACACGACAGTCCATCTCCGCTAGGATGTCCAGAGGAGGAAAGCGCGCCAGCATAGTCGCCGCCTCAAAGGATATCGTCCTATATCCTCGTGCGATCCGTAAGGCCATAGTACGCTGCAGGCGCTCAAAGAGCGTTCTACAGCGCCTAACACCCGTCAATATGGTGGACCAGACGAGCGCTCCGTAGAGGAGGGTTTATTCGATCAGATCAAAGCCATTTATATACTTAAATTGATATCAATTTCAAATGGTTCTTATAATGTTATGATAAATAATAATGTAAAAAACGTTTTCCAATCAACATAATATTATATAATGAATTAGGTATAATGCAATCTGTCATTGCTAATACAACCCACACTACAATAAGTCTAGTTGATAAACAGGCATCAATATTAATGACTTTTTACCGACATTTAGGTGAAGTTACAGTCAAGCAGTTGTACGACAATCTTTAGGTATAATCAATAGAATTGTACCTAATACTATGTAATAATATTATTTATTCTTTGCTAATACGTTAATGCTTCTTTTTGAGAAAACTATATTGACCTAAAAATTAAGGCTTTTGTAGTTACTTGGCATACCATGCACTATTATTATTATTATTATTACTAGTATTAGTTTATAAAATAAATAAAAGTAGCTAGAGATAATATTTAATTTACCCTTTTTTGACATGGGTTGAATCCACAATTTCAGAAAGCAAAGTGGCATTTTTCGTACCTTCATCACGTCTATGTTTCGTGTCATCTAATACTCGTAATACATTCCAACTAGTTGATAGCTGAAAATCCGTTATATTGTCTATCATTTTATTTTACTCGAAACTTCGAGGAATTGTCCTCATAAGAGTACATTATCAAGAGTAAAATAAAATGATAAAATTATATAATGGATTTTCAGCTAACAATATTTTTATTGAAAAATGGCGGATTCTCAGCTATAAAGTAATTGAAAGATGTAGTGCGTGACAAAGCATCCATATAGTTGGGATATGATTTGTTTGAAGAAGAGGCCAATGTGCGCCCCATAGTTTTGAGTTATATTTTGTATGATAAAAAAATATTTAAGTCTCGAACCACATTTGGGAATTCAGAACACTCACATTGTGATCCTATTTCCGGCTCGGAACACATAAAATAAGCAAAATTATTTTTTCATTTACTCCTTCTGTACCTACACCACATAGCAATGAAAGACGGGAAGAATCTAGAAAAACTTGCTGTGACTGGCAAAGTGGAAGGAAAACAGCCATGTAGGCGGATCCTTATGAGTTGGAGTGACTAAATCCGCGCTGGACACCAGCGTTGGCGACGCTACACTTCGCAGAAGACAGATCTCGATAGCGACACATCATGCGAACAAAAACAAAAGTCTTTCGTAAAGGTCACGACCTTCAGCAGTGAGGATATCGACACGAGGAGAAGGAGGAAGTACCTACATACGTATACCTACCTTCTTTTGCTTAGTACCTACTTTCCATTCTGAATGAGTGGCTCTATTTGCAAGTTTTGCGACAAAATTTTCTAAATACTTGAACTTGTACATTGAAAACGCAATACAATGCGTTGGAGCGACCAAATTCGCACAACGCTGGATATTTCGCACATTAGATTCGCACAGCGTGAGCGACGCTACACTTCGCAGAAGACGGATCTCGATGGTGGCACATCATCCGAACAAAAGTCTTTCGTAAAGGTCACGACCCTCAGCAGTGAGGACATCGACACAAGGAGGAGGAGAAAGTACCTACATACGTACCTACCTTCTTTTTCTTAGTACCTACTTTCCTTTCTGAATGCGATCGCTCTATTTGCAAGTTTTGCGACAAAATTTTGTAAATACTTGCACTTGTACGTTGAAAACGTAATAAACAGCTTGCGTCTTTATGCAGTTTTATTGTTGTCATTGAAATGAGGCGAGTGTAATCTTGTCCCGAGATTTCTGAATACCAATTTCTTTAGATGAAAGAGAGCACAACTAACTAATACAAATATGTTTTTATAAAAGCTATATTTTAATGCCTACTTACATCCTATAGGTACTCAATTAGAAGTAAAAGCCTCCCATACGCCTTTTTAGGTGATTTCCTGTTTTATGTACCCTTATAAAACAATTAATTGTTAGTGCTGACTGTCCCCACATTTTATTTGACTTTTATACACAATTTTATGTCACAGACCGTAATAAAAGAGATACGAAACTTATATAGGTCACTTTTAATTATATTTAAGAACCATAAAATTAAGACTTTAACGTTTTAAAAAGCTATAAGCCAATATTGAGATAGTTAATTTTTTTTTTTAAATAACTTAATTTTAATATAATAAGTTGTTAATTTTGTTTACTATCATACGATTAATAATAATAAGATTATTATTTTCAGCTAGATAATAAATCTGCCAACATACACATTATTGACGTAAAGATCTCAAATCATGTGTTTTTTTAAGGTCCAGAATTCCGCGCGTCGGTATCTTGCTCCCACATTTTTACATTTTGGAAGGTGCGCAGGATTCTGGGCCTTAAATGTGAACATTTTCATAACATCCGATATTTTAATATAATTTAAAAAAAAAACTTAATCCGCCTTTGTACGAGAATATCTCAATAAGAAGATATTACTTATTTCCAAGTCAAACAATTTGTGTTATAAAACAAACAATTTATGTTACAAGGACAAACAATGGCCGTCTGAAGTTTAATTAAAAGTAGCGTGGTGCTCGAACCCGCGACAGGTGTCCTTAAGATTAACATAATAGACGGGAAACGCTCTTCTTTTAAAACAACAGACCTGTCAATTTATATCTCATTATTTTCTAATTAAAACTTGATCGATTATATTGATAAAACTTATAACAACAAGCAACCAGCAGGGACTGGAACTCTGGCGTCTGTTTTTCCGACACTTTATATTCTCGTCGAAAATCTAGTCTTCAAGTCAAGAGTGAGTCAATAAAAAAATATTTTTTTGTTTGAGAGGATATACTTTCAGATTGGTCCCATAGAAATTTCCGCAAAGTCGGTTCAGTAGTTTAATTTTAAATCAAAATAATAAAATATAATATCGCGTCGAAGTAAACAAAATTACTTATTTTGCTTCCCTGTGACTTGTAAGTGGTGCCTACGGTCACTTGGACCGTTCGATTGAAGTCAGCAAGTTGTATTTTTTTGTAAAACCTAGATTTTTACTTTATTAATTCTGTGCACCCCGACCATCTTGTATTATCGTAACCGTCTTTATTCTGGTTGTCTGGAAGAGATCGCTTAGTAGCGATAAGACGGCCTATTATACAATATTTTATAATGTTTCTTTCTCTTTGTTATTTTTTTTATCTCATGGTGTACAATAAAGCGTTTTCATTCATTCAATCATTATATCTATTTATTCTGAGTCTATAGAGTCTGCTATACCATGGAAAGCTATTTGGCTTATTCCCAGGAGGTCCACGACTCCATTGTTATAAAAAAAACTAGTTTCATACATTGATTACCAACGGGTCCATGGCATTTTAAAATAAATAATATTTCTTTCCCCAACGGGTTGCTCGGTACAGTTAGCAATAAAGGCTTCGATATGATAGGACGAATACTTGTTTCTTCATGAAATAAAAGACAATGAATAGATAAATTAGGGCTATTTCTTAGATCACAAAATTATTAAAGAATTTTCAATATTATCAATCTTAAATAGACATACACATTAAAACCCACTACTAATCAAAAAGTAACAAAAAATAAATTTTGAAATCGGTTTAAAACAAGTAAGATCTCATTAGATAAGATAGTGATAAAGATTTTTATTTTGCACGAAACACGGTAGGTTAGGTGGTAGGTAACAGAGTATGTCTACTTCTGCCTAAGCGAGTACCTAAACATGAATTTGCGAGCTGGCTTATAAATGCTAACATCAAACGTAAGCAAATATAGGCATACCAAACATCATTATTACTCATATGAAAATAACTGAAAACCCAATTTCGCAGAGCAAAGGAAAACTTTCCAAACATATTTTGGAACAGCAATGTTATCTGTAGTGTTATAGCTATCTAAACTTTATCCTACTGAAACGAATATGCTAAGGTACAGTCAGCATCTAAATTAAAATTCTGCGTGGCCGGCAAAACCGATGTTCTCTCTAATCGAACTTTTACTTACTTATGTGTTAAAAAACTGAAAAGACACATGTTAAAAAAAAGCATTTTAGCGATTATTTCTTATTTTCATTGTAACCTTTTAAACAATTAATTTGATAGGTAAAAAATACGCTGCTGACTGTATTGGGGCAACTTGCTTCCGAGTTTGATATTTCGAATCCTAAAATGTAATAGCCTACCTCGTAAATGTGAAGTATGAAATAAGAGCTTCTGACATTAAAATAATATGACCTCTATATTCTTTGTTATTATCATAAAATGCAACCAAAACATCGGCTGTCAGTTGGCTCTATAACGGGTGGTAAGTTTTGTTAAAAAATCTGACACTGCGCTACTCCAAATAAAAAATGCCAAAATGTTTGATGGATATAGGTAATAGATATTGGCAAAAATATGATTCAATGGAAAAAAAATTGGTTGTCGTGTAAAGTTGGTTTATGGACAATAGTTTAACGTGACTGCTAGCGTAACGGGACAATGAACGTTACTAGACAATGACAGCGTTACCATACAATGACGTCAACGTTTTCGTGCATGCAGCCGGCGTTCATCGATTTATTATACGAAGTTACGTCAAAATATGGAAAAAAAAAAAATGTCCGATATAATTATGTACCTATATTCAATAAATATTTTCCGATATCGCTTCAACAAACAATTATCTCATGCTATCCTCAATTAATCTGATAATCGCCCCAAAACCTCCAATCCCCATCACCTCTCCGATTAACACAAGCATGAAGTGACAGCTAATAAAACTCATAATAATGTTCCTTATTACCGAAATTTCGGCACTGACGCGACCCCACTCAGGACGAATGATCGTCTGAATCTGACGTAGATATCGACACAATAGAGGAAATTACTTCCGAGATTTATATTGACGCCATAAATTTTGTATTTTGGTTTATTTTCTAGCAATAACTAGATCCATGCTACAAACACTCGTAGCTAATCATATTTTTATAGGCATTAGTTATTGAATTATGTTTAGAAATATAAGAATTGATCTTTCTCTATTTGAAATAATAACGCATCAGAAACGTGGGTAAATATGAATAGAATATACACCCTGTATTGAATTTCATGAGCACTCAGCTGGCACGTTTACAATGCTGCCCAGAGAGTAGGCAAGGGATGCCCTGTCAGTTTCCTGTGGGCTCAAAGTTTGCATCGTACTTACCCGTTCGTCCGAATTGCACAACCGTTGGGTATTCACCGCGTGCCGCGCCGTTATGTTCACGAACGATGTTCGACAGCATTACTGTCGGACGTGCTGATGCATGTGGCCGACCATAATCCGATATTGCACGCCTACGGAAAGCCATTTGAAACTATGGCCGTGACAAAGGATTGTGTGATGTTTGCGTACTGATTGGTAGGCCTGGGCTGCAAGCGTTTGTCTTTTGAGACAGGACTATTGGAACGTACGAATTATAATCATAGACCTTATAACGCTATACCGACGCGCTAGTCGATAGTTTTGAAACTTGTGAAGCGTTAGAATGTTGGTTCAATTATTTATATTTTCATAACTACTAAAGCTAACTTTCTTCTTCATTCTTAAGTTTGTTTTCTGAGCATTATAAGTAAGTATACATAAAAAAAAAACAGTATTTTTGTATTTTATCAGTTGTTTGGTTCCCATGGTACAAGCTCTACTTAATTTGGGGCTAGATGGGCTTGTGTGAAATGTCCAAAAAATATCTCGACACACGATATTGTGTTTTATTGATTCTTAGTGTCTAACTAAAGTTTACAAGTAGATTCTCTGTGAAGTGAATTACATATTTGACATCGAAGTTCAAATTCATACATCAAGTCGAATATTAAATTAGTACCTACCAGCGACTTCGTGCACGGTTCGCCAGCTACAACACGTCGTGTTTCACTGGTTCATAAATTGGCATTCTTTGTCAAACGAAATTGGTTTTTCCAGCTCAACTTCATGTTATCTGCTGGATAAAAGAACATTCATGGAATGCCTGGTAAGCTAAATTAAGTTTTTGAAACGGTTGTCACTAAACTCAAAATTATTTCGAAAAGGTTGTTTAGTCGCTATAGAGAACTCTTCCTGAAGGATATCTTACCATGCAAAGAAAAGAATTGCTTTTTATTTTGTATTTTATTTGTCAGGACTCAATACTCAATACTCAATAATTTTATTGTTGTCACATGGACTACGGTTAAGTATAGTTATTGGGGGTTATAAAGTAACCTTTTTTTAACAAATTTATTGTACACAAACTCCTCGACTCAACCCTTATTACAATGGAAAAGTGGAGTCAATTCAATTACCTACCTTCATTCCTTTGCGCAATGATTGTGTTTGGCGATTCAGCGCGGGAATGCAGCAAGTATTCTTGGTACCACGCCATATATACAAAATTTTCAGTTTTGAGTTTTTTATGATATTTATTTTATTTTATTATTTAACAGCTTAAAATCACGGCAGGGAGATACTTGGGTAGCAATGTATGTGACATACAGCTGGCAGACAAGTAGGATGTACTCGAGATAAAAATAAATTAACAAAATTGTGGATTCCCTGTGTCGCAGGTGGTATAGACATATACAAGACATCACAAGATCCAAGACCCGAGAACAAACATTTGTGTTCGTCACACAAATATTCGCCCCGGCCGGGGATCGAACCCGGAACATCAAGCTTCGTAGGCAGGGTCACTCACAACCAACTAACGTCACCGTCAGTATTTTATATACTTACCTACTGGATTTGTTTAAGGTTAAAATAAATCAAAGGAGAGTTCTTACTTACTTAGAAACGCCTCTAAAATTCGCCTGCAAAACAAAAACTAAATTTAAGATTTACTTACTAAAACTTGGAATAGAAACCTACTTATTCTATAGGTAATTATGGTGTATTCCGAAGTCCTCAGTTATATTGTTAACTACTCTGCGGATTTAGTTTCCAGACAAGACCCTTGGCTGTATCTATTTGTTACTTTGTAAACGTTACAATATTACTTAACTTATATTTTCTTACTTAAATAATAACTTTCATCTGAGTTTTTAAGTAGGTGGTAATTTTTGTTTCTTTTAACGGAACGTAAATTTAAAGCGTTTTATAAAAGGAAAAACATACTTTTTAATCCTGTCTTATTACGCAAATGCATTTAAATGTCACTGTTATATAATTATCCATTAGAAAAGGCTTAATTATTTTTTTTGACTTATTTTAACGATGTAGTCAGAAACATACATACTCGGTTTTCTCGGTGGTGTAGGTACTTACATAAATATTGAATAACAAAAACCACGTTTTACTAATTTCAATGTTCAACAACGTTTATCTCTAATGTTTGTTAGAGAATAAATACATGCGTATAGAAGGAGTAGGTACCTATGCTAAATTATCCTTACCTCCGTAATTACCTCCATGTCAAACATGGGTTAGGAGGAACTTCTATCATCAGAGCCGAGGCGACCGCTGGATTTGGAACGTGAGAAGAATAGAACATTATGTATCCAAATGAGGATGTATATTTAATTTTCCATATTTTTACCATTTTTTTTTAGCTATGGGTTTTCCTATTCCGATGGGTCAGGCGGTACCCATCATTGATAATACTTGTGTATATCTAAGTACTCTGTGATAATACTTTAGGTTTTATTCATCGTTTGGCATACTCGGGTATCCAGCTTGAGCCAGCTTGCAAAAGCTCGGCTTGGGCGCCGCACTCGCCCCTATGTCTTTGTGATTGTATTTGTAGAAATACAAAATTTTGACTGCAAAAATACAACTCATTTCCCTTCTGCATAGTCCATTTAAGTTTTTTGCTAATTAAAAATTTGTGGTGTATTTAAGTTTAACCGTTAGTATTATTTATTTAAACAATACACCTCTCAGCGAGACGTCACTGCAGACCATAGCAACCCCTTACCCTAAAAAGAATTAGATTTAGAATGTATGTATTTTAGGGTGTCCCTTATATTTCAATTTCGATATATTTTTACGCATACCTTCTTAAAATTTTCCTAATTACCCAATATTATCTAGAAAAAAATATTAGCTCGTTTTATAAACGATTACCCGTGCCGACTTGCGATTTAAGTTTGTCCATATAATTTGCGCGGGTAATGCGCTGCGGCCTGTAACTATGTGTTTCATTTAAAATTTTATACATGATTTTTAAGATTATTAATACGCTATTGTTTACTAGAACCTTTATAGTAAAGTATAAATAATGTGCTGCGACACAAAGCTTCGAATGCTGGCCGTATTAATGGAGCTCCAGTCTGCACTTTAGAAGATTATATTACTTTTCACTTGTCGACATCATGTTTATGAATTGGCCCTAAAAACTATCTTCGAAACCAAGATAAAGCAAATTACTAGTAGCCCAGACATTCCAATCTTCAAAAAGTTGAGAGACAATTGGAAAAATATCGATTCCAGTGACATTAAACTATCTCTTGATTTTCTAGAAGATCATTTTGCCGAAACAAATATTATATCTTTGTTAATGTTTTATAAGGCAGAACTGGACAAAGGTTTTATAAGAAACGATTACCGAGAATTAGGTGAACTATGCATAGTGCTTTTGGGAATAGATACAGAGAAGAAATTAAAACTCAAGCCCCCTGGAGCTATGCATCAGGCACGATGGATGGCGAAAGCGATCTATTCTTTTAAAATACCTATGTTTGCTTCTGTCACAATTCAGATTTATTACGACGGACAAAAAGGCTTTACAAGATATTTGCTTATTCATCGTCATTGTACCTTTGTTTAATCTTGGTTCGAATGCACAGTGGCCACTAAAGTATCCAACCAAGATTTGTGCTTCTTGAAGGCGTTAAAAGAGTAGGAAAAAGTTGGTGCAATAATTTCTTAAGCAAATTTAGCTCTTACTTGTACTAATAATGTAAAGAGACAGTCATTCTATCAGTTTTACATAATTTGATCACCAAAGTAAGATGAAAATGATTTCTAACTCAAACAGGGATGAAAGCTCAGATTTTGGCCATCGCTATGTTTATTCGAAGGAAGAACTGGCTCAAAAGTTGTTTAATAAGCTAAATATTGTTTTGTTTAGTTTAACATTTAGTTTTTATTGTTTTTTTTTTGGTTATTAACTTGTTGTTACTTTTGGATAAAACGCTGGATGATTTATATTGTAAAATAGCAGACACTTTATATCTCGTGTTTTCTTCAGGAAGATGTAGGTACCTATCTTCTTGGGATGATAATGCTGCTTTTCTGGAAGCTTAGAGATCGTTTGAAAATCGATCGGTTGTAAATGACACTGCTGAAATGGCTGTCAAAATAATGAAAGATTTGTACGGACTTATCACGGCTGAAGAAGAGCAAAAACAATTCTTGTTGCGCTGTGTGCAGGAACATAGAAATCTGTATCCGGACTGTAAAAAACTACACTAAAGAGAAGCTGATTGTTATTATATTATGTTTTTAAACAAAGATTAATGTTTATCTTATTTTATTTTAATATATTCACTTAATTTGTTGAATTGCGAATTTCCAAAAAAATATTTTTTTTTTTGTCATATAAGGGACAGTCTAATGTATATGTATATTGCTAAGTATACATTCTAAATCTGTACATAGTAAATAGTATATTGCTACCATCCATACCACTATGATGGTAAATTCAAATTCAAAACTATTTATTGCTATGGGAAGGGTACCAGTTACAAAAATATCTTAAAAGTAGTAGAAATAAGCACCGATAATTATATATTATCTAAATGTTGAGTTCTATCAAAACGCAATTACAGCTTCTTCGTAGATTTCCCGAAAGGGTGAAAGTTGGGTCCGGATGTGGTATGTATAGGTGTGAATCGGGCGCCTGGGTGTCGGGACTTTATGGCACCCGTGACGTCACGGAGAAAGTTACCGAACCTTGTGGGTTAGTGGAACTTGTTGTTTTTAAGTTGTAAAATGATAGCAGGTTATGGTTTTGTTTTGGGTTAAGCGTCGATGACACACACGCTCAAGCCAACGAGTTTGCTTGTAGCTTGTAAACTCGCCCAGTGTCATCGGGTTTTTACAATCCGCTTCTTACAATCCTTCCCGAATGTTAACACAATCACTCACTAGCTTTTAAGCTCGACGGCTTGTAGCGTGTAAACTAGCCATGTGTCCTCAATGCTTTAGTGTACCTATGTATTTATTTGAATACCTAGCTAGATAAATAAGTAAAATTACCCGAAAAACATGTAATGTGTAAGGTACACTAACTAGGAAAATTAAAAATAAGAATAAAAATTTCCTTTCCTGATAAAGGTACCTACTTGTGGTACAAAAATATCAGTAACTTTGGTATTTCCTTAATTGAACCTACGTATCTATTCTATCCATTACAGTTCCTTTCTTACTAATTGGTAGAGGGTATCATTACTTTAGTAGAATTAAATAGAAATCATTCTATCGTGCCTAAAAGCCCCGCAATTTCCAAATGAGAGCAATCGATCTGCTACAGTGCCTTCCAAAACTTCAGCATATTTGATATTAATTTCCAAGAGTTAACATTGCTTTCTATAACCGGAACGTAATTGGTGGTCTAAAACTAATATTACTTGGGTTATATTTTTTTTGGATTGCTGTATTAATGATATGATGTTATAATATCTTTCTGAAGTTATTTTATTTAGATCTTACTATTTTACTTACCTACTTACTTAACTCTGATAAAATTAAACTTAAGCATTTTTACTTATGATTTTTTTTTACAAAATATAGCCAGTTCGCATGAAACATTTTATTATGTCAACAAACCGGATATTTGAACTAGAATTCATAGTTGATTGTAGACTGATTTTTGCTATAAGGGTAAATATACTCCACATCAAAATGAATTCAACATTTTGAATCGTATTTTTAGAAAAATATTTAAAAACCTTATACTTACAAAGTCACATTGATAGAGTTTGTGATTCCGCCTTAAATGTAGAACGATAACACACGGTTTTTACACGCTACACTCCAGCGACTTCGCTTGTAGCGTGTAAAGTCACCCAGTGTCATCGCATCGGCGTTTTTACAATCTGCTTGTTGACAATCCTTCCCAAAAGCTAACACGCTCACACAATCAGCTTGTAAAAAAGCTTGTGTGTCATCGACGCTTTATGAAATCATATTTAAAAAATTTCTTTCACTTTTCCGATAACCACGCGTGAAAACATAGTCAAAGAAAATAAATGCACCATTAAATAAAGCAAAACAACAATAGTATAAATTTATGGATGTAGGTTGGATCCATCCCTGAGCATGGCGCCGGGATGTCGGGTCTGGTCGGCGCCATGTGACGTCACGGGTCGATGGGGACCCAGATGATCAGCCAAGGAAACTAGCCAAATGGGCTATGCGGAGCTTTTATTTGGCATCACCGCGACAGTATCGGAATCTTGCGGACATGAGTTTTACCCTTGAGGGAACCTTGAATCTTGGAAGTATTATAAAAAGAATGTAAGATTGATCTAGAGGTAAAAGGTTATATTTAAAAGTTTTTTGTTACAGGCCACATTTCAATCTTAAGAGGATATGTGAAACTGTCAGAAATGACATCTGCCGAATTGTAAGACAGTGATAGTGCAATTAGACACCTTACCCCGAGGGAAGAGGTTAGATATAGAGTTTTGTCGCTCAAAAGTAAGGGACGTAAGCGACAAATGATAAAACATCGTATTGCTTGAAAAGTATTGAATTTATAAAAAAATCCTTTTACATTTATCTAAGTAATGTGATTACTCGCTCAATAGTATAAAAATAAACCGTAAATATTCTCTAAATTCGGAGGATGGATGTAAATCAGATTTTCATATAGATTTATTTTTTGAAATAGGCCCCTATTTCAAAAAATAAATCTATCGAGAAAAGTTTCACGAATCGTGTTTCTGTCTTACATTTATTTAGATTATATCCTCAAGTAATCACTGTTTTAACACCAAGTTTGTAAACTATACCGTTACCGAGTAAGAATGAAACGGATTTGATCCAAATTTTCACATAGCCTTTTAAATACGATTTCTCGCAGACAACCTACCTTAAAGTAACTTAATTAATTAATGCATAAGAAACCTGAATTTTATAGAGTTGAGGATAAGGAGTGCCAAGCAGTTTTAGCGTGATTGAAATTTTCCTAGTTTTTTCATCTGTATTACAAATACCAGATTTTGCTAAAGTTAGCAAAGACACTAATTACTTAAAGATACATACAACATACCAAATAACAATCTTCAAATCTACTTATTTCTATAATCCTCTTATCTTCTTATTATAGCTTATGATTTGTAGACATAATTAGAGAAGCTTTGAGAGCTTCCTTCCGAAAGTAGATAAGAAGGAAAATAATAATGTTATTTTACATGGTTTCTAATTTCCAATTAGACTCCATGATTTTGAAATTGGTAAACATTATAAGTTTCAGATAATTGATTGATTCAGGCGTTACTTTGCGGAAATCCATAAATATCAACAAATGAAACGAGAGACTCTCGTTTCGGACTTCGGCGAGTCCACACCTCCTGATGATGCCTCGTGTAGAGGCTAAACAAACTTCTGTTCGTTGACTCTTTGGTTTATAATATAGTAATATGTACTAAAGTTCTAAACTAAAGTTAAGTTAATTAAAACCTTTGTTTAGAAATCAAGCGGATTTATTACTAAATATATTTATTTAATTTGTTGATTATAAGTTTTGTTACCTGGAACCTACCTGCTGCTTAATTGTGAGGAAATAGGCGAATACCAATAAATACCAATTCATATTTACTCTCCTGCTCATCTGATAAATTAAAAAAAAATTGTACACATATCGAATCCGGTGTTCGTCTGTCTAGGTCGTCTCGTCACTAATTTACCAAAATAATCGTAATCTGTGTAATTCAATTGTGATAGGCTTATAAGCTACAGTTTATAAGCTGTAAGGTTAATATGACCCATTGTTTGAGTTTCAATATGAAACAAAAATACAAACAATAAGGGGTCGTTAGAGGGTCAAAAAGGGGTTGTTAAAGAAAATATTGTTAAACCCCAATGCTCAATGAAGAGTAGTAAATCTCATTGCTTTTTTAGTGCTCCGGCCTGTGACACCCAAATGGACGGATGGACAGACAGACACTGTAGTGCAAACACTTTAGGATAGCTTTATGACTCTGTAGGCATATTTTGTCTATATTTCGGCCAATATTTAAGTAAAACGAGAAAAGTAATCTGGGTTCCCAACAGGGTGTTATTGGATAAGTTTCAACCTTAGTTCAGCCTCCATAAAGGTTGGAGAGGTTAAGTCGTAATATAAACTTCGAGCTGTTACCAGTTTCTTCGCCGCAGAAGTTTGCATTTAGCCAAAGCCTTTCTATTTGATAAAAAACGGCTAATAAAAATAGAGCAAGAAGTTTGGTAGTTTATTAAAGTTTTATTTTAGGAGATCCGGGGTTCAAGAGTTTTCTAGAGAGGCAGGCAGCATTTCTTGTTTAAGTTTTCTTGGAAAAATGTTGGGTATTTTGTTCATTACCCAAAGTTGGTATGATTTTGAATGGTTTTTTAATCGCTTTTATTTTATAATCAGTTAAAAAACACGGTTTTTTTAGAACTTTTATAACTCCTCATACTCAGAATAATTTTAAAATATTGTCTTTATTCCGTTACGAATTAACAAAATTATTTTTTTACGTGCCTTATAATAATATACATCTTGTAAAACAAACCTTCGAAATTCTATGAATTAGGCGCAGACTTCAGTTCAAATTTATCCTCGCAATTAAAGTGAAAAGTCTTGTGTAAACCTCGTTCCTTCAGCCCATTTTATACTCGACTTGAATATCCGGCCCTTGGTCTACAAAAGTTTTTGTCATTATATTTTTCAGTACATAAGTATTTTTTTGTAAATCAAGTTACTTATCCTTATAACCTTTGGCACGCAGAGATTCCTAATGACAACATCCTACGCATTCAATTAAATTAGCCAGAAATGATCGCATGATGTCAGTCAATTTACAGAGGGACACGATAATTTACGATTAATAGTAGTTTGTAAAAGAGGAAAAAATATTCCCCCTAAAAGTAATTTATGAAAAACTACCTGCTGCACAGTTTTACCTACGTGGTAGCAGGATAAAAGTATTATACTTCCTTTGTTAGCTCCAAAACTATAGTCACACAAATTTTAGTACAATGCGTTAGAAAGTTTCGGCGTGATTAAATAACAATCAAACGATCCATTCATCCTCGGCAACTTTTGCATTTATTAGCACTGCCTTTTATTTTAAGGTTGTGTAATGTGTAAGCATTACTGTGTTCTGCTTTGAAGGGACACTATAACTCGTGAAATTACTGAGTTTGCGAGACTGGCCTTCAAAATGTCTCAAATGGACGAGCGCTGAAGCAGTGTTACACCGGCCTATGTGAATCAAAGTCCTACCTATACCTATGTCCGAAAAACCGTTTTTCACACAAACTTAGTTTATCAGGTAGTAGTATGATACTAAGTTAGACGTTTCAGTAAGAAAGTTTTATCAGAAATGCAAATACAACTCAACAAAAAAGACAAAGAAAGTCTGATATAACAAACAGAGCTAAGAAATGGAACTCTCGGCTTCCATTGTCTGCAACTTCCGGGAAAGGTAGCCTAGTCTTGGTGAATGGTGTCTTAGTGTTGTACTGCTTGCAACCATTTTTCCCAACAAGGCAAACAGTGTCATAGTGTTAAGCCTCGATGACACAAGGCTAGTTTACAAGCTAAAGCCAGCCAGAGTTCGCTAGTAGCTTGTAAACTCGCCTCGTGTCAGTGGCTTCTTTACAATCTGCACACTTGCTCACTCGCTAGCTTTTAAACTCGCTGACTTGTAGTTTGTAAACTAGCCTTATGTCATCGAGGCTTTAGGGGAAAAATCCAAGGAATAATTACTGATTAAATCTATTAATTAATATATGTTTATGTTTAACTTATTAATAACATTTTTGTTACAAGTCAATGACATAAAAGCATATTTTTTTTTATATTTTATTAAGTTAATCGTTAAGAGCCTATCCGTATAATGTATGTAGGGGAAGGGGGGGCATAACGGGGACGCGAGGCACGACGGGGCCACCCACTCATACAAGTAACTACGCACACTAGCTGTGTTTTGTTTTTACCAATAAGAGGGCATTTTGCATCTAACTTCGGTGCGGAAGTGACCGGCGATCAGATGCACGCGTTTATTTTTGACGACCAATTCTTTTTTCCGGCTTCATTTCATCTTATTTTGAGTGGTTACCAAAACGCGTCTAAAAAGGTAAGTGTTTAGATTACTGCTATAGTTTTTTTTATGTGTATTACTACTAACATCAACTATTGATATGTTTTGAGCAAAATCACTTTGACCTTGAATCCAATTTTTGGTTCGTTATTTAAAATTCTGTTAGGTAAGGGGGCATAACGGGGACATGGCTATGGGGCACAATGGGGTACCCTGTTGTGCCCCGTCCCCATTATGCCCCTGAATGGTTTGTTGGTTTGATAATATTACAATAACATTATTTATTCTGTTTTAGGTTTAAAAAATGGTACTAACTTACAAAAAGAAAAGTTCGAGAGGTAGTTGGACTGTAATAGGCATGAAATTGATGCAATTTTAAGCAAATCAGCAGGTTTCATAAAAGTAGCTTAATTGCACGGTGTTCCACAGAACACATTGGAGCGTCACGTCGCAAAAATAAGGAAGGGCGAGGTATCTCTTAATTCAGCTCCAGGTGGAGAAAATGATAAGGAGGATGTCTTATGCATCTATTGCATTGACTCGAACCACACTTATTTGAAGTCTTCGGAGCGTTGGGTGGCCTGCCAGCTATGTGGACAGTGGGCCCATACAGCCTATGCAGGTGTTGACGACGCAGATTTTGAAGAAATCCACATCTGCTTATTCTGTGACAAATAAAATAGTGCCCCGCACTGGTACCCCATACTGCCCCTACCCTGGGGCACGATGGAGTTTTCATGAGGGTTTCGTGAAATTAAAATTAAAAATATTATTTGATTTCTTACTTCAGCAAATTCGGTGCCAATTGATAGATTAATAAGTAACCAAAGAGTTGTCATTAGTTTTCATTAAAAAATATATTATATAAATATTTTGTTGTTTATTTCCCTTAGCGTCCCCGTTATGCCCCCCCCTCCCCTATGTAGGTATACATAGTTTATATGTAGGTAGGTATGTACCTAAAAGACCTAGCAATATGAGACAACTTGAAGCTAGATCAATTCTAGAGCATGTTAAAGAATATCAAAATTGTATGATTAGATGTATTATACAATTCTTATTATTCAAATTAGTCGACAGTAGAGTCACAGCCGTAGGGACATTATAGGCTTTTTTATAATATTACCCTAATCGAAAAAAACCCTAAAGTCACAATTATGATCAAGTTTAGATACAAACTTGCTAGAGATGCTATTTCGCAGAGAAAAATATATCAAGAATTTTTTGTTGATTTTGCGCCGAATAAATTAATCAGTCGGTACGAGCGTGCGTAAAACGCTGATGATCCCAGGACCAAAGTTATGAATATACATCACTTATAACATCCGAACTTAGCACAAGTTAGATTGTAAATCACCCTTATAATAATACTTTCTGTAATCGAAGCGACATATGGCGTCACGGATCGGGACATATGCTCAAGTCAAGACGCCTACACAAGTGTATCACAGAATGAATCAACACAGAATTGAATGGTACTGAATTAGTCATTCAAAATTTATGAAGTAGTAGAGGGATTGGTGAAGATGAAGAAAGTTGCGGCATTTGAAGCCAAAATTATACATGTAGGTACGCTTATTTTAAGTAAATTATAACGCTGACTCAACTCAGCAGAATATGACAGAACTGTGAAATAAATAATATGAAATATCTCTGTCTTCATATTATAATGTAAGTATAATTAATATCATTGTCTCGAAGTCACCATAGAACGTAAGACTAATTTCTTAGTGGCAGGTCACACCATACCGACAAGTGATATTATAAATGACAGCATAGACATGAAATGCAAGTGTCTTCTGTATTCTAATAACCCGGTCAATTTAGCTAAAGTTGCTAGAATTCGGACAGAGCTGAAAATTGGTACGAATGTTGGGAACACCATTATAAATGAAGTGAAAGACATAAGGTACCAATCTATGATAAACGAATGTGGAAATCTATTAAGTATTTACAAAATCAAAAGAAACCCTATTGTCAGCACTGCACTGCTTGTAAAAGATCTTTACTGTGAGAGTTGTTTTACCCTCACAAATGCCTGTTTACAGATTCAAGGCCTTTTTCGCAAAAAGTGTGTGCGATCATCTAAATAGATATTGCCCTATTACTTGCAAAAGTTTCTGGCCCCATGTTGTTTGGAAGTGTGTTATAAATGTTAGGGATGTGTTTAAGCTTTTTGGCTGTATAAGGGCCAACAAGTTTTTTTAAGTAAAACGTTTATTTGAGTAACAAAAAAAAGTATCTGGTTGTAGTGTAGGTGTAAAAACATATTAATATCTATACTTCTTAATAAAACATAATATTATTTATAATTTGTGTCCCTAATAATCGATGCCGCTGGTGACAAGAGGCTGGCTCATTCTTCGCGCTAAGGGCTCTTTCAATTTAGACGTTTCGTGTCGGACCGCTGCAGTGCCAAAACGGTGCGTTTGTCGTGCGGCGCACGGACGGTCATTTATTTTCATACAAAGCGCACGGTGCGGCAACAGTCTGCGTTCAATCGGCCGTACCGACGACGCCGCACTGTTGCCGCACCGTACCGTACCGAGCCCTAAGACTACATTATCTCTGGCGGTTCAGCGCGGGAATGCAGCCAGTATTCTTCGCACTATACCACATGATCAAAATTTACTGTTTTGAGTTTTTTATTAATATATTTTTTGTTGTATATATAATTAGGATAGTTTATTTAACAATCAACATTGAAAGGACTTAATATATGTGTATAAATAAATGACCATTTGTGCCAAAACTTACATATAATAGGTATATGATGCTAATTCATTAGTCGCTGGATTGTGGTTATTTGAAATTAAGATAATAAAGTACGTCAGGATAATCGTCTAAATACACTACTAAAACCCGATAACTACATTCAGCTGTATGCTCTTTGCATCCAAGCGAAGTGCTTTTAATCATTTAGGTCCGGACTCGTGCAAGCTACCTCGTTTAGCCTACCTCTGTGTAAAGTGCGCTATTGTTAATTTGTGAGCTTTTGACTTTTTGATGTTATAGGTCCATGTAACAGTTATTCTCGCATGTTTTAGACGATAAATATTTTTGCCCACTATCATAACATGGCCGTGCTAGGACCGTGTCAGGCAAAAAAATATTCTTTGTATTGAAAAGTATGACACTATACCCACTACACCGTTCTGTCACTGACCGTCGTGTTCTATACAATTTTATATTTTACCGGTGCTGACACGCTGTGTGCATAGCACGTAGGGTAGTGGGCAGATACCTTTATACAGAAAAACTTTACATGTAATGATTATAATATGTATATTTTCTAGGTAAATCCTTATCGCAAGAATGTTACCATAGTGAAATATAGCTATGGTATGTTAGTATGTGAAGCAACTATGTGCTCGTACATAACTTTTGATAAGAGCCTTATCGTACCTTACTAATTAATAATGAAAACAACATGTTCCTACCGATATCGTATTTGCGATCAAGTTTTTTTGTCATGACCAGCAGATGGCCGCTTTAATACCAAGAATTTAACTAATGACCAGATGGATCGACCATTTAACCCTTTTGACCCATTGTAACAAATATACTTGCAACGGTTACCTACTTACTTACCTACCGCTTATGTAGAGGACCTTCTGACGGTTACAAACCACTCGAAGAATACTTATACCTACTTATTACATGATTTGATTTGATTTGATTGATAAAATACCTTTTTTTAAATACATAGGTACATAGATAATACCCAGACTCAAACTCAGAACAAATACTGTCGATCATCACATCACACAAATGTTTTTCCTGAAGCGGTAATCAAACTCGCGACACCAACAGTCCAACAAACTTGCCACTCGACTATCGACCGTCGTATGGGGATGGTCTGCAAGACAGCTTTGAGTGATGAGTCTGAAGGCACACGGTGACTATTGTTTGCGATTATTTCACGTTGTTTGGCAGCGCACCCTCGCGACCTCAGCAGAGGATTAATTGCGCTCTGCCTTTGACATTTTCCACGATTTCTCTCATTTTTTATGCTCGATGTGGGTCTTTTATAAAGAACGATGCGCAGTTTGGGCTGTTTGTAAAAATGGGCAAACTTTTAAACTGCCGGCATCGGGAAATCGAGTTTCAATACATTGTCGCGAGAAATTGATATTGACCTTTTCAACACATCCCCTGTTAGTCTCAAGCGTGTTTTAAGCAATAGTTTTTTTGAATCCTAAATTCTAAATTATAAGTGTTTGTCCGTCTAGTTCTTTAAAATTATAAATACCTACTTGCTTTTACCTATTTGTGAAAATTTTTAATTGGCCATCTGTATTTATCTTTTTAATCAATCGTGTACCTAGCTGTAAGTTTTCCGAAAAAATAAAAATAAAATAAAATTAAGTCTTTGTTAGTCTAGCACAAAATCTAACTGCTTTATGCAATGGACACTTCAATAAAGTACTACACGAATAATAAAGCCCCAAACTTATGATGTGTGCGGTTGAGTTGCTGACGATTTGGGCGCTTGTCGAATGGAATGTTTAACATAATTTAAAAAGGTGTTCCGATTTTTCAAATCGATTCGGAAAACTAAAAATGGTTGATCAAAATTTTGCTCCCATATCTTTCTCATAAAAAATAGACTAATGAGCCTCTCTGCTTCTGCGCCATAAAAGCGCCTTTTGCTAATTCAATAGCAAATTACTCTTACTCTTTATCGCCTATCACTTCCCTAACTACAACTATTTGTTTAAAGTTAAAACGATGGGTAAGTGATTTTGTATTTCTCAATTAGAAGAGTTATATAAAATTCAGAATTTTACAGTTACAATTTATGAAGGCTAAAAAACAAATCGTACCCCTGCCAAAAACAACGTGCTGTTGCAGCCATAAAGAGTAATCTACCTTAGATACGTTTGTGAGTAACGATTGTCTTAGTCTACCGGGATTACCACTATTGAACTGCACGACAAACAGGTCATTGCAGCCAGCTAGTCTAGCACGCCGCTATTTGTTAGGATTACTACTCGACAATGCTGCTTTAGTTCTTTTTCAGAGGGACCATTGTCAACGGGAGGAAAACTTTAGCTTTCAAAAGGCGCGACCTTCTTTTAGATGATAGAATGAAATTATGATAGATAAGAGAATGATATAGGTAGATGTAGATTGGTAATAAAAAACGAGCGAGCCTTACAGTAGTCGCCTATAATGTAACAGCTAACATCTCATTTACCTAAATTAACTTCATGTTACACACTTCCGTTGCATTTCACAAAATCACTGCCATAAATTGACAGGAAGCGAGAAAAAAGAAGTTACACATCAATTTCTAATAACTACTTTAACTTAGATAGCTAAATTATTGTCATTCATTTATAAGAAAATTAGGCACGATACCTAAATATGAGGGTTTTATTAGTTATGATCGAAGTAGGAGTTTAAATAAAATGAATGAATGGGTATGAGGAAAATTTTGGACACAATCAATAAAAATCTAAAGGACTATCTTTTATTATTGACTAACAGTTACTTTGTTTTTTTTAACGAAAACTGGGCAGCAACTCGAGCACTGTTCGCTAGTGCCAGGAAGTAAGGGCTCTTGGTTCGGCAGTCAGCCTGCGGAGAGCCTCTCTCGATCGAAAATGCCTATTCTACTTAAGGTGTCTAGAGGGCTATTCAAATTCATGTTTGCAGTCCATTTCTGTTCCACCTTGCTTATTTGAGAACCAGGCTATATTTAGGGGTATGTTTAATAACCAAAAGATCAAAAAATTTTTTTTTTTAGTGTACCACTATGTAGTATTACCGTTGAGAGGATTTCTAGATATCTAGATAGGTAGAGTTCTAGATGGGTACCAATAGAGTGCCAGATATTCTGCCGCAAAGCAATAATATGTAAGCATTACTGTGTTCCGATTAGAAGGGAACTGTAGCTAGTGAAATTACTGCGCTTTGAAAACTGACCATCATGCCTCAAAGTGAACGAGCGCTCGAAGCAGTGTTGCACCGGCTTATGTAAATCAAAGTCCGGTTTAGTACTGTTTTGGTTATGGGCAGGTGTGATCTCTTACCATCAGGATAACGTCTAGCCACAGAGTACTCATATATACACAAGTCAAGCTAAACTCGTCACTTGTTTGCAAAAAAAAAAACACTCAACGAAATGCAAAGGATAAATAAAACAGTCGCGAATTCAACTGGTACCGGATAAAAATATACTGGCTTTTTTCGTTTATTTTATGTTAGATCCCTAAAAATCACCCTCTTTGGCTCCAGTAACCAACAGGTAGCCGTGAAAACTATTTTCCAATGAATGGCATTGTAGGTATTCATAGAACCTTCCCAATGGACCGACATCACGTAATAAAGTAGCTTCAACACGCGATCCACACACCTTAGTTCAATGTACGTACATACCTACGTAGTAAGGAAATTACTGTGGTAACCCAGAGGTTAGATATAGGTATCAACCTTAGCGTTGAATCTTGTCAAATAGTACCTACTGGTCATAAATCCAGCTAGGTTCTTACTTACTCTGTGTAAGTAGCTTTTCTACTTCGTTGCCCTCTTGACAGAGCGGTCGTAGTCTTCAGGAAGTTTTATAATCGGGGGCTGTGACAATTAATTACAAATTGAAGCTTAAAAAAGTTGGTTCTGATATGGCCATAAGACTGGTCATATTTTATATTTCTTTGTAGATTGGTAGAGGCAAAAAGTACAGTGAGTTGGTGGTGCTTGCTGCTACAGCGGATCTACATACCTCCTAAAAGAGGCTAGACAGAATCAGATAAACAACTTGTCTCTAATAATGTATAATTAGTTACAAAGGCTCCCGAGAGAGCAAATTCTCATTACATCGGCTTCGCACGCGAAATTCATTCCGCCTCGCTTCATCAACTAAATCGAATTCTACTAGCAAGTTCATTGCACTACTGACTGTTGTAAAACTTGTACACTCTGTGGCACCACTAAATTTTCATTTCGAATAGTAGATGTCCCCACAGGAAATACGCTAAATACTATTTGGCTCAATTAGCAAAGGACCGAAGTGGTTCATTAGACTAATATTGTTGGTCAGATTAGTGCGGTCCACTATTCACTGCATTGTTTGGGTAAACAAAGAAAATTGTTACTGATGTGTTATTTATTATACACACACATACACGATTTTAAAATATCGGAATCTTTAAATCAAGAGTGAATAAGTTCTTTCTAGGCAAGCGTGCTATATCCTCGACGAAACCGTCACTTACCAAGGTGAGGTTGTGGTCAAATGCTTGCCAATTTTACTTAAATAAAAAAAAAATATACTTTGTCAATATATAGATACGCCAAAAAATGTATGACACACCTTAGCTGCTATTTTGAAGTCCTGTTGGATTAGGCGATCAAATTGGATTTTTCACGTGATTCAGACAGGCCTTGATTGGAATCAGGTGATCAAATATTTTCCTGCAACAGTCTTGCTTGCCCCGTTTTATTTAAAATTTGGATATTTGTACACAGAATAAATAAACAATGCTTGGATAGTAGAGCTTGTATTAGGGGAACAAGATATATAAAATAATTATAATTTTTTTCACCGAGCTAAAGGGTTTCAGATGATACTCACTTGAATTTCTTTGGAATTTGACTTATTTATATGACTGCCAAGTTCATGACTCATAAATCTCACTACCATCAAAACCAATCCAATAACAACCCACTTCATCGCATTCGATGAGCAACCCTAGCTATTAATTCGCTTTAATGTCGGTACGGAAACGTCTATGGTTGAAATCACTTAGTAATACGAGACGTTCAGACAATGTTACTATGATAATCCTATCGATTATCCATGAAGCCTTTGTTATCGGTGCTTTGTCTTCTAAGATCTAGGCTAGAGTGATAGGCACATTATAACACAGATAGTACATTATTATTAGGTAGAGTAATATCTAGCAAAACTTAAAATGAATGTTATAGTTTAAATACGCATTTGGAGCCAAAAATATAGGAAAATAATGAAGCTCCAATTAGAAGGTAATTGTGATATAATTTTATAGTTTAGGCACATTATAACACAGATAGTACAGATAGTACATTATAACACGCGTGATCAGAGGGCTGGCAGCTATCTGGGCCAAAGAATAAGCCTTGCTATACAAAGAGGCAATGCAGCCAGTATCCTCGGCACGCTGCCATCGGGTATCGAGTTGGAGCAGTTGAGCTACCTATAGATCGTTTGCAACGGTCTATGAGTGGCCCAATTGTTTCCTTTTGTAAATTTTATAATATACCTATATATAGATTGTAGTAGTTAGCTTATGCTGTAATAAAAATTTTATAGTTTTCTAATCTCGTTATTTTTTTACTTGTAGTACGATAACACACGGCTTTTTTACACGCTACACGCCAGCAGCGACTTCGCTTGTAGCGTGTAAAGTCGCCCAGTGTCATCGGCGTTTTTACAATCAACTTGTTGACAATCCTTCCCAAAAGCTAACACGCTAGCGTTTAAAAATGCCAACAACGCATGTGTGTCATCGACGCTTTAGTAAAATTAAGTTCATTTATTTCAATCATCATAACATTACTTACATTCATTTTTGTTAAGACATTTCACCCAATGCCATATACTCAGACAAAAAACAACCTATGAGCCTCAATGAGAGGTGACCCGTGCGCACAATGACGAATGACGAATGAACGAATTCTACGACGAACTTGATAAGTTGGGTATGACTCATTCCTGAATTCCATTCATTTATTGATGCTAGAACATCAATTTTCATAAATCTCAACCACTTCCAAGAAAATTTTGTGATTGGATGAATTGGTTTTGGCATCAAAGGCTAGCGATACACAAAGCTATACTTTTTTACAATTTAGCTTTACAAAAACTATTTTTCATAATAGTCTTTGTATTACTTACTGAAAGTAATTGAGCGATTCCATTATTGTTCATCGAATTTCAATAACAATATTCCATTTCACATGAATCCTCATGATGAATTGAGTTCCCATCCGGAAAAAAATCGGAATTCATTAATTTCTGTAATTCTATTGTAAACCACTACCGCCTACCATATTAATGATGAAATGAAATACATTAATAACAAAATATAAATACGTTTGAAAGCTAATTTAAAAGTTTATTATATTATGAATCGTAATAAATTAATAATATTAACGTTTCTTTTGCTATTGTTATTTAAAATATATATAACTATCTATAAAAGGTTTAGTCCTGACTGACTGACTGACAGACAGCCTACAGGCTAAACCAGGGAACGTAGAGACTTGAAACTTAAAAGATGTGTTCGTTAGGAGCTGAAAGTGTGTACTAAGAAAATAATTTTAGAAAGTCGTAACGTTAACGAAGTTGCGGGTCAGCTAGTTATATGATGTACTCGTAGATACTAAATATTATTTTTATTAGGCGAAAATAAATCAGAGATCACGCAGACTCATTCGTCTCGCATTTATTGATCCGGAGACCGTGAGTTATTTTTCGCCAAAGTTCTTGATGTTGTCAAAACCGTCACGTATGCTTGGTTAGGATTCTCATTATATTTTATGACGCCACTGACTCTCGCATCTGGGCTCTACCAGTATACAGGGTGTCCTAAAAAAATGGCAATGGCCAACAGTAGGGTCATTACCACTAATTAGCTGGCTTCCAGGAATGTCAATGTTGCTAAATATAACGTAGTTTGGAGGCGTCCTCTGCGGGATGCCGTCTAGGTGGGTACCAACTCAGTACCAGATATTCTGTCGCAAAGCAGTAATGTGTTGGTATTACTATGTTTCACTTGGAAGGGTACTGTAGCTAGTGAAATTACTGGGCTTTCGAGACGGACCGTCAAAAAGTTTCTAGGTGGACGAGCGCTATGTTGCACTAGCTAGTGTTGCACTTGTTTATGGGAATCAACGCCTTATGTAGTAGGTCTGTTTTGGTTATAGGCAGGCGTAATCATCCCATAAGGGGGTTATCATCAGGGGAACGCTTAGATAAGTCTATCAAGGCGATATCAAGATATTTACTTGATAACATAAAACAATATATATAATGTTGTACACTGAAAATAGCTATTTTATGAGAGGTGGAGTAGATGTTTTCAGATATTCTTAATTATATGGAATTATGGACTTTGAATTATTCTTTTGCTGCCCAAACTGAACAATCAAAGAGTGTTTTAGTATATCTTTTAGGACACCCGGTAAGTGGAGCTCTGCCTACCATATTCCATTAATCCATGCGTTTCACGTTACTCCTTTAGAACCGAGAACAGACTCTGATGAGATTGATATAAAAAGACTACAGAACCCTAAAAGCAACCATACTCGTTGACTTGTGCTTAACAAGTCAACGAGTATGGTTGTTTAGTTGACTTTTTTACCCTGAGAATGTTTGGAATTAAAGATAAAAATATCTTTGACGTGGAACTTTCAGGCAAATCTTTTTTTTAGCGAAAAGCCCTGAACCCTTGCATAATACCCGGACAGATGTATTACTACGGTTTCCGTTGTGATGGTGCTAAGAAGCCGTAACGGCGCGGGCAACAAGAGCCGTTTCTCGTTAATTTGGGCTTAGTTTAACGTATATTCAAATATTAATTAAATTCTTTCTACAGTGTGTAACAAAAACCATCAGTTTACAATTGATTAATATCAATAATAATGTTATATTTGTCACCTTCTTATCTTTGAGGAAAATTCATTGTATTGAGAAGGTATTAAGTATAATAATGTGTAATAAATTAAATTAGTTTAAGTTTTACGTTAACATGTACATATTTATTTTTAATTTATCACAAAGGTTGAAAATTTAAGAAGGCTTTATTCAAAAGTGGTAACAGTATATGGTAGAGTAGCACATTACTCGACACACATACTCTACTAGTCTACTACTATGTGTACTACACACTACACTAAATTCACACTATTCGTAATTTGTAAGATACTGAATTTGCAAGATATACATATTATTATGTATACATAAAAATTAAACTTCTTTCAAATACACTATATAGTGTATTAAGTTTAATTTTTATGTTCTCCTATACACACCAAATCCAGTCAGTCAGCAACTTTATGTCTCTCATTTAAGAGTCGCATAACTTTTAAATGAGAGACATCAAGTCGCCGACAGACGGTAGCTTGGGTGTGTAAGGGTGCTTTTCCACCAGAGATGTGCTATGCTACGTTGCTATGGATGCGTTTGATATCCACCAATCATATTCATTGGTGCACAAAGCTTAGCACTGGTGGAAACGGATTCAACTAAGATATGTTTTTATATGGAAGGATGCGTACTATGGATGCGTGCTATGGATGCCTGCTATGGGCCGTATATCTCCAGTCACCGCTCCGCCCTCGCCGCTTCCCTACTATCGATATATCGCATTGATCGAGCTGCGAATCTTTCTCGCGCAGCTACATAACTTAGTATTGGTGGAAACGGTCACATAGTTTCGTAGCGTAGATTTCACATCTTCGCAGCATAGCTGCATAGCACCATTTTCCATCTCTGGTGGAAAGGCACCCTAAGTTTAGGTTAGGTAGGTAACGACGAGTGTTTATGCTATTTAGTAGAATGACAAGTTTGTTCGCCCGTAAAAAGCCGTTGACCTATGATGTATTCTCATAGGCTTGGCCGGGGTGAGCGGCGCGCCCTTTTCAACTGATGACGGAATATCATGTTTGAGGTAAAACTATAAATGTCTTTGAATGCTACAAAAAAGGAGTACAAGTAGCGGCACGTAACTTTAGCGCTGACCGTTATTGCGCAGAGGTAAAAAATAAGGTACCTGAGACTACACATATAATAACCATGCGCAGTAGCCAATGTGCAAAAGTATACGAAAAACTACATTATATTATAATGTAGATAGTTTTTCGTATACTTTAGCGATTATCACACCTAGTTATTAGATTGCAACGGGTATTTACCGCGCTCACCTTATCTATTTTTTGTCCAGATGTTTCGGCTGTATTGCAACAGATCTCATTTTAGATAGATACATATAAATACTCGTAAGTACAAAATGAATAATAATTTTAAAACTACGAAAGAGTGTTACAATGAGCGGCCTCATAGAATGTTAGTTCCAGCCCGGTATTCTAAGAACAGTAATAATACTAATGACAGAACTTTTAGTTTTCCCTAGATACCAAATAGTTTAAGTTGCAAAATTGTAGAACTTCTGTTTCAGTGATGTCTCTAGAGCTTAGGTACAGTCGGCACCATAGGTACTGTGGCTTACCAATAAGATACAAAGGTAGAATATAATGCACATTGCAATCACTAAAATAACAACATACATTTTTTTTTATTTATATGAACATGAACTTAAATAATTGTAACCTTAAAACAGGTCAACCAGCATCAGTTCAGATGTTTAAAATGTAGTATAGTACAACAGTATTAAAAGTACTTATATGGTCTTCTAGACTAGAATAGAACTTCTAGATACAAACCAACGAACACTCAAAAATGTAAAACTTCAAAGTACATTTTCTGATGGTTGTACGTACAGGACACCAAAAACTAGTTTCACACGCTCTATCCTCACTCGCTAGTCATTGCAAGTTTATTCATAAGTAAGAAGTTTAAAATGCCAAAGGGGCTATTGTGAGTCCTTTGGGTCGGGTTAGATATCACAGAAACTATGAAACAGTAATCAAGATTTGGGCTGTAAAATTATATGTTTATGTAAAATAACTTTTTCAAAATATTCTCAAATAGTTAACGCAGCTTCCTCCTAAACAATAATTTCAGACGTAGACCATTTGTGTGAAAAAAATATTTTTTACGTAAATACACGTGTTGCGAACTTAAAAAAAGAGCGAGCCTTAAATTATTCGCAAATGATGTGTAACATCTGACATCTCATTAAAATATGGAAGGATTCTATTTACTCCGTTTTTTCTGAGGTTGGTACTATCTGACGGCTTACTTCCTGTTACACACTTCCGTTGCATTTCACGAAATAAAAAAATATTACAGAAAGCGAGAGAAATGATGTTACACATTAAAATTCAAAAATTCACTTCTATTTTACTCGAATTTCAATTTAGAATCTTATCTCTATCAACATGTAGTGTTATTGCATGGATAGTCATCCATTCTGATGCATTTCGCAGAATGGACGTCATAAAATTCTCTCCAAATTTTTGATACGATGACAACAAAAACACTGCAAAATAAATTGCAATCTATGTGACACAGTTACGTGAAAACCATAGAATTGCCATCGCATGGCGACGTCATTGACCAATAAATTTATTGGTGCGTAACCTCATTAGTTGAACGAACTATAATTGAGACACCGGCTGACCTATCAATTAAACAAGCGAGTACGGACCATCTTTTTATGATCCCCATTGGACATCTGCCCTTTTATTATTATCTTCCTAATATGATACAGGCAAAAGTTTGTGAGGATAGAAAGAAAGATAGATATATCTAGGTTTTAAAAAACATACCACAACCAACTTCAATCGGACTGTTTTAGTGACCGCAGGCATCACTGAAAAGTCACTTTAATGACTTTTTTTTAGTTATTTTGATTTAAAGACTAAACTACTGAACCGATTTTGATAAAAACATCATAAGTCCAGTCTGAAAATAGCTTCTCAAACAAAAAATATTTTTTCGAATCAGTGAAAATTAAAAAGTTCACATGCGAACTTAATGCTAAGTAGCATTCTCTTCCAGCTATCATCTGTGTTTTATGGAAATGAGGAAGAATAATTTATTTATTTGTCCTGAATGGATGTTTGCTCCTCAATAATGCCAAAACTATTAAATCGATAGAGCTGAAATTCAGTATGGGTATAGTAAATAAGCTGGAAAAAGACATGTGCTACTTAATAACCTGATACTACGTAAGCAAAGCTGCAGGCAAGAGCTGGTTATTCATAGTTCTTAATCATAAATAAAGGCACGTACAAAGGTTTTTTCCCGCACGGAACGGCACGTGACAAGAATTATTCCGGAAGTTCAAAGAGATTCTTTGATAGACTGAGGTGTATTTTCTTGATGAGCTCTGAGAAAATGTCGTGGGTAGTTATTTTTGCGTGGTTTTGCGCACTCATGTTAATGCGCTACTGAATTTCATTATTACAAGGTGCGGTCGACAAATTAACTTCCTGCTCATTCATGTCGTTTTGACAAGATTAATTTTCCTTTGCGAACACCTAATTATTTCAGCTCACGTATTAATGAGAAAGTATAATAATAATAATGTTTTAATTAAAAATTAAAGGTGTGCTTGATATCTGTAATGTTACATTTTTTCATTAATAAACCAATTTGAATCTATTTCAATCATAATAGGGGTTTAAACTATGACATTTATATATTGATTAAATATTTTTTTACGTTTGCATAATCAATTCATAAGTCAAAATATTTAATTGTAAATTTAAACATAGAGATAACTTTTAACCGTAAGTAACAAAACTTACCTGAACAAATTACGCTGCATAAAACAGCTACAGTCGGCCACCGCATTTTCATTTCCGCTTCCACTACACTTTCATAAAAACTTCAGAAATTCCTCTCTGTCCACGAAACTTTTCCGAGGCTCCTGGACTATGCTGCACACGAGAGCCGATCCCGCAATGGAGGTAACAACTACCGCCGGATGGTCGACTTATCTCGCTCAACGACACGCATGCGCGAACTGTGACCTCTCTGTTAACTTAATGCGTGGACATACATTAATAATAAAAATAAATTATATAATACGTTATCAAGGTTTTTCAAAAAAATACTGCAATTTACTTCAATTGGACTGTTTTAGTGACCGTAAACTTCACTGAAAAGTCACAGGGAGGAAAATACGCAATTTCGTTTGCTTCGATTTCATATTTTTATCAGTTATTTTGATATAAAAACTAAACTACTGAACCGATTTTGATGAAATTTGTAAGGGACTAATCTGAAAGTTTACACCTTAAACAACAAACTTGTGTATGTTTGTTACATCAGAACTTTGTTGTTTGTGAACCGTTTTGATTATTGTTTCCATAAAAATTTCATGAAAAGTTGGTTCCATAGAAATTTCATGAAAATCGTTTCAGCACCTTGGTTTTGAAATCAAAATTACTGAAAAAATTGATGTCATCCAAGTTAACAAAACTGCATACATATATTGCTTCCCTGTGACTATTCAGTGATGTTTACGATCACTGAACAGTAAGATTGAAGTCGATTGTAGTATGTTTAGTAAAACCTTGATTATTTGTGTTTTATTTTGATCTTCCGCCAGTATTTTCGTTGTTATTTATTTAGAAGTGTAATGATTCATAATAAGATAACATTGCAGTAATTAGCACGTTTGTTTCGCTGGTAGCCTCGCGCTTATCTTATTCTACATAGGTACTATTCCAAACCGATGAAGTTGATTAAATCCATTATCGTTATCTGATGGAAGTTTCTAATCATAGAAAGATTACTATTTAGGTACCTATACCGCACACCAATGAAAAAATTACCCAAATAAAATTTAAATTGCAAAAAATTGTTTGGGCTGTTAAGTATATATAAGATATATTTAGTATATATTAGCTGTTAAATTACTTTTTACTCACTTATCTACCCAGACTTAATAACCTATAATTTTTAAATATGCACAGGGAACAAAATGCAGACTCGACATGGTTTACGATTAGATTATATTTGATAGAGTATAATAAAAATTAGAATTTCGAATGGTAGTGAATCGAAGAACTTTTTCAAGTGACTCGAAAACTCCAAATAAGTACAAAAAGCTCAATTGACTAACATGGATAATAAGGAAAATATCAGCTTTTCTCCTCGTTTAAGCCAATCGCTGATTATGGAATTGAACTTTTCAGGCCACCTGAAGTCCTCCGAGTAAGTCAACTGTTCGTGAAAGTTACTATTTTATCACATCCGTTTGTCTGTTTATCGTTCAGGGTGGAATCTTGCAACTAAAACTTCGAGTAATAAATCGATTAGCTATCCGGCTGAAACTTTCAGAGTAGCTAACAACTCAATGACAATGCAAACCTAGTCCATTTAATTAATTAGTAATAAACATTCCGAGCTTACCTAAAAAGAACATAAAACCGCTATATCTCGTTAAGGAAGCTATAATGAGCAAGAGCATAAAAACGTTGTCATTGTTAAAAAACGTAGTTGTTGCTGGTGCTCAAAAACGTAGAATTTTAACCTACATTTGTTTGTTACAATAAGTTTTTTTTTACGCTGAAATAGGTTAAGATCATGCGCGTAATTTACAACCCATAAAAATATTTGATGGTTGAGTACGAAAACGGGCAAACCTGCGGGCAAAGATCAGTTAGGTTTATTCAGCGACGGTCTTCATACCATAGATATTGATTTACGAATTAGCTTGCCTTACCCAGCACCATGCCAAGTAGTTTTGGGTCAGTAAGACACCCGACAACAAAGTTATTGCTACTTGGAAGCGTTGCACATAACCATTGCCAAGTTTCGGGTGCGTCAATCCCGGCATGAATATAGGTACATATATTGTCATATTTTGATTATAAGATGGGGAGTAATATTTTTGAGTGTACATATATTATGTATGATTGTCTGACTTGGACGCACATTGTAAGCTAAACGAAATAATGTATTTTTTTATAAATTAAGTTTCCTTTAGTATAGAGGACCCCGGGAGTAAAGCAGGGTTTAGACGAAGCCAATAACGCTGGCGCCAGTCCTCAGGATAGCCAGCGCTGGCCTGGCCTGTGTTGTTTTTCCCGCCAGTTCGGGAAGCCAGCGCTGGCTTGTCTTGAAAAACTGTTTATACGAGGCCAATAACAAGCCAGCGCTGACTGCCAGTGACACTGGCAGCCAGCGCTAGCTTCATGTAAACCCTGCATTACATACTGCAAATACTTGTAAAATGTTGAATAAAGAGTTAAAATGTTGTAATTGGTACAATAAAATAAAATAAAAATTTGGCATTGCAGCTGCAAGTTGCTGTTTATTAACGTTAGTCAATTATAAACTTTAAGCATGTCCTGTAAAGTTTATGTTAATTAATATAAGTAAATAAATAACGAAAAAATTCTGTATTCTATAAGTAGTTTAGTCATTCACATTTTAAAACCATGTTTGTCTTTAGTTTTTGTTGTTGTATGTTACCTAAAATAAAACATCATAAATTAATATATGTACCGTCAGATAATGTAGGTACATTATCTGATCAATATTTTGTTTGTAATTTTATCTTCACTGTGTGAATTTTTTGATTTGAACTTGTCGGCTATACGTTTGATGATAATCTCATTACATATTTTTTATCAAAAAATTGCTCTAGATTTATCATCATTCTCTACATATAAAAACAATAATTAGATTAACTAATCAGTTGACTAAGTACCGAGTGGAAAGCAACTAGAGTATACTTTCCATCATGTTTAAGCTAGCTACAGTATTGATTGCTGTTGTAGCAGGTAACTATTTATCCTTGTTCCTATATATTTGCTTGTTAAATATAAACAAATAAACATAATTTTTAAATATAAACCGGCCGGGGCAAATATTTGTGACGAACACAAATGTTTGTTCTTGGGTCTTGGATGTTGTGATGTGTTGTATGTGTCCATGCCACCTGCAACACAGGGAATCCTAGTGCAGGGGTGTGAGTGTGTGAATGTGTGAATGTGAAACAATCAGCCATTGACCAAAACATTACTACGCAGGTCTTTGAATAATTCCAACGCCTGTGAAACACTACTATCACAGCGCTCGTCCATGCTAAGTGTGGTTTCAGATTAGCGGATTCGCTCCGCTCGTGTTTTGTTTTTTGCAGCGATTGCACGCGTGACAAGCCGTGAGAGACGCCACTGAAAATCGCTAGAAAAACCCATCGTATACGCCGGTAAATGCGCGACACGCTTTTAAAGTTTCGCGAGTAGCAATCCGCCCGTATTCGCGACAAAAATACGCTAGTCTGAAACCGCACTAAACATTGCATTGTTTTGAAAAGGTCCTTTCATTGAATTGTATAACTTTGTTAATTTGTCCATCAGTCCCTCTTGTTTGTCACCATCATGGAGTATCGAAGATTAGTCCATGGTCATGTTACAGAGCGTACCTAATTACGAAGGGTCGGGTGAGTGTTACTTGGCCCCGCAAATTATTGTCACGAATGCTTGAGATGTCGTCGTGCCCTGCATGTAATCGAAACTTTTATTATTCAGATTAAGGTAAAGAACAGTCAGGCAAATAAACGACAGCACGTCCATCTCAATTTATTACTATATTTTATAAAACTTTTAAATTGTTTTTGATATTTTTGTTGTAGCCGTCCAATCAAATGCAGTCCCATCATCAGCTCGTGCAGGCCAATTGAATACTTATTATTTATACCAAAAGTAAGTGGTGACCTAAATTATACCGCTATACGCACTAAAGCTTGTATGAGGTAATAAATAAATCAATTTTTATAAAAAAATACTTTGGTATGTTGTAGGTACCTACGTTCCAATTATTATCATTTAGCCCATAAGCAGGCTTTACTAACATCTAAGTACCTACTTTATGTTATTAAGTTCTCACAAAACTGTTTACTTAACAATAGGTTTTGTTACTACTTTTCATAATACATATTATACTAATTGATTGATTCAGGCGTTACTTTGCGGAAATCCATAAATATCAACAAATTATATAAATACCTATATTTAGTAATAAATCCGCTTGATTGTGTCGTATCTTTAAACTTTGGTTTTCTGTTCGTTGACTCTTTGGTTTATAATATAGTAATATGTACTAAAGTTCTAAACTAAAGTTAAGTTAATTAAAACCTTTGTTTAGAAATCAAGCGGATTTATTACTAAATATATTTATATAATTTGTTCTTATTATACTATTTTTAAAGGGATTTCAAGTTGAGTGTTTTGTGCACATGGATCTCTATGACGCTGTCGTCTGTACCTACTGTATATTATAATTATGTTCCCCTTATATTGTAGTGTTTTGCACTGTGACGTATTTATTGTCCCTAAGTATTATGTATCACCTTTTTGATAAATCTCAGACAAACCTATATGTAAAGAGAGTCCGTCGGCGATTCCTTGTGACCCCGCTATAGGCTTTTTAGACCAAATACGGGAAACAGAGTCCACAGTAGTTGGTACGATGTATACATAATTTTTTACAGACTTTGTCAAACTTGTAGGTATGTAGTACTTGATTTTTGTGACAATAAATTATTTATTTATTTTTAATTCTGTTGAATAGCCCTGACCAGAGTGAAGCGAAGAATGTACCAGCTAATTTGGAAGCCAAAGACAGCCATCCATTCATCGATACTTCCCTGCAGACCTTCGTCCTGGTTCATGGAATCGACGGCAACTATTTGTCCGATCTCAACCCGTTGGTGAAGACGGGTATGTTTATAAATGAAATTATTTTATTTTATATTTAAAGGAATACAAACAGCTTCTTACATATTTAGTACAACAGGATGGTGGAGACATTAAGCCTAGCAGTGTACATAATATTACTTATTCTTTGCTAGTAGTATTCACTTGCAGTACTAGAATAATAATAAATTAAACAGAAAATGATTATGTTCCTTTACAAAATCCTATCCTACTAATATTATAAACGCGAAAGTTTGTAAGGATGGATGGATGGATGGATGGATGGATGGATGGATATTTGTTCCTCTTTCACGTTAAAACTACCGAATGGATTTTAATGAAACTTTACAATAATATAGCTTATACATCAGAATAACACAGGCTACAATTTATAGCTGCGCAGACGAAGTCGCGGGCACCAGCTAGTTATCAATAATATTACCATAGACCAATAAACCACAAGTGGTAGGTCTATGATATTACTTAGAGCCCTGAATGTAATACAGCTATACGTACAAGCAGATTAAGAATGTGACAAAAGAAGGAATGAACAAGACAAAGAGGATTATAATTAATTTATAACATTATTGTATCGTAATATAGGTCTAGTAGTAGATGTTTATTTCCAGTAGAAGATCTTGAATAAGCTTGATGGCCTTTTCAGCTTGAATATGGTATTAATATCAGCTCCTGCTCTACTTTCGAGTTTCAAGTCCATATTACCATAACATTTACTCAGTGCGATTTGGTAGGATGTTAATATAGAATAAAATATTTTTTCTACAATTTACCGTATTCTGCTCCGCTGCTAATTTTTACCCGACTGCGAAGAAAGAGGGTTATATTTTTCAAGTGTATGTATGTATGTTCGTCTGATTCTTTGTGGCGCCCTGAGGATTTTGACAAATGAGGTGTCATTTTATTCGTCGTAGGCCACGGGAGTATCATAGTCTACCTAAAATGACAAAAAATACAATATGGAAAGCTAAAAATAATGGGTGAAATAGTGACCAGAAACCATAAATTTGTTCGTCTATTCGAAAGAATGGTCGACAGTAGCCCTTGACAGAAAAGAGTGGAAAGAAGGAAGGGAGGCCTTTGGCCTGCAGTGGAACAATTCAGGCTCACAATAACAAATAATAATAAATATTCTTAGCTACTGACTAACACTGCGTCATGGATTTTCAATCAGAAGGTCTCAAGAAACTTTAATGAAGTTTTAATGTTGCAGAAATTCTGAGGAATAATGATGCTAATGTGCTCGTTGTTGACTGGAGTGATTATTCCAAAATGACGTACTCGAGCGCAGCAGCCGCAGTGCCAAGTGTCGGATTGATGTTGGCGGAATTTCTGATTCGACTGCAGAGTCACGACGATAAATTGATTAGTTTTGATAATCTCCACCTGGTCGGGTTTGACCTGGGAGCCCACGTAGTTGGCTACGCTGGCAGATTAGTTCAGACCCTGACTAAAGGAGAATCGCGTGTTATGAGAATCACAGGTAAGGAAATCAACATATAAACACAATAGCCCCTGGATGAGAATAATCAAGGTTATTCAAATACATACTACAACAAAAGAACACATACATATTACAACAAGACTGTTTAGTGTTTATGACGATAACAATTTCGTTAACTTCGAAGACATATTTTTTTCAGTTATTTATTTTGATTTAAAAACTAAACTACTGCACCGATTTTGATGGAATTTCTATGGGACTGATCTGAAAGTTCAAATCGGTTTATTAACATCAAAGTTCTCAGGTAACAAACATAAAAAGAACAAACAATCTAATTGAGAACCCCCTTCATTTTATTAAAACGGTTGAAAATGCAAAAAAGATCTGTTTCTGATATGAGACAAGAGATAAGAACTCATATTCAAATGATTCTTATAGCATTTATCAATGTTCAAGTTTTATTAAAAATAACATTTATTTTATCACCCATATAAAACTATTTCCCACTTTCACACCGACAAAGTTCAAATTCAGTACAAAATTCAAATTCAAAAAGTTAAAAAAAATTGTTTAGTTTAAAATGAAAGATTTAAACTATGACTTCATGTTCAGGTTTGGACCCAGCAAAAAGTACGTGGGGTTCCAATTCCGGTCGCCTGACGCGCACAGACGCGACCTACGTCGAAGTGATACATACTGATGGAGATGGTATCTTAGCCAACGGTCTAGGCACTGCCATCGGCCACGTGGACTTCTTCGCCAACGGAGGCAGCAACCAGCCCGGCTGTATCACCCACGCCTGCAGCCACAACAGAGCCTACGAGCTCTTCGCTGGCACCTTTGCAAGGGCCCTAAAACTGAATGGGAACTTGTGCAATAGTAATTTGCAGTTGACCCTCAACACGTGCCGAAGCCAAAGTCTTCACGTTGGACAGCACGATGTTGAAGACAAATTGAACAAAGATCGGTAAGCCATAACACTAGATGGCGTTTTCGCATAAAGCGAAAAATTCCTGACGCCTACAAGTTCGTTTGCGTTGCGAATTTTCAAAATGCCTCTCTTAGTAAGTACTCACTTTCAGCTCTTGACGAACAATCATCCAAGTTTCAAGTCTCTTCGTTAAGTGGTTTTGCCTGTGCGTTGTCTGTCAGTCAGTCAGTCAGTCAGGACGAAACCTTTTATAAAGATATATTGATGATTGATTGATGGGCTGCTGAATAGTTTGTTATTTTTAAAAGTACCTACTAACAACCTAAGAGCAGTTTTGAAGTTCTTATTATTTATGATTATATTTAAAATTTATTTCTCACCTTTTCAGTACCGACGGAATCTATCGAGTTAACACTGGAAGAGTCTACCCATATTAATCAACTGTCACTTTAACTAGAAACAAAAGAAGAGACTTATTTCAAAAGATGTTCTATAAAACGTACACAATGATTTATACTTTGTTCTTTATTTCCTGGTTATAATAGTCAAGAAGTTAACAAAACCTTTATAATTAAAAATCTATCTAAATAAAAAACAATAGGTAGGTATTTTGTTGTGAAAACTTTGTTCGTGTGCACTGTGCGTGAAATGTCTTGTAGTTCTTGCAAGTATCAAGTTAAAGGAGACAGCTTGTTAGCTATCTCTGATACAGCCTTATCCACTAAAGGATTATCCTGCAGGATAAGTTTACTCACTTAACGAGGCTTCTTACCTACACTTTATATCTTTAAGCCGGTCACCCAACCGTGGTAGTATGATATCTACAACTATGAAATGCGCGCTTTCTGCCATGCATTGCTTTGTTACCAGAATATTTGGCAGACCTACTATATAAGGAACCCAATAATTTTGGCTTTTTAGACTTAATATCAATCTCAATCACATCCCATTTCCCAACGTCTTCCTAAAATATTATTAACACCTACAAAACCCACGGCAACTTAACTTGCATAAAAAAAATATCAGGCGTTTTCCAGGCATAATAATAATTTATGTTACGTTGGGGGCACAGATAAAAGAAGGTGTAACTCTAGTTAGAAAAACTATAGTATCTACTCTAGGTAGATTTTTGTGGTGTAAACAGTGTTCTCTTAGTAGGGAAACCCTAACGCAGAAGACTCTACCTTTGTAGAGTTTGGATTTTTATGATAATAAATATATGCATTGCTACCAAAATATCTGGTTAGACTAACAAATACACTGATATGTATTTGTACCAGATACCTACATCTTATTTTATAAACTAAGGTGAGGTAGGTTGGTAAAGTTCGCACGAGGGTTCAGAGAATCAAAATGTTGATTTTTCTTATTGGTTCCGGTAACACTCATCCTACAATAACATGAAAGGTTTAGCAAAGTAAATAAGCAGGTATAAGTACTGTTTGAAATTATTTATATAATTATTTAAAAAAAAATCGAATTACTAAACCTTAGAGTTTTTTTGGTAAAACAGGGTTCGAGATCGAAGGCATTTTAAATTAAAACTGATGAAAATAGTAAAATCTATTTTTGCATTCATTTTTGTTTGGATTTTGCACGGACCTCGCGCATTTTTTAGTATTGTTTTCCGTATTTAAATTGTCTTTGAAAGAAGTTTCAATATTACGAATTTGGAACAAAACGCTCTATCTATCTGTTTTGTTTATCGCTATCAATCATACCATTTCAACAAGGACAGATCTGCAACAGAACATAGCGAATGTTTTGCAACCTTAGCCTAAAACCTTCGCACAATCAAGTTTTCAAGTTATGCATGACGAAACATAGTATACTTATTTGCACATGTTTAACCCATTTCAACAATTACTAGTCACATCTCAAAGAATAAATAAGGTTTGGACTTGACACAATAAATGTTTGCTACGAAGTGGGAATCGAACCCGCGACACCAGCGTGGCTGACTGACACCGATAGAAACATAGACAACCGACTTAAATTGGACTGTGTTAGTGACCATAAACACCACTAAAAAGTCACAGAGAAGCAAAATACGCATTTTTTTTATTTTGATAGAAAAACTATACTACTGAACCGATTTTGATGAAATTTCTATGGGACCAGTCTGAAAGTTCTCAAATAAATGATTTTTTTAAATGTATTTATATACAACAAAGTTCTGCGGTAACAAAACTGAAAAAAAAATACCGAATTGATTACTCCTCCTTTTTTTAAGTCGGTTGAATAATGTCTAAATTCTCCGAGTAAAACTATGCTCTTTGGAAATGATCACTATAGACTCGTAAAAGAATTAGAGTCATCTATAAAAAAATCGAGTATATGGCTTGTGAAGAAAGATCTTTTATTCCTACAAAAAGGAAAGTAAAGTTAACCAAAGTCAACAAATAAAAATCATTGTCATACATTTTCACTTTGGTGGTGAATAAACTTGTAAGTTCAATGCTACCCAGTAAATTATGACCCAGTAAGTAAAAAATTAAACAAACCCAGTAAATGCTATACTTTTGTCCGCAGCTTTGTGTTCATATAAAGTAGTCAGTAAGTACCAAAGAATAAAATAATATACGTACCAGTTGTACCTAAATTAAAAGAAGTTGGGTATGTTTTATTTTTTTCCAATATGAAGGAACAAAATTTTGCATTATTTTTAGTATCGTTAATATTAAATAAATAAATATTTTGGACATTACACTTGTCATCTAGCCCCAAACTTAGCAGAGCTTGTACTATGGGAACCAGATAACTGATAGAAAACTTAAATAGTTCTTTTCTTTTGTAAATACATACATATGTAGAATAAATAGAAAACACCCAGACTCAGGACAACCATTGATGTTCGTCACACAAATGTTTGTCCCGAAGTGGGAATCGAACCCGCGACCCTCAGCCATCCGTGTCGTCAGATTATGTCAATCCTCTTACTTTTCCTCATAACGACCTACAGGCAACCTAAAGTAATTATGTTCGGTGACTAACTTTGAAACAATAATTGGTAAAAAGGTTTCACGACCAAGTTCAAATACCTTCCTGGAAATCTTTCCGTTTCTGAGCCTCTTGACGTCAGTTTCACAAGTCAAACAAGTTTGTCAGGTAGTTAAATCAAAGGTATGCCATAATAACATGCTTAGAAGGCACATCCAACCTTATCAATCAAACCTCACCACATTTCCGGGTGGTACACTCGAAGTAAAATTAGTAATTATTTACTCATAGGACACATAATTGTAAATCCGTGATTTGTTACAGGTACCTATCGAATGTCTGAATCAAGGAAATATGTAGGTACCAGCAATTTTTTGCTGTGCTGTTGCTTTTCTATTGCATTGCAATTACATTATTCAAAACAATGAAATTTTAAAGAACGCACGAATTGTATTTTGACTGGGCCGGTATTATTTCGCTGTTTTGAAGAACGCACGAATCGCGACCGAATTCGTTGTTTACCCTTAAATGTTAACGCACGAACAGCAACTACACCAATAAATATTATTAAGGTATTATTGGGGTAGACCTTGGGATGTCTTCTAGGTAAACAACCAGAGGATAGGGTTCGAAAAAGAAAAATATTCACCATATAAACCCAATCTTGCCATATACACATTATTACACATTATAAAAGATGCAATGTTAGATAACTGTAAGCACTAGTAGAGTTATGAGGTCCTAAAAATGTAGAGCAATTTAGTGGTGGGTAATAACATGAATTTAAAAATGTCACTACCAATAGGACTATCTCTAACGCTTAGTTCACAAAGTAGGCAAGTATTTTCAACATGATTTCATATTATAGTGAATTTTCCAGAACTTTTATGGATGGACTTATGTCCGCTTATGCCTATCGAAAGGTAAGAGTTATCTTAGAGTATTTTATCAACGGTGCTCTAGATTTATTATTAAATGTAGACTCGATTTGGTTTAAGATTAGTATATACTTCATAGCATATATAAGAAAAAAATAAACTGTGAGTCTATTATAAACAAATGAAATAAAATAAATCTTATTACGCTCCAGTGTACGAAAGGAGCCTCTTCGAGGCGCACTTGAAATCCTTTCACCACGCAGGTTTGAAAGAACTAGTGACACGATAAGAAGAAGATCACACTCCTGTTATTCACTCTAGTCTTTTTCTGATATAACCTATCCCTAGAACTCATTTTTGTCTCTTTTTTGCAATGTCTTGTTATGTCCATTTGATGTTCTTGCCACTTGCTTCTTCTTCTTCTAATCGTGTCATTTGTTCTTTCGAACCAGTGTGGTACGATTTCAAGCGTGCCTCAAAGAGGCTCCTTTCGTGCCTCTTACGACACAGGAAATTCTAGTCCAGGAGTGTTACTTCTTGAGCACTTATGCCTGAAAATTGTGACTAACATCCATATTTTTTCACTCAAGGGAATACTTACGTGAGTGGTTAAATGGCCGCCGCTGTACCAAAGGTACGGCTGTCACCTGTCAAATTTCAAATGTAAGTAATCACTTGAGTGAAAAAAATCGACTTAGAATATGGGTGTAAGACTATGAAAAAGCACGACTCACTTCACTCCGATTCGGTATTAAAAATACGTATGTGCACCGCCCTTACCCTTCAACAGTGGCTGGCAGTTGGCAACGTAACGAGTCCAATTTACACGGATGTGTCGAAGCTTTACGCTGCAGTCGCATTGCTCTGTGAATTACCCTCTTGGGAGCTTTGAGTTCCGTGTATCAGCAGGTATACACTTCTCAAAAAATCCTGTTAGAGCCAATTTTTTATGTTATGACGAGATGAGCTGGACTCTTTTTTCTTCTTCTCGTCGTGTCACTAGTTTTTTTCGAACCAGTGTGATGAAAGGATTTCAAAAATGCCTCGAATAGGCTCCTTTCGTGTACTTGACACATGTTTTTTTTTTTACTTTTTAGTTTCTATCACTTGCCGGTTTCCTCACGATATTTTCCTTCACTGTTAAGCACGTGTTTTATTGCACACATTGATTTTTAAACAGAAAAATCCATTGGTGTACGACCGGGTTCGAACCCATGACCTTCGTATCGTAAGTTGAGGCACCTCCCACTCAACCAACACTGCTTGCGGGCGTTCTCCTGATGGTAAGAGATCACACCTACCGATAACCAAAACATGGCTGCAGAGGACTTTAATTCACAAAGACCGGTGAAACATTGCTATAGCGCTCACCCACCTTAATTTATTTGGATGGTCATTCTCGAAAGCCCAGTAATTTCACTAGCTACGGTGCCCTTCAAACCGGAACAAAGTAATGCCTACACATTACTGGTTTTTGGCAGAATATGGCACTGTGTTCCCATCCCATCCCTCTAGACGGCATCCAGCAGGGGACGCCACCCAACAGCCCCAACTACAAAACATGGCATAGCATAGGCCCTTTAGCTTAATCTATTTAATAGTTACGGTGCGATAAAAAAAATTGTATGAAATGTCTAAGCAACAAACAACCTAATGTCTCACATCTTAAAGTTTGCATTCAAAGTATTGGCACATAATCTTGAAAAATGTAACTTTAGTATGGCCATTTTAGTATGAGAATTTATTTACACCAGATAGGAAGCGCTATTCAAAATTAGATATAAGTAAGCGTCGAAGCGTAACAGTGTTATGATAGGTCTGGTCTACAGATTGCTGACTGTACATTTTGCCCTACTTCACCAAGAGAGACTGTTCTCAATTGCCTCTCCGTGTGGCTTCGTGGTAGATGTTGATAGTTATTGAAATGACAAAGCGAAGGTAGTTAAGTGCATTTTACTTTTAAATAAGGCAGGAAATTAAGTTAAAAGCGTACAAGGTTAATTGTTGTTGATTTGCAGACAAGTTTTGCATTGCTTTAATTATTAATATAAAATTATCAAGGTTTTACAAAACCTTACTTATAAAACTTCAATTGGATTGTTCTGGTAACCGTGAACACCACTGAATAGTCACAGGGAACCTAATACGATTCAACGACATATTTTTTCAGATGTTGTTTGATTAAAACACTAAACTTTTCAACCGTTTTGATAAAATTTCTATGGGACTAATCTGAAAGTAAACAAGAAAATATTTTTTCAAATCGGTTTCTAAACAAGGAAGTTTTGAGATATAAACATTTAAAAAGAACCGAATTGTGAACCTCCTTCTTTCTTTGAAGTCGGTCGAAAAGTTATTGAAAACCAAAGAATAAAGTTTACTAAAAGTAATTTTCAATCGTAGACCTTTTGATTCGTCATACATACATAAGCCATTATCATCATCAGCCTATAGCAGTTCTGGACCAAGGTCTCTTTCAATACGTGCCACTGCGCCCTGTCTTCGGCTCACTAGAGAACCCTACTGCTTCCCGAGTCTTGGTCTACACTTTTAAAAAGTAAAGCTAAACTCATTAGATTCGTGGCAAGTGTTTGTGTAATTGTACAAAAGCGCCCTACTGCGTAATCAGAGCTTTGTGTTTCTCTGTGGCACAGCACTGGTTGTGTTACAAAAACATACAGTAGAGTGAGTTCAATGTGCGAGTCCAAAAACAATTGTGGTGTTTTCCACCACTATCGGGAAATATCAAAGAAGATCGTCTATTAAAATTCTAGATTTAATAGAATAGAATATTTTTTATTTTGTACCAAACCTAACAGTTTACATTACAGGATAATAATAACAATAATGGTATCCACACAGAATAATCGACGACTGACGCTGACGAAGTATAAGGATAAAAGTTATTTTACAAGTTTACTATAAGAAATACATTGTATTCTTAGTCTTAGTAGTCTAGAGTAGAAAAAAACATAAATCATGTTTTTTTTTTAAGAAAATAAAATGTCGAGACTTGCTTGGCGCTTTATGGCTCATCTATGCAGTAGGTAGATGATACAATTCCTACTATTACTACTTCTATTATTTACCGTGTCATCTCTTTAATACAATGTCGTTTGTCGCAACGTATCGTGCAGCGTTGCGCCATGATGCAACGAACTTACATCTAGTCTAACTGTGACCTTCAAATTCGCGGTGCCTATTATGAGCGCTGCGATCGATCTGTGTATGTTATCTATTACCTATATTATAGCTAAGTAATGTGTTTATATGAAATGTGTGTAAGTGTACACTTAAATTATAAATACGAGTTTAAGAGGATGGATGATTGGATATGGATGTTTGTTGCTCAATCACACCGAAACTACAAAATCAATTAAGGTGAAATTTGGTTAAATAGCTATTACGTACAAGAACTTCAAAGATCCTTAACGTTTCCTTGTATCCTTTTGAGTCTCAGTCTGACCATCCTTACTGCTTGAAAATTTTATCACTATTGTGCCAAATACCCCAGACTGCAACGTTTGAGAACTAATTAAATTAATAATGCTTTGCTCATCTATTTCCGTTTGAAACGTTACTGTGCACCGTCAAAGAGAAACTTGTGTCTAACAAATTTCTCTAGTATTATAATATTGTGATTGAGGACCTATAAAATATACGCCAATAAATGAGGTTGTCTCTCCCTTGACCCAGGAATGAAAAAAATTGGCCAATTATCGTAATGAGAATCTCACTCGCCACCTTGCCTTGTTTAAACTTGATCCAAAATGGTGTAGTAATTCTTGTCATTAAGATTAATTTTTAGGTTAATTTAGCCACTCATATTGAATTACTATCTAAGCTAAATTTGCACGCAGAAGTATCTTCAAATATCTCCCTCGAGCCTTGACTAGTAGCAGAAACCATTCGCCTTCCACTTTTAAGGTCGTGGGTTCAGACGGCTTACGACACTGTTATTTTACAAATGAAAATAAACACGCGTTCCACCACGTGCTCAGTACGGTGAAGGTAAATATCATGAGGAAATTCGAAGGTACAAAAGACATGATGCTTTTCAGTTTTGAGTTTAAAATTGCAAGTGTTGACCTTCAGCTTAGCTAAATGAACTAGCGATTTACGCACTGTGGTTGGCAATGATTGAATAAAAAAGCGTTATATTTTCTGGCGGGCCACAAAAAGATGTTGGTGCGAAATTAAAATAAATTTATTTATACACACGGTCAATTATTAAATACCAGAAAAAAAATATACACATGGTCAGTTGCCGTTACTGAACATATATGGCAAAAAAACTTGAAAAAATTAAGTCGAATGTTTGACAATTTTGTTTTTATTAAAAATGGATAACTGTTACCGTTAGTCGTTTTCCTATGGTTTGCAACAGGTGGTACCCTTTATTGATACGAATTTAAGTTTTATTCATTTCGTTTGGCTAACCCGGGTACCTAGCCCGAGCCAGCTCGCAAAACCTCGGTTCGGGCGCTGCACTCGCCCCGCTGTCACTTTGCCATTTTGTAGAAATCCAAAATTCTGACTGCACAGATACAACATAGACCCCATCTGCATTGCCCATAAAATTTTTTTTGGTAATAAAAAAATCGTGGTGTATAATATATTACTTTACTTTAATTTCGGCGCCACAACCCTTTGTGGGTGATGGCCACTTCTACAATGGTCTGTCACTCGCTCGCTACGCACTTTGGCCTTCCTTCTCCAGGTGGTTAACTTTCCTATGGCCTTGAGATCTTCGTCGATGCAGTCGCATCATCTCTTTTTCGGCCTCCCTCGTGGTGTCAGTTGATTTATATTAAATATACCAAAAAAAAACCCGATGTGCACTTTTTTACCCCAAACAGAATAATCTGAACCTCCATAGATCTTGAGATACTGAGGTCACCTATGACACACGTAAGGCAGGTGATTACTTGATATATGAATAAATCAACTGTATCCTTTGCGTGACTCCGCTGGAAAGTATCATACAAAAAAAGCTGAAGATCAATCGAAATGACGAGCCTTATGTACGAGTGACATATTCTGCAATGATTGTTACGCTGCTGTGCTTAGTTAGACCACAAAGTACATATTTATGAGTCATTTTAGGTCATATATCAATATAAACAACATTTCAAGCTTTGCTCCACTACTTAGTATTACTACACCATTTCGCAACAGGTTGTAAAAGATGAGGTCTGTTTATCTACTTGCAATAAGAAAATGATGACCTTGTGATAACGACAAAACAAGTTTTTGTCCTAAAGTATAATAGTACGATGACACACGGCTTTTTTACACGCTACACACCAGCGACTTCGCTTGTAGCCTGTAAAGTCGCCGAGTGTCATCGGCGTTTTTACAATCTGCTTGTTGACAATCCTTCACAGAAGCTAACACGCTCACACGCTAGCGTTTCCAAACGCCTACAATCAGCTTGTAAAAAAGCTTGTGAGTTATCGTACTATAAGGGTCTGATTAAATTATGCAGAACAATTACATACATATAGGAACTATGTTACAGTAGAAAGGGTGAGACTACAAAAGTTATAAAACTATTTTAAAACCAATGCGAGTTTTTCAATCCAAACAGGATTATTTTTTATATCACCTATTTAGTGCAAGGATTATCTCAATTATCTAATTATTAATCAAAGAACTGGTTCTACGTGGTAATTCAATTATTACCGCTATTACCGCTGCCCATAGCTTCTACTCGCCTTTTTCTCGTTGGCACAGGGCTTGTTTTCAAGCTACAAGCCAGCGAGTTCACCGTTCAGAAGGAACACTACACTTACACTCAACATAATAGGTACACACATAGCTTCACGATCTCAAAATGTCTTATATTTTTCTTTACTGTTTAAATTCTTAATTTAAACAAGTACTTGCTTTGTCTATATACTGATTTAAAGTTCTATTCAATGCATTTTTAGGTTTATTTAACGTTTAGTCTTAACGTTCTTAGCTATTTCTTTTCTTTTCTGCTACAGGTAGCAGTCTCAACGCCCTCCTCCCGGACACATTTACGTTTTGCGTTAAAGAAAAGACATAGCTAAGAACGTTAAGACTAAACGTTAAATTAAACCTAAAAATGCATTGAATAGAACTTTTAATAATTATATAGACAAAGCAAGTACTTGTTTAGATTAAGAATTTAAACAGTAAAAAAATATAAGACATTTTGAGATCGTAAAGCTATGTGATGTGAGCATATTATGTTGAGTGAAAGTGTGGTGTTCCTTCTGAACGGTGAACTCGCTGGCTTGTAGCTTGAAAACAAGCCCTGTGCCAACGAGAAAAAGGCGAGTAGAAGCTATGGGCAGCGGTAATAGCGGTAATAATTGAATTACCACGTAGAACCAGTTCTTTGATTAATAATTAGATAATTGAGATAATCCATGCTCTTAATAGGTGATATAAAAAATAAGCCTGTTTGGATTGAAAAACTCGCATTGGTTTTAAAATTGACGCAATATGTATTTAAAAACGCACAAAAAACTTATCATGTGTTCAAATTGCGTTATTGATTAAATCAATCAATCAATATAGGTATAAAAAGGCTTGACTCTGACTGACTGAATGACAGACAACGTACAGGCCAAACTAATAAACGGAGAGACTTTAAATTTGTGGGGTAGGTATGTTCGTCAAGACATGTATACATATAGGTATTCATAATCAATATATATAAAAGAAAGTCGTGTTAGTTACACCACTTATAACTCAAGAACGGCAGAACAGATTTGGGTGAAAATTGATATGGAGGTAGCTTAGAGCCAGGAAACGGACATAAGATACTTTTTATCCCGTTCGACAGCGTTCCCGTGTGACTTGACATGAAACGTCAGTCACTATAAAGCGTGGTATAACAAAAAAGAATCAGACTTGGAATAACAAAACGCAAATGATAGCTATGTAATTGACGTATAATGACAGCTATGTAATGACGTATAATGACAGCTATGTAATGACGTATAGATGACAATTTGATATTTGTAAGAAATCAATAAAAAAAAAAAGTTTATATATTGCCATTAAGGCGGAACAAAGTTCGCCGGGTCAGCTAGTTTAGAATAAAGCTAAATTCCTTCACAACTTCTTTTGTGCTAGTAGTTGTATTAGTTAGCTAAAATAGTTGAAGTAATATCACCTTATGTACTAGGAAAGAATAAGTACCTAATATTATGTACCATAGTACTAGTAGCTACAAAAATTAAAATAATATTTTTTATGTCGATGAGTAGTACTTACTACACTACTTAGGAACCCACTGTAATTTTCGACGTTAATATCTGTATAACAAAAATCATAAAACCCCCCATAATAAAGCATGACACAGAACATTTTCACCAGGATTCAAAATATAATTGGACTAATAAAATTTTGCGTAATTATGAAAATATAAAAAAACTCTTAGGAAAATATTTTTAATCTTGAAAAGGTCAAAACAATTATCCATGTATATATATATATATATAAAAAAGGCTTCGTCCTGACTGACTGACAGACAACGTACATGCCAAACCAATGAACGTAGTGACCTAAAATTTGGAGGGTATATTCGTCAACAAGACGTGTAGGCACGTACTAAGAAAGTAATTTAGTTAATTTACAACGCAAACAAATTTGCGGGCATCAGCATTATAATTAAATAATTAAACTAATAAAATTTGACGTAATATTTATATATAAAAATATTTATCACACCAAGAAAAAAACATGTTATACGTAAAGAGATTAACAGGTTAATCAATGGTAGGTAGGGTCGGCTCTGTGATTGTCTTTACACCCAGCATACGCCGGTTTTCTCCTGTGATTAAACCACTGGTAGTTTATATTATATGTAGATTTTAAGTGGTTTAATCACATTAGTAGTATACTCACACACACACATGATGAGTTTGCGTGAGTGGTTTAATCACAGGAGAACACCGGCGTAAACTGGGTGTAAAGATCATTACAGAGCAAACTGTACCTACTCCTAAATACTTAAAATTATAAAAAATGGAAAAGTTTGCGTTAAAATTCTGTACCTAAACTGTGGTGTGACGTCAATAGGGTTTATAAACACACCTTTTCCAGGTGGACACTAAACAAAGTCAACAAACTTCAACATCATTTCTTACAATAGTGCTTGGGTAAACTCAGCTTAAAAGGTCAGCAATATTAAAACATAAAAAAAAAAAAAAACACGAACGCTCAAATTTTAGCTCAGCGTCACGCCGCCGCTTGGCTTGATTGCATGATTATCTAAGGGTTGGTTTGGACTTGCCACTGTAGGGCCACCGCAAAAAATGTTACAGAGATTTGCCACCGCTAAAAATATTTTAGTTTTTTTAGATTCGCCACTACTCTTTATCGTACGATAGTGCCTATGTTAGAGTTCCTTGCTGGATTCTAGAGTACCAAACCAAGACTAGCGTAAGCTCTTACAGAGCTAGTGAAGGGAAAGTATACCATTTAGTCGCTCCTGTGGGATTCTGTCTGATGGATTGGCAAGTGCTAAGATATTCTGTCGCCTAGCAATATTATGTTGCATTTTCGAGGGCACTGGTCACTAGGCACTGGTTTCAAGGACCTGGGGCTTCAAATTACTAGGCTTTTGAGATAGACCATCAAGTCGCAAAGTTGACGAGCGCTATAACAGTGTGGAACCGGCATAATGTGAAAATCCTGTGCAGCACTGTTTTAGTTATGGGCAGGCGTCATCTCTTACCATCAGGAGAACGTCTGGCTCGTCTCGTCATAACATTTTTTATCTAAAGTCTCCTATAAAATTGCTTGATTTAGGCCCTTGGTGCACAAATAAGTATTATATTTTAGTTTGTTTTCATTCTAAATGAACAGGCGTGATCTTTTGTCATCAAAAGAGTGCCTTGCTCATCTAGTGTATTCTACGACCCGTTTTTCACTATTAAAAACTTTGTATTTAGGTACTTACTAGGTACTTATTAGTTTAGTCGTCCTGCCTTGTTATGTAAATCAGTCTACGAATAAATTTAGGCGAAAAGCGATAGATAGATAGGTCACTGTTCTATCATGTTTCGAAATGTCATTATAGGAATACTACCAGACGTTTCGCAATTGCACCGCGTGTACAAAAACATTTAACCAGTTAATAAGCGTCCAGCCAGTTCAGTCACCAAGGACTTGCTTTCGTTATTTAAAAGTATTGCAAAATTTACATAGCTTCACACCGAACGTCACCTATAACCTTTAAGAGGTGGGCAAAGTATCATCTGATGGTCACTTATACCCGTTTGTCACCTGTCCGGTGTGATTGTAAATTGGAGCGGGCTGTATATGACGAAACTGACAGCTCAATCGAGATCTCGATGGTAAAATCCCTCTTTAGGGTAGATTGATAATAGTGTTCGTAAACACTCACCAAACAATTTTCCATTCCAGCTTTTACTAAATATACCTACCTAATAATTAAACAAAAATTTTTTTTTTGGTCATTTCACACAACGTCATCTGGCCCCAAACTAAGCGGATCTTGTTGTATGTTGTAGGTATAAGATAACTGATAGAATACTTAAAAATATTTTTTCGTTAATATACCTATATACATAGAATACATAGAAACACCCAGACATTGGACAAACACCGATGTTCATCACACAAATGTTTAGTTATAGGTATTTAATTGTTAATCCAAAAAACGCGCTAGATTCGCGTGGTGAATGAAGACATATTCGCTCTCTTAGTCGGAAGTAGGATTTAGTCGCAAGAGAGGGAACTATAATGTTCTCATTGCTGATTATAAAATAAGCCATGAAATACAATAAAATAACAGCATTATTTCAACAATGCTGCAACTCGAGGACAATCTACAATTTATCAGGAATTTGCTGACACCTTCACCTTCGTTTGCGTTGCGTATTAACAAAAATCCTTTCTTAGATACGCCCTAACACTTCTTGATGGACACACCCTCTAAATTTCAAGTCTCTACAATCAGTGGTTTTGGCTGGCTAGTTGTCTGTCAGTCAGTCAGTCACTCAGGACGAAGCATTTATTATAATAATTATAATTACCTATTTATAAATATAAAAATATTATGTATATTAATGGTGTCGATGTAGGTAAATAAGTTACCATTGTTATTATATATGCCTAGATCGGTAAATAATTACCATTATTGAATATTTACCTAGATTGACGCCTATATCAAAATATCTTCGATCCTCAACCATTCTACTCGTACTTTAATCACCTATTTAAAAATCTTACTCTACCATTAAAACACCAACATTTAATTTAATATTTATGGTTTTTATAAAATTATTTGGACATGGACATAAAAATAGCCTTTGCCAATACCGGGACCACAAAACACAGTCTTCGACATGATTAAAAATAAACATCCATCTTCACATATTCTATGCTACTTTATGAGTAACATGAATAGCTTTTGATTTAAATACCTCTAGCATGATTAAAAAGAACTAATTAAGTTCAGTAGAAATTAAAGAATTCGTGACCTAGATAATATTATTTTGATTATTTTAAAGCCGATATTATGCAGGCAAAACCAAGGGTAACTGTACAGTGATCCTGTTCTACCAATAGCCTTGGTAGATTTATATTCTGCATGGTCCAAAGCAAATAACAATCTAGTTGACCCTGCACTTGAAACTCATTTTGACTCATTACGAAATTGTAGAGTCGATACTAGTCCGAGGAAAGACGGAGAAAGGAAACTTAAGTGCGTGAACTCTCATTTGAATTATTAAAACAAATCACGAAAGCCTTTGCATTATGCTTTTAAGTTTACTGTTTATAAAAGTGTAGGGTGCTACCAAATTATGACGTTCCGTTGTAGATAAGGTGAGCTCTATAAATACCCGTTACAAATCTAATAACTATCCATTGTAGGGTTGGTGCAATAAACTTCAATTAAGTTAGAAATAATGTACTGTGTATTTATATTCCAGTATTCCTAGATTTTATTTACATATCTCGTTGACAGGCTAGCTCAACTATATGATTTCGAAACCGATCTTAACTATACAAAACTTCTTTTTATCGTGTCACTAGTTCTTTCAAACCAGTGTGGTGAAGGATTCAACTTGAAGGATTTCAAGTGCACCTCGAAGAGGCTCCTTTCGTGATCTTGACACATGTTTTTCGAACTTTTAAGTTCTATGACATGCCGGTTTACTCAAGATGTTTTCCTTCACCGTTTAGCACGTATTTTAAATGCAAAAATAGATCATTTTGAACAGAAAAAATCATTGCTGTCCGACCGGATTCGAACTCAAGACCTTCGGATTCACACTCGGCTAACACGGCTTTTTTTTATACAAAACTACCACATAACTACCGAATGTCCGTGTGATTAATTGACAGGCATAAATAAGATAACAAAGAGACACTTCTCATGTAACACCTTTTAAAACATATCACATTCATCGTTATTTTGTCCGAGTTCGCAAAAAACCGACCCGAACATTTCTACCAAAACACAAGGCTCTTTAAAAGCGCATGGCCAAAATGACCTCAAGAGCATAAACAAATAATTAGCTGTCGGCGTTTGCGGTCGCGCGAGCTAGTCACGCGAGAGCCATCGTGCCTACCTGTACTCCAGCTCCTTTTCGAGATTCGACAATCGACCACCATCCCATAAACACCGTGCATAAATTTACCCATTAATACGACGCATTAACGTTCCGGCTATCGTAACCTTGTCACAAATTTTCATAGGAGAGCTCATCAATTTTCCCGCTCTCGCATAGTGTCAAAATGTTGAACTTAGACAGTTTTCCGCAGCCGATATTGAAGAAAAGCAACACGCTGATCAAAGCCCGGATTTGGATGTACAGTCTAGCATTGCTGCACCTCACGGTGATGTCCCGGTGGCTGCTATCTATCGACTTCACGCAATTCGAGGACCCCAGCCTTAGGGTCTATGATAAGACCAGGTGGAAAATGATCACTTCTTGGTTTAATGTAAGTTTTTTTTAAAGATTTATTCCAAAGCTAACATTACTTTTGATTCGCTAAAAAATACAACCCCCCTGAATTACACTCATCAGTTATCACAAATGTCAAGATGGATAGATAGAAGTTTGGTGCTCAATCACACCAAAAGTACTGAATAAATCTAACAGAAATTCGGTATAGAATGCTTAGGGCCAGGAAGATTACCCACATAGGCCACCTGTTATTCCTAAATCATGCGTGCGAAATGACGAACTGAATATTAATATTATGAATACCTACAAACAAAATAACATTCACTTTCATTTGGGTGCATAGTTTGTGAAATCCGCAAATTCGCAAAAAGTTTTACAAAAACGTTTTGTTTACAAAATAACTATAACCGACTTCCGACTTCAATTATATTATTTATTGGGATTGTTCTAAGTGTTCAAGTTTAGTTATTTCGATTTTCAACCGACTTCTAAAAAGAAGGAGGTTCTCAAATCGAATGTTTTTTTATGTTTGTATACCTCAGAACTTTGTTGTTTATAAACTGATTTGATAAATTATTTTTTGTATGAGAGAATATAATTTCAGATTAGTCCCATACAAATTTTATGAAAATCGGATCATTAGTTTAGGTTTTATATCAAAAACTATGATATGATATAACTGAAAAAAATTATGTCGAAGAAGTAAACAAAATTGCGTATTTTGTACCTGTGAATTTTCAGTGGTATTGACAGTCACTAAAACAGTTCAATTGAAGTCGATTTTTGTATGTTTTTGTAAAACCTTGATTTATTAAACAAAACTTTAGAACTGATTTTGATGATTTAAATTTCTATGGCACCAATCTGAACCGATTACTTGTGTATATCTTATTACTCTGTGCTTTTACCTTTTAAATAAATAATTTTCCGAATCGATTGATAAATAAAGAAAAGAAAAGAAAATAAATAATTTTATTGATGGAAACCTATAAAATATATATGAACAAAAAAGTCAAATTAGAACAAAACAGAGTCCTCCATACAATGGGTGCCTAGCTCAACTTTAAGGCTGCAGCGTACTGGCAGCACACTGCAGCGCTGGTGTTCTGATAGACCCCAGTGGCGACGACACGGAACGTATAGCTATCCAAAAACTTTTTATTACCTAAAATAAGACTAAAACATTTTTTAAGAGTAATTTTGCAATACAAGTTTTGTCCTACTGGCAACATTACCTATTTATGCAAGATCACCCATTGGGTCATTTGAATTTTTAGCCATAGACAAGGCTAGAGTGATTATAGCAATCATCCAATGGCATACATAAATGACGAAGTTCTGAGATAACAAACATTAAAACAATACAACCGGATTGAAAATTCAATTAGTATCAGTGGGAAGGACTTGTTTTAAAAGAAAAAAATAAAACAATACCCGGAACATCCATTTCAAATAATTAATATTTTATTATAATTAAAATTATGGCTTCAAATCAAACGTATAATAGTTAATAAAAAATAAAAGGTATATATAAAGACAACACGAAAAGTCACGTTTTACAGCATTACACTATTCACCAACACTCATACACGTTCACGAGCACTTAATGGATAAAAAACCACCGTTTTAACACTTAAACACTCAAAGATATACAAGTTTTGTCAATTAATTTAATGCCGCCAATGCGCCATTTTTCATGTTCCCGCCAAAAACTCCATTTCCTTACTTATTACTGTAACCTTTTTACAAATATTCATTTCAAATTCATCCTACTAGGTAATGAAACAGAAACGACATTCTCGTGTTCCATCAGTTTGGGCAAATATTGTTATAGGCTGATTAGTGATTATTGATCAATCATTGTAGTTTACGTAGGATAGGCTTTGTGTAACTTGCTCTTCACAAATTGGGAAAATCTTCATCCACGTTTGTCGTTTTTTTTTTTCAAATTCATCTTAATTTTTTTCAATAAATTGTTTAAGTGAGCATTAAATTCATAAATTCTTTATTGCACACATAAAAACTATTAACACACATAAATAAAAGGCATGTACATAGGCGAGCTTAACCCTTTTGAGTTTTCTTTCAGCAAACCTTTGAGTATAGAGAGACAGTGTTGTAATGGTAGATTTGTGTACATTTACTCGCACATACATATATAAGTTATTAACTACGAAAATACTATACATAATAAATAAAAATACATAATATACTTTAAATACATATTTATTATACATACATTATTACTTATACATATTATACTCAATACTTAGGATTATTATTTATTCATTACAAGTATTATCCCGAACCGATTTTCAAGCCTAGCGTAATACTTTTTTGGCTTTGGTCAGTTTTGATCTTCCACCATCAAAACCATACTATTTTCGTTGGTTAATAATAATAATATAAATAATAAATGTTTTATAGTCACAAAAATAATACATCAAGTAGGGTCGCCTCTGTAATTGTCTGTACACCCAGCTTACGCCGGTGTCCTCCTGTGATTAAACCACTGGTGGTTAATATAATAGGTAATCTTAAGTGGTTTAATCACATCAGTAGTGTAGTCTCTCACACACATGATGTGTTTGAGTGAGTTGTTTAATCACAGGAGAACAACGGCGTAAGCTGGGTGTAAAGATCATTACAGAGCCGACTGTACATACCTACAAGTTTGACAAAGTCTAAAAACTTAGGTAAGGATCGTACCACAGTGGACTCTGTTCCCCGCACTAGGTCTAAAAAGCCTGTATAGCGGGGTCACAAGGACACGCCGACGAACTCTCTCTAAATATAGGTTTGTTACGAATTGGTTCATCGGTTGTTTACTAGGATAGCTCTGACTCACAGAAGTATTAAAGTATAGAAACACAATGTAATACATTAAAAATGCGACAAATATAAGAATCTACATTGGTTAACTTCTAATACATTTTGGTCCGATGCTAATTTTCGAAAATGAGTAGTAACAGGGCTAGATACAAACATATTATGTATATCGATATATAAAAACCAGGCTTTTTCATTGTTAATAAAACTACATCGTAAAAAGTAACAAACATTATTTGAAAATGGAGATATTTCATATTTTTTACATGGTGTCTGAAATTTTTTGGTCCTATCTTACAACTCCATTTTGGTTTGATACTGTCCATCTGTGTATAGGAACACCGTTATACATCTATGCTCTGACTATGTTAGCCCTGGTTTGTTTTTCATACCTCTCTATCAATAGGTATTTATGAATATCTGCTACTTATTTATGTATATGTATATGTATTTTACAAATATATACTTAGGTACCTAAAAATCAAAGATCTATTCATAGCCTAATCGAGTTTTTTAAACCAGATATACCGGATGTGTAAAGCCGGGTTTACTTTATTACTACATTAATTTTGAGTTATTTTGTTATATTTATAGTAGTCATAAAATAATATCTTAGACTATTTTCATTATGTATATTAAGATTACTGGGCTTTTGAGACTGACCATTAAAATGTCTCAAGGTGAATGAACGCTATAGCAGTGTTGCCAGTGCCATAGGCCAGTGCTTATGGGAATCAAAACCCAGTATTACACTGTTATATTAGTTATAGGCAGGCCTAATCTCTTACTACCAGAAGAGCGCAGCTCTATATGTATATCGACGCTTGAAAGGCAATAATTACCAAGCGACATGTTGGCAACTTTACAGGAGAGCGATTTAAAGTTTTTTTTTTTGGAAAAAAAATCGTCATAAATCGCCCATTAGTCGTAGTCACTTGATTCCAACGAGTTTTAAATGTAGTTTAAACGCTTTATAAACTGGCATTTAAAGATTATCCATTTTCTCAATACTTTAAGAAATAGTGTCGGTTAGTAAAATATTTATCAAAATCACAAACAGGTAAAAACTACTTACCGACAAGATTTTTTTTTTATAAAACATGTAAAATTAACTAAATCCTAGTAGTTTATAATTGTGTTTGAAGCAAAATGATACATCCAGATCTAAAGTATGTTTGACTCATATGTAAAATGATCTAAATAAAAACCAAAAAAACTTTTCTGTCAAGCAATTTCAACCAAATTACAAATTAAATGAGATATGTGTAGGACTTTTTTGAACAAGTAACAAAACAATTAGGTTTTAGTACACAAAATTAACAATATCGCCGAACTTGCTCAACTTGCTGCACATACAGGCAACCTGAAAGAGCTTTATAACTACTACTTTATAACTACAACTTTATGTGATAAGGCATTTTTGATTTATCCATGAAGGTCTCTCAAAATAGTGCAGAGTGGCTTGCGATAGACGCTACTATTCTTAACATATACACAAATACCCTAGCAGGATAAATAAACTTCAGAAAAGTACCCATCCGTGATAAAGGAGGTAAACCTTTAGCTATTCCTCGCTTTAGCTATTCCTTAGCTCGATTGAATTGATGGCACGAGCATTTCCAGGAAGTATTTAACCAGGGATCTTCTGAAGTACTAATAGATCCAACAATACCAGCGATGCCGCCTCACTTATCTAAGACGCTAGAAATAAATGGTGATACCCCTTCTAAAGACGAAGTCGCAAATGCCATTATTGCACTAAAACCAGGTAAAGCCCCCGGAATCGACCTGATCTTACAACAGCCGTCAAATGTCTAACACCATTACTGGCCAAGGTCTGGGATACTGAAACTCTACCCAATGACTGAAACACGGGGCTTCTTGTTACTGTACCGAGAAAAAGTGTCATAAGCCAGTGCAGTAACTGGAGAGGCATCGCACTTCTCTCTATACCATCGAAGGTTCTTTGTCGGGTAGTATTGGATCGACTATCCAAGGAAATAGACCCACTACTTCGCAACGAACAGGCAGGGTTCCGGTGGTTAGCACGCTCCTGCACCGATCAGATAAACGCACTGCGCATCATTGTAGAACAGGTATCAGAATGGCAAAGAGAGATGAATCTTATCTTTGTAGATTTCGAAAAAGCTTTTGACACTCTTCAATTGAATAGTATCTGGGCGCGTCTATACACTCTAGAAGTACCGCCAAAGATAATCAAAGTGATCCAAGCTATGTATGCAAAGTATACCTGTAAAGTGAGCCATGAAGGGCTGGTCTCTGACAACATCATTGTGCAAGCAGGTGTATGCCAGGGCTGCCTCCTCTCACCTTTGCGGTTCCCTGTGGTATTGGATGGGGTGCTAGAGCGTGTCAACAAGAACAGACGCCGCGGAATTGAATGGGGACTCACGGAAGAACTAGATGACCTAGACTATGTCGATGATCTTTGTATTTTCAGCCAAGGACGCGCAGACATGCAAGCCAAACTAGATGACCTCAGAAAAGAAGCAGCAACCACAGGACTTAAAATTAATACAGGCAAAACTAAGGAGATGAGACCCGACGGCGTAAGCATAAAACGCCTTTGTTGATTGGCCAGGAACAGGTGGAGCAGGTCCATCAATTCGTCTACCTTTGGAGTACGGTATCTGAATTTGGTGGCACCGAACAGGATATAGAATCGCCAAAGCCGAAGGAGCCTTTGCACAGTTGCGCCCGACATAGCAGTCATGGAAACTGACCAGTAGAGTGAAGCTCAAGATATTCCGGTCCAATCTTAAAACCGTTCTGATAACCATACGAGGCGTGGAAAGTAACGAAAAACCTCACGCGTAAGATCCAGGTTTTCATCAACCGGTGCCTTCGATAGATTCTTGGAATCTTTTGGCCGGACAAAATGACCAACGTCGACCTGTAAGACAAGTGCCATGAATCGCCCATGGATTCCCAGATAAAGTGTTGTAAATAGAAATCGGCCTCACGCTACGCAGAGCGTCCGACCATATACCAAAACAAGCTCTAGACTGGAACCCGCAGGGCAAGAGAAAGCGTGGCCGTCCCAAGACTTGGCGAATATCGGTGGAGTCGGAGGTCAAAGCCATGGGTAAATCCTGGAGCGAAGTCAAACGTGAAGCTCAAGACAGATCACTGTGGACGCCCTCTGCCCCACTTGGGGGTCATAGGATATAAGGCAAGACACAAAATTAAAGATAAAAATGCGAAAAATTTCTCGCAAAGTGGATAGCTGATCTTATAAAGAACGTAGACTGTCGTTGTTAATAAATAAGGCATTTTATTTTTATACATAGCATTTATTAGAAATTTCAAAATCAGTATACCTAGTTAATTAGATTAAATGCAATTTTTATGAAAAAAGTAATAACTATTAAAACTACTGTTACATTAAATTAAATACTGGAATGGGTTTATGGTACCTATTCATAATTATTTATAGTACCTATTATTTCCAATGAAACAAAATTTAAATCAACCACATCAAGTATTATTTTTCAGCAATCTTGCGATCTTCAATATCTTGACCCCTAGGAATTAAATTTTATTTTTAGTTGTTTCTATAAGTTGCGATTGAGAGAATAAAATATTTATTCAACAACATAAGTTGTTACATTACCAAAGTCAAATTTCTGCTATCCACCCCGGCGTTTGACATAGCTAGCTGAATAATGTTATCTACTCTCGTATTCCGATTCATTATGTACCTAAAACAATAAATTTAAATCAATATAAAATGCGCATTAAAAAAGCTAATTTCATTAAATCTTTAAAATGCACTTACCGAGTATACAATCCAAGCTACGCGATGCACTATGTGTGATACGCGGGAGCACGCAGGTTGCCTATGCGACAAGACTAAATCATTATTTTGTTACCACAGCCACTAAAAATCTGCTTTACAGCGCGGATAAGCGACAAAACATATTAGGGACATAGGGATAAGCTCTCTTTTATACATATTTCATATCAGAAATAGTTATCTAAGTAACAAAAACAGTAAAAAAAACGGTAGGTAAAAAATTACCAAACGACAAAATATATCCTTTTTAGGCAGGTAAATATTACTACTTTACGTTTTTAAGTCCATTGCATTGAGGTTAAAAATACTAAATGAAAATTTATACATAATTAAGGTGGGTTAGAAATACTTTATTAACGAGAAAAAAATATATTATTTCAGGTAAAATTTCATAAGTAATCTTTACACCCTAGGTACCGCAGGGCAAAAAATACTTTATGTTCAAACGCATTATTTCGAATCTAGGCAAAAATTACTATGGACAAAAATTAAAGATTGAATAAATACTAAGTGAAAATTATTCATAAATCGCTAAAATTTTAGTCGCTTGGACGCCGAAAACTGTGAAAATGTGTATTTTTTTTAAATTACCAAGCGACACCAACTTCGTCCTAGCGACATGAGAGTAGAAACAGAATTTCATGAGACAGAATTTTTTTCTGATTCCAATGATATATATAACTCAATATCGCCCAAAATGTCGCTTGGTAATTTTTGCCTTTCAAGCGTCGATATGTAGTCTCGCCATTGGTTTCCATGAAAAAAAATGTTTTTGGTCTTAATAATAATTTGAGAAGAATATAAGAAAAGCTTTCCTCATTTTCATGCTTTTGCAATAAAGTTGTGCAAAAGATAAAATAGGCAGGTCGTGTAGAAGCTTTGTACCAAATTGTGTTACTTTGTACCTACCATCATGCGTTACTTTCTACCACCTTGCGTTATTTTGTGCCACTTTGTGTTGCTTTGTGTACCAATAATTGAACAATATTAAAAGTATGTTATCCAATTTTTCCAGCTCCTGACTTTTCTCTATTTCCCCGCGAGCATCTACTGCGATTGGCGAGAGCTCAAAGGCGAGTGTCCACGCCACGTGGAGCTCCTAAATAAAGCAAGATATTTGTGCTTTACCAGCATACTCCTGCCCACGACTGCGGTAAGAAATTAAACTTTTGCTTGATTGGAAGTATGTAACACGTAATGTAATTATCACATTCATTCATAATTTATACATTCATAAGACCCGTCTGTAACTTACTATACTTGAGATCAAAAAAAGAATCATGGCTGTTTTTGTTTGATTTGCAATTTGCTGTGTGATAAATTATGTGTGATATATTATAGTTATTTTATTTATTTATAGGAAGACACTTTTTTTACATGTGAAAAAAATGTGGCTTGAGAAAAAAAACTTAGATATACCTAGGTATTTTCCGAAACCGGATGTTCTTTGGAATATTATTATTGCCTGATGCTTTTGCTTTAACTTCAAATTTATCTAATGGTTAAGATTTCTAACCGGTGCGGGCGGTAGCAGAAAACGCAGCAATGAACTCTATGTTATAATTTGAATATAAAAAGAAGTGATGGTGAAGTGTGTGTATATATGAATGAATGTGTGGGTGTGTGTACAGTGTGTTGTGTATGAATGTAGTGTAAAAATATTGTGCGTTAGTTTTACGTGGTAGAGTCTAGATAGGTAGGTGTCAGAGATGTGTATGAATGTAGTGTAAAAATATTGTGCGTTAGTTTTACGTGGTAGAGTCTAGATAGGTAGGTGTCAGAGATGGTATTGATTATTTTGTGACGTGCATAAGTTCCTCTGTTTGTGTATAGTTTAGATTTAGTAAATATTTGTATAATTTGGTTTTGCATTCGTTGAGGGATAGGTTGTTCATTGTTATTGATTTGTTGATTTTATTATATAAGGTAAGGAGGTGTAAGGAGCGAGAAAGCAATTGTGTTTTTTTGCGAAAGACGTTTTGCATTTGATTAGTGCAAAGCGTATATCTTTTCGTCGTTATATAATATAATATTGAGAAATTAAAATTATTGCCATGAAATGGTGATAAATAAGCGATCATTGTAATTTATATGTGAAGTGTTTGTGCAAACTGAAGTTGCGAAAATTTAGTAGCTCCTTAAATAATACTTTGTACCGAACAGTACAGTACAGTCCAGTAGGCAGACCACCTACTCACGACTCTCTCACTCACTAGAGTTCTTTCAGCTGTGCAAAACATTTTATTTCTTAGTACGAGATTCAAAGCAGATAGTCTGTAACCTGTGTGTAAGTGCAACGATATATTTCTCTAGGGAGTATCGTCTTTGAGACTACCAACATGATGTACCTATAGCAATAAAAAAGTTAGCGATAGAGATTAATGTGCACTATCTTAATTTGTGAGGCCGTTGTAGCCCAGTGAAACAGGTCCATGCCTTGTGATCCGATGGTCGTGGGTTCGAATCCCGGTAGCAGTCATGCGTTAATAGGTTTTTTTAGGTAGAAAAATCTATGAGCGCACCCCACGTTCTCACAACGGTGAACCAAAACATTGCGAGAAAACCGGCATGTCAAAGAATAGAAAAAAAACAAATGTTCTGTGGCATGTACAGACAGCGTCATAGATAAGTATCCCCCTTGCATTATAATACCCAGCTTCAAATCCCTTTAAAATACCGTCGCGGTGAATGGAAAAGTTTTGCCTTTAACAAATAGGTTATATTTCTACAACCGTATGTAAGTCTAAAAATTATTTTATATATTACAATTTTTTGAAAGGATTTATAGCTGGGTGTCTTGTGCAAGGGGGATACTTATCTCTGACGCTGTCTGTACCATCCACCATGTGACATCATCAATCATCATGAATCAGCCTACAATCACAACCGGGACATCGTACAACTTTTTTCTATTATTTTTATTATTATTATTATGAGCCCTCATTATCCCACTGCTGGGCAAAAGCCTCCCCCTATTCTCGCCATTTTGCAATATTTCTAAGCTTTAAAAGTAGTTCGTGTTAGTAAGCCTAAAAAGTAACAAGCCGAACGCTGGTTTCGTTACACAATTCTTCACTGACGCATTCTTCCTCATTACAGTTCGGAGACATTCTCTTCTGGAGAGTGTGGAACAGAGACAGAGAGCTGATCGCACCGCAGGCAGTGGACGCGGTCGTGCCATTCTGGACGCAGCATTGCATGCACACGGTGTCTCTGATCATCATGGTACTGGACTTGGTTATGGTACCGAGAGAAAGGCCGAAGAACATGACACTAGGCATCAGCTTGCTGACAGCGTTTTTGACACTCTACATGTTTGTGTGAGTATTTCTTTCTATTCTCATCACACTAATTAAGAGACAGTAATAATGATTCTCTGATGAAGCATGATTTGCATGCTATAGCTGACAGAAGGTGGATGAGAAGAGCGAAAATCGGGTTCAGTGGCGTGCCTTGGGAGACCTACGTCCATTGGTAGACTTCTTCTTCTAATAGTGTCACTAGTTCTTTCAAACAAGTGTGGTGAAAGGATTTCAAGTGCGCCTCGAAGAAGCTCCTTTGCTATAGAGAGTTGATGTAGGTATATGATTAGCTTTCCACCAATTTGTCTGTCTGGTTGAATTTACGGCATTTTTACTCAGTAATAAACCCAGCTGTGATTATTTTATTTTACATATCGATGAAAAGTCAAGTAACATACGAGTACAGTCAGAGACAAAAAGTGGTGAACATTTTTGAAAACTCAATTTTACCGACACAAACTAAGTTAATAATTTTCCTGTAAGTTTAGTTTTAAAATTATGTGTTTACCTACTTCTACTTACATCGCTGACTGCTGACTGCGCCTGTGTATCTCCCTAGTTTTTAAAAGGAAAAATAATACTAACATAATATTTAATATTTTTCTCAGATGTGCGGAGAGTTGCTTCAATGGAGTGTTCATCTACCCTGGACTCAAAAAATACACAGGATATAAGATAATAGTATTAATAGCATACGTCTTTATAGAAAACTTTTTCTACTACACTAGTCAATTTCTCTTTGTCGATATGGTATGGGGTACAAGAGGTGCTAAGAAAATATCTTAAATATGCTAAGTAATGGATGATACTACTTTTTGATATAGAAGATTGATTTTCTAAGAATAAGTAATATAATTCAACGATTATTCGTTAGGGACGTGATAATTATTACCATTATGTACAGTCAGCTGCAGAGACATGTATTCACTCCCAAGTTTATTACTCTTAATTTTGCAAAGAATAGTGCACGCAAGCTTTTTCAAATTAATTTTGTCATCTTACTTGTCAAAATAACGTCTTTGCAAAATTAAGAGCATAATATAAATGTTAAAGCTTGGGAGTGTATACATGTCTGTGCAGGTGACTGTACCTACCTATATCATCATAACGATTTATGGATAATATTGTATTAGGGAATATTTTTTTTTAATTTTTATAATTATGGAAGCGATAATGTGATAGTGCAAATGAATTGTTAGGAGAAGGTTCAGTTAGCACCAATAGAAATATGATTGTAAAATGAGTGGTTTTTAATTTTAGATTAGTTCATAGTAATGGCTTAGTTTTCCGTAATAAACAATGAGTTTGTGCAATATACTATGACAAATTACGTTAGTTTTATTTAAGTGCCAAGAATATACTAAGTATTATCATGATATTGTTTGAATGTACCTACACTAAAACAGCATTTCGTAGTACCCAAGTGATGTATATCACTTAGATATTCATTATATTCTAGTAATACGTTTATGGAATACCTTGTTTGTTTATTTTCCCCTTGAATGGAACATTATTTTCGCATAATTTAATTTTGGTTCATTCCGTATATTCATACTGAATTTCTGAAAGTTCATTTTTATTATCCATGTGTAACCTATGCGAAGGAGACTGGGCAAAACTGTTTTTCCCAATCTTCTTCTCTTATGTTAAACATATCAAAACAAAATATAAACTTAAATATTTCGTGAGGTTGTAGTAACGAATTCACAGCCCCACTTTTTTGAAATATATACTCAGTCAATTAATATTTTGAAAAATTTACAAAAGTGCGAGCGAGATAGCGGCGCGCAGTATTCTGGGCCTTAAGCGCAATGCTATCATTACGAGTGCGTCCAAGGTTGATCATCTTGCAGCCGCGATGGAATTACTTTATAATTTACCAGTCACTGTGATGAAATTACATTCGTTTATAATTGGAAATTAAATGGTACGCGACCTCCACTGTTTCATCCATTTTAATGCTTCTGAATCATTGTACCTAGTTCATGTTGAAGAATAAATTTAAAACCATTATTTACAAAAAGTTTAAACACTGCTCTGACGATAGGAAAAAAATATAATTTTAATAATATTTATATATGAATATTCTAGGGTATTTTATGATTACCTTGAAGGATGAGAAAACATACATGAATATAATTTGTATTTCATAGTTATTTTTTTTTTATTACAAAATATTACAGCTATTGATAACAAAATATTTGAAAGCAAAATTGTAGGTATTGTTTTGTGAAATGAAAACACATTTCATAATTATTAAGATGTAAGGTTGAGTTGAATAAACCCTCGGGTTTAGGATGCTTAATGATGGACGTGTTGTTTTTGATAAGCCATTTCATCCGAATTGGATAAGATTTAGTGGACGAGATGACTAACGACAAGAAAAAATAAATACCTAGATTTATTATTCATCTCTGAACAAAAACGTTTGGGAACGCGTTGAACACATCACAAACCAATCGAGTTGATACAACGAGTACCTTTATTGCGATCCCTCAAATAGGTGCACACAAAGAACGCAGACAACTTGATAGAAAAGAGGTAAGCTTGCACTAGATAATGTGACATAGAGAGTAAAGATTTAGTATGGTGTAGTTGCATAGAGGCGAAAAATAAACGGCAGCTGAACTTCACTTACATAATAGAATAATTATAATAACTTCAACGTCCCACGCGCGCAATCGGTACCAATATAGTATTTTTGTCACAGTATTTAATTCACTAAACTAATACAGTTCTAATAGAAATGAATCGACTTCGCATTATCCCACTCTATACATTTCGATACGAGCAATGAGCATACTTTCAAAATTCAGTTTTACTTATTCAAGTATTAAAACTAACGAATTAAATAACTGAATATTGAATTATTATCCGTTTCTTTCTACACCTTTTTCTTGATTTATAATATCAAATTGTGTAATTTATAAATCGTCCTCACATTTAAATCATTACAAGTACTTATACGTGTAGTATACGTAGTAGGTAATATGTCAAGATATGGCTCCCATAATATTGAAAGGCGCTTATACGGAAAATACGTAGGTTTTGCCATGAATAAAAGTCACGAATTTTCCAGCTCTATCAGCAGTCGCTAAGTATATTCTATGTTTTTGGATAGAACAACGATACGTGAGGAGAGTTCCGCTTTGTTTCTGAACTAACTTTACGCGGCAAGTTGCTTGGTGACAATAGGTTCCATACCTGTGTGTTCTCAGTTGTCATTACTTCTTCACTTTTTAGGCCCAGACTCCACCAAAGTAGAGACGAGGCGAAAGAGGAGGATATGTGAGGTGGGTGTTTTAACAAACAATAGAACTTAATTTGTGGAGTCCGGGCCTTACTCTTGCAAGTATCAAAGAACTGGTATTCAGATAAACATCAAAGCACTGTTTTGAAAAATGCTTGATCAATATAATAGACTAATAATTGATTTTCAACGTGCCATTTCAGTTCCTTCTTGAACTCAGTTTGAAAAATCGTATTTTTTAAAAATTATTTATTAGTTAAAAGGGTTATGTCACGCAATGACTATGTCACCCCTGTATAAACTAGAAATTTAATTATGTAAAAATAACACAAAATAATATATAAAACGACTAAAAAACCCTGTATTTTTTTTTATTGACCACACGAAGAGAGGTCTCATTGTTAGATCTGTCAAAGTTGGTATGTACGTATGTAAGAGTAATACTAGTCTTGAGCCGGTAAAAAACTCATCTTGTTTCATAACAATTAAACTTGTAGAGCTGAGAAAACTATAGTATCAAGACTGGCAAGTCTTGCACTTCGCAAATTTATAAAATGTAGGTAATAGATGAACTTGACGATAACATAAGACCCGTAATAATGACACTGATTCAAATAACTGAGAGCCGGTTAGACTGGATTTTTTGTGTGAACTTGCGCATATGTGTAAAATAGTTTTTAGTATGAATGAGTGAAGTAAACTATATACGTCAGAAACTTACACAATATTCTAATTCAGCCATTTCACCACTCACGTAAGTATTGCCTTGAGTGAAAAAATCGACATCCACGATCACCTTATAGCTACTAGCTCAGACTTTAATGAACTGGACCCAAGAGAGGCGAAGCTACTGCTGCTGCTGGCTGCTCAAGACGGAGCCCCGCTCAGAGACACACCAGTCTATCTACCGCAAATGAGCCCTAACGTAAGTTACCTCCTATAAATCATCAATACATATAAAAGGGTTACACCCATATTCTAAGTCGATTTTTATCACTCAAGTGAATACTTACATTTTTAATTTTACAGGTGACAGTACAGGTTCACTATGTTGTCCGAATATATCGCAAACTAAAAAACATATTTAACTAGTTTTCAACCGACTTCAATAAAGGAGGAGGTTATAAATTCGGTTGAATTTTTTTTTGTATGTTTGTTTACCTTGTATACCTCAGCACTTTGTTATTTATAAACCTATTTGAAGAATTTTTTTTTTGTTTGAGATATTATAGTTTCAGATTGGTCCCATAGAAATTTCATTACAATCGGTCCAGTAGTTTAGTTTTATATCAAATAACTGAAAAATATTATGACGTCGAAGTAAACGAAATTGCGTATTTTGCTTCCCTGTGAGTTTTTAGTTGTGTTTACGGTCACTAAAACAGTCCAATTGAAGTCGGTTGTCTAAGTTTTTATAAAACCTTAGAATAAAACCTTGATTATTGTATAAAATGGCCATATAATTAAATGCAGTTTTAATACTATCTAAACTTTAAGAAATGCCAAGGTAGATATTTCTGCGGCCTCTGCATACACATGCTACGACTCTACCACTCTATACCAATGAGTATACGATTGGAGTTAATTCAAGATTTTTTTTCTATTTTATGTAGGTAGAGTCGGGTTCATTAAGGGTGTTTTGGATATTTTATTGATGTCCAAAAAAAATTAAGTTAAAGCTAAATAATTCCGTAGTAGTAAATTACAGATATATATATAAACAAATCATGAATAACGAAACAGAGACAAGTTTATTCCTTGATACTCTATTATACACCACCAATTTTTAATTACCAAAAATAATTAAATGGGCAATGCAGACGGGGTACTACGTTGCATCTGTGCGTCAGAATTTTGGATTTCTACATAATGGCAGATACAGCGGCGCGAGTGCGACCCGAGCCGAGGTTTTGCGAGCTGGCTCGAGCTAGGTACCCGGGTTTGCCAAACGATGAATAAAACTTAAATCATTATCAATTAAAGGTACCGCCTGACGCAAATCCATAGGAAAACGACTAACGGCAACAGTCATAAAATATTAATCAAATTTATTTTGACAAAAATTCGACTTGATTTTTTCAAGTTTTTTTGCCGTTTCTGTGTTCAGTATCAGCAACTGACTGTGCGTATTTTTTTTATGGTGATTAAAATTCGACCGTGTATATTATGAGGGACAAACTTGTTTCTGATAGCAGCATCTACCGGCGTAAACGTGAACTTCGATGGTTTACCAGAGCTAAATGTAAGTGAACTGGTGCCACTTTGAGATGAAACTTTTCACCAGATAGGTTCAGATGCGTGAAGCAAGCAAGCAGACTAGCTGGTGAATAAGAATGGTCGTTAGGTTTCTTAGTACTTGAACTATTTTTGAGTCTTTTACTAAATAACCTAACCCTGAATAGTTACTAGGTAGTGCCTATGACGCAATTGACCTGAATCCACCAACTCTACCCACCTAGCTTTACCTCTAAAGGCATTTAAACACACATCTTATAAATAAATGAGAGATTTATTTATTTACATGAATAAAGTTGGCTACATTTATTGGTTGCAAAACTTTGAATCACTACATTCGACCTTTCGGCAGTGCAAATGTTTTAAGTACTAAATGTTTTAAGTGTTGTAAGTACTAGGTCCAAATTAACTTTGTAGTTAGAAAATTTGTAGTAAATTGATGGATAACTACACAATGTTTGAATTAAAATATCAGTGCTTAAGTTAAGTGTCCGTCAGGAAGAGGTGCTTATTCTTTTTTATTGATTCAATCCATGAAGCAAATCTTATCAGAGTTAGTTAGATGATAATGTAATGTAGGCAGTAATTCATAAAAAATAATAATCATAAAATCATTAATGGAGTAGAAACTTTTTCGCATAACACGTTATATATTTTTCTATCAAATTTGTATGTCTGGTAAGTCTCTGAGATTTTGAGGAAGCTTATGTTACCTACCTACAATTTAACTGCCATGGCATATAATAATCTTGGTATGTATGTATACGCACTGACGCTGAAACCCATCGCTCTGTCAGATTTCCATTTACTTCACTGACAGGCTCGAATGCGTATTCTGCTCAGCACTAAGAGCACTCTCCTCTAATTAGAGATTAATTGAATCAGGGTGACGGCAACGAAAAGCCCTTTGTCGGTTGAAGTGGCGGTATCTCGCATCTACACCAAGTACATAATTATTATTAATTACTAGCTGCTGCTGTTAAATCCATCTATTCATACATCCTCATTCCTCATAGCCTTCATAGTTATTAGTTACTTATGTTATTATTACTGTGTTTATTAGTGATTACTGTCTTTAAAAAATAATTATAATTTGTTTTAAATTGACATACTTAAATAATATAAATCTATTAAATAATCAATTATTAAAAACATAACTTTGTTTGACCTTCAATATATGTAGTTGTAAACATACATACTCGTTCCTACTATTCAAAACCTAGGTCTGCATGCCTTCTATTGTAAAGAAGTGCCTTAAAGGAGCTCTCATGTGTTGTATTGTAACCTTCTTACAAACATTAAAACAACATTTAAATTATCGAGTATTGAGTACCTACTGGGTTCCGGTTTGAAAGGCTCTGTAGCTGGTGAAACTACTGGGTTTTTGAGATTGACCATCAAAATGTCTCAAAGTGGATTAGCGATTTTAGCAGGCTTTACATATGATTCAAATATGTGAATTCAGTCATTTGTGAATCAAAGTTCCGTGCAGTACTGTTGTGGTCAGGGCAGGCGAAATAACAGGAGAGCACCTAGCTCGTCTCGTTACATATTCAAATAAAAATGTGTAATAATAATGTTATTTAAATCCTAAAACATTAATTTAATAAGCACATTTGTTATTCCTTTGTCGAGATTTTTTAAAATATTCGTTCCTTAAATTACACTTCCACCAACAGTCGGTACGGAAAACTCCTGCTATAGAATTTCTCCTTCGTTTCAAAAGAATTTTCTAAGAGCTAAGATTACTCTCATTACAGCACTTTAAGCTAATAATAGTGACTTAAATCTGACTTGAGCTGAGGAAGTCTGTATTAAGAATTTAATTATATAATTGTATAATAATGGTGAGTTCATGATGGAATCTTATCATATCTTGTTGTCTTCTATACCTGTGAGTACCATCGTCGAAAGATCGATTTTTGATATTCTGAACGTGGAATGTTTTGATCTCGATTCCACGCCGCAGTTGAGGATTTGACAGGGCCAGCCAGTCCACGAATCAGCTTGGTTCAGTCAGCCGAGAAGCGTGGTCGACAACGCACGTCTATTACATTACGATGTTCCGCGCGGTGTCTGATGGCTGGAAGCGATATTGGTGGGGAACAGGTACGGAACAAACAATAACCATTTCCTCAATAAATTATCACACCGTTATGCCTGTTTTATAAGTCATCATTGTCTAGTAATATTAAGGTATGCAGTTTAGCGGCTTTTTGTAACGGAAACATATCGTGTACACACCAGTGAACGCAGCTGCGTTCACCTGCTAGCTTGGAGGGTTTTGAGTCGACTTCATCAATTAAACTTACAATTGTCGTATGAGTTAAAGGCAATCAATCCAATAATATCCAATAATAAGGTTTGTGTTTTATTTTAGTAAATGTGAAACGGTTCGACGGACGGCATTGACAAAAGTTCAAAACTATTTACGTCTGTTCGTGTCTTTCCGGCTGGGATTCGCGTATTTCCGGAGCACGTGGGTAGTGTTTGTAAAAAATTGTAAAGATTTTTGTGTCAGGGTAACTGAATGTATGAAAGGATAAAAACATAAATAAACAAATTATCGTATCTATTATATGCCGAACAATATAAAATAATTTTTGAACGAAGTAGGCTGTACAAATGTATTTGCAATAATGCAATTACCTACTAAATTAAATAATTTCAATTATATATTTTTTTAATTATCGATAATATAAATATAAACTTAATTACAGCAGAAGCTAACTACTACAATCTATATTACAAAAATTCAAAAGGAAACAATTGGGCCACCCATATACCGTTGCAAACGATCTATAGGTAGCTCAACTGCTCAACTCGATATTATATAATTATATTATTAATTATTATATAATTGAATATTAACAAAATGTGAAATAATTACAATAGACCAAAATAAAATAACAATATGAGTTTTAAGTAATTAATGATACAAATTTATGTTTGTTTCTTCTATAACCGTATTTTTCAGGTTTAGGTATTTATTATCTCAAATCTCAATGAACTTGTCATGTATTATCTCTGTCACTGATAATACTATCAGCTACGCAAAAATTATACACTAAACGGTTATGTGTTAGATAATTTAAAATGAGTCATACTGTTAGTTGATAAAGTTAGTTTTACAATAAAATACTGATAAATATTAGATGATGTTTATCTGCGGAACACGTTCGCCGAGCAAAGAGCGTTCGAAGTTGCAATGAAAAAAACGCATAATTATCTACCTAACCTCTTAGAGGTTCAAGGCGAATCAGTAATACATGGTTACATATAATATGTAGATAGGTATTCTTTGATAAGTCTGAGCATTACATAACGAATTTAAAGGGACTTTTATGTAAGGCGTTTAGATTTATTCGTATGAACTCAAAATGTATGTATGAGTAACTAACTATAGTATTCTACCAGGACTTCTTATTCTTATCGTGTCACTTAATTCTTTCAAACCGGTGTGGTGAAAGGATTTCAAATGCGCCTCGAAGAGGCCGTTTCGTGCACTAAGTACCAACTGCAAGGACCATAATATATTATCAATAATGTGAACTATTTTATGTAATGCCAGGGTACATATATAAATTCGTTTTAATTTACAGTGGGTTTTATGATGTGGTTCACTACCCATTTGAGCTGTAATAATAATTTATAATAAGCTAAGTACCCACATAAAATAATATCTTAAAGGCATTTTCGACATCAAAAAAGAGGAGGTTATAAATTCGTTTGAATGTTTTTTTTTTATATTTGTCACCTTAGTGGGTACTTTAGAAACCGATTTGAAAAATTTTGATATACTTTCAGATTGCTCTTATATAAATTTATTTAAATCGGTTCAGTACTTTGGTTTTTAAATCAAAATAACTGAAATAAAAGTCGTTGAAGTAAACAAAATTGCGTATTTTGCTTCCTTGTGACTTTTCAGTAGTGCATACGTTCACTAGAACAGTACGATTGAAGTCGGTTGTTGTATGTTTTTGTAAAACCTTAATTATTATTGCATTATTATGTTTTAAATTTACTATTTGTAAAAACCTAGCTCGGTAATAAAATTGTAAGTATCGAAACACGTGTTTCCCGTAATGATTATAAAACCCTACAGCAAAAATAATTCCCGTTGAAGGAAACAATAAGGAAACGGATGTAAAAAAAATACTAGTAAAGGGTAAAATGATGAAGTACCTGGGCTCAATATAAACATAAACATAAACATAAACATTCACACACTCACACCCCTGCACTAGGATTCCCTGTGTCGCAGGTGGCATGGACACATACAACACATCACAACATCCAAGACCCGAGAACAAACATTTGTGTTCGTCACTAATATTTGCCCCGGCCGGGGATCGAACCCGGAACACCTAGCTTCGTAGGCAGGGTCACAACCAACTAAGCCACAGTGTCGTCAGATATAACAGGATTAGTTGTAGATTTTTTAACTTAGAACCTTAGAACCTATACCTAAATGATGTAAACTTCTCAATTGGGTTACTAAGTTTGATTTTGTAATATAAAGTTTCGTTGGTATTTATTTATTAATTTATTGACTATGTTTAACTTACCTATTTATTGACTACATAAGTTAGGGCAAAGCAAATTATTTCATATTATTTCTTCTTTGGCAAAGGCTTCTATCCATCATCAAAAACTCCTTACAAACATAAATAAATTGTTTTGATTTATAGCACTTTCAATTTGATAACACACTAAAATGTAGAGTCAATGGTAATAACCATTCGTTCGTTATAGCTTCTAATACAACCTTCAAGATGTCAATTGTTGAGAATTGAAACTTATTAAACTTATGAAGGCCCAGAATCCCGCACGCCGTTATCTCGCTCGCACATTTGTAAAAATAAATTTCGAAAATGTGCAGCGGTGAATTTGTCACTACAACCTCATGCATGAAATGTTTTATTATATTTTTGGTTTTTATATGTTTGACATACGCAAAATAAATAGGACAAAATTGTTTTTTGTTGAGATAGACAAAACTGTTGAGTGCACGAAAGGAGCCACTTCGAGGCGCACTTGAAATCCTTTCATCACACTTGTTCGAAAGAACTTGTGACACGATAAGAAGAAGTCTATTTCTTTTTCATTCTGAAATTATATCCTATTTTAATGGTAATCAAAATCAGTTTCGTAGTTTAGTTACTAAAAGTAAACGAACTTGCATATTTTGCTTTCCTGACACTTCTTCCTGACTTTTCAGTGGTGTTTACTATACGGTGTCGTCGGTGACTTACCAGTCCAATTGAAGTCGGTTTTAGTAGTTAAGTTTTTGTAAAAGTTTCATTAAATACTTGTTAAGTCGAATTTATTCTGTGTCAGATAGACGAAGGACGATGCCCTATCGTTTTCAATACGACCATGAAGTGCTTCATTGAATTTTTAATCAGACGATCCGGGTCAGCGTTTACCCCTGGGTTGTCTGGCTCTCTGAAGTCACGTCACATGGCTTGTCACACACTTGTCCCAACGGGGTAATGGGTATATTCTGATAACTTTTGATAAAGGTAAACGAAACCAATAATAATAATATTAATAATATTATTAATAAATAATTACATTATTTATTCTTTGACGAAACCAACAATTCGATGAATAAAAAATTGGTTGTATGTAAAGTTGGTTTACGGACGATGGGTTAACGTGCCTACCAACGTAACGGGATAATGAGCGTTACTGGGCAATGAGTGTTACTGGACAATGACGTCAACGTTTTCGTGCATGCAGCCGGCGCGGGCGCGACGGCGATCATCGATTTATTAGACGTAGGCACATCAAAAAAATGATAATAATAATGTTTATTGTCAGAAACACATCACATACTAAATTACATAAGTTTAGTAACCTAATATAAAAAAATTGTACCACTGGTGGCTGTTCACCACACTAGGTCTAAATAATATAAAGCCTGTATAGTGGGGTCACAATGATACGCTCACGGACTCTCTTTCAAATCGATTAAAAGACGATATCACCCTTTTGAAGTTTCGCGAGTATAGTCAGCGTCAAAAGTCGATGACAACATACAGATTTTCAAATAGTTCTACACCATTTATTATGCCTAACTCACTCAACATGACAAGCATTATTGAAATACAGTATTGAAAAATTATCATCAAAGTTCAAAATTAACTGTTCACAACAATGTTAAAAATATAATATGGTGTAAAGCGATTTTAAAAATTTGAATATGGTCATCGACTTTTGATGCTGCCTGTACCAACCCGCCCGTATACGCGAGACAAAAATACGCTAGTTTGAAACCGCACTTATTGCGTATATGATTACAGAGATTCAAAGTCATGCCATCATTCAGGTGGTATTTGCATGATTGTTCCTAAATTGTATCTAAATGATCTTTGTACGATTTGTATGAAATTGCGCTATTATGGTAGGTATAATATTGTACATAGATTTAGCTTTTCATTTCTGTCTTGATTTTCTTGTAATAAACAAGAATGATGTTTTACTTTAAAATGTTGTTATTCTTAGTTATATTGTTTAGCGGTAGGTTTTTAAAGTTTACAAAGATTTGATTTAGAAACTTGCAGTTAGATGCCAGTGTAACAAATCTTAAGGTTTCTGTTGCGTAAAGTTTTATGTTTTTTTCCACAAAAAAGATTGAGTAACAGTTTTTTTTGTATTATTCACAGGAATTTTAGCAGACAGAAGTAACCGAATAGAAGATATTTACTTAAGATTTTATAATGGGTAAGTGTAAGTATTATTAGTACCTAACTTACAGCGTCTATTGGATGAGATCGTTACAGCGAAAAGGCAGTCTTCTAAACTACGAACCTTTAAGACCTTTTGTTTATAATAAAGTAGTCATTTATGTATCTGTTTAAGCAAATACTTACCAACTATACCTAGTTATATATACCAAACATAACAAAAGCGATAACGATATAGACACAGTTGTATTTCATGCGCTAATAAGTCAAGCAGAACAGATGCGCTCCATGGAACATTTAACCAACAGTTAGGCTAGATGTATAACATCCAACCTACATTGTAGACAATAATAGTGTGTAACATTATAACGTAATATTTTCAACCGACTTAAAAAAAGAGGAAGTTATATGTGCAGTTTTTAAACCAAACCTTTTGAGATTAATTATGCTGGCGATTTTAGAGTACGTATGTGTTTTGAGTTTTGAAAGTACAGTGTCTACGGCTGAAAACGTTTCTACTGATTTCCGAAGGCAATTGAACACCACCTACCTTATGAACTGCGGCTCCTGGCTTGTTGGTTTGGTGGCAGGCAAAGTCCTGTGGACTCGCACGGCGAGTCCAGGTTCGAAAAGTCTTTGGAAAAGCACACAGCATGGCTATGAACCCGCGACACTTCACTATGGTCAAATGTTGAGATGCATATTTGGCACGGCCAAAAATGGAGGGTAAATCGACGGATTTTGAGTAGAACGTCCACACGCATCCGATCACAATGACTCCCGCCAATGCACTGAAGAGCTTCTAGCTCTTCACGTTCGGGCAGGTAGGCGGTGATTTACCAAACTACCCTCAAAATAACAATAGAAACGCAACATTATCAATTCGTTTTTTTTTTAAGTTTGTTACCTCAAAACTTTGTTGTTTATAACAAATTTATTTTCTTATAAACATCGATTTGAAAAATATTTATATATAATATATTTTCTAGAGAGTATATACTTTCAGATTGGTCCCATAGAAATTTCTTCAAAATCCGTTCTGTAGTTTAGTATTGTAAGAATATATAAGTGAAAAAAAAGGTCGTCAAAGTAAACGAAATTGCTTATTTTGCTTCTTTGTGACTTTTCAGTGGTGTTTACGGTCACTAAAACAGTCCAATTGAAGTCAGTTGTCTATGTTTTAGTAAAACCTTGATTATATAAAATAATATATTTATTATCTATTATTTATTCAATGTTGAAAGTATGTAATCAATATTTTTATTATTTAATTCATTACTTGGTTGCGAGATGCAATTTGGTTAGGAACTCTACGTGTTTTCTTACAAACTTTGATAGAGCTGTAGAACGTAGTTAGAGCCACCGAGTATTAAGATACTACGTACAAGTAGAGCTGTAGAGTTTGCTTTTTCTATTTCAGCACAACGTCTGAAGAATATTTGGATATTCCCCTGAGCCAATCAAAAAATTTGCTAGGGTTCAAGGGGTTCAACAAAGACAACCCTACAATGATTTATGTGCATGGTTTCATAGAAGTGGCTCAGCAAGAAAGTGTTCAGGTAAGATTACTATAAATCGCCAATTTTTATTCATTAGGGGGCATTCATTAATTACGTGAGGTAATTTTGGCGATATTTCGACTGCTCGACCTATTGACAGACAACGTACAAGCCAAACCAATGGACGTAGAGACTTGTTTAGAGCGTATGTTTGTGAAGAAGTGTAGGCACGGACTTGACTAGGACATTTGACTAAATATTTAAAAAAAAATTATAATAATTCTATAGTCAAGTTACTTCTTGTTTAGAAATAACCTATTAATTGGCCTATAGATAGGTATATTAACCATATGACCATTTTTTTCTTAGCGTTTAGCGACTTTGAGTAACCAATATTCATCGATGCATTCTTCTCACATTCACTTGTATATAATATTACCTTTCATTGTGATTTTGTTTCATTCATGAAATATAACGAAACTTACACAATAGAACTAGTTTCTAATATATTTTTTATCATGTTGATAGGTTTACTTTGGTTTAAAATTACTTACAACTATCATAGAGATTAGGCGTAATGTTCTTAGCAGTCATAAAACTACTTTCGTTCAAGTTTTTCTGTCGTAAAACGGTCGTTTTTTTCATTTCAGGTGGTGGTAAGTGCGTACTTGGAAGCAAGACCTGATGTGAATGTGGTCCTACTCGACTGGTCTAACATGGCACACGGGTCTTACGTCGTTAACGCTGCCCGGAACACTAAAAAGGTTACAAACATACCAAGTAATAATGTACTCAGTTATTTATAGAACTTGCCCTTTAATGCATAAAACTCTACAATTTTATGAGTCTTGATAGATGTTTTGGACTTTTGAAGTGAAAACTTATTTAGGCGCGTTAAGCATAAAGACCTTACCATGTCACTAGAATATTTTTATATATGCAATACTACTTTATATGTGCGATATTAACGAAAAAAAAAATAACTTTTCTCAAAACACTTTTCTCTTCATCAGTACTGTCGAGCGGTAGGACCATAAAATAAAATTAGCTTACCAAAATACTGTACGAACTGGGACTTTGCTTTGTGGGTATTGAATGAGACTGAGCTGTTAGACTCGGTTATGTAACGCTCATACGGGTAAAGTCTCGGCTTGAGTCGACGAAAATGATGAAGTTTTTACTTCTGTATACATCGTTTTTTTTTTTTATTAAAAACAAGTCAGTAGAACCTATACGCTGAGTTACCAATAACTCTGTATTTATGAGTAGGAAATAGACCTTAGGTTACTTTATTCTCGATAACAGATGAAGGGTCAAGGTTACTAAATTGTTTATACTCAAGTTGCTTAAACGTTGTAGTTTTAAAATATTCTGAGAATGCGATGGATACTCGGGTGAATGAATCAATTATCTAACCGATCCGTTTATTATGCAGGGTCTGAACAACGGCAATATTCATTCATGCTTTACCCAAGTCAAAGTTCAATTATTGGTAGATTACAGGCTGATGAAAGTTATTACCTCACCACGAAATAACTCCAATCTCCAGTGTAGCCATTAAACTATAGAAATATACTTTTAATTGTGTAAAGAACGAAACCAAATATGTAGAAAACTAAAGAGGAACGTGTTATACTTAGTAGATTTTTTTACAATCACGTATTCTAACATTATTATTAGTAGGTATGTCCAGCAGGGCAAGATGACGGAAATAATACCAGTCCTGAAGTAAACCTATAATACAGTGGCCTTCAAACCGGAACACAGTATTGCCTACACATTACTGCTTTGTTGCAGAATATTAGGCACTGTGTTTGCACCCATATTTATGGCATCCTACAGGAGACGCCTCCCAACGGTAAAATCAAGCATATCATGTAAAATTACTTACTCAAATCTTCAGGTGGGCTCGGCAGTAGCGGAACAATTGCACAAGCTCAATGAAGACGGACTTCCACTGGATAAGCTTCATGTGATAGGACACTCGCTTGGGAGCCACGTCGCTGGCTATACCACAAGAGAACTCAAGAGCAAATACAACAAAACTGTCAAAAGGTACCTAAATAATGCTTTTTAACAATGCTGAGTAAAAGTACCCACGGTAGCGTTAGTGATCTCTCTTGCATTATCAACTGTTAATGGGATGGGCACTTGAAATTGTTTTTAATCGTAAGCTCAGTGAAGTTCATTCATCTTTGACTTATCTGAATATCATGGTATAAACTTGGTGCTAAACAAATTTCAAGTAGGTGGCGCTATGTCAGTCAGTGTAAGAGCAAACGTCGAGCAAACGCAATGCTATGTACAGACCGTTCACCGTGAGATGTCCCCTGCCGTTATACCGTAGGCAATGCTGCCAACTCTCTAGGCAGGGGACATCTTAGGGCTCTTTCAATTTAGACGTTTCGTGTCGGACCGCTACAGTGCCGAAGCAGTGCGGGCGTCTCAGTACGAACGATTGGACGACGCCGCACTGTTGCCGCACCGTGCGCTTTGTATGAAAATAAATGACCGTCCGTGAGCCTCACGACAAATGCACCGCTTCGGCACTGCAGCGGTTCGACACGAAACGTCTAAATTGCAAGAGCCCTTACGGTGAACGCTACTGTTTGTGATCTATGTATTTGTATAGAGCTCTTTGCTTTGTCTTATCAAGTGAACCGCTATGGAAAGTGCTTTACCGTCTCGCGTCGCGTCGTTTGATTTCTCGACCCCGATAAATCATTAAAGCAAGAGTGAATATTATAGACAAGCGTGAAATATCGTCTTGAAAAAAATTAAACGCTCTTTCTTAACAAGTAAATTGCACAATGTTCTACAAGGGAACTTATTACACAGCCATAAAAATATATAACCAGCTTCCTCTAGACCTCAAGCTGTTATATGGAATTGTTTTTACACGAAAACTTAAAACATGGCTTGTAAACAAAGTTTTCTATAATTTGCATGAATATTTTGATTACTCTAATACAACTTAAAATATAAACTTTGATTTAATAATAATTTTCAGATAAATATTATGTAGATGTATGAAAATGTAGAGAAATGTTTAGTTAGGTGCTTAAACATATTGAATGTCTGAAACAGACAAAACTGTTGAACCTTATCCAATTTTTAAGATCTATTTTGACACAGTTTTCGACAATAAAAATATTCTATTCTATTCTAAAAAAAAATATGGAATTGACAACCTCCTCCATTTTGAAGCCAGTTCTATCTACCAATGCAGTATTTCTAAGAATGATTCAACTAATTTCAGATTAACAGCCCTCGATCCCGCTTTTCCAGCGTTCTACCCCGACGGAGTGATGATGGAGCATGTTAACGCGAAAGACGCGGAATTCGTTGACGTCATCCACACAGACGCTGGGGGTTACGGAGCCCCAGTCAAAACGGGCACGGCTGACTTTTGGCCCAATGGGGGCAAAAGCACGCAACCCGGCTGTCCAAGATTCGCACCCATACCACTCTCTGATGAAAGTAAGTCTAAGTATCAATCAATCAATCTATATAATATAATTATAAGACTTAGTGCTGACCCTCTGACTGACGGATAGACACTGTACAGGTCAAACCGCTGAACGTAGAGATTTGAAACTTGGAAGGTATGTTCATCATGAAGTGTATGTAAGCGAGTAAGTACTAAGAAAGGAATTTTGTTAATTCGCAACGCAAACGAAGTTGCGGGCTTCAGCTAGTCAATATATATATAAAAGGTTAGTCCTGACTGACTGACTGACAGACAACGCACAGGCCGAACAACTAAACGTAGAGACTTGAAACTTTGAGGCTGTGTTTGTAAGTGCTGAAAATGCGTAGGAAGGATTTTTTTTAATTAGCAAAACAAACGAAGTGGCGGTTGTCTGCTCCATATAATAAGTGAACTATAATATTGGTAGGGCTCATTTCATAAGCGATTTTTAACGCGCGTTAAAAATCCGTTCATACAGAACAAATTCATTTCCAAGTAGCTGTTTGCACGTCAGCGCATTAAAAAGGCGCATTTCATTGGTTTTGTTTGAACGGTTTTTAATTCGCGTTAAATCGCTCGTGAGCTCTTAGCCTTAGGTAGTGAATTAAGTACCTAATTATTAAATCGCACCGCATCAGTAGGCAGCATATAAACCCACAACGAGGCCAACAGGCTGATTTACATAACATTTTCTATCAGATGACTTCTACGAAACTATAACAATTGTTTGTATCACTAGTATTATTTTCTTTTCAACCGACTTCAAAAAATGAGGAGGTAATCAATTTGGTTGTTTTTTTAACATTTTTGAAGATTTAAATAGACTGAGTATAAATTAAAAAAAGTGGAGTGGTGGAATTTGTTACTAAATCCTCACGATATGTTTAGTTTAACATTTTTGCCGAATCTCCTTCGATATGTTTAGTTTAACATTTTTACCGAATCTCCTTCGCTTATGTTAAACATATCATAACAAAAAATATGCTAAGCATTTCGATGAGGTTGTAATACAAAGTAGTATTTATATCTTTAAGGCTTGACCTAACTAACGCGTTCAGCTCGCGTCCGCGTGGCGTGCGCGGTGGCGATCAGTTGTTGGCCAATCAGAGTTCAAAGTTCAAAGTTAATTTATTGCATGAAATATATGTTTTTACAGATCTTAAATATTTACATTGGTATCAATATATTCTGCCTTCTCGGGCGTGCAATGTTGTTTTTACAAACAAAAAAGTATACCTATTATATATGTACAACAACACTTTATAACATTAATCTTAAAACCAAAATCTAAAAAATACAAAATTAAATAAAAATTAATAATATATACCTATCTTGAGTTTAAATTAAATTATAGTGTTTTTATGAAGTTTTTGTCTATTTTAAATTCATTTAACGTGTAGTAACATTTGGCGAATAATACCTCTCTCAGCTTTCTGTAGAACAGCGAACAAGGCAGCTCTCTTATTGACTTTGGCAATTGATTATATATAGACGAAGCTGTGCAGAATATGCTTTTATGCATTAATGCTGTGTTAGCTTTCTTGGTTATGACTTTGTGCTGGTCTCGTCTATTGCGAACTACGACATCCGAAAGTCGGCTAAATAAATCTGGATTGTTCTTAACAAACATAGCCGTTTCGAAGATATACAGTGAAGGAATCGTCATGAGGTTGTATTTAGAAAAATAAGGCTTACAAGAGTCAGTTACTTTAAGATTAAACATGGCTCTTATACATCGCTTTTGGTATTTGAAAATTTTGATTATATCTGTAGAGTTGCCCCAAAATAATATGCCGTAACGGATGGTAGAGGCGATTAAGCCATGATAAGCTATTAGTAGAGTATCTAAGTTAACGATCGGAGAAATTTTGTATAAAACGTAGACTAAACTGTTTATTTTTTTACAGAGATTTTCCAAATGAGATTTCCAATTTAGCCTTTTATCAATAGTGAGTCCTAAAAATTTTATTGTGTCAACTTCTTCAATTGTATTATTATTGTATTTTATGTCAAGAAATTGTAGAGCAGCAGTATCGCGTTGTCGAAAGTTAATTAATTTAGTTTTAGTCAGATTTATTTTTAAGTTATTATTGTCCAACCAAGCTATAATTGATGTCAATGCTGAATTAATGTCATTTTCATACATTTCATTATTATTACGCGTTATGGTTACGGTACTGTCATCTGCAAATAGCGACATTGGGTGGACAGAGGTCAGAGGACGCATAGATGTGAACATGTCACTATCGATTGGCCAACAACTGATCGCCACCGCGCACGCCACCGCGGACGCGAGCTGAACGCGTTGGTTTGGTCAAGCCCTTAAAAATGTACAAATGTGAGTTTAGAACAAACAAAAAGAAATCAAACACTGTCAGCAATAAATTAAAAAAAAAAATATTTTCAACTTTTCAGATCTGTGCAGCCACTGGAGATCGTGGTGGTTCTACGCAGAGTCGGTACGGAACCCTGAGGCATTTGCGGCCTCGCCTGCAGAGTCCTACCAAAAGTTCAAAGAGAACCCTACGCCCGAAGCCAACATGGTTTATATGGGCCTTAACTGTGATAATAAGTACGTAACTTAAAGCCCCGTGTAGCGCTGTTTTAGTCATGGAATGGCGTGATCTATTATGCCTTGATCACACGTACCGAGTACTCGGCCGAGACAGTGAAAGCTTATATCACTCGCTCAGCCAAGCACTCGGTGCCATGTTTATACGTATCGAGTACTCTGCACGTGTGATCTAGGCATTACTATCAGTAGAATACGATGTTCATAATAGACATAAATGAAGGAAGGAGATGGCAAAGACCCAAAAGTGGGACACAATAATATGATAAAAAAAATAGACACAAACAAAAAAAAACATAAAAACATTTTTCTAAAAACATGTGACAAGTGCACGAAAGAAGCCTCTTCGAGGCGTACTTCGAAAGAACTAGTGATACGCTCACTAATTTACTAATAAATCAGAGCATTACAAAAACGTAAGTACTACAACCTTCGATTGTATGCGATAGTGACGATAAACATTGTTTACTAAATACCCCTGAAAAGTCACGGGAAATCAAAATACGCAATTTCGGTTATTTCAAGAAAATATTTAAATAAAAATAAAAAAAAACTATATACTATATTGATCCGATTTTGATGAATTTTTTATAGGACCAATCTTGAAAACCGCCACCTTTTTTGAAGTAGGTTAAAAATAAATTAAATGGATTTTATAATTTTCTTTAATAATCTTATGATATATTTATTGTTTCAGTGCTAAAGGATCCTATTATTTAACGACAAACGAACAGTCGCCATTTGGCAAAGGATTGGAAGGAATTTATCACAAGAGTAAAAAGAAGACTGCAATTACTAAAACTTAGACGTAATTAACATTATTAATTGAATGAATTATAATTTTTAGTCCAGTCAGATTTTACCACTGACTATTTTATTGTAGTTATTTTATTTTTAAAATGTAAAAACAGTAACGCACAAATCAACGAAATTAATTATACATCTAATGAAAAATGACTGGATTGTTTTAGGATAAAAAAAATGTAGGTATATAGGTTGTAATATATTCTATATTTAAAATATAACTTGATGGGCCCATCATTCTATATCTATTTATTTACACAAGGACACATCACATTATTAAGTGTAGTAAATAATTCACCATCATAAATCATTATGTAACTACTTACACTTAGCGGCCTTCTATTAATTACGTGAGGCGTTCAGGGGGGAGATTAAATTCACCCAAAAAATCTCGGCGAATATCATGTATTTTTTTCTGCAAGAAACAGTGTAAAGAAACCTGAGTTAAATTACGTAAAAAATATTTCTACATAAAATATAGCTAAATCATATTATTTTAATAATATAGAAGAATAATAATTGAGTTAAAATATGTTTTCTTTAATAAATCCAACGCTTTCAAGTATAGATTAACTTTTTTACATAAAAAAATGCAATTTGAATAATCTTACATGAGATCACTAATGGGTGGAGGAGAATAAAAAAATCGCCAAAATCACTCACGTAATGAATGGACGCGTATTAGATGAATACGAGAAAATGTTTATTGTAAATAAGCAAGGTAGGTATTATTGATGTAGTTTATTTATAAGACTAATTTTATAAGTAGGTATCTAATTATAAGTAGATGAAATAGAGATATAACCATGATAAAAAACCAAACCATCGCGACTTAAGAAATGTACTTAAGATCATAATAATAATAAGTTGGTATAATAGGAAATATCGCAAATAACAAGTAAGTTTCAGGAGTACTTTAAGAAGATAATGAGGAAAAAAAAAAATTTTACAAAATTGCTAGAAAATTAGTTAGTACTACATAATAACCATAATAAATTGGCCATGAAAATAATTGAAACCCCTGTTATAGCTTATACTTCAAACTTACCCACTTATTTATAATTTTACTAATTTTCAACATTATACAGAAATATACAAAAATACATCACAGACACACTTCTTGTTTCATTCACAAACATTAATTCATGAAGATAATCTTAACTTATTTACATAAGAAAAAAATACATCACATTCATGGAGATAACAGTAAGCCAAAGCTAGAGTATATTGATGTACCCTCTAAATTATTTCAGTGATATTAGTCCAATTTGTACTTTCATTTGAAGGCCAGCCTCCATAGTATGGCATATCAGGATCCGTTTCATCGTCAGACAGAAAGTTCACGTATTTCTTTCGAATATCCTTTGTCAATAAAAAAACTGCGAAAGAGAGGACTCCAGTCAGAAGAAAACTGAAATTAAAATAAACAATGTTTTACACATTCATATAGACAGTTTTTAGTATAATTCGAAGGTTTCAATAAAGATTGTATTTGTAATATAATGTATATGGTACTACATTTATGTATGTTTATAATGTTACTCAATGTCATCGAATAAAATGTTAGGACCCTGGAAAAGAATAATATGAAAAGGCATTTGCGCGGAGAGCAATTAGTATTGAAATTAGAAAAATAAAATTAGGTATGCAAAAATAGTGCTAGGTTTGAACTAACTACTCACAATACAAACTAGTAATAAAAAAAAACTATTGGTACCTCATTCATGGTATTCAATAAAACCATCACTGCCATTGGAATGAAGTACTGAGGGTGTGCTTTCGAGAAAAGGATGTGCATTGTTAAATGCTGGGCTTTTTTCAGTGGTGGTTTGGTACACTTCTGTCAAAAACTTTAATGTCCAAAACGCTGTGAAAGCGAATGCACCTACTAAAATCATGCTGAAAATCCAATAAGTACTTAGTTAAACGGCCACTTGATACGACATAACAACATTATCAAAACAGAAAAAAAATGAAAATGAAAATGGAATTTATTTGCCTATACATAATACAATAAAGAAAGTTTTTTTTCGAAAGAACTTTAAATGCAGTTAGCCGCCAATGGCTGTAACTGCGTCACCGGACTCGTGGTGAGCGCAGAGGGCACTCAACCTTAAAATTTAGGTTAGGGCAAACAGCACAAGAGTACCCAACGGTGAGTCGAACCTCGGCTTGGACTGTTGCCAGGGGGATTATTATGACTTACTGGTCCAAGGTACCATTAGGCGAGGATAAATTACATAAAGCAAGTTAAAGAGAAGGTTGATGTGATGTCGTATCAAGAACTAAAGAAGGTCGCCTTAGATAGAGAAAAGTGGAAAAGAACTCATGAGCTGCTGCATTGACAAGAGCGAGACTTTTAAATTGGATGGTCATGACTCGATAGAAGTAGAATATGCCCATCACCTAAAGATCCCGTAGCCCTAAACAACGAATCCCAATCTCCCAAATTCTAAATATTATAAACGTGTAAAAGTTTATTCAAAGTAAACACTAAAGTACTCACAATCCAGCCATCACACGAAAACCTGAAGCAAGTTGTTAGGTCGAGATATTAAGGGCGACTAAACATATCTCATTGATTTATTGTCCTAAAATAAACAAGCATTGTTTGGGGCTTTGTTTTGTGTTGTATACTTGCATCTGTATTGTCCTCAGAATGACGCGATCTTAACTCACAGACCCGACAAGATATAGGTAACATTTAGGCATGTAAATTGGACGCATTAGGGCGCTTTCAATTTAGATGTTTCGTGTCGGACCGCTGCAGTGCCGAAGCGGTGCGTTTGTCGTGAGACGGACAGTCATTTGTTTTCATACAAAGCACATGGTGCAGCAACAGTGCGGGCGTCGGCGTCGGTACGAACGAGTGAACGATAATAACGACGTGCACTGCAGCGGCAGCGGTCCGACCCGAAACGTCTAAATTGAAAGCGCCCTTAGACGCCTTCTTCATGTCGATGGACTAAACTAGCAAAATCTCCACGCTGTAGATTATTATGCCCAGAGTTTAGATCCACAGCGTCACCCGTGCTTTGCATACGGTCTTCTAGAGTACACAAGTTAGTGCAGATTGAGCAGCAGGACTTGAGACGTGGTTAATGGAGAGTCACATTCACACTGGGTATTCAAATATGGTTCATTTTTTATCGTTTGCCTTTCGAGTTAGAAAAAAATCCTTTCTTAGTACGCGCCTAATCTTCTTGATGATCATACCCTCAAAATTTCAAGTCTCTACGTTCAGCAGTATTGCCTGTGCATTGTCTGCCAGTAAGTCAGTCAGTCAGGAAGAAGCTTTTAATATAGTATATTGATGGAACACTTAAAAACGGACACAAAAATTGTTTGACGAAAGCCATTTATTATGTATGTATTATACCTAAAGGTGACTTACTAACTAATACACTTGTACAATACTTAAGTAGTACCTACTCTTATTAATTAAATTAATAATATTTATCTTACAGGGTTTATATTAGGTAATTTGAATATTTGGCTCATCTTTATTGGCATTTTCCCAGACATCAGACGCAGCATTTTTTCTCTTCCTGGAATTTAAGGTACACATTGTATTCAAAATAAAATAAATTAATGAAATTAAAATTAAATAATAAATTAATATTTGAGTGCCGTATATACTTACTTTACAACGAAAACAATGTATTGCAGGCAATTGTTATGACACCTATTAGATATATTAATTTCATAAAATAAGGAATGAAAATACTTTGTTATCGTGAATACATAAATCGAATCGCTGATCATACGAGTATAACAATTATGTCAGTCGAAGACTTTTCATGTGTAGATAGTACCTATCTATGAAATATAAAAATAATTTAACCTATCCCAGTAAGATTCGTGATAGGAACTTCGTTATTTTTGGCGTCCAGATCCAAAAAATACATTCCGCCAACAAATATAGAGACAGCAATAGCACCGGTTAGTAGCACCCTGAAACAATACTTAATGTTAACAAAGCCTCTTAGTTCAGTTAGAATTTTGAATTTATGCAAAATGACAGAGTGATAGCGGGGCGAATGCGACCCCGAGCCGAGCTTTTGCGAGCTGGCTCGAGCTAGGTACCCGGGTTTGCCAAACGATTAATAACACTTAAATTATTATCAATGATGGGTTGGTACCGCCTGACGCAAGTCCACAGGAAAACGACTAACGGAGCTATCCGAAATGTACTAGAAGTTAGCCAATGTGGCTCCCTCAGACATTATCGATATGCTACTTAGTGCATTGCCAACCGATAACACATTGACTACCTGTATATCTAGAAAATGATAGAATAACTTTTGTTAACTTTAGTTATAATATACTCGGGGGGTGGTTCTCGAAAACGGTCAGGCCGTGCAGACGGAGGATGACCATTTCCGAGAACCCGACTTGTAGGTTAGTTACAGGCGAGGCTGAAAAACAGCGTGGCTGAGTCCTCGACCTTTTCACTACATCGCAACCTAGCTTTAAAACATTTTTGTACTAGGTTAGCAAGTATGAGTGAATAAATGCCTTTTTATTTTTATTTATTTATTTATTCTATCCAATTTTTATCAAATTTATTTTGACAAAAAATCGAGTACATTTTTCAAATTTTTCTGCCATAATCTGTGTTCAGTAACGGCAACAGATTATGCGTAATTTTTTTTTGGTGATTAAAAATTTACGGTGTATATTTAAGAACTTATCAATTCTCTTCATCATTATCATCATCAGCAAGAAGGTTAAAATGGACCGAAACCTCGATTTAATGACGAAATATGATCTACACTCTACCTTTCTACCACTTTCAATGTACCATCCCGTTACGGAACACCGTTATTTGGTGGTCTAACGATCGTAAAAAAACGAACAAGCCTTACAGTAGTCGCATATTACTATGTATAACATCTAAAATCTCATTTAAATTTAGAAGGATTCTATTCACTTATTTTTTCTGAGATTGGTACCATCTTGGTACCATTGACAGTTCCATGTCTATATATTCTTGTTTTGTTGACAGAGCTGGTCAAAAACATTGATAAATTCGAAACAGAGGAGGATAGGGCAGTCAGGCTAAAAACTAGAAGAATGGACATAAAAAGCAATTATGCTCCAAAATTACAAATAGCAAAGCATTCTGCACGGTATCAAGCGATCCGCCTCTACAATAATCTACCTCTCACTTTGAAACCATTTGATAGTATATACAAATTTAAGAATAATTTGAAGCAGTTCTTGTTGAAGAAGAGTTATTACTCCATAGACGAATTTTGTGATGATTAACTGACAAACTTTAAGTGATATTTTTATAGATGGTAGATTTGTTTTGGTATGACATGGCAACATTATATTTAGTAATAATCTGACATTCATGCTGTTTTGACTTTTGTATTTGTTTTATTTTTTTGTTTGAGCTGAAATTTATTTAAATGTTTATTCTATGTATTGATTATAATAGTGTGTTTCGTAATAATAAATTAATGTAAGTACTATTTACAAATTCGCTTAGTTTTAGAAATTCCGACACAATGTTAAAATTGTTTGTGAATAAATGAAATGAAATGAAAATGAAAATGACGGCTAACTACCTGTTACACACTCCCGTTGCATTTCACGAAATAACTCCCACAAATTGACAGAGAGCGAGAGGAAAGACACACACGTAAAAAAAAATGTGTTATCTTCTTTTCACTTACAAGCCTGGGGTTATCATATCTGTTTTAAAAACGATTGCACTCAGTTAACCAATTCTTCTTCTTATCGTGTCACTAGTTATTTCGAACCAGGGTGGTGAAAGGATTTCAAGTGTGCCTCGAAGAGGCTCCTTTTGTACTTAACCAATGTATGTACGAGTATCTGATGTGACTGCGACTAATCCATTTAATTTTTGCGACCATTGTTGTCTAATTTAAATAATTTGTGATTGTATCATTGTTAGTCGGATGTGAAAATCCTGTTTACATAGCATGCTGTTTCGAGTATGATGGTTTAATTTTTAGTTTCTTCTTTTCTTTTATCTTTGCCCAACGTTGTCCTGACGACCATATCAGCGTCAGTGTTTCCCGATCACTATAATTTGGGTGTCTTCAAGGCAAGAGTTATTATTATTATTACTCCTGCGTTACCACCGAGTCGCACCGTGGCTCGCACCCACTCTCCACTGCCTCGCACCCTTACTGCTCTTAACAAGGTTTTGACGAGAAATCCTGATTTGGATGTATTTGCGGATGAATGGAAGAAGCTGATAGAGTGCCTGGTGTTTTGTGAGAGTGATGAATGAAAATAATAATGAATTAATTGCTAATGATATTATTGACATGTGGTACTTTTGTTTATTGTTTAATGATTTTTTATTTTATTTTATGAACATGTGTTTTAATTGTAACTAGAACTGTATATTAACAATTAAATAGTGTAAGTGGTCTGTGACCGTTCTAAATAAAATAAATAAATACAAATACTAGCCTGTACTGTCCCACTGCAGGGCAAAGGCCTCCCTACCTTTCTTCCACAATTTTCTGTCCAGTGCTGCAGTGGGCCAGTCAGGTTGGTATTTATCTAGCTCATCGCGCCATCTTCGCCGCGGTCTGCCGCGCCGCCTTCTAGCGTTGGGAGGGATCCAATCATTGGCGGCTTTGGCCCAAAGATCATCCGGCATGTGGCAGACGTGGCCGGCCCAATCCCACTTGAGATGGGCTGATTTCTGGGTAACATCTTGAACCTTAGTTCGTGAGCGTAGCACCGAGTACCGAGCACACCAAGGCAAGAGTGAATAGAATTATTCTAGGTAAGCGTGCTACATCTTCGACCACATCGTCACTTACCATCAGGTGAGATGGTGGTCAAACGCAAGTCTATATATAGTAAAAAAAAAAACTTTACTTTAAAGCGTCAATGACACATGGCTAGTTTACACGCTAGAAGCAGGCGAGTTTAAAAGCTAGTGCGCGAGTTAGCTTTCGGGAAGGATTCTCAACAAGCAGATTGTAAAAAAAAAGCTATGACACTGGGCGAGTTTACAAGCTGCAAGAGAACTCGCTGGCTTGTAGCGTGTAAAAAAGCCGCGTCTCATCGACGCTTTAGTATAGAGTTACTAAGAAAATTGAGTAAATATAATCAAGGTTTAAAAAAAAATATATACTACAAGCGACTTCAATTTGGACTGTTTTAGTGACCGTAAACACCAATGAGCCTCAGGGAAGCAAAAATGGCAATATCGTTTACTTTGATGACGTAATTTTTTCAGTTATTTTGATTTCAAAACCAAAGTCCTGATCCGATTTTCACGGACGGTACCCGGTGGTAAAACTAGAACAAGATCAACAAATTATATAAATATATTTAGTAATAAATCCGCTTGATTTCTAAACAAAGGTTTTAATTAACTTAACTTTAGTTTAGAACTTAAGTACATATTACTATATTATAAACCAAAGAGAACAGAAAACCAAAGTTTAAAGATACGACACGTGTTTCGCCTCTACACGAGGCATCATCAGGAGGTGTGGACTCGCCGAAGTTCGAAACGAGAGTTAAACTTTGGTTTTCTGTTCGTTGACTCTTTGGTTTATAATATAGTAATATGTACTAAAGTTCTAAACTAAAGTTAAGCTAATTAAAACCTTTGTTTAGAAATCAAGCGGATTTATTACTTAATATATTTATATAATTTGTTGATATTTATGGATTTCCGCAAAGTAACGCCTGAATCAATCAATTATCTTGAATCAATCAATTAACTAGAACAAGAGTAAACTGTGTCTGTAAAAAAGTCAGAGATTTAAAACTCTTGTAACTTTAGGATCCTTTACCCTTTTTTACATGAGATCATACAATACTGCATTCTTTTTCTTTATACTCCTACGACATCATCTATTAAATCGCAGTAATTTAAACAGAAACACATTTCATCGATGTAAAAATAGCTATCCCTTATATCCTCAAATCCGAATTCCATACAAAATGTTTCGGACAAATACTCAAAAAGTACGCCGTATTATAGTAATTTCTTATTATTATTACGTATTATTCGTTTCGTCCATGTTTTTTGAGTTTAATTTAGATTTTATACGTGTTTTAAAATTAACCCTACTAACTTAAAAACACGTATAAAATCTAAATTAAGGTATGAAACCTTTCACTTTTTTTGTTGACGAAATCAAAAAACATGGACAAAACGAATAGTGTGAAGAAATTATTATAATACGGCGTACTTTTTGAGTATTTGTCCGAATCATTTTGTATGAAATTCGGATTTGAGGATTAGCCTTAATGTAAAGAGCAGCGACATGTGGGCCGATCTTAATAGTCCAGATTCAGACCTGTCAAACGAGTAAAGTAATTGCTTAGGCACTTTATCAGTTTGGTGCAATTTGGCATAAGAACACTACGGAGTGGACCTCACCAAACACAAAACGACGAAGTGGAAGGCCCAGAAGGAGATGGCGGAACGAGTTGGACAGATACATGCCAAGAAGGACCAGCGACGCCCTTGGCCGCAAGGAGTGGAAGGAGAGGATGGAGGCCTTTGCCCTGCAGTGGGACACAAATGGCTGAATAATAATAATAAAAATATCTTTAATGAAACAATAATCCATATTGATAAAACAGACTTAATGGTAACATGGACAGTTCCGTGTGTTGAATACGGAAATTCTCACTATGAAATATATACTCTCTTCTTATCGTGTCAATGACAAACTTAGAGTACTCTAAAGGTTATCTACCCTACTAATATGTACAAGGCTTACATTGTATGGATTTATACAATGATAAAGGGATAGATGGACGTTCATTCCTCAATCACACCGAAACTACTGAATCGATTGAGCTGAAATTCGGTATGGGTACAGTTTATGACCGCCGCTCCCGCATAGACTCTGCTACGCATAAAAGTACCTAACAAATCAACAAAGTGAAGCAAAGTGAATCATCTTTTCAAATTTTATAAGATGGGAAAGGCCATTGATTTAATGATAATTTATGAGCAATAAAAAATATACCTAGGTAAGCTAATATTTTTGTCACAACACCGCGCGGGCGAAATCCCTGGCTGCAATTAGCTGCTCTACATTTTAGTTGTGTATACCTTAGTACTCTGTGATTTTAGAGTATTCAAGGAACTTATTCCTATCTATATTTATTAATCTATCTATAGTTATAACACATCTGGTAGGATCTAGTTTATAAATTTCTTGAGTGTATTTTCTAGCTTCAAATAAGTAAAGAACTGTCAAAATGTTGTAGCCATTTATTTGATTATGATTTTTGCATTTTATTTAAAAATTAATATAAAATATAGTTTAGTTACTAGTCTTATTCCTCTACAGTCGATTGACGAAAAATAATTCAGGTATACGTGAAATTGTATCATTTTTAGATCTACCTGAATCCTTAATCGCGAACCGACAATGCTGGCTAAATAATTGGATGCACTCCCGGCGTGGTGGACGTGAAATTGTCTACTCCAGTGGTGGACGTCGTAGCTGGCATGGTCATTAGGTATTTGGTCGTCCAGTACGCTCCAAAAGCTAGCAGTCCTGTGAGCAGGATACTGTAATAAAAACATATCGTATTATATAATTTCATGATCTTATTCCTATCGTGTCACTAGCACTAGGAAAACATCGTGAGGAAACCGGCATGTCGTAGAGCCTAAAGTTCGAAAACATGTGTCGAGTGCACGAAAGGAGCCTCTTCGAGGCGCACTTAAAATCCTCTCACCACACTGGTTCGAAAGAACTAGTGACACGATAAGAAAAAGAACACTAGTACTTTTTGATCTTTGTTATGCGTGTAAAAAAGGCTGAAACTTTCTACTATCGACGTTTGTATCCTGCTATAACGGTCGACTCCCATCAAGCGAGTAGAGGTTGACCACGACTTATGAGGTAGTTGTCTCTTATCATGAAATTAGTTCACGAAAGGAGCTTCTTCGAGGCGCACTTGAAATCCTTTCACCACACGGTTCGAAAGAACTAGTTATGAGAAGTAGAAGTTATTTTGAACCAGGGTGGTGAAAGGATTTCATGTGCGCCATGAAGAGGCTGTTTTCGTACACTAATCTCATAATAAGAGACATCTACCTCAAAAGTTGCGGTCTACCACGACTCGTTTGATAGGAGTCAAACGATATAGTAAGCAGGATAAAATCGTCGATGGTAGAAAGTTTCAGCCATTTGAACACGCATGACAAAGAAGCTTGGAAAGAGTTTTGTTTCCAAGACTTAAAGCTGGAAAATGTCATAAAAGATAAAGATAATTCATTTGCCAAAACACAACACAACAAAACATAGATTTTCATATCCCAATATTTATAACGCAGTCGAAGTCACGCGCAGCCGCTAGAAATTTACTAACGTATTAGTGCTAATGCAATATTTAAAACTATAGGTATACTCACAATCCCAATGGCATCTCGTCTTAATAGTGATATTTTCGAAGTGGTAATGATAAGGCCTTCACACCATGCCCTTTGTTATGCAACTGCTATTATAGAAACATTGTTACTATATATAGTTTGTCGAAATTGATAAGTCTTGTGATCCATTGCGAGCCTGAAAATTTTAATAAGATTGTAGATATAAATTACTTCAGTTAGAGAGCCTTATTAATCCACAACAACTACAAGACGCTAGTTTTTAATAATTTAAGATATTCAGGTATGTAAGATTTTATGTACTTCAACTTATTTTTACAAGGGTTTTATTCCCGACAAGACGCTTGTTTCTAAACATTTTTTTTTAAGATAATATTATGTAAATCTAAGATGATAAGTACTCGTAGGTATTTGAACTCATTTTTACTGGGATCTTATCGACAATTTTTTTTATTATTAACTTTTAATTCAAACTAAGGCAAAGAAAGGGAAAATATTAGTATCCACTTGCAGTAGCTATCTCTCCGTCTCAAAGCAATGTAGAGCAGGCCTTAATATTAATTTAGTTTGATGACTAATATTTTCTAATGTTGAACAAACATGGATTGTTGCACCTACAGTGATTGTAAATAATCCATAATAGTTTTGAAAGACTCACAATGTCGAGATGTAACCTGAAAAGAAATATTTGTCCAAATGCCTGTAATAAAAATGCATCAACGTAAAATTGTAAAAACTGAGAATTTAACGGTTATAAAACCGATAAATTGCAAACTTTCGAAAAATTGTGAACCATGCTCTTGAATTTAGTGAATTATTCTTTGATTGGTCTATTTCATAGCAGACTTTCGTAGTGGTACAATTTTTTCGACAATTTGTAATATAACGTGTTTGAAAACAGTTAAATTGTTTTACGGTTCTTACAAAATTACGGTGACACATATAATACATTACCTCCTTCATAAGTTTTAAGGATTATTTTGATACCAAGTTATGGCTAAATAACTTGAGCAGGGCCATTCAAAGCCATTTGACGAATGTTGCAGGCTTTCAAGAGGATTGTAAGTTCCGACACCAAAGCCAGCTACGTGGCAAATATGAGATAAGGCCAACGTTATATCACCAGTACGAGGAACTGAGCAAAATTCAATGAACCGGCCAGTAAACTGAGAATTCCAATGCCCAGATAGACCCTATCGTAGTTTCTAATTTTTATGTTCAATTGTATGTCTATGTTTCTTGTTGGTCTGCGCATTGCTTTTAGTTCTCCGAGTATCTGTAAATTGTTGATTCATAAAGACTGAGTTTGATTCACATGGACCAGTGCAACACTGCTATTAGTGTCCGCTTTAGACTTCCGTCCACTTTTAGACATTTTGATGGTCAGTCTCGAAAACTCAGTAATTTCACTAGCTACAGTGCCCTTCGAATCGGAACACAGTAATGCTTACACATTACTGATTTGCGGCAGAGTATCTGGCACTGTGTTGGTACCCATCTAGACGCGATCCTGCAGGGACGCCTCCCAATCGTCAAAGTAAACCAAAGTACCTACGTATTTTAATTCCCTGTGACTTTTCAGTGGTGCTTACGGTCACTAGAACAGTCTTATTGAAGTCGGTTGTACTTATTACGTTTTTGTAAAACCTCGATTATTACCAAACAATGGTCTGCTTTCTGTAGATTTTTGTTTGCATGTGTAATGATGTACAATAAAGAATAATCTATCTATCTATCTACCTATAGAACGTTTGCACAGTACTAAATACCTAAATTAATAGCTACTTACATAATTTATTTGTAGTCTCAAATATAGGTTTATCGACTTACCAACACAATACCTGTAGTAATCGAAAGGATAACTCCGGATAGCAAAAAATATCCATGAACGAACAGATCCAGTTTCTCTTTAACTATGAGTGATATCAGGAGTCCAAGCGGGATGATAAGTTGGCTCCAAATGGTTCCTCCGACTAGGGTCTATTCGTCCTTGTATTTGGGTCTAGTGTCGACCCCTGCTCCAGTCCACATACCTGCCGCAGCTATGATCAGCCCGAGACTGCATACCTTAAGGATTATATTTATGATTTCCTTAACCATTTGTTATTTTAGACATTTTTGTATTGTAAACAAACCTATCTCCTACTTTGACACAATATAAACGTTTACAGTCATATAGTATAGTAAAAAAGTATATAGTAATAGTTTTAGTTTTGAGTATTTAGCACAGAAATAAGATATATTCAGTTTCTTTGTGATTTAATTAAAAACCGTGATATGAGGTTGATTCTGAAGATAAGATATTTTCGAAGATAACGGCACTCGCCGCTGTGCTCATAATAATCTTCCTCACACTTCACCCTCCCTAATTCTCTTCGCTTGAACTCCTTTAGTCAAAAATAAATCTACAATTAGTTAATCCGTTGAGATCAAAGAAAAAAAGAAAAAGAAAAGAAAAGAAATAATTTTATTGATGAAAACCACATGAAACATAAATTAACAAAAAAAAGGTCAAAGAACACATATGGTACGTACTGTTTATATTAAATTACCGTAAAACCCATTACCGCCCATTGCAGGACATTCCATGACGAGACAGGACATTGCACAGAAAACCTTTTACCGCAAGGAAGTAACAAAAATAGATTTTCAAAACATGTTTCTTTTTCATGTAAACCATTTCTATTATTTGTATTTAGGAAAATAAATAGCTCATGTTTTATCTTGATTTATAATACCTACATAAGTACTTCCTATTTCAATTACGTTAAGTAGGTGGTACCTACATGTCTAGATCGTATCTATGCAATAATTGGGAAATAGGTACATTATGTATTGCGTGTGTGTACTTTTACTTGCTACAATTCATGAGATAGCTACTGACATATTTATGAGCATACCGTACAACAAATACCTATTATAGATACCTACTTCATTATTTTACAAATATAAAAACCATGATTAAAAACTTCATGGTATTTTTGAGCATTTTAAGTTACAGTTCTTCAAATGAATACGTAAGTAACATTTAGTTTTGTGTCCCAGAATTTAAAAAATAATCGACCCCTGAAATTGAGAAATCAGATGAATCAGCCAAATATAGGACTTACTACGTCCGGAGTTGCACTACATAATCTTTATCACAACCTCACTCTCCTAATATTAATTTATTTTCAGGGACATTTCGGCACAAAGCTGAATAATATAAGATCATGCCTGGGACCAAAAAAAATTGATTGCTGTGTTACTGAAGTAAATGCAACAAAAAACACTTATGCTTTCTTTGATATTATGGTAAGGGAGAGCATATCTCCCACATATGTGAGTTTTTTGTTATACATATTTTGTAAATTTCGATCAAGTTATAATGGTGTACACATGGCAAGATTTGGTGACGGCAGGTGGAGTAAGGCCCTGACCGAGTCGTGGCCTGGAGAAAGTGCAAAGAGCCGTGGCAGACCAACCGCCAGATGGTTGGATGACATGAAGGCAGTCGAAGGAAGTTCCCGGAGGTTTCCCGCACAAGACGGGCTGGAGTGGCGTTTTAAGCTAAGCGTCCACAGGCCGTCATCGGACGTATCGAACGCATCGCATTAAACGGATTAATTAGACTGCTTCCACTGTATCGGCAACGTTTGGATTGCCGACGCAAGTATCAGCAATCGGATTGCAGATGCCACCTTCATCCGGATTTTTGTAGTGATCGTACGTGCGGAAAGTGTTTGTGAGAATGGAGGAAAGCGATGAAGAAGTCGTTATTGCTTGTTTATTAGCAGAAGAGGGAGAACAAGAAAAAAAACTAGAGAAAGGAAGCATAACTTCGGAGCGAGCGCGCGGGGCGCGTCCACTGATCGGCATTCCGTATGACGTCATCAGTACGCATCGCATGTAGGCATTGCCGATGAGTGGTCCGTACGGTGCGGATCAGTGGACGCTGTTGTATGAGTTTTTATACAAGGCAAACTAAAATCCGTTACGTGCGATGCGTCCGATACGTCCGATGCCGACCTGTGGACGCAAGCCTTAAAGGAAGAAGCTTATACCCAATAGTAGGCAATATTATAGGCTCTCAATGATGATGATAATCGTGTGTAGGATGCGAGTAACTATACTACGGACGCATCGCACGTAACGGATTTTAGTTTGCCTTGTATAAAAACTCATACAACAGCGTCCACTGATCCGCACCGTACGGACCACTCATCGGCAATGCCTACATGCGATGCGTACTGATTTAGATTACATTTTTCAAATAAAATTCGATGCGCCTACTAAGGCGCATCGAATTTTATTTGAAAAATGTAATCTGACCAAAGTAAAAATAAGCCGTGCCGGGTACTTTTTTGACTGTTTTCATCGTCATCATCAAAGCAATCCACTGCTGGACGTAGGTTTCTCCCAAAGCGCGCCTCTGAGCCCGATCTTCGGCTCTTCCCATCCGCCTTCTGCTAGCTATAGCGCGCAGATCATTGCTCCATCTGGCCAAAGGTCGTTCCTAAATCCCAACGTTTGTCGGTTCTTCGGCAGATAATGGCCGGCCTACTGCCACTTCAGCTTGCTGATCCTCTGAGTTATATCAACCACCTAAGTTCTCTGCCGGATTCTATCCTTAGAGAAACCCCGAGCATAGCTCTCTCCATAGCTCGCTGAGCGACCTTCGATTTGTGGGCCAGCCCTACCGTAAGTGCCCACGTTTCAGCAGCATAGGTCATAACCGGTAGAACGCACTGAATAAAGACTTTGGTCTTCAGGCATTGAGGGATGGGCGATGCGATGACTTGACTGTTTTCATTGCGTAATTTTTTTTTATCTGATAATTGCCCTCTATGTGACCTTGGGTCACCCTGTTTTAGTAAGATCTCTGTTCCGGTACTCTACAATAATATTATTATGTATGATTCCATTCGTAATGTTTGCACACATTTCCAGGCTAAAATTATAGCTGCAGCAAAAGATAGACCTACTTTGCGACTGCAGATGAACAATCCCTGTAGCCATATGTTTCTCAAGCCATTTTTGAAGAAACTTTTTAACGCTTCAGATAATTGTGTCATACCAAAAGTGAGTAAACCTAACATAAAAAGCGATCACAGGGGAGAGTGTAATTTAGTAGAGTCCAGTGACGTAGTAACGGCCATCTGCAGCCAACTACATCAAACGTCTATCCGAAAAAAAAAGTGTAATTTAGTACATGCAATATTTTTGAAAACATCATAAGAAGTGATAATCTAATTTATAACACTGGCTTTTTGCAAATATTAGTTTTAATCTCTCACTAGTGAATATAAAAGTAGATTCTTACTTTTCTTACAGGGCCGTCATCAGTTCAACTTGGACATTCCAGATATTTTTCAAAAATACTACGGAGGTCAATTTTTATACGGAAACTGGACATTCAAATCAATGCTTTTTGGTGGTCAAACCAATTTTATTTGTACTGAAATAGGAGTAGAATTATATCCGTCTAAAAAACAATCATGATTTGACCAAATAAACATACTCTCATCTCTACGTTCGCGTATCTAAAACGCTAATAAAATGCTTCATAAGGTAATATTTTGTTTATTTATTTGTCCCACATTATCGATACTACATAGGCAATCCAAAAACAAAGGTTTGAGGTAGAGTTCTACCAATCTCACTAGAACACTGTTGCTTGCGGCGAAAAACGACTATCCCTAATATACTAATATAATTTTGCTATTTACGAGAATGACTAAATTCATAAAAAACTTCATTAAAAAAATTGCGACAACCGTAAACTGCAACTAGGCCTAGAATCCTCGCGCCGTTATTTCGAGAGCGAACGATATAACGGCGCGCGGTATTCTCGGATTTAGTGCAACTGGCGGAAACGTGTGTAAAGTTGACAGTTGCGGCAACCCGTTAATCTAGACAACTGAATCTATGACCATTCATCGGGAATTAAGTTTGTTGCATTTCGGCCGCTTTATCAGGCCCTGCAAGGAATACATCAAGTTTCCAGTAACCCTGTATAATACCACAAATATAAATGTAAGTATTCTTATTATTTTGGTCGTAATCATGTATTACGCGACACGTTTAGTTGTAACTCGTACTTAGTCATTTAATTAATTTAACGGATAGGTATTCTAGAAACCAGAACATTCTAAATGGAAAAGCCAGTTTTGTGTAATAAGCCATGTAATCATGCCAACCATTTGGGCATTTATTTCTATCTACTTCTCTTAACTATTTACTATCTGTTGATCAATAATTTTCCGGTATTATTTTTCGACTAAACAGACATTTAATAATAAATAAACAGGTACCTCATTACAATAACTAACGACGATTTTCCGGTTTTCATATTCCATGAACTTTATTATATTTATTATTGTATACCTAGTAGTTAGATTTGCCAGGTCTACTTCAAAGTAGTTTGAGTATTCAAATACTCAAAATGCTTGAAAAATATTTAATGTTGATAGGTGTATGCGTATTTTACGCAATATCAAATACAGCATTAGAATTTGTAAGTACTAGTAAGTTCTTCCAAATATACACTTAGCCTTCCTACACCAGTATTGTGAATTTGAGATAATATGAATAATTTAATGCTCTAAAAGGGGCTGACGCCCAAAAATTAAATTCATACGGAATATGACGTCAGAATCCTTGGCTTTTTTACTAGAGACTGTGACTATACGACACAATTTTAGTTACTAAAATGAAATGTAGATTAAAAATCTAAAAACCACATTTTTATGCTTTTGCTCTATTGCGCTTCTTGTAGGAGATATAGCGGTTTAAATGGATTTAAAATGCATTCTCATCGAGTTGTGAGCTCGATGAGAGATAGCTAATCGGGAAGTGTTCGAAATTCGATTTGCAAGATTTCACCCGGAAGTCCCGGAACGGCAGACAGATAAACAAAGAAGAAAGTGACTTAAAAGACGTTATTATTTGTACTACCTACAATAGTAGATGTCATAACTAGCGGGCGGCATATTGAACCATGAGCATAATGAGGGGTTCAAGCTCCCAAGACGAAGGACAGGCTTTATCCCAGAGGAGCATACTCTACTTTTCACATCTTATGCGAGACAATAAAAAAGCCAGGGCTCCAGCCACAAACACCGTCTTCTGTTTCACGTTATTTTGTTTATGGTGGCCAGTTCGATTTTCAAACAAACCTCTTTACAATGCCATTGGGCATTTTTTTACTAAGAGTTTTTTACACGAATTTGACGTTCCAAATTCAATCATTTTACTCCCTAGGGAGTTTCATACAACTTTACCCCCCTTGGGAGGTAATGCTTTACTTAACGTTGAGATTGCATGATATGTAATTGGACATTGTCGAGCAGGTGGTGTGAAAAGATAATTCTATTGTTCTAGGGTTCTTTTGATCTCCTTATATCCCAGTTCGAGCAATGCAAAGGACCGAAACGCAAGGATTGCTGTGATATAAACGTCACAATTAGCGAACTCTACAAGCTAGATTACGATATTATTGTGAAAGAAAATGTGAAAACTACAAAAGTAAGATTTTAAAGGTTTTTCGCATAGAAGTATTAAAGAATAGAATCATACCGTAGTACGAGTACATTAAAAAACGCTCAAACAAAAATTGGACAATTGAGCTAACTTCCAGTGCATTTTGGTCAAATGCTATAATTATTTCAAAACAGAGAAGTAACAGCGCTAATGACATATTATAGTTAAAAAATTCTAGACTTTTTCATTGTTGACAAATTTACAAAGTAAAAAGTAACAGAAACATATTTCAAAATAGAGAAAAAAATTATTTAATTTTGTTGTCGGGGTGTCTGAAATTTTTGTCCTGTTTTTCGGCTCCAACTTTTCAATCTTGGTGTTCTTATAACACTGTTATTGTTTTATAGTTTTCCGTAATTTATTACTCAATTATTCATGAATTTCAGGGGAAAATAATAGCATTATCACAACAAGGTAGAGAAACGCTGAGGTTGCAGGTGAAGAACCCTTGCGATCATTTGTTTTTGCGACCCTTGCTCCATTCAATGATGAACGTTACAAACGATTGTTTAATACTAAAGGTAAGTTCCATTACGCTTAACGAGATAACGCCTGCCCATAACCGAAACAGTGCTGCATAGGACGTTGGTTCATAAATTTTAACGTGAGTACCAGCGTAACGGGACAATTAGCGTTACCGGACAATGACGTCAACGTTTTCGTGCATGCAGCCGGCGTTCATCGATATATTAGACGTAGTCATATCAAAAAGCACAAGCAAATGTTTATTATTTTATATGTTCCAGGGGCATTACCACTTCTTTCTTGATATTCAAGACGTTGCTACAAGATATTACGGTGGAGAATTCTTATTCGGCAAATGGACATTTAAATCAGTTTTCTACAATGATTATTGCAATTTTTCGTGTTCCATCATACAAGTTGAAATAGTACCTAAAAACAAGACACTAACCAAACAAATAAAGGGCTAATAAAATGTATTGTAACAAGTTTTTCATAAAATTTATTTGCTTAAATTTAATTGAAATAAATAAATTAGGTATATTGCCTTACACACTTATGTCTATGTACAAAAATAAATAAATCCTTACAGTGTTAATCTTATTTAATCAAATGGACAAGCTTCCTCGTGGTTCAGACTGACGCAGTACATTCCTCGCGAACTGAAAAAAAAATTACCCTTAGGGCCAATCCTCAAATCCGAATTCCATACAAAATTATTTGGACAAATACTCAAATAGTACGCCGTATTATAGTAATTTCTTCACACTATTCGTTTCGTCCATATTTTTTGATTTCGTCAACAAAAAAAGTGAAAAGTTTCATACATTAATTTAGACTTTATACGTGTTTTTAAGTTAGTAGGGTTAATTTTAAACTTTTTTACTATAATACGGCGTAATTTTTGAGTATTTGTCCGAATCATTTTGTATGGAATTCGCATTTGAGGATTCCCCTTAACATAATTGATTGATTCAGGCGTTACTTTGCGGAAATCCATAAATATCAACAAATAATATAAATATATTTAGTAATAAATCCGCTTAATTTCTAAACAAAGGTTTTAATTAACTTTACTTTAGTTTATAACTTTAGTATATATCATATATAGTATTATATATATCACATACACTACTTATATATTATAATATATGAGTAGTGTAACTTAATTACAAATTGAGAAATACATATTAAGAAATAAAAATTTTAAAATTAAGCGGATTTATTACTAAATATATTTATATTATTTGTTGATACCCTTAACATTACTAACTAACAATATGTAATAAAACGACATGCTCTGACTGAAAGACTGACTGTTAACTCATTATACATAGGTATTAGCGTAAATTGAAACTCTGGAGGAATGTTCTTTATGAATTTTATTATGAGGTGTAATCGCGTATTATAAATGAACTGAGTTCATTTCATTTTATACCCAAGCAGTATAAAAGTATAAACAGGTGGTCAAAGTTTTAATATACATATACATATAACTGCGACACTGTTCACTCTAGAAACTTGAAATGGTTATGACTCTAGATAAAAATATAATCAAGGTTTAACAAAAACATACTATAACCGACTTCTATTTGACTGGCTTGGTGACCGTAAACACCACTGAAAATTCACACAAAAGCAAAATACGCAAATATTGTTTACTACGAATTGAAAAAGTTATCAAATCGTTTTGCTTGAGAGGATAATACTTTCAGATTGGTCCCATAGAAATTTCATCAAAATCTGTTCAGTAGCTTAGTATTTAAAAAACATAGGTATGTAATTGAAAATAATAATAATATACGACACATCTCTCAAACAAAACGATTTGATAACTTTTTCAAATCTGTTGATAAGCAACAAAGTTCTGAGGTCGCAACATTAAAAACTGAATTGATAACCTCCTCGGAACTATGAAGGCAATTTTATGTGGAGACCAGGTGTAAGCCTTTAAGTCACTTACTGGTCGGGTATATCGTCACCGAGCCGGACCGCCTTCTGGTCGAGGTGTAGTCCCCAACGCGCCTCCTTGGGGCACGAGGAGTCGCACGGCACGCCCACCATACGCAGTCGCTTGCGCACGCTCGCCGCGAAGTAGCACGAGCTCATGAAGTGGCTGCATCGGGAGACTCCTACTCGACAACACTTGCTTTATAACTCGGTCGAATTTACATGGCACCTGGCTCGAATGATGTTTGTGCAAAGTACAGCGTGGAATTGAATAATCTTGATAGAGAAGAGGTCCTGTAATACTTGGTAATGATAAGGCTTCGCAATTAGAGGAAGAAGAAACACGGAGGGCGCCGCGCGGGGCAGCGGGGGAAGCATCAAGTTCCGAGCCACGTGTCAGCCAGGTGTCATATTAATTCGCCCGAGTAGTAGTTTACCCTTACTTTTGAAAATAACAGTTAAGCAATGGTCCCAAGAATTTTTTTTTCCAATTGCCCCAGAAGATTAGTGAAACATTAGTGATTACATAAAACCATGATGAAATAAAACCCTAAAAAGAACATTAACGGCGTGTCTTCCCCTTAATTAGAGACTGCAAAAAATGTGCTATTGGACACTTTCTTGATGTTTTAATTTATAAAACTAAGTTAGACTTAAATTACTCTTTGGCCTACTTTGGCTAGATTGTAATAGTATTAGAATACATTAATTAATTTAATTTTAATTTAATTATTACCTACCTATATGCAAACAATAACATATGAATATGAAGCTCCTGCAGCTATGTAGTTGTAAATATCATTTATATTGCTTACTCATATAATGTCCATGGCACCCTGGTTGCAGCCTGCCTCCATTGACGCAGAAGTCCGCGTGGCCTATCTGGCCGCTCTCGCCGAGGAAGCCAGCATTAGTGTGGATAACCTGCACCACGTGAGCGTCGTCGCGACTCAGCCGGAACTGACGGGAACCGAACTGGGTGACCAGTGGTCTGGCCGGATCAAGACCTGGGAACATTAAACTACCACTTAGGCCTTTATATTTAGTACTAGAACACCTTATGGGCCTACCACACGCGCAAGCTTCACCACTCTCTTGCCTGCGCAGGCCATGTGTACCAAACACCGTGCGAGTGGTTGGTAATTTTACTGTGGTTTTCCGTGTACAAGCCGGCCAGCGCAGGCAAAACTGTGGTGAAGCTTGTGCGTGTGGTAGGCCCATTAGGATGGCGCCACCGGTCGCGCCACCGTGATGTCTTGAGCTACCAAGCGAGACACACCAGAGTGGACACCAGTGCCGTCAGTTTTATTAGGGACTTTCATCGTCGATGCACGAGCACTACAAGCAGTGTCGATTCGTACATGAGGGGCGACCCTGGTAGTGGAACTGGTGGTCGAAGAAGAGACGCCAAGTAGCTCTATACTATAGGTACATATTAGTGGATGATCCACCAGAGGATGATTCGGATGCCGCCAGCAAATTGGTTGCGCAACCCAGCGGACACTAGCTTTATGGAGGGACTACCCTCCATAAAGCTGTACCGTGTTGTTAGTGGCGCGTCTGGTTGCAACTCCGCTGGTATCCTAGTGAGTTATAGCCTAAGGCCTGAATTATTCAGAAACGACGTAAGTTAAAGGCACAGGGGCGCAGGCAAAACTATTTCATACAAAATCTGTATGCAATTGTTCCGCCTGCGCCTTCTCCTGATGTCTTATTAGATTTCTGATTTTTTTTGGTAGATTTTTAGATATTTTTTTTCGTGGCTTTTTAGATGTTTTGTTTTATCGTTATGTACTATTTTTTTATATAATAAAATAAAAAAAAATGTATAAGCTATGGACCGGCACTTCAGTCGAAGTTTTCAAACGGCCCTAAGGCCTGCGACTGTAACTAGACTGTAGAATAGACATATCGGCAAGATTAGTAGTGATAAAGTTGGGTGAATGAAATAATGACTTTCAAGTTTCGCTGTTTGTTTACATTTTGATTGCCTATGTTTGAAATTTTGTAGTGTCATAGCACAATCAAACAGTGAGTGATTACAAAACGATCTTTGAACTTCTTATTATGTACCTAAATTTTTGTCTTTGTTATGAAACTCATGATGATGAAGCTGACCTTTCTGGTACGCTCTGTGATAAGAAGTTTTTAAACTACGTTTGTCAAAGTTTTCAGAGTTAAGTATTTTTTGTAAGCATTATATAGCAAAAAGTAAGTATTTTATTAGATCAAGATTACCTATATTTTTTTTATATAATATTGAAGTAATAAAATACCTACTTAGCTTTTTCCTTACGAAAAACAAATGTTGAAGTCGAGAATATTAGATTTTTTGAGTAGAGATATTTGAGTACAGGGTGGCCCAAAATAACGTTGACAAGAGGTTTTATAAAATATTTTATTAATTTTACACGTGAATTAAATAAGGTTAGGAATTATTAAAATATACTTTATTTTCTACGAAAAGCCCTATTTGTCTTCAAAATAACCTCCTTTAGCGCGGATACATAGAGACAAATGCTTGGTAAAATTTTCTAAAATTTTCCGCAGCTCCACAGATATTTTGTCCCACTCCCGTGTAAGAATTGCCTTTAGTTCGTCAACACTTCTATGACGCGTATCACAGGACCTTGCTTCTAACATAGACCATAAACTGTAATCCATCGGATTCAGTTCAGGTGAGTAGGGTGGCCATTCTTTGGAGCTTATGAAATCAGGAAAATTGTCTTTGCACCACTGTTGAACACTTAAGGCCCTGTAAGCTGGAGCAGAGTCTTGTTGAAATATCCATCTACGGTTAACAAAGTGCTCTTGACTCCAAGGAAGAAGCACATTTTCAAGAATATCTTGACGGTAGTTTTCTTGGTTGATTTTGATACCCTTTTCTACAAAAACTAGGGGAGTTTTGCCAGTAGCGCAAATCGCACCCCAAACCATAACTGTTTCAGCGTTTTGGCGATGTGGAACAATTGCAGCAGCTCCAGGACGAGTGGAAGACCAGATCCTGTCGTTTTGGTGATTATGGGCTTCTTCTATCGAAAATAATTTTTCGTCAGAAAATACGATATTTTCCCAATTTGACGCTGCGGAGCGTTGTTTTAGCAAACGACATCTCTCAAGCCGAATTTTTGTCTTTGTCCGTAAGCAATTGCGCTTTTCTGAGTTTATATGGTACCAATTGTAGATCATGCTTTACGATACGCTGTATGCTGGAGCGACTGATTCCCAAGTCTCGTGCCATTTTTCTCACCTTGGTCTGTGGATTACGGATTAATCTATGTTTGATAATGTGTCGGTTCCTACAAGTTCGAACAGTCCTCTTGCGTCCTCTTCCAGGACGGTCTCCGATGTGGCCGAGCTTGTTGTAACGTTTAATTGCTGAAGAAACTAACTGACGACTAACACCGAGAATGTTTGCTATCTCACACTGTCTTTTTCCACGCTCATGCAATGTTATTATGGCTCCACGTTGCACTGACATAGTAAAAAAAAACAAAATTTTAAAACTTTTTAGGAAACATAGTAAGTTAAAAATGGCATCAAAGAATGAGTATACAATTACAAAAAACCAAAGACAATTATATTTTTGAAATTTTTATTTTTTAATTTATTCAATGTTATTTTGGACCACGGTGTACTAGATTATTGTAGATACTACATTGATGCACCTTTTCATGGATATTTTGCTCAGAGGGCGGTCGAGAGTATTCACCCTGTAGACGTTATCCTGCAGTTGCAGAGAATATTTCTCACAACGGTAGGTAATAGTGCAGATAGAGAGGTGAATCAGTCATCAGTTTATCAGTCAATACAATACGAAGATAGTTCTTATTGTTTTACAATAATATTCTCTTGTAGGTGGTTGTTGCCCGTTCCCTACTATCAACTTGCTTTTATTATTGTACCCCGTCAGTAATTAATAAGGTACCCTATGTCTTGTAGTCAGATAAAAAAATAGCTATGACTACAATGTGAACCTAAAATAACCGTTTTTATAATTATTTAGGCTGCATAAATGTAAAATTTTTTTTACTTATTTAAATATTTAGATCGAGGTGGTTTATGCGTAAATCATGCATGTCGTCATACCCACTAGTCCGTTTAGCTAACGATTTGATGCTTCATATAGATCGTTTGCAACGATGTAGAATAGGCTGAGTTGTTTCTTTTTATAGTACCTATTAGCACAGAGTACTAAGATATACACAAGTATTAGTTAACTTATCCAGTTATAAAAAGTAGGTACCTTATTTATTGATATGTAAAAAAAAATCCCTAATGACTAGGTGGATTCGCCTACCTTAAATTCGGCATTAGTTCAGGAACTAGAATATCTAACGAGCTATTAAATTATATTAATCAAATAACAAATAACATGCCCTTGGGGCAGGACCTAAAATGGACTCAATTAATTTAAGACCTTATGTAATACAATATGTTCTAGCAAATAAACAATATTTAATTTAATTTAACAAATCAAATACATAGTTGTTTTTTAATAAGGTAGCCTAGATATATACAGGCTGGCTGATGCGGCAACTTCCTATCCCTAACACCAATCACCAGGTCAACAATCATTATGTACCTCATACTTTTATGTTGGTATAAAATTGGTCTCCATAATATGATCCAAAATATGAAGCATTTTAAACAAATTTTCAAGAATGTTGAAAACAACCATGGTTTATTCATCCTAAACAAATCAGTTTTGCGTTGTGTAATATTTTGTATCCAATCTATGGTCGCCGGCCGGCGACGTGGTACTGATAATAAGAGTAGGTATGTTATTGAATAAAATCTACTTATATTCCCGTGCGTCGATATTCAGACACTTCACGTCGGTCGCCGGACGGTAACGCACGCCTTTTCATAACAACAAATTGTTCGAGATGGCAAAAGTAGACATCAAGTATACTAAGGTTAGTACCTAAATACCTACCTATAAAAACTAAACTAATTTGACAGCACTAAACTTTTTCTTTTATAACGATCTAAATACAAAGTATGGCATAATTTTAGAGAATTAGTTTGGTTTTGGCGACATCTGAATTGACACTATTGATTTACATTAGGTACAGCATTGTGATTGTTTTCGAAATTGTCGATTATGTGATTATTTATAGTGTTTTATGCATTGTATCTTATCTTATCTTATTGCTACTTTTGAAAAAAGGAAGTATAAGATTTAAACACTTTAGTATTCTATTATCATTCGTTATCTACTTTACAACGAACATTTATTTTATTTTATTTTAATAATTTTCAGAAAACTTACAGCTAGTTAACATAATAGGACTTTAAATTTAAAGTGTACACTTATAAAAATTTTAAATTTCTCGAAAATCTGTAAGGGTATGCTTAAAAGAGCTGTAGAAAACCATCTTATTAAGAAGCTTATTATTATTATTATATGTAATCGTTATCATTTTTGTGCAGTTTTTTTACAATAAAATACGAAATATTCGTCTTACAATGTTTTTCTTTTTTCGGTGTAAGCTGGATGAATACAATAAATTAGAACCAATCAGACGAGGTCATGAACGTAAACTCTGTTCTATTTATAGTCGTCTCCCATTAGGAGGCGCCAGTTTTATATTTTGTATGTATTTGTATACTAGAGTTTTATGTTATCCCGGAAGAGTATCTTTAGTTTTATTAAACTTTAAAATAACCTATCAACTTGCTAATATTTTTTATGAGCTTTTGAACAATGCATGATTATGCCAGCCCTATAATTACAAAAAAACCCACTTCTATAAATTTAATAAAACTAAAAATTAACAAAACACACACAAAATCTATCTATCCAACATGTACATAATGTAAGTATTAATTCCATGCGTACCTACTCATTTCAAACTACATACATTATATCAAGGTAGTAGTTTAAATAACAGTTTAGCCTCACCAGTTTGGAAAGAAAAAATACTTTCCAAATAATTAATTTATAGCACCAATGTCAACAATATTATTAATTCTAGTTTAGTCAGCTATGACTTGCTAATTTGCTAAAGTGAACCCTTTGATTATTTACTCTCTAAATCTAAATCTAAAAATCAAGCGTGAACCCTAATAAGCAGAATGATAACCAAAACAACTTTGCACCTAATATTATATATGTAGCAATTATGCATCTTTTTATTAGATAAGTACATACATATACTACAGAGCCTAAGAAGAGAATTAATTTTCATAAAAAAAACTATTTCGTAATGACCTAAATGTAGGTCTAAAATGTAAGCCCATAAAGTAATCCATATCCGTCAGGTATCCGTAACACAACAAACTCCAATAGAGTACAAACTGTAATTTTAAACTTCCGCTTCATTCACAACACAATACCGCTCTAACCACATGTTCTACCTCAATTGCTCTTTGTTGACTTTCGTTGATTCTTTGTTAGACAAACTATAGCTAGCTAACTAGCTATAGTTTGTCTAACTATAGCTAGCGCTAGGTATATGATTTTAATCAGAATCAATGTAGAAGAATAGCCAATAAAGCAGTTTCGTGCTTTCTATATTTGGAAGCGATAAATTTAAGCTTGCACTATATTACTTGTACTATATTTGTGTGCCAATAATATTTAATTATATGATAATTTACAGCTCTTCATCAACAATGAATGGGTAGATGCTGTTAGCAAGAAGACTTTCCCTACAGTTAACCCACAAGATGAGTCTGTCATCACCCATGTGGCTGAAGGCGATAAGGTAAATATTATTTTCAACGTGGTTTATCAAAAGTTTGAAGGCAAAATTATCCCAGACCTTATATAATAATAGTAAGTACATTACCAAGCATGACTTGCAAAAACTAACTGATAAGAAAAGTTAAAAAACTTACTGCATTCTAAAATCATCAATAAAGTTACAATATAAAATAACTGTTTTTTTTAGGCTGATATAGACTTGGCCGTCGCTGCCGCTAAAAAGGCGTTCCACCGCTACTCCGAATGGCGTACCCTAGATGCCTCTCAGAGAGGGCTCCTCCTCCTGAAGTTGGCTGATCTCATAATCAGAGATTACAAAAGCCTGGGCCAGCTGGAAACTCTGGATAACGGCAAACCATTGAAGCAAGCCGAGGGAGAAGTTCAATGGTCAGCTAGCATCATCAGATACTACGCTGGAAAGGCTGACAAGATTGTGGGAAGCACCATTCCTGCTGGTAAGAAGCTTATAAGTATCTTACTTAGAGTCAAATAATAAAGTCTTAACGTGTCGCAAACTAGTTAATGATGGTACCAATCCGTCTCAATTCAAATGATGAATTTGAAACCAGATATATAAAGATACTACCTATATAAAAAAGTTAATAAGTATTTAATTGTTTTAAACTGTTTCAGACGGGGAAGTCTTGACCTTCACACTGAAGGAGCCCGTCGGTGTCTGTGGACAGATCCTGCCATGGAACTACCCCGTCCCCATGTTTGTGTGGAAGATTGCTCCTGCTTTGGCTGCAGGTAAAACGATCACATTTTTTACAACCTAACCTATTAACGTTTAGGAATAAAATAACTGCATATCAAAATATAGATAAAGCAAACGAGAGAAATAAATAAAATTATGTTTGTTTTTAATAGGTTGTACGATTGTGCTGAAGCCTGCGGAGCAGACTCCTCTCACGGCCTTGGCATTGGCTGCCCTGATCAAGGAAGCTGGCTTCCCAGCAGGTGTTGTCAACGTTGTGCCTGGATACGGGCCGACGGCCGGATCCGCCCTCACCCACCACCCCGATGTAGACAAGGTGGCCTTCACTGGATCCACTGAGGTAAGATATTCTTCTTCGTCGCTTCACTCTTACAGAGTGGTTGTGGTGGTTATATCGTGAATTCTGACCGTTATGGACGTCACTTTACAATCCTACGAAATTTCTTGATTAAAAGATTCCTGGTCCATTCAAAATGAGGATGCTTTCATCTCGCCCTAATCTTTTTAGGGACATTATAGGGACTCAGGCCTTCCATGGGCTAGGAGATCGATTGGATCCTAATCCAACGTGGACCCAATACCGATTTGGTGGACGTCAATAACATTTTACAATTTTCTATCATTGCATTCTGTCGTAGCATGTGCCTAAAGAATGTAATGTTTTTGGCATTATTTTATCATGATTTATCATCGTATTTCAAGATGTTTTACCAAGCGACAAAACAGATGATTTATTGATTTAAACTATTTATTCAACAGGTCGGCCGCATTATCATGAGCGCCGCGTCTGCTGTGAATCTGAAGCGAGTGACGTTGGAGCTCGGAGGCAAGAGCCCACTTGTTGTCTTCAACGACGCCGACGGTTAGTTCAAGAGACCCTTTTTTATTATTTCAACATAAACTAGAGATTTTTAACGGTGGTTCGAGTGTAATAAATAACAGATTAATGAATATTTTACTGTCCACCATCAAGAAAGAAGTAAATTAAGATAAAGAGTAGATGAATACTTGCAGACGTTCAAAATATGAGATGATAACAGCTGAAAGGTCAACAATATGAATACTGAAAGAAGACCAGTGCGATAACCTTAGTATTCTTTTATCGAATATTATAAACAAAGTTACAGAATTTTACTCATAAACCTAAAGCTGAAACCAAGGCCTATGATTATATTTCGTTTAACTTTTTTTATTAGTTGAAAAGGCGGCACTCATCGCCCACAACGCTGCTTTTGCTAACGCTGGACAGTGCTGTGTTGCCGGTACCAGGACATACGTTCAGTCTGGTATCTATGACAAATTCGTCGCCAAAGCCGCAGAGATTGCCCAAAAGAGGACCGTTGGCAACCCCTACACTGATGTTCAACAAGGACCTCAGGTAGGTTATAACTACTCACAACAGGTACTAAATTAATATTATTTTCTGTAAGTTCACAAAAATATTTGCGTAATAGTCACAAAGTTAAACCTGTTTAATATTTTAAATACAAAAGTTTAAGGATGTGAAACGGATGTTTGTTTCTGAATCCTGGCAAATCTACAGAACCTAATAGATTAGATTCAGCTTGGGATACCTTAATATAGTTTAGGAGAAAAATAGTTATTTGTAGTTAAAGCAAGCCACTTTATACGAGACTTTAATCAGCCCGAGTCAAGGGCCAGGGCTAGTATTTTAGTCGAGGATAAAATGGGCTTCAGGAACTAGGTATACACACTTGAATTTTTCACTTGAATTGCGAGGAAACAACGAATTCAAACTGAAATGAGCGCGAATATGCAAATACATAATTTCGTATTTCTAAAACAGAAATAGCCAAAAATGTTACATGATATTCGGTCCTATGATGAGAATGATGTTTTGCTCAAATATCAGATATCAGAAGAAAACTCGTACTAACCTAAATATTAAATTTCAGATTGACAAAGAGATGTTCGACAAAGTGATGGGCTACATCGATGTTGGCAAGAAGCAGGGAGCGAAGTGCGTTGCTGGAGGTAGCCGTCAAGGAAACGTTGGATTCTTCATCCAGCCTACCGTCTTTGCTAATGTTAAAGAAGACATGAGAATCGCCAAGGAAGAGGTGAGTAACAGGAAAATCAACAAAAATCTTAGCTGAGATACTTTTTACGATAACTGCTATCTAACTAATCAGCTGTATGAATCACTTATCTTGAACAATCAAATGTTTACGGCTTGCATTGATACGACTTCTATGCCGTCTTGCTATGACGTCTTGTAAGCCTTCTCGATAATCAACCGTGATATTAAGTGGATATTCATACAAGACTACATACATATCTGTTATCGAAAGCTGGCAGGTACAATACATTTACACGTGCGCTTGTATAGTGTCTGTGAATAGGAGCGCAGGCGTGACATCATGCGTATCTTGAAAAGTCTACCTGTTTCTCTCGCGCGCGCTCAAGCCCATGAGAATGAAGGAGCATCAGTGTCACCACTCTCCTCTACAAGAGTTTTAACTACGCTAATTGATCTAATTTCAAAATTGCTTGCCATTAGATCTTCGGGCCAGTCCAGAGCATCCTCAAGTTCGAGACCTTCGAAGAGGTCGTTGACCGTGCCAACAACTCCAACTACGGCCTTGGCGCTGGTGTGGTCACCAATGATGTCACCACAGCCCTTTCATTCATCAAACATGTCCGAGCTGGCTCCATGTGGTAAGTTCATCTTCCATCTTATCACCCCGGCCATTATTATTTTAGTCCCTTTATTCTTTCTTCGAATGATACTACTACTAGCTACTAAACTCCTAAGTATTTGGAACAGAAACGTTTTGTTCTAGATTATTTGCTTTTTTTCGTGTCTGAAAATTTATTTGAGACAGTCTCTACTTTTCAACATATTATGCTCTGAATTCGAAGTTTGAATGTTAAACAGATATAAATGGTACCTAAAATAAATCTATCGAGAAAAAAAAAAACAAGTTTGTAACGGTAACTGAGTAAGAATGTAACGCAGCGACTCCCAATTTTATACGTATTAGGAATGTTAGCTTTACAAAAAGTTGAGGTACCGATGTCCTACAATTTACATTTGTTTGTTGTAAGAAATTCAGACATTACCTATATTATAAAAGACGCTTTATTATAATTTCTTTTATTTTACAGGGTGAATACCTACGAACACGTCGCCCCTCAGACCCCCTTCGGAGGATTCAGGGAATCTGGCATCGGACGTGAATTGTAAGTATATCTATAAAATAATCGTATGTTTATTTGATAGCACAAGTTTTATATTTTCAAACAGATGGTTTAACTGACTGCATCACAAAAATTAGCGTAACTTTGATAAAAAATACATATGTTAAATATGTGAACTTTTGAGCCAGATTGCCTATATGCCTGCAATTTAAAAAATGAATGAAACTAAAGATTAAAATTTTATTTGAACGATATATCTCGTAATTTAATCTCATATATACTTATCTAATGTTTTCCTTTTTTCAGGGGTGAGGATGGTATCCAGCAATATCTGGAGACCAAGACTGTGTCTTTCAGCCTTCCCAAGGTGCCACAACTATAAACGCTACGCCAAACTGATCACTGATTATTGTCATGTAATCGCAGACCTATTTGTACCAAATATTTTTAAAATTACAAATTATTTACTATACACAGCTTTTTATTTACTAACTTATATATTTCTTACCTACTTGAATTAGTTTGCTTCTTTACAAATACATGTAGGTATAGGTTCTTTACTGTTTAAAAGTATGTTGTATTATACAGGTCTTAAATTGTAATTTTGTATTAGTTCAATAGTTTTTATCCCTACCCTAACCCTACAATAACTAGGTAAAATAATTGTAACTTATATATAAAGACATTTTTACACCCTATTAGGTTATTACTTATTCTTCCGATTTTATTAACCTGTTTTTTATATTTCATTATTACCTATAAATTACTAGTTGCTGTCCGCGGCTTCAACCGCGTGGTTTCGCAATAAAAAACCCAATGATTTTTCCCTTCTCATAAATAACTGTATCCATAGCAAATTTCAACTCAATCGGTTCAGTAGTTTTGGCGAGCATCTATGTATCTATCCATTCTCACAAATTTTCGCATGTAGAATATCAGTCGGAAAAGTAGGATAGAAGAGTGTAGGGTCATTAAGATTGATGAAAATTATGTACACGCCTCCTGAACAATTTCTACTTTTCCAGTAGGTAGTTTATGAGAGTCTCATCATCAATGTATAATAACTTCATCACAGAGAACGGAGACACATCAGTCATGACTAGTCCTTTACAATACATAGGCACAAATTGTATTCAACAGGCTACTAAAATTCCAACGATTTGGAAGATATCCAATTTAAAGCTGTTTATACATCCAGTAAAACATCTGATTCTATGAGCTGTACCTGCTGTGTAGCCTGTTCCCAAAGTTCCAAACGTAAATTCAATAATTCAACCCGTAGTTTGTAACTAACTTCACTTATATTTTCACTATGCATAGACATTCAAAAAGGGTTTACAATGCAACCTAACAAAGTGTATATTTCAAAAACATGGATAAAAGGCATCAAAGAAAACCCAAACAGTCTGATTTTTGCAAACTATACCATGATAGGCTATCGTAAAGTTCAGTTTAATTAAAACTAGAACCAGACACACTGGACAGTATACCGTTCTCAACAGTGAATATATTCAGTACGTTGAACACCGGCAAGCGTGTCAGACGTGTGTGTATTTTGCACTCCAACATACAGTAAATTAGCACATTCCAGATAAAATGGTCAGCGTAGACGTCAGGTACACTAAGGTAATTGTAGTATCATTATGAACATAACAAAAACTGTATCTATACTTGCATGTTTGTTACTTTGAGACGGTTGAGAATATTGAATAGTTGTGATACCGCGCTACCCAATAGGTACAGCATTTTAATTAAATTAAACTATATTGAAGATATTGAAACTGGTACCTAGTTACGAATAGATATGATATAACTTTGTAATCTACGACAGGTCATTATTTTCATGTCATCGAATTAGCAAAAAGAGAATCGAGTTATCAACAATACAATCGCAATGCAAACACACCGCGATAACTATTTTAGTGTGATAAATGATTTTCAGTTAAAATAATGTGGATTGATAGAAATATTTTGTTTTTCAATGATAAAGAAGATCCAGGTGCTTAGGACAATTAATATTTTATAACTAAACCTACATGCCAGCGTGATGCTAGGAAAATAACATCGACCTACCAATCTATTCGTGTATTTGTAGAAAACATCATCTACATTCACAGACCATTACCTACTATTTAGGTGTGCATTGTTTTGTAGTTCATTATACACAGGTTAAATCTATAAATCTTTGATTTTGACCAATGATAATATTAAAAATTAATATTTTTAGCTTTTTATCAACAATGAGTGGGTCGATGCAGTCAGTAAAAAAAAATTCGCCACTGTGAACCCACAAGATGAAACTGTCATTGCTCAGGTAGCAGAAGCTGATAAGGTGAGTACCACAGATATATTTATATTTATGTATGTGGTGAGTACTCATTGATAAAACATATAAAACACTTCGACAAAACACATTGTTGATAAACTTTCATATTAAAGGCGGACATAGATTTAGCGGTAGCAGCAGCAAAGAAAGCATTCCAACGTTATGCACCATGGCGCACGATGGATGCATCAGCCCGTGGCTTATTGATGCTAAAGCTGGCAGAACTCATCGAGTCCCAGGCTAGATACCTAGCAGAGCTTGAGACATTGGACTGTGGCAAGCCTGTTAAACAGGCAGAAGATGAAGTGTACTACGCAGCGACTGTTCTAAGATATTACGCTGGGAAAGCGGATAAGATCGTTGGGAACACTATTCCTGCTGGTAAGAAAATAAAAATCATATAAGTTTAAAATATAAACTAGTGCAATGAAAATGAACTACAAAACGTCTCTACTAAGATTTTTAACTCGCATACTTACCGCAGTTAAATTCCACTTGAAATTTGCCTACACAAATCAATTATAAAATGTTTTTATATTGTTTGTTTGTTTTACTAAATGTTTCAACATGACAAATCATGTTAATTAATTATGTTTGTTATCTTACATAGCGCAGTTGTTAACGATCATTGTCACGATATTATTTACATTATTTGGCGTGATCACTGAATGCAAATTGCAGTATCAGTGAGAGATGAGCTAACATACAATGGAAACTGTTCGAGGAAAATGTACGATTGCGTGATGTGATGAGTGAGATTCATAATAAAAACTTCGTTTTCACAGACGGCGAGGTTCTGTCGTTTACGCTGAAGGAGCCTGTTGGAGTTTGTGGGCAGATTATACCATGGAACTACCCTATCCCTATGCTGTCATGGAAAATTGCTCCAGCTTTGGCTGCAGGTAGATACCAAAAATATATCGTGCTGATTTGAATGAATATAAATGAAATGTTTTTCCAAACTGCTACAATCTTGGTGTCTTCAAGTCCAGAGTGAATTAGTTTCTTTTAGCCAAGCGTGCTCCATCCTCGACCACACCATCACTTTCCATCAGGTGAGGTGGTGGTCAAACGCTTGACTATTATTATTAAAAACAAAAACAATCAAAGGAAATGAGTCAAAGATAAACATTTTATAATTTAGGTTGCACAATAGTTTTGAAGCCAGCTGAGCAAACTCCACTCACTGCATTGGCTGTAGCTGCTCTCATCAAAGAGGCAGGATTCCCACCAGGCGTCGTTAATGTAGTGCCAGGTTATGGACCGACCGCTGGTGCTGCTTTGACCCATCACCCTGATGTAGACAAAGTTGCATTTACCGGCTCTACTGAGGTGAGTAGCGAGATTTGTAAGTGAAATTGGTTGGTATTTATTTATACAAAGTAAATAGTACCCGTATAAAAATATTTTCAGGTCGGAAAAATTATTCTGGGCGCAGCTTCAGCAGTGAATTTGAAACGAGTTACTTTAGAGCTCGGTGGTAAAAGCCCGCTAGTGGTGTTCAACGATGCTGATGGTAATGACAAACTTCTCAAAAATGTTTAAAACCATATTACGAAAATTACAACGTTATCGATTTTTACTATTTTAGTTGAAAAAGCAGCACAGATCGCCCACGCGGCTGCATTCGCCAATGCTGGTCAATGTTGCTGCGCCGGTACTAGAACATACGTTCAGTCGGGCATCTATGACCGATTCGTCAAGGAAGCAGCAGAAATTGCCATCAAAAGATCTGTCGGAAACCCGTTTGATGATGTTCAACAAGGACCGCAGGTAAATGATAGTGGAAATATAGAAATACCTATTATTCTAAGTAGGTTGTTTATAGTCTAATTTAGTCAAAAAATCAAATAAGAGTTATATTATATAGGTACTTCAATAATGAATGTAATAATAAAGATAGAACCTAAACAATGATCAGCAAATTGAAGATGCACCGCACCGTCTTCACGAAGATCGTTTGTATAAAACAAAAAAAGGTACTCAACATAACGATGCCGGTTTTTCTGTTAATTGTAAGTATATTTTTCCAGATAGATAGAGACATGTATACGAAAGTGCTCGGTTACATCGAAGCAGGCAAACAAGGAGGCGCTAAGTTAGTAGCGGGAGGCGACAAGATTGGTGATAAGGGATTCTACATCAAGCCGACAGTCTTTGCTGATGTCAAGGATGACATGAAAATTGCAAGGGAAGAGGTCAGTTCATTGTAAAAGCGTGTCACCTATTCTCTGCTACCAGGGTTGTTGATTTGTTGATCCTATGAAGATAAGAAGCCCATCTATTTCCATGATGTTGTACTACAATTGCTGTTTTAAAAAAGGACAGTCTTAGAATTGGGGGAACGCTGCAATACTGTGCAAGGATTTTATTAAATTTTAATAACGTAACTAAAATTAAATTATAGGCTAAACTATTGGCACGTCTTTTTTCTTACTGGACTGACTTTATCAATATTTCCCTTTGATATGCTTCTATTCAACATGTTTCCTAATAAATGTGTGTTTCTTTCCAGATTTTCGGCCCAGTGCAAAGTATTTTCAAGTTCGAATCATTTGAGGAGGTGATTGAAAGAGCCAATGATACCAACTACGGCTTAGGAGCTGGCGTGATCACTAATGATATCACCACCGCTCTAAGCTTTGCCAAGCTCGTTCGTGCTGGATCTGTTTGGTAAATTATCTATATCATCATTTTACTAATTCCGCTGATATCTGCTAAAGGATATAATTGCGAACCATTTATTAGATTACTTACTTAAAAATTTGCAGCTAGGCACATTATTACAGTTATCTGAGTTATTAAGCTAGTAAAGCGTCGATGACACAGGGCTAGTTTACAAGCCAGCGAGTTCACTTGTAGCTTGTAAACGTGTCATTGGCTTTTTTACAATCTGCTTGTTGAAAATCCTTCCCGAAAGCTAACTCGCTCACTCGCTAGCTTTTAAACTCGCCGGCTTGTAGCTTGTAAACCAGCCCTGTGTCATCGACGCTTAAGACGTTAATATAATATAATAACAATGTTTAAAACCTGTAACCGATTAATCAATAGGTTACACTAAGGATTTTAATTCTGAAAGTTTTATGTTAAGTAAGTAGGTATGTCAATGTTGATCATTAATTTCAGGGTGAACACGTACGACCACGTTACTAGCCAAACACCCTTTGGTGGATTCAAAGACTCCGGCTTGGGCAGAGAACTGTAAGATTTTTTTATAATGCTCTTTCAAATATGCATTTAAAAATACATCTTTGTATATGTACTGGAAAACATAATGATATAACTATTTTTTTTTTCAGGGGCGAAGAAGGTATCAATCAATACTTGGAATGCAAAACCGTAACGGTCGCTCTCCCAAAGATCCCACAGATTTAAAAAGCGCATTATTAGCTGATTAACAGCTACTAAAATATTTAGTATGATAATATTTATATTTTTATATTGTGTACTTACAACTAATAATGTATATTCAAATAAAAATTCTAGTAGCCCTAATAGTAATCAGATTTTGTCTAGGTAGTTAGTTCCTAAAGTTGACCAATATTTTTTGTTTTGGGGAAAAAATCTACCCCTCCGAAACCATACTAAACATTATACTTATGCGAGCCAGTGTGCCTGCATGTGTTATGTACGATGAGACCTATGATCTTATACTGCTTCTCTGTGAGATGGTTGGACATCATGCCGCACACGTGGGCACCTAACGAGCGACCCACGTATATGGTCATGCGAGCCAACGCGTCTGAGTGCGTTATGAACGATGTGACTCACCTATGATCTTGTACCTACCGCTTCTCTGTGAGATGGTTGGACATCATGCCGCACACGTGGGCACCTAGCGAGTGGCCCACGCATGTGGTCATGCGAGCCAGTGCGCCTGTATGCATGATGTATTATGTGACTCACCTATGATCTTGTACCTACCGCTTCTCTGTGAGATGGTTGAACATCATGCCGCACACGTGGGCACCTAGCGAGTGGCCCACGTATGTGGTCATGCGAGCCAGTGCGCCTGTATGCATGATGTATTATGTGACTCACCTATGATCTTGTACCTACCGCTTCTCTGTGAGATGGTTGAACATCATGCCGCACACGTGGGCACCTAGCGAGTGGCCCACGTATGTGGTCATGCGAGCCAGTGCGCCTGTATGCATGATGTATTATGTGACTCACCTATGATCTTGTACCTACCGCTTCTCTGTGAGATGGTTGAACATCATGCCGCACACGTGGGCACCTAGCGAGTGGCCCACGTATGTGGTCATGCGAGCCAGTGCGCCTGTATGCATGATGTATTATGTGACTCACCTATGATCTTGTACCTACCGCTTCTCTGTGAGATGGTTGAACATCATGCCGCACACGTGGGCACCTAGCGAGTGGCCCACGTATGTGGTCATGCGAGCCAGTGCGCCTGTATGCATGATGTATTATGTGACTCACCTATGATCTTGTACCTACCGCTTCTCTGTGAGATGGTTGAACATCATGCCGCACACGTGGGCACCTAGCGAGTGGCCCACGTATGTGGTCATGCGAGCCAGTGCGCCTGTATGCATGATGTATTATGTGACTCACCTATGATCTTGTACCTACCGCTTCTCTGTGAGATGGTTGAACATCATGCCGCACACGTGGGCACCTAGCGAGTGGCCCACGCATGTGGTCATGCGAGCCAGTGCGCCTGTATGCATGATGTATTATGTGACTCACCTATGATCTTATACTGCTTCACTGTGAGATGGTTGGACATCATGCTGCACACGTGGGCAACTAGAGAGTGACCCCCGAATGCAGTCATGCGAGCCAGCGCGTCTGCATGCGTGATGTACGACGTCACTTACCTATGATCTTATACTGCTTCTCTGTCAGATGGTTGGACATCATGCCGCACACGTGGGCGCCTAGCGAGTGGCCTACGCATGTGGTCATGCGAGCCAACGCGCCTGCGTGTGTGATGTACGAGTATAGTTGCGCAGTGCATTGCGCTGCTAACCTAAAATATAATAAGTATAAATTAAGTCATTCTGTCAAAAAACTAAAAGTTCTGTAGGAAAACTTAAAGATGGTAAGTTTTAACTAGATTTTATATCGAAGCGAATAGTAAAACTTACTTGAGATTTGAAAGCGCTGAGAGGTAGCATGGAAATCTGGTCAACGCAGACCAGTCCACCATAAACACGTTATAGTCTTTGCGGGAGAGGTAAGCTGAAAATAAAATTAACGAAACTACATTATATCGTTCGATAGGCTAGGCTATATGATCGTTATCAGCCTATACTAATAGGCATGTCCATTGTCCACTATGGTAGTTATTTTTTTTTGCCACGTTTTTAAGAAGAACTGTCCTTTCGTTCCGGGTGGAAACATACAACTATAATTTCAAGCACTTCCCGATTAGCTATACGGCTGAAACTTTCAAGGTAGCTCACAACTCGATGACAATGCATTAACTCTACATCGCGTAAAGGAAGCTATATAAGTTATAGAGCAAAAGCATAAAAACGTAGTTTTTAGATTTTATTGTATTGGAATAATAAAAAGGCAAAAAGCATAAAGTTCGGAAATTTTACGCAGATTTTACATTTATTAATAGGCAGTTAAACATTCTAAAGTTCACACAAAACCTATGTTTCAAATCTAAATACTTATGACATGCATACAAATTCCACATACGACTAACTTTTGATAGACTTTCGTCGTTGCCATAGTACAGTTAAGTAAACCGGTATTTTGATTCAATTCAACGATGGTCAAATGAAGAACAGATTCGCTTTCTATACCTAAATTAAGTTTTACGTGCTTTTATTATTACATGATGTCATACTAACCATCTCGTATGAAAGTCATAGGTGTCTTAGAGTACGTCCCGTTGAATCCATGAATGATGAAGACATTCTTCCTCATCGGGTTCCAGCCATAGACGTCAAGTAGTTTCGGCTTGCGGACGTCAATGTATTGCTTGAAGGGTCTCTCTCTGTAACGAAATATAAAGGGTCTATTATAAGGTATCTTTTCAAATATAGGTCATCCATCCATTTTCTAAACAGCTCCTGAAGAGCCCTTTCGGCATCCTAGTAAAACAAAATTATTTTTTTCTCATTATAGCGGGTTCGAATTCCGGCTAGAGGGAGAGGAATGCAATAATAGGTATTGTCGTTCAAAAATGAGGGTGAGTCTCAAATAAGTTAAACAAAACATTACTTTACTCTATTATTTATTTATTATTATTTGACGACGAGGATGGTCGAGTGGCAAGTGTGTTGGACTGCCACCCTGGTGTCGCGGGTTCGATTCCCGAAACTGGCACGATAAGGCAAAGAAAACCACGTTTGTTTGGTTTGGTTGATTGGGTATCAAGTACGTAGAGTCCACAAAAAACATCAATTCTGAAAAAGAAGGTTACTCACGGTGTGTAGAGAAAAAAGTTAATCTCTTTATCTGGACACTTCCATTCTCTCTTCATCACGCAGCGGAAATAACGGAAATCCAACATCGAATCCATTATACTGTCCGCCTCCGACACTGGAAAATAAGACAAAACTATTTACTTGAAATTGTGTTCGATTATAGACTTATTTTATTTTCTTCCATTTCGGTTAGGTAAGGTTAGTAAGAAGTAAGTTAGTAGGTTATAACGTTTAGCTCGGTGCCATCTTTCTTGGAGTATTGAGGACTGTACAAAATAATCGCCGAGACGATTAGTCGAGTGGCAAATGTGTTGGACTGCCACGCCGCCGGTCTCGCGGGTTCGATTTCCGATTCAGGACAAGCACTTTTGTGCAAACAATGAACATCGGTGTTTGACCTGAGTCTGGGTGTTTCTATGAATATATACCTATCATATGTATGTAATTAATTACCCATAATAAAATTATTAATAATACTTTTAGAATACTGTATTCTATCAGTTATCTGGTTCCCATAGTACAAGCTCTACTTAGTTTGGGTACTTTTTTCCTCCGTGGTTTGAGGCTGATGGATACCGTTGTGTGAATATGTGTTGTGTCCAAAACATTTATTTAAGTATTTATTTATTCATCGACTGCACCAGTGTCATAACATAAAACATAACATCGATAACCTATAAAAAATGAATCTACCGGTTTTATTCTAGTATTTGATTGACCGGTGTGCTACTACGGTGTAGTGATTCAAAAGAGATCACTGGGTTAGAAGTAGATTAGTCTTAGCACAGAGTACTATGATAATTATCAAGTCTTAGTAAGTAGAGCAAATAACCGGGCATGTATGTATGGCGTTTAGATGGTCAGTTCTTTTTTTTTAGTAAGAATACACAAAATGATTGACTTCCTAAATAAATAAAATAAAGATAAATTAAAAATCTTTATTCCAAAGTTCCAGACTATGTAGGACCATCTATTTTGATTTAGCCTTTGTAAATTGCCAGCCCATTTCCATTTGAGCCCTAAAACTCTTTGGATTATTACATCTTTTGCTTAAGTTTTTTTCTTATAAGTATCCTTATCTAAATCCTTTAGTAGAATTCATACATTTTAAATGTTATGTTAATTTATAAGCGTGAAAGTTAGAAAAATCATTTTAAATTTATTTATTAACAAAAACTTTACGCTGGTAGTGATCAGTTCTAAACGGCTAACTTTCTCCATCTGTCTCGAATTATGATCGAGACTGTAGACTGTAGCTCATTAGATTCTACTGTAACATCTTAGAATAAGTACCTACATAAACTGATAATGATAAAAAACATAATTATTGTAGGTCTTATAGTACGTACAATGATATGTAATAAGTAGGTATAAGTACAAAATGAACAGACTAAAAGTATACCTACCTACCTACCTTTAAGTAACTAAACTACATATTTTATACACACAATACATGTACCTACTTAGGATTATTCATTGTAAAGCCCCAAATTAGAAGAATCTTTGAGTAACTCTCGTTCTAACTAAGTAAGATACTTATAAGTAGAGACGAGGGATTCGCTGCTTCAGCTAGCTTCAGGCAGATAAGTTTTATACTATTGTAGATACAATAAAATTCACCAAAAACCAAATTAACTGACACTACATTAGGTACCTAAGTAATAAGTATACCAAATCAAGATTGTACCAAACAAAACGAGATCGGTACCTACCTAGCTCGAAAGTAGAGTCATAAAAGGTCAAAAATTTCTATAGCTTTGTTTAACGCAAACAAAAAATTTTTCAGTTAATCGTGTCAATGGCAAACCCGATATTTTGGAAGTGAAGGCTCAATTAGGTATATAAGTTTGGCCCAGAAAGCGGTAACCTCTACTCCTTTGTCTGTTACCTGTAGAAGATCCTCTCTAGTGCAGCTGGCCGGACACAGTGGGCATGAGAGCAGGTGGATCATACTGAGTTAGTAAGCAAGTAAAGAGGTAAGCAAGACAGTCTCCATATGGTAAGAGATCATGCCTGCCTATTATTATTTATTTATTGGATTACCAATGGCTATTACACAATAACTTATTTTAAGCTTAAATAAAAACAGTCTTATGCTGTGTGCATAGCCTATTATAGCTAAACACTGATTTTATGAAATAAGATATACTTTTAACAACTTACTGCTTTACAGTTTTAAATGGTACTTAGGTACATTCAAAGGTACTTAATTACCTAATTTCTTAAACAAAAGGAAAGAAAATAAAGAAAACAAAATATTTTTCAAGTTAACAAAACGTGGTATCCTACTTTACCAAAACAAAAATACAAACTACTTATGCCTATGATCGAAACAGAACTGCACAGGATAGGTATTGAGTAACTTTTGTCGGTGGCAGAGTAAAAGTGGCAACGGGCAACGGTAAAGCTGGGTCGAGGTAAAAAGTAAATAGGTACTTTGCTGCTCGTATAGTTACCAACTACTATATAATCATACCGTAGTACATTGAAAACATGCCGAAAAAGTTGGTAATTTAGCCAATTTCTAGTACTTTTTGTTCTGATGCTAAATTTCGAGAAAGATAAAAACAGGGCTTCAGAAGAGTTGATTCCTCCATCGTAAAAAGTAACCAATTTAATAAGAAAATGTGTTTCATTTTTTTTCCTGTGTTTCGGCTCCATCTTGCTTTGATACTGTCAATCTTGATGTTCTATATGAATACCTACCGTTATCACTATGCCTAGTACCTTCCTACCTATCTATAAAGATTGAAAGCTTAAGATAGATAATTAAATATAAAACTAAATACTTACTCATGTTAACAGATAAGATAAAAAATAAGGCAATCCAATACTCTATCCGTATCATTTTTAACTTCACAAAATTAACTTCCAGATTAAAGTTTCACTTCTTTTTACACACAAACTTTCATTTGTTTTTGAAGCTTATTTCAAATTGAGAACGTGAAAACATTTTTTTGTATATTTGTCTGACACAAAAGAGTTCGGGTTCCTGGCTTTCGGTAGCCAGTGTCTTCAATTAAAAGAGTAAGAAAATTTATATAAACAAAAAAGTAGTTAGGTATACGATTTGTGAATGTTAAACACCGCGAGCGCGACACATCAACATTCGAAAGCGGGCAACGGAGAAATGTTGCTGTCCAAGTTTCTGGCCAAACGGAGCGGAACTTTATCCAATACGATGTAAATGCCTACTAGGTACATAGTTGGAACTATTTTAACTTTTACAGCGCGAAGCTGAAAAGGATGGAAATTCTAAATCGTAACCAGCCTATAAAACCAAGGTCAATCCTAGTCAAATTGTACCAACCATGAAGTAGGTAGGTATAGATAAATACTCCATGCTAATGTACTAACTACTTATAAATAGGTAAGTTCTTACTTTTTTTAATTGAACCCCGATTGATTTTTACGTGGGTTAAGTAGTTTAAATAATAAAGGAAAGTAGTGATCAGTGGTCGTGAAAATATTGAAGATTTTATATCCAGTGGCATCGGGAAAACTGTGTACCGCCATCATCTGTCCGTCCACAACTCAGAAGAATTATAAGTAGGTTTAATCAAACTATTTGATCCACAACATCAAAAATACAAAAACTACGTAGAGCATCTCTAATTGTTTTTTGTAGAGCATCATGAGTAGCGTACCGACGTGCGTCACTTCCCCTGGCATGTGAACCATATTATAACAAAAATAATAAAAATAAAAATTACGAAATATATCAATAATCCGGTGAAATATATTCCTATTATAGGTACATTGTTTTTGTTTGTCTAATCAAACGAAACAACTCAAGATTAACGTTTTATATAAATTAAAACTTTATTTGAGAGCTGGCAATATGGCGGCGAAGCGAAGACGCAACGCAGTTGTTTCCACACTTAACATCCGGTTTACAGGAATAACAATTCTAATAATATTATTTGTCTAGCTAGCAGAAGTATTAAATTACACAAACTTAGTAGTATTATTTTCTTTGTGATAGCTAACCATAAATCACCACCTACCTACAGCCGCCCGCCCATGCCCGCCACGCCACGCCACGCAACGCCTTAGAATACATGCCACACCGCACGCCATCTTCAGTGTGAAATGTGAATATGGATATGTGATAGATTGATGTAAACATAGAAATAAATTATTAATTAGTAAACAAGGCTAACCTCAGTAGGTACTTATTATGAATTCACATTGTGCTTATCTTATAAAATAAAATAGACTGATTTATGGTAAGTAGTGCTTGTTGTTTTTGGAAAATAATTATAATTACAACTTCTTTTCTGACAAAAATGATAGAAACCAAAGGAATAACACTACAAAATGAGGATTATGTTATGAGGGACTTGGAAAATGAAAAAGACAAAATTGTTCAAAATACTGTAGTATTAGGAAGAATTAGGTCAGAATAAGAATAATAATAATAATAGAATTAGATCACATGGTTAGATTCCATGTCAGTCTGTTTATTATTGTGGTCCACAGCAGATGAGCCAGTACTTGTGGTCAGTCCTCATGTCAGTCAAAAAGTATTGCCATAATACATTTGCATAAAGTTACAGTTAATTTGCGAATTGGGTAGTGCGTAGGAAAAGTTTGTGAGGATGAATAATTGATAGATGGATGTTCGCTTCTCAATCGCGCCAAAATAATGAACCGATTAAATTGTATGGTAGTTTGGTAGATTTATTTTATAAAAGTTGGAAAAGACAAGGTCATAGGCTAATTATTTTCCCTTCGCTACCTCGTGGGTGAAGTTGCGGGCAGCAGCCACTCAAAATAATTCACAAATTTGAATAAACTACCTTAAAGTTATATAATTAATTTAATAATTAATTAATTCAAAATAATACCTACTTATTTAACCTCTTAGTAGCTAATTATTAAGGCCAAAAATACGCGCATCTTGTTATCTTGTTGACATTTGATTTAATTTGACCTTGTTGTCTCGTGTGAATTTGAAAATTGCCACTGTTTGCTTGTCCTAAACAAATATTTGTTGATAGATTTGCTATTAAATATCAGTAGGAAAACAAATTAATCTGGTACGAATAGGTACACTCATTTTGTACGTTCAGTTAAATTTGCGATTCGGTAGCTATAACTAAATATAGTACCTACATAGGTGTTAATGAAGAAATAATTCCTGTGCGCTATAACTATATTATACCTACCGTATATTTAACGCAGTAATAATGTGCCAGTAATAATAAGGGATTGAAAATTGTGCGAGTTTAAAATTAAAATGTTTTGCTGAACGATGTTTCAAGTTTTATTTTAAAATTCAAAGTGAACAATAAACCACGCGCGGCAGTGATAGGTCGCAAAATATATTTCAACTAAAATAAAATCAAAAGATTGATTTTAATAATATTTAATTTAATTATACCTTCTTACATAAAACTAATCATTATCATACAAAAGCTTTGCAAACTTTTTTTGTAAAATAAACATTATTATTAAATTAGGTCCTATTTTAATGCCAATGTTTCATAAGTATTTGTTTTAACTCAATCTGAATATCGGCTTTGGAAAAGTAAAAGGCGTTTTTTTATATAATCTCGATTCCACACAAATTTAATGATGCCGCGGAAAACAGCTAGTCAATAAAATTTTCAACACATTGCAACATGATTACTCATTCCATTCAGTATCAATTTATCCCTGCTCATATGGAGTAGTCAAGCTTCAATTTTTTCATTGTGTTAAAAATGTTAGTGACAAAAATAGTATAGTACCTAGGTATAATAAATACTTATATTTTCAGCGTTGTGTATTGTTAAATCTAATAATAATTATTGATCATGGAATCGCGAAACTCTCAAAACACTGGTGAGATTTGTGTTTATTTTTTGTTAAATTTAATTTTATTTGTTTATTTTTTCGTTTATGTTGTGTTTTTATTTAACAACTTATGTTTTGTAGGTGTTCGGGTGTATTCGTTTGTAGGTAATTTTTTCAATTGTTATTAATCCATGGCTTAGTAAAATTATGGTACTTATGATGGTTCAAAATTTATTATAATAAAATTAAAAATATAGTTTTTACTATATATAACATAACTGCGATTGTTATGTTGCTGCGTGGTGGTAGGTCAATCGTAGTGTGATTGGATTTTTAACTAACAATTTAGTATATGGGGACCTAGGTACTTTATAAATAATAATAAAATAAAGTTTTAATTTTATCAGGGTTAAATAACATTTGAATTATGGATAATTATTGCTTACCTACTCACTAACACACTGAATAAAGTTACGTAAATAATAAAACTTTTTATTTACCTTCAGATGAAAACGGTGATACAAGGCATATTAACCAGTAAGTATTAAATAAATACTTAGTCGTAGTCAAATGTTGTTAGCTAAACGTCTAGTTAAATAATGATGCAAATAAACAATAACATAAAAATAGCTTCAAAAATAATTATTTGTTGAATGCTACTTAATAATAATAGGTAGATACGCTTGCATTCAACGCTTAATATTTACTTCTCGTTCTACTAATTGAATGTATTATTTACTTTTAGGAGATGGTGGGAACAAATTTGTTTACGATGCCATCAAGCAGACTCTACACCATCATGGCAACCTTCTTGGTGGTCAAAGATTTGCCCATTTCCTTTATTTTCTACTTACAGACAGTCGACTCAGCAACTGTCTATAGTAATGTTCTGTAAGTATCGATTGTATTTTTTAAATTCAGTTGTACTTAATCCATTTCTTTCTGGTTTTAACAAACGATTTATTCATCAACAATTCACTAATTTCTAGATTACTTCTTTATTAATTAATACGACACTATAAAGCGATATACTTAAAAAAAAAAATTTTATAGAAACTTTCCTATTAATGAATATGCCTTAATAATTTTTTGTTTCAGTCCTCTTGACATGGGGAATTCTCTATTCAGAAATAGGTGAATCAATGGGTATACGAGGAGAACTTTTAAGCATGACGATTCTGGTCATAGCGGCGTACTTAATTGGATGGGTATGGCTGAAAGTCACTACTCTACCAGCTCTTATCGGAATGTTACTTACAGGAATATTATTCCAGAATCTCAAACTTGTACATATGACTGATGAGTACAGAAAACTTAATCAAGATCTTAGGTGCGTTATCAATAATCATAAAATCTAAAATTTCAATGAAAAATCCTTACCATCCTGTAATCAAACTAAATGTTACTTATTTTCAGAAAAGTAGCATTAGTAATTATCCTCACCAGAGCTGGGTTAGGCTTAGACGCAGGAGTGATGCGAAAACACTATGCGGCAGTTTTACAACTTGGCCTTCTACCCTGGCTCGTTGAATGTATTGTAATAAGTGTTTCTACTCACTATCTTCTCAACTTACCGTGGATTTGGGGTAAAATGATTAATTTGGTACAAATTTTTGGCAAATGTGCGATTATTGAGTTTTTAACTTCAAAATGTCATACATCTTTTCAGGCTTTCTTCTAGGGTCAATGATTGCTTCGGTATCACCCGCTGTGGTAGTACCGTGCTTATTTAGACTCAAAGATGCTGGTTACGGTGTTGCAAAGGGAATCCCTACTATTGTCGTTGCTGCTGCCGCCATTGATGACTCCGTCAGTGTAGCTGTATTCGCTATCATTCTTAATGCAATGTTTTCAACTGGTTCTACTACTTTCAATATTATCAAGGTTAGTTTTTATTAGCTGACTCTCTACTAAACACTATGCAAATGTTTGTTTTTCACTGAAACCGATTAGGTACTTCGTGTCGGAATTTGCTCGTGCCTCTGCTATTTGATTAACATGATAAATATAAGTACTTGTACAATCATTTCAGGGTCCTCTGTCTATAATTGCTGGAGTCATTTTTGGATCCTTATGGGGTGCAATGTTGTCAGTCGTGCCAGAAAGAGGAGATACTTACGTAGTACCGTTACGGTTTCTAGCTTTATTCCTTGGAGGAATGTTTTCTCTATTTATTTCTAGTATGATTGGATGGAGTGGCGCAGGTAGATAAAGCAAAATGTTAAACTAATGTTTATTTTTATTTTATTAGGAACATACACCTCTACAAAAATGACACGTCGTCTTTTCAGGACCTCTGGCAATCGTTTCATCTGGTTTTGTGGCCGCCTTTTACTGGGATAAACAAGGCTGGGTAGTGAATAAAAATCCAGTGAGCAACATGTTTAGAATCTTGTGGATATTTTTCGAACCCATTTTGTTTGCTTTTACTGGAGCCCAGATAACTGTAAGAAGATCAACGTCAATTAAATATTTGTTAAAGTAGAATTAATGAAGCTAAGGATAACAATTTATTTCTGATGTTATTTTTCAACAGATAAGTGCCTTAGATCCTGAAGTCATCAAAATGGGCGCAATATGCCTCGTCGCGTGTTTACTTATAAGAGCAGTTGCGACGTTCCTCGTAGCCTTCGGTTGTGGACTTAATGCTAAAGAAAAGTTATTCATCGGTCTTACTTGGACAGCCAAAGCTACTGTACAGGTAAGGTCAATAGAAAACCCTCACTGACCTAAGGCACCTGAGTAAATCAATAGAATTAAATTCATCAATGAAACAATAAATCTTCGAGTTGTTAATAAATTGTCTTGGTCACAAGACTTGTTTAATAATTGATAACAGTCATGTGGAATGTAGGTAGGTACCTATTTTATTATTAATGTCTAGTTTATCTGCTGCTACTTTGCCTGAATGACAAACACCAGAGATACAAAAAGGATCTCTAACCTAACTAACTAATGGCATAATAAAATTGTGTATAACATCAATTAATTACTTTATTTCACAAACTTATGTCTATAAAATTAGCAAGAAGTTATTAGTCAATTAATTGATAACACTGACTGCCTAGTGTGGTCTCAATTCTTGCTCCTGGTTGGTTGAGGTAGGTACTTGAAGTACCTATACAGTTAGATTACTAAAAAAAAATAGAAGATACCTATAACAAGAAATAATGCAAGTAATAAAAAATCTATCCTATCTGGAAAATACTAAACTAGACAAGATTGTGTGCAAAAATTATAATCACATTTTCAAATAAGTACCTACATAAAAGCAACCAAATTTTCTTCTTTAAATTACAGGCAGCCCTTGGGCCAGCTGCATTAGATTTGGTTCACAGTGGCCAAACTACTGGAGGAGATAAGTTGGAGGAAGAGAAATATGCGAAAATAATACTCGCCGTTAGTGTTTTGAGTGTCGTTTTATCAGCGCCGTTGGGAGCATTGCTTATTTCAATAACAGGCCCAAAGTTACTATCTATAGATCAATGTAAGTTGTTAAATTCTGTACTTATAAATAACAATTAATACCTGGCTTTAAATTGTGTACGTACCTATTACTTTTCTAATAAAAAATATTACTTATTTTTCACAGCATTAACGACACAACCAATGAATGAAGTAATGAAAACAGAAGATGTTCAAGAAAATAGAGTAGAAAACTCAACAAATGTATAATTCTTTAATTTAAAAATAGCTTATTAAATGGTACTTCCTGAGAAATTAAACATCTGATAGTTATGTACCTACTTACAGTTAACTACATCTTATTTAAAAGGACCTTGGTAATAGAATTTTAGCTAAGTATTATTTTTATTTTTACATAAATAATGTCTACCTAGCAATTATTATATACATTATTAGCCTGACCTGAACTGTCCCATTGCAGGAAAAAAGCCTTCACCCTTTATTGCCAACGTTCTTGGTCTTATTATGCTATCATTATCCATTCCCCGTCAAATGCATTCGGTAAGATACGTTAATAATGTAGGTAGTAGGTTCTAAATGAAATAATAATATCGTTGTATTCATAGTATTTCATTAGTTATTTATACTTTTTTTTAGGCCAACAGCCAGCATCCGATTATAGTAAGATGTATATAATTATTTAGCAAATTCAAATAGCTACATTGAAAAAGAACTAAATAGGTAGTTAGTGAGGTTACGTAATATAGTTAAATTATGTTCGTATTTCGACTGAAAGCTACGCTAGGTGTATTTTTTTAGATACTTGCAATTTTTTACACAGTATGAAACGTCGGTTACAAATTGAATGTCAATGTCGAAATAAGTTATGCATTCATTTCATTATTTCATTCATTGCCAAAAAAAAGTTGTTTGTTTTGGTTTGGTTGGGTGTTTCATGCATGCTGGGTTTTTAGAAAAATATTGCAATAGAGGATTCTATTACACATTTAAGTATATCGATTAGATGAATTATGTCTATAATTGTAATAGCCGTAGCAACGGAAAGCGGTGTCCCTATATTTTCCAGGAAACGGGGCAGTTGTGAAAATGTAAGTTATACTTTCAAAATATATTCCTTCTAGATTCCCTAAAAAATATATATTTCTTCTACATCATACTATTTGTTTGTTAAAAGGTTCAATTCTCTACAATTGCATCTCTTCATGGCATTAACATGTTCAGCAAATGCCACAATTTATCAATGGTCAGCACCGAAGTGGACAATGGAACTGTTCTATGGAAAGAGTATTGTAAAAGGTACATAGCGATGCATGTAAAGGTTTATGTAAGTACCTACTCACATAAAAGTCTGTGTAGATTTTGGCTTAGCTACTGAATTGAGTTGTTGAGTGGAGACTGTCTATCAGCAAAAGGCCTATGTTCAGCAGTGAACTAAAGTTTGATTAAAAGTTTAAAGGGCTGAGTTTGGACTGAAAAATAGCTGCTATTGTAGTCTAACATAAAACAGAATAGGCCACCTCAGCAGTAGATATTCAACCCCAGATGATAGATTATTCTTTATTGCACACCATCACAAACAAAAATATACAGAAAGTAGAAAACCATGGTAAAAATAGTGGGCAATAGGCGGTCTTATCGCTAAAAGCAAACTCTACCAGACAACCTTTGAATAGACAAGAGACTGTTGAACAAAATGTGGACAGCGGCATATTAAACTACTAAGAAACTTAATCAGACAATTTGTATTTTAAAAAAATGTGGACGTCGCAAGCTGATTGATTTTGATGATGATGATACCTGTTTTTATTTCTTACAGTGTAACATTAATTGGAATAGCAACAGGAGGCCTAGAATGTGACTTAGAACTCCTCTTAACTTGCGTACACGACACAATGGTATTCTGTATCGGTAAGAAGGAACTAGAAACATTGAAGAACATTGATCAAGTGAAGCGAGACTTGAGGCAGTGTTACTCTATTCTGGATTATTTGCTGGAATCTCTGGACCCAAATTTCACTGGTTCACAACCAATGCTTGTCTTGGATCTGATACAAAGTGTGCTTTGTCCTCAAGCTCAACAATTACAAGTGTGTACTTTCTTTAAAGTTATACTACCTACATTATATTATTTTCATTCTAGTTACAAGTTAAGTAAAGGGACGGTTCTCAATTCTGTTGGTTTTATCAAAATGTTTGTTACCTCAGAACTTCATCATTTATAAACCAATTTTTTGATATTTTTTTGGAAATATTTTATTTGAAAAGTCTTTCAAGTTGGTCTCATATTTCAGTAGTTTAGTTTTTAAATCGAAATAACTATAAAATAGGTTACCCAATCAATAGTCAATATTTTGGATTTATATATGACTTTTCAGTGGTGTTTACGGTTACTAGAATCCCAATTGAATTCTCAGTTGTATTGTTTTTTGTTAAAAAAAGCTTGTTAAGGGTTACTTTGGTGAAAGTCTTCATATCTATCTAGTCTACCCATCTATATTAATATCTTTGCAGCAAGGCCTGGATAACTATGCAGAGAGTGTGACCGGCCGATGGGCTTGCCTCAGCATCCACGGTCACCTTGTAGCTACTAGCTCAGACTTTAATGAACTGGACCCAAGAGAGGCGAAGCTACTGCTGCTGCTGGCTGCTCAAGACGGAGCCCCGCTCAGAGACACACCAGTCTATCTACCGCAAATGAGCCCTAACGTAAGTTGCCTCCTATAAATCATCAATACATATAAAAGGCTTACACCCATATTCTAAGTCGATTTTTTTCACTCAAGTAAATACTTACATTTTAAATTTGACAGGGACAGCCGAACCTTTGGTAAAGCGGCGGCCATTTTACCACTCACGCAAGTATTCCCTTGAGTGAAAAAATCGATATAGAATATGGGTGTTAGTCCTGACTCACTGTCAAGTGACAAGCCAAACCTGTGGTATTAAACTTTTGGACAGGTACACCTGTCCGCTGCACCCACCCTAAACAGATATCCTTCTTCTCAAACTTTTGCCTTTAATAAGAGTTGCGGAAGTAGGTAGAAATAATAGGATTAGTTCCATAAGAGGTAGGATATAAATTTCATACTCATTGATTCCAGGTGGCGTTCAGAGCTGTTACCTGCAAGTTGTTGGCGGACGTGTACATCCTAGTGGTCTGCGGCGCCACGCCCGCCCTGTCGCAGATAGACGAGATCGTGCTGCAATGTTGGGAGGGGTACGCCCAGTTGATCAAGGAAGCCAAGCTGGTCTACCCCAGGAACTTCCCTATGAGCCTGACGTTTGAACCTTGCGTTTTAGGGTTGGTGTTTTTTTTTTATGTAAACAAGAGATAATAGATGTAAATGGACTCCCTTTTCCGCACTTTCGGTCCTTTGTGCGTCGGATATCCTGGCTAATAGTTTAGCCAGCCTAACTTCGCCCAGAAGCACAGAAGTTTCCTGGGTTCTTCACAGGCTTTGCAGAGCGACCCTGGGTTTTTAAGGATTCTTCTCGTGTTTTGCCACTCCCACGCAGAGCTATAGATCACTCTTGCCCATGACGCAGGACTGCCAAGTTTTTTTGGATTTATGAAAAATTGTAGCCAATCAAAAAATTTCATTGTTGTAAGAACAACTAATTAAACCTTATTTCCTAAAGTAAGTTATTGGTTAAATTAGGTCAAAATTGCAGCCATATAAAACCGTTGGCAGCACCATTACATCAATCATCAACCAAAATAAAAAAATCAAAATTATCATTATTATTATATTATAATTATTATCGTGCAAAATAAAAATCTTTATCTTACCGATATAATAATAACGACTTAACGATATAAATTGGCTTGGTCCTGACTGACTGATTGACAGAAAACCCAAAAACCAACGTACTTACGACAACGAAGGAATTTCTTTAGTACACAACGCAAACGAAGAAGTGGTCAGCTAGTCTTTAATATGTGTATCTTTCCAGAATCTTAGCAATAAACGTGAGGAGTAGGAGATGTGTATTTTCACGTCATTTGCACTCGCCGAGTCAGAAAGGTCGCGGTATGTCAGGGGCTCACAAAATGGACATACTCCGGACCTTTTTCGTGACGTCAGCCAGAGATTTAACACCAGAGTTGAAAATCACTGGTGTAGATTACAAAGGTAAACAAACTAATCTTCTTTTCTTATGGTGTCACTAGTTCTTTCGAACCAGTGTGGTGAAAGGATTTGAAGTGCGCCTCGAAGGGGCTCCTTTCGTGCACTTGACACACTTGAACTTTTTAGGTTTTATGCGGCATGTCATTTCCTTCACCGTTAAGCACGTGTTTTAATTGCACACAAAGATCAATTGAACCTCTAAACGGTATTTTTAAGCAATTACTTTTTGCCCTAGGGGCTAAAATGCAGTTTTACTCCCCCTGTACCTTGAACGATTTACCTATTGACCCATTTTCAGTGTCTGATGAGATAGGCTGCATGACGGAGGCATATTGGAGCTCAGAGTATCACAAGTGTCACGCACAGAGAGCCGGAAACATGGTTTGCTGCGCCCTTTATACCTCTTCTCTTCCTACGCACACCATTAGGTAAGTAATCGAGGTTCCCCTCCAGGATTTCGACTCATCTGTTACTAAAATAATGCCAGATATTCTGCCACCAAGCAGTGATCCGTAAATATTATTGTGTTCCGGTTTCAAGGGAATTTTAGTGAAATTACTCTGTTCAAAAGCAGACCAAAGACACGGTGTTGCATCGGCTTATGTAAATCAATATCCTGTATTACACTGATCTGGTCAAGGGCGGGTGTAATTTCTTACCACCAGGCAAGCACCTAGCTGGTTTAGGCACATGTTTAATTAATAAAAAAAGTTAACCCTTCACAGAACATTTTTTTTTCCTTATTTCTTTACAGATTGATGACAAGCCAAATACTCCAAGATTTGAGTACGAACAAAGAAATATATTGGTGAGGTGCATTAATTTTAATAACAATCCGTCCATTAATTTTTAAGCAATAAAACTATTTTTTTTATAATTTAAATTGTTTTAATACCGTTACAATCTCACTGCTACACGATGTCTCCGATGTTGATTATGATAACCATTCTAAAAGGCAGCTTTATCACCAAGTACGTTATTTGAGGGTAGGTAACACAACTTGATAAAAAAAATTATTTCGGACACTAAAAATTAAAATTGACTGAATTATAAAATGTTTAGATACATAGCAGAGCACACTTCTTACTTTAGTATCAAATGCTTCTAAAAACATATTTATGGCTAATCCTCAAATCCGAATTCCATACAAAATGATTCGGACAAATACTCAAAAAGTAGGCCGTATTATAGTAATTTCTTCACACTATTCGTTTCGTCCATGCTTTTTGATTTCGTCAACAAAAAAAGTGAAAGGTTTCATACTTTAATTTAGATTTTATACGTGTTTTTAAGTTAGTAGGGTTAATTTTAAAACACGTATAAAATCTAAATTAAAGTATGAAACCTTTCACTTTTTTTGTTGACGAAATCAAAAAGCATGGACGAAACGAAAACGAAAGAAATTACTATAATACGGCCTACTTTTTGAGTATTTATCCGAAACATTTTGTATGGAATTCGGATTTGAGGATTCCGCTTAATGGGATGATTTTCACAACAATAGCGGATGACGTCAGATCCAAAAGATAGAAAATTTTAAAATATGTACCTACTCAAAGATTACAAAAGTATAATCCTATGATAAGCTGTCACTTCTAACTTATTTTATAAGCATCATATGCCTTCGAGACCAAAATACAAATTGCATTTAAAAAATCTCACATGCTCATTAATTGTCGAAATCGAAAATTACAACTAATTTTTGTCTTTTTTACATGTTATCTAGATTTTTTTAAATGCATATGTAGCGATTAATATATTGATGTTATTTATTTTATAACGTTTGATGGATGAATATGAGAGAAAAATTAAAACGCAAGGGCAAGTATTGAAATAAAACGGGTAAAAACACCCTAGTGTATAAAAAGGTATAAATATAATTTAAAGCACACACAATTAAAATTGAGACATCTAGATTACACTTACAAGCAGAGGGTCCGATCACCATCACCATCGAATTCGTATCGTATCCGTCACAGAAGGGTTTCGAGTTTGTATGAGTTTTTTAAAAACGTTAAAGGTAATAATCTGTTGACACAGTGACAGATACGATACGATTGTCAGAATCTATCGTAATCGGGCCTTTGCAGTTTTCACTTATTGAATGATCATAGAATATTATGTGATAATTTTCATTGAGACTTAATGTAATATTAATAAAATACATATCTCACTTTTTAATCCAATCTTTTAAAATAAATTCTTGAATTGCTATCGTACCACACAGTCTATTGAGGTTAATCCCAAAATTCCCTTGATCCTTATTCATGGGTATTTTGGGCCTATCCCTTCTACCGCATCTACACTAAATACGATAGATAAATGCACATCACTTAAAATAACTGTTATGAACTAAATCACATGAATCATTCACACTATAAAATAAATACAGTCCGCGTTCACCACACAGCATGTCCCGAAAAATTTATACAGATTATACAGGGTGAATTTTTCAACAAAATTAACCCCTTCCATAAGTTGACCATTAAACATTACTTCCCAGAATTTGATCCTTATGAGCGACACTATGGTAGTGCAATAATACAGGTTGTTTTTACAAAATCAACTGGTTCGATTCCCGGCTAGGGTGATTGATTTCTATAAAATCTGAGTGTGCAGTTTTAGTTTTAATATCCATCCAAGTCCGGTAAAAAACTCGCCCTGTAAACCATTACACAACTTGCGGAAGTCTTAATTTTCTGCAAAAAAAATCCTAGGGGATATTACTTTGTCTGGGACACCCTGTATAACGTTAAATAAATATGATCACACAAAAATAACCTGCCACGATATATATTAAAAAAATAAATCAGCACGCATTCCATACCATTTTAATGTAGGCGGGACTAAAATGTGATATTCGAATTAACTCTATAAAACAAGCCGCTTCGCCGCACGTTTACAAACACATAGATCATAGATATCTCTTAGAAGGCCACTTTTTTGTTTTCGTGTTCCATTGATCAGCTGCCAACATTAAATATTTCTGATGAATAGTGACACGCAGAAATCGAGAAGTAAAATCTCCTATCAGTTTGTACCACGACCTACTCATACTCCATCTAAGCGTTCCAGTCGATAATTTTTTATAAGATATCTTAGTTTTCCGTAAAAACCGCAATCTGCATCGAATGCATAATAAATTCGTGTCTTCAAATCGACTAAGGGTAAGGGCTACACTGTCTGATCGGCACATTTTAGCTTCGCCATTTTTCAGGTCAACAAAGGTAAATGCGACTTTTCGAAATTACTTAAAATCTATCAAGGTACAGTAAAGCCTGCCAACTGTTGCTGTTTATTTTCACTAAAATTTACAGCACCAGTTGACTTTGCTGTACTTTTGATAGTTTTTTAGTAATTTCAAAAAGTCGTAATAGCGGGTATTACCGCATTTACAGTTGACTATGTACGTGTTTCAGCAACCCTCCGTAGGGATTGCCGAAAATTCGAAAGGAAACTGAGCGATTCTACTTAAAATTACCCATTCTGCATTGCGGCTGTTTGATTTTGCACTTCAACTGCTGTATAAGGTCGAAGATCTTAAGCGACGGGCCTACTTTCATGCATAACAGTTCAATTATGTCGTCTTTAGTGAGTTGAAGCATCTTAGTCCCTGTTATGTTAGCGAAGTATTCACAGTAGGGTTGGCAATCGTTGACGGTTAGGAACTTGCCGACGTCTGTGGGCGTCCAGTCTATAGGGTTGACTGTGTTGAGCACACTCATAGGTACTGTTGTGTTGACTAGCCTGGGTATCACTTTATCATCCTCTTCAGTCTCGGATGAAAACTGCGGCGCGTTTTGACTGGAATCTTGTGATGATTCTGTAGGTATCTGGAATTAAAAAATAAACTTTATATTGATGCAATAAAATTTTCAAGAAAAATTCTCAGTTCCCCCCCCCCCCCCCTCCCCCCCATTTCGGAAGAAAGAGGAGGGTAATGGGAATTATTATTATTATTTATCCATATATCCCACTGCTGGGCAAAGGCCTCTCTTCTCTCTTTCCATACATTTCGGCATTAATTAATTAATAGGAATAGCCAACATTATTTTAGCATATATATCCGGGATACACGAGGCTAATTTTTCAAGCCAGGATAGCAAGATAGTGATAGTAAAAACCTAAAATCTACTATGCCTACAAAAAAGGTAAGTATATAAATGTCTAAAGCCTTGCATAGTGCAGTTTTGATCAGGGGAATGCGCAGACGTGATATAACCATAAGGTAAAGCGCCTTGTTCATCTCTTAGCAGAGGAAAGTTTAAATAAAATCTAAAACTGGTAGATACATAAAGAAACAAAATACACTTACCAGTAAATCTTCCGTTGACTCACTCATCGGTTCTTCCGCATCTTCCGGATGTTCCGTACCATTCTTACATTCCGTATCGACTTCCATACTTTCCGACATGGGCGCGTCGATATCTGTCCGCGCTTCAGACTCCGTTCTCTCCATATCCGATTTGGATTCCGTTTCCATATGAGGTTCCGCGTCAGTCCGCGATTCCGTATCTATCGGCGGTTCCGTATGCATCTGCGATTCCATATCCGTACGCGTTTCCGTATCCGCGGACAGTTCTGAGAAGCTTGTAGGCGGTGAAAGGCTTTTAGCGTCGCCTATTTCGATGGATTGAGAATTTTCCTCTGATGTGATTGGCGGTTGAGGTATTGGTTTTTTCTCTGAAAAATAACCAACAGCGTTTTATAAATAAATGCTAATAAGAATTTTTTTTTTTTTATCAGCCTATGCTGTCCCATTGTTGGGCAAAGGCCTCCCCCAAATTCTTCCACCTTTCACGGTCCTGAGCCGTATCCCACCATTCCCCGTCGAAGGCTACGAGATCGTCCCGCCAACGTTTGCGCGGCCGACCCCGACGACGCCGTCCGTCCTCGGGCATCCATGGTGTTACGGCACCCGACCATTTCTCGGGCTCCATCCGGCTGACGTGGCCCGCCCAGTCCCATTTGAGCTTAGCTGTTTTGCTCCCTACGTCGGCAATACCAGTGATGGAACGCAGTATGGTGTTCCGTACTCGATCGACGCGCTTAATGCCGAGAATACTGCGTTCCATTGCCCTTTGGCAGATCTTGAGCCTGGACTTCTGTGCCTCGGTCAGTGACCATGTTTGAGCACCGTAGGTTAGGACGGGCAAGATACAAATGTCGACGAGTTTGCGCTTTAGTGTTATTGGAACGTCTCCCTTCATATACGCTTTCATGGACCAGTAGCAATAAGAAATGTTTATAATACTTTAGCTGTATTACAATACTATAGGGTGGAGAATAGCGTTATTATCTATGTTATACTATAAGAGGTTGGATTTGTAGCTTTATCACTTCCTAACTACTGAACCGATAAAGCTGAATCTCGGCGTGGGTTGTGTAAAGCTCGTAGCTGTAGCTATTACATTTAAATCACACGTTAGTGAAGATGTATGAATATTTGTTTTTCGCGTAGCTCGTATGAACATTGGCTGGCTTTCCAGTTTCTGTGCGTCTACAAACGGTCCGCAGACTTCTGTCGTGGTTTGATGACTACAACTATATTGTGATAGCCAGAAACCCCAAGATGTAATGCCAATTTTATTATAGTGCAGCTAGTACATTTACCTATAAGGTGCAGCTAGTACACTGATCTATGAGTTTTGCGTCTTGAGTCACCTCGGACGCGCGCGAGCTTTGCGGGTCTTGCGTGCGGGCTGCGGCGGTGGCGGCTTGTTGGGGCCCTGCAGGATGTGGCTCACGGCTCGACACCATCCTACTGGGTCCATGCTTTACTGTGCACTGACCTATAAGTTTCTTGCGGCGCCTTGACGCGCGCGCGTGCTTGGCGGGCGGTTGGGGAGTAAGATTTGGCTCATAGCTCAGCACCATCCTACTGGGTACTTTCTATACTATGTACTGACCTATCAGTTTCTTGCGTCGCCTCGGTGCGCGCGCGTGCTTGGCGGGCTGTTTGCGGGCGGGCTGCGGCGGCGGCGGCTTGTTGGGGCCCTGCAGGATGTGGCTCACGGCTCGGCACCACCCCACCGGGTACATGTCCGTACTGTGCGCCCATAGCCACTGGTCGTATTCCGGACCCCAGCCGTCGAAGTGAACCTGGTGGTGATTAAATTGTTCGACTATAGGTAAAACCTTGGAAGTAACACAGTGACAAAAATCTTGCCACCAAGCAGCAATGTAATGTATGTCATGCACTGTAGCTAGTAATATTACTGGGCTTTCGAGACTGACAGTGACCATAAGTGCGGTTTCAGAATAGCGGATTAAACGGGCGGATTCGCCGCTCACGTTTTGTTTTTTGCAGCGCGTGTACGTCTGGAGCCCTGGGTTTTTATTGCATCGCAGAAGGTGTGAAAAGTACAGTATGCTCCTCTGGGATAAAGCCTGTCTTCGTCTTGGGTAGCTTGAACCCCTCGCGTCACGCAGGACTCTACAAACCCCCCGCTTCGCTCAGGAGTTAGTTAGTGAGCGCGCGACAGACGCGTCATGCTACAGACGCTCGCTAGAAAAACTGAGCATATACGGACGTTAGGCTTTTGTAGGTTCGCGAGTATCAATTCGGCCGTTTATGCGCGACAAAAATACGCTAGTCTGAAACGTATGCCAGCCACGAAGCCGTGTGACGTCACGCGGTGTCGGTGACGGTACCTTGAGTAGGTCGCCGACGACGCGCGCCACGGTCGCGACGCACACGAGCCGCGGGTCCATGAGGTCGGTGCACTCGAGGCGCATGCCGGCACGACGCCGTGTGACGTCACGCGGGGTCGGTGTCGGTACCTTGAGTAGGTCGCCGACGACGCGCGCCACGGTCGCGACGCACACGAGCCGCGGGTCCATGAGGTCGGTGCACTCGAGCCGCATGCCGGCCACGACGCCGTGTGACGTCACGCGGGGTCGGTGTCGGTACCTTGAGTAGGTCGCCGACGACGCGCGCCACGGTGGCGACGCACACGAGCCGCGGGTCCATGAGGTCGGTGCACTCGAGCCGCATGCCGGCCACGACGCCGTGTGACGTCACGCGGGGTCGGTGTCGGTACCTTGAGTAGGTCGCCGACGACGCGCGCCACGGTGGCGACGCACACGAGCCGCGGGTCCATGAGGTCGGTGCACTCGAGCCGCATGCCGGCCACGACGCCGTGTGACGTCACGCGGGGTCGGTGTCGGTACCTTGAGTAGGTCGCCGACGACGCGCGCCACGGTGGCGACGCACACGAGCCGCGGGTCCATGAGGTCGGTGCACTCGAGCCGCATGCCGGCCACGACGCCGTGTGACGTCACGCGGGGTCGGTGTCGGTACCTTGAGTAGGTCGCCGACGACGCGCGCCACGGTGGCGACGCACACGAGCCGCGGGTCCATGAGGTCGGTGCACTCGAGCCGCATGCCGGCCACGACGCCGTGTGACGTCACGCGGGGTCGGTGTCGGTACCTTGAGTAGGTCGCCGACGACGCGCGCCACGGTGGCGACGCACACGAGCCGCGGGTCCATGAGGTCGGTGCACTCGAGCCGCATGCCGGCCACGACGCCGTGTGACGTCACGCGGGGTCGGTGTCGGTACCTTGAGTAGGTCGCCGACGACGCGCGCCACGGTGGCGACGCACACGAGCCGCGGGTCCATGAGGTCGGTGCACTCGAGCCGCATGCCGGCCACGACGCCGTGTGACGTCACGCGGGGTCGGTGTCGGTACCTTGAGTAGGTCGCCGACGATGCGCGCCACGGTGGCGACGCACACGAGCCGCGGGTCCATGAGGTCGGTGCACTCGAGCCGCATGCCGGCCACGACGCCGTGTGACGTCACGCGGGGTCGGTGTCGGTACCTTGAGTAGGTCGCCGACGACGCGCGCCACGGTGGCGACGCACACGAGCCGCGGGTCCATGAGGTCGGTGCACTCGAGCCGCATGCCGGCCACGACGCCGTGTGACGTCACGCGGGGTCGGTGTCGGTACCTTGAGTAGGTCGCCGACGACGCGCGCCACGGTGGCGACGCACACGAGCCGCGGGTCCATGAGGTCGGTGCACTCGAGCCGCATGCCGGCCACGACGCCGTGTGACGTCACGCGGGGTCGGTGTCGGTACCTTGAGTAGGTCGCCGACGACGCGCGCCACGGTGGCGACGCACACGAGCCGCGGGTCCATGAGGTCGGTGCACTCAAGCCGCATGCCGGCCACGAAGCCGTGTGACGTCACGTGTCCCCGCGCCGCGAACGAGCTCCGCGGCGCCGCCTCCGCCCCGCAAATCACCAGGTACTGCTCCCAACTGAACTCTTCTGCTGTGAACCTGCGAATATATGTATGGAACTCTAATTTGTTTGATTCATAGTCATCAAAATAAGTCTCCTCGTGCTTATTAGAACGCTAGCTCCAGTGTCAGCGTTTTCCAAACCGCCCGAAAGTCTCCTAGGGTACTGTCAATCAATCATCAGATTCATCAATCAGTAAAAACGCCTTTTAGATTTGGATAAATTTGAAATTTGGAAACCGATGGATTTTTCTGTTCAAAAAGAAATCTTTGTGTGCAAAAAACATGCTTGAAACGGTGAAGGAAGACATCGTGAGGAATGTTTATGATGAGGACATGAGTCAACATTGATTGGACTCTTCGTTTCGTTCAATCACTAGAAAAATATTTTACGAAACACAAAAAAGAACAATCTTTTTACAAGTGACAAGTTACGAGAGAGTGACACTCTTAACGTACCCGGCAGGTGGCGTGAGCGGCACGTTATTCGCCATTGCGAATCCGACGGGGAATATGCACGGCGACCGCTGGTGGTAGCAGAACCAATCGCCGCCTGACTCGTCTACTGGGTAGCAGTCTATTCGGATCATCATGTACCCTGCGAAACATCAACATTCGTGGTCAAACGCTAGCCTATAAGTAATAAAAAAAATCTAAAATAGGGAGACATCCATTAATTACGTGACACGATTTTTCGTACGTTTTGACAACAACTGACATCAAAAAAGGAGGAGGTTATCAATTCGGTTGAATGTTTTTCTGTTTGAGAGGATATACTATTAGATTGGTCCCAAATTTTATCAAAATCGGTTGAGTAGTTTAGGTTTTAAATCAGAATAACTGAAAAAAAAGTCGTCGATGTAAACAAAATTGCGTATTTTGCTTCCCTGTGACTTGTGACTTGTGGTGCCTTCGGTCAGTAGAACAGTCCGAATGAAGTTGGTTGTTGTATATTTAAGTAAACCTTGTATGACTTTTAATTGGTGTTTACAATCACTATTTCTTACTTTTCAGGAACATCAGCTATTCCAAGTAATTTCCAGCTATCTAAGTTCCTAAGTTCAGCCGCAAACGCGCCGTAATTTACCTTCGTTGAGTATCTGCGTGACCGTCGCGGCGCAGAGCGACGATAGATTGAGAGGGTCAATGGCTTCCAGCTTCATTCCCTCGGAAAACAATGGCGGCTCATTGGTAGGGTACTTGTAAAACATGTCTGGGGTCGTGTCGATGGATGTCAGTCTGCCGGCAGCGACCTAGGAATTCAATACGTTAATAAATAGTATAAATATTAACTATATTTAGTAATAAATCCGCTTAACTTCTAAACAAAGGTCTTATCTTAACTCTAGTTTAGGATTCTCGTTTCAGGTTTCGGCGAGTCAACATCTCCCGAGGATGCCTCGTGTAGAAGCGAAACACGTGTCGAGTTCTGATTTGGGGAAAATTCTAAACTAGAGTTAAGCTAATTAAGACCTTAGTTTAGAAGTTGATGAAGATGAAGAAGCGGATTTATTACTAAATATATTTATACTATTTATTAATATTTATGGATTTCCGCAAAATAACGCCTGAATCAATCAATTACATTCAATACGTGTTAAAAAAATTACATTATTAAGTGGCACCAGTTGGTATCTTTCGTGTGTACTAAGTACAGACAGCGTCAGAGATAAGTATCCCCCTTGCACAAAACACCCAGCTATAAATCCTTTCAAAAAATTGTAATACTTAAAATTATTTTTAGGCTTACATACGGTTATACAAATATAATCTATTTTTAAAAGGCAAAACTTCTCCATTCGCGCGACGGTGATTTTAAAGAGATTTGAAGCTGGGTATTGTAATGTAAGGGGGATACTTATCTATGACGCTGTCTGTACATGGCCAAAAAGCCGTGTTGGCCGAGTGGGAGGTGCTTCGACTTTCGATCCAAAGGTCGTGTATTCGGACCCGGTCGTACACCAATTAATTTTTAGTTCAAAAAATCTGTGTGCATTAAAAACATGCTTAACGGTGAAGGAAGACGTCATGAGGAAACCGGTACGTCATATAACCTAATAACTTCGTAAAATATGTGTCAAGTGCACGAAAGGAGCCTCTTCGAGGCGAACTTAAAATCCTTTCACCACCCTGGTTCGAATGAACTAGTGGCACGATAAGAAGAGGTACACGACCAAGATATTTTATGCAACTTTTCTCCACTCGATAGTCCCAATCGTTCGTTTTGCCCCAACACGTTGGAGACATTTAAAAGTTAACGGCTAATAAACCCGTCAAGTTTAAATTGTTCCTAAAAAGCACGTCGTTTGCTAACGGACCAATCGGTTTTTTTTTTGTCTAGCCTCTTGCTTATTAACATTAGTAGTAACAGAAGTAGTTACCCTTTGACAGTAGCTCTCAGGCGCGTCGAGGTTATGTCCGATTCTGAACGCCCAGCCCACCGGATGGATCAATGGAGAGTCCTCGTGACACCAGAAACCCATGTCGTCTGATAAACTATCGTAGTACTTGATGTGTAGCCTCTTCCCGATTATTTCGCAGACTGACGCCACCTATGCATGAAATAATTTAATTTTAAATTTTAATCAATTTTTATTTTAAACTATGTATTTGAACTTGCAAACTCGAAGCACCAAAATCATTCAAGTATTTTTTTCGTAAGCGTGGAGCACCGTTTTTCAAATAGTGTTGAAAACGATAGAGGCGTACATGTGACTCAAATTTTTGTGATTATTCAAAACGATAAGTCAGTTAGGTAGATGACTGGTACAGAGAATCTCACACGCCGATATCTCACATTTGTACATTTCTGAACATTATAAATTATCTAAGTTTAAGTTTTTTAAAAGGAGCAGTGAATTTGTACTGGAACCTTACGAAATTTTAAGTATATTTTTTTTTGTTATGTTTGACATCAGCGAAGGAGATTGGGAAAACATAATTGATTGATTCAGGCGTTACTTTGCGGAAATCCATAAATATCAACAAATTATATAAATATATTTAGTAATAAATCCGCTTGATTTCTAAACAAAGGTTTTAATTAACTTAACTTTAGTTTAGAACTTTAGTACATATTACTATATTCGATTAGAGAGAGTTCTCTCGTTTCGAACTTCGGCGAGTCCACACCTCCTGATGATGCCTCGTGTAGAAACGAAACACGTGTCGTATCATTAAACTTTGGTTTTCTGTTCGTTGACTCTTTGGTTTATAATATAGTAATATGTACTAAAGTTCTAAACTAAAGTTAAGTTAATTAAAACCTTTGTTTAGAAATCAAGCGGATTTATTACTAAATATATTTATAATTTGTTGATATTGGGAAAACAGTTTTGCCTAACTCCTTTGCTTATGTTAAACATACCAAAGCAAAAAATATACTAAAACATTTCTTTTTTCTGAGCCTTAACCAATTACGCTTGAACAGGACATCGACTACACACGCACTTGTGACCTGCACTCCAACTAATCAAAGTACAAACAGTCTCTAATACCAACCTTGACTTGTGAGATTCTGTTCTTATCAAGAACTTCCAATAAGTATCCAACACAAAACCGCGACACATTACTGTCATTCAGCTTGCTGTAGAAATTGGCAGGAAGTGTGCGCGCGCCCGTTAGCTGCTTTACCAGAAATCTGCAAGAAATAATAATTTCAGACAAGCAATATCAGAGGAAGCAGAGAAGGGACACAATAAGAAGAAGAGGAATAGTATTATATTATATTAGTATTATTATAAGTGAAATTTCGAGCACTGTAATTGGTCAATTCTCGGTCCGCTCCTGTCCACTCCGCCCAGCTTTGCGTCAGTAGAAACGCACCCTAAGGCCTTGAGAAGACTTGGAAACTCACACACCAGAACCAATCAAAGCTCACACGAGATGGAGAAGAAAAGAGGCTTACTTTTTCCAATCTGTATATTTGTCCTCAATACTGCGAGGCGGTATCAACGGTTTGCCTCTAGTTGCACACCAACCCACCGGGTTGACTTCAGAACAGCACAAGTTAACCCAGAAATCTTTCGAGTCATCGCTGCCGAATCCTTCGTACCGCAATAGACCCATGTAACCTTTCACCTGGAATATTTTTCCTTTTTTACATCATCAATCATCAATTAGTCAATACATGTACTTAAAAATGTGTGAGATTGATTGGATGGATGTTTTTTTCTCTACAACGCCGTAACTACAAACCATTTTTGTATTGCAATATTTTATAAAAAAAAAATTCATCAGATATATATCTTGATATATATCCTTGAACCCTGCTTAGAAATAAACCAATTTGGTTTATATTTGGCATTAGTATAGCTTATGAGCGGCAGAAGAACAGGCCACACACGGTAACGTGCAATGCCACAGGCAGACAGAAGCCAGTTCATTATGTCTCGAATTTGACAAAAGGCCAAGATTGATATATTGATGCTTTAAAGTGCCTGTAGGACTGTTTAGGGCAAGTCACAAATTTATTTACTTTCAACACTGAAGCAACCCAAAAGTAGTCACTGTTTTTGTCATTGCAGTCTTCACAGTCAGTGTTGCGGACTTCCACTTTCATGCCTTCAAATGTGGTGTCCCACATCTCATGTAGCGGGGCATGCTTGAAGAGGCTGACTGGCGCCGCGAGGAAGTCACAGCCGAACAACTCATCCTTCCATTCGTAGCTTTGGGACGCGTTAGCTGACTGTTTGATGGGACCCGGCTGGAAATATAATTAATATTTAGAGGTTTTGTGTTTTGAATCAGAAATAATAGATATATCAATCCAATTACCCATCCAAGTCTCGCTAACATCATCAATATTATTAGAGGCTTAGTCAATCTTGACTGACTGACAGCACACAGGCCAAACCAGGACGAAGAGACTTGATATTACGATAATATGTTTGTAAAAAGTCCTCCCTACATATCGCTGCTTGAAAACAAAAGGGCCACAAATCAAAAAAGTCCAAAATCGTTTTTAATCGAAAAATGAGTCTTAAATTGGTTGTATTATGCTATGCGAAAAAGACACCTATTTTTTTATGATTAGAATTGCGAAAAAACAACATACGCCTCTTTAGCACTAAGCCATTTTGGTGGTTAGCTTCGGAGCTAAACGGCCATTTTGGTAGTTATGACCAAATAGTCGTCGTGTGCGCACGTCACTTTTATGCTAAAGCGCCCCATATCAAAATCTCTAGTGTTTTTGAATGAAATATTATAGTCAAAAGAGTCATGTTTTGGGATGTGGCTGTTTTGAAAAGAAAATTCATATTATTTTATTATTTTTTTTAAACAAAACTGCTCTATTTCGGAATGTGTCCGCTTTGAATATAAAACAATAAGAATTATTAATAAAATGTTTATTTATAGTGCAAGAAAGCGACCATTAAAAAGTTAGTCTTCTTGACTTCCCTTCAAATAGTTAATACCCCGTTTATTTTTTTCATTTGTTTGTTGTATAATGTCATTTTACTTTTAGGGCTCTTTCAATTTAGAGGTTTCGTGTCGGACCGCTGCAGTGTCGAAGCGGTGCGTTTGTGGCCGTGCGGCGTCGTTTAATCGTAATTCGTACGTAACGACGACGCACTGTTACCGCACCGTGCGCTTTGTATGAAAATAAATGAACGTCCGTACGCCGCACGACAAACGCACCGCTTTGGCACTAGCGGTCCGACACGAAACGTCTAAATTGAAAGAGCCCTTAGAGTCGACATTATTGAATCTGTTTTGTATAAGAAGCCCGTTTTGATTTCCTTACATAATTTTCATAGCGTTGATCTCTATTGTTCCTACTACCTACTTGTAGGACTAAATTTACTAGAGCTAGAAGATAATAAAGCTTGTTATATTGTTTTATTTTAGTTATGTTTCGCCCTTTTTAAAAGTTATAGGAAACTATTTTGATGACTCAGTTCTCAGACAGTTTTTTAGTATTCAATGGCAAGCTGGATTTCTCATTTATTTATTTTAATAACATTAAGATATAACTGTGAGCTTTTTATGTGTGTAGTTTTCGTTTTTAAAGTTATAATTTTGTATTTTTTGGTTACCTTAAATTGAAATCTATCAATATTTCATAATAAAACATTTTATTATTTGCCACTTCTGGCGTTTTATTTAATAAAACCATAGTTATTATGCCATTATTTTTATAGTCAAAACAGACTTTTCTTATTATTTAAGTGTCTGTGTAAATGTTATACCAAAATTAAAAATACACAATGATAAAGGAATAAAATACATGTGTAATGGTATATAAAACATAGATTTAAATAAAATGTGTTAGAAAACATCCCAAAAAAACGACTTTTAAAATCTTTAAATGGCTCTCCTGAAAAAAATGATATTTTGATTTGTGTCCCTTTTGTTTTCAAGCAGCGATATGTAAGTGTTAAATCAATAAATAGGTACCTACATAACATACTAAGAAAGGAGTTTTATTAATTCACAATACAAACTAAGTTGCATGTTTTTGTACTGAAAAAAAAATACTAATATTCTGAAGATACACAAATATATTTAAAAGGTTTGGAGCTAACTGACTGACAGATAACATACAAGCCAACCAAACTGCTAATCGTAGAGTCTTGAAACTTGAAGGGTGTGTTTGTCAAGAAGTTTAGGTGCATGCTAACAAAAGAATATTATAAATTTGCAATGAAATGAAGTTGCGGGTGTCAGCTAGTTTATAATAAGATTTAGAGAAATGGATACCTGGGTCTCATAGGATCCCTGCCAATGTTCCAGTTGAGGCAACGGTTCCAATGGGATAAACCCATCTAAATGCTCAGTGCCCTCCATGAATTTGAATCTCCAGTTGCAATGGCGACGTCTTGAGTTACTAGCATGACATCTCAGTGAGCAGAACTTGTTGTTGCGAGGGTAGAACTGTTCTCTACGTCCAACTCGGCCGCACAACTCACATATTGCTGGAAAATGACAATTAGTGATTCATTCCGGAATAAAACCTCACACGTCTCCTGTCTCCTAAACCGAGATCTCGGATACTTTTTGGCTATTGCCCCCAATTGGGGGGCCAGTGCAGACATTTGTTCCCCCTTTTAAGATTGATACTAGGCATCTATATATGTGCAAATCTGAGGGCACCACAGCACAACCAGCCGAATCAAGCAGTATGCTGTACAACCTTTTCTCGAAACAACTCAGGGTAGGTACCCCTGTAATTCTTGTACTCACAAAAGGCTCCCCGTATGACATTTTTGCTCTGCTTAGCTTGGTTTATAGATGGAATTTTGTAAAATATTCATGTAAACATTGATAATAATATTATGGACTCTTATCAAGAGCACATTATAGGAAAGGAAATGCAAAGCTTATGAGATATGGAATTGAATCCAAAGGTTTTTAATGGAAATTGAGTGACTCACCATAACTTTTATTACCCAGAGGAACTATGGTAAGATCGTCAACAACATAGGTTTCGTGCACAACACCAGTGTCTTCACTCGGATTCACAACATCTCCGGAGTGATAGTAAGCCATAATTCACTTCTATTCATCGAGAAATGCAACGCCACTGCTGCAGGCAGTTCAATACACATGACTGCCGTGCCGTAACTCAAGAATTATAACCTAACCAATAATTACCGCTTCAAGCAAGCGCTAATACTGTTTACATTTTGACAAACTTTATGTGGGTAACTGTAAAAACACGCACTATACAATAATTAACGGAAACTTTTGTCTATCCAAAGATGCAGGCTAATTTTGTTGTTTGTATTAGAACGTAGTGATTATATTCTCTTTAGTTTGTATTTGCACGACAATCACGACATTTGCACAGATTAGGGATGTGCGAGGTCCTTTTTTATTTTGTCTGTTGCGCTGTGGACATCCGTCGGCGTGTCGTTGTCGGTCGGCGTCGTCGGGGCGTTCGTCGTCGTCGTCGTTCGTGGACGGTCGATCGCGCGAGTCGCCACGAGTCGCGGACGACCAGCGTACTATGTTAACGTGTCTGTTTTGTTGATGATATTACCGTGAACAAAGTATATCAATTAGCATCCTTTCGACTGTCATGCCAATTTACTGTACTATCAAGCTGTGAAAAATAGTTGTTGGTATTTTAGTATTATTATCCTCGCCTTTAAAGAAGTTTTATCTTCGTCGTGTGGTCATAAGCTCACAACTTTTTAAATAAAACAATCTTTTTTCTGATCCACGACCATGAGAAGGAGAGAAAGATGTCAGTTTTTAGCTCCAACCATGCGCCTCCAACCAGCAGCGGGGCTATTCATTAAGCTGTCATTAGTTCTCGTTATCGAATTCGATGGTCAAGACTGGGAAAAAAATGACGTCACCATAGGATTTCTGTCGCTATCGGCTTCGAGAGGTCGGCCATTTTCTGTCAGATTTGACGTACCATTCAATAACGAGAACTAATGACAGCTTAATGAATAACTCTGCAGCAGGGCTATTCATTAAGCTGTCATTAGTTCTCGTTATCGAATTCGATGGTCAAGACTAGGAAAAAAATGACGTCATTATCGATATGAACTCGAAAACGAGAACCACAGACATGATAAAAACGAATGATTCGATGAATGAGTGAAGTTATGAATGAGTGTCTCGGTCGGACCTCATTTTATTTTTGTCTGTAGCTCAATCATTCGTGTTTTGACGTTACTTTTTGTAAACAATGTTTTTTGTACTGCTAAATTCGATGTTTTTTCGTGTATTTTTGCCGAAAAACAGACGTACGTTGTGTAGTTTTGTGATGCAAATGTGGTCCAGCAACCTATACCTACAGCATTACGAAAATAATCCGCTTACATAAAAGTAATTGTTATATAAGGATGTTTTGTATTGTTTATTGACTCAGCAGTTTGAAATAAAGTGATTGGTATTACATAACGTGCATAAAGTTGTATAATGCACAACATAAGTTACAAAATATGTGAATCAAATATTCCTCAATATTATTGTTTGATGTATACTTTGCCTACAGATTTTGATACTTTACCTATGCCTGGTGCTACCTTTCGAACCAACTAAGGGTTTTAGGATTCATTAATCATTATTTTCTAAATGGTCGAAGGGAAATAAATAATTTTGACAAAGCTTAACTATCTTTTATTTTATTTAGGTAATCTAGGTATGAACAACATAATTTACATGAGTTTGGTTTAAACAGTATATGTAACTGCCACACATGTAATGCCGACATGCTGTGCTGTCCCAGATACCGAGACAATGGCAGAAAGATGATAATATACCTCAAACTGGTGATAATAAAACTAACGACGGGATGAAAAGTTGTCTTTATCCTTTTCTAGCTCTTTAACTAGACCTACAAAGTTTCAGCACAATGGTTTCAGTAGTTTCAGCGTAATTAATACATGCCATAGGTTTAAATGCCCAAAGTATCAAACACTTTTAGTCATTATGTGATTTCCATGATGATTCCAAAAAGAAGAGAAAACCTATATTAATAACTTTCCTAGAGCACTTCATCCATGCTTTTTTACAATGTCAGTCTGTTACGAAATACCATTTGATTGGTCCGCCAAGGTCGGCCATTTTTTGTCAGATTTGACGTACCATTCGATAACGAGAACTAATGACAGCTTAATGAATAGCCCTGCAGCGGGGCTATTCATTAAGCTGTCATTAGTTCTCGTTATCGAATTCGATGGTCAAGACTGGGAAAAAAATGACGTCACCATAGGATTTCTGTCGCTATCGGCTTCGAGAGGTCGGCCATTTTCTGTCAGATTTGACGTACCATTCGATAACGAGAACTAATGACAGCTTATTGAATAGCCCTGCAGAAAAGTTTACAATTTTAATAATTACTCTCGGTCGGGCCTAATAATGGTGGCTTTACACGGCCTGTGCTAACACGCGCTACGCCCCGTGCCATGATCCTCTATATGGGCGGTGGATGAGTCGGATCATCCGTTGACACGGCCTGTGTTATCCGACAATAGGCGCCCACCCGGCTAGTCTCCGGTCCACTCGCTTAAAATGACCTGTGGCGTAGTCCAGCCCGTGCTATCAATGGCCATGTTATGTCACCATAAATAATGGAGTTGTGCTGGCTTATTTTAAATTAAATTAATTTCCGATATCCCCACCGGTGGGGATATCGGGAAAAAAATATCTCTAAATCCCCAATAAAAGCAACCACCAACCATCTTGTCATCCAGTCCAACACAAATTAGCGGCTTATCGAAGTTTTGTTCACAGGTTAATGTCGTTGCCATTATCAGAAGCAGATTTCAAAGAAGAGCTCAACATAATTTATTACACAGCACAAAATAACGGGTACAATAAAAACATGGTTGATAATTTGATCAAAAATAAACGTCGAAATATTGTTCGTTCATTATTGTATGCATTGCCACCGGATAGGTCTGAGAAATATTTAGGTAGTCTTACTTATATGGGAACAATTACTGAAAAGATTTCAAAAACATTGTCTAAAAATAAGGTGAGGGTAGCTTTTAAAACAAACAATACATTGCGTTCAATTTGTAACGGGAAAGATAAATTAGAGAATCATAAAAAAACTGGTGCCTAAATTAACTTGTGATGATTGTAATGCTGTTTATGTAGGTCAAACGGGTCGTAGTTTTCATACAAGATACAAAGAACATGTTTCAGCGTATAGAAATAACTGTCCAGAAAAATCACATTTTGCAAAGCACTTAATAGACACTGGTCATTCTTTAAACGATAAAAATACTTTTAATATATAACATACCTACATGTGAAACAGGTTTTAGGTTAAATATTTTGGAGTGTTTAGAAATTTTGAAACACAATACAACAAATATTACGCTGTTGAATGATTTAAAAACGAGTATTCCAAGGTCTCCTTTGTTGAGGATTTTTGTGACGTCGGATCATACGACAAGCGACTCATCGCCACAACGGGTATAAATACGAGCTGGGCAACGTTGTTTATTCACTAATCCCTCCGTAGGCCTAAACATATTCTAGGCGATCCAGATGACGACATCACCGCCGCCAATCCGGTGGCGGAAATGCAGTCATCCCGCGACAGACGTAACACTCCACAATTCGCTTACCGACCGCGCCGGTGCGGTCGGAATCTCTCTTACAGGCCCTCTACATCGTTAGGTTCGATTCCTAACGGTGCCTTGGGTCAATAGTCTAATCATCCCCCTGGCAACAGTCCAAGCCGAGGTTCGACCCACCGTTGGTTACCCTTGTGCTGTTTGCCCCAACCTAAATTTTAAGGTAGAGCGCCATCTGCGCTCACCGAGAGTCCGGTGACGCAGTAACAACCATCTGCGGCTAACTGCATTAAACGTCCATCCGAAAAAAAAATTTTTTTTTTATTCACTCTTGTTTCGGACTTCGGCGAGTCCAAACCTCCTGATGATGCCTCGTGTAGAGGCGAACACGTGTCGTATCTTTAAACTTTGAAATTAAGCGGATTTATACTAAATATATTTATATAATTTGTTGATATTTATGGATTTCCGCAAAGTAACGCCTGAATCAATCAATTATATTAATATTACACATCTTTGGATATTTTTTAATACCATCACAGACAGTCAAATTTTTCACTGTAACTAATGTTAATAAAGATGTGTATTATTTGAAATCAAAGAGCTTCTATACTATGTATCTAGAGAGCTAACACGCCATTTTGTTTTATTTAAAGATTAAGAATTCTGAACCTTATGACTTCAAAATAAAGTTATTTTTTAATTAAATCTAAATATAAGGATTTTAATGCTTGATAGAGACCCCCTCCTTAAGGAGTGTGTCTCGTTTACACAGTTCCCAGCATACAATTAAAATTAACATGGCCATAATTTTTGAAATAAGTGGGACAATTTTCGAAATTAGACGATTTGCTCGAAATGTTATTCAGATTCATTTGAAAGGTTTAGTACAGTCGCTGTCATGTAGGTTAGGTACCTAACTGCCGAGAAAAAATAATAAATTTTAATGCACTTATGTATAATATAATTTTAAAACAATAATGCAAAGTAACGTATGTATATAACATTGATTGCTTATTAAGATTGAATTTTCCCTTGGTTGCTTGTTTATGTCTCAATGAAATATTCAAAGTTAAAAAATTATGGTCGCCCTACAGAACGAGACACACTCCTTACTGGTTCTAGCTCTTTCGGCTCGCAGTTTTCGTGTGAGTCGGCATTCTAGATACATAGTATACAAGTTCTTTGTTTGAAATACATAATTATGTTCTTTGTCATAATAGTGGGTATTTCTAGAACGTAGTGATTATAATATTCTCTTTGGGTATTTCGAGACAAAAATATACCCGAAATCCCCACCGGTTGGCGGTGGGGATGGCTGGTGGGGATTTCGGGGATAAGTCGTTGTGCCTCGGCAAGGATCTTCTAGAATAGGATCTCTCTTATTGAGATGATCTCAAGGAATTTATAAACTACACGTATCTTATACAAGTTATTTGGATGATCTATCTTTAGAGATGATCTAGTTTAGAATTTGTTTGTGCCTCGGTAATTCCCAAACTATAGGAAATCGAAGGCGAACAGTTTATGTCATAATGAATAGTTACCAGAATAATAAAAAGAGTAAAATTTCCGTACCTTTTGTGACCATCGATATTGTAACATGTATGGTAAAATCATAATTTTACTTTCAGTTCAGTCACAGTTTGACGTTTTGTAAGCTAACATACAAAAAATGATGTAACACTTCTTTTACAAGGCTTGCATTATCCATCCATGTTTTGTAATAATTTGGCTGGATAATTTGGCTAGTAGATAGATAAGCCTAATAATAGGTAGGTACCTACTAAACAAGTGTTATGAAGGCGATCGAGTTTGCTGAAAAGTTCCCCTGTCAAGTATAAAAGGAAACGTCGTCGTCGGCATAAAATCGTCAATACGGATGAAAAGTGAATTGACTACGGTGATTTTAGCTGAACTACAATACCTACCTACTACAATTTAAGAAGAAAGCATTTCAGATGAATGATTGAGTGTAGAGCAGTGAAAAATTTCCGAGAGATTTCTCTATTATGTGATAGGTTAGGTAGTTATTTAGCTAGGCTTGAAGTCAAATAAGACGCCTACATTTTTAACACAAGGGATGAAAGCGATGTAACAATTGTTATTTAAATTATATGAGGTAAGCTAAAATTAATAAATTTAGCAAGTTGTCGTGAACTGCCAATGATAATTGACTGGCATTTGTCTGGGTTAACCCATAACTCATAAGCCGTACCTAACGTTCAGACAGAGTAGGACCAAGTTATGAGCCGTGATAAATCGTAATTGAGCAGAGAGATGGCGTCATTCAAATTTTCAACAAAGGAAGTAGTGTTTGTACCTAGATTATATGGAGAGTTCTTTATATGATTCGATACCTACGTACTTATACGCTTGTCATGTCAAAAAGTTTTATGCATGGGTTTGGTGTGTCGATGTCGATGCGATACGGATGGTAGCGTGGTTTATCGGGAGTGGGCGAAGATCATTCGGGATACTCACCTACCTACAGGTCTGCCGTATCTTTTTTAAATCCAAGCTGGCTACACCTTTGGGCTACACAATACTTTTGTTTTGGAACAAAAATAGTACTAATCTGTGAATAAAAAGTAGTGTAGGAAGAAGAAAGCGAGGATTGGTTTTTACGGATTGCTACTTTAAATAGAAGAAAAAAAGTGTAACTTGTGGCGCTTTGCTGTCGTATGTAAGTGTTTTATTTATCTAAATGCTGTTAAAGGCAACGCACAATCAAACTCAATTATTTTCAGTCTCTTCAATAGACGTGAGATGGTCATTGATGAACGTAAGGATTAAGTTTATTAGGATACCGCAGTTTCAGGTCTGTCAAGCAGTTTTCTTAATTCTAGTTTAGTTTAGTCTAGTTTATTTGACGATGTATTTATTTATTCATCCTCTCGCCAGCTATTAGGTGTTGAATCGAATGCATTGCAGGATTATTGCATCATGCCCAGAAAGTTGTTCTAGAAGTGCACTAACAAGCATGACTTATCTTGGTACTATGATCCACCAAGATAAAAATTTGCTAATTTATTACTACCAGTAATATAATAATACATATAACTGGTACTTAAGTAGATCATATTCTCTTTGGTGCATATGCTAAGTTTGATGCAGAATAATGATATCAACTACTACATAATCAATCACCAAATAAATAAGTAAGTAAGTACTTACTTGTTATACACAATCATTTTAGTGGATCAAAACACTGGTGAACTCTTCCTCCTAGGACCAATCCTATCATCAGCCTACACTAATAACACCATCAATTCAATAATTAACACATCGCTAAATAGCGATGAACACGGCTGATCCACTTCAATTTTTTTACACTTCACTAGCGCTAATATTAAGAAAGTAAAATGAAGTTGAAATACTTAAGGCCATAGGTACAGACAGCAAAAAATATTTAAGAAATAAAGTAATAGTTTACAAGACACAATGCTTTGTGTTTCTGAAGTAAATAGCATATCCAAAAATGCTACCATATTGCGGAAATATTTCTGTCAATTTTATTTGAGTCTCATTCTCAGTGTGCGTAATACAATAATGATGTCTTGAACATAGATTTTGTTTACAGATCAGTCACAAGAAATAACTAACAATGGCTAAAGGTAAATAAATATTTTTTGGCAAGAATTTGCTCAAAACTAATTTGAAATAGCTTTTATTTTTAAATTTGGAGATGTTAATATTAATCATCCGCAGGCAAGAAAAACAAAAAAGGTAATGAAAAGGAGAAGACCACCACTCTTGAGAGTGGTGTTAGCTCTTTGACATTGACTTCTCAAGATGAGCCATCGACATCGCAAAGTGGTGCATCTACTTCCCAAGCCCAAGCAGGCAAGGAGGAAACACCAAGCACTGTTGGGGTGAAAGAACTAGAAACATCCACAGCATCTAAACCAGACACCTCTAAAGAGAAAAAAGCCTCCAGTCAACCAGCCCAAGATGATGATGATGGAGGGTTGGGGTTGACTGGATACAAAAAGAATAAAAGGAAGAAGAAGCCAAACTTAGCCCAAGCGGAAGCTCAAGCCCAAGCTGAAGCCAAAGCCCAAGCTTCCTCAGCTCCCAGCCAAGCAAAGCCTGTACCAACTGTTCAGGGGCCTCAACCAGCAAGCCAGGGGCCACCGCAAGCAGGTCAGGGGCCTCTTCCAGCTAGGCAAGGGCCTCCTCAATGGCAAGGTCAGGGTTCTCCGGTTGGTATCCAGGGGCCTCCTCACTGGCAGGGACAAATGGCTCCAATTCCAACTCAAGGACAACCGCAGTGGCGTGGTCAGGGGCCACCTACAAGAATGCAGGGGCCTCCACTGGCTAGCCAGGGGCCGCCTCCGACAGGCCATGGGCCGTCTCAATGGCAGGGACAGATGGCTCCAATTCCATCACAAAGACAACCGCAGTGGCAAGGGCAAGGGCCGCCTCCAGGAATACAGGGGCCTCCACTGGGTAGCCAAAGGCCACCGCAAGCAGTTCAAGGGCCACCAGCAGGATGGAGAGGACCAACAGGTAATTTTAATACTTCTTAAATCATAAATCAAAATGCCATTCTAAAAAATCAAACACTGTGTGACATAGACACATCAGTGAAACCCGTTAGTCTGCGTCTAGCAACAAATAAATACAAAAAAAATCTAGATCCTGCGGCTATGCAGAGGCCTACACCAACACCGGCCACAGCCCCGCAGCCTAGCGCTCAACCGAGCCCCGCCCAGTACGCGCCGCCCGCCGAACCGAAAGCGCCCTGCGCCCAAGCGGTCGCGGTCTACGGCCAGAGTAAACAAGAGGCCAAATGCAGGTTCACCATCCCGGCCAAAATAATGGGCAACTCAGTGAGATCCACCATAGCGAGAGTTATAGTCAACTATTTGCCGATGACGGTGAAGCCTATCAAAGTGGTAAGTTTTTTAAAACTTATATTGTAAGGGCGTCTTTAAGGGGAAACCTCAAATCCGAATTCCATACTTTTAAAATTAAACCTACTTACTTAAAAACACGTATAAAATCTAAATTAAATTATGAAATCTTTCACTTTTTTTGTTGACGAAATCAAAAAACATGGACAAAACGAATAATGTGAAGAAATTACTATAATACGGCGTACTTTTTGAGTATTTGTCCGAATAATTTTGTATGGAATTCGGATTTGAGGATTGGCCTTAAATTGGAGGCGTGAGGAAGCGCCACAGAGGCGCGCTGGCCGCGCTTCGACTATTTTTAAAATCTGTTTTTTCCAACCCTGAATTTCTAACTCTAATATAACTCTGGGTTCAAAAATAATATAAATTCAAAGAAATATAATAAGTATGATTACATTTCAGTGCCGTTATGACGTTTCGTTCGAGCCACATAGACCCAAAAAGATGATCCCGCAAGTCTTCAACATAATTAAAAAAAAATATTATCCAAATGACTACATAGCCTTTGATCAAGTGAAAAATTGCTACACTCTAAAACCTCTGAAGAATGTAGGCAACGAACCAACAGCGATTAAAGGTGAAATTGCATTTAAGGTGAGTCATCATTATCATCCTATAAAGTATACAATGTGTCCAGTCTTCAGTTACCGATATTTAAGGGGGTTGTTTCTTAAGTTTTTTTTATCGATAAATCCGCCCTACCCCACGACCTACCCCACTCCTCTTGAAATGGCAGCCATCTTGTTTTTTTTAACCAAAATTACGCCCGCCCCAGTTCGTGTACCAAAATGACCATAACTAAATACCTCTATGCCCTAGAAATATGAAATTGATGTTATTTGAATGACAAAAGGTCACATTAGCAATCGTGATGCCGTTTTTATTTATACTAATGGCATATCAAACAAAATTTTATCAATTGAAGGTGAAAAAGACCGAACACATTGTATAATAGCTGTCCTTGTCCACTGCTTTTGTTTTGAAATTGTACAGCCGGACAAGAAAGCGTTGTTTTTTACGCGAATCTTGTATGTATGTAAATTTATATGTTACCTCGTATCTTCCATACGACTGGATGGATTTTGACGGGTAAGGTATCGTTAGATTTATCTTAATAACCCGAGTGTCCTTAGATGGGTTTAAAAAAAACAAAAAAAAAATGGCAGCACTAAAAAAAAAAAAAAAAATAGCAATAAAATTTTGTTTACCAAACCTATGGAGTAGGGTATCAAAATCGAGATTACAAAAATATGTTGTATAAGTCATTTATTGTCTTAATACTGTCATAGAACAAAATGTCTCAGAAATCCAATATGGCGATAATATTTTGGCTATCGGGTTTTCAGTTTTTATAAACATAAAGCTTGTTATAAAAGGTCTGCTTGTTTTCCAGGTGGATTTCAAAGACCCGAATGATAAAACCATTGAGTTTCAAGTTGTTTTCAAAATGACCGGCGAAATTGATTTGACAAGATTACACCAGTGAGTATACAGGGCTATCATAAATTAATGCAATAATGCTTACATAATTTGTAATAATGTGGACTTAAACTTGAGGAATAATGTGGACTTGTAGTATTGTTAAGCTAAGTATACTAAGCGTCAAACAACTTGTCCTCTGGCGAACCACGTGACATAGATGCGCAGAACCAATTCGACCTAAGAATTGCGTTCTGAGCATACTATACTATAATCATTAAGACCTATAGTACCCTTGATTCTATAGGTAGGTATCTATAGTACAAAAATGTACTCGCTCGCGCGTAGATACATTTTTGAAGATTTAAATAAATCTACTTGTAATTACAAAACAAACTGACCTCCAGGATCTAGAAAATAACATTACTAACGTGTACTAAAAATCCAATTCAATCCAAACAAGTTTCATGTGTAAAACCTTACCCAAACATTTTTTTCTTCAAGGTTGGGCGTGAGCGAGAGGGTGAATCTGGGGTACTATTCGCCTTAAGTAAAATGTGTATTACAGCTGTTTATCGTGCCTAATAAAAAAAAAATAAGGCCAAAGTTGTATGTTTTTCACAGTTACATGAAAGCTCAAGGTAGCTCGCTGAACCCTCCAAGTGAAGCAATACAGTGCATAGACGTGGTCCTACGCCAGGGCGCGCTAGAGTCCTATATCAGGGTAAGTGAAACTAGTGTCTTTTAGATATTTTGAAGGTAATTTTAAACCTTGAAAAAAAAATTCAGCAATCACATCGGTCAATTCAAGAATTTTTGCAGATTCTATAAAAAAAAATTTATGTGTCCCACTACTTTTATTAGTTGTTATTCAAAATGACTGTACTCGTTTCACATTTATATTACTCTAATTTTGCAAAGAATAGTGCACGCAAGCATTTTCAAATTAAGTTAGTCATCTTACTTGTCAGAAGAATGTCTAGTCTATGCAAAATTAAGAGTATAATATAAATGAAAAAGCTTGGGAGTGTATTATACATGTTTGTTCAGCTGACTGTACATTCTTTCAAATAAACTATTACAAAACAAAATAAGTGTTGAAATAGTCTTCATACATTATTATTTCTATCCCTTTTTCGGTACAAAATACACTTACGAGTTATAAATTAAATATTATGTGACTCGCTAAAACCACTACACGTATCATAATTTAAACACAGATATGACGATAATCCTTCATTAAATTAAAAATAATACACAAAAAAGTCCCAAAAAATGTACACTATTTAGTGACGCACATTGACTGACCCATTTTTGTTGGTAATGTAACGGCAGTTTCGTAGGTTTTCATTTTTATTCATATTTCAATACTAGGCCCGTGGTCCCTTCATCCCCCTGTTATTTTTACTGTTATGAAGACTTGGTTGTGTGATTTCCGAGTTTAAAATTTGGTTTTCTGCTTACTGACGATATCACACCGAGAAAAAGTACGTATTTTTGCTGCTAATACAAATAAATTTGTAACCCTGTCGATATACACCGCAAAGTTTTAATCACCAGAAAAAAATACGCATAATTAGCTGCCGTTCCCGAACACAGATACGGCAAAAAAAGTAAAAAAATAATGTTTTTTTCAAAATAGATATTATGATAAAAAATTTACAACTGTTACCGTTAGTCGTTTTCTTATGGCAGTACCCATCACTGATAATAATTAAAGTTTCATTCATCGTTTGGCAAACCCGGGTCGAGCCAGCTCGCATAACCTCGGCTCGGGCGCAGCACCACTCGATTTAAGTTTTTTTGGTTATAAAAAATTGGTGTGTATGCTATTTAGAGTGTTTAAAATATAGTATTATATTACTGAATGAAGCATCTGTAAAAGTAAGGATATGTGCCATAAATTTAGTGACTTTTACTGACGTCATTTAATGAAATTATACGGTAAATATAAGTGTATATTTGTAGTATATTTACTGACGTCAGTATAGTCAGCCAAGATGGCCGTTACTGCGACACCTCGGTGAGCGCTGAGGGCGCTCGACCTCCGACATCCAACAAGTGGGAACGGGAGATCACAGTTTGATTGGCATTTGTGGACGGCTTAAATAACTTCTCTATTGTTTTCAGTCCGGACGGCAGTTCTTCAAGCGACCTGAAAGGCCGGTGATCCTCGGTCAAGGCCTGGAGATGTGGACTGGCCTGTTCCAGTCAGCTATATTCACTAGCAGCCCGTACATCAATGTTGATGGTCGGTATTGTATTGAGAAAGAAGTCTATGAACATTATTAAGACCCAAAACCCCGCGCGCCGCTCTCTCACTCGCACATTTGTACATTATGCTAAGCTGTTTTCTTCCAATCTCCTTTATTTATGTTAAATATATTAAAACAAAATATATACTAAAACGTTTCGTGAGGTTGTAGTAACAAATTCACTGCTTCACTTTTTTGAAATAACATAATTTACACAGTCAAATATCTTCTTCTTCTATACTATATATTATATGTAGCCTTTTAAATATATTGATTATTATCTGTGGGCTATAAAACGCGTCCGCTTCCAGTTGCTCACAAAGGATTCCCTATTGCCCAAAGTCTGTTGGATGCGTGGAAATCCTTCAATTTGGACACCGGCAAACCGATCGAGCAGCAAATGGGTCGCAACGCAGATGGATTCAAGGATCTAATCAGAAACATACGGGTAATTATTTATCATCTACCAGATATAAGATGCACATACATTTTTTGAACAGAAAAATCCATTGGGTTCGAACCCACGACCTTTGGATCGAGAGTCGAGGCACCTCCCATTCGGCCAACACTGCTTCACTTAACCATGACCATGACTAATGCCTAGATCACAATCACAAGTACCGAGCTAACGGGCGAGACAGTAAAATGTTTCTCGGCCGAGACAGTGATCTAAGCAAGTAGCTTACATCACTCGCTCAGCCTAGGCAGCTGCTATACAGCGCCGAGTGCTAGCACTCTGCGCTGTTTATATGTTCCGAGTACTTGGCCGAGAGAAAAAAAAAGACTTGTACACCAATTGATTATTCTATTCCAGAAGATATATGTGTGCATTAAAACACGTGCTTAACGGTGAAGGAAAATATTGCGAGGAAACCGGTATGTCATATAATCTAAAAGCTTCTAAAACATGTGTCAAGCACACGAAAGAAGCCTCTTCGAGGCGTACTTGAAATCCTTTCACCACACTTGTTCGAAAGAACTAGTGAAACAAGAAGAAAAAGGCCGAGAGCACTGTCTCGGCCGTTTGCTCGGTACGTGAGATCAAGGCATAACTACTTTATAATGTTTTTTTTAGGTGGTTTGTACACTGGTGGGTCCTCCAGTACAGACCCGCGAATACATTATCAATGGTCTCGTTGATAAGCCAGCTAACACATTCTTCGAGAGCGACAAAACCAAGAAGAAAACGTCAGTGATGGAATATTACACGAATGACAAGAAGTACCGGTAAGTTGTATTCCCTTATGTTCCCGACTTTGCCCGCATGGTGTCTGCAACTAGCTGATGGCCGCGGTTTCGCCTAGTGCGTGTTACCTGAATAAATCATAAATCATAATCATAATATTATTATACTAAAACTAATAAAATATCATGATTATTTTTAAATGACATTTAAAAGAATTTGTGTGTAATGTAAAATATTTACAAGGACAGAATGTTTGCAGTGCCCTGACAGGGGTTTGCATGACCTACGATACTAGAACGCTAGCTACCATATTAGAACCTAAGCTAATAAGACGATCTTACATATAAGCAAATGAAATAAACAATCAATATAAATAAAAGAAAATCTTATAAGTTACACTATTTATTACTCAAGAACTCTAATTTGATCTAATTCGATCACTATAATTTGGGTGTCTTCAAGGCAAGAGTGCTACATCGTCGACCACATCGTCACTTACCATTAGGTGAGATGGTGGTCAAACTCAAGTCTCTAACTATAAATAGTAAAAAAAAATGAACGGCTGATTCGATTTGGCTGGAAATTGGTGGGGACATAGGATACTTTTTCATCCCAAACGCAAAAAAGGTGGCGGGCGTCAGTTAGTAATTAATATTTTGGACATTTCACACAACGCGATCTAGCCACAAACTAAGCAGAGCTTGTACTATGGGAGAACCAAGTAACTGATAGAATACTTTTTTATACATAATTATATTCCAATAGACTTTCAAAGATGTAAATATCTATTGATGATTCCATTGCTTTTCAGATTACAATATCCCAATTTGAATTGCGTTTGGGTGGGCCCAAGGAATAAGACAATTTATTATCCATTGGAGTTGGTCAAAGTTGCTTACGGACAGGTAAATATCACATACGTGTGCAATAATTTTGATTGTTTATGAGCTGGAGATTATTATAGGGGCAAGTGCTGTTCCTATGAGAACCCAAATATATGTAGAAAAATCTATGGAATGTAGAGAAAAATCTTAACAATTATAAATTATACTTAATTATATATGAAGACACTTTATCTTACATAATGCCTAGTTGTGATGCTACAAATAGTTTACGTAGGTACAATAGCTAGTAGATAGGTAGATATTAATAAAAAAAAAACATATATAAAGCTGACCCCCATTCCGATACCGAGTTCTCGAGTTGTAATCTGGACCCGCATTCATACTCTAACGGGCACGGAAGCTACATTTTATCAATATTATTAAGGTACAAGTAGATACACACAGGTAAAAATACCGCAAGATTCGTTTTTTTTCAAAAATGTTTCTTCGTTGCATTGACTTTGATACAAATACCCTAGTCAACAATTTTGGTGCTTATTATGGACCGTTTGTCATTTATTGTTTGCTGTGTGTAATTTTCACACAGAAGTAATAAAGTATACAATCACAATGTAGTACATTGACAACGTGTCAGAAAAATGTGAGCCACATTGGCTAACTTCTAGTATCTACATTTTGGTCCGATGCTAATTTTCGAAATGGTTAAGGAACAGCGCTAGTTTAATAAGATAGTTAAGAATTACTAGGTTTTTTCATTGTTAATCAAATTCCATCGTAAAAAGTAACAAAAAATACTTGAAAATAGAGATATTTCATTTTTATTGACGAGGTGTCTGAAATTTTTTGGTCTATCTTGATTTGATACTGTCTATCTTGATGTTGTTGAGGAACACCATCATTGATCTATGAATTTTCAAGCTTCAAATGAAAGGTACAGGCAAATAACAGAGGATGTCACATCTGACAGTTATGATTTTAAATTTAGAATTTTGTTTTCTTTTATTTTTTCTACATGAGTAAAGTTGGTCAATTCATTTACGCACCGTGCAGTAATGGGCAACTTAGGTCACGGAAAACCGTGTGTAAAGTGCGGGTTTAGGTCACACTGTGCTATAAATAATGATTCATTCATATTTACATATTGTTTTCAGCCGTCAAACAAACAGTTGAACGAGTTTCAACTGTCCACTATGGTGAAGGAAGCCGCCACACCGCCCTACCACCGCATGCAGAAAATCGAAGAAGTCTCTCGCAATGTAAGTTACATACCTGTGGGCGTCCCCTGCAGGATACCGTCTAGATGGGTACGAACCAGTGTTGGCCCAAAGTTAATCTGATTAACGATTGTCATTTAACTCATAAAAACGCCGATTTTCCCAGTATCTGGACTCTGAGACCTTCATTTCGATCGGTCAATCAAGTTAATCAATTAATGATTTTTGATTGATGATTAAGGCTCTTAATCATGATCATGATTACTTTTTTAATCATGATTAACTAAATCATGAGTGATTTATTCTGATTAAATTTAATCAGATTAATGAATTGATTTAAAAATAAACTATTAATGCCAATACTGGTACCAACACGGTGCCAGATATTCTGCCGCAAAGGAGTAATGTGTCAGCATACTGTGTTCTGTACCTAGTGAAATTACTGGACTTTGGGGTTATACCGTCTAGATGAGTACCAACATAATATTGTTTTCAGATGAATTACAGCAACAACACGTTCTTCAAAGCTTTCGGGCTCGAGATCTCCAACAAGTTTTTGGAAGTAGACGCGAAAGTGCTCGCTCCTCCGATACTTGCCGTCGGGGAGGGAACAGCAATGCCTCGGTGAGTCCATATCTTTGAATCCAATCATCAATATGTATAATAATATACAACAACCGACTTCAATTGGACCGTTTTAGTGATCGTAAACACCACTGAAAAAGTCACTAGGAAGCAAAATACAAAATTTTGTTTACTTAAACGACATATTCTTTTCAGTTGTTTTGATTAAATAACTAAACTAATGAACCGATTTTCATAAAAATTCTATGGGTATAACACAATCTGAACGTAGGTATATCCTCAAAAAAAAAAATGCCGAATTGAAAACCCCTCCTTTTTTGAAGTTGGTTGAAAAGTTTAGTCCTGTCTGACTGACTGAATGATAGCCAACATACAGGCTAAACCATGATATACATATAATATAATATAATATAATAATAATAATCATTTTATTTCAGACACAAGAAAAGTACAGTGTAGCTTAACTAGGGCCCATATGATATATACCTTAGAGACTTACATATATATTTATAAAAACTTATCAATTAGCGTGTCACTGGCACTGGGGCAATGACGTGCGCACGGTGTCGCGTATCAGTCGTATATATAATAGTGTTTATATAAAAATGATAGACGCAATAACTTTGATATCGTCCGTTATAGAAACGGTTCGTGGAACGCTCAGAAGCTTCTGAAGCCCGAAGCCCTGTCTGCTTGGGGCTTCTTCGCCATCGATTTGGGGCCAGATAGGTGCAATTTCGAGCAAATCAAAACATTGGTAAGTTTATCAGGTGCTCATATACGTATTAATTAAATAGACCATAGACGCAGATATAAATCAACCTGGACCATAGACTCCCCAAACCTAAAGGAGTAGAAGAAGAGGAGATACGCCCTTCCCCCTACGGTGGCACGATAATGGCTGAAAAATAATAATAAATAATACATAATCTTAGTTTTACCTATACCATGTTACTTTTGAACGTACTACGGTGGAAAAAAATAACATTAAAAGGGAATCAGAATGTCACAACGGAAAAACATACTGTGGGTAGCATTTACCGCCAGATATTCTGCCGCCAAGCGGTAATGTAAGTGGTGAGCATTACTGTGTTCTGGTTTTGTTTAACTGTATCTCTCTCTCTCTCTCTCTTAAGATTATTGGATCGAAATTTCAAAATTTCGAATGAAAATCTCAAATCGTACAGTGGAAGAACGCTATCGACAGTTCTCTTGCCAATGAATTTCAAATACCTGTGTAGTAACTGTTCTTATGGCGTTCTAAAGACATTGATGTCTGTTTACAACAGATCCTGCAGACCGGAAACCAGCTGGGTATGCTGGTAAAGCCGCCAATGATGACCACATTCAACATCAGGGTGCAAGACTTGCGCAACCATCTATTGAAGGCCGCCGAAATGAACATTCGCGTTGTGTTCATCATCGTCTCGACTTGGGGCAAAGACAACTATCACAGGGTATGTTAAATTTTTATCGTCATAAATATAGAAGCAGATGGGCCGCCTATTTAATCGAGATAGTTCCTAGATAATAATGTTTTATGAATCTTCATTTCAATTTTTCAAGTAGAGTTGGATTTCAATTTTTTTCTCTTTTGTAGGTGAAGCAGTTGGCTGAATGTGACGTGGGCATACTGACCCAATGCATCAGAGAACAAACCGCCATGCGACGTATGAACGGTCCGACCATGAAGAATATCCTGCTGAAGGTAGTACCTTTTTATTTGTCTTCTATATGCAAAGTTCAAAAGTTCAAAACAAAAAAATTAATTTATTGCATGAAATATATGTTTTTACAGATCTTAAATATTTACATTGGTATCAATATATTCTGCCGTCTCGGGCGTGCAATGTTGTTTTTACAAACAAAAAGTATACCTTTTATATATGTACAACAACACTTTATACCATTAATCTTAAAAGACAAAATCGAAAACATACAAAATAAAATAAAAATTAATAATATATACCTATCTTGAGTTTAAATTAAATTATAGTGTTTTTATGAAGTTTTTGTCATTGCAGTCTTTGAGTTGACCGATTCACAAAACAAACTAGTAAATTACTAGTCCGCGGTTCCGTTTACGTGGTATCGGGATAATAAGTAGCCCATCCTATGACATTATTCATATTCATATAATTTAATTTGCAAAACAGGTAATATAACATAGGTGTAAGTAGCATAAATATACATAATGCACATTGCACATGGCAGGGCGCAACAACTTTGAATAAATTTACATTAATTAGGTGATTTATTTACATAATATAAGATTGTAGGCTTTTATACTATACTCAAGCCGAATTTTGGTCAAATTTCTTGATTGTTAGACGTGATTATGCAAGAAACATAATTATATATAAATTCGTGAAATTTTCGTTTTAATATTGGCGAAATTCAAACTACACAGTCAGAAGCAAACTGGCACCTAGACTGTTTTCTTGTAGGTATAAACTGAAGAAACATTGTTCACGCCGCATATCACACAAGGAACCTTAGTGCATAGTGTGTAAGTATTTTATATTTTATTAAGTGTAATATTTTTTTTTTGTGAACAGGTCAACTCAAAGCTTATGGGTATCAACCAGAGTCTGAATGGCAACAGTATCCCGCGCTGTCTGCAGGCGGGAGGGGTAATGGTGGTGGGCGCTGACGTCACACATCCAGCGCCTGATTCTGTAAGCTAACATATTTACTAGACGACACGGATGGTCGAGTCGCAAGTGTATTAGACTGCTACGCCTAGAGCCGCGGGTTCGATTCCCGCTTCAGGACAAACATTTCTGTGATGAGCATCGGTGTTTTTCCCGAGTCGGGGTGTTTTCTATGTATCCTATGTATGTATTTACGAAAAAGGTAGTAAGTATTCTATCAGTTATCTGGTTCCCATAGTACTTAGTTTGGGGCTAGATGGCGTTGTGTGAAATGTCCAAAATATTTATCAATATTATCATACCATATATGGCCGGTCAAAGACCGGAACTGCTGGAGACAGGCCATCCGCACATACAAAATGGGTCATCACGATCTTCAGTAATGAGGTACCGACTACAGAGGGCGAGATCTATCATATATCTAGTACAGGTCTATACCGAAAGCGGGCATGTACGTACAGACAGCGTCATAGATAAGTATCCTCCTTGCATTATAATACCCAGCTTCAAATCCCTTTAAATGACCGTCGCGGCGAATGTAGAAGTTTTTCCTTTAAAAAATAGACTATATTTGTCTAACCGTATGTTAGCCTAAAAATAATTTTGAGTATTACAATTTTTTGTAAGGATTTATAGCTGGGCGTCTTGTGCAAGGAGGATACTTATCTCTGACGCTGTCTGTACATACTACACATTCACACGTGCGCTTGTGTAGTGTCTGTGAATAAGATTACGTCGTGACGTCACACTGCATGCGCATCTTGAAAAGTCTGTCTGTCTTATTCGCGCGCGCTCAAGCTTATGAGTATGAAGGAGACGGTTATTGTTTTGCTTTTGCTACTGTTTGTAAATTGTAATAGTGAAATTGTATTAGTGTGAGTTCACCAGAGTCTGAATGGCATCAGTTCCCACTCTTTTTATTTTTTTTTGCGAAAAGCGAAGCGCGAGCTATGTATGTATCCCACGTTCTCGCAACAGTGAAGGAAAACATAGTGAGGAAACGAACATGTTTAAGGACAGAAAAAAAAATGTTCTTTGGCATGTGACATCCACCAACCCGCAATGGGTCCACGTGGTGACCTATTCGCTCTCCTGCAGAGTAGACCTGAGTCCCAGCTGTGGGAACATTATAGGCTGATTATGTATTTATGAAGCGCGAGCAGAACTCCGTTTCAGCTTAGGCAAAAATGCTTTGTATATCTTTCCGGCGTACGGATTTCTATCTGTTCACCTCTACAGTTCGCATTTCTTAACCGATTCTCGTGAAACAACGCCTGTTTATCTGATGTCTGCAAGCTGAAGGAGTTAATGATATGAAAGTTTTAAAGACTTATGTATGTGTACATTGTGATGGCATTATTATTTTAGATTAAAGTTTTTTTTTAAATTTGTAACAGAACATTCCGAGCATTGCGGCGGTGACTGCATCAATGGATCCGAAGTGTTTCATCTATAACATCGAAATGAGCATTCAAGAGCCTAAGGTAATGTATTTTCCCTTGACCTGGTTTTTAAGTAAAGTTTAAAAGCCTTGAAAGTTTTGCTTGATTCAATGCACTTCACGTAAAACTACATTATTCAAGCACAAATTGATTTGAATTATCATGATTCAATCATACACACGTAGACGCTCGCTTTACGCTAATTAAGTAATTATTTTGTGTGTCGTTCTATCTAAGGTATGACCGTAAATAATAAGTTATATTATACAATTTATAGTTTTTTCAACCAACTTCAAAAAGGGGAGGTTATCAAATCGGTAGTTTTTTTTTAATTTTTTATTTTTAATGTTAGTTACCTCAGAACTTCGTTGTTTATAAACCGACTTGAAAAAATATTTTTATTATTATTTTTATTTGAAAGGACTTCCAGATTGGTCCCATATAAATTTCATAAAAATCGGTCCGGTACTTTGGTTATGTAATCAAAACTGAAAAAAATTACTTAATCCTAGTAAACGCAATTGCGTATTTTGCTTCCCTGTGACTATTCAGTAGTGTTAACGGACACTAGAACAGTCCAATAGAAGTCGGTTGTCGTATGTTTTTGTAAAACCTTGATTTTTAAACTAAACATTATACTTGCAGAGTGAAATCATTCTCCAATTCTCGGATATGATGGCGGACCATTTGAAGGTCTACATCGAAAGGAACAAGGTTCTTCCCAAGAAGTTCTACGTGTTCCGTGATGGTGTTTCAGAAGGACAGTTCTCTCTGGTAAATAGTTCTTTTGAATTTATGACTATGCAGAAGGAGGCTTGTCTTTTTCTGACTCTTTTTTTTTATTAACGAAAAAATTTAATACTTCGTGTTTGGCTCCACACATAGTGTATTAAGCCAGTGTCAAGTAACTTTTTGCATTCGTGGTCAAGTTATTTATTACTCTACAAGTTTTATTGAATTGAAAAAAATAAAAAATATTTAGTCAAATGATTTTCAATTTATTGCTGTTTATCTTTCTGACTCTTTGTGGCGTCTTGTAGGTTAAACGAATTTTGACAAATGACTCATAGATTCGTCTTGGATATAAGTTATGAGTGACATACACTGTTATAAGCTTTAGGGCTCATTAGACGACACCGTGGCTTAGTTGGTAGTGACCCTGCCTACAAAGCTTGATGTTCCGAGTTCGATCCCCGGCCGGGGCGAATATTTGTGTGACGAACACAAATGTTTGTTGTCGGGTCTTGGATGTTGTGATGTCTTGTATGTTCCCATGCCACACACACACACAGGGATCCTAGTGCAGGGGTGTGAGTGAATATATATGTTATGTCATTCACACGAGGGATTTTTTAAAGAGCGTTAAAATCCGTTTAAACAGAACAAATGCATTTCAAGTAGCTGTTCGCCATTTAAACGCGCAAGACGCATTGATTCTGTTTGAACGGCTTTTTACCGCGCGTTAAGAAATCGCCAGTGCGGACTAGCTGTTAGTGCGGTTAAAAAAAATTGGGGCATGTTATTTCAAACTCGTCTGAACACGAATCCGTTAAATAAAATATTTGTACAGGAATTCAGGGTCTACTGCTTTATTATATGTATAGATATTGTGATTACTGACGTTTCATTTGACGTTGACAGGTGTTGGATAACGAGCTTGCAGGCCTGCTGAAGGCTTACAGTCGATTCAGCAAGGAAAAGCCCGAGGTTCTGTTTCTGCTTGTACAGAAACGTCATCACACGAGGTAATCTTATTTTTTAAATTATTTATTGTTTAACAATAAGTAAATAAAAAAAAAACGAAACTGCCACTAGTGGTTTATCTTAAATGTAGGATATATTTCGATCTTTATACTCACTCAATTTTCAGTCAGTCGACATCTTCGGAGTAAAAAATGTTTTCCACTAAAACCGAGATGTGTAAAATGGAACAGATCGCCAAGATCGAAGCTGCAATATTACTGTAATTTTTTTTTCTTTTAGTTTTAACATCAAGGATTTAGTAAGTTAAATTGTAAAGTTACAATTTTTACAAAGTTACGGTGACATATGGACATTTTTTTTCATAAAAAAATTAGTTGCGATTATTGTAGTAGGCAGACCGTGGAGAAGATGGAGAGACGAACTAGACTCCTACTTGGAAGATTGGTCGAATTTCGAAAATAGAATTGGAATTTACTCTCGACAGAAAAGAGTGGAAAGAAGGACGGGCCTTTGCCCTTCAGTGGAACGATTTAGGCTCATAATAATGATATTGTAATACGGAAACAAAGATTATTATTAATATTTTATTCATTATTAATATTTTATTGCAGACTGTTCGGACAAGATAGGGGAAAAGGTATCGTCAACGTTATGCCCGGAACTGTTCTGGACACTCACATAGTCCATCCGAAAGAGCTGGATTTCTATCTGGTAAGTAACTAAATCAATCTCTTTGTTCCCAATATAAAATAAAATAGAACGTAACAACAGCACGTCTAAGTGCCGGAAATAGGCGTTTCTAAAGTAAGGTACTAGGTAATTTAATTAAATTTAGTATAGTACTTATCATTTGCAATTGAAACTCAGTCAAATTAACATGTCACCTGTTTCGAATGACGTTTGTGCAAAGTACAGCGGAGGTGGATAATCTTAGTAGAGAAGAGCACGTGAAATATTTATGTCGACTTGCACCAAACTTTCGAAATTCCCAAGCAATTACTTTACTCGCTTGGCAGATCTTAATGGTCAGAATCTGGACTGTTAAGAACGACCAAGCGAGGAAAGTAATTCCTTAGGAACTTTGACAGTTTGGTGCAAGTAGGCATTAGTGATGATAAGGATTCGCTATTGCGAATCCTCTTATTAGAGGGAAAAAAATACGGAGGGCGTAGCGCGGGGCAGCGTGGGAAGCATCGAATTCCAAGCCAGGTTTCATGTTAATTCGCCCGAGTTATACTCACTTCTTCTAACGTTAAGTGTATTCCAGGTGTCACATCAAGCCATTAAAGGCACGGCGCGTCCAACACGCTACCATGCAGTTTGCAACGACGGAAACATACCCACAGACGAAGTAGAGCAACTTGCTTTCTACCTGTGTCATCTGTATTCACGCTGTATGCGCTCAGTGTCATACCCGACCCCGACCTACTACGCGCATCTCGCCTGTCTGCGTGCGCGGTCGCTCACTTTGTAAGTACACTGGTGTCACCTGTACCCCGCTGTATGCGCTCGGTGTCACCTGTACCCCGCTGTATGCGCTCAGTGTCATACCCGACCCCGACCTACTACGCGCATCTCGCCTGTCTGCGCGCGCGGTCGCTCACTTTGTAAGTACACTGGTGTCACCTGTACCCCCGCTGTATGCGCTTGCAGAACCTGCGTGTATTTTTCTAGTGTAGTCGCGAACTTGTGCACGCATTTCTGAAGCGCTCGCTACTCGCGTATATAACTTTACATCCATAAATACCTAGGCCCTAGTCACCTCTTCTTGAGAAATATATCTGTTCTCCGCCTATCCTCTCAATATATGATTATGTTATAATACAGAGCGTTATAAAAAAATTAGCGAGCCTTACAAACAGTAGTCGCACATGTGTGTAACACCTGACATCTTACCGTGGTAATAAGCAACATTTAAATTTGGATTGATTATATTTACTTTATTTTTCTAAGGTTAGTCTTCTTATCGTGTCATTAGTTCCTTCGAACCAGTGTGAAAGGATTTCAAGTGCGCCTCGAAGAGGCTCCTTTCGTGCACTCGACACATGTTTTCGAACTTTTGGTTCTACGACACCTGCCGGTTTCCTCACGATGTTTTCCTTCACCGTTGCGAGAACGTGGGATGCATACATAGATTTTTTCGGCCGAAAAAACCCATTCACGCATGACTGCTACCGTGATTCGAACCCGCGACCATCAGATCGTAAGGTAAGGGCCTCATCCACTCGGCTACCGCGTCCTCAGGTTAGTAACTTCTGACAAACAACTTCCTGTTACACACTTCCGTCCCATTTTCATGAAATTACTCCCACAAAATTGATAGAAAGCGAGAGGATAGATGTTACATATCAAAAAGTATAATGAGTATTCCATGTCTAAAGACTATTTAAATTTTCAGCCAGCGTACATTCGACATCGACAGTCTTAGGAAACAGCCGCAGCGTCTGCGTGTGATGGACAAAATGCTTCGAAGCAGCCGCATGTTCTTCGTCTAAACCTGAGACTAGCCCATTTGTACCACACAACTGGGGCACATAATCTAAAATCCAACCAAATTCACAATTCAGCACAGATAATGCTAAATCAAACGTGGAATCCCAATTTTCACTTTTACTGAATTTCGTAAATCAAATTTTAAAAAGGTGGTTATTCAAGTCTATCAAAATTTACTGTGAATGTAGGTAATTTTATCTAAATTCTTAATTTTATTTCATATTTTTTTTTTTTTTCATTTTTACTTATTCCCAATCTTTTTTATATTGTGTCGGAAATATACTTACAACTAAACAATGCAATCACTTAACATAATAACTTTATTTATGAGATAAATATAGCTTAGAGAATCAAGAGAAAGACAAATTTCCAATTGACACTAACATAATATTACTTCTAAATGTTGGATTTTGGATCTTAGTAGACATTAACTGCACCCACCCCCGCTAACGGGTCGCCGACTACATCTACCAGTGGCCGGCGTCCGTCAGTTTTCATACATTTTGCAGCTGTTTCGCGCGCGGCTGCGACACGTGTCTCGTGCGGCCACGCGCCAACAAAATGTATGAAATATGACGGACGCCGGCCACCGGTCGCTGTAGCCGGCGACGCGTTTGCGGGTGTGCTGCTCCCAGACTAAAGTTGAATAAGATTTTTGTATGGCAAATCTAAGTTTCTATCTATCGTAGTCAGCATTCGCAATCTGCGTGCAGATTTGTTCGCTTATTTATCCTAACTTTGCCTAGTCTATCTATATCCCCCTAGTAAGTTAGTAAGTGCGTAAGTTAAATCTGATCAGTAAAGTTTACTGATCAGATATTTGTAAATTTGCTGATTATGTTTATTAACTATACCTTATACTGTTATTGTTTTGATGCTGTGATAAAAAAAAAAAAAACAAAAAAAAGAAAAAACTTAAATCAAATATTTTATACTTCGCCATTTGAATATATTGTTTTAAATCATCGTCATTCAAAAGATCATAAAAAAGTTATTTTTTTTTTTCAAATTAAAGTATGTTTTGATTGTTATTAAAAATATGTTATGAACTCGCTAGTACTCGTATTCACTGAGAAAATTTGAATATTTTAGTTTAAATCATCCATCATCATTCAAAAGATTATTTTTTTACATAACCCCCTTTCTTTCATTTATTTAATTTTCAATATTTATTATTAGCTTATGTAGGTACCTATATATTTTTTTTTTCGAAGTACTGTATTTAAATTTTAATAAAGTAGGTCGAAAAAAATGTTCTTTTATTTACCTAACTAAGAAGTGCATTAAGAGAATACAGGAATCTCCTCCTCCTTGCGTCGATATCCTCACTCCTGAGGGTCGTGACCTTTACGAAGGACTTTTGTGTGGATGATGTGCCTCCATCGGGATCTGTCTTCTGCAGAGCGAATGGCGTCGCCCACGCTGGACTCCAGCGTAGAGCGGATTTGGTCGCTCCAACGCAGTGGGCTCCGCCGCCGTGGCCGTTTTCCTTCCACCTTGCCAGTTACAACCAGTTTTTCTAAGTTGTTGCTGTCTTTTCTGGCTATGTGTCCGAAGAACTCCAGGATTTTGCGAAGACAGATGGTCGAAAGTCTGGTCTTTATGTCGAGCTCCTTCAGAATGGATGCGTTGGTGCGGTAAGCTGTCCATGGGATTGGAGCATTTTTCGCCAGCACCACATTTCAAAGGCATCAATGCGCGCTCTATCTGCCCGTTTCAACGTCCATGTCTCCGCTCCATGCTGGAAGATGGAGAATACTAAAGTAGACACTAGCTTGCGTTTAGTTCCAATGGAAATATTCCTATCTGCCCAAATCTTGTGTAACTGCGACATTGCATTCTTAGCCATGCCAATGCGTCTGCGGACATCAGGTTCACAGGATCCATTATTCGTGATAGTGGAGCCAAGGTAGAATACAGGAATCTAATATGAACCTATTTAACTACCTGGTTAGGTCCCTTTGAATATACCTAGCAGTAACATAGTATGTACCAAATGAAGAATCTTAATTATATGCCAATTATTGTTACAGTAATGATTATAGGCCTTTGCGGAATCGCTGTAACCTCGCTGTTCAGGCTCTCAGTCCTAGTGCGAGGAACAGAGACTAAACTCTGGTAGGTACTACAAGCATTGTTTTGTGACCGTTACATCAAGTAACTTGTTCTTTACTGTATGTATGTATGTTGACTCCATTTTCCGCAATTGGACTCGTTAATCGGTCCTTTTTGCGTGAACATGTTACCTGCTGGTTACGGATGTAGCCAGCCTAAGATTCCTGGGGGCTCTTCGTTCTTTGTTCTTTACTGTATTGTACCGCCAAGTTTCTTTATTAATTTATACCTATTATTTTAAATGATTATTTAATAATGGTTTATTTTTGGAGTTATACTTTCGATTCACGAATTAAGTAAGTTTTAAAAAAAATTATAATAATAACACCGTTTGGACTTGTTCCTATGTTGATGAGTGCACATAGATTCCAATCCAAGTCGTAGCCTTGCCTCGGAGTAATTTATTGCTGTTGTTTACGGAAAAGAAAAAATGATAGACAGCTAAATTGAGCCCACGACTATAAATATACCTTGTCAATTATAATTATGTAGACTAGAGTAATAGAAGTTCACTCCTAGCTATTTCCAACCGGCTTCAAATAAGGAGTAATTCGATTGAATTTATTTTTGTCACCTCTGAACTTACTTGTTTTTGACCAATTTGGAAAATTCTTTTTTTATTTGAGATGACTTTCACAACCACCGAAAAGTTACAGGAAAGCAAAATTCGCAATTCCACTACATTACATATTATCCGTATACTTTCATGACATATTCAGTTTCATTATTTTCAGTAATTCTTCCTTTAGAAACTAAACTACAGAACCGTTTTTGATATTTATATGGGACCACCTCTGAACTAGGTAGGTACGTACTTATGACTGATAAAACAAAATATAATCATCAAAATTAATTCATACGTGAAATATACAGTCGTATTTTATTTTATTTATTTATTAGTTCACCAACAGTTTTACATGAGTAAATGTTTATTTAACTATAATATTGTTTTTTTTAATTAGGTGCATGCAAAACCTATTACAGGAGAACATAGCTTGCAATATAGTTTTAAGTTGAGATAAAAAAGAAGGAAACCTACTACACATATTATGTTTATTTAAGGCAAGTTAGTTTAACTTAGTAAGTTTGAGAGAACCACCTCCTTTTTTGAAGTCGATTAAAAATTCTGTCTCTACTAACTAGAATGGCTAGAAGAAATAGAAGTGCCTAAAAGTTCATTGCCTGGCCCAATGGCTAGGTGTTTCTTAACCTAGCATAACCTATTTCTAAGATAAGATCTAGACTAGACCATGAGGAACTAACTATAATCTGTATTGTACATGATAGGTAGGTACAACAGGTGTATATAGGTAGGCTACAGTCTAGACAGGAAGTGATGTCAAAGTGAATTTAAATTAGATTTCACATTTTTATTGACTCGTTTTACATAATTGTATCATAAATATTGAACTTCTAAGTTGCCTTTAGAGCGGTTTGCTCGTCTTACAAAATAATTATACGAAGAAGGGAATTTTTATCACATGTTTCTTAGAAATCACAAATTCAGATTCAAAACTATTTATGCGAATAAATGTTGGTGATAAATTAAATAAATAAATGGGTGGTTACAAAAAGATGTTTAAACATAGGTATGTGCAAATAAATGAGGTTCTTTATTATAGTCAGCTTACGAACAGCATGCAATACAAAGAAATATCACAATAATTAAAAGATAAAAACATTATACAGGGTGGTTTTTTGAGAAGGGCACTGATCATTCTGGTCGATTTCCGTCAAAAATAAAAGATTTAAAAAAAACTATATATGCAGTTATTGTTTTCTTATAAATCGAGGTCATGACTCCTTTTACGACTTTTCTCTAACTCTCGTGGTTACGGACTTGGCCATCAGTGCCCTTCTCATAAATCACCCTGTACCTACTTATAAACATAAATAAAGTCAAAATCTACTGCATTGCATAATTGATTTAAAACTTAATGTCAACGTCTTGGTGAAACACTTAACAATGTCTTCGCTCCATCTAGTAAAAATTTCAATGTCTGCCATATCAACGCTCAGAGCATACCAGCTCACCATGCTGACCTTCTCGATACTTTCAATTCTAATAACATAAGTGCTGTCTTGGTATCTGAGAGTTGGCTCAAGCCTACTCTGCTGTCCACCTCTTACCCAATTCCTGGTTTCATTCTAGTGCGTAATGATCGTACTGGTAAAGGTGGTGGTGGTGTCGCAATGTTTATTAGGAGTCATATATCTTATAAAATTATCAGTCAATCTTCTTCACACTACTCTGCTTCTGCTGAATACCTTTTCATTGAAGTTGACATTGGAACTAAATTTTTGCTTGGAGTTATTTATTGTCCACCAAACATTGATTATTTTGATAAAATTGAACCTATATTGGAAAACCTTATATCTGACTATTCTAACATATTGATCATGGGGGATCTCAACACCTGTCTCATCAATGTCAACCAAAGATCAACAAAACTATTAAATATAGTAGAATCGCTGAATCTTAGTATAATCAATTCACTACCGACACATCACTCTGCTACAACAGATACTTTACTTGATCTTATTATTACTTCTAAGCCTGACCTCGTAGGAAACTATGGTCAATTCTCAGCCCCCGCTTTTTCACATCACGACCTTCTTTACTTATCTTATAAAATTCGCTCACCTAAGCCTAAACCTCTTACCCGGTTACAACGAAATTTTTCTAGTCTAAATACTGAGAAACTTAATAAAGAAGCTTCAGATTTAAATTGGAGCAACGTTTATAACTTCAGCTCTGTAGAGGAAAAGGTAGAGTTTCTTAATTCTAACATTTTAAACCTATTTGATCAACATGCTCCTATTCGTCATGTTAAACTGAAGCGACCTCCCACCCCTTGGTTATCTGACGCCATTCGCAAAGCTATGGCAAGACGAGATCGCGCTTTTCGTAAATACAAACATGATCGATCTGATGAAAATTGGACCTCTTACAAAAAACTAAGGAATCGTTGCAATCTTTTGGTTCGTAATGCGAAGAAGCGTCACATTGCTGAGCAAATTGAACTTGCTACACCATCGGGACTTTGGAGGTTTCTGCGGTCTCTAGGAATAGGTAAATCTAAATTTCTAGACTCTAAACTAGCCTTTGATCTTAACACTCTAAACACCCATTTTTGTTCCTCATGCATACTCTCTAAATCTAAATCTGACGCTTTAGCGGAAATTCTCAATCTTCCTGCTCCTAACATTGAATCTTTTTCATTTTCAGAAGTGAGTCGGGATAGCATTTATAAAATAATGCTAACACTCAAGTCTAAAGCCGTGGGCAGTGATAATATTGGATGCGTCATGGTCAACTTCTTATTAAAAGAAATACTTCCTACTCTCACACACATTATTAATATTTCACTCTCTTCGGGTAAGTTCCCTGATCAGTGGAGGGAAGCCTATGTCATCCCTCTACCTAAAGTTCCAAACCCCACTCAGCTAAAGCAATATCGCCCGATCTCTATACTTCCTTTCTTTTCTAAAGTAATAGAGTCTGTTGTACACAATCAGTTAACTGAATTTCTTTCGGATAATCAACTTTTTAACCCCTTTCAATCTGGTTTTAGGAGAGGTCACAGCACAACCTCTGCATTGCTAAATGTCACTGAAGATATTCGACACAAGATGGATCAATCTCATGTTACAATTTTGGTCCTGATTGACTTTAGCAATGCATTCAACGCTGTCGACCATGATCTCTTGTTAGCTGTGTTACCTAGCCTAAAGCTGGCTCCGTCGGTTGTCGATTGGTTCCGTTCATACTTAAGTAGACGAAGACAGAAAACTCGTAACGGGCAAGATTTTTCTGACTGGATGGAAATTGATAGTGGAGTTCCTCAAGGGGGTATTCTATCACCGCTTCTCTTCTCTCTCTTTATTCATCTACTCTCTCCTAATCTTTCTAGTCAGTATCACATGTATGCTGATGATCTACAAATATACACTTCTTCCTCTGTAAATGATTTGAATGACGCAATCTCTCTGCTCAATAACGATTTATCAAGGCTCCTAACTTGGTCTGAACGTTATGGCATAAAGGTTAACCCGGACAAATGCCAGTCAATTATCATTGGCAGTTCACGACAACTTGTAAAACTTAAGAATTTCAGCTTACCTCATCTCATTTATAACAATTGTCACATCCCTTTTGCTCCTTGTGTTAAAAATTTAGGTGTCTTATTTGACTCTAAGCTCAGCTGGTTACCACATGTTAAAGAAATCTCTAGGAAATTTTTCGCTGCTCTCCACTCAATCATTCACCTTAAACGTTTTCTTCCTATTTCAGCTAAAATCACCTTAGTCAATTCACTTCTCATCCCTATTATCGATTATGCCGACGTTGCCTTTCTAGACTTGACAGAGGAACTTTTAAACAAACTCGATCGCCTTCTCAACACTTGTATACGTTTTATCTATTGCCTACGAAAGTATGATCATGTGAGTGAATACCGTGCAAAGCTCAAATGGCTCCCTATTCGAGAGCGAAGGAACTTGAGAATCCTTTGTCTTCTTTGTTCTGTACTAAAAGACCCGCAGGCTCCACAATACCTAAAAGAACGTTTTCACTTTCTGAACGATACCCATTCAAAACAACTTCGCTCGTCGGACAATCTATTGTTAGCCACTCCTCAACACAGCACATCCTTCGTGACAAACTCTTTTACAGTAGAGGCAGTCCGACTCTGGAATAAACTTCCGATAGACATTCGTAAGGCGGACTCCAAGGAAAAATTCAAAAAACTCACTCGCCAGCACTTCCTTAACATCCTTTATCAATAGGTATCCTGTATGAATTTATTAATAGGTGACACTCATATGTATATATGTATAGGTATAGTATAATATATATTTGTAGGTATATATATTTTATTTTCCTAATTTTATTTCTAAATATTATCTATATTAGCACGCTAACCATACTGTACCACCATACAAGGGTTGGCTGGTAGAGAATGCCTAAGGCATTAAGCCCGCCCATTGTGCAATGTAATTTTTAATTTTGTGCAATAAAGAATTTTAATAATAATAACGTCTCACGTAGAAAGGTATTGGTAGGTACAGTCAGCTGCACTGATATGTATACACTCCCAAGCTTTTAGATTTATATAATACTTAGTCATAATTTTGCAAAGACATTCTTCTGTCAAGAATTCTGACAAGTAAGATGAATACATTAATTTGAAAATGCTTGGGTGTTTTTCTTTCTAAAATTAAGAGTAATATAAATTAGAAAGAATTGGTCAGATTGTGCATCAATATCATGGAAACACTACATTTATGATATGGCCAAACGTGGATGGCCATATCATTAAACGTTGACATTTGAATGATGTGACCAATATTAGCTGGCCATTTCATGAAATGGCCAGCCACTTCAAGAAATGGCCAATTCAATGATCCGGCCACGACATATACATACATGTCTGTGCAGCTGACTGTACCTATATTATACTAGGTAGTAGAAATATGAATAAAATATAGAGCGTGATAGGTTCTACGCATGCCTACCTAGTATTTTTATAAAGTTCATTACCCGGTACAGAAAGGACGGTGAGTAAGTCTAGTTCCGATAACAATTTCAGGAAATGACCGCAAGGCCGACATCCTTCCTTCCGTTATCGATTATCCTATTCTAAATAAGTATATTGGTATAAATTGGTAATTTGATATAAAGTGGTAATGTTTGCATAAGATTGCACCACTTCCTACTCGAGAACCTACACTACATAGTACCTACTACAAGATTTAACAGGTTTAATACTTATCAGCAGAGCATTAGGTATGGAGTGTTACCTAGAGACGAGTAGATAACCATAAAATGGTTTATTAAGATGGCACGTTCAATCCGAAATAGGTACATATATTAATAAATATAACTGATCCTAGGTGAGCAATGAAACATTTATTCCTTCAATATTGATTGTTTTTTTATTTTTAAAAAATAAATATTTTTCAATTAAAAAGTTTTACTAGTACTATAATTGACTGGAACAATAGATTGTTTCATTCATTTTGAGAGTGGTCCCAATCGCCGGAAGATAAATAATAAAATTGAATCGTTCCGGCGATTGGGACCGCGGTTCTTAACCTAGTGGTCCCAATCGACGGAAGCCTCGTAGGACGACCTTTCGCATGCTTTGGCTAGATGAGAAGAGCCGAAAATCGGGCTCTGTGGCGCGCCTTGGGAGAGACCTTCGTCCAGTAGACTGCTATTTGGTTGATGATGATGATGAATATGATGAACCGATTCTAGTTCTAATCATCATCATCCTTGGCGCCTTGGGTGGGCCTTGATCTGGTCGAGTAAACATCGCCAACTAATCCGATCTTTGGCTCTATCTTTCACGGACTCCAATAACTTTGATGCTCTGGTCAATGTCATCCAGCCAACGGAGTTTAGGTCTTTCTCGGGGTCTCCGAGCGTCAGGCTTTTCATGTATGATCCGTTTTGGAACTTTCGCCTTCTAAGTTCTTCTTCTTCTTCTTCTTCTTCTTCGTGTCACTAGTTCTTTCGAACCAGTGTGGTGATAGGATTTCAAGTGCGCCTCGAAGAGGCTCCTTTCGTGCACTCGACACATGTTTTCGAACTTTTAAGTTGTACGACATGCATACATAAGTTCTTCTGATAGATTTATAAAGAAAATAAAATATTATGTATACATTGCCATAGTTTTCATGATGCAATATTTGAGTTCTATGGATCATAATAAATATATCTATACATTTTTTATAATTGTTCTTGCGTTATTTAGGAAGTTATTAAAAATACAATAATATTCATACATAATTGCATAGCATTGTTAGCAAATGTTATCAACTTAAAAAAAGAAAAATTTGTGAAAAAAGAGAATAGAGAATAGAAAATATTGTGTTGCCTATGTAATTTTGTTCATTTTTACACTGACAGTAAAAGTACGTATAGTAAGTACATTGTGTCATTATATGCCTACGTGCAGCCAACCAGGTCATTACCTAGGTCAACACACTCTGTAAGGTCATTCATTAATCTGTTAGGTATGAACAACAATTTAGTAGCTATGTACCTACCAAGTACCCCTTACCTACCACTAGGTAGGTAAATATATGCCTAAAGGCATTTGATATTATATTACATGGCCACGAAGGAAGTGACTCTAGGGTAGGTAGAGTAGGTATCTAACTAGTCAATTAAAATAATTATTACCAAGATTCTATACAAAGTATAATTTATCAACATTCTATAATAAATAAAATATACAAAATCCCTCATACAAAAGTAATTTTAATATAAATTATTGTGGCAGAATCGGGCAAAGCGTCTCATAGCACTGATTTTCATTTAGCCAAGGACACAAATAGTAGGTATAACTGTCCACCAAGGGGCTTGCTTGTCTTATTTTTAATATAAAATAAAATTGCTAAAACCAGGAATAATAATGAGACTTAGGCGGCGTCCTAATTGGCATTGATCGTACGATCAAACGACGCGTTTTGGTCGCGCGATAAAAATTAGCCATATGAATGATCGTACGATCATACAATGCCAATTAGGACACTCTGAAGAGATTAGTGTATTTAATCTCGTCGTACGACCAAATCGCATCTTTTGCTCGCACGATCATTAGTCAATTAGGACAGCGCCATAACGTTTTCGTTCTCGCGTGGAGCCTAGTGCTTCTTCGGGGGTGGGTTGCGAGGTGCCGAGGGTCGGCACGGCACTGGCTTCTCATAGCCGTATTTGTGCGCATACAATAACCACACAAATAAAAACTGCGTTAAAAATGTATCTCAGTGGTTGAACTCAAGCAAGATGTAGCTAGCTCGTAGCAGGTAACACGCGTTGAAAAAATATTAGTGCTACGCCTAATTTGAAAGGTTCTGTCAGATTCATTTCATAAATTAATTAGGTACGTACATAATATTATGTAACATTTTAGGATAGGTACACTAAAATAGCTAGATATCCTAAAATGTTACTTATTGATTACTTGCCATTGCAAAAGTTATATAAATGCACAATATGGTGAAAAATTAGTACGGTATTTCATACTTTTATTTAGATTTTACACGTGTTTTATAATTAACACTACTAATTTAAAAACACGTATAAAATCCAAATTAAAGTATGAAACCTTACTAATTTTTGTTGACACAATCGGAAAACATAGACAAAACGAATAGTATGAAGAAATTACTATAATACGGCGTACATTTTGAGTATTTGTCCGAAACATTTTGTATGGAAATTTGCCTTGAGGATTCCCCTTAATATAAGATTTTACGGATAGGTAGTAGTAGTCCTTAGAAAATTTCCCAAGCTACACTATATTCAATTCAATTCAGCTCAAAAAAATGGTGAGTCACGTTTGTGATCAATAAACATCCATAAATCCATACATATTTTTTATTATTAAAGTAAGATCGATTGGTCATACTTCAAATAAAAAAATGATTATGGAATAGATAGGTCAAAGACCTTTTGTAGAATAATTTAAATTCCGATCATAAAACCACATAAAACCCAATTCGAATTTCATCATGGAATAACTTGAAGTAAGTAAACATCGCAGACAAACTCTACAAGCCTTCACCTTGCAAGAATCGGAATTAACCGTGACGATGAAAAACGTTACTTAATTCGAATATTGGGGCCAAGTTCATTGTTTAGCCGAGCGATTTGTGATTTATTTGGACAAAAACATTGTTCTGTGGTCTCCGGAAGAGTCTAATTTTTTAATAACTCAGCAAACGCAGTGTCAGATATTTTGCTCAAACAATGTTTTGTGGTCTCCGGAGGAGTCTTAATATTTAAAAAAACCCAGCAAATGCAGTGTCAGATATTTTTACCGCAATGGAGTAATGAGTAAGCATTAATGTGTTCCGGTTTAAAGGGCAGGCAGAATATTTTAATAACCCAGCAAACGCAGTGTCAGATATTTTACTACAAAGCAGTAGTGAGTAAGCATTAATATGTTCCGGTTTGAAAGGCAGGCACCTAGTGAAATTACTAGGCTTTCGAGACTGCCATCAAAATATCTTAATGTGGACGAGCGCATTAACAGTGTTGCACCGGCCTATGTGAATCAAAGTCCTTTGTAGCACTGTTCTGGTCATGAGCAGGCGTAACCTCTTACCATTAGGAGAACGGGGTTATTCCCAGCTGCATCCATTGTTCTTGAAAAAAAAAATCATACATTGATTCTCCTCGACTGCAAAATATTTAGGCTTAGTTTGTCTCTTCCAATATTTACATTAAAAAAAAGTTACGCTGTGCTAGGTTATGCCAACAATTCCATACCGTAGAAGCCCATCAAATTCTAACCTAGGTATTCATAAGTGTTAAGCTTCATCACTAAGTTTTTTACAATAGTTTACCATTTTTTGCTAAAATGTTCCATCTTCTAACTAAAAATGGCTAGATCATTGAACCATGGATGCGCTAACTAGGTCAGTGTCAACTGACTTAGGTACCAAACTATTATGAGTCTTTTGAAGTAAGGAACTTATAAGTTTATCTACTTAAGGCCAATCCTCAAATATGAATTCCATACAAAATGATTCGGACAAATACTCAAAAAGTACGCCGTATTATAGTAATTTCTTCACACTATTCGTTCCGTCCATGTTTTTGATTTCGTCAATAAAAAAAGTGAAAGGTTTCATACTTTAATTTAGATTTTATACGTGTTTTAAAATTAACCCTACTAACTTAAAAACACGTTTAAAATCTAAATTAAATTATGAAACTCTTCATTTTTTTTGTTGACGAAATAAAAAAACATGGACGAAATGAATAGTGTGAAGAAATTACTATAATATGGCGTACTTTTTGAGTATTTGTCCGAAACATTATGTATGAAATTCGGATTTGAGGATTCCCCTTAAGTGAATTTAATTTTCACTTATTAGTACCTATGTCTATTACGGTTGTCTGGAAAAGATTGCATGACAGCAATGAGACCACCTAGTTACTTATTTTTTTTAGCTTGTATTATTTATATATTTATCAATATTAATAAACCTGGACCTGACTGACTGATAAGCTGACAGAAAATGCACTGGCGAAACCACTGAACATAGACACTTGAAATTTTGATAGTGTGTTTGTTAAGAGATGCAAGAAAGGAATTTTCAAAATTCACAATGAAAATACTTATAGAGTTGCGTGCTTCAGCTTGTGTCAGATAAAACAAGCATTAAAATATATTACTTATTTATGATTAATAAAAATATTATATAGTCTTCAGGATTCTGCGCTACGCCCATTGTGTTTCACTCGTTCTAACCAGTATGGTCGAAGGATTTCAAGTGCGCCTTTTCTATTCGAAGAGGCTCCTTTCGTGCACTGATGATAAGTAATCAAATATTATTTTCCACCTCTATCTACAACCCTACTCCATGCCAAATCGACAAAGAATTAACGACTACTTTTAAATCCTTGGCCCAAACACTGATATTTATAAAACACGCTAAAAATAACGTGGAAACTGAATTTGCAGACCTATTGTTAGATTGAACCCAAGGCATCGATACTTCCTCGACTCTTAAGCTTATCAGATGCGGAAAATTTTATAATACTATAAAATGCGGCCATGACCGATAGCAGCCAATGAACTACCATTATTACGTTATAGCGTGCAATTGTGGTATTTTTTGTTTTACTTCATACCTAAGGTCATGTTTTATTTAGCGTTTAAATTTATCAACTGACTTCAAAAAAAGAGGAGATTATAAACAATAAACATTCACACACTCACACCCCTGCACTAGGATTCCCTGTGTCGCAGGTGGCATGGACACATACAAGACATCACAACATCCAAGACCCGAGAACAAACATTTGTGTTCGTCACAAATATTTGCCTCGGCCGGGGATCGAACCCAGAACACCAAGATTCGTAGGCAGGGTCGCTACCAACTAAGCCACGGTGTCGTCAAAAAGTCGTCAAAAAGATTATAAATATGGTTAATTTTTTTTACGTTTGTTACCTCAGAACATTTTTGTTTATAAACTGATTTGAAAAAAAAAAATGTTTGTTTGAGAGGAGATACTTCCAGATTTTTTCCATATAAATTTCGTCAAAATTGGTTTAGAAGTTTAGTTTTAATATAAAAATGATTGAAATGAATATGTCGTTGAAGTAAACGAAATTGCGTATTTTGCTTCCCTGTGACTTTTCAGTGATGCCTACGATCACTAGAACAGTCCGATTGAAGTCGGTTTTTGTACGTTTTTATAAAACCTTCTATCATCTATCCATCCCCATTCTATCATCGGACTAGTAGACGTACGGGGGGTACCACCCTTACTTAGTTAACATGCCTATTGCTCGAACCAGGCGTTTTGCGTCAACATTTATATTGAGCACAAGCAAGGAGTGGAACTCGCTACCGGTGTCTGTATTTCCGGACCACTACAATCTTGGAGTCTTTAAGACTAGAGTGAATAAGTTCATAGCCAAGCGTGCTCCATCTTTGACCACACCATCACTTACCACCAGGTGAGGTAGTGGTTAAACGCTTGTCTATTCTTAATTAAAAAAAAAACCTTGATTATTGTATCAATTCCTGTGTAGCACTGTTCTGGTCATGGGCAGGCGTAATCTCTCACCATCACGAGAGCGCTTTGCTCGTCTCGTCACTTCTTTACTTAAAAAAAGCTGAAAGCCAAGGCTATCGATTCTTCGATAAAAGTAGGTATAGTAGGTATCTATATATGTGGGTAGGTAGGTACCTATGTAGAATCAGGATGTTCAAAAGTAGGAAGTGATTTTACACGAGATTATTTCCATTCGTTATGGTAAAATAACACAAAGTATCTAAGGAAGGAAATATGAGCATAATATTGTCTAAGTATATGTGATTCTTTAACCGACTTCAAAAAAGCAGGAGGTTCTAAATTCATCTTTTTTTTTTGTTACCTCAGAACTTTATTGTTCATAAAACTATTCGACAATTTCTTATTATTTTTGTTTGAGAGGATATACTTTAAATTGGTCCCATAGAAGTTTCATAAAAGCGGTTCAGTAGGTTAGTTTTTAAACCAATAACTGAAAAATAAAATTGCATCCCTGTGACTTTTTGACATCTGTTTTAAAAACATAACCCTTCCTGGGCAGTCGGGCAAAAACAATAAGTATACATTTAATTAATTGATCAGATTTAGGTTACTACTTCAATGCAATATCACAATATCCGTTGCAATTAATCGGGGCCAATCTTTTGGGTGTCAAAACTTGATTTTTCAAGTGCAAACTACAGCAAAATACTCGTACTTACCACTCAAAAATACCTAAGGATTTTGAAAAGTGCCACTCTCTGACATTGCCCTGCATTGGGTCCGAGGGCAATCACCTTCAGTTGACTTACACGGAAGTCAATTAGCTATCCAGTTACCTACCTAAAGGTACCTTTTCAGACTACCTACTTGGGATCAGTATTTAACGTCCTCATATTAATATGTAGGTATAATTTAGATACAGTCAGCTGCACCAATATGTATACACTCTCAAGCTTTCATATTTATATCATACTCTTAATAAAGACATTCTTTTTCTGACAATAATTCTGACAAGTAAGAGGACTACATTAATTAGAAAATGCTTGCGTGTCTGGGAGTGTATACATGTCTTTGCGGCTGACTGAACCTATATAATTGTGTTGCAACCTTTAACAAAGTTTTAATAAGGGGAGCTAAAATAAAATAGTTTAGGAATATTAGATTGCTATATCCTAACAAAGTATATATACACGGTCAATTTTTAATCGCCATAAAAAAAATACACATAGTCAGTTGCCGTTACTGAACAGACAGATATGACAAAAAAACTTTTTTAACAGATTTTTTGACAAAATAAATACAATTAAAATTAGATAACTGTTACCGTTAGTCGTTTTCCTATGGATTTGCGTCAGGCGGCATCCTTTATTGATAATAATTTAAGTTTTATTCATCGTTTGGTAAACCCGGGCCCTTAGCTCGAGCCAGCTCGCAAAAGCTCAGCTCGGGCACCGCACTCGCGCCGCAGCCACTCTGCCATTTTGTAGAAATCCAAAATTCTGCTGCACAGATACAACGTAGTACCCCGTCTGCATTGCCCATTTCATTTTTATGGTAATTAAAAATTTATGGTGTATATTACTTTAAGCACTTAGTAATAAGTTTTTAACAACTGTATCTAGGCTTTTATGTATATGTATTGTACAATAAATAATTCGAATTTGAATTTGATTCGGAACCTTAAATTCATTTTGTCATAAAATGTTTTTTTTATCATAAAATATTTCGTTTTAATACTGGACATTCCAGTAGAGATCCTTCAGCCTAATAATCGTCACCGTATATCATAAAAAATACATTTAAGCGCCGATCTTTAGTGCGGTTTCAGACCAGCGTACTTTTATCGCGAGTTTTAATATTACGGGCAGATTGATATTCGCGAAACTTCAAAAGCGGGTCGCGTGTCGCGTGTATACATACGCGTACCGGCCGGCGTTTACACTCGGTTTTTTCTAGCGAGTGTCACATCTCTCGCGTCGCGCGTACAAGAACTGCAAAACACAAAACACGAGCGGCGAATCCGCCCGGTTAACCCGTTATTGTGTAACCACACTTAAGCTTTCCGTCATACTGCCAAATAATCATAATAAAAGTACGTCTATTTATTGACTTTCAACCCAAAGGCTATCCCAAAATGAGATAAGCTTATAATTGCCTGGTATCTAAATGCCATTATCTTTAGCAACCTCGGCTACTGTTGTCAATGTCTATCAAAACGAGCGAAGCCACTATATAGCATTAAGGCTCGAAATTGTTCTAGAAATGACTAGCATTGGATTTCAAAAAATAATAGACTTTACCATTTTTATACTTTTATTGTATAAAAGTATAAAACTTTTACGATAAAATTGTGTTATTAATTCATCGTCGAGTTATTTATGTAAGCTAGTCTTGTTTTTTTACTTATTAAAAAGCAACATAAACTGGAATCTAACACGATTTTATGATTTCCGCACTTTGGTGGATTTGGCTATTTTTTATACAAAAATGAAAAAAAAAACAGCAAATGCTAGACTTTCGATACTTAGATACATGTTTATAAGATTTTGTTAATTTACCTATACAAAACTAGCTGATGGCCGCGGCTTCGCGTGGTATCGAGATCAAAATACCACTTATGACTCCTTCCAGTTTTAGCTAAGTACCTACATACCTACTCACGTACTCGTATATATACGAAGTGTAATAAATATACCCACCCATACCGAATATACCGGATAATAACCGAAGCAAACATCAATCTTTATATATATCCATCTTCATTTATTTTTATCAAGTTTATGAATACATAATTATGTAGCTATTTTCATGTATTTACGCTATAAGCTCCATTTTAAAACTATTCACACATTTTTCTTGAAGGGACACTTAAAATTTACTTATGATAATGAATTCCCAGATATAGAGATACAAAATTGACCAAACAATAAAAAAATGTTCCTATAGATAGGTACGTACATTATTATCTGAATAAAAATGGTAGAATCTTGAGATTAGAAGCATAAAGTTAGTTTATAATGTAATAGGTAATTATTTTGATGATCACATAACACTTAAAAAATATCCAATATTACATTGAAATATTGTAGGTATTTTAATATAAACAAAGCATAATTAATCTTTAACACTACAGGTTATTGCATAAAAATACCTATTAATTTATCTTAAGTTAAAAAAATCTAATCCGGACTCACTCGTCTGTCGCATGTCCAGCGAATTGTGGGCAAACCACTACGGAGTGTAGCCCACCAAACGCAAAACGAAGACGTGGAAGCCTCAGAAGATGGCAGGATGAGCTGAACGCATGCCTGCCAATATGAACTGATGACGTCCTAGGCTGCAAGGAGTGGTAGGAGGGTAGGCCTTTGCCCCAGTTGTGGGACACGAATTTCAAAAAAAAAATATATTAAAAAAATATAAAAAAATCTGACTTTGAAGTTTTGAATATCTAATCTATAAGACTCTACCGGGTATAATAAGTATTTTTATTACCCAACAAACAATAAAAATAGTATAGGTACACTTTTTGCCATAACGAAAAAAAACTTGTTTTATTTGTTGTGTTGAAACCACTTGATAAAATAATTTAATCCTAATAATAAAATCAGTATTTTTTTTACCCATAAAAATATTTTTTCTTTATTTTTGTAAAAACTACTTAGTATATATTTTTTTATTATATCTACCAGCATCAAACGCATACTTCCCGCGTTTCGGAGGTCGAGTGCTGTCCTATATAACGTGCACCCAGCGTAAAACCGTTTACAACTACCGTCGCCCTCTTGCCGTCACCATCCACAATACAGCCTTCAGTACGTAAAAAAAAACAATTAAAAATGTTCCGAGGCCGATTGTGAAATTTAATTTTTCATATACTAAACGTGATCTAATCGAATTTTAACTGTAGCGCGCGGCATTGGATGTAATTGTTTACCACCACCGTTGTTGCAGGGAGCTAACCCAGAGTCAGTCTGCGCGTACACAACGGTTAGAGTGCGCGCGCAACCTCCCAACAACACAACTGTGATACTGTGACAGTGCCCGTTACCAAACACGCAACATGCACCATTACGTCAAAATTGTAAGTTTTTATTAACTAATATTTAATTAGAAAAATATTAATAATTTTATTTTCAGCTTTAATTTGAAAAAATTGGGACCTCTTAAACCTGATATTCCAAAATAATAATAATAACATTTTACATTTCATATATCATCCATAAAAAAAAAATATTTTTCATTTCAATTCCGAATTTTAAGGGTGCGAAAATGTTAGGTTTTATCTTAGGACATACAGCTATCCCAGATTATCCCCACCATTTTTCATCTTTGGAAATATATATTTAAATTTTCACGTAACTATTAGAAATTAGCGCGTAAATAAACGAAAGCGTCAAACGTCAAATGTATGTATGGTACGAAAAAGTTCGCGATGAATGTGCAAATAACAAAACATTACATAAGCTCAAAATATGTTGTGCGTAATCGTTATGTGTAAAAGAAGAAGTAGAAAAATAAGTAAGTGCTTAAGGCACTTTCAATAACTAATGAGCTCATTTAGAACAAATAAATAAATAGGCTACCACTCTCGCTTATCTAGGCCAGTAAATTAACTATAATCGGAACATACATACCTACCTATAATGGGAATAAGGAATTAACTGCAAACATCCGATTATATGTAGGTTTTTAACAAAGAGATTCTTAGCTCTGCTTATAAATTTTTGACCTTTTTATAGTCTTACAATATATTTAATGATTTGCTCGTTCCTGGAAAAAAACCTCGTGGTATCAAAGTAAAGAAACGGATTTGATTGCGTATTAGCATATTGATATCGTCGCCTTCCTTTTACATATATGTGTATATTAAGTATATTAGAAACAATATATTATGTATAAGGTTTGTATTATAAATACCTAAAATACTTATGTCACAAAGCAGTTTAAGTATAGAATAATAATAGGCTTGAACTTTATTTTATGCTTCATTTTTGTGATGTGACATATTAAATTTCCAAGTTATAAATTAGCCATTCTAAAAAACTCAATTAAAATCAAATAGTTTTGGAACAAAACATTCTAACAAAGAAACAATGAGCTAATTCGACAGTAGGCTAGGCAACCAGTAGCTCTATAACTAAACTTTTTGACAAGCGTATTAGTATCGGAGCCGTCACAGAGATGTCAACAGTTCGTATAACGTTTTGAATAATTTATACAAACTGATAACTTTTCTATAAAGGCTTCGCTACGTATACGCTGGTCAAAAGGTTTGGTGATAGGGCAGTCCAGCTGATTAATGAAATATCAGGCAACATTCTGACCAGACGGATTTCCTAGACACGAAATGATAGATCATAGCAATTACCTAGTTGATTTGCGTATCCGGGTGAAACTGGCTCGAATTACCACCATTTCACATTGTCTTTGGTGATTAGCAAGGGATTTTGTAAGTTATTAAAATGTCACAGTCAAAGTTAAAAGGAGAGTCAGTTACCAAGTTGTACAAAATGTTTATTAATCTCTGTCTTTACTGACTAAAACACAACATACAGGCTACTGAACGTAGTAAGCTTGAAATTTTAAGGCACGTTAGTCAAGAAGTGTACCTAAGCTCGTGCCAGTAACAAAGTTACGTACTACGAAACTTTGATACATTACAACGCAACCATAGTTTATTGGGTATAGGTAAGTACTTTAGTGACTGTCAACATTATAAGATAAATCTAAAAAATGTAAATCCGTTATTACATTTTTATATTACGGTAAGTACTTTAGTGACTGTCAACATTATAAGACAAATCTAAAAAATGTAAATCCGTTATTCGCTGTAAGTCTAATAATAAGTCATTTAGTAATAATTAGTAATAAGTCAAAGTTATATTACTAGCTCTCTATCTTTAGAGCTGTGGATTTTTTATGATAAAAATAAATAATCTAGTAAAAATATAAAAAAAAAACATGTTTCTGTAGCTTAGAACGTTATAACGTTTGATAATACCATACATAGAGTCTACTCTTCCATCAAAATAATAATAGTAGATATCCCAAACTCGCGAGAAACGTCTTTCAATTACCCGAAGTTATTACAAGCAAAATGAAAAATAAAAAGCTTGCTAAATGCCACTTTTTCGTAGATATTTACAAGGGTTACGAAATGAAACATTGTCCAAATGGGATGTAGCTCTAAATTTAAAGCGTTTTACTGTAGATATGTAGCGTTGATGTTTAAATGGGTACTTATACATTGCGACTGTAGAAATAAAGCTGTAAGTACTGTACTCTAACAATGATCGGGTCATATATTTTCGTTGTCTACTTCTACTAGCTAAAAAAAATTGTTAATTAATGTAGCTTATAATTACATTATCCAAACTGATTTTAGTCGTATTCAAAAATGATAAAATATGACGACACCGTGGCTTAGTTGGTAGTGACCCTGCCTACGAAGCTTGGTGTTCCGGGTTCGATCCCCGGCCGGGGCAAATATTTGTAACGAACACAAATGTTTGTTTTCGGGTCTTGGATGTTGTGATGTCTTGTATGTGTCCATGCCACCTGCGACACAGGGAATCCTAGTGCAGGGGGCATTCACACACTCACAATGTTTGTTTAAAACTATGATTTCAAAAAGGTATTGGTTTTTAACTGCACGTCATTTTTCAACTTTTAATTAAATTGTAAAAACATCATTTGTGGATGCCTAATTGTACGTGATTCGCGTCTTTGCATAAAGAATTATGAAAACATAAAGCTTCATTTTATTAAAACCAGGAAACTGTTTAATGCTAATCAGATAATAAAAATAACATTTATGTAATGTAACGTATATGGTATATTTTATGTGGGTTGTAAATAGATGCTAAACTAAAACTATCTACTCAGACGTACTTTATTGTAAGTAATTGCAGGTTTGGAAGCAATTAACCTTTGAGCTAAATGGAATGTAGTAATGAGAAAGTTTTTGAAAAAATAAATGGATTACAAGTTTTGCAGAAACAAGTTTTAAAGAAAATTTGATGTAATACGTACTAAGGATGATTTGTATTTTTACCTATAGTTAATAGGTATAATATGATTTACCTTAAAAATAGTAGGTATGAATTAAAATAAAAAAAAAATTAGCGAGCCTTACAGTATAGAGATGTCAGATGTTACACATTATTCAGAGGGATTCTATTTACTGCATTTTTCTGAGGTTGGTACCATCTGACGCCTAACTTCCTGTTAAACACTTCCGTTGAAGTGAAAGTAAAGATGTTACACATCAAAAATAGGCTAAATAAAGCGGTCAAGATTTGGGTAGCAAGGAGTTTGAAACCAAATATAATTTATATTGACTTGTAAGAGATAAATGAGTTGATTATTCTCTCTTGATCGTTCGGAAAACGTGCCCTATTCTGTAGAAAACGCGTCGATGCCTATTTGTTCATGGCAATTTGAGACGTGTAGGGTAGGTATTATCAGCTCAAATGAGCCGTGAATTGGCTCAATATCAGGTGTCAATCTAAATTAAACTAATAATAACACAAATTATATCAAATATTACCAAATATGTATAATAATAGAGACAGCAATTAGTCAAAGTAGAGTCCCAAAAATCTCTGTTTCTTTCATCTGATTCCCAAGGCAGTCATGAGGGATTTTAAAACCATTCACAAGATTAAATTAGGTTAAATAAACTGAACTTCAGTCGTTTAAAATAATAGGTGTGAAACAGCGCAATGGTATTATGTGAATTGCCCTAAAGTGCTGGACCAAATCCGAGCCAATTTGTACCTACGACGAAGCGTTTACTAACTTTATCTCAATGTAGGTTTGTTACCCAATCTCCAATTTAAACTATCGTTTTGCTTCCTTATTAAGCAAGATTTTGTACATCATACAATTAACTTGATTTAATTCTTACATATGCCTTTCCAACCAGAATTTACTTTTAGTAAAAAGATGTTTTAACGCGGCCAAGGGTGTAAACAAAGATATATTCTAATGATAATCGCAAGTTTTTTGCGGTTATACACTTTAACTGATGAGCCTCGTGACCGAGATATGCAAAAACTGACCTTCACGACTCACGGATAGTGGGTGAACGACCTATTTTGCAACTATGTACCTACCAGAAAACACCTGGTTTTTGCAAGAGTTCCGGAATCCGATATTGTGACGCAAAGTTTTGGCTTACGTACTTTGTTTTGTGATATACGCTTTGACAAAATCTTCATAACGACGTTACTTGAGAATAATCAGATGATGTGGTAGTCGTTTATAAGCCTCAAATAGGTATAAAGTTTGAAAAATTCGTAAGTTAGATACAGTGGCACCTACTAAAATAAAAGTTTGAGTGTTAAGCAGTTAGTTAAATGTTATAATGTTCAAAAGTGGAACGAACTAGCCACTAAAGAGATATACGTGTACGTTCTTTGAAATACGTTAGAGCAAAGTAGTGAAGAATAAAAAAATAAGTCATCGTTCAAAACTATGATTTAAACAATATGCATTTGTGTCAAATAATGTAATGTGTAGTTATTGATGGGCTTATCCAATTTATTGTGTAATTCGTAAAATGCTACAAATGATTTTGTAGAAAGTAAGATGCGATATGTAATGCTGCAACATATTTTTTTTGTTTTTTTTGGGTAAACATTCTTACACATACTAACGTAGATTATGTAATGCACTTATTCGAATTTGGAGTATATTTTATTTAATCTGAGGCAGTCACAAATCAAGCTTTCTTGAAATCTAATTTACATAGATGATCTGTATTTGTTAGCTACATACCGACATGCATTTTGAAATATAATACAAATAGGCATATTTTGCTCTCATACCTACTTACTTGAACTCACTCACTGACTCACTTGAACAAAAACCTCTATTGAGTATCTTTGTATTTCTATTTTAATCAACTAAATGCTTTAAAAAGTTTCTATCATTTATTAATATATTTAGAAAGAAAATAAAACATTTGTACCTAGAGTATAAAAAAATTATAACATCCATGTTTCCTATAAGTTCAATCTAATAGTCGGTTTTTGCAAGAAATTATCATGAAATTGGAATTTCCACCGGTTTAACTTTTAAACAAAGGACAGGGAATTTCCCTGCGAAAGTTTTTATGAATTAACCTTGACGTCAAGTCTGATTTTTACCACAGGGATAAGCCCATTACTGTCGTTATTTTTTTTATTAGGCGCCTAACTACCTGTATAGCGCATTCAGTGCACGGAGTCTGTAAATCAATATCTTAGGGCTCATCCTCACGAGCGATATTTTAACGCGCGTTAAAAAACCGTTAAAACAGAACAAATGCATTTCCAAGTAGCTGTTCGCACGTTAGCGCATTTAAAACGTGCAAAATGCATTGGTTCTGTTTGAGCGGTATTTAACGCGCGTTAAAAAATCGCTCGTGCGAATGAGCCCTTATTGACTGATAGACAACGCACATGTCAAACCACTGAACGCAGAGATTTGAAATCTGGAGGGTATGTTTGTCAAGGGTGTACGCACGTAGGTAAGAAAGGATCTTTTTTTTCAAAATAAAATTCAAATTATTTATTGCACACTTATTGAATACAAACGCAAACAAAGACTTGTGGTTGTGGGACTTGTGGGTGTTAGCTTGTTATATTAAACACGGAATCAATGAGACGCATGGAGGTATTATCCTCGGCTGGTTTATTGTAAATTCAATACGTATCTACTATTCAGTGTTGGTTGGTCATTGTAATTATTGTCTTTTCAACCGACTTCACGAAAAAAGGAGGTTATCAATTCGATTGAATGTTTTTTTTATGTTTGTCTCCTCATAACTTCGTTGTTTATAAACTTATTTGAAAAATATTGTTTTCGCTTGAGAGGATATACTTTCAGATTGGTTCCATAGAAATTTCATCAAAATCAGTTCAGTAGTTTAGTTTTCATATCAAAAAAACTGAAAAAAATATGTCGTCGAAGTAAACGAAATTGCGTATTTAGCTTCCCTGTGACTTTTTAGTGATGTTTACGGACGCTGAAACAGTCCAGTTAAGGTCGGTTGTCTATGTTTTTGTAAATTGATTTATTGTTAATGTACTCAAACATGAGAATGTTTATGAGTACATTAACAATAAATCAAGTTACGAGAGTAACTAGAAATTTTCTGTGATAAAAGGCAAGGTTCTAATCCAGTTCTGCCGTTTGCTTGTTCTAATGCAGTTAGGATCTATAAGCCTTTGACGACATTATGTTTTGATAATAATTGTCGTGTAGGGGAGCCGAACATAACATAGAAGTGCTACATAACTACTTCAAATCACAAAGGACCTTCACATGTTTGATGTCTAACTAGGCTAAGGCCTTGACGACACTTCAATAATTGTGAATACCCAAAATTCTCGCGTTTGAACTTCCTCTTGGGCCTCGAATGAGAGTCAAGGTGAATCTCAAGTGCGGTAATGCACCTTTTAAGAGCCGTTTGAGGCTTTGCCATTGTTTTACATAATAGATCTGTTGTGTTTTGCGTTGTTTATACCTACCATTGTTATGTAGCGTCATTCTTGAAAATTGTAATGACTAGTTTCTTGCCGCAGCTACGAGTTACAACAATTGAAAAGTTATGGGTAGCGTTGTAGCTAGATTATTTTTAGAGTAGAGTCAAGGTAGAGTTTGTTTGTAAGATTGGAAAGGCTGGATAATAATCAATTCTTTAACGATCAATATTTTTTCCTCACAATCCCGCGTTTTCTCCTTTTCTGAAATCCTCTACAGTTCTTCACCGATCTGGAGTGCACAAAAAGAGCCTCTTCGATGAGCACTGGAAATCCCTTCACCACACTAGTTCGAAAGAACGACACGAACTAGTGACACGATAAAAAGAAGACCGATCTGACATAGATTTTGCTTCGTGTAAACGTGCGTGTGATAATTCTCTTGCATGACTGTTTGCAATTAACAAATCAGGGCTGCAACGCACGCCTCAGATGAGTATTGAAAAGATAATTTTTATTAGTCATTATTTCATCAGCTTTTCGATGTTTTAATGCAAATGGCTCTATTTTCTATTAACATAGGTATATCGAGATTCCTGACCTACTTCTTGCCCTCTTGAAATAAGGTGTTCATACCATAGACTCTACTCTCTTTCTCTCTATAAGTATTTTGTTTGATTCAAACTGATGTTTTGTTTTATAAAAAGCCACTTTAATCTATATACGATAGTTATAATGATCTTAAGAGAGCCTTTTCGAGGCGCACTTGAAATCCTTTCACTACACTGGTTCGAAGGAACTAGTGACACGATATGTTAAGATGATGATCTTAATTCTGGAGTCTCGTCATGCCAAATCAGACAAGAACACAAACGATCAAACAGTTAAAATCCAAATGAATGACGCTCCATTTTTTATGGGATGAAGTGGAAGTTTAGGCTCCGCAGCGTAAATAGCTATATTTTACTTTTCACTTACATTTTCGTATAATCGTGATGGCATAACAGAGAGAGTGGTTGCGCAGTGATGTTGTATTTCTTGATAAATACACGGCAATCGTAAACATCTACCGATTAACGGACACTTATTGCAATTTCACCTACTTAATATTGTACGTTTGGATTTTTATGAGTCTTATTAATAATAATATAATGCATCGGGTAGACATAAATACTACAGTCTGCTTTTTAATGATATGTTGCTTTATCATTGTTAAAATTACGGAAAACTTTCGGTTGGAGATATTCGATGCATATTTAAAACATGTCAAAACATTTATTCAGCAATACGGTGCGCGAGTAGAGCCTTAAATTTAAGAATAATTTTTTGATATTATATTGTGGTAGAGTCACCGAGATTACCCTTGGGAACAGGGTTGCTAGGTTTATATTTTTTTATTAAAAAAACAGTGAACTCTTTCAAAAATAGACTGGACAAACATTTAAAGTGCACTGGCAAAGAAAAATCAAGATATACACAAATCAGCTTTAAGCTGCCTGTGTAACATAAATAATAATATCAACAAATTATATAAATATATTTAGTAATAAATCCGCTTAATTTCTAAACAAAGGTTTTAATTAACTTAACTTTAGTTCAACTAAACCAAAGAGTCAAAGAACAGAAAACCAATGTTTAAAGATACGACACGTGTTTCGCCTCTACACGAGGCATCATCAGGAGGTGTGGACTCGCCGAAGTTTGAAACGAGAGTGAATAAACAACGTTGCCCGGCCCAACGGGCCTGAGTTGAACTAAAGTTAAGTTATATTGTTATATTATTATTATATTATTTTATATTGTTTAGAAATCAAGCGGATTTATTACTAAATATATTTATATAATTTGTTGATATTTATGGATTTCCGGAAAGTAACGCCTGAATCAATCAATTATCATAAATAATAATAATAATTAAAAAAAAACAATCGATCCTCAACATCTTGCCAGTATGGTATAGCTAGAGTTATTAGGAAGCAGTATACTAAAATCCTGTAGGATACCTCTACACTAGTTCACTATTATTCTCTAGAAACAAACAACAACCTCCTCTACTGTCAATAGATTAGTATTAATTGTCGCATTCCAATCAGTGATATAAGGTGATTTTCCGTCATCACGAGCCTGATACAGCTTTGAAACCAAATAAAAACTGTAGCTATTTTAAAAGTGATAAATTTTACGACAGCCTGTAGTCGGAAGGCGGAAACCAACCAGTCTTGCAGGCATGCGTGGAGTGTAGACATATACCACAATAAATTTTAATCAGTAACTTATCTGAGTTTTTGAAAGCTTTTCGTGTTTTCAATCTCTAACATCATAATACATACATATATTTCGTTTTAGACATTGGCAATAACTGATGTTACTTAAATTTCTGATTTAAGAAGAAACGAAGATCAGGCTCAATGAACTAAAATAAATTGTTAACATTCTGATGCAATATCAGGGTAAAAGTAATTTATTGATTTCTTTTACCGTGCAGCGTAATAAAAATATTTAAACAAAAAGGACGCATTTAGCATAGCGACCGAACGCGGTGAACCGCGGTAGCGAAATGCGTTTATAGACATAAATCCGAAATATTATTGATATTAAGCGGTCGTTTGAAACTGATATGGCGGCACCGCGGCGTATGTGAAACTAGTAACAGCGAGTAACAGCGATACTTTTCAGATAAAATTATGGAAATTCACAATTAAATAGAGCGAGATACAGCATACGCGATATTTTTCCTGGCAGATGACAGATATACCGCAGTTTCGCTACCGCGGATCCTCGCGTTGGGGTGCATAAGGGTAATCCTCAAGGCAAATTTCCATACAAAGTGTTTCAAACAAATACTCAAAAAGTACGCCGTATTATAGTAATTTCTTCACACTATTCGTTTTGTCTATGTTTTCCGATTGACAAAAAATTGTAAGGTTTTATACTTTAATTTAGATAATATATGTGTTTTAAAATTAGTCGAAATTCATGAAAACTCATAAAATATTATGAAAAATCATAGGTAATTTGGCTTCTTCATAATGCGTTTCTTAAAGTAGGGCTACTGGGTAACATGGTCTAGTGTAGGTATGGTAATGCGCCGGCGCAGCTTCTACGCAGGCTTCCCGTTCTGGTGACGCGTACGCCCATTCATGGCGGGGCATGTGTGATGTAAGTACTGTACTGATATTATTTAATATGCAGTTTACTTGCGGCAGGTCGTGTTGTTTTGGTACTTGTGATACATACTTATTTAGCTGTTTTATCAATAGAAGAGTTATGTCAACAGTACCTGCCTGAAAGATTGCCTGGAAGAAATAGCTTTTAGCGATAAGGCCGCCCTTTGTAGCCTCTATTATTTTTTGTTATTTTATTTTTAAGCTTCCTTTTATATATATGTTTCCTCCGAGTGTACAAAAAAGTGTTACTATCTACCTACACGTTTTGGGCTCATAGTTTAGGCTTGTTGTAAAATAGTAGAATTATTATTTATGTGATATTACAAACGGTAAAATCAAAGAAATGGTACGATGCACTGTTATATGTATGAGTTTCATTCAATTATTGTAATAAAAATATTATGCTAACATATTATTTTAATTTAGGTATTTCTTAATTCATTTGTTTATTTATAAGCAAGATAAATCTGTACGTGGCTGCAGCCACTGATCAGGTTATTTTTTAAAATACATACATGAAAAAATAACGTTATTGAGAATTTAAATCGTTTCCGTATTATTATTTGTAGAAGGTACCTTCTCTACCTGTTTGTAATTATCAAAGTCTGTAAATAACCCTGTATAATAAAAAGTTCATACATCGAGGTATATTAAAAGCTATTTGCAAGGCATTGTTTCATTGCCGACACAAATAATTTAATTATACCTACTAATCTCCTTTAATGTCTCGAATCAAGGATGGTAGGTATTAATAAATACCTACTTGGATCGTTAGTTGCTAATCTAATGCTTACCGAGATGCAGAGTGAACGTCAAATAGATTAGAATGTCCTCTCATTGTAAAATAGCGCTGTTCGTAAGAAATATGTTTACATAAAAAACAAAATACCGGGGCCGCAACCTCGCTTTGAATAATACGACCAATTTTATAATCGAATGTAACAACATAAACTGCTTTATAACATTGTAGTTTAAATAACTTTAAATTATGTAGGAGTGGCGATGCAGACGGTAGTCAGATAGTCAATGTAGTAATATCACGTGGTACAGTCACAGATAATAGTACTAGCATTTATTTATTCTGTGTCTGTTTAACCTTCGGTAACTGGGTGACACAAATACAATTTAAAATTAACCTTCCCAGAGATAAAGCAGTTCCTAGGCAACTTATTATCTGATCAATTGTATCAAAGAAAAGTCTTGGAGCATTACCATTCCTTCATAATTAATAGGTAAAAAATGATTTTATTATAACTACCTATAAAATTATCATGGCGCTCTTATCGTAGGCCTGTTTACTAATAAATCAATATTTATAAGGCTAATCCTGACTGTCTGACAACGGCCCAAACAACTGGACGTAGAGACTTGAAATTTGGAGAGTGTCTTCGTCAAGAAGTGTAGGCTCGTACTAAGATAACAAAGGAATTTTGTTGATCGCAACGCAAACAAAGTTGCGGGTGTCAACTAGTTGATTTATAAAAAAAACATAAATTTAATTTAACGTAATTCAATTTGAATTGAATATAAATAGTCTAAGTTTTGTGAGTCACAAAATTATAGATAGGAACTGGTGTTTTTGCGTTGCAGTGATCTCTTGAGAAGGGTTTTTATGGTTGTTGTGGTTTGGACAGATTAGGGTTTTTTTGTATCAAATAATTGTACCATTTACGTCATTTTGTATATCATCAAGGAAAAATAAAGTTTAAGCCCGCATTGATAATACCTGTATTTACCTATGTCTCGATTTTTAATAAAAATATATGAGGGCGACCCAGGGCAAAATCTTAATGGTAGAAACCGAAGAATTAAAAATGAAAAACTAGGTGGCTATAGATTTTAAAACTACTGTAAAGTACAGTTTACAAGAACGAGACGTAAACCTTCGTAGAACTTCAATTTAAGCGGTGGCATTCTTTTTCTTATCGTGTCACCAGTTCTTTCGAACCAGTGTGGTGAAAGGATTTCAATGACGCCTCAAAGAGGCTCCGTGCACTTGATACATGGTTACGAACTTTTTAGGTTCTATATCATGTCGGTTTTTATGTTTTCTTTCACCGTTAAGCATGCGTTTTTAATGCACACTAATAAAGTAGGTACAGACTCGAGTGCATCTCATAAGAGTCCACGACCCGAGAAAGAAATGTAAAGGACTCCATCCCTGCTGAACGTAGGCCTAGTCTAACCATAAACTAACGCGAGTCCAATCTTCTTCTCGCCTTATCCAATTTCAAAGTTTACACCACCTAATCTTGAGCAATGACGTCACGGTCTTGCAAACTTGCGAAACAAGATCGATATCTTGTGTCGGTGCTAATTAGACCTGTGTTTGCGTAGTAGTCATTAAAATTTAATAACGCGCGTGTATGTTTTGAAGTACTAGTACCTAATGGGTTTAAAATCAACCACCCACGAACAAAATGTTTTCATAAAACATATGTATTTCTTACGATAAAGCATCCATTATTGACTGTCAAAATGAGTAGTTAGTCTCTACCTAAATATTATTTAAGGGGAATCCTCAAGGCAAATTTCCATACAAAATGTTTCGGACAAATACTCAAAAAGTACGCCGTATTATAGTAATTTATTCACACTATTAGTTTCGTCTATGTTTTCCGATTGTGTCAACATAAAATAAGGAAGGTTTCATACTTTAATTTAGATTTTTGTTTGTGTTTTAAAATTAACCGTACTAACTTAAAAACACTTGGATTTGAGGATTAGCCTATTAAGGTTATATAATATGAAAATATATAAAATTTAAACTAAGCTAAAGAAGCCTAGTGAACAACTTAATAAATAAATGGCACTCAATTCAAACAATACTACTTTCTGTACATAATATTATTTATTTACTTGAATTAGACATAACTTTCGTATTTGTAAGGTTTTGGTAATCCAAAACCATATCATATTATAATTCTGTATCTATGCAACACTCAAGGAATTTATAAACAATGTTAGTTTATAAATTCCTTGGCAACGCTATACATTTCAAACTATGTATGTAGGTACCTTTGTAAAGGAGATAATAACGTTGCATGCTAAGAGATTATTTTTCCGATGATTCAGAATTAAGATAGTAGGTACCTACCTAATCATAAGATTTACTAATAATTGCCTAACAATTGGCAAACATCACGCTTTTTAATCGTTTAATTTTGAAGGCTACATCTTGCGTGATGAATATCATCTACTAGCCTACGCATAGAGCTTAGTAGGTAAATATATAATTATTTAGCTACTAAGCTCTATCATGGTACCTATTTACTAAGTACGAACAACGTCCTTTATTTAATATCACGACATTATTATGAGGTAAATTGTTCTTCAAGTATGCTATAAAGTTTGTGATTAGGCCGTAAAATTGCATGCACGTGAATCTTTTAAAAAAAATAGGGTTAACACAATAACCGTTTAAAATTGACGTTGAGTTAACAAAATCCTTAACGCATCGTGAGTTACAAGTTTTCAGGGTTAACCTATTCGTTTCTGAAATAAATGTTCAATTTGAAACTCAAACGCCAGAAAATTTGGTGAAATCGCTATAACTGGTTCTGAAATGTTGAAAACTGAACTAGACAATTAAGACATGAGATTTATTAATAATTTCCTAAAATTGATGTTGTAAATTAACCTCCGCAATGCGCAAAAGCAGTATTTTTGTAAGTCGACGATAGAGACACGTTACCGATGACGGTGTGATGGTAACTAAATTCTGCTTGTACAAAATATAATAACCCCACATATTATTAAATTTAATAAGGATGGATTTGTAGATGTTTGTAGCTTATCACGAAAACTACTGAACCAATTGAGATTAAATACATTTATCCTCATTTTCAGTATAAGGGGTCAGGGGTCTGTCGGTTTGCACTGGCTTTCCATCAAAGGATGCATTGAGCAATTGTGCATTACCCCCCAAAAAAAAGATTTACCTTGGCTCAGCCATCCTCCTAACTCTTTAAAATTGAGAAACAATTAGTATGGACTAAGTTAAGATCTGGAAAACGACTTAAAGCTTTTTATCCCGATAGCACAATACGGGTAACATACGCAAAAATAAGATGAGTCAATGATTAATCTTTCATTTTTAGTATTATAAAATCTTCGTGCACTACCTATGCAATTGTCCACAATACACAAAGGTTTAGATGGAAGATAATGCTACATAGCATTAAGTTCACCTTTGTACTATTTGCTAAGTGCAAAAAAGAATCTATCTATTTATTTCAGGAGTTTCTTAATACAAACAAATAAAATGTGCCTTATAACAATGGCCGGTATATTAGCAAATAGCTTTTCTCAAGTGCCGCTTAGTGGACGAGATCTAGGTACAATAGCCGAGTCCTGCGTTGCGTCGCTGTGTCGCAACTCAACGTTGCGCTCACACTTGATTTGGTTACACCGCGCACGCATGCGCGTGATTTGTTCAGTCCACCTTTAGGGCTATCAGAACCTTTTAAAATAATAATGCCTTTGTTCCAAACTGAGACAGAGCCCCAGAAGGTCGAGACTCCATTTAGAACATGCGTTGTTTATACGCAAGTCTCATTTTATTCTCTGTATGTGTATGTATTGACAAAATAAATAACATTGGTGCTAAACTCAACAAACAAGACGCCCCGATATACATATATTTTGGTTACATAAACCTGTATGGCACCAATACGTTTTGATATAATTTTTAAATAATTTTTGCGTGACTGCTCAGTTTTAATCTGCGTTTTGGCTCTTACCTTATTTTTGTTATTTATATTGGTTGTTGTAATTAAGTACTTGTAATTTATAACTACAAATTGCCTATTGTTACTTATAGCTCTCACTAAATAAATAATTTATTTGTAATTTCAAACCAAACATTTGAAGTATTTAACAATAGTCCTTAGCGAAGCAGATAACCCTAGAGGCTGAAGCCACAAGTACATTGGGTCAGTCAAGTGGTCAGTTGACCCTACCTGTCAGTTCCTATTAGGCGATTCTATGTCGTATTACAACCGCGTATGGTCTACTAAATTGACAACCGATGCGTTGTATCAAGGCTCGTAAAGAATTTGTTTCTAGGGTAATAAAGCGTGCATCAAGGTATTTTGCTTCACAGTCTATTCACGGGTATCTGTCGCAATGGACCTTGCTAGGATGTGGAAATAAGATAGAGTTCAAGATATTCCTTTTGACTTTGTTTAAACATAGAGTAAACTTTTCACTTAGGCAGATATTATAGGTACCTCAAAAGAATGCCTCACATCGTTAGGCAAATACCTATTCGAAATGCCTTTGTAAAATTTTAAATTAAGAAAAATTCAACATAACTGAATTTTAGGTTCCCTGTTATTTTGAAATAAAAAATAAAAATATATAGTAATAAAGTTTATTTGCGATAAAAAACTAAACAAACCAATGGTTATAGCCCGTATTAATATTTAGGCCGTAGCCTTATTCTGGTAACCGTATTTGCGTTTCAAACCACGATTATTCGATTCAAGTCGACCGAGAGAAAGGGCTGTCGATATTTATGGTATCATAATATACCAATAGGCTACTGCAACCTGTTACAAGCATTGTCGAGCTGAGATCTTTGATCTCAACGTTTTCATTCGATATGAAGAGTTCTTACTTCCTGGTAGTAATAGGACTACTGGTTTAGCTAGATAGATATATTTGAGTTTAAAAAAGCAAGCCTCTATCTATCTATCATATCACCGCCATAAAAAAGCCTTAACTTAGGCTGACCTCGCGAGTGGAGGGGCTTGCATTTTTAAACTGAAAGTTCTTAAGAATGCTGTGGCTGCTATGACGTCAGCAGAAATGGGTGGATCACTCTGATTTGTCCCGCGCACCCCGCACGCTCACGACGACTAACAGAAACAGACATCGCGCGGCTTTGCCATTGCGTAAGGTCAGATTCAGACAATCATTTGAGTAGTAAGAAACGTTTCGTAAGTAGGTACATATTTTTTTATAAAATAAATTTAGGATATTTATTGAATGCCGACTTACTGTTGCGGGCCAAAAAATATTATCGTTCAACTTCTTACCTACCGACATTTAAACAAGATAAATTCAGAAAAAAATGCAACAGTATTTACCTACATAGTTTATTCAAAGATAAGTAGGTACCTCCTACCTAATAATATCACCTAATATTAACAAATAGTACAGAACAGATTATTTTTTTACTAATCGGTCCGCGCTCAGTCAGGTCCATACCTACCTACCTACTAAAAATTCGCTAAATGGATGTTTGTTACTCAATCAAGCCAAAACTACTGAAACAAAATTTGGTAGGTATGCGAATTGTTTGAAAATCATATACCTAGGCTACATTATATCATTATTTTGAGTTTTCGAGTGGTCGAGTGGCATGTATGTTGGGGACTGGGGCGGGTTCGATTCCCGCTTCAGGAGAAATATTTGTGTGATGAACATTGGTGTTTGTCCTAAGTTTTGGTGTTTTATATGTACACTATGTATGTATTAAAAATAAAAGTAGGTATGTATTGTATCAGTTATCTGGTTCCCATAGTACAAGCTCTGCTTAGTTTAGTCACTTACTCACTTTCTCGAATCTTTAACTCTAACTCTAACCCGGACCCGGACCGGATCGAGTCCGGGTCCGGGTCCGGGTTCGCACCGCGAAGCGGCAATCGTCGCTTCGCTCAGGTTGACGATTCGCACGTCCATCTCGTAACCTGTCTCGAAAAGGTACTTACTTAAGTAGTACTTAAGTGCCTACAACAAGTGCCTACTTACTTGTCTACTTAAGTAAGTAACTAACTTAACTAACATACTTAAGTACTACTTAAGTATGTACTCATGTAAGTAAGACAAGTGCCTACTTACTTGCCTACATACTTGCCTACTTACTCGCCTTCTTAATCGCCTATTACTCGCCTACTTACTCGCCTACTTACTTGCCTACTTAAGTAAGTACCTAACTTAACTTACTTACTTAAGTACTACTTAAGAAAGTACTTAAGTAAGTAAGACAAGTGCCTTCTGACTTGCCTACTTAAGTACTACTTAAATAAGTACTTAAGTAAGTAAGACAAGTATCTATTTACTTGCCTACTTACTTGCCCACTTACTCGCCTACTTACTTGCCTACTAACTCGCCTACTTACTTGCCTACTTAATTGCCTACTTACTTGCCTACTTACTTGTCTACTTTAATAAGTACCTTACTTACTTAAGTACTACTTAAGAAAGTAAGTACTACTTAAGTAAGTACTTAAGTAAGACAAGAGCCTACTTACTTACTTAAGTAAGAACTTAAGTAAACTTAACTTAAGTAAAACTTAAGTAAGTACTTAAGTAAGTAAGACAAATGTCTACTTACTTGCCTACTTACTTGCCTACCTACCTACTTACTTGCCTAAGTATCCTTACTTAAGTAAGTAAGACAAGTGCCTACTTATTTGCTACTTAAGTACCTAATTTAACTTACTTAAGTACTACTTAAGTAAGTACTTAAGTACTACTTAAGTAAGTACTTAAGTACTACTTAAGTAAGTACTTAAGTATTTTTTAAGTAAGCACTTAAGTACTACTTAAATAAGCCCTTAAGTACTACTTCAGTAAGTTCTTAAGTAACAACTTACTTAAGTACTACTTAAGTAAGTAAAACAAGTGTCTACTTACTTGCCTACTTAAGTAAGTACCTAACTAAACTTACTTAATTAAGTACTACTTAAGAAAGTACTTAAGTATGTAAGTAGGCAAGTATGTAGGCAAGTAAGTAGACACTTGTCTTACTTACTTAAGTACTTGCCTACCTACCTACTTACTTGCCTAAGTAAGTAAGACAAGTGCCTACTTACTTGCCTACTTAAGTAAGTACCTAACTTAACTTACTTACATAAGTACTACTTAAAAAAGTACTTAAGTAAGTAACGTACCTACTTACTTGCCTACTTAGGTAAGTACCTAACTGAACTAACTTACACAAGAACTACTTAAGAAAGTACTTAAGTAAGTTAGGTACCTACTTTCTTGCCTACTTAAGTAAGTACCTAACTGAACTAACATACAGAAGTATTACTTAAGAAAGTACTTGAGTAAGTGAGATAAGTGCCTACTTACTTGCTTACTCAAGTAAGTACCTAACTTAACTTTTTTACTTAAGTAAGTAAGACAAGTGTCTACTTACTAAGTTATTAAGTGGCAAGTAAGTAGGCACTTGTCTTACTTACTTAAGTACTTTCGTAAGAAGTACTTACTTAAGTCAAATTTAAGTACTTACTTAAGTAGTACTTAACTCTTACTTTTCGAGATTGCATGTAGGTCCCGAGGTGAACAAAAGTTGAAGTTTTTCCGAGCTCAACCCCCCCACCCCTCCCCAACCCTTTAAATTCCCATAGTTAGATTTTTAATTTTTCGTATTTTTAGTACTATTTAAGTATGTTCTAAAGTAACTTTTAACCTAAGTACTACCTAAGTAAGTTTTTAACTACTACTTAAGTAAGGACTTAGCTACTACTTAAGTAAGTATTTAACTACTACTTAAATAAGTACTTAACTACCACTTAAGTAAGTTCTTAAGCAACTACTTACTTAAGTACTACTGAAGTAAGTACTTAACTACTACTTAAGTAAGTTCTTAAGCAACTACTTACTTAGGTACTACTTAAGTAAGTACTTTAAGTAAGTACTTAAGGAAGTAAGACAAGTGCTTACTTACTTACTTACCTACCTACCTACATTACCTACCTACCTGCATACCTACTACCTACTGCATAGCTACCATACCTACCTGCCTACTTAAGTAAGTACCTAACTGAACTAACTTACTTAAGTACTACTTAAGTAAGTACTTAAGGAAGTAAGACAAGTGCCTACTTACTTACTTACCTACCTACCTGCATACCTACTAACTACTGCATAGCTATTAGCTACCATACCTACCTGCCTACTTAAGTAAGTACCTAACTGAACTAACTTACACAAGTACTACTTAAGTAAGTAAGACAAGTGCCTGCTGACTTGCTTACTTAAGTAAGTACCTTACTTAACTTTCTTACTTAAGTACTACTTAAGTAAGTAAGACAAGTGTCTACTTAATAAGTTATTAAGTGGCAAGTAAGTAGGCGAGTTAGTAGGCGAGTAATAGGCGAGTAAGTAGGCGAGTAAGTAGGCAAGTGAGTAGGCAAGTAAATAGGCAAGAAAGTAGGCACTTGTCTTACTTTCATAAGTACTTACTTAAATAGTACTTTAGTAAGTAGTTGCTTAAGAACTTACTTAAGTAGTAGTTAAGTACTTACTTAAGTAGTAGTTAAGTACTTACTTAAGTAGTATTTAAGTACTTACTTAAGTAGTTGTTAAGTACTTACTTAAGTAGTAGTTAAGTACTTACTTAAGTAGTAGTTAAGTACTTACTTAAGTAGTAGTTAAGTACTTACTTAAGAAGTACTTAAGTAAGTTAGTTAAGTTAGGTACTTAGGGCGTAGGATACGACTTGTACTTTTCGAGATAGCATGTAGGTCCCGAGGTGGACGTGCGAATCGTCAAAAGTTGAAGTTTTTCCGAGGTCACCCCCTTCCCAACCCTATACATTCCCATAGTTAGATTTTTTGTATTTTTAGTGCTACTTAAGTAAGTTATTAAGTAACTTCTTACTTAAGTACTACTTAAGCAAGTTCTTAACTACTACTTAAGTAAGGACTTAACTACTACTTAAGTAAGTACTTAACTACTACTTAAATAAGTACTAACTACTATTTAAGTAAGTTCTTAAGCAACTACTTACTTAAGTACTACTGAAGTAAGTACTTAACTACTACTGAAAAACCACTTAGCCGAAAAATAAATAGCCAAAAACAATTTGGTGGAAAAACTTGGCCGAAAAACAACTTGACCGAAAAAAACTTGGCCGAAAACGACTTGAAAAACAACTTCACTTTTCGAGATAGCAAGTAGATCCCAAGGTGGACGTGCGAATCGTTAACCTGAGCGAAGCGAAGGAAAAAAAAATGGGGCAAGAAAACTTGTCCTACCTACCTAATTACCTACCTACCTATATACCTACTTACTTACCTACCTTCCTACCTACCTACCTACTACCTACCAACCTTCCTAACTACTTCCCTAACTCAAACTTACTAACCCACCTACTCGCCCACCTACTCGACCACCAACTCGCCCACCTACTCGACCACCAACTCGCCCACTAACTCACCCACCTACTCGCCCACCAACTCACCCACCAAAACGCCCACCTACTCGCCCACCAACTCGCCCACCTACTCGCCCACCAAGTCGCCCACCTACTCGCCCACCTACTTGCCCAACAACTCGTCCACCAACTCGCCCACCTACTCGCCTACCAACTCGCCCACCAACTCGCCCACCTACTCGCCCACCAACTCGCCCACCTACTCGCCCACCAACTGGCCCACGTACTCGCCCACCTATTTGCCCACCAATTCGCCCACGTACTCGCCCACCAACTCGCTCACCAACTCACCCACCAACTCACCCACCTACTCGCCCACCAACTCGCCCACCTACTCGCCACTTACTCGCCCACCAACTCGCCCCCCTACTCGCCCACCAACTCGCCCACCAACTCGCCCACCTACTCGCCCACCAACTCGCCCACCAACTCGCCCACCTACTCGCCCACTAACTCGCCCACCAACTCGCCCACCAACTCGCCCACCAACTCGCCAACCAACTCGCCCACCAACTCGCCCACCTACTCGCCCACGTACTCGCCCACCAACTCGCCCACCTACTCGCCCACTACTCACTCACCTACCTACATGCCAGTACTCACTTTCAGCTCTCGACGATCACATTCTTCAAGTTTCATGTATCTACGTTCAGCGGTTTGGCCTGTAAATTGTCTGTCAGTCAGTCAAATCCGAGCCTCTTATAAATGTTGTTTCATGCGCGTATTGACAATAAAGCCAATAGCCATCTCATTTGCATACATAAATAAATTTATCTATAACGGACGTACTATCCAACAGTATTATGGTGTGAATATTACTTTATTCAGTCATGTTTCGTAAAATCGTTTCGTGAGGCGGTGCGCGCCAGAGCGACGCGGCCTCCCCGTCCCGTAGTCAGATGGGTACTGAGGTCCAGAGCGGTGCACGCCTACTTTTATTGCAAAATTACGTTAAATAATTCGTAGTCGCAAGAAAAAATACTGTATCAAAAAAAGCTTACCGAGCTTTTTAAATATATTTTTTTTTCTAGCGAATGGTATAAAAATAAATTATATATATAATGCCGTTCAGGAGGAGATACGAAAAAACCATCCAGAAACAGCTTTGTTTTGAGATTTTTTTATTTATATTAAATAAGCGAATATAATAAATGTTTCTCTGATATTTTCAAGATAAAAGACCAAATAATATTATAATATTTTTTTTTAATTTTTATTAACACCCCTTGACGCTGTTTAAACCTTAGTATTTTGGCCTAAATTCCAGATTACAATGTAGCGACTGCCATAGTTAAGCCTTAACGCTAAATATCATTATAGACTAAGTTTGTGAGGATGGATAGATAGGTAGATGGATTTTTGCTTCCCAATCTCTCAGTAATAACAGAACATATTGGCTGAATTTGTAAGTAAATAAAGTTCAGGATCTAAAAAAGAACTCAAATGCTACTTTTGATTTCGATGCCACGCTGTCAAAGTCGCAGATAGGAGCTAGTGTTTGATATTTTCGTAATACTTTTCTTTTACCTAGAAGCATAAAGAACAAAGAATACCTACCTCACTGGCAGGTATTATTTATCTACAACTCACGACTTGATATTAATAGTAATATAGATTAGAATAAAGTTACTTTATTATAGAATAGATAAGTCTAATATCGTATAGATTAGATCGGTCCAATAAAATTTTTGTGATGATAATATAGGTCATAGATGTCATAATAGAGCTCAGATTCGCGTAGATAAGGTACATCCAAAATAGCGTTACCAGACAATGACGTCAACGTTTTCATGCATGCAGCCGCCGTTCATCGATTTATTAGACGTAGTCACGTCAAAAAATGTAGCAACAACAATTTTGCCCTTAGGCTGTTACGTGTCGCTGCGTCGAATAGAATGTGAAGCGTGGAATACAAAATAGTAGAACAGTAGAGTACCTAATCTGCATTCCTTTAAAAGCAATAACGTAACAGGCAAGTAGTTAGGTGGAAATTATACTACCTACAGTATAATGTTACTTGAAAGTTGGTTTGCAATAAATTTTGTTACAAATTGTGCATTGCTCAGTCCAAGTCTACATTAATTTGAAATATGAAACATTACTACTACTTAGTGAAGATTTCAAACGATATTTGAAATATATGAATTATGAAAACGCCCTTGTAACTACTAAAATAAGATTCTTGTTTCTAAATTTACCTTTTACTTAGTACTCTAGAAATGTAGAGATACGATATTTCGATTAACTAAGTGAATACCGTAAAATTGCAACGAAGTTATTTTACGAACTAATCCTACCTATATCCTTGCAAGTTTTGGCAACACTGTCATTGTGAGTGTTGCAAGTTAAAATTTAGACTCAAGTTAACTTTATTACCATATCCAGAACGTGTTGCAATTTGTTCCTTAAATGGTAGGGTGACGTTGCGCAGGCTTTTGGCGTAGACGGGCGTTTACTTCACAACTATCAGTCTAATTAATGACCGGATAAAATATATTCTCAGTCTAAATTGATTTATTAATTGGAATCACTTATTTATGAATAAACCTATACCGTTCTGTTTCCGGGGCGTTATTATTTTAAACATGTTATTAACTTTGCTGCATTGTCAAATCAAGGGTTTAACGGGAAATTCACGTACCGTATTGTTTAGCTATTCTAGGCAGAATATAAATGATAAAATACCCGAAAATCAGTCACCGCAATGGCGCGCTTCAAGCATCCAACAGTGGGCTAATTGGACCTGATAAACAAAAAAATCTGTTATGTCTACCTGTTGCTTTATATTCACCATAATCAAAATTTATTTAATCATCCTTAAAATGCTAACAAGTGCCACTGACTTGCGTGAAGCCAAACGCCGCGGCGTTATAGAATAAATAAGGATTAATGGAATTTATGTATATAAAAGGTTTTTTTTTTCAATTATAAATGCAATATTGATAGCAAAAAACTTTCTACAGCTTAAAATTAATAAAAAAGTCAATACAAATAATAAAAAAAAATAGTTTTGACCGGCTAGATTGGCAAAATACTCGTATTTGCGCCGGTCTGTACACCCCGCTCACGTATATCAGTCGAGTGGCTGCATACCGAGGGTTCACGTACGCTACAGACCTCAGTTGAGGTCACATATCAAGTTCACACACTTGTTTCGATCAGAACCAGTTGCCCCGGTACGCATGTCGCGCCTTGCTCTGCTTGCATAATGCATTGCGTTTCCGTGGTTTCCCTTCCTACTACTGATAACGTGATAACTAATTGGTTTACAGAGATAGCTACCGTTTTATTTTAAAGGCATAACACTGATAAAAAAACGAGCGAGCCTTAAAGTAGGCTCATAATAAGATGTTACACATCTGACATCTCATTTTTGGAAGGATTCTATTTACCTACTTTATTTTTCTGAGGTTGGTACCATCTCACGGCTAACTTCCTGTTACACACCGTTCCGTTGTATTTCACGGAATCACTGCCACAGAGTGACAGAAAGCAAGAGAAAAGATATTACACATAAAAAAAATGCAAAATTGAGTCTGGATGCATGGGAGTGACAGGAGCAAAAAGACAGCGCATCTCTTGTCTCTTCACAAATAAATTAATGTTCGATTGTAGATTCTTTCTATGGTAATATTTTGTTTTTAAAAGTACGTACTTAATTCAAATGTTTCGGAGCCGTTCCTGCTAAATAATAGAGCATAGGCACTAGTTTGTAAAATGAGAGGTGTTCGAAAGTAACCAAGGTCGCGGAAGACCTACCGTTGAGCAATATATTTACGAACAGATCTCTGCAGGAGATCAAATAAATTATATGTATTACCTACCTAATTGTATCACCTACGTAACATGATTAAAAGGTTCTTTGTTTGGGAGATAAAATATTATAATCTCTTGATAGATTTAAAACCAGTAATCTGGGCGAGGTTTTGGCTTCATTTAAATGTGATATTATCTCTAATTAAGTAGATATGTATCTTAATTATTTTATGATGTATGTAGTTAGTATGTATCTAACTAGTATGATTAAAGTAAATTCTGCGTTCAGAATTGGAGTCTAATACTCAAATAAAATTGTGTACTTTGGCTTAGATTGCGTGCACGCACACAGGATTTAAATAATTAACTAACGGTTATAAATTATAATAAGCAACTACCTTTGCATGGACCTAATAGAGTCAGTCAGGATTATTCATCTCATTCACCATTTCAATATATCTCAATTATTATTAACGTTATTATCTACCTAATTCAAATCTCAACAGCAATGACCTTACACGTAATTTCTTAAAAAAATATACGATTATTTCTTTTGTAAATTGATCTATTCAATCGTTTTGTAAATTAATTGCCTAAATTAGATCAACAATTTGTCTTTATTGTTGATGTATTTAAATTGAAATATCATTGACATTGGGGCATTATTTGCATGAATTTAGTTTCCACAACAACCAATCATGCGGTCAAGACCAATTTATGCAATATTTTTATTATGATTGATACAAATAAATTGGGTACTACATAATGCACACGTATATAATTTTAATGCATTTACACAATGACTCAAACTGTCAATATTCGTTCAATTTATTTCGGCAATAAGTTTCAATAAAAGACTAGCGTATAAATTTGCTAAAATAACTTTCATATTGCACCTAGCTAGAATGTAGAGGGCAACAGGGTTAGGAATTTCTGCTATAGCCTTTTTCCTCTCTTCCAAGTTCAGTGATTATAGAACTTATATGGTTCAGGCTATGAGTTGATTGTTACTCAGTCATCTTCTAAAGAGTTTGATATAATTTTCGCTGTATTTGGGGCTCTTGTTCAAATGTCTTCTAGAATTCTGGTTTTTAAATGTGACTGTTCTTTGTCCACAGGCCCTAGTACTATGCGCCTGCCTAGCACTAACGACAGCGCAGTTCGGTCACTATGGTTTCTCTGATTTTGCCACCAGTTTTGGAGGACCCACCTACAGCAATTTCGCATCTGCAGCAAGAGACCCCAGAGCGAATACAGGTACCTATTTTTAAAATTAATACCTAATAAATAGAAGTTCATCTAAGACTCAAATAGTGAGTCAGTAGATGACCTGACTCCGTCTAGTCTTTTTTGCTTTTCATTTCAATTTCCTCATTCAATTATTTTCATACAACATTATTTTTTCAAAAATGGATATGGAGACTAAGCAATTTCTTATTGAGCTAGAGTATAATTACTCATTATTTTAGTCACGCAATGTTGATCTAACAAAAGCACATAACGACAAGTATTTAAAACAAAAGACACTCGTTTTGTAACTCTCACTAAAGATATTATCTGGGCAATTGTCTTTTATTGTTTTAAAAGTACAGTATACGCCATGTGGCCTTTTGTGGATCCCAGGGAAATCTGTGACATTGCCACTGAAGGCTAACATGCTACGATTCGGTAATAAATAAGTAAACAAAATGAAATAAACATTGCCACATTTAAATACTCAACAAATATTAGTTTTATTGAGAACAAACAAAGCCTTAAAAAGGACGCAAGAAAGTCTTAAGTTACATAACCTACTTTGGTTTCATTTGACTAATGTATTTGTCGTTATTGATTTGTTTAATTTTTATATTCACTGAAATCATATAACCATGTGACAATGAAATATAAGTAGGCAGCGATAATTTTCATGCCTAATACTTATACTAGAAATCAGGCGTATCAGTCAATAACTATAAATTCTAGGCGAGGTGTCTAATTAATGAACTATGTTTAATTTCAATAAACTATTGGCTACACTAGAGAATTGTAATTAAAAGTTGCAATATTCTAGTCGCCGTAAATGCAATAAATCTACATCTAACTTTGTAAATATAGAACTTTATCATTTTAGGTTTCACTATGAGTCAATACAAATCTGAAACTTATATTACTATTTACTTAAGCCTGCGGCACCATGCCTAAATTATTATTCATAAAATTTAGTAGTTCATGTGACAACTCGAGGCTATGCTTGATATTAAGATACAACAAAGCCTATTGTCTTTTACTACATCCTACTAAGTCTATATCAACTTTCAGCCTAATCGGTTCAGTAGCTTAGACGTGATTCAGCAACAAATATTCATCCAGCTATACTCACAAACTTTGAAGTTAAAATCAAAATTTCTAAACTATTGTTATTCAGCATGGCCCGGCCAGCCAATACTCAGGTTTAAAGCCCAGTCGTAAAAATTTGAACGCATATTAAATATACTAGCATGCGAACTTCCAAAACTCCTTTCTTAGTACGCATTTTCAGCTCTTGACGATCCCAAAATTTTAAGTGTCTAGGTTCAGTGGTTTGGCCTATGTGTTGTATGCCAGTCAGTCAGTCAGTCAGGGCCAAGCCTTTTGTATAATAATGATTGATTTAATTATACTTATATATTTAGATTTCTAAACTGGTTGCGTAGTGCAGCATCACTAAATACGCTACATTGCGATACGGAATTAATTGCGTGTTGCAAGTACGCTTGCTTGTGTCCTACGACAATAAACATTAGCGCGTATTGCCGGTTCAAGGGCCGCCTAAACAGGGCCTTTTACTCGATACAAATGTTTCTAGGGTGGACGTAATCAGGAATAACTTATAGTGCGCGTACAACGTTGTCCACGCAGTGTCTCCAGCTCATAAACCTACCTAATCTATCTAATTTCCATAATTCAAACTTTAGTCAGTTCAAATGGTATCTTTTTTTAAGATATTTTTGATGTGTAACAAGTGTGTCTTTCCTCTCGCTTTCTGTTAATTTTTGGAAATCATTTCGTGAAAATGGGACGAAAGTGTGTGTGGCCGTCAGATGGTAACAACCTCAGAAAAATGAAGTAAAGGGAATCATTCCAAATTTAAAAGTCGCTTATTCCCTTTTATTCCCATTAAGGTGTCAAACGTTGCACATCATATGCAACTACTGTAAGGATCACTCTTTTTTTCAAATTGATGTTTCTAAGAACGAAGGTCCTGTTTATAAATTATTTGATTATAATTAACAATGTCAATCAAAGTCCTGGTAACCTAGATCACCACCGCCATTAAGGAAGTGTTTATTACAGCAGCTCTATCAGTAAATCTCGGCCCACTAGACGGTATCCTGATTACGTCCTGACACAATTGTATTTCTTGTTAGCCCACTCGCTTAGTCTGATGAAAGTTTATTTAATAATGTTTATTACTTAAATGTAAAACGAGTTGCGGTTGATCGAAATTATTCATTGGATGTATTAACGTTGAATTTGCGAGAGAAGGCATGCACCACTTTTTTAGTATAGATTTGCGTAAATCATTTTTTGAGAACTAATACTGCACAGGTGTACTTCAGTCTTCTACTTTTTTTTTCTTCATTATCGTGTCACTAGTTTTTTTTTGTTTCGTATCGTGGTGAAAGGATTCTAAGTTTGTCCGAAAAGGCTCCTTCCGTGAACTACAGTAACTACACAATTTTCATGTGACGTGAGTTATATTATACATACAATTTTTGACTGAGGTATTACTCGAAGAAATCTTTATTTGTAACCAAACGAATTAAAGGTTTCTGCAAGTCTAGATTAGAAACATGATGAATCGGCATTTAAAAGTGTGCTAAACATCGTCAATATTTTGTGACTGAACTTTACTGTTTAGAGCTTTAGGGTACTTACCTACTTGAAAAGGTAATTTATAAACCTTGATTGAATAGAACGTCTCTCGAACTGAATTAGTTAATAAATAATCCGTGTTTATTCAATTCAATTAATTAATTAATTATCTATTTGATGGCTCTCTTCTGTAAATATTAATGGTTACAGGTTCTTCTGTAATTAAATGCAAATATCTTTTGCGGACAATTAATTTGGTTTGTCTAATATTTCTGTGATTTAATTTTGCTTTTCTTTATGCAAATAAGTGACGAGACATTACTTCTTACTTAACCATGACCAGAATAGTGCTCGCCGACTTGTAATGTTATTAGCTGCAATGTCCCTCGTAGATCGCAGAAAGCATACTAAGATCGTTTACTATTACATAGACACATCATTTTATGAAGGGATATATTATGTACAAGGGATCAATAAACCTACTTTCGTTGAGCATAACATTAAAATCCATAGCGATCACAAAAAAAACAAAACACTAAAAGGAAAAAAACACGATTCGGTATGTTCAAATGTATTCAAATCGGGGTACCTGCCGGCAGTGTTTGCCTAATTAGGTTCGACTTGAGACTAATTCCGCTGCCGTTTCTGTTGTAAGACTAGTCGATGCTAATATATTAGTACAACTTCTGAGATACATTGTGTCTACAACAACACGTTACTTGATTATATATTCTAAGAAAGACTTGAGTTTTGCCTCGAACAATAAATCTAATATACTTAGTTCAAATAAAAAAAAATGGCATCGTCTAATTAACTATACCTATAACACATCACTATCACTAGATTGTATACTTTTTACATACCTACAGAAATCTATTTTAATTTCACTTTAATTTTTCTTTATTTATTAATTTCAGCAAATCTGTAAAATTTGTTTGTAACATTGTTTTATAGGTATTTGTACGTAAATAAATTATCGATAAACAGTGATTTAACCATTCACCAAATAGTCATTAACGCAAGTGTTTTGGAAGGGATCCAAGTACCTACATCTAATGACAAAATCATGCTCCGTTAAGCAAAAAACCGAGGACGTCCCGTCATCAGCGTTTGACAGCCACATCCCTCGCAGGTCTAAATTAATTACGGATACCGTCACAACTGGTGCTTTTACCCTTTTCTATGAGTATGGAAGAAATGCGTCAGGATATTTTTGACAAAATTATGGGTTTGTTATTCGAAAAAAAAGTAAGTAACTATGCGTAACCAACTTGCTTGCTAATTTTAGTTGATTTGTAAAACAAAGCTTCTGTTCGTGACTTCACTTTTAAGATACACAAATTACACAATAAGCAAATTTAATATATTTTAATTTTTGTTCAAATGTCCGAATATAAAGTTCTCGATAGTGTCAGACTAAAAGCGTACTCAACAAAAACGGTTTCACCTCTAAAGCATCTTCAGACTTCCTCGAATAGTTCACAAAAGGAACATAATAAAGATCCATTCACTGTGTCCGGTTTTGTAACGTCATTATCGTTATCGAATATCAATATTATGTCACAAAAAACAACATAAAAACCGTGCTTTATTGCTTAGCCCGCTCACTTCACGAGGTTTACCGTTAACCTTTATCAAGGCTGTGAAAATTTAACTTACCAAGAATAACTGAAAAACATACGTATGTGTTTTTCGTAGACTTTCGCGATTATCACACATAGTTATTTGATTGTAACGGGTATTTATCGCGCTCACCTCGTTTTTGTGTCCCGGCGTTTCGACTGTATTGCAACAGCCGTGAGTGCGATAAATACCCGTTACAATCAAATAAATATACCTATGTCATCGAAGTAAATTTTCGTATTTTGCTTCTCTGAGACTTTTCATTGGTGTTTATGGTCACTAAAACAGTCCGGAACAGAATTGAAGTCGGTTTAAGTATGTTTTAGTAAAGACCTTCGAGTTAAGTAACTAATATTTAAATCATCACATTTAATACTGAGTTTAAAACAAATTCCAAGAAATAAAAATTTACAAATGAAGTACCTACGCTGAGTGACGCTTGCGTGGAGAACTGCCTGACGTATTGCCACATGTCTTTTATTGTTTACTGATATTCTTTAAGCCCTGCGTGTGATGCCAGTACCTAGGGCTCTACATAAGAAAATGATAAGGTATACATTGCCCGAAAAAAAAAATACTTTCATAAGTAATGGCAATAATCGATCATATTATAGGAAGTTTGAAAACATTAATAATGTGACGCCAAAGGACGTCTCTACGTGAGAACTGCCTTAAGTATTGCCACATGTCTTTTATATTTTACTGATGTTCTTTAAACCCTACGTGTGATGCCAGTACCTAGGACTCTACATAAGAAAGGGATTAGGTACACATTGACCGAAAAAAATCAATAATCGATCATATTATTGCTAGTTTGGAAACATGAATAATGTGACGCCATAGGACGTCTCTACGTGAAGTCCACATACAACATGAAAAAGTAATTGTCCTAAATTTCGAGTTATTAGTTAGTACACTCGAATTAATGATAACTTGTTGATTTTTTGTGATCTGCATTAGAGCTTGAGCACTTCCTTATGTCATGGATAAAATGGCTATTGTCTCTTAATCACGCAACTAAAAAAAAAACATGAATCATATAAATAACTTAATTGTTTCCTTCCGTAATCGTGCATGCTCTCATCCTTCAAGTTGCGACAATTACAATTAAACATTACAACATTCTTTGTAGTATCGTTAAACATATTTAATCTTCAGCATACTGAAACATTATGAGCTCTATAAAAACTACAAACGCATAAAAATCTACATATTATTATGTTTATTTTTCACTGTTATTAAAACGAGCTTTTTTAAAAAAAATGGAACACTAATGCTGTTAATTTCATTATATTATGCAAAACTTTAATAATAAACCTCTCAAAACTTCAATTAAGGTGATAATAATAGTTACGACTTATAACTTTGAGTACATTTTAATAATGTTTATCTATGCGCTAAGGTGTTACTAAAGATCCTGTTTTCATTCAATCCTTACATCCTACAATATATACAATATATATAATATACAATATAGATAAACCAGATTATTTAAGAGATTGTATAATTGCCACTCTTAAAATCACATTTATTTCACGCGTTGCATAATACAGGCCTTCCATTAATATAAATTGGTGATAAATAATCTAATTTCTATTAGTGTGGCTATAATTTAAGTATTTTAAATAAAATAACAGCCTAATTGATGCCTCATTTGTATTCTGGTGTCACTAAATTTCTAAAAAAAATAGCCTCCTTTTATAATCCTTTTCTATTTCGATTATGTATGTGGCAATACTTGAGGCAGTTCTCCACCGCAAGCGTCATTCAGCAGTACTTCATTTATATTTTTTATTTCTTGGAAAATATTTAAACTCACAGTATTGAATGCAATGATTTACTTATTACCTACTCGACTCATCTGATACCTACTAATACCGATGCTTATCTTGTGAGAAATAAATGATAGAGCGTGATTGAGTAAGCTGGTTTTATCTTTCATCATGAACACATTAAAAGCTTATTAGACACTCCATGGCTAAACAATGCAATGTTACGGTATGATTTGATTAATAACTTGATGCTACCGACTTATGGATGTACTTAACATTCTGAAATTGATAGATAAAGTAACTGATATACTCGTTTAATTTAGAGCAACAATAAAATAATAGAAAGATTAATTAACACTGCAACTATTAATAACTAGCTAACGCCCGCAACTTGGTTTGCGTTGTGAATTAACTGTCATGTGAACAAACCCTTTCATAGTACGCGCTTACACTTCATAAAGCGTCGATGGATTCATAAAGTGTCCATACACATAGCTATAGTAGTTTAGACGCTACAAGGTGGCGAGTTTAAAAGCAAGCGAGTCAGCGAGATAGCTAGTGTGGCTTAGAGGTTTTTGGACATTAGGTTCGGTTTTCTGTATTTAAGGCTAATCCGAATTGGATTTGATCCAATTCCATACAAAATGTTTCGGACAAATACTCAAAAAGTACGCCGTATTACAGTATTTTTTTTACACTATTCGTTTTATCCGTTTTTTTTGATTTCTTCAACAAAAAAAGTGAAAGGTTTCATACTTTAATTTAGATTTTATACGTTTTTTTAAGTTAGTAGGGTTAGTTTTAAAACACGTATAAAATCTAAATTAAAGTATAAAACCTTTCACTTTTTTTGTTGACGAATACAAAAAAAATGGACGTAACGAATAGTGTGAAGAAATTACTATAATACGGCGTACTTTTTGAGTATTTGTCCGAAACATTTTGTATGGAAATTTGCCTGGAGGATTCCACTTAATTACAAAGAATAAAAAATAAACGTTAGTGCATATTGGGACCTCGCCTTAATATAACGCGGACTTTAAAAGTTGTATTGTTTTTTATTGACCTATTGTAATTATAGCGTTTTGAAGGTCAACGAAAGTTATTAGGTTACTGCAAATAATTTTGCAATAATGTTTTTATGTACTCATTTTGACACTAATGTTTATAATTACTTAATAATCAATAGTTGATTGTTTAAGGACATGTTTTATTGACAATATTGCAATGCATAATGTATTTATACCAATGTTAATTTAGGGTTTGAACTTTTATGTTATGTTAAATTTGATTGATTATTTCTGAATAATATTGCTTTTAAGAATAAAGTTTGAGCTTTCAAGTTCATTTATATTTAAATAATATAAATAGATGTAAAAATTATATACTATTGTTAGTATTATTATTTTTTTAACAATTTTGTATTAAAAAAGATTATTTATTAGCTCATCAAAATTATCATTATACCAAAGACAAAAAAATAGACCATTCCTAATAATTACAAAATAATTAAATACCTACAGAATAATTATTTTAGTACATTCGTTTAGATAATATGAATCAGGGTCTCTACATAATTTCAACTACAAATTGGCAATATTGCAAATAGAGTTATTGAAAATAATTTCATAGTGCTGCATTTTAATGAATACTTGTAGCATAATTATAAGTATAGTTGCGTAACCTAAAAGAAGCAAAAATTAGTTAACTATTTATTGCTTCAGAGTAGGTATTTTGAATTTGTGATTATAAACATTAGATAAATTAATTTAAAAACATTTTTTTAAAAACATACGTACTCAAAATTATACAACACAAATTTTTAATTACCAAAAAGAAATAAATGGTCAATGCAGAGGGGGTACTACCAAGTACTACGTTGTATCTCAACAGTTGACAAATGTATTTGACAAAAATTCAACTTAATTCTTTCAAGTATTTTTACCATATCTGTGTTCAGTAACGGCAACCGATTATGCATATTTTTTTTAGGTGATAAAAAAATGCGGTGTAGTTAATGGATAAAAGTGATTGTCAACAAATTTAAGAACAAAGCAAATGCTAACATGTATCAAACAGCATTCGATTTACGATAATAAAACATATTGATAAACGTGTCGGTGTCCTTTCCATTCTGTCAAAATGCTGACATAGCTTCAAGAACTCTACATCTCTATCAAAATCGAACTTCGATTGGTATTTGTAGATTGTGGTTGAGGAATGATATTGCTATTGTCTTTTTGTGTTTATTGATAGACAGTCACGTAACTACAATATAGGTATATAATTATATATATATTTTTTTTATAAACATTCACACACTCACACCCCTGCACTAGGATTCCCTGTGTCGCAGGTGGCATGGACACATACAACACATCACAACATCCAAGACCCGAGAACAAACATTTGTGTTCGTCACACAAATACTTGCCCCAGCCGGGGATCGAACCCGGGACACCAAGCATTATTTTAGATTAGCAGACTAACTGAGCGGTTTCGCCGCTCGTATTTTGTTTATTCATATACGTATCGTCGTTTACGCGCGTAGCCGCGCGTTGGGCTTTTGAAGTTTTGCTAGTACCTACCAATCCGCCCGTGTACGCGCGACAGGAATACGCTAGTCTGAAACCACATTTACATTGCTTTTGTACACTACCTATGTATATTGCAAGATCATCAAAGTTCTTTCTTTGTCCACTCTCGTCGGTTTTTTTAATAAACTTTAATTTAAGATACATATTTAATGCAAAGATAAAAAAAATCTTGAAAAAAAATGTATGAGACTTTCTCAGCTGCTCTATGCGCGAATAGGAAAAAAATAGTTTCGATACGCATGCTAAATTACCTATTAAAAAAATATCAATATACACCGAAAACTTAGTCCTGACTGACTGACTGACTGACAGACAACACACAAGCCACACCACTGGACGTAGAGACTTGAAATTTCGAGGGAATATTCGTCAAGAAGTGATGCGTACCAAAAAAGGAATTTTGCAATATTTAGCTACGCACAGCAGTGGGCTTAAAAAGTAATACGCGCTACAAAAAATAAAATTACAACTAACACGAGTTCCGTAAAGTAGGTACTTACAACTTACAAACCAAAGCATGACGCATTGCTTCTGAACTTTCCAGGTCCGGTCCTGTTCCCCCCCTCCCCCAGTGGGGGCCCCGGCCAGACTAGCGGAGTAGTAGTCGGCGCCTCCGGATACGGCTTCGTACCCCCCGGCTCCCAAGGTAACCACTACGGACGGTAAATAGCCGAGCTAGTCAATGTAGTTAGCACTAATACTTTGCATAGTGTGACACGAAAAAAAATAGTCAGTTCTTAAAAAATCTAATGAGGTATGTTCTATTTAAAAGTTTGTAAAATTTAATGAGATATGTTGCTAAACAAGGAATAGCGAAACTTATCAATTGTTAAGAACATATATATTTGAACACTTACTGAAAATTCATTAGTGAAATTTATTGTTTGTAAATTATGTTTTTTTTTTTGTGATGAATTAGTTTTATTTTTGTTATTATTTTGTGCAATAGTATAAATATATTGAGAGGTTTTTTCGTGTTACACTATGCGCTCTACCTCTAATTTGGTATGTTATTCTTTATCTTATTTATTTCGATATTCAGAATAACATATTGATGTTAAATTATTTTTGTTAAAAGTTGTATGTAGCATCAAATTTATTTATGCATGGGTATTTTGCATGAGTTCCTTGTATATTTTCCCTTGGATATGGATTAACCCGTTTGATTTGAAATGGGGTATTTCATAAGTTTTTGTATTTAGTTTAAGTTTTGAATGTATGTTTTTGGTTGTATCTGAAGCTGTAAATAAGCCCATGTTTTATTTATTAATGGAATAATAAATAAGAACAAATGTTTCTTTGTTTTATTTACCCCCATTTAACTTGCACAATAAGCATGCTTGCACATGGAAAGTCGGTTAGTTTTTACTTATTAAACAAGTTGTAGTCAGCCAATAACCCCAATTAGTATTGCTGCAGTGCGGTTTTTGTGATGAATCATGTTACACCAGCTCGCTACATTGTAGGGCATTTTTGCTGGGTCAGTAGGCATTCGTGGAAATTTCTGATGCTGAGGTACAGTCAGCTGCAGAGACATGTATACACTCTAAAGCTTTCACATTTATATTACTCTTAATTTTTGCATACAAAAGTGCACGCAAGTATTTTCAAATTAATGAAGTCATCTTACTTGTCAGAATTATTGTCAGAAGAAGAATGTCTTTGTAAAATTAAGAGTATGATATAAATGTGAAAGCATGGGAGTGTATACATGTCTCTGCAGCTGACTGTACCTAGCTACTTACAAATGCAAATAAAAATTAAGGACATGCTCTACTCTGTGAGCTGGTAGTAGATAATCTATAATATAAAAAGCTTTAATAAATAATGTTAACTAATCAGCTCGTTTTTTTCTTATATTGGTTGTTATAAAATAACCTACGCATATTTTAAAAGACACTTAGGTTCATTAACTCATGAAGCTTCAGGAAACTCGCTGAGTTCAGTGTGATACTTTTACTAGTAGATCAACCATCTGTATTGCACAATTGCACAAATATTGTACCTTTTTTTTGTAGACATATATAAAAATTACCGATTGTAAATAGATTGAAAGTCGTGATTGATACGCGAATGACAAAAGAAAATAAAAATAAACTAACAGGGAAACGACTGGTTGCTTTCCGATCCGGCATTTGAAGGTCGTACCGACCGACCGACACACGCTTGCTGAGCCAAGTTCAGTGGCCGTGTCAAGAATAATTAATAATATGACGTTCTACACCACAAAATTTTAATTACCAAACTTAAATGGGCTATGCAGAAGGGGTACTACTACTCGGGCGAATGAACATGACAACTGGCTCGAATGACGTTAGTGCAAAGTACAGCGTGGAATTGGATAATCTTGATAGAGAAGTGGTCCTGTAATACTTGGTAATGGTAAGTAATGATAAGGCTTTGCAATTAGAGGAAGAAGAAACACGGAGGGCGCGGGGCAGCGGAGGAAGCATCAAGTTCCGAGTAGTACGTTGTATCTGTGCAGTCAGAATTTTGGATTTATACAAAATGACAGAGTGACAACGGGGCGGTGCGGCGCCCGAACCGAGCTGCAGCGAGCTGGTTCGAGCTAGGTACCCGGGTTGCCAGGACTCTGGCTGCATTATACTCGAGCCCGGGACGGCTGCAGTGCACGGGGAGGCATGCACTGCAAGCGGAGCTCGGGGTTGGCGCAAGCCTTCCCTGGGATGGGCCTCACAGCAACGTGCGTGAGGGACACCGGTACGTGTTCTTCGGATATCCCGGGGTCCCTCTAATATGCGCAGAGGTCGGCCACTATGGGGTTTTAGTCGGTATGAGTCCGACATACCCCTCCGCCCTCCCCCAAGGGCGGTGGGCATCCATGAGGATTTCCCCATGTAAAAAAAAAAAAAAAAAGGTACCCGGGTTGCCAAACGATGAATTAAACGTAAATTATTATCAAATGATGGGTACCGCCTGACGCAATCCATAAGAAAATGACTAACGGTAACAGTTATCAAATTTGTATCAAATTTATTTTGACACAAATTCGACATAATTTTTTCAAGTTTTTGTGCCATATCTGTGTTCAGTAACGGCAATTGATTATATGTTTTTTTTCTGTTGATTAAAAATTTGCGGTGTATATGTATCCAAAACATTTGCGGTGTATGTGCATGCGTGTACGCAGCAAAGATTAGCATAAGTGATGGGAGTAAATTGTTAGGGCTAGATGGCGTTGTCTCAAATTTCCATAAAATATTTTATTTGATGACACGGATGGTCGAATGGCAAGTGTATTGGACTGCCACGCCCGGTGTCGCAAGTTCGATTCCCGCTTCAGGACAAACATTTGTGTAATGAACATCGGTGTTTGTCCTGTGTCTGGATGGGTGTTTTCTATGTATTATATGTATTTATTTACAAAAAAAGTATTTAAGTATTCTATCAGCCATCTGGTTCCCATAGTACAAGCTCTGTTTAGTTTGGGGCTAGATGGCGTTGTTTGAAATGTCCAAAAAATTTTTTTTTTTTTGTTTTTATTATTCATAACAATATCAAGCATGATTTCATAAAGCACAAGCATAGGTATGCATAGGACCTAATTCAATATTTATTCTATGACAAGTTAATCTAAACTCGTGAGAAATCACTCAAACAGTAAAACCGGTTGGAAACCGGAAATAATAAGTCACTCAAATGAAATCGTTTTGAAATCAATCTTGCAGCGTAGGAAAACATAATCATATTTAAATCTCGTTTATTTACAATGCGAGCTTAGGAAAATCTTATATATTCTCAATTGATATGACTTAACAAACAGAACAAATAAAGTAAGATTTTAGGTCAGGATATTTAAAAAAAATTGTAGAGTATTCAGTATGCAGTATTTTATTGCAGTCAATAAGTCTTAGTTTTAATTGTTTACAAAGTTAACACAGATTATAGAACATATTGAACCCTAATCTAGGGCATAGCAACATTAGAGCATTCAATATTAGCTTCGAATTATGAAAAAAGTGTGTGTAATTTCAAAAGGAGGCGACCTTCATGATGAGGGGAATGAATGAACATGCGCATTTCTAAAGAATGAAGCTGAAAATACTGTTCGAAATTCATTCAGGATACGATGTTTCTGTTAGTGGGTAGCAACCCCATCACATCATTAATTTAAAAAAACCAAGCATTATATTACCATCTTATTTGAAGAGCTATTTGCTGGGTTACAATTGATAAAAGTTATGTTACAATCTTGTTACAATTTTATCTTATAGTACGATGACACACGGCTTTTTTACACGCACAAGCCAGCGTTTACACTTGTAGCGTATAAAGTCGCCCAGTGTCATCCGCGTTTTTACAATCGGCTTGTTGACAATCTTTCCCAAAAGCTAACACGCTCACGAGCTAGATTTTAAAAACGCCAGCAATCAGCCAGCGTTTATCGAATCGAATCAAATAGTTACTTTCGGTATTACTTTCGAGTGTTGAACCCCAAACGGAATGTTAAGTCAAAGGGTCAATTAAATTCAGATTAATATAAATATCCGTTTGAACAGGAAATATCAAATAATGATACAGTAGCTGCATCTAATGACTCAGAGCAATACCACGCCAATGCTACATGTTTATAAACTGGTTAGACCAAAGGTGAACATCAATCCACTATCAAGTACATGAAGTACTGCTATTTAAGATCCAGAAACCCACGCGCCGCTATCTCGCTCGTACATACGAGTATGTATGTACATTTTTGAAGATATAAATTGAATGAATATAAATTTAAAAAAAAGTAGAGCGTTGAATTTGTTACTACAATCTCACGAAATGTTTTAGTATGTTTTTAAAATAAGTGAAGGAGATTGCGATTTTGCCTTATTGCCTCCAATGCACTGTCATGCCTTGATCACACGTACCGAGCAAACGGCCGAGACAGTGCTCTCGGCCGAGTACTCGGTACGTATAAACAGCGCCGAGTTCTCGGCTGAGCGAGTGATGTAAGCGACTTGCTTACACCACTGTCTCGGCTGCGAAACATTTTACTGTCTCGCCCGTTTGCTCGGTACGTGTGATCTAGGCATTAAGATGGTGGTGCAAATTTCGTCAAATAAAAAACCTATGAACACGAAAAAACATCATTCACTAAAATTTTAGTTGAATTTGTGACAGCGAGAATAATTTAGTAACGGTTACAATACAAAATAATAATTCCTGCTAACGAAATTTAGTAACGATTACAATATAATAGTTCTAGCTTACAAAAGTTGGTAAAGGGTACAAGAAAATATATTATCGGTTACTATTTTGTCTCGCTATCCAATTTTTTTTTCTCCGTGTATGTTTTTCATAAGAGAATAATGAAAGCAGCACGAGCCCACTCAACTTAATTAAGAAGCAGTTGTTCATATTTTCATTATTCATTTCGTACCTTTTTAATTGAGTTTATTGCATGAACTCGTTTATATATTTGGGGTCCAGTATGACCCAGTAAACATTTAATTTAGCTCTCACTAATCTCGCAGGCCCCGATCTACGGTCAAACGCATTTTAATTATGAAATTGACATATCACAAACCCAGACCCATACATAGTAAAATTTGCACAGCTGCTACACAACAACAAAAATATGAGAGCTTTTGACTTAAAAAAAATGAGATGTGAATTATGTGCAGCTAACAGAAAAGGCCTTAGAAATATTAATATAATAATAGAATATTATTAAATTAACTTTTTTTATTACAGCATAAGCTAACTACTACAATTTATATATAGGTATATTACAAAATTTACAAAAGGTTGCAAACGATCTATAGGTAGCTCAACTGCTCCAACTCGATACCCGATGGCAGCGTGTCGAGGATACTGGCTACATTGCCTCTTTGTATAGCAAGGCTTATTCTTTGGCCCAGATAGCTGCCAGCCCTCTGATCACGCGTCGCTTCGATCAGACGCTCTGACAAAATTTTAAAAACGCGGACTTTAAATTTTAATTTAAATTAACTTATTATACCTAAAAGTTATTTGTTTGATATTATTTAAGTGTTTATAAAAAAAAAAATATCTAGGTGCTCTATTACACATAGAATGCCAATGTGGCCTCTACATGAGCCAGTTCTAGTTTGTCATTTTATATATTTTGATTCATGAAAAGAGTAGAAAAGGAGATATCAAAATAAATTAAATCCCTTGTATATCTCTTTTTATTCTTAAACAGTGAACGAGCTGATATACCTTGGGCTGTGAGCTATGAGCAGTGGTGCGAACATTCTGTTTCATGATTTAATAAAAGAGTTTGGACTTTCCGCCTCTGCCGTTTTTAGCCGACATTCCGATATTAGTCTAATACATATTTATATGTTTGCTCACTCAAAAACAAAAGGGTTTATATTGTTAGCTATTTTCATTCACTAATGAAAACACGGACACTGCCGCACCTCCTACGCCTGTTTAAAAATATGGTCGAATGCTTCTTATTCTTTATTGATGTTGACACATGTACCTAATACACCCTCAATTTTTATCACCAAAAAAAAAAATACTCATAGTCAGTTGCCGTTACGGAACACAAATATGGCAAAAAAACTTGGAAGAGTTAAGTCAAATTTTTGTCAAAATAAATTTGATTATAATTGGATAACTGTTACCGTTACTCATTTTCCTATGATAATAATTTAAGTTTTATTCATCGTTTGGCAAACCCGGCCACCTAGCTACTACTAAACGTCGCACTGGAAAAGTATGTAAAATAGAAGCAAAAAAGGTCAGCTTGGGCCGGACGTCATTTCCTTTATTCTAGCTCCTTGCTCTACAATAAAGTCAACAAAATTCTAAATATTTATCACCTCACATATTATCAAGTTAAATTTAAGTGTTATAAATAGCTCATTTCACTTTCCTATGAGGAAACTGAAAGTATCCTAATAACTCCCAGATGATTATAAAACCCATAATCACTTGCAAACACATTCATTTATACATACCTTTATATATCCATACAATCACACACACACACACACACATACATATATATATATACACACACACGCACACACACACACACCTTCAGCAATTTACCCAAAATTGAACCCAAGACTCTGTCGTAGGGCTGAAAGGACACCACACCTATACTCAACATAATACACACAATATGCTCACATAGCTTCACGATCTCAAATGTCTTGTATTTATTTTCTCTACTGTTTAAAGTTATAAACATAAACATAATATACATGCTTGTCTATATATAAAAGATCAATTCATTGCATTTTTAGGTTTCATTTGACGTTTAGTCTCATATATTATGTTTTTTCTTAGCTTGTCTTAGCTATGTCTTTTCTTTAACGCAGAACGTAAATGTGTCCGGGAGGAGGGCGTTGAGACTACTACACAGTTTTATAACTTCACCGTTCCTACTGTAACATAGTTCCTTTATGTAATTGTTCTGATTAAATATTTTGAATTTGAATTTTTGAGCTCGAGCCAGCTTGCTGCAGCTAGGCTCGGGCGCCGCAGTCGCGCCGCTGTCACTCGCATATTTTGTAGAAATCCAAAATTCTGACTGCACAGGTACAACGTAGTACCCCGTCTGTATTGCACATTTAATTTTTTTTTGGTATTTAAAAATTGGTGGTGTATAAACTTACATAATATTATAATAGGTAGGTACGTATAGAAAATACTTAGTTGGAATAACAACCTTAACAACCATTACTCTAACAAGAATTGTTTGAGTAACGGAAAAGGAAAAACGGATGCGTCTCGCAAGTTTTCTCGATTCTTAGCTCCAGACAGTTTTATAAACTTTTTGCTGTCACACCACAAACCACCAACATGGTTTCTTTCATGAAAGTGTTCCGTTTGGTTTGACTTGTATCTACATGAAGTTTTTAAGGCTTAGGTATTTTTTATGAGTTCTGTTTTAATTGTTTAAATTATTTAGTTAGGTAGGTACTATAGTTCTGTTTAAATTGTTTAAATTATTTAGTTAGGTAGGTACGCTTTTATTATGATTTCATGGTAGCTTAATTCTTTATAGCTAAGTTATTCTTATTAATTTATTTCAACTTTACAAGCAGTGTTCGTATTTATTTCAAAAGACTAATTTAAGGGATTGAAATCAAACCAATAAGTTGTGCATTGATTTTGAAACATTGTGCATAGCCTCGTCACTCTTTTAAATTAAAAATAGTACCTATTTCATCAGTCTGATAAGACTGAATTGCATGGAATGTTAGAGTTGAAAAGTTTTGTAAAAGAAAACGTGCATGAGTTTAATTTCGGGAAGGTAAGGTCAAGTTCAGAGCTTTAGCGAATATTATGAGCAACAAGGAAACATCTGTTTGTGTGTTTATTTAGGTATATTTTAATTCATTGAGACTTAAATCTACCAATCAAACGTTCAATAAAAAAAAAATAAGGGGTTTCAGTGGTTTAAGAAAAGGCTTGTGACTGCTTTTTAATAAGGTACTTATCTATTTTCAATCATTTGTTATGCTATGTCTTTATGTCTCTGGTAACTGAATGCATTCTCTATCTAAAGAAAAGAAGCGAAAAGAGCCCGTGGAAAATCGAGGTTACTGCTGGTGGCTGCTTTATAACTAGGTACATATCTACTTCCAATCATCTGATGTGTCTCTGTGTCTCTGGTACGTCAGTATACAGTAGTAAGCATTATTTCAATTGGAAAGAGCCCGTGGAAAGTCGAGACTATGGGTTCAAATCCCGCTGTTTTTTGGGCACAAATCAGCAAACGAGCCACCGACCACAGCGACCGGTTGCTGGTAACCGTAAAGTGTCGATGACACATGGCTTTTTTACACGCTGCTTGTTGGCAAGTTTAAAATCTAGCGTGTGAGTGTGTTAGCTTTCGAGAAGGATTGTCAACAAGCAGATTGTAAAAACGCCGATGACACTGGGTGACTTTACACGCTACAAGCGTAAACACTGGCTTGTAGCGTGTAAAAAAGCCGTGTGTCATCGAACTATAAGAGAGATAATCTGGGCCCTTATTCATCAACCTGTCATTAGTTCTCGTTATCGGACAAATGGTCAAGAGGGAAAAAAATTACGTCATCCGAGGATTTCTGTCGTTATCGGCTTCGAGAGGTCCGCCATTTTCTGTCAAATTTGACGTACCATTTGATAACGAGAACTGAAGTCAGGGTTTGGAATTAGGCCCCTGAAATCGGAATCTCTACTCGCTCCGCTCATCACTCGGACCAAATTCAGCGGCGGAAGTGACGCGTCGCGCCACAGCGGCGCCTTACCGGAACTTACTGAAGGGTTGCCGTCACAAATCAAGTTATGAGAACCGCCACAAAAGGAAACTTTGTGCATTTCCGAACCGGCGAGCGTGAAATCCGACACATCTACCCATCGCACAACTTTAAACCCTAAATTTGAACTCGCAAGGCTCTTTAGTGGGAGTGTTTTCGAGAGCGCTTATGTTCTACACGAGTGATTCATCACGGCAATATTAAAAATGTTTTCGTATTAGATTGTTTGTGTTGTAAAAATAAGCTTTGTTTTTAATTTGGGGGTTGTTACTTTAGTTAAGCAGGTTCTTTTTATACTAAACAATAGGTAAGTCCTGTTAGAAATAGTTCGTTTTTGTAGCATTGATTTAAAGGCTACATCCCATTTGAACAACGTTTTATTCGTAACCCTTGTTAAATACTATGCAAAAGTGGCATTTGGCAAACTTTTTATTTATTAAATTATTCCACTATTGTTTCATATCTAAATTGTACGTACTCTAACAGTACCTGTTGTTAGTATGGTTGAATGTATAAAAGCTGTTAAATAGCTTACTAACTCTATTTAGCAGCAGTTAACGCCTACGGTCAACGATAAGCAAGCTTCGCTGTAAAATACTGCTGCTTAAATTTAATTCTTATATAATATAAAAAAAACCGGCTCCTACATAAATTGAGATGGAACTAACCTTGGTTATAGTTGCTCACTAATTATAATTAAATTTAACTGTATACGCCTACGGTAAACGATACGCAAGCTTCCCTGTAATAAAATACAGCTGCTTAAATTTATTCCTAATATAATTCTAAGGACGCTTGATAAAATATTAATAAACTTGGTACATAAATTGAGATGGAAATAACCTTGGATTTTGATATTGGAAGGAATTAAACCTGAAAATCTTTTCAGGTCCTGCAAACCCGAGATTTTTTTATAGAAGATTTTATAAAAGATAATAAATTTTATTTTTAATATAAAAATCATCTCGAAATCTTAATCGAAAGCAATATTGATAATAAATTAATTGAAATGTATAAATATTAATTTAATAATGTACCTATAAATTGTTACAAAAGCCTATGTAGTTGATAATGCCATGGACACCGTATTAACCATACCATTCACTTAATTTTTTGGAGACGCGGCTGTACCTCCGCTAAGTCAGTCGTGTTTTGAAATACCTTTTTAAAAAAGCAAATAATATTTATCGGGTATAGGTACAGACAGCGTCAGAGATAAGTATCCTCCTTGCACAAGACACCCAGCTATAAATCCTTTCAAAAAATTGTAATACTTAAAATTATTTTTAGGCTTACATACAGATATACAAATATAATCTATTTTTTAAAGGCAAAACTTCTCTATTCATCGCGATGGTGATTTAAAGGGATTTGAAGCTGGGTATTATAATGCAAGGGGGATACTTATCTATGACGCTGTCTGTACCATACCCATTCAGTACCCGTACGTCTCTGACGGATGATCGTCAAATATTGGAATTAGTAGGGGGTAAGTCTAGGTTTTCCAGTTTATATTGTAGTAACTCTAGGGGTTCCGGGCACCTGATAAATATATTGAAAATATAATGTAGTATATGAGATATAAATGTATTGTATCTAAATAGATGAACTACAACAAAATCAAACTGTGATAGTGATTTGTATACACACCAGTTACCAGTTTTTGTACATAATGTAGGTATCTATGACTATTTAATTTTGTGAAGTATGATTGACCTGACGAATGAAGCTTTGCATGAAATGTAAAAATGTAAATAAAATTATTTTGTATCATACTGTGTCATTTAATTTACGATACCTACTAACCTGAACTTGTGCCTCAATATAAAGTAATCATTAAAAAGAAGAAAGTTTGGTTACCTAACTTATTAACTTCTGCACAACATGACGTTTTTTCTATAAAAAATAAATAAAATATATGTGGAACATATATGTATATTCTTTTTCTTGTGACCTAAAGGAAATATTCACAAGGGTAATAAAAGTTTACCTGCCATTTCGGCTGATATCATTTCTCGGTCCAATTCGTAAAATATTTTTTCATAACGTATTTTGTATGAACTTTGCTACAAAGAGGCTTTCACAGTGTCTTCAGAGACTTTCAGTAAATAATGTGTATTTCACCTCACTTGGTCATCGGAGATAAGTACCCAAGTATCTATATTTTTATTTATGCGTAATCAGTATTTATTGCAGTGTCACAGCTAAAACTCAGGCCTACTCATCTAAAAGAATCCATTTCTTGGAACCAATGCGGATTGGAAAAATTTTGTTCCTGTTTTATGGTATGTCTATTATGATGTATGACTGGGATTCGAACCCATGGCCATCCATCCAGATCGTAAGACAAGGGCATCCACTTCGCATCAAAAGACAATTTGCGGTTCTGGAAAAATGTAAAGCCTTATTGGGCTTTTTCCTTTCTGGCATCTGGATTTTATATCTTTAGAAATAAAAATTAACTAAATAGACGATAAAAAAGGGCAAAAACAGATCTCCCGTGCACGAGTTTGCTGAGTCGCTTAGTAAATGTGATTTTCGCCCAGATGTAGTGCGTCTCTTGATAGAGTCTCATGCACAATTTCACCGACTAAACGAAATTCTGCATCGGTGGATGGGCTTATTGAGATGTCTGGAGCAGGCTTTATATACGTACAGTGTACATAATACGGATGAATTTTCGATAGCGTGTTCGATTCCTGGCTAGGGATATATAGATAAATTTAAGTAGGTATGTAGTTAGTTTTCATCAAAATTCGCTAAGAGTACTTTGCGCGTTTTTCGATTTAACTTAATTTATGATTTGGCCATCCAAGCATACTTATTATTACCTAGGTACTGGGTATCTCCTACACAAATGTTTATGTTCAATTTAAACAATATCAAATACTATGCCGGTATGAAAAAGTAGTTCGAAAAGGACAAACGAATATAGCTAGGCAGCTAGCTTGGCAGCTAGGGTTCCGCGCCCCGGACGCCGAATTCAGGGGACGTTTTTCGAACAAAACTGGAGACGTGAAAATTAGGGTTCTGACACAATTATTTTCAAGACAAAACTAAAGCCATAAAAATATGCGGCTAGTTTCAGATTAATGCTTTTGCGTGTTTTGGTCCTGATTTTAAGGAATTTCTCAAGTCAACTTTATATAAGCCTTACAAATTTGCGGCTCACTTCGCTCGCCGCAATCAACTTTATCCTATTGAGTATTCGGTTCCTGATACAGTGATTGGCAGGACTAAACTTAAGGCTTCAAAATGATAAATAGATAGATGTATAAGATTTTGGGTGTTTTAACCTCCTGATAAAGCGATTTTTCCTAGTAAAATAAAGGCCTTAAAAATTCGCGGTCCTTACTGTTTTGAGTCCTGATTTAAAGCATTTTTCTTTAGTAATCTAATACCTTGAAAAATTTGTCTTTGTTTTTTCTGTCCTTTGACATGCTGGTTCCCTCACTATGTTTTCCTTTACCATTGCGAGAAGAACGTGGGAATGCATACATAGATTTTTTCGACCGAAAATTTTTTTTATTAAATTTTCTTCTTCTGTCTTAAAGAATTTAGGTCATTTACTTATCTATTGTTCTTAATATAAAGGTCTATTAATTAAGCAAATAAAACAACCTTAAAGTATTTTATTTGTTTTTAATAATAATATATGTATTTGTTAATTAATCAAACATATTAAGGTAAGGGCCTACATTGACACAGTGATGCTCATGGTTATAGACCAATGCCACGCAAAACGCATTCCTGAAATTTAAAAAAAACAAACTGTATAAAATAAAATCAAATAGGTAGGTACCTATATAAAAATAAATTATTTCAGAACCATTTAGAATATAAATAATAACTTCAATCAGCTATTAAATGGGTCGAATGCATGGCTTGAGGGTAAAAACCTGGATAGAAGTGGTTTCCTAAAAACCTTACTTTCGAAAATCAAATCTGAGTAGGTAATAATCAGAGCTGTGAAATATGATAAATGACGACGTGATACATCAATAACCAGCCGATGTTGACGGTTTAAATAAGTCTTGCAAGGCAACAAGGCATTTTGTTTAGTTAATACCTAGTAGCCTACCTATTGCTTAGTTGCTACCTAGCCTACCTATTGATTAGTACCTACTGAAAGTCCAGGTTGTATCTAGCTAGGTACGTAGTTTAAAGTCGCTCAGCAAGCTATGGAACGGGCTATGCTCGGCGTCTCTCTGAAGCATATGATCCGTAATGAGGTTATCCGACAGAGGACCAAGGTTACCGACATAGCTCAGAGAATTAGCAAGCTGAAGTGGCAGTGGGCTGGTCATATCTGCCGGAGAACCGATAACCGCTGGGGTAAACGAGTTCTTGAGTGGAGACCGCGAATCGGCAAACGTAGTGTAGGACGCCCTCCGGCCAGGTGGGGTGACGATCTGCGAAAGGTTGCGGGCAGAAAATGGATGCGGCAAGCCGAAGACAGGGCGCGATGGCGCTCATTGGGAGAGGCCTATGTCCAGCAGTGGACTGCGATAGGCTGATGATGATGATGATTATGAGGTACGTAGTACGTATGTATTTAAATTTACAAGGCAATACGGTGGTTGTTCACCGGGTAAATACATCACTGCTTAAAAAGTTGTTAAATTCGTAATTAATTTGCAGTTTACACAGATTACTTACAATAAATCCTACACACGAAGATTTTGATTCAGATGCAGTTTCTTCAATAATTACTTTTTGCGATACATTGTTGGTGTTGTTGTCTGTAAATAAAAAAAATATCGTTAGGTGAGTTGTTTAGTGATTCCCACGTAATTAACTTAAATTTGTCAAGATTTTTTTATGCTATCATTGAACAGGCAAAAAAGAATGAGTACATAATTCTAGAACATTAATTTTATCCATTTTTAAAGTTATTTTAAATTAAAAAACCCATAAACAATCAGTTTCTGTTGATAAAAAGATTAAGAAATTATTTTAATTTTCTTGACAATAACGGATGGTTTTTGTTTTGCTGACATTTTGTCCTCGAAATTATATTTTCAATGTTATTACAACCACCGTAGAATATTATTCTACCAATTACAACATGTTTTTTGAAAGTTTTGGTAGAAATCATTTTTAAATAAAACGTTTTGCTTTTCTTAAGAAGCCTATTTCTTGTGCACAAATTGCCACGGACTCTACCTTTCCCCTGTCAATTAAATCGCTCGTCTCGTAGTAACTAGTACAAATTTATTGTTGTAATTAGGACCGATAAATTGACGTGATTTTCGAAGGACGAATGCGCTCAGTTGTAAATAAATGATAAATGATTTATTGGCACCTTATTACATTTAGGATAGTATACAAAAGCAATTTAGTTTTTAAAGATAGCTTAAAGGTAAACAAGGTTCAGTTTTAGTGTAACTACTAATACCTAAACTAGGATAATGGTTACCCTGTATGATAGGCATCAGCGCCCACCCTCAGGTTAATAAATTACAAGCTGAACTTAAATAGGAACAGGATCTTATCCTGTTCCTATTTAAGTTCAGCTTGTAATTAGAAAATTTAATGTTAAATGTAAGCGGAAAATGTAAAAATTAATAATGAAAGAATTCAAAGAAAACTAGTTGTAAGTTAAGTGCGAGCTCTTGTTACGCCAGTCTCATAAGAGTCTGGTTTTACAAGCGTATCCTCTAATTTTTACTCTATTTATTAATATTAAGTTATGTGTAAATGCCACTATGATCGCCCATCTAAATCCTGGCCTTGCTTAACGTTGGCCAAACATGGCGAATCAACCAGTTATTTGTTGATCTATCACAATTGAATCGTTTGTTCTCACAATCACTAACAAATTTTAGTTACTACCTATATGAAAAACAAGCCTTTGTCCTGCAGTGGGATATTAACCGCTTATGCCTAAAATAATAATATAAAAACATAATTTATATATAAAAACCTTTAACATTGGTTTTCACTCCTGGGCTTCCTGAAATAATGAAAAAAGGATTACTTATATGATGATTCATAAATGCAGAAAAATTTACCCGATTAAATGTCAATTTATATACAAAAGTCCTTTTTTTTAGTAAATAGCCCGAAAAAGCATACTCTAGCTAGTATAAGTACATAAATATACAAAAATTTACATACGTGTTTGAGGCAAAAAGATCGTTATAGGTGCTTTTTGTGCCTGAATTATTGGCGTATCAACTGGAAGATCTACAAGTAAAAAGAAAAAATACTTTTGATCAATAGTTTCATGTCTCAAACAAAAAAAACCGAATAAACTTATATTAAGTAGGCGATGTGAGTAGTAAATATATACTAGATTTAAATGTAATCTCGTAATATTTCAGTACTGAAAATCCCAGGAATGCTCATTTGAAGGGTAATGATTTTCCAAGACCGGCTGGTCTGGACACCCAAGCTAGGTCCTAGGTACCTCTAAGTGGGGCATCCCGGGCGGTGTCTTCTGCCTATGCGGGAGATCTTACTGGGTTCGAGAGCGGTCGGAGTGGGGGCTCTGGCTGCTCCTTAATCAAAACCAGGGCGGCTGCAGTCCATGAACTGCCAGCGGAGCTCGGTGTCGGCGCAAGCTTTCCCGTGCATGAGGGAAACCGGTACGAGTTTTTCGAATATCCCGAGGTCCCTCTAATGCGGCCCTAGTACCTTTATACCGATGACTATATCGTGGTTGTTGTCATTACCTCCTAGTGCGTCTGCTGCATAATGATCTGAAATGATTTGTCGACACTTTTCATTCGGATCAAATGATTTTCAAGCACTTTCATTTTCCATACGTTTGTATTCATGAATGGTTATCATGAATTACGGTTTTACGGTGGGTGGAGTAACGATTTCATGCAATAACGATAGTTATTGGGGTTACACGGGTTCTACTAAAATTATTTAAAAATATATATTTTTGCTTGTGAATTAGAATATTTTCTACAATATAACATTTAAGTATAATGTATAATAATAGTTAGGAATTAAATCTTACTTGCTGCGGCTGCTTCAAAATGATCCTCTGCTGCAGCACTGTCTGAGGGGTTGCCAGAAATTGAAAGAACATATCTATAGAAAAGCTTAATAAAATGGGACATTCAAAAACGAAGCTAAATCATTTAGAATGAAAAAAATTGCGTAATGAAAGGGCGACAGACTTCAAACGAAAACTTAATAAAAATCTACCAGCAAAACCTAGCATTCTCATACACTCAGGTATAATTAAAAAAAAATCGGCTGATGGGAAGGGAAGAAAAAAGGAAGAATCGAATAAGTAAACGTCTTATCTCACTTATGTGTAGAAATGTAAATACATATTAAACAATACCTACCTGTGATACATTTAGAAACAAAGAAAGTTAAAAAAACGAAAGAAATTAAAAACTGATTGTAGGCTACCATTGTGTTGACTAATTTAATAGCTAATGTAACTTTGTTTTGCTGGTTATATGACTGGTAAAGTTATATATAGAAATCGTGAGCGATCACCGTGAGTATGCAATAAATTATATGGAAATGTAATTATTTTATTAGGTACTTAACATTATAACATTATCATTATTTAATTTGATTACACAAAGTAATCAACTTAAATAATGCTACTTACTTTTAGTTTCACATATTACACCACCACCTGCTCGACAATATCCAATTACATATCATGCTATCATCAAGGTAAAGCAAAACATTACCTACCTAGGGAAGTAATGTTGTATGAAACTGCCAAGGGTAGTAATGTGATTTGAATTTGGAACGTCAAATTCATATGGAAACTCGTGTAAAACTCTAAGTAAAAGAACGCCCATATGGCATAGTAAAAAGGTTTGTTCTAAAATCGAACTGGCCACTCATAAAAAAAAAAAAAAGGCGCGACTTCAAAGATTGTGAAACAAAAGACGGTGTTGGCTGCTGAGTTCGGAACCCTAGATTTTTATTGCCTCGCAGAAGGTGTAAAAAGTAGAGTATGCTCCTCTGGGATAAAGCCTGTCTTCGTCTTGGGTAGCTTGAACCCCTCGCGTCACTCAGGACTCTACATAACTCCCTCGCTTCGCTCAGGAGTTAACTGAGTCCCTCGTTAGCTCAGGGTTCAATATGCCTCCCGCGACATAAGACACTGCTTTATCCCCTTAGTGCATAATCTACTATTAACGTCTTTCCTAAAAGATTGGTTGAAAAAGTTTGTAAAAAAGATTGTAGACTTAAGTCGGGATTAGCCGACACCCGCAAATTAATTTACGTTGCAAATAAATTAAATTCCTTTCTTAATAAGCATCTATACTTCTTAACGTACATACCCTGTTGCCTCTCCATTGCCTGTTGGTTGCCTGGAAGAAATCGCTTTCAGCGATAAGGCCGCCAATTGTACCACTAATTAGTTTTAAGCCTTATATTTGTTATTTTCCACGTGTAAAATAAATAATTATTTATCTATCTATCTACCCTCCATGTTTCAAGTCTCTACGATCAGCGGTTTGGTCTGTCAGTCAGTCAGTCAGTCAGTCAGGACTATGCCTTTTTTATATGTATATTGATTGATTGATAATTGCGAAAGTTAGTTAGGGCTTTTGTTCCTCATTCTTTATTCGGAACAAATTGAACTAACATTTATATTAGGTAATAATATTTAAAATATGATATTACCTAATACATTTTTGGGTTACTCCCGGAGGACCACGATCCCCGAGTTACACGTCCCGGAGAACCACGATTTATTTTATCTTGATAAACTGAATTTAAAGTCAGTTTAGCTTAAAAGTACCGTCAGCAGATGAAATGCTAAATATAATTTTATTCCTTCTTCTTATCGTGGCACTAGTTCATTTGGACCAGTCAGTGTGGTGAAAAAAAAAATGTAAATATCAGTTTTTTCATTATAAATAATCAGTTTTAGGAGTTATGAGCACGATTTCTCTTAGTTCTACCACGTTCTACTAAACAATTCTAAATATAAATAATCAACTTTAGTTGAAAACATTATATTAACTTATTCAAAAACTTAGTTAATGCAATATGTCTTTCTTCGTAGTTTTTTGTCAGTTTTGCGATAGTTTTTTCGTTGAGAATACTTCTGCGCTTCTTTATGGTGATAGGTTTCCCTTTGAATTGCAATTTGTCTTGTGCCGTATCGGAGCTTGCTATATCAATCATTACCATTTGTTTGAGCGTGAACGATTATTTCTATTTCTTGAGGATGCAGCTAAAGACTTCTTCAATGATGAGATATTGATTTTTCTAAATTAAAAACGTATATATTAAATACTGTACCGTTAATATTAAGCTTTTTGCTTATAGAGAGCAGCATTTGATTTTCCGTTCGAGTTAGTCAAGTGCTGATAGTCCATTTCCACCGTAAGTGGCGCCACCTAGCGGCTTTGTGTGGTATTTTTATGTCTACCGATAATGGCCGCTCAATTACTTCTCTTTGGCGTTTTGTATTCCGCCGAGTTAACACGTCCGAACAGCTCCTACCTAGGACTATTCCATACTTATTATAAGTTTTCAATATCGAATTCGAAACTATCATTCGAAAAAGAAATAAAGTGTTTAAAAAGTGCAAAAGGGGAAAATGTAAGTACCCTCTTTTCTTAATGTAGCCGATATGGCTTTATTAAATTGAATTATTTAACGGTTTATTCCGTTCGGTATAACATGTATGTGTATACAAAATAAAGATAAAGATATTGTCCATCCGCCCAGGTTTGTGTAGCAGAAACACTTGATGAGATTCCCCAGTTACATAAGAAAAAGTGTTTAAATTTAAATTTATTGATCTAGATAGCGTGAATTTGCGCTACAAGCTACCTATATAGCTATCAAGCTCAAGCTGCAGGTCATGCAGCCCTATAAACGGCAGCTCGTCGAACTATCCGAGCAGGATTCTGCGCGTGAGTGCACTATATTCATGAAAATCGGTGAGCTACGCAAACTTTTTTAAATTTTGTTGAAGTGATTATAATAGTCTTTTCGGGTCAGTGGTTCAACGTTTATTTTCCTAGTACGCAAGTCCACGACTGGTGCTATTACTAAAGAAATAAACTTTCATATTAAACAACGTTACGAACGTTTTAATGATAGTATGAACTTGAGTACTTAACTGTTCTACGAAGTTTTTTGTCGAAAAGCCATTGACATAGGAACCGTCTGTTCCAAAAGATCCGATGACTAGTTCTAATGTAGGTTCAATCGTTTAGATTTTTTTTTTGGCTAGTATGTAAATATTCCTACACAATTCTCATTTAGACCACTCCAGGTGGCATTGTCTAGCAAACAAAAAGGGGAAAAATACGTATAAGTACATGCACCTTACGTTGTGGGAGTAGGTATCATACCTATTCAAGAGAAATAGGTTTTCTTCAGAAAACCCGTAAGATTTGAGCAATAATAATACCTAATTTAATTGTTTTTCGACTACCTACCCGATTTTTATTGAAATTAAATAATGTTGCAAATTTATTCGGATTTGTTGTAGAAATCATTTCTACCACCAAGCAAGCCCTCACACAAATAATTTTGAGTCACACCTCCTTAGAACAGTAATTTTGATTTGAATACGCAGTAATTTTCTAGGTTGTAATAGTGGTGTAATAGTAACAATAAAAGCTTAACATTAGGGTAACCTATGGTTTTACAAAAGATGTACTGTGTCTGAAGCAAGACATGTATAATTTTAAAAAACATATATATTATGATTTCTCCGCGGATTTCAATTTCGGGAACTTTGAGTAATTACAAATTTGAGAGATGTTAAACTGCTTTAATTTACTGTACATGGAAATTAATCTTATGTCTCTGCTCACGCAAGGCATCATTAATCTGCCAACAGGTTAAAGCTAACGTCCGGGGGGTGTATATAAGTATTTAAAGTATTTATTTTTCTTTCGTGTATTATTAAAGTACCGACTTTGATTCAAGTTTTTATGATGTCTCTGCTCACGCAAGGCATAAACAATCTGCGAACAGATTAAAACTAACCTCCGGGGTGTAGATAGTGTTTATTTTCTTTCGTACACTATTAAAGTAAGTACCTACAACGAGTCAAGTGTTTATGATGTCTCTGCTGACGGCAAGGCATTAACAATCTGTCGACAGATTGTCTGCCGACAGATTGGAGCTCCCATCTCGAGGGTGAGGAGCAAGTATTGATTTAATGACAAGACTTTTATAATATTTTACCTTGTAGTGTTCCACTACCTACATTACTGTATAGTCTAACCGGATGCATTTGTTTTTGGCAAACCTTAAGCTGCAAACAGATCTAAGTATAAAAGTTTAGCTTTTAAGGAAATAGTTCCAGTACCTACATTGAAATCTATAGATGTTTCTGTCTACGACAAGACATCAGCAGTTTTAAAACGGTTGCTCCATCTTAAATATTGATGTCGAGCCCGTACTGCTTTCATAAACCAGACTCAAATAGGCACAATAGAACTATTGGATACCTGCTCACTGCAAGGCATCAACGATTTGCAAACAACTTAATTTTAGGTTCTGTAATGCTTGTATAACCAGGTTTACCAGGGAATGTTAATAGTAGCGTAGGTACGCATTGAAGCGGCAAAACATTACCAGTGAATCACGAGATTCCCAAAGAAGTTACGCAAGACTGTTGTATTGGCTACTTCCCAGTTTGTACACTCTTTTTACTAAACTTATGGGTGACTCAACTCACGGTAAGAGCACCAAAATAATGGAACTTTGTGTGCTCGATAGCACGTAATGAAGGAAAGTCCTTGTTTAGGATAAAAAATATCAATAATTTATAATTATAAAATAGTTTACAGCATACTATAAATTTATCTTAACTTAGGCTAGAAATTGTGAGATATTTTTTCAACTCTCTTTCGAGAAATGAACTACTTACGTAATGTTTTTATCAGATACCCTCATGGTATTTTTAATAAAATTGTTTATTTAAATGACAACAAGTGCTCGTCTTGCCCCTTGCTTAGCCATTATTGGCTCGAACCTTGTATTTTAGTAAAGTATCGTAATATTAAACGTTTCAAAAAAAAAAAAAAAAAACAAGCAAGTAAGTACCCTACTTACTTATCGATATCACTCTTATCAAAAATATTATTTCCAAATATTGTCAGTAGGTACTTTATGAGATCTAAGCTGTCGCCTCCAAATTAACATAAATGCACTAGATGCCTGTGTATCTTCTTAATCGTAATATAGGTACGTAAACTACGGAAGTAGGTACCGTATCAATTAACCCTGTTCAACAATGAACACTGACTAGAGCATGATACAAAATAGCATGCCTGTAAACTACAATCGTTTTCTCCTAATTGAGTGTTTGGCTCTGTTGTCAAGAGTTCTAAATAAGCCTCCCAAAGGCTTCAGACTTACAATATAAATGTACGTCAAACCTTAGTTACAAATGAACTAAATAGTGTTTGAGCTTATTATAAAAGTTTTAAATTAACATGGTCGCATTAGTCTAAGCAGACACTTATCTGGCTCGAATGATAAGAATTTTCTGTACATGAACATATTATTGCCTTTAACTAGTACTTGTTTATTTAAACAGTTGCTATACCTATACCTAGTTAGTAGGTATGTGGAATATACTATATTATGTATTTAAAGTGAACTATATTTATAGTACCTAAATATCAAATATTTCGAATGGCAACGACTGCACCTAGGCAGGTACTTAATTTTTCATGTCTTTATTGAGTTGCTTAATAGGCAAGATCAAATCACTTAACCCAACATACTGATTGCCCAATATCTTATTGCCCAATATCTTATCACTTTAAGTATGTTCATGCATTTTATATAATTATCATACATGCCTGTCACTCAGGCTGTTGACCAATGCTGTATTCCAAAGTTTTATTGTATATTATATTCGTTAGCTATCAAACGAACTTCGCAAGCGATTGCATACCGACTACGTTCGATCTTTAATTGATTAAACTTTGTTCATGAAAAATAAAATGTTATGGTTATAATGAACAACAACAAACAACTGAAATGACATAATATCCTAATATCATCTAGCGAACATTTGCAAACAAGAATGGCTCTCATTCATTATAACGATATGACGGGACGCTGACTTGTCAGCTCACATGATTTCTCGATTCTGGAATCCTTCCCATAATGATAACTTTTAACGTTACTCTTAGTTTTATGAGTAAACGCAGTAGGATAATAAACTGATGTTAAAGGTATACATCAATGAAAAATTGTCATTTGGCATAACTGACATGAATCAATACTTACAATTCTATATCTACAATTCTATCCTATTTTCCTTAACGCTTGTTGTTATTGTTGACTATTGCAATATAATAATTTCTTATCGTGTCACCAGTTCTTTCGAACCAGTGTGGTAAAAGGATTTCATGTGCGTCTCGAAGAGGTTCGTTTAGAATCACTAACATTTAATTTGCCAAATAGCTACCTAAACTAGGTGATTCGGTAATTGTCTAGTAATTAATGTTATTGTATCTACTTAACTTGATACAGTGATCAAAATCACTGCATTGGAAGCATAATAGAAGTGTCTCTAAATAATATTAAACTACCTAACTGGAATTACGAATAATTGGATAGTGTCGACACACCCAATTATCATCACGCTAATAATTTTAAAAAACTATAACATTATATTATATTACATTGATTATTTTTATTATTTTCCCTCTAGTTTATTATAACCACATAAAAAAAAAAAAAAAATATAGAGAGGAAGGCAATGTGAAATTGTTTTTAAACTTTTTTTTTTTTTGTGAGAAAATATATAAAATTGATTTAACATAATAACTTAATCACTCTCATTCGATTCGAAACAAAGTATTTGTATTTTAAATACAGTTTAATTAAATTAGTATGAAGTATTATGCTAGTAAATACTTCAATACATTTGTAAATAATAATGTTCACTTATATTTCGAAGGTATCGAACAAAACTGATTAGGCACACATGGCTGTGTAGCAAGTATACCGAATGATAATTATATCGAAGCTGTGAACGCAGTAACCCTGAAAATGTGTTATGAGAGTAACCAACCTCCGACAGTGGTTTCTGAAATATTGTTTGACCTCGCTGAAGGTCTGTCATAATCAGTATTTAAATATCCTATATCCTATACTTATTACATAAGACAGTAAGTTGCGAGTTATGTTTAACGTAGCAAATACAATGATTGTTATTAAAACAAACAAAATATCATAATTCATATACTTTATTACAGGTTCATATTGAAAAATGATAATAACTTATGTTTTATTAAGAACTTACAATAAATCATCACATTGGCGTATAAGAACCTGAAATTTCACGTTGCAAGTGGCGTCACCAGGCGATAGCAAACAGAATCTCTATAAGCAAAAAGCTTAATATTAACGGTACAGTATTTAATAGCGGCGTTTTCCCTGAAAGAAAACGCATATTAAATACTTACCTTAATATTAAGCTTTAGTTTGATTTCTGCCTGGTGAAAATACGTAATAAAAAGCCAATGAGAAGTAATTGAGCGGCCATTATCGGTAGACATAAAAATACCACACAAAGCCGCTAGGTGGCGCCACTTACGGTGGAAATGGACTATCAGCACTTGACTAACTCGAACGGAAAATCAAATGCTGCTCTCTATAAGCAAAAAGCTTAATATTAAGGTAAGTATTTAATATGCGTTTTCTTTCAGGGAAAACGCCGCTATTATAATAAAAATGAAATTACAAAGTTTTAACGTAGTCTATCTAACGAATCGAGCTTGTAGTTAAGTTAGCTGCGTATTATTGATAGTTTAAACGAGTTATTCGGAAATAGAGACGGTGTTCTGGGTGGGCGCGTAACGCCACCTTCCATCGCTAGATGGCGTTGGTTGTATCGTCTTGAACACCATTTGTAAAAATAGTAACAAACTTGGGTTTGAATCCAAATGGCATTGCAATCTGCTATATGTTGTAATATTTATTTAATATGTTTGATACATTTTATTCACCTCTATTAAAACAATGATTCAACATTGCACAAAATTTAAATCAATAACTTTTTATGTCAGCCGTACAAGTTGAAAACAATGGAACAAACAATGTTATCAATTTTAACGTATTCGTGGCTCTCCGGGACATGTACCTCGGAGATCGTGGTCCTCCGGGAGTAACCCAATTTTTTCTCGTTCTGCGACAGCGTCGCCATCTTGCTGTTCTGTGGTCATCATTTCGAGAGTGGTCCCAATCGCTGGAAGAAAAATAATAAAATTAAATCGTTCCGTCGATTGGGACCGCGGTCCTAAAACTAGTGGTCCCAATCGACGGAAGCCTCATTTTTCAACAAACATGTGCATGTTGATGTGCAATGAGTGCTCATTGCACTTTTAGTTTTGTTAGAGTGACGTCATTCTATTTCGCTCATACATTTTGAAGTTGTTGCCATTCTGCTATTGACTGTACTTTGCACTAACTTACTGCAGTGGTTAGCCGTGTACCTAAGTAGCCCCATACTAAGCAAGCTTGTAGGTATAATGGGAACTTTTATAAATATATATCTACTCGTCTAATAATTACAGAAAAAACCCAAATTGAGGACAAAAACCAATGTTTATCACACATAATATCATTTTTGACCAAAAAGTAGCTTACCACAAATGTTTATCTTCAAGCGTAAATATGCAGGCAGGTAATCACACAAATGTTTGTCTTGAAGCGGGAACCGAACCACTACTAATCCACTCCACATTTGCCACTCGACCATCCGTGTCGTCAAATCTACCATCATCTGTCCGAGTCGTTATCTCCACTCAAGAACTCATTTGCAGCGGTTTTCGGTTCTCCGGCAGATATGGCCAGCCCACTGCCACTTCAGCTTGCTAATTCTGTGATTTATGTTGGTAACCTTGGTCCTCTGTCAGATAATCTCCTTACGGATTTTATCCTTTAGAGAAGCGCCGAGCATAACTCTATCCATAGCTCGCTGAGCGACCTTAAACTGGTGGACTAGCCGTACCGTGAGTGTCGAGTGAGTTTCCACTTAGGATTTAAACTAATATTACCTACATCTGATTTTTGCATAGGTGTCTCCAAGCAGATAACATAATTTTCAAAGTATTTCCTTGTTATTGAAATCATATCGCAATACTTCTCAGCAAAATAAAGTTTTGGCGTGTTACAAGGTATAAATATTAGCTTTATTGTTTCACTGTTCTGTATTTTACCATTTATAGGTACAATCTACTAAGTAGGTAAGGTCCTAAATCTATTACCTAAAATTACGTATTCCACAATCTTTCTACAGTGTACTTAGATATTTAAATTTATTAAATATAAGAACTTATCATTAACGAAATAAAATATTTAAAAAAAAAACTAGAAAAATGTTTTCTAAAAGTGACTTGTGTAATATGTAGAGAGATAGATAGATAGATAGATAATAACTTTATTGTTTACCACTAGGAAATAACAAATTCGATATTCTTAATCTAAATAAAGGCAATACAAAGGGCGGCCTTATCGCTAAAAGCGATCTCTTCCAGGCAACTGTTTCATGGAATGTAATGAGTAGAGAAAGAGATGGGGTATTAGGGCTAGTAGATAAAGTTGATTAGAAATAGTTGATTAGAGATATAATTAAATAAAGTTTAACGCCCTTCGCGGGCAATACAACAATGCGTTCAGGATGCTGTTGGGGCTGCCGCGCTTCTGTAGCGCATCAGGTATGTTCGCGGAGGCGCGTTGGTTTTCCGGCCATCATGCGTAGGAGAGTCGCCTCCCTGATGCGGCGAGTGCGAGGCGGCACCAACAGCCTCCTGAGGACAGTGGCAGATCGGGTGGATGGCCCGATACTTAGTCACTGGACTAAGACGCATATAGTGCCCTCGGGTAGGTACGCCAAATAATTCACTTGCCTACACAAAAGTCCATCCGATAAATGCAGTTAAATTATAAATTATAAGAGCAAAATTTTAATTCAATTAAATACCAATTTAATTTCAAGCTGTACAATTTAATTTAATATTTATGACTGGTTATGTGTAATTTTTAATATGTTACTAACCTTAGATTAACAAAATATGGTGTAATACCGAAATAAAAGATTTGAATTTGAATTTGAATTTAAAGTGATACCGACGCTACCATTGATGAATGACGGTGTTCCTATAGAACACCAAGATTGACAGTATCAAACCAAAATGGGCGGAAAACATGTATGTCCAAAAAATTTCAGACACCTTGTCAATAAAAATGTAATGTCTCCATTTTCAAATAATGTTTGTTACTTTTTACGATGTACTTTTATAAACAATGAAAAAGCCTAGTAGTTTTAACATATTATAATATTTATCTAGCCCTGTTACTTCTCTTTTGCGAACATTAGGATCGGACCAAAATGTGCTAGAAGATAGTCAATGTGGCTTCTTTTTTTGTCGCAATTTCAACTACATTGTGATTCTATACTTTAATACTTCTATGTAAGCTACCTATTCTGCTGCTTTCGCTATATCCTTTAAGAATAACATCATACATCTACCTATGTATGTACTAGCTGGTGCCCGCGACTTTGTCTGCGCAGGTATCTTTATAAATTGTAACCTATGTGTTATTCTGATGTATAAGCTATATTATTGTAAAGTTTCATTAAAATCCATTCAGTAGTTTTTACGTGAAATAGTAACGAACATCCATCCATTCATCCATCCTTACAAATTTTCGCGTTTATAATATTAGTAGGTTAGGATAGGATATGTACAGACAGCATCATAGATAAGTATCCCCCTTGCATTATAATACCCAGCTTCAAATCACCCCCCCCGCGGCGTATGGAGAAGTTTTGTCTTTACAAAATAGATTATATTTGTAAAACCGTAAGTAAACCTAAAAATAATTTCAAGTATGTCAATTTTTGAAAAGATTTATAGCTGGGTGTCTTGTTCAAGGGGGATACCTACTTATCTCTGACGCTGTCTGTACCTATATGTATGTATGTATAGCTAGATATCTTAAAACGATAGGTACCTAATAAAAATAAAACAAACAAATTAATTTGCAAAAATATTTTATTACTTTTCTTAGTCAAAACAAGTTTTAATTAAATTAACAATTTTCGTATATATTTTTTTACCACCACCATTTTTTATTATTTGCTTCCGTGATTAAATAAACAAAGCTTGATCAAAACCTTCTTTTTCATACTCTAGATTCGAAAAAACGCACTTTATTGTAGTCTTCTAACCAAAGTCAAAATAAAGAGATTAGTTTAGGCTGTTCATTTTTTTTTTCATTGATCAGGCTAAGTGCTTATACTAAAGTCAGCCAGGTCCAGTTTAATGCCATCGTTGTCGTGTTCGTCGGTCTGTTTCAATATCAGCTTCTGTAAAAGTGAAAAAAAAAACAATTAAAATCCGAGTCTGAGACTGAAAATCTTAAAGACACGGATTGTCGAGTGGCAAGTATGTTGGACTGCTACGCTTGTGTCGCGGGTTCGATTCTCGCTTCAGGACAAATATATATATATGTATCATAATTCATAATGTACATTATGTATATTTACAAAAAAAAGTGCAATATATTTGGGGCTAGATGGCGTTTTATGATATACCCAAATATCATTATTATTATTTATTAATTAACTAGGGAATTATGTTTGTAATGTATGATTATATTCTTTAAACCTTTCGCATTTATGTCTTTAAGGATGTTTTTTATACAAAACTTACATTTGAAAGCTACAGCTCTCCTCTGTCTCAAGCAACTGCAACGCCTTGGATTTGATTCAGAACCTGGGTTGGCCGAAGTTACTGAAAATAAAAAAATATAATTATACACCACCAATTTTTTATTACCAAAAAATATTTAATGGGCAATGCAGACGGGGTACAACGTTGTATCTGTGCAGTCATAATTTTGAATATCTACAAAGTGACAGAGTGACAGCGGCGCGAGTGCGGCGCCCGAGTCGAGATTTTGCGAACTGGCTCTAGCTAGGTAGGTACCCGGGTTTGCCAAACGATGAATAAAACTTAAATTATTATCAATAAAGAGTACCACCTGACGCAAATCTATAAGAAAACGACTAACGGTAACAGTTATCCATATTTCATTAAAAAAAAGGACTAAAAATCCACTTTATATTTTTTTTTTTTTTTTGCCATATTTGTGTTCAGTAACGGCAACTGATGACCATGTGTATTTTTTTTCTGGTGATTAAAAATTGACCGTGTATATCTTAGTAAAGAGAGGGATAGGTTAAAACACTTAAGTAGTAAGAATAAGTTAAACGCTAAAACATAGATGAATGACGGTGTTCCTATAGAACACCAAGATGGCGCCATTATCCCTGACAGCGGTTTACCTAGTGCATTCGTGTAGATCGAAATTGCAAACTAGGTACCGTAAAATACTAAAACATTGCCCACTTTTTTAGTTTTTTTCAATTTTTGCATAATTTTTCTATGGGAACGTATGTATTTTTTTTAGCATCTGCAATTATAAGATAATGTGCATGTATTATTTTATCAGACTTTATTATTCGTCAATATTATATAGGGATTTTTATTAATTTTGATGGTGGGCAAATTTATCTGGACTTGCTGCCAACATTGCCCACGTTGATTTTTGAAGCAAATAAGGACTCTAAACAGATGATATAAAGTCTAATACAAAGATTTTGGCAATATTGCCGTATACTCTAGAAATTAAAGCGATACCATGAAAGGTTTCCTACCAAAGTGGCTGGGCAAAGTTACTCTCGTTTCGAACTTCGGCGAGTCCACACCTCCTGATGATGCCTCGTGTAGGGGTGAAACACGTGTCGTATCTTTGAACTTTGGTTTTCTGTTCGTTGACTCTTTGGTTTATAATATAGTAATATGTACTAATGTTCTAAACTAAAGTTAAGTTAATTAAAACCTTTGTTTAGAAATCAAGCGGATTTATTACTAAATATATTTATATAATTTGTTGAAAGTTACCCTGACCTTTTTTATCTTTTTCATACAAACCGCATTTCGCTTTTTAAAAATGCTAAGGTTGGCACATCTCAGTAAACTGATCTTGACGGTTTTTTTTGGTATAGGTACATAGTAATTTCCTTAACTTCGAGGAACTTCAGGAAAAGTAAGTTGCATGTGGATAATAGCCTCCTATAAAATCCCGAATTATTTTAAAGTTCTGAAATCAAGCTTTTAAATTTGAGGTTGGAATTCACATGTTACTAACTTCCCTAAAGCTTAAGTCAATATACTCTACCTATTCCGATATCTGGTAAAACTGATGATTTTAATGATTACTTCTACTAATTTATAATAATAAAAAAAGCAAGTTTCGTTAGTGCCAACCCTAAGCTTATTTTGATGGCGGGCAATGTTGCCAATAGTAGATCGCAACATTACTAGATAACTTTGCCCACCACTATAACTTTAGTTTTAAAAGACCTTCAGCAATGATAATAACATAGAATACTCTTGGAAGGTTATTGTATAACATACCTATTATAAATTAAACTAACCTATGTTTTCGCTATCACGCACAATTCACTTTTGAATTTGCACCAAAATTTGCCCGCAAAAATACGCACCGTACTCGACGAATTTTTACAAGTTACTGGATGAAGTTAGCGACACACCTAATAGACAGTGTAGTTAGGCATATAACCTATTTTCTACTAAAGTTAATAAATCTTACCATAGTATTCAGATATTTTTGCATTTTAAAGATTTGCTTATAAATTGATCTTCGGGCAAAATTACCCTTGGTGGCAATGTTGTAGTATTTTACGGTATCGGTTTATATAATTTTACATTGACAGATACTTACTATTCCTGAGGAACGACTGAATGATTTTCAGCTCATTGGTTAAAGGATATTTATCTAGCACAGTCCTTATAGCTCTGAGATCATTCAGAGATATGATGCGGTTCAGATTATTGAGAGGGAAGCAGATAGAAATCGAGGGATTCTGGTTTTCAGGTCTTCTAGAAACTGAAACAAAAACAAAAGCAAATCATGAGTCTAAAGCGTCAATGACACACGGCTAGTTTACACGCTACAAGCCGGCGAATTTAAAAGTTAGCGAGTGAGCAAGTTAGCTTTCGGAAAGGATTGTCAACAAGCAGATTGTGCCGAAAAGCCGATGACACTGGGCGAGTTTACAAGCTACAAGCGAACTCCCCCTGTGTCATCGACGCTTAACACATATATAGCGATTAACATCTTGCATTTGCATTGGTTATCAATAATATTAATAATAAAAGGCATTTATAAACATAAACATAAACATTCTCACACTCACACCCCTGCACTAGATTCCCTGTGTCGCAGGTGGCATGGACACATACAACACATCACAACATCCAAGACCCGAGAACAAACATTTGTGTTCGTCACACAAATATTTGCCCCGGCCGGGGATCGAACCCGGAACACCAAGCTTCGTAGGCAGGGTCACTACCAACTAAGCCACGATAAGTATAATATTTTATCTATAACTTTTAACGATGAAGCTTTATTAACAATATAAATATATTATTAAAAAAGCTAAGTAATTCTTAACTAAAATACTATACCTACTAGCGTTGCTCTTTGTTTCAAAATTTAGCATCGAACATAAATTTACTAGAAGCATGCAATTTAGACCCATTTTGAAAGAAACCCTAACAAAATTTTGAATATGATAAAGTTTGTACTATTTTAATATCTATGAAATAAGCGTTCGTGAAATGATACCACAAGTTTATTTTGGTTTTTGATTTTAGTCGTATCGTACATAGTTACAAAACTTGATTTTTTTACGTACTGTTCTGGCCTATCCACACAACAGTGCCGGCACGTTCCGTACCGTACTTTTCCGTCATGTGTATGGAATAACACTGACATCACTGAACGGCACTTACCTGACGAAGTAGTGCGAATGGTGTCATATGAAATGTATGAAACAATTTCATTTTCACTGATATTGTACGGTACGGAACATGTCGGCACTGTTATGTGCGTATAGCTTCGAGAATTTAGCAAAAGGATATGTCAAACGTCAGAATCTGCTAAAATATGTTTCTGCCATTTTTGACGGGGGACGAAGTAAACACGCATTGTACAGGCGCCTAATAAAGCTTATTCATGTAAACACACACTACAATAATCTCGCACTTCTTAAAATACGCACACAGTTATCAAATAGGTACGGCGTATAGTTTTATGGTCAAGAAGGCTATATGGTCGGGAGAGGGGTACGCCTTGCGTTAACTTCTCCTTTCGCGACTAAATTCTCGAAGGCGAATACAGGCCTTTATGACTATCATTAATTTTGAACATACCAAAGCCTCCAGGGGAACTAGTAGATGAGGAGCCACCACTTCCAGGTGAGCCTGTACGAAGAAACAAATATTGTATGGAAGGTAAACACTTATATTCAATCAATTCCACTACCTGATGCTGCGGTAAACATAAGCTTGCAAGGAAACTGGTTATTGAAGACACATGTGACGATGCTCACATTTTCAAACCTTCTTAATACTTGAGAAGCGAATATTTTTGTGAAATCAATTTTCATATATAGGTACATATATCTCCAAAAATGTTATTTTGAATTTATTTTAAACGTACCAGAGCTTCCAGGGGCACTGGTTGATGCACCAGAGCCTCCAGGGGCACTGCTTGATGAAGAGCCGCCACTTCCACTACCAGGCGATCCTGTAATAAAAAAATAATATAATGCCGATTATTTCCACATTTTCAAACCTTCCCATTATTTGAAGTGCTAATATTTGAAACGAAACAAAAATATCTCCTTAAATGTGATCGTGAATTCATTTAAAACGTACCAGAGCTTCCAGGGGCACTAGTTGATGCACCAGAGCCTCCAGGGGCACTGCTTGATGAAGAGCCGCCACTTCCACTACCAGGTGATCCTGTAAAAACAAAATAATATTATGCCGATGATGTCCACATTTACAAACCTTCCTATTATTTGAAAAGCTAATATTTGAATCGACACAAAAATATCTCCTACAATGTGATCGTGAATTCATTTAAAACGTACCAGAGCTTCCAGGGGCACTAGTTGATGCACCAGAGCCTCCAGGGGCACTGCTTGAGGAAGAGCCGCCACTTCCACTACCAGGTGATCCTGTAAAAACAAAATAATATTATGCCGATGATGTCCACATTTTCAAACCTTCCTATTATTTGAGAAGCTATTATATTTTTGAAACAACACAAAAATACCTTCTACAATGTTATCGTGAATTCATTTAAAACGTACCAGAGCTTCCAGGGGCACTGGTTGATGCACCAGAGCCTCCAGGGGCACTGCTTGATGAAGAGCCACCACTTCCACTACCAGGTGATCCTGTAAAAACAAAATAATATTATGCCGATGATGTCCACATTTTCAAACCTTCCTATTATTTGAAAAGCTAATATTTGAATCGACACAAAAATATCTCCTACAATGTGATCGTGAATTCATTTAAAACGTACCAGAGCTTCCAGGGGCACTAGTTGATGCACCAGAGCCTCCAGGGGCACTGCTTGAGGAAGAGCCGCCACTTCCACTACCAGGCGATCCTGTAAAAACAAAATAATATTATGTCGATGATGTCCACATTTTCAAACCTTCCTATTATTTGAAAAGCTAATATTTGAATCGCAACAAAAATATCTCCTACAATGTGATCGTGAATTCATTTAAAACGTACCAGAGCTTCCAGGGGCACTAGTTGATGCACCAGAGCCTCCAGGGGCACTGCTTGAGGAAGAGCCGCCACTTCCACCACCAGGCGATCCTGTAAAAACAAAATAATATTATGCCGATGATGTCCACATTTTCAACATTCCTATTATTTGTAAAGTTAATATTTTTTTGAAACAACACAAAAATATCTCCTACAATGTGATCGTGAATTCATTTAAAACATACCAGAGCTTCCAGGGGCACTGGTTGATGCACCAGAGCCTCCAGGGGCACTGCTTGATGAAGAGCCGCCACTTCCAGGCGATCCTGTAAAAACAAAATAATATTATGCCGATGATGTCCACATTTTCAAACCTTCCTATTATTTGAGAAGCTTATATTTGAAACGACACAAAAATATCTCCTTAATTGTGATCGTGAATTCATTTAAAACGTACCAGAGCTTCCAGGGGCACTGGTTGATGCACCAGAGCCTCCAGGGGCACTGCTTGATGAAGAACCACCACTTCCACTACCAGGTGATCCTGTAAAAACAAAATAATATTATGCCGATGATGTCCACATTTTCAAACCTTCCTATTATTTGAAAAGCTAATATTTTTGTGAAACAACACAAAAATATCTCCTACAATGTGATCGTGAATTCATTTAAAACGTACCAGAGCTTCCAGGGGCACTAGATGATGCAGAGCCGCCACTTCCAGGCGATCCTGTTAAAACAAAATAATATTATGCCAATGATGTCCACATTTTCAAACCTTCCTATTATTGAAACTACACAAAAATATCTCCTTAATTGTGATCGCGAATTCATTTACAACGTACCAGAGCTTCCAGGGGCACTAGTTGATGCACCAGAGCCTCCAGGGGCACTGCTTGATGAAGAGCCGCCACTTCCACTACCAGGTGATCCTGTAAAAACAAAATAATATTATGCCGATGATGTCCACATTTTCAAACCTTCCTATTATTTGAAAAGCTATTATTTTTTTGAAACAACACAAAAATATCTCCTACTATGTGATCGTGAATTCATTTAAAACATACCAGAGCTTCCAGGGGCACTAGTTGATGCACCAGAGCCTCCAGGGGCACTGCTTGATGAAGAGCCGCCACTTCCAGGCGATCCTGTAAAAACAAAATAATATTATGCCGATGATGTCCACATTTTCAAACCTTCCTATTATTTGAGAAGCTTATATTTGAAACGACACAAAAATATCTCCTTAATTGTGATCGTGAATTCATTTAAAACTTACCAGAGCTTCCAGGGGCACTGGTTGATGCACCAGAGCCTCCAGGGCCACTGCTTGATGAAGAGCCGCCATTTCCACTACCAGGTGATCCTGTAAAAACAAAATAATATTATGCCGATGATGTCTACATTTCCAAGCCTTCCTATTATTTGAAGAGCTAATATTTGAAACAACACTTAAATATCTCCTTAATTGTGATCGTGAATTCATTTAAAACGTACCAGAGCTTCCAGGGGCACTGGTTGATGCACCAGAGCCTCCAGGGGCACTGCTTGAGGAAGAGCCGCCACTTCCACTACCAGGCGATCCTGTAAAAACAAAATAATATTATGCCGATGATGTCCACATTTTCAAACCTTCCTATTATTTGAGAAGCTATTATTTTTTTGAAACAAAACAAAAATATCTCCTACAATGTGATCGTGAATTCATTTAGGACGTACCAGAGCTTCCAGGGGCACTGGTTGATGCACCAGAGCCTCCAGGGGCACTGCTTGATGAAGAACCACCACTTCCACTACCAGGTGATCCTGTAAAAACAAAATAATATTATGCCGATGATGTCCACATTTTCAAACCTTCCTATTATTTGAAAAGCTAATATTTTTGTGAAACAACACAAAAATATCTCCTACAATGTGATCGTGAATTCATTTAAAACGTACCAGAGCTTCCAGGGGCACTAGATGATGCAGAGCCGCCACTTCCAGGCGATCCTGTTAAAACAAAATAATATTATGCCAATGATGTCCACATTTTCAAACCTTCCTATTATTGAAACTACACAAAAATATCTCCTTAATTGTGATCACGAATTCATTTACAACGTACCAGAGCTTCCAGGGGCACTAGTTGATGCACCAGAGCCTCCAGGGGCACTGCTTGAGGAAGAGCCGCCACTTCCACTACCAGGCGATCCTGTAAAAACAAAATAATATTATGCCGATGTTGTCCACATTTTAAAACCTTCCTATTATTTGAGAAACTATTATTTTTGTGAAACAACACAAAAATATCTCCTACAATGTGATCGTGAATTCATTTAAAACATACCAGAGCTTCCAGGGGCACTAGTTGATGCACCAGAGCCTCCAGGGCCACTGCTTGATGAAGAGCCGCCATTTCCACTACCAGGTGATCCTGTTAAAACAAAATAATATTATGCCGATGATGTCTACATTTCCAAGCCTTCCTATTATTTGAAGAGCTAATATTTGAAACAGCACTTAAATATCTCCTTAATTGTGATCGTGAATTCATTTAAAACGTACCAGAGCTTCCAGGGGCACTGGTTGATGCACCAGAGCCTCCAGGGGCACTGCTTGAGGAAGAGCCGCCACTTCCACTACCAGGCGATCCTGTAAAAACAAAATAATATTATGCCGATGATGTCCACATTTTCAAACCTTCCTATTATTTGAGAAGCTATAATTTTTTTGAAACAACACAAAAATATCTCCTACAATGTGATCGTGAATTCATTTAGGACGTACCAGAGCTTCCAGGGGCACTGGTTGATGCACCAGAGCCTCCAGGGGCACTGCTTGATGAAGAGCCGCCACTTCCACTACCAGGCGATCCTGTAAAAATAAAATAGTATTATGCCGATGATGTCCACATTTTCAAACCTTCCCATTATTTGAGAAACTAATATTTTTGTGAAACAACACAATAATATCTCCTACAATGTGATCGTGAATTAATTTAAAACGTACCAGAGCTTCCAGGGGCACTAGTTGATGCACCAGAGCCTCCAGGGGCACTGCTTGAGGAAGAGCCGCCACTTCCACTACCAGGCGATCCTGTAAAAACAAAATAATATTATGCCAATGATGTCCACATTTTCAAACCTTCCTATTATTTGAAAAGCTAATATTTTTGTGAAACAACACATAAATATCTCCTACAATGTGATCGTGAATTAATTTAAAACGTACCAGAGCTTCCAGGGGCACTAGTTGATGCACCAGAGCCTCCAGGGGCACTGCTTGATGAAGAGCCGCCACTTCCACTACCAGGTGATCCTGAAAAAACAAAATAATATTATGCCGATGATGTCCACATTTTCAAACCTTCCTATTATTTGAGAAGCTATTAATTTTTTGAAACAACACAAAAATATCTCCTACAATGTGATCGTGAATTCATTTAGGACGTACCAGAGCTTCCAGGGGCACTGGTTGATGCACCAGAGCCTCCAGGGGCACTGCTTGATGAAGAGCCGCCACTTCCACTACCAGGCGATCCTGTAAAAATAAAATAGTATTATGCCGATGATGTCCACATTTTCAAACCTTCCCATTATTTGAGAAACTAATATTTTTGTGAAACAACACAAAAATATCTCCTACAATGTGATCGTGAATTAATTTAAAACGTACCAGAGCTTCCAGGGGCACTAGTTGATGCACCAGAGCCTCCAGGGGCACTGCTTGAGGAAGAGCCGCCACTTCCACTACCAGGCGATCCTGTAAAAACAAAATAATATTATGCCGATGATGTCCACATTTTCAAACCTTCCTATTATTTGAGAAACTATTATTTTTTTGAAACAACACAACAATATCTACTACAATGTGGTCGTGAATTCATTTAAAACGTACCAGAGCTTCCAGGGGCACTGGTTGATGCTCCAGAGCCTCCAGGGGCACTGGACGATGCAGAGCCGCCACTTCCACTACCAGGTGCTTCTGTAAAACATATTTGTAATAAGTTGACTATGCGCACTCTTTATCTTCAAACACAAAGATCCTCATGAACTTATTAAGAGACAGATGAAAAATTGGGTGAGCTTATAAAACCAAAAGTTTATTGTGTTGTGTTGATAGCGCATACTCTTTCCATTCCAACCTTTTTTAAAATAAAATGTCACTTTTAAAACATGAGTTTAACTAATTTTTAAAATGTTATTAATTTCAACTAATCGAACATAGTTATTTACCAGAGCTTCCAGGGACACTAGTTGATGCACCAGAGCCTCCAGGGGCACTGCTTGATGAAGAGCCGCCACTTCCACTACCAGGTGATCCTGTAAAAACAAAATAATATTATGCCGATGATGTCCACATTTTCAAACCTTCCTATTATTTGAGAAGTTTATATATTTTTTTATTTTTTTTTGAAACAACACAAAAATATCTCCTACAATGTGATCGTGAATTCATTTAGGACGTACCAGAGCTTCCAGGGGCACTGGTTGATGCACCAGAGCCTCCAGGGGCACTGCTTGATGAAGAGCCGCCACTTCCACCACCAGGCGATCCTGTTAAAACAAAATAATATTATGCCGATGATGTCCATATTTTCAAACCTTCCCATTATTTGAGAAACTAATATTTTTGTGAAACAACACAAAAATATCTCCTACAATGTGATCGTGAATTCATTTAAAACATACCAGAGCTTCCAGGGGCACTAGTTGATGCACCAGAGCCTCCAGGGGCACTGCTTGATGAAGTGCCGCCACTTCCACTACCAGGCGATCCTGTAAAAACAAAATAATATTATGCCGATGATGTCCACATTTCAAAACCTTCCTATTATTTGAGAAGCTAATATTTTTGTGAAACAACACAACAATATCTACTACAATGTGATCGTGAATTCATTTAAAACGTACCAGAGCTTCCAGGGGAACTGGTTGATGCACCAGAGCCTCCAGGGGCACTGCTTGATGAAGAGCCGCCACTTCCACTACCAGGCGATCCTGTAAAAACAAAATAATATTATTTCGATGTTGTCCACATTTTCAAATCTTCCTATTGTTTGAGGAACTATTATTTGAAACGACTCAACAATATCTCGTACAATGTGGTCGTGAATTCATTTAAAACGTACCAGAGCTTCCAGGGGCACTGGTTGATGCTCCAGAGCCTCCAGGGGCACTGGACGATGCAGAGCCGCCACTTCCACTACCAGGTGCTTCTGTAAAACATATTTGTAATAAGTTGACTATGCGCACTCTTTATCTTCAAACACAAAGATCCTCATGAACTTATTAAGAGACAGATGAAAAATTGGGTGAGCTTATAAAACCAAAAGTTTATTGTGTTGTGTTGATAGCGCATACTCTTTCCATTCCAACCTTTTTTAAAATAAAATGTCACTTTTAAAACATGAGTTTAACTAATTTTTAAAATGTTATTAATTTCAACTAATCGAACATAGTTATTTACCAGAGCTTCCAGGGGCACTAGTTGATGCACCAGAGCCTCCAGGGGCACTGCTTGATGAAGAGCCGCCACTTCCACTACCAGGTGATCCTGTAAAAACAAAATAATATTATGCCGATGATGTCCACATTTTCAAACCTTCCTATTATTTGAGAAGTTTATATATTTTTGAAACAACACAAAAATACCTTCTACAATGTTATCGTGAATTCATTTAAAACGTACCAGAGCTTCCAGGGGCACTGGTTGATGCACCAGAGCCTCCAGGGGCACTGCTTGATGAAGAGCCACCACTTCCACTACCAGGTGATCCTGTAAAAACAAAATAATATTATGCCGATGATGTCCACATTTTAAACCTTCCTATTATTTGTAAAGTTAATATTTTTTTGAAACAACACAAAAATATCTCGTACAATGTGATCGTGAATTCATTTAAAACGTACCAGAGCTTCCAGGGGCACTGGTTGATGCACCAGAGCCTCCAGGGGCACTGCTTGATGAAGAGCCGCCACTTCCACTACCAGGTGATCCTGTTAAAACAAAATAATATTATGCCGATGATGTCCACATTTTCAAACCTTCCTTTTATTTGTAAAGTTAATATTTTTTTGAAACAACACAAAAATATCTCCTACAATGTGATCGTGAATTCATTTAAAACGTACCAGAGCTTCCAGGGGCACTGGTTGATGCACCAGAGCCTCCAGGGGCACTGCTTGATGAAGAGCCGCCACTTCCACTACCAGGTGATCCTGTTAAAACAAAATAATATTATGCCGATGATGTCCACATTTTCAAACCTTCCTATTATTTGAAAAGCTAACATTTTTGTGAAACAACACAAAAATATCTCCTACAATGTGATCGTGAATTCATTTAAAACGTACCAGAGCTTCCAGGGGCACTAGTTGATGCACCAGAGCCTTCAGGGGCACTGCTTGATGAAGAGCCGCCACTTCCACTACCAGGTGATCCTGTTAAAACAAAATAATATTATGCCGATATGTCCACATTTTCAAACCTTCCTATTATTTGAAAAGCAAATATTTTTGTGAAACAACACAAAATTATCTCTTACAATGTGATCGTGAATTCATTTAAAACGTACCAGAGCTTCCAGGGGCACTAGTTGATGCACCAGAGCCTCCAGGGGCACTGCTTGATGAAGAGCCGCCACTTCCAGGCGATCCTGTAATAACAAAATTATATTATGCCGATGATGTCCACATTTTCAAACCTTCCTATTATTTGAGAAAATTATATATATTTGAAACAACACAAAAATACCTTCTACAATGTTATCGTGAATTCATTTAAAACGTACCAGAGCTTCCAGGGGCACTGGTTGATGCACCAGAGCCTCCAGGGGCACTGCTTGATGAAGAGCCGCCACTTCCACTACCAGGGGATCCTGTAAAAACAAAATAATATTATTTCGATGTTGTCCACATTTTCAAATCTTCCTAAAGTTCAAAGTTCAAAGTTAATTTATTGCATGAAATATATGTTTTTACAGATCTTAAATATTTACATTGGTATCAATATATTCTGCCGTCTCGGGCGTGCAATGTTGTTTTTACAAACAAAAAGTATACCTATTATATATGTACAACAACACTTTATAACATTAATCTTAAAAGACAAAATCGAAAAAATACAAAATAAAATAAAAAATAATAATATATACCTATCTTGAGTTTAAATTAAATTATAGTGTTTTTATGAAGTTTTTGTCAATTTTAAATTCATTTAACGTGTAGTAACATTTGGTGAATAATACCTCTCTCAGCTTTCTGTGGAACAGCGAACAAGGCAGCTCTCTTATTGACTTTGGCAATTGATTATAAATAGACGAAGCTGTGCAGAATATGCTTTTATGCATTAATGCTGTGTTAGCTTTCTTGGTTATGACTTTGTGCTGGTCTCGTCTATTGCGAACTACGACATCCGAAAGTCGGCTAAATAAATCTGGATTGTTCTTAATAAACATAGCCGTTTCGAAGATATACAGTGAAGGAATCGTCATGAGGTTGTATTTAGAAAAATAAGGCTTACAAGAGTCAGTTACTTTAAGATTAAACATGGCTCTTATACATAACTTTTGGTATTTGAAAATTTTGATTATATCAGTAGAGTTGCCCCAAAATAATATGCCGTAACGGATGGTAGAGGCGATTAAGCCATGATAAGCTATTAGTAGAGTATCTAAGTTAACGATCGGAGAAATTTTGTATAAAACGTAGACTAAACTGTTTATTTTTTTACAGAGATTTTCCAAATGAGATTTCCAATTTAGCCTTTTATCAATAGTGAGTCCTAAAAATTTTATTGTGTCAACTTCTTCAATTGTATTATTATTGTATTTTATGTCAAGAAATTGTAGAGCAGCAGTATCGCGTTGTCGAAAGTTAATTAATTTAGTTTTAGTCAGATTTATTTTTAAGTTATTATTGTCCAACCAAGCTATAATTGATGTCAATGCTGAATTAATGTCATTTTCATACATTTCATTATTATTACGCGTTATGGTTACGGTACTGTCATCTGCAAATAGCGACATTGGGTGGGTCGTTGATTGCGGCAATCATCCTATTATTTGAGGTACTATTATTTGAAACGACTCAAAAATATCTTGTACAATGTGGTCGTAAATTCATTTAAAACGTACCAGAGCTTCCAGGGGCACTGGTTGATGCACCAGAGCCTCCAGGGGCACTGCTTGATGAAGAGCCGCCACTTCCACTACCAGGCGATCCTGTAAAAACAAAATAATATTAGTCCGATGATGTCCACATTTTCAAACCATCCTATTATTTGAAAAGCTAATATTTTTGTGAAACAACACAAAAATATCTCCTACAATGTGATTGTGAATTCATTTAAAACGTACCAGAGCCTCCAGGGGCAATAGTTGATGCACCAGAGCCTTCAGGGGCACTGCTTGATGAAGAGCCGCCACTTCCACTACCAGGTGATCCTGTAAAAACAAAATAATATTATGCCGATGATGTCCACATTTTCAAACCTTCCTATTATTTGAGAAGCTAATATTTTTGTGAAACAACACAAAAATATCTCCTACAATGTGATCGTGAATTCATTTAAAACGTACCAGAGCTTCCAGGGGCACTAGTTGATGCACCAGAGCCTCCAGGGGCACTGCTTGATGAAGAGCCACCACTTCCACTACCAGGTGATCCTGTAAAAACAAAATAATATTATGCCGATGATGTCCACATTTTCAAACCTTCCTATTATTTGAGAAGTTTATATATTTTTGAAACAACACAAAAATACCTTCTACAATGTTATCGTGAATTCATTTAAAACGTACCAGAGCTTCCAGGGGCACTGGTTGATGCACCAGAGCCTCCAGGGGCACTGCTTGATGAAGAGCCGCCACTTCCACTACCGGGTGATCCTGTAAAAACAAAATAATATTAGTCCGATGATGTCTACATTTTCAAACCATCCTATTATTTGAAAAGCTAATATTTTTGTGAAACAACACAAAAATATCTCCTACAATGTGATTGTGAATTCATTTAAAACGTACCAGAGCCTCCAGGGGCAATAGTTGATGCACCAGAGCCTTCAGGGGCACTGCTTGATGAAGAGCCGCCACTTCCACTACCAGGTGATCCTGTAAAAACAAAATAATATTATGCCGATGATGTCCACATTTTCAAACCTTCCTATTATTTGAGAAGCTAATATTTTTGTGAAACAACACAAAAATATCTCCTACAATGTGATCGTGAATTCATTTAAAACGTACCAGAGCTTCCAGGGGCACTAGTTGATGCACCAGAGCCTCCAGGGGCACTGCTTGATGAAGAGCCACCACTTCCACTACCAGGTGATCCTGTAAAAACAAAATAATATTATGCCGATGATGTCCACATTTTCAAACCTTCCTATTATTTGAGAAGTTTATATATTTTTGAAACAACACAAAAATACCTTCTACAATGTTATCGTGAATTCATTTAAAACGTACCAGAGCTTCCAGGGGCACTGGTTGATGCACCAGAGCCTCCAGGGGCACTGCTTGATGAAGAGCCGCCACTTCCACTACCGGGTGATCCTGTAAAAACAAAATAATATTATGCCGATGATGTCCACATTTTAAACCTTCCTATTATTTGTAAAGTTAATATTTTTTTTAAACAACACAAAAATATCTCCTACAATGTGATCGTGAATTCATTTAAAACGTACCAGAGCTTCCAGGGTCACTGGTTGATGCACCAGAGCCTCCAGGGGCACTGCTTGATGAAGAGCCGCCACTTCCACTACCAGGTGATCCTGTTAAAACAAAATAATATTATGCCGATGATGTCCACATTTTCAAACCTTCCTATTATTTGAAAAGCTAATATTTTTGTGAAACAACACAAAAATATCTCCTACAATGTGATCGTGAATTCATTTAAAACGTACCAGAGCTTCCAGGGGCACTAGTTGATGCAGCAGAGCCTCCAGGGGCACTGCTTGATGAAGAGCCGCCACTTCCACTACCAGGTGATCCTGTAAAAACAAAATAATATTATGCCGATGATGTCCACATTTTCAAACCTTCCTATTATTTGAGAAGCTAATATTTTTGTGAAACAACACAAAAATATCTCCTACAATGTGATCGTGAATTCATTTAAAACGTACCAGAGCTTCCAGGGGCACTAGTTGATGAACCAGAGCCTCCAGGGGCACTGCTTGATGAAGAGCCGCCACTTCCACCACCAGGCGATCCTGTTAAAACAAAATAATATTATGCCGATGATGTCCACATTTTTAAACCTTCCTATTATTTGAGAAATTTATATATTTTTGAAACAACACAAAAATACCTTTTACAATGTTATCGTGAATTCATTTAAAACGTACCAGAGCTTCCAGGGGCACTGGTTGATGCACCAGAGCCTCCAGGGGCACTGCTTGATGAAGAGCCGCCACTTCCACTACCAGGTGATCCTGTTAAAACAAAATAATATTATGCCGATGATGTCCACATTTTCAAACCTTCCTATTATTTGAAAAGATAATATTTTTGTGAAACAACACAAAAATATCTCCTACAATGTGATCGTGAATTCATTTAAAACGTACCAGAGCTTCCAGGGGCACTAGTTGATGCACCAGAGCCTTCAGGGACACTGCTTGATGAAGAGCCGCCACTTCCACTACCAGGTGATCCTGTTAAAACAAAATAATATTATGCCGATGATGTCCACATTTTCAAACCTTCCAATTATTTGAGAAGCTAATATTTGAAACGACACAAAAATATCTCCTTAATTGTGATCGTGAATTCATTTAAAACGTACCAGAGCTTCCAGGGGCACTAGTTGATGCACCAGAGCCTCCAGGGGCACTGCTTGAGGAAGAGCCGCCACTTCCACTACCAGGCGATCCTGTAAAAACAAAATAATATTATGCCGATGATGTCCACATTTTAAACCTTCCTATTATTTGTAAAGTTAATATTTTTTTGAAACAACACAAAAATATCTCCTACAATGTGATCGTGAATTCATTTAAAACGTACCAGAGCTTCCAGGGGCACTAGTTGATGCACCAGAGCCTCCAGGGGCACTGCTTGAGGAAGAACCACCACTTCCACTACCAGGCGATCCTGTAAAAACAAAATAATATTATGCCGATGATGTCCACATTTTCAAACCTTCCAATTATTTGAGAAGCTAATATTTGAAACGACACAAAAATATCTCCTTAATTGTGATCGTGAATTCATTTAAAACGTACCAGAGCTTCCAGGGGCACTAGTTGATGCACCAGAGCCTCCAGGGGCACTGCTTGATGAAGAGCCGCCACTTCCAGGCGATCCTGTAATAACAAAATAATATTATGCCGATGATGTCCACATTTTCAAACCTTCCAATTATTTGAGGAGTTTATATATATTTGAAACAACACAAAAATACCTTCTACAATGTTATCGTGAATTCATTTAAAACGTACCAGAGCTTCCAGGGGCACTGGTTGATGCACCAGAGCCTCCAGGGGCACTGCTTGATGAAGAGCCGCCACTTCCACTACCAGGCGATCCTGTAAAAACAAAATAATATTATTTCGATGTTGTCCACATTTTCAAACCTTCCCATTATTTGACCGGCTCATATTTTTTTGAAACAACACAAAAATATCTTCTACAATGTGATCGTGAATTCATTTAAAACGTACCAGAGCTTCCAGGGGCACTGCTTGATGAAGAGCCACCACTTCCAGGCGATCCTGTAAAAACAAAATAATATTATGCCGATGATTTCCACATTTTTAACCTTCCTTTTATTTGTAAAGTTAATATTTTTTTTAAAGAACACAAAAATATCTCCTACAATGTGATCGTGAATTCATTTAAAAAGTACCAGAGCTTCCAGGGGCACTGGTTGATGCACCAGAGCCTCCAGGGGCACTGGATGATGCAGAGCCGCCACTTCCACTACCAGGTGCTTCTGTAAAACATATTTGTAATAAATTGACTATGCGCACTCTTTATCTTCAAACACAATGATCCTCATGAACTTATTGAGAGACAGATGAAAAATTGGATGAGCTTATAAAACCAAAAGTTTATTGTGTTGTGTTCATAGCGCACACTCTTTCCATTCCGACCTTTTTTAAAATTAAATGTTACTAATAAAACATGAGTTTAACATGTTTCTAAAATGTTATTAATTTCAAATTAATCGAACATAGTTATTTACCAGAGCTTCCAGGGGCACTAGTTGATGCACCAGAGCCTCCAGGGGCACTGCTTGAGGAAGAGCCGCCACTTCCACTACCAGGCGATCCTGTAAAAACAAAATAATATTATGCCGATGATGTCCACATTTTCAAACCTTCCTATTATTTGAGAAGCTAATATTTGAAACGACACAAAAATATCTCCTTAATTGTGATCGTGAATTCATTTAAAACGTACCAGAGCTTCCAGGGGCACTAGTTGATGCACCAGAGCCTCCAGGGGCACTGCTTGATGAAGAGCCGCCACTTCCAGGCGATCCTGTAATAACAAAATAATATTATGCCGATGATGTCCACATTTTCAAACCTTCCAATTATTTGAGAAGCTAATATTTGAAACGACACAAAAATATCTCCTTAATTGTGATCGTGAATTCATTTAAAACGTACCAGAGCTTCCAGGGGCACTAGTTGATGCACCAGAGCCTCCAGGGGCACTGCTTGAGGAAGAGCCGCCACTTCCACTACCAGGCGATCCTGTAAGAACAAAATAATATTATGCCGATGATGTCCACATTTTAAACCTTCCTATTATTTGTAAAGTTAATATTTTTTTGAAACAACACAAAAATATCTCCTACAATGTGATCTTGAATTCATTTAAAACGTACCAGAGCTTCCAGGGGCACTGGTTGATGCACCAGAGTCTCCAGGGGCACTGCTTGATGAAGAGCCGCCACTTCCACTACCAGGTGATCCTGTTAAAACAAAATAATATTATGCCGATGATGTCCACATTTTCAAACCTTCCTATTATTTGAAAAGCTAATATTTTTGTGAAACAACACAAAAATATCCCCTACAATGTGATCGTGAATTCATTTAAAACGTACCAGAGCTTCCAGGGGCACTAGTTGATGCACCAGAGCCTCCAGGGGCACTGCTTGAGGAAGAGCCGCCACTTCCACTACCAGGCGATCCTGTAAAAACAAAATAATATTATGCCGATGATGTCCACATTTTAAACCTTCCTATTATTTGCAAAGTTAATATTTTTTTGAAACAACACAAAAATATCTCCTACAATGTGATCGTGAATTCATTTAAAACGTACCAGAGCTTCCAGGGGCACTGGTTGATGCACCAGAGTCTCCAGGGGCACTGCTTGATGAAGAGCCGCCACTTCCACTACCAGGTGATCCTGTTAAAACAAAATAATATTATGCCGATGATGTCCACATTTTCAAACCTTCCTATTATTTGAAAAGCTAATATTTTTGTGAAAGAACACAAAAATATCTCCTACAATGTGATCGTGAATTCATTTAAAACGTACCAGAGCTTCCAGGGGCACTAGTTGATGCACCAGAGCCTCCAGGGGCACTGCTTGATGAAGAGCCGCCACTTCCAGGCGATCCTGTAATAACAAAATTATATTATGCCGATGATGTCCACATTTTCAAACCTTCCTATTATTTGAGAAGTTTAAATATATTTGAAACAACACAAAAATACCTTCTACAATGTTATCGTGAATTCATTTAAAACGTACCAGAGCTTCCAGGGGCACTGGTTGATGCACCAGAGCCTCCAGGGGCACTGCTTGATGAAGAGCCGCCACTTCCACTACCAGGCGATCCTGTAAAAACAAAATAATATTAGTCCGATGATGTCCACATTTTCAAACCATCCTATTATTTGAAAAGCTAATATTTTTGTGAAACAACACAAAAATATCTCCTACAATGTGATTGTGAATTCATTTAAAACGTACCAGAGCCTCCAGGGGCACTAGTTGATGCACCAGAGCCTTCAGGGGCACTGCTTGATGAAGAGCCGCCACTTCCACTACCAGGCGATCCTGTAAAAACAAAATAATATTATTTCGATGTTGTCCACATTTTCAAACCTTCCTATTATTTGAGGTACTATTATTTGAAACGACTCAAAAACATCTCGTACAATGTGGTCGTAAATTCATTTAAAACGTACCAGAGCTTCCAGGGGCACTGGTTGATGCTCCTGAGCCTCCAGGGGCACTGGACGATGCAGAGCCGCCACTTCCACTACCAGGTGCTTCTGTAAAACATATTTGTAATAAGTTGACTATGCGCACTCTTTATCTTCAAACACAAAGATCCTCATGAACTTATTGAGAGACAGATGAAAAATTGGGTGAGCTTATAAAACCAAAAGTTTATTGTGTTGTGTTGATAGCGCACACTCTTTCCATTCCGACCTTTTTTAAAATTAAATGTTACTAATAAAACATGAGTTTAACATATTTCTAAAATGTTATTAATTTCAAATTAATCGAACATAGTTATTTACCAGAGCTTCCAGGGGCACTAGTTGATGCACCAGAGCCTCCAGGGGCACTGCTTGAGGAAGAGCCGCCACTTCCACTACCAGGTGATCCTGTAAAAACAAAATAATATTATGCCGATGATGTCCACATTTTCAAACCTTCCTATTATTTGAGAAGCTAATATTTTTGTGAAACAACACAAAAATACCTTCTACAATGTGATCGTGAATTCATTTAAAACGTACCAGAGCTTCCAGGGGCACTAGTTGATGCACCAGAGCCTCCAGGGGCACTGCTTGATGAAGAGCCGCCACTTCCAGGCGATCCTGTAATAACAAAATTATATTATGCCGATGATGTCCACATTTTCAAACCTTCCAATTATTTGAGGAGTTTATATATATTTGAAACAACACAAAAATACCTTCTACAATGTTATCGTGAATTCATTTAAAACGTACCAGAGCTTCCAGGGGCACTGGTTGATGCACCAGAGCCTCCAGGGGCACTGCTTGATGAAGAGCCGCCACTTCCACTACCAGGCGATCCTGTAAAAACAAAATAATATTATTTCGATGTTGTCCACATTTTCAAACCTTCCTATTATTTGAGGTACTATTATTTGAAACGACTCAAAAATATCTCGTACAATGTGGTCGTAAATTCATTTAAAACGTACCAGAGCTTCCAGGGGCACTGGTTGATGCTCCTGAGCCTCCAGGGGCACTGGACGATGCAGAGCCGCCACTTCCACTACCAGGTGCTTCTGTAAAACATATTTGTAATAAGTTGACTATGCGCACTCTTTATCTTCAAACACAAAGATCCTCATGAACTTATTGAGAGACAGATGAAAAATTGGGTGAGCTTATAAAACCAAAAGTTTATTGTGTTGTGTTGATAGCGCACACTCTTTCCATTCCGACCTTTTTTAAAATTTAATGTTACTAATAAAACATGAGTTTAACTTATTTCTAAAATGTTATTAATTTCAAATTAATCGAACATAGTTATTTACCAGAGCTTCCAGGGGCACTAGTTGATGCACCAGAGCCTCCAGGGGCACTGCTTGATGAAGAGCCGCCACTTCCACTACCAGGTGATCCTGTAAAAACAAAATAATATTATGCCGATGATGTCCACATTTTCAAACCTTCCTATTATTTGAGAAGCTAATATTTTTGTGAAACAACACAACAATATCTCCTACAATGTGATCGTGAATTCATTTAAAACGTACCAGAGCTTCCAGGGGCACTAGTTGATGCACCAGAGCCTCCAGGGGCACTGCTTGAGGAAGAGCCGCCACTTCCACTACCAGGCGATCCTGTAAAAACAAAATAATATTATGCCGATGATGTCCACATTTTCAAACCTTCCAATTATTTGAGAAGCTAATATTTGAAACGACACAAAAATATCTCCTTAATTGTGATCGTGAATTCATTTAAAACGTACCAGAGCTTCCAGGGGCACTAGTTGATACACCAGAGCCTCCAGGGGCACTGTTTGATGAAGAGCCGCCACTTCCAGGCGATCCTGTAATAACAAAATAATATTATGCCGATGATGTCCACATTTTCAAACCTTCCAATTATTTGAGGAGTTTATATATATTTGAAACAACACAAAAATACCTTCTACAATGTTATCGTGAATTCATTTAAAACGTACCAGAGCTTCCAGGGGCACTGGTTGATGCACCAGAGCCTCCAGGGGCACTGCTTGATGAAGAGCCGCCACTTCCACTACCAGGCGATCCTGTAAAAACAAAATAATATTATTTCGATGTTGTCCACATTTTCAAACCTTCCCATTATTTGACCGGCTCATATTTTTTTGAAACAACACAAAAATATCTTCTACAATGTGATCGTGAATTCATTTAAAACGTACCAGAGCTTCCAGGGGCACTAGTTGATGCACCAGAGCCTCCAGGGGCACTGCTTGATGAAGAGCCACCACTTCCAGGCGATCCTGTAAAAACAAAATAATATTATGCCGATGATGTCCACATTTTTAACCTTCCTTTTATTTGTAAAGTTAATATTTTTTTTAAAGAACACAAAAATATCTCCTACAATGTGATCGTGAATTCATTTAAAAAGTACCAGAGCTTCCAGGGGCACTGGTTGATGCACCAGAGCCTCCAGGGGCACTGCTTGAGGAAGAGCCGCCACTTCCACTACCAGGCGATCCTGTAAAAACAAAATAGAAACGTTTTACCTACCAATAAAACGTATATTAATATACTTACCTTTATGCAAAACATATCAGTTATTAATTGAGATAGGCACTATCATTTCCCGTCATATTAGCAATAATACAACATGACTTCCTGTCTTTAGTTTTAATTTCTAGCGAACTTCCGGTCTTTCACTCAACCAACAGCCAGCAGCCATTTTGTGTCATTGAGTTTTGAGAACACTAGGCAGAACTGAAAGTGTATGTTTTGCATAAAGGTAAGTATATTAATATACGTTTTATTGGTAGGTAAAACGTTTCTATTAATATGACTGTAACTTTATGCAAAACATATCAGTTATTAATTGAGACTTGTTTGTTATCGCCTGGTGGTGGTTAGGAGAGACACGCACGCCAATGTGACGGCTAAAAAGCCGATAGAACAAAAACAATTATATTTTATGGACATAGAAGATATCCAAAAACTGATGAACGATAGTAACAGTAAAATCGTTCTAAGGCTAATAAGTTGTCTTATTATGGATTGAGACAAATTTTAGAAGGTAACCAGCAGAAGCAGATATGAACTGGACAGAATGAGTGTTATGAATCAATACAATTCTGTATTTATTATTTTCTTAGGATCAGACAATTAACAATCACCTGATGTTATTAACTAATAAGATAACGTATTATATTTCGCGCTAAGAGCGGAACATGATTGATTGCAGCCATTTAAATTATAAAGAATTTTATTTCATCGTGTAAATGTAGAATAATTATTTACTTACAAAGAATACCTTGAGGCATTAAGCACAAAACGTGTTCATCTGTCTCAGCGTACATACAATGTACTCAGAACAGAAATAACCTCTTCTTCGCCTTTACTATTAGATACTTGCTACCTATAATAATAGCATTTTCATGAGAAAATTTAATAGCGCAAAAAACAATACTTGTTACATAGTAGAGACAAGTATTATAAAAGTTCACAGCACGCCAAGTACCTGTAGTTACTCTGAGGCTGTAGTTTCTACTCAGGGGTAGGAAAATTAGACTATTATTAACTGCTAAGACTTCCGTGAAAGCCAAACTAATACGCATTTTCCGCGTAGGTAATAAGTACTAAATTGATAGTCATGGACGTGGCTACCACCACAGATGCAAGTTTCATTTTCAACATTATTTAAGCAAGGAAGTACGATACGTTTAACAGTAAGAAGCTTTATTTATTAACCAGTTTTGAAAGAAATGGAGTTCCTTTCTTTTCAAATGTTTGTTACAGGTAGAAACTTAAGTCCTGACCTTGAATAGCTTAAAATGAAATTAAATTTTTAAACATCGTTCAGGTTAAAGTCAAAAAACTTGCAATTCCAAAATCGGTAACATTGTATGTATCTATAGACAATGAATCGATCTTATCCGCAAAGGAATCTGGCAGAACGATTTATGTAAACATCGTAGACATCTATGAGACGTCAGTACAAGCACATAAATCCATGTAAAAAACCGACTACCTACCATCAGCCACTTTACAACTTCGAGAGACGATATTGCACATTACATAGGTGGGTACCTGCCCACCTCATGGATTCTGTATACCAAGAAAGAAGTTTTTCTTCATTACTGAAAAACAAAAGATAGGTACAACCAGGGCTATAATAGTATACCCCATGGTGCACTCTGTTTTCACTCTGTACTGTGTGTGTCAATATTCTATAAGCATTTGTATAACTCCGTTCGTAGGGATGTTAATGCTTTTACCGATTCAACCTAAAACACACTTTTTATGATAAAAATGTTAGGTCCACATTGATGCATTGATGTAGGTAACGGTGTGCAAGAAAGAAAATTCAAAAAATGAATTTATGATGAGCATATAGAAAATATGAACTTACGAACCACGTGATTTATCTACATTTGCTAAATAAATAGCTGAAAATTCACATAAGTAGGCACTGTTAAAAAGGCTTTACAAAAAGGATCGATGGAAAAGATCAATGGATCTTAATTATGAACTAATATGCCTTATTTGAATAAGTACGTTGTATAATTATTTCATTTTACAAACGCTGTGGTATTAACACGCTCGGTATGTTAGACAACTGCTAGGTACTCGTTGAAACACCCTTACGGAATACGTTAAGAGGCGTTATGAAAATTTTGTCGTTTATTTTTGTGTTTGTTTAGGACTAATAGTTCGTTAATTAAGTTGTATGACCGAAAAAGGAATAAACGAAAAATTCCAAAAGAATATTTTGGGTTCATTGAACAATGAAGTAGGCAAAAACACATCCGACTCGGTTGTTATCGGGTAGGTATAATAGGTATTTTATCTACACGCATTAGGCCGTTGTAACCCTCTAGGAACCTAGTACCTCTAGGATATGACCCGCGCCTGCAGGATTGTAAGCAATACCGAAAACACTATCCAAGCCGATACTAGGGAATCACGCAACAGCGATGACACCCTTATCAATAACATTTTATAAACAGGATAATTTAGTATTTTCTGAAATACAACTCGCTGTTTACTGCGCAGGCAGAGATTAACTCATAATCAAAAACAAGCTTACTAGACTTTTGCAAGAACTAGTTATCCGCAGCTAATATCGTATTGGGCTTGGTTACTCCTAAAAACTTTCAACTTTACACCATTAATTGAAATAAGGTCATAACTGCAATTCTTTATTTGTATAGAATAACTTCTTCCAATATCGTATTATTTACGTTCGAAAAACTAAAATCGAGGACTCATCCCAACTACCCGCGAAAGCCACGCGTGGTAGATTTTATAGGATTTTAATATCCAAGCTCACACCCTGCGAGTCTTTGTGCGTGCACCTGACAGTGTATACGACGCAATACAATACATTTTTCAGCAAGCAACTTTTTGCAGAGACATGCCTTCATATTATCTGCGCTCTCTGGAGTTTTTACGCTTATGAAAAGACTCAGCGACTGCTCAACTACCATAATTTCGTGTATGACTATGCATATTTTCGTTAAGAAGGAATATTGGATTTGAATATCCAAGCTCGCAACTGCAAGTATTTGTTCGTAGTGAGTACGACACTATAGGTATTTTTGTTTAAATTACTATATTGTTTCCTGAAAGTTCCTACGTTTGTGAGGAGACTCAAGGACAAATCACTACCTACGCATGTTGCGTGAGGCAGGAATATATGATTTTGATTATCCAGCTCGCAAAAAGCAAGTCTTTTCTCGTGGAGAGTTTAACACACTTTAACATTTTGAAATAGCTTTCCTGTTTCCTTTAAGTTCCTTCATTCATGAGGAGACTCCAAGGATGATTCACAATCTACGCATGTTTACTTGAAGTAGGACTTTGGATTTTGTACATCCACGCTCGCATATTTTGCAAAGCGTTTTGCGTGCACTCACAGAACAAGTGATGCAAAACTTTTTGAACTACCCTCAATATAGATTTTTTCCCCCAGCAGGCAAATTCACAACTGCAAATCTTTGTTTAAATTAGATTCCCTTAAGTTTCCACACTTGTGAGAAGACTCAGGGACTGTTCACCTACCCACGAATATTTGCATGGGGTAGGATTATTGGACTTTTAACATCCAAGCTCGCTTAAATGCAAGTCTTTGTTACCGGTTTGCGTGCGACGCAAATCATTTAGATATCATCACCTTGAATACTTAAAGTTGTAGTGTACTTTACATTTGTAGTGTACTTTCCGCTCCATGTATTTACATACCTATATCTCCTTAACTCTCTGTGGGATAGAATTAGCTGTGCATACTCTTGTGAAGAGACATGTCTGATTGTGTGAAAAACTACCTGTGTGTTAGGAATATTGTGCGTGTGAACTCTTACGGTGAGACACGTCTAAATGTTAGTCTGCTACTTGAGAGTAGGACTGATGTGCGTACTCCTGCGAGGAGACACATCTGAATGTGTGTTAACTACCTGTGTGGTAGGACTATCGTGCGTGTGAACTCTTACGATGAGACACGTCTGAATGTTAGTCTGTTACTTGCTAGTAGGACATGTGCGTACTCCTACGAGGAGACACGTCTGTATGTGTGTAAACTACCTGTGAGGTAGGACTATCATGCGTGTGAACTCTTACGATGAGACACGTCTGAATGTTAGTCTGTTAACTGCTAGTAAGACTGGTGTGCGAACTTCTGCGAGGAGACGCGTCTGAATGTGTCACCTACCTGTGTGGTAGGACCATTGTGCGTGTGAACTCTTACGATGAGACACGTCTGAATGTTCGTCTACTACTTGCGGGGTAGGACTGATGTGCGTGCTCCTGCGAGGAGACACGTCTGAATATGTACGTCTACTACCTGCGAGGTAGGACTTATATGCGCACTCCTGCGAGGAGATACGTCTGAATGTTTGCGTCAACCACCTGCGAGGTAGGACTCATAAAATACCTTTATTGAACTCATCCAATAATCATAACTTGAAAATTTTCACCAAAAATTCCATGTGATAAAGTACTTTACAAGTAATTAATCAATTTTAGTATAAAAAAAAAATAATTTCACTGAAACGGATAATTTGTTGCTTTTTAGCAATTTACATGGAATTTTTATGGTAAAATGTAGGTACTCACCGACGATGTCTTCATCTTATCTTCTCATTTACATAGCAGTTATTATGTTTCGCAGAAACTTTCTATTCTTGAATCACTATGATGCAGAAGAAAGTCGACACAACATCGCTAAAATCTTGAGGAAGGGACATGACAAGCTAATGTCACGTATTTTACAACAGCTTCACTTTATAGACAGAAAGTATATCTCCAACATAAAACATATCGAACGGCAAAAACCGTTATAAATCAAAATATTTCTCTGGCCAGTAAGTTTTAACCATGTGGCAAAACGATTTTGTCTTACGAACAAAAAACTGGCTCGATGTAAATTTAATCTACCGCGGGACTCGAACCCGTAAATTCGCTTGGCTAGCTTTTAAAAACCAGCCTTGCTACGTAGGTAGGTAATAATGTAACACCACGAGAACATCGAAGTACTACATTAGGTATTTTCAACAACGTTGAAAAAATAAATAAATTAAAAGATTATGAAAAACTTACGTACAGCAGCTACTGCAGACATTTTCTACTTTGATATGCAATAAAACATTGCACTGTGGATATAAATCCTTAAAGTAAATCGTATGACACGACTTTTTTTAAAATGTAGGTAAAATAAAATATATTTTTTAAATGGTTGATAGAGCGTATGGCTCAGACAACCGCACTCGACGGGAAACAAAACGCCAATGACACAAAATGGCTGCTGGCTGTTGGTTGAGTGAAAGACCGGAAGTTCGCTAGAAATTAAAACTAAAGACAGGAAGTCATGTTGTATTATTGCTAATATGACGGGAAATGATAGTGCCTATCTCAATTAATAACTGATATGTTTTGCATAAAGTTACAGTCATATTAATAATATTATGCCGATGATGTCCACATTTTCAAACCTTCCTATTATTTGAAAAGCTAATATTTTTGTGAAAGAACACAAAAATATCTCCTACAATGTGATCGTGAATTCATTTAAAACGTACCAGAGCTTCCAGGGGCACTAGTTGATGCACCAGAGCCTCCAGGGGCACTGCTTGATGAAGAGCCGCCACTTCCAGGCGATCCTGTAATAACAAAATTATATTATGCCGATGATGTCCACATTTTCAAACCTTCCTATTATTTGAGAAGTTTAAATATATTTGAAACAACACAAAAATACCTTCTACAATGTTATCGTGAATTCATTTAAAACGTACCAGAGCTTCCAGGGGCACTGGTTGATGCACCAGAGCCTCCAGGGGCACTGCTTGATGAAGAGCCGCCACTTCCACTACCAGGCGATCCTGTAAAAACAAAATAATATTAGTCCGATGATGTCCACATTTTCAAACCATCCTATTATTTGAAAAGCTAATATTTTTGTGAAACAACACAAAAATATCTCCTACAATGTGATTGTGAATTCATTTAAAACGTACCAGAGCCTCCAGGGGCACTAGTTGATGCACCAGAGCCTTCAGGGGCACTGCTTGATGAAGAGCCGCCACTTCCACTACCAGGCGATCCTGTAAAAACAAAATAATATTATTTCGATGTTGTCCACATTTTCAAACCTTCCTATTATTTGAGGTACTATTATTTGAAACGACTCAAAAACATCTCGTACAATGTGGTCGTAAATTCATTTAAAACGTACCAGAGCTTCCAGGGGCACTGGTTGATGCTCCTGAGCCTCCAGGGGCACTGGACGATGCAGAGCCGCCACTTCCACTACCAGGTGCTTCTGTAAAACATATTTGTAATAAGTTGACTATGCGCACTCTTTATCTTCAAACACAAAGATCCTCATGAACTTATTGAGAGACAGATGAAAAATTGGATGAGCTTATAAAACCAAAAGTTTATTGTGTTGTGTTGATAGCGCACACTCTTTCCATTCCGACCTTTTTTAAAATTAAATGTTACTAATAAAACATGAGTTTAACATATTTCTAAAATGTTATTAATTTCAAATTAATCGAACATAGTTATTTACCAGAGCTTCCAGGGGCACTAGTTGATGCACCAGAGCCTCCAGGAGCACTGCTTGATGAAGAGCCGCCACTTCCACTACCAGGTGATCCTGTAAAAACAAAATAATATTATGCCGATGATGTCCACATTTTCAAACCTTCCTATTATTTGAGAAGCTAATATTTTTGTGAAACAACACAAAAATACCTTCTACAATGTGATCGTGAATTCATTTAAAACGTACCAGAGCTTCCAGGGGCACTAGTTGATGCACCAGAGCCTCCAGGGGCACTGCTTGATGAAGAGCCGCCACTTCCAGGCGATCCTGTAATAACAAAATTATATTATGCCGATGATGTCCACATTTTCAAACCTTCCAATTATTTGAGGAGTTTATATATATTTGAAACAACACAAAAATACCTTCTACAATGTTATCGTGAATTCATTTAAAACGTACCAGAGCTTCCAGGGGCACTGGTTGATGCACCAGAGCCTCCAGGGGCACTGCTTGATGAAGAGCCGCCACTTCCACTACCAGGCGATCCTGTAAAAACAAAATAATATTATTTCGATGTTGTCCACATTTTCAAACCTTCCTATTATTTGAGGTACTATTATTTGAAACGACTCAAAAATATCTCGTACAATGTGGTCGTAAATTCATTTAAAACGTACCAGAGCTTCCAGGGGCACTGGTTGATGCTCCTGAGCCTCCAGGGGCACTGGACGATGCAGAGCCGCCACTTCCACTACCAGGTGCTTCTGTAAAACATATTTGTAATAAGTTGACTATGCGCACTCTTTATCTTCAAACACAAAGATCCTCATGAACTTATTGAGAGACAGATGAAAAATTGGGTGAGCTTATAAAACCAAAAGTTTATTGTGTTGTGTTGATAGCGCACACTCTTTCCATTCCGACCTTTTTTAAAATTTAATGTTACTAATAAAACATGAGTTTAACTTATTTCTAAAATGTTATTAATTTCAAATTAATCGAACATAGTTATTTACCAGAGCTTCCAGGGGCACTAGTTGATGCACCAGAGCCTCCAGGAGCACTGCTTGATGAAGAGCCGCCACTTCCACTACCAGGTGATCCTGTAAAAACAAAATAATATTATGCCGATGATGTCCACATTTTCAAACCTTCCTATTATTTGAGAAGCTAATATTTTTGTGAAACAACACAACAATATCTCCTACAATGTGATCGTGAATTCATTTAAAACGTACCAGAGCTTCCAGGGGCACTAGTTGATGCACCAGAGCCTCCAGGGGCACTGCTTGAGGAAGAGCCGCCACTTCCACTACCAGGCGATCCTGTAAAAACAAAATAATATTATGCCGATGATGTCCACATTTTCAAACCTTCCAATTATTTGAGAAGCTAATATTTGAAACGACACAAAAATATCTCCTTAATTGTGATCGTGAATTCATTTAAAACGTACCAGAGCTTCCAGGGGCACTAGTTGATGCACCAGAGCCTCCAGGGGCACTGCTTGATGAAGAGCCGCCACTTCCAGGCGATCCTGTAATAACAAAATAATATTATGCCGATGATGTCCACATTTTCAAACCTTCCAATTATTTGAGGAGTTTATATATATTTGAAACAACACAAAAATACCTTCTACAATGTTATCGTGAATTCATTTAAAACGTACCAGAGCTTCCAGGGGCACTGGTTGATGCACCAGAGCCTCCAGGGGCACTGCTTGATGAAGAGCCGCCACTTCCACTACCAGGCGATCCTGTAAAAACAAAATAATATTATTTCGATGTTGTCCACATTTTCAAACCTTCCCATTATTTGACCGGCTCATATTTTTTTGAAACAACACAAAAATATCTTCTACAATGTGATCGTGAATTCATTTAAAACGTACCAGAGCTTCCAGGGGCACTAGTTGATGCACCAGAGCCTCCAGGGGCACTGCTTGATGAAGAGCCACCACTTCCAGGCGATCCTGTAAAAACAAAATAATATTATGCCGATGATGTCCACATTTTTAACCTTCCTTTTATTTGTAAAGTTAATATTTTTTTTAAAGAACACAAAAATATCTCCTACAATGTGATCGTGAATTCATTTAAAAAGTACCAGAGCTTCCAGGGGCACTGGTTGATGCACCAGAGCCTCCAGGGGCACTGCTTGAGGAAGAGCCGCCACTTCCACTACCAGGCGATCCTGTAAAAACAAAATAATATTATGCCGATGATGTCCACATTTTCAAACCTTCCAATTATTTGAGAAGCTAATATTTGAAACGACACAAAAATATCTCCTTAATTGTGATCGTGAATTCATTTAAAACGTACCAGAGCTTCCAGGGGCACTAGTTGATGCACCAGAGCCTCCAGGGGCACTGCTTGAGGAAGAGCCGCCACTTCCACTACCAGGCGATCCTGTAAAAACAAAATAATATTATTTCGATGTTGTCCACATTTTCAAACCTTCCAATTATTTGAGGAGTTTATATATATTTGAAACAACACAAAAATACCTTCTACAATGTTATCGTGAATTCATATAAAACGTACCAGAGCTTCCAGGGGCACTGGTTGATGCACCAGAGCCTCCAGGGGCACTGCTTGATGAAGAGCCGCCACTTCCACTACCAGGCGATCCTGTAAAAACAAAATAATATTATTTCGATGTTGTCCACATTTTTAAACCTTCCTATTATTTGAGGTACTATTATTTGAAACGACTCAAAAATATCTCGTACAATGTGGTCGTAAATTAATTTAAAACGTACCAGAGCTTCCAGGGGCACTGGTTGATGCTCCTGAGCCTCCAGGGGCACTGGACGATGCAGAGCCGCCACTTCCACTACCAGGTGCTTCTGTAAAACATATGTGTAATAAGTTGACTATGCGCACTCTTTATCTTCAAACACAAAGATCCTCATGAACTTATTGAGAGACAGATGAAAAATTGGGTGAGCTTATAAAACCAAAAGTTTATTGTGTTGTGTTGATAGCGCACACTCTTTCCATTCCGACCTTTTTTAAAATTAAATGTTACTAATAAAACGTGAGTTTAACTTATTTCTAAAATGATATTAATTTCAAATTAATCGAACATAGTTATTTACCAGAGCTTCCAGGGGCACTAGTTGATGCACCAGAGCCTCCAGGGGCACTGCTTGATGAAGAGCCGCCACTTCCAGGCGATCCTGTAATAACAAAATAATATTATGCCGATGATGTCCACATTTTCAAACCTTCCAATTATTTGAGGAGTTTATATATATTTGAAACAACACAAAAATACCTTCTACAATGTTATCGTGAATTCATTTAAAACGTACCAGAGCTTCCAGGGGCACTGGTTGATGCACCAGAGCCTCCAGGGGCACTGCTTGATGAAGAGCCGCCACTTCCACTACCAGGCGATCCTGTAAAAACAAAATAATATTATTTTGATGTTGTCCACATTTTTAAACCTTCCTATTATTTGAGGTACTATTATTTGAAACGACTCAAAAATATCTCGTTTAATGTGGTCGTAAATTCATTTAAAACGTACCAGAGCTTCCAGGGGCACTGGTTGATGCTCCTGAGCCTCCAGGGGCACTGGACGATGCAGAGCCGCCACTTCCACTACCAGGTGCTTCTGTAAAACATATTTGTAATAAGTTGACTATGCGCACTCTTTATCTTCAAACACAAAGATCCTCATGAACTTATTGAGAGACAGATGAAAAATTGGGTGAGCTTATAAAACCAAAAGTTTATTGTGTTGTGTTGATAGCGCACACTCTTTCCATTCCGACCTTTTTTAAAATTAAATGTTACTAATAAAACGTGAGTTTAACTTATTTCTAAAATGTTATTAATTTCAAATTAATCGAACATAGTTATTTACCAGAGCTTCCAGGGGCACTAGTTGATGCACCAGAGCCTCCAGGGGCACTGCTTGATGAAGAGCCGCCACTTCCAGGCGATCCTGTAAGAACAAAATAATATTATGCCGATGATGTCCACATTTTCAAACCTTCCAATTATTTGAGAAGCTAATATTTGAAACAACACAAAAATATCTCCTACAATGTGATCGTGAATTCATTTAAAACGTACCTGAGCTTCCAGGGGCACTAGTTGATGCACCAGAGCCTCCAGGGGCACTGCTTGAGGAAGAGCCGCCACTTCCACTACCAGGTGATCCTGTAAAAACAAAATAATATTATGCCGATGATGTCCACATTTTCAAACCTTCCTATTATTTGAGAAGCTATTATTTTTTGAAACAACATAAAAATATCTCCTACAATGTGAATTCATTTAAAACGTACCAGAGCTTCCAGGGGCACTGGTTGATGCACCAGAGCCTCCAGGGGCACTGCTTGATGAAGAGCCGCCACTACCAGGTGATCCTGTAAAAACAAAATAATATTATGCCGATGATGTCCACATTTTCAAACCTTCCTATTATTTGAAAAGCTAATATTTGAATCGACACAAAAATATCTCCTACAATGTGATCGTGAATTCATTTAAAACGTACCAGAGCTTCCAGGGGCACTAGTTGATGCACCAGAGCCTCCAGGGGCACTGCTTGAGGACGAGCCGCCACTGCCACTACCAGGCGATCCTGTAAAAACAAAATAATATTATGCCGATGATGTCCACATTTTCAAACCTTCCCATTATTTGACCAACTCATATTTTTTTGAAACAACACAAAAATATCTCCCACAATGTGATCGTGAATTCATTTAAAACGTACCAGAGCTTCCAGGGGCACTGGTTGATGCACCAGAGCCTCCAGGGGCACTGCTTGATGAAGAGCCACCACTTCCAGGCGATCCTGTAAAAACAAAATAATATTATGCCGATGATGTCCACATTTTTTACCTTCCTTTTATTTGTAAAGTTAATATTTTTTTTAAAGAACACAAAAATATCCCCTACAATGTGATCGTGAATTCATTTAAAACGTACCAGAGCTTCCAGGGGCACTGGTTGATGCACCAGAGCCTCCAGGGGCACTGCTTGATGAAGAGCCGCCATTTTCACTACCAGGTGATCCTGTAAAAACAAAATAATATTATGCCGATGATGTCCACATTTTCAAACCTTCCTTTTATTTGATAAGCTAATATTTTTGTGAAACAACACAAAAATATCTCCTACAATGTGATCGTGAATTCATTTAAAACGTACCAGAGCTTCCAGGGGCACTAGTTGATGCACCAGAGCCTCCAGGGGCACTGCTTGAGGAAGAGCCGCCACTTCCACTACCAGGCGATCCTGTAAAAACAAAATAATATTATGCCGATGATGTCCACATTTTAAACCTTCCTATTATTTGTAAAGTTAATATTTTTTTGAAAGAACACAAAAATATCTCCTACAATGTGATCGTGAATTCATTTAAAACGTACCAGAGCTTCCAGGGGCACTGGTTGATGCACCAGAGCCTCCAGGGGCACTGCTTGAGGAAGAGCCGCCACTTCCACTACCAGGCGATCCTGTAAAAACAAAATAATATTATGCCGATGATGTCCACATTTTAAACCTTCCTATTATTTGTAAAGTTAATATTTTTTTGAAAGAACACAAAAATATCTCCTACAATGTGATCGTGAATTCATTTAAAACGTACCAGAGCTTCCAGGGGCACTGGTTGATGCACCAGAGCCTCCAGGGGCACTGCTTGAGGAAGAGCCGCCACTTCCACTACCAGGCGATCCTGTAAAAACAAAATAATTTTATGCCGATGATGTCCACATTTTAAAACCTTCCTTTTATTTGAAAAGCTATTATATTTTTGAAACAACACAAAAATATCTCCTAAAATGTGATCGTGAATTCATTTAAAACGTACCAGAGCTTCCAGGGGCACTAGTTGATGCTCCAGAGCCTCCAGGGGCACTGGATGATGCAGAGCCGCCACTTCCACTACCAGGCGATCCTGTAAAAACAAAATAATATTATGCCGATGATGTCCACATTTTCAAACCTTCCTATTATTTGAGAAGCTAATATTTGAAACGACACAAAAATATCTCCTTAATTGTGATCGTGAATTCATTTAAAACGTACCAGAGCTTCCAGGGGCACTAGTTGATGCACCAGAGCCTCCAGGGGCACTGCTTGAGGAAGAGCCGCCACTTCCACTACCAGGCGATCCTGTAAAAACAAAATAATATTATGCCGATGATGTCCACATTTTCAAACCTTCCTATTATTTGTAACGTTAATATTTTTTTGAAACAACACAAAAATATCTCCTAAAATGTGATCGTGAATTCATTTAAAACATACCAGAGCTTCCAGGGGCACTAGTTGATGCACCAGAGCCTCCAGGGGCACTGCTTGAGGAAGAGCCGCCACTTCCACTACCAGGCGATCCTGTAAAAACAAAATAATTTTATGCCGATGATGTCCACATTTTAAAACCTTCCTTTTATTTGAAAAGCTATTATTTTTTTGAAACAACACAAAAATATCTCCTAAAATGTGATCGTGAATTCATTTAAAACGTACCAGAGCTTCCAGGGGCACTAGTTGATGCTCCAGAGCCTCCAGGGGCACTGGATGATGCAGAGCCGCCATTTCCACTACCAGGTGCTTCTGTAATACATATTTGTTATAAGATGACTATGCGTACTCTTTACTTTCAAACACATAGATACTCATTAACTTATTAGAGGCAGATGAAAAATTGGGTGAGCTTATAAAACCAAAAGTTTATTGTGTTGATGACGCACACTTTTTCCAACCTTCTTTAAATTTAATTAAATGTCAATGTCACTTATAAAACATGAATTGAATTTTATAGCAAAATCTTATTTAATTCAACTCAATCGAACATCATACCAGAGCTTGCAGGGGCACTGGATGATGCACCAGAGCCTCCAGGGGCACTGCTTGAGGAAGACCCGCCACTTCCACTACCAGGTGATCCTGTAAAAACAAAATAATATTATGCCGATGATGTCCACATTTTCAAACCTTCCTATTATTTGAGAAGCTAATATTTTTTAGAAACTACACAAAAATATATTTTACAATGTGATCGTGAATTCATTTAAAACATACCAGAGCTTCCAGGGGCACTAGTTGATGCACCAGAGCCTCCAGGGGCACTGCTTGATGAAGAGCCGCCACTTCCACTTCCAGGCGATCCTGTAAAAACAAAATAATATTATGCCGATGATGTCCTTATTTTTAAATCTTCCTATAATTTGAAATGCTAATATATATTTATGTGAAATTCACAAAAATATCTCCAAAATTTATAGTTGTATGGTTAGCTTGTAAATAATAAGTTGATGTTATTACTATTTCGGTCATGAGCAGGAGTGACCACTGAACTTAAATGCTTGTTATAAGCAGCTTTGTGACGTTTCATAGAATCTCAATTCGGAACATTTTGAAAATGGAACGTACCAGTGCTCTTGGTAGTTTTTCTTGATCTACCACGTTTTCTAGCTGAGGCTGAAAAAAAAATTGGTACTGAAACAACATATTTTTAACGTATATGCTAATAATCAAGGTTTTACAAAAACTTAGCACAACCGACTTCAATTGGATTGTTTCAGTGACCGTGACCACCACTGAAAAGTCACAGGGAAGCAAAATACGTAATTTCGTTAACTTAATATTTTTCAGTTATTTTGGTATAATACCTATACTAGTGAACCGATTTTGATATATTTTAAATGGGAGCATTCTGAAAGTATATCCTCTTAAAAGAAAAAAGATTTTTTCAAATCGGTTTATAAACAACAACGTTCTTAAAACAAACATAAAAAAAAAACATTTAATTTCCCCCTCCTTTTTGAAGAAGGTGGAATGTGAAATTACAAGAGCTGCTAGAAGAGTATATTTTCCACTCACAACACTCGTATCGAGGAAATGAAACATCACAACAATTTTAATTTTGTACTCACGTACTTTCATAACGCATAGATATTGATGATAATATACAATGAAGTATAATAGTCTATTGTGAAATGAATTACGAATTACTAGTTATACCTACAATAGTAATAAATATCTTTGGATATTATGACTGTTTAATGTTTAGCAAAATCCGCCTATAATACTCCCACTGCTGGGACTCAGGCCTACTCTCGGCAGGAGAGCGAATGGGTCTTAAATCCACCACGCGGACCCAATGCGGATTGGTGGATGTCGCATGCCATTGAACATTCTTCCTTCTATCCTTTGCCATGCCGGTTTCCTCACGATGTTTTCCTTCACCGATGCGAGAACGTGGGATGCATACATAGATTTTTCGACCGAAAAAAACCCATTTAAGCATGACTGCCACTGGGATTCGAGCCCGCGACCATTAGATAGCAAGGCAAGGCCCTCATCTACTCGGCCACCACGTCTTCTTAACCTCTTAACACATGTATAAGAGTAATACTGATAGGCAGAAAACAAATGAAAAATATTGGATGTCATTTTTTCAGGGTGATACTTACTATTTTTCGTTTGAAAAAATCTATGTATGCATCACACGTTCTCGCAACGGTGAAGGAAAACATCGTGAGCAAACCGGCATGTCGTAGAACCTAATTCGAAAACATGTATCGAGTGCACGAAAGGAGCCTCTTCGAGGCGCACTTGGAGTCCTTTCACCACACTGATTCGAAGGAACTAGTGACACGATAAGAAGAAGGGTGATACTTACCAGAGCTGCCGGAGGAGCTTGCCGCTGATGCACCGCTACCTCCGCCGCCAGACGACGCTGATGCATAAATATATCAATTACTAGCTGGTGCCCGCGACTTCGTAGGTATCTTTATAAATTGTAGCCTGTGTTATTCTGATGTATAAGCTATATTATTGTAAAGTTTCATTAACATCCATTCAGTAGTTTTTACGTGAAAGAATAACAAACATCCATGCATCCATCCCTACAAACTTTCGCGTTTATAATATTAGTAGGATAGGATTTGTAAACTGCATTCGTATAGTAGAAATTAACACACAACTACTTGAAATAAGAATTTTATGTGATTACCTTACATTATTAATATTAAAACATTATTATTATTTATTTTTATTATATTACTATATAAAAGAAATATGCATTTATAATTGACTAATCTGCTACACAGTTTTATAAATTTTGTAGTCTCACCGTTTCTACTTTAATATAGTTCCTATAAGTAATTGTTCTGAATATTTTTTTTTAAATCTTTTTTTATATTATGATACTTACCAGAGCTGCCGGAGGAGCTTGCCGCTGATGCACCGCCAACACCGCCGCCAGACGACGCTGATGAATAAATATATTAATTTATTTGATAACTGCATTCGTATAGTGGAAATAAACACACTACTAGTTGAAGTATCTACTTGAAATAATTATTATATAAATTATGATAAATAATGCATTCATGTTAACTGATTTGCTCATCTTTTTTTTTATTATAATACTAACCAGAACTGCCAGAAGAGCTAGATGCCGCAACACCACTATTTCCACGTGAACCAGATTTTCCGGATTTTCGTCTGGGTTTTCCACGGCGCGAAGACCTGCCAACTGCAACAAACCGAATCAATCAATAATTCAAATTTTAATAAATTTTAATTATAAATAATATATATATATATATAATAATTATAAATAGTGTAACTAACACGACTATTTTTTATTTATATATATATATATATCACTATTTATAACTGAAGAACGGCTGAACCGATTTGGCTGAAAGAAAATTATCGGAGGAGCTTACCAGGAAACGGACATACGATACCTACCTTTATCCCGATGTTGAAAATTCCCAACGCAAACAAAGTCAGCTAGTTTTTAATAAAATAGTCAAGCAGATAGTACGAGAAAAGAGCTTTGATGTACTAGGACTTCCATAGATATTTTAAACACAAGCTTTTGCTCGCTTTCTTTAAAAGTCTATGAATGACCAGACCATACCATAGATATTTCAAACATTTTAAACCAAAAGCCCTAAGACTATTATTATCATCATGGTATGATCATCATTTGGCCAAAACTGCAGAATTTTGAAAATTGTAAGCTTTTCATAGTTCGATCAAACTGTGATTGGATTCGGAAAATTTCTGAATCATTCAGAAAAAAAAACGTATTACAAGTTACAAGTATATTTTGTAAGAATGATTGGTAGTACTCGTAGCTTTAATTATTATGCAGTAATAAACTAACTGTTTGTACACCGTAAATAGGTTAGTACAAGATTAGAACTATAGTAGGTATAGTAAGAAAAAACTTACCAGATCTACTAGAAGATCCGCTCCTTCCTGAAGCACCACTGCTGGAAGACGAAGCTGCAAGTAGAAATATATTTTTTATTCACAATTTTGATTTGTATTACTTACTACTTACGTAGACTTTCGCGATTATCAGTATCGTATTGCCACTATCATATTAGATACCTTTACTTAATTATTTTATTTCATTTAGTAGGTACCTACAAGCTGACGCCCGCAACTTCAATATAGGCTCGAACAATATTCATATTACTTTGTTTACAGATGAGTCTCGATTCTCACTTTACACTTCTGATAGAAGGCGAAGTGTCTACAGGCGACTTGGTGAGCGATACCTTCTCAGAAAGAGTCCAGTACGGTGGAGGCAGTGTACATTTATGGGTTGGCATATCTTCAGAAGGTCGCACAGAGTTAGTGGCCATATAAAATTGCATTCTGACTGGGGAAAGATATGTCCAGGAGATTCTCAATGAGTAGGTATGCAGGGCCGTATTTAGTAAGTATGGGTGATGGGTCGATGCTGATCCATGATAATGCCCGGCCACACACTGCTCGGGTCGTTGAAGAGTATATTCAGGAGGTTGGCGTTGAGGCGTGATGGCTTGGCCATCAAGAAGACCTGATCTCAACCCAATTGACGTTTTTTATTTTAAAACCTCTATAGTTAAGAAAAAATTGAAATTTGAAAAGTGTAGGTAGTACCTATTTTTGCAGGCCAGTGTATAAATATTAGTTTTAGTAGCAATAGAATCTGCGGAAGTCAAACTTACAAGAGCTGCCAGAACTAGCCGCTGCACCACCTTCGCCTCCTCCAGATGACGCTGAAAAATGTGGATAGATGATGCTAGGTTCTCGCTCTACTTTTGAGTAATGTATGGAATTATTATTTACCTTTACCTGTTTCCACGGAAGGCCTGTAGTCACGGTTTTTTGTCGTGAAAATCTTTGGTTAACTCGCCGTGTGTAGGCATGGTCTTTAATGTAATAATAGACGGCGTGGTGGCACTATATACGGCACGGGGTGGCGGGGCGCCCCACCGTATATATACAGCACTAATAACCGGCAAGTAAACTGAAGATTTTCACGGCGAATAAACCGTGTGTTGGAAAAAAAAACCTTCTCGACTTCGCACCACTTGCTCGATAATGTCCAATTGCATGTCGTGCAATCTCAAGGTAAAGCAAAGCATTGCCTTCCAAGGGTGTTCTAGTTAGAAGGTCACTCTAGCTAGTGAAATTATTGGGCTTTCGAGACTGACCATCAAAATGTTTCAAGGTGGACGACCGCTATAGCAGTGTTACACTGGCCTAATAGGAATCAAAACCCAGTGTAGCACTGTTATGATTATAGACAGGTGTAATCTCCAAAGCGCCGTTCTAGTCTCGTCATTTGTTTTAATACATAAATATTAAGTGAGAACGGGGCCTTAAACATACCAGAGCTGCCTGAAGAGGAACTAGCGGCCGAATCTTCTTCGTCACCTTCACCTACATCCGCTGAAGCTAAAGGATAATAAGTTTTTTTTAATAAATCTGGCATCGTTTTTGTTTTCCGCCGACTTCTAAAAAGGAGGTATCAATTCGGTTGAATATTTTTTTTTAATGTTTGTTACCACAGAACTTCGTTGTTTCGAAAAATATTTTTTATTTGTAAGGATATAGATACTTTCAAATTGGTCCCATAGAAATTTTATCAAAATCAGTTAAGTAATTTGGGTTTTAATTTCGGTTGTTTTTTATGTTTATTATTTAATTTCATTGACCTATTCTTAGCGCTGTTTTTATATAGGAACTTACATGAGCTGTCAGAGGAACTGTCTGCCGATACGCTGTTACCAGATGAAGCTGAAAACGGATGAATTTCTATTAGTAGATAGATAGATAAATCTTTATTGTACACATGGAAAATAACAAATCCCAGCAATAACATTTTTATTGTAAAAATAAAAGCCAATAGGAGTTTTTACCACCGCAAAATAGGTGAAATCGTGTAATATTGAGCCTAGACTGGAACTCCATTCATCGTTAACTCTTATTTTATACAATCATTCGTTGTAAGTTTGTAGCCGGAGAAAAGGTAGTGCTGCTCGTCTCGGCTTCGGAGGCACTGCCGTGCCTCCAGATACAAGACTTAAAACTAATGAGTGGTACAATTGGCGGCCTTATCGCTAAGAGCGATTTCTTCCAGGCAACCAACAGGCATTGGAGAGGATTTAAATAGAAATAGCGAGGCAGGGCGTACAACTGTTTCAAATAGAAAAAAAGAAGTACTAAGTTTATAAGTAATAAATATTATCTATTAATAAATAGTATAAATATATTTAGTACTAATTCCGCTTAACTTCTAAACGAAGGTCTTAATTAACTTAACTCTATTTATTTATTTATTTTATTTATTTAACATTAGACTCACAGTTACATTTTTTTCTTATATAAGCTATGAAATATATACTATTCTTAAACCAAATTGAGTCTTCATTTTATTTTCTAGTTTAGAATTTTAGTATCTTAACCAACTTTGGAGTTCTGACTTGGGTTTTCTGTTTTCGGCGCTTTAGTTTAGATAGGTACTAAAATTCTAAACTAGAGTTTAGTTAATTAAGACCTTTGATTGGAAGTTAAGCTGATTTATTACTAAATATATTTATACTATTTATTGATATTTATGGCTTTTCGCAAAGTAACGCCTGAATCAGTCAATTAATAATTATAACCTACTTATGTTATTCATTATTCTTGGTTTAATGCTTATAATGTTAGAAAAAGACATCAGCTACTTATCATCCGGATCTCAAGCGGGAGCCGCAGGCAGTAGCTTGATAAATATTAATTAACCGCTGGGAGGCGTTGCTTCATGCAGGTTATGGGTACCAACCCAGTGTCAAATATTCTGCCTCAAAGCAGTATTGGTTAAAGCATTACTGTGTTCCGGTTTGAAGGGCATTGTAGCTAATGCAATTACTGGGCTTTTGAGATTGACCATCAAAATGTCTCAATGTGGTCGAGTGCTTTATTATTGTTGCATCGGCATATGTGAATCAAAGTGCCCTGTGTAGCAATTTTCGGGTCATGAGCAGGCGTGATCTCTTACCATCAGGAGAGCGCTTAACTAGTCTCGTTTGAGAAGTATGTTTCCGACTGAGAGCCAAGCTATAAGCACTATGCTTATTCACATAGTTAGCTATGCTATTTTTTCATACATTTTCATAGTTTTCTTTTTTTTCTATTTACAGGATTGAAAAAATAGCTCTTTATCTACAACCGGCTTAATAGTCGCGAAAATATTTTTCTTGCTAATTATTTTGCTGTGGTAAAAAATATTATTCTTACATGCGCTGGAAGATGATGCCGCTTCTGATGATTCATATTCTGAAAATTAATATTTTTTTGTACCTATTAGTTTTAGTAAGTACCTACCTATAAGTATGATTTGGTAGCCTTCGATGATTACTTTATACTGTCTTTGTCACGTGCAGTCTGGATAGAGTTGGATCAGTTGAGCCACCTATTTGTTTCTACAATGCTCACAATATAGCTAAGCTTTAAATCGTGCGTTTTCGTGTTCATAACATCGGGTAAGCTTATTATCTCCTAGTATTATCACGAGAGGTTTTAAAAATCGCATTCTAGTCAAATCAGTAACAATCGTTTTTTTTTTAGTTTGTATGAAAATTTTTATGCAACTCGTAGGTAGCTTAACTTGCTTAAAACCATTACTCGCATGTACCTATGCTTTGTGCGCGTGCATCTAACGAACTTGTTCAAGGGAATGTGACCAGACCGAAGACGAAAAGCCGTTATTATATCTTTTCTTTTCATAGAACAGTGGTCAAACCACGGGAAACGAAGAAGTAGATAGGCTTGCTAAAGAGGCCGCGCAAGCAGGCGATGAATATAACTGCTTACCGTTCTATACTGACTGCATCTCAAGTATTAGAAATAACTGCCTTAAACTATGGTCCGAACATTTTGACGAGAGATCCTTACATAAAGGGATATGGTACAAAACAGTTCAACCTACTCTTAAAATAAGGTTATAAAGGTTAAATTATTTTACACTAAAAGTGCTCGCTGCACCGCTGTCATCTTGGTGTGAATTGAGCCTCCATCAATTAGTCATCATAAGCCACGAAACTTACCGTTATCGCCATCTTCGTCATCGTAGTAATAATCTCCACTGTCGCCCTCTGTGATTTAAAAAAATATTTATTATAATAATACTCGATAATAATCATGAAAATTTTAGATGGTTGGCAGAGTTTGGTACTAAATCGGATTATTCATTCAGGCGTTATAAATAACATAAAAATTGACTTCCTCTTCTGTACTAAGCGGTCAATACCACGAGCAGCAGATTTTTTTAAAGTAACATATGTATCAATAATACTTTAAAAACTACTGAGCCAACCCTCTGTTTCAGCATAAGATGCATGCGTTATTTTTTAAGAATAGGTTAATAAATAATAAATAATAAGGTTAACTATTTGCATTCAATATTCTTAAGTAGAAATAAATGTTTTTCTACTCTATTCTACCTATTCGAACCTAATAAGGTCGAAAAACATGTGTCAAGTGCACGAAAGGAAAGAAAGGAAGTCTTCGAGGCGCACCTGAAATCCTTTCACCACACTGGTTCGAAAGAAATAGTGACACGATAAAAAGAAGATACTCTATTCTATTTTACTACAAAACAAACAGCAGACTATAATAATATATAATGTTATATATATATGTTTATATGTATGTATGTATGTTTATGTTATTATATATATATATATATAATGTTCCCACTGCTGGGACTCAAGCCTACTTTCCGCTAGGAGAGCGATGGGTCAGAATTTGCCACGCGGTCCCGATGCGGATTGGTAAATGGCACATTAGCCAAAGAACATTATTTTTCTCTATTTTGTTTATAAATACCTATATTACCGTCTATATCAGCTGGTGCCGGTTTATCTGAAATAAGAAAACAATTTAATATTTCTTTCTTGTCACTTTATTCTTCAAAATATCAAATTGTAACAAATTAATTGTAAATAAAATTTACGTTAGTACTGAGCTTATTCATTCTTTAAAAAAAACCGTAGAGTAAATAAAGGTTTGTCACTCATTTTACGTTTTCAGCTTACAGTGCCAGGATTTTTTTGCAGTTGTATTTTTAAATATTGTTTTAAAACATATTGACTTACCATGTTCATCTATATGACCAGGAAGATCCACTGGGTTTTTATCTGAAAACAACACGACAATATAATGTTAGTCTTGAAGGTAGTTAAGTATTTATTGTTAACTAGTTAGGTAAAAAATTATAAAATTATTTAACCTATTACTTACATATTATTTTAAATAATGTGATTTATGCAACATATAAACATTCACACACTCACGCGCACCCCTGCACTAGGATTCCCTGTGTAGCAGGTGGCATTTGTGTTCGTCACAAATATTTGCCCCGGCCGGGGATCGAACCCGGCACACCAAGCTTCGTAGGCAGGGTCACTACCAACTAAGCCACTGTGTCGTCAACATGACACTGTCGCGTCATATAAAAGCAATCATAAATGATTGAATGAACTATTCGACTATTGACTAAGGACTATGAACTATAGATTATAATAGACTATTTATAATGTAGGTAGGAATAAAAATTGCATATAAACTCACCCGGGGTATATTTGCATTGTAGTCCTATAGGTAGGATGAGCAGGAGAGCGAAGACAGCTGAACGCCTCATCTTGAGAGTCAGAAGACTGATGACAGAAGGGCTGCTTCGGCTTTTATAGTAAAAAAATACATAAATTTCAATTAACTAAATTTTCGTGATATATAATTTTATTTTATCTTTTTTCGTGATTATGAAATCGTGACTTATTGTATTTCAGTATTTATTATTTAAACAACTCGATTTTGTGCATTTTTTATATTATTGTAGCTAAGACATAAAACCGTAGGTAAATATTAAATAAGGCAACCTTAAAAACTAGCGTATTTTTGTCTCGCACATACGGGCGGATTGGTACTCGCAAAACTTCAAAAGCCCAACAACGCCCGTAATATACGTGCGTATACCGGCTTTTCCGCTCGGTTCTTTCTAACGCGTGTCATAGGGCGTCTCTCGCGACTTGTCGCGCGTATACTACGCGCGTACAAGCGTTGCAAAAAACGAAACACGAGTGGCTAATCGGCTAATCTGAAACTGCTCTTAAATAACTATTTTTTCTTAATTGTAGAAAGAAAGAAAAAATTAAGAAATATGTATGTATATATCAGTGCTAAAATTTTAGTATAATTTGTTCTCATTGCCAATCTTCAAACCTGCCTTCCATAAAAATGTACTCACTCATCAAAATATCCAGATGATCCAGATTACGTTTCCCGAAGCTGCAATATGAATGTAGACATCTTGTTTTTATGACTTTTTGAGACTTTTCATGTCCTCGCGAGACGGATACGACCCGTATTGGCTTCAAACCTCGCCAGACTTCTAGCAAGAGCTTTTAGTTCTAAATAATCAACTTATTTTGCATACAAAATACGTAGTAGAAATGTGGCTCAGTTACTGACTCAAAGTTACAATGTAAAAATCACAGCTTGTGGCTCTCATTTAGCATAAAGTTAGAGGAATAAGTTTCCACTCAGGGATAATGCTATATGAATATTTTACTATAGGGCCTACCATACGCACAAGCTTTACCACAGTTTTGTCTGCGCAGGCCGGTTTCTACACGGAACACCGTGCGTGTAGTTGGTAAAATTATCCGTGTACTAACCGGCCTGCGCAGGCAAAACTGTGGTGAAGCTTGTGCGTGTTTGGGCCCATAACTATAGAGTTACAGATATAGATCTGTCATCGTTATCATATGATTAAGGGTGTTCACTGATGGACACATGAATTTTCTTCCCACAGATATCTACGATGAGTATAGTTCAAATCACCTTCATCCACCAACTTTCGGCCAGTTTTGAACTGTGCTGCCAAAGATTTGGACTCTTTGGTTAGATTGCACCAGGTTCCGTCCCGCTACAATGTGATAAGATACATTTCGATAGACTTCAATATCAGGGCTATTGTCAATTTGCCTCCGCTCGTTTTTGCTATCGTATGCACATAATAATTTTCCTAAAAATACTTTGCAAGCTGCAACAGATGAGCTTACTAAGGGTAAGGTGAAATAAAAATCATTATTCAATTTACGAGTTTATATTCTGAAAACTAATTCTTGACTAGGCAATTGATTAATAAAACTTTATTTTCCATTCATCACATTAATTTGTTGATCTTATTGAATATTTTGTGATGGTTTTCCACTGTAATTAAAAGTGCTCTCTACTGGTTATAATAAACTACAGAACTACGTTTTTTTTCAAAAATTTTTTTTATAAAAGTGTTTTATTTTTTAGTGCCTAGTGTGTATTATTATTATTAGAATCCTCTTGGGGCTGGTTCGTTGATATTCCAATACCCAAAAAATCCTTAATCTGTCTAACTGAAGCACGCAACCTCCCAGAAGTAAACAGTAAAATATAACGTAATTTTTTTGGAAAAATGTTATTCACCATCCTAAGAGTAAGCGGTGCGTAGTAAATTAAAAAATTGGTAGGACATGCTGCAGATCTGAAAAAAAAGTGTTAAATGGAATATTTATTAGCTCAATATTGTATTTGCAATAAATGAAACTTGTATTTCGTATATAATTAAATAAAATGCAATACAAAAATGAAGAATAGTTAAGTAAGGTCATGATAAAATCATGTTGAAGGCGATAACTTACATTGCTGAATGTATCGAGATTCATAGTCACATATCCTCTGGCAGAGATCGTCAACGGTTTTTGTGCTCGAATTAAGAATATTAGCAGTATTGTCTTTGTCCCTTGGTCTGCAAATGGCCAATCAGCGAAGTATATCGCACGCTCTAACTTTGAACTCTGAAAAATTTAATTAGGTTGAGAAAATTACGTAAGTCCAAATTAAGTAAGACTTAACTACTTGAGTTGTTGTAACTGTGCTAAATATCGTTATTTTTTATTTATGAAAGTCTATGCCTATAGCTTTTGACCACTATAACACAGCATGTATTTAATGTTGAACATATTAAGACGATAAATTAGATAATACCTACCTACTTAATTAACATAGATTTAAAATTTAGGTATTAATTAGGTAACCAGATTATGGGTATCTTGCCTTTTCTTAGTATTTTTTTTTTTTACAGCATAAGCTAACTACTTCAATCTATATATAGGTATATTACAAAATTTACAAAAGGGAAACAATTGGGCCACCCATAGACCGTTGCAAACGATCTATAGGTAGCTCAACTGCTCCAACTCGATACCCGATGGCAGCGTGCCGAGGATACTGGCTGCATTGCCTCTTTGTATAGCAAGGCTTATTCTTTGGCCCAGATAGCTGCCAGCCCTCTGATCATGCGTCGCTTCGACCAGACGCTCTGACAAAATTTTAAAAACGCGTAAGGCTCCCATTCCCCATGGACCTAGGGTCTCGACCCCAAAGGGCTCAAACATGTACAACCTATCAAGACCTACATATTTACGCCGCTTGAGATCTTCAGCAGAGTTTACCGCCGCACCAGCCCTAACTTGCGTCCCTGGCAAATGAGAAGGTGCCAAAGTGTCTACGCATGTAGCGTCCCACACCAAGGGCCTGCCCATTCTCCATGGGATTTCTTAGTATAAAAATTACAGTGACTAAAATAGGTAGGACTTTGTACCTACGTGATCGATTAACAGCTGTCCAATGATGCACTGCACAAATACTTCTACCAGTAAAGAGCAGAAGAATGAAGTATATCGAAGTCGTAAGTAGAAGTTGTCTACAACCTGTAAGAATGCTAAGATTTTAACTATTATATTCAAAATCCTTTATTTAAAGCTTTATTAATGGTAACCAAAATACAAACAGTTTAGTGTGGTGCTATATAGCTAGTTAGAAAAAAACACATTGCCTAATAAGCAGTAAAATAATTAAAACAAAATCTATAGGTGATGAGATTATGTGAAAAATCTTGAAGCCATTGTTTTATATTTACAACTTACAGTAGCGGTAAATATGGTAAGGCAAATGAAGACGGATCCGAAAGCATATGTAATGATTAATCCATCGCCCAAAACATTATCTAAATCGGCTGTTATTCTGAAAAAAATAATAATTCAATAACACTTACAAAAGAGACTCTAAGGTTTCATAATACATTTATGATCACAAATCTATTCGTAGTATAGATACAATCTTTATTCAATATAGTTTAAAAAAGAGTAAATAAATTCAAGTGATAAAAAAAATCAAATACGTTACTTTGCCAAAAACTGGTGTTGTTTGATAATTAACTTCAACCTTCTCTTGATACCAAGATGGGTTTCAAACACAAGCCGCTTCTTCGTAAGATTTAACACATCTTCAGTTGTAATGAGGCACTCCATCATGTTTCCCAGAATTTTAATCTCCATGCAGATATACCTCGTGAACGAGATATGTATCATATTAGCGAAAACGTATATGAAAATAACAACCGTAGTCATAATACTCTCCCAGACATAAGCTACATAATACCACTTCACCTTGTCGAAAGGGTACCAACCATCAAAAGGGTACAAGTACTGTATTTCGCCTTGGAGGATTTTCGTTTCATACATCATAATGATTCTAGGAAACATAATAACAATGAGTACTAATATAATGGTGTAGTAGTACTGAAAACGGAGGATCAGCCGAGACGTTTTCGTATATCTTTCCAAGATCGCCTTATGCTCTTTCGTATCAGCGACTATGTCCCATAAATCAACTTTGAAATGGTGCAATATGTTATTGTAGACGTCTCTATGGGTTTCCATCTTGGAGTATTTTATCAATATCATGAGACAAACTGCTAAATTAGGGGCTATATTTACGATTTCGAACCAATCTTTGAACTTGCTGAGGCACAGAGATATGAACAGTTGAGATGATGTGACGAGGACAAGGAAATAAGTGATATTGTACGAATATACGAATGTTTTTGACTTCGCGGTAAAAGGGTAAACGAACACTTTGTAGCCAATGCTTGTGACGAAATCGATTTCGTGTAAGAAAGCATTTTGTAAATTTTTGTAGCTTTTGCTGGACATCGAAAGATACAGGAACCAAGTAACAAATGATATCTATTGGTATACTAAATTTATGCAATGAAGAATAAACACGATCTTTTATAGAATTTTAATGTCTTATAGCTTTTTACAACCTTACGATTTTGGATCTATTTTCATACATAAAAAAAAAAAGTCTTACCACGTTAAAATATGAACTAATTACTTAGGTAATGATTTTTGAAATATTTATGTAGTATATAGCATTTAAAAAATATATCCGTGATACTGATAATATATCGTAATATCTAAATATGAGTGTGTCAATCAAATATTGGCAACTGATTATTACCAGCGCGTTTTGTTCATAGAAGTTAATACCTTGATTGGTAATACCACTTACTCATTTGATCAGTTAATCAAAAGGCTCTATAGAAAAAGCTATGAACGATTATGTACTTACCAATTTGATTTTCAAGACTACTTTTGTCGCGAAACGTAATCGCGATTATCATTTCATAGCGAGAAATTTTATAAGGTATTCTTTTTATGTAAGTATGCACGGGTAGAATTGTAGTTATAGATATAACATAGCAACACTGGATCGTTCGCCTTGAGTGAAAACTGGTTTTCGTGCCGGTCTATCGCGAGCCGCAAGACATTGGCGCCAGTCTACCGTGATCAGCCCCGCGCGATCTACCCACTAACGAAAGCGTGATCGATTTTGATGTGTTCGACGCGTAAGTTTATTAGATCTACATTATCAGCTCAACTCAGTGTTCTAGGTTCAGCTCAGTGATTCAGCTCAGGATATTTGGTGAGTGCTAGATAATAGTACATATCAGTTTCTACAGGTATAAATTTCCTCATAAGCCTGTTATTCACCTGTTTACCGGAATATTCTAGATTTCAACGTGTAAACGCTCAGACAACTAAGTCGTACTCAAGCATGAAGATATTCTCACTTTAGAGTTAAGGTCAAGATAATAATTAAGGCGAACCAGGCGTTGTAGAAGAAAGCACTTGCGATATATTTAGATAAGTACGTTTAGATGTAAGAGCGGCAATGTATCAGTGTTTACGTTAAGTTGCGGTTTACTATAAGTTTAACAATATGTTCGGTAACGAGGCCGTCCATGAAGATCACTGTATTTATGATTACGTAATGTGCAATAACTATGTGCCTTGTGTCTTATAGTATAAGTGTGTACCTACGTTTCTCGGATGCATTACATGGCAATATTATTGGCGTATTTTATACTCGTATCTTCAGGTGAACACAGGTTTATCAGGTGATACTGATCTATGCTACACTCAGTTGCGTTACTGATCTGTTGTGTGACTGTTCTCATGTGACACTTTAAGGTGTACGGAGCGTTGGTAAATATATAATATTTTACGTTATAAGTTGTGAGGTTGAGGGAATGACTAATAATAACCCCTAACCCGATTACTACGACGCCCGACGCCCCATGATATTCTCAATGTGTGATAATATTCTCAGTGTATGATGATATTCTCAATGTGTGATGATATTCTCAATGTGTGATGATATTCTTAGTGTGTAATGATATATTCAGTGTGTGATGATATGCTCAGTCAGTGTGTCCTTACCTTAAGGTACGCAGTTATTTATGGAAGTTACATAGTTCTCACCGAGACTGCTCAGAAATATATCTAGGGACAGTTCTCATCTTCATAACCATCACCACATCGAGACATGGTCGTCGTGTCGATGTCCTCATCCTCGCATCGTGCTGGACTATGCTGAGTCATACGAGACGTCACGCTCCGTGACATTGTGGTCATACTCGTCGGTCTACTCTCATCTGATACCAAGATAACATAATTTTCTATTTATTTTCAAGCCACCCACTGATTTCCTTCTGCACTTATCTACTCAATTACATCAGCGTATCGGTAAACATATATTCATCGAAATACTTATCAATGTGTAAATAGTAAATATCTACATAGTAAATACATTAAGCTTCGCGACCACTAGTAAGAAGGTGATTCGCGCCAACTTTGACTCATTTATTTTTTGCTTGTTACAATTTTACAGATCTAAGTCTAAACAAGGCAGATCTAAAAAACATTTTTTTTTTGCTTTTGCTCTACCTCGCTTCCTTTACGAGATATACATAGTTAGGTCGAAATTATTATCATTAAGTTATATTTTATTATTAAAATGGATTTAGAATGCATTGTCATCGAGCTGTGAGCTACCCTGAAAGTTTCAACCGGATAGCTAATCGGGATGTGCTCCAAGTTTGAGTTGCAAGATTCCACCCGAAACGACAGATAAATAAACAAGAAAGAAAGTGACTTCTCTTCACTTAATAATGAGATAAAATGTACGCCCCTCCAAAATTGACGCCCTACAAATGACCTTGCGTAGACTTATCGAGCGAGTGGAAGGCAAGCATTTTTAACTCAAAAATATCAACTCATATAAAAATTACCACAATAGAGCTTTATAAAATTTCTGCAATCAACTTTTTCATCGGTTAACCAAGTATCGTATCGAAGCTGATTTATTCATATATTAATATAGGTTTATACAACGTTGGTCAAATAAATATATGTAAATATATAAATGAATAACGTCTAAAGTTCTGAAATACCTATTTATATATAAATCCGTATCACTACTTCGACCAATTTCAAAGTCCAATAGCTTATGCCAATATTTAATTCCAAAACTCAAAGGGAATCAGAAAGCCATAGAAGATCCACATTAGCATGGAGTGGATGACACACACCGGATTAAACCATATTAGTCATGCATCAAAGAACTCCAAACGGTATGGAGTACCCCTTGCCACAGAATAGATATTGCTGATACAGTAACTAACACAGTAAAGGTATAGATGTGGACAGAAACAATCTGTATTATCTATTTGGGTAAATGTAAATAAAAAAAATCTTACAAATTTATGAATGCCAAGTGTGTACCCAATATTTTCATGAGTATTTAGAAATATGTATTATTTGTAATCTGGATAACATTCTGAAAAATATTACCCAGTCATAACATATTCATGTTCTACTTTAAGAGTTTTTATAAGACTTGATAAAAAATAATATTTATAATAATGATTCTGCAGAATATTAAATCTGAAATAGAAATTCAACGAAAATATTAATTCTGTGCCTCTGTGATTTATCCTGAACAATGGTAGTCAAATTATAAAGCAATCGCAACGTTGGAGAGCTCCTTGACCTATTTCAATGTAATTTAAGCACTCACAAATTGCTTGGGGGATATCAACTGTGTGTTTATTGCAGTAAGATTGGAATTACCGTTTACGATGTTATAAATAAGATGGGCTTACACGGTATGAATCTGGGGATTAGGTAGTGGAAATGTAAAGGGACACGACTCACGAGTGCCTACTTAAATTTTGATCATCTGTAGAAATGATCTATATATCCAATCGATTATTTTTTGCTTGTTAATATAAACTAAATAAAATATTTTTTTCATAACTCTACCTTTTAATTCGGTGCTTGACACCTTTTTTTAAATTATTCAGTGGTCAGTGGAAACGCACCCTTAGGCATATCTTGCATATTTTCTCGTTTTATACGATCTTTATATCAGGGTAAACGCCGCGCAAACGTCGTTGGCGAGACGATCTCGTTGCGGAATGGTGGAAAATTGCCAAAGATAGAGAAATGTAAAGATTTGGGGGAAGCCTTTGACTAACAATAGGACAACATTGGAAAAATATAAAATCAACAAGAATAGTGTCCAAAAACTAACTTTTTTAAACTTTCTGCAACAGTCGATGATCTTCTTTGGATAATAGCGAAAACGCATTACATAGAGTAAAAATATCTTGAAATCTTCACTATCCTATTCGTATTATCTTATCTTTCTTTTGTTATTCAAAACCAGATAATACAATTTATTACCATTCTTACCGATTCAATCAAGCGCACCAAATGGTTCACTGAAATGAGAATCCAAAAACGCATTCGTCTTTAAATTGTGTTCATTTGTGGAATGTGTTTGAAAATCTTTATAAATGTAGACATGGTCTCGGTCCCACCTGCCAGTGTAACCTGATATTTCATCGCCCTATAACGCTATATAAAATGAAGAAGAAAGAAGTAATATTGGCGGTTGATGGATCAACTTATAGTGGTGAGGATGCTTGTGAGTCGTCTGAATTCTTTATGCGTTTTATTCATATGAAATGGCAAGCGATTTTATATACGATATCGTTGTTGACTAAATAGGTACGTACGTTTCAAATAAGTAAGCTACTCTCCTAAATCATTGCCTCTTTGCAGAGGTAACCTATATTTTTTTTTAGAATATAATTTAGAAATATTAAGTATTCTCTGTAAGCGATTTATGTATAAATCTTTGGAGAATACATATCTTAAACTAACCGTAAACCGTTGTTTTTATACAATCTTGATCAATCAGCCCAGGACCGCAAAAAGTGGCGTACTGAAGAGGAGGCCTATACCCAACAGTGGGTGCAAGAGGCTTGATAGAAACAATCTTGACAGACCAAAATCATGAATTTAAAGTAGGTATGAATCACCGATATTTTTAATTTTCGTTAGAATTAAAACTTTATCGCCAAAGCCCTGTAGTAAAAATAAGAAATAATAATTTTAATTTTATTTATTTAAATTTAATTTAAAAACTCGAATTCAACAATAGAAAGATTGTAGAGACAGCATTTTCTAAAATTTTAATAACTTACTTTGCTCTACACCCTTACCTTTCAACAAGTAATAGGTACCCATTTTCTGAATAGGTAGGTAAGTACATCAGCTAACAATAGGTTCTTATTTGCTAGGCAGAGGTCTCACACGTCAAATTTCACATTCTGAATAGCTTCACCCTCTCGGAGGAATCTTTATAAATAGTTGGTGCGATCAAGTTTAATTTGATGGAAATCGAGTGCGTTCCTTGAACTTATAGGATTGTGAGTAAATGCCGCTGTAATTTGATTGGGCTTTGTGATTTAATGAACTATACAATTCTTTAGAGGTATAAGAAATGTTGAAGTTAATCGTCACAAAACAAAGAAGTTCATGTGTTCATGCTTTATTAATGTAACAAAATACATATGGTAGTAGGTGCCGAATTTTTTTCAAATTATTTCTTGTAACAACCATTTGTTGTTCTTGCATATTATAGATACACAACAAAACTTTGACCCTAGTACATAATAATATGAAAAATAATATAATTATTATTGTTAATATTTTGTTTATTTAATATATTTCTTCGGATCTATTTATTACCAATATCTACTGACAACACTGCCATTTCAATATAGGTTTACCTCAAAAAAAACTTGAACCTTTATATGTACAGTCAGCACAGACGCATACATTCCCACGTTTTCATATTTATAATTAACTCTTTTATAATAAACTTTTGCAAAGACATTCTTCTTCTGACAATAATTCTAACAAGTAAGATGACTACATTAATTTGAAAATGCTTACGTGCACTTTTTTTTGCAAAATTAAATGTAAAAGCTTGGGAGTTTAAACGAGTCTGTGCAGCTGACTGTACCTAATGTATTTTAGATCAAGAAATCAGCCTTATTCCGTAAAACGGAAACCAAATCGTATATCAAGTTCCCAAACTGCTCCACAACTCATAACCGAAACTATGAGTATAAACTGCTTAATTCGCAGACCGTCTTCCCCATACATCGCTATTCGCCGGTGCAAGCTAAGGGAAAATTGTAAAATTGCCATCGTTACTCATACGACCTTATTAAAGTTTAACCAGCCTTTGAACAATTTTAGCTAGAGTCACGATTCAAAGTGCATATCGCGGTTTATATTGCAAGAATTTGTTAGATAAACATGGCAGTTCAACATGTACTAAACTCGCATTGATATTAGGCTGTTTCCCCAGTAGGCAAACTGTTAGCGGCCGGCTGAGTTTGCGGCGTATTTTATTTTATTTATTGAACACCAACACAATGTACACTAATACATTTTTTTGGTTACATGATACATAATTAAAAAATAAAAATTATAGCTATACACACCAATGAATCATTTATTTTTTATTAGTAATCAACAGCATACATAATATGAAAATTATCACAATGAAAATTATAGATTACCTAGTATCTATGAAGGCTGTGTCCCCAGTAGGCAAACTGTTAGCGGCCGACTGAGTTTGCGGCGTATCGGTTTAGTACGCCCTTTCCTAATATACCTATTGCTAGTTTGCGTTCATTTGTGTCCACAGTTTGCTAGTTTTGCGCTCACCGCTGCAAACTGCGTATGTGAGCGCAAAACTAGCAAACTGTGGACACTCCATTTCAAATATAAGGAAGGGCGCACTAAACCGATACGCCGCAAACTCAGTCGGCCGCTATCGGTTTGCCTACTGGGGACACAGCCTTCATAGATACTGGGTAATCTAAAATGTTCATTGTGATAATTTTCATCTTATTTCTCATATATTTTCTCATGTTGATTACTTATAAACAATAAATGGTTCATTGGTGTGTTCAGCTATTAATTAATAAATTTTTTTTATTATCATAAGTATTTGGAATGATCTCCAGGAAGTCCTGAATTTGGTTTTGAATAACGACAAATTGTGATTTCTATCCACAAATCCTAGTTGTATCTCTACATATGACTGTTCGATGGATATACTATTATTCATGAGTCTCGGTTGATTCCCCACACGTTACAACATTGGGTGAACTTTATTGGCTATTAAAATAAGTAATGAAAGTGTATTCGTACTTGTTTAATGTACAAAATTGAATGTAAATTGAAAATAGATATCTTGAGCATTTGGTAAATTTTCTGCTTTTGCTTTACTTGTAAGGTGTAGACAACAATATTTTATCGCAAAATAAATTATCAAGGTTTAACAAAAACATACAACAGCCGACTTCGATTGGACGATTCTAGTGACCGTAACCACTGTCAAGTCACAGAGAAGCAAAATACGCAATTTCGTTCACTTCAACGACTTTTCTTTCAGTTATTTTTATTTCAAACCAAAACTTTACCGATTTTCATGAAATTTCTATGGGACAATTTTTTTTATTGCTTTATTATTTAGAAGGGGTTCAGTCACGCAGTGACTATGTCACCCCGTAGAAACTAGTTATATGTTGCTGTATAGATTAGAAAAAAATAAATAACGAACTACCTGACCTAAATTACACGTAAATAAAGTTGTATCAGCATCATTGCCTCCTCGGACGGTGAGGCCAAGATGCTGTTACAAATACCTACACTATGGGACAATCTGGATGTATCTTTAAAATAAAAAAATATTTTTTCAAATTGGTTTCTATACAACAAAGTTCTGAGGTAACAAACGTTAAAAAAAAAACATTCAACCGAATTGATAACCTCCTCCTTTTTTGAAGTCAGTTTAAAAATAATTGTAATAAAACTATGAACATAAAAATTTGTAGACATTATTGAGTGCTTTCAAAAATAATACCTTCACGCTTTTACTCTAAATTTTAATTAAAAGAGAATTCACAAAAGCACTAACTAACAGTCTCATTAAATATGAAAAAAATCCCATGACTGGAATATTGAAGCACTCTTACAAAGAAACAGAAACTAATTTTCAGCTTTATTTACCGTTGAAGTGTACTTTCTGTAATGCCTAGGTCTTCATTACAGACTGTTTTAATTAGTAGAATACAGAGCCGTACTTAGGGAACTTTGTTGGTCTATTGGAGGGCCAAGTTTTGTTAAGTTTCTTGTTACTTAACAGATGATCATAAAACTGCGAGTAGATGCCAGCAGTTTTACTCGCGTGGTATTAGGATACAAAGTATTCTTTATGTTTTTCAGCTCATTAACTTTACCCATAACGTATTTCAGCTTACAAGGTTAAGTAGTTTTTGCGTGATTTCAAAACAAACAACCATCCAAAGGTCATCAAGAACTCATGTAAGATACGGTAGGTAAGTAAGAAAACAAACATATTTTTTGCCTTATTAACACACAACGGTTACTCTAAATGGAAAAATAAATAAAAAATTCTTCCACGGGTGACGAAGTCGCACGCGGGTACAGCTAGTGGAAAATAAATTTGTATATTGATACGATTTACTATGGCTCTTTCAAATAGGTACGTTCTAAAAGGAAGCACACTAGAATAAACAGAAAGCACGAAGAGCTGAAACGTGCCAAAATTTCACTAAATATAATTAGTGCGGTTTCTTACTTGCGTATTTTTATCGAGCGTATACGGGCGGATTGGTACTCGCGAAACTTCAAAAGCCCAACGCCCGTATACACGCTTTTTTTCTAGCTAGTGTTAGTAGCATGAGGCGTCTCTTTCGCTTGTCGTGCGTATACGCGTACACACGCTGCAAAAAACAAAACACGAGCGGCGAATCCGCTCGTGTTATCGAGTTATCTGCTTATCTGAAACTGCACTAATGATTTTTTTTCATTCATGTGTCTTCTTAAAATCTCCCTTCATAATAATGAATAACAACCCTTATTTGGTCCTGATTACAGCCCTTTAGACAGTGAATACTCACCGTTCGTCGGAGCTTGAACAACTACCAAGAGCCTCTTTGGGGTACCTAAGAAACTACTTAGTGAGTTTGTTTACATTTACGACGAAAAAAAATGAAACCGAGAATTTTCTTCTGAGAAAACTGAAGCTGTTTTGTGATACTGTTACTAACGAATGTTTTAGTACTGAATATTTTAAAAGTAAGACCGTACTTGAGATTTTTTTATGAAAATTTACCTGCCCGTTCATCGAGCTAGATTTTTTTATGCTAAATTAAAACTTTTTACTAATAAGACCTTTTTTTAAAAAGGCTTGATTTGGGACTATTGAAGTAACCGAAAACTACACAGGTAAGAAAAATACGCAATTTTGTTTACTTGGATAGATTAGATATCTTTTCCAGTTATTTTAATTAATTTAAGAACTAATTTTTATAATGATTTTATGGAACCAATCTGAAAGGCTACATCCCATTTGGACAACGTTTCATTTTATTTTATTTTATTTATTGATCACCAACACAGTTTTTACACCATTTCGTAACCCTTGTTTAATACCTACGCAAAAGGAGCATTTGGCAAACTTTTCATTCTATTTTCATTCATTTTGTTGCATATGGACAACCATGATTTTATATAGATACAGTCAGCTTACATTTCTTTTATGATATAGGAAATAGAGACTAGTTACTTCTTCCTGAAAATAGGATATATATTATTTTAAAATAATTTTCCAAATCATTAAATAAAAAGTAAGTGAGAACCGTCTCCTTTCTTTCTTTCTTATGACTAACTGCATAGAGCGTTTTCTACCAGCTAATTGATGGTGAAATTCTATCGGATTTTGTAAAATATCTATATATATCGATGGTTTTCCATGCCCTTTGCGACATACTGAAACCCAGTTAAATCTGGTCAGATCGAAACACCTGGTGGTTTTTTATACCCTTTGGGCAAAAGGTCATACGAACTTTGTTGTCCATTAGAAGTACCTCGTTATCGGTGTACTGTCTTGAGTTATCGCTTTGACTGAGCGACAGATTGCCAACATTACCGTAACGAATTGCCGCAGACATATGAGGTGGATGAACCTTGATACCCAATTGCTGGACTTATGGTGGGTTATATTTCTTGGGTTGATTCATGAAAGGCTTACCTGCCGTTATATTAAATGGAACATTAATTTAGTAAACAATTGTTTCTGTAAATTATATTGGTACTCAGGTATTTATTTGATGAAACTTTTTCTCTACAATAATTTATGTTTTTACCTTTAAGTTTGATAAAAAACAACGAAATCAAATGTTTATATTTATTGTAGCAAAGGGAATATTAATAAACTATGGTTTTGCAATATTAAAAAAATGGCGTACTTTTCATTTAGTAAACTACTATCCGGTGCCCCCGGGTTCGTCCGCGTGGTATCGTATAAGAAGTAGTATATATTATGTTTGTCCGAATTTTTGTCGAATCGGTTTTGTACTTTTGGCGAGATTAAGAGACAAAAAGCCTTCCTCACTTAACGTTATTGTGTAAGTAAGAGATATTTATATATATTTTTGCTATCTATAAGATATATAGATAGCAAAAAACTAAAACAAGTTTAGCCAAACAATGTAAACAAAACTAATAGCAATAAATAAAATTGTAGGGAAACAATAAATATTACGGCTCGACACGCAGGCGTCTCAATAAAGAAAATATGCTGGGTATTTGCTTGGTATGCTGTCAAAAAGCCATATAATAATTAATTGCTGAAAGTTGCACCTACCTCTGGTGAAGGTGGACAGACAGGGTGGTACTATGAAAATATGGAACATACTGGATCAAATTTATACATCAAGTATGGCCCAGAATCATACTTGATGTACCAACTCGTATAAAACTTTTTAGCTATGAAATACTCAAAATAGTCTAGCATAATCAGCCTATAATGTTCCCACTGCTGGGACTCAGGCCTACTCTCGGCAGGAGAGTGAATGGGACTTGATCCACCGCGCGGACCCAATGCGGATTGGTGGATGTCACATGCCATAGAATATTTTTTTTATTCTGTCCTTAGACATGCCGGTTTCCTCACGATGTTTTCCTTCACCGTTGCGAGAACGTGGGAACCTATTATTTTACTAAGGAACTAAGCGACCGACTATAATTCCGTTAGTTTAATCCTTTAGATGGCGCAAACGACAAGTTATACTTGAATTTGAACTATTACAATGAAGATTATCTTCAATACATTGTCACATACATAGATTTTTTCGACCGAAAAAAAACATTTACTAACATACATAACTGCCACTGGGATTCGTGCCCGCGACTATCAGATCGCAATGCAAGGGTCTTATCCACTCGGCCACCACGTCCTCACAACATAGTCTAGGGTTATTAAAAAATAAACCTAAAGCTAAAATTTATTGAATGTATGCCTTTAAATAACTTACAGTGGAAGTACTTACCTAAGGAACCCTGACAAAAATATTGTATCTAAAAAGATAGTCTTATTAAGTAAGTTTTTATTTCAAATTATTTATTAAGTTGTGTAGTTAATAAAATAACTCTAATATTTTGTAAATATCGCAGTAGGTTCTCAGTAGCGCCCTCCCATAGAATTTATAGTGGAATTATTATTGAAAAGCTCCCTCGGAACGGGACAAATGGCCGGTTGCCACAGGCGACTGGCCACGGATGGGTTTAGTGTTTACATCCAGGATAAAAATACAATAACTTATCTGTGAACTGCGAGACACTGAAAAATGTGAGACGTTGTAAGCTCTCTTTATAGGAAAATAAAACAGAAATATACGAATCTGTGGTGTTTTGTTTTACAAGAATGCTTTTTGAAATAAAATATATTAGTATTTTTTTGTAGTATATTATTGTGTTATATGAATCCTTTTTATATTATGAATCTTAACTAGGTGTGTACGATCGGGAAATAAATAGTTGCGTTTGTCAACACTATGAACGAGTGGGACTTTTTTCCCCGATCGTCCACAGTGTTGACGACGGGGTGTTACCGACCGGGATTACCCGAAATTGGGATTAATAATGGCATTTTAATCAAATAATCAAAACTATCGAAAACATCGTTTTCTTTTCAATTTTGGATAGAACCCAATAAATGGTTTTGTTGACTTACTTTGACTTGGAGTAAAGTTAGTTGTAAAACAAAGGGTAATTATACAAAATATGCGTGGTATAACATCCCCTAATTAAATCATATTTGATGTACTACCTGCAACACCCCAATCAAAGTCCGACAGAACAATAACGTGTGGTCATCCTCTTCGTGAAATTCAATAACGTAGGGTGGCCTTGTCGACCCGTCATCCGGAAACTTTCGAATCGCCGACAGGCGTCCGTCCACCAAGGGGCTTTTGTCCACGAAATTGCCTTATTTTGTGGTCCACCTAATAAGGGTTTTCAACTATCAATTTGGAAATAGTAATTGAGTCAATCTTTGGATTCTTTGATGTCGTCTGCATATTGCCATGTTTGATTCGCTCGCGTCGTTTGATCTAAAGCAAACTGTTTTTGATCAAAAATGTAAAATTTGTTCGGTAAAGTTGTTATTGTGTTTTGGGCTTGTTTGAATTTTGAGTGTGTTTGACTACTAGTGGTATCATTTTTTTTGAGTTTTATCGTTATTAATTTGTATAATTTATTATATTCAACTCTATTATCAAATGAATATTTTGCATTTTTTAGTACTCTAAATAATTATTCGGATATTGGTAATAAATAATATTTAATTTGGAATCCTTTTCCCACCTTCTATCTATACCTTCTCATTTGACCTACCCACCTACGTAGTAGGTATTCAATTGTAGATGTAAAAAATCGAGATGTTTACGATCTACACTTGCAAAATCGTGCAATAAGTGTAGATCGTAAATTTACAATACGTAGAAGAAGAAGAAGAAGAAGAAACATATTTATTTTGACTTAATAAACTGTACAAGCACACAATGATAAAACAATAGGTAAGTAGGTACTCAGATTAATAGTTTGTGCAAGTACAGTGCAGTCAAAAAAGGTCCATGCTCAGCATGTGTTGCAGTAGACTGCAACGCTGATTTTCAGCATGGACCTTCGGTTGACACACGGACAAAGCACGAACGTAAAAAAATAGAAAAATAATATTTAAACATATCCAATCTAGCTAATTTTTAAAGAAGGTTATAATCAAGTTAGTTGTTGCAACATATTAGGTATACAACACAACGTGAATGTACGTTACCCAGGTATAAAGTAAGCAAGTAAGCCACTATGGTCCAACAGTAGGTAGGTAACTTAAAGGATATCTTACTAATATATGTACTATTTGTTTTAATGGGACATGTACAAGTTGAAATGCAACATCATAAAAAGCATTGTAAATCATTAAAAAAACTGTAGGTATCTATAGCTGGAGTCAACATAGAGTCTACAATTAAGGTAAGTAAATCAATTCATTGTTATTCGAATATTTATTGGATACTCAAATTGGTAATCAGATGTTCTTGAAGTCTATGGGGAAATATAGCTGAATTGACGCCGTGACTTCGCATGAATTATAATGGATAAGGATCTTGATTTGATAGTGAATTTAATTGTGTCTGTGTGTTGATTTGGGGTGAAACTGTGTCAGATATGTATAATGATTTATTTGAAAGTCAGTTTTAGCCCGCGACTTCGTCTACGTTGATTTAAGAATTAGGTTGTACGTTATTATATGATCCCACAGGAACGTAATATTTTACCGGGTTAAATAGTGTTAATCTAGATAGTAATAACTGTGCCAAATTTCATACCTACAAATTAATTTGGCCGTTTTTGCGGGAGTAACAAACGTCCAAAAAGGATTGCTTGGAATTTAGTTTACTTTTTAATTTTGTTTGGTTCTTATTAATAAGATATTTTACTAAATATTTGCAGAAAAAAAAGGTATCTCTTGTGGGAACGATTCTGTGCATTGCAAGTAACAACTTTTGTACTTAGACTTAGACTATGGAAATATTACAATAATGACGACACGGATGATCGAGTGGCAAGGACTGGCAGGCTGGTGTCGCGTGTCCGATGCCTGATTCAGGACACACATTTGTGTGGTGAACATTGGTGTTTGTTCTGAGTGTTTCTAATTATAAAAATGTATGTATTTAAAAAAAAAGGATAAAAGTATTCTATCAATTGTCTGGTTCTCATGGCGTTGTGTAAAATATTTATTTATCATTTATTTTATGAAACTTAATTCTATCAAATACGAGCTTTTAACAGAATACTATGTGGTAAAAATTAAGATTAAAACTACACCCTAACCCTTTGAAATTAATCTTTCCCTTTTGAAACGGACATGTACCCCAACTATAAAATAATTTACATTGTGATTCGTCAGGACTGAGCATCGAACATCAAAAGGGATAGATACTCCAATTTATTAGTGTAACTATTCAAAATTTTCCGTCATAATTGGACAGAAGGGACCGGCCTAATTAAGGACCGTCATATTGGCCTACCAATGTATTGTACCTTGTAACTGACCGGCTGTGGACACACGGTCGGAGAGAATAGCGAATAAGTATAATTTGTGTCACTAAATTAACAAAAAGATTCAAATTTGTAGGTAAGATAGATGTTTGTTCCTCAATCACACTGAAATTATTGAACCGAATGAGCTGAAATTTGGTAAATATGGATACGGTTTATGAGTTATAAAAACAAGGTATTTAGTAAAACTTGTATTATCTAATACCTTAAGGCTTCTACACAAACTTAAGGTATTAGATAATGCCGGGCGGCACGACCCGCCGGGTGGCATCTGCGGGTTGTTTTAGGTCATGATTGTTCAAAAGGAGTCAGGTGGCTCAACCTGGCGGGTTGTGCCGCCCCAGGCTAGCGGCTTTTAAAAACGGAAAACCAAACGCAAATTTATTTGTCATACTTTCATACTGTATGTGTCCAACAATGAATATCAAAACGAGCATCGTCGGCAGCCTGTAAGTGGGCGCATTGTCCAGGGATTCGGCTCTCGCATAATCCGGGGCCGACGCCACCTGCAAATCCATTGCTAATGAACAGGGGCGCTCGGACGCCTCAAGTGGGTGTTACGATGGAATTGACGCAGATATTGCAAGATTTTATTTCGAGGATTATCAATTTATCATATATTGTTCCGATTCTTTAATAATTTCTTACAAACTACTACGTCTTAACATTTCCAAAATATATACTCGTGTTAGTAGAGTAAGTTTTGCCCTATTTCCTTCGAAAAAAAAAAGTGTGAGGTTGTAGTAACAAATTCACAATTTTATACAATTTATTACTTTAAAATTTACATATATGTGAGCGAGATAACGGCGTGCGGGATTCTGGGCCTTAAATATCAGTACACAGCACGCGTTAAAAGTCCGTGTAAACAGAACCAATGCATTTTGCGCGTTATAAATATGCTGACGTGCGAACAGGGAACAACTTGGAATTGATTTTGTTCTGTTTGAATGCGAATGTACTAACTGTGATGACAAATAGCTAAACATCTCACAAAAACAAAAGAAGATTCTGAACAAATCGTTGTGAAATTAAAAATGTCTTTCAGCGATCGCGGTCCTAATCTTTATTCCGACACGGTCAATCCGGCAGCTCTATTTATCACATCTTGGATCGTTTGTTAGGGATTCGAAGATGTTCCAAGCTACAAACACAGTTACAAGCTTTCAATCCACAAAAGGGAAGATTTAGAACTAGATTTTGCAAGTAAGCGTCAAAATATTCGGCTAGCATGAAATAGATTCAAGTTTATTTTTAAATCGATTTGATGCATTTTTTGCAGATATAATCTAATCGTATTTTACTAATTCTCACTTAATTAAATCTTATACGTGTTAGTGTAGTACAAGAAACAAAAAGTATCTATGAGATTATATAATTATTTACAATTACCGATTTATTTTCTTTTATATGTCGAACAATGAGATTAAAAGTCACTTATACCTACCTAAATGGCTATAGCTAGGTGTTTTAGTAGTTGTGTCATAAAGAAGTTTACAAAATAATACGGTACTTCATATCTCCTTTAGTGGATTAACAGCTTTAGGATATTCGTAAATATTCCAAGCGTTATTGCCGACATCAACATAATGTTAGGGCGAAATTTTAGAAAACGGAAACAAAAAGATATAAAGCCTCGACGTGAACGAGTTTCAGCAATTTCGCTTTCTATATTAATGTTGCGGGATGTTTACAATTGCGCTTTTTGTTTGTTATAGCAGTAATAATTATGATAGATAACTAACTCTCTTTTATACACGAATAAACAGAAAAGTCCTCAAGAAACACAAGAACATGAAAAGTGAAGCACAATTGGCGGACTTACTGATAACAATCTAAAACACACACAAATACTTTCTAAAATGTGGCATTTTCCTTTACTATTTTTTTCAATAAAAGGCAAGATTTATTCAGTCCAACTCATTATTTCTACTGTTCAACCGAAATAGAAAACTTTTTCTTGTCAGCTTAAAAGCAAAAACAATAGTAAATCTCTTTTAAAGTGCTTCACCGAAGTGAAAAGATAACTGCGTATCGCACAGAACAGAAAAATACGAAACTTACTAACTCACAGTAACTTATTTTACTAGTATTTATAAGATATTTAATTATCGAACTATTCAATAATGTTTTCCGTTCGTAAAAATAATATTTTTCATAAAAAGACCTTCCTAAACAGATAAGAATTTCGAAAGTAGAGTTTCTGAACATCACACAAACGTTATGATTGCATTTTTAATTATTAATAGTAATAAGGTCTGCCATTAATATTTTTTTCACTAGTCTTTAGTAATCATCGACAGAATAAGGGGTCAAAAAAACGCCAATCGAGTAGTTGTGGTATATACCGCGATTTATCGTTCTGTTTGATTTTTTTTCTGTGACAACACAAAGTGTGTGTGAATTCAAAACAAATTGCAAGTGGTTTAAATTGAGCGTAGTTGGTAAAAGACCTTGCAAGGTGTACAATTTTTATAAAGGCAAGGAATTTAATTTTTATTACTAATTAACTACTACAATCTATATATAGGTATATTACAAAATTTACAAAAGGAAACAATTGAGCCACCCATAGACCGTTGCAAACGATCTATAGGTAGCTCAACTGCTCCAACTCGATACCCGATGGCAGCGTGCCGAGGATACTGGCTGCATTGCCTCTTTGTATAGCAAGGCTTATTCTTTGGCCCAGATAGCTGCCAGCCCTCTGATCACGCGTCGCTTCGACCAGACGCTCTGACAAAATTTTAAAAACGCGGAAGGCTCCCATTCCCCATGGACCTAGGGTCTCGACCCCAAAGGGCTCAAACATGTACATAACATGTAGGAATTTAATTAATTATAAAAGTGATCACATGGCACTGTAGCTAGTAAAACTACTAGGCTTTCAAGACTGACCATCATGTCTGTAGACGAGCCCAATAGCGGTGTTTCACTAGCCTTTGCGAATTAAAATCCTTTGTAGCACTAATCTGGTCATAGTCAGGTGTAATCTTTTATCACCAGGAGAGAACCTAGCTCGTCACTTGTTTACATAAAAAACGGCGTGTGCTTAATACCACATAACAGAAGTGAAAACTTCATCAAGGAGTCTCGAGCCGACTTAACCCGAAGGAGCGTTACATAACCAAGCATTACGAGTCCAGTCACATTCAATACCCATAGAAAATTTTGCATAGCGCGTAAAAAAGTTTTCACTTAAAAAAATCGCAGCGATCATTTATCTTGTATGAAAGAGCTTTACACTCGAGTCGAGAGCAACAGAAATTGTCGGACACCTGGGCTATTCAGCAATTGCTTTATACTTGTAAATGGTTTTGTATTACAAAGGCGACGTGCATTAACTTTAATTCCTGCCTCTTCGGTTAGTTTTTAGAACTACGAGTACCTAATATTGTGGTTTACCAGTGTGATGTTTCAATTTTTTTATAACACAAAAAATAACCAGTATACATAATAATCAACGTTTTACAAATACATAGTACAACCGACTTCAATTGGACTGTTTTAGTGACCACTTAAACACGCAATTTCGTTTACAGGGATGACGTAATTTCTTCAGTTATTTTGATTTTAAAACCAAAGTGCTGAACCAATTTTCATGAAAGTCTTATGGGACCAATCTGGAATGTATCCTTTTAAATAAAAATATAATTTCAAATCGGTTTTTATACAACAAAGTTCTGAGAAACAAACATGAAAAAAAAGAACATTCAACCGAATTGTTAACCTCCTCCTTTTTTGAAGACGGTTGAAAAGGCTTGGTCCTGACTGACTGAAAGAAAGCATAGAGACTAAACCAGTGGACGTAGAGACTTGAAACTTGGAGGATATGTTTGTCAAGAGCTGAAAGTGCGAACTAAGAAAGGAATTTTGGAAATAAGAAATGCAAACGAAGTTGCGGGCGTCAGCTAGTGATAAATAAAAAACTGCGTTCATTATTATTAACGTTTAATAATTGTACCTACCTACATTTTCATGTTTGTAAAGTAAACAAAAACATAAACGCTTTTAAGTAAATCAACTAAAAAAAACGCTCAAAATAAGTATATTACCTACTAAATTTCCCGTGATGAAAAATCCCGAACAGAAAGCAATTTTTAATAATTATGTTATCTTACAAAACGTAAGTATATCAGTTCGTGCTATTACGGGTATAAAGAGGCTTGGGCAAAACCGGGTGGGCAAATAAAGTGAAGCGAAACGCTACATAATGAGAGTTCATTGGATTAGGGATGTTCCTGTAAGCCCCAATAATAATAACCGAAATGCACGTGGTCCGAGTATTAAATAACTCACTCAATAATGTACAATTTGGGATCCACTGCCCTATTACGTAAGAGGTTATTTGAGAGTTTGAAAACGGTTGTTATAATAAATATTCTGGACATTTCACACAACACCATCTAGCCCCAAACTAAGCAGGACTTGAACGTACTCGTAGTATGGTAACCAGATGACTGATAGAATACTTAAATACTTATTTTTTATAATACATACATAGAAAACACCCAGACTCAGGACAAACACCGTTGTTCATCACACAAATATTTGTCCTGAAGCAGGAATCGAACCCGCGACACTCGGCGTAGCAGTCCAATGAACTTGCCACTCGACCATCCGTGTCGTCGTTATAGAGGTCGTTATAGTCGTTGTTGTAGTGGTGAGGCTAAACCCATTTACTGATGTAACGATAAATGAATGAATAAAAATGCTTTATTTTATATCTTATGAAAAAAACAGTGACATAAGAAAGGAAGCATTACAAAAAATTAGTACAATAATAATATTAAGTAACGATTTTTGAAAGAAGTAATTTACGAGTATGTTGCTGTGGCTTGTAACATTTACCGCTGCAATAATATTATGAAATTAGACGCAGTAAAAATATCTATCTGATTATTTTATTGTGCAAACAAAAAGTGTACCAAAAGTGGGCCCTATGCTGCAGCTTTTTCTACTAGACTACTTTATTAGCACTTCTATTACCTGTAGATAACAAAGTGATTCTGTCATCCTTTTACGTAATAAGGCAGCTGAACAGACTACGCCCTGGAATTCCTGGGCGCGGCTGAGCCTCTTGTTTATGTTGGATCTCATTACGCTAAATGTTACGAGTTCTAAGGTATTTAAAAGGTAATTTGTTTTTTGTGGTCTGGGGGTCGGGTTGTAAATTTTTAGATGCGTTTGGTTTTTACATAGATAACAAACACTTTTGTTTAGGTAAACCAATGTTTATTCCAGTGGTTTATCTTTCGTCTTGGATTTTATGTTAGACTAGCGAACACTTTGTGTACGTTGCGGATTAACCAAATAATTTCCTTGATTGTACTGGTATACGGGCTTACATTTCTTGACGAACATAACCTCAAAATGTCAAGTCTCTACGACCACTGATTTATTTTTAATAATAATAATAGTTTTATTTGCAAGCAACAACATACATCGTAATAAGGCCCATAAATATATGTATGTATACCTTATAAAGTTTTAACTAACATATGTACATATTTATTTAACTTAATTAAGTAGTTAGTTAGTAAGGATTACAATTTTTTAACGTTGACGCCATCGTGTAGCGACGGAACACGACCCCGGCAGGCCAGAAGTCATTATAATATGAGGAAAGTCTCCCTGTACTTAGCTGGTACTTCTACCATTAAGGATTTAGCATGTAGTCAGATGGTCAGTCAATTAGTCAGTCAGTGAAAGATAAGTATTTTTAGAAGTCAAGTTATTTAGTTGGCCAATTTAATGTAAGTTGACTACGTACACTGTACGAGTTTAAACTATGATGTTTGAATTAAAATCTACGAAAACGCAGGTTTAAAAATTCCCCACAATTTTTTCTAAAATATAACTTTTGCTCTACCACAAAAGAGTGATTGTACTTAAATTGATACATGTCCTGAAATCCCCAGACACCGTCGAAAGCCGTGACGTACCGTTTGTTTTGTAAACGGTACATTTCCAACTACGTAGACGTAGACCGACGAAGACTGGAATAAAATACAACTTCTGCCATTAAACTCAAAGGGGAATGGGTAGTGTATTGCTCTTTTAGAATAGCTGGTTTATTTGAAAATGTGCAAGCATTAATGTGTTCCAGTTTAAAGGGCACTGGTGTGAAAATACTGGGCTTTCGAGACTGACCAATAAAGTATTTAAAACGAAACGAGCGTTATGGCATTGTTACACTAGACTAAATAAATAAATAAAATAAAATTATTTATTTCTCTCACGTACTTACATTTTAGTATAAGCCCTAGTTACCAAACTAAGTTTGAAAAAACTTGTACTATGGTAAATAGTGCCTTCCAATATTATTAGACTATGTCAATCAAGCACTGTTCCAGTCATGCGCAGGCGTGATCATATCATCAGGAGAAGGTCAGACAAAAGGTCATTCCTGTGTAAGCATCACTGTGTTTCAGTTTGGAGGGCACTGATGTAAAATTACTGGGCTTTGATTGCGTTGTGTAAATCTCCAATTTTTTTTTTCATATACACCGTCAATATTTAATCACCAGAAATAAAAAATACCCATAGTCAGTTGCCGTTACTGAACATATATACGGCAAAAAAACTTGAAACAATTAGGCCGAATTTATGTTAAAATAAATTTGATTAAAATTGGATAACTGTTACCGTTAGTCGTTTTCCTATGGATTTTTTTATGTAAATAAGTGACGAGACGAGCTAGGCGTTCTCCTGATGGTAAGACATCGCGCCTGCTCGTAACCAAAACAGTGCGGCACAGGACTTTGATTCACATCATCCGGTGCAACACTGCTATAGCAGCGCTAGTCTACTTCGAGAGATTTTGACGCTCACAATCAAAAGATGGAACATAATCTTGTCTCTCGATGTTTTGATCTCATATTATTTTCACACCACCTGATCGACAATATCCAATATATTTATATATCATGCTATCATCAAGGTAAAGCAAAGCATTACCTCTCAAGGGAGGTAATGTTGTATGAAACTCCCAAGGGTAGTAATGTGATTTGAATTTGGAATGTCAAATTCTTGTGGAAACTCGTGGAAAACTCTAAGTAAAAGAACGCCCATATGGCATTGTAAAAAGGTTTGTTCTGTCTTCGTCTTGGGTAGCTTGAACCCCTCGCGTCACTCAGGAATCTACATAACTGAGTCCCTCGTTAGCTCGAGGTTTAATATGCCACCCGCGACATAAGACACTGCTTTATCCCCTTAGTGCATAATCTACTATTCTGAGAGAGTCAGCTATTTCCCTGTAACCTGTAAAGTGAAGCCCAGACTGTCCGCTAACCGTCATGTTTATGACTTCTATAGGGAAATACACAAACTGCTAAATGGAAAAAACTTTTATTCGCGTAGGTGCGATATTAGGTGTATTTTCATATTTTTCCTTTCACTCGCTGCTTCGACGAGTTTTTTTATGTTTATACCCTCGTAAAGTAGTGCGACAATGTTACCCCAATGTGTTTATGGTGTATATTTTTATGATTTACCTTTTACTGTTACAATTAGAGACACAATAACTTAGCAACTAAAAAATTTCATTAGTTCAAAAATTACAACATAGATAAATAGAAAAAAAAATATTGCACATAACAAACAGTACAAAGGTGAACTTTATGCTAAGTAGCATTATCTTCCAGCTAAACCTTTGTGTATTAGCAAACCTAGGTTTTTCTGTGAACAACTATTAGATAGTGGGTGATGAGAATAAATAGAAAAGCTGCCATTTTTACCCCCTATGAGAAGTTATGAATATTTTAAAGAGTTATTAAAATGAAATACCTAAGTAGGTATTGTTATTATTATTATTATCTTTAATTTCAAAATTTTGGGTACTTCGTAACAGATGAATGGTTTGCATTCGTAAAATATAAGTCACAATTTGATCCTTGGTTTACCAAAGAATGCGTTATCTAGTTGTAATTGATCGGATGCCTTTATATTAAATTTTCAATGTAACGATCGTTGTGTATTTATTGGCGACGCATGATACTGGGTAGATAAGTGGGTTTATGTTTCATATTTCTTATGGGTTTTTTATTATTTACACGAGTAATAATGAATTACGGTTACTGCTATTTTAAATTCATGTTTTGTTAATATACTGATACATTATTTCGATAAATATCAAGGTTCTAAAAAATTTAAAAATAATGTAAATAATAATTTTTTTTAAATTAAATAAGCGAACATATCTGAGGTTTACCCACATTGAAAATATAAAAAAAAAATATACGGATCACGGTATAAGATATTTATTCTCAAAAGATTTATACATACATATTTCGCTTACAGAGAATACTTAATATTTCTTAATTATTTTATTATTGAGCATTAGGCACTTTACACATTTACATGATACCTACCTACTATTCAGTAATTCAATAGTATTAGGTACATACATACTTACAGATGAAATTATCTTAAATAAGTATATACGCCCGAGACGGCAGAATATATTGATACCAATGTAAATATTTAAGATCTGTAAAAACATATATTTCATGCAACAAATTAAATTTGAATTTGAAGTACATCCATTATCAAAAAAACATTATTGACATGAATATTAAAAAATATTCACATTCGAATATAACTTTACTTGTATACACCAAATCTTTAGAAAGAGTAGCACAAAAGAGGTAATGGTTTTCATAAAACTACCCTAATGTACTCACTTATCAAATACAGTGATAGCGTGAAATATTTGACCGGATCCCCGTCATACTTACGTCATGTCCAACAAACAAACAGACAAACCCAGGGGATCAGCTAAGCCACGACCCTCAACACTTGAACACAACAAACACAACTTTAATCAATACTTCAAACACAACTTAGCCACTACCAATAATAATTAAAACCGAATCATTATGGAATATTTGCTCAGGACCGAGGGATAGCTCGAGGCTGTCCGGCTGGCAATAGAAGATGAAGACACTGTAAATTATAAACTAGAATCGCAATGACGACCATGTTATATTTTTTTTATCAGCCTATGTTGATGTTTGCTTAAATTATTTGTATGTTTCGTATGATAAATTAATGTAAGTATTTACAAATGCGCTTAGATTCAGAAATTCCGACACAATGTAAAAATTGTTTTCAAGTTTAAATGAATGAAACAATTGCTTGTCTGTAAATTTGGTTTATGGACGATAGTTTATCGTGACAATTTCATAACAAAACATTGATGACAGCGTAACGAACAATGCCTTCAACGTTTTCGTGCATGCAGCCGGCGTTCATCGATTTATTAGTCATGTCAAAAATTAATGAATTAATGTCCCATTGTTGGGCAAAGGCCTCTCCCAAATCCTTCCACCTTTCACGATCTTTGGCAGTTTCCCACCATTCCGCATCAAACGCCATGACATCTTCTCGCCAACGTTTGCGCGGCCGACCGAGACGGAACCGTCCGTCTTCAGGCATCCATGTTATCCATGCTAGGCATGTTATATTATTATCAAAATATAATTGAGTATTCTTTCAGTTATTTGGTTCTTAACTTAGTAAAGGCTAGATGTGTTGAGTGAATTGGCCAAACAATAATGTTATCATTACTAAGTTTGAAAGAGGTATGTTGTAATGTGATGGTTTTATCCAGCGGTAATAAATAAACATTTCTCAATGCCGTTAGCTATCTCTTTTATATCGAAAGAAACCATTTATTTTCTTTATTTGATTTGAATGTTATGTGTAGATAAAGCCTTATTAACACATCCTCTTACACCTTTCTTCGAGATTCTGCATTTCGCAATTCTGTGCCATAAACATTACCTTCTGTCTTTATGTACTGTACAATGTATATTGTACCGCCAGTTGTCCATAATCCTACCCGTGTTACAAGATGGTGATTGCGACCCGTTATAGTTTACAAAACGTAATCCACAACTATTGGAATTTTGATAGACCCATACCTTTAACCCATAGTTAATGTTTACGATGTAAATTTTCTCCATAACATCGTAAGCTCCTTGATTGGATATGATAGAACTTTCAAAGGGATAACTTTGATGCTTATTTTGAAGGCGTATAAGACTATAAATATGGATTTGTGTTGATCGATAAAGACCCGGCTAAGTTGTAAGTCGACTTGCTCCATTAAGGTAGATCGCATTATCAACAAGGAATAAAGCTTAGTTGAGTTCTTAACGTACCTACCCGTAGTAGTTAGGTACAAGATATCAAACAAGTCGAACGATGTTAAAAAGCCCATAATAAAAATATTATTATATATTATTATATATTATTCTGGTAACGAGATTAATGGAATAGGATATGATCTCAAAACATCAGAAGAGCGCCTAGCTAGCTCGTGCCGTCACTCCTTTACCTACATCGAAAAAATACCTGTTGCATGCAGATAAAGAATAAATTGGTACAATGAATGAATAAATGAATGAAAATGCTTTATTTAAAAATATTGGCAACTTAGGCACTTTGGAATTACTAACAAAATATCAAATCTATGTGTACTTTAGATAGTATTTGAGAAATTACAAAATGATGCATTTGTCTCAGTTGACTTTGCATACATAAATGGGAATCATTACAAAAAAATTGTACAATGGGTGGTCTTATCGCTATGAAGCAATATCTTCATATAACCATAGATTCTATAATAATATTAGGCACCTTGTCTACTACAAAAGAAGAAAAAATAATAAATTCACTAACGAGACCCCTCATTTTTTTTTTCAAATAGACGTATTGTTCTGTTCATTGGTTACTGAAAAGTACGTAAAAAGACCGAAAAGTGTTTCAGCATACCAATTGTATGGAATATTCGTATTCGGATCCCTCTACAAAAAGCGTTACTATCAAAAAGAGCATTGTTTAACCGAGTATCTGTTTTTGTAGAGCCTGCGTGTTTTCGACGTCATAATACTCTACCAAAAAGTGGCAAAACTCTACAGCAATTTCAACCGTAAGTGAAGGATGTAAGGTTCAAAGTGAAGGCTATTTTGAACCTCTTGACGTATAAAAGAGCATTTCATTGCGGAACGGTTTCTATGAAAGGGTATTTCACAAAAGGTTTTTATCATACTTTCGGCAATACTGCACGGTATTTGTTTAAAAGACAGTTGCGACACTTATAAATCTGACGAACTCGCCTACTTCTCGAATTTATAAGTTACTACCATTGTGAAGTCTCTGCATGATGCGACTCAGTACCAGTGCTGCTAAGTATCAGATATAATGTGAAAGCACTACTGTGTTTTAGTTTGAAGGGCACTATAGCCAGTGAAATTACTGAAATCTAAAGTTTTATCTTTAAAATATCTCAAAGCGATCGAGTTATTGCAGTGCATTTTTTTAATAACGTTGCGAAGCAGAGTGCGTCAAAAAATAGCAACCACAAATCACCACAAATAGCCGATATTCCTCTCTGGATATTTAGTACTACTTATTCTGTGGCACCCTCTTCTTACACAAAAGTTACAGCAAGTGCGTATAGATGCTGAGTAATTAAGAGATGAGTATTGTTCTGTGATTGAGTTTTATTAAACTTGGGGCGATGTGTGTTTGCATTGATGTGGGTTTCTGTTGTTGGCTCAACAATCTGAATAATCAAATTATAAAGTTAGATTAAGGTATTATTTCATCACTAGGGTAATGTGCTTTTTTGGTTTTCTTTGAACAATTGGAATACTATAACTAACTAATATAACTCTTTACCACGTTTTTATCGAGTCTCTTTTTTTTTGTTTGTCTATCTGTCATTCCGAGTCAACTCAAATTTTGAGCAGCTCACAACTCGATGACAATGCATTCTAAAACCATAAAAACAACTGATAATATCGTAAAAACCGGGATATACGAGGTAAAGTATATATAAAACGTGTTTTTTAGATTTTTAATATACATTACTTGTTAATTACTGGTTTCAAAACGTTTTCAGAAACCAAATTTTCGCTAGCACGTTGTGAAATGTCCTAAAATTGAAACCTTTTTAGGACTTTCTACTTCGGTCTTCAAATGTGTAACTTTAGTTTCTTAGTTAAGTTTAGTTAGTCTATGACTCCACCATGATCACTTTTTTGACTCCAAACTTTGACTTTTTGATTAACAAAGTCTAACTCTATAAACGGTGTAATAAGTAGGTAATAACCACGAAATCACGCATTTGACCATGTTTGTGGAAAAAAATATTTCCGTTTTCTCCTCTCTTACTTACCCAACACTTTTTCCGAATAAACTTTTTAGAGGAAAAAAGCAGAGTTGATGTTTTAAGTTTAGTAAGTTAGTAGAAGGGATTTAAAATTTACAGTAAGATTAATAGCTTATAGTGTTAGCACCGCTGTTATTACAAGCTTATTATGAATTTGTGTTTTCAACGAAGTGCTTCAACTCTCCCAGACCAAGTTTAGCATAACCAAACAAAATTTGTACAAATATTTACAACTTAGAACCATATAGAACAACGTCTAGAGAATTTCGATAAACAAGAACCACAGTTAAAATATAAAAGCTGCGCTATTTGGGTTAAGCATTAGAGTTTATTATATCCATAAGGGAGAAGTTGTTTATCTGTACTGTCTTTAACGCTTATGTTTACGAAATTTTAGTGTCGTAAAAATATTACATCTCCTTATTATATTTTTATAAGTTTTAACCTATTTTTGAGAATGATTTTACCTTTTTATTTATTCTTAAAACACAGTTATATGTAAAGTTATCAAACAATTTGTGGGTTTATACTCAATAATATAAATATTAATAATCTAAACTCAAGTTTCTTCAATATTGAATAAGTATTATTATTCCTACCTACTTTATTCGCATAGAACATGAGTGATGTAAACTTATTGAAGACAATACCCACCTACTTTCAACTCAAGCCAAAGAAAAAAATATCTACCTACATACATTCAACTTAGGACTATCTCAAAAGTTCCCGGTTTTCCAAGTCTAATAAATCGATGAACGCCGCCGCGCCGGCTGCATGCACGAAGTATATTTATTTAAGTATAAACCAACTTTACAGACAATTTTTTATGTTACTTATAAAGTGACCAGCTATTTCGCTCGGCCCATGCACCGTACAGGAAGGCAGTCGTTCTACGGCACAAGTACGGAACGAGCTCCGCGGGTGGCTTAATATCCCTTAGGAATAAACTGCAATTTTACCGGGATCAGGTCTAAGTAAACAAAAATATTATAAGCAGGCAATAATAATAAAGTAACGTGCACACTCCAGACGGTGCTCGCAATACTTCAGTGAGAATAGCCCATAACCGTTTTAAGCTAAGGGTAGTACACAATGTCTAAACGAGCACGATAACTATAAACAAGATGTTTTACAGTTGAAAAGTTTGATTTAGCGAAACGTTTCAAAGTTAAATGCACTTTAAACAATAATATTTAGACATTGCTTTTAATTTTTTTAGGGTGACGTTTGTCTTGCTTATTTCTATTTTGAATTTGTACATGTTTTACCTAACTATTAAAGATTCTATCGCGTGACTAAACCGAGATCAAACTTCGTTGAAGTAAGCTTTTATTTTCATTTTCGATTTCAATTTTGTGTACGTTAGCAAATTTAGTAGTATTTGAAAGGCTTATGACAAGCTGCAAAACTTAATCCATGTTCAAAAACCTATTTTATTTTAATACATAAAAATAGTTCTTTGTTTTGCTTCAATAAACATGTATAGCTAGATTAAATGACACAGACCAAACACGTCATCCGCACCTCATCAAAATATCGCGTTACCGAATCACAAATTCATTCCGGGACGCCAATTATCCGTGAGCGCTCATTTTCCAACTCATTCCCCGGTGTAATGATCACGTGGTGATTTTGACAGTTGCTGTTACTCCCCGCCACCCATTTAAGGCGCTGTTTCATATGCCGAAACCTATTTTTACCTCTACTGGTTGCCTCCGCCATCAGAGACCATCACCATTTAGAGTTTGAGCGGTGATCCTCTCGATTCACTTTCGTTTTATCAGTGGCCTGCTTTTCCACTGCGTAGCTAAATTGACTTTACAATTCTAAAAATAGCAACCGTCATGCTTTAGGCTGACTAAACACAAACTGTTATAAAATAAGGAGAAGACTCAGGTTCCTGAAATACAGCATTTTGCTAGTTTGGGAATCTGTGGATTCAAAAACTCTTTGTAAATCTTATTATGTCTCAATAAATATTACTATTACTATGGTGTAAATTCGCGTGATTCAGACAGTGGGTTACCAAGACAATATATTAAACTCTTCTTTACAAAAACTTAAAGTTCGCAGACAATATAAAAACAAATGAATGCAATCAAAATAATGATTCGAAGAATAAACGCAGTTTGGCTTATATCATTTCGCATTACAGCAAAATTAAAGTACCTTAATGTTTACATACATTCGATTGCTCGAGACTGCTTCTTAACAGCATAAGGCGGGAGAAGCAAATGCAAATGTCAGTCGTTAACATGCATAGCGCGAAGTCGGCCATCTAATTAGAACTACCTTGACACGGCCTGCAGATAACATTTAGCAGAATTGGCCCGGAAATTTTGATATTATGCCGGGTGTATGAAGATCATTAAACTAATGCACTTTATAGTTTGGGCTGAATATTTGAATAAGTTGAGTTTACTGTATTTGATATGCCTTTTTATTGCTTGAAAACTAAGGTGGTTTATACAATCGTTTATAGGTAGGTTCAATTATGTAGAGCGTTGTTGTTATTACATTATTTCGGTTCTTCTTATCGTGTCACTAGTTCCTTCGATCCAGTGTGGTGAAAGGATTTCAAGCGCACCTCGAAGTTACTCCTTTCGTGCACTCGACACATGTTTTCAAACTTTTTAGGTTCTACGACATGCCGGTTTCCTCACGATGTTTTCCTTCACCGTTGCGAGAACGTGGGATGCATATATAGATTTTTTCGACCGAAAAAACCCATTTACGCATGACTGCCACCGGGATTAGAACTCGCGACCATCAGATCGCAAGGCAAGGGCCTAATTCACTCGGCCACCATATCCTCGTCCATTAATTCGGTAATCTGATTTAAGTGTTTTTTTTTGTTCTAAATCTAATGTTTGTGCTTTATTTTGATATCCTAAGGTTTTTTTGCGTAACGCGTCGTATTTATTTTTTTGTTAAACCTTATAAAAATAAAATAAGTCGCTTTAAAAATGGTAACTGCACCCGCAATAATGTGTACCTTAAGCAAGTACCTAATTATGTATGCCTTAGCAGAACCATTAGACTAATGCATACTAGGAAATTCGAACAGAATATTCAAGTTAAACTGCACTTTGAGATAAGCTTATTTTGGCAAGCGTTCTTAGAATGCGCCTTTTACCGTAAGATAGACAGATAACGAATTATGTATTATATTTATCTTAGGACCCGTATTCTTATGAAGCTATATAATAAAATAGTTAACTAATAAAATTAACATGCTAACTATTTAATAGGCGACCAAAATTCATGTAGTATCACGTTTTTGTGTTTGAAATGTACGCCTAGGCTTTTAGGCTCTTTATGTAATCTGTATCAGTATTAACATAGTAAAGACACAGGAAAACAAAGCTGTATGTACATTGTTTTAGCATATAATTTATCCTAGATAAAACAATTTTTAAAAATATACGAAATGAACTAAAAGTTTTCGATTTTGCGCTGAAAAAACACACTTTTAGAATTTCAGAGTCGTATAAATTTGCTTTTAAGTGTTTATATAAAATGTATTGTTTCTAGAATACAATTTATTAAAATGGCAGTTAAACGACGCAGTTAAATTAGTTCTACAGCTTCTGGAATCGACGGAGTTGGTTTCTATTCACCCCCACGCCCACATAGAGATGGGACAGAGATATTTTTATTATTAAAAAAACAAGTCTTATAATTCGTGGTGTTTACATTCAGGTAAATTATTTTAAACAAAAACACCTACATGTAAAATTAAGATACAACATTACCCTACTGGTTTTTGAAGGCAATGTAGCACGTAGCACGATACACGATGGCGTAGCACGATGTTATTTCTGCGTAGCACCGTAGATCCCTCATAAGTCTACGAATACGCGTAGGCTAAAGCGCTACGTAGTCAGTTCCATAGGTACATATTTAACGTACTCAGAAATACCATGTTGCATCGCCCTGATAGGGTCTGTACTATATCTAGTTCGTAACTATTACTTAACACTTACCTGTATGTACTAGAGACTACAAATAAATACAAATAAAACAAAAACAAAATTCTTTGAAAAATTAAGCCGGCTACATGTTACGGATCTCAAGATAGAGAGCCCTTTAAAGATTGGTTAGCCAGACAAACGGCGAGGAGCGTAGGCTTAGTAAAGAGTCCATTTGGCACTTTTCAAGTACGGAACCCTAAAATACAAAATTTAAACCAAAAGTCTGCGTTAGCCAAAGACTGAGAAAGGCATCCCAACTCTAATGCCACCCTTTTCACCAGCGAAACGGGCATACATTAAAAGTTACCCGGCAAAATATCAACATATACCAACCATTCTCAGAAAAAACTATTCATTTCTAGACTTTACGAAAGCAACGTTTTAAATTACAGTCTAGACCTAAATTAAAAATGGTTGCGTTTAATCTAGGTACCTATTGTTCTGTAAATTTGAACAAAAGGTAATTGCAAATTGTACGTTTAAGAATAAGCAAATAATCAGGTGTTATTTGCAAAAATGTATTTGCTCAAACGATAAACCTTTTAATGGCATACAAAATGATTAAATATTTCGGCTTAGTTGGTTCAATTGTGCCTATAGTTATTGTGAACACAAAAGTAAGGTCTTTAAACCTCGATATTTTTTTATTTCATAAGAAAATTTATTAAATCCAAGATAAATAATATATGGCTTGCTTGTAGAAAATATATTATGGTTGTAACACCTTAAGAACCTTGAAGTTAGACTTGTGTTATAGATGCTTGTAGATGTGTTATAGATGCATTTCACATACAGTCAAAAATAAGTAAATTTTATAAATAAATTGAAATCCTCTGCAGACAATTTACGAGCATGAAAATTAGATTTCCTTTGAAACGCCCAATATATTGGCAATTTCGCCAATTTAGTTCTACGACAAGGGCTCTTACAAACTATTCAACAAAATTGACTTTAGAGTTCCTCTCTCGTATAAGGCAACAGCTAATCTACATTCTCAAATACAGTATAATAGCAATACGCTATAAGCCAACCATTTTAGTAAGATCTCATTCGAGCTTGAAATGTTTTGTACCATACATGAGAGGTGGGAAATTCTGTGGGTCTAGATAGAATGGAATGTTTGTAGCATCATGGTACTTGTCTGGCAGTATAGGTAATTAAGTTACGTAGCATTATTTGAAGGGTATCCTGCTATTTGGAACAGGTAATTAGTTTTATGCCTTAATTCAACTCTACACTGAAACGTTAGACTCTAACAATTTTTAGGAGTTTACTCACTAAAAACGGGAAAACTTACTAACAAAAACATTATTGCCACGTTGAATAAGTGACATTTTGTCTCCGATCAAGGAGTCAAGATGATTCCATTGCAACCTAATTCATCAAAAACATTTTTTTTTTGTAGCGTTTAAATATTGGGTTTTTTTCATTTGTTTACGTGAACTATACGAATTAGATTCACCATTGAGCTGTATCTGTCGCTTACGAGGCGCGTTAGTAAAATAGGTACATACAAAAAAAAAATAGGTATACTCACCGGACATAGGTATGTGTAAATGTGTATTAGCCAAAACACATTTCTCTCCATCGGCATCGCAGTGGGAAGAATTATAGGTTATAAACTTATAATCTTATATTATGATATATGTGTAGAAAGTTCTAATGTCACAAGTTTTAAATAACCTAAATCTCCTGTCTTACAAACTTACCCAAGATAATTAATAAGCACCTAAACAAGACAAAGGGCAGTCAAAGTGGCCATCTCAAGGTGGACCCTTTCCTATTATAATTAACTATAGGAAGTGACCTCTAGAGATTGGTTCTAACAAATGGTGCCCATTTGCGTAGATTGATGGCGACAAGACAACGGTCTTAAGTCAATATTGGATACGTTGTTAAGAAAGTTTGCATAGAGGGGTATGGTTCCCTTAGAGATGAGGATATGTGTATTTCATTTTCTTAATTGGGTTCTTCCCATTTCTAACGTCGTAATGATGAGTCTTAATGTAATTTTATATACTTTACCCTCAGTTTATTTATGTTAATTTTTTTACTTGGTCATAATACGTACATAATAATAAAATAAATTTACATAAGTAAATAATAAATACTTGCACACACCCCTGCATTAGTCAAATAATAATAATAACGAAAAGAGCCTCTTCGAGGCGCACTGGCAATCCTTTTACCACACTGGTTCGAAAGAACGAGTGGTACGATAAGATGATTAGTCTAATTCGCCTTATAAAATCACAAAATCGAAGATGCAATTAACCAAATATGTATGTTTTAATTTTTAATTTGTTCTCAAGTGTGTACCTACACAATAATAGGTGCTTATCAAAAAACTAACCTACTTAAATAAACGTGTTTTAATATAATGAAATTTAATCAAGCCAAATCTAATAAAGAATATTCTATTCCAATTAATTTATTTGAAACATCGTTGGTCTATTCATCTAAAATAATCCGTTTTAATTCACTCAATCCATCAGCAAAGTTGAAAAACAGTAAACAGTAATAGATTCCAGAAAATTAGCTGTTTCAGCGCTTCACCGCAAATGAAAGTTCAGCGTTTCGACAACGCTAACTCATTAATTCTCTTCTTTCCAGACGAGTAAATATTTGCTCGATGAAGTTGGTTCATTATAGTTTTTATTTTCTATTTTATTACCTCCAATGTGATTGAGTCTAAACAAGAGGAATTCGCTGAGCTCAAACAAACCACCAATAAAATTGCAGCGATCAATGTCGACATATTGTGCCTTAGCTACACAATGCGGTATGACGTTATATTTCTTAAAATAGTATTGGGTCTGGTCACTATCTATGCTAACAACCTGATAGTAAGTGATATTAATTATCGCTCGCCCGATTTTGCTAAGTAATTACTTTATTATTTCACGAACTAGAGCCGTGAATAAACTTGTCAATTTACGAGTCGTCTATAACGCTATTTTTAGCCTGAATATTAAAATATACTAAAGAGTTAGAAAGAGAACCTGTATTTGAATTTACGATTGTCAAAAAAACTAGCACGTTACACACTCATAACTCATGAAAATTATCGCCACGTTACAGCAATGTAAAATTGGAAAGATTCTGTTTTTTGTATCACAATACAACGCACCAAATCTGCGTTACGTTTTGTAAAGCAAAGCCTTTACCGATCAATGTCGGGTTCTTGAGTGGAAAACTTGGGATTGGCGATGCAGAAATCGCTCCGCAAATATTTGGTCTAGACGAGTTATTAAAATATCTTTAGCCATTTCTATTGAATTTGGTTCGAATGCATTCGAACTGTTCTTATTATTACCATATTTGAGGTCGACTTGAACTGTCGAGTTAGTTCATATTATTCAAACACTAGCTGCTAACCGCAGCTTCGTCCACGTAGTACTTTGGTACTAGTGAGGACGTGGTGGCCGAGAGGATGAGGCCCTTAGCTTGCGATCTGATGGTCACGGCTTCGAATCCCTGTGGCAGTCTTGCGTAATGGGTTTTTTCGGTCAAAAAAATCTATGTATGCATCCATCCCACGTTCTCGCAACGGTGAAGGAAAAAATCGCGAGGAAACCGGCATGTCAAAGGACAGAAAAAAGGACAGAAAATTCTATGGCATGTGACATCCACCAATCCGCATTGGGTCCGCGTGGTGGATTAAGACCCATTCGCTATCCTGCGAGAGTAGGCCTGAGTCCCAGCAGTGGGAACATTATAGGCTGATTATGCTTTACGCTACTATACTATACCAACTCGTAAACCAAACTGAAAGCAGGTATTAAAATTATGGAAAAAGTGGACATATTATTGCTTTTACTATATAATATGATGGTCAAGAAAATATGTTGAGATTCAAACAGTGCATTATTGAATTAAGATTATCCAAGTATTTTTATAACCATAATATATTGTGCTAATAGCTCTATAAATATCTTAAACACAATCTGTAAAGTCATTATTTTGTAGAGTCTCTTAAGTTCAATCTACTGTAAATTATGAGCGTAATTCACTTATTGGAAATGGGTTCAGAATTAGTATGCTATCGAAATTTACGTAAAAGTACTACAAATAATAGCATTATTTACATAATATATTTTTTTGTACAGATATTCTCAAAAAATGAATAAACATCTGATATTTACGATATAAAAAACTTGTACCTACTTGTTATTAAATAAAAAAAAAAATTGCGTGCTTAAGACCACACAACAGAAGTAAAAACTTCATCGAATATATTTTTTCCGACTTAACTAACGAGCTAACGACTAAAACGTCGATGACACACAAGCTTTTTTACAAGCTGATTGTTGGCGTTTTTAAACGCAAGCATGTGAGCGTGTTAGCTTTTGGGAAGGATTGTCAACAAGCACATCGTAAAAACGCTGATGACACTGGGCGTCTTTACACGCTACAAGCGTAAACGCTGGCGTGTAGCGTGTAAAAAAGCCGTGTGTCATCGTACTATAACGAGCTTTTTTTTTTTTTTTTTTTTTATTTATTTGGGTAAACAAACAGTTACACAATAAAGACTTAAGGTTATGTTAATATTAAGTATCCTAGATTAATAATTGTGAAACCAACATCGTTTACCACAGATTACTATGAAATATTTTTATGTTTAAGTGTTAGTACATAGTTTCGATGTAGGTAATACTATACTAAATTACATTAGAGTTAAGCTAAATTCTCAAGAACCTTATTTTTAAAAGTACTTGGACGTGCTATTGTTATATCAATAGAGTTAAAGTTAGTATTATAAGAATGAACTAGACGATACATAGGTGATCGTTTACCGGCGTTAGTGCGGCATCGCGATAGTGCGAATAGCTGACATGGTTTACGGCAATGTACTCTGGTAGGTATTCTATAACATATTTTGTTGATAAGCGGAATACAATCATATCTGTTATGGCATAGATCATACAGTAACATGGCTTCTAGTTGTTTACGTCTTGATTCAAGTGATAAAAGTTTATACCTATCAAGCAGTTGTTCGTAGGATAATTTATTATGAAAACATTTATATTGCATGCAACGTAAGAATTTTTTCTGCACAGTTTCAAGAGCTACAGTATATTTAGTATAAAATGGATTCCAGATGGGCACAGCATACTCTAGCTGAGATCGGATCAGGGATTTATAAAGGTACAGGTACGTAGTTGAGCGCGTAAAGTTAGCAGATGTGCGTATTACAAAACCATACATTTTAAAAGCTTTTGAGATTATATTATCAATATGTAAATCAAGGTGTAATTTACTGTCTAATGTCACACCTAGATCACGGATGAATTTAACGTTTTCGAGATACTCACCACATAACTTGTAACAATAATTGCTTTTCAGCCTTTTTTTAGTGAAGGTTATAGTTTTACATTTATTTATACTAAGGCTTAACTTATTTTCGATACAGTATGCGGAGAAGCGATCAAGATCAAGCTGAAATCGACAGTGATCATCGGAGCTATCAATAGTATGGTAAATTTTCAGATCATCTGCATATAATAAAAAGTCGCAAAATCGAAAACATTTTTTTATGTCGTTAATAAATAATATAAATAGTAATGGACCAAGAATAGATCCTTGCGGGACCCCAGAACTTACCGGTACGAACACTGATTCATGGCCATTAAATACGACTTTTTGTGTACGGTTAGAAACATAAGACTTAAACCACCTCCACAAATTACCTCTGATACCATTAAAAGCTAATTTGTCCAGCAGTATCTTATGATCCACTCTGTCAAAGGCTTTTCGGAAGTCGGTATACACGCTATCAATTTGTTTATTGCTGTCTATACCCTCAAACAGGCTGGATACATAAATCAAGAGGTTCGTCGATGTTGATCTGCGCTTTACAAAACCATGTTGTTGTGGTATAATAATATTATGTAAGGTCGGGTAAATAATGTTATGAACAAGTCTTTCGAAAAGCTTTGACAGGGTAGGTAGTATAGAAATCGGACGGTAGTTCTCAACGTTAGAACGATCTCCACCTTTAAAAACAGGTACTATTCGAGCAGTCTTCCAAATATTCGGGAATACTCCTTCATGTAGGCATAAATTTAGTATATATTGTAAAGGCAAATGAATTGAAAGAGCGGTAGACCTAAGGAATGACGGTGAAATGTTATCTACTCCAGAACCTTTTGTGGTATCTAATATTTGTAAGCCTCGAAGCACAGCATCCTTTGATATTACCATATTACTGAGTGCTATGTCTGAGCTGTGGTTGGAGTCTGCAATATTGTTTATGTCGTAATCATCAGTTACATTAGAAGGTTCAAACACGGACATAAAGAAACTGGAGAAAAGATTTGCCACTTCACTTGGATTACTCGCTTTGGAATCTTTATAAGTCACACTATTAGGAATATCAGTATGCTTTTTTATATTTTTCATGTATTTCCAAAAATATTTTATATTGTTATGAATACCTTCTTCTACTTGACACATGTAATCTTTGTAACATTTATGTGATTCTGTCTTAAACCTTTCTCTAAACATAGAAAAGATTTCATATTCAGAGTGGTTTTTGTATTTTTTCCATCTAACCCATGCCCTATTTTTATTTTTAAATATATGAATTAACGCCGGTGAGAACCAGATAGGATATTTTGAAGTTTTTATAATTTTAGTAGGTATATTCTTCTTAATGATTTGATATAATTTTTCATAAAAGTTAGAAACCGCCTGCTCCGCACTAGTGTTAGAAAATACCTTTTCCCAATCAATTTCACAGAGTTCATTATTTATTATTGTATAGTTAGCTTTTTTAAAATTAAATTCTACTCTAGGCTTAGTAGGTATAGGTATAAAACTGTTAACAACGGGTAATAGAGCGAAGAAGGGGGGGTGGTTCTCATCCGGTTGAACAAAAGGTATCGGTGCAGATGTAGTAGTACAGTTATCAATATTCGTTAGGAAAAGGTCTAGGATGCGATCTTTAACATTTTTAAATTTATTTATTTGAACACAGTTATGAAAACTTACAAAATTAATTAATGCTTTGTTAGATAGACAATAGTTACTGTGCATAACAGGTTCTAAGTAAGTACCACAGTCTCGCCATTCCAATGTAGGTAAATTATAATCGCCAACCACTATAAACTTATCTATGTCAGTGCCTTGTAGTGCAGAAGTTAATCCGTCGAAATATGCAATGTAAATTTCTGAGCTTAGATTAGGCGGTAGGTAAACGGCACTAATAATACAACAGTAGTTATGTAAACGTATCTCAATAAGTAGGTGGTCTACGAGCGGGGAGAGGGGGGGCGGGGGGGCGGCGGCGCACAGGGGTGCGTCGGCAACGTCCGGTGCGCGCGCGCCGGCTGGCGCTGCGCGAGGCCTGGCGCTCAGCTCGCGCCGGACCGCAACCAGCACACCGCCGCCGTCGCGCCGCCCGCTGCCCGCTCGGTCTCGATCACATCGAAATACAACATACCTTGAGTCTATTATCTCGTTATCACTTATACCTACGTGTAGCCAGGTTTCAGTCAGGATAATTATGTCATAATTATGTGACAAAATATTCATATAAAGTGTGTGTATTTTTGTACGCAAACCCCGACAGTTTTGATAGTATACTGACAAAACGTACTTATCAACTTTTGGTTACCAAACTGTAATATAATATTAATATAAAGTATTGAAATGAAGTTATAAATAATATGCTATTATATGGTTTTATAATATACAGTGAATCTAAACGTAAAGGTTGGTTTATGCGGCAGAAAAAAATATCAGATAGCAATGTATGATTTAGCGAACTTACTACTAAGTGAAGTTCAATCATGGTGATCCGTGAATCTGCAAGAAGGTTAAAATTTAACTTTAACTGTGCCCATTTTATAAAGAACGTATTTTTTACAAAGAAAGTATTACTGATTATTTTTATACTAAATATGTAATTTGCAACCATACGATAATAATTATTATCCTCCGAACAATAAGATGTATACGAAACACTATTAGAACAACCTAAGCCATGTTTGTGTGCTATATTACCTTGACAATGCCATGAGTATGTTTTTTTCACACTTGTAATAACTATGTATAAGAGCACTAGAAAAGTTTGCACGATAATGAAAACGATGCGATCAAAACAAGACAACATAATAAGTATTAAAGAATATCACTTAATTTTTGTAATGTCATTTGTCGAACGGATTGCAATAACCGGCGATGTTTCCGATTTCCGAGCCAAAATAATTCCATGTTTGACCCACGCGAACTTGTAACCCTGCCGTTTAGCAGCCTCACGGCATTGACGAAAAAGCTGTTTGTTGCTCAATGTCAGGTGTTCGTTGATGTAAACAGTAGCTGGAGATCCAGTTATCGATAGCTTCGCTGAGTCCAGGCCTCTGGCCGCCCGGGACGCCGTAATCACGTTATCTCGGAGCATCCTGTTCGTAAACTTGACAATAACATTTTTAGGGCGACTATCCTTCTGATCCACATGGGGTACACGGTGGACTGACACTATGTCTGAGGGGCTTATTGGTAGCTTTATTGCAGTCCCGATGTATTCCACTATGCTGACAAGGTTTTCCCCACGCCGCTCAGGCATGTTGGATATTTCAATGTTGCACTGCCTAGCTTGCTGTTCCATGGCGCAGATCTTATTTTCAAGCGCCTGGACTTGAGCGGTGGAGCTGGAGGCCCCCGCAGCACTCGATTCGACCGCTTTGAGACGGCCATCAAACTGATCCTGCCGCTCCAGAGAGAAGCGCAGAGATTGATCCATGTCATCCAGACGGTTGTTAGTTTCTGTCAACGACTGTCTAAACTGAGTGTTATCTGTATTTAGTTTCACAATATTGTTGTTAATTTCAGACAGCATAGATGAGATCTTGGACAGCTCGCTAGAAAGGGCTGAATCTACAGCAGAGGTGATACTACTCGTGACACAGTCTTTGATCTGCTTTTCCCATAACAACATTTGACTGTTGAATTTGTCATCAAGACGATTAAGGTCCTCATTATCAGGATATTTTCGTTTTCGGGTATTCAATTCATCATCTTCGCTAAGCGTTGTTGCTATCGGAATATTACCCTCCGACGAGAATTTATTCGGTGGTGTGCGCATCATCAAATCCATTGTATGCGCTTCGCAAATAGTTATGCACGGCAGAACGTGACGTCGAATATGCCGCACTCCCTTATCCCGGTGTCGAGGGGGTGATGTCCCCGCGCGGTCGCGTCCAGCAGCAGCTATGCACGACAGAGACGCACGAAACTCAGCGTCTTACGTTTCGCTCTATTAGATGACGATGCACTGCGTATGCACGCGCAAAAATGACACTAATTATGTATGCACTATGGATGATAATTACGTGTGAGTGATTCAGCGAGATTTTAAAAAACACGATAGCACTACCACTCTCAACTATGGCCCAACGCTGAATGAAACATCTTTACATCTCGGCATTCAATAGTCACAAAATACAGAAGTTTTCATTTCAAATATAAAATGGTTAAGGAGTGTTTAATTGATGGTTATCGAAACATAATTTTTAAAGACGCACTTTAATAGTTATGAGGGTTGCTCGGATTATATCTCAAGTCCATTGTCTTGCCTTTTAGAGTAACTAATAAACGTCATCATATTGAAGGGTCGTAAATTATTTAATGGTGTTTTTGATATTATTAAGATTAAAAAAAGATTGCCCAATATCCCATTACTGGAACGCTTAGAGGCCAAACAGTTAAAACTTCTTATAATTTAAGTATACATAGCAATATTAATTAATTATACATTTGAATATTAAGCAAATCGTAAGTCCACGGTTGATACCTTACACGGAGAAAAAAATGGGATAGCAAGAGTAAACTATAATATTTATATTTTCTTAAACCATTAAATATCTTTCATTCCCTAGAACTATTATAGGTAATTGTAATCGTTACTAAATTATTCTCGCTGAAATTTGAATTGGTGAAATTCAAAATTATCAAAAATCTTATAAGTAAGAGATTTTTAAGCCTTTTTATAGAATAGAAACTACAAGTAAATAAACGAGTATCAATACTGAACGCATCTAATTTCTCAATAACACTACAAACCCAACCTGTAGGGTAATCTTTCACTATCGAATTGTCGTTGTTTTTCTTTGGAATCTTTGAATCAAAGGAAATTCGATTTGGCGTACTCGAACGTCAACCCGTAACAAAACAAAAGAAATCTGAAAAACTTTGAGGTGCAGTAACATATGCAGTGCAGGTATCGGCCGGGTCTAACGAAGATCGCTCGTCGCCTGAATACATGATGTCAACGGTATTTTTAGTTTTTACGAAAGTTTCCTCATGAATAAAACGATTTTAGATGAATTCGATTTGACTGTCCTCCTTGCGGAGGGAATATATTTGAGAAATCCTATATTAGTATCTTTATAAAATCAAATTACACTCACAGGAAAGTCTTAATATTATTTTGACATGACTACGTCTTATAAATCGAAAAAACGCCGCCGCGCCGGCTGCATGCACAAAAATGTTGACGTCATTGTCCGGTAACGCTCATTGTCCCGTTACGCTGGTAGTCACGTTAAACTATCGTCCGTAAACCAAATTTACACAAACCATTTTTTTTTATTAAAAATATTATGGTAAGAAGTTACGTCTTAAGTTTTTTTTACTTATCCAAGCATATACATCTTTTTTTTAATATTTTAAATTCGCTACAATAACAGATATTAAACCACCTACTTAGAAATTTGTTTGCTATAACGTCAACTTGTTAATTATTAACGGTGTAACCTAAGTTATGTTTCAATTTCATTCGAACAATTATACATTTCTTCCAATAATAAAAATATAGAAAAACCTAAGCTTAAACAATGCGACTGTTAGATAGAAAGAGCTAAGTAAAGTAGCCTTTACTTATTCAAGAATACTTCACCAGGCCCGCGATTCCAAATGAAAAATGCACGCTTCCTAAATAAAGCCAACAACCTTACCGAGTGGTTCTCAAACGATCCCCGGATTTGCATGTAATTATCATTTTTGATTCTCTCTTCTTTTGTGTAAACTCGTCTAAAAGGTAACACCGTAAATGACATAATGCGAAGAAAGATATGCTGAATTATTTAGCGGTAATGCGCTCCTCGTTTGAATAGTGATGTAGCTTGACTTCGAGTATAAGCCATGTCGATGAGCAAAGAGCTATAAATTATAGTAATAACTGTGAGCTAATAACTTTGGATGTGTAACATCCTTCCTCTAACTTTCTGTCAATTTTTGGCAGTGATTTCGTGAAATGCAACGGAAGTGTGGAACAAGAAGTAAGCCGTCAGATGGACCAACCAGAAAAAAATAATTAAAGCCCTTCCGAATTTAAATGATATCACATATTAAAAAAAAAGGTTGATAAAAGAAACTGATGTTATTTAACTTTATAAAAATAATATTAGGTAGGTAATGTGTTTATTAAAATACAAAAAAATAAACAAAACAAAAATTATTAATTGTCATCTTAGTTTCACAACGATGGATAGAAACAATATCTAGATAAACTTTATGGCCATTCTTTCAAAACATTTTGTTTTGATCTGTCGATAGAACGAACTTTTGATTTACGTTCTTCGCATCACTACGTTCTCTTAAACGTTAAATACGCTTCAATGGATATTACTTTTAGGGATTTTTGCCTAAATAAATTATTACATTTGACTAAGAAGGAAATTTTAATGAATTTTGAGTGGGTGTCGTATGAGGGCTACAATTTCTGTTGCTTTAGCGACATGAAAGAAAATTCATTATAAATGTGTCAATATACTGATATTGTATTTATGAAGCCGAACAGAATAGGCTTAGCTTGTTTAATTTTCTTAACATTTAATAAATCATATTGGAAGCGAGAGATGAAACTTTATTGCCTTTATTTAATGAAATTCTTCAGAATAATTTTAAGCATTAAAATTGTATTTTATTCTTTTAATCAAATATTTTATTATATTTTATCATAAACCTATATTAAAGTTTTTATTAGAAATCGACAATATAAAAAAGCTTGATACGGGGTCCCCGCAGATCTCGGAAAAATATCACTTAATTTACACATTTTTAGAAAATATGCTACAAATAACATTTTTGAGCGTGCAACGCGATTTGACATTTCACTCAGACGTCATTGTTGCGTTGTAACGTTGTGTTTGACACGAACATTATTTGTGCAGACGCAGGGCGCCGAAAATCAACTTAAAATCGACTTCGTGAAGTGGATGAAAAGTAAATATCGAGGAGAATGGTGGAAAGCTACAAAAATACTTTTAAAGTTTAGCCTCAAATATTTTTGTTCCTGCTCGAAACTTGAAATAATTATGTAATTATTTTATGAAATTAATTTGTAAAATAATACAGTATTTTTTTCTGTAATAAAAAATTTTTTGCTTTCTAAAATCATCTAAAACCAAAGCTTTTGAGTCCACAATATTTTGTTTCTTAGAAGTAAACAGGGTTGGCGTCAGTGCAGAAAAAAAACTTATTTTACGATTTCCGTTCCTTCAACTATCGCTATTGAACGCGTCAGCGTAAAATTGGTTATTTATTGCGCTTGCTAAGTTTTTTATTGTAAAAGTACTGATAAATGTCCATCCGTTGCAACTATAAAAGCGTAAAATATGGCGAGTCCACCTTTGATAGTCACAGGCTTTTTCAATTACATCAAAAATTTAAGCCAAATCTTGATAAATGTGATAATTTACCTGAAACTTTCACCAATTTAAAAGTGAATTTTACATTGGAACTCATTTACTTATTTAAAGTTTTAACAAAAACGTCAAGTACATTAGTAAAAAACAAAAAAAGTAAATCTATGTGAATAACACAACTTGCTCTTCGATGTTACCATGATTATGTAAACATAGGGTGGCTTTGAGGAACCAAATTTGTAAGCTGCATCACATTATATCATCGCTGGCACACGTGTCACTTTAACAAAAGGCAAATCGGGCAAATCCATATGAAATGACATAGGCTGACAGGGCCAAACGTCGAACATTATCGCAAAATACCCTTAACTCGATCGTTCATATAAAATTCATGACGCGGGGCAATCTTTCAAAATTGACACCTTTTTCCCTTTGGACCCCTCGATGTGACAACCAGACGTACAAGTTTTTTGTATTTGGGATGGTGAATAAATTACTGGAACAATGGGTTTGCGGTTTTACGACTTCCTTTAATTTATAGTGAGAAGGGGTGTCAAATGAAATCGACTCTAGATTGGTCAAGTTTAGACCAAAGAATTATTCTTTATTTTTCCTGAAAACTTATTTTAACCTTTAATTGTGTGGTCTTAGATTAGTGGTTTAGGTATAATGTTATACCTCAGATAAACTAATACCATTTTACCAAACACAAATTTTTATCTGATTCGTATTCCCTTGGTTTTTCTTGAAATTCTTTAAACAACTCAAAATAAAAGTTTATTTATTTTAGCGGTTCAAGATAGTATTATTTACGTCAATTTTATTAAAAAAGCTTGATTTGACGTTCACTCTCGGGAGTCTCAAAGATAGATAAGTAAACAGAACTAGTATGAAAACAGTACATCGCTTCGTCTCTACACATATAAGTGCACACTCATATAAGTGCACACCGAAAATTCTTATTTGATACCAAAACGAAAAGACATCAAAAATACACTTGTATTCCTAATTTAAAATAAAAATATAATTTAGATTATTATGATCCTCCTGCCGATCCTTACTTACGGTTCCGAAACATGGCCGCTCACTAATGAGCACGTACACAAAATCAAACTTGCTCAAAGAGCCATGGAGCGCGCTATGTTAGAAATCTCACTGGTTGACCGAGTACCTAATGTTGAGATCCGACAAAGAACAAAAGTTGTGGATATAGGCACGAGGATCAATAAGTTGAAGTGGAGATGGGCAGGTCACATTGCAAGATGGGAAGACGGTAGATGGACGAAGGCTGTAACAGAGTGGCGGCCGCGCGAGGTGCGAAGGTCAGCGGGCAGACCACCAGCCCGATGGTCGGACGACATCGTGGGGGCAGCTGGAGCTCGATGGATTCACTTGGCGCAGGATCGGAGAGAGTGGCGAGCTAGGGAGGAGGCCTATACCAACAGTGGGTCGATGTGGGCTGATAATAATAATAATAAATGATTTGATAAATTATTTTATTAAGTTCATACCTACCCTTTGCAAAAATACCTACAAATACAAATCATTTATTTGTATTTGTAATGATTTATTAGCAACTCCATGGAGTTGCTAATAAATCATTACATTTACAAGTCAGAAAATTATGATTTATTTAAAAATAATTAATTTATATAAATCAATATAATTATGCCCTTCTTATGCTATAAGAGGCAAGTTATAAAATTCATTGATGTCATAGAACTTCACCTTTCAGCTGAAAAAAATAATATATTTCTTTTTCTACACAAAAACAAACCCAACTGTAAAAATGCAAATAACCAACAATTTTAAATACTTCGAAGACATATAAAGGATGAGATGCATTAGCGATATTGGTCAGGGCCTTAAATTTTTAGAGGGTTGACCTGTGTACACATTACTTAGTAATAAGGCTTTAAAACAAATAGCAGTCCCAAGGGAGGTTCTTCCAAGTGGAGTGGAGTGAGGAGAGCCCTACATCACTTGGGTCCACGTAACTCGAGATGATTGTTTGAACAGTGGACACGGATTTTTCCACTTGATTGTCTGATTTGATTTGCTTGAGGGACTTGCGGCAAATAATCGGCTTTTGGTAAGCTGAGGCTTTTGAAAAATATAAGGATTGTTTGAAAATAATAGTGGGTTTCAAAATTGTTGCAATCCGTTGTATTATAAAATAAAAAAATTATGTGTATCATAAATAACTTGAAACAATTTCAAAAGTTATTATTAATATATAACCTAGTCCTAGTTCTATAATAGTAGCTGAAGTAAGACTCCTTCGCGTCTACATACAAGTTTTTTTAACTTAGTTAGAGCGAAGAGCTTAAACTTGAGACAAAGCTAAAAAAAAACAGGTTTAGAACAAAGTATATTATTTACCTATAAACAACGTACTCTACAAATAAGCCAAAGAAACTTTGAAAACCTTTTTTTGGAAATAAACATTATCTTATCTTATTATAGTCGGTTTTATTTCAGAACATAAAACTAATTTTGAGCAATTAATAAAAATGTAATACAATATTGTATGTATCATTGTAGCGTATAGGTGGGTTGGTTAGATTAGGTACTTAGAGAAAATCAAAATTTTTGAGATGACATTGTTCAGCTTAAAAATCAATCTTATTTAGAGGAATGTGTAATGTTAGACCAAAATAAAGGGGACATTTTCCTCCCCACGAAAAGCTTTATGACAGTTAGAAGACAAGCGTTTCGAATCTGCGTCGTTGTCCACTTGTCATTAAGTTTTTGTTCTCCCCCACATCTTACAAACGTGTTAAATGACACACAGACTAACAGCATGTCTAGCGCATATTATTATTTTTTATTCAATAAAGAATCATTTTAACCACCACCAATTTATTTTAGGTACTATCTAATAGGGTAGAAAATGATAAGGTTGACTGATAGATGGTTTTTAAATTATATCATTTAATATACCCATTATTTAATCATCATTTTAATTCAATTGCTATGACCGACCAAAATAATTACAACGAATATCGAACCTTTTTCGTGTCCATTGTTTCTTGTACCTTCTTGTACCTACGTCTTAAATGAACTAAAGCGTTGAATTTTAAAAATAAGTTAGTAGTAGTAAACATCTAATTCTGTACATAAATAATGTCTTACAAGATGTAAAAGTGCGCATTGAAGTTTTCCAAGCGCTGCTACCGTGTGTGTCATAGTTCGTTATGACCGCTAGATGGCACTACAAGTCAAGAAATAGTCCCAGATTGACGTCACATTTATCTATCTGACATCCGTTGTTATTGTGCAGATTCATTCGCTTCCGACAGAACTGGGAAACGCCATTATAATGGCAATAATGGGAATGCAATTTGACAGTTTGTTAATCTATCATTTTGGTGCTACTTAGTTTTGTGAGCTTTGTCTCTGTCAGTCTTTTGTTTTGTTTTTCAGTAGATTTTTACGAAAATATAGCTTCGATTATGATTGTGTGAAAAAGAGAGAGCCTGCCCGGCTTTTAAAGCACTTTTAACGATTTTCAGATAATTTTTATATATTGATAAAACAAACATATTTTTAGCGAACATTTTTATATATTTCCATCAGAATTATATAAAAAAATAAACTTCTTAGTTTATCCATAAAATTAATCAATAATAGTGCTGTACTAAGCAGAACTTTTACACGAAGACAAAATTTCCAACTATCCTCCAGAGACAAGTCAATTGAAGAAAAATGAAAAAGGAAATGAATTTTCATCTGGCTAACCTCATACGGGAACTGCTCTGGAGGTGATCGGAATTATCCGAGCTCTAGAAAACTGCTGACGCATTATGTAGGAGACAACCACATGGACTTAGAGGATCTATGTTCTGGATATGACAGGAACATAAAATATTTTTTACATAATCAAGGTTTTATAAAAACATACTAGAAGTAAAAACAGGGATTGAAGATTTACGTATAAAGTTATTGTGAATAGGGAAATCAAAATTTATGTACCTCCTACTGGTGCTGCTCTCTGGTTGGATTTTTGGAATCTTCAGTTGAAAATGGCTTGTGACCGTTAACACCACTGAGAAGTCCCGACGAATGTAATTCTTCGATGACATAGTTCTTTAAATTATTTTGATTAAAGACTCTACTAAACCGATTTTGATGAATTTTCTATGGGGCCAATCTAAAACAATGTTCTCTCAAACAAAATATATTTTTTCGTTTATAAACTACAAGTTCTGACAAACATATAAAACAACCGAATTGAAAACCTTCTCCTTTTTGAAGGCGGTAGAAAATGATGTGTTTAAAGAGTAGGTTGTGGAAAATGCAACAAATGCAAAATCATGATTGTATTTTTCAGCTCACACGTTAAAAATTTATGCATGCAATCCACGTTCTCGCAACGGTGAAGGAAAACATCGTGAGGAAACCGGCATGTCGTAGAACCTAAAGTTCGAAAACATTTGTCGAGTGCACGAAAGGAGCCTATTCTAGGCGCACTTGAAATCCTTTCACCACACTGGTTCGAAGGAACTAGTGACACGATAAAAAGAAGCTCAGACGTTTTTCAAGTATATCTTATTGTTGTATTCTTTCCAGATTTTTTACATCATCCGCCTTCGTGGTCGCGTATTCTGTAGTAATGATCGTGGCCGAGCGGACCGCTAACTTGATTACACACGAGTCTAGCATCGTAATCGCAGACTTTTTCATCCACTTTATTAGATAATGTCATGTTGCGTTCGCGTTCTAAGTACAGTGGATTAACGCTGTATTGTAAGTAACTGAAAACGATGGCTCTGTAAATATTTATAAAAAAAGTATTCACGCTATTTTTATTTCAATTTACATTCGTGGATTTTTAAATGTATTGCTTTATTTTTATGTACTAATTCTTAAACAATAATAAAAAAACCCTGTTTATGAGAAAACAAAAAGATATCCATATCAAACCCGACGTCAATGAAAGGATTCTAGAGTAAAGTTTCAAGAAACACTCAAAGGCGAAATGCGCTATGATAAATGGTCGTTAATATAAAATAACAATAATAAAACGTTTATTTTACATACAATATAGATCCATAATCGGTGGTCGCAAACAGGGTTCGCTAATATTCGACAAAGGTATTAAATTTCAACATTCAAAATACCTACCTGCAATCTCAAGAGTCGCAACGAAATGATACTCACGGTTTTCTAAATTAATTTTGTTTACATTCCAAGAAGAATGGAGTAGTTTCGTCTAAGCGATGTACAAAATGAGACATAAAGAGTTGTTCATTAACACAGAGTACCAGCAAGCGTCTTGAGCACGTACAAAACAGATTTGAGAGCATCTGCCACAGAATAATTCTTTAACTTTAACGAAATAATTTGAGAATTTCGAACAATAAAAGTTGAAATGTATTTTTATTCTTGTCAAGGAATATGTATAAATTATAAAAATCATCGTACTGAAAATAAGATACTTTTGGGAGCATTTGAGACAATATCAATTTATTAGTGTCTAGAGGTCGTAGATCTATGTACTGGCAAACGTTCACCTCGTAGTTTCTAAATGCGAGGATCAATAGGCTTGAAGCTAATTAATAAATGCGATATTATATATATTATTATTCATACTTGTAATTTCTATACACTGCAGTATATTTTGTAGTAATATTAATAAATATTGTGGATTTTGCACATCGCTGTCTAGCCCCAAACTAAGCAGAGCTAAAAGTGTAAACAGGTAACTGATAGAATACTTTATTAATTGTAAATAAATAATGATATTTAGAAAGGAAGTATTTTAAACACCACACTGAAAGAATAAGCCCAAAAAATATTCTCCTAATTACTTACTTATTATAGTTAACCATCTACTCGTTTCAAACTACATACATATATGAATTATTACATTTAATATATATATAATGAGGTATGTAGTATATATGTCATGAAATATTACATATATACTACATACATAAATTTCACTGTTTGTACCTACATAAATTCGTATGCTGGCAAAGCAGAATATGGATGGTGCTATCCTATAATACGAACAACTGTATTTTTTAATGTATATCCGTACCCATATTCGTGCGAATAAAAAATTGAATATTGAGTATTGAGTATTGAGTAATGGTGGTTTGAGCAAAAATGGAGCACAACTTGTCTTAAATTAACTTGTTCACTCCAGACTTTAGGTTTATATTGAACCGGACAAAACAGACGCTACTATAAGTTGTTGTTGCTTTGGAAACATAATTTGCCATTACTTAATGGATCAATGCAGTAACTCTACCTGCAAGCCAGACTTAGGAACGCCCTAAAATACGACTCCATGTTAAGAAGTACCGGATGCTATCTCACCAAGTATCGTTTGATGGTCGTAAACCCATCCCTTAACGATCGTCCGATCTTTCAGACCCGCCCCTGTACTAGCTTTTATGCCCTGTAGTAGAGTTGTGGGATGGATCGAAAAACCGGATAACCGATCTAGCAGTCTACATTTTTAACGAGCGACGGATGGTCATTTATTTTGTGTCTTTTACCAACGGATAAATACCAAATTTTAAGTCCTTAACATCGTTCACTGGAAGCAGTCTATGAACTCTACTTTGAATGGGTAGCAGTCATGTTTTTTGCAGGTTATTCGAGTATCAGTGTTGTTTTTTCCCGGATGAAAGTTTAAAGGGCTTCACACACAGCAGCTATAATATAAAGATGTAAATACATCTCATTACATCTTTCCATGGAATTCTTCAAGAGACCACGCGAGATGTATCGTGCTATAATGTACATATTTACATTATAGCTATTGTGTGAAGTCCCTGATGCAATTGGCCGCAGATGGCCATTACTGCGACACTGGATTCTGCAGCGTTAGAGGTCATTTAATCGCATATCTGAACTATGGTTTTGAATTTTGATTTAAGTCAACCTATACTTTATTAAACGTTAGCAAACCTTCCAAAAAGCATGGGCTCGTGAATGTAAAGCCAAATAATGATAAAAAATGCCGGACGTGACTTGAAAAAGCCGGAGTATTGAAACACACACACACATGTATCCTTTTTCCCTGTATTCATCTTAACCCCAATAATAAAATGCGGGTTGTAAATAGATAATAAGGGAAAACTCGCAGACGCCATTAGAGGCGCCGATGTAGCTCGCTATCTGCGCTAATCGACTTGTTATATTCAAATGGGACTTTATTGCTTGTGTTGTATTTTATTTTCCATGATTTCCATGTAAATTAAACTAAGCTGTATGGAAATCAATTTAGATAAATAATGAGTCAAAGCTTTTTGGAGTAAAAACTACTTAAGGCGCGCTGAGCACTTTATTTTGTCATGCTCGGCTGTGTAAAGTCGTTATATAGCTACATAGCTCGTTCGAGTAAAGTCGGAAAAAATATATTTGATGAAGTTTTCACTTCTATCGGGTTTTTTAGACTTATAGAATCAGCACAATAAAGATTTTAATGGATGAAACGTTAAAATAGGACTTTCGTGCTAAAATTGGCTTATTCCCGAAATCCCCACTAGCCATCCCCACTGGTGGGGATTTCGGGAAAAAAAGTCTCTAAATCTCCACTAACAGCATCCACCAACCGCAGTGGGGATTTCGGGGATATTTTTGTCTCGAAATCCCCACTATTATGAACAATGAACATATTATTTCTAATAATACACATCATTAGAAACTTGTTTACGGTGGAAATTATTGTCTGTGATGGTAATATAAAATATCCTAAGATGTGTAATATTTGAAGTATCTTCATCGTTCATAATAGTGGGGATTTCGAGACAAAAATATTCCCGAAACCCCCACTGCGGTTGGAGGTTGTTGTTAGTGTGGATTTGGAGACTTTTTTTTCCGAAAGCCCCACAGGTGGGGATGGCTGGTGGGAATTTCGGGAATTAACCCTAAAATATGTAGTAAATTGAATTTTGGTAGAGCTTGCAAGAATACCATTCCTAGATACAGTACCAGGTTGTTTATGCAAACTAGTACAAATCGAACAAGTTGTAGCGTTATCTACGTAAATACCGACACTTGGAACATGGCATGAATAATGAAACGATTCCGTGGATAGCATTTCTAGAATTCAGTATTACCGTTGGGAAGCATGCCCTGCAGGATTTTCGTCTAGAACCTACACAGGGAAAAAAAACAGAACAGTGTTTTTTTTACTATATATAGGCTTGCGTTTGACCACCATCTCACCTGATGGTAAGTGACGATGCGGTCGACGACGACGCTTACCTAAAATAATCATATTCACTCTTGCCTTATAAATAAGACACTGTTTTGGTGGGTTGTAGACGAAAATCATGCAGGGGATTATGTCGGATATGCCAATATGTCGGAAGCCCAGTGTTTTCACTAGTGTCTTTCAAACCGGGACACAGTAATGCTACTTTGCGATAGTACCGTAAATTAGCAATGTGTAGCGGTAGTACAGCAAAGTAGCAATGTGTAGCATAACTGTGTCCCAGTTTGAAAGACACTTGTGAAATCACTGGGCTTCCGACATATAAATGACCATTGAAATGTCTCAGAATGGAAGAGTTACTAAACAAGTAACAGTGTCACTCATTTGGGATTGTTTTTTCCCAGCGTGTAAAAATACCATCAAGATTATTGAATAAAACTTTTTGAAACGATTCTATTACTTCGATCTCAAACTCTACGAACAACTCCAATGAATCTTCCAATCGCAATAAAGTACAGTCGTAAAGACATTTAATAACGAATATGCAGTGTTAATAACTTCGTCGTAGAAAACATTAGAGCATCTTGATTATTCCAAAAACGTTTTTAATTAAAGAGGAACTTGTGCTACATAAAATTTTACAACCCTTTAATAAGACGTAAAACTGCTATTAAGCTATAGTTTTAATGAGGAATATTAATGAATATCGTCGCCGCAATACATTTTTGACGCGGTTAAATTTTACCATTCAAATTTAATGGGTGTTGGGCATATTGTTGGCGAGCGTACATTTTATTACACAATTTTCATTGAATTCTATTCTTCTTTAAGTACTTTGTTTGACAAACATTAATGATTTTTCCTAAATAAAGCAGATTTTGTTTGCTTTTTTATTTTGATTTTTGGGCAAGATTTGTTAAATTCTTCATGTGTTAAAAAGGTATTGCTTTCTGCTAGAATTGATAGCTATGCTTTTTAATATGACAATTGAAGCTAATAGTTTAAAGTAAAGGTGTACCACTGAATAAATTTATCTGCATCCCAACAATACATTTTAAAAACTTTCAAATACATAAAATACAATGTCTGGGATGTTTCAGAGAAACATGGGGGGCGGCGGGGGGCATTATCACTTTACGCTTGAACAATTTTACGCTAGTTTTAATGTCTTTCTAACACCCATTCTTTGACATTTCTTTACTTTACCCTCACGCTAAAAAGTTCGTTATTCCTACATTTAGTGATAGCAGAATTATACACCGCATTTTTTTTTATCACTAGAAAAAAATACACACAATTAGTTGCTGTTAATGAACAAATAAATAAATATGAGTATGGCAAAAAACTAGAATATAAAATTGTGGAATTTTTATCGTAATAAATTTGATAAAAATTAGAAAACTGTTACCGCTACTCGTTTTTTTTGAACATCTTTCCTCGCTTTCCGTCAATTCGTGGAAGTGATTTCGAAAATGCATCGGGGTAGTGTGTAACACTAAAGGAAGATTGTCGTCAAATGGTAACCACCTCAGAAAAATTAAGTAAATAGGATCCTTCCATATTTAAATGAGATGTCAGATGTTACACGTCTTAAGCGACTACTGACTGTAACTCTCGCTCGTTTTTTTCTTCATTACGAGTTTTGGTAAGAGACCTAGCGTGTCCCTAGTGAGCTTGTAACTTTGAATAAAGTTGCACAGAATGTAAAACATCGATAAAATCAGGAATAGCTCTCTTGCATTATCACGCAAAGTAGTTTTATAAGAAATGCTCGTGAAAATCGTTGTGCTTACGCAACCTCACCGATTTTTGTAAACTGAATAGCGATAACTGTGTATAGTTTTGTTAAGTATTTTTTTAAATATCGATAGTCATATTCCTTAATCAATCTCACCAAAACTATTAAAGTAAATTGGCTGTAAAAGGGTTTAGTTCTATAAAAAGTTATTGAGATATTTTTCCCCGAAACGAAGGTAAAACCACGTGCGTTAACACGTTTTAAAGTGTTGTTGATAATATACGCCTTAGTTTCTGCCCATTAGTGTCAGGGAGGGACTAAGTGAAACTTGACTTATATGCGATTGTCTAGACGACCCATTGTGCGAAAAACAAATTAATATCCCTTCTATTGCACTGGTAGAAAACTAATGTACGCAAAATTTATGGTCTTGAGTTATGGCGTAAAGTGGAAATATGTCTTACTTGAAAAATGTGCGAAAAACTTAATTGTAAAGCAAAAATCAGCAAACGAATTTTGCCGAAAACTGAGTAATATTTGTAGTACGACTAAAAACGAGAATAAATGTTTGCAGTGCAGCTGAATTTTTTTTATTATAAAAGAGATATGAACGTATATTTGCTCAAAAATATTAAAAAAAAAAGTAAGTAAGTGAAAAATACAGTCCGCCGATAACCGCTTTTCATCTTATTTAATATTGTTTCTATATAAAATATCTAACCCTTTAATATAAGTAAGAAAAAAAAAAAGTATTGTTGCATTCATAACATTTTTACACTATTTTATTTCGAATTTTCAACTCGATTATTTTGAAATGTTCAAAATCTATACTCTCAGGGTTGAAAAAATGTCTTCTAAAAGTTTTATTTGAATATACTTAAAAAGTTTCTTAAGCTTAGAGCAGTAAATCCAAATAAAGTTCAAGATTAATAGTCGCAATGCAGGGCTAATTCTTTCGAGAGTTGAAAACTAATTTGTTTCTGTTAAAAAACCGTCAAATATTTGTTTTAACAAGTTGCTTTTGTCCAGAATTAGGTACTTATTTTTAGAGATTTAAGAAAGAAATAAAAAAAAAACTGTCTGTTTCCTTTAATTTAATTTATGAATACTAAAGCGTCGATGACACACAAGCTTTCTTACAAGCTGATTGTTGGCGTTTTTAAACGCTAGCGTGTGATCGTGTTAGCTTTTAGGAAGGATAGTCAACAAGCAGATTGTAAAAACGCCGATGACACTGGACTTTACACGCTACAAGCGAAGTCGCTGGCGTGTAGCGTGTAAAAAAGACGTGTGTATCGTACTATTAGTAACGGAAATGTAAGGAAGGTACAACATTGATTCTTGCAGCTGATCTTTTTTATTTTATCATCGAGAAAATCACATGCCTTCACATTCGCCACTTAGAGATAGACTCATAAACATACAAACATGCAATAAAACATTACCCACCTTCTTCGCAATCGGGTATACACCATTTACGTTCCATTTTCCAATAAAAACCAACCATCGCTCTTTTATAACTACATTCAAATTTAATCTCGTTGAGTGCACGAGTGATTGACGACAGAGGTCCGCTGGACGCCATATTTATTAAGCGACCCCAAGCCCTTAACAACTCATTCGCTTGGGACATTTAGTAGCCCTATCACCAAGCTTTTTGACCAGCATCTTCGTATCAAATCAGTTACAGAGAAGTCAACAGTTAGTATGACCTTTAACAACTTATTCGTGGAACGTTCAAAAGCTCAATAAAACTTTTTGACAAGTGTATTCGTATCGAATACGTCACAGAGAAGTTAACATATCGTAAGTTGTTTGGAATTTTTTATAGAAACTCACAACTTTCTGCGTCAACTTTGATACAAATACGCTTGTCAAAAAGAAAATGATATTGCTACAGAACCCATTATTTTGCACTGACAGTGTTATCTTCATTTGCAAGTGTAATTATAGTTTGTTTATCTCTCAAGCGTTTAAATCTTCTCAATTGTGTTGTTTGGCTAGAAAACAGGTGATTTATAATAACACTTATAATAATCTAGAGGCCACAGTTAAGGCCCAGAATCCCACGCGCCTCTATCTCGCTCGCACTAATGTACATTTTTGAAGATATAAACTGACACTTTTTCACCTTTTCTCGTAGAGACCAAAGTCGTAAATATAAGGGAAGTAGCGAGTTTTACTCCTTACATTGTTTTTATTTTTTACTGGTTTGTGTTATAAATATGGGTGAAGTCCTCCTCCTCCTCGATCGGTCCCTCACTGCTGAGGATCATGACGTTTTGCAAGGACACCTTCAATTGCTTTTCTCCACTTTCCTCTATCTTCAGCTTTGTGGAGTGTGACATTCACGACCAACGCTTTTGGTCGTGAAGTAATGGGTGAAGTAAATGAGTAACAAATAATGTGGATAGTATTTTTTTATTGAATTAGTTCATATCAGTAACATATTATTTAGTAAAAATAAAGCAATAAATCAAAATTACTTTCTAACCACCATGTTTGCATGCATTTTGTAAATTTTTGTAGCAAAAACGTAGCTTCTTAGTTGGAAAACATGATAGTAACTATAGTGTAGATTCTACACTAATTAGAAATTAGTTATTGGGAATAACAAATAGGGTATTTTAATATTATTTATTATAGCGATCTAATTTCCAAATATGCGATCGCACTCATAAATCTGCCTCATAAGTAATGGCGGTTCTACAGATTTACAAGGACGGTCGCGAAATTACCTCATCCACACTAATTGTTAGCCTTACCCATTAAATATTCTACAAACATATTGCACCATTGGGACAACCTTTATGCTTTGGTTATACGAGTATGAAGCTAGCTAGTAGCCGGTAGAAACTAACTAACTGGATGTTTTTCATTTATTTTTTTATAAATAAAAAAAATGGGAGTTCACGACCACACGACAGAAGTGAAAACTTTTTCAAAGGCGAGATTAATAATACGAAATACAACTATTTAGTTTCAGTTTTAAGAGGATTTGTGAAAAATTTGGAGTCGCTGCGTTACATTATTTCTCAGTAACGGTACAGGTTACAAACTTGATGATAACTACATGATACAGTACAGTGATAACTTGAGAATATAATCTAAATAAATGTAAGACAGAAACACGATTGATGAAACTTTTCTCTATAGATTAATTTTTTGAAATCGGCCTTCATAAAAGCTGTTTTACGTCCATCTTGTATCTACATACCTATCAGTCTTTTAATTTGAGGGTTTATTGCGTTTATTTTATGTCTTTATTAAAACAACAGATTTTTTTATGTGGTGACAAAACGACAGGTAACGACAACTTTAACGGGTACTAAAATGTCCAGTAACTCGCTTTGTGTGGGCGAGGCACCGGTCGAGTCGAGATTACCACTAATTCACGTACCGAATAAAATACAAGGTTGTAAAGTTATCAACAAGAATGGGACCCACGGACTCTAATGGGCCGAAAGGGACCGAGTTCTTTAATGGCTTCTCGTAAATTGAACGAAAATAATTAAAATCGCACATCCGCACTACTGCTTTTAAATTCAGCTAGTCCATTGCTTATCTTTAGGGACTCTATTAGTTACATACTTACAAATATTAACTAGAATTTAGCAAAAACCAAAAAAAAAATTGCAGCAAGAAGGGCTCTGGATTGTTTAACTACAACTTGTCTGTACTATCTTTGCGATACAAAACAATTTTGTAAATTTTGTATTATATTTTTAGTATGTTATGGCAATGAATATTTTTGTGTACCGATTTCCTACTTATTATTTTTATAAATAATTTATTGAAGAAAAGGGTTTGTTCATAAAACAAAACAAAAATAAAAATTTTGAACATCTTCTTACTGCAATTGTTAAACTGTTAAACCGATATAATTTGATGATCATTGATGGTTTTTTTATTATACCATATATTTTATGCTAAATAAAATACTTACAATCAAACTTAAAAACCGCTAAGATAAAGGGTAAGTTAAAACAAATCATGGCTGAGGCCTGCGTTTCAGTGATCAAGTGAGCTAGCTGATTCTACGCGATAGTGTCCACAGCCTACACCCAGTATCCAAAACATGGCCATTAGGAGCGAGTAGATTCGAATGGCACAAAGGGTTTTCCGTTCAATGAATAGGATCGTTTTATAGTTCCATGTGACGCTTTTACTGTACTTGAATTGGCGAGAGAAAAACGTTTCAGTGAAACTACAGATTTAAATTTAATTTTAACATACAATAAGTTTAGGTATATAAAAATAATCAATATTAAAACCGGGTTATATAGATAGAAGTATTGGTGTTCTTTGTCCTAAAACCTTTTCTTAATTTTTTTCGATAATCAGGTTGATTAAGAAAAGAAAGGTTTTTAAGAGAAGAGGCGCCTATATTTTTGGGCTTCTAGATGCCCAGTTTTACTATAAAAGGCTTAGACTATAAAAGGCATGACTGACTGACAGATAACGCACAGGACAAGCCATTGAAAGAAGAGACTTGAAATTTGGAGCGTATTTTCGTCTAGTAGTGTAGGCGCGTAAATAAAATGGTAGCTGTCACCCGCGGCTTCGCATACATAGTTTCGAGATAAGCAGTAGCCTAGTAAGTAAAAAGCATCCAACTATTCATTCGTTCTATTCATTCAAAATATTCAATAAGTGAACACTAGATATATGTATGTATGAATGAATGAAAACTCTTTATTGTACCAGGAAACTTAAGGATAAATACAAGATAATTAATGAGCATGTAGTACAATGGGCGGCCTTATCATTATCAGGCATTATGCATCTAGTCAAATTTCGGACATTGTTTTATTGAAAAATAATAGCTTTTGTATGATATATATAATACAGATTAAAACATTCGAAGAGGAAATAAACAGAGGAGAAAATTGTAATCCAGAAAACCCAAATCAAAATTAGAGTAGATCAAAACGTAAAAAAAATATCTTTTAAAAATGCGACAAACGAACGACCCCCGCTAATCCTCTCGTATCTTGAAAAAGAATCAAAATCGAATGAGAGACATGATAATCCGAGCGCGAGGGCATAGTGTAGAGTTCTATTACAGTGTTTCATCTCCATAAAAAATCATACAAGGTTAAATTTTGTCTCACCATTTGAGTGTCGAATTTAATATCCTTTAATTCCTCTCCAAATAATAATAATATTTAGTCCTCTCCAAAGAAACAACATCCGATTTTTTGTAACCCTTTCATTAATAGATCAAATATTTTTTTTTATCTAAATAAGTGAGGAGACGCGCTAGGCACACTCCTGATGGTAATAGATTCACAACTGCTAGAATTGATAAAATGCATTAATTTTAAGGAAAATGGCATAGACTGTATGTTAATTCTAGAACGTAAAATAATTTAAGCTAATTTTATTCTGGTATTTGCATAGGCACTTTCCTGATGGTAACATAATAATATATTATCAATAACAGTAACATAATAACAATATCACAAATGCTTGAATTGGTAAAATGCACTTATTTGATTAAAACTTGGCATAGACTCTATGTGAGTTCTAGAACCTGAAATAATTTTAGTTTTTTTTTTATTCTGGTACTTGCAGATTCACCCGCAGAGTCTCAAAATTGAAATACTAGTATCTAGCTATACTTTGCCCACGGCTGACATCAGGTAAATAGCTATTACCCGCTCCGGTGGTGCGCCAGAGATAAGGTCTGACAAGTTCAGTAGCGTGACGCATTCCGAAGACCTTTGATTGATAGACCCGTCGAAGCCCCAAGTTGACGGCTTCATTTCATGCCATCATCTAAACAACGCTATTATCGAAATGACTGATGTTGTGGGGAAATAGTTGGGGATGACAGACTTGCAAGTGCCTTTTGTAAGTTTAAAATGTTTTATGGTAAGCCAAATCTTGAAATACTTACCCATAAATTTTGAACCTAACATTAATAATAATAACAACGGAATCATTTTTGACGTGACTACGCCTAATAAATCGAAGAACGCCGGCATGTACGAAAACGTTGACGTCATTGGTAACGCTGTCGTTATCCGGTAACGCTATCATTGTCCGGTAACGGTTATTATCCGGTAACGCTAGTAGTCACGTTAAACTATCGTCCGTAAACCAACTTTAGAGACAGCTAATTTTTTTACTCACATTTGTTAAAAGGAACAAGTTATGTCAGTTGTGGGTAAACAAAATTCACAAACAAATTCCACAAATTTAGATAATCACAATACAAACTTGTTTTGTTGATACTGAATTTTCAGGTTACTAACAGCTGTATTTTGTTTATCATTTTAGTTCATTTTCTTCGTATTCTAAATTATATCGGCAGGTTCATCAACACTGCATAGTTAATTTACATATTACAGAAGGTGAACGAAAAGTATTGCTTTATTATTACTTTCAAAAGTTCAAAAGTCAATCTAATAAATACATCTTTTTATAATAGGTACCTGCAAAATCCTTTACAAATTGCAATTTTATTAAACTTCAATTCATGTTTGAAATAAGTATAAAACATTCCGTTGAGAATTGTAAAGCCCTAAAGAATTGCCTCATGCGAAATAATTTAACTTCGAAACGAGTTCTTTGACTAAAATTAAAATTCGTCTCTGCTCTTCCAATAATTTCTGCCCACTTGCGACCATGGTTCGATCTCCCTATTGAAATCGGGAGATTATTCATTAAATAATACTTAGCTTAGCAATTACGGGGCACGGAAACTTTATTCACAATTGGTAAATAATTATAATTATCACTGTGGTCCCTTTGGTGATTCGCAAAAAGGCAAAGTGTACCAAACTTTTTGGCACGCCTTCTTGGGTATTAAAATTTTGCTATACAAAACGGTCTTAACATTTTCCAGCTAATCAAATTTGTACTTTTTCACGTCGACTTTAGATCCATATTTACCGAAAATATATTAGGGATAACGATCAAAGAGGAGTTTGATTTTGCGGCGATAATTGCGGCGAATCCTTAATTATTTTGAGTGTAAACTTTTACAGAAGTCAATTTTACGCTGGATGTAGCCTCCTTTTAATGGACACTTTTGGGGACTCCTAATTTGTTTGGTTGACTGGAATATTCATTAAAATCGTGAAGCATGACTGATAAAACGAGCTTTGATACCCAAATACTCGAGTTATTGTACACCTGGTGAAGGTAAATAAATTTGAATTTCATAGTACAAACTTTACACATAGTGTTTCCATGCAAAATATCGCTGAACATACAAAGCAGACGGTGTTCGCGTTGCCGCAATACGAAACGTGTGCACAACACATGTATATCTTTTAAGCGAATTTATATAATACCCTTTTAGCATTCCCCTCGCAAATCCTATAGAGATAGACATACTTAGGTATTTCGGTGGGTGCACAGTTTTGATTATGCCTTCTATACGGTCAGTTTAATTAACAAGCTTCAAAGGGAAGGACTTTATCAATTCTTCTGGATTTTATTTCTTCCGTGGTAAAAGTTGAAATAATAATTCCCTTTTCAGCTCATAAACTATACCCATATTGAAATAGAGCCAAATCAGTTTAGCAGCTTCGCGTGATTAAGGATCTATCTATCCATGTATCCTGACAATTTATCGTATTGAATTTAAGAGGATTTTAAAGTTTTTTTTCTTGTAAACTAATATGATTCTCGAAATTAATGTTAGTTTTAGGTTTACACATGGTTACCAATTTTAATCTAATTTCAAATTTCCATACGACATAAACAGCGACACATCGACGTGTGCCTCAAAATATCTCCAGCTCACAACCCTAAACCTCCCCACTAGATACTCCTATACCTAGAATACTAGCTCAGGCACCGTAGGGGTGAGGGGAAAGAAAGTAATTATAGGGGGAAACATCAAGTGTGTCATGAGTGTGTGACAAAAATGCGAGGGTTGAGAAAAGTGTGCCGCCATGCATCAGTTCACTATGTCACTGCTGATCTTTTGAAGACGGAAGTGGGTATCTGTGTTATTTTGGGGGAATTCTGTATTTCCTCTGGCATTTTATCAGTTTTAAGAATTGTTTTATTGCTCAGTTGGTGTAAGGTAAGTTTAACTAGAATCTGTAGGTAATTGTTGTATGACCAAATTGCGCAGACATCTCTATTGTTTAGGTGTATTCTTTATGTACATACATAAACGAGATAAAATTCGTTAAATTTCTTGGAAGACGGTATTTTTGAATTGTTATTTCTTAAACAGTAACTCTTGTAAGCTAATTTATTTATATTCGTTAATAACTTTTCTTTATAAGTCTGAGCATAATTTATTAACTATAAGTACCTACTTTCCTTTTTAAAAACAACAAAGAGCCTGTCCCTTTCCTGGCTAAAACTAAATGCTAGACCGAACATTATAATATCACAGCCGAAATTCTCCATAACTTGATTGTCAAACGCAAAAATCGGGATCAAAATTGCAACTTTTTAACATAGACGGTTGTATGTTGAAGGTATTCATCAGTGTGATTGTATCGCCGCTTGGGGTTGGACGGGACTGTTGCCAGGCAGAGGGAGTGCCTAGGAATGTAGTATTTTGGACATGGCTCTTTGATGCCTACTTGCACCAAACTATCAAAGTTCTTAAGCAATTACTTTTCTTGTTTGCCAGTTCTTAACGGTCCAAATTCAGACCGTTAAGCAAGCAAGAAAAGTAATTGCTTAGGAACTTTGATAGTTTGGTGCAAATAGGTATGAGACAATGTCGGACAAAATTATACTTTGTGCGCTGCTGGTGGAGCAATATAGAGTATGGTAATAATAAGTTGATAGCGCGCATCACATTAATCAACTAATAGATGGAGTTTTCTTTTAGAAAAATGTAGATCTGTTAACCATTTTTTTTTTGTAAACCAAAACTAAAAACTCGTAACTTTAGCAATCAAATTAGTTCTTCTGATCGTGTGACTGTTCATCAAAACTTGGGTAGAGTTAACTATTCTGCCTAGATAATTGATTGATTCAGAAGTTACTTTGGGGAAATCCATAAATATTAATAAAAAGTATAAATATAGAGTTAAGATAATTAAGACCTTTGTTTGGAAGTTAAGCGGATTTATTACTAAATATATTTATACTATTTTTTAATATTCTGCCTAGTTTTTTAGTCAAACCGAAGTTGGAAAAACCACTGCGCTGCCCAATACTGCAAATTATTCGTTCCTCCATGGCACTCAGTATTGTAGACTCCGTATAGCCTATAATATCATAGGTATGACTATCTGCAGATGAAGTTAGGGGATCTGAGTACTTGCGTTGCTAGGTTACCAGAGTCCCCCAAGGTCAGAAGTTTTATAATCACATGTATAAAAGCTACCATAGATGGTTAGGGGTGCTGGAGATCGATTCATTCCGGTTTCAACCTGATAAATATTTGGTTGGTTTGATTGAGGCGAGTATATTTAGATAATGAAATGGTTTTGAATTTCGTTGGTCTCTAATATAATTTTACTGTTGCCTCGTGCCGATGGTCTGATATGATGGTGATGATGGAGTACTAAAAAATATTTACTATTTAAGATATTCCCAACATGTTTATTATTTAAGGCCCAGAGACGCGAGAAGACAACGAGGCAGATTGCTTGCCAGATGGGCCGACGACAAGCTACAAGGTAGCGGGCAAGCACTGAATGCGCCTCGCACAACATCGAGACAAGTGGCGTGATGAAGATGAGTTTTTTATCCAGCAGTTGGTGCAGACGGGCTGATATGATAATGATTAAGATTTTAGAACTTTTGAGTATTCAGGTAATAGATAGATATATAGAATATTCTTTATTGTATCACCTTAAAATAAATCAAAATATGAAATACAAACTTAAATTACAAGGGCGGTCTTATTGATAATAATTGTACCTAATACCTAGGGGCTTAATACACATATGGGGTTTTTCACTCGATTTCTAAAATCTATGTGTGTACACCACGTTCTAACAAAGGTAAAAGAAAACATCGTGAGGAAGCCGGCATGTCATTGAACATGTTCTATTACATATCCATGCACCAATTCGCAGTGGGTCCACGTGGTGAATTTAAGACTCATTTGAGAGTAGGCCTGAGTTCCAGCAATGGGAACATTAAAGGCTGAATATACATACATGCATATTATACCTAGGGGCTTAATGCCGTAATACCATACCATTTATATACCATACCATACCAAATACCATTTTTGTATCAATTATTGTAATATCATTATGTTATGTGAACTGTGAACTGTGTGATTTGGTACAAATAAAAAGTTATTCTATTCTAAACAGTATAATGCCAAACCACAGCCATGAATAATGATTACCACCGTGCTCGTTTTTCACCACCTCATGTATTGCATTCATTAATTTTTACACAGTGTAATTCATTTTATTATTATACAGTAATTATAGAGTAATTCAACAAAACAACTTATGCAAATAACTATTTTGGATTACTACACATTTGCTACAAGATGAATATTTGATGCTATTAAAGTAAACAATAAATATATCAAACGAAGAAATATATCGAATTATAAAAAATATTGAAGATGGTGCGTTGCAATTTGTAATACGTAATCTTTATAATGAGTGGAAATAAAACAGTTTGAATCGACCGGCTCTAAATATAACTCAAACCTAGGTTTAAGTTATTCATATTCATAGTTTATTGATTCATTTGCATACAGGTAATATTATAACTTAGGTGTAAGTAGCATCTAAGTAATATTTCCTGTATGTTTTAGATGGACCTCCTACTATAATATTACCTCATCTAAATCTACTGATGTGCTGGTTACATATGTATGCGATATTAATGACAATTTCGCGCTTGGCCGAACTCGATTGGTAGCGTTTGTATATCGCGATGTGGCTCTGATTTCATTACCTGTTTTTTTCCACCCCTTAGCACTCGAATAAATCCTGATGCGGTGAAGGCGAGTTAATTAATAATTTATGGATGTAAAGGGAGAGAATGCCATCGATAGATGACGATTTTACTGGCATATATTCAATCAGATGTTATATTAAATTGACAACGAGACTCTTCTCTACACGTATGATCGAAGGGAGTGAGAGTGTCAATAGTTTAGTTAGGGAGTGAAAAGAGATATCGTTTCAGATTTTAACAGTATTTTTTTTAATATTTGAGGCAGGAAATTAGTTTATTATAAATTGTTCGCAATGCCGCCAGCTTTCTGTGCATGTTGCCTTCTGGTGAAGACAACGACTACTGGGTAATTTATAATTTTATAAATAAATCTTGTAATCCATTCAACCATTCTTTTAATTTTAAAATTAGTATGTAATGTAAATAGTCCAATTTATATAAACAAAATTACTATATTTGTCAGGTATTTGATAAATATTATAATAAGTAGCGTAAGTCGTATTAGGGTAAGTCTCTATATAATTCGTGTCCAAATATACTAATTACTAACGTATCATGAACATGGTGTTGTTAACGATTCAAATACAATGATTAATTTTGTACAGGTTTTTTTTCATAATATTTATTTAGTGTAAACGCACATTTTACGCCACTTGAGATTAATATCTCCCATACAAATACTAATAGCAGACATTAAAAACCATTGTTAATTTCGTCGAGCAAATTAGATTTTTTGTCATTACTTTTCTCTTGCAGTCGGATTTCGAGAGTTATTTATGACCTCAATAAACTGAACCTTAAAATTGTTAATGAAAAGGTATTAAAAGAGCGGACCCTCGTAAATAACGCGGTGACACCAGGGAAGAAAAATGCGCGGATTGTACAAATTGTCCTACCGTGCGACATTAAAATGTAAAAAATAAACTTATAATCAATTGCTTACTTCACTGTCGTTACTTGAATTACCTGTCTAAAACTACTATCATTATTGGCTTGAGTCATTAGTTACAAGTCGGCTTCTCTCACTACACAAAACTAAGTCTAGCACACTTTAATTCATTGCCGAGTGCCTCTCTCTAGGTCCAGCGTTTTGCATTTATACTAACGTACCTACATATTATTTTACGTGTTAGAGAGACGATCTGAACGTGTTCGAGAGGGAATGGTCGCAGACGATTGCGAAAGGTGAAAAAGAATTGCTTGAGACTTTTGTCCGACAATGTGTTATTACCAAAGTACACAAGACTGAAGTGGAAACTTCATCAAGTCGACTCAAGCGACTTTACCCGAATGAGCGTTACATAGCCGAGCATGACCACACAGTCTCATTCAATACCAACAAAATAAAGTGTTCAGAGCGCCTAAAATATTTTACGAATTCAAAACGGTTTTAAAACCAAATACTTACTAAAACATTATCATATTAGAATATTTTACAAAATAGTTTGACAAAATCCGTTACATATACGTTGCCTTTTTAATCGAAATCTTATTTTATAGAGGAAATGTCCCATGAATTCGAAGTCTCTACATCACAAAAGCCGTTTGATTCGCCTCACGACCGTAACGCACGACCGGTAAGGGAATTGCATTTCAATAATGTGTCTCGGATTCGGGCTCTTATAAATACGAGTACGTATTAGTTAAAATTTAAGCTAGTGAACATTTCTTAATATTAATATATTTCCTTAACCTGCCTTTATTTATTGTTGTTTCTTTCCATAGTACGATGCACAAAAATACGATCTAAGTAAGTGTGCCATATAAAGTTTCATTTCAAATGTTCTTTATTCAAATAAACTTATGCAAACTTACAAAACTGTTCCGTTTTTAAGTCGACGGCTAAGACTTATTTAAAAACTTATTAAAGAATGTCAGTACACACTCAGATTAGTTAAAAATGGTTACTTATGTGTTTCAAAGAAGAAACATTTTTGAAAAATTACGTAGGCTCGTATGCTTCGTCCCAGTCGATATACCAATAAAATGTTATGATTTTCATAAATATTTTAGTTTTCCATTATAAAGAATTTACTGAATAAGATAATTAATTACTTTTGATTGAGTAATACCGGAATTAGCTAAAATAGGAAATAATAATGATCATAGCCATGTTCTGGGCGTATGAAAAAAGGTTTTACTTCCAACAAATCTACATCTCTAATATTTTGCGTCCGTCCGCCCGTCCAGTCTATCTGCCCATTCCGAGCACGTATTCCTTTTTTCAACAGTCTGTGTGCCCAGACTGAAATTACAGTGTTTTCCACAATTTCCCTCTATTTTGATTCGCTATTGTATGTTTACGCAGCTTGTTACCAACGTTTCGCGCTTTGAAAATATCAAAATATTTTCCGATTCAAAACGTCTATGAAAAGAAAAATAGTCACGGTCTTGATTTCAGCCGGCGACTTTGCTTGTGATAAGTATCGGTGACATCATGTTAAATAACTATAGCGGATAGTGTACCTTTTCTTCTACTATAATAACCTTTTAATAAAGCTATCCGTTTAATATTTTATTTATTTGTGTACCAAAGAGACAATTATTAAACGGGCATTACTATATATGATAATCACCTAAGCGAGAGATGTTTATCACACAAATGTTTGCCCTGAAGCGGGAATCGAACCCGCGACACCGACGTGGCAGTTCAACATACTTGCCACTACGACACACACGTGTCGTCAAATATGTTGCGAACCCAAGGCAAATAAAGGCCTATAAAGCTATAATACCTACAAATAATTCTAAAATCCGTTTGATGATGACATTGCGGAGCGTCCTATGCCTAAGAATGGCCTAATTCTACAGAAGCATTTATCCAGCATATTACCTGTCTGTACCTACCTAGTTTCTCACTTTTTAATTTTTATTTAAATTTTTGGTTATCTTAACAAAATAATTTTAATATAGGTACCTAGTAATAATCTGTAATATTTAATATTAACGTTATTTGTCTAGATTATTTTAGTCACCTTCTTACAGGTTAAGTTAAGATTAAGGTTATTATCAGCTGTTAACTTGCTCTCAGTACTTTTGTTTTCCCGCAAATCTGTTTAAAAATGTGTAGCTTTATTTTAAATGTAAGTATTTTCTTTCTTGTTCTTGTTTAGCATGCCAACACCTTACTACCTGTAAGGTTGGCTGGTAGAAAATGCTTTAGCATTAAGCCCACCTTTTGTACAGTTATGTTCGTTTTTGTGCAATAAAGTATTAAATAAATAATAAATAAGCTGTAATAAATACCGAGGCAGTAAACACTTAGTAAATAATAAGTAATATCATAGTATTTTTCTTTCGAAATTCCGTTTTGAACTGCATTGGTCGCTTTACACCAACAAATCGTAAAACAGGGGCCATAAACATGAACACCTTACTTGATTCAAAAGGAAATTGCTTATTTTACGTCTAAGTGACGGGTTTATTCGCAGACTCTTACATTATCCGTTTGTAAATAAAAACACTTTTACGATCGTCTTGAATAGTTAAAAAGTGCATTACTTAAAGAGTAGTCTGGATCGATGATAAGGTGATTTTTTGCCTAGATTATATGAACCAGTTATCTTGTGGGATAAAAAAATATTTTATAGTTATTCAAGGCCCATTTGGACAACGTTTCATTTCGTAACCCTTGTTAAATAATTACGCAAAAGTGGCATTTCGCAATTTCCTTTTTATTTTTCATACATTTAGTAGCATTTGGACAACCATGATTTTAGTTAGATACAGACAGCTTACATTTCTTTAACTAGGATATACGAGACACTAGTTTCTTCTTCCTCCTTGAACACTCATAAATCTATATGTAGATAATATAATATAGTCCATAAGAGTAGAGGAAGGCCAAATAAAAGATGGATGGACTGTGTGAAAGATGATATGAATAAAACAGGAGTAAGTACAAAAATGAAGGCTAATAGATGCGAATGGAAGAGGTAGACATGTTGTGCCGACCCCAAGTAAGTGGGAAAAGGACCAGAAAATGATGACTCATAAATCTATATGTCAATCAAAAGCCTTCGGGCTGTAAGAAAGCTCTAACACCATTCGACACACAAGTAAAGACAAAACCTATAAAAAATTTCTAAAGTAAAATATTATATTTTTTGACAAGTTTTCACAGCTGTGCAAGTTGAACCATATCAAAATGCAACGAACCAAACTAAAATGGAATCAATGAACCACCTCAGTCTGATAAACACGTTATAAATAATAAATAACATCTCCAAGTAACGAACTGATCTGTAAAGACCGTGAGAAAATCACCATCGGCTTCTAAAGCCTTCGTTTGGAAGACTCTCAAATTCCAATTGAAAATATATTTAAATATTCCTGGGAATAGAATTTTATAAATTGGAACAAAAATGCAAAACATTAATATTTTATAGATACAATAATAATATTTATAAACTTACCTTAAAAATATACGAAATTAATTTTCAAACAAGCTAATAAAACACTAAGATATTACTTATAAACTTGATTCAAAAGTATACAAAATTGTTTTAAATCAATATAATATAAAGCAACTGACTGACTGACGGCCAAACCACTGGACGTAGAAACTTGAAATTTGTAATTTGCAACAGAAACGAAGTTGCAAGCATCAGCTAGCAAAATATTAAAGTAATGTAAACTAGCGCTGTAAACATTGGTAGTTTAGCAAATGTTTTATTTAATACCTTTAATACAAACTCAATTAAGGCAAACAACACCTGATTTAGTAAAAAAGTAGAGAACAGCTAGATACAAAGCATTTTGGCAAAATATTTTGCATTTTATCTTCGACAAGCCATTCTTACTCGAGAAGACTCAGCTTATAAATCATTTATTCTATCCTCCGGCGTCTCTCAGATTAACAAAACAATGAGTGATCTATCTACAGGGACTCCATTTAGGAAGACAAAAGAGAGACGAACAGGCAGTACTAAGTGAAGCGTTTTATATTATATTTATCTTTAATTATTACACGGAGAAAAAAGAAAGTCGATCTGGAAAATAATGACGTGATCCGTACGGGGAGAGAAAACAAATAGCGATTTTCTTTTGTTGGCTTATTACTCCCAAGGGAATTTATTATTCGTTATGTTTGAAGATAAGTATAAGATGAGTACATTTTTGGAAATCTTAGCGATCCATATTTTGCCTCATGGCTCATGGGTAACAGGTAACATGTGTCAGTAAGATGAAGGTTGAAATTTAAATTTAGAATTATATATTCTTTTTTTTGTTATTCAATTCAGAACACTGAGTATTTTGATTAATATAAATAAAAACCCCATAACATATTATTATAATGTTTTTAGTGCTTCGGGTATGTATATTATAAATACTTGTAGCTTAATTTTAATGACTTTTTTAGCTTACGTCCAATCTAAGTGTTTGTCCCAACAATAAAACCCAAATAGTCGACTGACAATAAACAGACAATAAACTTTCACTGATGAAAACTCAAAGGGTTGTTAAATTTAACGACTCGCATAGTCTCTTGTGTGAAATTTAATTAGAAGAGTCGTGATGTGGTATTTTAATAATGTCCCGGCGTCCCCGAACGGCGATTTATGACTCTTAAGCCAATGCTTTATAGAGCTCGTTATGGATGGGTTAAAGTTTTAATTTATCTGGTGTCCGAGCTGAAATTGAGACGGTTATGAAGACTGAGTTATGAACCCTTGCGATCCTATCTTAATTTATTGCTCCGTTGAAGAATTAATTTTCATAAGGACATTGACTGACACTAACATAAGACCCTTGTCACTTAGGGCCTTATTATATTCAGCAGCGTGACCGCGTGGCCAACCCGCTCTTACGACAATATTCAATAGTCTTATAAGCAACGAAGTTTACAAACTGCGGCGTGGCTGCCTGAAAAGACGTTCAAACTGACAAGAGAGGCCGATCCGCGCGGCCGCACCGCTGAATTTAGTTAGGCCCTAAGACGTTGCCAGTTTGTTAATAGAAGACGGTACTCGTCAATCAACCCACAGGCAGATGATAATACACTTGTAGGATGAAGAACTGAAAATAATATCAAAGCAGAATATTGAGGTACAGCTTCTGATGTCTATTATATTTTTATAAGCCGTACAATACATAAATAAATTATTGAGCTTACGTAATGTCAAAAACATTTTTAATATAAAACTATTTCATGAAACAGTTTTTGATATAACTCCATCTCCTCCGTAGTAACGTCAGCACAATAGATCGCAATGCTTATCGCATGAACGACAATCTGACTTCCGTCATACGCACGAGTCAAGGCTTTCAAGAATACGGGGATTAATGGAATAGTTACTGTCACGTTTATAGGAAGGAGAATTGCGAAAGTAGGAAATCTATAGAGGCAACGCGAATACGACTAAAAAAGAAAAATATAATATTCTTTGTCGGAAAGAATTTTAAATATGTATCATTTAGATTTTATTTTAATAATGTTATTGTTTTATTTCGTATGATAAACAAACAAACATTCACACACTCACACGCCTGCACTAGGATTCGCTGTGTCGCAGGTGGCATGGACACATACAAGACATCACAACATCCAAGACCCGAGAACAAACATTTGTGTTCGTCACAAATATTTGCCCCGGCTGGGGATCGAACCCGGAACACCAAGCTTCGTAGGCAGGGTCACTACCAACTAAGCCACAGTGTCGTCAAAAGATAAGATTATTATTACATTCTAAAAGTATTTTTGTTAAAACTTTTCCCAAACATTTCCTTGTTTTATTACAATAAATCAATTATATTCATAGATTTCCTGAAGTATCTAATACAAAGCAGATATATGTATATATATTTGAGAAAAAAAAAATAACATAATTATGTACGACAAAGACCTACAACAATTTATTATCATGTTAAAAAGTTTAATGCCACATTAATACATAAACTTTCACATTTTTCGCAAGGTTGAGAAAAAACCAGATTATTGGGAGCGATACACGTACACAGCGATTTTTCACGCTACGAGACATGTCAAACATGAATGAAACTGAAATAAGTTTTCCATATCGTAGATCTGATTATTTGCTATAAAAGGCTTTTTGTGTGCTTGGCTCTGTCATGCAAAGAATTTATATTAAAAATAGTGAACTCACAGACTTAAATGCAGTCGAGACCAGTCAATTTATTTTTGAAAAAAAAATAAAAAAAATATTGTCATAAAAATATTTAAAATAAGCTTTATTAAAAATATACCTGCTGTTATACTATACTCACTATAGTGTTTGTTTTTTTTAATGTGTAACATCTTTCCTCTCGCTTTCTGTCAATTTCTAGCAGTGATTTCGTGAAATGCGATGAAAATGTGTATCAGGTAGTTAGCCATAAGATGGTGGTCAGAAAAATGAATTAAATAGAATCCTTCCTTTAAATGAGATGTCAGATGATACTCATAATGCAACTGCTGTAAAACTCGCTCGTTTTTTGTTAAGTAAAATAGTCACACTATGCAACGAAGCTTGTTTACTAACAGCTTGCCCAAGCAATTTGCTGCTCGATGCAAACGGTCAACATTTACTAAATAGTTCGGGTGTTGGTCTTCGGAATTCAGTTATTAAATCAATCATTGCTTAATAAAGTCCAGCAATATAATCCCAGCCACAATGTTGCAGACACATTCTAATGTTTACTTTCGACCCTCACATTGTTTACCCCAACTTTGTTATTTGAATATTTCAATTTATTGGTAGATTTCAGCTTAGTTAGGAAACTATGTAATTATATTTTCAGACAGAATAGCTGCTAGCTTTGGTTTGACATGTGATTTTTCTGCTATAACTTAATTTGTATAATATTCTCATTGTATAATATGGGAAATAGTGGGAAACTGCTAAAGACCGTGAAAGGTGCAAAGATTTGGGGGGAGGCCTTTGCCCAACGATGGGACAGCATAGGGTGATAATATATATATATATATATATATATATTTTGACATTAGACTATGAGATTTGTAGGTATAGATTATTGCTATTGTAGGTTAATTTTGTTTTCTTTGCATGCGATTATTTAATTGGACATTGTACCTAATTCACTAAACATAAATTGTATAAATTTTAGACACATTGATTGAGATTATGAGAAACATAAGCCATATAAATTATTTGAAAATTTGTATACTGTATTTTTCAGTGAAGTATGTGACTCTACTTTATACATTCATAAGACCAGTCTGTAACTAACCATACTTGAGACAAATCATTCATTGATTCATTTATTATTATTATCGTGTCACTAGTTATTTCGAACCAGTGTGGTGAAAGGATTTCAAGTGCGCCTCGAAGAAGCTCCTTTCGTGCACTCGACACATGTTTTCGAACTTTTAGGTTCTACGACATGCCGGTTTCTTCACGATGTTTTCCTTCACCGTTGCATGTTGCGTTGATTCATTCATTCAACATAAAGGAGTCTGAACCTTTTGACGTGGAAATATGTTCTGTCTTCAAGAACTCTAGGACAAAATATTGTAATCCACCATATGTAACACGACATAGAGTGCACAAAAGGAGCCTCTTCGAGGCGCACTTGAAATCCTTTCACCACCCTGGTTCGAAAGAACTAGTGACACAAGAAGAAGAAAAAGAACACGACATAACAGTATTACTGTCCATTTTTAGCCCAATCGACTCAAAGGTTTGGACGTATTGAGTAACATGTCCATCCATACAAACTTTCTGTGATGCCTTTGGTGTGATTTACATCAATGCTTAAAACAACAGGATTTAATTTGGGAAAAATATTACATTACGTCTTTGTCTTTCTCTATGATTACGGCTGACCCGAGTCGCGAGCATTTGGCAATTTGCCTAAGCGTTTATGCCCTAGAAGATTGCTTTTTGGATCCCTTTATAGTAAATTTTATGATCATTGAGTTTGTAAATATTTTAGAATCGGAGAAGAATCATTTAACTTTAAATTGTTTTCTAATATGATGCATAGAAGTCGCTTGCGTGCGCTTGTTAGCATGGTTCCAATTCTTTAGATCAATCGATTATTATATTTTTTTTATGCTTCTGAATTTATCCATCTTTCTTGATAATCTTTAACCATTAAAGGTATTATATATTTAATCAACAAACTTCTAAAAAAGAGGAGGTTAGTTCAATTTGGTTGAGTTTTTTCATTTTAATGTTGTGTACCAGGAACTTTTTTTTATGAACCGATTTGAAAATTATTTTGTGTTTGAGAGCATAAATACTTTCAGATTGACCCCATATAAATTTTATCAAAATCGGTTCAGTAGTTTAGTTTTTATATCAAAATAACTGAAAAAAATATTTCGTTGAAGTAAACGTAATTGTGTACTCGTATTTTGCTTCCCTGTGACTTTTTAGTGGTGCTAACGGTCACTAAAACGGTCCAATTGAAGCAGGTTGTTGTAAGTTTTTGTAAAATCTTGATTATTTTATTTATCTTTATTTATTTGCTGTCTCGGTATGATTTTGTACATGTTAGCGTACAATCCGCGTTTATACAAGTACCTACTAGGTACTAAAGTTGACTTGTAATGCCCGGTTGCACCAACCTTAAAAAAATCCTAAACAATCATTTTACTCGTTAGGGAGATCTCTAATATCCAGATTTATTGCCCCAACGATTTGATCTTATGCCTAAAGAATTCCTTAATTTTGGGAGCCCGTTTCTCGACCTCATAGCACTTAGAAATTCCCTTATTTATCAATAAGCTGTCATTCATAGATTATACATAAAACAGACTGACTCAGACCACAGTAAATATTATTAAGGTTTATCTTGCTAGACTGACTTAATGTTACCCGAATTTAAATAGCTAACCTGCTTTGTAGATTATTTCATGAACGTGATACTGCATTCTAGACACGAACGCATTACATAAAGTAGTGTTTAGGTAACTTTAATGGTGAGTTTGAATTCCAAAATTACAGCCACGGAGTTCAGAGAAAATAATAATGTACCAGGAAAAACAAACGTACACATAAATAAAAAAAATAGTAACATTAGTCCTACTCGTATTAGTAGAAAACTTATTTTAATAAGGCTAATCTACATATGTTTATATAAACAAGTTTCGTTACATATTTGTTACACAATGACATCACAATAACTATTGACCAAATAGTACCTTTATTTTTTTTTAAACACATTATTGTTAATTTATAAATAAAATTAAGCTTTAGTCTGACTAAATAATCAGTCATTAGGCATAGGATATTTTGAGTCCCAATACCAAATAGGCGAAGCATCAGACAAAATGTATAGTTATGACAGCAACTTAGTTATCTGTATATAATGCAAGTGTAATAAGATCATAAGTACTTTTTGAAGCTTTTCTCTGGATTCCAACATCAGGACCACACGAGACGATGCGGTTTCATTATAGCCTTGAAAATGTCTGGCTTGCATGCATCCGCCAGACGGAGGTGGCGTGTGAGAATTAATTTTAACTCGAATATGTGAGCGGTATTCGAAAATTGCATTTAGAAAAATATTCATTTCGAGCGAAATTGCTTTGTTCGGTTTTGTAATTCGATGGTAATGTTGGCTTTTCATGAAAAAAACAGAGAGCTTACAAATTAAGATCTGCACATTTACATCATGTGGAGATAAATATGAATCGAAAAATAATTATGAATCGCTCGTAGGTATAATGGAAGATAATATTAAAATTGTAATCACGTTGAAAACATTTTTGCTTTACTGACATCAAGCTAAATTAAATTTAAATTACGTGAAATTAATAATTCAAAAGACTTTAAATGTTCTTCATAACTATTAATTAAAGAGCAGACTCGCTTCAAGTAGTTTCAATACTCTTGGAACAATCGTCTGGAGACTGCTAGTGGGTATGCACATTCAGCGTACAAATTTTTACTGTGAAAATCTCGAGAGCGGCAGCCGACTAGCCGTTGCCGCGCTGGTATGAGAGCAGCGGCTTCTTTTTCAGACAGCTTCAACAATATCTTACTACTTACATTTGGTTAAAAATAGCTTTTCTGTTGCTGTTTAGCTTGATATTTTGCAATATCTTGAATTGTACTGTACTTACATATATTAAGTTTAATATGTATATGACAATCTAACAATTAAATAAAACAACGTAGATACAGTCAAGTGCACAGACATGTATTCACTTCCAAGCTTTTATATTTATATTATACTCTTAATCTTGCAACACATTCTTCTTCTGACAAGTAAGATGGCTAAATTATTTAGAAAATGATTGCGTACACTTCTTTGTAATTCACTTTACTATTCACTTCAAGTGAAGCGTTCCGAAAGTCCTGCGAAGCGGACAGTCCGCTTCACAGGCACATTTTCCGATATTTTATTTACTAATACAAAATGTAAGCTCCTTTGCCAATATAAGTACGTGACTATGTACTTATTTAGATGAGAAAATGAGTTTTGTTATCGTAATAGCGCATTATAAATATCTTCTCAATTGTTGTGAGCTTGTAAGACAATGTTTTGGAATTAATAGACCAATAAAGGTATCCCAGACGGCTGCGAACAAAGGACTCAGAGCAAAGAGTACCTGCAATGACAATAATAATAATCTGATTAATGAATGTGTAATGGTTTGTTATTTTTCATTATCTTTTAGTACGATGACACACGGCTTTTTTACACGCTACACGCCAGCGACGCCCAGTGTCAGCGGCGTTTTTACAATAAGCTTGTTGACAATCCTTCCCAAAAGCTAACACGCTCACACGCTAGCGTTTAAAAACGCCAGCAATCAGCTTGTATAAAAGCTTGTGTGTCATCGACACTTTTTCTTATATTTTTTTAAATTGTTTTCGTTACCTTGAAATTATCACAGTGTAATGATATTTGAAATAAGCGGCATTGTTGCTGGAATAGTGTCAGCTTTTTCGAGCTATTCTTAGGTTTTCAATTCCTTTTCACAGAACTAAAGATAGGAATCTTTTATTTAAAATACGCATTATAATAGTTAGATGTATAGTCGTAAAATAAAATCAATAATGTTGAGTGTGGCTTGACAATGTATTTTACTTACAACGAGATGAGCACGGGACGAGAAAGAAGATTCCATATTTTTACCCGACTGCCAAGGAAGGGTTATGTTGTATGTATGTATATAATATGTATGTATGTTTGTTACCTCGTATCTTCTAAACGGCTGGATAGATTTTGACAATTAAAGTCTCATTAGATTTATCCGAGTTTATTATAAAAAAATAATAAAATGCCGGATTTTTTGCGCTAAAATAGTAGGACGTTGAAATTTTTTTGTTTACCAAACCTATCGAATATCAAAAGGGTATCAAAATGAAGTAAATTAAAATGAGATTACAAAACGTGTATAATTTAATTTGATATAATGAATTGGCATCAATGTACCTACATTATAATATTTTCGCCGTCAGGTTTTCAGTTTTTATAAATATCAACAAATCAATCAATTAGTTTTTATAAACTTTAAGCTTGTTAATTCATCGTTAAGGTCATCGTTAGTCACGTCTCCTAGAAATAAGTCCATACTATTCAATTCTTGTGGGCAGGCAGTGCTAAGCAGGGTACTAATAGAAGAGGGCGGGCAAGACCGCAGACTTTATGTCCTCAACCAGTCTGGAATTATTAATTAACTGAATGGTAATTGCATTCCTTTGGATGCGGTCGCAAGAGTTATTTTAGCTTAATTAATAATCGTGATAAAGTGTTTGAGAAGAACTTAAGACAGGTTTCTTTCCGTTCATAAATCATTTTATGCATTTTTAGTTTGAAAGGTAAATTAATTTTAAGCTGCGGAGATAACATTGCTCTGACAGTGAAACTAACGAGAAAAATATAAATTACATAAAAACAGCATTGATTATTATAAATAGTTTAAGAAGCACAAAGTGGTAAATTGGTAATTCCCTTGGCTTGCAATCTAATGGTCGTGAGTTTGAGTCCCGGTGGCTGTTATGTGCAACTACGTTTCTAAACTAGAAAAATGGTACCTAAACCTTCATTTTATAGAACATTATAGACAAGAGAAAAATTATTTAGTAATGATATCCAATCCGCATTGGTTCGCTCTCTTAGCCGAGAGTAGGCTTGAGTTCCAGTATTAGAAATAATATAGGCTGATTATGTTATGCTCCATAATGCACTGCGGCTCTACAATATAGGTACTACTATTTTTTATTGATAAATCAAATATTACAAGTCGATTAAAAAAAATACATGTTAACAATATCTTTAACAATATTGGGAAAAAATAACAATAATAAAATTTTACAGAAAAGTCATGAAAAAAAATAACAATAAAGAATTCACAGGAATAATCTTCAATTTATAATATCATTGACATTGTAGATTCTACGTATTTGAATTATAGATAATAATATACACATGCCTACTAGAATATAATAGAAATATGTCTACCTATAATAAAACAACACGCAATATCCATTAGAAATTCAGAACAAAACTCATGTTGGCTTAAATGTAATGTATTTAGACTCGATCCCTTCCTACCTTTTGATTGCTGAGCTAATAACTTCGCGGTTTCTTACATTCAATTCAAATTTTCCCTTACACAAACACAAAGACGGCTAACAACATTGAACAAAGCTTTGATTCCCGTCAAATTTACATTAATATGAGATTTTCGTTATTAACAATACTTAAATACGCTCATTTAGGACTATTCCTAAGCCCACCACATAGATAATTTTCAAAATCTCTTATTTTAATCAAAATGATAATGCTATGGATTATTTTAGTTTTGTGTATAATTCATAAATGTTGACTGAAAGAAACTGGTTTGCAGACTGGTCCTCGCTTTAAGCGATAAGACCGCCCATTTTGTAGTCTCTATTACTTTTGGTAATTTTATTTTTAAGCTTCCTTTTATAATGTGCAATAAAGTCTCGGGGTGTAGGTACAATAAAGTGCTACTATCTATCTATATCTATCACATTAAAAAGCTGACTTTCAATTTGCCTTAGAAATTTAGAAATAGTTTGATAAATGATACTGATAATGGGTTACTAAATAAATTCAAACCATTTTTTCAGATCCAACACTAATCTTCATTTGAAATTTTTGATTCCTTAAAATAACACAAAAAAAGATAAGGCATTTTCCAAGTGGGTTGGGAATAGCCTGTTCAATGTTCAAAATCGCATCAAACGTTTTCCACTCCGTCAAACAATTTGTTTGAATGCCGTAAGTTATGCCGCGTGTCTTGTTAAAATCAACGATTAAAATTTAAATTCGCGAAGTCCCAGGGCGAATAGGTGAAACGAAATAAATATGAATATGAATGGAGAATCAGAATGAAGAGAACGGGTTTCGAATTATTAACTTTTGAAGAGCGCTTGGTACCGTCGGGATGAAGGCAAGATATTTCTAGAATTTTCCGGAATTTTCCACAATTTTCCATCTACTGCCCATTTTACAAGCTTGTCATTATATTTACCGTCAAAATATGAGGGGCTCAGATCAGAATGAAGAGAACGGGTTTCGAATTATTAACTTTTGAAGAGCGCTTGGTACCGTCGGGCTGAGAGCAAGAATTTTCTAGAATTTTTCGAAATTTTCCACAATTTTCCGTCTTCTGCCAACATCTAACAAGCTTGTCATTTTGTGTACCCTCAAAATATGAGGGGCTACTTATCGTTTTTTGGACGTAGGCAGTACTTGAAATGTCTGTAAAGTTTAGTTTGATGCTAATTTCACTTTAGTAGTGAAGCTTGTTAGAAAAATGGCAAAATGTTTGTGGAAGTGGATTTTTCTAGGCAGAATAAGGTGACATATGCCTATCACTATTTACAAAAACTGATGAAATAAAAAAGATTATGCAAGTACATTAAGTTAAACCCATAATAAAAAACCGATACTTACCCATAAACTATGAAAACACTAATACAGTTTAGTCATAATAAAATAAAATCAATTTGCCTTCAGATAGAAACATTGAAATATCAAAGCAGCATCTTTGAAACGGTACGTGAAATTTCCGTTTATTATCTATTTATTTTTGAATAAATCAAATATTGTTTATTACAACATAAGCTTTCTTCTACAATCTATATTACAAAATTTACAAAAGGAAACAATTGGGCCACCCATAGACCGTTTCAAACGATCTATAGGTAACTCAACTGCTCCAACCCGACACGCGATAGCAGCGTGCCGAGGATACTGCGCTGCATTGCCTCTTTGTATTGCAATTTTATATTAATTGACATGCCGACTGTACAAGCCAGACATCTCGAAATCTACCAGATAGGCCAGAGACAATTTGGGCGAAACGTATAATTTCGCCCGGGGTGGTCCAGGGAGTTGACTGGGCGCGCTGAGCATTCAAAACGCCTGTTTAGTGCGAACGCGGTGATAAAGAGATTACAAGATGAAGATAGTATTGTAATGAAGAACTGATTTTTTTTGAATAAAATCAGCAAGATCAGTTAATATTTTAAAGTTGTGTTGTTAATTTTTTTTTTTGACGTGACTACGTCTAATAACGCATATACGTCTAATAACTAATGAACGCCGGCTGCATGCACGAAAACGTTGACGTAATCGTCCGCTAACGCTGTCATTGTCCGGTAACGCTCATTGTCCCGTTACGCTGGTAGTCACGTTGTTTAACTATCGTCCGTAAACCAACTTTACTGACAAACAATTTTTTTTTTAATTTTATAATCAAATGTTACATAAATTACTGATATCAGATATACATCGATTCGTCATAATATCCTTTTAATAATCATGTTTTATATGATTTTGCATACAACATATACGTCATATCAATAAAACGATAACGTCAACGATTTTAACATAAGTCTACATGCAACTCTTGATATCGAATAGCTGAAAAGCAACGTTGCGATTTATTCTCAAACCTATACAAAAAGTTTCATTCAGGCTTTTAAAATTCGAACGCTTTATTCCTTTTTAATTGCTGGCGGCAAAAAAGGATTAAAGATCGGTGGTTGCGAATAAAAAGGATAATATTAAAAAAAGTTGTAACAATATTTAGACTTCGTTCTTTATTTATACTGGAATTCTAGATTTATTTTTGAATGTGAACTGATTTATTTTTATCTATGGCAGCCACGTCTTGGCCAGAGATAACTGTTGCTCCAGACAACATTACCATTTTTTACTTCCTGTCTGAATACAAAAATAGAAAACCTCAGTTCATACAGTTACTTAGTTATATAATACGTGTGTGTGTGTGTGTCACCTCCGACGCAAAGTTTGAGTTTACTCCTATCGTTAGAAAGAGGCGAAAACAATATATGTATGAAGGATGGGGGAAGTGAACTGTTAAACCGTATAGATGATGCACAGATAGATTAAGGTTTGTTACTCTTTTGATTTAACGCTTGTATTAATTTAAATCCTCACAAAAATTTCATACTGGGGGCATGTATGTATATGAAAATATGAAAATCGATTCTTACTTCCAAAAAAATATTCAATAATTACGTTAAAAAAGTGGCCTATGTGTTTTTCCGGCTCAGAAACTATACTCATAAAGAATTTCAGCTCAATTGATTACGTATTTTTGGCGTGATTGAGAAACAAACATACATAAATTCATCCATCGTCACCAATTTTCGCTTCTAAAACACTAGTAGGATTATCGTACGGTTTTGTACAATATTGTCAATTGGAGAACATTTTAGTCTAATATTGAACAGGTGTGTCGAGACTAATTATGAATAATACAAAGTCCACTTTAAGCACAGACTCAATAACTTAGACATAAACCTCAAACTAGCATTGACCACATGTCTCACTTAGCCAAGCTATACTGAACCAAGGCTTAGGCGGACATTAATTTGAGAGCACCTATGAAACTTACATCCCCAGAAAGGTCTCAAATTAGGGTCCTGCCAAATCATTTATATCAATTGCCTGCAACCGCTGGAATTATTAAAACCACAGTCAGACTGCTTTGTGTGGTTGTAGACCATTGAGCTCGTCTAGAAGACTTAATAGATTTAAGTTGGAGATAAAAAAAAAATTAGGTATAGATAACGCTAAAAGTTTTTTTAAAATAAATTATAGATATCGCAAAATTTTACTTTCTATTCTTTATCCACAAGTTTAATTTTGTAAATGTTTTAAATACTCGGTCTATAGTTGAAATTAAATGATAAGGACCTATCTTCGTTTATATTTTGAAATATAATATTTTTTTTATTACTGTTATTAATAGTCTCAGCAGCCATATTGATACATTTTCTTTTAGCTTAAAGGCAGAATGCCCACTACAACGTATCATACTATGACTGTAATACAAACGTGTCAGGTAACAAAGTGAATAATAAAAGGGATAATAAATAAAATACCTTTAAAACTAAATTTGTTTATTTACAAGCTATTTCACACATTCAATCACCCCCATACAATACAGACTTCTTCTTCGTGATAATTTCCTCTGTCTATCGCAACCAAATAGACACCCTGGTAAATGACAGGCGAAGTTTGAGCGTCTGCTTGCCTGTCAAACTTACTTCAGTTATTATCTACCAGCTTCTAATTACTTCATCCTATCACCTGCGACTGACGGGCACGACCAGCCACAAACGATACCCAGACTAAATCAAAAACACTTGGATCTGAAGCAAGCGGAACTGATTCAGGGGTCTACATGAAATGGTGGTAAAACGGGTTAGGTGTGGTGAAAATGCTCAGTACAATATGAAAGGGCTTTATGGTTACGTGTCAAAGAAATTCTTAGAAGTAAAACGTATACTACCAAGCAATTATATACTTTTATTGGTAAATATGAATATACTTCTTAAGTAAAAAATAATAATATAACTATATTATAATAATAATAAAAATAAAAATATATAATATATTTAAAAAAAATTGTAATAGTCATGTTACTTATACATATTTACCTAATGATGTATGTATAATAGAAAAGAGAATAAATTGGAAAAAGTTTGAAATTTTAATTAAAATATTAAGTATGCCATTATGGCGGTAAAATATTTAATAACATCATTAGTAACAAACAAAATACGTGTTTAAATGTCAGGAGGGTTAAATTTTTATAAATTTTGAATAATGACATTGACCTTTCAAAGTTCTGAAGTATCAAGTATAAACTTTACGAAATATCTCAAGATTCGAGCTACTTGATAATCAAGCTTTATTTAGACGAAGCCAATCAAAAGATTTGCTCAAACTTAGCGAGTCGTGATCCAATTTCACGCTTTCATTGCGTATTTTATTAATTGTTAATTTGTATTTAACAAAGCTGATTGAATTATAATTAACAATTACTCATTAAGATAGATATTGACTAAGGTAGGTAAACAACAGCTTTTATTAAGAAATACGTCTAATAAATCGATGAACGCCGGCTGCATGCACAAAAAAGTTGACCTCATTGTCCGGTAACACTCATTGTCCGATAACGCTCATTGTCCGGTAACGCTGTCATTGTCCGGTAACGCTCATTGTTCCGTTACGCTGGTAGTCTTTAAACTATCGTCTGTAAACCAACTTTACAGACAACCATTTTTTTTTCTATCTTGTACCAGTACCTATACGTAATAGTATACGTGTATTTAAGAAAAAAATACATATAGTAGTATACTAAGTGTTTTTAAGTTCAGTTGTAGAGGGGTAGAGCATGGTGTTAGGTTTTGTTTTACTAAATGGACGTAGTCTATTATTTCTATATCAAAATACACAACAGTTCAAATCATACAAGAGCCATTATAAGCTTCAAGCAGCTACAGGCTGCGTCAATAACTCTTCCCCTCATCTCGGCCATACACCGCCGTTTAAACTCCACCCTGTATACAGAAGCATTCAAACTTTGCAGACAAATTCGATCTGTGCGATTCAGTCCGGTGTGCATACCTCGCATTATTATGCTATTTTCATCCGTAACTTCAAGCCAATAAAGGCAGATATTGTGTGTAGTTTGCGAGGAAATCACAGCGAAACTTCTCTATATGCGATACGAAAGTTTATAATATGATATGCAGAAATACCGATAACAATGGCGGCATCGATTTTTTTTATTGCAATCTAAAGGGTAAATTTAGCTTACTGTGTATACCTAATAAAGACACTCTATGGCTTTATGATATTATCTTAGTTCTTCATCATCACCATTAATCTATAGCAGTTCACAGCTGGATGTAAGTCTCTAGCAAGGCACTTCTTCTTATCGTGTCACTAGTTCTTTCGAATCAGGGTAGTGAAAGGATTTCAAGTGCGCCTCGATGAGGCTCCTTTCGTGAACTTGACACATGTTTTCGTTTTTTTTAGATTCTATGACATGACGGTTTCCTCACGATATTTTCCTTTACCATTAAGCACATGTTTTAATGGACACGTAGATTTTTTGAACAGAAAAATCCATTCGTGTACGACCGGGTTCGAACCCACGACTTTCGGATCGAAAGTCGAGGCACCTCCCACTCGGCCAACACGGCTTTTTTCGATGCGCCTCTGAGTTCGAGCTTTGGCTCTCCTTAATTACCTTCTGCCAGCTATAGCGCGTAGATCATGGTTGCATCTAGCCAAAGGTCGCCCTACGCTTGATAAGACACGATCTCTACTGAAGAAAACGTTTACCCCAACGTTTGTCAGTTCTTCGGCGTTTATGGCCAGCCCACTGCCACTTCAGCGTGCTGATCCCTTGATCGGATCAAGGAACTTAGAATAAGAATTAAATAAATAAAATATTTTGGACATTTCACACAACGTACCAGATAACTGCTAGAATAGTAACCTACTTATATACCTTATATTTGTAAAAAAATATATAGAATTAATAGAAAACACCCAAACTCAGGACAAACTTAGCGACAAGGCTGCCCAATGTACATGCTCCTTAATTTATCTTGTAAATGTATGTTTAAGTTTCCTGGTACAATAGAGAGTTTTCATTAATTCATTTATTCATTCATTCAAACACCGATGTTCATCACACAAATGTTTGTCCTGAAGCGGGAAAAGAAGTCATCTTGGGATCTTCAAAAATTAGAAGAAAAATTAAAAATTTCTACATAAATTTGGGGGTACAAAAATTATTTGGGGTACAAAGTTAATTTTCTTTTTTTGTATACCTAAAAATCAAATTCTTACCCTGCAATGGCCCCGCCAGTGAGCAGTATACAATATAATTCTATGTGCTTCCCCCGTTTATAATTAGAATTTTCTTCACCGATTAACACAAAAGCATAACAATAAACCTTTGAATTGATTGTTGGCCCCTCATAATCTTTTCCAGTACGCTTCCCACGGAGAAGGAAAGTTGCTATAATTTAACATTATTATGAATTGTTCGCTTAAGATAACCAGATTATCTCACGGTATTCAGCTTTGTATTTATGATTTTGTAATTAAAATTTTGACTGTGTTTTGTTTGTGTTTGATCATAACATAAAGGAAATAACTGTAAGCATAGATGAATAATGGTGTATGAATAACGGTGTTTGTATAGAACATCAAGATGGACAGTACCAAATCAAAATGGATGGTATTATATAGGACCGTATATTTTCAGACACTGTCAATCAAATAAAATATCTCTTTTTTCAAATAATGTTTGTTAATTTTACTTGTCCAAATGGGATGTAGCCAATTTTACGATGAAACTTCATTAACAATGAAAAAGCCTAGTAGTTATAACATATTATAATATTTATCTAGCGTTGTTACTTCTCTTTTTCGAAATTTTGCCTCGGACCAAAATGTACTAGAAGTTAGCCAATGTGGCTCCCTTTTTAGTGACGCATTTTCAATGTACTACATTGTGTTTCTATACTCTAATACTTCCGTGACTGCAAGCTATATAAGTTATATTAAAGTGGGCTAAGGCAAATATCTGAGCGATTTCTGAAATATTTGTTCCGCTGAATATTGTTCTGCGCGGTTTGAATCCCGTATCTAAATATCATGGGTCTGTGGAATGCAATGAAAAATCCGTACGAATGCGACCACTACAATTTTGTATGCCAACTACCGGGACAACATTCTTTTAATTTAATATAGAATATTCTGCTCCATTGTAAATACCGTTTTTTTTTTATATGTAGGTATATTTGGACATATTACACACCACCCCAAAATAATTAGAATTAACAAGTAGTTAGCATAAACCGAATCAGTTTGGGTATTATTCATATACTCATACTTGAACTAAATAAGTTATTATAATGAGTTTCTTCCGCAATCTAGTAGGTACATTCGAAGTCCTATCACAAGACTTTTTGACAAGCCGTATAAAATGAGGACGTGGTGGCCGATTGGATGAGGCCCTAGTCTTGCGATCTGATGGTCGCGGGTTCGAATCCCGGTGGCAGTCATGCGTAAATTGTTTTTTTCAGTCGACAAAATCTATATACAATGCATTTCACGTTCTTGCAACGTTGAAGGTAAACATCGTGAGGAAACAGACATGTCAAAGGACAGAAAAAAAATGTTCTATGGCATATGACACACACCAATCCGCATTGGATTAAGGAGGATTAAGACCCATTCGCTCTCCTACCGAGAGTAGGCCTGAGTCCCAGCAGTGGGGATATGGCTGATTATAAAAAAAAATATAAAATTCGTTTAAAAAAGTTTGGTATCTAAAAGTACTTTGATAATAGGTCTATATAAATCTGTATTTTAGATGTAGAACAAAATATTAAGTCCAGGAAAGCACAGGCTGCAATTTAGATGGGTGACAGCGAAGAAGCAGAATCGATTCACTCTCGCTATCACTTAAGGTCAGCTGCGCGCGTTGCACTAGGCCAGTGGGGCTGCATGATAGTCAATACTAGGCATGGAAAGCATACCGAGTAACATGTTACTTATCATGGTATAAAACTGATCAAACATAACACTTGTTACTTTCTGAGACCAAGTCTGTTACAAAATCACCGGTGATATCCACCTGGCGCGCCTTGGCAGGCAATTTTGTATGCTGTGATGTCATGATACTTGTCAAAATGCGCAATTGCGTAATTATACGTAAGAAATTTCATTCGTATCGTAAATAACAATAACAGACAGGCAGTAGTGTGCTGACTGTGGGTGGGAGTGATTGCGTGACGTCGCGTGATGCGTTAATTATTTTAATAAAATGTGACATTATCACATTATGCCACTGATGAAAAATCGCAGGTGACAAAATCACCGTTACAAAATGAAAGCATATCACCATGTGACAATGAAATAAAAGTAGCAATAATTTCCATCCCTAGTCAATACTGAGCTGCCTCATGAAACCAACGTCCTCAGTACAAAAAGTGGGTTAGATGAATGACCTCTGGTTCCAAGCTCCTGGTCTTTCGGAAGTTTCAACTATGGAAGTGTCGTTTTTAGGGTTCGGTCTACGCGTCCAAAAAGGCCAAAAGTGTCAGCGCGAATATATTTTTAAAGTGAATTGAGAATTGTAACAATTAACAGTACAAGATGTGGGTTATATGAATGACCTCTGGTTCCAAGCTCCTGGACTTTCGAAAGTTTCAACAATGGAAGTGTCGTTTTGAGGGTTCAGTCTACGCGTCCAAAAGGGCCAAAATTTCTGCCAATATGTTTTTAAAGTGAATTGAGAATTGTAACATCTGTATTTAAAACTACTAGAGAAAAGATCTGAAAAAGAGAAATAGCTAGGGAATTTATCACAAGCGATATGCCTAAAGGGCATTGACCTCCAAAGATGCTGTTGGGTGGTCTAATCTGGGCCACTTACTTTGTCGGGGCAGATGTAGAATATCATAAGCAAAAACTAATGTTTGACATGATGAAACAATCGTATTAAACCTTCGTAAAAAATCAGTTTTGGGAATTGACTTAGATGTGATTATTAATTTGCTGAAAAATATAAAAGAAAAAATTAAAAATAGTGTTCAAAATGTGTATTTTATCGTGTACCTAATAGTGATAAGTGCCTTTTCAAAACCATCGAGCCTCATCTTTACAAACAGTTTCAGTATCCATGAGATATTCTTCAGATCTCTCCGAAAATCTGAATATAAACGCGGACCCTGTAAGTACATTACTTAGACCAAAACGAATTTTAAAGGTGAGTGCACATTTACCTTAGATGTAGTTTTTTATCCGACTCGCTAGCCGTCAGCCGTTCGAGACGCAAATACGATCCAAATCCGATAGAAAAAGATTGGAATACGAGAAATACCTATTCAGTCTGCTTAAGTCAGATTTCCAAGGGTGTGCCTTTTGTCATTAATCTACGAATGTACAATCGGCGTCCAAAATTGATGTTATCCCAGAGATCCTTTAAGATCCTATTCGGTGGCTTAACATTAGGTACTTACTTACTTATTGGCCGTGGTGGCCGAGTGGATGAGGCCCTTACCTTGCGATCTGATGGTCGCGGGTTCGAATCCCGGTGGCAGTCATGCGTAAATGGGTTTTTTCGGTCGAAACAATCTATGTATGCATCCTACGTTCTCGCAACTGTGAAGGAAAACATCGTGAGGAAACCGGCATGTCGTAGAATCAGAAGGAACTAGTGACATGATAAGAAGACTTACGTATTAATGTTTCTCATATACAGGTCATCAACATTTCAGCCAGGGAGGCCTAGGTCTACTGCTCGGTATAGGCCTTTTTCGCTTAAACCAGCCTCCACGATTTCATGCATCTCTCATCCAGGTATTCCCCACAACCTTTGCAACGTCATCGACCCACCGGGTATAGAAAAATCAATAGACAGATTACTTAGACAGTATATGATTGTAAATGAAATGAGGGATACTTAATCGGTAACTTCTAAACTGATTGAGTTTAAATTCGGCATGCTTATAAGCTATGAAATATTGCCTCGGCTATTATTTATATCGATACCACGCGGACCAATAAATCTAGTAGGTATGTCATAAAATTACAGCACTCATATAACTCAAAACTATAACTCTATTTATGGAAGTAACTATACATATTATGCACATAGATGGAGTATATTCTATGACAGCAATATTCGAAGGAAATCTCACGAGTAAGATTGGTTCGGGTCCCTTAGCAGCTTATCTTGTAATAATGTTTATATTCCATTTACGGTTTGGGTGCGGCTCTGAATATTTTGACACACTATAGGATTTCCAGCATATGTCTGTGTGAAATAATTGAATAAAGCAGTAATCGGATAGCAACGAAATCTATCCGATTTTAAAGGTTAAAGATTTTTGCCCATTATCACTTTGGCACCTTCTCATTTGCCAGGGACGCAAGTTAGGGCTGGTGCGGCGGCAAACTCTGCTGAAGATCTCAAGCGGCGTAAATATGTAGGTCTTGATAGGTCATACATGTTTGAGCCCTTTGGGGTCGAGACCCTAGGTCCATGGGGAATGGGAGCCTTCCGCGTTTTTAAAATTTTGTCAAAGCGTCTGGTCGAAGCGACGCGTGATCAGAGGGCTGGCAGCTATCTGGGCCAAAGAATAAGCCTTGCTATACAAAGAGGCAATGCAGCCAGTATCCTCGGCACGCTGCCATCGGGTATCGAGTTGGAGCAGTTGAGCTACCTATAGATCGTTTGCAACGGTCTATGAGTGGCCCAATTGTTTCCTTTTGTAAATTTTATAATATACCTATTTATAGATTGTAGTAGTTAGCTTATGCTGTAATAAAAATTGTAATATTGATGTTATTATCCCGTATCATACCATGACGGTTCTAGGACTGTATATCAGGCAAAAACCTATTGTTTCAATTGAAAAGTATGACACTACGCCCACTAGACAGTTCCGTCACCGACCGTCGCGTTCCATGCAATTCAAAATAAAGAACACTTTACCTAAAATAACTAGGCTTTTGAGGCTGATCATCAAAGTTTTTCAAAGTGGACGAGCGCTTTAGCAGTGGCAATCAAAATCCTATGTCACACCGTTCTGGTCATGGGCAGGTGTTATCTCCTTTTTTACACGAGGAACCTGAGGGTATGTCAGACTAACATAACTTCTGACTGACTAATCCCCATGGTGGCTGACCTCTGCGCATTAGAGGGACCCCGGGATATCCGAAGAACTCGTACTGGTGTCCCTCACGCACATTGCTGTGAGGCCCATCCCAGGAGGTGTTAATCTTCAAGTGCATCTCGTCACTTTTCATAAAAAGAAGCTTTTCACGACGGCACTTAAACACAAACGCTACGATGTAAATAGAGTAGATAGTGTGAATGCATTCCCATCGTAAATCACCGGAGATTATCTTTGAGTCTGCGTCGGTCTGGGCATGAATAATTTATTTTATACCTTATCGTGGTGTATCGTGCATATTATGTAGAAAATAAGAGGTTCTTGAATAAAAACGACCGGCGGGAATTTTCAGCTTTGGACTTTCAGTAAAACCTTCGAAGGCCTTTGGGATGCCTATAACTCCAGATGTGGCGTCTAGCTCAACATAATAAATGAGAAAAAATGTTATGGGTATATACACTGCGTAAAAATTTACTTGCATATTACTTTGATCAACTGCAGCCTGCGATACGCATGTCTTCTGTTTCTTCGTTGCACTTTTGACAGAGCGGTCTTGGTCTTCAAGAAGTTGTATAATCGGGGGCTGTGACTAGCCTCACGATATCTTGCCACTTTTCCTTACTAGTAGACGTTCTGTTGCACTCAAGGGCCGCCCAAGGCTGATTTAATTTGGTCGGTCCATCGCAAGGGTGACCTTCCACGAGGCTTAGTTCCTTCCACTCTACCCTGAACAACCAAACGCTCTACGGAGTCGTTGTTTCGCCTCGACATGTATGGAATTCGTGCATATGCTATTTTTTTTCATATTCATATTTCATATTTAGCCTATGTTTCTTTCTTTTCAGCTCTAAAACTATATCTATACCAACAGTTTTCCAAATCAGTTCAGTATTTTTGGCGTGATTGATATCTATCCATCTTTAAAAACCTTTACCTTTCAAATAGTAGTGATATTAAAAACGTAACTGATAAAAAACCATGCGTAATTTACACAAACACCGAAGCCATTATTCAAGCATTTCATTATCAAAAGCTCCTCATCCCATCAGACATCGTTTCCAAAAAAAGTAATTTTAATAAACATTATGATAAACGTTCGCGGTTCGGAGATTTATCTGGCAGCACGTGTCGGGCTTGCTCCAATACCTATTCGGGTGTAAGCCTGAATTTATGGACACAGACATTGTGATAAAAATTGTATCGCCCCCGGTATGTTTATCGTGTCGCAATGTGATTTTATGCGGTTTTTCAGATGTTCAGGTTTACTCTGATTGTTGTTGTTGATTTTGTGATTGTGTTTTTGTGAAATATCTTAAAAAGATAATGAATAATTAAATATATCGGGTCAATTTACATTTAGTTATCTCCCCAAACGATCCAAAATATGCAAAGACAAATATTAAACGATTTATTTTTAAGAGTTAGGACCACTATCTGATATTTTCCATCGGTATATGATAGTCAAGTATCAATAGGTATGTACATATAAAAGGCTTTGTCCTGACTGACTGACTGACAGACAACATACAGGTCAAACGACTGAATATAGAGACTTGAAACTTCGCCAAATGCGTACCTCGGCAAACGAAATTGCGGGCGTCAGCTAGTAGTAAATAACGTATAACTGATTAAAAAATCTTCTACAAATATTTAGATAATACCGATGAATATCATACGTGAGTTTCTACTTGATTGTTTTAAATCACAATAACTATGCATTACCACAACTGTTTTATCTATCCCTGGTGGTCTCATAGAGCTAACTTTTAAGGCTTATCATATTGAAACTAATTAGCCAGCTTAAACGTATCTCATTTGAGCAGAGTTTCGGAGTATTTTCACGTATCCAGTGGATTTTCGTTGGACCGGTCTGCGGTTAGGTGCGATTGAATTTTTTCGAGTGGAAGCGACAGGGTTTACTCTGAGTCTCTGGTATTCAGGATATTTGCTTCAATAGAAGTGCCATGTTTAAATAAAAATTGTGTGCTTAAGACCACACGACACAAGTGAAAACTTCTTCAAAGGCAAAGTTATTTATACGTAAACGCGAACAATTTTTCACAGTTTGACAGTTTCAAAATAACAAAATAAATTAACTTTTATTCAAAAATACATTTTGTTCACGGTCATAGCATCAACAATACAGGCACTTCATTTTGTAGTATTATAATGTTGCGCTACCATTATTTGATGTCGTTCATGTAGAATAAAAAACAGTAGACACATTACCATCTTCACTTAGTATAATAATATAGCCACTGACTTTACCCGATCTATATATCCATCTATCTATTTTTCTATCTACCATGTTAACTCTCCAAGCCACTTCCAGTGACTTCCAACATTAAAGAACCCAGTACTTTTGGGGTTCAACAATAAATAAACTCCGGAGACACGCCGCTGCTGTCTGCAGTGTTGGCAATTGAAATTTTATCCCGGCTTTATTTCCATTGGCTACCAATAAAATGCGATAAAATAAACAAAATATCTAGAAGGGTGAGATTTAAAATCATAACACTTCCACTTTAGTGTTACGATCATCGATATTGGTCTTACACACCCGTTGGAATAGAATATTGGCTTTGGAAGAGTGCTTCATTTTATAAATATGGGCACATTTTCAACTGACTGACGCGAACTTAAGTAACAATATGCATGCATAGACTTATTTTTGACGTGACTGACTACGTCTAATAAATCGATGAACGCCGGCTGCATGCACGAAAACGTTGACGTCATTGTCTGGTAACGCTGCCATTGTCCGGTAACGCTCATTGTCCCGTTACGCTGGTAGTCACGTTAAACTATCGTCTGTAAACCAACTTTACAGACAACCTATTTTTTTATCTATGACAATGATCCCATCCTATCTATTATCCCATATTACATTAATATAGTTTCATTGATAGATGCGGATGGGGGTTGATTGTTACCCAATCATGCCAAAACTACAGAACCAATTGAACTGAAATTGCGCATGGATAAATTTATATTTAGTACATTTGCATAGGTTTGTCTCGAATAATTATTAAACACCCTTCTTCTGCGATGATAGAGAAAAAAGGCATCTCGAAAGCAATTTATAAAATTGGCACAATCATGGTTAATATTCTAGTAATACCATAAGCTTGAATGGGATCGTTCACCACATCCGTTCTTCCTGAATTCAAATAAAAATGATGGAAAGCCATTCACACCAACCGCAGGGGTGAGATATTGGTCGCAACCTCCAATATCCATTATGAACAACTCAATACCATCAGTGATAAACCTGCTCTGAATACAAACTGCCTTGCTCCTTTCGTTTCAACTCACATGGTGCGACGCGCTACTGCAGGATTCCATCTAGGGTACCATAATAGACAGTAAGATTTTGCAGCCTTATCGCTAAAACCAATTTATTCCAGGCAATAATGTTTGGACATTTCACACAACGCCATCTAGCCCCAAACTAACCAAGCTTGTACTATGGGGATTTGATAGCTGATAGAATACTTATAATTATGTATACTTAAATATATTTTTTATAGGTAGATTAAAAGTAAATACATAGTTAGAAGGACAGGACATCCACCGATGTTGAGCCACAGAGCATAAAATATTTGTTCTGAAGCGGGAACCAAACCCGCTTGTTCGTTACTTTTTTTATTTAAAAAATACAGCAGATTCCTGTTATTTAGTTACGGGAAACTAATAGTAGTTACTGGTTCATTGAGAGGTAGAATATGATCTTATCACGTTGTAAAAGGATCTTTGCTAAATTAATGCTTTGTATTTTTTTTTTAAATCTATACTTTTCATTAGACAACCTAAGAGATGAGATTTTTTTAAATTGTATGTAAACTTGATGCGAAAAGAGCTGGGCGCTTTCCTAATTGCAGGAAGTTACCACTACTTATTTTTTATAAAATTTTCTATGCTGGCTATATAATAATATGTCTCAAAAAACATGGTTGGCATTTATTTGGTTACTCATATGTTTTTACCAAAACCTGTCATGATGTGTTAAAATCTATGTATGTATTTGTGAAAGGATAGCACGTCATTGCCAACTTTCTACTCGTACAGTCAGCATCAAAGTTGATGACCACATTCAGATTTTAAAATGCACTTTACACCATTTATTATACCTAAATCGCTCAACATGACAAGCGCCAGTATTGAATGGATATCATTAAAGTTGAAAATTAAATGTACACATTATATCAAAAATATAATGTATAGCGATTTTGTAATTCTGAATGTGGTTATCGGCTTTTAATGCTGACTGTACAACAAATCGCATTCTAAAAACTAAAACAGATATTTCCCAACTTATGTGTAACAAAACTATAAGTTTAAATGTAATTTTGCACTCCTTGAATGGAGGCAGAATGTAAAGGACCTCTTGATTGACATGTAACAACCTATTATGTACCTACATTCTAGCAAATAAATGATTATCTTATCTTATAGTCTAAGTATCTTCATAAGTATATTTTGTAATCAAATCAATAAAGAAAGACGATAACCTATCGAGATCGAGACTTAAAAATATAATACATAAAGCAATTTTTCTAATGTACGTTATCAAAAAGCAATCCTTATTTTTCCATTAGCATGTGAGCAAAAACATTCATTAATCATAAAAGGTTGGGTGTAACATAAAATGGGTATCGATGAGAAATTGGATTGTATTGCCAACTAATACAATTTTGTATTTTCAATAATGTTTCAAAATCAAATCAGCGCATCGCAGCGTTTTTAGTTTTAGGGTGGCTCTACACTTTAGTAAAGACACCAAAAGGTAGTTATAAATAAACCAAAAAAAATTATGAAGGAGAGACATTCTTTTCCTACGCATTCTTTGTGTACATCGTGTTAACATTAACACGTAGTTATGTGGTAAAATATTAAAGTGGAGACCATTCAAAACTTTATAAAAATAAGCCTGTGTTATTCTGGTAGTTTCAAATATGAAAAAAAAACCAATTATATTTTTTAATACATACATGGAATACATAGAAAACACCCAGACTAAGGAGAAACACCGATGTTCATCACACAAATGTTTATCCTGAAGCGGGAATCGAACCCGCGACACCTGCGTTGCAGTCCAACATACTGACCACACGACCATCCGAGTCATCCAAAGTCTGGCTCTTATTAAAAATCGCTATAATAGTGTAGTGGGTTACTACACAGGTTTTAATCAAATTATGCTCAATATATTCAAGACTCAAGATTCAAGATTTTTATTCGCCAGAACATAGTATACATAGTATGTTGTTAATGAATATTATTAGTGCCTTATGTCCTACCATTTATGGTGTGCAAGTTACAGTGAATGAATATAATACTATTAAATGGTATTTAGATGTCAAAGTGAATTTAAATTTTAACGATACCTACTACTTAACTATAATAATATTAAACGGCACAATACACTAGCACATCAATCTGCCTACTTTTTGCTAACCTTTGTCAATATTATATTTTATTTTTCAGTATGATTCATAAATTCCTTTAAGTTATAGAATCAGTTTTCAGCTAGCCATTTTACCAGCTTTCGTTTAAACTTTATATAATTATGAATAAACTACTAACTGAGTATTGGATGGGGCAAATTTTATTTATTGTATCTGCTCTTGAAAGGTGAAAAGGCCAGGAATTTTACGAATAACTTTCGATAAAAGGATTATACATTTTTAAGTGTCAATTTAGCTACGATTAAAAAAATTTGGAATTGAATAATGATTGATGTTTTTTTTAAATTTGTGCTGCGTGTGATTGTAAGTATCTTATCTTTTCGATATACTTAAACCATACGTTATAATAGAATCTGATAGTAATTTATCTAGTGTAGGCATAAATATATTTAAAATAGGAAATATAAGACGTGTTAAAGTATTTTCAAAGTATCTAAAGAATGTTATTTCAGGCAGGAGGTGACGAAAATCGAGTCAATTTCCATACGAAAGCCGTTGGCACGTACAAGTGGCATTGTGTTCATAATGTATGTTTTTCTTACATCAGTCAGATCTTAGGATACAGGGCTGTTACAACGTATTTCGAATTGAAGTTTTCTTCCATTTTCATGTATCCGCCCGCAGTGTGAAAATTTTATGACAAGAGAAAGTTATAAAAGAGATATAATTCTAAAATGACAATTTACTATCAAAACGCATGTCTCTACTACGTTGCTATGGTTACTAAGTTGATGGAGTGAGATTAAGTATAGAGCTATTCTATTGAAAGTATTGCTTACAGTTGAATAAAATATGTCACAATTATATGATAAAAATAATATTGCGAACATAATAATGATCTTAGCAGTTCTGGTATTTGAGATTCAAAACAATACACAAATACAAGTACAAAATTGTTCATTTAGTACAAAAAAATATACTGACAAGTTTCCTTATTTAGTTTTAAAAACTGTAGTACAGAATTCAGAGCCCTTTCCGATACAATATAAAATTATTTTATATTGTGCAGATTTAACAATTAGGTACAAAAAGGTTTATTAGTAGTAAGCTATTATTTATTATTTAATAAATTAATAATATTGTACGTAAAAGGACAAACTGTACTTCTAGTAATAGTAATCTATAAAATATTTTAACACAGTTTTTATACAATAAAATTATTCTCATTCTTAAATTAATATAGGTATTAATAATAAATTTTCTCTTGGCTCAGCCCTGAAAGTATTTTATCCAAAATTTGAGTGACGTGCCCGGAAAATAAGAAGGGTTGGGACGAGGGAGTAACTATTTACAGGTGATTTGGGTGACATAGTGATTGATGCAGTGAACTTACATTAAAGCACTGGAAGAAATCATTTATCAGATTTTAATCTACCTACCCGTTATAATACTTTTTGCAGAAAATTTCATACCGTGTCATCATTTTTTTATGTTAACAATATATCGGTAAATTATACTTATATAGTGCCCATTTGCGTAGGTTCGCAGAAGTTTTAAATCGAATTTCAAACTTTGCATAATGTGATAAGGGTAACTTAGAAGTGCTTTAGTTTTTTAAATATTTTTGAATAGAACTAATACAGTTTATATGTAAACTTAAGAATTCTAAACATAATTTTTTTTGACGTGTTAATATATTTTCTCATTAGAAAGAAGAGGTTTATATATTGCAATACATATGGGCTAAGTTGTTGATACTGTAGTATAAATACGACAAAACTACAAGCTTAAAGTTCATAAAAACTTTGATATTATCATGACTAAAACGATTTTAAAGCATTTTAGTGCATTACAGCCGCAATATTGTTTTTTTTGGCATTCAAGGTAGCTTATGACACTCTTGGGATCTAGACGAATCCAACGACATTCATTTATCATAATCCATTCAGCCGTTTAGCCTGCAAGGCGTCAGACAGACATACATATGTACGTACAGTACAAACACTCGAAAAACATAACTCTTTTCTTTTTTTTTTCTTTCGCTGTCGGGTAAAAACGGCCGCTATTCATACGTCGTAGTACGCCGTTTACGTCGTAGTACGTTTATAACGGCGTAGAACGTGATTTGCGTCGTAGCCCCGTTGCGTCGTAATCTCGTAGCACCGTAGCACTTTTACGAGATCACGGATATAACATACAGTCATGCAAAATCGTATTTAAACCAATAATAAAATATAAATTGCCACTAGCTGACACGAGAAGGAAAGACTGAATATGGTAACCACAATCTCTGCAAAACACGGACATTATCAATCCATCACATTATTATGACTAACTGTTATTTTACGAGCGTCTAATGGCCCGATAAGGGTGTTTTATTATTCCCTAATGGCTTATACCTGTCTTACAGAGTATTTTCCACGATGCGTTATGACCACGCATTTGTGCCAATATTACATAATAGGACTGTTATTGTTGTTCGAATAGCGTTTAAAAATATATGAAAATATCCTGTTATGAAGCAGTATCAACTTAACAAACTTTCACTACAAATAAAAAAAATGGGTTAATTGGTACCTACAAATTTTTAAAGCATCGTATATTGTAACATTGTTGTTAAATAATGGAATAATGTAAGTTTTTTATGACTAGTTAAATCGTATTTCATTGCTCACGTACCTATTTATAAAATCCAGGTACAATAAAAAGGTTTTTTCCCACTTAAAGCAAAAAACATTGACTAAACTAAGTACTAAATCTCTAGAGATACTAAAAAGTCTTTGTCTTTGATCGAATCGTCCCTGGCAACAAACTGCGTACACCTACGCACATTTCTGACCTATATACTTGACCTCTTTAGGCCCCTGCTGAAGATCCCAAGGTGCCTTTCTATTACTGAAAACGCTGAGTTTTGATTATAATACTGAATGAATAAGCTAATTCTTCATGTAGAAAATATAGAATGAACATTTCATGAGGAGCTTACATTCAATTGGCTTACATTAATTTCTAACATTGTACAAATGTAATTGAAATGAGGCTCTGATATTCACGAACAATATTATTTTCCATATGAAATATAAAACTAGCTTTTCTTTCGTGACTCTGCCTGCATGGTAATGGTATAGTAATGAGTGTGTATGTAGGTATATCCGAGTATTCCTTCAGTCAAGAACAAACAGACTCACAGTTTGTCACATATAGATTATTTTAACGTTTTTATTAATAAGTCACATCTTGATTGTCTGGTGTATATCTCTAATAAAACTCAATATAAAGCAAAAATGTATAATCCAAACGAAATTAACTTGCAAAGATATATTAAGACCCTACTTAAGTATTGAAATTATAGCTAAGTTAGTCTCGAATGCATCGTTTTTAAAAGGTAAGTTTCGTCTTGGGATCTTTTGAGACAAGCTATACCTAGGTTGTTACAAGCTACCGCTCTTGTAAGCTATTTCAGAATAGCGGATTCTTTTCTGTAAGCAGGTATACCTAGATAAGTTCTATGGCTTGCTCTTATTGGCATAATGCCATTTTAATATCATTTTACACTATTTTTGAAATAACTCTGGATTTCCTACAAATACATTTTGTTACATTAAAATGCATTTACAGTCAGCTGTACTTTACTCTTAATTTCGCACATTAAATGCACGCAAGCGTTTTAAAATTAATGTAGTCATCTTACTTGTGAGAATTCTTGTCAGAAGAAAAATGTCTTTGCAAAATAAAGAGTTTAATATAAATGTGAAAGCTTGGGAGTATATACTATATCTGTGCAGCTGACTGAACATTCAATTAAGCAAGCCATTAACAAAAAGCATAGTGATAGTAGGTATAGATTTTTATGAAATTAATGCAGGGCTGTGCGCCTCAAAGGGCACGGTGAAAACCCTATTAAAACAAACAAGTACCGTTCCGCCCCACGGTCACGGGCGGTTTGCATAATACCTATAATACTATGGTGTCTGTGTTTTGGGCTGCAGTAAACGGCAAATTTTCAGACAAAGTAACTTATATAGTAAGTAATGTTCGCTATCTAGCACCAAACTAAGCATTGTAATAAGGAATCCAAATAACTGATCAAACTATTTATGTACCTATACTTTTAAATATGCAAATAGTTTCTAAATATACTATTGGTTGCCTGGAAGAAATCGCTCTCAGCGATAAGGCCGCTATTCGTACTACTCATTAGTTTTAAGCCTTGTATTTGTTATGTTCCATACAATAAAGAATTATGTATCTATCTATCTATACTAAACCTAATTAGTAAGAACACAAACCTACACAAACTTTAACTTTACTAAAAATTTACATGCGCTAGAAACCCTAAACACATTTTAGACTTTATGAAGTACGTAATTATTTTTAGACTCACAATTCACACTATCGCAGTGATATAAATTATTTAAAACTTTTCATAAACGTTGATAATTGATACCAAATGATGATCACAGTAGTTCTTTGTCGCCAGGCGGCAAGTACCTACTAAAAAATAAATCCGTGATTTATTTCAGTTATAGATCAAACGATATTAATAATGTACTTCCCGTTATTTAAATGTTGTTTCAGTTCATTTGTGTAACTGTTCAACGAAATTGAGCCGTTTTTTTATACTTTTTCACACCACCTGCTCTACAATGTCCAATTACATATCATGCTATCATCAAAGTAAAGCAAAGCATTACCTCTCTAGGGAGGTAATGCTGTATGAAAATCCCAAGGGTTGTAATGTGATTTGAATTTGGAACGTCAATTTCGTGTGGAAATTCGTGGAAAACTCTAAGTAAAAGAACGCCCATATGCCATTGTAAAAAGGTTTGTTCAAAAATCGAACTGGCCACTCATAAAAAAAAGAAAAAAGGCGCGACTTCAAAGATTGTGAAACAAAAGACGGTGCATGTTCGCTGATGGAGCCCTGGCTTTTTATTGCCTCGCAGAAGGTGTGAAAGGAGGGTATGCTCCTCTGGGATAAAGCCTGTCTTCGTCTTGGGTAACTTGAACCCCTCGCGTCACTCAGGACTCTACATAACTCCCTCGCTTCGCTCAGGAGTTAACTGAGTCCCTCGTTAGCTCAGGGTTCAATATGCCACCCGCGACATAAGACACTGCTTTATCCCCTTAGTGAATAATCTACTATTCTCTATATTTACCAAGCCAGTTTCGGCGTTTACGCTAAAAAGGCCAAAAAGCCATAAGTCGATGAGCAATAAAACGGTTTGTCAAAGCTCTCTTAAACACTTAACTCTCTTTTTCGTTTTGTTGAGTCTAATTAGGATTTTGTTTAATAATCCGCCTTTTGCGTAGTTACGAATACGCAATCCGCATTGCGCCGCACGTGTCCTTTATTTTGCATGTACCCCGATGCAGACGCTATCGATTTTGTCTGTAAAGGGGACAGCCTGAAAATCATTTTATATTGTGTTTTAAATATACCGAGCTAGGGTTCTTTATGCTTTGTATGAGCACTAGCTCGACCAGAACACGGAAGTGAGTCTTCTAGGCATCAAAATAAAGCCTATTTTGGTGCATTCTCGTATGGGGGAAATGGTGAAAGCTTCTAGGTCTGACCTTGAAATCCCCTCGCCCTGGTATTACGTGCTACATCCACGAGCTTAGGTACCCCTTTATTAATAGGAACTGCGTTGTTGCTATCGTCGTATTGCGTAACTGTTCGCTTTTCATTTTTGAGTTTAATTTAAAAACTTAAAATCTGTATCTACAAAAAGCATAATACCATGTATTAGCATTAATTTTTTCTCTCAGTGTTTTGATAGTCAATTGTTATAATTAATTGGGCTTTGGCTTACGATTTTGCAGTTAAAACTATGAGTTGGGGTGTGAATTATTTTAATTTCAAACAAAATAATTTGATGATTGTCTAAAGCAAATTCAGATTTTAATGCAAACTCGATTCGCGCACTATAACTTTTATAATCAATTTAACTTATTCAATCATACCTTAAATTGTTTCGTGGTGCAGAAGTCAATGGCCTATCATAGACAATGTACAAAATAGATGCATCAACAACCTGTCAGTCTGGCCATAGAATATGTAATAGTGTATGGTGTAAATAACTTTTAGAAGATACATCCATCAGTTACTTTCTTGACTGACGTCTGCTGTTTTATTCAGAAGCTAAACTTTGTATTTTTCATGATTTATTGGATTTAAAATACGATATACCTACATGTTTACTCACACATCATAATATCAACACATTATAATACATATACATATACACATAAAACATATTATTCATATTACACACAACACATTATATTACATACACACATATAGCAATTCATTATTTCCACACATATCACATTAAATGATACTATACAAACAACTTGTACAGAAAATATACATACACCCATATTGACTACACACTCTTTAATATATAAGCATAGCAGTACCATTCACTCATCATATGATAATATAGTTTTAACGTATTACATAATGTAGTTTCTAATTGTAGGAATAGATAAGAAAAGGTTGTATTTTTATTATAGTATGGGTTGAATGTAGGAGATCTAGTACTTATTATAATGTAGAGTCCGAACCGAGTCACTGTAACCCTACAATACAGGCTCTTGAGGAGACCTAGTGTAGGGTACAGAGCTCCAGTAGGTACATCTAAAATTTAAGATAAGTCTGCCATGATATCCATTACAATGTACCCGATCCATATTTGAGAAACCAATAAACAATTTTATTTTATTATTATTTTATTATTTATTTGTTTGAATATTTTATTATATTATAGGTATATTTAGTTTCTTTCTGAAAAATAAACAAGTAATTCAATTATTCTACGACTAATTCTACGTGAGACTCTCGGTCACGCAATTATGGTAAGGTTTTAAAAACCTTTTACCAATAAAAACTTAAAGTTGTAAGTATAAACCTCTATAAATATATATATTTAGGTTAGCTTTACCTGTTCGCAAATAAATAAAAAAAGTATTTCTTGTAAGTACTTGTAGTTTCCCCAATTTCTTTAAAAGTCATTCTTGTTACGTAGAATTTTAGCTCTTACTGTTACTCCAATACAATAAAGTAGATTACAATGAAAATATTAAAATATTTTTAATTCAGCTAGGTATAGAGTATGTATTAAACAAAATTTATGTTGATCAATGTCTATCTAACAAAAGAAAATCAAAATTACATAATACATCATTTAATAACCTGATGAACTGTACCAGAGAATTTCAATGAAAAACTCCAATTTTCCTTTCAAAAATAATGTGGAAAAACATTGAAAGCAACTTTAGTTACCAAGTTCAGAAAACGTTACTACTGTAATAGGCATTCAAGATCACGAAAATGCAAAGAGCTGTTAAATAATAAACGTATATCTGAAGTTGAGTGCGATGTTTTGTAAGTATCTCGCTTGAGGCACTTAGTGCCTTTTCAGAGCGAATACATTTTCTATGAAGGTTGGGATTGTTTTGAAAAAAAGCAATGATATTATTGAGTTTTGATGAATTTATAATCGATGAAGTTGATGCTGATTCTTTCATCGTCATTAGGATAACTGTTAGTGATTAGAATTGAAAATTATTCTTATAATTTAACCTAACAAGGACTTGTAACGTTTTTGTTGACTCTACCTGTGTTGTTTGTATCTATGATCCGAGTATTTACTTTTCTTTTCTATAATCAAATGGATGCGTAAGATTTTTTATAAACTATTATTTAGTAACCGTTTAGTAAGTAAAAGTGCACAAAAGGAGCCTCTTCAAGGCGCACTTGAAATACTTTCACCACACTGGTTCGAAAGAACTAGTGACGCGATAAGAAAAAAGAACTGTTTTTATTTTATTTTAACTTTTGCATACATTTTATATAGGTAAATATTTACTTAAAATATTTGAAGCGTGAGAACCTCAGATAACAATTTTAATTTGAAAAAAAATGTGTATTAATCTATTCATTACTTCGGGAGAAGCGATTCCTTCATCATTAGCACTCAACTTCATACCTGAGAAGTACTGCTTAATATTAAAAAGAACGTCTAGAAACTGTTCATTTCGTAAGTAGCCCGCCCGAGGCACTCATTGGCTGCGCGCGGATGCATTTTGTATGAGGTCGTAAGAACGCTTTGGAATAACTTGGTTTAATTATAACACACGAAAACACGAGCGTATACGCGATTAGTAATTAGGAGTATGATGGGGTAGTGTACCTACACGATTGGTTAGAGTTATAGCGGGTATTAAAAGCTACAGAGTAAAAAGCACTAAATCTTTGCATCAGTCACTATTGAGGAAAACTCCAAAAATAACTGCAATTTGAATTCCTAACTGCCTGAATCGGGATGGTTTGTATTTTAATAAATGTGTTATCTATAAAAATATATCTCAAATTAACGTAAGTATTTAAAATAATACAAGTAAAGAAGTGTCGAAAACTTTTTACACTAAGATCTTACTTACAGATTGTCAGCTTTGTACTCATTTTTTTTGGATTTTTATGTCATCTAGTCAACGTTAATCCAAAAATTTACATTAGATATGATTTAACTGCATCTATTTTATCATAAAAATCAGAATATGACTCGCTAACATAACGACCGCACCCTGTCCCAAATCACTCGAGTGTAAGTCACAAACATGTGCTTAAGAAAGTTTGTTAATATTTAACGAGTTCCTGAAACGTTGATTTGTAGGAGATGCTGCTTTAATTTCACACGAACCGCTAATTCAATAATTTGATGTATGTGGCGGGGACAGCTTTGTATGGCTTTCTGTGAATAATGGCGTAAATTCGTAATTAACAATGTAATACCTGCATATTGTATGAATGAACTGAGAAATAAGGTCTTACATTTGGAAGAAGCCTTTAGGAATTAACAGCCACTCTTACTAGGACGAGACGAACCGGGTTTTTGTGCTTTAAAATAAGTTAAAGCATGAAAATGTGATTATATTTTTAATAAATCATTTGACACTCCTTGAAGAATTCTTAATATTTAGCAGAGTAATTTAGTCATGTGTCATGTTTAAACATGAGTTCAGAAGGAAATGGTTCCTACTCATAAAAGCCTTATACGTTGAGTTTTAACTGTATTAACCATTGAGTTACGGCTTTCTTGTTAGTAACATGTTCCTTCATTCCTTTGAAGTAAGTTTCACTCAACACAATGAAGGATGTTAGCTCAAGAAAGATACACACAAGTTTACGCGTCAAGAAAATCACATCCTGTATTGTATTTGGTTTCGAGATGCTACTAGTTGCTCTCGAATAATATTATCTTCGTGTTATTGTGTATATCAAAGTTACATACATACGTCTATAATGTTTAACACTCAAGGAAATACTTTCGTGAGTATCCTCAAGCTAAGGGAAAATGGTATCGTTAAACAGTCACGTTACTTTTTCACTCTAGTATTTTTCTCAAGCAAATAAGGAGATATTTGATTAAAATTTGACAGGTGACAGATGAAACCTTGACTTACGTAAGTGAATTATTCCATTATTTTCCATAAACTTGAGGATTTTTTGACAGGCGCAGGCATTTTAATACTTACGTAAGGTGAGTTTGAGGCTAAGGACTGACTTAGAATACAAGAGGACTGACTTAAAAAAAATTACAAGAAGAATTGTGGAATTGTAAAAACAGCTCAATAAGTTTATAAGCTTAGTTCTAACAAGCTTAAATTTAACAACAATCGCTTAAATCATATAATTATAATTTACTCTTACAATACCCGAAATGAAATGTGAATCGAGTTTAGTCCCGTTGTCAAGTCCCTAGTAGTGACCATTCTGGTCTGGTGGTGGCAATTTTGACATGAACCTGCGACTTCTCGCAATAAAGCTGAGACAGTCCCATACAGCCGGCGGCCACCAGTTTCCAATAAGTAATTAAAATCCGGATATGTAGGAGATTACTCCGTCTCCGGGAGTGTTTGCTTCGCCCGCGTTGCTGAACTTCTATGTCTTTATGGTTTCCTGGTACCTCTACTAGCTGTCGTCTGGAAATAACTAGGGTACAACAGGGTTAGATGCTACAAAAGGATGGGCGCCCAAATAATAAACAATAATAGATAAATCCTAACAACCTTATTTTAGAAAATCGAATGGTAGTAGGTATTATTAGGTAGTTTGTAAGCAAATTATTTATACTTCATACCTTACCTATAATTACTTTCATTTAATTTTCGCACGTACGGTTTCCGTACGGGCTCCTATCTTTTTAGGGCATTTAACCCTGTTTTACCCTGGGCTCTTAAAATCCGTAGCTTCTCGTTCTATTCGTAGCTTCTCGTAGCTAATCGTGTTATTAAACTACCGATTTGTTTTGTTTGTTCTCATTTAGACCTATCAGAGGATATTATTCTCGAAAAAAATCACACATTGATTCTCATTGGCTGCAAATAATTTAGTACGTAAAAATATATAATATTTTTATTTCCAAATTGCATCTAAAGAGTACAGTTAGCAAGGAAACTTTTCAATACGAAGGCAAGTAAAATAAATTGATTCAAACTTTTTTTGCGTTGATATATGATTAATATATGAATCAGGTTTTTTTAAGAAAATTTTTGTCAACTCAAGTAGGTTGATATAATTAGTCATTATACTTAAATATTCCAAAACGGTGCTCAAATGAGATTTGTGAATATATTTTATCAAAATGTTATCTGAATTTCAAAATGCAAAGGTGTTTTAAGCTTGTCGTGATTTATAATAAGTGTTTGTACTCTCCAAAATAAAACTTTTAGCGTTTCAAGAGTTTAAACTCACATAAATAAAGATAAACTTAACCGAATCTGGCGATTCTAAAATGCAAATAAGGATAAACGGCGAAGAAGGATTACACGGTACCTACGCTACGCTATGCTACAATCGCAAAATACCGGGTGTGTAAATAAACAGAAGAGAAATTAGTTAACGAATTGGAAGATACAAAAAGCTTAGAAGCTTAAAAATAATAAGCATAAAGGCAGATTAGCTACCGATTTCGAAATACTGAATATTTTATCTGTGTATTTATATAAAATATATAAACTTAATCAAAGGAGAATTGGCATCGCGGGTCTCGGCCTGGAGTTATTTTACCTATTTGACAGATCATTTCAATATTTTTAAGTATTCGTTTCAGTCATGAAAGTCTCTAATGCAGCGGGGTTTAGAAAATGATCAAAATATAAGATTTTAGTTTGATCTCGGCATTCTAAGTAAAATAACTGCAGGCAGGTTTTTGCCTGCAGTTATTTTACCTATTTGACAATTCATTTCGATATTTTTAAGTATTATTTTCAGTCATGAAAGTCTCTAAAGCAGCGAGGTTTTAAAAATTAACAAAACATAAGATCTTAGTTTGATATAAGTATCGTAGTATCGATGGTAAAATGGCGTACAATATGATGGTGTAAACATGATAGTCGGAAACAAATGGCAAGATATCTTCTTAAACTGTTACTTCAAGTTTATCTGACGAAGCTAGAATATGAAATCAATACAAATATCTACCTACCATTACATACCTATTTGTTTAAAAAAGAAAACAATTCGCTAGCCGTATGGATTGTTTTTGTTTCGTATATCAGTCAATTCGGATATAAAAATATAATAAAATATTGTAAATAAGGTACATGTGAACTGATAAAGTATTTTTAAAAAAGTGTGCCACGATTTGCTGTAGCCCAACAACTTGGTTACGCTTCATGCGCTTGGATTTATAAGTATTTCAGGTTAGTTTCTGAATTTACTTACCTTTAAAGGATTTAAGGAGTCTATTTACTGACTAAATACATAGCTTGGTAGGTCTTATTTAGTAGTAGGTCAACTTTTATAGCCATTGTTTACATTTTTATAAAGCCAAATTACTTATTATTCCCGCTGCGTTGGAACATAAATAGCATATATTTGTAATCTACGCTATTAGTACAGTGTCACAAAAAAGTTTCATGCATGCAAGTTGGAAAAAAAACGGGACCTGGACTCCATAAATTTTTGCCCATTGTCATTTTAGTGACCCGACATAACACTAATGTTACCATAGATTAAGAATAAATAAAGACGTTAAATATTTTTTCCGCGTTAAAGACTGCCCAAGATTTACCTAGGTACGACTTTTTTTATAATCATATCCTCATATTTGACTACTGTCTCGCCTGATATTGAGGATGCTTGAAGATATCTTTGGATGGTAAAATATAGACCTTTATCTGTTTTCTTTCTTAAAAAGAAGCACGTTTAAGTTCTAATTATTTTGACTTTACAAAATATATTGTACAAAGATTCTGAACAGACACCCGATATACGAAATGTTATTAGAGATCCCTTGTTTATTTGTGCCACTGTTCGTAGCATTTTTATGAAGAACAGCGCAAATAGACGGGCACAAACATTAATCTGTTTTATACCGGAGAAGATGTAAAGGGACCTTAGTAAATATTATCTTAGGGGACAAACTCCGATTCTACTACCGCTTGGCACCAATTAGAGCGTGATATGATTTTTAAAGTAAACTTAATTTACTTGATTGTGGTTGTTTCTTGTGTATTTTTTTATTTTTGCTGGCTGTGATAATATTTGTTGAATGTTTTATTGGGAAGATTTATTGCGTATTTTGTCCCTTAAGGTTTTAGTAGAAATCCCGGATGAACAGTAAATTGATAGTGCCCAGAAGAAAAATATTTTCAGCAGTATAGCATACCCGCAGAATATAAAAACATCCTAATTAAAAAGTTCGACACTCATATTATCGTATCGGTAGTGCATTGTCCGATCTACATCCCAATATATTCTATGAATTTGTTACAAAAAAAAGTATTTAGGTATTGTATCAGTTATCTGGTTCTCATAGAACCCCTGCTTGGTTTGGGGCTAGATGGCGTTGTCTTATTCTAATTCTAAAAAGGGGGTACAGTGGTCTGCACTAGCTTTCCGTTGTAGGGTGCATTGTGCATTGGCCCCCGATGCATTGTGTATTGCCCCCCGATGCATTGTGCATTGCCTCCCGATGCATTGTGCATTGCTCCCCGATGCATTGTGCATTACCCCCCGAAGGCGTTGTGTGAAATGACCAAAAATATTTATTTATCCCAATTACGTAAAATTTTCTAACGTGTAGCTTGTACCTGTTTGAATTGCCAGGTGCAATACCGTGCTTCAAACATTCGCGCAATCCGTTGTAGAGACATTTTAATCTAAAAATACACGCCCCTCTACTCGCGCGATCACTTTCTATATTTCCTAGATCACACGTACCGAGTACTCATCCGAGACAGTAAAATGTTACTCGGCCGAGACAGTGAAAGCTTCCGTCACTCGCTCAGCTGAGCACTCGGCGCTATGTTTATACGTACCGAGTATAAACATAGCGCGAGTCTCGGCCGAGTACTCGCTACGTGTGATCTAGGCATATTATGTCTAGTAATGGCGGCAATAGTCGAGGCGTGTGCATTATTAAACTGAATGATCTTTACCGGTAGCGATGCTTACATCCGCGATATTATAATCTGTTTTCAGTTTCCATTATAATCTTGTTATTCCACCGAATATTGTTTATATTGCTTACTCTGAATAACTCATCTAACCCCTTATTCGCTACGTTTCTCCAACAATTCAATTACAAAGTCGTTAAACAATCGATGCGTTACGTTATTAAATTCTGTTTTAGTTTAAAATGTGGTTCCGTAACTATAATTTATGAACGCTAGCTGATTTATTGGTGTTCTCTCAAGGGGTTAAATCATGGTGATTTCGCGTTTTGAGAATTAACCCTATCTTGGTTCACAGGGGGATTTAAAATTGAAAAGAGCACGACACGGAAAGTTTGAGTTACATAGATAGATATTATATAGAATAATATATTTTATTGCTCACAATCTGAATACTACTACATTACATTGGAAAAACAAAGCTAGGTATTTATCAGCGGGCAATGAGTTGTATGTTGAAATCTTCTGTTGGCAAACATTTTGAGCCCAAAAACGTTTTGACGTGATTACGTCTGATAAATCGATGAACGCCGGATGCATGCATGATAACGTTGATGTCATTGTCCCGTTACGCTGGTAGTCACGTTAAACTATCGTCCGTAAACCAACTTTACAGACAACCAATTTTTTTTAATAAGCTGGTACGGTTATAGCCTGTAGTTATTACTCTAATACAATTAATAAAAATATATGGCTCTTTATTCAGAATTTACTAAGCCAATTATACCTATTTTTAAAACAAATGTTATTTCATAAGTGTGATATTCCCCACAGTCGCGGTCAAATCTCATTTACAGGTGCAAAATGTAACACCCTGTAACTCTATAATCTCTTAAATTGAAGATTTAGTGAAAATTTAAATTAATTTAACGGATTAATAATTTTGAAAATTGAACACCATTCAGTCTGAAGTTAAATCTCAGGTACCTACCCAATGATAAACTGCTCTACTACGAATTTTATTCATAAAAGTATGTAACAATGTTTCATCAATTTTTTGTTATGACATTGTCACGTTAAACTATCGTCCGTAAACCAAATTTACAGACAACCATTTTTTTTACATACAACACCAAAATTAAATGGGCAATGCAGACGGTACTACTTGGTACGTCACATTTGTTCAGTCAGAATTTTGGATTTCTACAAAATGGCAGAGTGACAGCGGTGCGAGTGCGGCGCCCAAGCTGAGCTTTTGCGGGCTGGCTCGAGATAGGTACCCGGGTTTGCCTAACGATGAATAGAACTTAAATTATTATCAACAAACGGTACCACCTGACGCAAATCCATAGGAAAACGACTAACGGTAACAGTTATCAAATTTTAATCCAATATATTTAAAAAAAAAATAGGCTTAATTTTTAAGTACTTTTTCCGTATCTGTGTTCAGTAACGGCAACTGATTATGCGTTTATTTTATGGTGATTAAAAATTGACCGTGTATATTAAGTACTTGCATCTTATTAAATTGTCTAGGTACCTATTAAACACAGCTTTACTAGCCAGCTATACGCTGAACAAACCTTAACTTAGCTTCATGAATTATTTCAGATTTAAATCGCAAAGACAATAGCTCCGAGATAAATGAAAGCACTAGAATGTGTAATAATTTTGATTTATGTTCTGATTATATCTATTGTGGAGCCAAATGTAAACGAATAATGGGTCTTTATTATATTTATGGTCAATTGAGACCTCGATTTTTTAGGGTAAAATATGGCTGGCGCAAAATAAACTTGTAATAGTTTTCAATTCAAAAACATAAATATTGGCAAAAATTGATTTACCACATATGAGTATCTAGGTAGCTCATTAGATTCTTACAGACACGGAAATATACAAGAATGAGTATTTAAAACTGAGAATGAATGGAGGCCACATAAATATAGGAACAATAGAAAATATGTATAAGGATACTTAATTTGGTGTGTATGCTCAGCTACATAGGTATAATGCCAGTAGATAAATATCTGATTTGAAACCGAGGTAGCCGAGTAGCCCAGTAGAGTTAGCAGTAGACACTGATATTTTATTAAAACCGCCAATAAAGTCATTAAGAACCCTCAAGTACACGTTAAATATGATATTTAAGAATATTTCTAAGAATAAGGAGGTACTCATTTAAAAACAACAAACTTGAACAGCAATTCCGTCTAAGCGGTCACAGAGCAGAGTTTCGCTACACTACATCCATTTGCTTATTTAAATTACAAGCAGTCCGTTCACACAGATTACAGGGACTTTAGCACCGAAGCTAATTGCACTTGTAGGAGTTAGCGAGCTCTACCCGATCTGCTAAACCCAGTAACGAGAGCTGAGAGATTTATATCACGAGATAAGATAAACTCTGGAGAAATTAAGACGCGAACGGCGCATTACGTAAATGGTAAGAAGGTGGTAAATGGTTAGATTTTGGAGATAGATGGGGAAATAATGGTACGGTTGCAATGATGCGCATGGGTGAAATTGTTTAGAGACAGCGTTTTAAATTTGAACTTGTGCATGGATTTTTTTGACGTAATGAATACCACTTCGTACGTAGTAACTGTTTTTCTTATAAATAAACGAAACGAAACCTAGTTGAAAAAATGAATATATATTTTTTTGATTATTTTTAAGATATATTATTATTATTTTTAAAGTCTACATTTAAAAATATACAATTCACGAACAAAGATATTTTTAAGCTTTCACATTCATTTGAAAAGCAATTTCGGTTTATTTATTGAAAGATTCTAGAACCACCAGGCTGTTGATAACGCAATGTTTTCATTAGGCTTCCATCGCCAGTGTGAAATAAATCTAGGTAAACTTAATAACTCCGAATTGAATGAAATTCAGCGTTTCACAAACACGAATGTGAGTAAAAATCAACATTTTTGAGGTAAAATCGATTCAATTTTTTTTTTCATTTTTAATAACATAGGTTTTTCAGCCTTCAAGAACTATCATAAGATAATCAATAATTATGATAAAAAATGACGTATGTTTATGACCACAGGACAGAAGTGAAAACTTCATCAAGGCGACTCGAGTCGACTTTACCCGAAGAGGTGTTACATAACCGAGCGTTATCGGGCGTCACATTCACTCCCCTCAAAATATTTTGCTTAACGCGCCTAAAGAAGTTTTAACTTCAAAAATATTTTATTTATTTTAACACATGTAAGGGAGGACTTAATGCTATAATAGCATTTTCTACCAGTCAACCCGGGCGTGCAAAAAATATGGTGTGGCGTGTCATTTAATACTTTACAAAAACAAATAGTGTAAAAAGTAATTAAAGTGGGAACTTATTAATAAATATGCAGAAGTAATCGGTTTTTCTTATTCTCGACACCAAATCCACGTAGTTTTTAAGCTATTTCTGTCTACCTCTAGGCTGTTTACTACACGTCTGTCTACTACGAGTAGGTCGACAATCGAAGCACAGAGAAGAAAATCTAATCCAACGAAGTATCCTACTTCGTCGATCGTTAACCCGAGAACACATCGATTTATTTATAACAACATACTGGTAATATATTTATAGTGCCAGAGCATCGCCTCCCTTCGTTATAGTAGAGCGAAACCACTAAAGCGCGACACTGATTCGATTTTACGTTGAACGCTCAGTATCTCGTAAATCTTTGCCACAATATAGATTTTATTTGTTGTAACACTCAGAGTTCTGCATATAAACAAAGCACTGCACGCACGCATATGAAAAAATATTTTATATCAATAAATATATTATTAAAAAAAAAAATTATTTATTTTTTTTATTCAATTTTTAAGGGCTTTTGATCAACATATTCACGACAGCTAATAAGTAATTATTGTTTAGGAATTAAATATTAATAAAAAGTCACAAATCACGTTGCTCATGATAATTAGTTACATAGCTCAAAACAGTCACAGTAACTCCTTTCCTTGCTTAAGAAATTAGATTCTGACAAGAGTGTCTTTACTGTAATCCTGATTCCGTAGCCGGTGATGTGATTTACGCTAATTTCATTTTGCTAAGGCGTTTTCACGTGGTGTTAGGCTGAGCTCAGCCTTAATTACACTGAGATTTGAGTCTGCGGTTTGAGACGACTGCCTCTTCATTTCGAGCTTCGAATTACTAAACTGTTATCTTGGTTGCATTTTTAAATAGATATGTACTATTTTGTAGAAAAGTCATAAAAGACGAAAATACAATCAAAAGATATCACTAATTTTTATTGGCGATTAAGACTCTACTAAAATTAAAGAGAAGAACTACTAGCAAGATAAGAAGATAAAAATACTACACTCTGTCTGTAGTCTATGAGCGAGTATAAATCGGCAATAAAAATTGAACTGGATTTAACAGGACATCCTCTACCAAGTCCAAAATATGTTAGCCGTACTTTGGGAATGAGATGTTTGCTAGAATACGTCATACCTTAAGTGATTTTAATGTTCGTTACAAAAAGTTGTTACAAGGGATAGTAAAATTATTGTACATAAAACAGTTAAAGCAGGGACGAATCAAAATGTTATCTATTTTAAGGTATGCATAAAACAAACAACAAAGGTCGTTCAACATTTGTGGCGAACCGTCCAGTTTTCTCAAATGAAGTTACAAATTTTATTAAAAATTCAATCAATCGAAATCGTTTCATATTTTGTTGGCCAGTTTAACGACGCAAATATTTGTACTCATACAATTATTTTTCCACTAGCGCGAAAAAACGAGCTTCCATTTTATTTTCGTTAGTAGTTGCTGCTGAAAAAATATTTATTTATGTGTCTTTTGTTATTTTGGTGGACAGGGAGAGAGTACAAGCTTCTTTTTGAAATCCGAATTTTATTTACCTTAATACCTTATACAAATTGACGTATATTTTTAATAGTAAAAAGTTATCACACCACATCGTCAGGTCAACCTTTGGACGTCCACTACTGGACATAGGCCTCCCCTGTAAGAACGTTCCAGGTCAAACTTCCGCAAGCAATGTGTCAACGATATAGTCACTAGAGCATTGTGTAGTTAGTACAAGATATATCACACTGCACCAGCTTTATACAAACTTCTTATCAAGCTATGGCCTCATGAAGGTATCTCCAGTAATCTCCGAAGATTGATATTTTTACGTGTAAGGTGTAAATTTAATTGAAATCAATCTATACAAAAAACACTTTAATATGTCTCTAATTTTGTCAAATCTTTGCTCAAAACACGCCTAATTTGTCTTCATTATTATGGACACAGATTAAAAACGAATGCAGGAAATGGATTACGATCTGGGTTGATAGTTGTGGTAGGTATATTATAAATGAAATATATGTAGATATATATGAGAGTAATGATACTTAGAATATAAGAGTAAATTCTGACAATATAATTAATTTTATCATAATATTTATACCTTGTCTGCCTGTTTTGGTGCCAATGACTTCTTTCAATAAACGCTGCAATGTAAACATGGGTCTCTTTGATCTTGTCGTTCATTTTGAACGTGTGCTCTTAATTAAGTTCAAACAAGACGTGTTAATCGAACTGGAATTAATTTCTAGTCAATATTTTACATAATGTGTAGTTTGCTTTCAACAAAATATAAAAGTAAATCATAAAAAATAGAACAAAAACATGAAGGCACGTTCTTAAATTGATAGGCCTAGGGTAAAAAATATCCTAATGCTATCTGCAGTAAACATTTCTGCAGATTCCATCGGCTATTTCGGTTTTAATTTCCTAACTAATCTGTTCTGTAATCTGTTAAATGTTCTGTTCGTATCTACCAGTCGATACCGAATATTGCGTTGATGAAGCAGGCTCGTTCATTCATAAAAAAAATATCAATAATAAATAAGTAAAATAAAATAAGTATATAAATAAATAAAATATAATGCCGCCAGCGTCCTGGGCACGTTGCCGTCTGGTGGTGACAACGATCGACTAGGTTATTTATAGTTTTATTTTATTATATTTAGTGCAATTTCATTCATCATTTCAATCTTCTCTGTTAGTAGTAATTTGTGTAAATAAATCTATTAAGATATTTTTTTATATAATTAAAAAAAAATGTATAATAAAATATAAAATAATATTCTTGAGTCATACCGTTTTTTAGTACCATTTTTTTATACCGGGACGGGGTGATGCTTATGCCCATCTATTTCTGCATCGCTCGGTTACGCTACGTAGCCGGCAGATGTAAATAGCAGCGGTAAAGCCACTTGAACTTCTACCTCGTCTGCAACGAAACCCAAGACTGATTACCTGAAGCTTATTGACATTAAAGGCTTAGGTAAAGTCAGCTCGAGTCGGGATCAACTAACTATGAGCAAATACCTATTAGTTAGAAATTCGAGGGATTTACTGTCTGCTAATGTATATTTGAAATTAAGGATTGTGGTAAACGTCATCAATGTGGTGTGATGCCATTACCAATATTCGTCAATAATTGATTTATTAATGGATGAAATTAAATAGACAGCGTTTTCACTCAATAACATTATAAAAAAAAAACTAGCAAACCTTTACCAGGTGTCGCATAATATGAAAATAATATGATGTGGTAATAATCAATAAAGATATGATTACTTAATTTTTCTGAAGAGCCATCAGTGCCATCTGACGGCCAACTTCCTGTTACACACTTCCGTTGCATTCCACGAAATGACTACCACAAATTGACAAAAAGTGAGAGGAAAGATGTAACATATGAAAAACCACGAAATAACTTTATTCAAGTCTGATAAGACACTCGGTTATTAGTCCTTTTATCATTCGAGTTCTGGATGGGGCGAATACTATAGGTACAAAACATAACCAGCTTTATTTAGAAACGAAGACTAAACTCGAGGTCACCCCCTGACTTTCCCAGTTCTAGACTAGTTTTCCTTTTTCAATTAAGAAATTTCACAAAGAGGACTAGCAGGGACTAACCAAACGAGCATCTTTATTCATGACTTACGGGAAAAATCTGCTTATTTCTCTAAACCTAGTGGCCCCCTAGTTTGGGCAAGGACTATCTATGACAGATTTTTGACATGTTATCTGACAGTTGCTAGGCAACACGGTCATCAGCATAACAAAACCTTTTTGAGCGTATTATTTACTTACGTTCCGTTTGCTCCTTAGTAAACTACACACGTTACCATAGATGAAATATAAATAAATGTCATTTAAATTCATATCACCTTCCTATACCTACGACGATATAATTTTGCGCATATTGAAACAACAATGATAAATCCTGGTTGGCGTAAAACTCGTTTCTAAATAAAGCTGAACGTGTTTATAGAAGTATGTTTGTAAACGTAGGATTATTTATTCTGTATTGTATATTGTACAACTTTCCAGCCAGCAGCGTCTAAAATAACTTTTTATTTGAGCTGTACGGTATACTAGTTTGCAATTTAGATTATCACCAGACAAAAACAATGCACGAATAAAATCCATATTGAAGCTAACAGGTACCTGAAAGTCAAGTGATATTAGGACTATAAGTGTGCAAAATGTAAAGAAAAATCTGCGGTTTAAAATAAGTGCACATACGTGAGTTAGTCTTTTATACGCTTTTGTACTGTAGGTATTTGCAGTATGAAATAATTAGAACGATTATGTATAAAAATATTGTGTTTATTTTCATTATATTCTTCTCTAGTTCTTGTTATTCTTCTTCTTCTCTCTAAGGGCCCTTTCGTCGTTCAATCGTTCGTACCGATATCGCACTGTTGCCGCACCGTGCGCTTTGTATGAAAATAAATGACCGTCCGTTTGCCGCATCACAAACGCACCGCTTCGGCACTGCAGCGGTCCGACACGAAACGTCGAAAGAGCCCTAATAATGATCATCATTTTTTACTCATCTACATGAAAAACAAACTATTTGTGACCTTTTAGCTATAAGTGTAACTTTTATTATAATAATTTAACAATGAATATACATATAAAATACAAAACATTGCTCTAAAAGTTTAATGTTAATTGTTTACAGAAGGAAACTAAGTAAAAAAATATATATATTTATCCTATTGTAATTTGAAAAGATCGCAACGCAGGTGCCGTCTCTTCGGTAATGCAGCTATCAGCATTTGAAGGCTTTTCGACGAAATGGAAAATGTCTATACGTTTGCTTTTCGAAGCAACGTTCTATACCGTCCAATCTATTGTTGAAGATTTCGTTAAGTTGCAAGATTATAATTGAATTGTATTATTGCAAACTCATCATTTTTTGCCAACTTTAATTATATTTGTAGAATCGTTTAGGATTATATTTCAGCTGTAAAATTTTACTTTATATATACTTAATAAATGCTCTATGTTTTTAATAAGATTATTCAACCTATGAAGTCCAGGAAGTGCTGAACACCTCCGATTTATTGTACGACTGAAAAGTTAGCAACAAAACAGAAAGACAGAGAAACCGAAAAAAACCGAAGAAAACCCGAAACACAAAGAGTACTTAGGTAATATTATCTACCATCAACTCTACCTCAGCACACACGTGGATCACACGTACCGAGTACTCGGTAAACAAAGCGCCGAGTGCTCGGCTGAGCGAGTGATTTAAGCTTTCACTGTCTCGGCCGAGTAACATTTTACTGTCTCGGCCGAGTGCTTGGTACGTGTGATCTAGGTCTTACTTTAAAATATTAAAATCATAACAAAAACCTCTACTGGCCCTAAAGTGTACAGCCACAAAGCCTCAATTCGAGCAATTAAAACCCCAAAACACAATCTGATGCCGTACCAAACTATTATTTAATCTCCCGTTGTGTTATCTTGTACATGTGTGTACCAAATGCGTAATTACAAGTCTCTAAGCCGCTTCGATAAGATTTTCAGCAATTACCTTAATCGGATCAAGTTTGAGTAGTGACGTCACTAGGCAACAACCACTAAACTAATCCCTCTATAATTGCCCTCGTTTTTGACATACCTAACCTACCAATTTTACCCGCATTTTGAAGCTAATTGGGATCCAAGTAGCAGGTGATTTAAGAATTTTTTTTTTTACGTATTTATATTTTAGATTATTTTAGTTGAATTTATAGCTTTGCAAACGCGAGTACAGTCAGCATTAAAAGTCGATGACCAAATTTAGATTTTCAAAATCGCTATATACCATTTATTTGTTTGACAATGTGGTGTTACACAGTTAATTTTGAACTTTAATAATGTTCAATCAATACTGGCGCTTGTCATGTTGAGCGATTGAGGCATAATAAATAGTGTAAAGCGATTTTGAAAACTTGAATGTGGTCATCGACTTTTGATGCTGACTGCACCTAGCTCAAGTCAGCTCGCAAAAGCTCGGCTCGGAAGCCGCACTCGCCCCGCTGTCATGCTATCATTCTGTAGTAACTAAAAATTCTATCTACACTGATACAACGTAGTAAGTACTCCTTCTGCATTGCCCATTTAAGTTATTTTGGTAATAAAAAATTGTGGTGTATAAAGTTATTTTGTAATTTTTAAAAGGCCGATATTTTCACTCCTATAGGTAGTTGCCACTAAATACAGATAGAAGTAGCATATAGTTCTATTTCAACGAAAAAATAATTATCTCGATTTAGATTATTATCTCTATTTGAATATAAATAGATGTGAATTAAAAACAAAATCTGCGTTCTAAACACAAAAGTTAATCCCAAATTGTACGATCTGAATTAGAAATAAATTATTTTTTTTAATTTTCTGTTGTGTCCCAGAGAGAAAATAATTTTGCATTATTGTAAATTTGTGAACCGTTTCTGAACCTTAATCTAAAACTATTCAGCATCGAGACGCGATTTTCTTCTCTACTTTTAATATTTTCAAAGTAAACATTACCATTTTTTTTCATATTATATAAGTAATTTTTGCTGTTTTCGTCAAATTTAGTGGTAATTTGGTCAGAAATAATCGAAAACAGCAAATTAACAGTTAAGAAGAGAAGTTGTTTAGAAGAAAACTCAAAATTTATCGAAAACAAGCTGTACTTTAAATTAGCCATTTTCACAATACAATATTATTAATTAGAAAAACCTTACACAAAGAAGTTACAAAAATAAACGAAGCTAGTATTTCATTAAGAATTTGAATGTCGGATTTCCATAACCAAATCTGTCCTAGGCCGTACAAAGGGCGTAGGTCAAAACACTTTGGAATGCCAATGACACCGAACTGAGAACGGTAAGAGCGGCTTCAGACTAGCGGATTTGCAACTAGTGTTTTGTTTCTTGCAGCGCGCCCTATGGGCGTAAGTTATTATATTTTGACGTGACTAATGCTGACTTGCACCAAACTTTCAAAGTTGCTAAGCAACAGCTTTACTCGCTTGACAATTCTTAACGGTCAGAATCTGCACTGTTAAGAACTACCAAGCGAGTATAGTAATTGCTTAGGGACTTTGACAGTTTGATGCAAGTAGGCATACGTCTTATAAATCGATGAACGCCGGCTGCATGCACAAAAACGTTGACATCATTGTCCGGCAATGCTCATTCGTTACGCTGTCAATGTTTTGTTATGACGTTGTCACGTTAAACTATCGTCCATAAACCAACTTTATATTCAATCAATTTTTATATTTTGAATTTTAGTGTTTTTATTCATGTTGGTACCTTGTACTATTTTTCGCCCTGAGGAAGGACTGCTGCCACACAGTTTTATTGCAGCGGGCTATCGGGCGCGTAAGCGCGACAACGCTCGTACGAGTGGTGCCACGCGCGTATACGCGGTACAAAAACAAAACCCAAGGGACGAATCCGCTCAGTTGTACGCTAGTCTGAAACCGCACTAAGGATCAATTTCCAATACGTGAATAATCTTCAAGACGTAGCCACTCAATGAAAGCCTTATTTCGTCTAGATTAATACTCCTTAGGAGCGGAGGATAAATATTTGGCCGAAGAGCTTACTTAGTATTAAATTATTTATTAAATTAATATCCATACGCGTAAAACTACGATTTTTTTATTTATTAAGTAAATAAGTGACGAAATGATCAAAACTATGACACGTATTGGTTTTGATGTAATTGATTTATTTATTGAATTAATATTCATAGGCGTAGGTATTTTATTTATTAAGTAAATAAGTGATGAGATGATCAAAAATTTTAGGCTGTTTAGCATAAGTTTTTGTTTCAATGTGTATGTTTCTCCGGGGTATAAAATAAAGAATTTTAATCTAATCTAAGCTAATCAAAATGCTTCTGCCCATGACCAAAACATATAACCCACAATAAGCAAGCACTGCGTAATTGTACTAATATATTTATGAAACTTTTTTTAAGTAGGTATGCATGATACAATTTAAATCCTACTGCTTGGATATTTATATTATTTGAATTTATGTGGATTATCATTAAAATAAAATTATGGCCCTAAGCGTCGTATACAATAGTAAGGATTATAATAACACAGCTCGTTAGGACAATTATGTTGCCTTGTATTATTTTTGCGATCACTTTAATCTTTTAATATCGGATTAGAGAGAATAAATAACACTTTATTTGAGTGTTACTTATTCTCTTTTTTCTTGTTAAAAAAATATTCATATCAGGTGTAAATTATCAGCTTAATTTACAGAAGGTAAATTTAAAAGTTATTATTTTTGTCCTAATTGTCGATGACACAGGGCGAGCTTAAAAGCTAGCGAGTGAGCGAGTTAGCTGTCGAGGTGGATTGTCAACTAGCAGATTGTAAAAAAGCCGATGACATGGGTGAGTTTACAAGCTACAAGCGAACTCGCTGGCTTGTAGCGTGTAAACTAGCCATGTGTCATCGACATTTTAGACTAACCATATATTTTTCTACATTTATGAAATCATACAAGACTGTAGAACCACCCTACTTCCCAGTTATATCAAAATGCGAAGAATTTTTTGGTATTTTGTAATACATTATGAAATGTTGGTAGTCAGCTAGAGTAGACCTACACAGCCGGAATGTCTCTCTAAATTCATAATCTGAATTTAAAAATTAAATATTTAATATTCCGTCATTCTAACAGTGTCGATCTGAAAAAAATAGAATGTGTGTGAGTGATGCTTGTATACAATTGCGGGCTTTCTGAATTAAGATTATGAAATTCAGATTATGACTTCAGTCTCTGAATTTCAGAGTGATACTACGGGTGAATATCTTCAGCCTTAAACCAATAATAAATAATAGTTATACTAAGCTCTTTACTCAGATCCAAAACATTTTATCGCAACCCCGATAATCGTCCCCAACTCACTCAAGTGTCATCAGAGGATTAGAGGAACTGCTGAACCGAACATAAATATCTGTTTTCAAATCAATTCAACTCCTAAAAATATAGAGTATTTATAAATTGACTGAATAAAATGCGCTGGTATGCCATGGGACTGTCTTAGTGCTAATTGAAAAAAAAATGGTTGTCTGTAAAATTGGTTTACGGACGATAGTTTAACGTTACTACCAGCGTAACGGGACAATGCGCGTTACCGGACAATGACGTTTTCGTGCATGCAGCCGGCGATCATCGATTTATTAGACGTAGTCACGTCAAAAACATGACTTGAAATTTAAGAATGTTTAACAAAAACATACTACAGTCAACTGCTTCCATTGGACAGTTTAGTGACACACCACTGAATAGTCATAGGAAAGTAAAATACTCAATTTGGATTACTTAGATGATGTCATTTTCAGTTATTTTGATTTAAAAACCAGTACTGAACCGATTTTCATGAAATTTCTATGGTAGTCCCATAAAAATTTCATGAAGTATTTAAGGAAGATTTTTTCACATCGGTCTTTATACTACAAACTTCTGAGGTAACACACAAAAAAAAAACTTTTGATGTCAGTTGGTGCGTTTCTAAGTCGATAAAATTTGAGACCGGTATGGTCTGCTATTATGTATTTTTTTTTATAAATAATAGATTTTTATTTTTATTAGGTGAGTAACAATATTTAGGTTGTAAAAGGTTTATTTCTGCGACTAACTAAACAGTTTGATCGTACATTTCCACTGAACCTAAAGACTTAACCCTCGTGAAAAGCATTATACCCGCTTCATTGGCTTCTCAAGTGCTGATAGAACTGATTGGCTGGTTTTACTCTAACAATGCCCTTTGGAATGGAATAATCTTACAAAAACACACCTTAAGATGACCCTAATAAGCTTGTTATTTGCTTATTATAGGTTTTGAATTGTCAAGATGATTGCATCTGTTTAGGCGAATTTTCATGTTTCATTGATTGGCATTGTTATGTGCCATCGAATGGTTTTCAGATGGGGAAAATAGACTTTTTTGATAACCATTGATAGAAAGATCTGCTTGATAAAGGGAGTGATTATTGCTATAATTCTAGAGTAGCTTCAATATAGGCTCTCAATATATATCTACAACACAATGCAGCGTTATAGCGCGGCATCAACTTAGCGCCCTGACGCGGCGTAAGTACGCGTTCTGTTTGGTTAAGCCTTTAATGGTCAGTCTCGAAAGTCCAGTAATTTCACTAGCTACAGAGCCCTTCAAACCAGAACGCAGCAACGCTTACTACTTATTGCTTTGCAGCAGAAAATCTGGCACTGTGTTGGTACTCATTTAGACGGCATCCTGCAGGGAACGACTCCCAACGGTAAATTTTGTAAACGATAAACGGTGACGTTAATATAAGTAAATTTATTTATTTTTACATAGTACATAGTAGTGACAAGGCTGGTCAGGCGCTCTCCTGATGGTATGAGATAACGCTTAAACAGTGCTGAACAGGATTTTTAATCACTAAAGTATTTACTACTCATTTTTCCAACAGTATCCAGTTTATGCAAAGGTTGTCTGGAAGAGATCGCTCTTTAGCGATAAGACCGCCCATTGTCCACTGTTATATACCTAGCTTTATTTTGCCAATATGATGTATTAGTACCTACGAAGATGTTGAGCAATTATGGATTATTATATAATTATATTTATATAAAGAAATCTTCATATCATTTATATTACACAATCTTATAGAATTTATCCCTCTTATATCAGTAACAATAGAAACAGGATGTTATAAGCATTTTTCTGGACGTAATAACATGTGTAGGTACATTCATGCACAATAATGTCTGACCTGTATTTAATGTCCAGTGCAAATAATACAGCCGGTATTGTACTTGGTTTATTACCCCATATTTGTAAGGGGAGATTATTTTTATTACATTCCAGGGTTTACCTAATTAATACTATTATTGCTGTGAAAAAGAAATAAAGAAAATAATATTCAACTAAATAAGTAAGTTTTTATGTGAATTGAAAAACTGATTTATATATAAAAAATTAGTACCCAAGTACAAAAATTGACTGACCGTGACCATACCAGAGATAAATAATCTGGTATGCATAATATGTAGGTATACACAGTCAAATTTTTATCACCAGAAAAAAAAAGTACGCATAATCAGTTGCCGTTACTGAACACAGATACGGAAAGAGAACTTAAAAAATTAAGTCGAATTTTTCTCAATATATATTGGATTAAAATTTGATAACTGTTACCGTTAGTCGTTTTCCTATGGATTTGCGTCAGGCGGTACCGTTTATTGATAATAATTTAAGTTTTATTCATCGTTTGGCAAACCCGGGTACCTAGCTCGAGCCAGCCCGCAAAAGCTCGGCTCGGGCGCCGCACTCGCGCCGCTGTCACTCTGCCATTTTGTAGAAATCCAAAATTCTGACTACACAGATGCAACGTAGTACCCTGTATGCATTGCCCATTTGATTTTTTTTGGTAATTAAAAATTGGTGGCGTATAGCCAGTTATAAATTTATCTATAATACTTACCTACCTATTGAGATATGTAATTTATTTTTTGTTCTAATTATACTAAGTACTTCGTACGTAACAAACCAATAGAGGCTCATTTCCGGTTGCAAATTACGCAATGCTCTTATTGGCCGTTGTATACCAAACGCAATTACTGGGGGGCCCATTTTGCAATATGAGATTTAGGGCCCAAATTAAGTGAATTAGAAACTGGAGATACGTGGCGATCTCTGCCCCGTGTTGGGCAGAAAGCTTTGGCAATTTAATTATGAGGCACAGTGGCTATTATAACATTAACCATTGTTGTTTGTTGTATGAGGTGGGTACTCTAATGTTATTGGATCATGGAGACCAAATAATAGATTAAAGCTTTGACAGACAAATTAAAGAGCTATTTGTTTTAAATACTTGGTTATATACAGAGCGTCACACGGCTATGCCACATGGAGGATAGTATAGTATTGCAGATAGAAAATTTTACTCAAAAATGACTTCATTTTGATTTTAAAAACAATGTAAGGAGCTATTTTATTAAAAAAAATCCTTACTATCGGTGTCGTAAAATTACGGGTATTTTTTTACCATTTGGCGGGTTCGATTCCCGTTTCATACAGGCCATTATTCAAAAATCTTCGGATGCAGTTTATAATGTTTTTATATTTTGGTATAACTTTCTATCTGCAATATTTAAGATAATTTCCCTCTATATAGCATAGCCGCGGAATGCCCTGTATATTTATCGAAATACGAATGTTAAGTAAACATATTTTGAAATGATTTTCTGATTTTCACGATCAAACAATAGAACTACTGGGACTTATCTGTTCCTAATAGTCCCATAGGACTATGGAGCTACTAGCAACTCTCTATTTCCACATGACAATAACGGGCAAATCATAATTGGTCCCTACTCACCGGACCTTGCTAATTCACCGTAACTACTCAAAAACATTTCATATCACCCTACAATCTCAAGAATAGTTGACAATACGCCCAATCAACTAGCCGATTACAGTTTGAGGTCCACAATTTAGAATTCCCCGGTCAGTTTGAGACGGGACAATACAATGTGTCCCCCACAGATCTTGGGGCGTTTTAAACAAGGGTTTTTGTCCCAATTACCCCGGACGCGTAATTATTTCCACTAAGAATGTAGGACAGGCCTTTGCGGGGTTGTACGACTGTATACGACTTAGCTTTCCAATTTTCACTCAGTTTAATTGTCACGGGATGTCGCAAAAACTTGCCAGGATAAGTTACACCTTCGTGGTATCATGATAAATAACTTCGTGCAGCTCATATTAACTATAGGTACAAAATTTCAACTCAGTTTCTATAGTTTTAGCGTCTCTGAGTAACAATCCATGTCGCAAACTTAAGCATTTACAATATCAGTCAGGTCAGTGATTATCTCGAGTCCTTCCTTTTTTTAAGTTTAATTTTAACTTATATTCAGCTGAATTTAGACAACGTAAATTATTTAACTTAATATTATTCAGGTATTTACTAAACTTAAAAAAAAGTTATGTTAGTACACCACCAAACAAAAAATCCCGATTGGTCGAACTCATAACTACCCCGGTAAACATTAATCACTACTACAAAGCCACGCGAAACTCGTGCTTTTCACAAATGCTTCCAATCAGGCTTGGCCTTTCATTTCTTACACAATAGCGGCCCGGAAAATGTGAAATAAGAATCACAATATACAAGCAGTAGCTTAAGTCCATTGTCATATGTACGTATGAATATCAAATATTCCCGCCTATACTGTAACACTGCTGTGCTCGGAGTTTCTCTACGGGATAAGAGTCGCAACGATAAAATCCGTAGAAGAACGAAGGTCAACGAAATAGCAGAATCAGCAAGCTGAAATGGCAGTGGGCAGGCCAAATTATATAATATGCTCGACGAACCGATAACCGTTGGGGAATAAAGGTTCTCGAATGGCGAACACGCAATGGACTGACGACATAGTTGCGGTCGTTGGATGGAGAAGGCCCGAGACCGCTCGTCGTGGCGAATCATGGGGGAGGCCTATAACCAGCAATGGACGTCCAAGGGTTGATATATGGATGATGATGATGACTGTAACACTGTGGAACAGTTTTTCCCATGCAATCTCCTAGAAATGTGCGAGCGAAATAGCGGCGCGCGGGATTCTCGGCCATGTTGTGCTACTGAACGTACATTTTGTGCGCGTTGTAAACTAGTTATGCTACTGTTTAATGTATACGGTGTTAAAAAGAACCTTAATGAAAACTATCGTCTACGCCAATAATCTATTAGGGTCCACTCGGCTGCAGACGCCATTAAATCGTGATAAAGACTCTACATATTAAGGTTCTGTAGCTAATTTACAGTAAGTGCCTAAGAGGTTTATGGTTACTGCAATTTAATGTTTTCATACGAACTTTCTTTAAGTAGGTTTGCAATTGCAATTACAGATGGATTGATCTCTATAGTTTGCAATTCGGTAAAGAACTATTTGAACACTTTTGAATCACAAAAGAGCATTGACATAGACATTGAGAATAGATTTCATACGATTTGATGTTTTTAGGACATTTAGCAGCAGTTATTAGGTGAATGCTGACATCCAAATTATATAATATACTTACAATTATAACTTATATAACGATCAAATTAAAAAAAGGAGAAATACTGTTATTTAACAGTATTTCTCCTTTTTTTTATTATAGATACATAAACACAAATGACTAACTTAGCGTGTTATTGCTGTAAAAACTATTAAAAGTTAAAGGTGTACATAGAAGTCTAAAAAAAGTGATTGTGTTAATTAACCCTCTTTGAGGCGCACTTGAAATCCTTTCACCACACTGGTTCGATAAAACTAGTGACACGATAAGAAGAAGAAGTCTACTAATATTGAAAAGGTGAAAATTAAAAATGTCTCTTCCTCAATCACGACAAACTTTCTCAACATATTGATGAGCTGAAATTTAAAATGGGTATATGTTATGAGCTGGATGAAGAAATATGCTATTTATATCCCAATACTTTATTATTTCTTAAATATCTTTCTAATAAGCCAAACCATATTTCACAACATAAACTCTGTCAAAGCTTTGACAGTGGCTAGGAACCGGAAATGGAAGGGACGGGCGGACAGCTTCCGGTCTGCTGGGACAAGCAAAGCGACAATAAGTGAAAACAATATTCCGAAATAACAATAACAACGTACACTGATCAACAGTATCTCAAAATCAATTAATAGAATGACCGCTACTGCTCATTAAAATTTAAAAAAATAACGTAATATTAATTAAAAATAAAATTTCAGGTCTAACTTTTTCCAGTCTTCCTTGTCTTGTGAATCAGTGACTTGACCTTTTTTCGAACTGCCTGCGCCTTAAGTTCTTCAACTTGCTTAGGCTTGGCTTACCACAATGTTATGTGTAGTTGAGGCGTATAAATCTGATGCACCTACTAGAGAGAGATCTTTCAGTAATTTACTATGTACTACGGAGTTTGACTATACTATTATTTAATATATAATTTAATACGGGTTTTACTTAATTATTAAACGGCGTAAAAACGTCCACACGACGCACTTTCATTACTAGTTACAAGAATTTACGTTGTTGAAAATAAGTGAAAACAATATGCCAAACTAGACGGGACAGTGGTTAATCATCGTAGTGGAAACAGGGCTCGCAATTAGCTATGGGTAGAGCCATGGGGTGGAATAGGTCATGACGTCACTTGCGACCTGACTGAGCGTGAAATTATGGGGTCTACGGCATGTCTACGAGGTTTCTTGAAGGATAAGTGAAGGAGAAGTCAAATAGCTGGATTCTAACCTCATCGTCAATGAAATTGCAGTGTTGCCAACCCATACCAAATTTTACCCCCAAGTATTTTTTTCAAATCCCCCTAAAAACCCCTAATTAAATATTACTGTGGAGGTCTTTATTGAAAAAATAGTAGGTATAGTTTTATTTAATTGCGGATTTTGTCAGGGCCCCTAAAAAACCCCCTGAAAAATTTATATCCCCAAAATTTCCCCTGTTTAGGTTTTTACTCTAATTTGGGGGGAAAACCCCTAAGTTGTCACCACTATTGCCAAGTCACTCTGGCTTAACATAAAGATATACCAAATGGAATTAAAAATGATGACAAAATGTAGTGGAGTCAAAAAATTGTGTAGAAATTTTCTAACATAATCTGAAATATTAAATGAATTTACTCCGTGACAGTCGATTTTCCTCAAGCTCGATAAGCCTCCACAAATGTCAGAAGAATCTTATTGATGTCCTATTTTCTATAAAACATACGCTTCAGAAAAATAATAAAGAAAAGGGCTGTGGGATTTCATACCCTCAATACGTTCTACAAATGGTGCCATTGAGTAAAGCCTCAGATCTGAACGAATAATGTTCGCCATACATCTCGCTACAAGTTAATACACTGGGCGGATCAAAGGACCCACATACGGAACCACGGCCAGCTTAGAATAAACCAATTATGACTGAAATATTAGGGATCAGTCCGCCTCAGGACGGTCTTTGATCACGCGGTTATATTTCTTTTCTGAGAAGGTTTGCGAGCACCTGTGTATGATAGTTACAGTATACTAACTTCATATTTCACTAAGCATGCGCTTTATATTTTAAAAGTAATGGAAAAGTAAAGTTGGATCCTACTTAAAGTTTGCAAGATTAATGAGTATTTTGTTTATTGTGCACTATAACTGAATTATGAGCGTTTATCTGAGGCAAGAAATAGGAGACTGGAAACTAATAACAAGGATTACCTAAGGGTTTTTTTTTCTTTTCATCCGAGTATAAGCGAAGAAAAACTTCAAGACCGAAGACTATTTGACATTTAGTCGAAGAGAATCAGAAGAAGAGAAGAAGAATATCAGATACAAAACTTAAAAAAAGTTTGCTGCGCAATAGACAATTTAATTACATAGTCCGTCCATTGCGTAGTCAAACTGGGTTAAGGGTTTTTAAGATTCATTAACAAACTTGTAACACTGTTTTCTATTTATAAATGTGTGTAGAGTAAGCGAAACTCTTAATAAATTACATAAATTGGTGGCCAGGAGACTAATACCCCCGGAATGGGGAATAAGCTGCCCATAACGACGGTTAACTATGCGCGCCAAGTAATCATTTTTGGACAGGATATGTTACTTCCGTCTGGTGCCCGTTCTTCTGATATACGGATCTCTTATTAAAATAAAAGGGCACAAAATATAGTAGGAGACTATGGCCACGACGATTTTTAATCTGTGCGAAATCAAACACTTTTTATTTTAGCTTGGATGTTATACATTTTACAATACATATCAACAGGTATTCTATTATCTATCATAAAGTAGGTGGGAAATCTTATTAAAAATAAATTAAAAAATCCCATCGAGTAACAGTGCTACTCGTTTGGGTGTTACTGGATGGGAACCCATCAATATTAGGATGTTTGTAAAAAAAATATTCTACTTTGAATAAATTTATATTTATGAGTTCGTAAATAAATAGAGAAGGCCACCAAAAAGCATTTTGGAGGATGTTTAGCAGTGGAATTTTAAATAAATTATTTTTCAAATTTTGTAAATAAATTAGGAGCGATCAGTTCTATGACAAGGAATGTTCCATTTTCAATTAGAATGAAAGCCGGGGACGATATGGATATTTTGTGAAATGGGAAAATAATCGAATTTCAACTGAATAATGTGGACCCTCGACCAGTGAATGACACAAAGGGTATTTAACTCGCACTTAGTACTTTTTGCCCGGCCCCCCGCTGCGGCCCCGCGCGATTATATTCCCGTTATCGCCCTATAACGTATGCAGAATATAACATGCATTATCTCTATTGCCGGTATCCATTTCGCTCGCTCCTAATCCTTTGATTTATAATATCCCGTTGAAATATCGCCGTTGGCCGCAATTTATTTAAATTATTCTAACAGTCAATTAACGAGATGGCTTTTACCGCGATGTAGGTCGCGTTCACTGAGATGGAACAAACGAACTGTGTTGGTGAAAATTCAGTGGCCTCACTTGAATTTATTTTCGCATCGACGATTGTATGTTAAAAACTTTCAAATTAAAAGGCACTCCCCCTGTACGTGCTTATTAGAAAAGTCAAACACACCTTTTTAAAGTGGGTCTCGGTGAATATTTAGCCCGTATTTGAACAGGATTCCAAACATTCTATTGATACAAATAATTTTGCTAGGGAGCGATATTTCTCTCACCGCTGGGTTTTGTTAACACGAAGCGAAGGAAAGTTGCTGAAACTTTTTAGCAATTCGTTAAAAACGGGGATTAATTTGGGCGTGGGTCGTACTTATTTATAATAATCCTACTTGTGGGAATGGTGGTGTGCAGTTTGTTGTTAAAATAAATTTTCTTTATCAGGTGTGTAGGTAGAAGCTAAGGACGGAATAAATAGACTTTCCTTTTTCATATCGATACATTTTGTTCCTAAAGATATCTAAGAAAACAATTGATTCATTTTTGCACTCTAAAAGTGACTTTTAAATTGCACACAAATTACATTAATTTCTTTGATCGAATAATATTGAAATACATATGAATAGCTTTCCATTATTCCAATGATTTTAACAAATGTAGAGAAGGGACTTTTTCTTAAAATCTTTATCGATTTCAATTATCGATAACGTACGATAAAATATCGATATCATCTAGCAAAAGGCTTAGGAACAGTCACATCACTAGCACTACGTATGCAGATCGTAAAGCCGCGCTTTAAAAATTAGGTACATGCCCAGACCACGTACGGTACGTACCTTTTTGCTATCCTTAAGGATTCCTAATGGAGCTCCATTTATGTTCACATTGGATTCCCTAATAAGAATGCAAAGAATTTCTTATACTTACTGTATTATTGGTTTATATCGGTATATTATTGTTTCATCCTTGGAGTACAAAACAGTTATCGCATAAATTATATTTTTACCTCTTCGTTCTACTTTATTTTCATTATAACTTAAAATTGCTCTTTAATATTCCATTTTCGTTAGCTAGCGCCAAAAATAAACATTGTATACATTATTTAGCATACACACACATAACCGAGGCAATCTTGAGCAGGGTGGGTTCTACCATTTGCATAATCGACGGAAAATCTCATGATTAACATTTTTATTAAACAAGGATTAGCTAATCCTTTTTTATTCGTCAATTAGTTTGTTATCGTGACGGTAGGCGGTCGTAAAGAGTTGAAATAGCTGGTAATTATCCAAATTGGGTGAGATAACCGGGCCCTTTAATTACGGTTTTTTCATCAAATTTATAAAGTGATAGTCGATTAATCAGTGTAATAGCGTCATTAACGGCCGCTTTTAAAGTTATATAGGTGAAGGTGTAAACAAAGTAGCATGAATAAAAAAAATAGGTACAGTGGAAAGATTGAGGTAGAGTTTTGATATTAACTCTCAACAATCAAATCGGTAGAGCTATCGAAATTACGCTCCTAAAATTTATTTGGCATGGCATTGCATATATATGTTGCATATAATGATTCTATGACTTAGCTATGTATTTTTTTTTTATTTATTTAACATTAGACTCACAGTTCTATATTTTTCTTATATATGATAGACTTACCTACCTATAATTCTTATATATTTCCAGTAAACAAAATGTAGACTCAATTTGGTTTAAGAATAGTATATATTTCATAGCTTATATAAGAAAAAAAATGTAACTGTGAGTGTAATGTTAAATAAATAAAATAAAATAAATATATACTAATCTTAAACCAAATCGAGACTACATTTTGGTTCGTGTGCATATTTATAAAATTATAGGTAGGTAAGTCTGGGTAGATAAGTAAGTAACTAGTAACTCTAACAGCAGTAAGTTTAGTAATAAATAAGAAATAACAAACAACAAATAATCTCATTGTGTGTGAATATCAGTGTGTGTGTGTGTGTGTGTGTGTGTGTGCGTTTGCAATATGTATGAGCTCGAAAACAAACTTGTCATTAGGTGCGGTTTACATATTTTATGTTCAGTTGGTCTACTAAAATATGAAAGAGTGGCTAGACATTGACTCCATTACGATACATGCTGAATAAAATATTGGCATTCTTCGATAATTCATTTAATTGTTTCAACAATTCAGGCTTACAATAACAATAATTGATAGTAAACCTAAATTGGTACCCAGCAATTTTACTAAATAATTCTATGAAATCTAACTTATTACAAGTGCGCAGCTCGTAAAAGGTTAGATACTTTCATCGATATAGCCAATCCCAAAGGAATTACCGATAATATATGAGTTTTCATGTTCGTCTTGAAATGGTCATAAATCATTTGCTACGATATTTATACAGTGATAAAATATAAGTTGAAAGACTGCATTGCAGAAAACTGATTTATAAAAATTTGAAAAACATTGTTTATTTTTTCATTTCATTGATAAAATCAAGTCAAGTAATTTCTATTAGAAGAACTCAATGAAATAAGCTTTTTAAATAGAGTTCCTCACTTAAATCGGTTCACGCTGGAGGTATATGAGTCTAAGTATCTACTATCTACTATATATTCTATCTACGTACATAATATCTACTCAGACTCATATGAAAATAAAATAAAAAGTTAACAATTTTTTTTTAAATCATGTCCTATATGTCATATATGTATACATATGTATATGTCATCATATTGACAGAGTATATAAATTATCTTTTGTTTAAAATTAAACTTATAACTATTTTTTTTAATAGTTATTAAATTATATAGCTATAGTAGAAATAAATACTTATATATAGTGTACATATATAAGTATTTATTTACATACATAGCCGACCCCACCTAAGTGTGGGATAAGGGCAGGGAGATGATGATATAGTGTACATTTATTTAGTAATAAATCCGCTTATTTCTAATAAATATTAATATATAATAAAAAATAAAATCATATATAATTGATTTGTAGTATTACCAAAGTAGGAACTTAAAATTATAACTCCTAATAGTTACCTTTTATTCAATACGATGCCATAGAGATACAAAGCAGACGATGTGAACGAGATATATTATACGAGTATGTAGTAGAGCAAATCTATTCTAACTATTACCAAGTACGTTATACGTAAAATCTTTATATTAATGGATCGAATCGCATATGACCGGTGCACATCAATCTTGCGAAAGCCGAGCCAGACCTTTGAGCTTCCATGCAAATACTGGCGTCAATAATCCTATCACTACTGATTTATTGCATCTCCGTTACACCTGCGTGTTTGAGATTCAAACAACGTTGGAGCTCTTTCAAACTGAGTAGTAGAGTTCTGAGGGTATTGAGTAGGATAGATTGGTACAGATCTTTCGGTCTTAAAATGCAAGCTCCAACTTCTCGCGCTATAGTCCAAGCAAGAGCATCTGTATGAAATCATGAAATCAATGTGCATTTGTTCAATGTATAAAATTACTGAAAAAACTGAAAAATCTTTTTATTTTCATTTATTTATTTAACTAAAATATTATGTGCATATTGAAAAAACTAACCTACTTAAATAAAACTATCCTAATTATAAATACAATTCAATAAAAATTAAAAAGTACATTTTGTTAATGTGGCTTAGTGCCATGGATACTGGCTGCATTCCCGCGTTGTACCGCCAAAGACAGTCTTTGCGCTAAAAATGAGCCAGCTCTCTTATCACCAGTGGCGGCCATTAATTTAAATAAACTGTAAAATATAGTTGAAAATTAACAAATAAATAATATTTGGTAATTTTTTCTGAGTATTTAGTTATTTTTTATTAGGTTCATAATGACAAATTTTGCTTAACCTAGACATTAACGGCCATTACGTCTTTCTTAGTACAATTAATTATTATAATACGGCAATTTCAGTCGCGAATCTCGTGTGCTAAATGAGTTATGTAGCTTAAAGAGTTATCATATTATTACTGCAATAAAATTATGAAACTTTAGGTTTTAGGGTGGCAACACTGAATTATGCGACTGAAAATTCCTGCAATTTACAAGGTTGTGACATAAAAGTTTGGAGCTATAAAAACGATATTTAAAAGTGAAGTATTGTTGTTATATCTCACAATTATTTGCCTTATACACGAAACTCATTTATTAGATTTTTATTTAAAAAAAAAACAGAGTTTAGAAGATTCATGAAAACATTACAAATTTTCAACCGAATTAAAATAAGGATGAGGTTATCAATTCAGTTGTTTTATTTTTTTATACACCTTTTTTGGCTTCGTCATTTTTTATTACTTTCAGATTGGTCCCACAGAAATTTTATCAAAATCCATATAACCATAAAAAATATTCTTCTGTTTTATTCTATACCTTATCATTTTGATATTATAACTTATTTGTCTATCTATAAATATTCGATCCTGAAAATAATTCATGAATACATTTAGAAGCAGTCTATTATAGACAATAACTCATGCCATGCCATGCCATGCCCTTAACTCAAATGCTCTTCCAAGGCAGACAATACGTTTTAAAATCTGAATGGAGGCGAAGATTGGAAAAAATTCAAAGCACTTTTTGTCAAAATTCGTAAAAAAAATGTTTTTGTATTGTGAGTGGAACACAATGGTGAATGGAGGAAATGAGTGTCTGGGCGTAGCAGTGCTCAATTTAACTGGTGCCCAGACCACCGCCACAGAGAAATGAAGCCTACACAGAAGGTCGCTGAGAGACATGCTGTTCAGTCTTTCACCATTTGAAAGGCTATCGATGTCGAATGTGTATACTGTGACCATAAGTAAAAACTTCTAAGCTCATTAACGTAGAAAGGAGCCTCATCAAGGCGCACTTAAAATCTCTTCACCACTCTGGTTTGAAAGAACTAGTGACACGATAAGAAGAAGAAGATTCACGTAGTCTTGAAATTTGGAGGCTTTGTTTGTCAAGATGTGTAAGCGCGTATTAGAAAAATAATGTTCATAATTCACATCTTAAATGAAGATAAGGGTGTTAATTTGTCAAATATATCAATATAAAAATATATCAAATAAGTTGCCCTACTGTTTTTATGCTATCAAAGCCCCGCCCGCCCTCTGCATATTGCGCCGCGTGCATGCGATGTAAAGCATACGATAATTCCTTGTACAACTAGCTTTTGATTACGTCTAAATAACTAGCCAATTTTTATTAAGTATTTTAATTTTACCAAAAATATAAACAAAAATTTAATATATTCATTTTAATTCTACAACATCCGAAAATTTATTCATATTGACAACTTTCATATCATTATGTGCATTATTCCAACTAATATTATAAAATAGTCCATAATGTATGATGTGTAGACACAGTAGTAATACTATACAAAGTTCTACCTTTTTCGGAATAGGTGCGTTGAATGTCATTATTAATTTATTTTAGTAATTAATTGATACTAATCAAAGGAAGGAATATATCTACCAACAGGGGATAGTTTTAATAATTGAAATGCGATTCATTTGGTTCTGCCTTGTATTTTTCTTCTTCAAAGCCTCTATAACCTCTCAGAGGCCAGCCTTGCGATATTTTTGTTCCAGCCGGCTCCATGTCTCATAGTTCTGTGGGGTCGTACGGGAATATACCCACATTTTAGACTGCAAATAGACCAAAATATGAAACAAAACAGTAATCTAATAACCCGGTGCAGCCGGGTGCTTTTGCCACGCTCCGGTGAAATTTAATGTTTCGCTTATGTAGCCTTTGAAGTACAACAAGCTACAAGTTACAAAAAACTACCCCACAGAAAATGTTAAAATTGATTATTTTTTTTTAAATGTAAACATGCGACTGTTGCTAACCGTCTTCCATATGTGTACCTATATTATAGAAATGTTCTAAACAATAAATTTAAATATTTAAAACTCACTTTCTTGTTGCCAGTTTCCCTTTTCACAAGTAATGTGAGTGTAAATTTAAAATAATATAAAAATTTACCTGTACTATTTAATATTCATCTCATATGTATGTAGGTATCTACTTAATATAACTAAAGTATTACTCAATTTTATTAATCATTAAAATATTACAAAATTCTATTAGTTTATATTTGATGAAACTACGATTACTTACGACATTTTGATAAATAATTCCTTAGAGGGTAACTTATTCCGGCAGGAGCTTAGCGTACATTGTATGCCTTTGAAGTCTCATATTACCCGCCGTCTATTAGCATAAAACCCATAATGGCACCACCTAAGCTTAATTAATTACTGACCAGATATGTACCAAAAACTTTGCCTTATGTTTATGAAATTTTTTATACAATTTGCATAACATTTCACCTTAAAATGTGAAGATTAAAAACTCTACCCTTTATAAAATCTACCGTATAAATTAATTAAGGTTTTGTTAAGAATAAAACTGGTATTAATGGTCCAGCAGTGGGACTGTTCCAAAATAGGAAAAATTGGACCGTCTGTCCAAATGCAGAATAGTCAAAAAGTTTTTAACCGCGTAGGTAAAGTATTTTTTTCAGTAAAAAAATAAGATAACTAATTGATGGAAATGCCATAATAAATGCTTTATTATCTAACTCAATTCATTCATAAACAGACTTATTAAAAATCCATTCTGCATATTTTCAGTATGCGCAAGAAAAAAATGGTATAAGATATTTTTATTAAAATATCGAATAAACTTGTGTTATTTAATTTGTAGTGCTGGCCAAAAACAATGGAAATTTCATAAAATGTAAACGAGTAAACATCACCTGAACAAACAATCGCCGAAACACTAATTTATACGGCGCATTCATGAGTACCGAGAAATCTCTCTTTTATGTTTTTATCGTAGATATATGAGATAACAGTTATTTTGACTTTCATAGAGACGCTTTACTACGCCTCACGCCTTGTCTCGTTCATTTAACATGCCTAGATTTTACTCTATGAAATAATTAAAAATGATAAGCCCCCTTTTATTATTATATTTAGCTGCGTCAGTTGAAGTGAGGCAGTTGGCGGTCAAAAAATATTTTGGAACATTTCCCACAACGCCGACGCCATCTAGCCCCAAACTAAGCGGAGCTTGTAATTTGGGAACCAGATAACTGATAATATTCTTACTTTTTTTTTATAAATACATAAATAGTATGTATGTCCTGTAAATCGGAATCGAACCTACGACACTGGCGTGGCAGTCTAACACACTTGCCACTCAACCATTCGTGTCGCCACTTATTGAGATGCATCAGTTATTTCAAGTATAAAAAAATCTTAATTAAACGCATTTTATTCCAATGCCAAATGCCATTGGAATAAAATGCTTTATGCTTTATAAATATATCGAAGAGCAGCAGAAACTTTTTACCAACCTGTGTTTTGCCAAGGTTTAATATAAAAATTACTTTTCACGTTATCATGTGTGCCTGGTACTTCCCGGGGGATCCGGAGGTAAGTCACAATACGATGAGGGCGCGTTCCGCTTTTCTTCGGATTATCTCATGCGTGACAGTTGCTCCAATTTCTGAGATCCTGGTACTTATATTTTATGTGAACAAGTTAGGGCTAGGGCGGATAGAGAAAATATATGATTGGTTGAATTTGGATCTTCCTGTTGTGAATAGGATTATACAATATACATAGTTACAATATTACGCTCAATGAAGTTTATATTAAACACGGCCAATGTAAATATTTACTTTGGTTTATACCTTGCTTGATCATGTGAAATAAAAAAATAACCGAAAATAAATGTTTAAGATGATTACAATTTCGCTTTTAAATTAAATAATCAAAAATCTTATAAAATAAGAAGTTGAACCCTACGCACTCAAGTTCTTTATCGCTCGCATATGTAGACGTTTGACTTTTCCCCTCCTTCCTTTGATTATTGTATTATGAAACGTGGGCTCAAAAAATGTTACGACAGACAATTTATATCCAGCTGACTCATTCTGAGAGATGAATTTTGTTATGTTCCAAATTTTATCAATTTTTATCAAACAAGTTTTGTCTCCGGTATCAAGGTCAAGAAAGAACGTGTGATTTTTAATTACGTGACTCTAATATTATGTTTTTATTTTTAAATAAAGTTTAGACTACGATTACCAAGGTGCGTTTTTTTTAAACGTTTTGTTAGGATTTCTAGGTGCATCTCTATCCACTTGTTTTTTTTTACTTGCCTAAGTTGTCCTATTGTTGGGCAAAGGCCTCCCCCAAATCTTTACACTTTTCTCGATCGTTGGCAGTTTCCCACCATTCCCCATCGAAGGCAATGAGATCGTCTCGCCAACGTTTGCGCGGCCGACCCCGACGACGCCGTCCGTCCTCAGGGTAGTAATTTTAGTAAGTTCTGAAATGTCACTATCTACCCATTTGTAGGTCCTCTGCTAAAGCTAACTGACTAAGCTTATCATTTTCTGAGCTACGCCCATACTCTGCACTTTTTGTATCATCATAATCTATTTATTGTCAGCGGGTCGTAATGAATGATGTTTTGCATCGTCGCTGACACAAGTGTTTGTCTGTTTGTGCTTGTTAAAAGGCCCCGGATGTGACATGCGAGTGAGCAATCAAAAACGAATTTGAGTTACGAGGTCGGGATTTCATTTTGTTTGCGAAATTAATTTTTGGTTAGGAAAAATGTTGACGTGGAAATAATAAGGAGGCAGACTTTGATCATCGAGGGAAACTTTTTATTTACCTAGATAAATATATTTAAATTTAAGCATCACAAAAAATATATAGGTAAAAATCGACCTTACTTTTGCTTTTCGGATTGGAGTTATAAAAACTAAAAACAAAATTTCGAGTTACTTACTAATCTTAATGGAAAAGTGATTTCATTCAAAGATCAATAACAATATACAGAAACTATAAAAGCTTATGTTAAATCCTGAATAAAAAATACATCATATAAAATATTTTGTTGCAATGAACTCAATCTTCATGAAAACAATGTATCAAAACTGAAAGAATGAACCATAGCCGTGGGCTGAAACCGAATAAATGTCCATACTTAAGAACAAATCTCTCATACGCAAGAGAGCACACATGTGTTTGTAGGGAGAATGGGGGTGAATCTACAAAGAAAAGCAATTTAACAAAAATAAAAAATACGATATTGGAACACGGGAGAAACAAATGATACGGGAAATACTTAAATCACTGCCATTGATGTGAAATTGGAAATTGTATCTGCAGTTGGTGAATTATGAACTCTGATTGTCGAGGGGGGTTTCATTTTTTATTTCAATTGCCAGTTCGATTACAATTGAAAGCATTATCCATTTAGTTGATATGACTCTGAATACTTTTTTCGGGATTAAAGAATGCTGAGATAGTCATTAAACCTAAATTTTACAGTTACCTAGCCTTTAATATTGAACAATGAACATACGATAGAGTAAGAGTTGGACCATGCTTTGTTGTAGGGTTCCTAGGCATTACGTTTAAACACAATAAGATGTTAATTTGCTTAAAATGATTTTAAACATCTCACAAAAATGCTCAAATATTCATGTTATCTAAATTGCAGCGCTTCCATATAGTATTCCATATAGGAATAGTAATTCTTAAATAATAATAGTTAATAGATTTTGAACACTCATTGTGCTTGTGTTATGACGGACAAACAGACAGACATAACGAAGCTGTAAGGGTTTCATGTTGGACTCGAAGCCCTAAAAAAGTAGCTTTCAGTTTCCAGACAATTACCCATTCACTTCTTAAGTTTTACAGTAAATTTAAAATTTTGTTCAACGATAAAATACAGTTTTAAATGAGATATTTTCATTCATTTGCATGCAGCCGAGCTCTTGGCTGTTCAGTAAATCACAGGCATGCAAAATCACAAAGATTCTATGCTAAATAACTTGAATTAATATCTATAGAGGGAACGCCTGCTATTGACAAACGGCTCTCAAAATATACACCGAATTATTCAAATTCCATTCAAGAGTACAAAAATTATAGCCATTGTTCCCACTGTATCTCACATTACGAACGCACTATCGAAAATTGCTTTCGATAAAATTTTGCGTAACATCGTCCAATTGGAAATAATAAATTTTAGTAATTGCGTATTTAATGTGACGTTACTGTTAACTTGTATCATTTCAGCAAATGTATTTAATTTTTTCCAAGAAGAAAATCCCGTTTTATGACTGTGTCTGAAGTTGACATATGATTTGACTGAATGAGCGCTTAGAACTTCATCACGTCGAAAAGTTGTCTCATAGCGAAGTTAACTCGTAAAGTTTATGCAGTGACAACATATTTCAGCAGCATCGGGCTTTTTATTAGAAGGAGCGAGATCGTCAGAATCCCCTTTCCACGAGAGTTTAAACTTCTCGTGTCTAGTATTGCAAAAGTTTTCGGCTCAACGAAAATACAGCGGAACGCTTTCAAAGGAGCTAGTATGAGATTTTTTCGCAGATTCGATCCCGGATTAAGTTCGCACGGAGTTGCCAATCAGAGTTCTGAGTGGATATCTAAGTTTACAAGAGGATATTGAAGGTCCATCCTGAAAGATACGAAAGGGCCTTTAGAATAGCCATGGCTATTGCTTCCTCAATTTCTGCATATTTATGCACTGTTTTGAGTTTTTTTATTTAGTTGTAGATAAAACATAGTAAAAAAAACGATATATATATATAACTATATATATAATTAGGATAGTTTTATTTAAATCATCATCATCTTAGCCGGGTGTAACCCACTGCTGGGTATAGGCCTCCTTTCTCTTTAGCCAGCCTTCACGATCTTGTGCATCTCTGATCCATACTTTATTTAAGTAGGTTGGTTTTTTTAAATATTATAATTTAATATTATTGTTGTTAGACAAATTTAGAATAAGCAAATAAAAAATATGTCATATTCTACAACATCGATTTTCAACAAACCATTAGATAACTCTGAATGTTTTTAAATAAGCTTGCATTATAGAGCAGGATTACAAGTTATTTATGTCAGATTAATCAAAGAAATCCAAGCTGGTTACATCTGGCAGATTAATCAAAGAAATCCAAGCTGTTTTGCCAATATATCACAAATTTTTACAGCGTACAAATGTGTATCACCGTGTTCGCATTTTACGATACCTTCGAAACAATTTGTATTCTATTCAGGCGCTGGTTGTAAAAGTTGAGTCGTTGTCTGCCGGCCAGTCTCTGTTCTACGATTACACGTGAGCGAGCAACCAAGTTTAGTGCTTAGGTAAATCGCCTAAAACTGTGCAACTTTAGGACGCTAGATTATATTCCGCTTTTGAATAATGTAACCGTCGAATGGCGTCCCTTGCATAACGCCGTCATCTAGACACCATCATGACCGACACAATGTCAGATAGCCGTAAAGCAGTATATGTAAGCATTACTGTGTTCCTGTTTGAAGGGCACTGGAGCTAGTGAAATTACTGGGCTTTCGAGACTGACCATCAAAATATCTCAATGTGGACGAGCTCTTTAGCAGTGTTGGACTAGCCTATGTTAATCAAAGTCCTGTGTAGCACTGTTCTGGTCATGAGCGCGATGATCTCTTACATCCAGGAAAGCGCTTAGTACGTCTCGTCCCATCCATCCACATACAAAATTGGTTGTCTGTAAAGTTGGTTTACCGGCGATAGTTTAACGTGACCACCAGCGTAACGGGACAATGAGCGCTACCGGACAATGACGTCAACGTTTTCGTGCATGCAGCTGTCGCGGGGGCACTCTTCGATTTATTAGACGTACTTAGTTAGTTACGTCAAAAAAAATTGAATATGCTGCATCAACCGGCTTAGTTACTTATAGGAAAATATTTGAGATGGAAAACAATTCAAATATGAGAATCATTGGCTCAGCATAAGGTATGTATGGGAATCACGGATGACAAGTAAAAAAAAATTTGAACGTAAATATCAAAATATTTTAATGATAAACTTTTTCGCGAGACGAGACTTAAATTATTCCTTGCAAGCTCTTACGTTAATTACGATCATGATTTGACAAGATACAATACTAAAGCGTCGTTGACACACAAGCTTTTTTACAAGCTGATTGTTGGCGTTTTCAAACGCTAGCGTGTGAGCGTGTTAACTTTTGGGAAGGATTGTCAACAAATATCAAAATATTTTATTGATAAACTTTTTCACGAGACGAGACTTAAATTATTCCTTGCAAGCTCTTACGTTAATTACGATCATGGTTTGACAAGATACAATACTAAAGCGTCGTTGACACACAAGCTTTTTTACAAGCTGATTGTTGGCGTTTTCAAACGCTAGCGTGTGAGCGTGTTAACTTTTGGGAAGGATTGTCAACAAGCTGATTGTAAAATCGCCGATGACACTGGGCGACTTTATACGGTACAAGCGAAGTCGCTGGCGTGTGGCGTAAAAAAGCCGTGTGTCATCGTACTGTAAGGTCCGATAAGATTATCTGCTCAGAGGACGTGGTAGCCGAGTGGATGAGGCCCTTACCTTGCGATCTGATGGTCGCGGGTTCGAATCCCGGTGGCAGTCATGCATAATCGGTTTTCTCTGTCAAAAAAATCTATGTATGCATCCCACGTTCTCGCAACGGTGAAGGAAAACATCGTGAGGAAACCGGCATGTCGTAGAATCAAAAGTTCGAAACATGTGTCGAGTGCATGAAAGGAGCCTTTTCAAGGCGCACATAAAATCCTTTCACCACACTGGTTCAAAGGAACTTGTGACACGATTAGAAGAAGACGAGACGAGACTTAAATTATTTCTTGCAAGCTCTTACGATTATGATTTGACAAGATACAATACTTAAGTCTGATAAGATTAGAAATGAAGTCAAAGAAAGAAAAATATTTTCTAGACTCTTTCGATTTAAAATCAAAGCTTTTCAGCGGGTCCCAGGTGCGAATGAAACAATGCCTAATCGTAGGATTTCATTGTTCGCGGCTACATTGTATCTAGCGGCTAGGTATTCATTGTGGCATTGTTCAGAGTTCAATGTTCCTTCAATTCTGTTTCTTTTATTCGAGAAGACAATAATTTAAGTAAAAGCGATACGAGTTTGCTGAAATATTTTTAATTATTTAAGTCAAAGTTGCTACCCGTTGCTTCGCCTTCTTTATTTTAGAAATATTTGATTATTTCAGTCTAAGTCATTCAGTGGTTTTGGAATATCTAAGTGACATTAATTTGTGTTATGAACACCGATGTTTGTCCTGAGTCTGTGTGTTTTCTATGTATCCTATGTATGTATTTACAAAAAAATGTATTTAAGTATTCTATCAGATATCTGATTCCCATAGTACAAGCTCTGCTTAATTTGAGGCTACATTGCGTTATGGGAAATGTCCAAAATATTATTATTATTTATCTATCTAACTTCTCCATCCTCACATACTGTCGCGAAACGTAATCGCGATTATCATTTCATAGCGAGTGATATGACGTAGACGCATACACAGGTAGAATTATAGATATAGATATAACATATCAACACCGACCAGACTACTTTGGGTAGTAACAAGCCTCGGCCAATCTGTCGTAAGCGATAAGCGCGGGTAGACTTGTGCCAGTCTAGTGGGTACGTTCGAATGGCGTGGTCAGTTCTCGTTGGGTTTGTTCGCAGAATTATCAGGTCAGTGTTCAGTGCTCAGTGTTTTCTGCTCAGGATTTTGGTGAGTGCTAGATATTAGTTCTTAACAGGTCCTACATGTATAATTTTCCCATAATCATGTTATTTACGTGTTCACCGGCAGATTCTAGATATTAACGTGTAAAAAGGATCGCTATAGCGTTTTGGGCTCAGGTATGTGGTTTAGAACAATAAGTACTCACGATACATTTAGGTACGATAAGATGCAAGCGTAGTAGGTACGCATCTGTATTTCACGGTACGTCGCGGTTTACTTATAAGTACCTAATAACGTTTTCGGTAATGATGCCGTTAATAGGTTTCACTGCTATTATAACTATTATGTGTTGTGTCTTACATTATAAGTTCGTATGTTCTGGTTGATGTCTAATAACGTGTTCGGTAGTGACACCGTCCACGCATGTTGCTATCCATAAGATTAATGTGTTTCTATTTGCGTTGTGTCTTAGAATGTAAGTACATACGTTTCCTCGGATGAATTACGTGGCATTATTAGTGGCGTTTTTGTACATCATACCCGCAGGTAAATTGCGTTCCACAGGTTTATCACTGCGTTACACAACTACGTTATACATATTTATCACTGTGTTAATCAACTTCTTTACACAGATCTATCAGGCGATACCCTGTTGTGCTACACTCAGTTGCGTTACTGGTCTATTGTATGACCGGTCTCATATGATACTTTAGGTTTAAGGTGCGTTGGTAAATAAGGATATTTACGTTATGTTGTGAGGTCAGGGAATGACTATTTGAGGACGGAAGAGGTCATTCGTGGGGTTTTAACCCCATCCCAGATTACTACAACGCCCGACCAGTTTCGATGATACGCTCAGTGTGTTCTCACTTTTAGGTGCTCAGATAATTATGGAAGTTACATGGTCCGACCGAGACTATGCTCAAACATATATCCAGATATAGGTACGTCGATCCAATCTACAAAGCATCACACCGGGTCTTCGTGTTCTCATATTCATAACCGTCACCACATCGGGACATGGTCGTCGTGTCGATGTCTTCATCCTTGCATCAAGCTGGACGATGCTGAGTCGTACGAAACGTCACGCACCGTGACTATGTGGTCATTCTCATCGGTCTACCCTCATCTGACACCAAGGTAACATAATTTTCTATTTATTTTACACTACCTACCATTCCAATGTTATGTTTATGCATTTACCTGAAAACTCATACATGCGTACATAGTATTGAATACCTATAGAGTAGATACTTTTAGCTTCGCGACCATTAGTAAGTAGGTGATTCGCGACACATACCTTTTGAAAATTAATAAGCCACGTACTCTACCTAATCAATAAAATTGTTAATTTTGTATAGATAGATAGATAGAAAGTGCTTTATTGCACAAAGTAAAAAATAAGTACATAGGCGAACGTAATGCTTGTTAGCATTCTCTTCCAGCTAACCTCTGCGTATTATGGAGATGTGGTAGTGTTAGCACATATAGATGTGTAGAAATAGATACCGTATTATAAAAACATAATTACTAAAATAATCGTAGATACCGATATTCATATTTATATTTTAATTCAACGATATTTTTCCTCGTCAATTTTAACATTGTTGGCCGATAAGCTAGATCAATGGCGAGCCGCGGGCTCTCTGTGCGTTTACGGCTTACTGACTTTAAATTACTGATATCAGGATCCCACGATCCTGGTATAAGACATTGTAAGCTCATGGTGAAAACGTAAAAAATCCCAAAAAAAAATTATTCCCAAAAATATTAGTCCACGACAAAATATTTTCATTGCATCATATTTATATTTTGTTCATCTCACATATTCGTTTATCTTGACTTTTATTGGGTAGTAAGGTTATTCAGCTATCTATTATTTCATATTTTACTAAGAATATAATACTAATATATTTATAAATTATTAAGTCACAGTAATTTAAATAACGGTAATATAACGTACGTTGACCGTGAATAAAATTAGTCAACAATTTGTAGGGCGTTACATAGTATCTAACCTACAATAATTTAATTTAAGACCTGCTTATAATTAAATATTTGATAGAATGCGTGAAATATATTTTTATTTTAGTATAAAAAAAATCTTAGATTCTCAACCAACTCTGCAATTGATTTGAAACAGTTATGCCTACTTGCACCAAACTGTCAAAGTCCCTAAGCAATTACTTTACTCGCTTGGTAGTTCTTAACAGATAAGTACTGCCAAGCTAGTAAAGTAATTGCTAAGAAACTTTGAAAGTTTGGTGCAAGTCGGCATTAGAGTCTTAAATTAGCTCGAGAACTACAAAAGGACAGAATATTTTTTGCAGTTTTTTTCAATGTTACTCGAAACAAACTCTTCAACAGAACTACAAATGCAAAGAGCCAATGAATCTTTTAATTCTGAAACACTTACTACCCTACACTAATACAAAAGGACAGAATATTTTTTGCAGTTTTTTTTTCAATGTTACTCGAAACAAACTCTTCAACAGAACTACAAATGCAAAGAGCCAATGAATCTTTTAATTCTGAAATACTTACTACCCTACACTAATACAAAAGGACAGAAATTTTTTGCAGTTTTTTTTCAATGTTACTCGAAACAAACTCTTCAACAGAACTACAAATGCAAAGAGCCAATGATTTTTTTAATTCTGAAACTCTTACTACCCTACACTAATACAAAAGGACAGAATATTTTTTGCAGTTTTTTTTTCAATGTTACTCGAAACAAACTCTTCAACAGAACTAAAAATGCAAAGAGCCAATGAATCTTTTAATTCTGAAACACTTACTACCCTCTACCACAGTCGGGATTGCAGCTATGTCTCACTAATTGTGAATAAGAACACTCCACGTCCTTTGTTAACTAAATTAAATTAATTGCAAGGAAATATTTAAATAGAACCGAGAATGCTCAGCAATTGGCATCTACTTGCTTTTGTCTAGACTTTAACTAGATTGTTGCTATTCTTTTGTATGAAACTATTTAATATTTGTAGAAATTTGTTGCTAAAACTTGGTGGATGTGGATATTTAAATTAGGTTCCTTTATTTTGTAAGAAACAAGGGTGCTATTATTACTTATTTTTAGCTGAAAAAAGCTGATAAACATAATTTACAGTTTTTGACGTGACTACGTCTAATAAATCGATGAACGCCGGCTCCATGCACGAAAACGATGACGTCATTGTCCGGTAACGCTCATTGTCCCGTTACGCTGTCATTTTTATTCATAAAAGTATGCAACCATTTCATCAATGTTTTAGCTACACTACCTTTCAAACCGGAACACATTAATGCTTACTCATTACTCGTTTGCGGCAGAATATCTGGCACTCTGTTGGTACCCATCTAGACGGTATCCTGCAGGGGACGCCTCTCAACGGTAGTGGCCTTTCAAGTATGAACAATCGAAGCCCTACGGTTTTTACGACTCACTCATAAACGTCATATTATTTTCATGTCGTAAAACAACAAAGTAATACTCTAGCAATAATCTGAGGCCCTAATCTCGTGCAGATTCCCACAACGTGATTTTATTGCTATTATAATTCATAATCTGGGGTTCCGTAACATACCTTACAAAATACCAATGGAAAAAACGAGAGTGAATAGAATAGGTGTCTTATAAACCTTCGAGAGCCATCGTCGGCCATATCATAGAAAGAAATAAAAAAAAGCTAAGAAAGAATTCATTCTTTGAAAGGAAGGAATAAGAAAGAAAGAAAGAAATGTACTATCTAAGATAGATAATTGCAGATAGAGAAACGAACTCCAAGTCAATACAAAGGACTGGTCAGTCCAAGCCTTAGTCATTACGGGGTCATTATAATAATAGTAATAACTATCTAAGAAAAAATAAACACATACATACATCTCCACCTACTTTAGTTAACAGTAAAAATAAATAACGTCAAAAGAACAGATCCTACCTAAATAATTTGTGTTTTACTTGTAATCATTAATTTTTTAATGGTTAAAGTATATTTTATCTACATATTTGTTGGGCCTGGAACAGTAGCTTATCTAGCATCACTCGTGCTTAGCTAATTTGGTTTTATATAACGCGGTCGTTTTATTGCTAAATGAAAACGAGACTCGTCGCAGACAGGGATGCTGCAATGACGTAATAGCTTCATAACATTGTTGTAGACTGTTATTTTTCCATTCGCTACTTTTAAACTTCTATAAATTACGGTTTTAATAGAACAAGTAAGGCATGTTTTTAAAATATATTGCAAGTTGACGTCACACACTTTTGCAAAATGATTAAGTTTCTATGTTAATAATGATTAAGTTAATGATAAGACCAGTCTGTAATCTAACCATACTTGAGACAAATTAATAATTCATTCATTCATTCCTGATTTAAAGAGGGTGATTTTTCCATTACCGTTTTAAACGAAATGTTTTTTGACGTGACTAATGCCTACTTGCACCAAACTATAAAAGTCCCTAAGCAATTACTTTACTCGCTTGGTAGTTCTTATGAGTCCAGATTCTGACCGTTAAAAACTGCCATGCGAGTAAGGTAATTGCTTAAGATCTTTAAGAGTTTGGTACAAGTCGGCATACGTCTAATAAATCGATGAACGCCGACTGCATGCACGAAAACGTTGTCGTCATTGTCCGGTAATGCTGTCATTGTCCGGTACAATCATTGTCCCGTTACGCTGTTCTTAAACCATCTTTACAGACAACCATTTTTTTTTATGTAAACATTGGAAGACACCAGCTGCTCATGATGGTAAGAAATCACACCTGCTAATGATCAGAACAGTGTTTCACAGGACTTTGATTCACATAGGCCGATGCAACACTGCTAAAGCGCTCGTCCGCATTGATAATCAGTTTCGAAAGCAGAGTAACTTCACTAGCTACAGTGCCCTTCAAACCGAAACACAGTAATGCTTACACATAACTAGTTTTTTTTTATCATGATATGCCAAGAAATGACGAAAATGTAACACTGGAAATTAGCATGCTAACTTCCAGTCATTGAACTAAAAGTGTTGCGTTTCTATTATTATTTTGAGGGTAGTTTGGTAAATCACCACCTGCCCGAACGTGAAGAGCTCAAGGCTCATCAGTGCATTGGCGGGAGTCATTGTGATCGGATGCGTGTGGACGTTCTACTCAAAATCCGTCCATTTTCCCTCCATTTTTGGCCGTGCTTAATCTGCATCTCAACATTTTGATACCAGTGAAGTGTCGCGGGTTCATAGCCGTGCTTTTCGAACCTGGACTCGCCGTGCGAGTCCACAGGACTTTGCCTGCCACCAATTAAAGGTGTTCAATTGCATTCGGAAATCAGTAGAAACGTGTTCAGCCCTAAACACTGTATTTTCAAAACTCAAAACACATAGGTACTCTAAAATCGCCAGCATAATTAATCTCAAAAGGTTTGGTTTAAAAATCGCTCAAAAAGAGTATTTTCAAAAGATACTTAGTCCAAAATGAATTATTTATTCTCAAAGAAACTGCAAAGTTTCCTTGAAACAAAACCTCTGTATTTCTCAAACTTCGTTGTTTTATGTACCTTGTTACAGTTCAGAGTGCATTTGCTTGCTATATTTTACTTACAGCAACGCAGACTAACCAATTCCCTTTGATCATAGATATCTTGTCGGGTTCAATACTTTTAAACCACTGAGTCTAATGGGTAACTGGTAGAGCAATATATTTACAAAAAATATTCAGTTGGTAATGTTAATTTTGCTTTGAAACAGACATACAAAAACTGTCGTATGTAAAGATAACATTAAAAGTAATTGAGTTTTGCGCCAACCAATTCTAAACCTTATCTGTTGTATAGTGAAGCGTATAATCGTTTGGGGGCTAGATAGATTTGGGGTGCAATATTATCTTCTTTACGTTCAAATAAATGAGAAAAAAGTGGGGTCCGGCGGACGAACTTTTTAATTCGTAATTACAGGACAGCGTCCGAGCTTTCAGGACCATTAACTTTTTTCCTAAACGTCTGTATCGTATGGGGTTCCGTACTATAAAACAAAATGGGACGTTTGATTGCGAGGATTTAAATTGGTCCCCTCATTGAGATAATTAAAGAAATTGCTTTTCAAATTACAGCCACAACATATTTTTAAATTTATTATTCATACATACCCCAAATTTTTTAATATTTTAGTGCGATTTCAGAGCCATCTTGTTTTGTTTTCTGTGTCGCGTGTACGCGTGACAAGCCGCGGGAACATGACAGTCGCTAGAAAAAAGCGAGTGTAATGCTTAGATCATACGTACCGAGCAAACGGGCGAGACAGAAAAATGTAACTCGGCAGAGACAGTGAAAGCTTACGTCAGTCGCTCAGCCGAGCACTCGGCGCTATGTTAATACGTACCGAGTACTCGCCCGAGAGCACTGTCTCGGCCGAGTACTCAGTACGTGTGATCTAGGCATAAGCGTCGGTATAGGTACGTGTGTTTTGTGAGTACAGTCAGCATCAAAAGTCGATGACAACATTCCGATTTTAAAAGTAGCTATACACATATATATTTTATTATTGACAGTGTGGTATGTGGTAGTACAGTTAATTTTGAACATTAATGATGTTCATTCAATTTTGTCATGTTGAGATATTTAGGTATAATACCTAAATGGTGTAAAGCGATTTTGAAAATCTGAAGGTGGTCATCGACTGTCAGCATTACATCAAAACAGTCAGCTGTACCAATCCGCCCGTATACGCGCGACATAAATACGCACTTAAACTTAAATATGCTTTTAGTCTCAGAATACATACAATATTATGCATGTATTCTGAGACTAAAAACTTTCTACCTAAATACTGCGTATTTTGTACGCCATTTGTTGTCACACTTCTAATAAACCATCACAGAATCACATGTTTACACCTCAATCGAGAACTCAAACGGATACGAAAGTGCGTCGTTAGCAGATCTCCACTTGAACCTTTATTGCGATTCGTCTCATATTGATGCTCAGGGCTGTAGCGAGTGAGAAGGCAGGGGTTGAAGAACAGAGTTTATTTACTTGGTGCAAGAACCAATATTCGTAATATAGCAGTTTCAATGACTTCTTGAAGTGCGTGAAAGAAGCCACTTCGAAGCACACATCGAAATCCTTTCACCACACTGGTTCGAAAGAATTAGCGCCACGATAAGAAGAAGAATGACTTCTTAGCTTCTACTATTGCTAAAACATTCTTCTTCGCAGTAACTTAAAAAAAACTGTGTTCCGTGCTCCTCACCCACATTGTTATTACTGTTACTCTATCAAAGCTTAGGAGACATAATGAAGTATTAAAAACAACAAACTTGCTTTTTTAATTTATGAACCTTACCATAAAAAACTATATAGTACTATTACTACTACCATTACTATTACTACTACTATTAGTACTATTACTATTTCGATTTAGAAAAAATCTTTCTACTCGCGACACGATTGCTCGAGTGGTAAGTGTGTTGGACTACCACGCCGGTGTCGCAGGTTCGATTCCCGCTTCAGGACAAGCACTCGTGTGATGAACATCGGTATTTTTCCTGAGTCTGGTTGTTTTCTATGTATTCTATGTATGTATTTCCAAAAAAAAGGTATCAGTTATTTGGTTCCCATAGCACAAGCTCTGCTTAGTTTGGGGCTATATGGCATCGTGTGAAATGTCCAAAATATTTATTTATTTATTTATTTACTGTCATACAATTTCAATTTTGCGCCTTCATAGAACATCCTAACTGCGGTCCTGGAGCAGCATTGAAGAGTGAGTGCTCTTTACTCCTCCCTTACGCTAGTTATCACTTTTTTTGATGCGTGTGGCTTTTTGTCCACTTCTCGAGCTCTTTACGTGTTTGCTTCTGAAGATTGGGCTCTAGTTGAATTTTGTATGTTTTTAAAACTTACTGTTATATAGGTAGTGCTTAAATAATTTTGAAAAATAGGTTACTTCTAATTTTAATCATTATCACCAAAACCGCTGAATTCTAAGGTCTAAAACTCGGAAAATGTGTTTCATATAAGGATGAAACTCCTTGAGTTGATCAATTTCCCAAGAGGTTCAAACAGGGTTCATAATTTTAACATGACATTACTTCAACACTTTCACACATTTCAAACACATCTTTATTGGCTCAGTATACATATTCTAATTATCTAAAAAATAAGAAAGTGCTAAAAATATATCTGGTAAGAATTATTTTGAGGAAACTTAATAAAAACAAAAGAAATACAGTCCGATACAGGACTATTCGTTATAGTCGTCTACTGTACCGAGTACAAGTTTGGCTGAACTTCGGCTGAAGTGTCACCTTTCATTTTCCTTTTTCGCGAGTTTTCAAGTGGCATCCTCGGACACGGTTCCTCAATTTAGCAAATAGTTCTGCAGTTGAAGAGACATTGAGGTATCCTTTGAGTTCAGGATGCTTTTGATTTGTGAATCGGAGGTCGGTTTTCCTTATATTCTCTTTTGCAATCCTCAAATACAGCAGCGTTTGTTTCTATATTGTCATTAAAATAAATTAAGTTTTAAGCATAGGGCTGAATGATAGGTTTCGTTTGATCCTACTTATTCGATAGTCGATACCTACTTATAAAGTCTTTCTACTTATAAATTTATTGAAATCAGAAGATAGAAAAAGAAAGAAAGAAAGAAAATTGATTTTTATTTGCTAGAAATACATTATGTAGTTAGGTATTTAAAATATAAAAGCGAAACAAGACAAACATTGCACAAAAAGAATAGAAAATTAACAAAATACCCAACCTACATAATTATGATACCTAGTATATTTATGTCGCTGAGTTTCTAGCAATAAATGGAATAATCTATGTATTTTCAAATAACTATAAGTAGGTACGCAATCACTTCATTTTATTTTGAATTATATTGAAGTAACTTTGAGATAAATTCAATGTATTCTTACAAGCCTACGCTAGATTGAGCTTGTGCCAAATCAGCGATTCAAAATATTCCTAAGTTATAAAATTACAGTACCTAAGTATGTTATAAACTCTGGCACGCTAGACTTCACTGGATTTATATTACAAGCACGACGTATTATTTTGGAAATTAAATGTTTTATTATTTTCACAGGCCACAATTTCATCCTAGTCAAACATAAAGTTTATCAGTCAACAATGAACTGTAAAGCTAAGATTCACGGTAGAATTTAGAATAACGAGCTGGTCATTATGGTGGGGTCTCTAGAACAATGCCGTTGACGTCTGCCCGGAGTCCTCAGAATGAAGGAAATGCTTTAATTTACCAAGAAGGGTTCGCCCACGAATTATTTCAGACTGATTTTCTCTACTGCGCTTTGTTAATTTTGAGGGTGTTGAGGTACGGTCTGAACTGATTTGTCAGTTGAGACCCATCCAATTGTGAATTCAGGCATACGAATCAACTTAATAAACCTGCTTTGACTGTAAATATTTATCATCAGATCTCTACAAGTATTAAACAGTTTTGCCGTTTTCGGCTCTCGTACGTCGAAGATTAAAAAAAATAGTTTGAAAATTCTAAAGGCAACAACTTCCTTTACATTCATTATTTTTTTTCTTCAAAAGAGATATATTATAATGCTTCTGATATTTAGCAATACTAAATTCAATATTTTATATTCCATTAAATTTTAAAGCCTAAGATAAAAAAAACTGAAGAGAAGCAACACTATTCATTCGTTGGTTTTTATGGTTATATCTTAAAAATATTTTCTGAAAAAGATAAGGACTTACAATTTAACTTTAATTATTAACGTCAGTTTTTTATTAGCGTCAGTAGCGTCTGCAAAATATAATTATAATAATCGCCGCCATTGATATCATACTCAAATTCATAATATACAGTCTGAACGTAAATCCCGATGACGTGTACTCACATATGATACTTTTTGCGTTGGATTTTATCAAAATTACAATAGTTAATCTCCGAAACGTGAATTTAATCTACGTACTGAAAACGATTACCTTCTATATGGTTTATATATGATGTTTGAAAATTAATTTTGCGCATAAATATTTATGTTATTAATTTTCATTTATATTTATTTATCGTATTACTCAAGGCAAAATCATTTGTGAGATAAACATCAGTGTTTATCCTGAGTCCTGGGTGTTTTCTATGTATACTATGTATGTATTTACAAAAAAAAGTTTCTATCGTTATCGGGTTCCCATAATACAAGCTCTGCTTAGTTTGGGGCTAGATGGCGTTGTGTGGCATAACCAAACATTATTTATTTATTGATTGTTATTTATAGAAATAATAAATGGGTTAGAATAAAATAAAATAAAACAAACAGTATTTTGCACCACCAGTTGGCATTTAACAATACTTAATAAAAAATATTAGATTCTTCAATAAACGTTTAAGCCCTACACCTCTATGATGCAGAGGTTTAAGTTATGACAAGAAAGAGCATTGTTGGTCATTCGGTTCACCAGCTGCACACGGCACACATAATCTCCCTTCATCTTATCATTCAAAAATTTTTCACAGAATCTCAGGTCGACTGCCATGTTCTTTACGTTAAATTTTCCCTGAAATTCAAAACACCTTGCCATAACAATAATCAAGGTTTTACAAAAAACATATTACAACCGACTTGACTGTTAACCGTAAACACCACTGAAAAGTCACAGAAAAGCAAAATATGCAATTTCATTTGCTTTGGCCACATATTATTTTCGGTTAGGTATGTTGATTTAAAAACGAAACCACTGAACAGATTTTAATGAAATTTATATGGGACCAATCTGAAATAAATCGGTATACAAACAACAAAGTTCTGAGGTAACAAACATAAAAAAAACAACTGAATTGAGAACCTCCTCCTTTTTTGAAGGCGGTTAAAAACCTTTCCTCACTCGTAGAGTAATTTACTTATAAGGTGCTTGTAAAAAATTTGGTTAGATGCTGGCAAACGATGGATTGAGTTAATAATTTGTGAACTTTATTTGGAACAAAATTTACTTATTTCATTGTAATGTGTAGCTTTGTCCTGCCACATATCGTGTACAGTCAGCTGCACAAACATGTATACATTCCCAAGCTTTCACATTTATCTACCTATCTATCTAATCAGCCTGCAACACCAACTGTTGGGTAAAAGCCGCTTCTCTATGTCGCCAGTCTTATTTTATTTATTATTATTATTTATTTTAGTGATTATTTATTTAGTCTTATTTATTCACATTTATGATAGACTCTTAATTTTGCAAATACAATCTTCTTCTCACAAGAGTTCTGACAAGTAAAATGACCACTTTAATTAAAAATGTTGATGTGCACTTTTCTTTTCAAAATTAAAGAGTAATATAAATGTGAAAGCTTGGGAGTGTATACATGTTTGTGCAGCTGACTGTACATTGGAAGACCATAATATGCAGTGTGAGAGTCGGTATGATCATTACTAAATTCTAAGTGAAATTAATTTGAGGCGAAGAATAATGAACACGTATCTTAACTTCAGTTTACCCTCTTGACTAGGTATTTAATGTTGTTTTTTAAAGCCGCCATTGATATTTGAATAAGGTTCAAAAACAAATAAAACAAAAAGTCTGTGCCACCAGTTGATATTTTTATAATATTGAAAAGAAAATTAATTTACTGCGTAACATACTTCTAAGAAATAAACAAATAAGAGTCTTAGGAAACTTCCAAGACACACAAGGTTATAACATGACAGGATAACACTTTTTTGTCACTAGTAGAAAATATCACTGTGCATTGATAATCACCCTCCAACTCCTTTTTCAAATATTCCTTACAGAAGCTCAGGTCAATAGTCATGTTCTTTACGATAAATTCCCCCTGAAAAAATACCTAGCATATAACACGAGCACAATAATAGTCCTATAACAGTCGCAGTGGCGAATTGTTAATATATACCAACCGGCTTTCAACGGTGCGTGATATTGCGGATGGACGCGGAACAGTCCGTACCGCGGTGGTACTACCGCGTCATCATTCGAACAGAATCTTCTGAGGTAGCGTTGATACATCTGTCGCGTTAGAAGACCCTTGTATGAGCGTGGCTATCCGTGGTCGTCGGCCGTACCTAATAAATTCGCAGAATCGCGCACCGTGAGAAGCCGCCTACCCTGACCTGGCTGGCAGACCAAGCCGAGCCAAAACCGCTGAACGCAGAGATAGAAGACGTGTTTTTTATGTGCCCCTGACTGACACAGTTAACTTTTGGCCAATGAAAATTGTATTTTTGGCGTTCTAGAGCTTTGTCTTTGGTAGTAATCTTATTGTGTCTTACCTTTGCTTCAGTTGCTTGTCAGTTGAGCCAAAGATTAAAAATGATGCTCAACGAGCGAACATCTGGTTGCATTGACTTGTTCAGAGCTCAACAAGTCCTTTTTTTATTTTCAAATCTTGCATTCAATGAAAATTGAAAAACAAATGCTTACCTTGCCCACAGGGGCTTCTTTAATATCCATGGCCTCAAACATTGGACTCCAAGGAGCATCTTTTTCTTTTATGGCGTCTCCTAGACCAATAGCAGAGGAAAACATCGGTTCTGTTCCTTTATCCGTATATTTTGATACTTCTATATTTATCTGAAAAAAATATCATTGTGTTTCTTTTCTATTGACACCCAAAACTAAGTTTGCGTTGAGAGTTAACAAAATTCTATTTTTATTGCGTGCCTACACTTCTTGAGAGTATATCTCAAAATTCCAAGTCTCTAACGTCCAGTGTCTGTCTGTGCGTTGTATACATATCAGTCAGTTAGGACCTAAGCCTTCTACGTATATTGTCACTACTTAGCACTCCAGAATACTTGAGATTTTTATTATTTATTAGCGTATTTTGTATAATGTAATTAGTAAGTACTCGTTTGGGTGTTACTCGATGGGAACGGGAACCCATTGTATTATGTTATTAAAAAATCGATTTTTTTTTTCTTTCGCCACACATCAAGCACTACCACATCTCCATAATACACAGAGGTGAGCTGGAAGAGAATGCCAACTAGCATTAAGTTCGCCAGTGTACGTGTTTTTAACTGCACACATGCAACGTAGTACCCCGCCTGCATTGCCCATTTAATTTTTTTGGTAAATAAAAATTGGTGGTGTATATTTATTGTATATTATCTATATATATTTGTTATATTATTTCATCGTACTCACCATGACGTTCTCGTCCAATTCCTGAGTAAGTTCCATCAACCCCTCGATACACATGAATCCTGATGCATCTTCGTCATCATCGTCTTCCATCGGAGTTAAATACATCCCAGTACAATCGAAAACTTTATTATCGAAATCCTCACAGGACTCTGCCCCTGAGGCAAATCCTGCTCTATACTGTAAAAAGAAATAATAAAAAAATAAGCAAAGGGTAAAATTCAAACGAGAGTAACACCACCCAATAAGACAGCACTTATAATCAAATATTATGGTGCATGGGTCTATAGATTGTACCTAACACTAAGTTTTTAATTACCATTTTGTTACTACAAAATGACTGAGCGACAGCGGGGCGAGTGCGGCGCCCGAGCCGAGCTTTTGGGAGCTGGCTCGAGCTAGGTACCGGAGTTTGCCAAACGATGAATGAAACTCAAATAATTATCAAATAATAATGCGTACCAATTGACGCAAGGCCATAGAAGGACGACTTACTGTAACAGTATGTCCAATTTTTATCATTAAAAATCGACAAATGTTTCTTGAGTGTTTTGCCATATCTGTGTTCAGAAACAGTAACTTATATTTTTTTCTGGTAATTAAAAAATTACCTGCTAATTAAGTTTCAAGAATATAAAGTTTTTTAGTTTTCTATATGGAAAATTCTAAATGCACCTTTCTTTTACATATAGATACAAAAAGTGACGAATCGAGCAAGGCCCTACTATACTCAGTGCTACTGGACTTTGAATCTCATAAGATACAGAATCCCGCGAGCCGCTTGGCTACCTTGCTACTTGCCTAGAGACCTTGCTCGCAAATTTGTACATTTTCGAAGATGCAAATTGACTGAGATTAAATTTAAAAAAGTGGATCGGTGATTTTTCTACAACCTCACAAAAGGCTTTAGTAATCTACTAGTAATATCACTAGCCCTTCCAGTTGGAATACAATAATGTTCACACATTAATGCTTGGCAGGGTATTGGTTCCTGTTTTACACCTGCGAGTTGATTTTAAAACAAAGAAAATTCATTGAATTAATAAACAAACACTCACTTCTTGACACGACCCATACTTCAAAAATAAAAATATAAACAAAAATTTAAACCACACAACATATGCCATGTTCGGATACTGACGATACCCTTAAACAAGGTGATATGTTTTACACTAGAATTATATACGAACCGTGATTAGGATCTGTATTGTTTATTAGATGTGTCATTGATAGCGTTGGAACCCAATCGTTGCGTGTGAAGAGATGACACGCTATATTTACGGTTATTGTAACATGCAAGGCATTTCAAGGCCATGGCTAACTTTGTAATAAAGTGCCTTGTTTACGCAAAACAGCTCTATAATGGCCTGCGCATATTGGCGCGCGGTATGGCAGAGTATGGTAGATTTGTCAATTTAATAAAATACCTACTTGTTCGCTCGAAATAAGTTAATATATTTACATGCTTGGTAAACGACCTTGGAGTATCTCGGAGGAACGCGGAGCATCCCGGAACCTGGTGATTCGATTTGATTGGATAAGTATTGGATTCGACTGATAAATTTGGTATACTCTAGCGTACTTACCGTCTGCCCGGTTTGCGTAGGCTATTAATTAACTGAGGTAGAATGAATTAACAAAAAAAAGTATACAAGTATTCCATCAGTTATCTGGTTCCTATAGTACCAGCTCTGCTTAGTTTGGGGCCAGATAGCGTTGTGTGAAATGTCAAAGATATTTACATATTATTATTATTATCTAAGTACCATTCTTACAATAATAATACCTCACGAAATAATACCTCAATCTAGCACATGTAGATGAGTATGTGGGGTGTAAGAAATATATCATTTTCAATAGTTGTTTTATGATAATGGCGCCTACTTTTAAACTGTCGTAATTTTTAGATTCCGATCGTAGTTTCCCCTCTGCGTATTTGTTATCTAACTGTGAGACAAATGAATATATTCACAGTTTTGATTTACTGTGTGTTTTCATCCGAGTTTAATGTTTATCAGTTTCCTCCTTTAATATCAGTTTTCCGCATTTGTTTTTACGAAAATATAATGGATATGGTAACAAAGTAAAGGTCATTTTACCAAAGTGATAATATGGTTACTCGATATGATAGGAAAAAAACGAGAGAGCCAGCGACTTCGCTTGTAGTGTGTAAAGTCGCCCAGTGTCATCGGCGTTTTTACAATCAGCCTGTTGACAATCCTTCCCAAACGCTAACACGCTCACACGCTAGCGTTTTAAAACGCCAACAATCAGCTTGTAAAAAAGCTTGTGTGTCAACGACGCTTTACGGTATACACATATGATGTGTAACATCTGACATCTCATTTAAATTTTGAAGGATTCTTCATTTTAGGTACCACTTGATGGCTAATAACTTCCTGTTCACTTCAATTGCATTTCACGAAATCACTGCCACAAATTGACAGCAAGCGAGAGGAAATATGTTTCAGATCAACAAAAAAGGTTTGCCGTTCATGCATTCAATGAAATGCATTGAAAATAACGAGCTCTACGCAATTTAACGACGAACCTGTGTTTAGTTGATAACAACATTTTCTCAGATGATTCTATCAGGCGCATATTTGATTGAAAGAGTAAATTGATTACACTCTCTCCGAATAAATACGTACATCGTGCCACTTAATTTGATTGTCAGTGACACTAGAAGACGAATGCAAATGCGTACGTTACACATAATTGAATATCACACATTTAAGTGCTCAATTACTTTTGGGACTCCCCTGAGTTGAATATTCATTCGTTTCTGAGTGTGTCACCAATTCAAATAGTCAAAATTGTCAAACTACTTTGGTTTTAAAGGTTAAAAAGTCGTTAAATTGAGTAGAGCTCGTTATTTTTAAGGCATATTATTAAATGCATGAACGGCATTTTTTTTTGTTGATCTGAAACTTATTTACTCTCGCTTGCTGTCAATTTGTGGCAGTGATTTCTTGAAATGCAATTGAAGTGTGTTACAGGAAGTTAACCATAGTAAAAAATAATTTTATGTATTTTTTATTGTGAGTTTTTATAAACTCGTATAAAATCTAAATGTTTTAATTTATTTTCAAAGTTATGAAAGTACAAACACATATTTATACTTAATGGCATTTTTTTTATTTTTAGCATCTTAAAATTAAATAAAATTATGTTCGCACAGTCCCATCACAGTAATTTTATTGGCATATAGTTCCAAGACGAAAAAGTACTTAGGTATATATAATAAAATGGTATGCAAAATATGGAATGATAAGAAGACATTTTTTTTTAATTAAATTAACCTTAACGATATGGCAATACCTTCTTACTACATAGCAATACCAACAGTCTAAACAGTAACTACATAATTATAGTCTAAACATTCGATTATAGAGTTAAAATTCAGATAAAAAAAAATTATACTAGTAAGCTATTTGTGACCACAATTTATACAGTAAAAAAAAAAACAAAGTGGTTGGCAGTAAGTTTGCGTAAAAGCTATATCGCAATAAAAAATTTAAGCCTTCAAATTTAATAAATTGTGCAATAACTTCAACAACAACAGGAATTTAGGGACATTTTGTTATAAAATATATAACGACAGCTAGATTCTTATTTAAACTATACAATAAAATTCAGTCGTGAAACTATCAAACGTTATTGTTCCTCATTGTAGATTCAATCCAGTCTCTGTAACTTGCTACAGAAGTATACACTCCTGGCCAGTTGTCCCTCCCACATCCATGACCGAAGGAGACAACGGCCACTGACTCCCAGATACCATCAGGCCGCTTCCTCATGAGGGGGCCGCCAGAATCCCCTCTGCAAGTGTCTTCTTCAAACACACCTCCAGCGCAAAGTTGTTTTTCGGACAGAACCGCGCCAAGCGACCGGTATTTCGAGACACACTCGTCCTTGCTATAAATGGGAATACCAAGTTTCAGCTTCACTGGGCTGTTCTTTCCTGCGAAACAAAAATTTAAAACCGGTAAGCCACTATATTTTTAATCGGTGGTTGTTGTCTGAAGATGTGTCATACACAAATTAGTAGATTTGAAATAATAGTAACTTAATAAGCCCATTAAGTTACAACCAAATGCTGTTATCATTGCATTTGAATCGCCACACGGAATCTCGCTTCTTCGGAAATTTGTAAATGAGTTTCTTGCTCGAAGCATGGATTTTTTTACTTTTCACCGGGCATACATTTGCCGATTTTTTGTGCGTATGTGGTGAAACTATGTCTCATTATAAATTTTCATTATACCTATATTTAATAATTGATTTAAATAAATAATGGTACCCATCATTGATAATAATGATACTACAATTTTGGTTATTAAAAATTTATGGTGTGTTCAGGTAAATATTTTTGATTTATTAATGTGCTGTGATAAATTAATAAATCACTACAATATATGTAGATATCTTTATTCTAATGTCCAAGCCCGGACATAGCTGTATACTATGCGACCCTGTGCCCCTACTTGAACGTAAATCCCTAACTTCTAATAGCGTTCCTAGAACTGCAGAATGAAATCGATACGTACCGTTCAAGGTTTTCCCCCAGCCTGCGACGTAGACGTCATATCCTGTACTGAGACGCTCATTGCTGCTCACCAAACATATTGGCTTTACGTAGTCTGTGAATGAAGAACATATTTTAAAATTACGTAGGTACTTACTAAATCGTACTAATATTATAAAGGCGAAAGTTTGTGAGGGTTGATGGTTAGAAGGATAAATAGGTGTTTGATCATTAATTTGAAATTCGGAATGGATCTGGACTACTTATTATCTCGGTCCAACATGAGCGAAGGCAACAAAAAGTTTTTAATTACTGCTCTACATTATAGTTTTGGGCCTATTGGATGTTTTCTGTATGAAGGCTTATAACTGGATATAAGATACAATTTTTTTTCGTCAGAGTTATTTTTTAATTTATTTATCAGCGGAATAAAATGTTTGTATGAATTTGGAACAATTTATGGGCACTTTGGCCCTGCATCGCAATTTTCTTTCAAGTCCCGAAGCATGATAACTGTAGACAAGAGTTTAGTATACACCTAATTTTCGAAAGAAGAGAGACATTAGTCTACAATCCTTAGCACGAGACAGAAAATGTCCGTCAGATGCTATTTTATACATTCTAGGAATTGAACTAACTCTATAAACAAGAACTTACAGGTGTATCTCGCCCGCTGCGCTAATCTAGCAATACCGATGTCATCCTTTCTGTTCTTGTTCTTATCATTGTACCCTGGATGGGCGATGGCAACCTGGACTCGGATCTCTTGAGGCTGTTCAGCGCATTGGCCATCTACGCAGTCTATATCTTGCTGGGTATCATATTCTCCCAGACGGACTGTTTCGCTAAAAAAAGTTTTAAATGTATACTTTTGAAGAATAATAGAATCTTTTGCAATTATGACACCTACTTATTACGGGTCTTTATCGCGTTTTCGATTTAGGAGCGTTTCCACTGACGCAAAGTGGAAACGCTCCTAACGACGAATTGGCCAATCACAGTCTCACAATCTCGAATTTCAAGCTCTGACTCTAAATTCCACTTCCACTTCACTTCGAGCACTGCGATTGGCCAATTCACGGTCCGCTCCTATCCACTCCACCCAGCTCCGTATCAGGAAACGCACCGTTTTGTCCCGATATACCGGTTGTATTGTAATAGCAGTATAATTTATCTATTTTTCTAATAAAATTAGTACCAACAATACAAAACAAAGCCTTTAAATTTCAAACATTAGAACATTATTATTATTACTATTTGTTCTACATATTTATTACGTTTACGTAAGTAAGTCATCGCAGCATTTGGAATAGGAAACAAACCTGGTAGAGTTGAGTACTATTTTCCTGTTCTTGAAAATAGATTTGCGTGTGGTTTTCCTCAATTAGATTGATGTATTTTATATTTACTTAATAATTATTTGAAAACAGACACATAACATGTTGATTTACGAGCAATTTTTAATAATGTCTAAGTGTCAGTGAGTTTAATTATAATTTTGGTATTCAACAATTTTTTTAATAACGTTTCACTCCTAAATCAGAAAAAAAACTGAAAAAACCGTCTCCGAAGGAAATCAGTTACTCCTTCAAAAACCAGGTTACACGGTAAAAATGACCCACCAATCCATGTCATGTTTCAAATTCATCGGCCTACATATTATGTTCTAAAGTCTAAAGATTTAGCAAATAGATAAATTGGTATACTAAAACATTTCGTCAGGTTGTAGTAACAAATTCACCGATCCACATTTTAGAAATTTATACTAATTTAATTTATATCTTCAAAATAGAACAAATGTGCGAGCGAAATAGCGGCGGGTTTCTGGACCTTAAAGTTCTAGTACAAAGGAGTTGGAGGAGGTGTGATCTCTTACCATCAGAAGAGCGCTTAGCTCGTCTCATTACTTATAAACGTCTTATTTAAAGATCTTTAAAGGTTGTGAAAGGTCTTAAAAGTTATACGGAGTACTTACAGCTTTCCAATCTGGGTCTCGATCGCTCCAACAATGCAGTGAGCAGCGGTCAGTATATAACGATTGTTGATCAACACACCACCGCACTGATAACTCAAAGCATTCGAACCTATAAATAAAAAAAAGTAGGTAATAAATTTTATTGTCACAAAAACATATTTGGTACTTACTAAATTTCTTAACTTGGTAGCTTGGTAACCTTATATTAAAAAATCTCAAAAGCCTGTATGGCGGGGTCACAATGACTCGCCGACGGAATCTCTTTTAAAGTCGATTACATGATATGTACAGTACTTCACCTCTGTGGGCGTTTAGCTGATGTAGAGACAAATAACCAATTTATACATGTCAGATGTAGAACAAAATAATACTTAATAAAAGTTAAAAAGATAGATTTCTGAAAAAAATAATAACAATAAGAATATATAAAAGTTTCGTATCCTATTCCACAAGAGGAGCCTCTTTGAGGCGCATTTGAAATCCTTTCACCAGACAGTGACACGATAAGAAGAAGAACATCCTATTCCTTTTAATGTATTAAATGAGATTGTTAGTTTGATGTTTGTTCCTCAATAATAATATTTAGGCAATTCGTATAAAAAGTTATGATCATACCGAAGTGACATTAAATGAAACATGTTTCAATATGTTTGAATGAAGAACCACTTTAAAATCAGGATTTTTTTTGTTACAAGGTTAACAAGCTGTCTGGATATTTGACAGAATGCTACTTGACGATGTATAAAAAGGTTTTGGAATGTATTATTTTTAGTGGTAGAGTCTTGATACGATGGTTTCTGAATCTGCATGTAGCTTGTGATGCATGACTGCTTTGATATATTCTTTCTGTATTTTTAAAATAATCAAGTTTCTACAAAAACTGACAACAACCGACTTCAATCAGACTGTTCCAGTGGCCGTAGGCACTACTGAAAGTCACAGGGAAGCAAAATACGCAATTTCGTTTATTTCGATGACTTATTTTTTCAGTTATTTTGATATAAAACTTAACTACTGAACCGATTTTAATGAAATTTGTATGGGACCAATCTGAAAACATATCCTCTCAAACAAAAAAAAATTTTTTTATAAATTAGATCATAAACAACAAAGTTTGATATGATAATCTCCTCCTTTTTTGAAGTCGCATGATTAAAACTACCACAAAATATGTAGATCAGCGCGTATAAGGAACGCGCTGATCTACATATTTTGTGGGTTTTTAATGAGACTGTGCCATCATGCTCGTTTATGTAACGCTTGTTCGGGTACAGTTGACTCGAGTCGTCCTGATAAAGTTTTCACTTCTGTCATGTGGTCAACACGAATCTATTTATACATCTAGGTGTATAGAATTCACACAATACATTTATTTTCTCTCCTACCATTAAAACATAGGCAAAAGTTGTGCGTTTGTATGGATAGATAGGTGCATGGATATTTGTATAGCTATCACGGCCAAACCACGGCCATTGCTGACATCCGATATGAGTATAGATTGTTTATGAACTAAACATAGGATATTTTTCATCCCGATATGAAAGTTACGAAGGAGGTTACTTACGTGTCCGATATCCCAAGAGCGCCATCCACGGGAACTCATCCAAATCTGTGATTTGCCCTCCGTATATCCTGTCTCCTTGAGTGTCAACACCGCAGGTGTTCCTCGAAGCTGGTCTAGAGTCTTCATCATTAATCGGATCTATCTGATTTGAGGGAATGTTGTTGGTGACTGGTCTCGGAGGTTGCTGAAAACACAAAGCAACATTTAATGGAAAAGTTTATGCGGATGAATAAATGAATGAAAGATAGATCATATCATGATTATTTTAGCCTTTGGACATCCACTGAAGGACATATGCCTGCCCTATAAAGCCTAAATTATACAGAAATTGCATAAAGCGAAGGCACGGCGCAGGCTCACGGATTTTGTATGAGAAAGTTTTGCCTGCATCCGTACCTTCGCCTTACGTCGCTTCTGTATAATTTAGGCCTAAAACAACGCGACGAGAGATTTCGTCGATCCATTGCGTGGGGAGGCAGTCCTACACTTCGTCACCCGGTTCGTGGTCGCCATTCGAGAACCTTTCTTCCCTTCTCATTGCCTGTTCAAGTTGATGATTCTGATAGCTATGTGGAAAATAACCAAGTATGCGGCTGCGGCAACAGCTTGCAGTAAAAGATATTATCCAGATGTATCCAAAAAATACTTCTATAATGTAGTAGTAGACTTCTAATGTTGAAGTTTATAAAATACAAAGACCTGTTTTAGTATTTCTTCGGATACTTGCCTTAACCTCACTGTCAACTCAAGATAAACCGTTCAGCGGACATCCGATAAGAAAATTTAAGGTCAATCGTTCAGACTCGATTCAGAGCCTGTTCTTTCGCTGAACATTTCGCTAAAATTTTATCTTTTACCTGTTGAAGTAAGGTACAGTATGCAGCAAAAGTGTGTAAGCACCTCACTATATTATTTCAATTGTAAATCGCTACTTTGGTTACTGGCTACATCTCAAGGGCAACCAGAATATGATCATTTCTTTGGAGTTATTTATGATCTTCAACCTTGCATATGTTTTTTATATGTTGTTTATTTGCGATACTTTATTGCAGGTAATTCCCCCACATTTTTTAATATTCTAATAACAAGCGCACTTTAAATTGCTTTAGGAATTGAAAAAATATCTGTAGGTACCTAATTATATCTTCTTAATTTAAAAAAAATATTTAATTTAGTACAGGTAAAAACGGGGTTAGATGCCCCAACAGAATAGGTGCCCATTTTCTTAAAAACCTTTATTTTGAAAATTAAATGGAAGTATAATAATAGGTAAAGTTTTAAGCATATTTTCCTACTTCATACTTTACCTGATATTACTTTCATTTGATTTTCGAAAGTAGGGTTTCTAGGAACAGAGGCACCTATCTTTTGGTAGCATCTAACCCTGTTCTATCCTGGTGGATGCCAAAACATAAAAAGAAATGTACGAGTACTTTTTGCACAGTTGTCAAAGAAAGTATGAGAAGTAAAGAGCCTTTTTCATTCAGGAATGTAACAGAAGTTTTTACTTAAATACGTACAGAGCACGAAAGGAGCCTCTTCGAGGCGCACATAAAATTATTTCACCACTGGTTTTAAGGAACTAGTGACACTATAAGAAGAAGAAGAAGAACAAGACTTACATATAATGTACGTACAGACAGCATCATAGATAAGTAACCCCGTTGCACAAGACACCCAGCTTCAAATACCTTTAAAAATTAAGTAGGTAGTATAAAACTATGATTGGGTTAACATGGTTATAAAAATATAATTTACTTTTGAATGCGAAACCTCTTCGTACGCTGCGGGCGGTGTTTTGAAGGGATTTGAAGCTAAGTGTCTTGTGCCAGGGGGATACTTATCTATACGTTGTCTGTACCTATACCGAAAAGTTGAAATGCTTACCGTTGGTGTAGGATTTACATTGTTAGGCAGAGGTCCACAGCAGACCCTGGGCACATAGCCTTCAAAACCACACTGAGACTGCCGCAGAAAGCTGACCACGTGCGATGGTAGTGGTCTCTGTTCAAAGGCTTCTAGCAGAACCTTACAATCGTAGAGTGATATGCAGTTACTTGAAGCTCCAAGTGGAGTTGTGCATGATGATTGTGAAACTGAAAAGTGAAAGAAGATTATGTTAGACTAGTTACTGTTGACAATAAGACAAGTTGACAATAATTAATAATATAATAATTATAATCGTTATATTCGTAGCAAATTAAAAAAATCCTTTACGTTACTATACTTTGTTTTATGTATAGCACCATATTTACACTCCCAAGCTTTCACATTTATATAACTCTTAACTATAGTTTTGGTCACGGGTAGATCTATTACCAACCGAAGAGCACTTTGCTTTAAAAAAAAAAAAAAAATATAAAATATGAAATTTTGAATTTAAGAAGGTTCACAGAGCAAAATGCTTTGTATTGACATTTTTTTTTATAAAATATCATGCACGTACTTCTGATTCCTTACTACACTTAGCAAAGCGAATAAAATATTCATTTCTCGAACTGATTATGGGTTGTTCGATTTCAGAACTAATGATCATTATAAAGAAACATTATAATAACATCAGAGTCGAACAAGATAATGCCGATAACCCATCACATGATACTGTTTGAATTGTTTTGATTATAGGTTCAAGATCAAAAGATCATCAGTTTATTTCCTCAAGCCACAGCTCGTGGAAACATATTATAATAAACAAGATAAATATCTACGTCAGAATCATTCTTCACAATGAAGCTATTGATATCTATTTGATAATAAAAAAAAATTGATGGGGAAACCCGTCACCGTCAAACGTCAGAATCTGCAAACATACATTTCTGCCATTTTTAACGGGGGACGAGGTAAACACGCATTGCACACGCGCCTAACAATCTCTTATTCATGTAAACGCACACTATAATAATCACGCACATTATCTTAAAATATGCACACAGTTATCAAATACAGTATAGTTTTATTATTATTATTATTGGCCTGACATGTCCCACTGCTGGGCAAAGGCCTCCCCCCCTTTTCTCCAGTCCTCTCTGTCAAGTGCGTTTGTGGACCAGTCCCTTTTATAAATATCTAACTCATCTTTCCACCTGCGCCTTGGTCTGCCACGAGGGCGTTTGATTCCTTGAGGCCACCAATCTGTGGTGACCTTCGCCCTAATAGTATAGTTTTATGCAACGTAAATAGCTAAGAAGGTTATATGGCCAACAGAGGGGTACGTCTTGCATTAACATCTCCTTTGGCTAGATTATCAAAGAGATAGGTAGGTAAAAAAGATGGGTTAACATATTCGTACGTGGTTTTTGGTTCTCCATTTTTTAGAAGAAACAAAATTCGTAGCTACTATTTTATTTATTTAGTAAGCTAATGTTTTTTTTACTGCAGTGCAGCACATAGTTAATGACAATGTTGTCAAATGAATATTCGTGCATTTATAATAGTATTTTGCGCATGTATTGGAGCCTCTTCGAGGCGCACTTGAAATCCTTTCACCACACTGGTTCAAAAATTTGTTGAGTCTGCCCGTTAGTTAATTTATTTATTGTACTTTCTTTTCAAATTACTTAAATAGGTATAACGATTTGGTGATATCTGTTGTGTTGTGTTATGTAATGTATAAAATATGAATAAACGAATTTGAATTTGAATTTGGAAGAACTAGTGACACGATAAGAAGAAGAAAAAGAATAGTATTTTACATATTTTTTTTCCTATGCACTATATTTATTATCTCTTAATTATTTTATATTAATAGTCTTAAAATGGTCAGTTAACTTAAAAGTGTAATCTATACATTATGTTTTACTTACATACTTCCATACTTATGAACTAAGCTTTATAATCGTCATGAACGTAACGTCATGAATGTTTTTTACAATTTTTCGCGGTTTGACCCAACCAACAACAAAGTAATAAAACATAATCCCACTATCTATAAAGATTTTATTAAAAGTACAACAAAAACAACAATGCATAGCCAGCCAAAATTAATTGTTATTTTGACCTAAAGTTATTAAAGGAGATCCGGTTATCATCCTTCTAATTTAAGGTCATAAATAAGCCAAGGACAAAATAAAAAAACTTGTTTTGACCTAGCAAAGGATATTATTTTTTGCTTGGAAAAGTTATAGCTTGACAAAAAATGGTAGAGTGGCAAATGCGTTCAGACTGATACGCCGAGTATCGCAGATTCGATTCTCGCTTCAAGACAAACATCGGTGCGATAAACATCGTTGTTTGTTGTAAGTCTGAGTGTTTTCTATTATCCTATGTACAAAAAAAGTATATAAATATTCTATCAGTTATCTGGTTTCCGTAGTACTAACTATGTAGTACCTAGTAGTAGTAGCTTGCTTAGTTTGGGGCTAAATGGCGTTGTGTGGAAATGTCCAAACATTACTATCAATATAGCTAAGTATATCACAAAAGAGGAAAGGGCAGCAAAAACATTAAACTTTATATCCGATCAAACAACACCGAACTTAAAATATTACTTACGTGCAAAACTCCATAGTAGAGATGACACTAAACACACAAGTAACTTCTCCATTTTACGATCACTATTCAGAAACACTTATACAAAATCACTACCAGAAAAGTAAGCTAGCACATGCTAGAACAGGTTCAATTTAATTATAATTTAGTCTACTATATTTTATTTCAATGTAATTTGTTAATTTGTGATAGAGACAACAGGACCGTGTGCTTTGCCTCGATCGCACTGCTTGTTGGAGGTCAAGTCTCTTCGTTAAATACTTGACGAATACGTTTTGTTGCTACTAAACGTAGAGTTAGCAAAATAATGCCAGTAACAGTTGACTCACAAAAATATTACCACAAAATATTCAATAAAAGTGGGAAAATTCGAGCAGGTCATGTGAAAAATATTGCGGATGAATAAATTATGATGAGTATGATGTAGGTATGTTAATTCAACTAAGCAGAAACTACTGACTGGCTTGTTTAAATTCGACAATATGTCTTGTATACTTTTCGCAAAAAAAAATTACATTGTATCGTCTGATAAAATTTAATAAAGATTTGTGACAATCGCTAAAGTCAAAGAAAAAGTATAGAAGCGATGAATTTCAAATATTTTTTCTTGAAAATAACGTTACTATCGGACGGAAATTACATTTAAAGGCTCGAAGACTATACAGGGTGTTTTTTGAGAAGGGCACTGATGGTCATTTCTGAAACCACGAGAGTTAGAGAAAGGTTGTGAAAGGAGTCAAGCTCTCGATTTATAAGATAAGAATAACTGCATATTTAGTTTTTTTTAATCTTTTACTTTTGACATCAGTGCCCTTGTCAAAAAACCACCCTGTATAATTAATTTAGTAGAGTCTGGGTTATGCACTTGATGTCATTGCAATAAATCTCACTCACATTTTTCTTGCTATCGGTACCAATCGCAGCGTCTTACAGATAACCATAATAGTAGGTATACGTACATGAATAGGTAGATATATAAAACAAGTTATGAACTACGAATCGATGCGCGAATCGGATTTACCCGAGCTGTGATGTCCATTTAAAACGATTATTTTAGAGGTCTTGGTGTATGTCAGGCAGAATTATATGAATTTTTATCGTATAGGCAGGGAGATCATTAGTTTTTATAAATACCAAGAAATACTATCTTACGAATTACTTATAAGTACTCATTTATACGCATTTCTCATTAAAACATTAACCTCCTACCTCTTTGTCTAAAAAGTAGCTTATGTTATTTTCTAGGTATTGGTATTATTAGGTTACAATTTTGGTGTCATTAAGTTATCATTAAGGGTAATCCTCAAATCCGAATTTCATACAAAATGTTTCAGACAAATACTCAAAAAGTACGCCGTATTATATTAATTTCTTTACACTACTCGTTTCGTCCATGTTTTTTGATTTCGTCAACAAAAAAAGTGAAAGGTTTCATACCTAAATTTAGATTTTATACGTGTTTTTAGTTAGTAGGGTTAATTTTAAAACACGTATAAAATCTAGTAAGTTACTTAGACTTCGCCGATAATATTAGTATGCTAATACTGCGTAGTAATATAATTGAATCAATTAAATTAAGGTTCTCTCTGATTTGTCTCTACATAGGGCATTGAAAAGGAGCCTCGAGGCGCACTTGAAATCCTTTCACCAATCTGTGTCTAAAGAACTAGTGACACGATAAGAAGAATTATAAGAAAGTACGATTTTATTTGTGGTATGCTTTAAATGCTGTTTATATTGAAGACTACCTACTGATTTAAATATAGGTAATAATATTGAAAAACCGAATATAAGAACAACTGGCAATTTATCCGTTTGTTTTATATCCGTGATCATAATATATAAACGGACCATATTCCTGTCTTGAATACGAAAACAAAATATTCGTACATTCTTCTTATCGTGTTACTAGTTCTTTCGAACCAGTGTGGTGAAAGGATTTCAAGTGCGCCTCGAAGAGGCTCCTTTCGTGCACTCGACACATGTTTTCGAACTTTAGGTTCTACGACATGCCGGTTTCCTCACGATGTTTTCCTTTGCGAGAACGTGGGATGCATACATAGACTTTTTCGACCGAAAAAAGCCAATGCATGACTGCCACCGGGATTCGAACCCGCGACCATCAGATCGCAAGGCAAGGGCCTCACCCACTTGGCCACCACGTCCTCGTACATTAAAAATAATAAATAAAAAAAAAACAAAAAACCTGACTATCAATTAGGTAACTTATAAGCAATGCACTAAAAAGACCAAAACAAGATTGAGAATAGAAAACAAAATTAAATACTACATATAGACAAAGTAAACTCTACTTCATTTTAACATACTATATTATGAGCTGAAAGCCTGAGTTTTTTTTCGGTAGTCGGAAAGTCGGTAGTCAGTAAAAAAGATACACAACGACTTAGTTATCTTTTACTTTTATACCACGCATTGTGGTAAGTAGTTGTTCGAGTAACTACGAAATGTTGTTGTGTACAGACAGCGTCAGAGATAAGTATCCCACACACACCCCGCACAAGACACCCAGCTATAAATCCTTTCAAAGAATTGTAATAATTAAAATTATTTTTAGGCTTACATACGGTTATACAAATATAATCTATTTTTTCAAGGCAAAACTTCTCCATTCGCTACGACGAACGGTGATTTAAAGGGATTTGAAGCTGGGTATTATAATGCAAGGGGGATACTTATCTATGACGCTGTCTGTACCTAAATATAAATTACAAGGTCAATTCAAATTCAAGTTCAATGTTAATTTGTTATGAAACAGTTTAGCACGTTTTACAGCCCGTTACCACTTGTCGCGTGTCAGGCCCGACATGTCGGGTGGTCTAATGGCTTAACATTTAATATGACACACATCCGATAACGATTTTTTGGATTAACAACAGAACAGAAGAGCCAACATCCGGTTAAAATACGGATCCGACACCCGACAAAATGTCAGGTGGTCTAGTGGCTGAACATATAATTGTATGAAGCTGTTTACATCTATCCGAAAACGATTTTATGAATTTACAACAAAGTCGACATCCTATTTAAATAATCGGACAAAATGTCGAGTGCTCTAGTCACTAGAGTCTAGTGTCTAGTTGTGTGTCTAGTTGTGCGTGTCACTAGTTCCTTCGAACCAGTTCGAAGGAACTAGTGACACGACAAGAAGAAGAAGTGTCTACTGGATAGTCGGTAGCGGATAGTAGTCTGGTGGCTGAACATTATTATAAGAACCTTTATCTGACTTTACTTGAATTTAGATAGTCGTTTAAGTTTTGGCAGTAGCATTTTCAGTAGGTAATAGTCTAGATAATAGAATATGTATTCGGATTTTGTTATACATAATAATTTTAGCGACCATAACAAATAGTATCTGAGTAAATTTCCTCCAACACACGGACGGACATGGCAAAACTATATTTTTTTTATTTACTCTGACGACGGGTGTCTCCATTTCTTGCGTTTCTCTTTTTTATATGACTCTTATCTACATCCTTAGAATAGCTGAATGTATAAATTGCTTTTTTGTCTATGTCTACATCCATATTTAGCTTAAAGAATCTAGCAAATATTTTGTAAAATGTTTTCGGTTCTGAAACTGACACAGATGGTCGAGTGGCAAGTGTGTTAGACTGCCACGACCGGTGTCGCGGGTTCGATTCCCGCTCAGGACAAATATTTGTGTGGTGAACATCGGTATTTGTCTTGAGTCTGGGTGTTTTCTATGTATTCTATGTATTTATTGACAAAAAAAAAAGTATAAAAGTATTCTAACAGTTATCTGGTTCCCCATAATACAAGCTTACTTAGTTTGGGGCTAGATGGCGTTGTGTGGAATGTCCAAACATTATTATTATTATTATAAACTTTGACATGCTTTTTTCCACGTCATAGACACAGGGGAATGACTGCAGGGTAACGTAAGCAGGCCTTCTGGTATTTTTTAATTAGTATTTTGTAATGCTTACCATCTGATTCACGCATACCCAGGCTACCCAGGTAATTGCACGTATTACTTTAGGTACCTATCAGTACGTAGACAATTGACGTTGTTAATTCATAATGTTATTGAGCGGAGACCGCGTCTAGGTGCGTAGTATTGTAGGGCCCACGACTAACCTTTATCTAATTTTTCCATAACGTTAATTTGGGCATCCTATTTAATATACAATTGAGGTAATTGGCGCGACCCATCTAAAAACGTGAAACTGCTCTTGAAAATGTTACTATGCACATTGCACATACTAGCACTTTATAGACACCATATATAATTTATTCTAGGTTAGTAGGTAGATTATTAACATTTTTCTTCAAATAAAAATTTTAACTCGTAATACATTTTTAAACTAAAAAGTGCTTTAATCTTTTAGTAAATAATTTGTATTATGTATTTATTTATTTAAAAAGATAGAATGATTCCGTTTGCAAGTTTTTAATGTCTTCTGGAAGTTTATTATAAACATAGTTTTTAGGGACCAGTCTGAAAGTATATCCTTTTTTTAACAAAAAATATGTTTTCAATTCGGTTCATAAACAACAAAGTTTTGAGGTAAGCAGGTAACAAACATACAAAAAAAATCTGAATTGAGAACTTCATCCTTTTTAAGTCGGTTGAAAAACTATTTAATTCATTTTCTTGTACAATAATATTCGCACACTTTTTATAGGTATTCCACCGACCCAGTGCCCAATCAACCGATTTCACCCCAAGTGGGGCGCAATTTCCCTTGGACGATTAGCGATTAACCACATTAACTTTCATGTCTCGTCTACTAATTGTATTGGCCCCCCAATTCCAGCCAAGATTTGATTATGGCACTCGTTCAGCGAAATAGTATATTATTTCCCTTGTAGAATCATTAATGCTGATGGAAGGAGCAGGATATTCATCAAGGTTCTAATGAAATGAAATATTACTGACCTACTTTTGGAATAGGCTATCATTGTGAAAATCTGTGCAATTTTTAAAACTGTATGCGCCTAGGCTATTTTATGATATAAAATGCTTTGTCCTTACACTCCTAGTCTCCTAGTACTACAAGTACTGTCTGACTGACTGACAGACAATGCACACCCCAAACCGCTGGAAGTAGAGATCGAATTTTGAAGGGCAAGTTCGTCAAGAAGTGTGGCAGCGTGTGTATCTAATAAGAAAGGAATTACTTATGATAGTTCGCAACGCATATAAAGTTGTGGGTGTCAGCTATTAGTAAATAACCTTTGTGCCAAGTCATCATCTCCCTGCCCTAATCGCACACTTAGGTGGGGGCACAACATGTCTTTTTCTTCCATTTGTCTCTATCAGCCGCATCTCTGTACTCACGCCTGCTTTGTTCATATACTGTTTCTATCCCTTTTTTCTTTGGCCAAATGTTTTTTGAAAATATTTGTATATATAAATTTTTAAGTAATAAAAACAAGATTATTAAAAAAATGCCAGTCTAGATAAAAGAAAGATGGTTGGCACCACATAAACCATGTGAATAACTGGAATTACCTTTTAAGGAAAATAGACTGAGTAAGCAGACCATTTTCCTTATATTTGAGACGGGCATCCGTGAGAATTATTGGAAAGGGAATTCAACGGCTGACGTCACTACGGATGCAAATCGCTACTTTAATACCGGAGGTAATACATAAAGAGATTCAACCAATATTATCTATGATAAATAGTTGATGATCATGAAAATGATAATGCTGATCTAAGACAATACATAATTTTCGTAGACTTTTGCGATTATCACACATAGTTATTAGATTGTAACGTGTATTTATCGCGCTCATCTCATCTATTTTTGTGTCCCGACCTTTCGGCTGTATTGCAACAGCCGTGGTCACGGGTTGACTGGCGTATTGGAGCTACAATCTAATAACTATAAGACAATAACATTTATTTCTTTCCGTTTTTCTTTGTATATTTTTTTAATTATTTAATTTATTTTCTTCTTCATTCTTTGTCATTCTACGAACAAATGAATATATTATTTTGCTCATACTCGTAAAAGTATTATACTTAAGCATGTAAGTTATTAGAGTTAATAGTTTTTGAAAGGTTAAAAACATTCACACGCTCACACCCCTGCACTAGGATTACCTGTGTCGCAGGTGGCATGGACACATACAACACATCACAACATCCAAGACCCGAGAACAAACATTTGTGTTCGTCACAAATATTTGCCCCGGCCGGGGATCGAACCCGGAACACCGAGCTTTGTAGGCAGGGTCACTACCAACTAAGCCACGGTGTTGTCAAAAGGTAAATCAACTATTGTGCTTATTATATCGAGAGTTTTTTTCATGTAAGTTCGAATGACAAGACAAGTATAGGTAGGTAGAGTTGAAAAGTCAAAGTCAAAGAAAAATTTATTGCAAGAAAAACATTTTTATAGATGTGAAACATTTACAATAATATCAATGTTGCTGCGGTAGTAAATGATAGTGAGAGATCACGCCTGCTGAGGGCCAAAAAAATTTTTTTCTTGTTATTTCCATGTTGTCTTATGTGTTTTCTTAATGAATAAACATTAAAGTAACTTGTGCATTATTTTTATTATTTATAAAACGTAAATAATAAAAACCTATAGTATACAGGTCTATAGTCTATAGTCTCTTACAGCTATAGGTTAAATATTATTTATTCTTCGACTAAACTTACAAATACCTACAACACGCTTTGACTAGCAACAAATACACATTGCCATAGGTTTATTTGCTCAAAGACCGTCCTGCGAGTAAACATGTCTGCAAACTATTGAAATATAGAAAGGATCTGAGCCATAGCTCAGCATCAGAGTTATCGATGGCTCCTGGTATTATTTATGGAAGGCTGGATAGCCAGTGCACAGAGAGACTTCGCTCCCGCATTGCAAACACCTTCACATCATCTGGTGGTAAATACATATGATTTATAATTCCCTGGTACATTTTTTTGGACTTTCGACTACTACGCCGAGTATCGCAGGTTCGATACCCGCTTTAGGACAATCATTTGTGTGATGATCATCGGTGTTTTCTGTATTATGTATTATATGTATATATATTTACAAAAAAGTATTTAAGTATTGTATTAGTTTTCTGGTTCCCATAGTACAAGCTCTGCTTAGTTCGGGGCTAGATGGCGTTGTGTGAAATGTCCAAAATATATAATATTTTTTTTTCAAAGACTTTATTTGTCTCTACCATACTTTTTGGAATAATAGCAACCTCATCAAAACAATATTATCAGCAAAATAATTAAAACAATAGATGTTTGTAATGTTTTTTTTTTAATTTAACTTGTATTATGTACATTTGAGTTTTATTTCTACAACTTTATCCTTAAACATATAAAATCCTGAATGAACCCTGATCAGAGCTAAAACGCCCATCAATACGTTCCCAAATGGCCACATTAACCACGACTGTTTACTTTGAATACGTTTTCGTTAAAAGCTTTTTTTCAGAGTCGTGTACATTGATATAAATGACTGCCGTTGTTGGATTGAACAAGTGCTATAAATCAAGAGTGACTCTACCGAATGAGATCGCCACTCGTTTGTTTGCTGTCCGTAATATAAACGATTGTGGATCGTTCATTTTCTCAATCAAGGCCCCATTCGGCACTGTGCTCGTTTGGGGACAATCAAATCAAACATTTTTTCGATGTTACTCCTAACATCTTTATGTGTTTTTTTTTGACGGCTTACTTTTAAAGAAATTCGTCATGACCAGCAAAGAAATGCCAAGATGAGGTGAAAATAACATAGCATGGTCCACGGTATTTTTCTGTAAATTTATGTGTCCGTCGGTTTCTCGGAAGGTTATAGAATGAATTAACTGTCCTGTAACCTTGTGGATTAACTGTCCACAAGATATGACATTCTAGAAGCGGAATAAGTGATGGACCTTTATTGGGACTTATGTTCCCACGATGACCTTCCAATAGTGCCTCGACTTTCGATCCTAAGGTCATGGGTTCGAACCCAGTCATACACTAATGGATTATTCTGTACAAAAATATTTTTGTGCATTAAAACACGTGCGAAAACATCGTGAGGAAACTGGCATGTCATAGAACCTAAAAAAATTTAAAATATTATGTGTCAAGTGCACGAAAGGAGCCCTTTCAAGGCGCACTGAAATCCTTTCACCACACTGGTTCGTAAGAACTAGTGGCACGATAAGAGAGAAAAGTGCGTGACTGTTTTCAAAACTTGTTTATTACCAATTATATAGAGTTACGTAGATAAATGACGTGCAAAATGATTTTCAAATAAATCAACGATAGGCTATCATTGACGTAAGTACCAACAACACTTACTAACAAATCCCTGTGCAATTACCTTATTTTTGGTTTTTTTTTTTACCTTCCCTGATATGACATACGAAAAATATTCGTCATCTCATACCTGCTGCAGTTTATACTTGTAGGCATAAAATAAAGATATTGATGATTTGAGATCCCCATCAAAAGTTTTTTGAAACTTATTTAGTTTCAATTTAATATATGTGAATAGTATATATATTACATAGAAAATAGTATTGTGTAATATTATTTTCTTGAAGTAACTACGTCTAATAAATCGATAAACGCCGTCGCGCCGACTGCATGCACAAAAACGTTGACGTCATTTTCCGGTAACGCTCATTGTCCGATAACGCTCATTGTCCCGTTACGCTGGTAGTCACGTTAAACTATAGTCCGTAAACCAACTTTACAGTCAACCAAAAGTATTTTAAATAATTTCCTGATTTTTTTGTATTAGCCTTGCATAAATCTACTACGCGTCTGATGGAAGGACGACGTTGATCTATATATTTGACATTTTGAACACGCTTGGTTATCATGGTTATCACCATTCCTCGAGGCCCGTGCAATACTGTACGCTAGCGATAAGCGCCAGGTCCTATTGTTCTCGCCGTGGCTGCATTTATGGAATTAATTTTCTACTGTCACCCTCGCTTATTTTGTTTAAGATTTTTAGTTAATAGAACTTATCTTATTTTTCTGTATTAATGTATTTCTCTGGTAGGTACCTACTGACCTATCCTTTACTCCCGAGTAAAAGTATGTTACTAAATGTAGTGCTAATATAAAAGCCTACGTAATTATTGAATTATATTGTTCGTTTTATATGAGACACTAATTATTTATCTAATATGTAAATGTTTAAATTTTTCTTCTTTTTTATAAGTTTTTAAATAAGTTATCTGCACTTAAAAAAACAGAAAAAATATATGTTTGTCTAGTTTTTAGGAATATACGTACACTGGAACTATGCTAGAATAAGTTATGAAATAAAGAATTTTTGAAATTGAAAATTGAATTGAATTGGTTATCACGGACTTGTTCTTGTGAAACTTTCAGATTCGATCGCCATTTTCAGTTAAGCACTAACGCCGGAATTGGAGGAAATGGGAATCATTATTTACCGTCAATGTTTAACTGAATTGCCCCTGCAAATGGGCCGGTAATGATGCCGATTGCCCCCGGTACCCCTGTTTGCCCCCATTCGCCCCCACTAGCTGACAAACCGCTAACAAGTAACTAAATTAACTTTGTCTGCGATTTAATTCACAGATCTGAAACTTTTAGCATTTTCAAGAAAAAAAGTACGGACACTACCTATACCTACCCACTTAGTGTATGTTTGAATTGCCTTAATTACTAAGGCAGGTAAGGCATTTTAATTCTATTGCGTTTTTTGCCTACTAAGGCTTAGCGGTTATTAACCGCCGGTTAAGGTTATAATATTATTTGAGGATAGATTGGATGTTAGGTACCACACAACTAGTTGACATCCGCAACTTCATTTGCGTTGCAATTTTCCAAAGTTCCTTTCTTAGTACGCACTTTCAGATCTTGACGAACACATCCTCCAAGTATCAAGTCTCTACGTGTACCTACTGGTTTAGGCTGTAGGCTGTCTGTCAGTCAGTCAGTCAGTCAGGAGCAAGCCTTTTATATACATATACGTATTGATTGATCAGGCCGACAATACTTAACTGTTTTGGATTAAAGTCGGTATCGGTATAATTATAAGTTTATAATTGAAAAATGCGGCACCGCTACAGCAACCAGTAGGTAGGTAACTAAAGCGTTCAGCAAATAAGTTTGTAAGGACAATACTTGAGTCATCATAATCATCATCAGCCTATCGCAGTCCACTGCTGGACATAGGCCTCTCCCAATAAGCGCCATCGCACCCTGTCTTCGGCTTGCCGCTTCTATCTTCTGTCTGCAACCTTTCGCAGATCGTCACCAATACTTGAGTGTTTAATCAAAATATTTTACTCCACTTACATTTAAATGATAAAGGAGAACACAAAACAATTTGAATCTTATCGTCGATTCGGCTGGAAACAGAAGCGTCCAAACCCAGGTGTTAGGGTGAGCAATTAAAACGCAACATAAAGGGACGTTACCTCTTTACACGTTACGGCTCTTATTTTATAGCAGCATAAAGAAAAGCTAAGCTGTAAAGATGTCGCGAATCGCTTAGATCGTGTGTGCTCTCCCAGACATAAAGGGGAATTAATAAGGCCATTCAAAGACACAGCTCATGAAAGATAGCCGGGTAGTGCAGCCAACCAGAACATCGCAGTTAGTACCTTATGCTTAAATATTATTGCTTGGTGGCAGAATATCTGGCAATTCATACGATAGAGTAACTTAAGGGTAATCCTCAAATCCGAATTCCATACAAAATGTTTCGGACAAATACTCAAAAAGTACGCCGTATTATAGTAATTTCTTCATACTATTCGTTTTGTCCATGTTTTTTGATTTCGTCAACAAAAAAGTGAAAGGTTTCATACTTTAATTTAGATTTTATACGTGATTTAAAATTAACCCTACTTACTTAAAAACACGTATAAAAATAATAAAAACACTTTTTCTGTTGACGAAATCAAAAAACATGCACGAAACGAATAGTGTGAAGAAATTACTATAATACGGCGTTCGTCCGGATATGGAGTTCGGATTTGAGGATTCCCCTTAAGGTTTAATATAATCAATTGAAGATAATATCATAAATAATCATATGAAGATAATTTATTCGCAAGAACGTAACATAGTAGGTAAGTTATTAAAATAGTATTTGTGTATTATGCGCTACTATTTAATGGTGTACTTAGATCAGATTAGTTGTTCTTATATCATAAAATGTATGTCTGGCAAAATAGCATGCCTTACGTATTACGACTAAGTTAAATTATTATTGGATGTTGGACCAAACTCAAGTACTTCTGGGTAGAATTATTTCGAAGATAACTTCTGGAAAAGATTTTTTTTTTTGACCACACAATGATGCAGTCACCTAAAAAAACTCTATTCAAAAACAAGCTTAATAATACTTTGGATAGTCAGATTACATTTTTAGAAGCTCATTATTGGACTGCACCCCACAGTGCCTACTAACACTGAGTAGTATATTTATGTTGTAATGTAAACACTAAAGTTAGAGGTGTTTGAGTTAACTGTTGTTTCTGGACTGTGGGAGAGCGATTTAGGAGATAGATAGCCAACTTTAGCCAAGTAAAGCTGCGAAGATGTATAAGAAGATATTGAAAGTTATCGATTTTAAAAGTAGTTATAGTTTAAACTACACTTTACTGAGGCTTTGTTTTCTCTACATAAAATATTTTCGAATTATACCTACACGGAAAATGTTTAATCAACAGAAATAAAAATATACGCATAATTAGTTGCCGTTAATGAACACAAATATGGCAAAAAACTTGAAAATATGAAGTAAAATTTATGTCAAAATAAATTTGATAAAAATTGGATAACTGTTACCGTTAGTCGTTTTCCTATGGATTTGCGTCAAGCGGTACCCAACATTGATTACTTATTTAAGTTTTATTCATCGTTTGGTTAACGTGTACCTTTTTTTTTATTACATGGGGAAATCCTTATGGATGCTCACCGCCCTTGGGGGAGGGTGGAGGGGTATGTCGGACTTAACCTACTAAAACCCCATGCTGGCCGACCTCTGCGCATTAGAGGGACCCCAGGATATCCGAAGAACTCGTACCGGTGTCCCCCACCCAAGTTGCTGTGAGGCCCATCCCAGGGAAGGCTTCCACCGACCCCGAACTCCGCTTGCAGTGCATGCCTCCCCGTGCACTGCAACCGTCCCGGGTGGCAAACGTGTACCTAGCTCGATAAAGCTCGGCTCGGGCACCTCACTCGCCGCGCTGTGACTCTGCCACTTTGTAGAAATCCAAAATTCTGACTGCACAGATACAACGTAGTACCCTGTCTGCATTGCCCATTTTTTTTTTGGTATATAAAAATTGGTGGTTTATTGTTGTTATCGGTCACTGAAATAACAATGAGCTAATGAGTCAATGAGCTAGAAACACACATAATAATATGTTACTTTATTTCCAATCCAGATAAAACGCTAGCGAAGCCGCGAGCAGTGGCTTTTCGATTATAGTTTGGAACATAAATTATTATGTGCGTCTAAACTTTAATCAAACTTAACTTATACTTATAATTAAATTTAACTTTTATCTTTAATTTGATATAAGTTATTTATACAGGACAGAAAGTTGTGGAAACAAGGGAGGGAGGCTTTTGCCCTGCAGTGGGACGATACAGGCTAATATTATTATTATTATTATACCATTTATTAATAATTAATCTCATTTATACTTATTTTTTACAATATTATTATAAATAATATTAATATAATTATAATAACATGTAAGTTATAATATTATTATTACCCATCATAAATAATTAAACTCTGTTATTATACATTTGCATAAAAATTTGTAGTCTACATACAAACTCTATGCAAATCCTTCACACGTTTGCTCTTATACAAAAATGAGGCGTTATAACAATTTCTTGCTGCACCGTTTTATTAGCCATAATCCTTACGCCTCAAACGCCTACTCTCTAAGTTCTTACGTTATAAAAACAGATTCAAATGTGCCTTTTTATCTGATGCTATAAAAATAAAAGGAATCTCACCCGCCTAAAGGATGCATAAAATCAAACACTTAGATTTGCCTATCAAAGTTTTGGGCACTCAAAAATCCATTTGAAAAATACACATTTTATACCTTGATAGAAATGGCTACTTATAAGGGTACATTTAGGTTATTTGACTTTTATCGCGTTTAAAATCTAAGGTGGCTTTAGATTTACATCATAAGGGGTCTGTGCTTATTCTAATGTGAAGTTTATGTGTCATAGTAACGTATATTAGCTATAAAGCTTTGCTATGTTACTGTTCCGCCTCAAGCTATTATATAGCACGCGGCAGATAAGTTTGCGCAAGAAATATTTTAAGACATAAAGTTATATTTTCAAGACATAAATAAATGTACAAAGTATCCTAGAGGATTCATCAGTTTTATGACAAAAAGTAAGCGTAATTATGTACTTCGTCTAAAAATATTTATTTTGTACAAAACTTACGCTTGTTTGTAACGTATGGATTGGTCCTGCGTCAGGGACATCTATTCCCCAAAAATACGAATAGGATAGTATCGGATTATAAAAGTATTTAAAATACAATAAAATAATTTGTGTGTAATGTAAAATATTTAATATAATTTAAAAGGACAGAATTTTTGCATTGCACGGTCATGTACACCGCTAGCTACTATATTAGAACCTAAGCTAATAAGACGATATTACATGTGAGCAAATGAAATAAACAATAAAAAAAAAATGATAGATTTTGGAAACCTTGCTTCAAGCATTCATTACCTTACCCAGCACGAACTCTATTCATTTGACATTGGTTCCTCAATCACAATATATGACAATGTACCTGAAAGTGTATTAGCAAGTTCCTCGCACTGTACGACTGTTTTGCGGTTAGTTTTAATCGTCAGTCGTAACTGTTTACAGATGCAATAATAATTTAATTCTTGTTTAGATTCCAAAAGGATCAAAACACGAAATTAATGTCCATAAATGAAATCTTGTTTACATAACCCTCGCGTTTGTTTCATTGTTATAAGATTTTAAAATGGGAATTGATATTATAATAATTTAGTTAGAACCCTGTTTCATTTGTAATAGAAGTTACGTAAATATGAAGATGACACATACATAACCAAAACCTACGACCTATCTAGGGCTCATAGAGACCAGATACTTACAGATATTCTGTTGCACAGCAGTAACGTAAGTATTACTGTGATCCGGTTTGAAGGGCACTGGTAGCTAGTGAAATTACGGGGCTTTTGAGACTGACCATCGACATTTCTCAAAGTGGAAGAGTGCTATTAGCAGTAAAAACGAGCGAACCTTATAGCTACATACAACAGTCGCATAATTATGATGTATAACATCTGACATCCTATTTTCTTGAAGGATTATATTTTCTTCATTTTTCTGACGTTGCGGTACCATCTGATCTGACGGCTAACTTTCTGTTACACACTTTTGTTGCATTTCTCGAAATCACTCCCACAAATTGACAGAAAGCGAAAGATACGCTATTACACAACAAAAAGATCTCTTTCATACAAAATTATTAGGTAGGTTAACATCTTTGCGTACACAGTTAGTTTTAAAACTAGTTTTAAAATATTTTGATTATGATTTTGAATGATTCGCCTATATATTTGCTCCAAGTAACACTCGGAATGATGTCATCTCGGAGGGGAAGAGATGACGTCACCCACCCAAGGCTGTTAGGGTTGTGAGTCAATGGGTCACTCCCCATCTTTCTAAGCTATCAAGGGGATTATTTTTAATCGATAAAGTTTTATGCAGGGCTGCTCTTTGTGTTGCATAAAAATATTATATTGTACATAATGCTTTTATTTTGATTTAATGTTAAAAGAAATATATTGGATTAATTAATAGGTAGAGCTAGTATGAGTTATGGAAAATGGTCATTTTGACTGGACATTGTGTGTTTGCTATTGACGTATAATAAGGCGTTGAGCGTAGAGCTTTTCGAATTCACAGAAAAATAAGTACTAATAGGGTTGATTTCGGAAAACATTTTTATTCTGATATATTAAATCTGCTTATAATTAGATCGTCTGTAAAATTTAAGGTATATAGGTAATCAGTGTTCCATTAAACATCGATTTTATTAATTTGAAAGAAAGAAAAAAGTATTTTTGTTTGTCTGTCGCAATAAGAATAAAGGCACTTACCTAAATGCACAGCTGTTGTAAATATGGCTATTAAAATAATTTCAGTTAGGATTATTTTGACTGGACATTGTATGTTGCTATTGGAGTATAAAAAGGCGTTAAAAAGTAGAGCTTTTTGAAAAAGTAGAGCTATAGGCACCCAGCTAGATGCACAGCTGTGTTATAAATATGGCTTTAAGACTCATTTCAGTTTAGATCATTCAATTATTCACAGCTCTTGAGATATACTCCCAGAAAGCCTCCAAACATGTTTTCAAGATAAATTCTCATATTCGCGCGAGGATCGAGGTAATGCGCATGCAAACGCAAACATTGAACTGATCTCATAGCTGTTATGAAAATCTGGATGAGAAGATTTTCGAGGATTTTGCAGCCAGCTAGAGGCTGATTTTCTTCACAGGCATTCATGCCAACTAAATAAATACTTAGAAAATACTTAAGTTTTTCGCCTGACATAAATTAATACCAGTAAAAAACTTAATTACAGGGGAGTCTTAATGCTAAGCAGCGATCTATTTCAGACAATTTTAATAACAATATTTCAATAAATCAGTAAGAGATAACGGTCTGCCCATGCCCTGAACACTGCTACACAGAACTTTGATTCACATAGACCTGTGCAACACTTCTATAAGCACTTATCATTTTAATAGCTGTTAGTCTGTATAGCCCAGTAATTTCGATGGGTTACCATCTAGCTACACTGACCTTTTAATCGGAACACAGTAAGGCTTACACATTACTATTTTTCAGCAGAATATTTGGCGCTATGTTTTGGTAGGTACCTACTACGAGCTACTATCTAACCACACGGATTCCTGCATTTTGAGGGGAATACTCCCAACGGTATTTCGGTATCGCCAGAATCACAACATTTAGTTAAATTATCTTTAGTGAGATTTTTAGCAACTAAGCTTTATGCTGTTAACTTTGGATAAAATTCAAACAGAAACTAAAGACTTAAACAATTCAACAAACTAGCTAAGTTTTCTTAGCTCAATTCTAAAGCAACAAATAGCTAGTTAGACACGCATAATCCAACACAGAACACGTATTTTACTTATATAAAGTTAGGTAGAGATTTTCGCGTACACTTCAACTGAGAAATACGAACTTGTTAGAAAACTAAAATGAACTCGTTGCGAAGATGTTGAGGGTAGCGGCCGTTCTTGTGAACCTGAGTTGGATTGGAACTCGTTGTTGCAAAACCCTCTTTAGATCTTGGATATAATATTTTAAATCTGTGTTAATATATAAATAATCCTATAATAATCAATTTCCTCAAATTTGCGAGCAAAATAAAAGCGAACTCTACAATTAGATATTATTTTTTTGACGTGACTACGTCTAATCGGACAATACGTTGACGTCATTGTCCGGTAACGCTGTCATTGTCCGGTAATGCTCATTGTCTCGTTACGCTGGTAGTCACGTTAAACTATCGTCCGTAAACCAACTTTGGAGACACGAATTTGATTTTTTTTATATTTTTTAGTAGGCGTTGTGTGAAAAATCACAACGCCATCTTGCCCCGATGCCCGATGCTCAGAGACTTGAAATTTCGAGGGTATTCTCGTCAAGAAATGTAGGCGCGTATAAAGAATGAAATTTTGGAATTTCGCAACAAGGTTGCGGGCGTCAACTAGGGATTAATAAATATTATGTTGTTCTATAGAAGTAGTATGCATAGGTACAGCAGAGCCAATATTTACATACACATTTCATAACAGACTTTGCGAAAACGCCTTCCAGTCTGCGACAGAGCCACTCGATTTAATTTACATCTCCACACTCCACACCAATTGTTAAACCAACTCCAAAGTTCGTCGAACGGCGTCGTCTCTGATTTATTTTCAGTCTAAATGGATTTCAGTTCCTTACTATCAAGCTAACTCTGTGGTATTCAGATTTCAAAGTCAATGTTTTCAGGGAGTAAAGTCTCTAGTCTCTAGGATACTTAGTAAGCTTTAAGGAGAGTGAAATGGATATTTTTTATTAGAAGTTCGTTTATCTACTTTGTAGTTTCTTTCTTCGTTTTACAGAAAATTACTCTTCAAGAACTTTACAGTTCACTTAGAATGATATTCTTTTTTATATGGTAGGTCATATATATCTGTGGGTAGGTCGATCTTAAGCTAAAACAACAAAAATATATATAAGTGTAATATAGGTAACATAAGATAATTAGAAGGAAGAAAATAAGAAAGTAGGTTATCACTCGTGACCCAAAAATAATAGGTAGGTACCTACTTAAACACAAACGATTTTTTATTACCTTAGTATGTACATAGTATGCATTCTATTCTTACTGTGTATTTTATTAACCTAGGACCTACGTAGATTAGGCATCAAACAGGAGAGATAGGGGAACTAGAGGAGATTTTTTTTTATTAGCCTCAGTTCTCCCATTGTTGGGCAAAGACCTCCCCCAAATCTGTCCACCTTTCTCAATCTTTAGCAGCTTCCCACCATTCTCAATCAAAGGCAACGAGATGGTCTCGCCAAACGTTTGCGCGGCCGACCCCGACGCCTTCGTCCGTCCTCAGGCATCCATGGTGTAACGGCATTTGACCATTTCTCAGGCTCCATATTCTCTAATCTTCTTTCTTCTCTATATATTTATAAAAAAATGGCTTAGACCTGTCTGACTGACTGACAGACAACGCGCAGGCCACTTGAAATTTGGAGAGCGTGTTCGTGAAGAGCTAAAAGTGTGTACTAAGAAAGGAATTTTGAAAAATTCGCAACGCAATCAAATTTGCGGCCGTCAGCTTGTTTATAATAGAAATAGAAAATAAAGAAGAAGAGGAACCGATCTAGGTACCTAGTTCGTTTCGTATACCTACTAAAGGTGATCCTCCAAAGGTGTTTAAATGTTTCTTTTCGTAACATATAGGTACATACATATAAAAAAATATCTCTCTTGTGCTTTATTTATAAGATAAGACTTAAAATTGCTCAAAAAGGTAAAAACTCACTTCACATAGTGACAGACATGTAACTGTAATTTTTCTTTGAAATCGATCTCTACTTATATCTCTAGCACGCCGTAAATGTCACACATACTATTAATTAGGAGAGACGCACGCGCATGACATCACCCTCTACACAAGAGTTCTTTGTTCGAAATTCAAAAACAGATTTAAAATCTGACAGATATGGTGTAAATCTCGCGCTGGTGACAGCTGTGGAGAACAAAAATATTATTGCTTTACCAGAATGTGATCAAAGAGATTGGACAACTTAAATGCTACGCTGCGATGGAAAAGAAATAGTACTCGTAGAGAAATCAGCACAATATTTTCGTATTATTATGTCTATATAGCTTATCAAAGTACCAATAGTGTTTGTTATAGTATTGAGTATAGTAAATCACTTTAAACTGATTTTTTTTTGTTGGTTAAAAAAGTCAGGCATGTTTATGAGTTTATTTTATCGTGTTGTCTTTAATAAAATTATATCGAGATTAGCAGAAACTAATCGTACTCCCTTTGATTTTGCAGAGGGTGAAAGAGAATTAGTTTCTGGGTTTAATGTAGAATATGGAAGAGGAGGATTTGCTTTGATTTTTTTAGCCGAATATTCTAGAATTTTATTTATAAGCATATTATTTATTTTATTATATATAGGAGGTTATGGCATAGATATATTTTCTATAAGTCTAATGCCTACTTGCACCAAACTGTAAACGTTCCACGTTTTCAAACTTTTGAAAAAAAAGCCAGTATCGATAAAGAATCAAACCACCAAAATATGTTTGAAGTAAAATAGTGAGTACCTAAGTGCTTGAATTGTCCTATTTCATCTTATACTAACTTGCAAAGTTCCTGAGCAATTACTTTACTCGCTTGGTAGTCTCCTAGCAGTCCAGATTCTGACCATTAAGAACTGCCAAGCGCGTAAAGTAATTGCTTAGGAACTTTGCAAGTTAGTATAAGATGAAATAGGACAATTCAAGCACTTAGGTACTCACTATTTCACTTCAAACATATTTTGGTGGTTTGATTCTTTATCGACACTGGCTATTTTTTCAAAAGCTTGTCTTGGATTTTGTGAAAAAAATCTTGCTTCCAAAAACGTCTCTACGCGTGATAATCAGTGCAAACTTCTTCCCAGCTCTATGGTTCACAACCAAGCTTGTATTCACATCTTTTGTTCTTTGCGGCTCTTTAGACCAAGTTTCCAAATTACGTCACTGCCTTACTGAGGACACAATATTATAGAGGTTCCTAACCTTTAACTTACCTACCTCGTATTCTGACTGACAGAAAATGCCGAATGAAGACCTAGATCTAGAACATAGAAAATAATTTGAACTTAGTTCAAGCGCACACTATGCGTGCTTTGTGCGTGCACTATGCGTGCTTAGCGTGCGTAAGTAATTTTTTTTATAAAATAGACAAAAAGTACAAACTTAGACACATAAATTAATTAACATCTAGGTATTAAATAAATTGATGCCCACTTGTACCAAACCTAAGAATGTAGACATTACAAGGAAGACCTTAAGGGGAATCCTTAAGGCAAATTTTTGAAGGTTTCATACTTTATTTTAGATTTTATACATGTTTTAAAATTAACCCTGCTAACTTAAAAACATGTATAAAATCTAAATTAAAATATGAAACCTTTCACTTTTTTTGTTGATGAAATCAAAAAATATGGACGAAACGAATAGAGTGAAGAAATTACTATAATACGGCGTACTTTTTTAATACCTATTGGTCCGAAACATTTTGTATGGAATTGGATTTGAGGATTAGCCTTAACGTTCTGAATTTATCGGATCAAGATGTACCTAGTGTACCTACTTACTAGAAGTTAGCCAATGTGGCTTCTTTTATTGGTCGCATTTTCAATGTAGATACTACATTGTATTCCTATACATTAATACTTCTGTGGTTTCGCATCAACCTGGATAGGCAGTGTACCCAAAAATCTTCCTACCGGAATTTGAGTTGGTACCTAGGTATTTCAATAGGTATCCCTACAACATCGTTTCTCATTATCTCATGGACGTAAACACCCTATAATCGCGACAGGACTAAATTGTAACTTGTAAGTGGAAGTAATTACAACTGCGACGTCTTTAACAAAGACTCGTCCCGATGGGCCCCGCGGCGACGACACCAGGGCTGTACTCAGGATAAAAGAGGGACTATAGCATTAAAAAAAATTGGTTGTCTGAGAAGTTGGTTTACGGACGATAGTTTAACGTGACAATGTCATAACCAGCGTAACGGGACAATGGACGTTACCGGACAATGACGTCAACGTTTTCGTGCATGCAGCCGGCGTTCATCCATTTATTAGACGTAGTCACGTCAAAAATGTAAGTTGCCAAGTTTTACAACACCAAAAACCTAGTAAGCTTTTCTATCTTAGCAATTGGCATGAAAAAAAAAAAAGGATTCGTGTAATTTTTCCGTTGGCATACTTAGCCTTCAGGAAGTTTTCAGGAGTTGGCAGTTGTTCTACGTGCAAACGTTACTGTCTTCTGTTTTGGAAAGCAGGGTAGAGTAGCTAGTATTATTATTGTAAGGTAGGTATTTTATGGTGATGTTCCCTTTCTTGCAATACTTCAGTACTCTTTTGTACTTATGGAAGTTTTTAAGAATTACCTACATTTCAAGGACTAACACACAAACATATTTTTTTATAAGGTATAAAAAAACGAAAACAGTTTTGCTATGATATGCTATGGTGGCTTCTCATGGCCCGTGTTAGCACGGGCCGCGCCACAGGCCAGCCGAAGCTGCCCGGGCGGGCGCGTATTGTCGGATAACACATGCCGTGAAAAGAGGTGATCCGCACTCATCCGCGGTGCGGCGCATACAGATGCACTTGGCGCAGCGCGGCGCGGGCGCGTGTTAGCACAGACCGTGTGAAGCCAACAGTACATTGAAACTTGTAATGAGTAATTTTTAGCTCCTTGTTACATCCCTGTAACTAAAGTTGTACCAAACAATCCGCGTCAGTGGTGTCAAGCACAGGAATAGCACGTCTGCCCCCGACCGAGGTGTTTCCAATTTACGAACGCGACAACGACAAGATTTACAATCGGCATTAATTTAAAAATCATCCCACGGTGACATAAGGAGTTATATTTGTAAATCCAGAATGATTTGAACAAGCACGTGATGGTCGGATGTTAGTTTTATTTTGTGCATTTCACACAACGCCATAATATCAGAAGTGCTAACACGATCGCCACTTTCAAAAAAATGTTGCAGACTCATTATCTTTTACTACGAAGAAGTTGATGTCTCCTATTCATTTATATATTATGTAGGTATAGTATAGAAATATATTATATTATTATTAGTATTACTACATATTTATGTTTATGTAGGTTTATGTATATTCAATTCAATTCCCATCATTTCCAGATACATCCAGAAGTTGTCTGGAAGAGATTGCTTTTAGCTATAAGACCGCCCATTGTGCTTCACTTTTTGTATTGTTTGTGTTCCTTTTTACATTCTTGTTTTGTGGTGTGCAATAAAGAGTTGTCTATCTATCTATCTATCTAGCGCCATGTAGCCCCAAATTCAGCAGAGCTTGTACTATGGGGGCCAGATAACTGATACAATACATAAATACTTATTTTTGTACATACATACATAGAAGACATAGAAAACACCCAGACTCAGGACTAACACCGGTGTTTAATACACAAATGTTTGTCCTGAAGCGGGAATCGAACCCGCGACACCGACGACACACTTTATTCTTCAAGCGAGCTTTGAAGGCATAGTTGAGGTGTTTTACGTACAGTGTCAGGTACGTTATAGATACTTCTTGTAGGTATTAATTTCCTTCAACTGGTTTTCTAAAAACAACCCTAAATAATTTTACTAGAAACTTGTATAATATACCTACAGAATTCTAAAAGTTTACTTCGGTAAGACACCGTAAAAACGCCGTAAGAAACACATTACTCCGGCCAGACGGATCACGTATCTCAGAATCGCTATCAAGACGTTTAATTAGTACCAAACACGCGATCTCAGTACTGTTACTCAGCAGTAAAAGAAGAGTGGTGAACCACCGATGGTCGTAAAGTGGCTGCAATGAAAAAACCGTAAAACAAAGGAGTGCCGACAAAATATGATTTTTGTTCGTTAAACATGATGTGCGTCAAAATGCAACGCTAACTTTACTGCAGATTTTTCGATGGAGCTGTTTTGGCTTATAGGATCTACCTTTATAGGATTAACTCTAGCATCTACCTTTATTATTTTTACAAGACAAGGTAAAGAAAAGTCATATTTGAATACCTAAGTAAATTGAGTTTGCTTTGGTAAAATGATACTATTGTTGTTGCAAAAAAATATGGTCGATGTTCGTGCGTCGACATTTTTGGTAAACAACGAATTTGGTTGCGTTTCGTTTCGTGCGTTCTTCAAAACAGTAAAAAAAATATTTTCCCAGTTGGTAGCAATTCGTGATCTTTTGAAGTATGTAAATTACGAGTAATGCCATAGACTTACAAAAATTTGTTGCCGACATGTTTGTATATCAATATTATAGTCATTAATTTCATCTATAGGTACTTTAAGGTGCTTCTTTTTGATCCAAATCCTGTAAATTTTTCAAAACATCTGCGCTCAAAGGAGAAAACAATTTCAGGAAGGTGGTATTTTGAATAATGTCATCAAACCCAATCTTCCCAAAAGAGACTTTCCTTCAATCCCATTGGCCCTTTGAAAGTCTTTTTGATGTCACATGAAAAGAAAAACTGATCCTTTTTCCGCGCTGATACCTGCCAACATTGTCAACTATAGCGCCGACTTTGGAATAGCCTTCGACTCTCTCATTGTACTCACCCTCATAACTTTTATTATGAATGGCTGATTCTTATTACGTACAAATTCTTTTCTAATTCAATCTTCTGATCCAAAAGTTCATTTATTTATTCGTTTCAAAGTAATTCACTGGAGTGAAAGGAGATTTTTTTTTTCATATTAAAATAGTAAAAGGAGTACTCCAGGGACGTATTGTCGGCCCACCTGTATTTCCTTTCGTAAGTTCAGCAAGGAAATCTCATTGTGTAATTCAATGGGCATCCGGTTACTTTAGGGTAGGTACCATTTTATTATAAAAGGTCCTTATAATAAAAACCAAACCGGTTCTAGTTTGTCAGTTTATTTTACACTAAGTACTAATATTTTTTAAGGAATTTATGAGATAAGTTAGAATTGTGCAACTTATTCTTCCATGCTATGATATAATCAATATCTTAAGATACATTTATAAAATAGATTAATTTAAGTACTTATCCATTAGTTTAGTTCCAATACGATATACCAGGGAAGTAAGAATTAATTAAACCAGAATCATTGTAAATTTAATTAAAAACCAGAACAATAATGTTGATACTGCAAGGTGAATGCGATACGCGATCTCAAAAACTGATTATGTTCCCCTCGCATACTCACAATCCTAATGTCGATTTTTAAACACATCTGAAGGGTCTCCTTCCTTTATTCCGTCTCGCTAAGTACACATTTACGACAAACTCGTAAAATACGGATCACTGAAAATTTTTGATATGTAACTTTCCTATTCAAATGTAGAGTTTACGAGCCGGTCCATTATAATTTTTACCGACGTCATATATTTTTCCTATCGTTAAGATTATGAACGGTGTACCTATCACAAGGGTTTTTTTTAATAAAAATGTAATGTCTTTTTAATCACTTCCCTTTTGTGATTTTTTTGTGCCTTTACAATACAAACACACAGTGGTGGCACTATTCAATGTTTTTATTAGTGTGATTTTTTATTACGTTTGTTAAAGTTTCCGTTTGTACCGCGCTGGTACGTAATAAGAGTACTGTTAAGTAAATAGTTTATGACAATTTGGTTAATAAATAAGATATTACTAAAACAAAATAAAGCTTCTAGAGGCATTGCAAATTTCCTATGTCTCCATATCGATTTTATTGTGATTTAGAATACATACTTAAACTAATAGAAGTTCATAATTTCAAACTGAAATCAATACAATACAACATAAATATGCGTTATATTATAAATGATAATGAGCTAAAGGAAATCAAGCAATTCCTACAATAAATAAAGACACAGACACCAAGCTAGTGCCAAATAAGAACAAAGATACGCAATGAAAAACATGTGGCCCAATACCGTGTGAACATAATACCCAACAAGATAAAAACAAAGACATCTTTATTTATGATAGATGTTCGTGTATTAATTTAGAGATAGTAGATTGTATAAGTTAAGTAAGTAAGTACCTATAATATTTGTATTATAAGCAGTAACCCGCAAACGCAGTAGGTATATGTAATTATACGGTTTTAGCAAAGCTTGACATGGAAATGCTTGGTTCTTGTCTTGATTCATTCTTAGCTTACTGAAGTCAATCATTTTTTAGCACACTTATGTAGTAATGTACTGTGTCTGTGAGACATTATTGAGTTTATCTGGTGTAAGTATACCAGTTTATTAATTAATTTCGTAACTACCATCAATAAATAACTGTCGCAGTTATTCTATCTTTATATTTCCAAGAATTTGATTAAGGCCCAGGTCAATAATCCGATACAAAGTGGCGTTGTGTTAGAGTTATGCAACCAAGAGTTGAAATTTAAGTAGCCTCGACGGAATGGTTCCAAGAAACGTGCCTTGTAGAAAAACACTGGAAGTTTTTTATCGATTCGGACACGATATGGGAACATAATCTGAATTCAGAGCATAGTTTTAGTGTGGCGTTTGAAAATCGCTGATTAGTTCTGTGAATGAACAAAAGATTCCTTGAAAAGAAAGTAAGCCATGCTGGATTTTAGACTTAACAAATACGCTTGGTGATACAATCACCAAGCTTATAATATAATATTAGTTCTTTGTGTTATTTATTTTCTGTACCTACGAATGTTATTATTTTAATCAGAGTGACGTTCAATTTCAAACCAAAATTATCAAATTAATTTAAGATAAACATGTCCCAGTTATGTATCACCAAACAAAATGTGCCCACCGTATGCATGCAGTACCAACCTAACCTTGATATTTCATTGCTTTTCACTGTAATAAATGCTTTGAGCTTTATTCAGTGCAATGCAACATAAGCATACAGAGGCACAATTGAATAATTATATCGTTAGAGTTGTTTTAGTGTGCAGTGAACCTTACTAACGCACTAAACATTAAAAAAACCATATCCAATGAGAGAATTCACCGCATTTTCACATTTCACAGCTGTTCAACATTCGACACATCGGAATAGCGGCCGACTCGAAGGGCCATTATTACGCACCATAAATAATACAAAAAGCACAAAACCCATCATTGCCTCTTCCTTTTACGCTTCAGAGAAAAGAAATAAAATATGTGCGAGCCAAAACAAAGGGTATAAAACGAAAATGACAGGGCCACACGCTTTTCAAGAGAGCCGAACAAAAAGAAAACTATAGTTTTGTATTATGTAATACTCGGAAGGAGTCGCTCGACAGGACTCGAAGCAAGCTTGGTTAAAAATAACTCAAGGTTAGCTCGCCAATGTTGGTGAGGGTCCCTTTGTTCAAGGCCCACCGGTTTTACAGGGTACCTAGTACATATAATCATCCACTTATTTGGTATGGAATTTTGTTGATGAAGCTTCTGCGTGGGCTGTTTGAAATTGTTGGTCGCATCAGAAATACAGACGGCGAAGTTATTTCCTTATTAAACTTAAGCTATCAAAAGCTAAGCCTTTTTTTTTCAAAATAAGTTTAATAAAGCTAGTATCAATATTTATTTTCAAAATTACCAATGGATGCATTTTATTTTGTAAAGGTTTTATGATGTTGGTAAGTTACCACGGCAAGGAGTTTCTTATTTAGGAAATAAAATTTCTATCAACAACCTCTCGGTACAATATTTCTATTGCAGTAAAATAAACGTAATAGGTATTTATAGGATATAAAAGACTAGTTACTTACACATAACGAACACAACAGCCGGCATTTTGTGAAAAACAATTTTTGCCAGGACCTTGAAGAACCCTAGGCAGGTGCATCCTAGCGTGCACCTGCTGTAATGTAGTCTGACCTATAAAAGCATCAATTAAATATTAATTATATTCCCTCGCAATTATACTGTAGATGTGGGTCAATAAGATAGGGAATATTAGGGTTCTAAATTAACAAAAAAAAATATTTATAAGATGGTACACTAACGTGAAAATAATAATGTAGACTAAGATGGCAGCAATTAAGTATATTCTATAAATCTATCTAATTCCAAATGGTCAAATATTTCATTCATATCAAATATTCGGTAATTTCTCAAACAATTTTAATGCTACGGCTACATTAGCGGCTATCGGCGAATATTCGAGCTATCTCGACAAGTGTGGTCGAGCAGACTCGAGCAGTTCATCGCATCGCGATGGATTCGGGCGAATACGAAGTAGTTGATTGCTTTATGTGAGACAAGAACATCATACACGATGTGTTTATCGCGACAACGCGACACGAATTATTGCGCCATAATGTAGCCCCAGCATAATAGTGCATGTTCTTGTAGATATAGAAATATATCAGTACAAACAGGTAAGCCCCTATGTTTTCACAAAGTGCTGCGTTGCGTATAGCACCTGCCTGACCAAAATGACAATTACAAAAGGTGTTGTCATTGAACATGTTTTTGTTTTATGCGGAACCACAATATGAACAAAGGGAGTAAAATAAAGTAGGTACCTTTAGACCATCACACGCAATTCTTATAACGTTAAGTGCGCCATTGCTCCAAAGGAAGTAGGCTTTTATGTCAAGTTTTAAAAATACGTTGTTTTTACAACATTATGTTATATTATGCTAATTCTTCTTAATTAATACACATTTCTAGGTACATACATTCATACATAATGTTTCTTTACATATATTAACATGCTGAGTATAGGGGGAACTTATAGGTACTTACACAAAAAATATAGGTAAATGCATGGAAGAATGTTTAACGAGAAGGTCAAATAAACATTGCACGCAACGCAACGATTAATAGGTTAGGTAAGTACCTAAAGTACTCTATCTATAATACGAAACGAAAGAAGTCAATATTAATACATGTTATATTTATAATAATCTTGACTTTGTTAATAGAATGTTTACCAATACTTATATAACTTAAAAAAATACATAAGAAATTTTACAAACTTAAACCGACTAGGTATGCCGCAGAATTTTGATTATTTTCTCACTAAGTTGCTTGAAGTTTTTATTGATTTCTAATTTTAGCATAAACTAACTACTTCATGCTACTACAATCTATCCGTACAAAATGAACAAATAGAAACAATTGGGCCACCCCGTTGCAAACTAATAGGTAGCTCAACTGCTCCAACTCGATACCCAATGGCAGCGTGCCGTGGATACTGGCTGCATTGCCTCTTTTTATAACAATTAAGCTTATCAATAACTATCAACAAATTATATAAATATATTTAGTAATAAATCCGCTTAATTTCTAAACAAAGGTTTTAATTAACTTAACTTTAGTTCAACTAAACCAAAGAGTCAAAGAACAGAAAACCAAAGTTTAAAGATACGACACGTGTTTCGCCTCTACACGAGGCATCATCAGGATGTGTGGACTCGCCGAAGTTTGAAACGAGAGTGAATAATTTTTTTTTTTTTTCGGATGGACGTTTAATGCAGTTAGCCGCAGATGGCTGTTACTGCGTCACCGGACTCTAGTGAATAAATTACGTTGCCCGGCCCGTATTTATACCCGTTGTGGTGATGAGTCGCTTGTCGTATGATCCGACGTCACAAAAATCCTCAACAAAGGAGACCCTGGAATACTCTACTGCTACTGGATACTGGAATAGTATTTAAATCATTCAACAGCGTAATATTTGTTGTATTGTGTTTTAAAATTTCTAAACACTCCATTATATTTAACCTAAAACCTTTTTCACATATATATATTAAAAGTATATATAATATATAGTAATATATTAAAAGTGTTGTTATCGTTTAAAGAATGACCAGTGTCTATTAAGTGCTTTGCAAAATGTGATTTTTCTGGACAGTTATTTCTATACGCTGAAACATGTTCTTTGTATCTTGTCTGAAAACTACGACCCGTTTGACCTACCTATACAGCATTACAATCATCACAAGTTAATTTATAGACACCAGATTTTTTATGATTCTCTAATTTATCTTTCCCGTTACAAATTGAACGCAATGTATTGTTTGTTTTAAAAGCTACCCTCACCTTATTTTTAGATAATGTTTTTGAAATCTGTTCAGTAATTGTTCCCATATAAGTAAGACTACCTAAATATTTCTCAGACCTATCCGGTGGCAATGCATACAATAATGAACGAACAATGTTTCGACGTTTATTTTTGATCAAATTATCAACCATATTTTTATTGTACCCGTTATTTTGTGCTGTGCAATAAATTATGTTGAGCTATTCTTTGAAATCTGCTTCTGATAATGGCAACGACATTAACCTGTGAACAAAACTTCGATAAGCCGCTAATTTGTGTTGGACTGGATGACAAGATGAAGCTGGAATTGTAACATCAGTGTAAGTAGGTTTTCTATAAATTTTAAATTCATGTTTCATATTGACCCTAGTTATAGTTAAATCCAAAAAGTTGAGAGAATTCTCCGATTCCAACTCTAGTTTGAACCTAATTTTTGGATGAATGTTATTGATTTTTGTCAAAAGAACATCAATTTGGCGAAGAGTACCTGTCCAACATACTAATATATCATCTACATATCTATAATAGTAAAGAATATTTGCCTGATTTACTAAGTATTTATTTTCGAAATGATCCATGAAAATGTCTGCCATTAACGGACTGAGAGGCGAACCCATAGCTAACCCTTCTTTTTGCTTAAAATAATTATTGTTAAAGCGAAAGTAATTTTGTTCCATGCATACTTTTGTAAGATCAATTACTACTTATTTACTTATTACCTAGGCAGTACAATAGTTTTGTAAAACCCACAAAACCTACGAAACGCAACCAAATTCGTTGTTTACCTAAAATGTCGACGCACGAACAGCGACTACACCAAAAATAGTTATTATGAATATAATTCACTTTGTCATGTCATTACCTATGTTGGCATTATTTTGTTATTATGAAATTATTTATTATGCTTGAAGTATGTTTGTTTCCAAGTTTTATCAGTAACTGCGACAAACATAATTTCCTTTTGAAATTCCTCATTTTGTGGTGTAGGAACTCGAATTGCGTCGTTGTGAGCCTCGTCGGTAGTCGAAGGTCACGCAGATGGCGAAAATTAAAAGAAAAGCAATGAGAACTGGTTTCATCTGCGTCGCAATTGAATAGTAAGTAAATCATTTTGTACCCTAAACCAAAGGCTTAGTGGCCAAAATACGTAAACCAGATATAAGGCTTGAAACACGTGTTTATAGAGTCTCGAGTTCCCTCAGAATGCATCTATCCACCTGGTCTTGTAAGAACAGAATTGGGTCACACATTGCGTTCCTTATTCTGGATCCCTTTTATTCTTGGACCGGTTCACAAGTACATACGTTTCTTTTCATAAGCTATCCCCTTCAAACACGTGCGCATGAGAATCGCTTGGACTCCATTGAATAGTATAAGTACTTACCTTTATTCGGTGTTCTTTATTTCTTAGTAGGGTGTTGTTTTTGGCGATTTCTCTTTTGTTCACAGAGGGGTGCTGGTAAGCTTATAGGTATTATCAGAGTGGACGGATTAGAGACTATCCAGTTTGGTTTGATATTTAAAATAATAATGAGATAAAGTAGTAGGTAACTAATAACAAAAAGCCAACATCAACTTCTCGCATCGCATAAGTAGGTACTAACTTTATTATTGTAGATAGAGTTATTTGTACTCACACCAAGGACTTATCAGCACGAGCCAAAGGCGAGAGCGGATATTAAGTAGAGGATGAAATGGGCTTCAGTAACGGGTTATGCAGAAGATTTTTTTCACACCTGCTCGACAATGTCCAAATACATATAATGCATCTTAAGGTAAAGCAAAGCATTACTTCCCAAGAGAGGTAAAGTTGTACGAAACTCCCAAGGGAGTAATGTGATTTGAATCTGGAACGTCAAATTCATGTGGAAACTCTTGAAAAACTTTAAGTTAAAGAACGCCCATATGCCATTGTAAAAAAGCTTGTTCGAAAATCTAACTGGCCACCAAAAGCAGAACTGATAAAAATAAAAAAGGCGCGACTTTCAAAGATTGTGAAACAAAAGACGGTGTTCGCTGCTGGAGCCCTGGCTTTTTATTGCCTCGCAGAAGGTGTGAAAAGTAGAGTATGCTCCTCTAGGATAAAGCCTGTCTTCGTCTTGGGTAGCTTGAACCCCTCGCGTCACTCAGGACTCTACATAACTCCCTCGCGAATTAGCTCAGGGTTCAATAAGCTACCCGTGACATCAGACACTGCTTTATCCCCTTATTGCATAATCTACTATTACTTTAATTGCAAAGAAATTAAATAAAATTAGGGCGCAGTGGCGCGAAATGGGAGAAGCCTACGTCCAGCAGTGGACTAAAGTGGGCTGATGATGATGATGATGATGATGAAACTAAAATAAGCGCCTATTTCGTAATTTAAAAACAGAAACAGACATACGATTTTCATTATTAGAAAAAAGTTGACAACTTCCGGCATGAATTTCCTTTTACAAACTGGGACCTCTATACAGATTTTTGAAGCAATTACATTTTGCTCTAGGGCGTAAAATGCAGTTTTACTCCTGCTGTATCCAGCTTATTAGTTATAATATTAAATTAGCATTTTTTTTTAAACAAGTTCTTTACATTTTTTTATAAAAGAACTTACTCATTAGTTTAAAAAAAGAAACAAGACACCATGCATATGCTTACAAAAAAAATGCGGTGGATTTTCTAGACTTGCTACAAAAACCTACCTAAGTGAGGAGTAGGTAGGTAAGTACTTACCTAACTTATTATTAGGACCTAATAACTAACATAAGAGCGGCTACGGCGCCCGTTCACCCTGGGTGTAAATGTGTGTTTGCACTGTTGGTTTAGTGCACATACATACCTAAACTGAAATGATTATTAAAACCATTAAAACTCAGGAAAATGCTAAAGTTGAAGCACCCGCTGCGCTTTTCGACTCGCTGCCGCTTCCGCTTTCGCGCGAAAGTGAAAATTCAGCTTGGCACTTTCTCCCCACCAGACCCGTCTGCCGTCGCGTCGTCCGCCCGCGCCGCACCGCGACTCGCCGCCGTCGCCCGCCGCCCGCCGCCCGCCGCGCGCCTGTCCCGCTGCCTTGGGGAGCCCGGCTTCGCCCCGCCCCTAGCTGCACCCGCGCGCATCCCGCACCCCCGCGCGGCGCAAGGTCAGCCCCGCTTGCAGGCGGGAGCGGCGCGGCAACGGGCGGCGCGGCACCGAACGACGCACGCTCTTGAAATTTCGCTTTCATTCACTCGCGGTTATTAGTCGGCCGCGCGCGCTCCGGCAAGCATGTGTACCGCGTGACGCACTCCACAACTTCGACACGTTCGTTTTCGTATCTACCGGCGGCATGACGCCTCGTCGGCAGGGCGCGACCGGCGAACGCGAGTTGGAAGAGCCCCGAGGGTGCTGCATGCCAGGCGACTGTCTTCGTCCTCGAGATGCGGTGCGAGCCGATGACGCCGTGCGCGTGCAATGCAGTAACTTATCGTGCACCATCGGCCGGTACATGCACAAAGAATGCTTCGATCAGTGGGAGCTCGGGGTTTTGGCCTATCTGAAGTCCTGCGGACGATCAAGGTCTTGGTCAGAGAGGCAAAAGCATCAGAACCTGTGGTCGAGGAAAGGGTATGACCTGGTTTACAAGGCTTGCGGGTGTAGATGCGGACGCGGGCACTTGAAGAAAGATATGGATTGGACGGTGGTGCGGGCGGAAGACGATAAGAATAATAAGCGTCGTCGTCGACCGCGCCCGGTCAAGATGCCGACAGTGGACGCGCGCACCAGGGCCTTCAGTCTGTCCAGCTCGGGCTCCTGCTCCCCTCCGTCGGCGGCTTCGGACATGTCAGCGAGCCCCACACACGTGCCGACCCTCGCCACCACTCCATCAAAGAGGCTGTTCAAGCACGAAATCATCTCCGAAAGGTTTAGGTAAGAAACTTTTTAACCTTTATTTTTCTTACCTACAAGGTGCCTACAAGCTTTCAAGATTAATTACCTTTTTTGTAATTTTCCAGTTGTGGTTGTGATCTATCTTAAAAACTACACTGTGCCATACTGTGCTTCCTGCAGTAAATGTTCTTCTTATCGTGTCACTACACTAGGTTATTCCGAACCCGGTGAAAGGATTTCAAGTGCGCCTCGATGAGTTTCCTTTAGAGGTAGGCTTCAGTAACTGTTAACCAGAGTGTATAAATATTAGGTACCTAACCTACAATACTCAGGTAAGTAATGTCATCTGTACGTTCGGTCATCGCGTCTACGTCTTCCTTCACTCGAATAGGTACTATTGAAGCGTGCCCAGTGTCCACCACTAAACGCAAATAGTTACCTACTACTCTGGTGTCCACAAAGATTGCAGGAACGAGTTCTGGATCTGGAGTAGGTATTCTGGTCTGGAGGATACAGAATAAAATGTAAGTACCTACTACCTATGTACAGGAGTGGGCTTCGAACCGGTTACCTACAATACCTACCTACCCTACCGTGTCTAGCAATTGATCAGATCGTTGGATAGAACATAAGACACCCATTTTTTGTCCTTCCTTTTTTATAATAGTAATACTTAGTTAGGTAGGAGACAAACCACCAAACCAACATTCACAACACAACATGGGTGGGTTAAGCTAGAACTTTATTAGGCCTCATCTAAACAGAAACTGCCTAAAGCGAACGTACGGCGCAGGCGGTACAAAAATATAATCGTATGACGCGTCGCTTACAGATAGTGTCTGAAAACAACATTTTGGCTTTTCCGCTCTCGGCAGAAGCCAAGATGTTAGTTCGCATTGTCGAAATTGGTTTAAGAAGTAGGTGATTTATTATTGTTATTTTTATAGAATTATATTTATTGTGTACTTTACCTACCTACATGCTGGACATAATCTTGTTCATTAAACCCTCTAGTATAATAAAGTTAAAAAAAAGACCGTGCCTTCGCCTTACGTCGCGTACCTATATAGGTATATTTTTGTATTGTTCGGTTAATTTCCGTTATTCATGCCCATGGTAACAGTGCTTTCCATTTTGGGAGGCCCTAAAAATGCAATTTCACCGGCTTAATTCGTTTTGCGCACCGCTGCACAGCTGGTTTCCGTTTCCTGGCCAAAATGCGTTTTCCCGAAATTATGGTAGGGTGGCAGGTGTGTTGCCAAATTGTCACGAAAAAAGTCACGTTTGCATTGCACAAAGAGAACGTGAAAAAAAATTTGCCTTCACTAAAGCGTCGATGACACAAGCTTTTTTACAAGCTGATTGTTGGCGTTTTGAAACGCTAGCGTGTGAGCGTGTTTTGGGAAGGATTGTCAACAGGCTGATTGAAAAAACGCCGATGACACTTGGGCGACTTTACACGCTACAAGCGAAGTCGCTGGTGGCGTATAGCGTGTAAAAAATCCGTGTGTCATCGTACTATAAGACATAATATGCGTTTGTATCAATAGATAATAACAGTTATTTTTTATAGCTAAACAGATTTCAGATTTTTTATTTGAACACTTATTTATTACCTACTGATTTTAATTTTTGTCACTTGGTCTATCCATAGAATCCATACCATACATACTTTACATCGTTTAATAAAGCAATTTATTACAAAAGATTCATTAAGTAGTTATCTCTTTAAATAATCTAAAACTCATCGTGAGAATTAGGTACTTATTACTCATTCTATAAACTTTAGTAGTATATTTTTACGATTAATATCCGTCCCAATTTTTTTATTACTAAAATTATAACATTATCGTTTTTTTTGGGCGAATCAAGTTCTTAGTTAGTATACTACCTACGTTTATAAACGTGACCTTGGTCGAGCCGAGCCCCTTTACGAGAATTTACCCACATAGATTACATTACATTACTTACTCATATATTAATGATAAACTCAACCAACATAATAATAATAGTTTTAAAATAACAAAGCGCCGCCATTTTTAATTTCCTATATGCTTTGATCCCATCACCCTAGTGCCAACTCTAAACTATCGATTTACCTAAATATTATGTGTCAGTGTATTTTTTTTGTCACAGAAGCAACGTAAAATACAAGTAGGTATGCACTTAAAATTTACGGTTGTATCTCCGATACAATTCGTTTTTTTATTCCAATGCAAAACGGACGGCCGTGTGATCATTAGATTGGAATAACAAAAATGCAAGAGTTAACAAACTTAAAGTTTAAACAAAAAATATTAACGACTTACTTAATAGCGTCAAAAATCAGCATTGTTTTTTATTTTAACAACGCATTAAGGACACTCAGGTTTTTGAGAAATATCTAACGATACCTTAACTGTCAAAATCCATCCAGCCGTTTTGAAGATAATAAGGTAAGATAGAAATTTACATACATACATACAAGATACGCGCGAAAAACATAACCCTTCCTTGACAGTAGGGTAAAAACTAAGATCCTCGAGGTTTCATTACAATTTATCCCATGGTTAAACTGAATACTGCAGTTCACTAGTACACACACATAAGGATACCGTCTGAGGCGCGACCCGTGATTCAGAATCCGGCGAAGCGTGAAACAAACAGAGGGGAGCGATATGCTATGCGATTCTTTGACTAAGAATGTAAAAACACGTGTAAAATCACCGGATTTTAAGGTTAGTTGCCCATTAAAGGGATAAAGCAGGAATATGAGAGACACTAATTAGTAGGGTAAGGGAAAAACAGTGGTAAAAATATTATAGGTACATTCAAATTAGGCAGGCATATATGCTTAATATTAAAATTTTAGAGAAGATCCTACAGAGCTTTAGCACAGATTACTTCTTTAGTGGGTAGCAATGATTTTTCAGTATTTCAATTTATGTGAATTTAATAAAAATCTATGGGAAACCTGCTCTAGATGCATTTTGTATACTTCCATTTATAGGTAGGTGATTCCTTGGCGAGGTATTGGCAATATTGACTGACATACGGGAATACAATACCTTCAATACAACACATCACACACAGAAAATAAAACAGCCAAGCATAATACATAATATTCATCAACTAAAAATTTTGTTGAAGTAAAAATCTATCAACTCTCAAAACCAAAAAAAAAAAGATTATATGCTACCCCTTTAGGTGTAGTTAAACGAACCTAAAGTGTTAACACAAAAAAATACCTAAGTTCAAAATAATTTTATTGGCAAGAAAAGTTTACATAGAATGTTACCATAAAACGGTCTGCGAATTACCTAAAGGATAATAAACGAAATATTTTGGAAATTTCACATAATGCCATCTAGCCCCAAACTAAGCGAGCCTTTGGCGTTGGTTCATGGAACGTAGTCATTATTAAAAGTATTTCCAAAATCGCTTTAGACCATTTATCATGCCTAAATCGCTCAACATGACAGCTATGACAAGCATCATGAACATCATTAAAGTTCAAAATTAACTGTACACCACATTGTCAAAACATAAATAATGGTGGACTTAAAGCGATTCAGAAAATCTGAATAATGGTCATCGACTTTTGATGCTGACTGTACCTGCATAAATGAACTACTTAGTCAGTAAATATACCTATCTTACCTACTCGATGTTCCTACTAGACTGGCAGTAGGTAAGGTACCTATATTAATTTCACTTTCAACGGACTGTGTGCTTGCACATTCAATGTGCAATTTAAATTCTTTATTCAATCAACTTCAATGAGTCAACCAGTCTTGCTCGACACACTTGCGTTGTGGTTAACTTATGTTACACTGCACTCACGACGATGAATACTGAATTACTGACTCATTATTAAGACCATTGAAATGTATTTTTTAATCAACAATACAATAGCCTTGAAGCTTAACATACATTATGTATTACAAAATTTATATTATAACGTCCACAACAGAAAGGACATTCTTAAAACGATTAAGAGATGGAGCCTAATCTAAGGTACCGTCGTAGTAACCTCTGAGTCTAAGGATTCCGATTTCCGAACGACGACGTGGCGTGGCGACGAACGGCAAATTTAAGATCTTGCTATACACGGCTGAGAAGCATCCATGCCTTGATGGTACATAATTATGTATTTCAAAATTTAAACACCGTCTACAACAACAACAGTAAGCACATTCTTAGATTGGATAAGAGAGATGGAGCCTAATTTAAGGTACCATTGTAGTAACCTCTGTGTCTGAGGATTCCTAGTGACAAACGTCAAATTGAAGATCTCGCTAAACACCGGAAAGCATCCCCTGCAGAAAAACCTTGAAGACGTTTAACGTACATAATTATGTATTTCACAACTTATACATCGTCCACAACAGTAAGGACAATCTGAACAAAACCACATTTATAATATGTGAAAATGGAGGAGCCACGGTTCGATCGACCGGATTATGATGTCGTTTTCCCCGAAAAAAGACTGAGATCTACATATATGGTTTGCCAAGGTCTTCTATAGACATTCGTAAATTTATTTATAAAAACGTATTACTTTATTTATAACGTAGACCTATGGCTAGCCATATATGTAGATCTCAGTCTTTTTTCGGGGAAAACGACATCATAATCCGGTCGATCGAACCGTGGCTCCTCCATTTTCACATATTATAAATGTGGTTTTGTTCAGATATCAATGCTTTTTGTAAATAAATTTATGGAAATATCCTGCAAAAATTTGCAAGGCAATTGCTCTCATATCTTGCAAGGCGCTAAATTTTCCTCATAAAATCGAATAATTTGAAAAAAAAAATCAAATCTTATAAATTTACTGTTTTCTGATTTTTTCCTTTGTATACACACAATTACCTAGCTGGATGCCAAATTTGAACTTTCTAGGACATCTGGAAGTGGGTTAGGTTTTACGTCTATATGTCAGTCAATCAGTGATAAAAATGACGATTTTTGAACGTTTATATCTAAATAACCGTTTAAGCTGTGTTTATGAAATTTGAGGTACTTTATTAACTCTGGACTTTCAATACATAAACCAAATTTGGTGTGTTTATATTGATTAGTTTTTTAGCTATGACAAAGTCAAAAGTGGCTCCAAGTGGTTCGTGTAAACTTACACACAGTGCTACTCGCCAGTTCGCTGGGCCTGACCGTGGCTTGACACACTGTCGTGTGTCGAGATCTTAAAATGATTAAGAGATGGAGTCTAATCTAAGGTACCATCGTAGTAACCTCTGTGTCTGAGGATTCCGATCAACGCGGCGACGAACGGCAAATTGAAGATCTTGTTATACACGGTTGGGAAGCACCCCCTGCAGGAAAGTCTTAAAGGTGAACGGACACGGTCAACAACAGTAAGGACATTCTTAAATTGATAGGAGCCTAATCTAAGGTACCGTCGTAGTAACCTTTGTGTCTAAAGATTCCGAGCGACGAACGACAAATTGAAGGTCGGTTCGCTACACACCGTTGCGTTGGGAGGCATCCCCTGCAGGATGCCGTCTAGACGAGTGACGGGTAGCAACCAACACTATCCACACAGTGCCAGATATTCTGCCAAAAAGCTGCATTGTGTAAGCATTACTGTGTTCCGGTTTGAAGGGTACTGTAGCTAGTGAAATTACTTGGCTTTCGAGCCTGGACATCAAAATATCGCAAAGTGGACGAGCGCGATAGCAGTGTTGCGCCGGCCTTAATGAATATAAAACTTGTGTAACACTGCACTGCAGGAGTTGAGAGCTGGAGACTTACCACCAGAAAAACGCATAGCTGGTCTCGTCGCTTGCTCAAAAAAAAAAGCAAAAAGGTGCCTGGTTTGGTCAAAACAAAGGTCTGGTTTGGTTTGCCGTTAAACAGGCGGTGATTTCAATTCCCACTGGCCCTTCCTGTGCATGCGTCGTTAGAGCGGTTTTTAGGGCGTGATCCTGCTATGGCGGCGCATGCCTGCATGAATTACACGAAAATTGCTTCGCAACACGAACACTTAGGTATCTCCCTCCATAAAAGTAAAAAAAACAACCATGTTACTCTCACCAATGCAGTGGTCGACCTTGTTTCGAAGTTGTGCACCACAAGCGACCGCATGTCATCAATAACCCAATACTACAACAATACCATGTTTTTGCAACGCTCAAAAAGTGCCGTGTCGCACAATTTTACTTGCAAATTCGTGTGATTATGCACTGTGGAGGGGTGAAGATGTATTTACGTGTGCATTGTATGCATTGTGTGCTGGATGTGAATGCGTGTGGGTACGTACGCACGCACGGCACCTGTATTTACGTATATGAATACGACGACATTCAAATCGGGCTGCGCAGTTCATATTAGTCGCCCAACACAATGCCTCAGCGGATTGGTTCAACCCTAATAAGCTAGCATTCGAATTTGTTACCGTCTTCGTTTTCCTATGTATTTTGAGCAGCGCACTCTCAACCGTTGAGATTCAGTGTAATCCTTCCTATATGGAACGGTTATCAAGCGTGCGTTTTATTGTCACGTTCCATGGTCAGCTGAAGCTCATTGCGCAGTCAAGCGACGGAGCAGCGACAATTCAGAGCGAACTATGCATAATTTAGCCATTAATTTTCAAAATGACTCTTGGAAGTTCTGCGCCAGACGCGGCTGACCGTCCACTGTAATAGGTATGCTTCGAATGCAACTTTGAAAAGATCTTCGCCTTATCTGATGTAGCAGATGTGATTGGATTAGATTATACTTATTGCATTCTATTCATTAAATCTTTTTTCAAAATGCATCAACGTTCAAACTTGTACTGCACTGTAACTATAAAGCCGTGTCCCCAGTAGGCAAACTGTTAGCGGCCGACTGAGTGAGCCGCAAATTTGTGGCGAACTGAAATTCGAGTTAGTTGCAAACTCAGATCAATTTGCAGGCGTCGCAAGCAAACTGTTATGAGTTAGCCGCTTATTTATTTTACTGTCCGCATGAAAAGTTTGCGGCAAACGGCTGTCAGTCGGCCACTAACTAAGACAGTCAGCGCACGTAACGCTGCAAACTGTGGAGACTCCATTTCAAATACATATATGGAAGGGCTTACTAAACCGATACGTCGCAAACTCAGTCGGCCGCTAACAGTTTGCCTACTGGGGACACAACCTAAGAATAAATCGTAGCGTAGGTTCGCAGACGAGAAAGTTGGAAGGTTCAGGGACGAACCGTGGCTATTTACGTCCATTCCGCGGCGGGCGATCGTCGATGCAATTAAATTTGTAAGCACAGCTTTATGCTCCCGAGCTAAATATATTATAGGTATAGCAATTTGCTGTCGTACTAATGAAAGTGATGGACTTTCATTTCATCCAGCAATCATGGATTCATGGCGTTCTGCACGCAATTGTTCGCGGAAGCCCTCTGTGGAATTGACTTCATAATCCAATCCAAGCTTTCCATCTATAGTCTTTTGAAACGAATTTCGTGTAGCTATTATCTTTGCTATCATCTTTATAATAATAATTTAAGTTATATGACTATTCCCTAAAAGGGCACTACAAATCAAGTTATGACATCATTTGGAAAACTGTTTAGCAACACGCCAGTTCGGTTTACGGGATTATAATGTTTTAATTTCAAGCAACTTGTTGAAATTGATACCGAATCTGTCATGTTTAGTCTAAACTACTTGTCTATGAAATGAAATAGGATATTTGAATATGTTTATTGTCTTTGTTACTAACAACCGAGCTCGAATACCTTTCGCGTTCATTGTCCCTTCAAAGGTCGCATCTACTGATACAATCGCCTATTTCGTTTGTGACCATGAAAAGTACCTTCCTTATAGATTTTCAATAACGTTTGGAATCATTTCTGGGTGTTAATGTACAACGTTCTATGAATGACGATTATCACATCTTTATGAGTAGGAACCTATTTTCGTTGCCGGTTATCGACTATTAGTAACGTATTATTCCCATCAGTCACCCAGCTCGATGGGCCAAAAAAAATTTTTATGGCCTTACAGCAACAGGGTGACAGAGGAAACTTATTAATTGAAAAAGTTCTATCTATCCCCACGTCAGTAACAGGCGGACAGACAAAAGTATTTCATTCCTGTCTGTCGCCCAATAAAAAAATATAGATACACAATGACGATACTCACATATACTCTGATTATCAAGCTGTTGAAATTTTCAACAAGTTACCAGCAGATCTCAAAAATTCCCTTATTATTATCTAGTTAACTTTTGACATTTCTAAAAAATAATTATTGTTATATATTTTTTTTTTACTATTATTCGACATTCTTTTTACATTTAACTTCCCTACATAGACTAGTTTTTAATTTGTTAGTATTGTTGCATGTACCTAATTTAATATATTTTTATAAGTGTTAGTTGTTAAATATCCAAACACAATTTATTGATTGTTTCCTGAAATAAATGAAATGAAATGAAAACTTGTAGATGAATACATTTAGTCTATTCAGGTATTTAATTTCCCCGAGTTACAATTCGGCTCTCAAAAATAATAAGTAGGTAAGTTTATTTTCTATGCTTTGTTATTTACTATCTCGTGAACCAACAACGTAAAAAGTTTCAATTATAACGTAAGCGTTAAGCTTGAATTTCTCATAGCTTGTCTCGAGGGTCTTGTATGTCGAGGCAATATTTCATCTGCAGGGGCTTGTTTTACGAGCACCGTCTGACTTTTGACTCTGTGCGAAGCTTTGTTCTGCCATCGTTAACCAAAAATAAAATTAATTATAGTAACGAAACGGAGCTTTCTCACTTAGAACAATTTTATAGTTCAGACTTTATGAATGGATGACCATAAACATATCGGTAACTTATCCCTAACGTGTCAAATGATCGCTCAAATTGTTGGTGTCGTGATCTGAACATTGCAAATTGTAATGTTGATACGAGTGGTGTAACTGAAACGATGTTTGTCAATACGAATACAATTTTTATCATCATACTTAGTTTCCTTCAGGCATGGAAATTATGGCTACTTATATTTCATTGGCACACAGTGATAATTTTATTTTGTCACTGTGAAATCACCGGTGATTTTGTCTCAGATGATTTTTCATCAGCAGGTTGTACACCAATGGATTTTTCTGTGCAAGAAGAATTATGTGTGCATTTAAAACACGTGCTTAATGGTGAAGGAAAACATCGTGAGGAAACTGGCATGTCATAGAACCTAAGAACTCGAAAACATGTGTCAAATGCACGAAGGCGGCTCTTTGAGGCGTACTTGAAATCCTTTCACTACACTGGTTTGAAAGAACTAGTGACACGATAAGAAGATTCAATTAACTATGTTTTTTTTTTATTATTATCTTATGAATACAAGTATTCTATTTAAAAAAAATATACTCTTTTATTTGCATGCTATTTCCTGAGCTTTTCAATTAATAAAGTTCAATAATTTATAAAAATAAAAAATTGCATCCAAAATGTAATAATGTCACGTTTTGTTAAAATAATTCACGCATGACGCGACGTCATGCAATCACTCTCGCTCGCATTCAGCACACTTCTCACTGTCTGTTATTGCTATTTACGATACGAATGATATTGTGAATGGTGAAAAGTATCAGAAATCACAGCGTATAAAATCGCCTGTTGGGGCGCGCGTCGGGTGGATTTCACCGGTGAATTTGTAACAGTCCTGGTCTCAGAAAGTAATTGGTTATCAGTTTTATACCATGATAAATAACATGTTACTCGGTATAGTCGCCATGCCTAGTTTTATTAAAAAAAAGCTAGGCAGAAGCCCGAACCTGTTCCATTCAAGTCTCAGTAAGTATTCTTTTTTCCCCACTTACGCGAGTAGGCAACAACAAAATGCCTTGACAAACCACTAATTAAAATGAAGACCCATCCGCGATGCATTGTGCATGAGTCCTTGACATTTTGTAATACATTTCGAAGTCATTCTGGTATTATTCCAGTCATTCTGACCACTACTTTGATACTTCCATAAATTAACTTTCCATTAAGCTGGGCTAATGAAACTGTGATATCCCGAGTTTAATCTAAAGTCGTATTGAAATTCGCTTTCACGCTTTCATTTCTGAGTGTGAAATCGCTACAATGTATAGCTTTTAGTTCATTTATCATGCGTTAAGTGTTATTTAGCAAATTGCAACCATGACTATCTGTCTGGTTATCAGAGAAACAATTCAAAAGGTCTGTCACATGTCCGAAATTTACAGATAAATTATATTTGTTACCATTTAACCCAGAACTTTTTATTATCAATATGAAGTCGTTTTTTAACGATTCGTGTTTTAAACAATAGATTAACTTCAAGTTCAAGAGTCCTATTGTCGGCTGCCAGCGATATATTTGTGCAAATTGCGTGCAATAGAACTATTATAGGATGATGTCTGCTCCTAGCAGATTTATAGTAACGTTAACTTGTAGTAATATGATACTGTGTCTGACATGACCAGCCACAGATTTATTATCGTCACTAGAAGAGCTATCAAATGCATCTCGAGTTATCGTTGTATCAGATCTATCTGTTAGGTTTATGCATTATACGTTAGAACTGTAAATAATGTAGACCTCTTTCAACTCATTTAAGAAAAAACGAGAGCATCACCGTTTTCATTAAGTTCCAGAAACCCGCGCGCCGCTATCTCCCTCGCACATATGTACATATTAGAAGATATAAATTGACTGAGTATAAATTTAAAAAAGTGGAGCGGTGAATTTGTTTCTAAAATCACGAAATCTTTTAGTATATTTTTTGTTTTGGTATGTTTAACATAAGCAAAAGAAATAGGGCAAAACTGTTTTTCCCAATTTCCTTCGCTTATGTTAAACATACCAAAACAAAGAAAAAATACTAAAACATTTCGAGATGTGTAGTAACAAATTAACCGCCCCACTTTTTTAAATATACACTCAGCAAATTGATATCATCGTAAATGTACGAATGTGCAAGCGAGATAGCGTCGCTCGGGATTCTGAGCCTTAACCAGTAATTTTTGGATTAAGTAGTATGTCCTGGATTAAATTCAAATGGCGTTTAGTTTACCCCTCCATGAATGCAATCATGTAATCGCTTCTATATTCTAAACACGACTGTTTTCAATGAATCACCGGCACATTTTCCTTTGAACCTTTGTCAAAGCGTCTGTTTCTATCAACCAATCAGCGCGATTCAAAACAAAGTAGAAATTATACTGCGCATCAAAATACGCCACTCACTATAGCGTTGTGTCACTTACCATACTCAATAACTACGTAGTTGGTTAGGTCGGCAGCGTTACCATAAACATTTACTAAGATTTGTGTTATTATCACATTGTTATTTTATGATGTGAATACTGTTAAATTAATGTATTGTGTTACATTGCTGAAATTACTCACGTGGGATTTTGGAATGTGAAGTTTACTTAAATGTCAAGATCTATATAAAATTATATTATTTTTATTTATAATATTAGTACGATAACTTGTAAAACTATCAATATAAAATATAATAATGTCTTGACGAAATACTTATGTAAATAAAGACCCAAAACTCACTTTAAGATCGTCGATTGTTCACATGAAAATTAAAGAATCTTAATCTACTTATCAGTGTTTTTTATAGTCTTTCGATTGACCAAAGCATATAAATCTTCATTGGTATTATATTATAGTAAGTTAATGAGACACATAATTTATAGAACCTTCTGGCACTAAAAATGCCATTAAACAATCTCATATTCTCAAACCGGCCGCCGAAAAATAACTTAGATATCTATCTACGTGCAGTCGAATAGAAAATCCGCTAGAGCAGCCAGTCTCCACAATTTATCAACTTTACATTTCATTGAGCACTCTGAATACTCTAATCAAACAGTCATATACGGGGTGTGAAATTAACCCAATGAAATTTTCGAGAATATTTTTAGGTATCGAAAAATTAAAAATTTCACAAGAGTGTGCCATTTAGTCTAAACTTTTTTGTTTGAAATATCGTAAAACAAGGTCTCCGCGATACAGGCTTGCCTAGTGTGGGCCGTTAGTAAATACGAATATAATGTTTGAATCTCTCTACAAAATGCATTGGTAATTGTAAATACACTCAGCTTTATTTAACTTAGCTTGGGCCGTGGCTTGGGTAGCTTAGCTAAACTTAGTTTGAATTTAGCATGTAAGGATTATGATATTGATTTGTGTTTTTTGTTAGTTAATAAATATTTTGACGTCTAATAAATCGATGAATGCCGGCTGCATGCACGAAAACGTTGACGTCATTGTCCGGCAACGCTGTAATTGTCCAGTAACGCTCATTGTCCCGTTACACTAGTAGTCACGATAAACTATCGTCCGTTAACCAACTTTACAGACAACCAATTTTTTTCGTAGCATAAGGTGTGCCTATGCCTAGCCTAGGTTTATAAGCTCATTTGTGTATAAAAAAAAAATAAGTCCTGTACCTATGCTTCGAAAGGCTTTAGATTACACTCTATATTTAAATTTATGCGATATAGAAGCTTTGTTTTTCGTTTAACAAGGGCCTGGGGGCTTATGAATTCCCAAGAAAGCGGTCGAATTGATTCTGCGATCATTGTGGTAGTCTTTTTAACCTTTTCGAACCTCAATATAACAGCCTAATGGTCCAAACAGCTGTTCGATAAAAAAACAAGTTAGCCTAATGTTTTATTTTATTACATAATTTGTTCCCACACTACCTACATCCGAGACATAAATAACATATTTACTGCGTAATGAAAATTGTTTTTTTGTTCTTTCATGATGTGATGCAGTTAATTATGAATTCGAGTTTTGCAGCCTGTCTTCTTTAACCTTGGCCTTGGCCATGGGTTTATTTATAGAAATACTTGATGCATCGTAAATATCCTTAGTGCTCGAGCATTCAGACCTCTGACATTTACTGGAACAAGCCTGAGTAACTTCATAACGAGAGGGCCAATTACCGTTAATAAACAAAGCACTTAGTACCTACGTTTTGTTTGTTTTGGATAGGCGCTTCTTGGTACGACCCAGCAACAGTTCGACCGAGTAGGTATTTGACTTGTGTCGACATACTATTTAATTTTCATAACATTTTCGACCTCTTTACATTAGTTGGTAGAGAAGGTGATCGTAATAAAGGGTGATAGCTTAGCAAAATCATGGTGAACATTCTGAGTTTTTTCGGAGCAGTCCTAATATTTACACCCTGTATCTTTTGTCGATAGTTAGTTGTTTCATATTTAACTTCTCATGATCCGTACTAATTATATTTAATGTAATCATTAATTTAAGGACTGTGTGGTGTTCAAGTTTAAGGCCATTTGTCTTAAATAAAAAATACTATTTAATAATTGTCATTTTGAAAATTTTCTTTACCTTTACTATCGGTACAAAGTAAAAAATATGTCTTTACTAAGATGTAGCTTGTATTTCTGCATATATATTTTTTTATATACCTATTGAAAAGCTACCAAATCAACAGCTATTACAATTTCAGATTATCCTAATAACTAAGTTTCGTAAATAAAAATTAACAGTCAATAACAGGTCTCTTATTAGGATTACCAAAAAAGTCTTACGTATAGATATTACTTTAATTTTAACCGAAATGTCTTATTTGCATACAAACATAAAAATATCACGTTGTATTTTATGGTCAATCTTGTCGTAACGAGATCGTTCTCGACAAAATCCAATTTAGATAACAGACTGGTTTTTACCATTCATATTATATACTTGTTTGAAGAAGTTTTGACATAAAAAACACTTTTAATAGGAAATAACAAAGGCTCTTTAGTACATTCAAATAATTAAAAACCTATTGGTAGATTAGGTTTGGAAAGAAGTTCTTAAATAATTATATTAACATTTATGCCCAATTGCACCAAACTGTTAAAGATCCTAAGCAATTATTTTACTCCTTACGAAAATCTTAGCAGCCCAGATTCAGACAGTTAAGAACTTCCTAGCGAGTAAAGTAATTGATTAGGTTTGGTGCAAATGAGCATTAGTACAAATAAATTGAATAAGTAGTAAGATAAGTACTACGTACTTACTAGTAGGTTAGGTACCTATGTGTCTCATTGTGCATGTAAATATTATTTGTAGAAATATTTATTTTGGAGTTTGAATATTTATTAAACACTTGGCTTAGCTTATAACGGCTATAGAATAATTAAACGATGGTATTGTTTGTTCAATTAAATCGATTTAGGCTAGAGAATGAAACACCTGTTTTTCATTGTTATGGTCGATTAGATGAGTCAACGTTATCAACTATTTTTCGTATTAAGTAATTAGGGTTGCGTCGTGAAAAACTATTGTTAGTAGGGATATGCACAGACAGAGTTCAGTCAGTCAAGAAAGAAGAGTTTAGTTATATTTGCCTATACATATTAATCCACATACCTAAGTTGCCCTTGGGATTTTAGCATTTTTTCAATAACCCTGTAAATAAACTAATCATCGAACTAATGACCGTGACTGAAAAAAATATACTTATCAGAAAATGATTCATATCTATAATTATGTACTGACTTAACGTAGTTAAACTCTAATTAGCTGAGTTAATTTTACTTTGCGGTCTGCCACGCCAACTGACCAAGTTTGTCAAGACCGCAAAATGGGCGTAGGTATTATGTAGGCAGGTAGGTACTATAATAAGACGAAGTAGTTAAAATATCTACATACCAAATTATAATAGCAAAATTTATCCAGTCTACAATAACAATAACATTAGTTAATTACTATCTTTCGGTAAATCAATCACATTGACAGAAATTGCCCGTCATGATAATAAATGATTAATACCATTGTTTATTTGCAATAATAGTGAAGTGCAGTACAGAATCCTGGTTTTACTAGTTTTACCCGGTTGACAATGATGCTGATGGGACCCGGTTATTACACATCAGTTTGATCATTGACATAAAGACGTCTAATCCGTTGCTCAATCTAAGTTTCCTTCGAAATATTTACCCGGCATCATAATCCGGTGTATCTTCTAAACGTCCAGTTCTGCCGGTTACTGGATCTAAACTAGGCCCATCCCATCTCTAAAAGCAAAACCTTGGTTTGCCCTTGGCCTCGGCTCGGTCAGAAGAAAGGGCCAAGGTCTAGCTTGTTTACAACTTCGCGACGGCGCGACGGCGATGCATCGAACGTCGCAAAAAGTTACACGTGACCAATAAAACTAGTAGTTTAACTGTGGTTTAGCTTTACTTGCTTTTGTAAGTCTTCTCAGTCTGTCACTACCTACCTTTACCTAGTACCTAGTATATACAGTTTCTTCATAAGTAGGTACTTATACGAAAATGTTTCAAGGGCCAACTATATCTAAATCAAACAAAAAGTCAAGATAGAGAAAGCTTTATGTAGACTATTACTTTGTTAACTCAGTATTTGCGTTCAAAAAGATTATTTTATGATATGTTGTTACTTAAAGATAAAACAAACCGCTCGACAAGTACGGAACCCAAGGAAGTTACAACTGCAAAAATATTAGTCAGACATAACAACAATAACAAACGTTTTTATCGACGTAAAACATGATTGCGCGTGCAAAACTGACATAATTCACCGGCTTTGAATTTAGGCGTTCCGTTGACCTTGCAACATAACAATTAAAACTAAACGACCGTAAAACTCATTTTTTCTGTTATCGTACCTACGAGCGTGTTACGATTACGATCTTTTTCGATTTACATTTGTTGAGTGAATCATCACTTTTGTTTACTCGCTTACTATTTGTTTTGAATGGGTTAGGGTAAAAGTGACTTCTGGTAAAAATGTCATCGTTAAAGTTTTGGGTAACTTTGTCATCGCTCAATTCACTTCGACATTTTTACTGAACTCATTAGTTATTTCAAACGGCTTTCTTTTAATAAGTGAAGCTAATAAAAGCAATTTTTTCCTCATTTCTATCATTAACGATTACGATAGTTAACGCAATTTTACCTGGTTAAATCTCGCACAATGATGTTGTTTTTCCATTTTGACATTTTGTTTATAGATTCTATCCGGAATTTGCTTACGATAACTAAAATGAGCAATAGATATGTTAATCAAATGAGCGTGTATGGTGAATGATGCAACACCAGACGGGTCGCCTACGCGACTGTAATTTTGTCTGCTAGTAATGGCGCTATTGTAAACACTGATGGTTAGTTTACGCCCATTACACGATCAATGTAGTCTCTAACGTCATGCATGAGGTTATGGAGATTAAAATAATTGAGAAACTATCGTGTGTATACAGTGTATAGCTTCATAACTGAAATTTTTAATAGGTACTTCCCTATAAAATTAAATTATTATTCTCAATAGTTCATAGTTATTTATTGGCAACTATTTGTTACAGGTCATTCACAAAGAAAAAATTATAGCACATTATGTATATACGCAGTTAATACAGTAAAAAAAATACAGTAATCCCCCGCTTTACGCGACCCCGCACAACGCGAATTCGTTATAAATATAATTTTGTGTTTGGATTTATGTCCAAACCATAGGATATCTTGATAATAGGTGTTGGTTGATTACCTAGTTACCTACCTACCAGTAGTAGTTATATATTGATAAAATTCTGCTCCGTTTTGCGGTTACTTTGTCATCGTAGGAATTCGCTTTGTTTCTTTCTTGAACTTATTGACGTCATTTTAACATTACACTTCGTTGTTATTGTGTTATCTTCGAATCAATAATATATGGGCATACACTGAGGTTTAAATGCAATACTCGCAGCCATCCTTCAACTCGAGGCGATAAATCAATACCCACGTATTGATTGCATACAAAGTAAACTCTTCCTTCTTACACAATTCGTTTACAAAACGTCCAGCAAACACTTCTTAAAAATATGTGTAATATGTTTCTTATACAATACATAATAATACAACACACCTTAGGTACTCTCTCATAATGGGAAATGAACTACCAAAATCAAATTTCTGAAAAACCTGTAGCTGGTTTTTTTGTGCTCAAAAGGGTGAGCTCGCATTTTGGGTAAGTGGATTCTGGACCCGCGAATTGTACTTTGCACCGTTCGCCACTGATACCAACTTTCAATTGATTAGTAGTCGAGCGTTTGACAACAACCTCACCTAATAGTCAGCGATATGGTCAGAGTCAGCAAACTTGACTGGGAAGAACCTTAATTTAATAAGTCTTTTCGAAACACGTACACGTACCTAAACTCCACGCACTACACTCGTCAAGCATGAGTGGCGGTTGTGACTCAAAGGAACCTTGAGTCGACTTTGTCTTAGTCTTGTTTCTTTTGACGCTTTTTATGCGTTAATATTCTTAAATTATGTTGTTATTCGAGGACTGAGTGCAGGAAATGCCATGAAAAGCAGAAGATCGACCTTATCTACTTTGATAAAGTAAAGTTCTTTATTATATTATGTTTTATAATCAAGAAATAAATATGTTTGGTAATTTTACACAATAATTTATTAAATTTATCAATATCACAGACATCTGAGTGAGATTTTTAGTATGATACTATACTACGTATGAAAATAAATAAAGAATTGTTAAAGATAAAAACTATTAATGCTTAATCTTTTTACTACAAGCAGCAATAACAGCCTATTAGCCCAATATAGTTTTCAGTTGGTGTTATGTAGATCTTATGTTCTTAGTGCCTATGACTCAATACTGAATGCGAAGCAGACAATCTAGCTTAGATCTCTATATATCAGACCTTAACAGACCAAAGTTACGTACTCAAACGTCTCTTGTAAAACAAAATAATAGCATTTCAACAATCATATCCCATCAATCAGACAAATCGCTCTTTAAGAGGATAGCAATTATATGAACATAACCGGTAATTATTTGATTTAATCATTAATCTTAGTAATTGGTTCTATAACAAGAAAATGTTTCATTTCGATACTAGCCATTCATAGCTTTGAAAATATGAATTAGGAGAGCGTCTTGCTCGTCTCGTTACTAATACCAACTTTTAAGAGAAATCTTACAGAACTCTACACAGATTTTCAGAATGTGCAGTATTCATGCGTATATTACATATTGAGCGTAGGTTTGAATGAGAAAGTCCCTAACCGGTCGGGTAGTTGGATGTGCCTCCCACTCGATGTCTACTTTCGAGCCACAATAGACATTGGCTTTTATCTCCTAGCTTCTGTATGGTATCAAATCTATGATCCCATTTACAAAGTTGAAATGTCTCATGGTAGAGTAGACTGGTGTCCGGCTATTATGTACGGGACCGGTCAAAATTTGTTTGTCTGTTTGAGTGTTCTGACATTTGTTTTTTGTAAAACTTACGTTTCTACTTCAGAATATGTTTAAAAAGATGGGAAAACTCGCGTGTCTTAATTTTCGATTAATTATCGCCTGGTTTTGAATAAGACTCGATATTATTTAAAAGGCTCGATATTATTAAAACTGTGTTAAATGCATTTAAAAGGCATGCCGAAAAAATAGAACTCAGTCGTGTTTTTAACATAAGAAGAAAAACATGTTTATAACTCTTAGATTATTATTATTATTTGTCTGACTGTTGCTCAACCGTACAACAATTCCTTTAGTGCCGCAGTAAAATGGTTATAAAATGCATTGACCCGTTTCAATTCGGAAAGAAATTGGTCTTGCGAATGTGAAATGGCTTTTGTCTGGTCTCCGATCCATTGTTGTTTTAATGGTGGGTGTTTGAAATGCATCAGTGACTAATGAGCGAAAGCAGAATTAATGCATTGTGGGTTAAATTACTTGATAGTCTCCAAACCTACGTATTGCTGTTTGCTGTTATGTGTAAAAACATTTCTTACTCGTTTCTTTGCAGCAGTCAAAAGTTTAGAGTTAAAATCTGAAACTTTAAGCTCTTTGACTAAAACTGAGCTGTAAAACTATTATTTATTTTATGTTTGTACTTTGATCAGCATTAGTTTCAAAATCATCTGGTTTAAAACGTTTCTCCGATTCCATGCGCCAAAAACACATTATCCTTGACGGCTTAGTATTTGTCAAACACAAATGTTAAGTCTTCTTCAACAAAACATCAGAACAAGTCTTGTTGAACTGCAATTGCTTTTAGCACTTGAGTAATCAACATCGTCTGGCGTTATGGATTGACGGGTTATCGTTAGTAACCTTACCACACCTTAAACCGTGGATTTTAATCCTAAATAAACACAAATCGTATTCGTATCTCGACTGTTGTCGATATTGACGTGACATAAAAATAGGTGTGGATTTCGTGGAGGTAAAAAAGCGAATTGAAATAAAGCTCAGACAGTTTTACCTTGGAACTTGATAAAACTTTTTAAATACCTGTTTGTCATTTTGTAAATGCAGGAATGTTAACGTATATATACCGTGTCGTCAGTAAATCTTCCGACCAGTTTTTGTCTTAATACCGGGTCTTCTTCCTGGATAATTAAAGTATTTACCTCCAATACGTGTGCCTACTTTTGATAAATTAAAATTTATTTGTTATGCTCTTTGTCAGACAGAATATTTTAAAGTGGGTACTGCGATAATTCTGGTATCTTAAACCTTATCAATTTATTTAATTTATTTTGGTCTATCAAGCTGGATCAGTTACTTGCCCACCCAAAGCAACTTCTATTTTTTGTAGCCTTTTTTTTATTGATATTATCTTCGATTTAGTTTATATTCTTATGACATTGATGGTAAATCCTTAGACCTACAGAGCCCGAGCGCGCCGCGCCGCTTGCTGGCTGGTGTTCCGTGCGTGTCCAGTCTAGTGTTTCACTCGAATGCACAACCCCACTCTAGCGATTCCACGTCCGCCCGCACTGATATAAAATCAACTCGACAAAAACATCGTTATTTTTAGCATCCAAGGCCAAGACCGCCATATTGCATTCGCTGCCGACTTGGTCCTGTAAACAAGGTCTTTTATCAGCGCACTATAAAACGAATACTGAGTGGTTTATTATTGAAATGTGTTTTCTTTCCGAAGATACTGATCGGGTGTACACTGGACTGCACTAGTCCAGGTGAATAGATTCAAATCAAATCAATATATTTAGTTTTATTTTGAAATATGTAATAGTTATTCACTTGTCTAAGCTTGTAAATCTTGTAATAGAAGAAGCAGTAGGTCGAGCAGGTTAATCAGATGGATACCGTAAAAGGATTGCAGTTCAAACAGCTTTACATCAACCGTCAGCCACCTACCTGTTTACATAATAAATTCTGTTTATGTTTGCTAAATGGGATAATTTATGTAACGTAATCAAGATAAATATAATCTAAATAGGTACCTAGTAAGTTGTATAACATAATATACCAGGCGGTTTGTTTTGATGAAATGTTTGTAGGTATGAGTAACTTCAAGGTAATCTGTTGAATCCATTGTTGGACTCAAGGTTACCCATTTAAGACCCTGGCCCTGCTTCCGTTAAAGTGAGTCGTATTCTCACGGAATAATAATTTAGTGCTTTGATTAAGTATGTAAATACATAGTAATGTGAAATAATATTTTTGATAGCAAAAGTTTATCTTAGAAAACTGAAGTTTACATTTTTCACAGTACATATTTATGTTACGGTTGAATATAAAGTAGTGTAAGGCAAGTAATAAGGTATAAAATAACTATTTCCGAGTGCTTGGAAACGCGGTAGTGGCAATCCTATACAAGAAAGAAGACTTTCCGAATTCGGAAAACTACCGCCCTATCTCCCTTATATTTTTCTCGCCTCACCCGTCAATTTCACGAATGTCAAAATGTTGAGCAAGTCGGCTTCCGAAGCAGCTTCTCCAGGATCGATCACATACACACCGTGAAGAAGAGTTCCGGGTACAACCACCCAATTGGCCTTTGTGCTAAGCGTTCGTAGATTTCGAAAAAGCATTCGACAGTGTCGAGCACTGGGCCGTGTTTAACTCTCTCCATCACTGCAAGCAAGATCGACTCTCGGTACGTAAACGTGCTCAAGGAGCTGTATAATGCGGCCACAATGCAGGTCATAATACATTAACTAACATCAATTTCTAGCCATCAAAAGAGGGGTGCGTCAAGGAGACACCATTTCATCCAAACTTTTCACTGCTGCTTTAGAAGGCGGTGGTGAATACACTATAATTCTGCGAATCTTAGAGTGGTGATCTTGTATTATTTGCTGAGTCCCTGGGAGATCTTGAACATGTCTAAGACGAAACTGATGAACATCTCCCTGCAGCAAATCGATCTCCATAGTTATGGTTAAGAACGAGTAGTTAGTAATGTTTGACCACTACTAAGTGTATCTGGGATATGTTCTATTTTAAAACAATGAACATCATTATCTTCAAGATTGTACGAACAAAAAACTAACATAAAAAAGCTTTAAGATAACATGCTGTTGATGTTGTAACAACAAGTTCCTTACATAATTACTTTTGGCATTTTTGAGCAATACATCACCGCTGCTATTTTTTATTATCTCCACGTGTAAACAAAGACTTGTTGACACGCCCGAGAAGATACGAGCCCATATCTAATTTGGCTGGCCTTGACAATGAACAAACTCGTTTTTATCCAACAAAAACACATTCATTTTGCGGCTCCGCGTCATTTTTAAGCGCATCACACATGATACTCTAATAGTAATGTTATATATTTTTACCAAATCAAATTTCATATTATGATTATTTTTTGGATATTTAACATTATAACTATATGGTATACGCAATACGAACGGGTAATCAAATTAAGTATTAAAACAAAATTTCTTCTTATAATCTAAATGTCACAAATTAATATTGCAACATTAAAATTATCATACTAAATAATATTTTTATTTTATTGCATTAGGTATAGGTATTAGGTACAGTGTGTGACATGCTTTATCCAACCACTGATACAACAAGATAAAAAACTAGTTTGTTGCATTTTTTTCACGTTGCCAAACGCGTGACCCACTTACAGTTTAAAATAATCGTATCGTAAGAAATGCAAGTATTGCGTTGAATTGGTATTCTATCTTTTTCAATACATTTATTTGGGCGAAATGCCAGTTAGTACGGAAATAATACTGAAAATATTGCAGGAACGTTACTGTGTTGTATTGTGTGTATCGGTGAGATAATAGTCTATTTTAATTGCAGTTTTCGTACAATGTGCAACGATGTGCGTATGTAAATTCGTAGTTTAATTGTTAGTTTTATTATTTATATTTTTAGAGTCAGCGCAGCGGTGGTAACTTGGCAACCATGGTCCTAAAGCTAGCCAGGCCACGATCAAAGGCTTTAAACTGGACCTCTTCCAAATGTTTTAATAGGTAGTAAATATAAAGGAGCTCTCAACTTTTTATTGTTAAATAAAGCCGGTTAAATTTTATCCGGCATTATTGTGACTAATGCCTAGCCGTCTCTATTTGTTGCAATCGACTTCACTTAGTACCGGTATACCGCACACGGAGTTTGAGCTCTGCTAACAACCAAAAAAAAATCGACATTTTGATATTCTGCGTTGTAAACAGGTTTATACAATCTCTAAACTATTACTATTACCTATTTTTTTATTTACAAAAAAAATACATTACACAATAATACGCTAACGCGATAACGCGGGCTTAATGCCTAAAGGCATTTTCTACCAGCCTTTAGGAATTAAGCCCTAGTACAAAGAACAACGTTCTTACCTACTACGTAATACGCTATGTACGGCAACGTAGACGTAGTTATTTGATTTATTTATATTTGCACTGGCCTCTTTTTTGTGTCCTGACGTTTCGACTGTATTATTGTGTTACAATCAAATAACTATGTGTGATAATCGCGAAAGTCTACGAAAAACTAACGTAGATGTAGGTTGTTCAAAGAGTTTTTGTTTTTTTCAGAGCTGGAGCCGGTGCCAACGGGATATTTTCGAGAAGGCAGGACTTCTCCACTTTCAACCATCTGCCTAAGCACAAAGTCAACTCATATCAGATTAAGGTAAGTCCTTCCATAGTAAAACTTTTTTTTTTTTTATATTATAATTAATTTAGTTATTTTGTTTACCAACGCCCACTTAAAAGGTTTGGGACAGTAATTGACAACCGTTAAAAATAGCCACTTCAAGAATAATGTGCATCCACCCTTCAACTGCTCACTTCTTAAGTTATTAAATAAATAAATAAATATTTTGGACATTTCACATAACATCTAGACCCAAACTAAGCAGAGTTTGTATTATAGAAGAACCAGATAACTGATACAATACTCAAATACTTTTTTTTTAAATACATTCATATAATACACATAAAAACATGAGTCTGGGGCTCAGGACAAACATTTGTGTAAAGAACATCAGTGTGACAACATTTGTGAGAAGCGGGAATCGAACCCGCGACACCGGCGTGGCATTCATAAAGCATCCATTCTCCAAAGAAAACGTTGCAATAGACAAAAACAAGACGAATCTATCATCCCAGCGCACCTTCGTCTGGACATTAGAAAAGCACATATTTTTTTGCTGAAAGGCTAGCTAAGGTAAAAGTTTGCTTTTGTTGTCGGGCCATAAAAACACGGGCTGACACTTTTCGCGATAAAACGCTGTCACGGGTGGCGCCTGGGGTGGTTCCAAACCTAACTTTGTAATTTAATCGTACCATGACGTGCTTTACGGAGACATGCTAGTTAGATAGCGAATATTTTGTCCTAACTGAGAGTGGTTTATGAACAATTAATCGAATTGACTACAATTTATAAGATTAGCACAGGCTAGCTCAACGATATTATTTAATGACTCAAACTGAAGTAACGCTTGGCATATTCATTTCAATTGGCGCAACAATAAACAGCCTATAATAACGTACCCTATGTGCATGAGTGCAGCAATAAATAAACAAGTTACGGGTAAAAATAGAATCATGGCCAGGGGAATGACCGCTTGTTGACACACAACGAGCTCAAGGCCTGGCCTGGGAGATTAGATACCGCGTCGCATAACAAATAACTGCAGACAATTGCAAAATTATCCGTGTGCCAGCGTCATAGTTGGTATCATCACAGACTGGAACTTTGTGGCGGAAACTGGCTATTAAGACACTTTCGTTTTTTTTCTTGTTTTTTTTTCTCTTAGTGTTATTTGTCTGCACCACTCATGACATGACCGTCCGTTAAGTAGTGAGTTTGTACTTTCTACAGAGTATATCACACACTCTACATATACCTAGCTAGTGCTTATCATGAAAAATAATATAACCTAAGCTAAGGTAAGTAAAGTACCATACTTTTATAGGGTTGAAGAAAAATTGTCTTTGGGTAACTTTGTCATCGCTCAAATTATTGCTGGGCAAAGATGAGCCTACATCTAAATAAATAAATCTCTACGCCGATTCCAGGATAATCAAGATCGAACTTCACTTGGTAAGTTCGTTGGTAACGACAGTAGAGATTCAGCGAAAACATAGAAGATATGTTCCTAAATCAGTTTTACATACTGTTTCGGGTCCTGTTATTTGGATACAGCCTGATCATGAGTCAACTAAGATTTATACGTATTTAGTTTCACGCCTGGTTTATTTACAACCACATTTCGTGGTTCAGTTGCTAAAGAAGTACAATATAATGAAAATAAATCAAATGATAATACAGTTAAATAACGGACTTTCTGAAACGTATGAAGAACATTTCAACTTGGTGAATCCATTTCAACATCCACCCGTTCCATCAATTTTAATCTCTTCGCAGACTCTTCTCACGCAGACTTCGAAGACTTTGATTAAGGTCAGACGGAGCTAAAATTCTCAGACCAAAATAACACTAATTGATTGACGACGATACGACGTAGATGTAATGCGACGGGCTAGAGTTAAAATAGGCTCGCGTGATATCTAATGGATTGCTACCTCGCCAGTTTCTAACTAGAACCGGCTATTATAGTTTCTTAGGAATTAGTCTTACTGATTTTACTAGCTACTACTAGCCGGACTAGAACGTAAGAAAAAATAATAAATAATGTTTGGCCATTTTAAACGTTGGCCAACGCTATCTAAAAGAATAGTCCTTTTCCAGCTTCGATATAATTCGAATATACTTAGCGAATTTTAATTCGGTTCAGTGGTTTTCGCATGATCTATCCTCTCAAACTCTATAATATTATGATGTTTGCATCATTATGTATTTTAAGAAATATAAAAAAGGAAACAGATAACATGCCTGGTTGATGTACAAAAAACATACAAATGAATATAAAAAATGTATTGCACTCATAAAAGTTAAATGTCAACCATGTGGGATATCGCATCATCATGCCACCATGTATTGCAGTAAATACCTAGAACCGAAACTCGTTTGTGTGTAAAAAATATTTAACTTACGACGATTAAATATTTACCTAAATATATATTTATTACGGTTACGCAACTAATATATAATAATAGGTACATAATGAAGCTATTTCTGTAGGTACTTTATATCTATTTTACTTCATGTCATTTTAGATATTTTATATTGGAAAATCGAATGTTCAGCAGTATCATAAATTTTTGTTCGTTTGTCAATAAATAAAATTACCACCTAGGTACATTGTGATTCTATGGCTTCGTAATATTCGCCTAACATCACAAAGAACAAACATTTTACAATGGTGGGTATATGCAGTTCATTAGCCCTGTATTAGCCTGTCCAATTACCTTAATTTATTGATACAATAAAGCTAATACAAACTGTGATAGTCAAGTTTAGAGTCATTTAGATAGTGGTGAAACCGATAGCCGTCTGGGTGAAGTCATTTGAATAGGGTTCTCGCTTCGAGAATCTAGCCAAGGAGATGTTAATTCCAAGCGTACCCCTCTGTTGGCCATATAACCTTCTTGGCCATTCGCGTTAAATAAAACTATACGCTGTCATTGATAAGTGTATATTTAAAGATGGTGTGCGAGATCATTATAGTGTGCGTTTACATGAATAAGAGTTTGTTAGGCGCGTGTGCAATGCGTGTTTATCTCGTCACCCGTAAAAAATGGCAGAAATTTATGTTGGCAGATTCTCACGTATAACGTCTCCTTTGGCTAGATTCTCGAAGGGTTCTAATGTTATTCTGACAACCGGAGCGCTACCAAAGGCACCACAATGGTATGAAGCGTTAGATCGTGAAATCTATTCTGTGGTGCAGACAAGGCACGCAAGATAATTTAAAACAGCTGAAAAACATTCCGCTCACTTAAATATCGCGTAAATAACGTTATTGTCGCTATCAAAAGGACAACCTTTTGATAGCGTGACACGACTCTTTTAGTTGAGAATTCATAATGTTTCACCCGCCTGTGGCATTGCTCCAATACTGTACTTATTTGATTTTATGTAGTTAGTAGAAATTGGCTGAGAAAAAATATCAATTAGGTATCTTGTTGTTTTTCAACCGACTTAATAAACGAGGTTCTCAAAAATGTATTCGTTTGTTTCCTCTTTTGTTATTTGAAATTGAATGGATAAACTGAATAGATATACTTTCAGATTCCCCCCCATAGGTATTATCAAAATCTATTGAGTAGATTTCAAATATTTTCATAGCTATTTAAGAAATTTTACGTTTATTATGTTTTAGCATTTAGAGGCGTAAATATGTAGGTCTTGATAGGTCGTATATGTTTGTTGAGCCCTTTGGGGTTGAGACCCTAGGTCCATGGGGTATGGGAGCCTTCCGCGTTTTCAAAGTTTTGTCATAGCGTCTGGTCGAAGCGACGAGTGATCAGAAGGCTGGCAGCTATCTCGGCCAAAGAATAAGCCTTGCAATACAAAGAGGCAATGCAGCCAGTATCCTCGGCACGCTGCCATCGAGTATCGAGTTGGAGCGGCTGAGCTACATATAGATCGTTGGAACGGTCTATGGGTATCTAATTATACTAACCTGAAGCATTTAGTTGTGTAAATAAATACATGTTTTCAAATAAAAACAACAGGAAAAAAAAAAATATGCCTAGTAAATGAAAATCTTTGAATTAATGTCGGTTTTTAATCGCGTCAGTCGTCGCCTCCACATAAAAATCAAGCTAATGTCTATCAATAAACTTCTCTCGCCAGGCAGACTAGACTAGAAACTTGGTGAAACTGTATCAATATAGTCAGTCATAACGGTGCGTATCCACTGGTCCTGGGCGGAGTGGAGAGGAGCGGACCGTGCATTAGCCAATCACAGTGCTCGAAATTCTACTTCCACTCCACTTCAGACTTCTACTTACACTCCAGCTCCGCGTTAGTCGAAACGCACCCTTAGGCACAGAGTCCACCAAAGCGGAGACAAGACGAGACAAGAGGTGTTTTAAAGGTGCGTTTCCACTGACGTGGAGCTGGGTGGGGTGGAGAGGAGCGGACGAGGGGTTACAGTTTTAACAGTGTTACTCGTTTGGGTGTTACTGGATGGGAACCCTACAAAATATATAGGTACAGACAGCGTCATAGATAAGTATCCCCTTGCATTATAATATCCAGCTTCAAATCCCTTTAAATCTCCGTCGCGGCGAATGGAGACGTTTTGCCTTTAAAAAATAGATTATAATTTGTATAACCGTATGTAAGCCTAAAAATAATTTTAAGTATTACAATTTTTGAAAGGATTTATAGTTGAGTGTCTTGTGCAAGGGGGATACTTATCTCTGACGCTGTCTGTACATACCTATTTTTGTAAAAGTTGGACTGTGTTACGCATATTTGCATGGGCATATTAAAAAAATATTCCATTCTCATAAAGCACAGAATCCGGCGCGCCGCTATCTCGCTTGCTCATTTGTACATTTTTAAAGATATAAATTGAGTGGGTATAAGTGATAAAAATTGGATCGGTCATTTTGTTACTACAAGTACAACCTCACGATTTTTGTTAAGTATATTTTTTTTAAAGTTAAGCGAAGGAAATAGGGAGAACAGTTTAGCCCTATTTTCTTTGCATATGTTAAGCATATCAAAACAAAAAATATAAATAAATAAAACAAAAAAGTTTTTGTTTCTACTGCTTAAATCTAGTTTACAAAAAATTTTTGAGTATAATTTAAAATAAATAGGTAAAACAAAACAAAAAAATTACAAACAAAAATTCGTGAGGTTGTAGTAACAAAATGACCGATCCACTTTTATAATACTCACTCAATTTATATCTTCAAAAATGCACAAATGTGTTGCATGGCTGGTATCGCTACATATTTAAATTAATTGAAATTTCCACTTCGTGCACTTTCAACTAATTTATTAGAATCGCTAGAAATCACTGTACAAAATCGACTTTGAATTATCACGTCGCTAATTTCCATGTTCACAGACAGTATCGCTCATGATCAAACATTAGAATATAACGAGCTCACTACTTCATACGTTCTGGGTAGGGTTGCCATCTATTAAATTTGGAAACCAGGACAAGACGCGTGAAAACCCCGGATTTTAGAGCCCACAACTTGACAGGTTTTCAACAGACTTCAAAATAGGAGCAGGTTCTCAATTCGGTTGCTTTTTTTTACTGTTCGTTACCTCAGAACTTCGTCATAGATCAATCGATTTGGAAAATTATTTTTTTATTTGAGATGATATACCTACTTTCATTTTGGTTCTATAAAAGTTTCATCAAAATCGGTTCAGTATTTTAGTTTTTAAATCATCCGTTGGTTGCGTGCGTGTGTCGCGGGTGGCCCAAGATTTTTAAACCCGGACTACAATGAAGTCCGGCCCGGACGCTCCCCGGACGCCCACTAAAGTAGGACAAATTCGGGGAAACCCGGACGGATGGCAACCCTAGTTCTGTGGAATTCATTTGTCTGCAACATGTTAATTAACTAGCTAGTGCTTTGGCTAAGCAGGGACTAGCCCTTATCAGGATTTAAACTCACTTTTGTACATTTTAAAATACAGTTATTTCTCATTAATCCTACCTACCTACAGACAGATTTATTTTCAAACCAGGAAAACTTTTTTGTACCTACAATAATTAATATTGTTATGTTCAGGGCTTCAGGTGGAAAAGCCATAAACACTTGTTCTTTTATCACTGCAGTTAAATAGTTTCTGACGATTTCTAGTAAGTTGGTAATGAAAACCTAGATTTTATTTCGATCGTACTTTTAACAATAAGGAGAGCGCTTAGCTTGCTCTTAAATTTTTTATCAACTCTTTGGTTTTTACACGTATCAAAATGAGCACTGCAACCCCCCGAAGAGCTACAATAAATGCAAATTCACTACAATAAATTATTCAAAATACAATAGGTATGGAAATTATTGCTACTTATATTTCATTGTCACACGGTGATATGATTTCATTTTGTAACAGCTCAATCACCGTTGTTTTGTAACACACTGTTATTTTTCATCAGTGGCCTAATATGACTAATGTCGCGATATTACTTAATCACTCCTACTATCAGGCACCACACTACTGACAGACTGTTATTATTCAAATTGTGAATGGCGACAAGTATCACGACATGAATCAATCACAGCGACTGCCGGTGTACAAAATCGACTGCCGGAGCGCGCCGGGCGGATATCACCGGTTATTTTGTTACAGACTTGGTCTCAGAAAGTAACAAGTGTTATGTGTGATCGATCAGTTGTATACCATGATAAATAAAATGTTACTCGGTATACTTTCCATGCCTAAAATACAATGTTCAGAACACGTAGGAAGATGTGGCCGCGGTCGGCCGTGTAACCGATCCGCGCAACCCGACCCGCCATTCAAGGCTTCCCATGTGGATTAACGCTAAGTCTCTTTCGAACCGTCTCAGTACTCTGTTACAGTATTTTTGTCATGTTCTGCTGAGTACGGTACTTGGAAAAACGACAATAACAATGTTATATCGATGTTTGCAGAGTAATAAACAAACAGTCCATCCATCAGTCTCAAGATAAGAGGTTGCTATCGAATTACCTATAATCAATATGTAAGTAGAGTAAGGATTCTTATTTGCTTCTTCGATGATTTACTTTTCTAGAACCTTGAAGTGATATATCAAGTTTTATCAGTAAAAACTTGTGTAAATATCAAACTGAACGAAAAAAGATTTATAAGCGCATCGGAGACATTGTAGACACGAGTTATGCTGACGTCCATTTCCATCACGAGCCGATACAAAATGCATCTCGATTTTCTCAACGGACCGTAAATGGCAAGAAATGAGAAAGTAGCAGCTAATAGATACAATAGGGCTGCATAGGTCCCGCCGAGTAACTTTCCTAAGCCACAAAAACTGGTAGAATGATGGAACGCGTGCAATAAGTTCTTATCAGGTGCAGGTTCTGGGTTCTGGTGCAGACACCGACAGTTTCATAACTATCAATGTAATCACTCCATTAAACAGATGCTCGTATAATTGGATAAAAACGTAGAGTATTTGCGAGCCATTGCAATGGTGCAAGAATTTTGCGTTCTGCGCCTGCGTTCAGCTTTCGAAACTATATGCTATAAATGGGAAGCAGGCGTACGAATTCTGTCCCGCAACCAGCAAACTTGCAAGACAGTTTCGTGTGCTGTACAAGTTTTTTTTTAAATCGATACTTGGATACTTGCAGGACATTATTACCGTACAAGGTGCGAGTTTGAGCGGGTTTTTGTGGCCATCTTAGCTGAATTCCATCTTGATAAACCACGTAATGCTTGCGTACATTTTGCAGTCGTTTCGTTGAATGTTTCGCAGCGGCTCTCATAATTTGGCGGGTGTGTTGAAGCTTTTATGGGTTGAGAAGTGTAATAAAACTGGATCGTTTCAGTAGGTTTTTAAAGTTTATTTCAATCGCTGAGAAGATTTAGAGTTAGTTTTGAATACAGTAGAAAGCTAAGTATTCATACTCCACATACCTATGTAGTGAGTGAATTATGTGTCTGGCCAGTTTGGCCAGGCGTGTTTACTTGCTAATTAATAATTCTGTAGTAGGTAATGTCTGTTTTCTTCATCGTTAAAGTTTATTATCTGCATTTCACAAAACAAAGATTTTATAATTCAAAATAACTTGGCAAAAGTGAAAGCTTCAAGAACTTTATAAGTATAGAATTTATTTGTAACTACCTACTTAGGGTAAAACAGGGTTAGATGCCCCAAAAGGATAGGCAATAAAATGTATGTAATAATAGGCAAAGTTTTTAGCATAATATTTTGTATGCTTTATATACATTTGGAGCATCTAACCCTGTTTATCCCTCTTCTTCTTCTTATGGTGCCAATGGCAAACCCGAGATTTTGGAAGAAGAAGGCACAATTATATTAGTTTTACCCTATAATGTAATAAAACATAGCCTTGAAAAATAACTTTACATTACAGTAAATTAAGTTTTATAGCAACCAAGCCCTGAGAGAAAGAAAGTCTCAAAGCAATTAAGAAAGCAACTTAGTATCTGAACTTTCCATTCCTTCCTATTTCAGTGTAATTGAATTTCAATTATATAAAAATAAACCTATAACTGGAATACTAAAATAGAACTGGGACGGTTATTGATCTTTCCACTATTATTATCTCGATAACTACTGCCATAACGTTTAGAAACATGAGCATGATTTGAACCAAACAGCTGGATTATAAGCAAATTTATAATAAATTACTATTGAATAACTTAAAGCTTACTTATTTATTGCGTAGAACGACAGGGCAGCACTTGACTTGATTTTGTTTTTAAGTGTTATGTTATTCAATCATGATAACACTTTATTGTTATTACTAGGCATGGAAATGATTGTTACTTCCATTTCATTGGCACACGGTGGTATGATTTCATTTTGTCACAGTGAAATCATCGGTGATTTGTCATAAATATAGGACAAACATAAGAAACACGAACTGTAAATTTTCCTTAAACCGTGACAACCCTAGGTAGCTAAATTTTCCTTAACAGTGACAACCCTAGGCAGCTAAATTTTCCTTAACAGTGACAATCCTAGACCAGTTAAACAAGCAGTAACAACCCTAGGCTAATCGTTTAACTGTGTCAACCCTAGGCCGGCTAAATTTCCCAACCCTAGGCAGCTAATTTTCCGAAACAGTGGAAACCTTAGGTTGGCTAAAATTTCCAACCCTAGGCCGCCTACATTCTCCATCATCACCATCATCATCTCAGCTGGGTAGGAGCCACTGCTGGGTATAGGCCTCATTTCACTTTAGCCATCCTCCACGATCCACATCTCTGATCTAGGTAGTATCCACGTACATTCTCCATAAACAGTGGCAACCCTAGACCGGCAATTTTTGTCTTAAATAACCTTCGAGAATTTAGCCGCCAAAGGAGAAGTTAACGCAAGGCGAACCCCTCTGCCGACCATATAGCCTTCTTGACCATACACTTTAAATAAAACTAACGCCGTATTTGATAACTGTGTGCGTATTTTAAGATGGTGTGCGAGATTATTGTAGTGTGCATTTACATGAATAAACTTTGTTAGGCGCGTGTACAATGCGTGTTTACCTCGTCCCCCGTCAAAAATGGCAGAAAATTATGTTAGCAGATTCTGACGTTTGACATCTCCTTTTGCTAAATTCTCGAAGTAAATAACACAACCCTAGTATGGCTAAATTCTCCTTAGACAGTGACAGCCCTAGGCTGGTTAACCTTGAAGTCGGGCGAGGGGTCGACGCTCGCGCACGACCCACTTACAACGCACGATGCGATCCAGCGAACGCAGTCTCAAAACGCTTGCAATTCTCGAATATCAACGCAACAGGGCTGGTACAACAACCGGTGTTTTAAGTGAAATAAAAAATTAAAAAAAAATATTTTGGAGATTTCCCCAAATCCCAAACTAAGCAGAGCTTGTACTATTGATCACTAATATATATATTTTTTTTTTGTTATTACATACATAGGATACATAGAAAGACTCATCAGTATCATGAGAAAGACTCATCAGAATCATGAGAAATTAAAACAAAATGTAATGTAAAGAACTGAAAGTGGTCACATTACATAGAGAAAAGTGTTGAGAATTACATCGGTTGCGCCGACAAGAGCGAAACATACAAAATGGACTTATTTGGTTGCTCCATTTCTTTTCCCAAAAAACAGGCAGGTGAATCCATCTTTTTAATATATTATGAGAATACTGTTATGTTAACAAAACACGTGTAGATTAATATTGGATATGAACTAACATAATAATAACAATAGCATCGCTTAGTTTTAAATTTTATGTAAAGTATAAAAGTTACCAATACCAATAGAATACAGAAACAATTTATTTTAAAAGCAAACTGTAGCAACATTACTAGGCGTACCATAAGCTGTTCATGAATCGAAATTGCTGTTTAAGTCTATGATAGAACCCGTGTCCTATCTAGTTAAGATTTCCATAGAACTTCTATTACCTACCTAAACGTAAATGAGTACCTACGTCTATTTGTATATCTCGATTTTCAACCGACTTCAAAATAGGCGGAAGTTATCAATTCGGTTGTTTTTTTTTTAATTTTTGTTACCTGATAACTTTGTTGTTAATAAAACGAATTGAAAAAATATTATTTTGTTTGAGAAGATATACTTTCAGTTCGATCCCATAGAAATTTAATAAAAATTGGTTTAGTAGTTTAGGTTTTAAATCAAAATAACTGAAAAAACAGTCGTTGAAGTGAACAAAATTGCGTATTTTCCTTCCCTGTGACTTTTCAGTGGTTCCTACGGTAACTAGAACAGTGCGATTGCAGTCGGCTGTTGTAAGTTTTTGTGAAACCTTGATAATTGTACTGGAAATAAACGCCGTAACTAACCGATTGATCTCGACAACCCTAACTATTAAGGCTTAGTATATACGTAATGACTGTCGTATTTTACAATTTGATTTGTTACGTCGCATGGAATTAGGTACCTGTTGGCATAGGTTCAAATTCAAATGCTTTTGTTTAATAACTGATTACAATAATAAATATTTCATAATAACTACAATAGGCTTCTTAACGCCTACGCGTTGCCAACCAATTCGTTACGATTTACTTTAAGGATACTCGCGTTTTGATCCTTGCGTCGATATCATAAAGAATTTCTTAACTAATAACTAGCTATAACGACGCTTTGTTTTTCTTTTAATTTCATACAACATATTAGTACCTTATTGACACGGAACGACCTCAATTCTTTTGAAAAAGACTTTGTAGTTGGGGGAATCCTTTGCCCAGCAATGGGACGGGAGAAAAACACATTTATTTTCATAATTTCAGTTTTTTGCAACTTGCAATAAAATATCGTATAGTTTGGAATACTTTCAATAGCTACTCGTATAATTTAATTGTGATATAATTAGTCTAGTTTCATCTTTGCGATTATTTGAGCATAAATACTTTATGAATTACTCTTGTTGTCATTAATGAATTTATAAAGCTGGTATTCTATTCAGTCTGTAACACCCACTGTTTGGTAAATGCCTATTCTCTACCACGACACTCGTCTTGCCGATGTTCCTTTTGTCGTTTTTTGTGGTCTTTCTTGTACAAGATTCCTTTTCTTTTCTATTATTGTTCAGCGCCTAATTAGTGTGTTATTATATTCTATTGCATATTTATCCACGCTAAGTTTCCTTTTATAGATCAAGTACTGAGCTTAGATTACCATTAAATTACACACGTTTGTTTACTACCAACCTTTATCTAAGTGAGGCGTGGTACAGAGTTATTGCTTTAGCAAATTATAATAACCAGTCGAGATATAATTGCGTGATCGCGAATAAGTAGGCAAGTAGTGATACTCAGTCTAGTCACGCAGTGTCGTTTCGTCTATTAACAGATCGCGAGTCTTCATTAAACACCATTGTTGAGGTTTGGTAGAGAACTAAGCGTTTAATTTTATTTCTTGATTTGTTTGTTAGGCGAAGTTCTAGCTAAGTTGCAAAGTTGAAAACTTCAATAACTGTTAAATTTTTTACTTCGACTTTTTGACGTGACCACGTCTAATAAATCGATGAACGCCGGCTGCATGCACGAAAACGTTGACGTCATTGTTCGGTAACGCTGTCATTGTCCGGTAACGCTCATTGTCCCGTTCCGTCGGTAGTCACTTTAAACTGTCATGCGTAAAACAACTTTTAAGACAACCAATTTTTTATTATCGGTTTCTTTAAAGAAAATAAATAGAAATAAAAAGCTTTATCGACATCCGAAATTCCAGAATTTACATAATGTAATGTAAATACTCGTAGTACGGTCTCGATAAAGCTTTCAGTTTGTTTGTATATAGTTTGGTTTGCAGTAATGTACACAAAGGAAAGTAAGCGTTGAATCATTTTATTGTATTTGCTCTATGGATAAGATTCTTACCAAGCAGTGTGTGACTTCACTCACGTATTTAAATACAAATTAATGAGTCGCATTGGTATTTTATTTGTAAAACAAGAATTAAAATAAGCGTACGTGACATGACCTACCACACTAAGAACTCGGTACTTGCGATACGATGCAGTTAGGTCACGCTTCTAGAATGTTTAAAGCCGTACTTATCGACCACGTACCGAAGTTCTCTTGATATTACGCATACTTACTGATACGATACGAATGCTTAATCTTCATACATACGTCGATATACGAGTAACTAACCGACCTTACTCAACAATACACATAATTGACGCGCATTTCCAATTGAAAGTTTGAAGTTAAATTTATAGAGAAACCAGTTTCAATTACTCTTTTATACTCTGGAAATAGCGAGGGATTTGTAAGTAAATGTAGGAGTTTTTGAGTAGAAGCGGGAATCGAGACGATTCGAGTCGACCATTAGCCGTATTGTTATTGCCAGCATTTCTAGTAATGAACCGCTCATTTTCGTCCTTTAATATTACCGCTTTCACTCCCTTTACTCACTGTAATGGCACTTCAGCTTGATTTCACTTTATCTTATCGGTTTTGTGCTCCTCTAATTAATTCCTTTATTTAGCGCATCGCTTTCAGCTCAGATTTCAATTTTAAATCTTTATATTTTGAGTTTCAATTGCGTCAGGCGGTATGCATGCTGATGAGCGGTGTCGGCAATATTAGCTTCTCGAGTGGCTTTGGAAATATTCCCACAGTTATCCCGAGTCCGTGGCATTTTCCAGCGGTCGGTCGCGTCATTGCACTCGGCGAAGGGCGATTTACATGAAAACTTAGTGAAATATTCGCATCAGCTGCCGATTGTCACGTTATATTGAGATGTTGAAACTTTCTCCGGCGGGGTTTGTGCATCTTATTTGCATAATGAGACGTTTCGCATTGTGCACGGGCATCAAAGGCTTATTATCGCGCCACTCGAGATTATTCATTTCGCTCAGACAAAGAAAATGCTCTTTATTGTTCGCGGGTTCCTGACGCAATCTATGATATTTCTACTTTCGCCTACGAGTTTCCGCAGCAGACTTCGAGGTTAAGTTCAAGACTATTTATAAAGGAAGCGAGCCTTAGCCGGGTATTGATCGACGAGAGAGCACGCACCAGGGCGTGTTACGGTAGGTTAGTAAGCCCGGGATTCTCGTTTGTAGCTCCCGGAACCGGCCGAAAACACCCGAAATTTTACATCCCCGGCTGGTATTGATCGGACTTGACATTGAAATCGTAATAGACGCAAACAGCTGAGAAACGAGGGTGCGTGCCCCGCCCTCGCGCTATCCTTCCGTCGCGCCGCCCGAACGAGACCCAGACTAGACATTTTTATCCATAAAATTCTCATCTCATTTCCCTTTTTTTAATCGAACGAAACAACAGACCGATTCAACTTACCCGACGGTTATTTGATTTTAATCGTCCATTAAAGTTATTCATCGGTGTTCAGAACAAGTTGAACGTTTCTAACGTCTAGTAATTATGCACAAGAGTCCTAAGACGGGTTCTGCGGCGTTCTAAAATCTCATTTATATTCAGTGCGGTCGGAGTTTGAATGTTATCTAAAATCCGTGTTTAGGTGTTGGGCGGGATTGCTCTAATCTCGAAGCTAAACACATTGTTGAGTTGGCCCGGCTTTGTTCTCCTTGCGACGCTTCAGGGAGCTTCAGAGATTCTATATTCCACGAAATGAATCCTTGAACTTGGGATTCAGATGGTTACGTTTGCGTTATTGCATGTATCACTTGAGCAAATAGTCGTTGATGTCTGTGTTTATTCTAAAGCGGAAAAATATGCATTTGTTATGCGTTACAACAAAGGCACTTACTTGGATAAGATTAAAAACTTCCTGTAAGTCTTATCATTAGGGTATATTTTATCGCGACGGTTATTTTCCTGTGCTCGCATACCTAGTGGTGAACTATTGTTAGGAAATAGTTCTCTATGTTATTATGTATGTACTCTCCCTTCGGAAACGACTTTCTTATCATTCCATGTTTTACTTCCTGAGGCAAGTTCTTTAAAGTGTTATCTGAACCAGTTCGTCGAGTGATATTTAATACCACATACCTCACTTGCTAAAAACTTTCTTTTTAACTTAAATTAGGTACTTGATTGTACTGATTTCTTATTATAAGCGATGATTTCTGAGTAGGAGTCGAATTTGTATTTTTATCGTTTTTTTGTAAGTGTTTAGTTTCTTTGAAACTTGAGGTTCAGACGCTATTGTTCTCACATTCAATGACCCGTAATATCATAAATCTGTTAGTCACGGCCAAATTTCTCGAGGGCTGTAGATAGGACTTATTCTTTTCCAAGTTTTTAACGTTATCATGCGAAATCGTGATTTTTTTAAAGAAAGGTAACTAAAGTTTTTTTCTTTTCTATACCAACAACTAAGTAGTCTAAATAAACGTTTATTATGCCTCTATAGTGTCTTCTGTATCTAAGTCTCAGGTTAGCTATACAGCTGATAGTACCTAAGTGGAGGCAAAATCTATTAACAGGCAATCATCATTATTGGCAGCCTGACTTGGCCCACTGCTGGCCACTATCTGCTCTCGCCATTAACTGACAGTAAAATAAATAAATTTTAAACCAACTGCACCCAAAAATAATCTCAAACTCAATCAGAATCTTATCTCCGGGATGTACCTTACTACCTGCATGCATACATACCTACTATAACAACGTACAAAGATAAACCGATAGAAAAGACGCGCCGCGACGTTTCGCTGAATACTGATCAATCGAAATTATTCCATTACCACAGCTGTGATAGAAAATATTTATAAATAAAAAATGCGGTGTCTGACAGTATTCTTAGGAATCACGATTCCAAGTTAAATAAGTGATCACCGGCGGCGGGACGTGATCGGTGAGAGAATGAGTGACAACTAAGACTGCAATAATCACCTTTAAGGACCCTGTAAGCCATTACAACTATTTATTTTCCGCCCTGTAATGGCTATATGGAGCGGTGATCAGCGCGCTATAGCTGGCAGAATGTTGATGAGAAGAGCCGAAGATCAGGCTTAGTTGCGCTCCTTTGAAGATACCTACGTCTAGCAGTAGACTGCTATAGGTTAATGATGATGATTGAAGAAATATTGATAAATAAATCAATGATTTATTGGCACCTTATTACATCTAAGAAAGTAAACATAATAAATTTAGTTTTCATTAACATCCGTTCGTCAACATTCCGTTAGTGTAACTACTGATACTTAAACTAGGATAATGGTTACCACGTATGATTGGCATCAGCGCCCTCCCTCGGTTAATAAATTATTAGAAGCTTATCTAAAATAAATAAAGGTTCATTTATGTAGATATCATGATAGGATTGTTTTTAAAAAGACCGTTTGATAACATTAAGATTTAACCCCGCTAACGGCTGGCCGTTGGGCACTCGCTAAAGTCACTCCGATCCAATTACGATCGCCACATTTTAGGCTGTCACAAATTTTAAATATGGAAGCAAAGGTCGAAATATTGGTTGTAGACCGACGCGGGCGAACCCGCTAATCGATTGGTGTCTGTGTGCTGTGCACTACACAGAATGCTGCACACGGGTGCCTCCCTCTCCGTCCATCCCCAGCAATCCCCTATCACCCATCCCGTTTACTTCGTTATTCATCGGCTCTAACTAGACTACCGGGTGGAGTCTACCTCCCGTATTCTCCCGTATTTAGACACTGCACTATCTAATTTATGTTTTAAATTGTCCGCTTTTAAAGTAGTTAGGACGGGACGGGTAACGACTATATCTACGGTTATCGTTATGAGGGCGTGCGAGCGGTAATGGGCTATATCATTATAAATTTGTCTGGCTCCTGAGTTTAGACGGCACCTGTTATGAATGTGGCGCAATCCCGCCCTTTATGGTCTGACCTTTATTACCTTCTGCTGATTTGTTTTATCGTACTTTGATTTAGAAGTGGAGCTTTGCGAAAGGTTCATTGGACATCAACTTTCAATTGTTGCGGGGCCTTGGCACGGGCTTGTAGTCGCCAGCTTAGGAATAGTTCTGGCATTTGGTTGATGGTGCTTCCAGCTTTGCACTGTTTGCGTCAAATCTGGAAAATTTTCAAAGCTGAAAACGGGTACAAAAATATAATTGGATTGAAATTATCGCAGAAAATGTAAAAAGATATCCCAGGTCAAATATAAACCTTTACTATTTTCCAGAATCCAAAGAATTATTTAGATATCAAAAGGCTCATTTGTAGCGCATTTTTGCGGTTTGAAGTTGGCAATACCAAAGTGCGCCTGCGCAGTCTTACATAACGCACCTGCCATATCGGGCTCTACCACACCTCACGTTCACTAGCTCATTCTATGAATTACTTATAGGTCGTAGACCCTTATCTAATTCAGCACTGATTGATTATAACCACAGCTTTTAACCAACACTTAAGTCTGTTCAATTCTACTTTCTAAAACATTTATATTTATGAAATTAGGTAAGTTTGCGACATTTTTTTTTTTATTTTCAACCTACTTCAAAAATAGAGGAGGTTATCAATTCGGTTAAATGTTTTTTTTTTAATGTTTGTTACCTCAGAACTTTGTTGTTTATGAACCGATTTGTAAATTTTAGAGACAACACTTTCAGATTGGTCCCATAGAAATTTTATCAAAATCGGTTCAGTCGTTTAATTTTTGAATCAAAGAACTGAAAAAAAAAAGTCGTTGAAGTGAACAAAATTGCTTATTTTGCTTCCCTGTGACTGTTCAGTGGTGCCTACGGTCACTAGAACAGTCCGATTGAAGTCGGTTGGTGTATGTTTTTGTAAAACCTTGATTATTTATATATGAAATTCAGTGTAGTTTAATCCTAAGGTAATATTAATAATTGTAAACAAGGAAAACGATATTTGGCTCTGCGCATTTCTCATTAAACTCTACTGAACTTGAGTTCAGACTGAACCTTAAAGAAAATCCTGAACTTACCATAAACCCAGGGTATGAGATTTTCAAGATAATTATCAAACAGATAATGTAAACTTAGCAATCTTTGTGTAGGTTCGTATCAAGATTTATCTATGATTATTATCATTTCGAACCCTGCATACACCTCGTCTATTAAACGAATTAACAGGACCAAATCTTTAAAACACAAAGAGCTACACTCGCGATCTTATAAGACAAATATACTGAGAACGCTATCTCTAACGCCAAACGGCGCCATCGGCTTTCGCTTTTCTTTCGCTTTTACGTGTTTCTTTTTGTTAATGCGCTAAATCTTCCAAGACCCAGGACCGGGGTCTGAGTTGTCAAACACGAGTGGCTTTCCACAAAGAAGTGCTAAAAACTCTAGATGGAATTGTAAACATGGTTCACTTTTTGTTGGGTTGAACTAAGATCTGTACACCCTTCTTTCAAAATTAAGTACTGTGGCTTAGATGCATTTACATTTTTTTTTTTTAGTTATTGTCTTATTAGAAGCATTCATTTATGTTATACAACAATACTTGCAAAGCATCTTCTACTTCGTACAGTGGAAATAAGAAAACATTAAGTTTGAATAAAAAACAATATAAGGTTAAGGATAAGTCACAAACAGACGGAATTTCATGTTTACTATAAGCCACACGCTGGACGTGACGGCAGTTCTGACTCGGAACAATGTAGTTACAAAATATCCAAGAAACTACTCGTGTTACATGACAGAATAAATCATATTTAGTATGGTATATCAAGTTTCACAATGTTTTATAGGTAAATACTTTTGCCCTGACTGACAATGAATTGTATAGGACACTCATGAATATGTACTACTCGGGCGAATGAACATGACACCTGGCTGACACGTCGGTCGGAACTTGATGCTTCCCCCGCAGCCCCGCGCGGCGCCCTGCGTGTTTCTTCTGCCTCTAATTGCGAAGCCTTATCATTACATATCATTACAGGTCCTCTTCTCTATCAAGATTATCCAATTCCACACTGTACTTTGCACAAACGTCATTCGAGCCAGGTGTCATGTTTAAGCGCCCGAGTTAAATATATAGGTATCATCATCATAAGCTAATTACATCTACGAGAGATGATTTAGACAATGGTATTAAGTTTAGGTTTATAAATATATCAAATTAAGCGGTAATATTGATAAGTAAGTAAGTGGTAAACAACAATAAACTAAAAATGAATAACTAAGAGAAACGAGGTTATTTATGGCATTAATGATAAGGATATAGACAACAGTGAGTCTCATATTCGTAATCTCTTATTGCAACAATGTAGGCACACTTTATGAGTGATCAATTATATTAATATTGATACCACTATAAATGCTAGTACAAAACTCGTATTTAAGTCACCAAGAATAAATACAACAGAAAAAGATTTATTTATAATATTTTGCTACAATGTTCAAGTTTTCTTGGCTGTTTCTGCCCTGCCCAGGACAATAAATCGTGTTAGGTCCGCCCCTGGTTAATACATAGGATTAACAGCGTCGAGCATAGCCGTAAACTGAGAAATACATCATGTAGACCGATCTAATCCTTTGCATTCACTATAATAATTGTTTGCATTTATGGGAGCTTCCAATTATTTTCTCAATTATAACATTGCTGGCCATAGCATTATCAAGTACCACCTATTCGCTTATGTTTCTGTCTGGTATTTCAAATTCGCAGACATTCTCGTCTTTCTCCAAATTTCATAGTAACTTGTTCTTTTACAGAAAATGTGTATAAATATTGGAAGTGATTTACATCATAATATCCAGTCTTATAAGTCCTGGTCACTTTTATCTGGTTTAACAAATAGAATATTCCGTATTGTCGGAAAACTGGAGTCTAAGGAATACAATTAGTTGCATTAATTTGCATATTATCAATATATAATGTTATCGTTAATATGGGAACGGAATGCAAATATTCTTTATTCGAAGGCTAGCTGCTTTTAGTAAAAGATTTATGAGTTTTGGTGTAATAAAACATTAACAAATAAGCTGTTCGGTTTCATTAAAATGTTCTTAATCAATACCTATTATAAACAGTAAATTCTTGGCAATTTTGTGGTAATTACTTTTTGATTGATGCATTTTAATTATAGAGGTGTTTCATAGCCATTAGTGTTTTTTTAAAATCATGATTCCTACTCCTTTTACAAACTTAAAAATAGTGTTTGGTTGGTAAATAAATTGTAGCGTTAAACGTACGTAATAATTATGTTTGGGCAATGGCTGATAACCACCTGATAACATTGTTTTCAATAGGTGCATACTAAACAAATTCTTCCTCGTACTAACAATTGCGGTATCTACTTCGTGGGCTCTCAAACGTGCTATCGATATTTTTATCTTGCAACTTAAATTTTGACGAGTATACCTACCACGATAAAGCAAAGCAAGTTACATAACCATGTTACTATAGGACAATGACCGATATAAACGACAGCGGTGACAAGGCTGCCCCTTGCAGGACTCCGTTTAGAATAGCTTGCTGATCAGGCAGCGTTTGATCAAATAATTGTAAAGTTTGCGGTAGATTAAGGTATTTGGTGATTTGCCGACTTAAAACTGGAGTATATTTTGTCAATATTACCTGATTGATTTTGAGTCTGTAAGCGCAGAATCTTTTGCTTCTTTTACAGACACAAGTGTTCGTCGCTAAGCAGCTGTAGCAGTGATTATATTATTTAGATATTAAGGCCGCCGGATGTGTACATGATAAGTGGAACACATTTGAACGGTTGGATAAAGGCGTTGGGCTATAAGGACTTGATCGTATGCCTTAGTTAATGAGTCACTTACGCAAACGTTTATTTATAGTCCATTGAAAGGGCCGATAAATTTGATATTGCTGAGTGTTGTCATTGTAAAATCATATCGTGTTACTGTTTTGTCTTCATTTACATTTTGCGTTGGAGTCTGGATTAAATTTCCTTCGACTTCCAATTAGGCATATTCTTCTTGTTTTCTTCTTCCAACAATGTATGGCTTTAGTTTATTAACTGCTTTTCGAACAATACTGTCTGTGTCCGATTCGTCACCCAAAATAGCCACAGCCAATCGTTTCGAGTAGACTACACCGACCGAGAGGGCATGGTACTAAAACTAGCGTTTAAATCCGTCATTAATACATTGTTGTCTAGCCTAGAGTAATATTTAGTTTGTTGTGTAACAGTCGTGCGTTGTTGCGATAGGTCCGTATTAGATATTACTCCATCTGTGTACTTCGCCTTGTAGCGGGCGTTATCCTCAGCGCGATACTAGGTTGAGGCTTATCACACGTTACGTATTTAAGTAATAGACAGAGCGAGACTAATGCCCAGAATGCCCACTTGCAATTATTAACCTAAGCAATTACTTTACTCGCTAGGAAGTTCTTAACGGCCTGAATCTGTACCTATGTTTCTGGCTAGTAAAGAAATTGCTTAGGATTTTTTTCACAGTTTGGTGCAAGTAGGCATAAAATGCCTTACACCGAATCTTACTTACAATTTATCATACATTTTACGAATTGAATATATATCCTGTGTTTAAAAGTTAGCTAGTTTCATTATTATTATTTTGCTATAACCTCAGTTGTTTATTGAAACTCAATGCTCAGCTTTGTATCGTTATAATCAATCCACAGTATTTTATTTTTATGATATCAGAAATGTATAATAACTGCATTATGTTGGCTTACTCTCATTGATAACATTGAGCCTTTAATTTCCTTATTTATGTTACTATTCAATTAAAGCAGTTGTTTGTATTTTTACCTCGAGTTCTCAAAAGTCCGTTGAACCTTATTATCGCTCCATTTTTTTTTACCACATCCGCTTCCATGTTAACTTAGCACAGCGTATTCAATAACTGCGATAAAATATATCAAAGGTTTGTATTCTTTTACATTATTATCGGAGCTAAATGTTTCTAGAACTCTGTATGTAGGTTGCAGTACAGATCTGTAATTATTTTCCATTTTTATCGTGTTGATAAATTTAATGTTTTTATCTTACATTTGTTTTGTAGGCAGAACGCGTGGGGTTCTGATAATATTGTTTTGTTCATTGTAATGTATCTTATCAGGACACATTTTTCTATGATTTTTTTTATGAATTGAAGTCTATTAAAATATCAATATTATGTATTTATCAAATAATGTTAATAACGTTATGTGATACGATAATTTGATAGTTCTAATGTCGTAGTGTACCTTATTTTACGGTTATATATGAATCAGCTTCAGGTAATTATAATTGTTTTAAATTATTTTGTTTTTGCTTGGTCTCTGAATAGTTTTATAAAGCTCTTGCAATGTTTTGAATAAAATAATTATTATTTTTATAATTAACGATTGTAGGTATTCATTAGCTTGCGTGCATGTTATTGTTTAAATGTGTGATGCACTATTGGCACGATCTCGGGCGTAAAATTTATTTGATAAGCTTATTGTAGTTAGCATTTGCGCTAAGCATAATCATTTATTTTATTATATTATTTGCGAGTTTTAGTAGTTATTTTATCAATAAATATTTAATAATAATGCTAAGGCGCTTATAAATGTTTTCCACATTGATGGCAAGTAATTCTATGTTTTGTTTGTTTAAGTTTTTTATACTTCTTTAATATTTTCTTCTCAAGTACCTAAACTAAGTTATATCTATGATAAATGACGCATAGGCTTAGCCGTGTGTTATCGTCTACGTTTGCATTACTTATTTTTTTTTATAGGTGAAAACTTAATTGTCCCTAAGCACTCACTTTTTTAACTATATTGTTCTTAACTAGCTGTAAGTTTTCCAAAAATTGTAAAAATAATATTAATAAAATATGACGCTTTTGTATTCAGGGTTTGTTTACACAACATGCAACATGCATTCGTATCTCCAATGTTCGCTTCACTGAACCAGAGGACAAAAACATTTATGTGTGCAGTTGACTAGTCCTTTGAACATCGTCTAGTCTACTTCTTTCTGTCTTTGTTTATGCGACAAGACTATTGTTACTCCAAAGAAACTCCCATCTAAACATTGTAGATAATTTTGCGAAACAAAATCTTGAAATCTTTAAATGTTTATAACTTAGAGTTACTTCATTCTTTTGCATCTTTGTTAAACCTATCAGTTATAAATTATGTACTGTTTAATTATACCGTTAGCTACTTATTACCTTTTGGTATAGAGTAAGTATAAGAAGTCTCTTTTTCAGCGGATGCTGTAACTCTTAGGTGTTTCCATCTTTATTTCAATAAATTATCTTCTCCTTCAACCCTCTTATCAGAGAAAGCCATTTCTTCGCTAATAAATCCATCTCTTTCGTCATAAATGTCACTCCCTTTGCCACTGACAGATAACCAAGTATAGCAAGTGGCAACTTTTCAAAAACAGATAGCTTGGTGTCGCCAACTACGTGCGGGGTTATCGGTGTATGGCAAATGGTTATTACGTTGGATTGGTTGTATGTTGCACACTCTGGAAGCTGATATGTAATTTGTTTTTATCTGTACATACTTGATTTCAAGTTAAGTAAAAAAAAGTTACACGTATCACATAGCTAATATACATATTTAATGCAATGCATCGTAGGTAGGTACTCGTAGTACCTACATAGGTACTTTATAGAGTAGACGGGTAGTTTTTAAAAAAGATCACAGGGTTTTTTTTTATTTTCAACAGAATTGTAAATTATTTATTTATCGATGGTATCATACTTGTCATAGATATGCTACTTTCAAACCCAGTAGCACTCAGATACAGCCATTGGCAAAAGCTAGTATTTATACAATACAATCATAAAAATCTAAACTTACTCACCAATGATAAATCTGTAGGTAAATGTGTATAATAGATCATATAATTTGCTATTATAATCATCGTTATTTTTCATGACGCATCGTTATGTAACGACTGATAACTTCATTTACATAATAATAAAATAAATAGGTTTATGTATTGTTTATAAACGAAGGATGACTCGTATCATCGATGTTGTTGTACAATATATTTAATTTTTTTAGCTGATTGGACATTTTTGATTATTTATGACGAGTGATTATTTGTGCATTGTGGTAGCCGAGGCCGTGGCTTATGGTAGCGGGTTAAAATCTCGATATCACCGAAAAGTTCGGATTCAAATGGCTTTACAAACTGTAAATTTGCATTTTCATAGGACATTTTGCCTTTTCAACGTCGATAGGTACCTTTACCTTTGTACTTAGATTAAGATATAGTATATTCTATCTATCTATACCCTTCACTATGCCACATTTTAAAATAATAAGCAAGATGCTATGCCACGTTTTCTTTCATACATTTTCACAAGCAATAGGTATGTTGACTCAGCTGTAGTCAGCACGTGGTATGGCATACTGGTGTATGGTAGACATAACAAGGAATGTCCAGTCAGTATCGCAATCAATGTGACTGGATATCTAAAGTAAATATTTATATAAAACTATCGAGGTTTTATCGATAATATGAATCATTCCTTTAGCTGAACGAGTGAAATTCACTCGCAGAAAATGAATATTCTAGTCACTAACAAGTCGATTGTCGATAAAGTTTTATTGAATCGTCGCTGATTGCATTTGTAAATAACAAAGTCAGCAGTAAAATATTGTTTTCGAAGACTTGACGGAAAATTCTACATCAAGCTAACAACTAAATTATGATTTTAATCAGTAAATATTTTATCTTTATGGTAGCTAGCTAGTGTGTAGGTGCAATAACGTTATTTTGAAGTCTAGATGTCTTTGACGATCTGACGCCTACTTAAATTTCCAAGTTTAGACACACAATGGAGTTTTTAGTGGGCCTTTATTAATTGCATTAGCGCTGCGCTAATTGGTGAGAATTGATAAAATAACCGAATAATAGCCGAACATGTAACTTACTGATGGTGTTGTGTACATTGTCCAAAAATATGTATTTATTCTTTAAATAATTATTAATTTCGTAAAGAATTTCATTGTTTAGATTTACATTCTTACACACTTTAGCTGTCTGCTAACTAGGTACCCTTTGGTATTCACTGCTCTATAATGACCTTAACCGAATGGGGCACTAACTGACATTACAATACGGCTAACGATAAAACGGAGTTAGGATAAGTACTTTTCCATGTTGCTGCGGTCTCGTCGGCAAAACACAACTCAAACAGCTCCACAACTGTTCAATTCTTTTAGCAAGCATTTTTCATTTCGATTGCAGCCATCGAAATGTGTCCGACAGGACCACCCAATCAATTAGTTCCGAGTTCCGATGAATTTACGACGTCTCGTTCATCGAGGGACAACCTTTTATTGCCAGACAACATTTTAATAAAAATGTCACCGCTCGCCAAACGGGATTCTCATCAAATTCGCATCAAACCCCCTCCACACCCACTCAGTTTACATTCAAGCATTTTTAACACCCATTTGAATCTAAATTTTACTTTTCTCTCTTTGTGACGAGACGCAATGGCTCCTCCGACACTTCATATCCTCCCGAGACAGCGCGCAATAAAAATAATAACGACCCGTTCACAGCTCACCTCTGAAAGGTTTCATTCTAAATCTTCGGTACAAAATATGAATACAAAATAATAATACACCTGTCACTTTGACGGTTTAGCGTCGAATTAAAATACCCAAAGTTTTCGCGATCTTGGAATTCGCGTTTGCATCGCTGCGCCCGTCACATGGAATGTTTGGGACGTGAGACTAATTCACGCGAGAAAATATCTCAACAAGCAGGAACACAACCTTTTTGAGAACATTTTCTCCACCTATACTATGAATATGCACGCATATTATGAATAACTTGGTAAGAAATGTTTCATTGCCTTCTATTTCCTGAACCCTTTTGTGGTATTTTCTGTTGGCAAAGATTAACAAATTGTTCGCTCGGAGAATTTTCTCAAGGAGTTCGTATTTACACTTGAAAGACATTTTATTAGTCTTGCCAGTCTTACTTGCTTTTATACAGAGCCAGCTATTTTTAGTAACAGTTGAAAATTTAACATAACAATTCTCTAGATCTTTCTAGAATATTGTATTTTCCTGTGCACGTTGATGCGCAATACCTACCTTACCATTACCTATTTTATGTTCAGAGATAAAACTTTCTGATTCTTTCCTTACTCTCAAGACGAGACTTTAAAACGGTCTGCAGGATAAATATTGTTATGATCAAAACTCTTACGCAGTAAAATTGCAGGGGAAGAATTCAATTGCATTACTGTGGAAATGCATTTTCAGTACAAAGAGCAAAGTATTAGCGTGAAGCTCTCAGACAATGGCAAACACGAGGCGGAACGTACAGCCATCGGGATAAATGTATCGAGCACCGCAAATACCACTCCAAGACTTATTGTTTGAGATGGCACCACTGAAATATTGCTCCAGACCTTCATGTCGAAAATATTTCAACGTCTGGAGAGCTTTCGTAGCTGCAAATTGCAACCGCTATACGTAAAACGCCCCTCGAATCGAGCTTCTTAAAAATTCAATTAAATAATTCTATATCGGTCTCAAATCCAGAGTATTGGATATCTTGTTGCGGCTAATTGGATTTGCGGTGAGGTTTCTCATTTTTCCCGCCTCTCGGCGCTTTCCACGGATCGCTCTACTCTTTGTATTTAATTTCTATCTTAGCGGCTATATTCACCGGAGTGCGGACGCCGGCAAAATATAATAGGAAAAGTTTCATTTGGCTAATTAAAAATAAGCCACCCCTGAGAACAATCCAGATTTATTGTCGTTACAGCCTTTACGGCCATGTCTGCCGTTGTTACATAATGGAAGCGCCTTTATGAACATTTTGTGCTTTTGCTGCGGTTGTGTACAGACTGGGAACAATGGCGTTGACTTTGTGCGTGGAAATCTTCTCTTAATTTTCAACAAATAAAATAGTTTTTAGGTTTAGATCGTTGTTTGTGATTAAAGAACCACCGCGTATTAAGTGCTTTGTTTATCTTTCACAATTCAATACAGTTTATTCGTTGGGGTGCCACCCCATACAGCACTTTAATTATTGTGTCACCTTAAATTTGGAAAGTTTTAATGTGTGTACATTCGTTCTGCGGAACGGAACGTTCGTCGAGTGCTAACGATGCTTCGAGCACTCTCTATACCTCTCATCTCGTCGTCGCAACGAGCACTTCTCGCTCCTATTTGAACATCGAAACAAACGGACAAAACCATGATTTAGTTTCGCGACGAATAACTTTGCGCATTACATAGTTGAATTTATTTCAAACTCGATTTTACTTTCGGAGACTAATCTGCGACTAAGACCGAACACTGCAGTCTTCTGAACCCATTGAGACAGCCTAGATTTCCGGCTGCCAAGCTTGCTATGCAAGTTTTGCCGTAATTAGAAGTCCTGTAGAATGTCCTCAGTTTGTGATAACTGACTTCTGGGTCTTGCCTCTTACTCGCAATGTGTACTTACTCGAACTCATCAAAAAGTTTTATACGCTGGTTTATGGGCACCGGTTATGTACCCAGTAAACTGCGACGATTGCGAGACAAAGCGTGATCGGATTGACTAAATAAATAGTCTGTGTCGGAGTGCTCATCAATCTTGCAGTACAATAGTAAATTGTGCAAGTTCGCTGCGCACCGCTCGGGTTCGTCGGCCGCGACCTGCAACCTCACTAAACTGTCGTGAGCGCGACACTTAACAATTTAATTGTCGCTCATTAGTCCTGAGGCGACGACTCCAGCGCCTTTCTAATTAACTCGGTAATTCATAGACGTTTCATTAGCTGCGAGCTCTTTCCGCGCTCTTGTTTCTCTCGCAATTTCACGCCATCAATCATATCAATGTGTGGAGCGAACATCTGCTCCATCGGGTTGAATCAATCACAAATCCCGAGCAGCCTGCTCGCGGCCAGTTATTTATCACTTTCCAAATCGACGACAGGAGTTGGACTGTCGCAATTTACAAATGGAGAGGCGAGTCTAACTGCCCTCGAATGTTGTGATTGAAATTGAATAACTAAATGTTCGACGCGAGCAGAATAGACTACTCTCCGGAGTCGGGTGTCGAGATACCGCGCCAGTGTTTGCCGGATGACCCGCCCCCGCCTCGTCTCTTGGCAAACTGCACTGTTGCACTGCAAATCATGCTTGTTTGCGTAGGTCAACGCTCTCAACGCATACGTTTTATGTGTTCCTGGTGTCACGGCGACGTCACTAATAATAGATCGGAATGCCTCAATATGCGCACTGTAACGCTGCTGTATCCCTACTTATACGCAATGCATTCTCTTACATGTGTAGACGCCATGTAGCCAATGGAGCATGCAATCGCCCATACCATACATCACAATTAACATCGCTAACCAGACGGAGCTATTTCCAAACGAAGAACAATGGTTTATTAACCCATACAGGCAGACAGACACGGGAATGGAGTTACGCTTTGACAGTTCATAATATTGCGTTTTGCGTTGCTTACGCTGCAACATCGAATCGTTAAACTTTCATTATTATTCTCCCACAAATTGCTCGTACGTGGATCGTGCTCCACAATCGATCTCTGTGGCAATGGCGTAGTGAGCCTTTGTTTGACTGCGACTCCGAATTCGGCGTAATTGCCTTCTGCCTTTCATTATTCAACTTTATGCACTCATTTACTTGTGTTATTGCGAAGGGAGAGTTGGTATAAGTGTCGTGGGTGGATGCATTAATCGTAATATGTAAATGTTGGGTATGAAATATTGAAATTGCGTGGCTCAGCTCATATTCGACTATGGCAGAATAGAATGGGTCCTAAAGACAAACGGTCATAATCAAGCTCTACTGCACATATATCTAATGTATGTCTACATTTTCATGTTTGTATTGTTGCAGATTGAAGATGAGGGTAACCATGGCAACGATGACACCAGGCTCTTCATCCTGTCGACCCTGGCCGGGCAGCACAAGCCTCGCGTGTCTTGTGCCCTGTGCCATGAGACCCTGCATGTCTTCGATCGGTATCCCTTGGTCGATGGCACCTTCTTCCTCAGCCCTTTCCAGCATAGCAGCAGCGCTGTTGAGGTAAGAATAAAAATCTAGTTTATCATTTTTTTTGTACAAATATTATGGTGGGTCGAAATATACACCACAAAATTTTAATTACCAAAAATACTTAAATAGGCAAGGCAGAAGGGGTACAATGTTGTATCTGTGCAGTCAGAATTTCGGGTTTCTATAAAATGACAGAGTGACACTGGGGCGAGTGCGGCGCCCGAGCCGAGCTTTTGCGAGCTGGCTCGAGCTAGGTACCCGGTAGGCCCGGGTTTGCCAAACGATGAATGAAACCTAAACTATCATCAATAATGGCACCGATTGACGTGTCACGCTAAAGAAAAACGACTAACGGTAACAGTTTTCCAATTTTTATCATAGATATGTATTTTGAAAAAAATTGACTCAATTTTTTCAAGTTTTTTTTTGCCATATATGTGTTCAGTAACTGCAACTGATTATGCGTATTTTTTTTCTGGTGATTAAAACTTTACGGTGTATAATGTTACTTCGTGGTACCGCGTAAAACAGGAGCTGTGTATAATTTTGATAAAATACACACTCAAGAATAACATGTACACCGTCTGTTTGTTCATAAACTCAAATAAGATCCAAAAGTTTATTTAACAAAATGTCCCTCTGCAGCTCCAATGTAACTTCTTACTGTTTATTCAGCGAATTAGGAGATGAGAGATTCCTCCATGTTTATTTGGCGTTAGAATTAGCATGCATTCCCCTTAGCGTAAAAGTAGAGTGGAGTCGTCATTAAAAATTTCGACACCTTATGAGTACTTTGGCCTCTTACGACCCTTCATTTTATAGTTTAACTTGATGCTATCGTTCATTCATTATCTTTTAGAGGCCTTTTACCCGACTGCCAAGGAAGGGTTACGGTTTTCGCGCGTATCTTGTACGTACATAATGTATGTAAATTTCTGTGTTACCTCGTATCTTCCAAACGGCTGGATGCATTTGGACAGATTCGTCTCAATCACCCGTGATCTTAGATGGTTTAATAAAAAAATAAAATGGCAGTATTTTGGAGCTAAATAGTAAGTCGTTAATAATCTTTTGTTTACCAAACCTATCGAGTAGGGTATTAAAATGAAGGTATTTTAAAGAAGATTACAAAAATATAGGTATATAAGTTATATGTTAAATTTAATTTGGAATAATGAATTGACAATAAATGTATAATTATTATTTCGCAGTCGGGTTTTCACATATTTTTTTTAACTTTAAGCTTGTTCAAAAACAAATAAGCCTTTTCATAACAACAACCTCGAGAATAAACAAAATTATTTACACGGGAGCTTTTAACTTCAAGGCGAAAGGACCGTCTTATGACGAAATTGAAAGCATACATCAATTTTTGAGGCACACCTTGCGAAACAAAAACTGACCGATTCACCTTTGCATACAATCCTTGCATTACTCACTTAGCAACCCGATCCCAACAAACGTGCGAGTACAATAGCGACTGTTGAGTAACCTGTGCCATTGGTTACTCACGGGTGAAAGTGGAGGTTTGCACGCAATATTGCTGTGTTGAGGATGTTTTTCTTCAGTGAATTTGACTCTTAGAGCTCTCGGGATTCGGATATGATTGCCTGACATAGTAGGAGTTATTAATCCGATTAAGTAAGGCATTAGGGCTTGCATTAATTTGGACAGAGCTGAAAACTGGTACGAATGTTGAGGACACTCCTCAAATATCCCATGTGTGCAAAAAAAGTTATTCAAGGTCAAAGGTTACCAACGTCGGTTATTCGCGATTATCTCGGTTTCTAATGGCTCCAATGGTATTAAAATCTATTATAAATATGTAGAACATAACATTTGCGAGAAATTATAAGTCGAACGTTTTTTCATGTGCTCAACCGTTTTTGAGATAGAGGGCGTAGAGCGAAATATGACTCACCGACTCATCACGATATCTTTTCAGCTCTGTCCGAATTACTGCAAGCTTACCCCTCTTTTTAGAGCTAAATTGACCGGATTATATATTGTGTATGTGTTTCGTGGAATTAGAGCTACTGTGTATCTACTAAAAGCTTACCGAAACGGACAATCGAAATAATTTGGGGGGTCCCTTTGGTTACCAGTTATCGCCATGATTTGACCAAATAATTTTGGACTATTTTTGTCACACCTAGTTGTAACGTTTTTTTTCTACTATGTTTTTTTTTCAGTACTTATGAATGTATATCTTTCAGGTTAAAGTTGAAGGTCGCACACAATACCTGACGTGCGTGTGCATGGGCTGCCTGGAAGGTTATGACCCTGATCGCAAGATCTGCTGCCGATTCTGCAGGCAGAAGTGGGAAGGGTCTTCATTGGTGCTGGGAACCATGTACAGCTATGACATCTTCATGGCTTCTCCGTGCTGTTCTGAGAGGCTGAAGGTGAGGAGGACAAGTATACACGTATCACTGATATGTGGTTTTTGGTAAATTTATAACGACACTCCTGGCCTTATCATTGGGGTAGATGACACATAATATTCCCTGATTTACTTAAGGGACAAAGTTTTTGCTGTTTATGAATGGTGACGCTAATCTTGATCTCCTAATATTAGTATCTATAGTCCTATATACTTTTTACCCAAAATGAAAAAAAATAATGATAATTTATATATGTGCAAGCGCATATAGTCATGTGCAAGCGTAAATTGTGTTTCGGCGAGAGCGCTGTAGAAAGTAAAGTAGGTAGGAGCCCAACAAATCATGAACACCATGATACATAGTAAATTCAAGCACGAGATTCAGTTATGCAGCTTGTTATTGAACTAAAAATAGCATCCTTTGAAATTGCATTTCTACATAGTAACTATACCTACTGTTGATTCAAAGTACTCTCAGTTCAGCCCTAACCTACCATAACTATTATCTTCCTTTCCGCTACAAAGTGTGCATTTTACGATGGCGTGACATCATCGCATGGAAATAGCACTGTTTTGCGACGTTCGCGTCTCATTGCGAATGTTTATTTGATTTAGCGGCGGCCTAGGTAAATTCTTACATTCCTTTCCTAATTTAAAGGGATATTCATGGTTTTAAAATATTATGGATTGTTCCGAATATTTCATGCGGTATGCTTACTTGATTCTATGTTAAGCAACCAGCAAACAACTAACTTTGATATGTTAACCATAATAATATGAGCATTAATTATTTTTGCATCGAAAGTTTTAACAAAAACTTACTAAGTACAACGAATTCAATTGGACTGTTTTAGTGGCCGTAAACACCACTGAAAGCAAAGCAATGCATTGTACGCAATTTTGTTTACTTACGACAAATATTCTTCAGTTTTTTTTTGTTTGAAAATTAACTACTGAACCGATTTTGATGAAATGTTTATAAGACCAAGCTGAAAGTAAAGCTGAAGGATATTTTAAACAAAAAAATAATTTTCTGAATCGATTGTTGAATGACAACTTGACAACCGAATTTAGAACTTATCCTTTTTTATGTTCTGTTGGAAATGAAGATCGCTTCAATCAAAATGATGTTATTTGTTCCAGTGCAACAATTGCTTCAAGCCTCTCCTCCACCCGCAGCGGCCCCTCAACTACTCGGACTATTCGCACCCGGTGACTTGCCCGCACTGCCGCGTGCACGACACGCACTTCGTGAAGCCGCTCAGCTACTGCTTCGCCAAACAGGTGTCCTCGATCTTCCAGCAGTGGCCATAACAGACGGCGGTGCCGGGAACCTCTCCCGGCACCCCCCCTGACTCCTGGCCCCTCACGCCGTCTCCGCCGCGCCGCGCCTCCCCTCCGGCTCTGCGTCCGGTCGTCAACACGAGCATGGCACCTCGTAACGAACCTACTTCTGTCTCTGGTGAACCCTATGTACCGCCCGCTGAAAGTCTTTACGCTAAGGCTGTTTGGGAGGCCACTGAATCCTTGTCGATGCTGGGTCTCAGCGTCAGCCCAGAGATAATAGAGAGGAGTTGTCGTGAGACTTTGGCCGAGCGCCAGTTCGCCTCGATCCGGGCGACATCGTCTCGCCAGACCTCGCGGTTTGGGAACTACATGAGCCCCCAACGGCCGTCAATCGGGGAACCCACTCTACAGTTGCTATCCAACGATTTTATCAACTATTTGAACCAAATCGTTTAGGCAGTGCTAGTGGTGGTATCGGACTATTTGTTACGAATATTTTTGGACTCGAAAATCTAGAATTAATTTCTGATTAAGTTGATTATATTCAAATTAATTTTATGTGGTTTAGATCGTACTATTGATTTTATTTTAATTTTATTCTGGAAATTGTTGGGGAAGTTTTTGAAATTCATACCAGATTGCATTTCACTTTGGGTCATTATCGGATTTTTCCTTTCAAAGGAGTATTTAATGTGAATTTTTAAACTATTATTCACTTACTCTCAGTGATATAGCTCCCTATCTAATGGGGTGTTTAGTTGTGTTATTTAGTTAAATTTTGTTTATTAGTTATGTTTTATTTTAGCAAAATTTTAAACCTTAAATTAAGTGTTACAACAATGTTTTGTAGGGTTTTGCGATCTTCAGTTTCCCCACTAAACGGCTCCTTTGTGTCTGAGGGAAATTCATATTGCATGAAGATGCCAAGTAGTTATCATGTTTGAATATCAGGATAAATAACTTCATTTACTTATAATTTTTTTCATAGTTTTATTAATGATAGTAAACTTAGTTGTAAGTTTATTGCTGTGTCATCAATAAATATGATTAGCAAGTCATGTATGTATATAATTAAGTATGTATCTCAAAATTGTTATTTCATTTCAATATTTTGATGATCAATCGTAAATGGTGTTTCGTACGCGTGAGTTACGAAAATCGAGTAATATTTTGGAACAGTGCCATATCAGAAAGAAAATTATGTTGGAAACAAATGAAGCACCATTTATTTTTGTTTGTTTTTTAAATTTTAGTACTGTTTCTTATCTTTGTTACGTGAACGTTTGTCAAACTAAATAATTTAGTGTAGATTTTGTACAATGATGGATGTCTATTTACTGGTAGAAGATATAGCTCCGGTAAAAAATGCGCATTGATTAATCACTTTAATAAAACTTTGATGTTTTAAGATAGGTTTTTATACATTTGATACTTACTCGCAAAGTGATTACAAGTGATATAACTACTATTAGTGATAGTGCGTGTTTAGAGGTTAAAGAGTGGTGCGGATAAAAGGCGTTTTTTACAGGTTTGGATTGAGACTAGTTCGCCGAATGATAGGTATAATTCCATTAAAGACTTACTTTTTTATATAGATAATGCATCTTCGATACTGCCATTTACATGGTTCTATTCTAAATTTACGGAGCTTGATACGACTGTTTGAAAAATATAATAATAATAATGATGATCATGAAATATGAACTCGACTTCTAATATTCCAATAACATGGCAACTTTTGTAGGACATTAAAGGCTGAAAATATTCTTATATGTTACGTAACATTTTTCTTTAGTTAAAATGATATATCAAGCTCCGGTTTGACTGAATGCGAGCCGTCTCGTGTTGTAGTGTAGGTGGTCATATCACCATTCGCCATCCATCCGCATCACTTCATTGTATCATCATTTTCATCACGCATCACAGTTTGTGTGGTCGGCGGCTGGCTTCTATCGATGATGAAAAACATAACTTTTCTTCGCAGTCGGGTAAGAACATCAGTCTAGACACGCTTGGCATTACCATGCCAGATTTCCAAATCAGTAAATGTTAACATTTTTGTGTAAAGTTAAAAAAATTTTGGCTCTGCCCTATTTCACAATACATGATTGAAGAAAATGTAACATACAGTTTATATTACATACAAAAAAATATTACAAAATATAAAGTTCCATTGAATATTTTGACATGAATGAATATAAATATTTTCATAATCGTGGTCGCCAGTCGCCGTGTGTGTTTGTATAATACATCCTTACCTTTTAATATTAGGTATTTTCTGCTTAAATATAAAGGAACGTACTATCTTATACTTACCCTAAACGAACCTTTACTAGCGAGGCGAATAAAATGTAAATAGACTAGTTACATACTGAAGCTTATCTAAAAGTATTTTATGTAAAATACCTACGATTCTGATTTCACCAAAACTAATTAAAATTCACTATAGAAGTGACTATTAAATGAAGACAACTACAAATGACAAAATGTTTCATTTTCACAGTCAATTTTATGGTGTCCGTAATTTTAACGGTGTTTTCAGAAGGGGAACTATTTCATATACTAATCTAGAGTAGCCACAAATCGATAGTACATAACACATTATCAAAGAACACTATTAATTAAATGTAACTGCCGTATCTCAATGACATTTCATATGTTAATGACTTTTAATTTTATCGAAGTTTGCTCGTTCGAATATAGAATTATATTTAAAGTTAAAATAAAATGTACGTTTAAAATGTATGCAATAAATATTTGAAAAAAAAATGATGAGCTGTTGTTGGTATATTTAGAAAAAAAAAAAGAACCAGATCATCTGATGGTGACCATGTACAAATATGAAGTGAAATGTCATTGGGGTGCGCGTGAGTTTAGGTCAAGCGACATATTATAAAAGCAAATATTTCTAATAGTTAATACAAAGCCCATATTTAGATAATATAATAGAAACATTAAATAACAAAAATCCCTTTCCCGGTACAAAATAACGCTATTAATAAAAAATGCAGTACTACATTATATCAAAATCCTCCGATTCAAAGACAAGGCTGTACATTTCATATTTAATAGATATTCCAATATAAAAAGATCTTTGAACATATATACAAAAAAAAATAGTTAATTAAAGCGAATCCCTTTATGGCTATTTAGTAATGGGCTTGACAAATATTTTAACCCTTATATAGTACATTAAACAATTCGAATTTCAGAGTATATTAGCCTAAAATAGATGTTTTAATGGTATGAACAAAAAAAACAAAAATCTCTCGGTATTTTATTGATTTAATTAATGTAATTGTGGAACGCTTTTGAAGGTTGTATAATATCGTACCTAGTATGAGATCGAAACAATAGTTTTGTTCCTTCTTATTACATTTTACTGTTTGATTATTCAGATTTTACTCACTTAGTTACACGCTAATTTTTTTATTAAGAATATAAATTAAAATAAACTAACGTTGTCTAAGTTTATTTGCACAATATTTGTTATATTTCTATTGACAATTTATTTGGACGCCGACTTTCAATCGTCTCGTTGAATTTATTATGGTGTAATATAGTGAATTGCTTAAAAGTACAAAGTGAAATAATTTGTTACTTTTGCAAATTTTATTAAAATAAATCAATAACATGTTTTTAAAATAATTCCTCATTTAGGTAATGTTACAAAGTAGTCTCAATACCTAATAAACCGTAATTTTTGAACTAATAATTCGGTAAGTTTTTTTCGTAGTTCATCAAGATGTAGATCCAAACATTGTTACTTGTTGAAAACTAAAATAATCTTTTTGATTTTCACTAACTTAATATTTATTCTCAATTTAAACCAATTTTATAATAGGATTCGTAACTCTTAAAAGCACTGTAGGTTATCAAAATCGGCATAATAATATTTGTTCGTTTAGGTTTTATGTCTCTCTTTAATATAGGTTACTATAATATCTTACTTTCATCATAATTATTTTAGGGCTTAAGAGTTTTCTTTAATATATTGTGCGAATGGGATGGATGTTTGTGGTCACACTTAACATTAAGTTATTCCTAATCATTGCATTATTATATGCTCTAATGAGTAGTCATAATACCGTGTACATTCTGGTCATAGTAAGTGTGCTCAAGCGCTCTTCAAATTAGGAAAGAAACTTTAATGATAAGCATACCGTTCATATGCCTGTTTTTCCTAACGCCGATTTATGAACAACGTGTTGCTAAAATCAATACTCTTTAATAAGCTCTTATTTTTGATAGTTAATCGGCTTTAAAAGACTGGCTCTCATGTGACATTCAACCCAATACCCGGGCGTTAGAAGCTCAAAATTCACCAAACACTTGGCTGATTCTAGTATACGGCTGTTGTTGGTTAGTGAAAAAACCTCTTATATAACATTTTGATACTTTGATGTTTTCTACAATAATGTAGTTTTATATCTTTATACTTGTAACGCGTGTAGTATAGTGCTAGTAATCATTGCATCTGTTAGTCGCAGAAAAGTTCTAATAATTTAATGGAAACTTATATTTTTATAATACAAATTGACTGTTTTTTTACTCACCATACCATGCACCATTGCATTGAATTTCAACTAAACTTTGACAGACGGAAACTATTCCGTCTGACAGTCTAATTTGGACTGTCAAATGAAATAGTGCTAATGGTTTGATAATGTGGTTCCATTAAAAGTTATACGATCAGTAGATTGATCATACTTCTAAGTGAGTCGACTGAATTTTGTTTTAAATGGGGATTGGGGACTAACAAATGTGATGAAACAAAAAGTGATGAGCAGATTCAGTTGACACCTGCCACTCCATTCGTAGCATTTAAAATTGGACTCGTGTCTACATCACATCAGCATCAGCAATGATGAAGCTTTAGTAACTGACATAAAGCCAATGTGTGGAAAAGAAATTAAAAAATTGGTGATATCTTACGAATTCTAATGATAATAAGTAAGATTGCGTGGCAATTAGATAAACAGTAAGGTCCGCATTAGAGAAGAAAAGCGCGGGGTGCATCAGGGTATGAGTGTCATTTTTGTAAACCTAAAATGTTATACTTTCGTAAAGATAACAAGTAATTTAGCTGTAATTTTTTTCTATTAATGAGTATTGCGTAAAATAATCGTCAAGTAATGTACTTTTTTACGGATTGTAGTTTTAGTATTTTTGTAAAAATCCGAGACGAGCTCTCGTACGTGTATCACAGCGATAATAGTCTTAAGATCGATATTTCGTCGAATTTTAAGAAGGAATCTGACGGTTCTTATATGCTTTGCATTGAATTTATTAATTAAGTACACATGTTTAAGATTCCTTCTTGACTTTACCCGTTAATCATTAATGGTCATAGTTGTAGTTAATAAATTATTCGGTGCATTTTCTATTGATTTGAATGCTTATCGTGAGTTCATGCGTACCGTTTTGAAGAACGATAAAAATACCGTGCGCAACCAAATGTCATGTTTGACGGGAAAACCCTTCAGTAATAAATGTTGGGAATCTCTGTCGTGTCGCGAGATATAACAAAATTAAATTGACATGACAGGTCAATTACGCTTTTGCAACCGCAAAAATATTAAAAAACATTAAAATACTTATCGATAGGTACCTACAGTATAACGTGTGAACGAGTGAGTGTGTAATTTTTATATTTTATTACTTACTATCTTATCCAGTGGGTGTACCGTTTCCGGCGATGCATCTACTTATTTAAATTAATTAATATTGTGTGCGGTCATGTAAACATTTTTCTATGATCTCTTGTTTACTTACAATTTTTCGGAATAGGGTTTGAGAAAGAAGGATAGGATAGGAAGCTCAGATGGAAACGCCAACTTATGTATAACTAACGTTAAGTGCTTGAATTTAGGATAAGAATCGTTTTTTAAAACTCGATTTTAAACTTTTGTACCATTGAAAATTTATATTGTTTTTGAAATTGTATACGTCGCAACGCAACGTAAATTTTTGTACATTCGAAGTCGATGCGTAAGGAATTGGCACAAATAAAATGTAAGATAATTTTGCTATGAAAATGTTCCATTTTGTACGATTAAAAATATTAAAGCTAACTATTTTTTTTAAGAACGCGAGCGTTGTATTGTCTATGATAGTGTTGGTAAAGTGAGTCTAGATGTAGGTTGTTTCAAAAAATTGTAACAAAAACGAGAGTTAAAAATATATGTTAATTTTTATATGAAACTGTAAGGTCCGCCGGACGTCGTCGATCGGCGGGCTTTGTGTTACGGAACGTAGATTGTAAGTCACTCTTTTAAAGAGATTTTGATAAGTCGTAGTTTTTGTAGGCTTAGTGTTTTTTATACCAGCTTGATGTTGTGAAATTTAATAATATCGATAACGCTACTACCGAACGAACAGGCAACACTGATTCTATGTGTAGTGGGTGGGACGCAAAATGTGAGCATTACCAAAGTGTTGCTGTTGAAAAGCATATCATTTTGACGGCCGCTAGATACAATTCGGTACAAGATTTTAGCGGTGTATTTTATTATAATTGATTATTGTACTTGTTAGACATGTCAGTTTTGTGTCGGGCAGGCGTTGCTTACTTCGAGAATCTAGCAAAAGGAGACGTCAAACGTCAGAATCTGCAAACATAAATTTCTGGCATTTTTTACGGGGGACGAGGTAAACACGCATTTCACACGCGCCTAACAAAATCTTATTACTTGTAAACGCACACTATAATAATCTCGCACACCATCTTAAAATATGCACACAGTCATCAAATTAAAAAAGGTTATATGGCCAACAGAGAGGTACGCCCTGCATTAACATCTCCTTTGGCTAGATTCTCGAAGGTTGCTTATGTCAAAGCCACGCCGCGCGCCGGCGATTAGTTCATCTTTCGACCAATCTGGCAGCGAATCTTAATTATTTCAGTTATTTAGCAGAATTTATATTATTCTAGTATTCCGATTATGTTACGTTTTATATTGCATATATTATATGACAATGTTTATTGAGTATTTTATATTCATTTGATGAGGACCTAGTCGTTTCTCTGTATATCACATCCCAAAGTACAAATTCCTTGTTATTTGTCCAATTTTGTTTGAATGTTGAATAGAAATTAATTTAATGTTTTTCGGGGCTAGCGCGATTAAACTCGCAGTCATATCGGCTTGGAATTTACTTAGCCGATTATCAAAACTTTGTACTATCAATATTGGTGTTATTGGCTTTCCGCCTGACGAATGCAGGGGCGCTACTGATGTTATTTTCAACACGCTTACCTATGAGACTGATTAATATTTTTCAAAAATATTCATAACTAATGATTTGCTATAATATTTTCTTACTGGCCTTGTCACAGTTGTCTACGGTATATTCTATTGTGATCGATAACTTCTTAAGAATAACTTATCATCACATACACAGTTTAAAAAAAGTGTCGTTCTGTCAAAATGATTTTTTTTTGACAGTCATCTGTAGCGCCCTCAATTTTGGCCAATGTTGTCTAACTTCGTACAAATAGTTAAATCATTAACTTTTGCAGTGTCGCACCAGGTACAAATTACAAATATTTACCTAAGCAGCTTTCTTAAGTTATTTTTTTGTAAGTTAGATTAATTTTATTATTTACCCTAATTTCAGTTGTGTGTTAACTTTAACCCATTAATTAATTTTCATCATATTATTTTACTAATTTCGTTCCGTGTTATTTTAAGCTAAGTACTTAGAATTATATTCAAGTTTTTTTATACTTATTGCATTGTTTAAGTTAAACATATTCCCCTACTACACATTATTCGGAAGCTAATTATAGAATTGGAATATTACAAATGACACTATTCCTACGATACATAAAATGAATAAAACAATAAAATTAAATGTTGTTTTATTCAACTTTTTATAATTTATCATATTATTATTCGTACCTACCTAACCTACTCAGTAGCTCACTTATTTAAGAAAAAAGGCAGGTCTGTGTACAATTGTACTTATAATCTGATATTAGGTCCTATTAGAAGTTTCTTACAGTGTATTTCAATTTGTTAGTCTTTCGCAACGAGCAAATAAATAAAAAATATATCGTCGAATATTTCAATTGATATATTCATTTTCTTAAATTTTAACGTAATAATAAATAAATACGAAAAAATAAAAATAAACAAAAATATTTTGTATTAAATTTTTTTTTTTTTGACGAGATAAAAAAATAAACGGGTCTCGGCTTTTGCATAAACAAAAACTTACCGTAAGTTGTTGTTGAGTAGGTAAGAGCAGAAGAAGGTTGTTCATGAAAAAGTTCGGACCACGGATCATGGATTATCCCGGTGAGTTTAAGAAAAATATATTTATTACTTATTTGTTTTCGTGACTTGAAAAAGAAATTAAAATATACGGGTCTCGGCTTTTGCATATGCAAAAACTAACCGTACCTGTCTGTATAGCACAAAATTTACAAAAGAAATAATTGTGCCACCCATATAGACCGTAACCGTTGCAAACGAACTATAGGTAGCTCAACTACTCCAAATCGATACCAAATGGAAGGTTGCCGAAGATACCTACTGTCTGCATTGCCTCTTTGTATTTTAATGTGTTTTTGAACTGAAAGATATCTAGGTTCCTACTACTTACGGTACTTAGGTATAAACCATAGATGAATAACGGTGTTCCTATAGAATACCAAGATATACAGTATCAATGCAAAATGGATGCGGAATGCAGGACAGAAAATTTTCAGACGCTCTCTCAATAAAAATGAAATTTCTCAATTAAAATTTTTAAATGTAATGTATGTTTTGTTATTATCAATGATGAAAAAGTCTAGTAGTTTAAACATAATATAATATAATATAGCCTCGGACCAAAATGTACCTACTTACCTAAGTACTTACTAGAATTTAGCCAATTTAGGTAGATCCCATATTTGGCGCATCTTTAATGTAGGTACACAGTGTGATTAGTACATTCTTTAATACTTCTGTGGTACAAACAAACTAGGAGTAGGTACTTATCATACCTACGCAAAAGGGCAGGTGCGTTATAACCAGCCTCTGCCAAATAAAAACTTGATAGAAATTTAAGAATCATAAAGGGTCTGGTGATAAACTGGGCAGTAGCGACCTCTGGGTGTTTGAACACAGCACATAAACATTTTTATCGTGTTCGTGTGCGCACATTTTATAACACTTTTATCCCTCTGCACTACAGCTATCTAAAACATACAGGGTGAATTTTCGAAATTCTAAAGTAGGTAGGTAAGTGTATAAAATAACGCTTAAGAGTCCTTTTATCGATTTTCAACAATCGGGCCGATATTGATGAAAAGTAAGCCTACATTATTTTCTAGATTGTTCGTACATTATTTTCTTCTATCTAGACGGCATCCTGCAGGGGATGCCTCCCAACGGTTAAAGGATTGGACCAGTCACGCCCAGTAGAAAAAATCACCCTGTATACACTACTTACCAGTTTATACGAACCGCTTTCTCAGTCATTGTTTGTTTACTAACTTGATTGGAATCGTGCTTTTTCTATTTACTTACTTACTTAGACTGTTGTTATTTTAAGCGATCTAGACACTCAGTGAGTTCTTTTATTCTTTTCTTATATGAACGGAAAAATCGACTAAAGAAAATCTAATTATTATCTTTTGGTTGTAAATAGTTTCAAAAATAGCGGTTGGGGCCGCGGTCCCAATACGAAATAGTCCCAAATTCCCAATCGACGGAAGCCTTGATACACTAGGTAGATATACTTAGCATGTAGAATCGACCGACCAACATTATGTGTCGATTTCAAGTGCGCATCGAAGCTCTCCTTTCGTGCACTTTATCATGTGAGAACGGCAATCCATTTTTAATGAATGACTCCTAATTTTATTTTCTTCTCGATTCTACAAGTAAAAAACACTTGGTAAGTATTATTATGTATCCATCAAAATCCCAATTTTACACAGTCCAAGAGACTTTATTATCCACTAACGCCCATTAAACAACTTTTATGCTCGACATCAAAAAAATAAATTCCAAGGACTATTATCTGTAAACCGCAACCGGCCGTGTTTATGACGCGTAACAAGCAATAAAAGTGGGGTCCCATTGGTCCCTATTGGTCCCACTCAGGACCCATCTTTTCCCAATCTCCCTCGCCTTGTCTTGATGAACACCGTAACACCCAAAACTATATTTCGCCAGTAAAAAATATTATGCGACAATTTCGATCTAGTAGTGTTGCGACACAAGTTGCTATTTACTGTTGCTACTTCGTTTTCTTTTTCTTCGTATCTATGTATAGTTCCAATGGCTTATTCCCAGAGCTCCATGATTCTATTGTTTCTTATTTCCCAATAGCCCCACGAAAAATATTTCTATAAATTTAAATATTCATACATTAACTCAAAATAGCTCCATGAGATTTAACTAATGTACAGTCAGTTAAAATATTACAAGAGTGTTTCATTCGTTAGTGAGTCTTTTATGTTTTGGCCAGTAAGTATTCCGCCGTATCGATGCTGCTACTGGAAAAAATAATGCTGCCAGCCAGTATTTAAGGTCGTAACTTACGTAGTTTTTACTTGGTACGTAGTTTTGTCCTACATTCACGCTTAAAAAACACAATTTTATGCACCGAAAATACTTACTGTTTGTATCGAAAAGCAGCGCTTAACTTTGCAGCGCAAGAGCGACAGGCATCTACTATCGGGATTCAGGAAAACGTCTAAATTGCTATAAATTACGGGAAAAAAAAACAGAAAAATAAGTATTGAAACCCATTTTTTTCGGAACTATTCATCACACTTAGCGTTTTTTTATTCGCATTTTTTCTTCGCAGCATTCTGCGAAGTTACGGTTACGGCAGTCTACGAAATTTGGTCTACGAACCTCTTGTAGACATCGGAAGTGCTGTCAAAGAATAAGTAATATTATGTACCAATATGTGTCGATTTTAGGTAGGTACTTACTTTGATTCGGTTTAAAAGGCACTGCAGCTACAATAGGTACAATTAAAATACGTTATCAATTAACTTGATTCATTTTTTACTTACTGTTATGGGTAAGAGATTAAAATATCTGTAATCCTAAATAAATGTCTAATAATAAAAATCTAATAGGTAATGTAAATATCTAACCTCGCTCTTTCTTAAAAAAACGTACTTAGGTAATTAATTAGATTAGTTATTATTTAAAAAAATAGGTAATTATTGTCATTGCTCGCGTCTGTGCCATGGTCAAGCCATGATCGTTTTATTTCAAAATTCTTGGGTTTTTGGGAAATGGGTTTTCTGGGAACCAGTCGTAATAAATAAGCAACATTTAAATTTGGAATCATTCTATTTACTTAATTTTTCTGAGGTTGGACCATCCCATTTTCACGAAATCACTCCCACAAATTGATGAAGCAAGAGAAATATGTTTTCCTTTAAGAAAATGAGCTTTTCCACTGTGGTTTTTCCCCTCACTAAAATTACATTGATCGTCACGTCCAGTGTGGTCAGCGAAAGTAATGAGTCGTAAAGAACCCGCGTTGTAAAGATCCAGGTAGCTGAAGGTGGATGACGTCGTCCATGTTTAGTTTAATGAAGCATTACTGCCGTTTACGATCAGATGGACAAAATACAAATTGAAGGATTTTATCATGATATTTTTATGGTATTGTAGGAAAAAAGGAAAAACAAATATTCTAAGGGTGTGTTGTAAGGTGTGTGTAATTCATTCATAGTGTCAATAGCTCAGTTTATTTTGACCAGAAGGTATGTGACGTCACCAATCCGCATCGTATCCACGATCCACCACGAGGATCAAACGGACTAAGACCCATTGCTCTCGGAGGCTTCCGTCAATTGGGGCCACTCGGACTGGGACCACGACGGTCCCAACCGACGGATCGATTTAACTTTTTTTTTTTCTTCCGGCGATTCGGACCACCCTCGAAATGAATTAAAAATAAATTGTTCATTCAAGTCAAATATAGTACAGTCAAAGGAAAAAGTATTAAGAACAAAACTCTTGAATTCATATTCAAGAAGAAGAGAAGCTCTCATGAGCAGGCTATTGAGCATTATGCTTATTGTTTGGTTCTGCAGGTATTTTTATACGTACCTACAATAACTTAAACTACCAATATATTTAAAAGGAAAATCCCAAAACATCCCAAAAATAACCCAAAATAAATGTGAACAGGTATTCAAAACCGGATTAATTATTGCCAAGCCCAAATTTGTCCAAATCTCTTTACAAATTCTTTTAAAAACCTTTTTCTTATGACAAAGGGTCAGTAAATAGAGGGTGTGTCAACCCCCGTTGCGCTGGAATTAGCCGACTCAGGCCCAAATTAAAAAAGAAATCAGGCGAAAGTTAATTCCAAAAGTTTTAATTACGTTTATTTTAGTCATCAAGCAATTCACTGATTAATTTACAGGGAAAGGTACCCGTGGAGATACAGTGCATTTACGGGTCATTTGAATAGGAGAGTTTTATTGTCTGCCTCTCAAATAATGGTTTCCTTGTTGAAATTTTCGTAAGTAATGAAGGTTTTACAAAAACTTAGTACAACCGACTTTCATTGGACTGTTGTAGTGACCGTAAACACCACTGAAAAGTCACACGGAAGCTAAATACGCAATTTCGTTTCCTTCGATGACTAGTTTATGTTCAGCAGTATCTATAACGTATCTTATCTATAACGTATATATATAAATTTCTATAAAAACTTTATTCTGACTGGCTGACATACTGACAATGCACCGGCTAAACCACTGAACGTAGAGACTTGAAATTTCGAATTTGATTATTTATCTACTCATTGAGAATCTGATAGAAGTAGGTACTTAGTCATAAACTAAGATGTACGTTTAACACTCAATCTGTAGATCGATACTATCTATTCCTTTTCAAAACATGTCACGATTCAGGAAATAAATATAAATTAAAAAAAAATGGTTTTCTGTCAAGTTGGTTTACGGTAGATAGTTTAACGTGACTTCCAGCGTAACGGGACAATAAGCGTTATCGGACAATGAGCGTTACCGGACAATGACGTCAACGTTTTCGTGCATGAAGCCGGCGCGGCGGCGTTCATCGATTTTTTAGACGTAGTCACAAATCTTAGGTTCTTATGGTGGAAAAATTAGCTTAATGAAGATAGCTATACATACCTAGGTACTAAGCTTCACCAACGCTACCTAAAAAGAAAACAAAGGAACACCAAAATGTCTCAAAGACTCAAAAATCTCTAATTGCTCCACCAAAACAAGATCAGTTTATGGTTCTTTAAGTAGTTGCAGTCTACGAAGTTCAAGTGCGAAATAAGTGCTCCGGATACCTGGAGTTTGCTTAAAGCAAGCATAAGCAAGCACTCTTAATTGCGCCCTTCACACCTCCGCTTTTGTTTCTCTAGGACCCTTACTTTGAAGCTAACACCGAAAAAGCGGAAGATTTGGGCAGCTAAAGGTTAATGAAAATTGGTATCAGACCGTTGATTTATTTCCTGAACTGAATTTTACATCCATCCTGATTTTTTCCTTGTCAGCAATCTTCACCCACCTTGTGTCCAGGTGAAACCCAACGACGATACAAGACAATTAGAAAAAAAGCTTAGTTTTCATTAATATAACAAACCATTTTGATTACTTAGACCTCTCTACAACTACATACATAGCAAAAACAAGTTTATACCACTGCTTCTCTGCAGTTCTTTAACTTTCTAAGTCTAGAGTCTACACATACAATTTCATTTCAACAAAGTCATACTTCTCTTACCTACTTGACAATCACATTCAAAGTTGCATCCCTGCACTCGAAGAAAGCAGTTGCCAACGTTTGGTCTCTCAGTCCCGCAAAGGAGGTGTTTACATGCATTTTATACCGAGCGCGCCCTTATCAAGTTGCTACATTTGCGCCTCAGGCGTCGTCAACCTTCTGCGAATATTTACTCTGCTCACTTCACGCGACTATAAATGCAGGTGAAAATTGAAAAAGTTTATGTTACGACGTTTTTAGAATCCCTAAAAGGAACGTTGTTGGAGTCTAATTGACGTAGACGCGACGGAGTGGCGCATTTCAGCGAAAATGTTCATGTTTAGTTACTTTTGAGATGCTCTATAATAATTGGATTAGTGAAAATACAGCATTTTTATTTTAAATATGATGAGGCAATATAGAAGAAGAAGTTCTTAGAGGTAGTTAGTTAGCTTTTATAAAAAAGTTTTTTTAAAGCAGGTTTCTCTGTATAAGAAGGTGTCTGGCTTTAAGCGTAACCTGTAAGCTTTAGCCTAAAGAGGAAAGAAGATCAAATGTATTAAAAAAACGGTTATTGTATAACTGCTACAAACACTACATATGTGGATTTTCATTAAATAAGACGTAAATCTTTTTAAGAGTGTGAATATAAACGTGCCAAAAAATTGTATTAATCTCAAATTTAAAAAAAAAACGAGAGGAGATAAAATATTGAATAATACCATACCATACCCAAACCATCAGAGAATGTACAACTGATGCCTGAGGCACTTACACCGTATTAGTCGGTTTCAGTCTCAGTTGTTAGATTTCACAGGCTGTTCCAAGATAGCATGTAAGTGTGAGCATTTACCACAAAGATGGCAAAGATAAGGCTATTACAACGATTTCCTAGGCGGAGTCGCGAACGCAGACGGTCGCTCGTAAAAGTGAAATATTATAACCGCGTTCACTGAATTTAAAAAATCGTCTCGCTTCGAACCCTGTTCGAGCTTTAAATCATGCAGGAAATGGTCGCTTTTATGAATTGTGCGAAGTTGAAACTTTCTCGTATTGATGTTCGGAAATAAATAATTTGCACTCTTGTCTCAAATTCTAAGAACCGAAGATCTTCTTCACTTGCAAAGCAGTAAGAGTTTAAACGAAACGAAAGAGTCAAAACAGTGCTTGCATGTTTCAGGTACCTTTTAATGGGACGAAACAAGCTAATCGCTCTTCTGATGGCAAGAGATCACGCCTGCTCACCAGAACAGTGCTACACAGGATTTTGTTACATAGTTTTAGCAACACTGCTAAAACGCTCGCGTACATTGAGACATTTTGATCGTCAGTCTCAAAAGCCCAGTAATTTCACTAGCTAATGCCCTTCGAACTGGAACACAGTAATGCTTGCACATTACTGCTTTGCGGTAGAATGTCTGACACTGCGTTGGTACCCATCTAGACGGCATCCTGCAGGGGACGCGACGCCTCCCAACGGTTAACCGACTTACCTCTCCGACTAATATTAGAAATGCGAAAGAGATGGTTGAATGAATATATTTCTTTTATCACGCGCGAAGATTTGTTTTGGGTATAGTTAATGAGTTCGAAATGGGCTGGCCACGTCGCACGTCTCCAAGACCAGAGATGGACCAAAGAGGTGACGTCCTGGAAAGGTCCGCAAGGAAAGCGGGGAAAGGGAAGACCTCACGCACGCTGGGAGGATGAGATCAGGAACGTAGCGGGCCCACACTGAATGCAGACAGCCCAGGATCGAGAAAAATGGCATTCCTTGGAGGAGGCCTTCACCTGCGAGGGGTTCTTGCAATCTTAAACTTAAATATAACTATATTAATGTAAATAATTTAGAAGCAAGAAATAAAAGGTTTTTTTATTTTATTTTATTAATTTAATGAGTTGGAAAAGGACATTATCTATAGATTATATTCTTTATATCACGATGCCACGACTGCATGTCGCAGCAGTCGAAATGCAGTTCGTAAATCATCAATCAATATCTGTAAAAGGCTTAGTCCAGACTGATTGATTGACTGACAGACAACACACAGGGCATTCTACTGGATAAAGACTTGAAATTTCGAGGGAAGGTATATTCATCAAGATGTGTTGGCGCGTACTAAGAAATGTTTTTTAAAACGCTTTGCAAAATAAGTTGTAGGTAGGAGGACTCAATTAGTAATATAAGTTTTTTACGTGACTACGTCGAATAAATCGATGAACGCCGGCTGTATGCACGAAAACGTTGATGTTATTGTCCGGTAACGCTCATTGTCCCGTTACGTTGGTAGTCACGTTAAACTATCGTCCGTAAATCAATTTTACAGACAAGCAATTTTTTTTTATTACAGCAAAACTACTACAATCTATGTTTAAAATTTACATAAGGAAACAATTGGGTGATAAAAGTTAGCACATTAAAACACGGATAAAATCACATATTACTTTCAAAGTAAAAGATTTCAAATAAACTGTGCAGCAAAGTTGCCCAAAGCCAGATACGAGATAACCCCTTCACTAGACAGGACATCGTATAAAATTCAATCGCATAAGAGGCAGTCTGCTAAACTTCAGTTTGCATCAAACTAACTACGATGCGATGGGCCAGCAATCATTCTAATGGCTATACTAACAGGGACGGACTCAGAACACAGACTGACCGTGAATACACATAAATATTTTGTATAATATCAGACGACACAGATGGTCAAGTGGCAAATGCATTGGACTGCTACGCCGAGTGTCGCGGGTTCGATTTGCTTCAGGACAAACATTTGTGTGATGAACATCGGTGTTTGTTCTGAGTCTGGGTGTTTTCTATGTATTCTATGTATGTATTTACAAGAAATAAGTGTATATAAGTATTATATCAGTTATCTGGTTTCCATAGTACAAGCTTGCTTAGTTTGGGGCTAGATGGCGTTATGTGAAATGTCCAAACATGATTATTATTGTAAAGGTTATAAGACAGACCTTTGTTTACAAATAGGAGAATAAACTTTCGACTTGAGACTTCTTCAGTATCTGCAATCTCTAACAAACTAAACTTTCAGAACTTCATTCTGAAAAACATAATTATTTTTAGTTCTACAAGCCATCACGCAAAAGAGTTTAATACCAGCCATGACAAGAATGTAAATACAATAAAAATCAAAACTTGATTAAACGGGACCCTATAATATCAAATCGAAATTTAAAAATAATAGGTACTGAGCTAAATTGCGCTCAGCAGAAGCTTGCCCAGAAAAAAATGCTCAGAATACGTCCCCGTTGGATCAACTTACATTCCAAATTAGTTCTTTTCAAACAACCTCCATCATTGAATTGAATGTCCAGACAGACCGTACAACATTACCTATTACAAGATAGGTATTGCAGTTCTATACTTCAGAAAATATTCCCTTTTTGTTGTTTAAAAATAAACTTTTATCCTTTAGAGTTTTATTTTTGTTAGAGATATTTGAGACCCTTAAAAATTGATTTCGAGAGTTCTGATAAAATGAAATCGACTCTACAATCTTCGCACTTGGAATGATTAAAACGAGTAAAACTACGAGAGTAAATCTAGTAAAAGAAAAATATAACATACTCATAGACAATTTGTGTTTCAAAACAGAGAAGTACAAACCTGTAACTTTTTCCATAATCTTAGCAAAACTTGGTAGAGCTTTTAAAATAAAATTGCGTATTTTGCTTCCCTGTGACTTTTCAGTGGTGCCCAGTCTCTAGAACAGTCTGATTGAAGTCGGTTGTTGCATGTTTTTGTAAAACCTTGATTATTATGATTAAAGTATTTAGGTACATAATGATTACATTGTAACTGTGAGTACAATGGATTTTTTGCTGTCTTTGACAACGCCATCTTTGATTGAAATAGAAAAACCATATAATAAATCTATAGATTTAACCTAAAAGTGCCAAAACCTTTGCATGTAGCAAAGGAACCTTTAATAATAATGTTCTATCCTCACGTTCAGATTGAGCGATAAAAACTTTGTAGACGCTAGAGGTGTTCATTATAGCCTGTTATATATGAATCGCCTATTTGCATCGGGCTTAATGTGATGTAACCAATTGATACCTACTGAGATATTATAAGTATAAAGTCCTGTAATAATTAAAAATATGTCACTACTGGTTTGAGCTACCTATAGATCGTTTGCAACGGTTTATGGGTGGGCCAATTGTTTCCTTTTGTTAATTTTGTAATACAGATTGTAGTAGTAAGCTTATGCTGTAATAAAATTAAAGTTACATTAAAAAAAATAACTACTTAAGTAGTAGGTATGATAATCGCGTAGGTCCAAGAAAAACTAACTTAAATCTAAAAAAAAATGAGTTGGCATAAGTTTTAAATTTTTGGTGTGCAAATTGCAGGCGATCAATTGTACATAAGTGGAGCCTGTGATAGAACACATACAAAATAAAAAATGGACAACCAGACAACACCATTTAGCCCAAAAATAATGAGTTAAAATGTACTTAAATGTATGTAGGGATGTACGGAGCGAACCCACCAACATTTCACTCCAAGCCAACCCCACCTGCCCGCGGTCATCCTGCTAAATAACGAACGGGGCTCTGGCTACCGGCTGAGAGCGGTATAGCCCAGCCTAAATTAGGCACAGCTAAATTTCCGGCCATGGACAGGCAGCAGTGTCAATGGTGTAAAAAGCTATGCCCTCTGCGATCTCCAACACGCCTGCCCAGCGCGGAGATTAGGGCAATTACCTTCCATGATAGGCGCAAATACACAACGGCCCCTAGTTCCCGGCCGCCCTGCTATTCCTGGTAACGGTAGCGACCATGGTAACGGCAGGGTAAGGGGTGCGAAGAATCCCCGGGCTACGGTAGGCTACCAAAAACAACTGACCTTGGCGACGTACAACGGACGGACACTGCGCCTTGACGAGCATCTGGCACAACTAGAATCGGAACTGAGCAACATAAGGTGGCACATACTCGGGTTGTGTGAAGTCCGAAGAGAGGGAGAGGACACCATAACTCTACAGTCGGGCCACCTTTTGTATTTCCGAGAGGGAGACCAATTATCCCAAGGTGGCGTGGGATTTCTCGTTAATAAAGCCTTCGCTGACAATGTTGAAGAGATTTCCAGTGTGTCGAGCCGGGTTGCATACCTGATCATCAAGCTATCCAAGCGCTATAGCTTGAAGGTCGTTCAGGTCTACGCACCAACCTCAACACATAGGGATGAAGAGGTAGAGTCTCTTTATGAGGACATATCCAGAGCTCTCCATAACACTACCAAGGCTCACTTCAACGTTGTCATGGGAGACTTCAACGCTAAAGTTGGAGTACAGGAAGTTGGCGAATCGAAACTAGGGCCGCATGGATTTGGAAGTAGGAACCATAGGGGGCAAATGCTCGTCAACTTCCTCGAGCAGGAGGGGCTGTTCTTAATGAATTCTTTCTTTGAGAAAAAACCCCAGAGGAAGTGGACGTGGCGTAGCCCCGATTCCGTGACGAAAAACGAGATTGACTTTATCATGTCAGACAAAAGACGCATATTTAGGGACGTTACCGTGGTTAGTAGGTTCAACACCGGCAGCGACCACCGAATGGTACGAGGCACCCTAAATATCGATGTCCAGTTAGAAAGACGCCGCATGATAAAGTCTACGCTCCGGCCAAGCCCTATTCAAATCGATGCGGGGTCCGAAGCCTTTCAGATAACTTTGGAAAATCGATTCGCCGCCCTGGAAAGCACTGAAGACATTGACGAGAAACTCCATAGTGTGGTAGAAATCGTGAGGGAAGAGGGTGCCAAACTCTTCAGCGGGAAACGTATAGGCAAGAAATCCGAACTCTCGGATGGGACTTTGCGGCTAATGTCGATAAGGCGAGAAGACACACAAGCCACTCCGTCACAGCGGTCGGCTCTTAACAAGCAGATTGGGAAACTGGTTCGACGTGATCTTCGATGCTCTAGTACACGCCGTATTGAAAAGGCGATTGAGCAGAATCGAGGATCAAAAGTGTTCAACCAGCAGCTTGGAAGGAGTCACCTGACGAAGCTCAAAACATCAGACGGCTGCATCGCCCTATCGAAGCCGCATATACTCGCTGAGATTGAAAATTTCTATGGCCAGCTATACGAATCTCATGCCGCTCACCCTGAACCTGATAATCACGATACTAGAGCCACACTCACTCGCCACTCTACCGATGAACTACCGGACGTTAGCGTAGATGAAATGTTGATGGCTCTGAGACAACTTAAAAACGGAAAAGCCCCCGGTGATGACGGAATCACAACAGAGCTTCTCAAAGCAGGAGGAGCCCCTATACTAACAGAGCTGCAGAAGATCTTCAACTCCGTTATTCACTGCGGGAGAACTCCGGAGGCGTGGAACAGAAGTATTGTTGTATTGTTCTTTAAGAAAGGAGATAAAACCCTTCTTAAGAATTATAGACCCATTTCACTTCTGAGCCACGTCTATAAGTTGTTCTCACGAGTCATCACAAATCGTCTCGCAAGAAGACTCGACGAATTCCAACCTCCAGAGCAGGCTGGGTTTCGAAGTGGTTACGGCACCGTAGACCACATCCACACCGTGAGGCAGATTATACAGAAGTCCGAAGAGTATAATCGGCCTCTGTGTCTTGCATTTGTGGACTACGAGAAGGCCTTCGACTCCGTCGAGACTTGGGCTGTTCTGGAATCCCTGCAGAGATGCCAAGTGGACTACCGTTATATCGAAGTGTTGAGATGCCTCTACAACTCTGCCACGATGAATGTCCAAGTACAGGACCAGCAGTCTAATCCTATACCATTGCGTAGGGGAGTGAGACAGGGGGATGTAATATCCCCAAAACTGTTTACTAACGCATTGGAGGATCTGTTTAAGACGCTGGACTGGAAAAAGATGGGCATAAACATCAATGGCGAGTACATCTCACACTTACGATTCGCTGATGACATAGTCCTAATGGCGGAATCGCTGCAGGAGCTACAGGAAATGTTGGATGGCCTAGCTGATTCTTCTCAACAAATTGGACTCCGGATGAACATGGATAAAACCAAAGTTATGCTCAATGGTCATATCAACCCGGGTCCGATTGCCGTCAACGGCTTCCCACTCGAAGTTGTTCAAGAATACGTCTACCTTGGGCAGACCCTGCAGTTAGGTAGAAACAACTTCGAGAAAGAAGCCAGGAGAAGAATCCAATTGGGCTGGGCCGCTTTTGGCAAGCTACGTCGAGTCTTCACGTCGTCCATTCCACAGTGCCTGAAAACTAAAGTTTTCAATCAGTGCGTCCTACCTGTTATGACATACGGAGCCGAAACGTGGACACTCACGGTAGGGCTAGTCCACCAGTTTAAGGTTGCTCAGCGAGCTATGGAACGAGCTATGTTGGGAGTCTCTTTGAAGGATAAAATCCGCAACGAGGTTATCCGACAAAGAACCAAAGTCATCGACATAGCTCATAGGATTAGCAAGCTGAAGTGGCAGTGGGCTGGCCATGTATGCCGAAGAACCGACAACCGCTGGAGCAGGCGGGTTCTTGAGTGGAGACCGCGTATCGGCAAACGTAGTGTAGGGCGCCCTCCGGCCAGGTGGAGCGACGACCTACGAAAGGCAGCCGGTAAAAAGTGGATGCGGAGAGCCGAAGACCGGGCTCAGTGGCGCGTTATGGGAGAGGCCTACGTCCAGCAGTGGACTAAAGTGGGCTGATGATGATGATGATGTACTTAAATGTATAGATATATTTTTGTAATCTAAAGGTTTAAAAAAAATAAAGAAAATACGAAAAACCATGTTTATTGTTACACAAAAGTATGTCCTACTGCGGGAATCGAACCCAATCTGTATAATAAAATTTTCGAAACATGTCTAGCAACGTTGTTATAAAAATATGGCAGTACAAAACTGTAATTAATCCTACTTTAACTTGGCACAAAACATGTAAGGTAATTATTTATATATTTTGATTGTACAAAAAAATATTTTGTGTTCTCATTTAAATAACACAATTAAAAAAAATTGGTTGCAAGGTGATAATTACCTAGTCATAAAGTTAAAGTTAATTATGGGTTACTATAACCACTATAACTGACGTTGAAGTATAATATTGTTCGAGTGATGGGTTCAAGGGTAACTAGAAGATTTATAGTGTACTAGCTGACGCCGGCAACTTCGTTTGCGTTACGAATTAATAAAATTCCTTTCTTAGTACTTAGTCAGAATCCAAAGTCGATGACCATAATTCAGATTTTCAAAATTGCTTTACACTGTATATTAAACCTAAATCACTCAACTTGACAAGCGCCAGTATTAAATGAACATCATTGAAGTTCAAAACTAACACCACATTGTCAAAAATATAATATTAGTATGGTGTATAGCGATTTGAAAATCTGAATGTGGTCATCGACTTTTGATGCTGACTGTACGTGCTAGGCATAGAAATGATTGCTACTTCTATTTCATTGTGACATGGTGATATGATTTCATTATGTAACAGTGAACACCGGTGATTTTTCATCAGTGGCCTAATGTGGTAATATCACATTTTGTTAAAATAATTCACGTATGACGCAATCACTCCCTATCACAGTCAGCACACTGACTCTGGTATTGTCATTTACGATATGAATGAAATCGTGAATGGTGACGAGTATGATGACATTACAGCAGCGCACAAAATCTGTGATTTTGTAATAGACTTGGTCTCAGAAAGTAACAAGTGTTATGTGTGATCAGTTTTATACCATGATAAATAACATGTGGTATGGCTTGTGCGTTATCTGTCTGTCAGTCAGTCAAGACTAAGCCTTTTATAGATATTGATTAATTTGATGTCGGACTTGGTACTTAAGGTGTTATGAGCCAGACTCATAAAAAACTTTCTTACTCCAAGTAATAACTCAAAAGTATGTCTTGTCTTATTACTCGTACTAAAGATTAAATAAATAAGCCATACTAAGCAAATAAAAGGCTTAGCCGTGACCGAGAGACTGACAGACACCACATCGCAAAGACCAAACCACTGGATGTAGAAACTTGAATTTTCGAGTGTACCTTATGCTTGTCAAAAAGAATAGGTGCGTACAGAAAACCAGCGCTCAGCAGCATTCCACCAATTATTATAATACAATGTTATGTGAACTGTGAAATGTGTAATTTGGTACAAAATAAAAATTTATTATATTCTATTCTACTAAGAAACGATTTTTAAATTCGTAACGTTAGTGAAAATGCGAAGGTAGGTATTAAAGGCGCGGAAGTTCTTTTTTTTAGATATATCTATAGTCGAGAAACGGACACCGTTGTAAACAGATGCCCCTTACAAACTTAGTAGTAAGTTCTGTATTTCTATACTAACAATTATAAGAATACAGTAACAGTCTTGGCTAATACTTAAGCCGGTTTCAGTGCTTGACCGACCGTTCGGTGCGTACGTTCGGTCGCGCTTGGCATTTGTATGAAAATTCACAAGGTTACAATCAGTATTGAACTGGAGCCGTTCACATGTTTAACCTGCCATTTGTGACGCACATGTCTGTGAGACCGGGTGAGACGAAAAAGCCGAATAACTTTTTTTCCCGTCATTGTATTGAGTTGAGATTTCGTGTATTTTCCTAATTACGCGTCCCTCGCCGATGGTTCATCCCGCACTGTTATACAAGTGGCGGGTTAATGAATATAGCTACATAACCAACTTATCTGTGAATTGAGGAGCGTCGGTGTGATCGCAACGGTACACGACGCAACTGACAGTTGAATTAAGTTTTGTATGCAAGTGGCTGTAGTTCAATTTTTTGCCACTTCACAGATAAGTTGGTAGGACTGTACGTTCGACCGATGTCAGCACTGACCTCTCGGTCGAGCACTAATACCAGCCTTAGTAATAATCTTTTATAATTTTATTTATTTATTTAAAATCTCATTATCCCACTGGCTTTCATTGAGACACAAACGGACTTCTGCGGTCCCTCATTATTTCCATTATAACCTTTAATTAAACTTTTTTTAAATGCTGTCTACTAACTTATAATTTATAACAACCACATAACAGCCTTCGTTTAAATTCAATATGTCTATAATAATTATAGGTTAAATAAATATTTCACACGCCTGATTCGAAACTAAAACAGTCTTACCTTTTTGTGCAGTTGTAATGATCGATCGCACTATTCAAATGATAAAAAAACGTTATTGTATTGTATTTATTTATTGCCTCCATGTAATACAGGTTAGTATTCTAAGTCTTAAGTAGTAGTTACAGACTACGTATAGTACATACATGGACCCTGTCAGGGCGATGCAACATGGTATTTCTCAGTTCGATTATATCTAAGGTCTATCTGGTTATTTAATTAGGTTTATTTATGTATCGGACAATTTAGGATGTCAATCGGTTCATGAAAAAACTTATTTTACTCTTAAATCTAGCTACATTTTATAAAAAAAAATACCACGAGACTTGATTCTATTGAATTTCGAAATCAAAATCTTCAGTCCTCATTACTCTACCGTAATTACATTCTACAACTCGAGTAATGCTCTATATAATTACATTGTAGAAATTGTTGTTATTGCAATTGTAACTGCGACTACCACTATAACGATCGTCTTATTGCATTCATTGTACACGCTCTTACGACCACTATGAGTCCCACAATAACAAAAAACGCAGTAATGACACTAATAATAATTATAAAGATAAAGATAATATTTATTTGTACACCAAAGGCCTAAAGGAAGCCAGAGATTTTTATGAGCCCGATCTGAAGGTGAGGGCGGATATTTAAGTCTAGTATAAAATGTGCTTCAGGAACAAGGTATAGGTACCTACACAAGATTTTATACATTAAAACGGAAATGAGCTATATATATATATATATATATATATATATATATATAGAAATTTAATATTTAAAAAATAGAGACAATTGAACCCAATGTTACCACGATATTCGAAAATAGTTATTATATTAAGGTTCCTCATAATACTCTGATCTACGGGTAGTATGGAGGACCAAAGTTTGAAATTTGAAAAAAGTTCTCGGCTTTCGGCATGAAACCTATTTACAAACGGAACGGAACCTCTTTGAACAGATTTTACAGGCAAGATTTTTTTTATACAGTTGTACCTCCCCTCAACGTAGTGGTTATATTCTCTTTGACCTCCCCTGCCTAAGTTCATAAAATTCAATCAAAAAATTTAAAAACAAGCTTATCAGAAGCAGATTTCTTCGATATTTTTTCCTTCACGGGTATTTCCTGTGCAGTGCCTTTACTGTAAAATACGAGCAGATAATTTGTGAAGACTAGACACCGCGTTATAGTTTTAATTACATTTTCATTGTCGTTGGAAAGTATAAATGGCTAGTTTTTTGATTGTACAGTTTTCAAACAACTCTTGGGATTTTACGGTTTGACATGTAAATGTAAACATCTGTGAAAATATTTACAACTGAAATAAAGCAATTCAGTTTTTCATGGAGGCTGGATACCGACTGTGCCTTCATGAGATACTGGACGAGCGTGCACGCGCAGTCCAGGCCTCCTTTATTTATGTAAATTTATATTTAATTAAATTGCTCATTGCTCTTTGTTTTGATTAGATTTTTTGTTCTGTGTTGATTTTTGATTCTTGTGTACTTTTTAATTATTTTTGTGTGACATTTAATTTAATTGTATTGTATTGTGTTGTATGGATTTTAATCTGAAATAAAAATTGATTTATTATTATTATTATTATTTCATGCAACAGGCATTGTAAAGCCTTTCCCTTTATACCTATTTCAGTTTCAATCGTACACAAACTATAAAATTGTTAAAATATTTATTTCTGTTCGGAGTTTGAAATGTTCAATCCTGTTTTAGGACTTTGCGGTAATAAGGTTCTAAGCTCAATATAAAACGTGAAACTAATACCGTCGACGACAGAAAAGCCATTAAATGACTTATTAAAGTTTAGAGCAGCTGCGTCTGTCTAGCCCAAGTGATTAAGCTTAATGATAATATTAGAATTACCATGATATGAGCCTTAATAATATATTTTGATGAAAATGAATAGATATTAGCATAGTAGGTAGATTTTTTTTCCCCAATCAGGCCCTTAAATTATTAAAAACAACAAGATTGAGTGGTTGAAAATGCTTTTCATAGCGTTAAGTTAATTTTAACACTTTAACACTTACTTACATATTTGAGGGAAGACCTCAAAAAATATGGACCAAAGTGTTAAAATAAATAAATAAATCATATGATTTTTATTTTATAAATTATTATTTTTTTGTTAATTGATCAGAGACCTCGCTTTTAGAAGAATTCCGAATCAAAAAAGGCCTAATCAGGTTTATTTTGGTCAAGTAGATATATTTATGAAAAAGTACATGCACCGTGTATAAAATAATAATAATGTTTGGACATTTCACACAACTTACATGTAACATTATGTATATTGATTTTCAAGCTTGAAAGCCCAAGGTGGCTCGCATAAATGCAGTGTGATCAAAAATAGCAGCAAGGGTCCATAGGCAGGTTATATTACTCCAAGGAATTTTGACTCACGAACACACTTCACGAAGATTGACCCACGTTTTCCAAATGTAATTGTGCGTAGTTTTCGTGAGTGATTTGCTTTTATTTTATTGAAGTATTTTATGATAAATATGTAGGTACTTGTGCTGAAATTGTTAATCTACTGGAAGAAATAGCTGAGTAAACAGACTATTTTGTTTTAGTACCTCAAAAATAGTTTATATCAGTAGGTATTTGCTACAATGAATTGGGTAGGCAGCTTTATCGAGTGCTTATGATACTTTGGCACTTAAATATTATCGTTTTGATATATTGAACGGTTTTTAGTAAGTACCTACTCAATTTTTATTGTTTCTTTTTTATTCTTAATATTATTTAGAGAAGAAACGAGTACTTTTACGTACGACGTAGGATTTACTGTTTACTAATGACCTCGGTTAGGTAATTTTGTGAAGAATCCGCACAGCATCCATCAGAATTGCAGTTACCTATTTGAATCGCACCAATGTTATAGCAGGAGAAAAATGCATTTTGAGATTTTAGTTTTTAGTAGTTTTTCGTGGACTATTGCTATTTATTTTCATCAGGGAACAATACAAATAAAGTAAACACAATTGAATGAAAATGACTTTACACGTATTGTTCAAAATCAAAAGCAGCTGTGAAGAGTATTGGTATTTGTAATTATTTATTTAAAAAGATAGAAAAGGTAACGTATAAAAAATAAAATTTCCACACAATGCATTATCATAATAAATAGTAGCGAGAATCTCGGCGGTCATAAAAAATATTTACTGGCAACACCGGTATCATTAGCTGTAGTTGCCAGCGCCATCTGCGGCAACTTACGCTTGGAAAAATAAAAGTACTAGATGGTACTTAGAAGATAATGGCTATCTTGACTGAGCTATTCGTGATATTTAGAGCCAGACTGAAATATTATGATTGTTTGGTAGGTATTTTTTTTGTGTTTATCTGTTTAAAATATATCTAGCAGTTATAAGTACCAAATTGTTATAATAATAAAACTTTTTTTTTACATTAAAAAGGATTTCTACCTATTGCTTTTCAAATTGATCAGATTTCAAAACTACGCGTAGGTATAGTAATGTTGTTTCAGTGGTCTACGTATGTTTAATGGTCTACGCACTTGAAATCCTTTCACCACACTGGTTCGAAAGAACTAATGACACGATAAGAAGAAGTGGTTTACGGGTGGGTGCTACGCCGCCCGCCGCGCCGTAGCAAAGACTTTGTAGCTCATTTCTTCGTATTATGAGAGACTAGTAAAAAGTAGTTTAGACTAGTAAAAGTAGTACTTTTTACTAATCTCTGGTATTACCTTATATACCTATAATACGTGTCTACGTACTGGACTAAGTAAGCAATACAAACACAACAATTTCCCAAGTATACGATCAACTCAGAAAGTCGATCTATCGAAGAGCATCGAACAATTCTTGCAATAACATGAGCTTACTAGTTTTATGTCCTTAGTGAGATATTGATGACCGTGGCGTGACGACCAACCATATCCCATCCTCGTCGCCACTGTTGTGTATTTAGGCCTGACAGAGATGCGGAATGAAAGACAGCTTATAGCACACTGGTTTATTACAACGACTGCATGAACATTTAACTTGTGGTGCAAACACCGCTACCCTCTTATTTTACTTATGACTACCTACTCATACATAACACAAAATGTTTCAGAAAAATACTCAAAAAGTACGCCGTATTATAGTAATTTCTTCACACTATTAGTTTAGTCTATGTTTTCCGATTATGTCAACAAAAAATAGTAAGGTTTCATACTTTAATTTAGATTTTATACGTGTTTTTAAATTAGTAGTGTTAATTTTCTTGTGTTATGATCGTTTTGTCTGGTGAGGAAAAGTGGTTGTTTCTGGTGTTGCATGTTTTATTTATTGTGGATAGAGGACATCTACTATAATGAAAACCTTGATGACTTGAGATAATAAAAGTAAAAGTCGTCAAGTAATTAGACTTGCAGTTGCTGTTTTAGGACTCTAGGATTCATTGATGTCCCTCGTCTCATGAGTAAGCCACTGGATTGTATGTTTCCATAGGCCTGCTCTACTTATAATAAAGCAATATAAATATCGGATGCGGTTTTCATGGTTGATATTTGATATCCCACTGAATGCAAAAGTTCATGAAGACGATGGCTGATTGTGAACAACAAACACATATTATTGAACTACTGCAATACCTACTGTATGTTTAGTTACTGAATTGGAAAAAAATCATAGTCTATGATACTTTTTTGTCTTCTCACCAACGCGACACGCGGTCAGTGCGACAGGCGATAGCTTAAAAATTAAATAAATGTTTCATTGGACCATTTGAATTTATTTTGTTTATTCGTGTCAACAAAATACTTAGTTGTACCTGCCTAATGCATGGTTGTATTGTATTAAAAAATAAGTTTTTTTTCAGAAGTTTTGTTTCTTAGAGCATTTTTCAGTCCGTTTGATTATCGTACATCAATGGAAACGGATTTCCAGCCTCTTTCTTCGTTAATAACACAGTTTACGACAAAGTGACTGTACTATTAGTTTTATGCCCCACGTTTAAGGTTTATTAGTGGATGTACAATTCGCCAGGTTATTTCACACATGGCAAAGTCTAGACGGTAGAAATGTCTTTGTATTAAGAAAACGCCGGTGCTCTAGGGCCGTAAAAATGCGATGAGGTTTTTATGAATTGGATTTCAGTTATTATTTTGAGTGTGCTTAGTGGAAGTGCGATTTCATATTTTTTTAATTTTTATTATAGTAGGTACTCTTATCTTCTCTCTACTCTATTTTACTTCCATCATTATCTCGGTCAGGTAAAATCCACTAGGCTTTCGTCGATGCCATCTTCACGATCTTGTGCATCTCTCATCCTTGTAGTTCCTGCATCACGTAAAACTATTAAGGTACCTTCTTCTTCTTATCGTTTCACTAGTTCTTTCGAACCAGTGTGGTGAAAGGATTTCAAGTGCGCCTCGAAGAGGCTCCTTTCGTGCACTTGACACATATTTTCGAACTTTTGAGGTTCTATGACATGCCGGTTTCCTCACGATGTTTTCCTTCACCGTTCAGGTTGTGTTCTAAATGCACACAGATTTTTTAGAACAGAAAAATTGGTGTCCACCGGGTTCGAACCCACAACCTTCGAATCAAAAGTCGAGGCACTCGGCCAACACGGCTTTCAAGGTACCTACTGTACACTGACTGAAATACTGTTATAGGTATACCATACCTACCTACAAGAAAAACACTAGCCTGATTTTTTTAAATAAAATATCTCTATTTATCCACTCACTTGTTTTTTTTAATCTTATCTAATTAGGCCTCAGTTATATTGTTACTTTGTAATTTGACTCATTTTTCATCATCAGATTCCCTTTCGTATTCTTTCACAAACAAAGCTTTCAATAAAACTCCCGGAAATTTTTGACAGAAATGTCTCTAATAAAAGTCCCAAATTAGGCCATAATTCCTTTATTATCTATGCCGGAGGTAATTGAAAAACAGGTAGGTTTTTCAATTACCTCCGGCATAGATAATAAAGGAATTATGTCTCGTTTTACTAACAATGTAATAAAAGAACTTTATTCGTACAATAACCAATTTGTGGAGGAAAACAACGCTTGAATATAGCCCATTGACATAAATAAATCATTATTTTTAGAGTTCCTTTTGCAGAAAGTGTAAATCATTTTGGTATAACGCATTACGCACTTGCATTTATCTTCTACAATGAATAATTTTCTAATAAAGATAATCCGATAATAGCGAAACACGTCTCTCTCATTTAATTTTGATGACGACACCGTGGCTTAGTTGGTTGTGACCCTGCCTACGAAGCTTGGTGTTCCGGGTTCGATCATCGGCCGGGGCAAATATTAGTGTGACGAACACAAATGTTTGTTCTCGGGTCTTGGATGTTGTCATGTCTTGTATGTGTACTAGTAAAGTTATAATACATATACTTATAAATGTAACAAATGACATTTTATTTAAATATTAGAGATAACCTTGCTAACCATTAATATAAGCTAACCAATAACGTCTGTTCTGTAAATAGGTTTATAGGACATAAACCTACTTGTTTTTTTTATAATCATGGCGTACGGAATTCCCATATAAAATTCTCACTCAAACTTGTCCATTTTGTCCCTAACGTAGCTTTGAGCGATATAGTCGAATTTCAAAACGAATCTTCATTGTAATGCGCTACAAAAGAAAAACTCGCCTTTATTTGTGGAGCTTTGTTAAAAATTAATTTGATACCTTTATTCCGATTTTCTTGGGTATATTTTGTAAGGAACATTAAGCTGAGTGTTTGGTAGAGCACCGTTGGATTTTAAGTAGGTATATTTAGCGTGAAGTGGATTTCAGCTGTGGTACTTACTTACCTAAATATTTACTATGTGTGCTTCCTCTGCTTCGTATTAAAATAAATATTGTCATTGACTTCTAGATTCTGGACCTATATCAATCTTAAGGCCTAGCAATCCCGCACGCCGTAATATCGCTCTCACATTTTGTACATATTTGAAGATATAAATTGACTGAATAAGTATAAATTTCAAAAAGTTGAGCGGTTAAATTTTTACTAAAACCTCACGAAATATTATAGTACATTTTTGCGTTTTTATAAGCTGCTTAACATTATGAAAAACAGTAAACTGATTGTAGTTTTCACACCATCAAACATCAAAGAAACCAATTTTGGTTTTGCACAAACATGATAGTCCATAGATACTTATAGTTTAAATACCAGTGATCGAAAAAAAATTGGTTGTCTGTAAAGTTGGTTTACGGACGATAGTTTAACGTGACTATCAGCGTAACGGGACAATGAGCGTTACCAGACAATGACAGCGTTACCAGACAATGACGTCAACGCTTTCGTGCATGCAGCCGACGTTCATCGATTTATTAGACGTAGTGACGTCAAAAACATCAATAGTACGAAACAAGTCTCTCCTTTCGGGTGTCTTAAAATCTCCTTAGCGATAAGGCCACACGATAAGTAAAGTCGCATTTCATTTATAGAATAAAGGGAGATCTCAAACAATTTAATCGTACATTATACTTAAACCTTATTAGAAGTTTCTCTATAAAATTTCAACTCATAGGGGAAGGAAGAGCTTCAACTTGTCGAACAAATACGAGACCTACCAATAATTGGATTGATCACGTGAGATTAAAACTTTTCAGATACGTGATCATGAGCTTATTTTATTCGAAAAGTAATGAAAGAGACATTTTCCTCTCGATATTTGTTGAATATTTCCAGTAAGAAAAAGGCTTGTTAGTCAGAGTAAAAACGTAGGTTCTAACAGAAATCAATTAAACACCTGAGTGCCTACTTACTTAAAAAAAATTCCTAACAATAGAAAGTTTAATTAAATACGCTGAAAATAAAACTTTTAAGGTGCTTCAACTGATAATGTTTTTTTCTTAAACATGCGCGGAAATATTGTCATTACTTTTAAATAAAGAACACGCGAAGTATCATATTTACGTAGACTGAAAAACCAAAATCACTTCCCGGCGTGTTCTTTGAATTTGGAACGAAGAGCGCGCCGGCAATGTTGTATGAAACGGTGTGCTGTTTGAATTTGGAACGAAAAGCGCGCCGGCAATGTTGTATGAAACGGTGTGCTGTTTGAATTTGGAACGAAAAGCGCGCCGGCAATGTTGTATGAAACGGTGTGCTGTTTGAATTTAGAACTCTTTCATCTATCGTACACATTGCGTATTCGTGGCTGTATAGCCATAGATGCGTTTAACCTTTTTCGGCACAAACTGTAAAATAAAAATAAAATGAATTCCGATGATTCTGAAAGTGAAAATGAAATGGAAATTGAATGCACTCCACCAGATTTAAGATCGGAAGCTAAATTAGTGATGGAAAACCTGCTTCCAGCTAAATCTAAAGAAAAATATAGTGTTTTTGGCATACTTCAATGAAATTGCTAAAACTAAAAAGCCATCTACATTATGAGCGATTAATTCCATGCTGATATGTAGAGTTCATATTAAAAACGGTATTGAACATTATTTAAAAGGCCCTTTTTTATTTCCTTGCATTTTTTTAAGAAAAGCACTATAAATATGCCTCGGCCGAAATGGCAATTGCCTGTCTCGTATTATTGAAGTCCTCGCCTGCGGCTCGGCCTTCAAACTCATACTCGACCTGCAATTGCCTATTTTGCTGCCTTTGCAATAATGTACTATTTTATCACCTTTTTATTAGGTCACTTTTTTTGTATGTCTGTCTGTTTTTCGTTACGGATAGAATCTAGCAACTCACAAGCTGCAACTCGATGACAATATATTCCTAAATCATAAAAACCTATATTCCCTTAAAACTATGTATATTCTCGTAAAGGAAGCGAGATAGAGCAAAAATATAAAACATAGTTTTTAGATTTCAAACTACATTTCTTGTTATTATCTTCTTTCTCATGCAATAACATTATTTTACGAAAATGTTTGGACACTTCAAACTTTAACAGATCTATGACAATGCCATGTTGACGTGACTAATAAATCGATGAACGCCGGCTGCATGCACGAAAACGTTGACTTCATTGTCCCGTTACGCTGATGACGTTGTCCGTAAACCAACTTTACAGACAACCAATTTTTTTTTAATACTTCGAAATACATAATTTAGTATACAGAGAACTAGTGTAAAAACAGTCGAAAATCACTATATTCAAACCGAAAGAAATTGGTGTTCACAGTAACCTGTTACATCGATGGCTTAGCAAAAATTCATTCACGTCGTGTTGGAAAATTTTCTATCCCACCCGATAAAGAAACTCTGAACTAATAATATGAACCGAGTCGAGAGGTAATTTCGCACGTGATCCTGTTGTTATCATGTTCTCATCGCATTTGCGAAAGATTTTACCAAGAACGTGTGTAATCTTTGAACGAGAAACTTAAGAAATTTAAGATATATGTACGATGTAAGATGTCTACTTAAATTAAGGATGTGTGTGTATTTAAGCAATTTTTATTCAATATACTATTCAAAATATCAATAAGATAGAGGAACAGTTGTGTAATTATTAACTAATATTCTTCTTATCGTGTCACTAGTTTTTTCGAACCCGTGTGGTTAAAGGATTTCAAGTGCACCTCGAGGCTCCTTTCGTGCACTTGACACATGTTTTTTAAACTTTAGGTTCTATAACATGCCGGTTTCCTCACGATGTTTTCCTTCACCGTCAAATACGTGTTATAAATGCACACATAGATCTTAATGAACAGAAAAATCCATTGGTGTACGACCGGGTTCGAACTCACGACCTTCGGATCGGAAGTCGAGGCACCTACCACTCGGCCAACACGCCTTTTTTTTAAATAAGGGTGGTTAAGGGGAATCCTCAAGGCAAATTTCCATACAAAATGTTTCGGACAAATACTCAAAAAGTACGCCGTATATAGTAATTTCTTCACACTATTCGTTTGTCTCTGTTTTCCGATTGTGTCAACAAAAATTAGTAAGGTATTATACTTTAATTAAGATTTTATGCGTGTTTTTAAATTAGTAGTGTTAATTTATATATATAATACGGCGTTACGTTACCTACACGTTTGCCTTGAGGATTACCCTTAACTATAGAATAAGTATCTTCAAAGGCACATTATCGCTCACTAAATAGCCGTGCCCGCGGCAGCACCAACACCATCCTTCGCATTGTGGCAGACCGGGTTGATTGTCCCATACTTGGCTATTTAGTCAGGCTTCATGTTGTGTAATGTGTGTTTTATTTTGTGTGTGTATGTTTTTTTTATGGACATTGTCTGAAATAAATAAATTGAATTTGAAATTGAAAAAAAAAAAAAATTCAACCATAACATTACTATCTAGAATTTGGTACACTCTATGATAGCGCAATAATACGTAATGTGTTTTATATTTCAAAATCAACTAGAAAGTTTAATTTCCGGCTAGGGCAGTTGATTTTTATAAAACCTGAGTACCTAGTTTTAGTTTTCATCAAGATTGGCACTGAGGGTCTTTGGAGCGTTTTTGGATTTTTTTATATTTTTATATATATATACTTTAGGATAAAATGATAAATCCTAACTGGCCAAATTAGCCCATCCAAAACCAAATGAAAAATATTTACACTGTATATTTTTTAAAATTCACAAGTGCAAGTGAGATGCTCAATTTATCTAAACATTTTTCACCGAACCCTTCCGCCGGCCGCGCCGCAGGTGAGACTGTCAGCTGTCTGCGCCAAATGGACTTTTTAATTGTTTTTTTTTTTAGTTTTAAATTTTGTCTTGATTTGTTTTTTTTTATGTTAATGCCTAAATCACGAGTACCAAGTACTCGGCCGAGACAGTGCTCTTGGCCGAGTACTCGGTACGTATAAACATAGCGCCGAGTGCTTCTCGGCTGAGCGAGTGACGTAAGCTTTCACTGTCTCGGCCGAGTACCTAACATTTTACTGTCTTGGCCGAGAACTCGGTACTTGTGATCTAGGCATAAGTATTAGATCTACGTTTGACCACAATTTCACCTGATCTAAAGTGACGATGTGGCCGAGAAGATAGATCACGAAGGCCCAGCAAACACCTATTCACTCTTGGCTTATAGAGTCCCAGGTTGTAGTTTACTGCAAAAATCGAAGCCTCAAAAGTCAAGTGCCTCACTCTGTTTTTTAAATTCTTACAAAATGTACAACGTTTTATTTAGACAATGTAGAGACGCATTGATATGATTTTTATAATTATATATTTTTATATTTTTAATAAATAAATAAATATAAACATTTACACACTATTACAATTAAAAATATTGAAAGTCTTTTTTTAAATGTTGTTCAGCAATGTCTATAAAAAAATCAAGTGGAAAAAAAATATATATAAAAAACGTTTTAGTCCTTGAAGACTTTTAAATCTAAATCATGTGTATTATTATTTATGATTTAGATAGTTTAAAGTTTTGATATATTTTTTTTAATATTTATAATAAACCTAAAATTACGTATATGTTATCAAAGTCAATACCCTAGTCTAGTTAAAATCAAATTTTGGTAGAGCTATTGCCACTCACAATTTGTAGATTGATTCGCAGAATTAAGGTAGGTTCTTCACCTCAAACTTACTCAATTTCCATTTTGAAACTTAGTTTTGTAGGTGCTTGTAGGTGATCGTATAACGCTACCAATTTTAGACAGCATAAATAACTAAATAAGTCTGTAAACTTACCATTCTCATTCATAAACTTAATTTGCTACTGCAAAGTTGTTGATTTAATATTGCGAGAGCATTTTGTCATACAATAGTCTAGCCCAATATATTACAAGCTGCAGGGGTAGAGTGGACAGGGTCGAATTCAGAATCTGGCGTTAGGAAGGGGCAAATCAAATAAAAAAACTGAACAAATGCAAGATTGTTTCAAGCACAGAGTTCCGTACTACCCAATCATTGACGGATCTTTTCATTTATAACCATTTATATATGATATGATACTAGGGTTTTCGCTATTGGGCAAAAGCAAAAATCGATAACAGTCATCAAAAAAATTCTCAGGTGGATGAACCATGCATTTTGATTTTTATTATAATTATGTTGAAAATTCGTCACAATAACATATTCTGCCAATTTTCAGCAGATCACCTAATACAAATAAGTAAGTAAAATATATGTTTGATGGTTGCACTTTTGATAAACAAAGCAATAATTATGTTCCCGCCCTTGGTCGACGCGTGACGACCGATTAGATAAGTTTTTGGACCTTAGTCCATCCCTGTCTAAGCTTAAGTGATATTAGTGGCTACTCGGTGAGCCGGACAATGCGCGAGCGAGACGGATAGACGGACGGACACAGCAAACACAATATCCGATATATGACGCCAGATTACGAATAGTTTGGAACTATGAGGTGTATGCGATAATGCAGACTGCAGGCATAGCACTGGTTTATTTCACGGGATTTATGTCAAAAACAGTTTTTACTTAAATATATATTAAGTGGGTAAGTTATAGCTTTACCCATAAAGTAAGATAACGTAATAAGAATAAGGAAAAATTTGATTACCACGAAAATGTTTCGGACAAATACTCAAAAACTACGCCGTATTATAGTAATTTCTTCACACTATTCGTTTCTTCCATGTTCTTTGATTTTGTCTACAAAAAAAGTAAAGGGTTTTATACTTTAATTTAGATTTTATACGTGTTTTTAAGTTAGTAGGGTTAATTTTAAAACACGTATAAAATCTAAATTAAAGTATGAAACCTTTCACTTTTTTTGTTGACGAAATCAAAAAACATGGACGAAACGAATAGTGCTAAGAAATTACTATAATACGGCGTACTTTTTGAGTATTTGTCCGAAACATTTTGTATGGAATTTGGATTTGAGGATTCCCCTTAATAATAAGCATTCATACATTTCGCTCACAAAACCTCAAACAACTTATAATATTAGTAGGATGCTATGACTAAAACCTTATTACAGGTCCTAGGCGGTGTTGCCAGTTGCCACACTCGATATCAGTTTTGGTGACGTCATTGTTCCCGCGTCGTCGGTACCGGAAGTGTACGGTGTTTTCCGGCGCACGCCACGTATCGCGTTGACACGTCACTTCGGTAGGCTGTAGCTGTGGCGTAGGGGAGGTATTATTGAAGTATTCGACTTACGTCAAAAAAGAAAAAGTAACATTACGGGAAATATGTATTTTTACGTAATATTTTGATTTCTAACTATTCCAGTTGTTGTAGTAAACGAAGTGCATGAAAGGAGCCTCTTCGAGGCGCACTTGAAATCCTTTCACCACACTGGTTCAAAGGAACTAGTGACACGATAAGAAGAAGAAGCAATACTCAAACTAATAATGAAAATAATTTTTGATACAATTTTTAATTTTATTTCTTCATTTATCTCCATCTAGCTTCGGTTGCAGCATTACTTGGGTACATCCGGAGTAGTCTCAATCTACGCATTGTTAAAAAGCCTAAAAAGAAAAGAGGCTTCCGTCGATTGGGACCACTAGGTATTGGGACCACGGTCCGAATCACCGGTTAACTTTTCTGAGTCCGTCGATTGGGACCACAAACCACGTGATGTATATTGTACAGTCGTCGTCAGATACAGATCGGAAATTAAAATCCTTTCTTTATAATGTTGTTTATTTAAATTATTTTTTAGAGTTATCGAAATGAACTTAAATACGTACCCCTATGTTTTCGATACGGAAATTACCTGGGATATGACTGTAGTATGGCAAAGTTCATAGAGTCATAGTTTCTCTCTACCAATCAGAAACGAAACTATCGAAATATTAAAAATAAGAGCTAGCTTACTAAAAAAGATCTGTACCTTAGTGTTGAGTTTAGAGAGTCGCTAGTCGGCATAAATTATAGTTTCAAAGAGACGCCAAAGTACTTTATAATAACTCTACGAAAATTAGAGGCTCTATCAAAATAGCAGCATCTTCAAACCCTTTTAGTATCCATACCTTATTTTTATAGAGTTTTCAACAAGGTATGCACTAAGTTGCACAACTATTTTCTCTATTATACAATTCCAGTCCAATAGTCAAACGCAGAATAGACGCAAAAATGAAAAAATTACAGAATTCATATTTCAAGCAGCTTTTCCCGCCTTTTAAAATAAACTGAAACCTGTGCAAAGGGGAAAAGGTGAAGAGGGGGACAGACAGGTTCACAGAAACCGTTGAAATGACATGAATAGGAATACTTTTCACATTGAAAGCAATGTAATGAAAATATGAAGGCGGACCTCGTTGGGATAAAAGTTCATGCTCGCACACTTTGCCCCTATTCTATACCTATACCTAAGTAGCTATTTTATACTAGGAAGATATACCTACCTATTTTTTGCTATAAAGAGATCGCTAACAGCTAAGGCCGTCCCTTGTACACAAGGCTTTTATTACTTGGTTCGATTTATGCCATATTCGTCCCGAGAAAGTTCGGCCCATATAAAAAAAATCTGTTTCGTGCCGCATTATATATAATATACTGTATTCGGCCCATAGTATATTTTAATTTAAAAATTATATTGGTTTTTTCTTTTTTTTCTTTTATTGGTATATAATAATGTTTTATCTATTTATCTATTTTGTATTTTATTGGTACAACCATTTTCGTGGCTGAGTACGGTAATCTTGAAAATGTTTTTGCATTGGAGTTTAAATTCAAAATATTGTTTTTGTTCTTTTTTTTGTCTAGAAGTTTCATTTTCCCGTGATGAGGTAGAGGCAAGGTAGAATTGTCTTGGGATTGAGAATCGTGAAAAGTCACGAATCGCACTTTTGTCTAGACAAGAGATGATGAAAGCCTTCGACAAAACCAGCTTTATTTGATTTTGATGGGATGCTAAGGCATAACAAAAGTTTTATTCGGGTTTCATAGAGATCTCAATATAATGGCGAAGTTTCAATTTTAAAGTTTCAGAAACTAAATCAATTTATAGTTCGTTGCAAGTTTTTGATTGCTAGTTTATTGAGTTTGAAAGTTTTTAAATAGATTCATTATGATTGTAATTGAATTTTATAAGTAAATATGGGACGAGACGAACTAAGTGCAACCAGAACCAGAACAGTGCTACACAGAACAAATGAAGACGCGGGTGCTTAAATATTTGAATACGATTCAGGAAAGTCCTTTATTTTTCCTTTGTAGGTACTTATTAGGTAATTGAATGTAACGAAATCATTGACTTCATCGACCTGTAACATACGGTGCCCTTATCTTGGAACCATTCACTATAAAAATAATATAATCCATCAATTTCAATCAACTTTGCAGTGCACCTATAAATCATATCACAGCAAAACATTCGATGGATTAGCTTGGTTACGATCCGTTACAGCTTCAGGATTATAGCTAGCTCAGTTGAAATAAAACTTATAGGGGATTAAAGATTTTTAGCAGCCGTAGGGTAAAACAGGGTTAGATGCCCTAGAAGAATAGGTGTCCTTTTTCCTAAAAACCCTTACCTTCGAAAATCAAATGAAAGTAATAACAGGTTATATGAAGCATAAAAATGTGCTTAAAACTACCTATTATTATTTCCATCAGATTTTAGAATGTAAAGTATTTATGAAAAGAGACAAATTCTCTTGGGGCATCTAACCCTGTTTTATTCTAACTAATCCATAAAATTATACAACAATTTTGTATTTTATGTACTCTCGCCAATATATAAAAGACAGAAAAATTATGAGAATGGATAAAAAGGTGCATAGATATTATGTTTATTGTTCAATGATGCTGACACTACAAAACCAATCGAGCTGAAATTCGGATGTAGTTTATGAGCTTGAAAATATTAAAAGCTGGCTACGTTTTCGATACCACGCGGGAAGCAGCCAGTACTGAACAAATTTTATGTTAACCAGTGGCGAGACTATAGCTAGGCGCTCTCCTGATGGTAAGAGATCACGCTTGTCCATAACCATAACCACATAGGCCGGTGCAACACTGCTAATAGCGCTCGTTCTCTCTGAGACATTTTGAAGGTGAGTCTCGAAAGCCCAGTAATTTGACTAGTACCTTTCAAACCGGTACACAGTAATGACTAACACATGACCCCTATGCGACAATATCTGGCACTGTGTTGGTACCAATCTAGACGGCATCACATCTTCCTAACGGTAAACTAATGCTGGATTAACCCAACTGTTCTAACGGGCTTTGTGGTAATAGGTCTATGGTGGCATGATGGGCTCTATAAGCTATAAAACTTTCCCTTGCCGCGAAAACTGAGCTCAGTCACGGAGGGCTCGTTAATCTATAAACTGCAAGTCCGTCTGTTTGCTGCAACCTGTATTAGGTACTACATTTATTCAGATTTCTCATGCTTTTTTATTTTTTAGTAATTTTATTAAATTAATGATTTTTATGGTTATAAGAAACAATGCTGACCGCGATTTCACCGGCGCAGGATTAAGATTATGATAAGGAATGTATTTTTTGATGGATGAAGAAGAGAAGTTTGGAGTTAATCTCTAAAAAAAATAAGTTAGGTTCTTGTAACATCTCAAGCTCTGCTTAGTTTGAGAGTAGATGGCGTTGTCTGAAATTGTCCTAAATATTTAATATTATTTTATCCCTCTATCCATCATTTTAGTCATACTATTAATTGAATATCGGAAAAATTAAGTGTAGCAGGCGACTTTTCTTATTTCAGGTCTTATTCATTTTGTTTTAATAACAGCTAAGTGTGTCTAATTTTGATTTCCGTGACAACGCACTTAGTAGCAGATCTTTGAAAACACAGCTATGTTTGTGACATCAAAGAAGGCTTTCAAAGATCTCCAATAAATACTTTCCCAACAAAAACGGTTCACATTACGAGCCGTCAAAGCGTAGGTAAGCTGATCTCGAGATTTCAGGAGATTCAGCAAGTTATCGGACGAACGCGACACGGTTCTATGATACACCCTCTCAATTCTTTCGAAACCAATTTCTGCGCTATCCCCCATTAATCTGTTGGCTAGTCGATATTGAAACGTAAACTACGGTGTGGAATAGATTGGATTTTACGATCTACAATACACGGTTTCATGGATTTTAGAAGCGGCGATTTTAGCGGAATTTTCACATTGTAGTTTTAAAACTCAGAGTAATAAAATAGGCTCTTGTGTGTATTACTTAACAGCCCATTATAGCTAGCTCATATCAATATTAAGTAAAACATTAATGTGCATCACATGAAAATTATAAGTTTTTCCTATACATTTTAATGGTTCTAAAATACCTTGCGTAATTTTTTATCACCACTTGAATTTGTACATGGATGCTACTAAATCTTTGTTGTATACTTTCTTGTATATCTCGTGCAATACCATTTTTCTAAGTAAGTATAAGAAGTAAAAGTAACATATCATTTATTTCAATTAAAGCACCTACCTTCTTATGTACTTAATTTTGTATTTTGGTACAGTCTGTAATATATCCCAATCAAACCAATCACATTATTATAATGTAGAGTCCGAAGCGAGTCACTGTAACCATACAGAACTGTACAGAGCTCCAGTAGGTAAATCTAAAATTTAAGATAAGTCTGCCATGATATCCATTACAATGTACCCGATCCGTATTTAAGAAACCAATAAATAATTTATTTATTTATTTATTTTATTCTCTCAACCTTCGATGCATCGTAGATAAATTAACCCTTTGAACGCTTCATGCGTCAGGTACCTTCCAATCATTTGCTGAAAGCTCAAATGAAAGTATTTGCCCGCCGCCCGCCGCACTGATGTTTTTAGAAGAAAATAAACAGTACCGCACTAATATGCATGATGGGTAGTGCATACTACGGAGCCCTGACAAGTTTTTGAACGTTTATGAATAAATAAGCGGCTGCCGTCTGCCGCATCAATACGACTCATGGCTGAATGCCAAATGGCGTTCGTGACACTCTCCACTTTCACTCGTTTTGCCTGCACACGGAGTTTTAGGTGGATAATTTTAGTTTTTTTAGACGACCTGAAAAAAATTGACAAATTGGTTTATGTATTTTATTTTGGAAGCCGACCATGGCGAGAATTATATGGTTTTCCGCAGCCGGCAATGGCGGGGTTTTTTAGGGGTTGTTTTTTGCCTGCCTTCCTCCTACACTGACGTCTGTCGCGTACGTCCGTAGCGCACACCGTCGCGTCGCGTCAATTAATCCACCGTTGACATCAGCATCGCAGCGCGGTGCCACATGGCACGCCGTGTAGGTATATTCGTACGCTCGATCGACGTCTGCGGCTGACATCTTAGGAGGAAGGCAGGCCTAATATATTCGATGTATGATGCAGCCCGCAGCTTTGCCCATTCGATTTAAAATAAAAAGTAACTTGTATCTTCTCTAGATTATAAATCATACACATCTCGATCGGTTCAGTAGTTTTGGCGTAGCTTAGCAACATCCATTCATCGCCATATTACTATTATGTCAGCTCAAAACTCATTAAGCCCGATTATGCTACTGAACAGACTTACAGAGGTACACAGATACAAACATTTAAAAAGGTACCTTCCATACTCACATTCAATAAACATTACCCTTTTCTTTGCAAACGAGTAAAACACCAAAAAAGCTTTCTAAATAACGTTCTAGCGATGGAAATTCCGAATCAGTGCGTCAGAGTACCTACCTTCATCCTTGAATGGGGTACAAAAAGGCGTTGACATCTAGACGGGTTCGGAGCAAAGGTGTCAGGCCATTACCCGAACCTTCAGTAAGTTCAACGCTACTAATAGATAGGGAAATCTGGTTCATAGAATTTAGTTAGCAAACACAAATCAGCCAGCGGTTACCCACGCCAAAGAACAAGAAATAATATGTACCATACACGCCCATTATAATTTCGAATAGATTTAAACAAAAATCGGCCTAAAGACTAATCCTTGGATTTGGTTTTTAACAAAATCCTTCCACATTTTGTTACAAATATGCAATTTCAGCTTCGATTTAAGATGTTTGAAAGCAAACTTGTTAACTCCTAAAGAACAGTTTGCGTAGGAAGTTAAGTTTTCCAAAGTTTATGCATAAATAAAAGGTTTCAGCGAGTCTGAAAAGTTCGATCGATGCATTGAACGAGATATAAATATGATTTGCCCTGTTTTGCTTTACACTATTTTGGTCATGGGCAAAGGGATATCTTACATTGGTAAGAGCTAATAAAATCAAGACTTAGCTAAGTGTTCTCATAATTGTAGGAGAAATCTTATATGTTCTAGATTTTTTTTCGTGGAAAACTGTAACATTTCTCTTTAAAAAGGTTACTTCTTACCTTGAAAATGACCTACCTGATTCTCAGAATGTCTGGACGGGTGTTACAAATTACAAGTTGTTTACGTGAAATATATTCTGCACCAAAGAATTATTAGCGTTCGGTGGTCACGAAACAATATTTATTTTCTAGAACAGAAAAATAGAAGAAATTAATAGCGCTACATACAGACTTACATCTTTCATACAAGTTACTCATAAATTAAGGTAGGAACTTAGGTACAGTCGCCTGCTGCTTGTTCTTACTTTAATATAAGGAATATTTTTATTCTAATACCTATCATAATAAAGAAGTGATAAGTCGTTATCTTGTGTACAAGGGATCACACCTGTCCATGACCTTAGCCTTAGCAGTGTTACACAGGATTTTGATTCACAAAGGCCAGCGCAACACTGGTAGGTATAGTGCTCGTCCATTTTGAACATCTTTTTCACATAAAGCTGTGTGTTCTATATGATCAACATTAGGCGCTGCGCAAACGAGTGTCTTGTGTCTGTCACAAATACTGTGGTCATAAGACACCGGCAACTACTGATTTTCATTGTCCCAAACTGGTTCAAAAAGTGTAACTGTTTCTTGCTGCCACTGTAATTACAGGTGAAAACGACCTGCAAGACGTAGTTAAGCAATTAGGTAACTTTAAAATTAGTTATAAAATAATAATATAATCTTAAGGCCCAGAATCCTACGCGCCGTTATCTAGCTCGCACACATTTTGTACATTTTTGATGATATACATTAACTGAGTACTTATACCTACATTTTAAAAAAGTGGAGTTATTAATTTTTTTCTACAACTCAGAACAGAGCAAAATTGTTTTTCTAAATCTACTTCGCTAATGTTACACATATCAAAACATAAAAAATACTAAAACATTTCGTGAGGTTGTAGTAACAATATCACCGTATTCGATTTTTATAAAATTTTACTCAGTTAATTTATATATTTTAAAATATACAAATGCGCGAGCGAGATAGCGGCGCGCGGGATTCGGGGCCTTAATCTACGTTGACTTATTATTGAATTACTGTCAGTCGGCAAGAGGAGAGTAGACTAGACGAAGTACCGCAAACTCGTCTATCGAACGTTTGGTATGTGGCAGTTAGACAAGATTTCAGACGCATTGTTCAAGATATTCCAAGCATCTCTCGTTCGTTTCAGTTGCTCAGGGCTGTCTGGAACTCAGGAACAGTAACTGAAAAGAAAATTGGTTGCCTGTAAAGTTGGTTAACGGACGATAGTTTAACGTGACTACCAGCGTAACGGGACAATGAGCGTTACCGGACAATGACGTCAACGTTTACGTGCATGCAGCCGGCGCGGCGGCGTTTATCGATTTATTAGACGTAGTCACGTCAAAACATTTTTTTATTATTAGAGCAAACCACTCCCAATATAGATACTCAAATAAAAATTTTAACCCGTTTTTTAAAATCTAACTCCTTTTTGATTTATTTGATGTAGGTATGCGAAAATAACATTTTGTTATCTAGTAATGTTACCTACAATATGATATTTCGCATTTGGGGCAGAGTAGAGACTGAATATACACTCTCAAATATGACTCAAAAATGGATCATTTATTTTGTTGTCTAATAATGTTACTTACGCTTTAGGTATTAGGTATTTGTTATTTATTTTTTTATTAATCGTGCTTGTATGACCAAAAATAAAAAAAATGGTTGTCTGTAAAGTTGGTTTACGGACGATAGTTTAACGTGACTACCAGCGTAACGGGACAATGAGCGTTACCGGACAATTACGTCAACGTTTACGTGCATGCAGCGGGCGCGGCGGCGTTCATCGATTTATTAGACGTTGTCACGTCAAAAAACATCTGCCGTGAAAAAACAAGCTTGTAATAGTCAAGGGACAACCCTAAGCTGTTGAATCGCTATGCGGCCCGTGTAGCGGTCCGGTTCGTTACTGCAGTCGCAAACAATCAAACTACGCAGCGACTTCGACTCCCCGGCGACACCTTGATTGCTGCAAATTTTAATTCTATCCTTTTATCGGTGTCTTGAGGGACAGACTATAACAATTCTTTCTTTCTTTCTAATCATCGCGTTTGTCCACTATCTCATCATCACGTTAAATAAATGCTAGTAAAAAAAACGACCAAAATATTAGTAAGTGGGTTAGGTACCTAATACCTACCTACTTACTTTCTCATTAAAGTCTCATATTGCTACCGTTCATTATTTTTTTATATGTTGAATCGTTCATCTCGCTTTATGTCAATTTTTGGCAGTGATTTCGTAAAATGCAGTGGAAGTATGTAACAGGAAGTTATGTGAGGTCAGATGGTACATACCTCAGAAAAATTTAAAAGAATCCTTTCAAAAAATTAGTGTATGATGTTACACATCAATAAACGACTACCTGTAAGGGCGCCTACAAGTTAGAGGCGTGAGGAAGCGCCACTGTGGCGCGTCTACTAGTTTTCATACAATATTTAGACGCGCAACTATGTCACGGTAGTGGCACCTTCACATGCACTGTGGCGCCACAGTGGCTCTTCCTCACGCCTCTAAATAAATGCGCCCTAAGTCTCGCTCGTTTTTTATCCATTGAAATAACAATGTTCGTCAACAAGGTATTCCAAACAAACTCTACCATAATCTACCAAAAACATATTCTTATTTATGTAAGTATATTGTGTAACCCTAGCGAGTGGGTAACCCCTTCGTAAATAAAAATGGTGACAATATGAAGACGATGGAAGACATTGTGCAGACGTAGCCTGTGGTTCCATCGCAAGTGTGGCGAATGTCCACATAAGGGCGGTTATAGTTATTTGAGTGGACAGAAGCGCTAACGTCCTAATTTATAACGTTAATACTGAGGCAATGATTGCCACAAGCCCCTGTAATGTGGTCATCCACTAGGATATTGCAACACTTGGCTCCTGGTTTATCTGTGACAGCTTATAGAAAACTAGCTGGCATTCTGAATTTCGTTTGCGTTGCTAATTAACAAAATACCTTTATCCGCGCTTATATTTCTAGGCGAATGTTATCTTGACTTGAAGTCTCTACGATAATTGGGATAAACAGTTTTGCCCAATCTCCTTCGCTTATGTTAAAACATATTATAAAAACAAAAAAATATACTAAAACTCTAGTACTTACATAGTAACAAATTCAACACTCCACTTTTTTGAAATTTAAAATTGGTCAAATTTATCTTCAAGAATGTACAAATGTGGCATTGAGATAATAAAGTGTTTCGCATTATAAATTAGTGATGTTAATGGGAAGTTCCTATATTTATTATATTTTTTTATTTTTTTTAGATAATTTATTTATTTCCTCGTAATTACAACCACTTCTTATGTAGTAACACTTATATACTATGACAGAAAATACAGTAAGATAGTAGTAGTAAGTAAGTAGGTATACAAGAAGGTAACTAGCGTCAGACTCGCTGCGAGTTTTTAGCGAAACATTAATCAATATGTGTAGAAGATTCAAGTCTTCAACTAGAATTACAATGGTGTACCTAATAATAATATAGGTAAGGTTAAATAATTTGCTGTAACATAATAAATATTGCTTGGGTAACTGTCGCTTAAAATTATAAGTAGGTAGGCTGATAAATATTTAAACTTGTGAATACGGACTTGATAACAACAGTGCGGTGCGGTGGTCTAACACTAAGGTGTACCCTACCCGCCGAACTAGTTGAACACTGTGTCTCGGCAGATAGTGTTATCCTTCTCGCGCATGGGTCGTCGCGATAGTGTGTGATACGAAAGATGATTTGTTTTTTGTAGTTGCATAACTTATGTAGAAAAAATAATAATTTTATATTGTTTGACGACACCGTGGCTTAGTTGGTAGTGACCCTGCCTACGAAGCTTGGTGTTCCGGGTTCGATCCCCGGCCGGGGCAAATATTTGTGACGAACACAAATGTTTGTTCTCGGGTCTTGGATGTTGTGATGTGTTGTATGTGTCCATGCCACCTGCGACACAGGGAATCCTAGTGCAGGGGTGTGAGTGTGTGAATGTTTGTTGTTTGTTTTTATCACAAAATCATGTTTTTCATTAAAAATATTTAATAATTTTAGAACCTAATAATAAATAAAATTAAAATAAATTTAATATATTAAAAAAAAATCAAAATTAATAAAAAAAAATCTAAATTAAAATTTAATAAATAATAAAAAAATAACAAATTTAATAAATTTCATTTCATTTCATTACTACATACCTAAATAGGATCATATTTATTTACGACTCTCCTTTTCAAGAGTTCGATGAATAAACACTCAATTAGCATCTCTCCTCGTGTTAATTAGGGGCTTGAAAGGGCTAAACAGGCCTCTCAATCAAATCCCGGTTCGTTTCCTGTGAAGAAACAACCCTTTTTCGTTTCCGATGTCAAGTTTCTTTCGTGTCATTTCCACACCGAGAGGGCTTGGAGTAAAATCTAAGAGTAAGGCGAAGGAGTATAGAGTACTAATCCTAGGTTACTTACACGATGATGCGCGAAAGCAGCCTCTTCGATGCGCATTTAAAATCCTTTCACCCTGGTTCGTAAGACACTACCTAGTGACACGATTAGAGAAAGAATACTTACACGATTTGTATTTTATAAACTTTTAGTACTTTATTACTCTAGGTACTCAGTATTTTATATACTGTAGGTATTTATATCCCTGGAAATACACTTAATTTTTTTTTTCATGTTATTTATTTTATATTTAACGATAGGAAGTGAATTCTACATAAGTATTTCATAAGAAAATGTTGATAAGTAAGTTTTAATTTTCGAGGACAATTATTTTTATTTTGTTTTTAGTTACTTACTTGTAATCCATCTTATCCATCTCATGATCTTTACTTTTAATTCTTCACACAGTGAACACTTTATGAAGAAACCATTTTCTACCAGCGTCAAATCGGTGTCACTTCACTCACTGTATCCCACAGACGATCGCGGTTCATACCCCAATGTCTTCTAGAACCTAATAAAATAACTCTCAGAAAAGGGGAATCTTTAATTGAAATAAATATTAGCACAGTGAATTTTCTTTCGTATCTCGTTGTCAATTAGAATCGCAATCCTTTAGTGTACCTTGCAAATTTTGTCTTATTACGAATTAAGGCTGTTTGAGCGCTTGTCAACTGCAAGGCTAATTAATTGGTGAGTGATACTTTCTTTGAGTGAGTCAAATGCCTCAAACCGGTACTTTTCAAATGATTACGTTATTAGTTAATGTAGGTAATTCAAGTCAAATCAAAATTGTTCATTTCAGTATTCAAATGACACCATATTTTGTTAGTACCTACAGGCATAATCTAAAGTTAGTAACATACATTGAAATTTAAGTTGAAATTAAAATTTATATTAAAATTATGGTCTTTAAACTAAAAATGTAAAGCAAACACAAGTTAATTATTAGGTTTATCTACTTAGCCTAATGATAATAAGAATAGCATAACATAGATAAGATAGACCTATGCTTCCAATTATTGTGTTGTACATTATCATGTCGCGCATTAGGCGTTGTCCTAATAGAACGCGATCACGCGATCGTCGCGCGAGCAAGCGATGCGACCGTCGCGCGATCACGCGATCAAACGTACTAACGTCAAATAGGCGTCCCGATTGGCAATCGCGCGATCGCGCGATTGCCAATCGGGACGCCTATTTGACGTTAGTACGTTTGATCGCGTGATCGCGCGATCGACGTTCGCGCGAACTTGCGATGGTCGCGTCATCGCGTTCTATTAGGACACTGCCTTACACCCCTGTACAAGTAATGCCCGACACAGTAATGCACAACACAGGAATAGAAAGCCGTTATGTCGCGGATTCCATGTCGCCAATTACTGTGTTGTACCTACATTGTTGTGTCGTGCATGGGGACTCTTGCAAATGATTTAAAGGTAAGTAGCTCAACTGCACCAACTCTCGACGGTAGCGTGCGGAGGAGACAGTATTGTTTTTCGAGTGTAATAAACAAAAAGTAAACTTATTTTATAGAACACGTGTGTTATTGAAAAAAAGTCGTAAAATTGTGTTTTTCGATAAAAATAGGGAGAAAATGCAATAAAAGATAGCTGTTATACGTTTTCTTTGTAGATTTTACGGCTGACCGCACATGGAATATTTAAAAGTGGCTTCGGACCTCGGTGGAATTGAAAAGTCATCCATTTGAATACATTCGTTTTTGTATTTACATATTTAGATAGGACCAAAAATATAGCTTTCGATTGCCACCAAGAGAAACCGTTTTCGGCTGCACCTTTTGCAGCGTTTTGTTTGGTATCTAAACGGTTTATACTACTCGGAGTACTATTACCTACTTACTACTCACCTATTACCTACACCTCACATTTTGAATTACTTACAAGAAAAAAGAAATACGCATACTCTTTCGAAGAACCTAAGTTCTCGGTTTTGGCGTCACATAAAAGGTATATAGCCAGTGTCAAGTAATTGGAGAGATTATTTTGTCATAAGTCAGAGTCGATAAGTCAAGTCATGCCCCTGTAAAGTAGTGGTGGTTGCGACTTTACTAGAGGCTTCTATGGAGTTTTGGAGGCAACACGAAAAGTCACGTTTTACAGCATAACACTATTCACCAACACTCATACACGTTCACGAGCACTTAATGGATAAAAAACCACCGTTTTACACTTAAACACTCAAAGTTATACAAGTTTTGTCAAATAATTTAATGCCGCCAATGCGCCATTTTTCATGTTCCCGCCAAAACTCCTACGCATACTCAGCGGGGCTATTTGCTAAGCTGTCATTAGCAAAGTCATTAGTTCTTGTTATCGGATTGAATGGACAAGAGGGGGAAAAAAATTACGTCACCATAGGATTTCTGTCGCTATCGGCTTCGAGAGGTCGGCCATTTTCTGTCAGATTTGACGTACCATTCGATAACGAGGGCTAATGACAGCTTAGGAAATAGCCCAGCCAGTTTACTGAACAGAACACAGATATGGCAAAAAAAAATCTATGGTTTGGTACCAATCATTGATAATAAATTAGAGTTTCATTCATTGTTTGGCCAATCCGGGTACCTAGCTCGAGCCAGCTCGCTGCAGCTCGGCTCGGGCGCCGCTCTCATCGGTCATTTTGTAGGAATCCAAAATTCTGACTAACGAGAGATATTGGGAAAATAGATATGTCAAAAAATAATTCTAAAGACATTAAAACTAAAATTGTGTGTGTAAAAATACGTGAACAAAGGTGTTGGTAATAGGTGAATCACACGTAAATACTTACCAGATTTGCTAAATATAACTAATTTCTGTTGAAAATTTTGGTTGATCATAGACAACAAAATGTTTATGGCTAGTTTACAGTGCGAGTGTGCAAGTGGCTTATAGCTTGTGACCTGGGGCTTTGTTCGCTAAGTTGTCATCGACTCTCGTTACTGGATAAAATGGACAAGAAATAGCAAAAATGACGTCATTCGTGGATTTTAGTTCGAATTATCAAGTGAGGTTTGGTGGATGTCCGATAAAATTTGTGCCAAAATTGACGTACCATTCAATAACCCTACGATACCCGATTACGGATCTGATTGGATAATATAGGTTGCCTGAAAATAAACGTTTTGAGTTCCAAGTAAGGCTAATCCTCAAATCCAATTCCATACAAAATGTTTCGGACTAATACTCAAAAAGTACGCCGTATTATAGTAAATTCTTCACACTATTCGTTTCGTCCATGTTTTTTGATTTCGTCAACAAAAAAAGTGAAACATAGTGTAACTGAAGATACGAAGTGCAGTGAAAATAGTACGACTTATCTACCACCTACTTGCTCAATGTGAGCGACTAGCACTATGTGAACTAGCCCTAAGAGTGAGTTTACAACGCTGTTCGGGGAAATCCCTATTTCAGTGCATTTGGCTGGCCCCAGTTCATAAAAATAGCCTCTGTGATATTATTTTACTAAATAAAACAGAAGAGGATTTTGTGTCGTGCGTGATACACGTGTTTTAGCGTCTTTTATTAAATATTGTTATTAATTGTTAGAGTCGTTCTTAATTTCGAAGGATGTATGTAAGTACCTACTAGTTTATTTTCTTTTCCACGAATACACTACCCAAATACCGGCTCTTAGGCACACTTACTTAATTGCATAAGGCTTCGATACAAGTTTTCTACTCTCATTTGAAAAACATTAAGGGTGCTCTAAAGTTACTAATAATAATAGCACAGAGTACTAAGTTATATAATAGGTACTTAATTTTTAATATTTTGGACACGCAACGCAATCTAGCCCCAAACAAAGCAGAACTTGTACTATGGGAACCAGATAACTGATAGAATACTTACATACTTACCTATAGGTTTTTTTTTTATAAATATTTACATAGGATAAATAGAAAACACCCAGACTCAGGACAAAAACAACGGTGTTCATTACACAAATGTTTGTCCTGAAGCGGGAATCGAACCCGCGACCTATTCCTTTCTAATACCAAAAGCTAATACCAATGGTATTTGTTTATTACCCTAATTAATATTCTATTCCCGACGAATACCACTCATAAACGAATCCCAAAACAAGTTAAACTAGGTATGATATACAGTCAGTAACAAAAATGCTTTTCAATGTAATTAGTTATTGTAGTGTTTATTTTTTCAAAATTAGTTTTTTCAAACAAATTAAAGTGTAGTAGGAAAATGTTTGGTTCATTATTATAATAACACAGACATACATATACGTAATTAAATAACCTAAATTCTTACACACGTAAAAATAAAGTTTGTCTTTACAATAAATCAAAATAATATAAATTTTTTTAGTCTCTAAAATACAACAATTGAAGAATATCACTAACGATCAAAGTTTAGTATTATTATTATTAAGTAGGTACTTATTTCCTAAAACTTATAAAATATAAAAAAAAACAAATTTTATCGCAACTCTACAACAACAAACAATTAACAAGTAACAATTTTGGAAAACGTATGAAAAAATAGAAAAACAATTTTAGAATATCAGATAATCAACTTAGAGTATACAATAAGAATTAACTTTCTTACTTTGTAAAAATCATCAAGTTTTTGGCATTACAATCATATTCGTAATTATTAACTTGTTATTATAAAATATCAGAAATACCAACTTTAATATTAAAAAATAATAATGAACTCTTTTACCTAGTCGAAATTATCAAATGTTCGGCATACCAATCATAAGTATTTTGTATAGGTATGTATTATTATAATTTATAACTAATAATATTTGTTAAATTTTTTCAAACATGGTCAATGTTAATTTTTAACGGTAATTTTTTGGTCAACCAGTTGGTCAGTTGGTTTGATTCACTGTATAACTATTTTTTAACTAATAATAAAAATAATTAACTATAAATAATAATAATTTATGCAAGGACAAAATTATTGTAAGAAAGACCTTGTTTGATTGATTTAGCGTTTATTAAAAAAAATACATTTTAGTAGCTTCGTTTGCATGGTGCTTGACTTTGATTGGTTGCTTCGAATTAACAAAACAATAGGAGCAAACGCACCCTTTCTCGCAGCTAAACATTTTTAGCAAGTGATTTACTTAAGCTACTTGCATCGACTGTACAACTAGTACAACGATGGCTACTTGTAAGTTAAAATGCCAGAATGAAGAGAATTCGTAAAGGTTTATTGTATTATGATAGGTTGTATTGTATTATGATCATAATATTAAATAATTAGAAAGTAAATTGTTTCTGTGACTGTACCAAAAGCTATGTTTTGGTATTAGTTGGGAATAGATTTGGTACTTCATTGAAATATTTAAAATTTGGTATTCGTCGGGAATAGTCCTAATTAATATAATATATTAATTAGTGTAATAAACAAATACCACTGGTATTAGTTTTTGGTATCGGACGGAAATAGACACCGGGGTGGCAGTCCAACACATCTGCCACTCGACCATCCGTGTCGTCGAAGTCAAAAACTCAACGCGGAGGAAGTCGCGGGCAGTATCTAATAAATGAATAAAATACTACGGTGCTCTACAAGGAATACGCAATAATGCACACGTATTTTTAAATAATACCTAAGGTATTATTTAAAAATACCTAAGGTATTATTTAATTTGAAATACGTGTGTGAAACACTTAATTTTTTTATTGTATTTCAGGGTATAAGTGACCGCAACAACCGCCAATTCGGCGAATACAGATGTCCTCAATGCAGTCGTAGGTGGATGAGCGGCAACTCCTGGGCTAACTACGGCCAACAATGTACCAATTGCAGGATCAACGTGCTTCCTCACAAACTGGTAGGTATACCTACCTACATCTTTCTCATCATCAAATTTAAGAGCTTCTCAAATTCGACAAGATTGTAGCTCAAAGGAGACCCCCTTTTATCTCATGATAAAATATGACTTTATACTTTGCCTTCACTTTTCTTTCTAAGATATTCCTTAAAAAAAGTTGTAATGTCGTATCCAGTAGTCTAGCATTTTTACTCAATCACGCCAAAATGATTGAACCATTTTGGCTAAAAATCGATAGGGTACGTAAAGTATATATGCTGAAAAAAAACGTATAGTACATATATACAAAAAAAGTACATATAACAAGTACATATATATAAAAAGTATAAGGCTAAATCCCGATACTACCCTGGCGATTCCGTGGGCAGCGAACGGCGCGCGTCGGTGAAAAATAGCATAGAAATAAGTCACCTTTCCTTTGTTGTTGTCCCCTTGTTAGGCAAAGGCCTCCCGCAAATCTCTCTACCTTTCTCGATATTTGAGTTTCCCATCATTCCCCATCAAGGGCAACGAAATAATAAATAAGTCACATAATTATAAATACGTACCTACCTACTTATAAAAATATAACAAACAAATAAATTGTAAGTAGAAGTACCTAGGTAAATTAAGAAAAAAATGATTTTTTTCTATTTATTTTATCTATCAATACAATAACTACATCGGTATTTTTATTATTTTTTTATAATTTTGGTTGACGGGACGCGGTCATTGTGTTCATTCACCAATAGTAATTCATGTTATTTTTACAGCGACCGCTGGAAAAGCCTGATGACCTGGACAAGAGTGATCCAACAAAACGTCACCCGCAGGAGCTGTGTCAGAAATGCAAAGCCATTGGTAGCTACTGTGGCGCATATTATTAATAAAAAAAATGTTATGCCTTACGTAAAAAGCTCATCATTTATAATATGTAGCTACAAGTAGAGTAACAAGGTATATTTCATGGTTTGAAGAAAAGTTTTTATGTATCACAAGTAAAAATATTAATAATAATTTTATTGTAAGTTATTGGTAGGTTATCGCTAAGGTCGCTTTGAGCTACAAAATTTAAATATACCTACCTAAAGTTCAAATATAAATCTACATACCTACCTATATACCTGTTTAACTACCAACCTAATGCCACAGGCATGGCCTAGTAGGTACATATGAATCAGAGAATTTTGTATGCTTTAGCCAAATATTATAAGTACCTAATCATTTATGTACCTACTTTATTTGTATACTTTGTAGGTAACTAAATAAATAAATTTGAAATTTGAAGTTGAACCTATTTCTTTGGTTGATAAATAACTGGCTAAGGATATTGAAAAACACATTTATCTTAATATAAGAGAATACAAAATTCTTAAATGTTTATTTATAGCAGAAGTTTTTCTTGAACCTCTTTTCGGGGAAGTCCTGCATATCAATTGAATAGGCTTAGTATTGTGCGAATGGCGAAATCTAATGTACCTAGGAAATAGTAAAATAGGTACCTAAATAGTGCAGCTACTTATTGAGAATATCAAGATCTAGTTTTAGAATAATTTATAAGATTTAGCTGGATAACAGAGTAGGTAGAGGTATATTGAGTATGGATAAAACATACTTTGTGGTCTAGAAGGAACTATCTGTCGCGGGTCGTACCGTGGGTGGAATGGGCCTTGGTGCCCGCTCTGCGGTGCGGTGTAGTGACAAGGCTGAAGCTTGCAACCGCAGAGCGGGCACCAAGGCCCATTCCACCCACGGTACGACCCGCGACAGATCGCGTTCCGCCGCCAGACCCACCACCATGGCCCCGATCACCCCACCAGCACCAGCCCCCACGCAACCAGGGCAGCTCTTGCTATTCGTAGTGTGGGTGTCCTGGCAGTTGGCGCAGGCCCTCTCACGGGGGCACTCGGCGGCGAAGTGCGGACCACCACAGCGGACGCAAGCTAGGGGGCGGTGGCAGTTGTGACTTGAGTGTTTGAAGCCCTGGCAGCGGTGACACTGCCGCAGAGCCTCGCTTGCCTCTCCAGTGCTTGACTACCGCGCCTCGCATGCAACCTCTGTGGTGGTGAAAATAGTATTCATGTTGGGTGTGCGCTTGAACACACCAAGAAAGATGCAGCCTGGTCTTCCTTTGGTGGCTCGGATGGGGCGGATGGACACCGGCTCGAAGCCCAGTGTACGGAATTCCTCCATTTCATTTTCCATTTCCATATCGGCGGTCGGTGTGTCACCGGGGATGCCGCGGAGGCAACTTTGATTTGGCGTTCCTCTGGCAGCGAGTATGAAAACCAGACCAGGCTGTCGGCCTCCTCATCTCGCGTCAGGTACGTTTGTATGGTACGGTACTCCTCGGGTGATTCGGGCGTCAACGCCCATGCCCTTTGCATAAGGGCGGGCGTTTGGCGTGTGGCCGAGCAGTTACTTGACGGCCTTGAAGTGAGTGGCCCAGTTCGGCATCGACTCAACAACCAGAGGCGGATACCGCTGCTTCCTCTGGTTGGTGTCGATGCTGGGGGCCTGAGGTGGGGCGGCCGACGGCTGGGTATCCATCAGGATCGCGGAGCAGGCCGGGCAGGCAGGCCCGACAGGGCGGGCGTAAATAATATCCTACATATCCCCATCCTGCTTATTAACATTACCGTCCCTTTCGAGTATAGAAAAAGAGTGGTCAACAATAATAAGAAGGATGGAATATGTAGCCTACAATGATGTGCAATACACAGATAGTTTTTCCGGTCATCCCTATAAATTCGTGTGAGCAGCGTTGCCAGTACGTACTAAAAAGTCAGATTTACGTACTTTTTACGTACCTTGGCCTATTACGTACTTTCTAGTACTTAAATCTAATTTGACAGCGAAGAAAATAAAAATAGTTTGGTTTTACAATAACAAAACGCTTTTCATGTTCTGCGTTTCGTTTTTCCGTTCACTATATTTTATATAGATGGCTTGAAACGCATCTCAACGTCTGGCCACGGTTTTGGGAACCTTGTTGGTTGGTACAGTTGGTACTTTCGGTTAAGAAGTTGGTTGGTTTCCGACCGCATCAAAGTGAAATTACATTAAAATAATCTTTGAGTTACATCTAAAGCACATGTTTTTGTTCGTGTAGCATTAATACAGTTCTTTAACGTTGTTTTACCATATACATACATGCAATAGTATATTCTCCTACTTTAAAATAAACGATTGCAGTCGAAAGTCTACCATAAAATGATTCCGTCTGACTGTCAGCAAGCCAATCTTAAATTTGAATATAAGTTTGTTTTATTGCATGGTATCGAGTCCTAATAAAGCAAATTCCCACAGTTAACCAAAACCTGTTTTTTTTGTTGTGTGTTTTCCGCGTTAAGGTTTGTGATTTTGGGCCAAGTTTCAGCAAATTTGTGGCTCGTTTCGCTTGCCGCGATCAAATAGGTACCTACTCTATTGTATGATTAAGTTGCCCAGCTACATGTAGTGATTGTAGAAAAAACAATGATTTTCAAGTTCCTTTGATCACATAACTTACACTACTAAACTGATAATCTGATTTGCCCCTCCCCCTGGACGAAAAGCTGGGTACGCCCATGTACGTAGGTAGTTACAGCGAAAGCATTTTGAAATTACGTACCTCTTTGTCAAATTACGTACCTTTTTGGCTGGATTTACGTACTATTTCGAGTATGCTTACTGGCAACACTGCGTGTGAGGGACTTTCCCCGGACCACTAACTAAGTTACGTGACAAATTAAAATAAGTTGCAGGCTGCAGCTTTATCACATTTTAATTTAGTGTAGACCAATCTCACGTTCACACGTCTCTTAGAAATATTTAGACTACAAACTTTAGTTTAGTAAAACGAGAGATTGTCGTGTCTTGTTCAGTGCTTTAAGAATAAGCGGAGAGATGAGTGTGAGTACTTACCTTATCTTTCCTGCCCTTTTGGAAAAAACGCAGTCACCTAAATTACACAGTGATCCGCATCTCAAGGCACCTATTACATTGATGTAGTTGGCTGTGGTACTTCATTCACGATAAAATTCATTGGTTTGAATTGTTTTCCTTATGATTTTTGTGCCACTTTCATCCACTGCGGAACTTGAACCCGCAACCTCGACTTTCTATGTTGACTTCTTCCAGGTCAGTAGGTAAGGTAGCTACTATTTGTGCACGAAAATCTTGAACACTTAGATAAAGGTGTTTGACTTATAATCTTCATTATCGACAGTATATTTGACTATTTTTGCTTAGATATTTAGGTATTGATTTGCAGCCCGTTTTTAGGTGATTGATTATACTCGTATGACACCTAGCACCTACATTTTCGTTTGCATTGCGAAGTTGCGAAATTAGATAAGCATATACCTACTTTTTTAGGAACGCACGCACGCATTTACATTTTTTGACGAACATACCTACCTTCGAAATTTCACCTCTCTTTGTTCAGTGGATTGGCCTGTGCGTTGTCTGCCAGTCAGTCAGGCATGTCCTAACCTTTTACATACCAACTAGCTGACGCATGCAACTTAGTTTGCGTTGCTAAGTTTGAAAATTCCTAGCTTACTTTAGTACTCACTTTCAGCTCTTGACTAACACATCCTCCAAGTACCTACCTATTTACTAGTACGTTTAGTGGTTTGGCTTGTACCATCGATGGCTTGTACGTTGTCTGTAATTCCGTCCAAGCCTTTTATGTATAATTTTTACGTCATTAGGTATTAATTATATAATAATTGATGGATTGATTCTTCTTATCGTGTCACTACACTAATTCTTTCGAATCAATGTGGTGAAAGGATTTCAACCTCCCTTTTCGTGCACTTGATTGTTTGATGACTACTTGATAACATTTAACCTCTTGCAGGATACGGATAAACGTCAGTTCGGCAAATTCAAATGCCCTACTTGCCAACGCAAATGGGACAGCCCAAATACCTGGCCAGGGTTCGGACAGAATTGCAGCAAGTGCAATATCATCGTGATGCCGTTCTATCTGGTAGGTACCTACAGTAAATGTAGTAAATTATATCGAAGCCGACAAGCGCTATATAATAGCTGTGTTGCACCGGTCTATAACCGGTAAATCAAAGTCCTGTGTCCTGTGTAGCACTGTTCTGGTCGTAGGCAGGCGTGAAAGCTTGCGTGAAAGCGCCGAAACCGAAACACAGTAATTCTTATCAGTACCTAGGTACTGCTCTGCATTGGAATAACTGGCACAATTGGGTGGTACCATCTAGAAAAATAATTCCAAATTCGAATAAACAACCCAGTTAGTATTAGAATCCGACGTGAAGTCATCCGACAGAGAACTAAGGAGATCGACATAGCTCAGTGGATCAGCAAGTGGCAGTGGGCCGGCAATATCTACCGAAGAACCGACAACCGTGTTAGGGTAAACGTGTTCTTGAGTGGAGACCGCGTCTAGGCAAGCGTAGTGTAAGACGACCTCGAGCTAGATGGAGCAATGTTTTGTGTGCTATATCTGGCTGAAGGTAGATGAGAAGAGCCGAAAATCGGGCTCAGTGGTGTCCCTAGGGACATACCTACCCACGTTCACGTACGTGTAGTGGACTGCTAAACTGATGAACACAGTTGGTATTTGGTACTTTTTGTCAATGTTACTTTTTTTGCAGAGACCACTCATCAATCCCTATATCGTGAACAGGAACCCGGGCGCAACCCCTCATCCAAAGGAGCTATGTCCGAAATGCAAATCTTTGGGTTACGACTGCTCAACTAAACCCTAATTTTTTAACTATAATTGTTAAGTAGTAGGTACCTACGTAGGTATTGTTAAGTAGTATGTACCTTCAGTCGCCTGCACTAAGATGTCTACGTCTCAAATTCCAGAATTATGTCACAGTGCTAAACTATTATTTAGTTCTTAATAGCGAAAACTCAAAAAAAAATATATTGTTTTTGCTGTAGGTACTATTAGTAAGTACGTAACGTATACACATACAGCAATATGTTGGTAAATGAATATTACGTTGAAATTATTAAAAAAAATTAAACGTAGATTTATAAATATTTAAACATAGACCTTAGTGCAGCTGTATAAGTATATATTTTATGTTTTGAATAATTATGTACCGTCCATCTATCTACCGAAAAATGATTCTTAACTTTCATCACAGTAAGTAGTGGTAATTTTGTTATGTGATTTATAACTATTGTTAGCTTAATTTTCATATATTTTTTAATGAAAGGGTAACAATTAATGAATGCCACAGTGTAATTTGTATCGTCCAACTTGTTTTGTTTATTTATAAATGCTACTAGGATTCTAACTTGTATCGTTTTGCTCAAAGACCGCAGACGTTGGTTCTGGGCAGTTGAAGCAATTATTCTTGAGGACCCCACTCGGGGTTCAAGAAAGGGTCTTGACCGCAACTTCTTAGGACGAGGGTATTCGATTAACTGTATCTAAAATACTTTGTTTACTTATTAATTCGATTTAGTTAATATTATGAGAATTTTAGGAGATCAGTTTCATTTAGATAGAAGTTACTTTTTGTTGTCAAATTTAATAAATTTTATAAATTTTTCATGTTTTTTTTTGTGACGTCCTGCTGCTCAATTTAGGTTTTCTCACGATTCACTCTATCCTATTGAATATGTCATATCAGAAGTACAATAAGGTTATTAACTAAAGCTGGCATAAACAACACATTCACACGTGCGCTTATGTAGTGTCTGTAATTAAGAATCAGAATCAGAAATTTGTCAAAGTGTAGTGAAGTTGCAGTAGTTTTACAGCGCCAGCTTGCGTTGAGCGACCATGCACAATTTTTTTAAATTTCAGACTAGTAGAACATTTTCAGCTTTCTGTATTTAAAACTCTTAAACCGATAAATTAAATTAATAAATAAATTGACCTTTCGAGTTGTTTAGTGATTCAGATTTATATGCCAATTACATTAAGGTTACATTAAGGTTTTCTTTAGTTTTTACCTACTCAATTCATCCGGCATCTCTGTTTTATTTTTTCTAGGCAAAGCATCTATATTAAATTATAATGTACTAGTACATTTTATTGCCTAAAAACCGTTAAAAAAGGTTGTAACAAAGTTTTCAAGGCCTAGGAGAGTATGAAAACCGACTGATTTTATTTTAAACCAAAGGCGAGAACAGTAGCTAGTTTGCAATAAAGCTTATATTCCCATGAACCCAGCTAAATAATGACAGAAATTTAACGAAGCCGAACTTATAACAAGTTACTGTGGTGCCCAGACGCGTAACTCTAACTTAGTTTTTTAACTTTTCAGTCATAATAACCACTCCAATGGAGAAAATTTAATTATAAGTATATGAACTAGGCTTGGAAATGATTGCTACTTCTATTTCATTGTCACACGGTTATAACATTTCATTTTGTAACAGTGAAATCACCGGTGAATTTCAGCAGTGGCCTAATGTGATAATGTCACATAATAATTCACGAATGACGCGACGACGTCACGAAATCACTACAACTCACAGTCAGCACACTATTGACTGTCTGTTATTGTTATTGTATCATAACATCACAGCATACAAAATCGCCTGCCGGGACGCGCCAGGCGGATATCACCGGTGATAACAGACTTGGTCTGAAAGAAAGTTACAAGTGTTATGTGTGATCAGTTTTATACCATGATACATAACATGTTACTCGGTATACTTTCCATGCCTAATATGAATATAATTGTATTATATCTTCATAAATTTTTAACATCTTCCTGAACTCTATTACAATCAATATTTATGAAAAGCTTTTCCTGACTGACTGATAGACAATGCACAGACAAAACCACTGAACATAAAGAGCTTTGTCAATATTTTAATTCTCTTTATAAAATAAATTAAACTTTGTTTGCGAAGGGTATTAACTAAATTCCTATCTCAGTAAGTAGGTACGCGGTGATACTTCTTCAAAATTTCAAGTCTTTACGATTAGTTGTTAAGCCTGAGTGTTGTCTGTCACTCAGGACCAAGCCACTCTATACCCAGCAGTGGATCAAATCAGGCTGCGGATGTTGATGATGTTGAAAAGTTTGTGGATGGATGCATAGATAGGTAGATGATCTAAATTTACCTATATCTAAGTACTATCTAATTATACCTATAATATTAGTTATGTTCAAAATTCAAATCATTGGAGCAAATGTTATTATTTGTTATGAAATGGTATTATTATGATATTTAGTTAGTTTAAAAAGTTTGATCTAGTACATTTTACATGTTAATTATTTTTATTTCTTTTTATTTTACATTGCATGTATAATTTAATCTAATCTAATTTAATTTAATAATCTTGATTATAGTAACTTACATTATTCTGTTGTATTGTACTCCTCAGATTATGGCACATCAAATTTTATATCCAGAAGGTCAAGCAGTGCCTACAACACAAGTTGTATCTTCCACTTAGTGTAGGCTCTGCACACCAATATAATACTTACAAGCCAATGTATAACTGATGTAATAATGTTTTTACTATATATTTTTAAGCTTGTTTTTTGATAAATAAATTGAATTTGAATTTTGAATTTGAATGTTTGCTCCTCAATCACCCCGTAACTACTGAATCGATTAAGCTGAATTGCTGAAAATGGACATACCAAGCGAACGAAGCCGCGAATCTAGAAATAATAATTATGTACCTACTAAGTACTTACTTACTAACAGGCAATGTACCTACATAACATAAAAGATAAGTAAGAACTGTGCACGTAAGGAGCTTCTTTGAGGCGCACTTGAAATCCTTTCACCACACAAAAATAACTTTATCTAAGTTATTTACATAAGAAGTACCCTACTTAGCTAAAGTTATTATGTGTCGCAGTTTAAAAATTACAATCATTCGTCTTTATTAAATGGATTCATTATGGTGATAATGACTCCTAATGGTTTTGTTAAGTACCTACCATCCTAGGTATCTAGCATAAAGTCCAAACAGCTATGTAGGGTACCGCCCAGGCCAGAGATAATTTAATCAATGACAATGTAGAGCAAAGTTGAAACTTTGTTGAGGTAGAAATAAGATTTGACATTTTTTGCTCTATGGTCGATAAAAATGTCGTCAAGAAGTATCACGTCGACACAAAGCGTCGACACTTCTTGACGACATTTTCATTTCGACACTCTACGTTCGGTGGTCAAGCCTTTATGTTTTTTTTTTTTCTGTGAAGAAAAGTTAAGTGTTGCCATGGTAAAAACGACTGAGTGAATTCTCGAAGCACTTCTCGGTTCTCGGGGAAACCCCGTTCTATAATAAGCGGTAACTGTCGCCGCACACGGGCCACCGGCCACAACCACAAAACGCCGCCATCGCATATTTTCTGTATTTTTCATACATTTTATATGGACTCGCCGCACTCGGTAGACGCCGCCCGGTGGCCGCCACACGCTTCAAACCGCCGCTACTTACTTCTTGTGGCAGCCACCGGCCACTACGCACGTAGTCAACGACCGCAAGTGGCGACCACCGGCCACAAGTGACGTTTGTGGTTGTGGCCTGTGGCCCGTGTGCGGTGACCCTAACTCGTTAAGCGATGATAGCGGCGATTCATAAGCTCGTGCGCATTATGAATAGGTAGTACATTTCAAGCGTCCTTTGTTTTTAGTAGTACCCATATTAGGTAACCTGTTACTGAGAATCTCCAGGTTTCAGATTCTTGTTCTAAATTTGTTTTTAACCCATCGTAAAGTGCTTCTATAAGTCTTCACCGTAAGTTCAGTTTGGTGTGTGATTTTCAAGCAGTAATAATGGGTTTACTACAATCAAAAACAGAAACAGTTCATAGAGTAAGTTTGTTTATACATACCTATACTTACTATACATTGCTACATAAATTTCCATTCATTATTACTTAAATAAATTATTTTGAAAAACTTTACCAAGGTAGACCAATCGGTAGCTTGCACTAAAATGTCTGCAGTGTTCATCGAGATAGGTAAATATACCTCAATGGCAGTGTTAAATTTCACATTAGCTACGTTGCGAGAACCTACATCTTGTAAACATCATTCATAAGGTGTATAAGTAGGTAGGTATATGTTTATTACGGCATTAATGTTAAAGCTGACCACATATAACTTTGAAACTTCGTAAGTAGGTAAGTACAACACAATGAAATAAAAAAAAATTGAACGTTTACACCTACACTTACCTTTTATCTTATTTATAAATATTAAATCTTATAGTCCTGCGTAAATAGGTGATATCGGAAAAGGGAGTCCACTTAAGTACCTACTAACTAGATAGGTATTAGGTTTTATCGGTCGACAAATGTTTATGCTTATCCCACTGTCTCACAACGGTGAAGGAAAATATCGTGAGGTAACAAGCATGTCATAGAACGGAGAAAAAAATACTTTGTGGCATGACGTAACAATCTGCATCAGGTTCGCATTGTTAATTAGGACCACCCCTCTTTTTTCACTCTCTTTTTTTTTTACTATTTATAAGCATGCGTCTCTTAGCCGAAAGTGGGTCTGAATCCCAGCTGTGGGAGCATTCTTAGCTGATAATATACTTTTCAACCCACTTCAAAAAGAATGACGTTATCAATTCGGTTGAATGTTTTTTTATGTTTGTTACCTCAGATCTTTGTTGTTATAAACTGATTTTAAAAATTATTTCTGTTTGAGAGGAATACCTACCTTCAGATTTGTCCCATAGAAATTTAATCAAAATCGGTTCAGTAACTGTAGTTTTAATATCAAATTAACTGAAAAAAAATATGTCGCCAAAGTAAAACAAATTGCGTATTTTGCTTCCCTGTGACTTTTCAGCGGTGTTTACGGTCACTAAAACAGTCCAATTGAAGTCAGTTTTCTTTGTTTTTTGTTTGTGATTATATCTTATGAATGCAGGGCGTGAGCGACCGCAATAATCGTCAATATGGCGAATATAAATGCCCAGAATGCAATCGAACATGGATGAGCAGCAATTCTTGGGCTGACTATGGCCAGGAGTGTACCAGGTGCAGGATCAACGTGCTACCACACAAACAGGTAGGTAGAATGTATTTTTCACACCACCTGCTCGACAATGTCTAATAACATATCACGCTTTCATCAAGGTATAGCAAAGCATAACCTCCCAATGGGGGTAATGTTGTATGAAACTCCCTATGTAGTAATGTGATTTGAATTTGGAACGTCAAATTCGTGTGGAAACTCGTGGAAAACTCTCAGTAAAAGAACGCCCATATGGCATTGTAAAAAGGTTTGTTGGAAAATCGAACTGGCTGCCATAAACAGAACTCATAAAAAAAAGAAAAAAGGCGTGACTTCAAAGATAGTGAAACAAAAGACGGTGTTCGCTGCTGGAGCCCTGGGTTTTTATTGCCTCGCAGAAGGTGTGAAAAGTAGAGTATGCTCCTCTGGGATAAAGCCTGTCTTCGTCTTGGGTAGCTTGAACCCCTCGCGTCACGCAGGACTCTACATAACTCCATCGCTACGCTGAGTCCCTCGTTAGCTCAGGGTTTTTTTCAATTCAATTCATTTATTTGGGTCATTAACAAAATTTACATGGTGTCGTGCATTTCTTATTTAACTCTATAGTAACTAAGTTGCATGCAATTTCAATTATAAATGACCACATCGTGCATAAAAATTATAGTACACAAACTATACCTTGTCAAAACAGTAGGACCTAATAATTTAAAAACTTTACTTTTAAAAAAAAAACTAATCTACCTAAATCTTAAATTTATCATGCACATAAAATAAGTTATTAAAATATAAAATACAGGGTTCAATATGCCACCCGCGACATAAGACACTGCATAATTTACTTTTACTATAGGTTATATATATATATACTATAGGTTTACTATAGGGTATATTCCCATTACGAAGTTTTACAGAGGCCAGTGCAACACTGTTATAGCGCTCTTCCACTTTAAAATAATAATTTGATGATGTCTTGGAAGCTCAGTTATTTCACTAGCTACAGTGTCTTTCAAACCAGAACAAAGTAACACAAAATAATTTCTTCATTCTTTCAAACCGGAGGACAGTTAACACATAAAATAATCAGTCGAAGTATTTTATATTATTATTATTCTGAGCCTGCAATGTCCCATTGCAGGGCATAAGCTTCCTTCTTTCCACTCTTTTCTGTGAAGGGCTACAGTTACTGTCGACCATTCTTTGTGACCAAGTGGGAGTCTAGCTCTTTTCTCCATCTTCTCCGCGGTCTGCCGCGACGTCGTTTCCTGTCTTTGGGCAGCCACTCTGTCGTAGCTTTGGCCCATGACTCATCCGACATCCGGCAGAAATACATCCGTATTTTATACATTACAGTAATATTATGTTATTTAATATAAGCATACCTATATTATTTCCTTTCACCACACATCTAGTAGGTATCATTATACATCTACATAATACACAGAGGTTAGCTGGATGGAAGAGAATGCTAACTAGCATTGAGTTCGCCTGTGTTCTTTTTATTACCTTGTGCAATAAAGCTATCTCTACTCTATCTAAGCATCATCAGCGTATTTTGTTCTAACTCATGGAACCAAGGCCTACACTCCGCCAGGAGAGCGACCCAGTGCGGATTGGTAGATGGCAACACAGTAATGCTAACATATTATGCCCATTCCATTCGTCTAGGTTTATATTTCTTTTTCCTGCAGAGACCATTGGACCAGCCGGATAACCTGAACAAGAGTGATCCGAACAAGCCTCATCCGCAAGAGTTGTGTGAGAAATGCAAAGCCCTAGGGCACTATTGCAGAAGCTCATAAATGAAAAAATAGTATTTATGACTTGCTCCCTGGTGGAGCCACGATGGCCTAAGAAGTCGATTTATACACCGTAAATTTTTAATCACTAGAAAAAATAAAATTAAGTTGATGTTTATTCGTAATAAATATGATATTAATTGGACAAGTGTTACCGTTGAACGTTTTCCTATGGCCAAGCGTCAATCGGTACGTCATTTATAATAATTTAAGTTTAATTCATTGTTTGGTGATCCTGGGTAGGTAGTAGGTACCCAGCTTTTGTGCTCGCAAAAGCTCGGCTCGAGCGCCGCACTCGCCCCGCTGTCATTCTGTCATTTTGTAGAAACCTAAAATTGACTGCACATATACCCCTTCTGCATTGTCGTACCCCTTCTGCATTGTCCATTTAAGTTTTTTTTTTTTAATTAAGTGGTGTTTAACAAAAAAAAATACGCGAAATGTTGAATGAAATGAAAAAAGTCTATGCCCGAAATGTACTATTTTGCAAAGCTGTGGCCCAAACAGTGATCATACTCCGGCCACACTAACCTGTAAAAAAAATTTTTTACCCTCGTAGATCAAGAGATATTGATTTCGGAATCTACGGGGGTATAAAATTTCAATTTCATTTTAGATACTTTCATTTTTTGATATGTAATTTACATAAATCAACTTCCTAGGCGGCCGTCGGCGTCGTGGCCCCGCCAGGGAGCAGGACACTATATGACCGACATTACAACCATAATATACCCAATAATATAATCATTCCGTTTTTAAAATAAAGAGTTTATTTTTTATTTTATTTTATGCATAATTTAATTACGTACCTAATATACATCTTTTTTATATTATTAGAACAATGTTCTAGTAAAAACAAATAGAGATATTTTCTTGATATTGTAATCTTGGCATCAAAAAGGGTGGACAAGGGTAAAAAATATGGAAATTTTCCAAACGTCCAATAACTCGAAAACCGTGGGATTTTTATTATGTACATTTTTTTATGTTCTGAACTGTTATAATGTCGTAAAGTCAAATTGTAAAGGATTATCCACTCATTACGACACACCCTGTATATTGTTAGGAAGTATTTTTATTACAAATGGTGAGTTTTATTATTATTTTCTATTAATAACCTTTATTAACCGTAACTACAAAACTCGAAATGTCAACTCATAGTGTACGTAAGCAACCAATGTACCTATTATAAATCTTTGTCCACTGTTATATGTATACCTAGCTTTATTTTTCCATTATAATGTAGTAGTAGGTACTAAGATGGTGAGCAATAAAGTATATTCTATCTATCTATAAATTGTTTATAATGATAAATAAATAAAAAAAAATTATTAGCATCCATTCAAATGTTAATATTTTGCCCTTCTGGCATCTCGCCTAAGCATTTCTAAAGGTATGAGCGGCGATTTCTATTAGCTGTTTAGAGGTTTCTTTCTTGAGGGGAAAGACACCCAAACCCAAGTCGCCTGCGAAATGAAACTACGAGTAAGTATAATAACTTTTTGGAGATGAAATCTCTTCTTGTAAATATGTGACATGACAGGTATTTATTAAAATATGACAGATTTAATGCGAAATATTATTATGTTGAAGGAAATAATAACAAATAATGAGCGTATGATATAAAGTGGTTTATAAGTATGTGTTTGTTTGATTAACAATCACAATACGTAATAATGAAAAAGTTAGTGCAGTAATTAATTCAATAATCGATTTTTTAAACAATTATCGATTTAATAGTTCACTTATTCATAATCTTTCTTTCTTTCTTCCTATTCAGTAATTTTACTTTCAGATCCTCTGTAACTCCGAAAGAGTTGAGCAAAGGCCGAAGAACCCTAAACAAAGTAATGAAAATACCCAACAATGAAGGTAAATTTCCAAATAAGGAAAACGAAAATCCTCAGTTCATTAACACCCAAAAGAAAACGTTCAAAAAACATGACAGGGAAATTGAAGACGAGATCCCTCCTAATCCCTTTAACATACCCGAGCACAAACGACTATTCAGCAAAGGCAAAGGCCACAAGAAAGGAAAACCGGTACCTTTTATAATGAGCGAACCTCACACGATCTGTGATATAGATGACACTTTCTACAAAGTAATCGAAGGGAGGCCTTTGCGGCAATTCTGCGATATCAAGGTCTACATGAAGAACATAAGGGACATAACCCTTTTCAAAGCCAATGCAGGCTACTTAAATGACCAAATCATCCAATTTGAAACGTCTTTTGCATTTGAAATGGAAGAGTACAACAAAATTAAAAAACTTTACGAACGAACCAAAACAAACTTTGTACAGTTCGCTAAAGAGAGTTTCGAGAAAGCTAAACTAATACAAAGAGATGCTCATGTAAGGGCTTGTGAGGTAGCAGCAATAGAAGAACAGTTAGGGGCTTTTAGTTTTGAATATGTTAAATTGAGGAATCAATTGGGCAATGTATTCTTCTTGTTCGAAAATCTATCTAAATACGGCAAGTTCCTTAATTCATTAGGCCCTGCATGGTGGCGTGAGGAATTTGATCATCTAAATGTTAAAACAAACCGCTTAAGAGATGGTAACGTGACGTCTACTTCTATAGCTTCCATAGACACGTACAAAACCAGAATCGCGAGGTTCAAAGGAATACAACCGCGACTCTTCTTCAAAGAACCCAAAGAGATAATGGGCATTTACGACGATTTGAGCAGGCAGTGCCTTAACTATATGCATATTGATGTGTTAACAACAAAAAGCTTGACTACCACACAGTCATGTCGCGCCCACTTGAAGACTAAAATTAAGTCAGAAGTTGACGAAATGGAAGATTTCATACAAATATACGAAAGCATCGTCAAGTTTATGGAGGCAAGAGAGATGAATTACAAATCTGTGTTTGAGAAGATTCTTTTCTCTGAATTTCAGACCCTGTACTCATCGCCAGAGACGACAAAGTTGTTTACCTGCGTGCAGTATGTCAACACGAGAGTGTTTGGTGGTCCCGAAGACCCGAAAGACAGCGTTTATTCTCTTATGCATGGATTAGAAATGCTATATATTGAACTTACTTCGGGCTTAGATGATTTGAACCAGGTAGTTGTAAATGCAGCAACCAAAGAGTTCTTTGCGGAAGATATCAGAATGATGAAACGTGCTCATCTCGCTCAGAGAACCATTAAGGAATGTAATATATTAAGCAGAGCTCTATACACAAGCTTTGAACCTCCTAGACCGAAAAAGAAGCCTGAAAAACTGGTAAAAAACGAAAAGATTACTCATGATGAAACTGTAGCGTAGTTATTTAAAATTAATTATGTACGTACAGTCATTTGCACTAACATGGTATTCTTATCGTGTCACTAGATCTATCGAAACCAGTGTGGTGAAAGGATTTCAAGTGCCATGGTACATGGTACCTATACACTCCCAAGCTTGTCTTTCTAGCCACAACAAACAACAAATAGGAATTTGTCAGAAGAAGAATGTCTATAAAATTAAGAGTATAATATAAATGTGACAAAGTTATTTTCTTTTTGACTCTACCTGTAGGTATTAGTTACTTTATTAGCTATTCGTAGCTCCGTAACATCGATGCAAAATACATTTCCCTTATCATTATTCAAGTTTAAGGCTGTTTTAATGAATTCCTTACTTCTTAGAACCATAAGACTTGCTTGAGGCGGGTTATTCCAAATGTAATTACCATAAGTTAGCACACAGATGGTTTCGCTTGTGTGCACTCGCTCGCGTCCCCTGGGACTAAACATTTGCTCTCATGAATACTGGAGCAAAACAGACTCTTCACCTGAGTCACATGATTATTCCAAGCTCTATCAGACTACATAAAGAAAAATCAACTTTGCTTTTTTTTCAAAACCTAGTTTATTTTTTTAAAGCTAAAGCGTTGTTTAAAAAAATCTTAAGCCTATAAGATTAATGATAAGTTAGTAGTAAACAACGACATTGTGTTTCTTCTTCTTATTGTGTCAATAGTTCTTTCGAACCAGTGTGAGGAAAGGATTGTGCTAAAACTATTACTTTGTAGGTACCACAGTTTTGTACCTTTGAAAGCTTCGGTTAGTTATTACTGAGATGTTGGAATACGGAGAAATATAATACAATAACTTGATGCTTTCAGGGAGGTATTGTAGGTATTTTTTTTACCTTTTTCAGTTACGCAAGATAAGTCTACTTTAAGGGGAATCCTCAAATCCGAATTCCATACAAAATGTTTCGGACAAATACTCAAAAAGTACGCCGTATTATAGTAATTTCTTAACACTATTCGTTTCGTCCATGTTTTTCGAATTCGTCAACAAAAAAAGTGTAAGGTTTCATACTTTAATTTAGATTTTATACGTGTTTTTAAGTTAGTAGGGTTAATTTTAATAATAATATAAACATTTTGTATGGAATTCGGATTTGAGGATTAGCCTTAAGACTAAGATATTTGCGTATTATTTAGGAACATTGTATAGTAGGTATCATCATATACCATAAAGAAAAAAATCATAGGTATGTCTACTTAAATAAAACAAAGTAGTAAGCACTTTCTCATTATAAACCGATTTAGGCTAGAGGTAAACGGCTGCAATGTAATCGATGTTAAATTTTTGGATGAAAATTTAATAATCAACCTCGTGGCGTACACAAAAAGTTCATATTGTGTCAATTTAACTTCTAATCACTTTTTAAATACGTTAGCAGCAAGGCACGCCGATCAACGAATAAATTTGAATTTATTACAAAACTGATTTGGCCCCGCCTTCCAACAGTAAGAGGGGAAACGAATTGTTTATTTTTTGTTCACAGATTTTGTAACTCAACAAATTAGATACGATAAAAGAGTAAAAAAATATTATTTGAAACAGGTTTTACAATACATAACTATAGATATTACCTAGAAAAAAAAACAAAAAATGGATTTAGAAAACATTTTGAATAACGTAAAGTAAGTACTAGTATCTAAGTTAAGTTTATAATATAATATTAATTATTTTACTTCAACGTGTTTATCTAGTCAGTCTATTTTATTTTCGTTATATATATTCCATTCTCCTCATAATATTATGTTTTAAAGAAAAGCGTTTAAAATACAAAGCGGAACGTAAATATTAAGATATTAAGGGTAATCCTCAAATCCGAATTCCATACAAAATGTTTCGGACAAATACTCAAAAGTACGCCCCTTAAGAATTAATTAGGCAAAAAATAATCTGCAATAGAAGTTTGCTTGTAGGATCTACAAATTATTAGGTGCCTAATCTGAAGCTGAATGCATTCCTGTGATAAATGGCATCCCGATACTCAGTACACCAACAAAGGACCCACCCAGCACATCGACAAAGGGCTCATTGAAGCGACGATTGATAATTAATATTGTTTTATTTTAAGCCCCGTATCTAGAGGCAACGGCAACGCGTATTTAAGTGCACCCATGTGCAAGACCTTGATGCTATTACCCGTTTGGACAAATTTCAATTTGGTGTCTGGATTTGAACTTTTGTTAATGATAAAACTTTATTATTATTATTGACTTGCCTCTTACTAGTTCGAAGGGACATGTCTTCCCGATGCACTGTACACTGTGCTGAGACCAACGGCATAATCTTTTAGTTGTTGAGTTAGTTTATAGGTATATAGGTTAGGTTGTCTGTAAGATAATTAAGCTACAAATCGGTATAGAAATAATTTATGACATAAAAGGACTAATTTTTAGCCAGTTTTTAGTGAAGTCACAGGCGGTAGCAAGTGATTCATTAAGTAAGTACCTATGCAAGCAAAAACAAAGTATTTAGGTACTTTGTGTTTCATCCACGTCTAAGATGTAACGGCAACAGGCAACATTAATTGGAAATACATGAGATATTTGCATTTTACTTTGTGTTCAACTCCCAAAGGGTTTGTCGAGGATTCCTTTGTCGATGCTGAAGTGTATCTGTCGTAGACTTTTACAGAGATATTTGAGCTAGAATGGAACCCGTTTGTATCTAGTCGTTAATTATCGTTCGGCAGTGGAGACATCTTAATTAATTCCATTCAATGAATTTATCTATCAATTTCTTTACAAATCAACTTATATCATCAAGCATCTATAGAATATACTATGCAGCTCTGATACTACTCTGCTGCCTCTTCAAGTCTTGCTGCTTTTATAAACTAACTTCGCGGTATCTGAAAGTTAGCTGGTAACTGCTACGTGGCCTCTACGAATGTTAGTTCGGCGAGGCGTAGCACTACTGCAACGTGGACACTACGAAGTTACTATGTGGCTTCTACGAGCGCGCAACTAGGCGTCTACAAATCTGCAACGTAAACACTACGAAGCTGCTACGTGGCCTCTACGAAGTAAGAAATTACTACGAGGCTGCTACGAGCGCGCAACTAGGCGTCTACAAATCGGCTACGTAGCTACTATAAAGCGCTACGTGGCCTCTACAAGTACGCAACACGTCTACAAAATATCTACCTTGTGGTCATTACACTACAAAATTGCTTAGATAGTGTCAAAATGCTACGAAACATCTACGAATCTGTAACGTAGCATCTACGGTCTTGCGTCGCGGCATCCTAAGCATGCTACGAACCTACTACGAGGCTCTACCGAAAATGCTTCAATGCTTCTATTGAAAGTTTAGTTTTATCACAGTTAATTTGTATACGACAAACCTAGTTGTTAAACTATATATTTCAACGACTTGGCTGAGTGATCTTGGTCATTTTATTTTATTAATAGGCGCCTAGGATTTCAATTGAATGGCTAATACAACCACTGTGACATACATATGTATGTACTCGTATGTATAAATTTCGCCACGTTTATATGGAGTATCGGGATTGTCGGGAATATGTGTTATGGTTTCCCATAGCCAATTTTCGACAGAGAGCTAGCTAACTCTTTCGAGACTTGTCCTAGACTAGACTATGTAACTAGACCAGTATTTACAGCCCCAGAGGGTGCATTGCATAAACAGTTTTCGCAATCTTCGTGCATTCGGCGAATGTTACGGAATGTTTGTTTATTTCTGTCTCCAGAGAGTCTGGCAATCACGACGCTCGCGGCTCGTTCTGAAGCCATTAAGAGTGAATTAAGCTCGATCAGACTCGCATGCAAATTCAGGATATACCTACATTATTTCACAGAAACAATGCAAACACGAAAACAGTAGCCGTTTTCTCAACTTTTTGATAAGTGTATTATATTATATTAATATTGAAGCCGTCACAGAAATGTATCAGGGGCTTTATTCGATAAGAGGCTTGTTATCGAAACGTACGACAAATTTGGCATTTCGGTCTACCACTTTGTACCCAAATTTAAGTACTATTCGATAACTAGAGTCTACTAGCTAAATGACTGGAGTCATCGACTATCGATATCTAAATCTAGTAATTTTAGATTTATTTACTTTCTAACTTAAAAGGCGTTCAAAGGAGTTTTGCCTTAAAAACTAAATTAAATATATTTTTATAACCATGTAAGATATAATAGAACAAATTATTAAAATTATAATTGAACAAATTATTAATAAAATGTATATACTGTTTATACTGATAATAATAACTATAGACAACTTTTTGAAGGCATTGGAAGCCGGGTGCCTTTTGCAATGGGGATATTTATCTATGACGCAATCTGTCCTTACTATATTGTTGGCATCTTTTTATTCTGTGAGACCCTACACCTGGTAACGTTCGAGAAAACTTAAATTAAAAGCACGATGAGCTGTCGAGGGAATCGACTCGAGAGGGCTTTGTATAACAACTTCAACATTTACAATCGAAATACAACTCGCTTCCACTCATTAAATACATAAATAAATATTTAGGACATTTCACAGAAACGCCATCTAGCCCTAAACTAAGCAGAGCTTGTACTATGGGAACCAGATAACTGATAGAATACTTTATATTCTTTTGTTGTTGTAAAAACATACTTAGAATACATAGAAAAACACCCAGACTCAGGAAAAACTCCAATGTTCATGACACAAATGTTTGTCCTGAAGCGGGAATCGAACCTGCGACACCAGCGTAGCAGTGCAACACACCTGCCACTCGACCAATCGTGTCGTCGAACGAGTATAACTCGACTTGTGATGAGCTAGTTGCTGGGATGAAAAAGGAACCTAATAGCCTGTGCAAATTGGCGTACGGTACGGCATAGAGGATTTAAATCTATCAATTGAATTTATTTAATACTTATCCTACAATAGAAATAAGGTATAATTTTAAATACTCGGTCATCTACTTCAGAGCATCATCTCGCGCGATTAATAACTTATTTCCATAAGATAGATATGAAATACAATTGATAAATTTAAAATCCACTGCCATAATGTGCGCCAATGTGCGCAGGCCATGTGACTTTTTCTAAAATAGTTCGCCATTTCTACTACTGAACTTGGTAGGTACTTACCTACTAGGAACCAATTTCAGCTTCACCATCCACTTTTCCTTCCTTCTTCACTTAGTTAGTTTATACTGCGTGATCCAAAGTCAAACACTTACAAATTCTCTCAGTCAAAGTAGAACACTGCTTTAAGGTAAGCGTCCACAGGCCCGCATTGCACGTAACGAACGCATCGCACGTAACGGATTTTAGTTTGTCTTGTATAAAAACTCATACAACAGCGTCCACCGATCCGCACTGTACAGACCGCTCATCGGCAATGCCTACATGCGATGCGTACCGATGACGTCATACGGAATGCCGATCAGTGGACGCGCCCCGTGCGCTCGCTCCGCATCGTCGGCCATTTGGAACAGATTTTTTTAACAAATCAGGAAATACTAGTATGTGATATTCTCCATGTTCCGATCTCTTCTTGAATATGTTGTGTATCCAGAAATTATGTTTCTTTTGAGAATTTTTTTCTTGTTCTTCCTCTTCTGCTATTAAACAAGCAATAACGATTTCTTCATCGCTTTCCTCCATTCTCACAAACACTTTCCGCACGTACGATCACTACAAAAATCTGAATGAATGTGGCATCGGCAATCCGATTGCTGATACTTGCGTCGGCAATCCGATCGCTGCCGATACAGTGGATGCAGTCTAATTAATTCGGTTTGATGCGATGCGTCCGATACGTCCGATGCGGCCTGTGGACGCAAACCTTTAATTGGCTCTTTGTTCGTTTTGCGTGTATTTTGTTTCTACTGGTAGTTATAGCATCATAAAAGTGTAGGAATAGGAAGGCACCTTGGGTAATCTACTCTCTCTACACAGAAATGCCTGTACAAATTCTAATTTCCACCCAACCATTTATAACCCACCACGCTTAGCTCTAATATCTCCGTGCAGCGTGCGAAGGTGTACATTATGAATGAGGCTGGTCGCGGTCAGACCGTGGCGTGGACTCCACAGATTGATTACTGTGGTCGGCTGCCTAAACTTGTAATATTAACCTTTGTTTTGTAGGTACAGGTTATTTCTATGAGTTCCCTAGAAATAATTGCGTAAGTTTATCTATAGCAACGTCTAAGTTGCGTAGAAGCGTTATCTTAGTTTAGATCCAGGTTTAAATTGCTTTGCCCATGCGAATTATACTATTGAAAAAATATTGTAGGCGTATTGCGTCCTAATAAAAATATTTCCTAGGCTATAAAGTTCTTAAAACGTAGTATGCTAGTCAATTGAATCATGTAATCAATACCTATGTACAGTCTCCTCTATAATGATTTATACCCAGCTTACGCCAGTGTTCTCCTAAGATTAAACCACTCACACAAACACATCATGGGTTTGCGTGAGTAAACTAACTGTTGTGATTAAACCACTTAAGGTATAGGTACCAATAATATAAACTACAAGTGGTTTAATCACTGGAGAACACTGGCGTAAGCTGGGTGTAAAGACAATTACAGAGCCAACCCTACATAAAAGGCTTCACTGAACGTTGCCCTAACTGACTGACTGACAGACAGCGCACAGGCAAAACTACTGGATGCAGAGACTTGAAATTTCGAAAGTACTTATTTTAAATTGCAACGCAATCGAAGTTGTGGGTGACAGCAGCTAGTAGGTAAATTAGGTTTAACTCAAACCTTTCCTTTCTTTACCCCCATCATGATAACTTCGTTAAGTAAAAAACTGCGTGCAAAATCAATATCAAGTTGATATGAAGCCATCAAGCCAATTCAGATCACATTTGCACACATGACTGATGGAGGTCTGCACTAACGACTGGCAACCCTTCGACGCTACTTAAAAGGGTGAACTTACCATTAATCTCCAATATGAAATTTTTCGTTCTTGTAGTCTAAGAGCTGGCCATATATAACATAAAAGGTTTTCTGACTGACTGACAGACAACGTACAGGCCAAAGCACTGCATGTAGAGCCTTGAAATTTGTGGTTTGAGCCCTATCAGTTCAGTAGTTTCAGTGTGATAATTAAATTACTGCGAAATTACGAGACTGAGCATCATAATGTATCGATGTGGACGAGCGCTTTAGTGGGCCGCTTTTGCACGGGTCTATGTGAATCAAAGTCATGTGTATTTCTGGTTATGAGCAGGCGTAATCTTTTACCATCAATCAGGAGAGCGCTTAGTTAGTCTCATCCAAGGTTAACGTAAAAGAACAAGGTAACAAATGAACATTCATTCATCCATTATCAAAAAAATCCAGATAAGCAATGTTTATTAATTAAGATTAAAAAGGTATATTATTTTTTTTAGTTAAGTTTGCAGTGAGATTATTCCCTATATCATCTCTCTCCTTTTTATGCGTCGGTTCTAAGTTTTGATTATTTGGTTAGTCATATCGCTAGGCGTCCCGTAAGAGATTTCGTGCATAGAATCTACAAATTAGTCATAAATAGAAAAACACTAAAACAATTCATTTCTGAGCATAAAACTGGCATGGGTTTTACATGATGGCATTAAACATAAAGACAGCAGTTTAATTTTATGTGTCATTAACCTAGAACACAGTTCATAGGCTTTTTATTACGATTTCTTATCAACCTAGCTTATCCATTCCTTTATAGTTTCAGTTAGGTTAGGTACCTACCGGAAAACATATATTAACTAAACTATTTAATGATAAAGAAACTTATACATTATCACAGTTTAAACCCATTTGATGCACAAAAATATGTTCCAGGTCCGAGACTATTCACCGAAATCACAAATTGAAGAACATTAGAAATCAATCGATTAGAAAAACTGCATAACAGAGCAGGGTAAAACAGAGATAAATTACTTTGGTTGGGTGTGTCAATTTATAAGGGCGATACCACAATACATTAATATACAAAAAAATTATACTGTGTATTTTTCGATCAAAGATTTCCAAATTTTAGCATAAGTTCCGTTTTTGGGAAGGCCGCTGTACATTTCAGTCTGCTTGTCAATTTTCAAGAACTGAAGATAACCTTCACTCCTGTTCCAAGTTATGTTCGCAGTTGTTGTTGGAATTCTGAAAAAGGGTATGAATTTCAAACACTTTCTTGACCTGGAATAGCAATTGCTTTTATCCCCTGTTTGGGACATCAAAATAAGGATGATTTTTGGCTCACTTAACATCCAATTCTTCAATGTGTTTATAAAAATAATCAAGGTTTTACAAGAACATACTAAAACCGACTTCAAATGGACTGTTTTAGTTAGCGTTCCTAACACCACTAAATAGTCACATAGTAGCAAAATTGGAAGACGTCATTTTTCTTTTTTATTTTTCAAAACCAATGTACTGATCCGATTATCATGATTTTTTATGGATCTAATCAGGGAGGAATAGTCCCATACAAAAATATTTTTTCAAATCGGTTTATAAACAACATAATTCTAAAGTACCTACCTAACAAACATTAAAAAAATAAAAAGAATTGAGAACCACCGCTTTTTTTAAGGCGGTTGATAAACGAGTCGCGACTGTTGTTTGAATGCTGATTTTATGGTGTGTATGAGTCGCTTAATTTTATTCCAACCAGTGTACTAATATTAATAATTATATATTATAATATTAATTATAGTAGGTACTTGTACCATTACATTATCTTGCAACACAGGTAAACTTACACAAGGTACTTATGAAACATGAAGAAAATAATGCATCTATCATTGGTGGTATTTCTTACCCATTAAGAGCAAAACTGGACAAAAAACTCGTACACAGATCTATGATCTTTTGATCTTCACTAGAGACGAACAGGTATCGGTAAGCGAGAGGGTCAGCAAAGCAATAGAATAAGTCATCAGCATCATTAGCGCCTGGTGCAGCTAGCAAATTAGAAGCTTGCTTGAACAGGTTTCTGAAAGAACTGTACTCAAATTGATAGGTATACAACGAAATTCTAGGGTTCTTTAATAACTCTTCCATATTCACTATAGATGGATACTTTATCAACGAAATAGAGAAGTATTGGATTAATCCATCATATGTTATGCTTTGGTTTTTGAAAAAGTAATTCTTCACTTCTGCGATAAAGCTGAATTTGCTTTCTCTGTCCTTAAACTTCAAATAAGCAGGGAGAGCTGGTGAAAAATTACGGTCCAGTTCTTTTAATCCCGCTAGGTCATAATTAGACGCCCACATGATTCCCTCTCTGTTATTGTAGCCAAAGATGATGTCCAGCTTCGGCAAAGAAATTGATGATTTAAGAAGAGTCTCCGGATCTTCTGTGATTATAGGGTTTGGCGTTAATTTGCTTTCTAAACAAGGCCCAAACACGTACTGCGCTAAGGCATTGTTTCTTGGGTTCCCGTACGAAGCCCTAACGATGGCGTCGGCTGTAGAGTTTTCAAAGATTCTATACAGTTCTACAGGATCAATAGTGTTATATCCCAACCGAGCTGCCACTCGAGATGCAGTTCCAATAGGATACGAATCAAAGCCATAGGGAAAAGATACGGAACCACTACTCATTATAGCTCTATGAAAGAATCCATCAACTTTTCTAGACAAGAACAAGTAGTTTACGCCTACAGCTCCAGCGTTTTGGCCATATAAAGTAATACAGTTGGGATTTCCACCGAATTTGGCGATGTTACTCCGGATCCATTTCAGGGCTGCTAGCTGATCTTTGAGTGCAATGTTTCCTGGGGCATCATCAATACCCAGACAGAGGAATCCAAACGCTCCAACTCGATAGTTTATATTGACAACAACTACGTTCTTTTTCAGCAGATATTTAGGGTTATAGAGAGAGTCAACATTGCGGCCCCAGTAAAATCCTCCGCCGTGGAAGAAAGCTACAACTGGGAGGATCTGGGAATCGTTAGTGGCTGGTGTGTAAACGTTCAAAGTTAGACAGTCTTCGACGCCAATGATGGAGTTTCTCATTGGAGAGTACTGTTTACAAATGACATCAACGTCACGATCGTCGGCCCTTAAGGTGCCATTCCAAGGTGATGGATCTCCTGGTTCCTAAAACGAGATAGATATCACAACTTTATTTAAACACTAGTTGTGGTAGTCCAACCCGCGAAGTGTCGCGATGCAAAAATAACCTTTGTTATTTTAACTCATAAACTTTACCCATACCCATACCAATTTAAGCTCAACCGGTTAGTGGTTTTGAGGAATAAACATCCATTTATCTATTTATCGAGAATGGAAGGAATCTATCCTTTCAATTACGTGAGGCGCTTGGGGGAGAGGGTCGAGCCGAAACTCACCCAATCTCACACGTAAGAAGGCGGGAGGAAGGGGTCTCGGCAAATATCACATATTTTTTTATTCGCAAGTACATATACATATATAGCAGTGTAAATTGAGAGAAAAGTGGAATAAACTATGTAAGTAGTCTTACATAAAAATAATTATCAAATTATGTTTTTTTTAAATAAATTTAACGCAATCTCACAAATATTATCTTATTTACCTTTTTTAAAAAACAAGTCGTATTCTGAAAAATCTCGTGTGAGATTTAAGGGATATAGGCGGTGGAGCAAAATCTCCAACATCTCACCAAGGGGTGAAGGGGTCGAAAAATCGCCAAAATCGTCTCACGTCATTAATGGACGCCCCCTTTCCATAGAAATACGGTATGCCATAAAACACTTACCTTAAATCTTCCATTATAAGTGGCGAAGGGAATCCCGAAATATGAGTAGTACTTATCTACCCAATTATAGTAACCTTGCACAGTCCCCTGGGCTGTTGTAACTTTACTCAAATTAGCTAAAACCTTAGGACTAAAAGAAAATATATTTATGACTAAAATAGAAAATAAAACAAAACTATTCATGTTGGTGTTAAAATTGGAAGTGAATCCATTATAATTACACTTAGTATAGGTAAGTATAATTTAATGCATGAATGGTCTGAAAGTACCTACTTAACCTATTCTTAGTCGTTAAAAGTAGCATTTCTATCCGGTAGGTACATAAGGGCCGTGTCACACTACCTAACCTACCTAGTACGAGTATCGAGTTGCGATAAAAATCTCTCTTAGTACCGCTAACGCTTGAGAATCATGTTTCTCCGTTCTAGTCTCTACGTTCAGTAAGTTCAGCATGTGCATTGTCTGTCAGTCAGTCAGGAACTAGTATTTTATATGTATAATACTGATTAATCAATTATTTTGGTACTGATAACTAGCAATTAGGCCTTTTTGCTCGTCTCAACACTATTTTCCTACCTACATAAAAATTGCATGTTTCTTGCAAATCTACAGTATCCGCCCTCTTTCAGCTGTGTATTATACTCAGAGATTAGTAGTGCGGTGTGTGGTGGATGAGTATGAGTAATATGTAGGTATATTTTAAAGCACTAGTTGATATGATGTAGGTCAAGGTAGAGCGCTGATCAATAATTTTCAATGAGTTAGGTTTGAGATTTGATTGTGCAAAAGAAGCTAATGAAAATAATGCGCTGATGTTTGTAATGCGATCGCGCATTTGTAGGTAGGTAGGTACAGTTTTGAAAATATAGTTTGTCTGAGTATAAAAAAAAGTGGAGTGGTGATTTTGTTTGACAACCACACGAAATGTTTAAGTATATTTTTTGTTTTGATATGTTTAACATAAATTAATAATTTCCTTCGCAATGGGAAAAACAGTTTTGCCCAAAAACATATTTGGAAATACAACGAGATTTCCGGGCTTTTTAACTCTCAATTATTGTTACAAGGGACATGTTCATAAAGTGATGGTGGTAGGTAATACTTATTCAAGTTTTTTGCAACATCTGCTTTGCTGAAACGAACACTTTTCACTTTACCCTCGAGGTTTGGAGATCGGTTCGCAGACGTTTCACCACGTGTTGAAAGGTCTTAGATAATATAATATAAAAGCTTTCAAGAGAATAGCGTGTCTGAAGTATCAATTCCGCTTGTAAAACCACCTCTTTCGTTCAAACCCTGATGTCTGTATTGGAAAATTCCCCGCGAAATCTACTGGGACCTTTTTTATTAAAACTTTATAAAAGTTATACCTCCTTGATCATGCACGTACTAGCAATCTCGTTTATCGCGTTGTTACCGTAAGCGATATGCTTTCTTTCAAGTTTTTATGAAACAAAGTTTTGTTTAGATACTTTCCGAGCCACTGGTTGAAGGAATTGGAAGAATGTGCCTTGTCAGATAAAGGATTCCTATGTTTGTTTGAAAGCGGAAACGGTAATACAAACTCACTTTTATTTAACGTATCCGAGCGATTCAAAGGAAGAAAACGTGGAAGGGTGAGGTTTAGCAACATTTGAAATGCTTTCTGTGTTTCAATTTAGCTAATAAAGATGGGATATTTGTATAGGATGGAGTGGTGCCAGTTTTGCATATTGGCGTCGCAAGCTATCTTAATTTTGGCGTAATGTGTGGGTTGAGTTCCTGGCAAGGGGTGTCCCATATGTTGTGATTACAATGCAATTTACCGTTCCAATCTGTGCACCAGCCTGGATTGAAAGACATGAATAGGCATGTAAAGCGTAGGTACAATGTAAATAAATTTACATGTTGTTTTAATCAAGGAAATTGTATGTATACACATTGTGTAAGTAATAAAAAATTTAAATAGGTATATAATTTAGATATCCGTGATTACATAGTTTGTAGTAGTTACTTTGAAGTTATTAGTAAAACTATAAGGTATAATTATTAAATTATTAAATAAACGTTTGTTAGGATAGATGGACGATGATTAGACAGGTATTAATTCCACAATCAAGCAAAAACTGCTGAACTGCAATTGCATGAAATTCTTATGTTCTTGAGGTATGAGGTTTTATGTTAAATTCAGTAATCGTCCAAAATAAAATATCTATGGCAGTCTATTCTCGATAACGATTAGGTACTAGTTTACCCTAAACTTACTTACATCCAATTGAAGCCAAGCTGAGCTCAGCGTTTCGCCAAAATAAATCGTTCTAAACAAGTTACATAATATATAGAAGTATTTAAAGGATCGAATCACACTGTAGTATATTGAAAACGCGCAAAAAAGGGGATCTAAATTAGCTAACTTCTAGTAGATAGGTAAATTTCGGCCCGATGCAGAATTTCGAAACAGACAAGTCACAGCGCTAGTGAAATATTATAGTAGGTACCTAATGAATGACTAGGCTTTGTCGTTGTTAATAAAACTTCATCGTAAAAAGTTACAAAAATATTTCAAAATGGAGATACCTATTTAATTTCTGTTAACCGGATATCTGATTTTTTGTTCCTGTGTTCCGCCTACATCTTGATTTTATACTGTCATCTTGGTTTTTAAGTGAACATCGTTTTTAATCTCTGGTTAGGTACAACGTTTTGGTCCATTGCCAGCAGACGGATAATAAGCAGCCGAATATTGTAGGTACTGTAGCCAAGACTTCGTTTGGCATTGCGGAAAGGAACAAGCATACCTATAAAGTTTATAAAACTGAAAGAAAACCCGACTGCCGAAATCGAAAACGAGGTGAGCGCGATAAATACCCGTTACAAGCAAATAACTATGCCGAAATATCATTGGGTTATTAGATTTTCAACCGACCTCAAAAAGTGACCCAAGTAGCTCTCTTCTGGCTAGTGAATAAACCCCGTGAAGTTGGTTCTACTTAGCAAAAAACCTAAAAAAAAAACGACTATATTTTCTTGATTAATCATTAGGTACCTAATTATAATTATTCATTTTTTTTAATTTTTATTTATTTATTTGATAAGAAATTAGTACGTATGTCGATAATACAAAACATTTAAAAAGCCACGAATGGTTTGTCCTAGATGTAAGCTGGTTCTCCTAATTCGGGTTTAGGTTTAACTTTAAAATTACTAGTTTTATTAGGTTCGGTGAAGTCGCTAGTGTATAATAGGTAACGTATAATGTGTAAAAGAAAAAAGAAAGTGTATATTCTGTAAGTTGTAGGTAGATAGTAGGTAGAATGAATATAAGTATGTTGTTAATAGGTATCTAATAGTTATTGTTGTAGATATGTAGGTATGTGGTGTAAAGTCCCACTGCTGGGCAAAATGGACCAGTCCCTCTTATCTAATTAATAGTATTATATCGACGCTTGAAAGGCAATAATTACCAAGCGACATATTGGCAACTTTACAGGAGAGCGTTTTAAAGTTTTTTTTTTTGGAAAAAAATTCGTCATAAATCGCCTTTTAGTCGTAGTCACTTGATTCCAACGATTTTTAAATGTAGTTAAAACGCTTTATAAACGCGCATTTAAAGATGATGCATTTTCTCAATACTTTAAGAAATAGTGTCGGTTAGTAAAATATTTATCAAAATCACAAACAGGTAAAAACTACTTACCGACAACAATATTTTTTTATAAAACATGTAAAATTAACGAAATCCTAGTAGTTTATAATTGTGTTTGAAGCAAAATGATACATCCAGATCTAAAGTATGTTTGACACATAGGTAAAATTATCTAAATAAAAACAAAAAAAACTTTTCTGTCAAGCAATTTCAACCGAAGTACAAATTAAATGAGGTATGTGTAGGATTTTTTTGAACAAGTAACAAAACAATTAGGTTTTATTACACAAAATTAACAATATCGCCGAACTTGCTCAACTTGCTGCACATACAGGAAACCTGAAAGAGCTTTATAACTACTACTTTATAACTATAACTTTATGTAATAAGGCCACAAATACCCTAGCAGGAAAAATAAACTTCAGAAAAGTACCCATCCGTGATAAAGGAGGTAAACCTTTAGCTATTCCTTCAGCTCGATTGAATCGATGGCACGAGCATTTCCAGGAAGTATTTAAGCAGGGATCTTGTGAGGTACCAATAGACCCAACAATACCAGCGATGCCGCCGCACTTATCGAAGACGCTAGAAATAACTGGTTATTCCCCTTCTAAAGACGAAGTCGCAAATGCCATTATTGCACTAAAAGCAGGTAAAGCCCCCGGAATCGACCTGATCCCTTCAGAAATGTTACAAGCTGATCTTACAACAGCCGTCAACTGTCTAATACCATTACTGACCAAGGTCTGGGATACTGAAACTATACCCAATGACTGGAACATGGGGCTTCTTGTCACTCACTGTACCGAGAAAAGGTGACATAAGCCAGTGAAGTAACTGGAAAGGCATCGCACTTCTCTCTATACCATCGAAGGTTCTTATTTCGGGTAGTACTGGATCGACTTTCCAAGGTAATAGACCCGCTACTTCGCAACGAACAAGCATGGTTCCAGCGGTTAGCACGCTCCTGCACCGATCAGATAAACACACTGCGCATCATTGCAAGAACAGGCATCAGAATGGCAAAGAAAGCAATCTTACCTAGTAGATTTCGAAAAGCTTTTGACACTCTTCAATGGCATAGTATCTGGACGCGTCTATACACTCTAGGAGTACCGCCAAAGATAATCAAAGTGATCCAAGCTATGTATGCAAAGTATGCCTGTAAAGTGAGCTATGACTGGTCTCCGACAACATCATTGTGCAGGCAGGTGTACGCCAGGGCTGCCTCCTCTCACCTTTGCTGTTCCTTGTGGTATTGGATGGAGTGCTGGAGCGTGTCAATAAGAACAAACTCCGCGGAATAGATAACCTAGACTATGCCGATGATCTTTGTCTTTTCAGGCACAGTTCTTTTCAGACGAGCAGACAAGCAAGCCAAACTAGATGACCTCAGAAGAAGAAAGAAGCAGCAACCACAGGACTTAAAATTAATACAGGCAAAACTAAGGAGATGAGACCCGGCGTAAGCGACACAACGCCTTTGATTGGCCAGGAATAGGTGGAGCAGGTCCATCAATTTGTCTACCTTGGGAGTATTGCATCTGAAGTTGGTTGTACCGAACAGGATATAGACACTCCTGCATACCTCAAAGAACGTTTTACGTATCTCTGGATGTCCCACTCTCGATTCGTATGCTCTTCATCTTCAAACCCCACTTCATACCCCGCATTTCTATGGCAGCTCTTTTACGATCCAAGCTACTAATCTATGGAATGCACTGCTAGTGTCAATTCAACATGCTAAGGCCCTTCAAATTTTTAAAAGGTTGGTCGTTCAGCATTATTTAGCCACACCTACGAAATAATAAAATATTTTTCACAGCTCTTGATTTATTGATAATTTTTATCACTCATTTATCTGATATTTATATTTTTATTTTATTTATATTCGTTTTTTTTGTATATACCGCCATATTAGTTTTTCTCTTTCTTAATTTTCAATTTAATATATTGAATAATCTGTTTTGTAATAGGTACTTTTTGCTATTATACTTTTTAATAAGCTTTCGTTCTCAATTGACGTTATGCCCACCGTCCTCATTTGTCTAACAGTATCCAGTCGATGCAAAGATTGTCTGGAAGAGATCGCTCTTTAGCGATAAGACCACCCATTGTCCACTGTTATATACCTAGCTTTATTTTTTCTTTATAATGTGTTAGTACTAAGATGGTGAGCAATAAAGTATATTCTATCTATCTATCTATCTATAGAATCTAAAAAGGAGCCTTTGCATAGTTGCGTTCGATATGGCAGTCACGGAAACTGACCAGAAGAGTGAAGCTCAAGATATTCCAGTTCAATGTGAAAACCAATCTGCTGTATGGGTGCGAGACGTGGAAAGTAACGAAAAACATCACGCGTAAGATCCAGGTTTTCATAAACCGGTGCCTTCCGACAGATTTTTTGGAATCTTTTGGCCGGGCAAAATGACCAACGTCGACCTGTTAGAGAAGTGCCATGAATCGCCCATGGATTCTCAGATAAAGCGTCACAAATGGAACTGGATTGGCCACACGCTACGCAGAGTGCCCGACCACATCCCAAAGCAAGAACTAGACGGGAACCCGCAGGGCAAGAGAAAGCGGGGCCATCCCAAGACTTGGCGAAGATCGGTGGAATTGGAGGTCAAAGCCATAGGTAAATCTTGAAGCGAAATCAAACGTGAAGCTCCAGATAGATCGCGATGGAAGCTCACTATGGACGCCCTCTGCCCCACTTGGGGGTCATAGGATTAAGGCAAGACACAAAATTAAAGATCAAAGTGCGAAAAATCTCTCGCCTTTTTCAGCAGTCTTACGAGTATATCCTCGATATCTTGACCCCTAGAAATTAAATACGTTTCGATTGAGAGAATAAATGATTTAATTATTCAACTAAGCAGTTACATTACCAAAGTCAAATCTCTGCTAACCACCCCAGCGTTTGACATAGCTAGCTAAATGATGTTAGGTATCTATTATCTTATTCCGATTCGTTATGTGCCTAAAACAATAAATTTAAATCAATATAAAATGCGCATTCAAAAAGCTAACATTAGTAAAATCTTCATAATGCACTTACCGAGTATACAATCCAAGCTACGCGATGCACTATGTGCGATACGCGCGAGCACGCAGGTTGCCTATGCGACAAGACTAAATCATTATTATGTTACCACAGCCACTCAAAATTTGCTTTACAGCGCGGATAAGCGACAAAACAAAATACGAACATAAGGGATAAGCTCAGTTTTATACAAATTTTATTTCAGAAATAGTTATCTAAGTAACAAAAACAGTAAAAAAAACGGCAGGTAAAAAATTACCAAACGACAAAATATATTCTTTTTAGGCAGGTAAATATTACTACTTTACGTTTGCAAGTCCATTGCATTTAGGTTAAAAGTACTAAATGACAATGAATACATAATTAAGGTGTGTTAGAAAGTCTTTAATAACGAGGAAAAAAATAAATAATACAGGTAAAATTTCATAGGTAATCTTTATACCCTAGGTACCGCCAGGCAAAAAATACTCTATGTTCAAACGTATAATTTCGAATCTAGGCAAAAATTACTATGTAAAAAAATTAAAGATCGAATAAATACTAAGTGAAAATTATTCATAAATCGCTAAAATTTTAGTCGCTTGGACGCCGAAAACTGTGAAAATGTGCATTTTTTTTAAATTACCAAGCGACACCAACTTCGTCCTAGCGACATGAGAGTAGGACCAATCGACGCAGAATTTTTTTCTGATTCCAATGATATATATAACTCAATATCGCCCAAAATGTCGCTTGGTAATTTTTGCCTTTCAAGCGTCGATATGATAAATCATTAATCATGAATAATTAATTGATCAATAATTAAAAATTTTGTTATATAGTACAAACTGATAGGAAAATATTTGCATCGCCATTTCATCCGAATTGGATGAAAGTAATGTAGAACGACTCGAAACAAGTTAGGACACAATTTCCGGTTTAAAACAAAAAAGTTACTTTCCATCAATAAGATTGCCTCTAAAAGAATGGGTAATGAGATCACCGCCAGATTTGCATTTAAAAGCTATGGGCAATATCTAATGAAATTAACGGAGCCTTACAGCCAGACGAGCTAAAAAATCTTGGTTGGTTCACTTTTAGCAATTTTTGATCGTGGATAGGTATAACTTGGTTGTCGGTCCCGGCTATAATAATTATTATCTTTCCCGTACCATTTCTGCTACAATTGCTTCAAGTTTAACTTGTAAAACTCGATGTGATAGATATTTATCTGTAATGTTAGGATTTTTCATGAATAAATAGATTTCGAATTTATATTCAAAGCCGTCCCGAAAAAAGTCCTTAGGTGCGCGCTTCTTATCTTCTAACTAAACAATGAATTCATTTAGTTTTTATTGTACCTACTTAGTCAACATTCGTACTACCAATTAGTACCCTAATATTAGTTCGTAGGTACTAGGTAGGAACATTTGCTATGCAGTTAGGTACTTGAATGTTTAGTAAGACTATTCTAACGGAGTGTCTCATCTATGCTCTCCAAGCTACACGGCAGAGTTTAGGGAACAGAATTGAAATTCAAATCCGATGTCTGGAGCATATTCTAATATAATTAGACGCCCGTAATTGAGTAGACATCCATTCCGGTTTGCACAACTTCACAGATAAAAAACCAATAAAAACCCGGGATAGGAATAATTAACTATTTGCTTGAAAACTCTGGGGCGGTTAGGTAGTTAAATTTTAAGTGATAACTACGAGTAGGTACGTAGGTAATCTACTATTTACTCGTAAAAAATATTTTTATCTACTAGTAGGTAGGTAAGTACATATAACTAGTAACTTACCTAAATTGGTAATTATTTTGTACCTAACAAGATAGATATCTACCTAGGTACATAATAAAATAAAATAAAAAAGCCTTTATTGTTTCTGCTTAAATAACAAAACTGCTTAAATCTTATTAAAACTATCTAGGTAATTCTTCTGCAGAAATCGCCTCATCGGAGTAGGCCTCCCCTAAATTCCTTCATACGTCCCTCTCCCTGGCTTGCCTCATCCATTCCGGTCCGCATCATTGTGTAAGAATTTCCCTCCATCTCTTTCTTGGTCTTCCCTGTTTCCTTTCTATTGGGATCCATTCTGTACCTAACTCTTTTTGTCCATCTTACATTTTCTAATCTGCAGATAGATATGTCCCGCACTACATAAGTACCTCCCTATAGTAGGTTTGGAGTGGAATTTTATAATTCAGACCAGCGCTGTTGCTACCTTACTTACTTACCTAATAGGTAAATAACTAGGTAGTTTGGTACAACGTTCAAAACAAGCCAAGAACACAATCACAAAATTAACTTCAAAACTAACATTGTAATGCGCTGTCAGTAAACATTTCTGAGATTAGAAACATCAAGACGTCAACAAACTAATATCTACAAATGCCATTAGTAGAGTTTTAGTTCGAGAGCTGGGGTTTATATTAATACTTTATTTGCTTTGAGTAGTGAATCTGTGTACCTACCTATTAACTAGGGAGTGAAAGAACGAACATAGAAGATTTTTTGAACTCTTTAAACCTACCGAATTTGATAAAGATCGGACACTAAACACCAAGTAAACACTACGATATACCTAAGTAGGTACTAACGATGAGTTAGCTTTACTACACATTATGTATTCTTCTTACACATTAACTGATGGTTAAATAGACTGACTACGAATACTTAATATTTTGCCTCACATCTTATTGTTAACTCTATTTAATTTTATATAGACTCAGACACCTTCGTTAGGTCAATTAAACGTAGAAATAGTACCTACCTAAATTATGCAATGGCCTATCCATTATCTGCTTAGCCTAATAGTCACTAGCTCTCAGACTATAATCGTTTATGCAATACCTATCTAAGTGTAAGTTTATACGTTTTCGCAGTAAACCTACATAGTAGAATGTAAATTAGAGTATACGTTCCCTGCAAACATTGGGTGAATTAATGCCGCGACAGTCCCAGGGGCATGTAGTAAAATAGTGTTGGCAATGACTCTAATACCTACTGCTCGTTTGCCTACAATGTTATACTAGCGGTTACCTGCACTACAGCTGTTCAGTATTTTTAACGTGAGTAACTGGCATGGCATCTAAGTACACTGTCTTTTCAAACCTTCTAACTATTTTTTCCCACAGTAGGAATAACGGGAATCTTCATAATAGTATATCTTCATATAATTTTAATTAATATTTTCCCCACTACACTGTGCGAAAGATGATATGAACAAAGCAGGTGTGAGTACAGAGATGACGGTTGATAGAGACAGACGAATGGAAGAAGAAGACATGTTATGCCGTCCCCACTACACTAGCCTTGCCTGTCGCTTCTAGTGGGGACAAAAAACTGTGCATATTCCCTACCAACTGGATATGAATCCAAAACGATACTTATATTTTGGTTGGTTTTGCCCCCCGCTGGTTTAGCGGGCAGAATAAAAAAAGCACAATTTTTACAGTAAAAGAAATGATGTAAAGGTATCTTAATTAAAACAATATAATTATAATTAATAATTTTATTAATCAACTATCCAAAAGTAAAGTGGGCAAATAAATAACAAAGTTTATACTTATCAATACATTCACTGGATTGCTTGCAGCACCGAAAATTACATTTAATGTGACATTTTCTTTGATATTTGTATTTTATACTCAACAATAGTAAACTATGCATACATTAGAAGTGACCGCGTTTAATTTGAGGGTTCCATATCTATTCAATAGCTAGAAGACACAATACAAAAGTCTAGTGTCCACTTTAGACAAAACTGGCCAAAACGATACGCATAATACCTATGTATGTAGCATATTGCATAATAACACTTAAGGGGAATCCTCAAATCCGAATTCCATACAAAATGATTCGGATAAATACTCAAAAAGTACGCCGTCTTATAGTAGTTTCTTCACACTATTCGTTTCGTCCATGTTTTTTGATATCGTGAACAAAAAAAGTGAAAGGTTTCATACTTTAATTTAGATTTTATACGTGTTTGAAAATTAACCCTAGGTACTAACTTAAAAACACGTATAAAATCTAAATTAAAGTATGAAACCTTTCACTTTTTTTGTTCACGAAATCAAAAAACATGGACGTAACGAATAGTGTGAAGAAACTACTATAATACGGCGTACTTTTTGAGTATTTGTCCGAATCATTTTGTATGGAATTCGGATTTGAGGATTGGCCTTAAATCACACTCATGGCGCCGTTTCTTGGTAATACCTATGGTCGTCACATTCATTCGAAATTCCGATTCAATTTTTCTAATTCGATTTCCTTTCGGGATTTCAACGCATTCTATCCACAGTCTGTAAAATAGTCAAGAAATGAAAATCGAATGCAGAACCGAATCGAATAGTACCGTGAAATACGTCAGCATTACCAAGGGTAATTTTGCCCGAAGATCATCTATAAGCAAATCTTTATTGAAACATTAATTGACATTCAGCAACAAAGTCAATTAATGTTACCATAGTATTCAGATATATTTGAACTTTAAAGATTTGCAAATAATGTAGATTGATCTTCGGGCCAAATTACCCTTGGTGGCAATTTTGGCGTATTTCACGGTATTCGAATGTTATGTTGTCTATGACAAATCTATAAAGGTGAAAATGACTTTCGTTTCTATAGACCGAGGCATTAGGTATGTGTCTGCAAAATTAAATAATAGTAGATTATGCACTAAGGGGATAAAGCAGTGTCTTATGTCGCGGGTGGCATATTGAACCCTGAGCTAACGAGGGACTCCGTTAACTCCTGAGCGAAGCCAGGGAGTTATGTAGAGTCCTGAGTGACGCGAGGGGTTCAAGCTGCCCAAGACCAAGACAGGCTTTATCCCAGAGGAGCATACTCTACTTTTCACACCTTCTGTGAGGCAATAAAAATCCAGGGCTCCGAACTCAGCAGCCAACACCGTCTTTTGTTTCACAATCTTTAAAGTCGCGCCTTTTTTCTTTTTCTTATGAGTGGCCAGTTCGATTTTAGAACAAACCTTTTTACAATGTCATATGGGCGTTCTTTTACTTAGAGTTTTCCACGAGTTTCCATACGAATTTTACGTTCCAAATTCAAATCACATTACTACCCTTGGGAGTTTCATACAACATTACTTCCCTATATGATAGCATTGATGATAGCATGATATGTAATTGGATATTGTCGAGCAGGTGGTGTGAAAATATTATTTATGAACCCATCATGAATTATATAGAACGCCAATTTCCTAGCTTCTTAAAAACTTTGCCCAACTTGTAACTAACCCTATATTATTTTGTTTTATTTGGAAGAACCAACATAAATAAAGTACACTATTTTGTACCGTGAATCTTTAAGCATATTAATATCTTAGGTATATTTTTTATTCTTAAATTTTGATACAGTGCATTGGTGCGTAGCCTTTTTTATCCAACTTAGAAAGGAGGAGGTTTTCAATTTAGACTTTTTGACAACCAATATAAGGAGTTAACAGATCCACTAATTTCAGGTAGGGTCAACTGAGGTAAATGCGTCAACGGGGCTATTGCGACTCTGAAATTTCTAAAAAAAACTATCATAAATATAGCAAAATCTGCCATCTGGTGCTGTGAATTTAGTGAAAATAAACAGCACCAGATGGGTTGTATTTACAGTCATATTGATATTTTTTTAGTAAGTGCAAAACGTGGCAGTACCTCATTTTATTGACGCATTTACCTAAGTTGACTATAAGTATATTTCTATTCATTTGTACTTCATTTATTATATTATGAGTATTGTAAATCTAGATTATAATTTGAATGAACATGTTGCTAATTAAAAAGGTTATATCATAACTTTTATTTACATTTTCAGATCAAACTAATATAAATTCAAAATGATTTTAAGGATATATGGTTATAGAGGTTAAACAAAGGTTTATGGCACTCGAAAAAAAAATACAATTATCTAATCTATTTATCTGTTATCGTTTCAGAAAGGAAATAAAAAATTCCCAGCTATTCTGCTTCTTGATAGAATATTTCTGTTGAAATACTGTTTACTTGATATTATGCAGACTACATACTAACTTATTACGTGATAGTTTACGTGCTATCGACATTTGCCCCTTTTTCCCCTCATCGTGGGGACATACGGGAATAATACTATTTAAACAGTTATTGCTGAATGTTAAAGGCTTATAAGGCACTTTCCATAATACATTACACGTTATTATTTAGCACCATTATTGCCAGAAAACAACCTTCGAATAAAGCCTAATTTACGCCCAAACACATTTTAAAATATTTCAAATTTCATAGACATTATTGCTATCAATACAAGAAACAATTGTATATAACAAACTGTATAGTAAGAAGCAATTTTGAATTCCTAAGAATAATTCGGAAATCAAGAAACAATTGTATATAACAAACTGTATAGTAAGAAGCAATTTTGAATTCCTAAGAATAATTCGGAAATCAAGAAACAATTGTATATAACAAACTGTATAGTAAGAAGCAATTTTGAATTCCTAAGAATAATTCGGAAATCAAGAAACAATTGTATATAACAAACTGTATAGTAAGAAGCAATTTTGAATTCCTAAGAATAATTCGGAAATACACTCGTACGGATACCATACTTGTTGTGTTTACTAATGCCTAGATCACACGTACCGTACTCGGCCGAGACAGTGAAAGCTTCCATCACTCGCTCAGCCTAGCACTCGGCGCTATGCTTATACGTACCGAGTACTCGGTACTTGTGATCTAGGTATAAGTGCGGTTTCAGATTATCGGATTAACCGCTCGTGTTTTCTTTTTTGTAACGCGTGTACGCGCGACAAAAATACGCTAGTCTGAAACCGTATTAATGTTTTCAGGCGTAAAAACGGCATCTAAGCTTACAAAATATTTTACGCTTACGTTATTTACAGGACTAGTTTAATAGCAATAAATACAAAGCATGTTATTTACATGTTATTGGATGACACACTCTAGGCCTCAAGCGGTTAAACGCGTTTCCTATATTCCACTGTGGTATCTTCATATCGTGTTACTAGTAATTTCGAACCAGTGTCGTGAAACGATTTCAAGTGCACCTCGAAGAGGCTCCTTTCGTGCACTAGACACATGTCTTCAACCTTTTTTTTTAGTTTTGAGACATGCCGGTTACGTCACGATGTTTTCCTTCACCGTTATGCACGTGTTTTAATGCACACATAGACTGTGGTATTGTATACATATAGGTCAGGTAGTTCTATCCTTTAATACTATGTTAAGAATAATATTTTGGACATTTTTATTTTACACAACTATTTAAAAAAATACTGGGCTTTCGAGAATACAAAAATGTATCAATGTGGACGAGCGCTTTCGAGTCACGTATACCATTGTGGCTATGGGAAAAGCTAGTATGCTAAAACAACGGTTTAGTTAAGGCCAAGAATGCCGCGCGCCGCTATCTCTCTTGCACATTATGTACAGACAGCGTCAGAGATAAGTATCCTCCTTGCACAAGACACCCAGCTATAAGTCCTTTAAAAAAATGTAATAATTAAAATAATTTTTAGGCTTACATACGGTTATACAAATATAATCAATTTTTTAAAGGCAAAACTTCTACATTCATCGCGATGGTAATTTAAAGGGATTTAAAGCTGGGTATTATAATGCAAGGGGGATACTTATCTATGACGCTGTCTGTACACAGATACAAATAGACTAATAAATTTCAAAAAAGTGGAGCGTTGAATTTGTTACTCATGAAATGTTTATATTTATATCTTTGTAAGAATGTGCGAGCGAAATAGCGGCGCGCGGGATTCTAGGCCTCCAATTATAAAAAGCGTTCACTTTGCACAATCGTTTGTCAAAAAGCGTTTTTTTAATACGTGTGTATTTTGCAGTGAAAAATAATGCATCACTCAAGCTAACTAAAATAACTTCAATCACACAGTATATTGTTAGAATATTTGAGTTGTGTTACGTTTGATTTCTGCCAACTTTTTTTTATATCAATCGATACCTTATTTCTGACTAAAGTAAAATCCGATTTTAAACCGTACCGCTTGACATATAAAGACCATTATTGCAGAGCGCACCATCCGCGCAATTGTCACAGATTCACCACTCCGTTATCGGGGTAGTATTCAGCGATCGTTTCATCTCCATTGACTTGGTTCCTGATAACTATGGTTGGGTTGTTCGTCCGTCGGGTTGTCTTACAGGTTTGACACTCGACGAGGACTATAGAGTTGTTGTCTATGTCTGTTTCGACGCTGCTCGTGCGGCGGAGGTGTGTGGTACTTAGTCTATGGTCTTGGATAGCGCGCCATAGACGAAGCTCGACGCCGCCTCTGTTGAATTTTAGAGTATAACAAACAGATTCTTGTTATTATAATGGTGATAGGTTTTTTTTTTACGTAAACATGGGTCGAGACGAGATCCAGCTATTCCAATACCTACAGTGCATTTGGAACTGGAACGCAGTAATGCTTACATATTTCTGTAGAATATCTGACACGGTGTTGGTACCCATCTAGACTGCATCCAACACCTCCAACCGATTTTGAATTTTGATTGTGAAATTGTGATTGAATAAAAAAAAATTAATAATAATAAATAAATGAAATGAAATGAATGAAACGGTGAAAATAAGTCTCCTTGAGATATCTATAAATTTTATTATCTCCTGTTGGAGTTGGAGATTATAAATGTTATCATCAATCAATCAATCAATCAATATAAATAAAATAAATGCTGAAAATTGGCGGAGAGATGGGGAGGTGAGAACCAGGAGACAGAAATAGTACTACTTTTTATCCCGATGTAGAAAATTCCCAACGTAATATCTATTTAGTAATAAATCCGCTTGATTTTTTAACAAAGGTTTTAATTAACTTAACTTTAGTTTAGAACTTTAGTACATATTACTATATTATAAACCAAAGAGAACAGAAAACCAAAGTTTAAAGATACGACACGTGTTTCGCCTCTACACGAGGCATCATCAGGAGGTGTGGACTCGCCGAAGTTCGAAACGAGAGTGAATAAACAACGTTGCCCGGCCCGTATTTATACCCGTTATACGTTATTACGTTAAGCGGATTTATTACTAAATATATTTATATAATTTGTTGATATTTATGGATTTCCGCAAAGTAACGCTTGAATCAATCAATTATTTTCCCAACGTAAACTAAGTAGCGGGCGTCAGCTAGTTTTAAATCATTTTAGAAGTATTCTCGTCCAGCTGTAAATTACAGCTGGACAGCACTGGAGAAGGGTAGCACAAGACAGAACCCAGTGGAAGGGGTTAGAGGAAGCCTATGCCAAGAGGCACACCGAACTGCGGGACATCCTTTAATACTTTATTTATATTACTACATTATAAAAAACGTGTAAACCCAAAGTTTGGAATAAATGGCTTATTATTATTATTAGAAGTATTCTCGTGCTCGCTGATTTAATAAACAGGTTTATAAATTATTTTTAACTTATTGTCACCGTGCGAGCTAAATTGGACTGACGTTGAACGCAGTCCCCTTAATTCATAATTGATTGATTCAGGCGTTACTTTGCGGAAATCCATAAATATCAACAAATTATATCAATATATTTAGTAATAAATCCTGAGAGAAGTTCTCTCGTTTCGAACTTCGGCGAGTCCACACCTCCTGATGATGCCTCGTGTAGAGGCAAAACACGTGTCGTATCTTTAAACTTTGGTTTTCTGTTCGTTGACTCTTTGGTTTATAATATAGTAATATGCACTAAAGTTCTAAACTAAAGTTAAGTTAATTAAAACCTTTGTTTAGAAATCAAGCGGATTTATTACTAAATATATTTATATTATTTGTTGACCCTTAATTCATATTTTTTTCTGCGGGGTGAATTTTTTTAGCGACATTGTGAGTTATTTACTTACTTGAGGTTGAGTCGGGTAATGTCTTCCCTTTGGGCGTGCTGTCACGTTGTTCAGGGTTTAGTGTTCGGATAGCAATGCCCACGCGCTTCTAGCCAATCACGGAGCCGCGTCTGATCCATTATATTACATTTTATGACCAATGTGACTGTGTGAGGGATGTACTCACTTGAGGTTGAGTCGGGTGATATCTTCCCGTTGCGCGTGTTGTAACACGTCGTCCAGGGTGTAGTGTTCGGAGAGCAATGCCCGCGCGGCATTGGCGGGGAGCCCGCGCGCTTCTATCCAATCACGGAGTCGCGTTTCTTGGTCGGGATCGGGAGGTTCTTCAGAATAAGGGCTGTTGCTTCTGTAAGGAGTACAATTTATGAAGTATAGTTTCATACTGGCGAATTTTGTCGCGCGTATACTTTGCGGATTGGTACTCGCGAAACGCAACAGCTGAACGCGCGTATTCACGCTCGGTTCTTACTAGCTTAGGCGACAACGAGCGTTGTCGCGCGTATACGCGCTACATAAAACAAAACACGAGCAGCGAATCCGCTCGTCTTATCCGAATTATTGAAATTCAGTAATCTGAAACCGCACTATATACAATAATAATAATTTATTAAGAGGAAACATATTTTTTTCAGAATGTATAACTCTATAATGTATAACTTTCTGGGTTTTAGGAATTATAAATAAAATTTATTTTATTTTAGTCAGAATATTTTTTTTTTGGGTTGCCTTAACTTTACCTTTACAAATACAAATACCAAAGATCCAAACACACAGTAAAGATTAACTAACCCCGTTCTGTACTCTGATTTGTGAAAAAGTAAGTTTTTCTATCTATGAAACATCTACCAAGTAACCGAAAATAAAAAAACATACCTTGTTTTTTCTTCGTTAACTGAATAGACTAGATTGTTATGAGTGAAAAGTCTTAGCGCCTACAACATTACATTTTCATGATCGAGTAAACACTTTTAATTTTGAAACTAGATGGCGCTACTATTACATTAGCCCGCGCTATCGTTGCGTTTTGAACAACGAACGAGTTAAACTGAGTACAACATGTCGTCCCACTATCCCACTAAAGCTGGGTATAGGCCTCTCTTTTAGATTTTTGATGCCCACTTGTACAAATAGTGCAAGTGCAATAAATGAAAATTCAGAATAATCATCATAAAATTAAAAATATCTGTGTAAATATACCCCTTGGGATCTTCGCAACGCAACTTGTTATAGAAAAGAAAACGCGGCAGGCAGAGGAAAAGATGGCGTAACATTTTTATTAAAAAATGCGGGTCTGCTTGCTCGAAAAACGTTCCCTCCATAGGCCTAAACATATTCTAGGCGATCCAGATGACGACATCACCGCCGCCAATCCGGTGGCGGAAATGCAGGCATCTCGCGACAGACGTAACACTCCACAATTCGTTTACCGACCGCGCCAGCGCGGTCGGAATCTCTCTTACAGGCCCTCTACATCGTTAGGTTCGATTCCTAACGGTGCCTTGGGTCAATAGTCCAATCATCCCCCTGACAACAGTCCAAGCCGAGGTTCGACCTACCGTTGGGTACCCTTGTGCTGTTTGCCCCAACCTAAACTTTTAAGGTAGAGCGCCATCTGCGCTCACCGAGAGTCCGGTGACGCAGTAACAGCCATCTGCAGCTAACTGCATTAAACGTCCATCCGAAAAAAAAAAAAAAAAAAATGCTCGAAAAAATCAAGGGACCAAAATACCTGGAAAAGTTTGGGGGAGGCCTTTTTCAATAAATTTATTAGTAGCCTCCGCAACTACGTGCCAATATTTTTGTAGGATAAGAAAATTAGTTTATGTAATTGTTGCAGTAACTAGAAAAAAGAGCAATTTTAATTTATTTCATGTAACTTACCGTGGTCTCTTTTCAACGAATTCGCGAATAATTTGGGTTTGCGTTTTCTGTTCCTCCAACATCTGTCTGAGCAACGATTGGTATTGTTGATAGCTCTCTAATAATTCTTGATGGAGTCTGAAAAAAAAACAAGTTTAGTTTTTTTGCAGAAATTTTCATGTAGTTCAACCTCACCCTAAACAGGTTTAGCGTTTAAAAGACATTTTGTAGTGGTAAGTTACCAAGCCTGCCATTGGCCATTAGAGTGTTAATGCAAAACTAGTGCTCTTTACACATTTTCGTCTAATTGAAAGTTTAATTTGAGTTACTCCTACAACGGGTGACCTTATCACGACGTCGTAGGACGTCTCGGCTTTAGCCTGTTGAGAAACGCGCATTATCCAGCTTATGCTATAGTTTCATGGTGTTATCACCATTCAAAATAAGAGCGGTTTCAAACTAGTTACACCGAGCGGATTCGCCGCTCGTGTTTTGTTTGCACGGACGGTCAGGTGCGTTATGCTTAGATGACACGTACCGAGTACTCGGCCGAGACAATAAAATGTTACTCGGCCGAGACATTGAAAGCTTACGTCACTCGCTCAGCCCAGCACTCGGCGCTATGTTTATACGTACCGAGTACTCGGTACGTGTGATCTAGGCATATAGCTGCACTCGCATCAGTGGACAATTGGACAACCAAGTCCTGAATTTATGTTATGATGGTACTTACTTGTGGTTCTCCTGCCTGAGTGTATGCAGTTGGTGGTCCCTGGTGGATGTAGCTGTGGACATGGCGGAAGGTGTGGCCGCTTCCCCGCCGCTTGCGCCGCTGCCGCCGCCGCGGCGGGAGTCTTGCCCTGCGAGGTTTGCGCCTAGCTCTAAAAGAGATGGTAAACTAGTAAAAGAAAGAGCAATATGCTTTTTTGGAGGTACTCAGTTTTCAGTTTATTTATTACAGTCATTATATCAAGTTACATTTTTATAAAGTTCCATTGAACGTTATTGAACATATTAAACTATATCTAGAGCACAGCACCATAGAGCAATTTGGAACTGGAGCGGTTCGAATTAATAATAGGTATTAATTCTAGTTTATTTAGTATATATCTTAGTAGTATTTATTAAATGTATTTAGATATATTTATTCAAACATTATATATATTTTCTTCTTCATAATTTTAATTTATCCATTATTATTTATATTACTGTACACGCCCCCACACTTTCCATGGCCTCTCTCTAACCTCAGAAGGTTTGCTGGAAGAAAACTCTTATTAGGGTTAAGCTCGCCTTTGTACATGTCTTTTCTTTTATGATTTGTATTCTAATATGTTTGTGTGTACAATAAAGAATTACAGAATTAATATTCGTAATATCATATGTGTCAATAATTATTTCTATAAAAAAAAATCATGTAAATTGTAATAACTTTTTTTATAAGTACCTCCTTCAGTTAATAAGTCACATTTTTCTTAAGTCACATAAGTCTCTTTGTCTTTTATTTGTTGTTAGAGATCACACCGATTTATGATAAACAATTTAATAACGTATAGCGACAATCATAATTTTCATCTTCAGCCAGTAGTTACCCATTATTAAGTATGTACAGAATTTTTCATTCCTTTTATATCCAGTACTTGGTACACCCAAACCAAAGGTTTCGGTTATTCCTGCTGAGACCCCTCCCCACCTGTCGTATTCAATGGGGGTAAACAGGAACGCTCGCTTATATGAAGCCATGTTTTTTTTAAATTTATTAAGTGGTGAGACTAACAAGGCGCTTTCCAGATAGTAAGAGTTCACACCTGCCCTTAACTAAAACAGTGCTACACAGGGATTGGATCTCATAGGCCGGTGCAACACTGCTATAGCGCGCGTCCGCCTTGAGACATGAATGAATGAAAATGCTTTATTGTACACCATAAGACAAATAACAATAACAAAGAGAAGGAAACATTACAAAATATTTAGTACAATGGGCGGTCTTATCGCTATTAAGCGATCTCTTCCAGACAACCAGTATGGAGACGGTTACGATAGTACAAGATGGTCGGGGGTGCACAGGTCGAGTAAAGTTAAAACGTAACAAAAGAAAATGATAATAATATAAATACTTGTAATATAATACAATGATAATATAATATGATGATCAGTCTCGAAATACCAGTAATTTCATAAGCTACAACCTTCCAACCGGAACACAGTATAGGTATCGAAAGTTTGTTTCACTAACCTGGAGACAGCACGGTAATGGCAGCTTGAACCGCATTCCGAACTAAATTGTCCAACGCAAACATCCAATGAGGTTTGATGCTGTGCATTCTCAGCACCACATTCACAGCTTCTTGGAACATGTATATAGCTGAATGTAGCTCGTTTATAGCGTTGGAGTCAAAGTCGAGCTCTTCTTTGAGGGTAGTTATAGCTTGCTCGATTACTGCACGGTTCTGGTCCATTATGTAGCCTTTGAGCGCGCAACGGAGCGTTTCTAGGTGATTCTGTAACAATATAATGTAGTTTTTTTTTTATAAACAAACATGGTACGAGACGAATTAAAGTTTCTCCTGTTGGTTAGAGATCACGCCTGCTCATAACCAGAACAGTGCTACACAGGATTTCGATTCACATGGGCCGATGTTACACTGCCAAAGCACTCGTCCACTTAAGAAATTTGTATGGTCCGGCTCCAAAGCCCAGTAATTTCACTAGTTACAGTGCCCTTCAAACCAGAACACAGTAATGCTTACTCATTACTCCTTTCCATTACCCACGGTACAAACGATAAAATGGTAGTTAAAACAAAAAAAGCCTAATAATTTTAACCTGTAATATTTATCACGCCCTGTTACCTCTATTTTTCAAAATTAAGCATCGGACCAAAATGTACTAGAAGTTGGCTAAATTAGCCAACTATTTTTGACGCGTTTTTAATGTACTACAGTAGGGTTCTATACAATAAAACTTACGTATGTATAAAGCATAATACCAACCATTGTTAAAACGGTGTTCCCAAAGTCCTGTTGAACACTGAGCATCCATTTTGAACATATTTTCTCGCTGTCCTGCTCTAACACGCGCGAGAGAGTGAGACGGCGTTGTGAGTCTTTCTTGAGTAAGTAAAATCCGTCAGTTTCTAAATCGATAGACGATCGAGGAACGGTCATCATATCCACCTGAAATTAAAAAAATGCGAAAAGGAGAATTTTTATATTGTTCGAAATTGGAATAATGCAACTAGTCGATATATGGAATTCTGAAAATCTAAATATCAATATTTCAAAAACAAGTTTTAGCAATACAAAGTCAAAGTCTAGGATAGCAATACAAAGTCAAAACCTAGGAAAGCAAAGTAAAGTCAAAGACTAGGATAAGATAGCAATACGTAACAAATTAATAAATGTTTACTGTCACAAAAATACTTTTTTTTATGTGCAAGTTTATATCCATCATTGACAAATTCATCATAATTTCACATTTCAATTGGTGACATCAACTCAAAAAATTGACAGAACTATGACGTAAGTTCGTAAGTATGAAGACCATATCCGCATATCTCCGAGCTGCTTATTTGCCTTGCACTCTCTTTTAACTAGAGAGAGTTGATAGAGAGGGCAAGGCGAATAAGCAGGACGGAGCTACCCGGATATTGTCTTCGACCGCATGTACTGAGAACTCACTCCATAGTTCTGACGCACTCCATATTGTATCCAGCTTCATGGAGCTATCTTATTATTATTTATTTTCAGATAACATAAGATACATAGATTAATTAATTAATTATTTATCATTTTAAATTATAATTAAATCTTAAATTTTACACGGAAGTCAAATGAACCAAGCAGCAGCGGTAAAGATAATCTTAGTCAAACATATTTGCGAAAGTGTTCAATACGCCGTTGCTATGTCTTGAATTGTTTTTTTTTTCATACGTACCTCAGGCGAAAGCAACCCTCCAGATGAACTTCGTCTATTCAACAGAGTATCGTTGTTATCCATCTCGTCTGTCGACGGTGTGTTTGGCATTGTACTAAAATAAATCACGAATCAGTACTACAGAAACAAAAAAGAATTAACAACACATAAAGCGTTAAGGATAGTTAAAAGTTACAAACTTGAGCGATACACGAAATGTTATATTCAATGAATTTGATGAGCCCTTTATACGATACATAACGTGTAAGTACGGTGTGTACGCAACTTAACGTACACGGTTGTGTGTACGCGTTTGTACGTACACGGTTTGAATGAAAAGATGTGAATCTAAAAGCAGGTGTTTTGTGCTTTGACATGCCAGTAACGTGCAAGGTGAATAATGTGGTTGTTCATAGAATGCTATATATTTGACTTGTAATTGCTATATTTTTTATGTACAAGATTTTTTGGTCTTAAGATGTTCAGGGGACTTTTTGTGACTTTGCTAAAACAACAGCTCGGCATAGGTAATTGACATTATGTTAATGATATTTCAAATAACTGTAGATACTCGAATAATTGAATGTCAATAGTTTTGTTATTATTAATTAAACAAATAGCTGAGTTATCAGTCGTTTTTCCATCATTATATACCCATAATATACATAAACCTATAAAATTACAGCGCGTAGTTTCTGTAGTTTACTTAAAAAAAATATCAACATACTTAATTATCAGTCGGGACAATACTTCACAATACCGCGCATTAAATGAATGAATCTTTCATGATTATTTTACAAACATCTCAATACAAAAAGATGTTTCTAACTCAAACCTAGTTATAATTAAATTATCATATTTGTATTTAACATGAATATAAGATTCTATGAATCCCGACTATATACAGAACCTCAATTCCTATGCAATGTATGTACAGATTATATCGTAATTTCTGCTGTGTCTGTCAACACGCACGCATTCAAAAACGCGAAAACAAAATGGTGGAAAAGCGACATTTATCTATATATACATTGCTTTGAAGCTAGATACAATATGGAATGAGTTCTTAGTACATCTTCCCTCTCATCTCCAACCTGCATATTTGCTGAGGTGAGGCGAGGGTGAGGCAAATAAGCAGTTCCGATATATTGTCTTCGATCGCATGTACATGTAGCAATGTATGTAGAGATAAATGTTGCTTTTCCACCATTTTGTCTTTCAAAATTGTATTTTTAAAGACAAAATGGTGTACACAATTTGTGTTTTTGATAGGTTAACGCGTGCGTGTTCTAGCACTACCACATCTCCATAATACGCAGAGGTTAGCTAAAATAAAATTTTAACCAGCATTAAGTTCGCCTTTGTGTGTACTTGTTTTTTACTTTGTGCAATAACGCATTTTCTATCTATCTATCTACTAAGAACTCACTCTATATTGTACCTAGCTTCATAAACATTGCATAAGAATTGATTTTCTGAGCGTACGTGAAATGTTTACCTGCTATTCGATAAGTCCGGCGGATATATCAGTATTGGCGAGAGCATCGACGACGCGGTGCGGGTGATGGTCGGGTTAGACCGCACCGTTTTAACCCTTGACGGAAAAACAACGCTTAGGTGCAAGCACTCGACATGTTATTACAATGTTAACGTGTTATGACGTGGTTGTAGTGAAATTGTGATCCAGTGCTTTGTGATTTTGAGTTTTGTCTTATAAATGCATACTGCTAACAAACAAATAAATTTCTATTTACATTATAATCAACGTTTTACAAAAACATAGACAACCGAATTCAATTGGACCGTTTTAGTGACACCCTTGAAAAGTCACAGGGAAGCTAAATACGTAATTTCGTTTACTTCGAAGGCATATTTTTTTCAGTTATTTTGATATAAAAATTAAACTACTGACTACCGATTTTGATGAAATTTCTATGGGAGCAATCTGAAAGTATATCCTCTAAAACAAAAAAAAAAATATAATTTTTTCTCTTATTCGTGTCTCAATCGAGATGTAAAACAGAGTAATTGCTTATTCACACGCAAGCATAGACAAACTACGTGATATGGAATAGATAGTGCCTATGGGTTCGAATAATGTTGACAAAAGCACATATTTTGGGCAGTGAGTAAACTCTATACTGCCTCGATGACACAGGGCTAGTTAAAAGCTGCAAGCCAGCGAGTTCGCTAGTAGCTTGTAAACTAGCCCCTTGTATTCGGCTTTTTTACAATCTGCTAGTGGAAAATCCTTCCGGAACGCTAACTCGCTCACACGCTAGCTTTTAAACGCACTGTAGCTTGGCTTGTAGCTTGTAAACTCGCCCTTTTTTATCGACGCTTTATAGATGGTCTTACAACCATGATGGTGGAAAGAAAAACTGTATTAATTACGTTTGCCATGCTTCAATATTTTTTTAGTAATAACGAGGTTTACTTACAAGTTTTAACTTAAAAACTGAAGTCAATTTCACTACAAAACACACTGATTCAAAACACAAAAGATTCATAAATCATAGGTGTCATTTAGATTCTACATCTTCGGTGATCGATGTTTGAAAGGGCGAATGAGTTATGCCAATTGATTTCATGTAAAACTCAAACCATAATGTTATATTGGTAGCTTATTATGCCCAAACAGAAAAACTAATGAACCTAAACTCAACTTTAGATCAAGTCTAGAAAGAAATACTTTTTCTTTCGCTTTACGTAATTAGACTTCGCTTTATATTCGTGCACCGTCATGGAGTAGTAGCTCAGATTAGCTCTGACAATTATATTTTTTTTATTTTCAAAAGTAGCTAAATTAACGGGATTTTCACAAACGTATCGATTTTATTATCCAATAACCGTTACGTTAATTTTATAATGTTTCAAGTTAATCTTAATTTTTGTTGTTTTATGTTCTTTAGTTTTAGCTGTTCATCTGGGCTACGTAAGCTCCCATGTACCGATCATGTGATGGTATGTATGATTGGGAACATCACACAGCGCCACTCTTTCGAAAACTCAATTGCCATGCTTAAGATTTAGACAATTAAACGGAAATCGAAAATATTCAAGATCATGCTTTTTAAAAGCATTTCTAATTGTGCTTTTAGTTTTCTGGTTCTTTGATTGAGACAATTTCTTAGAATGAGACACATAATAATTGTCCCCGTAGTTCATATAGCTAGGTGTAGATGACAGGTAATCTGCTGCCAAACAGTGCTGAGTAAGCATAACTGTGTTAGTACAGTTCAGTAGTAACACAGTTATGCTTACCAAGTTCAGCGTCAATGTTTCGTATTAATAATTTTTCAAATTTAATTATCTGAATCAAAGAACCGTAAGTCCCCAACTTTTGAAATTCACAACCGTGACATCGCTCCAACAACTATGTATATTAAAATATTCATGAAGAACCATCATAATACTTCGATCAGTCAGTCCTAAATGGTATACTATTATCATACGATTGCAAGAACCTAAGTTAATAACTTTACGGCTAGCAAATCCGTAAACTTATAAACATAAGACAGATTCTGCATTCAACTTATATTTCTAAAATGAACCGATTAGGAAACAGTCACCTTCTGATTGGTAGGTTAGGGTAATTAAACATTATCTCAGTGCCTAAACGCGAGCGAAGCGAGCGCAACAAACAAGGAATTCAGAGCTTATTTTTTATTATTTTTTTGAAAGTTGATAATTAGACGGTTTTAATTTATAAATGTCACGGACTATGAATTTCAAAAACCAGGTCAATTACCACAATACTTACTCGATCTCCGGCGAGCTGGGAAGACACCCGGGCATGCTGGGTTCGGATATTTTCTTGTGCGCCACCGAACGGGCTTTATCGGCCGGTACGGAAATGGAGCGACTATAGTCCATGTTGCCGCCTAAACGACTTGTAGGTTTCTTCTTTCTGGAAGGGGGGACACAATTTGGTAGAAGTAGAAACAACTGAACATACAGACTCGAAATTTAGAGTGTTTGTTTTTCAATAAATGTACGATCGATAAACAGTAAAAGTATTAAAGGAATAGATTATTGACATTAAAAAAAAGATGAAACATCACACATTTTTCATCTTTTTTTGATGATGAATGAAAAACTTCGAAATTTTAAAAGTTGTAGAACCAACTTTGTATGCCAGTAGAAGTAAGGAATACCTCTCTTTCGGGGTTTTAGATACATTAATTAACAAATAGTATAAAAATATTGCAAAATTAAGGTGTAGTACTTACTCGCACAAAAATAGATCTTCCAACAATTCTGCGGCCGTGGCGCGTTGTTCAGGCTCGGGTATGAAACACCTTAGAATGAAACTCTTTGCTCTTGTAGTCAGTTCACTTGGGATTTCAGGATGTATTTTGTAATACCCAACCTAAAATGATACTTGTTTTATTAAACAATGAACTTTATACAGCAAGAAATAGAGTGTAAATTGCAAAACTGTAAAACTGAGTAGGCATATTACCTTCATTCAATAAATCAATTGAATAATGAATTTTAACAGGAAGGAAATAGAGCAGAAGTTACCTTAAAAACGGCGGCTTGCGGCGAACCCAACTCAATGAATGGCGGATTTCCTGTTGCCATTTCTACTACAGTGCATCCCAAGGACCAAATGTCAGCCTATAAGAGAAATAACAAAAATTTATTGAATATTCATTAGAAATATATGCGATCATAATCGACCTCAAGCAGTCTACTACTGGAAGTAGATCTCTCCGAAAACCCGCCAATGAGTCGCCACTTTGGCTCTTCTCATCCATTCTCTGCAAAATCATCGCTTTACTTCAGCTCATAGTCTAGCGCTTAGTTTCCACTCAAAAATGTTTACCCTACGGACGGTAGTCGGGTAGATATAGACGGACACAAGTCGGCCAGTCGCTTTGACGAGCCGAAATCTTGAGCAAACCACTATATCTTGACCACTACTTATAATATTGAAGATACTCACAGGAGCACCGTAGCCTCTCTGTCCTTTATCAATGACCTCAGGCGCCATATACTGCAGAGTGCCCGCGACGGTCTCAGTAGACGGAAACAAACCGGCAAGTCACTTGGACGTGCCGAAATCTTGACCAGACCACTATATCTTGACCACTACTTAAAAGATTGGAGATACTCACGGGAGCGCCGTAGCCTCTCTGACCTTTATCAATGACCTCGGGCGCCATGTACTGCAGAGTGCCCGCGAAGGCTTCAGTGGACCGACACAACCCGGCCAGTCGCTTGGACGTGCCGAAATCTTGACCATATCACTATATCTTGACCACTACTTAAAAGATTGGAGATACTCACGGGAGCGCCGTAGCCTCTCTGTCCTTTATCAATGACCTCGGGCGCCATGTACTGCAGAGTGCCCGCGAAGGCTTCAGTGGACCGACACAACCCGGCCAGTCGCTTGGACGTGCCGAAATCTTGACCAGACCACTATATCTTGACCACTACTTAAAAGATTGGAGATACTCACGGGAGCGCCGTAGCCTCTCTGTCCTTTATCAATGACCTCGGGCGCCATGTACTGCAGAGTGCCCGCGAAGGCTTCAGTGGACCGACACAACCCGGCCAGTCACTTGGACGTGCCGAAATCTTGACCATATCACTATAACTTGACCACTACTTATAATATTGAAGATACACACACAGGCGCACCGTAGCCTCTTTGTCCTTTATCAATGACCTCAGGCGCCATGTACTGCAGAGTGCCCGCGAAGGTCTCCGTGGACGGACTCAAGCCGGCCAGTCGTTCGGTCCTACCAAAATCTTGACCACTACTTAAAAGATTGAAGATACTCACGGGAGCGCCGTAGCCTCTCTGTCCTTTATCAATAACCTCAGGCGCCATGTACTGCAGAGTGCCCGCGAAGGTCTCCGTGGACGGACTCAAGCCGGCCAGTCGTTCGGACGTACCAAAATCTTGACCACTACTTAAAAGATTGAAGATACTCACGGGAGCGCCGTAGCCTCTCTGTCCTTTATCAATAACCTCAGGCGCCATGTACTGCAGAGTGCCCGCGAAGGTCTCCGTGGACGGACTCAAGCCAGCCAGTCGTTCGGTCGTACCAAAATCTTGACCACTACTTAAAAGATTGAAGATACTCACGGGAGCGCCGTAGCCTCTCTGTCCTTTATCAATAACCTCAGGCGCCATGTACTGCAGAGTGCCCGCGAAGGCTTCAGTGGACCGACACAACCCGGCCAGTCGCTTGGACGTGCCGAAATCTTGACCAGACCACTATATCTTGACCACTACTTAAAAGATTGGAGATACTCACGGGAGCGCCGTAGCCTCTCTGTCCTTTATCAATGACCTCGGGCGCCATGTACTGCAGAGTGCCCGCGAAGGCTTCAGTGGACCGACACAACCCGGCCAGTCGCTTGGACGTGCCGAAATCTTGACCAGACCACTATATCTTGACCACTACTTAAAAGATTGGAGATACTCACGGGAGCGCCGTAGCCTCTCTGTCCTTTATCAATGACCTCGGGCGCCATGTACTGCAGAGTGCCCGCGAAGGCTTCAGTGGACCGACACAACCCGGCCAGTCGCTTGGACGTGCCGAAATCTTGACCATATCACTATATCTTGACCACTACTTAAAAGATTGGAGATACTCACGGGAGCGCCGTAGCCTCTCTGTCCTTTATCAATGACCTCGGGCGCCATGTACTGCAGAGTGCCCGCGAAGGCTTCAGTGGACCGACACAACCCGGCCAGTCGCTTGGACGTGCCGAAATCTTGACCATATCACTATAACTTGACCACTACTTATAATATTGAAGATACTCACAGGCGCACCGTAGCCTCTTTGTCCTTTATCAATGACCTCAGGCGCCATGTACTGCAGAGTGCCCGCGAAGGCTTCAGTGGACCGACACAACCCGGCCAGTCGCTTGGACGTGCCGAAATCTTGACCATATCACTATAACTTGACCACTACTTATAATATTGAAGATACACACACAGGCGCACCGTAGCCTCTTTGTCCTTTATCAATGACCTCAGGCGCCATGTACTGCAGAGTGCCCGCGAAGGTCTCCGTGGACGGACTCAAGCCGGCCAGTCGTTCGGTCCTACCAAAATCTTGACCACTACTTAAAAGATTGAAGATACTCACGGGAGCGCCGTAGCCTCTCTGTCCTTTATCAATAACCTCAGGCGCCATGTACTGCAGAGTGCCCGCGAAGGTCTCCGTGGACGGACTCAAGCCGGCCAGTCGTTCGGACGTACCAAAATCTTGACCACTACTTAAAAGATTGAAGATACTCACGGGAGCGCCGTAGCCTCTCTGTCCTTTATCAATAACCTCAGGCGCCATGTACTGCAGAGTGCCCGCGAAGGTCTCCGTGGACGGACACAAGCCGGCCAGTCGTTCGGTCGTACCAAAATCTTGACCACTACTTAAAAGATTGAAGATACTCACGGGAGCGCCGTAGCCTCTCTGTCCTTTATCAATAACCTCAGGCGCCATGTACTGCAGAGTGCCCGCGAAGGCTTCAGTGGACCGACACAACCCGGCCAGTCGCTTGGACGTGCCGAAATCTTGACCATATCACTATAACTTGACCACTACCTACTTATAATATTGAAGATACTCACAGGCGCACCGTAGCCTCTTTGTCCTTTATCAATGACCTCAGGCGCCATGTACTGCAGAGTGCCCGCGAAGGTCTCCGTGGACGGACACAAGCCGGCCAGTCGTTCGGTCGTACCAAAATCTTGACCACTACTTAAAAGATTGAAGATACTCACGGGAGCGCCGTAGCCTCTCTGTCCTTTATCAATAACCTCAGGCGCCATGTACTGCAGAGTGCCCGCAAAGGTCTCAGTGGACGGACACAAGCCGGCCAGTCGCTTGGACGTGCCGAAATCTGATATCTTGACAACACCACTATATGTGTTGACCAACACGTTGTCCCCTTTTATGTCACGGTGCACGATTTTCTGGTCATGCAGGTATTTTAGACCTGTAATTTTAATATGAGAAAATGTAGACCAAAAAATTTAAATCTTTATTGTTTCCAAACTCTCTAACTTCTAGCGTTCGGCTTTGAAAGGCGGTGACAAATGGACAGATCGACACCGGAGTAAGATCATTATGTTTAGATTTTTCATATCTATTTCGAAACACCAAAAATCACCTGAAATTTGTCTTTCCCAGAAGATAAAAAATACATTGTATATGTACAGACAGCGTCATAGATAAGTATCCCCCTTGCATTATAATACTCAGCTTCAAATCCCTTTAAATGACCGTCGCGGCGAATGTAGAAGTTTTGCCTTTAAAAAATTGATTATATTTGCCTAAAAATAATTTTGAGTAATACAATTTTTTGTAAGGATTTATAGGGCAAGGGGGATACTTATCTCTGACGCTGTCTGTGCATAGTACATTGAAGTAGAGAATAAGAGGTGGATTACGATTATATTCGGATTTACCTTCCAAGATCTGTTTAGTATAGTAAGCAATGGTAGCTTCATTTTCTTTTAGAGGTCCCCATTTTGACCTTAAAAGGGCTGATAAGGATCCTCCTGGCACTTGTTCCATAAATATCTTGAAATAATTGTCTTCGGATATTGATCCCAGGTACTGTAAAGCAGAAAGGGTGTTAAAAGTTAAAGAAAGGGGAAATAAAGGAAAAAAGAATACAGCTAGATTGGGGAGACATCTTAATCGACGAGTAAGTCGACGTAGCTCGTGTTTGAGCTTACACACTTATATTACACTTATTGACACCCACGCGCAACTTCGTTCGCGTTGCGTTTTTTTTTTATTTTCGTATTAGTACTCACTTCCAGGTCTCCTCCAAGTTTCAAGTTTCTACGCACAGCGGTTTGGCCCTGTACGTTCTCTGTCTGTCAGTAAGTAAGTCAGGTACAAGTCTTTTATATTACATACTAGCTGGTGCCCGCGACTTCGTCTGCGCAGGTATCTCTATTAATTGTAGCCTATGTGTTATTCTGATGTATAAGCTATATAATTGTAAAGTTTCATTAAAATCCATTCAGTAGTTTTTACGTGAAAGAGGAACAAACATCCATACATCCATCCATCCATCCATCCTTACAAACTTTCGCGTTTATAATATTAGTAGGATTGATTGATAGACGTAAGTTTTTATGGCTGGATACATTAATGAAAGTAAGATAGAGAGATAGATGGATGTTTGTCGCCAAAACAAAACTACTGCCCCGTTCTCACAGAAATTCGGTATGGGTATAATTTATAAGCTAAAAATCAGAACCCTCCTTTTGCTTCGCCGTAATCGGGTAAAAAAGGAAATAAATAAATAAAAACTCACAATAAATAATCGACGCGACTCACCCGAAGGTAACCGCGGGACGAGCGCGGAGCGTGGGTTACTTGGAGTAACTGAGCAAGCCAATCAAGCCCCGCCATTCAACCGTTCTGTACCCCGCACTTCAACCCGCTCACCAATTTGATCTAAGAATTGCGTTTTGCGCATCTTTGTCGCGTGGTTTCCCCAGAGGACAAGTTGTTTGTCGCTTATTATACTAACCTGCACAATATTCCTATGCCTAAGCTGAGAATGCAGCAAGATCTCTTCGTGCAAAGGCTGGACATCGCCCAAATTCCGTTCGGGTATTTCCTTGACTGCGATCCTGACTTGCGTGTTGAGATCTCTCGCGGCGTACACCACACCGTAAGTACCTTTTCCGAGGATCACGCGTTTGTTGACGTCGTCCAGTTCATATTCAAACTGTGGAAAGATAACGCATTCGAGTTTAGTGTACAAAAAAAAAGTTAAAATACAAAATACAAAATTGTTTATTTCAAAAACATTTGTCCAAAGTTATGGTACAGTCGCTGTTTTCCGTTTTAGTTTTTATAAACTGTATTACAGAATTCAGAGCCCTTCCCGTTACAAGTGGTACATGTTTTATTCTATGCTGTTTTAACAATTATATGTTAATACTTAAGGTAGGTTAGTAGTACTTAATATGTATATTAGTATTAACTTATATATGAAAACAAAAATAGTAATATAATAGTAAATAGTTTTATTAAGGGTTAATCCTCAAGGTAAATTTCCATACAAAATGTTTCGGACAAATACTCAAAAAGTACGCCATATTATAGTAATTTCTTCACACTATTCGTTTCGTCTATGTTTTCCGATTTTATACGTGTTTTAAAATTAACACTACTAATTTAAAAACACGTATAAAATTAAAATCTAAATTAAAGTATGAAACCTTACTAATTTTTTTTGACACAATCGGAAATCATAGACGAAACGAATAGTGTGAAGAAATTACTATACCTAATACGGCGTACTTTTTGAGTATTTGTCCGAAACATTTTGTATTGAATTGGATTTGAGGATTAGCCTTAATTATGAAATAAGGAATTAAAAAAAACTGCGTAAATTAAATGCCCGTTGTAATTAAACTTCTTCTGAACATTCGGACCATGATTTTGAAGATGCAAAGAATAAACAAAATATGCTGCGTGTAAACCGGTTGGTTCGGCTGAACGCTGCTGATCTGTTATCATATTATGGCCTACGCAAATAGGCCAATGGGCGCAGGCCATTATGCTGCGCCTTTATGGGGTATTTTCGCTGCATTTTCTGAAATAGACTTATTAAACATATGTAAATCGTTTAAGTGCTTACGACGAGTTTTTGGGATTTTTGAGGATATTGCAATCACTACCAGTAACAACCCAAAAAGGCAGAGGTCTATAAGCGCAAAACTTCGCTGTACCTACAATACGGCCGACGTATCTTAGCGAGTTTGAACAAAGGTTATGCGAACTTTAGCGCATGAAAACACGCATTAGAAAACTGCTGATGCCAATTCCTTTTTAATAAACCAACTAGCTTGAGCCCGCGCTTTCGCCCGCGTTGATATATAATACATATAAAACTGTGTACATGCGCTAAAGTTCGCATAGCTTCAGACTCGCCAAGATACGTCGGCCGTATTGTACCTAGTCGCAAAAATCTAGTTTAAGGCATCTAAGGCTCAATTCCCACCAAGATGGCAGTGGCGGCGCGGCGAACATTTTCAGGTTGAAATAAAAATGAACAAGATTCATGATAAGCTTACCTTCAACTGATCCTGCATCATACTGGTGTCTAAATCCGTGACCTTCTCGTGGTCAGCCGTCAATTCCCCCAACAGATCGTGTAGCCGCTGGCGACACGCTTGCGATGGCAGGAATATTTGGAAGTCATCGGAGTTTTCACTCACGTAGAGAAATAGACATCGCTCGTCGCGTTTGTACAAACTAAAATTAAAAAAAATAGATAATAATCAATGCCGTATGCCTAGGCACCACTGACAAGCAACATACGCAATTTTAAACAAAAACAAATTTTAAACAAAATTGCGTCAAATTTTCAAATTGATCCCAATAAAATATCATCAAATTCGGTTTAGGTTTTAAATCAAAAAATCTGAAACAAATATGTCGCGGAAATAAACGAAAGTTCATATTTTGCTTCACTGTGACTTTTTAGTGGTGTTTACGTCGTGTTCACTAGAACAGTCCAATTGAAGTCGGTTGTAGTATGTTTTTGTAAAACCTTGATTATCATTTTTTTTTTATTCTAATAATTAATATGTGAAAACTGGTGTGCAACTATTAGACAGATTTGAAAATCCTGTATAGGAATCTGAACAAAAATGATGGAATAACAAGATACTTTTGATCCACCCATTTAATAATCATCTTTATTACAATACAAATAAAGCTCACCTGTAGCTTCTTATCATGTCAGAGGTGAACAACCATCGGTGCACCTGTCGACATTTTCCCATCATAGCCTCGAGGCAAAGGTTGAGTATCTCTACTGACTTCTGTTCCGCGCCCATATTAACGTTTACGTACGATGGCATATACACTTTTGCCGTCTCTAAAATTATCACCTGAAAATAAAAAATATATATATTAAAACAAAAATGCTTATTCTAAGAGTAATGCCTAGATCACACGTACCGAGTACTCGGCCGAGACAGTGCTCTCGGCCGAGTACTCGGAACGTATAAATATAGCGCCGAGTGCTCGGCTGAGCGAGTGACGTAAGCTTTCACTGTCTCGGTCGAGACAGTGCTCTCGGCCGAGTACTCGGAACGTATAAATATAGCGCCGAGTGCTCGGCTGAGCGAATGACGTAAGCTTTCACTGTCTCGGCCGAGTAACATTTTACTGTCTCGGCCGAGTACTCGGTACTTGTGATCTAAGCATAACAGTGCAAATCATTTAAAAACAACGCCTGAGATTGACTAAATATAAGACATTTCTATCCTAAAAAAGCAGCCAAGTGCGTGTCGGACTCGCGGACCGAGTTTCCCGTACCGTTTTACAATATTAAGTGTTTTCGGATTTTTCAAAATTAAATCTTCCAATTTTTTAAATCCGTTGTAATAAGTATAAAGGTTCTCAAAATATTGGGCTCTTTGAAAGTTAAAAAAAACCATAGATTCACTAACAAATTGATTGTACTTACAGGGAATCTTATAATATTGTCACAGCTGCTCTTAGTTGCTTCCACAAAATACTCCATCCAGAACGAGAAGATTTGCTGTTCTGGTGACGAATCTTCATTCTTTCTAAACCTGAAAGAAATTCATGACAAATTGCATGTCAATGTGAAACAGATCTTATTTTTATGAGCTCATGGTTGAGATTTCAGCAACAACTTACAGTTATATTGCTTTCAAGATATCAAAGAAGTACCTAAATAAATAAATTATCACATACACATTTCACACAACGCCATCAAGCCCCAAATGTGGCCTAACATAGTGCAATGCAATGTAATCGAAAGATGCGTACTCGCATTTAAATATAACAGACCACAATTAAAAAGTCCTGAATTTATCATAAAAATCGTCTCTATTTACTACACACTAAAGTTAATTACCCCGTACTTACCTATCAATCAGCTCGATATTCCCAATGGTAGATTTGAGATACCAATTGGGTGGTTTCAGTTTGAACATGCATTCCGCCGCTTGTATGGCCTTCACGTAATCCTGGGCCAGCACTGAAATCTCGAAGAATGTAGCCACGTCCCAGTAATCCTTGAGTGAGGAAAGACTGCCTTTTTTGCCAATCAGATGATTTAGGACCATTCCTGTGACAAAAAATGAGAAAAATACAATATTTGGTAGTTAGATAGGGATTAATCCTGTTGGTTGAGATTACGCCGGACCACGACAAAAGAAAACAGCACCAAAGGACTTCTTTGTTAAATTCATCAGTTGAATTATTTGTTCGGTGGCTTGAAAATCCATTATCAAGGCATTCCGATGTTGGGTTTTTAACCAAAAACTTTTTTTTGTGACCGCTTAAAGTATTTTGTAAATTATTTTAAATGTTTTCTTATACACAAAACTTAGTTATACATAATACTCATAACATGCCAAGATACGTACAAAAACATACATAATACTCATCGAATTGAGAAATACTTCAAATTTTTTTCGTCATTTAAAAAGAAAATCTTACCAATATGTTGTAGTTCCTGTGAGTTTTTGAAGTCGTTCCCGGCTATGACTAGAAGAGTGGCAAGATTGATACCCGCGTATTCGTTCGGTTGCACTTCAAAACCCTGTCTGTACCTGAAACGAATTTGAGTCTTATACCATTGGAATAAGGCTTAAAGCTTAATCACTTTAAGTTTTTCAAGGCGAGATTTCTTAGATTTGTAAGCCACAAATAGTCCTAGAAGTGCTGCAATACAATAAAGTATGTTTATTTCAGAAAGTGTATGTTTTTCCAATAATTTTGCCCTTGCCAGATTAGCCAACATAAAAAATTTACTACCTACTTGAAGCCGCCACTTATTGATAAGTAATTTTAAGATTTTAAATTTCATGTGAAAAAAACTGATAAGAAAGATTTGGATGAGTTGGCGAATACACATTTTGGATTCGTCGTTTCATCCGAATCGGATGAAATTGAGTGAACGACATTACGAACGACTCGCCTTTACAGGATCTATGTTTGTGACCTTGCAATTTTTTTTTACAAACTTATTGTTGTAGAACCTACGATGCCAATATTGACCATGTAGGTACTTTAGACTACATACATTTTCTAGGTCTTACCAATGTATTGCATTATTCAAACTTTCCTTGTCCGAGTGCTGGGATTCGACGAATTTATCCTTGTAAATGCGGCCGCACAGGCAGAGCATGTCTGGGAATTTGTTTTCTTTCTTTTCCAAAGCTTTTACACACACTCTCAACGCGTTTTCCCTGTCGCCTTCTTTGTTTCGCCTGAAATTAATATTATTGAAAAATTTATTAATTAAATTATAGAAGCCATATACATATTATAAGGGCCACGTCCATAGATCTATGCAGAGGCTGCCTTAAATCTGAAGAAACAGTGGAGCACGTTGTACCCCAGACTTTGATTCACATAAGCCGATGTAACACTGCATTTAGCACTAGCTGCTTTTAGTGCTATCAGCGCTCTTGAGTTTGATGCCCAGTCTCAAGAACCCAGTAATTTCACTAGCTACAGTGCCCCTCAAACCGGAACGCAGTAGCGCTTACACATTACTGCTTTGCGACAGAATATCTGTCACTGTGTTGGTATTCATCTAGACGGCATCCTGGAATAGGCCTTCCAACGGTATAAAATGTAACGGAAAAAGCCGTGTTGGCCGAGCGAAGGTCATGGGTTCTAACCCGGTGGATTTTTCTGTTAAAAAAATCTATGTGTGCATTAAAACACGTGCTTAACGGTGACGGAAAACACCGTGAGGAAACCTTCATAGAACCTAAAAAGTTCGAAAGCATGTGTTAAAGTGCACGAAAGGAGCCTCTTCGAAGCGCGCTTGAAATCCTTTCACCACACTGGTTCGAAATAACTAGTGACACAATAAGAAGAAGACGGTATAAAATAAGAATAATACGCCACTAACCTGTTCATAGCAAACGCATACATAAACCTTATAATCGGCATATTGACATAATTCTTCCTGTTCATTATCGTCTTCAAGTCATCAACCACTTGTACAATCGCATCGTAGTCCTGAATTTCTCTGTACGATATCAGCATGTTGAGTATGGTATCCCCAGACAGTACTGCCGGATCGTCTAGACGTCGTCGCATCGCGTGAAGGACGTTTGCCAGTTCTTGACCGTTGTACGTTTCGCGCGCTTTCCGTAGGTCCGATAGGAATTTCTCTTGTAGATGTGCTCTGGAAGAGAAATGTTTTTTACACAACTGAGGATTTGATTTGTTTATTTCTATAGTGTAGAACTAACTTAACGTGTAATTGGTTCCCACGATACAGGCCAAGAGCCTAGTGTGGGGTCACCGATTACTGACCTAAGTGAAATGTTTTGTTTAATAAATAAATTGAAATTGAAATTGAAACATTACAGACTACTCTTACGTTAAATAAGCTAGTATCATAAGGGCTCTTTCAATTTAGACGTTTCGTGTCGGACCGCTGCAGTGCCGAAGCGGTGCGTTTGTCGTGCGGACGTTAATTTATTTTCATACAAAGCGCACGGTGCGGCAACCGCGCGACGTCGTTCAATCGTTCGTACCGACGCAGCACGACAAACGCACCGCTTCGGCACTGTAGCGGTCCGACACGAAACGTCTAAATTGAAAGAGCCCTAAGCCTCGATGATACGGGACTAGTTTACAAGCTACAAGCCAGCGAGTTCGCTAGCAGCTTGTAAACTCGCCCCGTGTCATCGGCTTATTTACAATATGCTAATTACTCGCTCACTCGCTAGCTTTTAAACTCGCCGTCTAGCAGCTCGTAAACTAGCCCCGTGTCATCGATGCTTTAGAACATAAAATTGCACCTTGCAATTGCCTCAGAACTTTGATGTTTATTAATCGATTTGAAAATTTTTTTTTGTTTGAGAGGATATACTTTCAGATCGGTCCCATAGATATATTATCAAAATCGGTTCAGAAGTTTAGGTTTTAAATCAAAATAACTGGAAAAAAAATCGTTGAAGTGAGTTGACAAGAAAAAATCTTCCAAATTTCAGGTCTATACGTCCATTTTTTTTTTAAATATTTTTTGATACAATAAGAATCTCTTACTTGGTCTGAACCTCGACATCCTGAAGGATATTCTTCAGGCGCAGTGTCAGATGCTGTTTCGGATCGGCGGCGTCTTCTCCTTTGAACTTCGTAGCCGCTGGGTTTGTGGTGACGCAAGTACCCACGTCCGTCAACTTATATGACACGAATAGGAAGTTTGGTAGGGAAATCTGAAAGAATCAAAGTAATTAATGAGGACAACGAATTTAGAAACATAGCAGAATAGAAAATGAAAAATGAAATAAGGAGGAAAAGATATCGAAATGAATGCATGTGACTTGCAACATTTTTTTTTTTTACTATTTATAGGCTTGCGTTTGACCACCATCTCACTTGATGGTAAGTGACGATGTGGTCGACGATGTAGCACGCTTACCTAGAATAATCCTATTCACAATTTTTTATTGTTTTTTTTTATTGATTATGTAACTTGAATTGCTTGAACTTAAAAACCTTTACACACACACACACATGACGACCATGACATGGGCGCTAGTAACACCCTGATGAGGGGTGTTACTCAATGGGGAAAAAATCGACACTGATGGCTGAATGGCAACGCAGGCGTCGCGGGTTCGATTCCCGCAAGTCAAGATTTGTGTAAACATGAACATCAGTGTTTGTCCTGAGTCTGGGTAAAACACCCACTATGTATATGTGTCATACACTATGTATTCTATGTATGTATTTGCAAAAAAAAGCATTTAAGTGTTTTGCAGATGTAATCATCTGCAGAATATAAAAGTAAAAAATAAATAGTTTTTAAAATAATATCATATTAAATCAAATTATGAATCATAGACCGTGGTTCAATACGCCAATACATAAATTCAGAGTAGTAGGTATTGTTATGTATGATACATTATTATTTGCATTATCTCTTGTGCAAATTTCAACCACAAAAACACTGTTGGAGTTATGAATGGAAACAATTGCTTCAATGAATTGTTGAATACTTTGACCTAAAGTTTAGGTCCTAAACTAATACTTCTCCGAATCAATATGTATTGCAAGATTTTTTTTAATTTATTTATTGAAGAACCATTCAGCTTTTAAATCTACGTAGTCATTGGTTAGTAAGATAGTTTAGTGGGTGGAAAATTAGTAATGCAAATTTTAATGGTAAGATATATACTAAATACTGAATTTTTTACATACAAATGATTGCTTTTACAAAAAAAATGTATACCTATCTATCAAATATTTTAAGTATTCTATTTGTTATCTGGTTCCCATATTATAAGCTTTGCTTAGGTTTGGGCTGTTTGGCGTTGTGTGTAATGTCCAAATTTTATACTTATCATTTTACTTAATCAAAATCATTACAAAAAAAGTTTGTAAGTATTGATAGATTGGCAGACAGATGGAGGGTTGTTCTTCAATCACGACGAAACTACTGAAGTAATTTGGCTAAAATTCGGCATGTGCTTGAAAAGGACATTATAAATCCACATAGGCAAACTTTTGGTTAAGTAAGTAAAGATATGATGAGACAAGCCATTCACTCTCCCGATGGAAAGAGATCACGCGCGCTCATAACCAGCACAGCGCTACATAGTTAATCATAAATTTAATAGCTATAATGACATAGGTTGATAAATAATTACTTGATTGTTTACCACTAAGAAATTACATTGAACAAACATTCTAATATATTTTTTTATTTAAGATCTATAATTTTTCGAGACAGGAACAGATTTTCTCAGATTACCAATCTCAATTGAATAAATTGTAAAGGAAACTTTATATCCCCAGTTGAATAGTAATAGGCTAACAATGTAGCTAGGATTGAACTAGGTTACAATTGGAAAATAGATGCACCATTTGATTCAATGAGCCAATAACAAAGACATTTGATATGTCATCCTAGCATGATTGGGCATGGACAGGACAATTTGTCAAATTGAGAATTATAGGGAGCCCAGGAAAACATAATTGAGAATAGCATTTGAACTTTACTTTGGACTAGGCTGTAAGGTAAGGTACTGATTGACATACAAATGTCTTGGTTCATATACACACACATTGAGAACAGGACTGAACTTAACTTTTGATTCATCATAAGTACAAAATACAAATGTCTGATTTCTTTGCTGAAATTAAAATATTTGTTTTTTTTTTGTAAACAAGTGGCAAAATTAACTGGGCACTCTCCTAATGGTAAGAGATTACGTCTAGCTTTATAGGTAGATGCAGCTTTATATAGTTTTTTTTTTCTTTCGAAGAACCTAAGTTCTTCGGTTTTGGCTTCACATCAAAGGTATATAGCCAGTGTCAAGTAATTGGAGAGATTATTTTGTCATAAGTCAGAGTCGATAAGTCAAGTCATGCCCAAGTAGTGGTGGTTGCGACTTTACTAGAGGCTTCTATGGAGTTTTGGAGGCAACACGAAAAGTCACGTTTTACAGCATTACACTATTCACCAACACTCATACATGTTCACGAGCACATAATGGATAAAAAACCACCATTTTTACACTTATACACTCAAAGTTATACAAGTTTTGTCAATTAATTTAATGCCGTCTATGCGCCATTTTTCATGTTCCCGCCAAAACTCATTTATATAGTATAATGTGGTATCTTACATATTATTATGTCAAACTATACTGTCCATTAACTACACATGTCAAAGCACTCATCGAATCTTGATGTAATTTGGCAGGTTAGTTTAAAATATTTTTTGAGTATGTAGATGGGCCTAATCGGTTCAGGGAATTGGATTGGCGCATGAATTCAAAGTTTAGGGCAAACTACTCACTAGTACCGCTGTACCCCCTACGCAGAATAAGAATAATAACATGTAATTTACCTTCAATCGCAATGTAGAGTCCGGGTCAACATCATTGTACAACAGTACATTCTCTTTCATTTCAAAGCTTTCCCTCACTCCGAGGTGGTAAAGCAATGTGCTTTGTTGCAGTTGAAGACTAAGGTCCACCAATGCAACATCTGCATTGTAGAATGTGTCGAGAACATTTGTCTCACCAAAGTCTAGCTTCTCAAACTGAAACGGAATAAACATAGTATAATAAATCACATATAGAACTCTCTCATCATACTTGATTGACAGTTCGTAGTCCTTGTCTAACTTCCAGATAATTAAGTCAATTAACTGCCATGTTGTCGATATTTCGTATGACCTTTATCTGATCTTTCCACAGCAGCCCTGCCTTGAACTTTTTTAGTAAATATAGTCCACTACGTATTTAGAACAGGACCAGAGAATTGTGAACTAATCAAATAAAAAAGCTTTTTTGTGACTGACTGACTGAGAGAGAGATTTAAATTTAAATTGTATGAAGTAATATTTATTGACCTGGTAAGAAAGAAACAAATACCTTGTTTTTCATCAAAGATAGGTAAATACTCACATGAATATAATGCAGATTAGCATTGACCAGCTCAGAAGCTAGCCGAACCTCTTCCAAAGCTCTTTTTCTATGAGAAAGATTGGACGTTTGAGAGATATCCAAAACACAGGCGATGTCCATCCGCGGGCGCTGGTTAGAGCCCCCAGGCTGCACTGTCGCATTCGAACCATCACTGCACACACTTTCGCAGATACTTCTCACTTCACCAGCTACAAAATTCCCATTAAATACATGAATAAAATGCGCACCCACGATTGATATAGGAATTTGAAAATCTGAGTGTACTCGTCCAGCCTACCTGAGTCTTCCGGCGCAGTTGTGCTTGCATTGCCGAATGTTATCATTTTCTCACGATATGATCATTTGGACTGTTTATACACACATTTTCTTGTTCAATTTACGAAGGTTGAACGAAAAATTCCACCACAACAGTAGCACGAGCTTGTGTTATTTAACAATAGTGATGTGCTTTAGCTTGCTTATGATATTGCAACAATAAAACAAAAAAAAAGGTGTATTCGCTCAATCAAAGCAATGACGAAAGTCTATTAAATGTTATACCATGTCGTGTTTTTGTATTCATACATTAAAGACTATCAATAAAGAGTACAGCTTGGCAAAAAACGGAACAATTTTTTTTGTCTGCTGACACCTGGCAACATTCTTAAAAATAATGGAGTTTCATGTCAACAAACTTTACGACTTCGTAGAATTTTTATTTCAAACAGTGATTATATAAGTACGTAAAATAAATACAAAAGTGAAAAATAATGAAAAAAACCATTCGAAGTGTTGGTGGGGAGATTATTTATTAGGTGTACAGGCGATGTCTGGCGGAACATGAAGGCCAAGCTATTGTTTCCAATCTCAACAATATTTACCAAAGAACCGCTGATTTGACAGCTATTTAAGAATTATTTTGTTGTTTTTACTTGAATCAAGTGTTAATTGATGAACCCAAATTATATGATATGATGATATGATGATGAAATAATAAATAAATAAATAATAAATAATATGATCTATATTATAATTCTTGTAAGTCTTACAAAATAGGACTACATTAATTAAAAAAACACATGTGTTTTATTATTGTCCCATTTTGTATTAATTACAAGAATCATATAAAGATCATAGGTACCTACATGAATCTGGTTTTTGTGTGTACACAAATTAGAGATTCTTTGTAACTATATATTGATAGTCTTAAATGTACACAAAAACACGTCATGGTATAAAATTTAATATAAAATATATGTGTACAAAAGCAGTTTAATGTAATATATTTCTACAATATCTCATATATCTTGTTTTGTTTTGTAAAAACATCTGATCAATGCACATCACTATTTCCAAGTTTAACATTTGCTTAGAACGACATCTAGTTACAAGTATGTTCACTAAATCACTAACTACTTACCATTAATTTACGCTAGATATCGCTAACAGTAATTACCTTTATTTTTAAGTTTAGTAGTCTGTGGTGATAAGATTTATGCCATCAAAACCAATTTAGTAAAAAATTTAAAAAGTAGTCTCGCTTTCTACCGTAAAAAAATGTCAGATCCATGTAACACCAAGCCGGTTACTTTATTAAGTCCCTACTTAAGGGACCTACTGTCTTTAGTTATTACGTAATTAGCTAACCCAACAACATCTTATAGTGACCATTATGAATATTAAAAATCTTTTATGTTTTAAAAAAAATAGATTGACTTGGCCATCGGCATCGCATAAAACACAATGTATCTCACAAGTAAAACAATTATTATATGAAATAAGATTGATTAGTGCGATTGCCAAGTCAATCTATTTTATTTAAAACATAAAAGATTTTTAATAACTCTTGATGATCGGTCAGTCAGTCAGTCAGTAACAAAATTAAGATTTTTGACTAGTTATAATTCTTAAACTACTGGTTCAAATTGAATGAAATTTCAAATATACCGTGTTTATACAATGCCTGCTTGGGTACTGAAAATTCTGGCTTCTAGTTTTATCCACAACGAAGCTATAGGGGGTCGAAAATGGCCTGAACTGCTTCGAGAAAAGGATAGTACGGCCGTGCCACTTTTTTGCTCGACTTGGTGGGAGCCCTGCCGGGCTCCCAGATGTCAGCGCCATCTTACGATTTAAGTACACAGCAATACATTCATCAAAATATTTATCATAACCTAACGATAGATGGCGCTGATTAATTATTAGTTCTTTATAAATTTGTAGATGGCGCGTTGATGGACCACCTTTTCGTTGGTCAATCATAGATGGCGGCACTAACCTTTCTTACAAAAATTTGCAGTTTGCAGCAAGTTCGGTCTTTGTATACCTACCTATAATTGGGTACTACATGGATCAGAGATGCACAAGATCGTGGAGGCTGGCTAAAGCGAAAGGAGGCCTATACCCAGCAGTGGGTCCTACATGGCTGAGATGATGATGACGATACCTAGTTTCTCTAAAAACTTGTAAGTAGCGGTAGCAACCGTCAAGAGCGAAGGACCTTCTAACTTTGCTGAACATTTGGCGGTTCGCTTTTGCTCTGCTGACCTACCGGCTTCAGTCTCTTATTCGGTATGTCGAATCCGACATGACTGGACTGTGACGAGTGGACTGTGGAGTCAAGCATAGCATTTATAAGCATATTAATCAGCCTATAATGTTCCCACTGCTGGGACTCAGGCCTACTCTCGGCAGGAGATTGAATGGGTCCACCACGCGGATCCAATGCGGATTGGTGTCACATGCCATAGAACATTTTATATCTGTCCCTTGACATTCCTCACGATGTTTTCCTTCACCGTAACGAGAACGTGGGATGCATACCTACATAGATTTTTTCGATCGAAAAAACCCATTTACGTATGACTGCCACCGGGATTCGAACCCACGACCATGATCACAAGGCAAGGGCCTCATCCTCTCGACCACCACTCGAGCACGTCGATGCTATTTCAGTTTCCAGGTTTGGTTCATCGTATCGCACCTACAATATGTAGGAAGGTACCAATCCACAATACATGGCGAATATTGCGATCACCCACAGTTTAATTCAATCGATCCTGTCGGGTTAAGGCGGGCGAGCCGTTCTTTAGGTAGGTTAGGTACCCTACCTACCTATGTTTTTGGGTTCTTAAAGTACCTAGGCATAAAATAAAAACGAAAGACCAAAATAATAAATGATTTTATTAGTAATAAGTAAGTACTTAAGAAGGTACCTATAACTTAAGTATTCTTCTCAAAGGCAACCTCCATCATGCTTAACATTCTACAAGACAAGACCCAACTCAGTGTCAATTTTATTCAGTTCTTCAATCGAGCGCAAAACCCAATTCCCTCCCCCTAGCTTCCTCCTCTCTGTCTACTTTCCCAGGATGATCTTGCGGGAAGCACCGAAGCTCTGTCCGGACTGCGTGGCCAACTTGTTGGTGCCGGCTTGTAGTCCAATGACGGCATTGCCGGCGCGGAGCACGTCTTCGCTGAACTCTCTGTGGTTTTCATCAGCCGGCTTTGGGCCGAGGGTTGGGCCGCGCCATTCAGGGTGCCTGTGCGCCTGGAAGAGAAAGAGCGTATTTAGAAAGAATAAGTAGAGTTGAAATATTTAATATAAATTTTATAACGTATGATTTATATCGCTATTAAACATAAAAACTGACCGAACTAGACTAATACATAGGTACAAAATAGTTTTATTAGTTATGTGATTATTTTTTAAATAGATTTGTTTAAAATAGATTTTTCTAGATAGAGATGCGATACCTAAGTATTGGACAAGTGTTTACTGTATCCCGGATCGAAGCATCCTCCGACAGACACAGTTACATAGTGACTGTAACCTTGAATGATATTTTAGTTTTGAGTTTATCAGGCTGGTTTTTTTATGTTGACAATTGAAGGGATTAAACCATGGCTACCAATTACCAGAAAAGCTACACAGGACTTTAATTCAGATAGGCCAGTGCAATGCAACACTGCTATGGTGACGTCCACTATAAAGGTCGAGTCAGGTAGAGTTTTCTCGCCATCTCTACAATTAAGACAGTGTTTCAGTGTGCATACCAGGGTACGTACGGCTAATCAACGGATGAACTGAAAATCTGTCAGCTACAGAGTATCAGCGATCTAGTTACAGATAGGCAGTGCATGGCAGTATCATACAGTGACAGATTGCTAGCTTACTTACGTATCTAATCTACCAATGAGCTAGCAATCAGCTAGCTATACCTGCCAATGAACCGACAATGCCAGCGAGTGAGTACTACGTAAACATATTCTTCATTTGCATTATAACAAAATTAGTTAACCATTAAAATTGACATAAAATAACATCAGCGATCACTACAGTAGTGTACTCGGCCTCTGTAAATCAGTCTTGTGTAGCACTGTTCTGGTAATGAGCTGATCATAGAAGAAGGTCATTATTCCGACACTATAATCTCGGAGTCTTCAAATCAAGAGTGAATAAGTTCTTACTAGGCAAGCGTGCTACATCCTCGACCACACCGCACTCGGTGAGTTTGTTGTCAAATGCTTGCCTAATTCAAATAAAAAAAAAAAGAAGTTATCATAATTGTATAGGTAACTTTTTTGAACGTTTTTAATTTACTTCTATGAGTGAGGGTAAGTCTATTAGTTCTATTATTTACTTAGTACTTATGGATAGGGAACTCTTACCGTTCTGCCAATAGCAAAGATGGTGGATGTAACCAAAGCGATGTTCTTCTGGTCCCAAAGATCCGTGGTTTGGAACAGGTCTACGTCCGGTACTCCGTACTTGACACAAGCTTTCTGGAACCTGAAAAAAAAGAGGTTTACATTAAATATAGGTTTTTTTCTTCTGGTGAGAGAAAATCTAACGTATTGTTTGTATACGTAGATAATAATAATACAATTATAAACATTCACACACTCACACACCCCTGCACTAGGATTCCCTGTGTCTCAGATAGCATGGACACATACAAGACATCACAACATCCAAGACCCGAGAACAAACATTTGGGTTCGACACACAAATATTGCCCCGGACGGGGATCGAACCCGGAACACCCAGCTGCAGTAGGCAGGGTCACTAAGCCACGGTGTCGTCAGATGATATAAATTTACGAAGATAAGACTACCATGGTAATGGCGGCCTTATACCGCCACTAAAGGAGATTTCTTTCAGTTCAGGCAACCTTGTAATGGCGAGAACTTAGGAGATAACAGTTCATCAGGTTTTTTTAAAGATAGAATAGAAAGAGTGACATTCTAATCAGTTCAAAAAATAATTTGTAGGCAGTTAATTAAATTAAAGCGCAGACAGGATTTATTTCGACTTCCTTTCACCACCCAAAGACCGGGTAAAACCATTACCGTCACGGAAAGACAAGTGTGTAAAAACCTATTCCGTTTCGAGCGAAACAATCTTACCTTACTTACGTAGGTTCTTACTTAAATGGGTAAAAGTTACTTCAAATGAGGTTTTTTATGACTCTTTCTAGGTCATGTCTGCTCTATCCTGCTGCAAAGGCTAGAAAGACGGATTTACACTAACTGATTCTATTACGTATTATGCAGTAAGTAGATACCTCTACCTACCATCTTTTATGCCTACTTGTATCAAACTGTGTGAACTGCCAAGCGAGTAAAAAAAATTCTTAGGGTCTTTAATATTTTGGAGCAAGATTAGCACAGTGCAAGAAAGGAGCCTCTTCGAGGTGCACTTGAAATCCTTTCACCACACTGGTTCGAAAGAACTAGTAACACGATAAGAAAGAAGCTAAACATGAAACTCGTTTTTGTACCTAACGGTGTCACTAAGTTTATTCAACCCGACCAAGATAAGGGTTAGGTAGGTACATTGGATCGTTCTCATCTCATCCGCTGCATAAAGTTTCCTAATTGCATCCGATTCCATTTGAAATAAATTTGTATAAATTATACAAACCATTTTTCTTCTCAATCGCTGCTATAAGTTAGTGCAAAGTACCTACAGTTAACAGCGCAATAGCAAACACTTGACAATTTTATAAAAACTACTACCTAATTGGTTGGAAATTATTATAACAATAAAAAAAAAAGCCTTTGTTGCTGCACTTAATTACTTATTATTACATGTTTTGTGTAACTACTAAATTTTATAAACATTTTATGCACCTTCTTTATAATTAAGTAAGTAGGTAGGTATGCTGTTTTGTTTGTCAGCTTGTCCTTGACAAAGCTTTCCATTTTAACCTGTCCTGAAATTCTTATCCCACGGCAAACGTAGGAAACACCATAATTAATTTATCCAATTTCATTTATGAGATGACTATTTAAAAACAACATTTTCCAAATCGGTTGATTATTAACGGAATTATGAAATACTTAACATTCATAAAAAAACGAGGTAGGTTTCTACTAGTTTTTTGCTTTGCTAATACTTGAATGTAAGTACCTATCGCCTAAATTGTATTTAAACTCCATTGTAAGCCATGCATGGAACGTGCACATTACGCCGCACGCCGCATTGCATACAAATCAATCGAAAGAATGGAATCGTTTAGGAATACAAACTCTAATGCCTGAGATACACACGGTTTGTTTTTCAAGTCAGGATAGTAAGATAGTAATAGTAAGCTAGCCAGCTAGCAGCTCTGGCTTCGTGTTAACAGAACTAGCTTTCTTTTTCACTAGCCTAACAGCCTAGAAATGAAACTAGTTCTGTTTACAAGAAGCCAGAGCTAGCTTGCTAGATTACTATTAACATCTTTATATTCTGGCTTGAAAAACTAGCCTCGTGTATCTCGGGCATATCTAAGATAAATCACTGTCTTATAAAGTCTGATCGTGATAAATATAGAAGCCTTTGGATGCTTTGAACACACGGCCACAGTCTATAAATTATTTATGATTAATTGTTTCCTCTGAAATTAGAAAATTATCACAAGAACCAGCCTTGCTCATCTATGGGGTAAGATTAGACTATGATAAAAGGCTTTTAAAGGCTTTCATTCATAGCATCGACGATAACCTTCGCCTTGCAATGCCAAGGTTGCGGGTTTGAATACCAGCAGGCGCGCATATAATACACACACTCGGAACTGAGAAGGAAAACATCGTAACGAAACCGAAATGTCTCGGAAATTAAAAAGTGCTACGCACTGCATAAATATTGGAGGCCACACCTTATTAGGCTCTTTTGTAGAATACTTAAGATTTATTAGGAACTGGATGTCCGTCGCTTAGTGAGCCGCAAACTAATGCTTTTGCAGTGATTTAGCTAAGTATAAAGTAATGCGGTGTTTTTTTTATACACGTACTTATTTAAAATAATTTGTAAGTAGGTACATAAGAGTGTTCCTAACTTACCGAGTATTATTAAAATGCATGAGGTTCTCACTGCTCAATTCTCTATTTTTTTATCTCTAATGGTTTGTTTAAATCTTTTGAGAATAAAATATCTTAAACCGTATTTTTATTTTCTATGTTAGGATCTTTTCATGAGTTTTTGGTGTTCATCTATTTATCTATCTATTTTCCAATGACCAGAATAGTGCTACACAGAACTATGATTTACATAGGACGGCGCAACATTGCTAGGTATATATATCACTTAGATACATGTTTTTTTCCTGATGGTAATATAATATATTTAATATAATTATCAACTACTATCACTCCTCTCCATCCAATAGTTGCCTGGAAGAAATCGCTTTTAGCGATAAAGCCTCCCATTGCAGCCTCTATTATTTTTGGTTATTTTATTTTAAACCTTCCTTTTATAATGTATGTTTCCTCGGGGTATACAATTAAGTTTTAATATCTATCTATCTATTATGGTCTTGGTACCCATACCATGGCCAAAACAGTGATTCACATAGCCTGATACAACATTGCTAAGCATTCATCAACTTTGAGACATTTTGGTGATCAGTCTCGAAAGTCCAGTAGAGTCACTAGGTACATATCTTCAAACTGTCTGCGTAAAATACATACTGGTTAATGTTATCCATGAACTTGTAGTCTCCTCCGTTGATGTTGACCTTGGTGATGATGCCAGGTTGTAGCCTGTTCATCAGCTTACACAGAATGATGCCATCACGAAGAGCCAGTTCGAAGGGCAGGTCTGCAGGGAAACGTTCGCCAATCACGGCCTCGATCCAAGCCTTGGCTTCGAGCTCTTTCTCTGGCTCGCGTTTGCCAGCGCACTGGAAAAGATTAGACAAAACATTTTAGCGGTTATAGCAAATGTTTTTAAGGATGTTTTCTGATTATTCACGAGAAAACTACTTGATCAATGTTTAGATTACATGAAAATACTAGTAAGAACTAAGAATTTAAAGTTATAACCGGGCCACGGACTTGACAAGTGATGAAGCAAAACATTTTTGATGGTAGAGGGTAGAGTCACAAAGAGACATCGTAATTAAATTTAAAACATGTCACACGGAAGCGATCTGCTTGGACATTTTTTATTTTTCAGAAGTTACGAGCTAATAATTATCATACTCAGTTGAAGATGTCCAATCTATGGATAATTATTGTTTCCTCAATAAACATTCGAAATTTCATTAAAATTGTTGTCGCGTAAAAATCGTAATGTTGTTGCACAGCATTCACCGGCGTTTAATGAAAAATAAGTACCAAAATTTAACTGGTTTAATATAAATTTACAAAATAGGGAGTCTTATTCTTATCGTGTCACTAGTTCTTTCGAACCAGTGTAGTGAAAGGATTTCAAGTGCGCCTCAAAGAGGCTCTTTTCGTGCACTTGACACATGTTATCAAACTTTGTAGGTTCTATGACATGCCGGCTTCCTCACTATGTTTTCGCGGAGAATAAGGAGTAAATCAAACCCTTTAAGGCTTTTTCAAGGTTCTGCCTGTTTATTTCCTGAGTCTATTTTTGTTTATTTTGTTCTTGTAAGTAGCGTGCAATTTAATTTATCTGTGTTTCGAACCTAGAATATTGCATTATGGTCAGTATTACGAAAGTTTATTATAACTAATCTACATCTGCAAAGCAACATGTCCTGTCTGACAGACTGACATCACCACTGATCCGAAACCACTGAACGGAGGAACTCGAAACCAATTACATGTTCCATGAGAGTTGTAAGCGCGCCCTATGAAAGGAATGCGGAAAATTCGAATCCAAAAGGATCTTTCACGTAGGAGAAATATGTTGTCCGCGCTAACGAAGGAACTAAGTAATTGAAGTAGGTATGTAAGTGAATATATTATATCACACATACTTCCCTGATAGACCATTCATGATGTAACTGGGCTATTATCGAAATCCCCACTAGCCATCCCCACAAGTGGGAATTCCGGGATTTTTTCTCAATCTAGTGGGGATGGCTAGTAGGGATTTTAGGAATAACCCATGTTAAGTCTTTCACTGGATTATTTTATCCTATAGACTTCGGTTTTACACCACAACAGGTAAAGTTTAGACAGATGAGAGGAAATGCCTCACATTTATCAGATAAGGACCTAAATTAGCTCTTAAATTGTGTAGCAGTTATCGATGATTAGGTAGAAAAATAACCTCTATTGACGATTGTCCTCTAAAATACGTCATTTTGGGTGCATTGTATCAATTTATCAAAGGAAATAAAATGGTGAATGATTACAAAGTACATTATACCTACGTATTATCCTATATAGGTCACAGAACTCAAAACAGCATGTCATTGCTCCAATGATATTACTATATCTCCTTGTTCTGAGAATCATAACAAAAATCCCTGGCCATTTTCAAAACTCCATTTATTTGCAACAAGTGTTTTTATCGAAACGGACGCACTGAGAAACCGTGCCAGCTTATTTTCAAAATGATTTTCATTACTGTAGCTTGCTCTACGCTACTCTACACTTTGATTGCAAACACTCAACCTGTTTTATGGATATTTTTATTATTTTACTCAAAAGATAGCGTGTTTTGCTTGATAAATCATATTATTGAAGTTCATAAATACAGTGCAATTACGATGTGAAAGAGACTTAATAATCTAAAAAGAGGCGAAAATAAGAAAGTGGACAATTTTTTTTGGCATATATGTTTCAATAACAGCAACTGATAGTGTGTATTTTTTTCTGGTGATAAAAAAAAACGGTTTATAAGCTGTGTGGCGGAAAAGAAAGAATCCTATATGCTGTTATTAGAAGTGACAAGAGGGTTATTGAAAAATAATGCCTGTGATGAACAAGATAAATATATTTCGAAAAATTGTGTGAAAAAAATATATAACTGGATTTCAGTTGAAGAAACTTCATATCTCTCTCTTAATAGTAGGTAATAATCGGTGCATTTTTAATCTTAGGAATATTTATAAACTGTTATAACAATAGGAATAGCATTTAAACAATTGTTATTATAATGCTAGTTAGTTTTTAGGATTCGTCTTACAAAAGGTCATGTATTTGCGAATAGAAATATAGCGAAAAATGTATTATAAGAATAAAGTTGAATGGTAATGTCTGTTATAAAATTGGTATCGGCCATTATTTTTTTTTCGTGTTTTATTTTGAGCCCTGTTAACCTAATTATGTGCGCTGTTGGTTTTCCTACCTCATTAACAGTACCAGTTAGTGCATGAAAAGAACCTCTTCGCACTTGAAATCCTTTTACCACACTGATTCGAAAGAACTAGTGACACGATAAGAAGATTAACAGTACCTAACGATATAATGTATTTGTAAGATTTTTCAACCGACTACAATAAAGGATGATATTCTCAATTCGTTTATTTTTTTTATGTTTGTTACTTCAAAGCTTGGTTGTTTATACATCGAATTTAAAAAAAAAACTTTGTTTTAAATGCTATACCTAAACTTTCAGGTTGGTCTTACATAAATTTCATTACATTGGTTCTGTATTTTAGTTTTTAAAACAAAATAACTGAAAAAAAACCTTGATTAATCAGTGGTGTTAACTACTTTAATTTTTAATTTTTGTTAAATTTCTTTAATTTAATTGGACTTTTTAGTGGTCACTAAAAAGTCCAGTTAAAGACGGTTGTAGAATGTTTTTATAAAACTTTGGTTACTCAATATCACGATATTATCTATATATATGATATATATCTTATAAACGATGTCTTCTACATCCTAGAAACGCAAAATTAGCAATGTTTGTCAAAACTGATAATCTTAGTACTTATAATAATTATGCTTATATATAGGCAGGTTTTTTCAAGGATAACGTTTCCTTGCCGGAAATACATTTTTCCAAGGAAATATCAATATTATTTTAGTACCTATACCTACCTACTAACATGTTAGGTGACAAACAAATTTAGTACTTAGGTATATGAATACTCTTCCAAACAATTACTCGTTAATCAATTTACTTCTACTTCTACTCTACTAAAAATTTTTAATTGCTACTTTAAAAAAGATACTTGAAACTATTATTCTCGTTTTGCTAAACGCTGCTATAATGTAAAAATGTTGCAGCAATAAAGTTATTTTAGACTAATCGTAGCAGATACGTGTCTTGGATATGTTATTTCTTATTTACATAAAAAAAACGCTACATAAAATTATATTATGATAAGTAGGTACTTACTAGTTAATAAATAATATGAAGAACAATTAGGTAATACTTATTACTTATTTTGATTTATTCTATTATAACTCTCTACAATTCTCCATTATGGTCGTTTGCAAGACGCTACTATAAATAAATAAATCAAGTTTGATTTGTTTGATGTAATACATTATTTGCAGCAATTAAATTATTTTAGACTAAACGTAGCAGCTACGTGTCTTGGATATGTGATTTCTTATTTACAAGAACGCTGGATAAAATTCTACTTACTAAATTTATCTACTCATACATGCTAAATTAATTAATTATATTTTAATACAATAATAAGTTGTAAGTTATTTTGATTTCAATATAAACTTTAAAAAATGCTCATATTAGTAACATTAGTTTAGATCTGGTAAATTTAGCAGAAGATGATGAGTAAGTGAGTACATTTTTCATGTCGATGAATGCAAAGACTCAACGAACACTGTTTTGAATTTCAGACCCGCACATTAAAAGAATAAATACTAAAGGGAAAACGTACGCACTTTACAGAGTCAGTGCACTCATAAACCTATCTATGTAGGTTACATGATATTACAACAGCTGTTCTGGAGATTATCGTATATTTATAGAGTTAATACTATTTTCATAGACTTACGCCACTGGGCGCCGTTTTTCCTCTTCAAAGCTCATTCGAATAGTCCAAACAAACATTACAAAATGTTTATGTAAAACAGTAAACTTCGTTGGTTCTATTTGTGTGTTCGTTTTCGTCTTTAGCTGTTACTAAGTAGAATAAAAAAGAGTTAGCCTGGAAATCCTGTCCTAGTTATTTTAGAATTTCGAAGCAACACTGTTGTAATCCACGTCCATTTTTGAGACATTTTGTTAGTCCCAAAGTCCCCTAGATTTCCCCCTGGATTTTAAATCAAGGGGAATTTTGAAACTCTAGGGTGCAAAATCCTTGATTTCAAATTTTTGGAACCCCAAAAATGCTCTACCGCTGTGTTCCACGGAACACAGTAATGGTTGCAGAACATCCGGCGCTGTGTTGGTATCATATCAAACATATATATTAGATATATTATATATATATAGTATATTATTAGATATATATTATATGTATACATATATATATTAGATAGAATCCCGCATTTTTCTTTTCTAGCAGCTGTAGAGTAGTACTTTGCTTCCATCTCGTATAAGCCGGTTGCGAAATTTTAAGATCGTCCGAAGACCTTCGTCTAATGAATGAACCACCCACAATCACGATGAATAAAAAACCATTAAAATACTTTTAACCACAACAATTCATCAGCAAAATATATCGTGAATTTCCGGTGGAAAATTGACGCGAGCGGAAGATGTAAATAAAAGTGATGTCATATATTCGTAGGCGCATTAAAGAATTTTCTACCACAGATAAAATGTATGATAGTTGGCACAATTATCTACCAAAAATTTCATTTATGACTTTAGAGTACTGAGATTTTAAAACCAGTCGCCACGCCAAAGTATGGTCTTCAAAGTATGCCTACTTATATGGTGATACGAAAGAATTCACACGAAAGAAAAAGATACCCAATCTAAATCTGCCGACTTTATTTGGGACCAAATTAACACTCAGCAATGAAGTAAAATATCTAGGAATATGGCTGGACAGTAAGCTTCTCTGGGGCAAACACCTTGATCATATCACCACAAAAGCCACTAATGTTCTCTGGCAATGTACCCGCGCTGTGGGCAAGGACTGGGGCTTAAAACCCAAACTTTGCAGATGGCTATACACGGTCATAGTACGACCAGTTCTAACATATGGTGCTGTAGTATGGTGGCCGAGGACGCACCTTGTCACAACGGCCAACAAACTGCAACAGATACAAAGATTAGCATGCTCTCTCATCAGTGGATGCTCAAGATCTACTCCATCAGCAGCGCTAAACATTATCCTAGGACTGACGCCACTTCATGTTCACATACAACAAGAAGCAATGGCGGCAGCACTCAGGCTCAAATCCAATAACAACTGGAGAGGACAAAACAGGAATACCAATCACTGTAAAATCTTAGAAAGGGCGATCAGCATTCTACCCGAAGCCCAACAAGGCACGGACAGAATTGCCACAACATACCTTATGAACAAAAGATACGTAGTGACGACTCCGGGTGATGCAACAGTAAGCCATCCGGATAGCTCAACTGTGCACATCTACACAGACGGAGCCAAACAGAAAATGAGAGCTGGATGCGGTGTGTACTGCCCGGAAACGGGACTAACCATGGCACAGCCACTCAATAGCACTACAACAGCTTTTCAGGCCGAAACGGTAGGACTCCGATGCGCGTCGGAAGCTATGTTGACCTGGATAATAAAATCCGAAAGGAACATGACTGAACCCATGCAAATGATATTCACAACAGACAGTGCAGCCCTGATGAACGCTCTGCGCAGACCAGACACGAGGTCCAGATCAATAGCAGAGTGTCACAATGCACTACAAAAACTGGCCGAGAAGGTAGAGGTCAGCATCAAATGGACTAAGAGTCACGCAACGGACGCAGGGAATGACAAAGCCGACTCATTAGCAAAAAAAGGGGCAAAAATTACACCCACCACAAATGACGCAGGTCTCTCAAATCCGCCGACTGTTGAAATCAGGAGTAGATTTAAATTACATGCGGAAAAAGAACACCAAAAGTTATGGGAGCGCGGCACTGACTGTGCACATACAAAACTAATGTTTCCTCAATTAGACAAAAATCTAACAAATAAATTACTAAAACTAAAACGCGAAGACCTTCGTTTGATGGTGGGAGTCATCACAGGTCACTGTGATCTCAACCACCATCTAGTTAAGACAGGAGCTACAGACATCGACATCTGTAGAGGCTGCTTACAAAATCAAGAGACCGTGGAACATGTGATCATCCACTGTCAGGCTACAGAGGAGAGTAGGGTTAAGACAGGCTTACGTAGGCTGCTAGACTCCTCTCCACCAAATGTGTCGGCCAGCACTTTACTGGAACGGTGCTGTCAACAACCCAGCATCCTGCTCCGTTACCTTAAGGAGCTGGGATGGCTGGGACAGGGTTAACACATTTTTCGGGGGGCAATGCACAATGCACCCTTCAACGGGACGCCAGTGCAGACCGCTGTACCCCCTACTTAGAATTAGAATTAGAATTAGAATGGTGATACTTATTTGTGAATATAGGCAGAGGACGTGCGTCATTGTGCCGACTTTGTATTCATATCGCACATCACATCCGATATTCATTAGCGATATATTAGAGGTAAGTTTCTATCTTTGCGGTTAAACAAAAGCAATCATTATGTTTGAGGGTAAATAATCATGGTTTTATGGGTGTTGAACTAGAATTTTTACTTACATATATAAGCTACTGTTACTGAAATGTAATTTATTCATAGACGATCTTATTTATACGACAGATTAGATTAGAACGAGACAGAAAAGAATGGAATAATTGGGGGCAGACAAAGGTCTGCTGGCAAATGCCCAGCTGTGGGTCAGGGCAGGCTACATGTGATAACAATAAATATTTCATTTCATTTTAAATAACTATAATAATTACTTTTAAACTATAAAATATTATATTGGAGCAAACTTCACTTCTTCAACAGCGCCAAACTGTCAAAGTTAATAATTTACTTGCTTGACAGATCTGAATCTGGACCGTTAAGAACTGTCAAGCTAGTAAATACTTATGAGCTTTAATAATTTGATGCAAGTCGGCATCATTCATTCATAATTAAAAAAAATATTTAAATGATTGAGCTTTTTCATCTGAGCTATGTTTCAGTCGCCAGGAGTAGCCGCCCGCCCCCGTCGCGGCGATCTTGGGCGGGCGGATCCTAGTCCTCAGTTCACTTGTTGGTATCACGGCGAAAACTTGCCCCAAACCTAGTGTCAAAAACTGTGATATAACATTTATATAATGGCTGTAAGAATGTTTTTAATCAAACCTCAAATTAATCATTTGATCAATTCTAACTAAATATTTTAATAATTTTTAGTTATATTCGATCAATTTTTTTTAACCCAAGTTTATATTAATATTAATTATTTGCTTGTTTTCTATATCAAATAGGTGACAACTAAATAACAAATCATTGTGATATTATCGTGCATAGTCGACTTCTTAACGATTTAAATAATTTTAAAGTGTTACTAAAATGGTAATGTGTTTCTTCAAAACTTTTATAGGAAGATCTTAAAGGACCCTGATAGTCCCTTTGTGCATTTGTTCGTACGTTATTTTGTTTTTACTAAGTTAATAACCTTTACTCGTCTAATATAAACTATGATTTACTGCATTTACGACAATAAAACAAACACATCGTGCCATGACTGTCATTAACATGTAAACATAAAGTGGAATACCTACTCGTATTTTCTCATAACCACTATAAAACTATTGACAATAAACCTAAAACATTGAGGGTTGTTTGGTTTGGTTTGAATTAACATCACGTTGACAAACTATAAAACGAGGCTTTTAAAGATCTTTGAAAAACATATATCTATCTAATTAAAAATGCTTGTTCATTTCATAACAAAATCTTTCAGCTGCTACTTGACGTCAATGCATTTGCTCGCATCTACAGCTGGTTCTGTACGTCATTGCCCTAAAGATAGCAAACAAAACTTGGGAAAAATACTTTTTTAAATGCATTTATTGGTATCAGTGTATTATAATTGTATTTGAAAGAATATAAAAGACATGTTTTAAGCACTTGTACCTAACTAAAACCAGTCAAAAGATTGATATTTAAAACCAATACCTTTTGAAATGAAAATAAAGATTTACTGCTCAAATAAGGTCGTATCTTAAAAATAACTAAATCTAGATTAAACATACAGTTATTAGATTAATCTAGATTTGATCTATCTATAACGACTAGAATATAAATGGATATTGAGCATTTCCAGTACAAATTCAGTTGATGTCACTCGAAAAAGTTGAAATAAAATTTTAGTCTACATTCCCTGCGTATAAAAATTCAAATTTTCCCCAGTTTTTCAACTTCATTCATCAGTGTCTGGTTGGAGTTGCCAACATCACCATGCTAACCGTCTGTTTGTGTTAACCGACACGTTATTTTCGGTTATACTGGAATCCGTAACGACTTGGCACTGGAACCGCTACCTTATGGCCCATGTTCAAGAATTGCATGTTGCTATATTTTTGACGGGTTTTTAGAAGTTTCATGTTTATTTACAAGCTGTGTCAGCCGTCTACTAACTGGTATTGCAGTAAAATTTCAGTAAAAATTGCTTTTAATTCAGAATTTCTTTAATAAACTAAAATAGGTAATCAGTCAGAATTTCTTTAAAAAACTAAAATAGGTACACTTTTAAGACTTATTTGAACATATTTTATTTGTAATTATTTTAGCAACTAACCCCACGGTTTATTGTTAATAAATGTCATGTAGGCGCTACATTGGCTCTACAATCTACATAATACTTTACACATAAACATGTTTACGTTGATATACTGTTCAATTTTCTATTCCATGGTATTGTATCAATAAAGTACAGAAATATCTTTTTTATGACGGCGTTTTATAGCAGGAAGTAACTGTTTACTCTTAAATACTGAGTTTTATCTCTTTCCGTTTTTCAACGACCGTCTAGGCTGGTAGAGCAATGTTCAAAATCAAGGAATATAAATAAATAAGAAGGCGCATTGTGTGTTCTGTGTTCAAAATGCAAAAGGGTCTATAATCAGTAATGGTATCATCTTAATGGTTATCTTTTAAAATTTTAGGAAACGGTTGATACTTAAATGACAGAGAAATAAATAGTTTAAACCGAACCATAATGTAAATAAAAAATGGCACTTTTGAGGTAAAGGATGTTAGTAATCCCATTAACTTTTCGCACTGTTTTACTGCACATATTTTTCAAAACTGTGTTTTTTTTTCAATCGTATCACTTGTATCCCTATTAAAGACTTGTGGTATATAAATTCACTAGATGCTCAAACAAACAGCAAAATTACGCCACAGTGCTCATCTTAGCCCTCGGTTTAGACTTTGATCCTTTAATCTATGTGTTCCATTTGTCCCCCTTTTAGCAACCTGGGGACAAATACGACTTTTTTATCCCAGCCTAGGGGGACAGAGCAGGGTGACAGATGGGCATAATCAGTCATTCTTATGTGACTTAATAGGTACTTGGTGATCTTCTTCCTTCATGATATTCTGTCTTCACAGCCCAGAAACAAGGAACAAGAGCAGGAAGTTCTGAACTGGATCAAGGAAGTGACCGGTGAGCCTCTTCCAGGCGGTGACTATGAAGACATCCTCAAGAACGGAATAGTGCTTTGCAAGCTGATCAACAAATTGTCCCCTGGATCCGTGAAGAAGATTCAGGAGAGGGGAACCAACTTCCAACTTATGGAGAATATTCAAAGGTATATCCTTCAAAAGTCCACAACCAAAATGTATTTGCTAAAGCGTCGATGACACACAGCTTTTTTACACGCTGCTTGTTGGCGAGTTTAAAAGCTAGCGTGTGAGCGTGTTAGCTTTCGGGAAGGATTGTCAACAAGCAGATTATAAAAAAAGCCGATGACACTAGGCGACTTTACAAGGTACAAGTGAACTTGCTGGCTTGCAGCGTGTAAAAAGGCCGTGTGTCATTGACGTTTTAGAGGACATTAATTCGACAATTTCAGGTGTTGCTAAGGAATCGATATGGAAGTCCAAAAAATGTTTTTTACTTCTTTGAACTATTATTTGCACAAACTGTACGTTCAAAATTGCGACGTAGTATATGAACTTTTTTTGAAAAGATAGGTAATATTTCTTTTGACTTTCTTTTCAGGTTCCAGGCCGCTATAAAGAAATACGGAGTACCAGAAGAAGAGATATTCCAAACTGCTGATCTTTTCGAAAGACGAAACATTCCTCAAGTCACACTTTGCTTATACTCTTTAGGAAGAATTGTAAGTTTCTAGACTCTTACTCACTTAAGGCTATCATATCATAATCCTCAAATCCAATTCCATACAAAATGTTTCGGACATATACTCAATAAGTACGCCGTATTATAGTAATTTCTTCATACCATTCGTTTTGTCTATGTTTTCCGATTGTGTCAACATAAAATTAGTAAGGTTTCATACTTTAATTTAGATTTTTTACGTGTTTTTAAGTTAGTAGGGTTAATTTTAAAACACGTATAAAATCTAAATTAAGGTATGAAACCTTATGCAAGCACTCGGCGCTATGTTCATAATTACCGAGTACTCGGTACGTTTGATCTAGGCATTATCGCTGTCGTCAGCTTATAGAATACAAAGATGTTAGATTTTTTTTTATTTTTTAGACTCAAAAGCACCCTGAATGGACCGGTCCCCAACTCGGACCTAAAATGGCGGAAAAGAACGAACGCACCTTCACAGAGGAACAACTTAAGGCCCACAACAGCGAACTCAACCTCCAAATGGGATTCAACAAGGGAGCATCTCAGTCCGGCCATGGAGGTTTCGGAAACACGCGTCACATGTAAAGAAAAAACTTTACATAATGCAAAAACCAGCCAGTATTTTTACTTTTTTATTAACTCTAAAGAGGTTTCTGAAACTATTTTGTTGATTAAAAAATAGGTTAGGTATGCTCTCTTTTGTTTTTACATAAAAAAAACTTTATTTTGTTTATTTATAGAATTTTGATGCTTTCTAGCTTTTAATAATGATTAATTTTAGAATAATCGTATAATTGATCTGATAATTATTTAAAAGTTCATTTTTATCTTAGTTTGTTGTATTATTTGATGTTTTTTTTTTGGTAAAAACTTTACTTATAAAACTGTACAACGGATCTGATTTTTTTTTAAAACTTGCGTTGGTATGATTCTAACAATTCTAATTATTATTATTGTATATTATTCTAATTATTTATAATTTGGTAAGTCTTTTTATGAGATTATCTTAAAATTAGCTTGTAAATATATTTTTAGTAAACTGACGCTGTCTTTATTTAAATTGTGAGGTTTTTTTACAAAATTGTACATATAGTGAGCCTGGACGATAAATAGAACATCTCAATATGGAAGTCTCAATTCAATTATGTCAGTCCAAATTCTGACCGTTAAGAACTGATAAGCGAGTAAAGTAATTGCTTAGGGACTTTGCCAGTTTGGTGCAAGTAGGCATTTATCTATCTATCACAATTTTTTGCAACATTGTAATGTATTTCTAGTTGACACCCGTAACTTCGTTTGCGTTGCGAATTAATAAAATTCTTGACGAATATACCCTGAAAATTTCTACGTTTCTACGTTTAGTGATTTAGATTGTGCGTTTTCTGTCAGTAAATCAGGGCTAAGGCTTTTACTAATGATGGATGATAAAAATAGGGGGACTCTTAATATCTGCTCAGTGCCTGACAAACAAAAGCAACTTATCTATTTAAGACAAGCTCATATAAATTGGATAGGCACTCTTGGTGCATGAAAAACGTAAAATTAAGTATAAACACTGACTTGACATGATCATCTTCACATGATCGAAAAAAAAACTATGAACTACTCAACCCACTTTAAAATTCTCCTAAAGATTAGAAATAATATTCTAGCACAGTCTGTGGCAAATTAATTGAATGAAAACAGGTGGTTGGAATAAATTTAGATGCATTGCCATGCCATTGATAAGTGTAGACGTGCACTGGTGTATTTCTGGCATCATAATTCTCATTTAGTATTTAATGTTAGTCCAGCCGACGTTCTAGAAGCAACATCTCGTCTGATCGCTCCGTTAATTTCTCATATAGGTACATTGTAATGTCTTCAATATAATACTCAGAGGCACTGATATCAGCCGTAATAAACCCCACGCTAAACAATTGTATCACATAAAATTAGGTAGTTATACTTATTATAATTATGTAATTTTGAATTTTAGTAATTTTTAAAACATTTAAAAAAATAGTCTTCTAGTGGTCTGGTAGCTTTATTTCAATCGTGTAGAATATCTCTACTTCTGATTTCAATAATCGAAAAATATTTGATTTTATTTTTATTACAGGGATTAAGCTTGCTAGACATGCTGGATAACTACGTATAAATCAAAGATCATACGTTTTTATCATGTCTTATACTAGGTTTGGCTTCAGCCACTAAATTAAATTTTGGTACGAGTATAATTTATGAGCTGACACCTACATTATGTCATAACCCTGTGAAATATTCAAACATTATTTTTTAGTAGTGTTTATAAATGAATTCGTAGAAAAGCTAATTTTTATGTCGACACCAAGCAAAACAGTGGGCAGTAGCGAGTACGTAAAAAAGATATTTTTTTACGAATGAAGAAAAACGTTTCGGAACGAACACAAACTTCAATCACCATAAATCTCAAATCAAAAGTGTGGACATACTTATTTTTCAAAACAAATTATTGGGTTGCAATGTAAAACATAGCGTGTTTTTGTAATAAATAAAGTTATTTCTAGTTGAGTTGTCGAGGCCCACTAACAAAGTAAACTGGTATACAGTAGATAAACTTCGAAATTGTGAATTTTTTTGCTAGCAAAACTACCAGTGCTACGCAGTGCTTGCAATGCGCTCTGTGATAAACAATTTCATACACTTTTTCTCTATTTCTAGTTCACTATACTCCTCAAAGTTGAAGAGCATGAATTGAATTTTATCAAAACTTTAATCTTATTTAACATATTTTTGGTTCTTCTATAAATTAAATTTTCTGCTTCATGTCATTGTTTTCTGAATTATGTGAAATGTTCTCACAGTAAGTACTATTAGACGACTCGGCGTTTGTATGTTTTATTTAATGTATGTTTGCCGGCGATAAATCGAGATCCGCTCATCCGATCTTTATGACATTTGATAGAGCTGTGGTAGAGCACTGGCTAAAAGTATATTTTTTAACATTCCGTTCGTAGTTAGCCTACTGCTAGAGGTGTATACTAGGCAAAGATCTCGCAATGTCACATCGCAATATAATTTACGATATGTCGCGTCTATGCTATTTTCACAAAGACAAGCAGAGGTCGTTCAACCCATCCATTCTTAAAATTAAATGCGAAATAGGCGATTGTAAAAAGAGTTTTCTTTTTACAATCGCCCCATGCCACAACATAATAATTATTTAAATAATAATAATTAGATAACATGCAGAAATATGATAGAAATGGAACCGATTAGTAAAAGATATTTTTTCTGGTCAATTGAATGGGTTATAAAAATCCTATTATGTGCATAGCAAATAAAAATCCTGTAAATAGTATCTGAAAATCCTAAAAAACTGAAAAAAAAACATTATTCTTATTCTAAACTTTTTTAATTCGACTTTACTATGAAAAAAATAATTTTAAATATAGTTTTTTTTAATATTATTTTCACTCATCATTATTTTCTTCAGAATAGAACAATGAAACCCATTTGCATTTGAAATATTAGTGCGAATAATGTTGACGGTAAAGTCTGTATTTTATGTTGTAGTTACTGGGTCAAGCATTAACCTGTTTGGGAACTATGAAATTGCTTTGGTCTGCAACATGCGGTGGCTTGGCATTGGATTTAATGCGGTACTTCTACATTGTGGCTTTGACTTTTTCTACATCAAACTATTATATGTATGCTGTACTAGCTGCCCGCTTATTTGAGACTAGCTGGCTCCAACAACTTAGTTTGCGTTTGCGTCGTTAACAGAATCCCTTTCTTAAGCGTCGATGAGACACAGGGCTAGTTTACAAGCTACAGGCCGGCGAGTTTAAAAGCTAGCGAGTGAGCGAGTGAGCTTTCGGGAAGGATTGTCAACTAGCAGATTGTTAAAAAAGCCACACGGGGCGAGATTACAAGCTACAAGCGAACTCGCTGGCTTGTAGCTTGTAAACTAGCCCTGTGTCATCAACGCTTTACTTCCCGCCTAAACTTCTTGACAAACTGACCTTCATATTTTAAGCCACCACGTTATGTCGTTTGTTTATTTTATGTATTAAATTAAATTAATTAAAAAAAACTTTTCATTTCATTTTTTTTGGCCTGTGCGTTGTCTATCCAGACGTAGTTTTTTTAAATATTTTCAACTGACTTCCGAAAAGGAGCAGATGCTCAATTCAGTCGTTTTTTTTAATGTATATGTCCTCTGAACTTCGTCATATTTTATCAATCAATTTGGAATTTTATTTTTTATTTGAAACGATAAACTTTCAGTTTGGTCAGATATAAATTTTATGAAAGACGGTTCAGTATTTTGATTTAGAAATCAGAATAAATGAAAAAATTACGTCATCCAAGTTAACAAAATTGCGGATTGTGAGATTTTTATTCGGTGTTTACTTTTTCTTGCTTTTCAGTTTAATTCTTTGTTTAAAAACATATGATTTATGATTTAACAGTACGCTTACAGGAGTTTTCTTCGAGAACTTGCCTGCGTACGCTGCGCGCTTCTCTTCTATTTCTTTCACATCAGAAGCTTATAGCTATACGTTATACGTAGACATGTCCTTTTCAAGCTTATGTACGACGAAGTTTTGGCGTGATTTAATAGCTATCCATCTCCATCTGTTCATCTATCTATCTGTCAGCCTGTCCATCTGTCCATCAGTCCATCTTTCCATCAATATACGAGTATATACAAAGCTTGGACCTGACTGACTTACTGACTGACAACGTACAGACAGGCCAAACCTTGAACTTGAAATTTCGAGGGTAGATAAGTTCGCAAGAAGTGTAGGCGCGTACTAAAAAAGGAATTTAGTAAATTCGCTTGAAAACCTTTCACCACACTGGTTTGAAAAAACTAAGTGACTCAATAAGAAGAAGAAGAAGTAAATTCGCAACGCAAACGAAGTTGTGAGCGTCAGTCCAGTATATAGTGAGATTTTACAGAAAGTATTTTTATGTAATTTTTCATTATTGTTATAATTTTAGCTTGTTCAATCATAGTACCTAATTTACGACCGTTCCAGAATGAGTGATTCCATCATACGTGGGCTAGTGCTACAATGTTTACTTGAACGGCAGCCAAAAGCGAGATGAACGGTGCTCTCATCAGAGCCTTGGCATTAGTTATATTTGTACACTAATTACTTCTAATTACGAGGTAATGTGATGTGAAATGTGCCGAGTGGATGAGGCCCTTGCCTTGCGATCTGATGGTCGCGGGTTCAAAATACCGGTAGCAGTCATGCGTAAATGAGTTATTTCGTTCGAAAAAATCTATGTATGCATCCCACGTTCTCGCAACGGCGAAGGAAAATATCGTGAGGAAACCGGCATAATAAAGGAAAGAAAAAAAAATGTTCTATGGCATGTGACATTCACCAATCCGCATTGGGTCCGCCTGGTGGATTAAGACCCATTCGCTCTCCTGCCGAGAGTAGGCCTGAGTCCCAGCAGTGGGAACATTATAGGCTGATTATGCTTATTATGCTACGAGGTAATTGTACAAGGCGACAGCATGAGTAGGCTTAGAACTTCGGACTCACTTTTACCATTTCTAATATAGAGCTTTGGCGGGATTGTGACCATCAATCAACATAAATACATCTAGGGTACTCAACTGGCTGCTTGCCAATGCAGTGATGGATTTACTAATAGGCTGAGAAGGCTGGAGCCTAAGGCGACGAATTTAAGGGGGCGGCAAATTTGGGGCAATTTTTTTTTCTTTCCAGAAATTAAAATATTCGTATAAATCTTAGTAAGAGCTTCTTCGAGGCACACTGGAAATCCTTTCACCACACTGGGTCGAAAGAACCAGTGACACAATAAGAAAAAGAAGTAAGTAAGTACCTAATTGTAAATCAACATTATAGGGGTATTGAAATGTAGAGGTCGGTAGGGACGTCAAAGTTAGAATAGCCTACAGGCGGCGCATTTGAAAATCCGCCACTGCCCCAATGGTAACCTTCTAGTTTTATAACATTCTAGGTTCTTCTAGGTTCAGAACCACGGGTCTTGGTACTTAGTTAAAAACCACGGGCTCACTTTGCTCCTATTGAAGATAAATATTATCTCAAAAATAATATAATTTGGATCAACACCAATAAATACTTAAATATCAATTTTTACAACGTAGGCAATGAGAGTAAAAAATAAATTACATACTTAGGTACTGGATTGGATACCCGGTGAAGGTCGTGCAGTACCTTTTAAAATATTTACTTGCCTTTTATGAACTAAGATAATTGATTGATTCAGGCGTTACTTTGCGGAAATCCATAAATATCAATAAATTATATAAATATATTTAGTAATAAATCCGCTTAATTTCTCCGCCGAGCTCGCTCGTCGTGTTCTCTTGTTTCAAACTTCGGCGAGTCCACACCTCCTGATGATTCCTCGTGTAGAGGCGAAACACGTGTCGTATCTTTAAACTTTGGGTTTCTGTTCTTTGACTCTTTGGTTTAGTTGAACTAAAGTTAAGTTAATTAAAACCTTTGTTTAGAAATTAAGCGGATTTATTAATAAATATATTTATATAATTTATTGATTTTTATGAACTAGTTTTTTCAAAACTGTAGTGCCTAAAAAGTAGGCATACGCCACTAGCTATGGAACTAGAACATAATTGTGGCAAATTATTCTAAATTTAATGTTTGAATACTGTAAGTATGGAGTATGTCAGAAGATGATCATTTTATACCTCAAGTAGGTATTCAATGATTGCAATGACTTTGATTTAGAAAACCTATTTTATATTCAGGTGAGATGGTGGTCAAACATAAGCCTATAGATAGTAAAAAAAAAGTCCGTTTCAAATTTCTGATTGATGATAAGACATTACTTAATTTTAACGCAATAATAACAGCTGTGAAATATACTTCATTTTTTCCAAATTAATCTGTCTGAAAAGAAATAGTATAGTATCTGTTTAAAAATTAACACGTACTCTTTTGTTTTGCAGTATAACTTTAATAATAGCAGTAAGTATCTCAAAATTTCCAAAAGTACAATCATGGTAATTATGTAGTTTATCAAATGCGTTGAGTAAGTCCTAAAGTGGGCGATAGTATGAACACCTCGCTAAATTTCATTGAAAAAGCGAAGTTACAAGTAGACCATTTAATTTTATTGAAACTTTTTTGTATTGATTCCTTATTAATCTATCTGAATATAAAAAAAAACATTAATATATCAGCAGTTAGTATTTTAAGCAATAAGTATCTCAGAGTGTTTGAATGTACAGTCATGGTCATAAGGTGGATTTAGCAAATTCGTTGAGCAAGTTCTAAAATAGGTATTATCTACGTGCTAAATTTCAAGGAAAAAGAGATGATAGTACATAGAACCTACATAGACATTTAATTTTACCTTCTTGTAATGACTTATTTTCAAATTTATCGCGCTATAATCTTCGAGAATCTAGCAAACACTGAAAGGAAATGTAGGTATCTGCTACTTAGCTGATCAATTAAAAATCCTATATGTTCAAAAATAGATTTTTATTATAATAAACCTGAGTTCAAATGTAGGTAGGTCATAAAGTGGATTTAGGAAATACGTTGAGCAAGTCCTAAAGTGGGCATGAGAATGAACTAAGCTAAAGTTAATTGAAAAGAGACGATACAATTAGACTTTTTATTTTATTGTATTGACTTCCATTACAAATTGAACTCTCTGAAAATGAAAAGGACACTTAGTTGATGAAACAAAAGTGTTCAAATGTACAGATAAGGTCATAAGGTGGGTTTAGCAAATGCATTGAGCAAGTCCTAAAGTGGGTATGAGTAAGACCCAAGAATGACCCGATAAACTTACGATCATGAGAGGACTGGCGGTCGTGTTGCAAGTTTATTTACGATGCGGTGTACTGTGAAACGGAGACGGATCTTTCCAGTCATATTCCAGTAAAGAATTTTGGTTTTCTAAGTAAAAATATTTTTTATATTATGGTGTAGGTACTGTGAAACGGAGACGATATTTATGTGCGAAAAATTGATTAAAATGCTTTTTTTTTTGTGAACATGTGTGAAGCTCTCTTGGTGGTATAAGATCATATCGGCCCATGACCAGAACAGTACTGCACAGGATTATGATTTTTATAGCTTTAGTGCCTTGAAAACCGGAACACAATATTGCTTGAACATCACTGCTTTGCGGCAAAATATCTGGCAATAAGCTAAGCAGCCTGTACAGCAGTCCAAGAAAACTTAGGATCAAACTCCGCAGTAGTGTACAATTTTGAATGCATAAGATATTTAATTTTAGTCTAACCTTACTCATACTAAAATGGATAGTAATAACAACAGCTCTACTAGTCATCTAAGCACCCGAAACTCTTATAATAGCTGAACCCGTCATCCGTCTCAACCCAATCGAACTCAAATTCAAAAATGTTTATTCATGAAAAATTTAACATTACATATTACCTAAATACAGAAAGTACAGAAACTTCCAATAACGTTAAAAATGAAAAACAATAATAAAATTACAGTAATATTAACACAAAAACGATCTTCTCTTACAAAACAAAATACAAACAAAAATCGAGTATAATAAAAAACCCACATTAGCCATGTATTATGTGCAAAAAAAAAACAATATTTAAGGGGCCTTCTAAGATAAGAAAGCTACACCTACTACACAAAATTTGCCGGGAATTCAAGACATCCCAGCTCATCCCAGTCATAAAACACGTAAGGTACTGAAATGAATGAAATAATGAATCTTTATTTCTTTATTTAAATTCTCATTGTGATCGTCGTAAGAGATAAACGTCTGTTTCAAGGTAGAGCTCGCATCGCGAGATGTTGTGACAAAATTCATCATTGCGGTGTTGAAGTTTTGAAATAAGTTTTTGTACATTTTTGTGTTACTCATGTCAGTGGAATAATAATTAATATAGATTTAGAAGTCTTTGTGCACGTTTGTCTACTGACTTTAATTTATTTGGGAAATCGTGAAGTTGAGAATGACTGATGGTTGGCCATCAGTGCCATTCTCAACTCCGAAACCACGAGAGTAAGAGAAATGTCCTAAAAAGAGTTAAGAGATAAGATAATCATTTATTTGCTAGAATGTAGGTACATAATAGGTTGTCAATCAAGCGGTCCTATACATTCTGCCTCCATTCGAGGCGTGCAAAATTATATTTAAACTAAAGAATGATTATGATTAATTGATTAAAATAATGAAATAGCAAATTAAAAAGTACTTAATGTCAATAAAAACAATATTACTTAGATTTAACTGCGTCATCTACAAAATGTATATATTCCTTGACGTCATAAAAACACTTTTCTATCAGCCACTCATTTACTTTGCGTTTAAATATATATAAAGGTAGGTCTTTGAATCTATTTGGCAGTTTGTTATATATGTTAATGGCACTAAAAAAGGCATTACGTTTTACAAGCTTGAGTCTACATGGTGGATGATATAAAATATTTCTGTGCCGTGCATTTCTTACTGACATGGTTTTAAAGTAGCTAGGGTTTTGCTTGACAAATACACACAAGTCCCTTATGTACATGTTATGCCTTCGATTTATAAGAAAACAATGACTACATATTTAGTTATTGTTTTCTTATAAATCGAAGGCATAACATGTACATAAGGGACTTGTGTGTATTTGTCAACTACATATTTAGTTTTTATTTACTCTTTTGCTTTTGACGGAAATCGACCTGAATGATGCTTAAAAATACCCTCTGTATTATTGAACCAAGAGGACGTGGTGGCCGAGTAAATGAGGCCTTACCTTGCGATCTGATGGTCACGGGTTCGAATCCCGGTGGCAGTCATGCGTAAATGGGTATTTTCGGTTGAAATAATCTATGTATGCATCCCACGTTCTCCCAACGGTGAAGGAAAACATCGTGAGGAAACCGGCATGTCGTAGAACCAAAAGTTCGAAAACATGTGTCGAGTGCTCGAAAGGAGCCTCTTCGAGGCGCACTTGAAATCCTTTCACCACACTGGTTCGAAGGAACTAGTGACACGATAAGAAAAGAATTGAACCAATGGATTCTGTTGCTGATAAGGTTCATTCTTAGCAAAAAAAATTAATATATAATTAAAGGAAATAGCAAATTTTCACATATTACTTAAAATATTTCAATTTTACCTACCTAATGGTCAATGGGCAAGTGTGATAAGAGTTACTTATTTACATAAAAAAGAGTGCACTATATTTCTAGTAATGAAGATATTATTGTACAGGATACATCAAAATGAATATTATTATCTTGCTTGACTTTCAAATAAAATGCTAAAAATCTACGTTATTTTTGAGAAGTCATTATTTACCAATATTTATAGCTTCTTGGAATGAATGAAACATTAATGCCAAGCACTCAACGTAATGTTTTGATCATACTCTTGAGGAAAATAACTGATGTTTATTAGGTTGGTTGAAATGAACTAAGAATAAAGATCATTTAAAAAAACATCTATTTATATTTTTGAGTATAAGGTATTAATGGCTACTTGCACTAAACTGTCAAAAGTCCCTAAGCAATTACTTTTCTTGCTTGCCAGTTCTTAACAGTACAAATTCAGACCATTAAGAACTGTCAAGCGAGTTAAGTAATTGCTTAGAAACTTTGATAGTTTGGTGCAAGTAGGCATAAGTGTCAAATGCACTAAAAAGTCCTTATATTGTTACTTATCATCATCGATAACAAACAAAATTCTATGTAGCATTGTTATTCTAGTCATGGGTAGTCGTGATCGTTTACGATCAGGAGAGCGCATAACTCGCCTAGTCATTTTTTACATAAAAAAATATTTACTTTGAGGAAAATTACTTTTCACACCACCTGCTCGACAATGTCCAATTACATATCATGCTATCATCAAGGTAAAGCAAAGCATTACCTACCAAGGGAGGTAATGTTGTATGAAACTCCCAAGGGTTGTAATGTGATTTGAATTTGGAACGTCAAATTTGTGTGGAAACTTGTGGAAAACTCTAAGTAAAAGAACGCCCATATGGCATTGCAAAAAGGTTTGTTCGAAAATCGAACTGGCCACTCATAAAAAAAAAAAGGCGCGACTTCAAAGATTATGAAACAAAAGACGGTGCTCGCTGCTGGAGCCCTGGCTTTTTATTGCCTCGCAGAAGGTGTGAAAAGAAGAGTATGCTCCTCTGGGATAAAGCATGTCTTCGTCTTGGGCAGCTTGAACCCCTCGCGTCACTCAGGACTCTACATAACTCCCTCGCTTCGCTCAGGAGTTAACCGAGTCCCTCGTTAGCTCAGGGTTCAATATGCCACCCGCGACATAAGACACTGCTTTATCCCCTTAGTGCATAATCTACTATTGTTGGCCCTTACTCAACATCTATCACTACAAAACAATTATAATACTAGAGCAGTAAGCACCCCATTTCCACGATTACCACACGCTTAGAACAAGGAATTGATGTTACGGAACGAATGTAACAGTTGCCGCACGGCATGCCACAGATTATAAACAGCTAGTACGACAATCTTGATAAAAAACGAATCGTTTTACTTCATAATCGTAACCAAGTCTCGGGGAAACGCATTTGTAAGTACTGTATGACTTTCCCACTCGAATGTACCAGTAGTTACCCTTGGACTGTCTTGACTTTAGTGCGCAACATTATCACAACATACTCATACTGTTCATACTTAGAGTAAGTCACGCTGCACTTTCGGTTTACCTAGCAGCCTTTATTATTGTATTGTTGAGTTTGGTTTTTTTTTCATTCATGTTTGTTGCTCAATACCGCCGAAAACACTAACCTATTGACTTTTAAGTTTGTTAAAGACATAGTTAATAAGCTGGAAGTTTTACTTCTTTTCATTCCAATACCATGCGAGCGAAACCACGAGTAGCTACAACTTTTTTATGATAACTATATTTAAGTACATAGATTTGCTTCTTCTTCTTATCGTGTCATTTCTTTCGAACCAGTGTGCTGGAAGGCCTTCAGGTGGGTCGAAGAGGCTCCTTTCTTGCACCATGGGTTCCTCACCATGTTTTCTTTCACCGTCATAGATTTGCTAAACATCAGATATTCCTAGATCACCTAGAGTTCACCTAAATCCCCTCTAATCTGAATTTGATCTTGAACTTGATATTGGTACAAACTTGGTAGAGTTTACATACCATTTTAAGAAAATAAATGACATATATTTATGAAAAGTAGGTAGCTATTTTTGGACAAAATACTATTTTTTATTTATGTTACCCTGAAGCTGACTCCAAAGACTTCAGAGTCGATCAGTATGGCAACTGCACCTGAATTTGTTACTAGAATCCGAGAGCAAAGTCAAAGGGGTGTATCAGAGTCAGATTTTATTTAAAGATACGGTATGAATTAGGTACAGGGATTCACTGCTAATGGCATTTTGGTCACCTATTTTGTGCCAAAATTAACGTACCATTCGATAACGAGAGTCGATGACTGCTTAGCGAATTAAGCCCCTGATTTGGGTACAGATGATAATATTTCGTTAGATATAAGCCTGATGACTACAGTTGCATAATTTTACATAATCCGATATTTTTGTCAATGTTTACTCGATATTAGCAATAATAGCTTGAGCAACCAAAGTTCAAGCTTTATTTACATAGTTTACAATTGCGTACAGCTCCCCACCTTAAGCAGGCTGAGGCAATTGGAGACAGGCAATGCGGGGCTTAGTATCGGGCTACCACCTCGAGCCGCCTGCTCAAGGCAGAATCAGCATCTATTAAGTTAAAATGCATTTCAAATTATTACTAGTGACTTTCGTGCTTCACTATACTACAGCGGAATATTACAAGACAAAACGTAAGTGTATTAAACCTATTTTTGAACAGATCTGCTGTTGTGACCTACTTTTCGTTTGAGCTAATTGACCCAAATTGAGTTTATTTTTGAGATAAACAGATGCAATTATACGGTTCGTTTGAAGATCTTTCATAATCTGGGGGCTGGGTGGGTGTTTAAGGGTTACAAAATGGTTGCGGAGATTATATCACAGTTTTGTACGTAGCGTTTAAAGATCTTGTTTTGATAGACTTCACGCTTAGTTAGAATAATTTAATTACATCTTGCTCTGTTCATTATTTTGAAAATAATTAGTACGTACTTATTCATAATTGATATGGAATGTTTATAATAATTTAGATTTATAAATAGCCGTTTGAAGATTTCTATCTAGATACAGCCTAAGTATACGAGTATGCTATATATGCTCTGTTTATGGTATTAAATTAGTTAACAAAAATAAGTTAACTAGTATAAACTTAATTATGATAGTTGTGACAATAAACCCTAGTTTTTTGTGTGTGATTTATCCATTTTGAGAAAATTAGTGTGTCGTACCATACCTTTACATCATTTAAGTAGTTATATTTTATAGATATACATAGGTATCAGTGAAAAAAAATCAGTGTAAAAGTGCAGAAGAAAAACTCGATTAAAAAAAATGCAGTCATTATAGAATAACTTTTTGATTATCTCGATAAGTTCTGACTTCTGCCTCAATTTGTAAAGTGTCTCCAGAGAAGAAAAACGGATGAATGTTTTACGAAATCGATATTTTAAGCTTCATAGTCATAAATCTTCAGCCAGTTCCAAAATAAATATAGAGTCGGCATCCGTTCGTCTGTGTGTCTGCTTTATTTTTGATGTAAATTGTGTAGATTATTATTGAAAATTTGAGATTAAAGTTTAAATTGTGAACTTGTATAATAACAAAATATGGTATTATTGAATGAACTGAAATAAACGATTTGATTGACTGATAATTGATTCATAATCATCATTCTCTATAATTCTTGAGGACAGAGACCTGCCCCTTGAATTGGAATCAGCCTTGAAATATAGCTATTTTATATATTATAACAATACTTTCTATGTTAAAATTGTGCTAAGTAAATTGTATTAGTATTTCAATTTTCAACTGATCCAACTTGACAACAAAAAGCAGCATTCCGAGAAGACTGGCTGCACTGCCTTTTTGCAAGACGAATTATTTTGGCAAGAGAGGAGGAGCCAGCCCTTGAAACTCGCGTTTTTGAATAGTAGCACTGATTTGGTCATAGACAAATATTCTTCATCAGGAAAGCCACATACATAGATCACGGTGTTCCTATAGAACACCAAGATATACAGTATCAAACCAAAATTGAGTCGTAAGACAGGGCCAAAAAACTTCAGACACCTTGTCAATAAAAATGAAATATCTCCATTTTCAAATAATGTTCGTTACTTTTTACGATGTAGTTTTATTAAAAATGAAAAGGCATAGTAGTAACATATAATACTTACCTAGCCCTGTTACTTCTTCGAAAATTTGCATCGGACCAAAATGTACTAGAACTTAGTCAATGTTTTTTGTCGTATTTCAATCTACTACAGAGTGATTCTATACTTTAATACTTCTATGTAGGAAAGTGACTGGTTAAGTTTCGTAAAGCTTTGAAAGGGCTACTGTGGGTGTTTCATCATGTGGTTAAACAAAATCAACCTTGAAATTAGAAATGGTGATTTTGTGCAACACAACACAACTGGTTTCGGACGGTTTAGATCCAAAAAGGCGAGGGTTAATTTTAACTACATTGTTTTTTTTTCTTAATACTGCCATCTACATATGTAGACATTTTTTATCGAAACTGGTTCTTAATTTAACCAGTTTCGGTAAAAAAAAGTAAATCTTTTAAATAATATAATTAAAATTAAAATTTCAGACCACTGAACTGAACCGATTTCCATGAAATTTCTATTGGACCAATCTGGAAGTACATAGTACAATCCTTTCAAATAAATAATTTTTCAAATCGTTTTAGAACCTCAAAGTTAAAAGGTAAGTAACAAACCAGAACCTCCTCCTTTTTATAATTTTTTGAATACCACATTTTTATGCTATTTCTCTATCTCGCTTTTTTTTATAGATACAGCAGTTTTTATGATTTTAAAATGCATTGTCATTGAATTGTGAGTTACCCTGAATATTCAGCCGGATAGCCTCGTGTCGCTCGGGCCTCTGTACCACAAGCTCAAAACGTAGTGCCAGATTGGGAGAACATGTTCAAGAAAATGAACATGTAGTGCCCGCCACACAGTGTATAAAAAAAAGGCCGTGGTGGAGTGGCAGGAGCGTCGATCCGAAGGAAGTAGGTTCGAACCCGGTCGTACACCTAAGGATTTTTCTGTTCAAAAAATCTGTGTGCATTGCACGTGCTTAACGGTGAAGGAAACATGAGGAAGCCGGTATGTCTTAGGACCTAAAAATTACGAAAACATGAAAAACACGAAAGGAGCCTCTTTGAGGCGCACTTGAAATCCTTTCACCACACTGGTTCGAAAGAACTAGTGACACGATAAGAAGAAGAAGCCGGATAGCTAATAGGGAATTGCTTGAAATTCCAGTTGCAAGATTCCACTCCGAACGACAAACAAACAGACAGACATATAAACAAGAACGTGACTAAATAAATAAAGAATACTTATACGGAGTTACGATGACATAATATCTAGGTACTCCAACCACATTTCTACCCAGAATCAGGGATTCTCATGTAATACCGTGAGACGTTTCTCACGTTCCAGCTACGTATAATGTGTAGGAACTAGGAAGTACATAGGTATATCAAGTACTTACTCGTATGTTATGAAGATACTGTAATGCCTACATATTCTAGTCTAGTCTTAGGCATTAGTCTGAAGGAAGCTCATTGTGCCTTAATCATTGTTATTGCGATGGTATCCTTGCATTCCCCACGTCAAATGATCTGTGATTTTTAAACCTAAATTGATATTGAAAATTATCCTGAGATATTCTTGTTCCCCAATTCCGGTTTTGTTACATGATTTTACTGTTGTACCGAACTCATGACATGGACTCCGATTTTTTTTAATTTATTGTAAACAAATAATGGAATATATCAGCCGGTTCTTACCTAATTTACATTTGATTTTTTTTTCTAATTTCAGCGGACTTTGTGAAGACATGTTCAAAAAGCGACCCAGAATTTGATGACTGCTCGCGCGATGCCGTTCAGAATTTGTTCAATGCCTTGGGACCAGGTAATAAATAGATAGATAGATTATTCTTTATTGCACACCATCACAAAACATAAAAGAAGAAAATAATGTTAAAAATAGTGGACAATGGGCGGTCTTATCGCTAAAAGCGATCTCTTCCAGACAACCTTTGGATGGACAAGAAAGAACAAAAAGTGTAAATAAATACATTATTTTTATCTATTGTATAGATTGTGGATAAAAATCAATCGTTCCTCTAACATAGAGTTAGCCTGAGTCTCAGCAGAAGAATCAAGGCTGATTTATCTTTGCTATATGTCTAACCAGTCTCTTGCTCCTACTGCTGAGTATAGGTTTTCTCAGCAGTAGGTATGCATTTAAAAAATAATAAATATGTAATCTTATTTTTTATGAAAATCGGTTCGAGGCTCTTTTGAGCAGTATTAGTTATTTCATATACTGTCAGATTTGGATATCTAAGCCCAGTTTTTACTAATATTTTGTAACTACTTTGCGCCTTTACTTTAAGCCTATACTTTGTGACTTTACTTTGGGTCTCCTAAGTATAAATGGAAAAATGCAAGTTTTCGGACGGCATATTAATTATGTGATATCAATACATGTAAATTGGTTTTGGAGTAATATAGTAGTCTGGCCACACGAGATATGATGGGTAGGAAACATTATGCCCAAGTCAAATGGTAACTTAGGAAGGCAATAATTGAGAAAATAATGAAAAAGTATCTAGTTGATAAAAATATACAAAAAATAATAATAAAGTATCAGTCTTTTTTGACTTTGGTAGAGCACAAAGAGTTTAGATTCTATTTATTATATACTAGTACTTCTCAAATAATTTGATGCAAACATTATTTTAGTTCCAATTTCTGAATGCTAACTGAATATAATAAGCATGGTGCTCTGCCGTCCCGGACCAGTTTGTTTCTCTGAGTTTAGCAGCTAATGATTCTATGGAATCGTCGATGATATTGCCTAGTTGTGCAACCGCAGCAGTTTAAACTATACTGTATAAATGCCCTCCACATCTTGGCCTTTCTGCGCTCCTGGTACCCGAGTATCAATAAACCGTAACATTCACCAGTTATGGACACTCCTCACAAACAATGAAAAAACCCAAAAAATACATTTTTGTACAAAAGCAAAATTAGAATAATGAAATTGTACTATGAAAAATGTGGTTATGGTGAATGCGAATTGTTGTTTAAGGGTAATCCTCAAATCCGAGTTCCATACAAAAATGTTTCGGACAAATACTCAAAAAGTACGCCGTATTATAGTAATTTCTACACACTATTCGTTTCCTCTATGTTTTTTGATTTCGTGAACAAAAAAAGTGAAAGGTTTCATACTTTAATTTAGATTTTATACGTGTTTTTAAGTTAGTAGGGTTAATTTTATAACAAGTATAAAATCTAAATTAAAGTATGAAACCTTTCACTTTGTTCACGAAATCAAAAAACATAGAGGAAACGAATAGTACGTAGAAATTACTATAATACGGCGTAATTTTTGAGTATTTGTCCGAAACATTTTTGTATGGAATTCGGATTTGAGGATGCCCTTTAATTTCATTTTTTTTATTGGCATAGGTTATTTCTTACTTTTCTGTGTTTATTCCACGGTAAAGTTGTAAAAACCGTAAGTTTACAATTTAACGGTTTTCAAACACCTAACCTATCAAGCAGAGGACGACTGTGCTGTGTTTGGTCTATTTTAAATAGCATGATATATTTTTCGACTGCCTATAAATCACGTTTTTCAAACCGTTAAATTGAACTTACGGATTATGTAATTTTACGCTGACATTTAAAATTATCATTATTCTAAAAGATAATTTATGGACAATCGTATTTTGGGAACGATCAATCGATCAATGAAATTTACCCTTCAAATTTAGTTAGAAAATAAATTAACCCAGATGGTTGGTTGGTTTAGATGAATCTAACTCTTTTGATCACATACTTATAATGCTCAGCTAAATTCTGATGATAGTGGACTGGTAGGTCTACAAGTCGCTGGGCTAGTCACATAGCCTCATTACGAAACATTTTGTACATAACTTGCGGAAAGCGAAAGCGCTATTTCTTCACCAACACACTCACGCCCGACCGATTGAGTATCAAATACAAGCCCAATTATATCTGAATGCATTTTCTTCCAGGCCTACCAGACATCAATTTGCCCCCCTTAGATCCTCTCAAGATTCCCAAAATTAGAATTCTCCAAGGGGAGGGACCGGTGAATATCAATGCAGCTCTCGATGACGTAACCGTGACGGGATTCGGTCGAACAGAAGTATTGGTTAACCAGTGAGTTATTATCAGATACCTACCTACAATAGTAACTGCATACAGTTTATGGTAGCCTAGTACATCGCACAACTCTTTGATCGACTGAGTTGGGTAACATTGACACTGGAGGTGTTGACGCGGTCAAGATCATTGTGATGTTGATTGAAAGCGATTTCTTTTTTCAGGGTCGATGGCAAAACATACGACTTCTACACAAAAGTTCGTGTGCCTAAAATCAGAATAGAGGGCACCTACGATTTGAAAGGAAAGATTTTGTTGATTCCTCTGGTTGGTCGCGGAGTCTGCTGGTTTGAGCCAAGTTTGTATCGTTCCTCTAGATATTTTAGCAAAAAAATGCACATTAGAATTTAATGATGCTTTATTTACAGGTAACATGACCATCGACATTGTAAGCGATGTGAAACTATACAGTAGAGACGATATTACCTTTTTCAATGTGACTTCAGCGCACGTTAAATACAACATAGGTGGCCTACGACTAAGAATGAACAATTTATTTGACGGAATCGAATCACTTGGTAAGCACACACAACCTCATGACAGTCTCTACTATTTCTATAATATTCAGCTATGTTGAAATTTAGGACTGATGGCGCCATCTAGCGACGAGTAGTCAAACCAGTTGCGAGTGTTTTCACACACACACACGTGCCCAACTCTCACCACGATACTTCCTAAAGCTTTTTAATTTAAAATGCGTGGTATAGATGGCAGCACCAGTCTTATATAACTTCTGACTCCTGTATTCTTATGCTGCCCTGGTACAAACGTGATACAAATTGCAACGTTGAGACGATCTTGAGACGTCGTCGTCGGTCGTCAGATGTTTGACAACCGCTATTCCGTTGTTTTGATAGTTTGCGAATTTTTTGCGGAGTGTGATCTACTACCTACGCCGTTACGTCACGTTTCGTCATCACATCAATACACTAAAATATTACTTTGAAACATTGTGTTGTGTACAGAGCTCTACACTTTGTTTTTAGGGGATAAGAGTCAAAATTTATTCAAAGACCACACTTGTAGTCAATAATTAATTACACGTAATAATTAAAAATTTATTCAATATTTTTGATTGAAATGACTCTGAACCTACAACAGTTCGTGTTTGTAACACGTAGTTTGTCGTTTTGTCACTTACTCTAATAAATATTAATAAGCATTGGTATAGGTATTATGTACCAAAAGTAAAGTTATGATTAATCATTTTTATTTGATTTTTTTTAGAGGAAAGTACCAACGCGTACCTAAATGCAAACTGGAGACCCGTTTCAGAATCCTTGAGGCCAATTCTTTCGAAGACCATCGAGGATATTCTTTTGGGTTTTATGCAGCAACTGTTCCATAACCTTCCTGGACACTATCTCATAGGAGACCTCAAACCGTTGCAGAGCAAAAAACCGGAAAACGTAAAAAAGGTTTAGCTATAAAGTTAATTTAGCTTAGTTCATTGATAAAGACCCAGTTCTAGACTCAAAATCAGAAGCCCAGTAGAAACGTAAAATTAGCGCATGAGTATTATACCTATTAGGTGCACGGGCCTGAGAATAAGTACTTACTTATATATTTAGAAGTATTGTAAATAACTGATTGATAAGCGTTGATTAATAATAGAATAATTAAGTATTTTTACATTATTTAAGGATTATATCGGCTGTCCATTTTAACATTCTTGCAGGAATCAAAATGGGAGAGCTAATATAAATGTCGTAATTATTCTAGAATTATTAAATCATTAGAATATTTTTTGCCGTCTTTTAAAGATGTCGATTAACTGTACCTTCAGCGAATTGCGTACAAAAAAAACACCCTGAATTAACTATTCTGACTGATTTTTTAACAATTAAATTACACTGTGAATAAATTGTAAATAAGTACCTACTATAAAACAAATCATTAAAAAAACTGTGAAACATAATCTGAGTTTTAATAATTTTTAATTATGGTAAGTATGTAATAAAGTAAAAGAATTTTGGCAAAATGCCAAGACGCTGGTGACTAAGCAGATGTTTATCTTGTATTTTCAGAGAGGTGGGTAAAGGTAAATTAATTAAGGACCACTATTCAAAAATCAAACTCGAACATAGATAGCTAGATTAGCTAGGTTTTCTTGTGGAATACCTACTGTCAATGTTATTCGATTGCTTTTGATTAACATAAAATAAAATAATATTTTTTACCAAAATCGCATAAATATAAAATGTTAACCTTAAATTTTGAATAAAACTTTGCAATGCGAGTGTTTTAACTATTCTCTAAACTCAATAGAACCGTAATGATAACGATTGAAGGAATGTACTTATAAACAAACATATTATTCAAATTAGACGTACTAATCAAGCGCATTCGTTTTATGTTTTTATTTGTTTAAAAACTAGACATTATTATTTTGAAAAACTAAGTAATTTTCTAAACTCTTACCTGCCAAATAGGGCGTCCAGGCATTTTTATAATGAAAAAATTCCAAAAAGATGTCACAAGCACGAGTCACTGTTCACGCTTCGCGCGGCTGCCAGTAGATGGCTCTCTCACCAAAGTTGAGCTCAAAATAAGCACTACTCCTTCATAATAACGTGTTTTATACAACGGCAAAGCTTTCGACGGCGTAAATACCACCGGTACCGGTGTGAAGAAACACAACGCAGAAGCGATCGACAGAAATACCCTACGCGGTCGGAGCAAATTACTGTGAAAACTTTATTACTTTTAGGTTACCTACAAAGATCTGAATGTAAAGCTTCTATTGATCAATGCTTAAAATATTTTCTAAAAAAAATATATGATCAAAAATAAGTAGCCGGGTCATAGGTACCGGTACACGGGGTTTAAAGAAATTAAAACGATTTGAAAATACTTTGGCAGCTCTCCCCGTAAACGTCCATCAGCCAGCAGTACTATACCTATTAGAAAAAAAAGTTTTTTTTATTTAAAATAGAAATCTACATTGTGCAAAGATGGAATTGATTCCTTTATAATAGTAAGATATATTTATTTTACTATTATCTATAATAACATCATTACGAGTAGGTATTTGTATATGATTTTATAGTTTTAATTTTAAAAAGATTACGTGGCTAAAGAATTTCACTTCACTTCACACTTGCTTTTAAGTTTATGATGTGAGCGTATTTTTCTGCATTGATATGTTTTCTATAAACCGATCTAAAAGTAAACCATGATCAGTTGCTCTATCAGGACTAAAATAATATTTTTTATTACATAAAATTTTATGCTACCTATATTTTTTTTTCATTTCACATAAGCTTAGTTATTTCAGTTATCATGTTCAGTCAGACTTTTAATATAATTATCTACTAGGTATATCGAAAAAGATTAATATATAAAAACATTTTATAAAGCCGTGTCGTGTCTAGTGTTTAGTAGGTTTGTTTCACTTTACATTTTTTCAGTTATAATTTCAGTAAGACTTTTATCTATGTTCTTCACACCATTTGTTACTTGAGGTACATTTTCAATTGTACCATGTAATATCTTTTACAAATGATGTATGCATATCAAGCAACAACGAATTGCATATCCTTTTTATGCAGGATTATGCATCTAACCACTTCCAAATTATGATATCCTTGTACAGAGAGTTCCTGGTACGTTTTGATCATAATATTCAAATGATGATGTTTTTTTTAACAAAACGAAGAGTCGCAGCGATATCGATAAAGCAATCTATTATTTTATTATTTTCTCGTAAAAAATCGTGTTTGTTTGTAAGATAAATATTCTCTAAAACAAATAAAATGCACACATTTTCTATACTGCTAAGTAGGTAGTGAGATTAGCACTTTAGGTGAGCAGCAGTAGATATATCTACTATATATATAACAAAATTGTGCTTTTCATCAAAATCTAGAGAAAATGGTAAATTAAAATAAAAATAATAATGTAATTGATTATAAAAACAAAACAATAAATCAGTTTTTAAATAAAAAAGTAGCCAGCAGTGATTACTTTGTATCTGATGAAGGTCATCGGTGAATGACCTAAATATGACTGCTGCGTGACGTGGTGCTGGTGACCCACAGAAGGGTGATAAAGGGGATAGGGCCCCTTTGGTGTCGGTTGATGAAGGAATGAACACTAGGATGTCATAAATGCGAAGAGGTTGCACTGCATACATGCACTTTGCACCGAATAGGTGACGTCATCCCAAGTTCATAATGCATTGTTTGTAACTGCAGTTTTTGCTTGTGTGGCAGCTGATTAGTTTTGTGAGTCTATTCACTTGCCTTTAGCTGCTTCCACTATTACTATTACTGTAGATTAAAATTTATGTAAAAATAAACCTACAAAGCCCTAATGCATAAAAAACAGCAGGTTGGTAATCCTCTTTAGTCAAACAGCTGATTTTGTTTTCTTTTCATTTGTTATCTCTGTTGAGATAAGAATTATTTTATTGAATGACCACGCCTAGAAAAATGATTCGCTTACTCCAAGTTCTTAAGATTTTTAGGGCTTAATCCGGTCCAGCCGGTTTTTATCCTCACGCCTACGACCAAGGTTTGGTAAAGATATCTTCTTTATTACAATAGTTGGTATAGACTTCCATTTAACCAAAATCTCACCACGATGGTATGATATGATACGGCTTAAGTTGTTTAGGGCTTATGGTCCTGTTGGTCCTTATACTCGCTCCTATGTCTACGATCAAGGTTTGGTAGAGGTATATTTTATTATAGGCTCGCGTTTGACCAAAACTTTAAGCTTTTAAGGGCTTACGGTCCGGTCATGCCTTAGCCTCATGCCTACGTCTACGACCATGGTTTGGTAGAAAGAGGTATATTTTATTATAGTTTGTATAGGCTCGTATTTAACCACAATCTCACCGATGGTATGAGATGATGCGCCTTAAGTTTTTTTAGGGCTTACGATCCGGTCAGTCCTTATCCTCACTACTATGCCTACGATATGGTATCGTATGTTATGGTATGATATGGTAGAGGTATCATTTATTATTAGTTGGTATATGCTTGCGTTTGACCACAATCTCATGAGAATGGTATGAGATGATACGGTTGGCGCGTTGATGTTATATCGTGAGCTCTAAGCCTTAGATATCTAGAATATAGTACCTCCAGTATTGTTAGGATCTCTCATTTTTCTTAAAGCTTTGACAGGCGCAATCAAGAACAGTCTTCGTTCATTACTTTTCTTAAAGCTCTGACGGGCGTAATCGAGAACAGTCTGGTGAGCAAAATTGAAATAGGTCGTACTCTCAGCAGTTCAAGGTAGCGTTTGGGATGAAAATAGAGTATGAGTAACAGTTTAAAATAACACCGTCCTACAGATTTGTTTCAACGCTGCGCTCTGCTCACTCATCCATCGGCAAGTTCGCCTAAGTAGGTAGAGGTACCTACACACAATGCGTCAGTCATGATGGTATTTTAATTTCAGAAATAGTTTAAAAAATGACAGACAAAACTATATTTGAATTACCTCAAGCAAGCTTTTTTGTCATTATTATTAAAAAGGATATCGACAATTTTTTCGTTCAGTTCTTATGTAAGTAAGTATCTAATCTATAATAAGTAGCACCTACGGGTGGTAGTACATAAAATACTACAGTCTACAATCTACAACCAACCTGGTCTTACGCACACCAAAAAATGCAGTTATTTAAGTACCTTCTAGGTGTAAAAACCACTCACAGCAAAGCTTTGCAGCTTTGTAGACCACTCTTATCAATTATGGTTTTGCTGGTCAATATGGACTCAAGTAAAAGTAAGATGGATCAAAGATATATCGTCATTCGTCATGGATGATGAATTGATGATTGAACCGCTTCGTAAGCTTTACAAACCAAAGAATAGATACCATTGCTTGTACCATTCAAACGGCGTCAAAGATGTCGTAATAATTGTAATAATTGAAAAGGACGAAACCATGACGAATATTAAGTTCTATAAACAAAACATTGAATGGAACCCTACCGAATATTACACTTCCATTGTAACTTAAAATACCAACAGCGAGAACGAAAATAAACGAACGGATTCATCGTTACGTTATTTCGTTAGAAAAACAGTTTTCGTTTCGACGACGACACCAATTTTTTGTCGGTCGAGAATGGCACGATCGGAACGTAAAGGCCGTCAGTTCGAGTCGTTGGAGAATCTGGAGCAGGCGGTTGCGATCGCCAACTACTAGGCGACTAGCAATACACAGGAGTTATTTGGAGAATTCCTCAAACCGTGTATTCTGCGCTTCCACTGAATATTGTATAGTACGCTATCTAGCGGTAAGTAGAAGAATCGCTATAAGACATCTAGCGGTGAATAGAAGAACTAAGGTTTCCCTTCACAATGTAGATGTCACTGTCCGACTTATACAGACAGCAGCAGATGTAGGTTGAGGTTGTAACTATACTCCGATTTATAATTCAAGATTTTTATTATAAACAAAGAAGTGTCATGATATGTCACTGTAACAGAGACAGGTCAGGGTTAAAAACGAGTTTATACCACGGATTACTAGTAACGGCGCTGGGTTTTGCTTGTGCGATAGTTTCCTATTTTACCTAAATAATTCTTAACCAAACTTATTCAGGTACTTCAGAACACTGAAAATTAGGGAGAATAGTAAATAAAATTTGTGAATCAAAACTTCTGAGATATTAATCATAATAATGCCAAGGTACATAGCAGATACGAGAAGCGAAAAATGAACGCATTTGACTTCGTAAACGGACAAGAGACGAATAAAATTTATAAACACACGTTTAGGTCACAATCCAAAAATTGTTTCGATTTTCTGTGATTTACTCCGATGATACCAATGTCTTAAAATATTTTTCGCTAATATTTTCTCGTCGTGTTATAACTTTCTGAAAAAAAAAATAAAAAAATATAATAATCAGTACAAAACCATTGCTATTTTCCATTTTATGGATATTGACTAAAAATATACCGTACCATAAGTATTTAGGAAAATTGAGTAAACGTCACTTTGATAAGTATTTTTTTAGGGTGGTCACACCTTTGTTTACATAAAAAATCTTGAATTCTGAATCGGGGTATAAATAAATACATTATTACATACTAAGTATTTATTTGTATTTACAATAAACTAAAAAATAGTAAGTTAATTACTTCTACTTTAGTATTCATCATTCTCATCATCAAAACAATGATATTGGAGAAAAAAGATTGCACGATTATTGCCCCTAAGCTAAAATAAAGCTACGAAATGAAGCATTTTATGTAGGTATTGCTTGAAACACGTATGATTTTTACAATATTTTCTTAATTTATTCCTACCTAGAAAAAAAAACTTACACAATAGTTTCTTTGGTAGACTACTTACTCTACATAAGCATGATTTAAAAAAAATCGGACGTTAGTACCTACTATTTACATAGATTTTTATAAAATTGAACGACATTATTATTCACATCTATAATAAGGTTAATCTGAAACTTCTACTTAATATAGTATTGCAATGTAATGTTTTTACAAATCGCGTGTTATTTTATAACAGCTCTTCAATAATAGGTTCCAAATTATTGAGATCAAAATGAATAAGAATACGATTTAATTACACCAAATCATCGTAAGAGTTAAAACTTTGAGCCAAAGTCATACTGTCGAAGCTCTCAGCAGTGTCAGTAGGCCTTGCTTTCTGAGCCAGGAGTCTGTCACATTCGTTCAGCTTTCCATGAAGGACATCGTACACTCTGGTCATAGAAGCGACTTTCTCTTTGCAGGACGGATCCGTCTCGATAGAGAAAAGTCTCGAATCCAGGAGTTTTATAGCAGCTACGATGTAATTCCTCAAAGTTTTCATTTTGTGCTCACTGCTTACTCTATCCAGGAATGCACAGACCTGTCTCTCCCCGCAAAGCAAGACGTCTACGTCATATGCCAATGGAGAATGTTGGCGGTGGAGATACGCAATCAGTCGTTTTGCGTATCGTCTGTAAGTTCTATAAGCTTTTCGCTTTCTAGGACCAAGAGTTCGCCCCATCGTCATGGATTTCTTCATTCCATCAATGACTGCTTTGTAACCAGCATCTCCTTTTGAGTCGAAAATGTCACGCAAACGAGTATCTACTGGCTGAAGCTCGTATGGAGACGGTGATGGGGGTAACGATGGTGATGAAGGCGGTGGTGATAGAGGGAGAGGATTCTGTTCCTCTTCACTGGATTCACTTGATTGTTCTGGTGTGGTTTGTTTAAGGACTGGTGCAGGGTAAGGTCGCGGTCGCTTTCTCGGCTTTTGGACTCTCGCTGGGCGTGGTGCAGTCCTAGCATTGTAAGCAGTGAGAACGTTGGCATCTTGTTCCGTTAACGGACGAGCTCTCTGTGTCGCTGCGAGCGGAATGATCCTTATCTTGACTAGAGCGTAGCTTTGGAGTATTTTATCTTTGATATGAGGGTCATTATAATCGCTTCCCCAGAGATCTCTGATCGCAGATTCCTTTAGGTAGCGAACTTGGCATAACTCTCCGTTGAAGAACCGTTTCCTCTGCTGTTCGTTGAGGGCGTCCCTTTCAGCGCCAGTGATGCCGTGGATCTTGGTAAGATGATCTGGCAGCTTTCCATACGTGAATCTGGCGCAATTCTCGATAGGACACGGAATGTTAGCGTGGTTTTGTTTTTTCGTTCTGGTAACCGGGGTGGGTGGTAGAGCCATTATGTACCTGAGGACAATAAAAAGCAGTTACAGTCAAGAGATCGTACGCGCTGTTGTACCAACAGATAATTAACCTATAGAGCTGCGCTAGATATTTTTATAAATTATATTGCAATGCTGCGTTTTTTAGCATCATAACGCTTTGCTGTTTATGTAGCGCAAGCGATAACATATTATTAAATAATGCTGGATTTTATGACTTGCTCTTCAGTAAAGTGGAGGACAGTCAAGTGCAGAATTAGGGAAAAAATGAAAAACACCAATTTAAGACAAAAACCTATAAAATTGTGTAGTGAAGCAGATAATGCTGACTGCACACACACTCAGCGAAATGTACTGTTCATTTTCGCTCGTATATTTTACTTATTCAACTTCCTCCAACTAAAGCAATTAATACCGTCGATTCGTACTAATGTTTTCGTAGTCCAGTTAATTTATTTAGAGGCTGTTTATCGAGGGTGGCTGTCCGAGTATAATAATTGTGTTGACGGAACCCTGCGGCTGTTTGCAGAGGCCTCGGCTCTTGTCCTTCGGTTAATTTATTGAAAACAATGCTCGTGTAGATATACGTCTGAGATGCTGGTATCATTATTGTGGTACAATAATGGTAAGGTACTACTCGGGCGAATAAACATGACACCTGGCTCGAATGACGTTTGTGCAACGTACAGCGTGGAATTGGATAATATTGATAGAGAAGAGGTCCTGTAATACGTGGTAATAATAAGTACGGGTAAGGCTTCGCAATTAGAGGAAGAAGAAACACGGAGGGCGCCGCGCGGGGTAGCGGGGGAAGCATCAAGTTCCGAGCCATGTGTCAGCCAGGTGTCATGTTCATTCGCCCGAGTAGTATACTAAGCTACTGCCACTATACGTGGCTAACGGAACTGCAACAAGGACTCAGGTATTCAGGTATTCGATTAGGTATTCCTAATCTTGCAATGTAGTCCTGGATTTGCGCTAACTATATCATAGGAGTAATTATTATATTCTAAAAATGTGTTACGTACCCCCATCCTCGTCGCCAATGTAGAATTTACGTGCAGAAATGAAACCACCATTTAACGAGACTGAGTTTATTGAGCATTGACTGTATCGCTAGGAAAATCTTATACCTACCCACCCGCAATCATACATTACAAATATGCACATTATAATTTAATATCTGTTGTAAAAAAAATAGTTGTCTACGGAAGTTGGTTTACCACGGACGATAGTTTAACGCGACAACGTCAAACAAAACATTGACAGCATATCGGATGAGCGTTACCGGAAAATGACGTCAACGTTTTCGTGCATGCAGCCAGAGTTCATCGATTTATTACACGTAGTCACGTCAATATACATAATATAATTCTACTTTTCAATTCGAAAACGGGAGCCAAATAAAATAAGTTGGTATTAATTTTATTTGAAAATTTGACATAAACGTTGATATTTCATAATCTAGGTAACTCTACAATCCCATAAATAGAATGAAAACCGTCTCATATTCCAATCAGCTAATTTTCTCGCAGCAAACGTTCATTTCCATGTAACTTATCAAACAACTTTATCTGAATATTTGATTGTCAAAGAGGGTAATAAGCTAACTGTAGATATTAATAATTCAGAGGCGCGACAATCGAGTCTGTGATACTGTAAGACTACGTGCACATTGCGGTACCTACTATGTGGCTACGATTTTGAAAAGTTATGCCATTTTCAACCGACTTGCAAATAGGAGGAAGTTCTCAATTCGGTTGCATGTTTTTTAATGTTTGTTAGCTCAGTACTTTGTTGTCTAAAAACAGATTTGATATTTTTTTTTGTTTGTGAGGATATACTTTTGGATTGGTCCCATACAAATTTAATCAAAATCAGTTTAGTAGTAGATTTTATATCAAAATAATTGAAAAAAAAATATGTCGTCGCAGTAAACCAAATTGCGTATTTTGGTTCCCTATGACTTATCAGTGGTGCTTACGGTCACTTAAACAGTCCAATTGAAGTTGGTTATATTATATTTTTGTAAAACCTTGATTATCTCTATCAACATTATAGCACATTGCAATTCTAGATAAATTTGAAATTAAAAAAAAAAATCTAAGTCAAGTAAGTTCCGGTCTATACCTATATGGTCCTTTAAATAAAATAATTTTATTCTCGTTATGTAAGAATACAAATTATTTAGCTTGAAATATTTATTTTTAGCGCTTTAGCGCTAAAAATAAACCAATTATTTATACCTAAATGTATTGTTTCTGCCGCGTTATTTATTACATTAGAGTACATTATGGGCCATTGTTTTTGACGTGACTACGTCTAATAAATCGATGAACGCCGCCGTGCCGGCTGCATGTACGAAAACGTTGACGTCATTGCCCGGTTACGCTCATTGTCCCGTTACGCTGGTGGTCACGTCAAACTATCGTCCGTAAACCAACTTTACAGACAACTAATTTTTTTGTAAAAACCTAAGAGTGATTTTAAATTCACTTTGTCTGAACATAACCTTATCTACCTGTTATTAAATATGTAAATTAGTTATTTATTCAAGTCGCGCCTTGACTAAAAGGGAATGTCTTTATGAAACTTTTCGGATACCTCTTCTAATCAAATTAAGTTCACAAATGGTTCAAACGTAAATTTTTCATTATAATCTTCAACTTTATTTTACACTTAATGTAGAGTCAGAAAAAAATATATTTTTAAATTTGAATAAAAAAAATACTCACAATTTAAATAACTTTGACTAAGTATAATTACGTCCACATTTATAAAAACCTTCAATCAAGTTCCTTTATACGAATAATAAAAATCCTTCATCAAATATACCTAATTTTAATGAAGAACAAAAAAGAGGTACCTACGTATATTTTTATTTTCTCTAATTTCTTACAAAAACTTTCAGTACCTATATTAATTAATTAATAATACATTTAACAATAGCAAGATATCGTCCCAGGGGGTTGGTTCAATTTAGATTATTTATTGTGAGTGGGCCGCGGCCGTGGGTTCAGCTAATTTCCAAAATAAATATTGGTTCAATCAGACTCGGTCTTGGAATGGGAAGACATTGTTCTGAGGTTGAGATTAACAAGTTATATATAATTCAATTTAGCTCAGTGATTGTTTTAAATTTATTTATACCTAAAATATAATACGGCTGTAATTGTGACGTAAAATTTAGAGACATTTATAATAAATAGAAACTGATAGCTACTAGATAAGATAAAGACAAAAAAGATAAAAGAGCCTTTATTCTGCATTGGGTTTCATATTTCTTCTATGAAATCTAGACTTAAGTTTATGTTGCAGTTTGTCTTGCGACATGGGCCTGATAGCTACTATACCTGTTAAAAATATTAGAAATTTATTAAAAGTAAAAATTTTCATGTCTACTACCGACGAAGTATGCGATACTATATTAATATAAGACCTTGTAATGACCATACTTCAGGCAAATAAATCTCATTTCATCTCATTGAACCTCAGTGAGAGGTTGAAAAATATATCGTATTGTTTTTTTGAATTATTGAGGTCCAAAATAAATACGCCTCATTATCCCACTTTTAAAACGCACTTTTGAGGCCCGAAAGTTTTAGTAAAGACTTACTTACTTACTTAGGCGCTATAAAAAAGAAACAGATGAAAGTAGAAGACGAATTGAAGTCTACAAAGATCTAAAACCTTTTATCATAGAAAACATTAGAATATCTAAAAGATTGCCTAAAAGGCCCAACACTTATCGCGTATTAGCAAAGTGATGCATTTCAAGGGTGCAGGCAGATCAAGGGCGGCCCAAGGGTGGCGCATTCAAAACAGGGTAAACAGAGGGTGGACGCGTAAACAAGGGATGTTGCAACCTAATTTGGTTGTAATCGAAATATTTTGTATCATCGTGGAGGAATTCTTGGTGAAATATTTTTAAGTGTGATTATTTTAGAGGGTTATTTATTAACATGTCTAGAATAGTTGTAAACACGTCCAACTATTCTTTTGAGATAAAGGTATACATGTTTTAAATACAAATATAGATAGATAAAAAAAAATAATTATTACATCGAAAAACCATTTATTAATTTACCCATATGTATTTCTATTTCCAGCTATTTTTAAACTATTTCCTTGTATTTTGTTGGTTTGTCTATAAAAGTTCCTAAAATATGCATCTACTTATAAGAATGCTTGCCTTAAATATCTAGGTAATACCATATTGTAATGAAATGAATGTGAATGTGAATCACATATGAATCAAAATATTGTAATTTTTACCATCTTCCCGAACCATTGTAATAACAATAAATATATTATTGAGTATTGAGAATACGGATAAAGAGTAAATGAAAGGTAAATAAAAATGGGCTTTTTGTTCTGAAGAAATTTGGGAAATATTCAACGAAAACGCGGATGATGAGTGCGGCTGCGTTACGATCTTCTAATCGTGTCACTAGTTGTTTCAAACAAGGGTGGTAAAGGATCCTTTCGTGCGTTACGATTAAAACTAAAAAAAACTTTTTTTTTTTTTCAGCTTACTAACTCGCTTAAAATATAAAAAAAGCTTTTATATTATGTTTTAATAATAGTCCATTATCCTTGATCTTAGAGATCAGAACACTTTCTTCTTCTTTCTGTTATATCAAAGTGGGTAATAAATAAATTTAATTTGAAAATTTTGCATCAAATTTGGCCAAAGATAAATTTGAACAAAAAGATAATATTATTTAATCTTATCGTAATATCCAACAAAATCAAATTAAATATACTGGCATACGCTTTACTCCCTTTGACATTCACGTAAAAATTGACTCGGATTCTCTTGGATCAATGAATTTAAATGTTATCAATGAATATACATTATATTCATAAGGTTAGAAAAAAACTCATTTTTGACACCCGAATTACTAAAATCATATGTACAAACTTTTAATAAATAAAAAACTTACTGTTATAACCGGTTCCCAGCGGAGTTCCAAACAAAGTTACGCGGGTTGTTTACGGCAATAAACAAGTTGTTGTTGTTTATTGTATCCTGTGACGTGCCTCCCGGGTGGCATTCGACTCTCGACTGACGTTACGTAACAAATCCTGAGTCCTTTCAACCCCCATTAACCGTCCAAACAACCTTTACCTTCCCTACCCCTCTCTTCTTTCCATTTAATACGCATAGATGGGGAAAAGGTCTACGAACTAGGGTCTACGTAAAGTGGCTAGATTTCGTAGCTGATCGGAAAATTTCGTGCTACGTCGATGTGAAGCTCCGCCTTGCGTAGCGCTCTACGGTGTAGACGTTTGCGTAGCGGTAATACATGTACCTACTTACTTGTATACTTCTTTGTGAAATGGTGTTTCGTGTAATATTGCAAAAAAAATATACTGTGAAGTTTAAGACCAATGGGTGAGTTCATGATAATTAAACAAATGTAATAAAAAAAAACAAATATATATTCTTTAAAATAAATTTGATATAGAAAACTTTGGAATTATTACATAAATTAAAAATAGTTTTCGTGAATGAAGAAATTATAGAATTAGATATACTATTTTTTTTATTTAAAATATTTTTTTATAGTTGCATACTGTCTGAACTATATTAGTGATTTCAAAAGCTAAATGGTCTATAGAGGCACTCAACTAAATTTATTTTTTAAGGTTCAGCAACCACTGCTGTATTTATAGTACTTGGTTTTAAAAGCCTATTGAACAACCTGCAGTAGTTTTATGTATGGTAGAGGGCAACGAATAGGCCCCACTAGATAAAAATAGAATTTTATTTATAAATAAGGGACGCGATGAGTTAGTCACTTTACTAATGGAAAATTCAGGCCTGGCCATGAACATATTTTTGCGCAAAAGTATGCAAAAGTAGGTACTCACCTAATTTTAGTCTAGCATGCATATTTATCATTCATGCACAATGCACATACATCATATTCATTATTCCATGTTTCAGCACTGAATTAATTTTAATATCTTTTGACCACGCCCACTCAAAGGCGTGGTCAGTTTCCAAACGCCTACCACCTACACAGCTTGAGAACACTCGTCCTCTTTCCTTTATAATTCTATAACCCAGGTTATTTGAAATGGTAGAGAATATCGAGGAAAATTAGAGGTTCTTTGGCTTTTTCAAATGGCTAGGTTATAGTCAAATAGTGATTGGCTTATCGATCGGAATAACTTTCTAGACGATTGATTGAATATGTGCGAGTAGATTTTAAAACACTTAAGTCACAACGCATTTTTCAGACTACGTTGATAGTTTTTTATCAAGTTTAGTGTTCTAGATATTCTGATAAGTGTACTTACCACATGCAATGCATGGTAGAGTTCTATTTGTACAGTAGGTACAATCAGCTGCATAGATATGTATGTACACACCCAAGCTTTCAAAATTTTCACATTTATATTCCTTTTAATTTTGCAAAGAAAAGTGCTCGCAAGCATTTTTAAATGAATGTAGTCCTCTTTCTTGTCAAAATTCTTGTCAGAAGAAGAATGTGTTAGGTTAGGAGAGTTTTTAAAATTATTTTTTCAACATTAGGAGTATAGTATAAATGTTAAAGCCCGGGAGTGTAAACATGTCTGTGCAGCTGACTGTACATTTTTAATGAGTAAACCCACAACTGTTTATTTGTGGCAAAATTGATCCTTTATTTAAGTAAATTTAATTTTAAGACTTGTTTTACCTTGTCAGAAGTACTCAACTTGTGTTTTTTCACAACTACGATTGCAGAAAAACATATCATTTTTCATGGTTGTTTTTCAGTTTTAATTTATGCCTCTGCTATCATTAATCAGCCAATAATATAGGCCTCCTGTTAAAACTCGAGGATTCCAAACATGTCAAGTAAATCTTAATATGGATATCCAAGATATCCATATTAAGATGGGTATAAAACGTTATTTTTGGCCCAAAGGCTGGATTTTTATGAGTAAAGATTTAACAGGTTTTACTTTACAAGTGAGCTCATTTTAAAACATACTATCACATATAAATGTTTAGGATTGAAGTAGTCAAATGCATATGTGTATTGACAAAAAAAAATCGAGTAAATTTAACAATATTTTATGTAATAAGACTACACTAAACTAAATTTTTGGCTAAATTATTATTTTGCAATTTAGTTACATGGTTTAGAATTGCAAGTTCTGATGTCATGTGAGATGGATGGTTATTCTTCAATGCGTCAAAACTACCAATCCGATTGAGCTGAATTGCATATGAGTATAATTTATGAGATGGGAAAACACAGTAACCAATTTATATCCGGATACGGAAAGAGCTAGTAAGTTTCTAATCACGATTGAGGTTCTTTTACTTACTGGCACTTTGTAAATAAATCATGTAATTGTACTCGTATTTATTTAGTATGGCATTCAAAGCACCCATTAGATTATTTTAAACCAGCTTAAAAAAAAGACGAGTTCTAAATTCGTATGTTTTTTTCTTGTTTGTTACCTCAGAACTTCGTCATTTATAAACCGATTCGGAAACTTTTTTTTTTGAAAATATATTATTTCACTATCCCATACGAATATTATACAAAACAGGTCAGAAGTCTGATTTTCAAACCAATCTATTTTCTGAAAACAAAAAGTGCCAGCCATAAGTAACTTCGTATTTTGCTTCTTGAAGCCAGTATTTTTTGTAAAAAATCTTACTTGTGAAAAGATGCATATCCACTCTAATCATTTCTCCAAATTTTTCTTGACATAATGATGATAAAAATATGATGTTGAGCTCCCCTCCGGATATCCGGTGGATATCGCGCTATCCGCCGTCATAATAAGCACCTCGTGATAAATTTGTACTGGGAAATGCTTCTTGATTGATAATCCTGATATCTTGTAAGTAAAGAAAGATTTTTTTTTGCAAAATATGAAATTTGGTTAGTTACTAAGACTAACTTATATAACGCTAGAAAAACTCGATGCGCAATGCTAGCTTGCCGGTTTTTATTATTTGTTGGTATACTTTTAAGTTCACACACTAGTTTAATAGTTTACCTCCTCCTTGATTTTTAACTATTTTTATTGTTCTTGCCACATCAGTCACTCTTTGATTTCTATAAGCGCGGTTTTTTTTTCTTTCGAAGAACGTAAGTTCTTCGGTTTTGGCTTCACATCAAAGGTATATAGCCAGTGTCAAGTAATTGGAGAGATTATTTTGTCATAAGTCAGAGTCGATAAGTCAAGTCATGCCCCTGTAAAGTAGTGGTGGTTGCAACTTTACTAGAGGCTTCTATGGAGTTTTGGAGGCAACACGAAAAGTCACGTTTTACAGCATTACACTATTCACCAACACTCATACACGTTCACGAGCACTTAATGGATAAAAAACCACCGTTTTTACACTTAAACACTCAAAGTTATACAAGTTTTGTCAATTAATTTAATGCCGCCAATGCGTTATTTTTCATGTTCCCGCCAAAACTCAATAAGCGCGGTTTCAGATTAGCAGATTTATCGAACGGATTTGCCGCTCGTGTTTTGTTTCTTCTAATTCTAATTCTAATTCTAAGTAGGGGGTACAGCGGTCTGCACTGGCGTCCCGTTGAAGGGTGCATTGTGCATTGCCCCCCGAAAAATGTGTTAACCCTGTCCCAGCCATCCCAGCTCCTTAAGGTAACGGAGCAGGATGCTGGGTTGTTGACAGCACCGTTCCAGTAAAGTGCTGGCCGACACATTTGGTGGAGAGGAGTCTAGCAGCCTACGTAAGCCTGTCTTAACCCTACTCTCCTCTGTAGCCTGACAGTGGATGATCACATGCTCCACGGTCTCTTGATTTTGTAAGCAGCCTCTACAGATGTCGATGTCTGTAGCTCCTGTCTTAACTAGATGGTGGTTGAGATCACAGTGACCTGTGATGACTCCCACCATCAAACGAAGGTCTTCGCGTTTTAGTTTTAGTAATTTATTTGTTAGATTTTTGTCTAATTGAGGAAACATTAGTTTTGTATGTGCACAGTCAGTGCCGCGCTCCCATAACTTTTGGTGTTCTTTTTCCGCATGTAATTTAAATCTACTCCTGATTTCAGCAGTCGGCGGATTTGAGAGACCTGCGTCATTTGTGGTGGGTGTAATTTTTGCCCCTTTTTTTGCTAATGAGTCGGCTTTGTCATTCCCTGCGTCCGTTGCGTGACTCTTAGTCCATTTGATGCTGACCTCTACCTTCTCGGCCAGTTTTTGTAGTGCATTGTGACACTCTGCTATTGATCTGGACCTCGTGTCTGGTCTGCGCAGAGCGTTCATCAGGGCTGCACTGTCTGTTGTGAATATCATTTGCATGGGTTCAGTCATGTTCCTTTCGGATTTTATTATCCAGGTCAACATAGCTTCCGACGCGCATCGGAGTCCTACCGTTTCGGCCTGAAAAGCTGTTGTAGTGCTATTGAGTGGCTGTGCCATGGTTAGTCCCGTTTCCGGGCAGTACACACCGCATCCAGCTCTCATTTTCTGTTTGGCTCCGTCTGTGTAGATGTGCACAGTTGAGCTATCCGGATGGCTTACTGTTGCATCACCCGGAGTCGTCACTACGTATCTTTTGTTCATAAGGTATGTTGTGGCAATTCTGTCCGTGCCTTGTTGGGCTTCGGGTAGAATGCTGATCGCCCTTTCTAAGATTTTACAGTGATTGGTGTTCCTGTTTTGTCCTCTCCAGTTGTTATTGGATTTGAGCCTGAGTGCTGCCGCCATTGCTTCTTGTTGTATGTGAACATGAAGTGGCGTCAGTCCTAGGATAATGTTTAGCGCTGCTGATGGAGTAGATCTTGAGCATCCACTGATGAGAGAGCATGCTAATCTTTGTATCTGTTGCAGTTTGTTGGCCGTTGTGACAAGGTGCGTCCTCGGCCACCATACTACAGCACCATATGTTAGAACTGGTCGTACTATGACCGTGTATAGCCATCTACAAAGTTTGGGTTTTAAGCCCCAGTCCTTGCCCACAGCGCGGGTACATTGCCAGAGAACATTAGTGGCTTTTGTGGTGATATGATCAAGGTGTTTGCCCCAGAGAAGCTTACTGTCCAGCCATATTCCTAGATATTTTACTTCATTGCTGAGTGTTAATTTGGTCCCAAATAAAGTCGGCAGATTTAGATTGGGTATCTTTTTCTTTCGTGTGAATAGTACCATTTCAGTTTTCGTGGGATTCACAGAGAGATTGTGGTTTTTGCACCATGTCTCGACTAGCCGAAGTGCCTTTTGCATTTTGTCGCATAAAGTTGTTTCGAATAGTCCCGATATCATGATTGCTAGATCGTCGGCGTATCCAACCGTTACCATGCCGTTTTTGTTAAGTGCCTCTATCAGTTCGTCTGCCACCAGGATCCACAAGAGGGGGGATAGCACACCGCCCTGTGGACATCCTTTTGTGACGACACATCTGGATGCGTCTGAGTTTTCTATTAGTGCTGCTCTGTTTGCAAGCATTTGTCTTATCCAGTCATTTAGGTTTTCTTCTACACCGCGTATTCTCATGCTCATTTGTTTCTTGCAGCGCGTGTATTTATTTACGCGTGTATACACGCGACAAGCCGTGAGAGAAGTGACAGTCGCTATAAAAAAAACGAAGTATACGCTAATAAGTCTATAGGCGCGTTATGCTTTTAAAGTTTCGCAAGTACCTACTAATCGGCCCATATACGCGCGATTAAAATGCGCTAGTCTGAAAGCTAGCGTAAGATTTTTTCACCACTCTTTCAATTGATCTGCAAGATATGCAGCGTAAATCATAGGGCTGTGTGCATAATAATAAAGTAAATTGGCCCCCGATACTTTGTTTATTGTTTTGATGAGTCAGCTATATCTCCCCTTAGCATGCGGGATGGGGATGTAAGCCCACGCCGCCAGCTTGAAGAAAAATAATGAAGAACAGGCTTACGTGAAAAAATGGAAAGAGCAAAGGCCTCGTCAAATTCAAAAGAGTTTTCAAACGTGACGAATAAAAAAAAAATAGTGTGCGCCTTCTTAGTCGTCACAAGTACATTATTAAAATCTTTTAAGTAATTTTAAAACTAAGAAAGCCGAAGCACGGTTTTTTTTATTAATTGAGGAAACGAGCTAGATGCTCACGTTAGTTAGAGGTCATATCTTATCATGATCAGAACAATGCTACAAAAGAATTTGAATCACATAGTCTAGAAACACTGACAAAGCACTATTCCACAATGAGACATTTTGATGGTCCATTCCAAATTCTCAGTAATTCCACTAGTTACAGTCCCCTCTTAACTGGAACACACAACTGTTTACACTTTAGTGTTTGGCAGTGGACTATCTAGCATTGATTTTCGGTCAGTAAAATTTGCAAAAACTAATATAAATAGCGTTGGACTGCTACGCCCGGGTTCGATTCCCGCTTCAGGACAAACATTTGTGCGATAAACATCGGTGTTTGTCCGGAGTGTGGGTGTTTTCTATGTATCATTTATAAAAAAAAGTATAATAAGTGTTTGTATCAGTTATCTGATTCCCATAGTACAAGTTTGCTTATTTTTGGGCTAGGTGACGTTGTGTGAAATGTCCAAATATTATTAATTTATATGTTTTCTTTTACCCAGTTAAAATTAACCAGAAATCGGCTGCGTTATTTTCGCAATCAGGCGCAAATTGCCCACTATTTTGTAGATCGTTTAATCATCGAACGTTGTTTGGTTACCTGCGATTAAGTTCCTGAATTTTTTATATCGTCGTGAAACAACGGACCGTTTTTCAGGACGTTTTTCAGAAATCCACTTGATTGGCATGTGAATAATAGATAGATTCGCTTGTAGTTCGCAGCGATTTTTCAATTACATCACAATGAAACGATTCTGATGTTTACATACGTGTCAAAAAAACGGAATAAATAACTTTTCAGCTGAGTTTTTCATAACGTAAAGCAATACTGGTAGCCCTCACCATACAGTAGCTCAAACATAAACTTTTGCACTATCGTTTTCGTCGCAGAGAAGTCAACAATTTGTATGTATGACGTATTTAAAAATAATCATTCAAACTGTTGAATTCTCTGTCATCAAAAGTCAAATCAAAATATTATATTCAAATTTTACGTGTTATTTTTTACAAGCTTTTCTTGTAAGTTTGATAAACCTGTGTTAGAAGAGCCCCGTCTTATTCTCTATGGTCAATGTAATATTTTATGTAAGAAAAATTATTTCAGTTTATCGCAATACAATAAATAGGTAATAACTAACAACGGTCTATGGGTGGCCCAATTGTTTCCTTTTGTAAATTTTGTAATATACCTATTTATAGATTGTAGTAGTTAGCTTATGCTGTAATAAATTTTGTATATAAATAGGTAAGTATAGGTAGGTACTTAACTTAGGGTATCACAAGGACGGATACGATACGTTAACTCTAACGCAAAAGTTAATGCTTGAGCTACTGAACACTAAAACATAAGCCCTTTAGGAACCAAGCATTTCTGTTCCTTGCGGAGATCAAAAAATCAATCTGAGGATCTAACAATTCCCAACCACACTATACCATGACCAATACCTCCGTATCCGAGTGAGGGTGCAAAGTGTCGACTGGATAAATGAGCCTCGTTTTTTGTCCTCAAACTAGCTACCGATAATATCGGCTCGGCCACTCCACCGCTCCGTAATGTCCGCGCGGATTATTGCGATATAAATTGTCCACAGTTGCCCATTCTATTGTGCAGGGCTGTCCAAAACCTAACAACTTAAAGTTTTAATTATCATAGTTTTACGGTCGCCGCAAACGAGTTACATGTGTCGCCGGTGGCAGCGACGCGCTACGGTAACAAAATGTATGTAACCTGACGGTGGCCTTTTGCTGATGGCCTTAGCCTATACGCTAAAGCCGAATCTCTGAAACTAGATCAAGTCACTTGTTCACCCAAAACCCGTCGATGGTTGACTCACAAACGTAAAACCACATAGGCTCGTCATTTAAAAAAGGTTCAATAAAATTTAAAAAGTGGTCAATTTTCTAAAATCCATTGGTTGATTTGAATAATAGGATTTTTTTGGTAAAGTTTGTATATTGTGTAAGTCTCTACCATAGATAAATTCTTTATCACGATATTGCAAGATTGTTTTTCAAAACGTCATACAAACTGTGACGTAGACGACACGAATGTCAGAAATGTTTGTGATCGAGGCTTTGAAGAGGAAATACTTGGCAACCCTAGATTTTCGTATTTTCCGCGTTTGGCCAGTCACTCCCCAAAGGAACATTTAACGATATTAGGGCTTTATTTTTTATAGTTCGGACAAAAAGAACTCAAACGATATTTTTTACGAAGTGGCTACTTTATATTGGGAATTTCGAGAAATTGAGAGTCATATTTACTCATGGGTCGGTTGGGCTTATCCGACTTATGATAAATTGAAAAAAAAATGAAATGGAAATATAGTGAATAAAATTATAGATAATATAGTTGTCTGTAAAGTTGGTTTACGGTCGATAGTTTAACGTGACTACCAGCGTACCGGAACAATGAGCGTTACCGGACAATGACAGCGTTACCCGACAATGACGTCAACGTTTTCGTGCATGCAGCCGGCGTTCATCGATTAATTAGATGTAGTCACGTCAAAATTCCATTTTAGGTTCCCAATGCCATTAAATTCATAAGTTGTAGACTGCATTAGGTATAGGTACCTAAAGAGTTTAGATATACCTTATGTAGTCTATTTACTTTGTTTTTTGTAATATTTATCTAGTTATTGTCTTACATTTAAAATAAAATATGACCTAATAAGCGGCCATAACGACCGACAACGCCCAAAAAACTCCACATTTTTGTTTCAAAGTACGTCCGTACGTTCAGGTGATATCAAAAGTTGCAACAAAGGGCGCGAAAAAATCCCATTGTTATCGAGGGTATAATTTATTAGGGGCTCAGGCTCTGTGGCACCTTTTTTTATATATCATCGCATTATCCCCACTTGGAGAGTTACAACTTCTTAAAGGAAATCAGGGGAAATTAATTTAAAACGTTTAAAAACTGTCCGGAACAACCGCCGACTTTGTTGGTTTTGATAAATGTCAGTGTGAAGAAGTTGGGAGAACACAATGGAGAAGTAAACACCAAATACATTTATCATTATATAACTATCCCAAGTGGATTATCTCATGGGGTACAGGCTAGCCCAAGAACGCAGAAAGTGGCATACTGAAGAGGAGGGCCTCTATACCCAACAATGGGTTTAAGAGGCTGGCTAGATACATACCTATAGATATATTATCAGAAGTCAATCAGTATAATTATGTATTAATATAGTTGTTTTTTTGGATACTTATAACGATGTTACTAAAAAACGATGTGTGCTTCAGACCAAGCGACAGAATAGAAAACTTCATCAGAGTCGACTCGAGCCGACTTATCCGAAGAAGGGTTACATAGCTGAGCGTGACGGCTGTCTTATTCAATAACCACAAAATAAATTGCTCAACGCGCATTAAGAAGTTTTCACTTTAAAAATAACGAAAAGGTAGAGATAATATTTTAATGTTTTGTTAACACGTTTACGCAAAGAGCTGTTTTTTTTTTTTTTTAATAAAATTTATTAAGTTAGTATCTAAGAGTAGTCTGCATCTGTCATTGCTTTGTCCATCTAAATTTTGGTCCAGCCTAATAATTCACCTTAAAAATACCTTATTAATTCACCTTAGGTATCTAATCATTTTCAGCGATTAAACATTGTATTCATTATTTAAATTCCTCTGTCCACAAAGTTGAGGGCCGCTTTCCCCGTTCATCCGTATCCGATTAAAACTGTCCCTAATATTTTTATCTCCTCACATAAATACTCAGTAATGAGCGTCCCAAAATTCTCGGCCAGTTATAAATTTATTCAAGGACCACGCGTTCAAGTGTGCATAATTCTGATACAAAAATAATCTGCGTATATTAAAACCCCTATTAATTCAACCGAAAATTTTAATTCTCGGCTCAAATTATGCGATTCAGTTTTATCTTGGAGTAAACATTTTTATTAAGTAAAAAATAAACCAATAGTTTTTTTTTACATGTAGAGTTTCGTTGTTTTATTAGTGTCATCCTAAGACATTAAAAATTAAAAATATTATCGTATTTTTTTAACAATTATAAATAATTATAGGTATAAATTCCTACCTGATACTTCTTTAGGAATGTAGCCTTACTGGTAGGCGTCGTAGTTCATACTTCTAATTTTGTAGTTCACACCAAAATTTTTAGGTCGCTGTTTTGCTTTATCACTCCGAGATTTTCACCATGTGCGTGAGAATCTCCCAGGAAATGGAAACGCTTCTTGCTACAATTTCCTATTGCATGGAAAAAGGAAATAAGTAATGGTGATCTAGTGCTGGAAGAAAGGTAGGGTTGAGACAGATTCGAAGACTCGGGGTCTAACGAATGAATGGAAAGTATATAAGTACGAGTGTGTGATTCAGTGTTGTACGTTTGTAAGAGCCGTGTTGGCGGAGTGGGAGGTGCCTCAACTCTCGATCTGATGGTTGTGAGTTCAAACCCGGTCGTACATCAATGGATTTTTCTGTTCAAAAATTTCTAAGTGTGTATTTATAAACACGTTCTTAGCGGTGAAGGAAAACATCGTGAGGAAACCGGCATGTCATATAACCTAAAAGTTCGAAACATGTGTCAAGTGCACGAAAGGATCCTCTTCGAGGCGCACTTGAGATCCTTTCACCACACTGGTTTAAAAGAACTAGTGACACGATAAGAAGAAGTGTTGTACGAGATTCTGCAAGTCTTGTTAAAAATTAATGAAGTATCAAACCCAGTCTTGTCCATTACTATGTGTACTAATATGCAAATGTTTACTTATAAGTTTTCTTGTTTTGTTGCAATATCTTTAATTTGTTTGGGATAAATAAAATGACGACACGGATGGTCGAGTGGCAAAGTGTGTTGGAATGCCACGCCGGTGTCGCGGGTTCGATTCCGCGAAACATTTGTGTGATGAACATCGGTGTTTGTCCTGAGTCATAGGTGTCTTCTATGTATTCCATGTACGTATTTAAAATATATATATATACATTACTTGCTTAGTTAGGGCAAAGAATAAGTAATATTATGGGGGCTAGATGGCGTTGTGTGAAATGCCCAAAAAAAATAGAACAGTTAAGTACCAAAAATATATTTGACACTGTTCATGTACCTAAACATCTTCAACTGAAATATTATGCAAAATATTTGAAGAAGAAATTCTCACTCCGGTCACTAATGGAAGGAGGGCAGATAGAGCAGGCCCTGATTTATGTGCGCTGGTTACTCGCCGTGAATAATATAACGGACAATTTATGAACATTGGGAATTCACAGGTTAATGTTGAAAATAACATCTTTTTTCGCAAAAAAATCAAAGCTTTGAAAAAATTAGAGATCTTCGCCTATTATTTGTTTACTTTCATACGCATTTTTTTTTGGTTTTAGTATTTATTTATTTTACTCTGATTTCAAAAGTTACACACCAGACAAATCAATAAAAGATAAAATTATAACATTCAAGTTTAAATTGTATACATTGAATTGTAGATTACCAATAAAATATTTATTCGCCGAAAATATCAACATACCTTCGCTCCTATTAACTCCATTCTCGAGCTTTTCAAATTCATAAAAACTACAACCCTCATCGAACATTCAAAAAACTAACAACACATTGTTCAACGCTCAAAAACATTGTCGCATCGACTCCAAACGTTTGTCTACACTACATCGACAACTCTAACAAACGTGCAAATGTCACTTCACCCTGCCACAGTTTAACTAGCATAGCCATGTCAATAGGCTAGTTTGAAACAAAACCAATCAACGAGACGCGTCTCTGTTTGTCCAAAAGAAGTCTATTGTCGCACTGAACTTAAACAACCGTATTGTTTACGCCCGTGCCAATCAACAGGGCCGCCAACAAAACCAATCAACTTGGTCTCGCCTGTATTTGCTTAAAAGAGGTCTTTTTCCTTTTAGTTTTTCATTGTCGGCTCGACCCTATCGTCCGTCACCCGCTGCGGATATGTTTGATTAAAAAATAACGTCGTCAGAACGCGGAGAGGATAGAAAAGGAGTAAAAGGATCCTTGCTCTAAGCCGTCATTGTCACGTACGATCGCCGCAGTCATTTTATGTGTTTTGCCCACTATCTCGAAGAGCGGAAGGCAGCCATCCGAGGACGATGGAAACTGATCCTTTCAACTCAATTAGTCTTTTCAAGGTTTTCAGCTACGTTTTCGCTCGCTCTGTTTGCCGTCTGCCTGATTTATTAATCGGTCCTGTTTTAGAGGTCCATGCGTGACAAAAGCGAGCCAGATAGTGGTTCCAAGAACAATAGAAAGCCATTAGTCCGCTGCAATGGCGTAGCGATTCGGACGAGTAGATTCTTTTAATTGGTCTCCGATCCCGGTTCTGAATAAGTTTGAAATATTAATCCAGCGATCAATCCTCATTTCAAATCTATTTCGCTTCGATACACAGACAGAAATAATAAAAAAAATGTGCTGCTTACCTTTGGTATGAAAAGATATTGCTGTCAAGCCAAGTCGGAGGCCTTCGCGTGGCTTAAAAACTCTTATAAGAGAGTCAGTTACGCAAAAAGAAGAAGAAGCGGCCGTCCGAAACATATTATTTCTACTTTAAATAACTTTTACAGCAACACATTGAAAACAGCCGTTCAACCTAACGCTCATTTCTATAGCAAGATAAGGGGTGTTCAGGAAAAACAAATAAATAACAATCAATTGCTAGGTAAAGTATCGGAAACGAGACAATTAAAGGCAGTTTTGCAAGAATTTATGTGTTTACGTCTCGAGAGGTGATTACGAACTTCTGGTTTGGCGCATTTTCAACAACATGCAATTGAGGGTTAGGTAACCATCATGTTAAATTTGTAAATTACTACAATGTTATTTAACAAGGTTTTCCAATCCCCATCAGCTTTTTTGAAAAATATGTGTAGCTTTTTTTTACAGCTTATGGATTCAGTCAACCCACATGTTGATGAGAAAACTTCAAATTTTTTGAGATAGTTCAACAAAGTATATAATCTTTTTTTTTTCTAACCTATACTGTCCCACTGCTGGGCAAAGGTCTCCCCCATACTTTTCCAAGCCTTTCGGTCGCTCGCCACTTCCCACCAATTGGTCTGGAAGGCGTCAAGATCATCGCGCCAGCATCTCCTCGGCCTACCCCGGCGTGTCGTCGCCCATCTGTAGGCACCCACTGCGTGATGCATTCGGCGTACGTGACCCGCCCACTTTAGCCTAGCAGACTTATCGCCTACATCGGCAATGCCAGTTTTTGAACGTAGTGTGGATTACGGACTCTATCAGTCCTTTTAACCCCGAGCACGCTACGCTCCATTGCCCTTTGGCAAACCTTGAGTCTGGATTTCTAAGACGATTATATAATATATAAGTTTATATATACATAAGTATAAGTATAAGATATTCAACATAGTAGTGTATATATCCCTTTCACTAGTTTTTTTTTCGCGTGGGAATAATAACCCGTTAAGTTTGCAATAAAACGTTTAGCGGGGGACGTGTAGCAACATCCATATTTTATTATGATCATTATCGTAAAAGCCGAATACTCGTCGTTTAAAAGTTGTCCGTCCCGCCCCAACCCGTTTGCGAGATTTGATTATAAAATTCAACCAAAACTTGATACACAACTTGTGAAAGTTTTGTTATTTATACCTTTGTTTGTCAAACCAGCTTGAGTATTGTCTTGATTTTTAATAATTTCATCTAGAGTTTTCTTACTAAACTGAGTAATTATGAAAATCAATTATTAAAAATTTTTGACGTGACTACGTCTATGTAATAAATCGATGAACGCCGGTTGTATGCACGAAAAGCTTTTTTTAATACAATATCAGTTTGATGAAATACTTATTCACTTCAAAATGTACAAAACGTTTTGACCCTTAAATGTTAATTTTAAAAAAATATTGAAAAATTGGTAACCAATTAATAAGTAACATAAAATGCGAAAAAAGCAGAGGAAATAAAAATACCTTCTTAAATATGAATGTAACTTCTGACTTAAAAACTTAAACAAATTTCAAAATTTAGACAAATTCCGCGTGGTTATTACAAGCAGTAATTGTCAAGCGTTCTTCCTTTCCCACTTTTAATTGATCCTTGAGGGCGAGTACGATAAAACTCGCGTATCTAAACTTTCTCTATTACAGTTTAAGAAAACGCCTGAGCCGTTTTGTTTGCACGATAAGAAAATTTTCATTGCGACTGCTGTGTAATGCGCGTGTAATGGCGGAACGAGTTTCAAGTTATTGTTTATTTTCGGTTAATTTTGGTAATATTTGGATGTTTTGGTTGTTCCTTCCTTCTTGCGTCAGCCAGAGGCCAAATTATGACGGGTTTTTTTAGATTTCCCACTTATATATTTTGGGGCTATTCTATATACCAACGATAAAAAACATGTAGAGCTGATCTACTTCACCATAATGATGTATATGCACAATTAAAATACAAAAATACACAAGTCTTATTTTTATTTTTTATTAACCTTATATAGGTATTTCATGCAATAAAAAGTTAAGTTTTATTTGTATCCTGCGGCAAGATTTTATAGGCTATTTTACAGCTCTGCATTGAGATAATATCGTAAAATTTCATTTCACAAGTGTTTTAAATGGCAAACTTGCCGTTAAATTACGGGAAAAGCCAGTAAAAACACTAATGTCTCCTTTGAGAAGGAATTGATGGCACTTATAATGACACTTTTAATTATTATAATCGCAGTTCGCAAAACAAAAGTCGTTAATTCATTACGAAGGAATTTTTGCGGTAAGTTTCTGTTATTTTTCGGGAATTCTTGTAATGTTTATGATTGATGAAGTTTTTCTGACCGTACCAAAAAAGTAATAATAATTAATAACACTACCGATTTTGCTGTTTTAAAACAAAAATGTTTCTGTCCCACTATCTTTTTACTTTCTTACCTAGTTTTCATGTGGAGCTCATTCAATTTTACGAAAGTAATTTGGGTTCGTCAGGTGACGGTTACAAACACACGGTCAAACTGTTTCACCCTTCAAATAAGTATACTAATTCCAAAGGCGTACCTCCCGCCATATTCTTATAAATTAATTACTTGTAATCTTCTCATGAAACGGGTCTTACACAAATGAAGTTACTACATGACTCGGAGGACCAAGCTTTCAGATTGTGTAGGATTTCTTTAGAGCTGTTACGCACTGTCGACTGGTTGCCAGCGACTCAGTCGACAAAGCGTAATGGGCTGGCTCTTGATGTTAAATGAACGGATAGAGTCATACGTTGAGAAAAAAAAAGTTTTATTATTTTTTATTACATTATTAGTACTGAACAGCTACTAAAATATATGCCAAATTTTAACAGGTACCTATACTTGTAGTGTTAAAATTAAAATCTGACAATAAATTTGCCTGCATACTTTAGACATAGTTTTTTAAAATAACTACCATGATCGTAAGTTTTCAACAAAGGTAAATCCCGATATTATTACAACAAGTTTTTAATCAGCTGTCCTGAAACATTTTACAAAAGTATTATCACCCTACTCGTGCAGGCTTAAGGGCTCTGTAACGACTTAATGTCGGGTGAACGAGACAGAATTAGAAATGAACCTGCTAAAATACACACACATTGTGTTACTTTGTTCTAATTTGTCACTTGATAAGTTTTTAGGTGTCCTGAAATGAGCCGTGTCAGTTTGTTTTACAACCTTCTTGTTCAACTTTATTGATACTAACTGTGATGGAAAAGAGTGGAGGAATACGATTTGAAGTGGTTTGTGTTTGTAATTTTGGATAAAGTTTTAGGTTTGGATCAAGGAATAATGTTAAAATGTTTATAAAAATAAAAATCTTATGGTTTCAAAAGGTTTCCATTGTATTTTTCCACTCTACCTCCCATCTTCTATTAATACTTCATACAAAAAGGTAATCAATGTATTTCATCTCGTTTCTGTTTTTAGTTATCCATTTTAGCAAAATAAATAAATATGCTTTGGAAATTTTCAACATATAAATTAACTGTTTTCTCTGCTTATTCTAGACACGGCACAGAACCCTAAAAATACTGTTTTAAAAACGCGAATAATATTTTACGACACCTCAGGCGTACTAATTCGCATTGTCTGACGAACTGCATAAAAAGAGTGTCGACGCGAAAATCAAAATGTATTTATTCGGAGGCCGTATAAAAAGTCAATATGAGTGGCAATAAAAAGAGGATGTCGGAGGAGAAATAATAAAAGATAACCTCTAGAGTGAATAGAATGAACAGCCCTTGTAAATAATGTTTACGTAGTGGATAAGACGCGATCGGGGGACACCTCCCTCATTCAGATGAGTTTGCGCCAGCGAAATATTAATACCGCTTTTTACAGTGTCCGCTGGCCGGAATCGTTCGGTTGGAACAATGAGGTTTTTGTATGCATTGTTACAATGTTCGTACATCTGCTTATTGTTTGATCAAAAAGCTACGATTTTTTTTCTTTGTGTATGTCGGTTATACCCTTGATTGCCAGTTGTAAAGTTGTTAGTTTACTGGATAATACCGCGAAAGGTTGCAGTCTGAAGATGGGTGCGGCAAGCCGAAGACAGATAGTGATGGCGAACTTTGGGACAGGCCTCATTAGACTACATAAATCTACAACTAGATGTAGACTACTCTCGATAATGTGACTGAGTCCGGTCGTCGGCGATTGCCGCCCACTTCTAGCCGACAACCTTTCAACACTTAAAAAAAACAATGTCGCAGAAAACTGATATATGTACTTCTGCAAACTGTGTACTGGGTTGTTAAAGTTACTGCCCTTAAAGAATACAGGTAAATAAATACCAAATGTTTTATTTAGGACAAAAAATCAAATTACGTACGGAACCGTGGATTTGTGAGGTCAACACTTGGCTGGTTAAAGCTTTATAGGTGCGTAACCGCAACACTCATATGGAATAAGGAATTCTACTGAGCTCTTGAACAAACAAGGGAATGGAAAGTTCCGTAAGAAAAACAAAAATAAATCTTACTTGGGGTCTGGTGGTTACGATTTGTAGACCGCGTTAGATTCATGATTTCAACTAATTACTGTGGGTAATGTAGTGAAAGGCCCTTTGTTGAAAAATACTGCGGAGTAGTATATGCAGTTAACTATAATTTAATATTTTAATAACATAAAGAAACTTATACTTACTTCATCACTTCAAACACAAAAAAAGGTTATCAGGATGTGTTTTTTTTTTCTTAGTGCACATACATTACTATTTAATAAGGGTGATTTTTTATGTTATCATATAAGAGACAGAGAGAAGAAGAGACTTTTTTTATGTCAACAAATGCCAAGACGAGCTAGACCTTCTTTTGATGGTAAAGGTCGCGCCTGCGCATGACCAAACCATGGCAATGCTTGCACATTACTGCTTTGCGGTAGAATATCTGTCACTGCGGTACCTTTCTTATTTCGTTGCGTCTCTACAACACAAGGGTATTGTAGAGACACAAAAAAATAAGAAAATACGGGGTTTTAGTTCCATTCTTCAAAAGTCAAAAGTGACATCGACATTATCGAATAAAATTTAATTTTGTATGAGTAGAGATCAAGGAGCTATTGTTTTCTTTTAAATAATTTAAAGGTCCAAAATCTTGTTTGAAACACTTTTTAAACAAACAATCATCACACAACCGAACATTTAAGCTTCTGAAAACCTATCAAAATACATTGTAACAAATTAACATCGTCTGAAATCAGGGGCACGTCTGAAGATCACCTGCGCTGTTCTCCATTCCAATCTGTCCCTCGGGACCGATTAAACATGTAAAAGTAAGAGGATAGAGTGTCTGGGACGAAGCTCCAAGCGGCAGAGAAATTGCGAGTTTTCTGACGAGAGTTTCGACGAAGAAAAAAAAATGCTTAAAAATGATGATACGGATGGCCGAGGCAATTGTGTTGGACTAATATAGAGCCATCTAGTTTTGATTTTCGAATCAAGACAAATAATGAGTGATTGAGATCGGTGTTCTAACTGAGTCGGGGTATACATATAACAAAATTGGTTATCTGTAAAGTTGGTTTACGAGCGATAGTTTAACGTGACTAACAGCGTAACGGGACAATGAGCGTTACCGGACAATAACAGCGTTACCGGACAATGACCTCAACGTTTTCGTGCATGCCGTTCATCGATTTATTAGACGTAGTCATGTCAAAATGTATACATATGATTCAAGTAAAAATCCCTTCAACTATGTGATGTTTATTTTTTAAGTTTACTAGTTACTAGTTTTCTTATGTAAATTGATTTATAATGACCAGAACAGTGCTACACATTATTTTGGATCACACAGGCCGGCTTAACATTGTTATTATTTATTTGAATAATGCATACATATAAGATACACTAAACTTACATACAATCATACGAATGTCAAAAATCAACCAAATATGTGATTACTGAATAACATTTGATTGAATTAATGCAAACAATAATACCTAACTTACTAAATTATCAAGTGATTTGTAAACGTTCCCTTTATTTTTATAGAATTGGCAAGGTTACAAAGTGTGGCAAAAACTCTAATCAAAAGAATAAGTGCGCTCGACAGTTTATTTTTTGATGCTTGCCCCCCACTGGCAACATTTAGCACGTACGTAGAATTGCCGTGACACGTTTGCAGAAACTAAACGAGCCGGCGAATGGTTTAGAATCTTGTTTGGTTACAAAGTCATTCCTTAATTTTTTTAAAGGCTAAGAAGAGAATAGAAGAACGAAGAACCTCCAGTTGAACATGGGTTTAGAAAGTGATGAGGAGTATTACTAACCGTTTCGGTTACCTATAGGTTAGTGCTAGCTGCTTGGTAATAGATGAAATAAAAAGTAGTGTTTATATTTTTACAGCTCAAATCTTTTAATTTCTTACCCCCAGAAGAGCGCTTAGCTAGTCTAGCCTTTGTTTCTTGACTAAAAAACGAAAAGACAAATTTTAATTTGATCATTTTATTTTATTTATACTTAAATAATGTTTATATTGTGTCAGAATATACCTACGACTAAACAACGCAAACACAGAAATAACTATACCAAAAAAAAAACAGTTATAAATAAAAATAACCCAAAAGACTCGTTCTCATACAAACAAAAACATAATTAGTGACAGAATCTTATGATAGAAAAGATAGTACCAAAAAAAGTCAAAATTCATATAAATTAAGAAAATTAAGTTAAGTAAAGGTAAATTATGTATTTCTAATTATTGCTGCTCAATAGCTAGAAGCAAGACGTTCGTTTTTATTCAATTGCTGTTATGAATGGGTTATAAACCCCATTTTTGATTACCCCGTTCGCATTTCTCCCCATCCTCCCCAGACTTGCAAGTGGTAAGCCGCGCACAAGCTGTTACTTTTAATGCGTTATTCAGAAATTAATGATTTTACTCCCGACAATTCCGTGATTGCGGGATAAGAATTGGGAATGTTTATTTTAATCAAAATTGTTTATAACAGTTTAAGATTTTATTCGTCATAAAATGTTGCCAAATGTTGCGCTTCCTGAAGATATTATTTTTGGTAGACGCGTAGGTACAGATAAATGCGACTTTTGTTTTTCTTGTCTGTCACAAAGTTCGGTATCAATATCGTGTTTGCATAACTACTTTGTGCCCCCAGTCTGGTAAACACATATCGATACCTGAGATACGTCTGTGAGATAAACAAAACTATAACAGCCAGAAAATCAGCATAGATGTAAGAAAATAAATCAATACCCTTTGTATTTTTCATTCATTATATTATAGTAAAAGCATTTTCTTTTGAAGTGACTAGGAACTACGTCTAATAAATCTATGAACCTTACAGACAACCGATTATTTTTTCCTTAATACCTATTGTTTAAAATTTCATTTTTTAAATGATTTTATTAAGATATTTATTTCGCGTATATTTAAAGTTACTTCTGAATAAATTTTAAGCAAAAAGATATGTAAATAAAATGCAATAAATCCCAAATCGAAATAAAAAATATTAGACGTCCGAGGATGGACGATAATATCTTCAAAGAAAAGGTCCGCGATATAAAACGCACTTGCGCATAATATACGTTTTATTAATAAAAAAACGTGGCTGAATCGCCAATAAATAGCGCTAACGGCCAGCAAGACGGCGATTTTTTCGATACAATGTGAGGCATTTGTCTGACAAATCCTTGGGGAGAGCGACACTATCCCCTATATTATCTGGGGCTTCTGGCACTATCCGCTATACAGGGTGGGAAAAAACAACCTGCGGTGTAAACAGATTTGGACATGGAGTAGAGACATGTATGGTTGTCGTTATGTCGTTAGGTAGTCGTATTGTTGCGAAAACTATGGCTGAAAAAGTATGTATCCCTTCACGTTCAATTATGGCTTCCTGCTATTTATTGTAGATAAGAGCAGCAAAAAAGATCAATTTTAGATGTTCTCATTTTAGTTTTCTCCTTTGAAAAAAGATGACTTTAAAAATAAGTTAGAAGCTATATAATAACTAGTAAAAACCTTGGTATGTCGTTTGAAAATAAGCATAGAAATGTTTGTTTAGAGGTTGCTTACTCAGGCTTTGTTAAGCGTCGATGACACAGATTAAAAGTTACAATCCATCTCGAAAGCTAACTTGCTCACTCGCTAGCTTTTAAACTCGCCGGCATGTGGCTTGTAAACTAGCCTTATGTCATCGACGCGTTAGGTATACAAATTTAAGACTTTTTTTATCCACCCTGTATATCAGGGGATTCTGCTTGAGGGATGCAGGGTCATTCCGCAGGTGATGACACCCGTATCATTTGTGTGAAGCCAGTAAATCATGACCTTCCTTCTATTCCTCTATTTTAAAACAAATAGAACGGATTTCAATCAGTTATGGTATAAATGTTGACGTCCTTGTAGCGTAGGCAAAAGGAAATATGTCCTATTTTGCTGAGTTTTAGAGAACTATGTAGGTTTAAAATTGGTACAATATTTTTTCTACAGTACGTTTTTGACTGTAGTCCAAAGAAGTGACCGCTAGCATTGAAAAAAAAAACGCAGTTGGTATCCTCTTTTAGGTAATAATAATTACCCTATTCAATGCGGAAATAAAGAAAAGAAACTTGAAATTATCTCACAATACAATTGAGTGATCAGTATGCAAAGCCAGCGTTGTGTATAAGCCGATTTCGGGGAGAAAGCGCTAAAAGAAAATTTATAGCATTGAAAAGTCGTACGTAATTAATAAGACATTTGAAGTTGCGTGAAAATGTAATTTAGATTGTTTCGAGGGGATTCTACTTCCTGGAGAATTCACAAAGGAGGTTTATTTATATATGCCTTTATATTAGCGTCTTTAAGGAAACCAGGGGAGCATAATAAAAAAAGAATCAGCATCAATGTCTAAAGCTTCTTCCGGCGCGCGATGCGAGCGCCCCCACCGCAAAATGGAGGTCCACACGAATAAATTATCCACCCCACGAATCGAACCGATTTTTCGATTCTTTTGATACGAATCCAGCCTAAAAGGACCTTTATTAGTGTAAGCCAGCGACGATTATCTTAAGCCGCCATTACATATTCAAATTGAAGTCATTTTGCTTTGTAGAAATTGACGCGAAATAAAACGGAGCCTTTGGAAGTGTTTTAGCATTGAAATCACCATCTCAATGCTAAATGTAATGAGTAATGAGTAATGAGGTTTTTTAGTCGTCGTTTTGAAAATTAAACTGGTAGTTCCAAATACCTTTATTGTACTTACCATGTTTAGTTTATTTTATAAGTTTATGAGACTTTATTTGTTTTTTAGTTCAATTAAGGTACATTTTTTTGTTAAATTTATCAGGGCGGCATTATCGCTAAAGCGACAAAGCCCTTTTTATTGATTTAAAAAAAAAAAAAAACTGTTATTGCCTATACTACTTTCCCAAATCCTATCTAGGAATGTGTGGACGTGAGGAAGGTTAAACTTTTGAGTCATAAAAACTGTTACTCAAAAATCTTTTTTGCCATCGAAATTACATTTACCTACATTGATTTATTTTCCAGTTATTTTCATATAGGGTGTGCAGATTCATGTGGTAAAATTAAATGAAGCTTGCGTGATATTGCTTTCCGACCCAGTAACTTTGTCTGTCCGAAAAACATAATTTTTGCGCGACTGACCAAAGATTAACATTTAGATACCGCAGGGCTCTTTGTTGAGACCGGAATCTCTCCTTTTGCACCACACATTTAGACATTGAAATATATTAGTAAAATTATCTCGTAACGCGTGATATGAAAATTATATAACCGTAAAAATTAAAACGATTTAGGAATGTTGTTCCATTTTAATAATTTCATTAAATTTTCGGAATAATTAATATATATAAAATAAAATTTCGGAAAAAATGACTTTGAACATTTTTGAACTTTGAATCCAAAACAAAGACTTGGAGAATTTTCCTATTTGCAAATAATTAATTAATCCAGCTAAAACAAACTAAGTAAAATAAATGCGGTTTCACCCAAAGAAAGCTAGCCGAGCAAATTGATATTTTGAATAATAAAATATTCTCCACGAATTTATTACGCGCAAAGGTGCCTTTATGAGCTGCGGGATGGGAAAGGAGTGGGATAAAGGAGGCTATACTTTAGGTAGACTATACATAGAGTAAAGGTTAAGATAAAATTCTTGAATAGAATAGATGATAGACTACGGTTAACGTTGATACCACATGGGCAGCATATTATATTGCATAAATGCACCAGCTTATCCATACTGGTAGGATATAAATCTGGATCGAAAAAAGACGTTTTTATTTTGTCGAAACACACTGCCTAGTGTTGCTTGTTCAAATAAAAGCGAATGAGCGTATAACGCCCGCAAGACGCCTCAATTAGGTATAATATTTGAATAAATTATATTATTGAAGGTACTAAGTTCAGTCCGACGAAGTCACGGCTAAAATAGTGCACGAAAGGAGCCTCTTCGAGGCGCACTAGAAATCCTTTCACCACACTGGTTTGAAGGAACTAGTGACACGATAAGAAGAAAACGGCTAAAATGCGATGTTTGGCGATGGTAAAACAAAAAAGAAGGAGAGTCTTCGCTTCGTATCGTCACTTCCTCGGCCTGAGATAAACGACAAGACTTTTATGAGTAGTACAAACATAAGTCAATAGCCTGCTGGGTGGTCAATATTAGATTAGCAGCCAAAAGGAGCCAAAAAGCAACGTATACAAAAACCTTTCACAGCGGTTTGAGCACCGGAAAAATATTTATAAAAGGTTTGGTAAGTGTGGAGGTGGCTTTCGTCAGTAAAGTGTTATGTTTGACAATAGTAGCTTATTTTTATTTGCGATACTTACCTAGTAAAGGCCAATATTTGCCCGATAAAAATATTGAAGTAACTCAAGTTTCGGTAAAATTGCATTAAAGTTTTTAAATCGAAAAAAAAAAAACATTGATATTACCAATGTGAAACCATCGAAACGATGACGTATTAAGTAAAAATGATATTGTTAAGTAAAAAAGTAATTACTGGTAAAGCTTATTTTATGTTATTATTGATATTTTAATTTTATGATGGAATATAATTTTCGCTGATACTTTATATCGTATACACGAATGTGAAAAAACCCATCTCCACGCGCTAAATCCTAACACCCAGCAATAGTGCAAAGGGTTGAAGCGAGCCGTTGTTGACACAGAGTATGAAATAATATAATCAGAAGTGAAGAAATAGGAATCCGGGGAAAAACCAACAGGGGCGGGTTTGCTTAGGCCAGCGGAATAAGTGGCGGATAGATACCCAGACGGACCGGACCTTCCATTGTCTGCATGAAGATTAAAACGAGCATATATACCATTTCTCTACATACTAACATATGTTCGTATAATACACACTGTAGATTTAATGAAGGGCCTTGTTGAGTTTCAGATGAAGATTTAATTTATCTAGAAAAACAAAGCAGTTTATTTATAGGGCGGATGCCTAAACAGTACATTTTGACGTGACTTCATCTAATAAATCGATAAATTCCGGCTGCATGCACGAAAACGTTGACGTCATTGCCAGGTAACGCTCATTGTCCCGTTACGCTGTCATTGTCCGGTAACGCTATTGTCCCGTTACACTAGTAGTCACGTTAAACTATCGTCCGTAAACTTTACAGACAACCAATTTTTTTTTTAGACTTGTGGCCCATTTTTGGACAAATCCTCCCCAAAACTCTCCACTGTTCTCGATCTTTGGCAGTTTCCCACCATTCCCCATCAAAGACAACGAGATCATCTCGCCAACATTTGCGTGGCCGACCCCGACGACGCCGTCCGTCCTCAGGTATCCATGGTGTTAGGGCATTTGACTATTTGTTGGGCTCAATCCAGCTGACATGGCCTGCCCAGTTTCATTTGAGGTATTTGAGCATCGATCGAGTACAAAACACTAGACTGCGTTCCATCACTGGTATTGCCGGCGTAGGGAGAAAAACAGCTAAGCTCAAAACGATACATACTTACAATACATAGATTGAATCTCAGACTAAACTAAACCACAAGTTTATAATTATTATAACTCATAATTTTTATACTCTAAATACCATGCCTATGTGTTAAGTATAGCCTTAAATGCTGCCATGTGCTATAAAAAATACAATACAAATAGTTTATTAATTCACTTTATCTATTGTTACAGTACATGGGTTAGATACCTGTGTTAGGGAACCTCGCTCTTCCGTTACAATATTTAGCTATTTGATAAAACTTATCAAAACAAAAGGTTAGTAATATTAAAAACAAAGTAGATTTAGATAGTTAAAGTTAAATTACAACACAATTACACAATACCTCATAATAAATTAATGTATTACATAAAACAGTATTATTTAAAGTTGCATTGTATTTCGTGCATAATTGTAGTGGAACCCTTCAACTTATTGGACTCTGTGACAAAATTAATCAACAGAAACATTTTTCCTAATAAAGCCGGCACTTTTTTCATTTCGTCTTTAGGTAGGCAGCTGTCGCACTTATTAAGACGCACCTGTCAATCTTCAACTTTCCAATTTTTATTTCCGAATCCCTCGTCTCGATTCGGAGTGTGCAGTCGTCATTCGGAACCTTATTTAGAAATATTTATTCAGGACCCCTAAGGGAGATGGGCCCGTATTTTTGCCAATTCGAAAGTTGATTGTTTCGGACAATTACAGCTCTTTGGCATAAAACAACAACGAGTTTTTCGAAACGGTTTATAAGAAAAACTCAGATGTTTTTTTCTTTCAGTTTTTTTTAGGTTTATAAATGGTTAAGGTTAAGGAAAACGGTAAAATAGCTTGACGCTCTTGGGTCATGCTAACCAATTAGTGGCTTAAAAGCCTTAATTTAATATTCTATTCATATTGTAATTTTAACCTACTGCAAAGTAGGAAGGTAATATTTAAAATTAGGTTCTCAAAGTAGGTGATAACATTTTATAATACCATATTCTATTATCATGAGATTCATGTGACTGAACATCCATTATTCCTAAAACACTTAAAACTCCCGACACGAAGACCACGAAGACCAGTCCTAAACAAACTTTTGATCCCTCTTCGATTTTCGATTTCGCCCACTACATTAATTCGGGGTGTTCATTAAAAATGCCATCAAGTCGGCCGTTAAGGCCTTAACGAAGTGGTACGCAATTAAAGTCGCCAATGACGTCACTCCTCCACCTCCACCTCGGTTTGAGTGCTCCTCAAGTCTGAGGAAAGCACCTTGAGGCGGATTAAAAAATTGAGTTCTGATCGACGTTTTACGATGACTGTGACTTTTTAAGTACATTTCATCAAAAGTCTGGTCACCAAGTTTTTGATAAGTATTGCAAACTAGCTGCTGCCGGTGGTAATGTCTATTGCATGGTGGATTTAAATTAGCCTGTGTGTTTTTCTAGCTCATAAATCATAATCCAGGCCACGTTTCAACAGCTCAGTTTAATTAGGTAGTAGGTTATTAGTTTTGGCGTGATTGAGATACAAACAGCTATCTATTCATTTATCCTAACAAGCTTTCCAATTATAATATAACAAATAGTAGTAAACTAAGATTTGGTATGATGAATAGGAAAAGTTCTGCCAACAAACAACCTTTACTAGATGCTACAATCAGATGTCAACCAGGATCAGTCGAATGAAATGCGCTACTCACATTTTTTATTAAATTTATCAGTATCGTTGGTTAATCCTCGATACTCCCACTCCAAATTGCTCAAAGTACTCAAACAATCTTTATCATTAACGTGTCAAAATCTGATTATTGTCACCCGCATAAGAACATTAAAGAGCTTGAGATAAAACAGGCTCCCATTAGTAAGGCTTCGGAAAAAATCGCCGATCGTATCTTACGCGTTGAAGTGGCAATGGCAATCTAATTTTTTTTAAGACTCAGTCAATCACAGGAGAAATGAGCCTAGGAGCAATCGCCAAAGGGACTAATGTTGATTGGCTCACCGCACCCTGATCGAAAACCTATTTCCAAATATAGCTTCTATTTGGATGTTATTAGAGTTTAGAATAGTTGTATCGGATAAATAGGGCTGTCACGTGTCGGATACGTATCTTTGACGAAGATTTATGTATGCCGATTTGTGGTATTGAAGATTTAGAAAGAAATACGGATATCCTTGTTCTTTAAATGTTGAATATCAAAAAATTTTTTTTCGAATGGACATTTAATGCAGTTAGCCCCAGATGGCTGTTACTGAATCTCCGGACGCTCGGTGAGTGCTTAGGGCACTCGACTTTAAATTTAGATACTTGTCGTTCAGCTTTAAATTTGGAAGGATACATTTTCTTTAAGGCTAAAAATACGAACGATATAACAAAATCGGCGAAAAACTGAGGTCATCAAGAGTTTAGAACTCGTTTCACAATAAAGCTGAAAGATTTGAGTAGGTACTAATCATAAATTCAAACGAAATCAAAATAACGTCAATAGGAAATTTATGGAAACAGAACTATCCCTTTTATCCCACCGCCATTAATAAAGTTCGCGCCGCGTATTTTTTCCCATTCGTTTTAAAGTGTCACCGTGGGGGAAGGTGTCTCAATCAGCATAAAACAAAAGAAATCAATAGCTTCCCCTCGAAGCTGACAAAGGGCAAAGATTTCTTTTCACAATTAAACACCCTGTGTGGATGCTGATAAACTGGATGACTTGAGACTTTGTGGAGAATCCGAATAAACTTTTATGAGTTTTCCATTGTTGAAAGTTAATTCTAATGAAATTCAGCATTCAGGTGTGTTTATGTTTGGAACAAGTTTGTGATAAAAACATTTACTTACATACTTATGCCAAAAATATTAATAAAAGCGAGACATAGAACTTTTTTCTTATGTACGAGTAGGTACCTATTTATTCAAACAAAAGCGATAATATTTGTATTTTCAGGGCACCTTGCATCCTTGCCAGGCAAAATAAAAGGTCTAAAGCTAGATTTATTAAGAACTACGTCTTATTACGTGTCACTCATAAATAAGATCAAAGAGAGCTCGTGTTTTATTTTTATAGATTTTTTTTTTCTAAATTTCAGTTTCTGTTATATATTTTACTATGCAGGTTTGCCCATTTAAACTTTTCGAGCGAGCTTGTTACTGGAGGATTATTCAATATTGAAACGGAGTTGAGAGATGAAAGCTACTTCCTAGGCGACCAGAGTACAAATAATAGTCGGATGGAGCATTTAGTAATGAAGGAAACAATGAAGAGGTCCCTGCCAATCATTATTCTAAAATTGAATGGTGAATTTATTTTGACAAATGCGAACCTAGGTAGAGTCTGATTCTTCCTTTGACGACATTTAGCTGCATTTTTTAAATATAAACCTTATAAATAATGCGATTTTTTTAAGGTACCTACACTTATGTGAGCTCGAGTGCATATTTACAGTAGGTGCTCCAAAATATCACCAAGATCACGAAAATAATCACTCTGCATTGATTTAGTAATAAAGTGTGTGGATTTTAAAGTAGCTTTCCGAACAACAACAAACTTGTTTTAGAAAATTATAATATTTTTGAATTAGGTGTTCTGTGTCCGGAAGATTATACCTCCCTTACAATAACGCGCTCTATTTTAACAAGATATTCATTTCAATCAACGGTTTCATCCTCGCAAACACGTTGTTTTATCCTTGTAAAACGTTTCTAGAATGTTCAATATTCATCGACACGGCTGTCCATCTCGTGCATTAGACTGGGATCCGTATAAGCTTCGGATTAGAATGGACACGGACAGTTTTAATAGCCGTAATCCTGTTAAAAGTTTGTTTTGAGCCTGTTACGGGCAAATGCTCTTTGAGTGATAAGGAGAAAATAAAGTCAATGGGTCCCTTATTTATACCTAATGATAAATCTGCCGCTAGTTAAGTCGAAAAGGAAGGATTTATTGACAACAATGATTTGTTTATCAGCTTCCAAACTCATCAACTAGTAATATCCTGGTTGTAGCGAGCTGTTCTAGGTATACTAAACCGAAACTGCTTCCCAAAAAAAATTGATGAAACAAATAATATTAATTTTGTTCCGAAGACCGATCGAGATTCAATTGAAAACAAAATTAAACCACAAACGCCGACAAAACAAAAAAGAATGAAATCAATGTAACCAAAACGAATGACCAGGAGCCCAGCGCCAGACAGAGGTCAGCAATAAAGTGACCTTCGTCAAGCTGCGTCACGTCTGCCCACGCGTCAGCACTCCGTTAGTACAATCAATGATAAAAAACATACCTCGTTTGTTTCATTATACCTGAAGTCAAAAAATAATTTACTGATGCATAACGTTTCTTAATGATTACAGCTATAATTTGGAATTATATAAATCTAATTTCATACAAAATTATGTAACGATACATGAAAATCTATTTAGACAAATTGCTGGCAAGTATAGACATTTAATTTGAATACAACACTATATAATTTAACTATATAATATTAGGTCTTTTTTCAATTTAATAGGAGAGTAGACAAAACAATACTAGAACTAGTTAATGCGTAATTAAAGTAAGTTTTGTTATTCTAATTTGGTGTTATTAAATTCATTCATTCAGAGGTTCTTTTTATAGCTGACTGTCTGCCCTCGTTTTGCACGCAACGCGGTTTCATTGACTCTTGTGGTTTCTGCGCGCCTGGTGACACTTTTGGTGATCGAAAGTGAAAACGGTGAATTTCGATAATGACACCGACTGACGACGACATCGGTTGGTGTTGGTCAAAATTATTTGTAGAGATTTTTGTTTTTCCTTTTTTTTTAAATAACGCTACTAAAAGACTATCTATTTCATATGAATAATAAACTCGTATATTTGTTTTTGGGATTTCTATGTAGTTAAGAAAATGATATACATTTCAAATATGTAGGTTACCTCTGTTTGATAAATTTGACATTATTTTGTGACAACGAATATTCTTCTTTATCCCAATGAACTCATTAAAAATGATTATTTTTCACCTCTTGACTAAAATACCATAACAAACCCCAAGATCTGAAATTTAAAGTGACCGTCCCTAATACGGCCGTTACCGTTATAAATACCGTTAATATTTCAAAGTCGTTTGCATCTGGACACAGGCTATTGAGAAAAGAGGGAGGCTCAGAAATAATTGTCAAGGATCAATTTTATACACCCACGCTAAGGACAGGGTAACTACCTACTGCACAGCTCTACCAACTCACAGGCTTCTGTTGTCACAGAACTCACTATAGGTATATCGAGATCGAAATTGCTTTTTTCGTTTTTCAGGCACTATAACAGGCGAATCGTGTTGTGAGCAACAAAATTATCCATATTCTTATTCTTACACGAATTCTTATCAATATACCTATACATATAGGCTTGGACCCAACTGATTGACTGACTGATTGACAGACAACATACAGGCCGAACCGCTTAACGTAGAGATTGCAACTTTGAGGATGTGTACGTCAAGAGCTGAAAATAAGTAATAAAAAAGGAATTTTGTTGATTCGCAACGCAAACAAAGTTGCAGGCACCTGTTTCATAATATGAGTCGGCAAACTTTTCATAATTTAGCACCTAAAACATAGCAGACTATTTTTCTTTTAATATCTTTAAACAGACAACTTGTCTTTACTTCCCCCTGCGACAGCCCATAAAACGCAAATTCAGCTATAAAAAGTACAAATCCTTCCTGGACACTGGCTCAATACAATGCACCATTCATGCGGGATTATTGTATTTTTCCAGCACTCCGTTATTCAAGAAAAGGAATTAATGAATCTTAGAATATGCTCAAAGAATAACCGACCTTATCTACCATAATTTAGAGTATTTTATTGATCTGAGTTGAAGGTGTGGTAAGATTCGTTTACAAAAGAAGGTTCTAATTAGCTGTCAAGGCTAAGGCTGCAGGCTCGGCTGCATGTCAGTCCCAGAGAGGAATAATTCAACAGGATGTCTCTGGCGATTTCTTTCGTTTTGTGCAGCGTTGCGGATAGGAAACGCACTCTTTGTGTCTTTTGTGCTCTGTGACAATAATGTATTCAATGGAAAGAAGAAGTTTTCAGCATTAACTCAGCGTTAAGTTTAAACTTGGAAGAAGAAACGCTAGTGACTAACTACGGAAAACAGAATCCTGCCTCCAAAAATACTTCCGCCATATTTTTATTTCGATACTTGAATTCTATCCTATGAAAATTCATCATGTTTTGATCGTTGTTGAAAACACAAAGTGGCTGATTGCAGCCGCCATTCCTTGACGGTATGATTATGACTCGCGTGACCTCGACGAATCTAATAATACCTCAATTTTCTAAATCAACAACAGGGCGCTCGAAAGAAACAGAATCACCTACGCAGTACACATACCTACTTCCTAAACAGATTAACCTCCTTCTTCGCAGTTGGGTAAAAACACGGTGATTTCTGTAAACTGCCATCAACAACACCCATTAGTCTAATCATATGAGCACTTAGCACTTTCGCAATTGGAATAAATCACAAACAACAAACTACGTCTACGCATTCAAAAACAATTACGAGAGCGTGATTTTGGGTGTCTGCCTAATTGGAATGAGATTTGCAAGTGCTTCTAATTGCTGATTTCCCAAATCCGCCACGATCAGTCACGCCGCCATCAGGTTAATTAAACCATTTGTCTGCTAAGTTCTAACTGATGTACAATTTGTTTGGCGATTTGTTGAACGCGGCGAATTTGTTCGTGAAAAATCGTGTCCAAATTTATTTATGCAAGTTGATCCTATATGCTGACAATTATTGGAAGCAGAGATATGTATATAATAAAAAATACTTTCAATAACATTTCCTCGAATACTGCAATAAAATAAAAGCGGCGATTTATTATATATTTAACTGATAACGCCGACTGCTATTGCAAAAGCTAAAAAAATTGTTTACCTTTTTGTAAAATTAAACCTAGGTATAATATAAACCCAAGAGTTCTACTGGCTGCTTTTCATAAGTCTTCACTCCATCTGGCGTGGTTATCGGGAACAGTTCCATCAAATTCAATTAAACAAATATGAAAATGAAAAGTCCACATAAAGCCCTAGGACCAAAACCTCTCAATTTGGCTGCACAAACATCACGACGTACTCCTCGGATTCCTTCGTTTTTTCCAAAAGGTTCATTTTAATTAACGCCATCAGTTCACATATTTGTCATAACCATACCGAGTCGGGGCCTTGAATGCTCCTTTTTCACACGTTTTTAATTTACAACGAGCCTGGTTTGTTCCTTCGTGTTGGTTCGTAGATAATTGCCGTTCGACGGAATGTGTTATGATCCAGTTGGGAAATGGCACTTTTGAACTCGTTTTTTTGGGACGTTTCGCATTTTCTACGGTCCTCACGAGGATGACGATGTTCTTGTTTTTTAGCAGGTTTTTACGTGAATTAGATAAAATGAGATTAATTATAATTCTCCTATTATTGTTAACCTAAATATAATCATAGACAACATGAGTACCGCCATGAATTTTACCTTTTATACCGGCATGAAATGCAACTTGACATCGCATAGAAATGTGTTCTCAACTTTACACATATCTTAAAACATTTCGAAGCAAACATTTACACTATTCTCTTTACATAATCAAATTTTCGGAGGTTCTTTCAATGAGGATTCATCTGATGGTCGTGTCTAGACGGTTTTAGAATTTGCTCTTCCATTCTCAACTTTGCTTCTACAACACAGATATTAAAATTGAAAATCTTTTGACCCCTGAATTGAATATACATATCCCAGATTATGTAATAAGCAGGCTTTACATACATATTAAAAACGTTTGCCTTCATAATTTTAATTTTATGGCAATGATCGATTTGTTAGATTTATAAATTCGTTGCCCATTTGTAAAAAAATACATAAAGGTTTTTAAAATTTCATGAATTATAACTGAGCAAAACGCTAATGTTTTAAATAAAAAGAAAATACTTCTATTAAACATACTAGAATACTCTATCTGCGAGTAGGTGCCACGAATGAACCTTGTACTTTGACGATAGATGAGAGAGCTTTGATGTGAACCAAATACTTTAAAAACTACATAATTATTAAATGAAAGACAAATTATCTAAAAAAAAATACTTTTGCTAGACTTATATTGAGAGTATAAATTCAATTTGCTCGTGGCTCGTCAATTTGATACTCTATGAAGCATAATATTATATTCGTAGTAAACATCTCATTATCTTAACGATGCAACATACTTATCAGACCGTTGAAATTGGTTCTGACCATGCATAAATCTATCAGGCTTGAGATTAATATTTTTATCATGTCCTATACATCTTTATTATAATGTTTTACACAGGGACGGAATGGTAGACTTCGTAGAGTAAAAGTATATGGTAGAGCAAGTACGAAATTCTTCTCTAGCAAGTCATCACTTAAAGTATGAAGAATCAGAATTACTATCGAAGAATTATTATAGTTTTTCTTAGACGCGAAGGATTTTTAGTTTTTATTTGTACAATAAAGATAATGAGTTAAACGAGACTTATATGTTGATAAGAGATCATGCCACACTTTGTATTAATATACAAAGCACTGTGCTGTGTAATTAGGCAGTTTTAGCTGTTATGGGTACCTATTATAACTCATGCATATGGACTCTATAGAACTTATTTCGGTCTATATTATGGAGTGTCCGCTGTCGGTATTTTGTGCTTACAGTTCATATGCACTTTCAAGTCTACACTACTGCATTTTACTCTGGGGTAGACTCCTTAACAAACAAGGGGTAGTTAGCGGTGTGAGGGTTTCGGCTGTTTATATTTCTTTAATGCTTCGGGATGTTTGCAATTATGAATTGTTTTGTCTGTGGATAATGGAAACCTCTACGAGAAACGTTATTTTTCTATGGCCTTGTGTAAATGTTTTGCCGTATGGGAAAAAAACCTTGTAAAATTACTTCATTACACGACATGCCAAATTCATTAATTACTGTTTTCTTTCTTTTCATATTTTTCATTTAATATTTTATTCTTGTTGGTCTTGGTATCTCCGAATCAGGTTATCATCATACACGAAATATTTTCCCAACTGTGTTTTATTCACCACAGTTTCCTAAATTGCCTATGCAATAACTAGAACTTTTTGTTATAAATTTTCCAATTAATCATTTTTTTTAAACCAATTTTTACTTCCGCGCACGTTTCCACCCTCAATGGCGATAGGTGCAAAATGATATAGCGGCAAAGGTCCGATGTCAGACAATAGGCAACATTCATACAAGACTCGGCGGCTGCATGCAAACTGCCTAATTATGCCCAAGATGGCGGACTTAAACTCGAGTTTTCTTCAGGTGTTCACGGTCGACTGGGCTTTGAGATGGTCTGTGTTTAGTGGCTTGAAAAGTTGCCGAGGTTTTTAAAAGTAATTTATTGTGTAGGAGGAATATAATGAATGATTCAATTAAGGTGTCCTATGAATGAAAATAAACGCCAAAAACATCTCATAAAAAATCTTGATATTTTTTTTATTTAACAACTATTATAGTAATAAAACATAGAATGAACACAAAGATAATTTTATTATTATAATAAGTACCTATCAACATTATTAATAAAGTTACCCCAATCATAGGGTTATAAAGGACTTTATGGAGTGTTGATTTAATATCGAATGTTGTGTTAGGCAAGGGCAAAGTTATTGTTGTATTCTATGGAAACAATAACCAGCAACTTATGATTTTCCAATTTGTCCCTTCGTTTACATGCTGATGGATTAAATAGACTAAAAATATTAATAATATAGATGGATAACTCTTTATTGCACACCACAAAAAAAAATTAACACACAACAAATTAACACAATCAATATAAAAAAAGTGAAGCACAACAGGCGATCTTATCGCTAGAAGCAATCTCTTCCAGACAATATATGACATTTAAAAAAAAAAAACAATTGTTTAGACTACATACTCTACTTTACTCATTATTTATGTACCTCTTACTATATTATCTGGGTATTTATCTTGGTATGTATAAGTTGTACCGTATATTTGAAATATTTTCGATTTTCAGAAAAGGAGAAAATTTAGGTAGACCCAAATTAAACTTTCCCAACTCTTCAAGATCAATAAATCGGAGAATCTTTATCTCTTGCAAAAGTAAATACGTTCTAAACTTAAGCTTAACTTAACGGCGTTTCATTATATCGTTAGATAGGCTTATGTAGTCGTGAATAATGGTTATTTGAATTGTAAGAAACAAAATAAATTTACTGAACGTGCCCTATACTGTTCTGCTCTTTGCATTTTTGAGTGCTTATTTCGGGCGGGATAAAAGTTTCCGTTATTTATGGCCTCTTCTTAGATTTAATGTGAACTCAAACGGCGATAATGCGAATCCCGACTGAATATTTTGGAGGTGACGTCATTGTTGGTATCTATTTTGATTTGTGTTTGTTTTCAGCCGTTGCCGCTATTGGAAAGGAAACTTTATGATAAAAAAAACGAAATAGATTTTATTTATATGATGATTATACAACTGTATAATTAGTAGGCCTTGGGATGCAATGCGGAATGTGTTGGTCTTTCCTTTACTAGATACCTAGCTAATAAACGGATAGACTAATAAAAAAAAATAGTATATTATGTACGGAGTTATTAGCTTAAAAATAACTGTTGTCCATAGTATTAGATAATAGAATATTAAAATAATCTTGAAGGCAACATACCATGCTAATCTTCTTCTTATCGTGTCACTGATTCTTCAAACCAATGCGGTGAAAGGATTTCAAGTGCGCCTTGAAGGGGCTCCTTTCGAGCACTACTAATACCACCAATAATACTACTAATATAACCCTATGATAAAACACACACCTCACTCCACCCATACTCCTACAAAGTTTTATTGAGTGGGTCTCTAATTAATAATAGTTATACTAAAAATTTCACTCACATTATGTAAAACCTGCGGAAATAATCGAATAACACAATCCATTACATCGGTTTATTGTCCATAACTGGCTCCGTTTCTGTGTGACTATCCTTACGTTACTGTAATTCCGTTACTATTTCCTCCCCTTTGGGCCAATCCCGTTACCCGGGCCATTTACCTTAATGCGCGGTTTGGACGGATTGACAGCTGTAACTGAAAAGGAGTGGGCGAAATTCTAGCGACTAGCGTAGCTGGTATTGTCGCGGATAGTCTCGAAAATCTTCTCTTCGAAATCTCGAATAGAGAAAAAAGCAGCAAATAGTACCAGGACTAATGGAAGTAAGCGTTATGTTACGGTAAGCGGGTAGATAGTAGCAGTAGTACATATAGTTAAAATAAAATATCACAAAGAGAAGGTATTTAATTAATAGAGCGCTAAGTGTTCAACTATTTAAAGAAAAGGTTCAATCATATTTTAATATGTTTATTGTTTATTGTTTATTTCATTTGCTTACATGTAAAATCGTCTTATTAGCTTAGGTTCTAATATATTAGCTAGCGGTGTACATGACCCTGTCAGGGCACTGCAAACATTCTGTCCTATTAAATGATTTTAAATATTTTAGATTACATACAAATTCTTAATGGCATTTTAAATAAAATTGGTATAATAGTTTTAGCATAATAATATTAGTAAATTTGTTTTGAATGTCATAAAAAATTTAAATGTGTTTGATTTATTAGCAATTCATACATAAGTAATAATCCTGAATGAAATATTAATGTATTAGCGATAAGTACAGCATGCATGATAATTGGGAGAATTCTAAATTGGCTGTATTTTCAATTCAATTAAATTCAATTCAAATTGCTCAGTAGGTCATAACAACGCTAACAATGACGCCAAGCCTTTACCTGGTTTCAACTAACAGCACCTAACGATAGTTTGAATTGTGGGCGCGTATCCCAATGTCACTGTGATTTAATGAGGACCCTTCCCAAATCTACATGAGTTTAATTAATCGACAGTTTTAATCAAACGAAAGGAAAGGATTTAGAATCACACCACAGAGGATATATGGTTTAAATGACGATAAAGTATTGTTTTAGTGTTCTGATCCAGATTTGGAAAATCGCAAATCTATGACGACATGGATGGTCGAGTGGCTTAGACTGAAGTGTATTAGACTGCCACACCGGTATCGCGGGTTCGATTCCCGCTCAGGACAAATATTTGTGTTATGAACATCGGTGTTTGTCCTGAGTCTGGGGGTTTTCTAGGTATTCTATGTAAGTATGTATTTACAAAAAAAAGTATTTAAGAATTCTATCAGTTGTCTGGTTCCCATAATACAAGCTTACTTAGTTTGGGGCTAGATGGCGTTGTGTGGAACGTCCAGTCCAACCATTATTATTATATGAATCATATTGCGCAGAATGGCGAAAAAAAAAGTGGATTCGCCGCTCGTGTTTTGTTTTTTAGCGCGTGTACGCGTGACAAAACACTCTTAAAAGCATTATCGCGCTTACACGCCCGACAGCCCGCTTCACTATGAGACACGCCACCAAAAAACCTAGCGTATACGCGCGTGTACGGGCGCGCTGTAAAAAACAAAACACGAGTGGCAAATCCAATTGGTTTATTACGCTCGCGCTAGTCTGAAACCGCTCTAACTCCAGTGTCCGTCTGACAACTAACTATCCTTCTTACCAGTCATACCACTATCACAATTAGAGGATTTTAATATGACAGCTTTCGATAACATTCACTAAACATTACGTAATTATATTTAATTTTCAATATAATAACCTCAATGTACTCCATTAAAAATGTAGACAAGGTCTTTCTTAAGTAAGTTAAGGATGGAGACGACCAGGAGACATAAAGGCTACCTGTCTAAATATACAAAATGTTCATATAATGCCGAAAATAAGGTGTCCAACCAAACCCAGCCAGACCCATTAATAGCCTAATATCTCTAAATTAATTATGTTCCCAAAGCCAACTTAAGCCACCCCGTGTAACCTAGATTTATTTACGGATAATAACCTCATAACTGGTACGAGAACAAGACACGAAGGGTTATGTAGCGAAAAGGGCGGATTAGTACGCAGTAAAATTTGTTAGAAAGGACTTCACGATACGGGTGCCTCCAAGGCTTGAGATCCAACCGGTGTAAATAGACACCCCAATTACGCTTTAACCCCTTTCCACAAGGGTCTGGTTATGAAAGATTTGAGGAACATGTTATACAGAGCTGTGGACGGGCCAGCAACGGGTCTCAACTATCTTCCGCTTGCAGACGAACACTATAATCCCCGATAAAGCCCGCACATTTACATTCAATTCTAATTCAGACCCACCTCTTACTCTGTCCTGATTGCTTGGTGCTTGTCGGCGTTGATTAAAATGCCTTTTGGATTTTGGAGGCTTTTGGGGTATCTACTTATGTGTCTGGTAAAATTATGGTTACTCTTATGTATATGGACACGCTTTGCGGGACAAGGTTACACACACCATGTTCTAAGAATGTTAGTTTTTTTATCAGACATTTCATTATTTTAGTAAGTATTGTAAAGATAGGTTCTTTGTTTCGTTTTTTAAATCAAAAAATCAGGTAGCGAGAGCACGTGGGTGGACACAAAAATTAAATTATTCATAGGCAAAGGGCACTTAATTGAGTTTGTTCAGGACAAAACAAAGATGAAGAACTTTTTAAATTGTGTCCGTGAAGTGTTGCAGACATGTTGATCTTTTCCAAGAGCTGAGGGTTCTCGTCCCAAGTTAATATTTTCTTTGGACAAGTCCATTTCCATGCTGAAACTCTAAAACTACAGGTATTTTGACGTTTTTTTTAAATGACTGAAAACTTTCACAATCTGCATGATGGAACTACAGTATTTTGACTGCAAAACTTTGCGACAAGGATGCGATGTTTCTAGAATTTGTAAAGTAGTATGACATTTCCAATGTACCTTTATAATTTTTGTAATTTTGGCAAGGTTTTGGTACGAACACATAAAAAAGCATTGTGAGTCATTGATAGGGGAACACTGATATGTTTTGAATGAGATCCATCAAAAACAAACAATAAACATTAGGACCAACTTCGTCTATAACGTTCCGAATATTCCGAATTCCCGTATCGAACTTTTTTACTGTCACCGATATTCTGTTACACCTATGATAAAATGTTATGAGCACACGGGGCGAGAGTGATATTTTGTATCTATTTTATTTACAAACTTTCCCTATATTGATACCATATTCTCTATCAGAAAAGCTATTTCCCCCCTGTCAATTTATGAACGGAAAAAAAAAGTTGGAGCCGGTAATATTTTATAAGTCAGCGAAATACAAACAATTTAATTAATTGATTAGCTTAAAGCTTTAAAACAAGCCTCAAGAAAAGCAAAGTAACGGAGATTTATTTTACTTTTGGTAGCAATTAATGTTGAAAGTGAAAAATCTTTGCAAACTTTGCAACGGCCTGGTATCCTTTACTTGGAAATTGGGTAAATTTTTCTCGGAAAGTTTTGATTCGACCCCTTTCTTGAGCAATCAAGCGATTGTTATGGTGCCCGTGCGACAGTAAGCATTGAGACCCACAGATGATATTGAAAACCTTTACGCAGTACGCAGTATTAAATACATAATATAACTGAACATTTTAAAATTTTCCTTCAATGTGCGTTATAATTACTTTCAAATTTGTATTTTGAATAGTTTTATTTGAAATATTTCTTTACTCTGTTTATAAATTTAATTATTTAAAAAAGGCGTGTTGGCCGTGTTGGAGCTGCCTCGACTTTCGATCCGAAGGCCGTGGGTTCAAACCCATGGGTGTACACCAATGGATTTTTCTGTTCAAAAATTATATTTGTGCATTAAAACACGTAATTAACGGTGAAGGAAAACATCGTGAGGAAAACGGCATGTCATAGAACCTAAAAAGTTCGAAAACATGGTGTCAAGTGCAAGAAAGAAGCCTCTTCGAGGCGCACTTCAAATCCTTTCACCACACTGGTTCGAAAGAACTAGTGACACGATAAGAAGAAGAACTGTGAACATGTGCGTGAAGTGCACGTAGTCATTCAAAAATTTCGTTCGTATTTTGTAAATCTAAGTATCACCCAGATTTCGCACTGTGTATTACAATCACGCAAATGGTAATGGGCACCGCGGCAAATACAATTATTTTAATTAATGAATTAAGACCCGACGAGTTTCTTTATCGTGTTATTAATTTGTCTAAGGCCCCAGACGTCTTACAAATGAGACTGCGGAGTGCAAATGTTTGTTTTAAACCGACTGTTTCAGACTGAGCCAATAACGAAAGATATGTATACTTTGCGTATTGTTATGAAAGGGTTATGTTTATATTTTTTATTGTACAATTTTAAAATAGATTTGTCCATTTTGGATAAGATACAATAAAAACAAGCGACTTATAACTAGTTGAATGACTCTTCTCTACTACTCTAATGTAAAATAACTGCCTATTATATTTATGCAAAAAATATATCATGATTGCGATGAGCAAGTAATGCTTTTGAAAAATAAGCATTTTTCTTTCAGCTTGTTCAATTATTTTAGAAAAATGGGAAAAAATAGTATCATTTTAAAAATACTGCGTTACATAAAAGCATCTAATATCTGAAAAAAGTCCATAATTTTGTAATGATTTCTGCAAATCATCCCGAAAAACATGATTTTCCATAAAACAAAACATTTCGCAAATAATATAATATGAATTAATAATTTCTTTATAAATCTTGCGAAACAAAACATAACGCAAATAAATACAATATATAATATGAACTCGTAATCATTTTCTTCATAAATCTTTCGACGCATCTTCATCTTGAGACGTAGAGTGTGTTCCCGTAAATCCAAAGAAACGGGTATTAATCAGGGTCAGGAAGCAGTCTGATTTGAATGTAAAGTGGCTTCATGAGGTGTGACTGCATGTGAGCCCGTCATTAGTCATAAACTGGGAGGTGGTCCCGCACGTGTTTTGAACCCCAAGTGGCCTTATCGCATGGGCACTTAGGTAAGGGTGAGAAGTAAATTCTTTTGTTTATAAGTAGGATTTGCACGTAATTTTCTTCAGGTTAGGAGATATTTTGAAAGGGATGTGTTAAAAACGTGCACATGTTCATGGGATCGTAGATTTGAAGTGCTCTTCTGGCTCAAATAGTAGGTAAATGTCATATAATATCGTAGACATAGGCTTATCCTAATGTGCGCCATCGCATTGGGAGAGGCCTATGTCTACGATTTCGCAGTTCATCGCCACGCCTAACCCTTTCCACCTTATTACATCTTTACAAATAAAAAAATCTTTAAACAAATTACTGATAATAAGACGATCCTATTGCTTAATTTACATAATTATTTTGTAAATCTTCTGAATTTAGGGAAATTCGACTAAAACTTTTGAATATAACTGCCCAAGATTTTAATACAAATTTAAAAATAAAGTTTTGACCTGTTTGCCACGATAACACTAAACTTTGAAGAGTTTTCGCTAAAAATATTGAAACCGAAACCCGTCTTCAATAATAAAAACACCCTCCCATAACTGGATTACGAAGGATGTGACAATTGAAACATCGCAGCACTGGACCGCACTGAATTTAAAAATACGAGTTTCCACCACACTGGTCACCATGCCGTTATTTAGATCAGACTGCACGGTTATGAAGATTGGTTTCTAGAATCCCAAAGGAAATGGAATTTGTTTTCAATATTACAACAATCTTGCGAAGTGACGAAACGCGCTAGGCGTTTTTTTTTCTCCTGATAGTAAGAAATCAAGCCTGCCCATGATCAAAACAGTGCTACACTTGATTAGATCGTCTATTCTCTTTGAGATATGCTGATGTCAAATTGTACAGATGTTTTTGTCTGATATATAGTTTGTTTCTTTATGAGAAGTTGTTATGCTGAACAACTTTAACTCAACCTCAATCAAACTACTGAACTAATTTGGCTGAAATTAGAACTATGTATGTATGTATGATGTTAGACTTAAAAAGGACGCTATTTTTATAACAATTTCGGGAAAAGCTGCGGGCAGAAGCTGGTAAGATAACGAAATAAAGAAACGACAACGACTTACAACTTAGTATTCCACTTGAATCACTGCGGTGGCAAAAATCAAATTGAGTGGCCGATAAACAGCCTCCCGTTTTGATTACACAGAAAAGTGTTACTTATTCTCGAATAAAAAATGCGCGAAAATTTCGCTGATGTCGATATTGTTATGGAGGGTTTATGTCGAAAATTGGGGGTACGTTTATTGCATGTCATTAGGAATTATGGGCTTCGACGTGGGCTGAGAAAACGCGAGGTAGAGTGGCGGTAACTTTTTTCGATAATGTAATTATGGGAAAATTATTCCGTCCTAAGTGGCTGGTGGTGTGTGACAGGATTCTATGATCCTAATGTAATTTAGTTAGCAAAGCAATTTATGTTACAACATTGATACTGGATTTTGTTATTGCGATTATTAAACTTATACAAAGAGGCAATTTGGCCAGTATCCTCGGCATGCAGCTATTGGGTATCGAGTTGGAGCAGTTGAGCTACTTAGAGATCGTTTGCAAAGGTCTATGGGTGGGGTGGCCCAATTGATTGCTCTTGTAAATTTTGTAATATAGGGACTCGTAGATTATTATATTGGATTTTAAACTTATGATAATAATCGGATCTACGAACAACTTATCTGGGGGCCCGGCAGGGCCCCCACCAAGTCGAGCAAAAAAGTGGCACGGCCGTACTATCCTTTTCTCGAAGCAGTTCAGGCCATTTTCGACCGCCTATAGCTTCGTTGTGGATAAAACTAGAAGCCTGAATTTTCAGTACCCAAGCAGGCATTGTATAAACACGGTATATTTGAAATTTCATTCAATTTGAACCAGTAGTTTAAGAGTTATAACTAGTCAAAATTCTTAATTTTGTCACTGACTGACTGACTGACTGACCGATCATCAAAAGTCTAAGGCACTTTTAGCAGACATAGAAGCTTCAAATTTAGAACGCAATTCGTGTTTAGTGTATAAATTAAGGAAAAACTAAAATATTTTGTAATATCCGTCCAGTTTTCTAGATACACCAACTGCATAAATAAATTTGTAATCTCATATAAATATATGGGATTACAAAGTTACATTTGCAATTAATGAATTAGCGTACCTGTATATGTATAATTTAATGGAATAATAGGTGTAGATCATCATCATCATCATCATCAACCTATACCGTAAAAGAAAAAGAGGAAGACTACCTACAAAAAGGAATGAGATGCCATCAAAACCAATTATGTAAAAAGTACCAAGTCTCGCTTTCTACCGTAAAAAATTGTCAGAACCATGTAACACCAAGCCGGTTACTTTATTAAGTCCCTACTTAAGAGACCTACTGCCTTTAGTTATTACGTAATTAGCTTACCTAACAACATCTTATAGTGACCATTATGAACAATGAAAATCTATTATGTTTTAAATAAAATAGATTGACTTGGCCATCGCATGACAACATATTTTATCTCACAAGTAATACAATTAATATAGGAAATAAAATTGTTTAGGCGATTGCCAAGTCAATCTATTTTATTTAAAACATAAAAGATTTTTAATATTCATAATAGTCACTATAAGATATGTTAGGTTAGCTACTTACGTAATAACTAAAGACAGTAGGTCCCTTAAGTAGGGACTTAATAAAGTAACCGGCTTGGTGTTACATGGATCTGACATCTTTTTACGGTAGAAAGCGAGACTTGGTACTTTTTACAATTTTTACAAAATTGGTTTTGATGGCATCAAATTATGTACCTATGACATATTATAATTAAAACAACCTACTAAGCTACTAGATATTACATTCACCAAAGATCGTAAAGAAGTTATAAGTTTCGACAATGTAATTGTCATAAATCTTTCTATGTATATATTTACAGGGTTTCAGATCATGAAACTCAATTCTCAAGAGCAAGAATTCGCAACAACTCAAAAATTATGCCGCGTACGTGTTCCCGTGTCCCATAAAGAGGTACCGGGCCTTATTTCATACAGTTACGGCCCACGAGCCCATAAAGCATAAAAGGCATTCAAATGTGATGTTATTTTGCCGCCAAACTCTGTAATTTATTTTCTAGCTATTCATAATTTTCTTTTATTCACTTTATGTTGATTTTTCGCTTATAAGTACGCTTGCAACGATATTACTTTGGCTCATGCATCACGTGGGTGATGCTTTATAACTGGTGATGTTTGTTAATATTATGGCAGTGTTGAGTTTATGACTTTCAATTGAATTTTCTTCAGTAACAGTTTTCTCTCTTCGTTTCTTGTCCCATTCAATATGATAAGATGTTATAAACAAGTAGTAATTTTATTATTTTCGTCTACTTATGAAGTATCTAAGTCAAATTTTGTAGGTGAAGCACACTTATCTTATAGTCAAGTTTAAAATGAGAGAAAGAGGACGTGGTGGCCGAGTGGATAAGACCCTTGCATTGCGATCTGATGGTCGCGGGTACGAATCCCAGTGGCAGTCATAGGCGTAAATGGGTTTTTTCGGTCGAAAAAATCTTTGTAAGCATCCCACGTTCTCGCAACGGTGAAGGAAAACATCGTGAGGAAACCGGCATGTCTAAGGACAGAATAAAAAAAATGTTCTATGGCATGTGACATCCACCAATCCGCTTTGGGTCCGCGTGGTGCATTAAGACCCATTCACTCTCTTGCCGAGAGTAGGCCTGAGTCCCATCAGTGGGAACATTATAGGCTGATTATGCTTATTCATAGCAAAGTACATTCAGGAACTACTTTGTTATGCAAGAACGGTAAAACAACAAAAGTTACACAACTATGTAGGACGTAGGAGTCTCAACGAGTCTTGAGTCAAGTTGAGGTAAGTACAAAGCAACTCAAATACGTACTACTTTTTATACCTACTCAGGTAATTTTAGCAAATGGTTTTAGAGTAAGTGTAAAAAAACTAAAGTTCCAGGGTTACATAGGAGAGCAAAAGTGAATGAATGAGATCGCTAATATATCACAGTACAGAGAGAACGAATGACAAAACCCATCACAGTTCGAAAGCTCTTCAAAACAGCCAACTTTAGGATCTTATTTACCTTCCAAATGCTAAATACCCTTCCCAAAGGGAATGTTTATTTCTGTTTTCGTTGACCGAATACCAGGTGCGAAGTGAAATGGTACGTTTTCACCGTTCGCGCTTTCCACTGTTTGCCGTCCCAAATATTTTATGCACCAATGAACGCATTCTGGTCCCAAATTATGACGGTCAACTGACCACCCTGTAGCAAAACCTTCCACAATCAGATGGACAAACCTCCAGTCCTTTATAGATAAGTATTTGTATTACCTTATCAAGTTTTCGCGTCATAAATATGGTGGCGTTCACAAAGCCTGTTTCTTTGATCTGGAGAACAGACTACTGCTTCACGTCAAGTTAGTACTTTGGTATCTATAGCTATGTTTATCAGTAGGGGAATTTTGTAGATAACGTTATAATATTTGTAAGTGATGTGGCTACTAAAAATAAAAATTTGGCTACGTCTCCTCGAAATAACACGTTATTGGTATATGTCAATGAAGTTTTACATTGCTTCTGAAATGAGGAAAATATATAAAATACCAAATAGCCAGAAAACGTGACCACAAAAGGCAAAAGACCACAAAATTTGAGTAGAGCATATAATAGTACAGTTAAAAACCCTTACTTTTATGGAGACGGTTAAAATTATAATATTGCTCGTAGATTGCAACTCAGCCGACCTCCTCACAATCAAATTTTACAATCCACAGCCCTCTATAGGTATCTACGGAATCAATAAAATCACTGTTTGTTCTCCACCCCAGTTCAAGTATGCATGGCGGGGTGTGCTAAGCCGAATATTATGAGACGATTGCCAGCAGGTGCCGCTAAACAGCCAACTTCATGCTATGGCGGTCACGTTTCAAGAAGCTTTGAAGACACATCAAAAGTTTACATAAGAGAATGCCTTACATGAAATAAATAGCACTACAGAGAATTTTGTTAGGTAAAAAAGTACCCACGACGATACAGAAAAGTTATGTGCATAATACCCACGGCAGAAGTGAAAACTTCTTCGAAAGCGAGGTTAATAATACAAAATACAACAATTCTTCACAGTTTGACAGACAACATTGACATGACAGTAGAAAGGATGCTAATTAAAAAATAAATGTGTTCATGATAATAACATCAACAATACAGGGACTTTTTTGTAGTATAATGTTACGCTACCATTATCTGATGTCGTTCAGTTAAAATAAAGGCAGTAGACAGAGACACATTACCATTTTTACTAAGTAATATCATAATTAGCTGACTTTACCTAAAGAAGTGGTACATCCAAGCGTTGGGAGCCTAGCCTAGTAGCAGTCTAATTCCCTCCCCACAAAATATGTAGCTAAGTGCGCCTAATAGAATTTTTTGCTTCAAAAAAGGTACTCAATAGCAAAGTTCTTAAACGACATCATCAGAGGAAGAAGACATCAGCCGTCAAATAACACATCAATATCTCGCCTCCCGGGGAAACAAAGAAATGCGACGTCATCAATCCAGACGTTGATAGTTTTCCCATAAATGACCACCTCAGGGTGGCAATAAAACCCCCCGGATCTTCCAATAGACCGGACAGTGCGGACGCAGCCAACAATTATCTAAATAGCCATCTACATTCTTACCCCTTACATTTTATTATTACCGGTCAATTTATCCGATATGTTCGCAAATCTCAGCGAATAACCTCCCGACTCATGTTTGCCTGGTAGATTTGCCGATACTGGAAACTGCGAAGATATAAAACAGGGCATTTTCGGAGATTTGTACAAGTTTTGTGGATTATGGGCTATCTGTCTGGAACTTTTGTATTTGTACAAAACGCTTCTGGATTCTACTAACTCTACAATCTAAAAAGAAAAGATCACTTTACCGCTTTCAATGATATAAGTTTCCGAAGTAGTTTTTCAACAAAAACTTGACGAAAAAATTGATTTTAGTGCGTGCGGCGAAATTGAGAAACAAAGAGGCGTCAAAGTTTTGCTAAATGGCGGCCTATGTAAAGGTTAAGCGATACTATCAACCGTCATTTTGAATTGGGAGCCATCTTTTGTGCCAAGGCCATTACGGGCTGATGAAGTCCAGTTCAATATTCGAAAAAAAACCATAAGAACTATTTATAATTTGATTTTGATTATGCTCCTGCTTTGAAAACCATTTTAATTGCAGATAAAAGCGGTCTACTGATTACAAGATTTATTAAGGCCGCAATTTCTTAGACACAATAGGCGATGATTTTAAATAAAGGCACCCCGATTGACAAACCGACCCCCGCCTTGCGGTCTGTGCTTAATGTGCTGGACATTCAGAATTCAGACGTTTGTACTTCGGTTTAAAGATGGAAGGGCTTAGAATTTTTAGATATGACCCGAGAAAAGGTGCAAAAACATTTTGAAATGCCTAGGTCTCGCCGTTTTGAAAAATATATTTTAGGGATAATTCTGGGTCAAAAGCTCGTTACTGAATTTCAGTATAGTGGAAGCTGAGTCAATGCCAATGATTTCAAAAAATATTTCACGTAACTTTCATTCATATTCATATTCAACCGGCTTAAAAAATGAGGTGCTCGAACGGGTTTTTTTTTATGTTTGTTACCTCAGAACTATGTTGTTTAATAACTGATTTTAAAAAAACCTTTTTTGTTATAGAGGATATACTTTCAGATTAGTTCTATAGATATGTATGTCATGATAATCGGTTCATTTATAGTACTTTGGAATCAAAATAACTGAAAAAGTAACTTCATCCGTATTTTGCTTCCCTGTGACTATTCATTGGTGTTTACGGTCACTAAAACAGTCTAATAGAAGACAGTCGGTTGTAGTATGTTTTTGTAAAACCATGATAAATTTAATAAGGCTTCTCAGAATAATTACACTCTCTGTCTAGTCTAGGAGTTTCCAAGTTCAAATTCAATTCGATTGCTGAGTCGTCCACATTGTCTAGGCTTGGGCGGTGGAGCGAGACAAAAGAAACACATCACTCACCGCCCCACTGGACACTGGTCACAATGATCGTGCTCTATTTGTCTTCGGGATTAACTTGCTTATCGAGGACCCCAGTCTGAAATATAGGTAAGCTTTTTAAAGATTTTATGCTTGAAGTTTGCGCGTAGGCAAGCGTAGGCTTAGGTAAAATTAGACGCGATTTTCTTTAATGAGGGCACTGATATATTAGTAAATGGAAATATTTGGATGACCTGTCTATGTCTAGGTATGCCAGTGATCAGCATTTTATTATTTTATTCATTTTGATGCTGATGTTTTTTCTTTTTCCTGCAAATTTATCGCTTACTAGCTGGTGCCCGCAACTTCGTTTGCATTGCAAATCCATAAAATTCTGAGGCGCGAATATTATGGATTCGCAATGCAGTCTCAGTCTCTAGTCTCTACTTTCAGTGGTTTGGCTTGTAGGTTGTCTGTCAGTTAATTAGTCAGGTCCAAGCCTTTTATGCATAAGGATAGGTCACGTGAATTATTTAGTCTATTAAAGAGTGTTGTTTCAAGATTTTTTAATATATTTGTTTAATTTGATGCTAATAAAAATATATATATATAAAAATATATATATAATATAATAATATTTATATATATATATATATACATATATATATCTACTCGTATTTCAAAACATTATTTAATGCTGCTATTATGGTCATAGTTACAATTTTACCATTCGAAAAATGGCTCATGTCTTCACTTCCTCACGTAAAAAAATATACTATTTTGTAGTAGTAAAAAATATACTTTTTTGTAGTAGTTAAAAATATACTATTTTTGTAGTAGTAAAAAAATATACTATTTTTTTAGTGGTTAACCTTACTGAAATCACGAACAACTTAATCCAGCGGCATGGACTAATCTACAGTGACTAGCAAAGGGAGGTCCTTATTGCCACCGGAACGCCTCCGGGCCATCTCACCGCTTGACCGCCAGAATGACCAAACTATTAAAGTGCTAAGAGGGGCATTAGAAACCCCAAGGGCCTTGTACTCCGAATAATTTAGCGGGATAATTGTGTTTGGTTTTGTGGGCGATGACAAAGTCTTTCCATTAGGAGACTGATTTCAAATACGGTCATTTTTCAACCGACTTAAACCGAAAATAGTAGATTATGCACTAAGGGGATAAAGCAGTGTCTTATGTCGCGGGTGGCATATTGAACTCTGAGCTAACGAGGGACTCAGTTAACTCCTGAGCGAAGCGAGGGAGTTATGTAGAGTCCTGAGTGACGCGAGGGGTTCAAGCTGCCCAAGACGAAGACAGGCTTTATCCCAGAGGAGCATACTCTACTTTTCACACCTTCTGCGAGGCAATAAAAAGCAAGGGCTCCGAACTCAGCAGCCAACACCGTCTTTTGTTTCACAATGTTTGAAGTCGCGCCTTTTTTTTTTTTATGAGTGGCCAGTTCGATTTTAGAACAAACCTTTTTCAATGCCATTATGAGCGTTCTTTTACTTAGAGTTTTCCTCAAGTTTCCACACGAATTTGACGTTCCAAATTCAAATTACATTACTACCCTAGGGAGTTTCATACAACATTACATCCCTAGGTAGGTAATGCTTTGCTTTACCTTGATGATAGCATGATATGTAATGTGATATTGTCGAGCAGGTGGTGTGAAAAATCTTTTTTATTTGAAAGGATATCTTATACGTATACTTCTAGATTTGACCCATAGAATTTTCATGAAAATCGGTTTAGTATTTTAGTTTTTAATATGAAAATAACTGAAAATAAAAAACGTCATCCAAGTAAACGAAATTGCGTATTTTGTACTCTGTATTGTTTAGGCGTTCTTTGGTGAGACGTGGTGGCCGAGTGGATGAGACCCTTGCCTTGCGATCTGATGGTCGCGGGCTCGAATCCCGGTGGCAGTCATGCGTAAATGGGTTTTTTCGGTCGGAAAAATCTATGTATCCTATGCATACGTTCTCGCAACGGTGAAGGAAAACATCGTGAGGAAACCGGCATGTCGTAGAACCTAAAAGTTCGAACACATGTGTCGAGTGCACGAAAGGAGCCTCTTCGAGGCGCACTTAAAATCCTTTTACCACACTGCTTCGAAGGAACTAGTGACACGATAAGAAGGTAGTTACAGAGTTGGTAGGTACCCCTTCTGCATTGCCCATGGTGGTAATTAGAGACTTATGGAGTATATATATCATCAGTGGATTTCTGATGAAATACTTATCTTTGTATTATACAAAACAGTGGAACAATTCAAAACAATCAAGGACCCCAAATCTAAAACACGTGGTACTTACTAAATGAATGTGTTTCTTGCAAAGGCGTCTCTTCAAAATATTAATATTGGCTCGCTGGGGTGAATACTGAATTAACATTCGCTACCTTCAGCAAACATCGCCAAGACACCGCCAATACAATGTTTGTTTCTGTGTAACCAGAGTACAATGGATAAAACAGTAAGCTAGTTTTAAATAATGTTTGAACATAATATAATACAATTACACAAGTTATGGTAGAGACATTTCAGTAAATATTAGTACCTAGTGGTTGTGATTCCACAACCATCAACTGGTTTGAAATTGACACGAGTTTACTATAATACATACGTATGTATACACGGAAAGAAAAACAACTGGTATATGTACTTATATCATGTTTCTCTACTATCACAATACAAACTGCGTAAAAATCCTGTAAATACCTTTAGCTAAAGTATTTCTGTTTTAGTCTGTTATGTTTTTTTTTATTATTTACTGCATCTTTACCTACTACTATGTATACATAAACTAGCTGACGACCACAACTTTAATTGCGGTGGAATTTTTAAAAACTCCTTTCTTCTTAGTTTTAAATTTCAAGTGTTTAGGGTCAGTGGTTTGGCCTTTGCATTGTATGTCAGTCAGTCAGTTCTAAGCCTTTTATATAATATTAATTGTATCTTTCTATTCTATGAAGTTGTGTTACTGGTTCTATATTGTTGCTATGGTAAGTACAACGCCAGCACAATGTTTGTTCCATGTAAGGGCCTTCCAAGTTCCGATGAATCTTAATCTTCCTGACTCAGGTTACCCGCATATAACAGGTTATAACTAGTTATATTGGGTTATAACTTAATCGGCCCTCCCCTAACATACCCTTAATTGTTTGCTATCGACGGCCTTATTCATATGTTATTTGCTTTCAAATATGGCTTAATTTGAACATTGATATTATTGTAGATTTGGTAAATATAGGTTAATAAATATAAGTTTCTAATTGAAAACTTTCAAAAAACATCTGATAAATGATATTTTATTAAAGAAAATGTTAGTGTAATCCTAGATTTTACCGGTGCTATCCTAAATCAGACTTGTAATGTAGAGTCTTTTGAGCTAGCAAATATTTTGATTACATAACATACCTACATTAATAGATTAATTCTGCACTATTATTAGTGCAGAATAACCACATTACTAATGCCTTCAATGAGGATAAGAATGCAAACAACCTGTATTGTAAAAAAATGTCAAGCAAACAAAACCCAGAGCCAAACAAAGCAGTGAGCACACGTAAATCTAAAATAGACGATAATTAAACAAGCAACAATGTACAAGGGGTTTTACAACGCCTTTATTAGCAGTAGCACATACGGGGATACGGGAGCATAGGTATTTCAATAGCTGTAGGCCTATAAAGGCTGTTCTACAAGCGATTGTGTGAACAAGCGGCCGCTTGGGACGTGAAACTTGCAGAATTCCTTGTCACAGCCAGAGTTTTACGGCGCAATTAATATGGAAAATTAATTCGGTATAATTTTGAGGGGAGTGTTTCTTGCGACACATATTGCTGCAAGGCTACACACGGGTTCAATTCAATAAGGTTTAGAAAGAAAAACGAACTCTAAAAAATATTATTCTTAGCAAAAACAAAAAGATGCGTAGAAAAAAATAGGCTTTAAAATTGGTCGTCTGTAAGGTTGGTTTACGGACGAAAGTTTAATGTGACTACCAGCGTTACCGGACAACGAGCGTTATCGGACAATGACAGCGTTACGTCAACGTTTTCGTGCATGCAGCCTGCGTTCATCGATTTATTAGACGTAGTCACGACAAAAAAAACTGTATTTGTCTGATTTTGAATATGTTAGTCATCATTTTGTCAATCCAGAATCCAAATCTAGAGAAGTAGACTGTTTCCTATTGATATATAAAGATCATTTTTATTTGTGATCTGTGTTTAAGTTTGTATTGTGTTGTGAGTATCCAATGTTTTGTATTTTATGAATCAGTGTGTAGCTCTTCCTTGCCGTACATATTGCTCTGAATACGCATATTGCACGGTTGGGATTCGTATCATTTTTACATATGGAAATGAAGAACAACCGAGCGTACAAGACAACAGTGATATGCTAATTGAAGGAAAACACTCGGTCCGTGTGTTTATTTTGAGTCCGCTACGAAGAGGAGCTTTTAATTGCTAGGTTAGAAAAAGTTGATGCACGGAATACATACCTGAGTGAGAATATATTGCCTAAAATATAAAAAAAATATATTATGATCATCAATGTGCATTGATAATGTGAACCTTGGTTAACCCGTTATCAGAAGATAAACCTGTAAAGTAAACCGTTAAAAAAAAATGTGTATTTGTCACTGTTTTTGTTGCTTTTTTAGAAGAGTTGCGTTTATAAGATCTTGGCAATCAACCCCATTGTGTTTCCAAGAGTTATCCACCCTTTTAATTGCTCGAAAAGTTTTGAACTCAAGTACCAGGAGTGCATAATAAGGAAGGAACTCACACGGAGTTTATGAGTGTGATTTGTCACGACAATTGAGCACGTGGAAGGATCCTAATGAGACTTGCAATGTGCTGAACTTACAACATGCAATATAAAGGGAAGACTCGGAAACGTTCTTGAAACGTTTCATTTGGTACACTTTTAATAAGGCAGGTGTTTATACTGTGTTTTACGTCTTTTCACAGTATAATGAGATATTGTGGAAATCAGTTTTTTTTCCGAACATATTATACCATTTAGTTTTTAGACGTTATCTTCTTCACTTTTCCTCTCTATTTCTTCTAATTAGATACCTGCGAATACTTATAAATTTGTATCAATTGAATTGTTATCCTTAGGTATCAATGTATTATGTACAATCATTTAATCTTTTACGGTTCACCATATATTTATCTCAAACGTTATATGATGTGACTCAGTAGAGTTTAGTAGGTGTTTTTTAATAGAGATGAAGTAGGTGGAGCATAAAAATATATATTGTTCTATTTCTCTAAAACACTCTTTTAAATCTTTTCAGGAATCGTATTTGAAACATTTTTTTTCCAGGGCTACCGCACACAGATCCAAGCAAAACCCCGAAGCTGATTGATAGAAACAAAATTGTGCAAATAATGGCTACTCAATCCATTTCGAAGGTGCAGTGAGGCGATTCATCAGGGCTGACAGTTGGCAGAGCTCATTTTTAATGCCATTGTCGAAGTGTCTGATAGTGATACCCTTACCCTATAGACGCGCCAACCCTAAGGGATCGAGTGGTCAAGACTTAATTTATGGTGGAGGAACTGCATTAGAGGAAAAGTGGTACATTTTTATCAGGATTTTCTGAGGTGCGAAAAAATGTGGAGATAAAGGAGCTTAAGAAAAAGAAGTTTAAGAAAATCTTAAGGCGCAGAATTCGGAAACTGTCGCCCTAAGTTTTTAGTTTTGCCTACTTTAACGTGCTATTCACAAACTTAATAACTTACTTATGATATTTTTCCAAATAACACTTGTCAATCAAACAATCATTCTATGTCTACATGCTATAAAAGGCATATGCCTAGATCACACGTACCGAGTACTCGGCCGAGACAGTAAAATGTTACTCGGCCGAGATATTGAAAGCTTACGTCACTCACTCAGCCGATCACTCGGCGCTATGTTTATACGTACCGTGTACTCAGCCGAGAGCACTGTCTCGGCTGAGTACTCGGCACGTGTGATCTAGGCAGTAGTTCTGCCTGACTGAGACTTAAAACATAGGAGATATGTTTGTCAAGTCAAGGTGAAAGTACCTATTAAGAAAGGAATTTTGGTAATTCGTAACGTGTTTGTGTGTGCTCGTAAAAACATACACTTTCAGCTCCACAAAGTCTATATCGAGTTTTGGCGGGAACATGAAAAATGGCGCATTGGCGGCATTAAATTAATTGACAAAACTTGTATAACTTTGAGTGTTTAAGTGTAAAAACGGTGGTTTTTTATCCATTAAGTGCTCGTGAACGTGTATGAGTGTTGGTGAATAGTGTAATGCTGTAAAACGTGACTTTTCGTGTTGCCTCCAAAACTCCATAGAAGCCTCTAGTAAAGTCGCAACCACCACTACTTTACAGGGGCATGACTTGACTTGTTGACTCTGACTTATGACAAAATAATCTCTCCAATTACTTAACACTGGCTATATACCTTTGATGTGAAGCCAAAACCAAAGAAAAAAAAAAGCCTATATCTAGTGGCTATAATATAAAAAATGCAAAACATACACCTTCATATGCCAAGTCACGCCTATTCAAATCTAATCAAGCACACCGCTATAATATTGGCAATATGTTACAAGTTAGAATCATCCCTCTATCCATCTTCGTATCTTCGGGTCGGGGCGCTATTATCTAAGTCGTGATAAGCGTTTTCTCATGACTTGCATATTTGAAGCGAGGTTATGCTGCCTGATGGAAGCAACTACTATGAAATTCGTTTTTGATTTCGCTTTAGCACTTGAACAAAAGGTTTTGTTTCAAGTGTGAACATAATATGTTAGTTTTAATGGTAGAATGTTTAGTTTGGTTCTTGGAATGCTGCTGTAAGGAATTTGCTAGTATAGGTATTAAAGTGAAAAATCTTGTGTATACCTCGTTCCTGAAGCCAATTTTATACTCGACTTCATAGAAAAAAAAAAATTTTTGTTTTTTTATTTGGATAAGTTAACTGTGTTTTATTTGAGTAACTAAATAATACTTACGATTAGTTATCTGTAAAGACTAGGTAGAAGAAAACCATAATCAATGATTCATATTTTTCTTGGTATGTGTCGTCATAGCTGTTTGGTAAACAAACCCGATTAAATAGTATGTATGAGTACCTACTAATAAATATTAAATTTTGATTTTCCTATTCCAGTGATCAGCCAGTAGTACAATGAAATCAGAACCATTACAACATACTTTGAAACAAAGTAAAATGTGATTAAAATAATGACATTACTGTAATATTTAACCATAAGTTTGGCAAAATACTGGTTATTAAAATGGGAAACTTTGATCACATTTTCTTTACGAACTCTACCTACATTTTGGAAGAAAACAAAAGTGTATACACGTGGATATTCATAATAATGGGACTAACAGCTTCAGCTTTATCCGTGATTACTCTATTATATGGTGTTCTGACTTGGATAGTCTTACCAGAATCAAGGAACTTTCACAATTTCGTTTTCAACAATATTGTTCTTAGTCAAAGCATGTCTTTATGTTTCTTCCAAGTGCCTGATACAACTGTCATCTCGACTTTGGCAGAATCATGGTACCTAAAAGCGTTCCCAATCACGTTTTTTGAAATCGGATTTGATATTTGGCTTTTTGTTGAAACAGTGTTAATTTACATGGACATAGTTGTTGTTTTCAAAAAAAAATATTTCCAGACCATTTTTGAAATGTAGCCTATTTGCTTGGGGAATCCCAACATGTTCTTTAGTAAGTATGTGCACTTTATCTAGAAATATAAATCATATATCTACGTATGTAGTGACGTTGATATTAATAATAGACCATATATTTTTGTATCTGAAAGTTTTGTACCGTTCATTTAATAAAAAAAAACGTTGAACAACCCTATAAATTAAGTGAGAAAGTACAAGTAGCAACTTTTACGTTTTTCACAAGTGGATCATTTGTATTAGTTAAGATACCTTTAAAATTTGCAACTAAATCTGCTAATAATTTTGCGTTATTTTTTTCCTTGATGGTTTGATGAATATAATTTTGGATTTATTAATTTTATTTAAGAAATTCAATAGATCTCATTGACAAAAATATATAACTAGATGTCAAAATAAATTATAAATAATATTTAGTATAAAAAATATATTTTAATAAATAAATGTAACATAATTCTAGTTGGGTTTGTACTTTATAATAAAATTTATAATTATTATACTTATGTGATTATTCTACCTTTAACGTCATTTAACTCTTTTATAGTTTTAAGCCTAGTGCAGTCAAATTAGGCGTAAACTCGAAAACTTTAGTTGCGTTTTAAATTTAAAGTGTCTACGTTCAGTGGATTGGCCTGTATGTATAAGGAAAAACAAATGAAATTACAAACATAAGTATAAGTATGTTTTAAAATTATATAAATTATTATTTTATTTAATGTTAAAGAAGTTTCAGAGTAGCTCTGATGCGAGGCTGGGGAGTGCCACCAAGCGCGAATCTTCCAATCGACATGTTTATCTCTTTAATATAAAATAAAGGGAATACCAATATGAGATGGAAATGTGGAAATTGGCTTTTCTTTTTGCGTTAGATACGGGTTGAAGATGGCAATATAAAATAGTACCTACATAACTATTGACACTATTTTTCGAATGTTAACATTTTTATATTGATAAAAATACGCTTACATTCCCTAATACGCGCCTACATTTCTTCATTTCATATTATGCCCACTAAATTTCGAGTCTCTATGTAGGTTTTGGGTGTTCTTTGTCTGTTATAAAGTCAGTCACTACAAAACTTTTTAATTTTGATTTAGGATTTATTTAGGTGTCGTAAATTCAAGACCCAAACGTACCTACCATACCAAATTGTGCGAAATTGATTTCCGCACGACTTAAAATCTACCTGAATCACAACAAACAAATCTTTCTTCTGAATTAAATATAAAGCTTTTAACCCTAAATTAACCCATTTTTTTGATCATGGTCACGGCCATCAAATTGTAACGATCCCCCACTCTACCGTATATTAAAAAGAACTAGAGCCTACTCTAAACTAACCAGAACGACTTATTTGAAGACCTACGTGTATATTATATACCTTAAGAAAAAAAAAAATTTGGTTATAATTTTAATAACTCCCCACGTGCGTCATATATTACCGCTTTGGTAGGGTGTGCATACATTTTTCACTTCGAAGATTCAGTATGGGATATTGTCACTTTAAAATTTCCGTGGGCGAAAATGTCAGGGTGTGATATTTATAGATTATCCCGGATTTTGCTCTTGAAATATGCTGAGTGTTACCGTTATAACGGATTTGTGTATTCGTAACGGTAACGGATAAATAAAAGTATACATATTTTACCTATAGTCTCTCTCCATCATACTTTTTGAGATAACATGTGGTCAATAATGTTGGCACATCTGTGTTAAATTTCTATTAAAGACTTGCAAACTTTATGAATTTCAAGCATAATTGATAATTTATTTAATTCTTTGGCGCATTTCTCATGTGAATTCATAATAAAAATGATAAACTGGCACTTTTGTGCAAAATAAAAGAGTTTTTTCTACAAATCTGGCAACACTTTACTATCTGCAGTCAATATTGTTTGATGTTTGTTGCGGTGCAAAAGTCTCGTGATTTGAATATCAAATTCGAACTCCGCTTCTAACCACCTTTCTGTTTCCACTGTTTATCTTCGTTCTTTTTATTTTGTTACCGACTGTACCGAACGTTTGTTTATGGATATGAGGCGAAGATACAAAGTTCAGATTTTCTAATATTTCCAATAGGAAATTCAAATCAGAAAGCTTACATTTCTTTCTCAACTTTACATAACTCCCTAAAAAATACCTAAATTTTGACTCTATCAAAAGTATTAAGCAATGGCCTACGCACTATAGCCGGCATGAAGGTCTGTGATGAGAACCGAAAATCGGGCTTTGTGGTGCGATTTGGGAACCTACGTGGTTACTGTGGTACTATAGTAATAACATAATCTTATTAAAAATTTACCTATAGCAGTTCCTATTGGAAATCACAAGCCTTCAGTAACTCAAACACTTAGGATAGCCATAAATTGTTACAGACAATGTTGCTATTTCCATAACCACAGCCCGATGATCCACGGACCCAGCAATTACACAAATACCCTCTGCATGGGCCATTAATAGTCCTTCAGCTAGAGTTTATTATTTTACGTAATTTGACTGAAAGTGCTGATAAACGTTGAAGTATATCTAGAAGATATTAAAAGTTAAAATATTCCTTTCAGGCAAGTAAAAAGTTATATTATCTATCAAGCCAAATGTTTGTGAATTTTCACTCTTCAATGATGCCTTAGTTACAGAACTTCGGTTTATAAATGGGCTGTAAATAATTTACCTCAATACTGATTGATATCGCGCAAGCAAAGTCACAGGCAGAAGCTAGTAAGGTAAGCTTGTAAAACACCATAAGTAAAAATAAAAAGTTTATTTTGGAATGAGATGCTTATTTTCCCAACGTTGTCGTTTTAACCGTAAGAATTAATCACCATCTCCTGACTTTAGGTCTCCATAATATATTCAATATCCGGCAAATGATAATTCAGGCAGTTCTGGATGGAATCCATTATGGATGTTTACTTGACCTGTGCTTAGTGCTTACTAAGACAACAGGGGTGACCGGGATGTTCGGCTCTTTGGGATTGTGTGTGTTGTCTTACACATAAGTGGTTTTAAAAAAAAAGTCTCAAATAAAAAAAACGTTTTGAGGGTGCAATCTATTTACCTACCTACATTAGAATTTTTGACAGTATTATGTAATAAGCGAGTTTGAATCTTGTCACAAGTTAGCTGAAAGTATCTGAAATCTGTGATCTCAAGCATAGAGATCCCAGATTTGTATTGATTTGTCGAAAAAGTCAAGGTGTGTTTCAGAATACGGTCATTTTCACAAACAAAATATTACAGATATGCCGACTATGACTTTGGGCGACTGGCCGACTAGCTGATTAGTCGTTTGTAAAGAACGACGAGTATGAACAACCATATCAAATACCGACCTCCAACCCTGATAGCTCAGTTAGGCTCTATGATCATAATATTCGACCACAGACGAGCCCCCCCCTTACTTAGACATAATTAATGTTATTTCTCATATATATATTCAATTTTATTCCATTTAATTCAATTTAAATTTACTTTTAATCGATTTAACTTAATTTTTATTCAATTTAATTTATTTTAATTAAATTTGTTTTATTTTAATTTTATTGTTTGTAATTTAATAATATAATGTAATATGTCATGTGAAACTTTATATGGATCTTGTAGTCCGAAATAAAATATTTTTATTTATTTATATACACATTTTATTGAAAAATAGATACAGAGTAAAAAGCCAGATAGTCGGCGCTCTCTGCCAAATAGTTGCCGATTACGAAAGTGGCGGGATAGTCGGCTAAACCGACTAGTCACAACAGAGTAAAGATGTAAGCCTTCTGATCACATTTGGTACGTATGCCAAATTAAGTTTACGACATTATGATTAACTTCAGTTTTATAAAAAGCTTGTCCCATTCCAACTAAAATACTCTCCGGATCTCATTTCCATCCAACAAGAAGGTAATTAGTTTGGAAATCAAAGGCTCGGTCCAATAACAGACAAGGAGATGAACCAGACCGACCCAGTCCTGAATATTAATCGACCAGGGAAATAGATTAAAAATTCCTTGTCCGCAGTTGTTCTTGCGGCTCGATCCTGTGTATTAGAACTTTTTTAAACATCATTTACATTATTTTTTTCCCTTGTGAATAATTTTCCTTTGCTCGTTTTGATTGCGAGTTTGTTTGTGATATTTACATTTCCAATTTTTTATTGGAGACTTTTTATATTGGTATCAAAAATATGTTGCGTGAAAAAATATTACGACTCGGAAATCAAACTGTATAAGTACAGTTTGTAAAGTAAGGGTAGAGTAGAGTTGGATGTTTTCTATGGAATTTTAAAGCTACAATTTTACAATTTACACTTGCGATAAAAAATATTTATGTTTAGTTCCACCGAAACTATTGCAAGTAATCCAAGTAGGAAAAGTGTTAGCATTAATGTAGTTAAGGGGAATCCTCAAGGCAAATTTTTATACAAAATGTTTCGAACAAATACTCAAAAATTACGCCGTATTATAGTAATTTCTTCACACTATTCGTTTCGTCCATGTTTTTTGATTTCGTCAACAAAAAAAGTAAAAGGTTTCATACTTTAATTTAGATTTTATACGTGTTTTTAAGTTAGTAGGGTTAATTTTAAAACACGTGTATAAAATTTTAATACGTACTTTTTGAGTATTTGTCCGAAACATTTTGTATGAAATTGGATTTGAGGATCAGCCTTAAGTAATAACATGAAAGGCTAGGTAGTTTTCTTTGATGCCTTAGACCGAGCAAAGTCGCGTGACACGCACCACGTAAGAAACTATAGCTCACTATAAGAATAATCAAGGTTTTACTAAAACAAACAACAACCTAGTGTTCGTGAACACCACTGAAAAGTCACAGGAAAGCAAAATACGCAATTTGGTTAACTTGGCTGACATCATTTTTTCATTTATTTTGATTTCAATACCAAAGTACTGAACTGATTTTTATGAAATTTTTATGGGACAAATTTGGAAGTATGTTATGTATATGTAAAAAAATAATTTTCAAATCGATTTATGAACAACTAAGTTCTGAGGTAACAAACATAAAAAAAAACATTCATTCGAATTGACAACCTCCTACTTTTTGAAGTCAGTTGATAAAAGGTGTTGTAAGACTATTTTAACCCTATAACCTCTTAAAAGGAATTACTCAGAGTGTAACGAAATTTAACGGATATTAAAAAGTTTAACCCGTCCACGTCCGGAGCGGAGTTAATATTGACGGGAGGCAGATGGCAACAAGGGAGGCTTCAAAAGAATTCAAAACGGTGACAAAAGAATTCAAAAAGGCGTAAAGAATCACGGGAAGGGGTGAGAGCAACTTATGCGGCGAAAGATCCCCAAGAATTAACAAAAATAAAAGGTGACGGCCAAGACTGTTTACGGGGAGGTAGGGGCCTTAATTAAAGGCTTTCGCGACTTTTCGCGATGCAATTTGCCTAAAAGACAAGAATTATTTTTATTGAAGTCATCACTAATTTCGGTGAAGGGGGGTCCTTTGTTTGGACGAATGGCGGTAAATTGCGCGGTTTTTCAACGTTTTAGATTGGGTTTCGACTGCCGATTATTTTAATTGCCTTTTTGGACGTTTAAATTTTGTTAGTATATTTTTTAAACATTCATATCTATTATATTTTTGTGCCAGCTGTTCTGCCGACAAGTAGAAAGATAGATGTAATGTTTATTGGATAAGTTAGAAACATAATATTAAACTAACTACCTACCTTTTTGCTGTCTGTCGTAAATGTAAACTATCTCTGTTTTTATTATGTCCGCAGCATGCAGTGTACTTGTACTACAAATAAACAATCTTTCATTTAATTTCATTTCATTTCATTTCATATTGCACACCTTAAAATAAAGATACCTACATGAAGAAGAAACAATACTTAAGAAAAAGTGGTACAATGGACGGCCTTATTGCTAAGAGCGATCTCTTCCAGGCAACCCTGGGATGGACATGAAATATTTGAACAATAGAAGACGGCGGTGCACAAATGCCAGGAAACTAAAATATTTGAATAAAAAATAGTATTTACTTAGTAATCTGCCAGCAAGTTGTAATGTGTAATCATTTCTGTGTTCCGCTGTAGGCACTGCAGCTAGTGAAATTACTGGGCTTTTCGAGACTGATCATTATGTTTCAAAGTGGACGAGCGCTTTAGTAATGTAGCACCAGCATAGTGATTCAAAGTAATACTGTTCTGGTCATAGGCAGGCATATTTTCATACTATTAGAAAAATTCATAGCTCGATTTGTCACTTCTTGACATCAAAAAAAACCTATAATAAACCGACACAACTTACGCTCGGGATCGCTGATATATTTCTTCTCTAAATATTTTTCTTCTAAACTGTTTAATTAAGTTGGCAAAGCTAAACAAAATTTAAGTAGTATTAATTATCTTTGTGCTATTTAATAAAAGTCTCAAACTTGGTGGCAAAAAAATTTGAGCGGAGACAGTTGTTCTAATTCACGATTGGGGAGAATGGGGAAATCTAAAACTCCTTGAATTAAAATAAAACATCTTTTTTTAACTATACAATAGCTTGCTGACCACAGGAGGTAAATAGAAGATATATAAATTTCGATCAAACAAACTATTTTTGAAGTGGCTCATGATATAAATTTCAGTTAATCTTCTTCAAAAGGAGATTTGATCTTGTCGGTGTTGGTAAATAAATCTATTTATAGTCGATAAGTAGACACTAGGTATTTATTTATTTTGCAGTTTTCAGTATGAAGATTTGCTTGAATAGATTAATTATTTTCTTATGTGTCATTAGGTTCATTCTCCTCTCTGTGGGGACAGTTGGTTTTATCCGTGATTGGGGAGGGTGGGGCAAGTGGAACGCAAAAATTAAAATCATAAGAAAATAATTAAACTTCGTAGGGGATTTATTGGACACAGCTACGTGATTAATTGGGTTTTCTTGACTAAACTCAGGAGCAATAAGTGTCAATTTTAGTCGTTCACAATTCATTGCAAAAATTTTATTAATTGGAAAATTTTAATTAATGATTTGGGGATTTCTCCTTCATTAGAAACATGTTTACTCTTAGTAAACATGTTAAATAATATGCTACTTCCCCTATATATCGTATATATCGTAACATAGCAGAAAAGCAGCGGACAGCAGATAGTTACTAACAAAATATACGGTCTCTTAGACCGTATATTTTTTATGATTTGGGGATTTCTCCTTCATTAGAAACATGTTTACTCTTAGTAAACATGTTAAATAATATGCTACTTCCCCTATATATCGTATATATCGTAACATAGCAGAAAAGCAGCGGACAGCAGATAGTTACTAACAAAATATACGGTCTCTTAGATCTTAGTAACTATCTGCTGTCCGCTGCTTTTCTGCTATGTTACGATATATAGGGGAAGTAGCATAGGCAAAGAATAAGAAATATTATGCACCATAGCATAAGTAGAGAAAGAAGAATGTATTGTGAGACTGAAATATCTCGTCTCTTATTATGCTTCAGAACTCAATACATTTGTCATCATCACATGAATATCCTTACAAGTACACAATTAATTGGTAGAATCGCATTTGAAACCCTTTGTTTTTACAAATTTTAGCTTTCGTTTTGGCGTGATTGAGTAACAAACATCCTATTTGAATTTTGATTTAACATTTAGTTTAGGTTTAGGTAGTAATTTAGCACCTGAATAATTAAAACTATAACAATTTGCCTCTTAATATAATAAAAATAAGATCACTTATTTCCAAAAATAATTAAAATTTTGGTCTAGTAGTTTAAGGGGTAAATATCTCATAACAAATGACGTCAATTTGATAATTCAGTTACAGAGATCAGTCTTAATTAGGGAAGGGAGGGGTAACTTGACCATTTATTAATGGCAATGATACTTCAAAGTTAACCCTTTCTGAACGGAATCGGCCGCCACTTGTGCCAGATCTGGCTTTTTAGACCGCCAAAATTATTGGAAGATGTAAGAATAATCTTAAAACCACGAGAAAAAAATAAACATTTAAAATAAAATTTCTTTACACTATTATTAATATGTAAAAGTTCGTGAAGATGGATGGATTTATGGATGTTTCTTGCTTAATCACGTCGAAACTCTGAAATGATTGAGCTAAAATTAAGAAGATACAACTCGGGCAAATTAACATGACACCTGGCTAAATGACGTTAGTGCAGAGTACCGTGTGGAATCGGATAATCTTGGCAGAGAAGAGGACGTGGGTGATACTTGGTGATGATAAGGCTACGCAACAAGAGGTAGAAGAAACACGGAGGACGACGCGTAGGGCCGAGGGAGAAGCATCAAGTACCGAGCCAGGTGTCATGTTAATTCGACCGAGTTATACATGTTATAATATAAGCTTGAAAAGGACAAGGACTACTTTTAGGTTGACAATACTACCTGCGTAAGCTGCCGGTAGCAGCTAGTAAAGTTATTTGTTACGAATCAACAGAGACAATAATTATTATAATGCATAAAACACACAGATCAAACAACAACGACCTCATAACTCATCGCACCTACAGTAAAACGGACATTAGGAGCCGTTACACACTTAAAATCGCATAAAATACCGCCCTAACCTTTTTAATGGTCTTGGCCCTGAGGGGAAACAAAGAGAAAAACTTCGCCAAAAGTAGTGGAGATCGAAAGTATAAAAAACTGATTTAAAAAGGTGTAGTAATCTTACTTATATATGATTAATGCGAAATTTTGTGAGATGGATGTAAGTTCCGCAATAACGACATAATTATGATACTGAACTGATTTGACTAAAATTCAGTTTGGGTATATGTAGTTTATGAGGTGGAATAGGAAAGATAGCCTATGTACATTGGGCTCTGTAATGGTCTTTACACCCAGCTTACGCCGGTGTTCTCCTGTAATTGAACCACTTGTGGTTTATTTTATGAGTATATCTTAAGAGGTTTAATCACATCAGTAGTTTACTCACACACATGATATGTTTGTGTGAGTGGTTTAATCACAGGAGAACACCGGCGTAAGCTGTGTGTAAAGACAATAATAAAGCCGACTGTACTTACTTCTATTCCCGATATTAACAGGGTGAAGAAGCCGTGGGCAGCAATTTGTTCTTATAATTATTGTTGAGTGGAATATTAATTACGAAATAATTTATTATTCTGTATAATATTGGTTACGATGTGTTATTTTTAGACAACTAATGATCTTATAGTTGTTAGATCCTATAGTAGTAAAAATCTAAGTAATTAAAAGTCACGCATAAAGAGGCTCAAATATTTCCGAGTTAGAGTTACTACACGTTTTTGAATCTCATTGAATACAGAGATATTTATTATATTAAAAGCAGATCGCAGGGTCTGGAGAGCCCAAGGCGAGTGGTATGCGACCAGCGAATTTATGGTCAAACTTCAGAGAGAAGGCGACGGCGCGCGAGGTTTTTATTATGATCAGCTCAGTGGACCGTGAAAGCAACTGCTGCGGGGAGACATTTCCATACCTTCTCTACGCTTCTGCCACCCTGGTACTTTTCTTATTAAAAGTTTTAAGTTTATTTCGTTAAATTGTCCCTGGCCCGTTTCGGGACCACAGAACGCGCACGCAAAAAAGGTACCTGAGAATTTAGTTTGTTTAAAAGGTGTGGATATTATTGTGAAAGTGTTATAATTATAAATCATGTAATAATGTATGTCTATTTCGCGTTATTTAATCATAATCAGAAGTTTCATTTTACATTTTTCATATACTTAATTTACGCATTTTTTTCTCGCTCGAGACTACGAGTGCGAAGCCGCCGCCTTGAATACGCCTAAGTGATGTTATTTTAAGTATAGTTGAGTATGTTTTAGATACATCATAAACGTTTAATTATTGTTACAGAATTTGTTTTGAGTTATAGTTAGCATAAGAGCGAAAAAGTCTTATGTTTGTTAGTATCAGACTATTCCGCACGGCAACAATCCAAAACACTTTTCTTGACGCTACTAGACTCCACTTTTGATTACGGGTTAAATAATAGGTATATTTTACACAAAAGTACCCAAAAATGTATATATTAAATATATAAACACAAGAGTGTCATAGAGAATAGTCTTATGTTAGTAATATTATAGACTAATCCGCATTGCAGAACCCCTCAAATCATTTTTCTTTACTCTACCAGACTCTACTATTGATTATGGGTGAAATTTCTACCTAAAACAACCTCGACAAAAAAATTTAAGAAAAGTCAACAGAAGAAAATGTAAACTCCGTGATTTGCAAAACTTTGAGTGAGACGTGAAAAATGGGGATATGAAAAGAAATAATTTTCTGCTTGACTCGTCTGTGCAAATGAGCTGAATGAATGAATGAAACAACTCACGCAAATGATTGAGTGCCCGTGAAACAATGTGAAACTTTATTTCTCATTAGATATGTACAGTCAGCATCAAAAGTCGATGACCACATTCAGATTTTCAAAATCGCTCATTTATTAGGTATACCAAAATCGCTCAACATGACAAGCAAATTAACACACCACCATTGTCAAACACATATTTGGTATGGTGTATATCGATTTTGCAAATTTGAATGTGGTCATCGATTTTTGATGTACCTTACTCAAATATCTATTGCAGGATTAATAGATGCCATAGGCCAATCGAGAATTTCTTTAAAGAGTAGGTTGTGGTTCACCTTTCACAATTAATATTTATCTGTCGAGCGAGTTTCATAGAGAGAGACGGTAGCGCCATCTAGTCCTAGATTAAGGCAGTGAACGAAGGTGAAATGAAAAACTACTAGTTAACCATACTAATAAAGATAATTAAATATATAAGAAAGTTTTTTGATCATATATATTTTTATTTTGTACCTTAAAACTTATATATAACGTTTTTACGTTTGTATGTAAGTTTTAGGTAAGTAATAGAGCAGGTATGCAAGCGGCACCAAAAACTAGCACACGTATGTACGCACCTACTTAAAATTTTCATAGATATACAAAAACATGTAGTTATAATTTTATCATTTGATTTCTTTTAAAACTATTTACTTACCTACTTACTCATAGACTACACCTAATATGCAACATTTACTCGATGCATAGGTACCAACATGAATGCTTTGCGCTTTTGAATAATAGCGCCCTCTATTGCCGAGTAGCAAAAGCGGTCAAAGCTCTACGTCTAGCTTCTCTCAGTGGCTCTACCAGTAACTAATAATGTGCGGGTTGATATTGGCAAGTTTGGCTGAGTTTGGTTAATTGACATCTTTTCTCTTTCTTTCTGTTAAGAGTTTGTATGAGATGGAAAGAGCCATTCCTGGATTATTAGATAGTACTAACTTTTACCCGCGGCTACGCTCGCATGGAAGCCATTAAATAAGTATAAGAGATTTTTTTTACATAAAAAGTATCCCATGTTACTTCTAATACCTCCAATAATATGTGTACAAAGTTACATGGTGGGAGTTGTTCGTTTACAAATAATTGGTAGGCACAGTATGTAACATAATTATTTAATATTTAGGATAAGTAAGTAGGTATGTTGAACTGTTTTATCAATTTGGTAACAATACATTTACTTAGGTTAGTATAAAAGACAATAAAAGTGTATGAAGGAATTTTATTTAGTAAACTGATTTAATATATACATACATAAAAGTAATACCTATGATAAATTAACTATCTAAGCATTACAGGTCTTATAACAATATTATAGGTACTAATATCTACTAATCCGAAAGTTGCAAGAATCGAGATGTTCATAGCTTTACGGAAAACTCGTCAAGATATAAAATTTTGTAGGTAATACTTTGAACACGACAAAAATATGACAAAGACCAATTAGGTACCTACATATTTACGGTTTCTCTACTGCCTGTTGAGTTGTACACAATAACTCGATTGATAACACTTACAAGTGTTATCAATAGAAGTAGGTGTAGAAGTAGTGCGGTTTCAGGCTTTAACGCATTTTTGTCGCGCGTATACGCGCGGATTAGTACTCGAGAAACTTACGGTATACACAACAGACTTTAAGAGATTATAATACACGTAATAAAAACAATATTGTTACCCCAGCTCACAGACTTGCCAAGGTCGGTAAAAGCTTTGTATACCTAAGTATTAAACTTTATAACAATTTATCTGATGACATACGTAACATAGATTTAAATGAATTTAAAATTAAAATAAGAAAATTATTAATTGAAAAATCTTACTATACTATTGACGAAGCTATTGCGGATAACTTTAGTACTGACTGTACCTAAATGTTAACATTATTATTATTATATTTTGACGTATCCAAGTGTATCAAAATGTATCAAAATGGAATAAAGAGATTGTATTGTATTATTGTATAGACATATATATTATATCTGTGGTATACACCACCAATTTTTAATTACCAAAAAAAAATTAAATGGGCAATGCAGACGGGGTCGGGGGGTTACGACGTTGTATCTGTGGCTGGCTCGAGCTAGGTGCCCGGGTTTGCCAAACGATGAATAAAACTTAAATTATTATCAATAAACGGTACCGCCTGACGCAAATCCATAGGAAAACGACTAAAGGTAACAGTTATCCAATTTTAATCAAATGTAATTTGACAAAAATCGACTTAATTTTTTCAATTTTTTTTGCCGTATATGTGTTCAGTAACGGCAACTGACTATGCGTATTCTTTTATGGTGATTAAAATTTGACCGTGTATAATTTAACGCTGTTATACAGTTTCGACCGTATTGATATGATGCATGGTTTTGGTCGTGGACTCTCGTATTATAACCTGAACCCTGAATCATAAAAAGTAACCATAAGTCCATAACTAACCAAACAGAAGATGATTGTGCCCTCAATGTTCGGTGGTCGGTTCAAAGAGCGTTCAGTCAGATCGAACATATTTTTAGCAATAAAGTTATAAACTATCGATGACCGTAGATACTGGTTAGAGTCAATCAACACTGTTTTTTCGTATAATACATTCACTTACTTACGTACTTTGATTACCATGCTTTTCATAAAATGCCTTAGCAAAATCCAACGCACTATTTATAAATATATTTTTTTTAGCCCAATGCGAATTTCTGACAAAAGACTTGTCAAACCCTAGCTTTAAATCTACCAGGTACGCCAAAATCAGGCAAATACAATTATTTTTCGGGGACGCGGATAAGTCAATATGATAGTCCCCATCTATGGCTCTGCAGTAAGGGAACCAAGCCGTTGTTTCAGGGGGATCTAACTTTGACTTCTCGTACAACTTGTAATAGTTGTCTGCCATCCGGATTAATGAGGGAATAGTTTTATCCAGGCACAAGCAATCCCAAAGATGAGCTTCATCCATTCCGTAAATACTCGCAACCTTAAGAAACAGGTTCGGAAGATGGAGTCCGTTCCATTCCATGTACTGCAAGCATGTCACTTGCAAAACTCTTTTAGACTTAGTGTCATTTACGTTCAGAAACGCGTGAATCGCCAAGTATACTAGCTGCCGTTTATTACAGCCAAAGATAAATTTGTTAAATTTTTCATCTATTCTCGGTAGCTGGGAATCTAAAGGATGTGGACACAGCTTCACGTAATCATCATGAATGTTAATACGAGTGAATGCTTCTAAAAGTTGCTGTTCATTCCTGACGCATCTTCTCAGCATTATTAGGATGAGGTACGTTACGTTCACATTTAATGTTCTGTACTTAACCTCGTCATACTCGGTCCTCAAGGCTTCGATCAGCAATGTAATTTTTTTCATGTATTTAGTGTCAGGTAGTGAAACAGGCTGATCCAAATGCAAATGTGAAAGCTGAAAGCTGAGATCGGAGCTCTTCTGATTACATTCAAAATCGAACATATTCTTCGCCGGGTCACCGAATAATCTTGCGTGAGCCAAAACGTAGGTCATGGTTTCGTCATCCATATTTAATCCTGTTTTCCTGTATATTCGAGGTATATAATTTTAACGCAGTTTAGGTAAATACCAAGGTCAAAGGTTCCGTATTCTTCACTTATTTTTTTTATTGCGTTATGTGCGATCGTGTCGGTCCAAAGACTCTCTTTAGGTCTTGCACTAAAACCAAAAGACCAGTCGTCCATACATTCATTATACTGTTGCACGACTCTTTCATCTTCTTTAGTGGCACTGGGTTCAGCTTTCCCAAGAGAACAAAGAAAACGTTGTTTCATAATTTTTGGAAGTTTTGGTTGTAATTGAAGCCTTATTTTTTTTTTCTCGTTGCTTTCCTTGAAAATATTGGGGAGCTCTTCAGGTAGACTCATTTTGACTCACAAAACACTGAGACACTTGGAGTGGAGAGCAAAGAAACAAGTAAAGTGAGCACCATAGACAACCTATGATTTCTCTGGAAAGTGAGCACTCATAAGCCTAGTGCTGTCGAATTTCGAAAAGAGTTGGCGGATAATTTGTAATAATAAAATTGTAGTCGATCAAAAGATTCGATAAAACTAACTCATTAGATAAATAAATGGTAATCTTTAAGTTACTTGACCATAGAGAGATGAATGATGGTGCATAGATTCATTGAAATTGCCAATTCAATGATCCGGCCATAAACATACCTATATTTACTGTTTGCTATAAATAACCTAATACATTCTTCGCAGTAGGGTAAAAGGACTCTTACGTTACGTACTTTACGTAGGTTGTGCCTTTGATCTAGGTGCACGAATGTGTACGATTTTTTTAACAATCGATTTGTTGATTAGTCGATGTTTTACGCTATAACATATTCAAATAAGCACATCACTAGTCGTCAAACTATTACGAGCGATAAAGTGTTTCTAAATTTTTTATTTAAATGATTATATTTATTTAATAATTTGGAAAAAAATTAACAGGTTCACTTGAATGGTATGATTATATTAATCAAGAAACGAAAGTCTTTAAACAATTCAAAAAAGAGCTGTTTTTTTCTGGTTTCTTTGTTATTTGTTTGCTATGCTATCCCATTAATATTATGAATGCGAAGGTTTGTAGGGATGGATGGATAGATAGACGTTTGTTGCTCAATCACGCTGAAACTACTGAGACGATTGGGCTGAAATTTGGAAAGTATGTATGCACTCTATCTACTTTTATCAAGTACCATGCAGGAGAAACCGCAGGACAATAGACCAAAAAATATAAAATGTACATAGACTGAGACGAGTTCAAATTAATAATACTTATAATAACGTTCGTCGCATTTCACACAATGCCATCTAGCCCCAAACTAAGTAGAGCTTGTACTAACTCTAAGAACCAGATATCTGATAGAATATTTATAATTTTGTATGTACTTAGGTGCTTACTTCCTTTTTGTTTGTAAATACTTATATTTTAATATTTAGTAAACACCCAGAATCAGGAAAAACACCGATGTCCATCACACAAAATGTTCGTATTGAAGCGAGAATCGAACCCACGACAGCGGCGTGACAGTTTAACACTTGCTATTCCGTGTCATCAATATGTTGGATATTTCTTTTCAAGAAGTCAATCATTTTCGAATTTAAGTCGCAAGAACTTAAAATCTACGTTACGTACTTCAAGCATTTGTATTTATTTTTATTTGTATATATTTATGGCGAAGTGTGTAAATAGCTCCGTCACAATGAACTTGCGTTCTAAAAAAAATTGCCAAAAAAAATATATAAACACTGAGAAACTTTCACGATTGTAAGTAGGTATTTTAAATCCCACGCACCTGCGAATAACACTCCAGATCCGTTTACTGCTGGAGTGGCGTCTTATAGCGGAATTTGCCAGGTCCCGGCTCCGGAGATCGTATGCCGAGAATCCAGATGCAACAGAGGTATCTCTGTCCAAATAACACAATCGTCCACAGCACAAAGTAAAAATCACTCTTCCCGGCTCAGTTTTATCAATATTTTTGAATAATATCCGTATATCAATTTGACAAAAGTTTTTCCAACAAAAATTGCGATCCGAAATTCGACCAGCAAAACAACAATATGGCGAATTTTCATTTCCGTTTTTCAATTCAAAAATGGTCGTGCAGAGAGGCTTCTCATTGGTCCATAGGTCAGGATTTGACCAATCGTGGCGCCGCTGTCACCAGCCTCTGACAGTTTAGCGGAACGTCATATCCATGCAAGTGCGCGAAAATTTAAAAAACCATACAACGTGAATTTATTTCTCAGTGTTAAATTAGGAGGCTTCGCCAATTTATTTGACTTTAATTTAAACGGCAGCAGCCAATTACATTAATTAATGAGCGAATTACATTAGGTACTGAATAACATTTGTTTAAAAAAATCTAAGGAAAGTGTAATGTAAAATTATATAAAATTGATAACAATCATTTTGGAAAATTAAAAGGTTGAGGATCATTAGGCCTTCTTCCGATTCCTCGAATCGTTGGTACACTGGTACAGAAATCAGAATACGTAGCCTGACACTCAGTATCCTTATTTTAGCTATATATGTACAATTCTAAAATTATATATTTTATATATACAATTCTATAATTGTATTAATAAAATATATTTCACATCATATTTAGTAGGATCACGATGTTATGGTTTGTAAGATAGATTGAATAAAAATTGTTTTATTGAATTTGCTTGTGATATATTTATTGGTATAAGCATTATTTTTCATATAAATATTGCCTTTATTGGTTGTAAACTTCTTAGTAAAAATTGAACTAAGCAGAACCGACTTAATTTTTTTTTTAATATAAAAAGTGACTATATTTTTTGGTTGTAGTGTCCCTACTTCACTTCTTTTATAATTTCATGTGCATATACATTGTTGTAATCTGAAAAAGGATGCGTATAAGTATAATGAACAATATTTATTGTTCCAGCAATCGGCACGATTCTGATGAAATGCTAGTTATTTAGTTTCATTACAAATAGTTCATTAGGTAGGTAGGTACAGTCAGCTGCACCAACATGTATACACTCCCAAGCTTTCACATTTATAGTACACCTATTTTTGCCCATAGTACAGTCGGCTCTGTAATGATCTTTACACCCAGCTTACGCCGGCGTTCTCCTGTGATTGAAACTCTCACACAAACACATCATGTTGTTTGTGTGTGAGTAAACTACTGATGTGAATAAACCACTTAAGATAAATTTACCCAGAATATAAACCACAAGTGGTTTAATTACAGGAGAGCTGGATGTAAAGACAATTTAACAAAGCCGACCCTACAAGTTTGCTTAATTTGGGGCTAGAGGCATTGTGTAAAATAACCAGACATTATTTAAAAAAAGTCTGGTTTATTTGTATAATCATTATAAGAATCAAGTTTTGAAGTGTCTATGCTTTACTTAACCTTTGTCTTATTTAATAAATAATACAATAAAGATTAGGTATTAATAAAACGAAAACAAAGTTCAAAACTTTTATAATTTTGTAACAAATATATAATTGCGTTACTAATATTTCGGCATGCTTCGTATTTATACATAATAGAAAATAATAGGGACTTAATCGTACATATTTACAAAATGAGTATTATTAAAATGTACTTAAAAAGTAATTAATTTAAATAATAATTATTATTAACTTTAATACTTCACATGCATTTCAATTGTCATATTTACATTTAAACAGGTAATACGTAAATAAGTTACGTAGATAATCTTATAAAAAATACTATATTAGTAAGTAGGTACCTTATTAAACAATCTTCATAACAGTTACCAATAAGGCAATTTAGAATAACAATCGTAATTAATTAATTAATTAATAAGTAGATATTTACAGTTTTTGAACGGACGGATACACAAATTCAACAGCGATTGATTTACTTACATAATAATAATAATAATACTCTTTTGGTTACAAAATAAGGCACTGATAATAATTATAACTATACATAATAGGTTATTCAATTCAATAAGATGTTGAACTGCTGTCTGGTCTCAGTTGCTTCGTTTGGACGTCATCATAGGCAATAGTAAAAACACTTTTTTTCTCAGTGATAGGTAGTCTTTTGATAAGGCCACTCGGTTGAACTAAGGTATTCATAGCTATGCCAGAGTCATTATCATCAATTTTGGTTACCCTGTGATCATTGTCTCCACCTATATTTATCTTAGAAACATGAAATTCTGTATTTTTCATATCTTCTTCATAGCTTGTGGATATCGAAATGCTGTGAGTTAAAGCGCTTTCGGAAATCGCTTTAGTCTTCTCTTTACTTTTTACTTCGTCTTGGTTCACGTATATCGGCTGCTCAGTAGACTGTCTTCGTGGTAGTGGCATGTTTGGTTGTCCTAAATATTTGGGTATGTGGGTCGGTTGAATGTAGCAAAGAGGATTTTTGTTTTCATACTTATTTTCGTATCGGTGTTCAGAGTGCTGGAGCAGTGGATGCACATCAGGGAGTGGCCCTTCAGGAACAGGAGTTACTTTTTCCTCTTTCAACACCCTTGGATGAATAAAATCATTTCCCTTTTCTTTGAAGTTTTTTTTTACCTCAGAATTGTCATCTTTGTTCATTATTTTACCATACCGATTGGTTTTCTCGTCATCATTTTTGGATTTCAATATTCTTTTAGGTTTACTTGGAACCGATTTTTCTTCGACTGGTTTAGATGAAGACTTTTTATTGCCATACCATTGCATGTACCGCGGCAAGCTTTTTTGGGGTGGTTTAGTACTTTCGAGTGATTTAACAGACTCGGTTTCTGTGACTTTCTTCTTACCTGACTCTGTGTTACTTGAGCCTTCTTTTATAGATTCATCAATATCGGGTGTTTTTAGTTTGAACAGTTCAGCTTCATCACGTGCCTCAGTAGATGAACCTTGCCTGGAAAAAACTAAGTTACGACTATCTCTTGACATTGCAGAGCTATTTCTGCTATCTTGCGCGAGTATACGTTTATTTGCACCATCTTCTATAGCAACAGGAGTTTGCCGTTGAAGCCGTGATCGCTTTTCACTTATGTCCGATTCAATTTTATCATCAAAAGAGTCTGAAATTTCCATCAATACCTCTCTTCTCTGTCTTGCAATTTGATCATTGTCGGATAGTTTTATTTGCGTTGAACTTATAGTTTCGTTTTTAGATGTTGTAACAGTACTTTTAGTTACATCTCCATACTTTTTGACACGCTCTTCCCTTTCATTAGTTTTACTCACTTTAACACACTTTTCGCTCTCTAAGGATGGAGACACTTCACTCTCTTCTAAAATAGGAGTTTTTATTTTGCGTTTTATATCATAAGCTCGCATACTTCTTCTAGGATCTTTGTATTTAATTTTTTTCTTAGGTTTTTTTCGTTTTGCCCAAGCTACTTTATTTGTGTCTTCATCAGCTACTATTTGTGACTCTTCTTCACTATACGAGTCATTATCACTTCGAGCCTTTCTCCGAGATGGTTTTAGAAGTTGTGGTTCTGTTTGTGTACCTATATGGCATTCGGTTTGAGTGGCTATAACAGAGTGTCCAGGTAAACTCTGAGTTTCTAATTTACTCTCTACTTGAGAAGCTGTTTCTTGATTTTGCATCAATCTTTCTCGCTCTATTAAAATTTGATGCAGAAGTTCATTTTGTTTTCTTAAAGAAGACTCTAGTAGTTCGTGATTGATTGTAGATTTATTTTGCATTTCCAATAATGCTGATTGCAAAAACTCTGTTCTTAATGGAACGGTGCCTGGCACCTCTAGTGTGGTATTGTTATAATCATGTAATTGGTTTTGTACTTCATTTCCGATTTGAGATCTTTGTCCATAACTTTTCCCATCTTTTGCAGACAAGTTATCTAAATCTGTGGTTACCTTACCCATTCTTTCTCTTATATTTTTCGCTTCTTCTCCTTGTTCTCTGATAAATCTTTCCATAAGTAAATCTTTTCCACTGTCAACAACAACGTATTGTGTGTGAGGAATCAATGCCACTGGTCTTTGTTGAGTAGTTGGAAGATTTACGTATCTTTCTTCTTCATTATTCCCTCTAGTAACCAACCTTAATATTTCTGTGTTGCCTTCTTTGATAAAATACTGGTCTCTTGTAAGAGAAGCGTTACCATCCGGTTTATTTTGAAATTCAAGTTTAGTTTTTCGTTCGTCTTTATCGTGGTTTCTCTCATCAGATTTGATGTAAGCACCAATATCGGAACCGCGGTCGATTTCATGTCTTCTAATGGAATCGTTGTCTTGGTCTCTTCGATTATGATGCAAAGTGGCAATCCTGTCATAACCATTTTCTAGATCATCAATGTACTCTTTATGTTTATTTGCAAAGGTCTCTTGGAGTTGCATTTCTTTTGTATAGATGATGTTTGGACCATCCCTGAAAATACAAACATTGAGAGTCTTATGGTGTACAGACATTGTTAAATATACGATTGCGTCCCACGGGCATGCGACATGGAGGGTACTTGTTTTGTTATACTCAGTTTCTGTGTCTTTTTTGATAATTTCATGGTGTTCTTTGAATTTGTGATACAAGTAATTGGTCCTTGTTATATGCTTTCAAAAATAGAAGAAATTCTTCTTTTAGTGGGCTCAAAATCTCGAATTCCCGGCTTGGGGAAGCGATTTCTTGAAAAACTTTGAAATTGAATGCAGTAAGTATTGTATTTCTTCATTTTAAAAATTATGTTCCTCTCTTTTGAGAAAAACCTTCTAACTCTATTATTAAAGTACTTGCCCTCCATGTCGCATGGCCGTGGGACACTCTTTATAATTATCATTATTATAACATTATTTACCTATGTCGGATAGACTGCCTATTGTCGTTGTATCTGTAATCGTTATCGGTTGCCATTTGCACAAATTCCTGTCTGATATCGCCTGGAGTTGAAGCGGGTTTGGAAGCTTCTTTGGACCTTTGGTTCCTTTTATTGAATTTCCACTGCGTTGGTCTTGTTCTCAAATCTGTTTGTTCAGCGCTCCACGCTTCTCTTCTCCCCCATTCATTTGCTTGTATTGATTTATTTTGTATATTTTCCGTCGACTTGTTTTCTCTGCCAAGTCCCTTGTCGCGTACCACTAAGCGAACGTCGTCCTCTGTGGAGTTGACACGTATCACTCTTTTCCTAGAATTTATTAATGGATATCTATGTACCTAGCTGTTCTGTTAAAACCTTAAATGTACAACAAAAGGGGTGCAAGACATGAAGCAAGAGTGGTGCCATTGGACTTCATACAAAGCTAGTGTAGATTAACTGGTAAGTAGGTAATCATCCTGTTTTTTTTTATCACAAATTCTCAAATATATTGAAGTTTATATTCTTGAGCAATATATTTTTTTAAACATAAGAATATTAAGTATGATTCGAACACTATCGCGATACAGATATATATCGATAAATAAAATCATTACCTACGGTGTAGAAAAGCTGTTGTTTACTGGAATTAGTTGGTGCATTTTAGGCTGTCAGAGAAAATAATTAAAGGTTAGTAATACGTGAATCATGGCTAGAAAAAAGCTATTCAAAGGACAAAATAAAAAAAAATATGGTATTTACCGAGGTGGCATATAAAGAGGACATCCTTCACATATACAACAACAAATAAGTAGCAATAATATTAGTGCTACAAGTATTGCTAGCAATATAAGCAACCAGAATAGTAAACGACTTTCTGCTTTGTAGAGACCCTGAAACAAAAGAAAATCATCAATATAATTATTTTCATAATTAATTATGTTAAAAACCTGCTGCTATTAGTATTTTTGTCAGACTCACAGAGTCGCTATCCTCATCGCTTGACGTGTGGTCTTTATATCCTGAGCCACTATTTGAATATCCAGCTCCATTATTATTTGAACCGGTTGAGTATATTGTCATGTTCTTTGCAAGTTGCTCTTGCAATTTTGCCACATTTATAGCTGAATTACCCGATAGGCGCACTACTGCGATCACTTCACTTCTGTAATTAAACATACTATGGATTAGTTGTTGTTCGAATTTATTTCGGTTATCGTAATTCCTGGAACTTACTTTTCTTGACTAGAACTCTGTCCACTTAGATCTGTAGCACCATTATCGTTGCCTTTGTATGGCTTAACCTCTATTATATTGACTTTTCCTCCAGATAAAGTACTTAAAATATCTTCCAGTTTTTTCCTATCAGGGTTTGCACCTGGTACTATGAAAGACATCGTTCTAGTTTTACTTTCTGGAGGATATATTTTTACTGTAGTTGTAGAGAATAACCTTGGCACACCAAGATCATATGCTCTGATTGTGAGCATGAATGTTTCAGTGTCTTCCTCGTTATCAGGTAACTGACGTTTTTGTCGGTAAACTTTTTGTTTCTTTGTTTTTTTTAGGGTTTCAAGAAGATACAGCTCTCCTGGAATTTGATTAAAGAAGGTAGTTAATAACTGATTGAAAACTACGAAGTTAATGTTAAAGTAAGTATGTGATATATCTCTTACTAATACATTTAGAAAATAATTAAAGATCCCCACCTGTTTCTTCATTGATAGCAAACTTCCCATCAGCATTCCCTTGTATTATTTCGTATCTAACAACATTATTTGGTGGTTCAGCATCTTTGTCAACAGCCTTGACAAACGCTGATGAAGTAAAGTTATTCAGACTCGGTGACAAAACAAACTCGTACACCGTTCGCTCAAACTCTGGTGGGTTATCATTTACATCTAGTAGCTTAATTATTAATGGCACAGTCACTCTTAAACCTACTCCTTCGTTATCTCTAGCCTCTACTAAGAAATGCAGATCAGGCATCGCCTCACGATCAAAGCCGTGGCTATTCGTGGCAACTGTAATGACGCCTGTAATAGGGTCTAAGTTCAGGGACGTGTTTAGATATCCTAATATGGCAGTGAATTGGATTTTCCCAAAAGATCCTGTATCTACGTCATCGGCTGCGACTTGTATGACTCTGGTTCCAGCGGTTACGTTTTCTGGTAATTCAACATCGTACGATTGAGCGAGGAATACCGGTGGGTTATCGTTCATATCGTTTAAATAAACTGTGACGTTGGCAGTAACTGAAAGATTAGTCGCAGGACCCAGTTCTTGGGCTAAAATCTGAAATAAAAAAAACTATCAGTCAAGTAGGGCTGCAGATGATGGTGATGATGATGAATCAAGAAAAAAAAATGAATTTAAACACTCAAGAACTTCGTGTAATGGACGATAATAGAAAATAAGTAATATGAGTTAGCGAGATGAGCCAAGAGTTCTCAAAAGACAACCGTCATACTTAGAGTGATTTGTATAACCAAACACTATAGGTACAGTGGCGTGTATTTAAAATGAAGTTCAATTTACCTGAAAATCTACAGACTTCCTCGCTTCAAAATCAAGCATAGTGTTGTCTCTGACTTTGACAATGAATTGCGCGTGTCTCTCGGCCACTGTAGGAGTTATCTCGAAGGTTCCATTGTTGCCGACCAGAGACAGCGAGAACACTCCATTTTTACCAGCATCGTTGTCGTTCACTTGAGGAATGTAAGGGTCGTTGAATGTCAACGCAGTACCTTGAGGTGCGTTCTCATCCAGGTAAGTGATGTAGCTGGAATGTTAAAAAAAAAACTTAAATAATAAAAAATTAAATTGTATGTATGTACTTAAAACTATAATATACTTATACACCACGTTGATTTAATTTTTTCAAGTTAAGCCATATTATTATCTGTGTTCAGTAGGTAACGGTAACTGATTATGCGTATTTTATTTCTGGTGATTAAAAATGTACGGTGTTTACTCCTTATAACTAAAAGTAATTAATTGCTTAAAACTATAATTAAGTTAAAACTATAATGTATCGGAATAATTAAAAATAATAGCAAAGCTGGAGTTGGTAAAAATCTAGATTCAACTTCACTTAGTAAGTTCGTTTGATCTTGTGGTAAACTCAATGAAGTTTTGTCTTTATAATACCTTTACGTAGCCAAGTTTTTTGTTTTATTTTTTATATACGTACCTATACTATTCGTTTCGTATATGTTTTCCGATTGTGTCAACATAAAATAAGTAAGGTTTCATACTTTAATTTAGATTGTAGATTCAGGTACCTCTACCTGCTTGTGTAAGTTTGGTACAGGTAGTTTGTAACGTGTTTGACCTTTGTTTTGTAAATTACATAAATACTTATAGTAAAATACTCACAACTGATTCTCAAAGTACGGCGGCGAATTTTCCTTTTCCGGCAAGATGAACGCGAGCTGAACCGTCGAGGACATGGCTTCCGGCTCATCTCTAGAAAGCCTCACTTCCTCAGCCACCACCGTGAGCAGAATGGGGGTCCCAGCGTGTGAAATTGCTGCTATTTCCTCTATAGGACGTTCTAGAGTCACTTCACCTGAAAAAGAAAATATAATAATATTAATTTTCACACTGAAAGCGACATCTAGTGTGAAGTAGCTGAAAAGGTCTTATAATGACGAATGCAACCAAGTCAGTAGAGTGTGGAGTACATGGTTCACTAGTTAAACAATAGATGGCATTAAATGAAACTTAAGTTAGGCGACATCTAGGATGCAGTAGCAGAACTATAAAGAAGGCTGCTCTTTATTTTTTTAGTCAAAATAAACATGTTTTCAAAAGAGAAGTAAACGCTATTTGTTACAATTAAACACGGTAGATGGCGGTAGGATATATTAAAGAAAAGTAAAATGTATGTTATTAAAATACGAGAGCTATTAAATCACATCAAGGTAGTTTATTAAAGTAAATAATGAACTTCGGACTACTTTTAAAACTTAAAAAATCTTAATTACTCTATTATTTATAGGAAGGTGTTCTCTAACTTTATGAGATTGTATTTTTGGTTAATATATGCGAAAACAGTCAATACACACAAATATGTGAGAGAAATTAATTATGTTCATTTCTTATTAAAGTACTATTTAGCAGAACTTATGTTAATTTCTTATTGAAGTACTATTAAGCTAACTTAATTTCAAATACCAATGACTTTTACCCTGTTTTTTTTTTAAGTAATGGAGATTAGTAGGTACGGGCTTAGCACAGAAAATGAAAGTGAAATTAATATCGTGACTTATAATAATTAGCATACAAAAGTAACTCAAGACAAGATTAAGCTCCTCTCCTGTCTGTCATCGAGCCTCATTAATATTTAACTTGTTAAATAGGTAGAGTCTGTGTTAGAGTAGAGGTTGTGCTTACTCTGTTCTGAATTACGAAATTTTGCGTTGCTTGGGTGTATAGCAGTTAGTGCCTTGAAATAGGCGTTGGTAACAGAAGGAGTACCTTATTATTAGATACAATACAATTGAAGAGTTGTAGTGCAACCTAAATAATTTTATCTATACCAAACACACAAGTCGCTCTGTAAGTATAATTATAATTTTACTTAATATACCCCTAAATCTATGGACAAAATATCATTCGTGTCTGACAAAATCTCTGAAATCTGTAAGTCCTGGCAAAACATAACATAACATAAACATTCACACACTCACACCCCTGCACTAGGATTCCCTGTGTCGCAGGTGGCATGGACACATACAACACATCACAACATCCAAGACCCGAGAACAAACATTTGTGTTCGTCACAAATATTTGCCCCGGCCGGGGATCGAACCCGGAACACCAAGCTTCGTAGGCAGGGTCACTACCAACTAAGCCACGATGTCGTCATTTTATATAAAAGTAAATTTATATAAAATCTATGGACAAAATATCATTCGTGTCTGACAAAATCTCTGAAATCTGTAAGTCCTGGCAAAACAGAAAAGATTGATCAGCTGATACTATATTCCATGTATCTCTATGAGATTATACGAATCTCTATGTAGGATAGATTTAGCAAAGTTGTTTAACAGGTTAGAAAATAATTAATACCTAAATAACTTTATTTTTTACTTCAACCTCCTTTTTTTAGTTTTTAGATAAAGTAGAAAGCTGTGTAAATAAAATTGTCAATCCGGTCAGGAAATTACGAAGACATATATATAATACTTAAATAATCCTAAAACTTTCAATACGTGTACGTACCAAATTAATAAATATTCAAGCAATGCATAAACAATAATAAGTACAGATACTTTTAACAAGTAGGTAACACTAATTTTATTGAGTGTTTATGAGTACTTATTTAAATTTAATGGCAGTTTGGTATCTAATCTAAATTATCTTGTGGTGTAGATAACCAAGTCAAGGTCTGTAAGGTAGGTACTATAAGTGAGGCAAGTAAAATCAGAGTTCTATTGTTTTCAAGTAGAATGGGGAATTCTTGAAATGAGAGCAAAGTGCAGTTGAACAATCTACGAAAGACAATAAAGCCGGGTTTATTGCAGCTGCTAATAGGAAAATGCCATTAACCAGACATTTCAGTGACAACAGGACCATAAATTCTTGTTAAGCAAATGGGCAAGCAAGTACGAATTAATTTTCCCTGCAGTGTAACAATACTCTTTGTTTAGACTTTGCAGTTTCAACAGCTTGACACATCTTCGTGGCCAGTCTACTGGGCAACTAATGCCTAGATCACACGTACCGATTTCTCGGCCGAGACAGTAAAATGTTACTCGGCCGAGACGGCGCTATGTTTATACAAACATAGCGCCGCCGTCTCGGCCGAGAACGTATGTTCCGAGTACTCGGCATAAACAGTGCTCTCGGCCGAGTACTCGGAACGTGTGATTTAGGCGTAAGCAGTAGCACGAGTAGAGATATTTTAATCTAAAAATGCACGGTTCTCCTATATAGCCGTGATAAAATTACTAACACTGATCGCGCGAGTGGAGAAGATCTTGAGTTATACCACTATCCTGGCCTATAACACTATTTATGATAACACCTTATATTATACCTACTGATTTAAATATTAAAAAGTTGGTCTATTGATCGGTGAAGAAAAACATCGTGAGGAAACCGGCATGTCATAGAACCTTAAAAAGTTCGAAAACATGTGTCGAGTGCACGAAAGGAGCCTCTTCGAGGCGCACTTGAAATCCTTTCACCCCACTCGTTCGGAAAAACTAGGGACACGATAAGAAGAAGATTGATCGGAAAATTTATAACAATCGTTGTAAACAAAGATTTTTTCGTAAAATTTAGCAAATATATCAATCGCTTAAGTTATATACTCGCACAAACGTAGTTATAATAGTCTACTTCAAATCTCCTGAAACTTGTTTTACCATCAAATTGTACAAGTTCAAAGACCAACATCCGACTCCAACGCAACTAATGAATAGAATTGATAGCGTCTTTTATTCATTTCTCTGAGACTCACTGTTTAATAGGCAAAGTTATGCTTTACACAACCCCATTACTCATTCACGGTATAAATTAATATTAAATCCGAGGTATCTCTAACCGTCATGATTCAATGGTGGACTGCAAGAAGGGAACAATGATTCCAACCAAACCTACACAGGGAACTGACACTCAAGTCTGAACTTAGAACACGAATCTTCAATTTATAAACAAGACTTATTTAATATCATAACAAGAAGATACGTGAAATAATAAAATCAGTGTTATTGATAGGTATCTATACGAATAGATGTATAAAATAGAACAAACAATGTTGTCCCTATTCGTTTGAAAGAAATATCAGTAGGTAAAGGTTTTTTTATTTGCTTCGCCAACCTAGACGGTCTTAAAAAAAATATAATATGTAGTTAAATCTCAGAGTTGCAAGAAATTGCTTACATCCCAAATAAACCAAATCTTTGACAAATCTGTCTCATAAGTTACTCCTGAAAAACCACTTTTTAGTCGAGTCACGGAGGACAAAAGGATGGGTTCCCATCCAGTATTGGGATTTTTTTTCCCATAGAGTAACACCCCTCGTCAAATGGTCTTCCTTTTATTTTTGACATTATGTTATTTAGCAAAAAATAATCCTTATCATGAAACCTTTCGATCTGTATGATAAAGCTACAGGTGCTTATTTAAATATCTATGAATGCAGTTTAAATTGTTTTTTTAAATTCAAATAATGTCTTCTTTCAGTAAAATGTTCTATCTACAATATTCAAGGTACTTTCCCTCCATGTGGCATAGCCGTGGGACGCCCTGTATATTAATATAATATGATTTTTTTTTCTTTAATTTAAACCGTTTCTAGAAGAAATGGCTTCATTTATTTTTTTTTCCTCAATAAATTACGGTTGGTAACTAGTGGCAATATTATTTTAAGCACTGATCAATGTTTGAATTAGTCATTGTCAAATAATTTGAATAGTAGTAACGTAAACTAGATGGTAGATGGTTTTTAAAGTAAATAAATGTCACAAATACAAAGTCAGGGAATCCTGATGAAAATGATGCTGCTATTGAATTTTTGTTTCTGTCAATTAATTTAGTTTTAAAATTGAGATTGATCAATGAATGCGTAGTAATTTTATTTTATGGGTAGGTTAAGTACTACCCAAAAAACTAATTATGAAATTCATATTGTTAATTGGCACTTTTAAACTTCTTAACTTATGTTGTAAATTAAAGAAATCCGATCCTAGTGTGCACATGTCCCTTGAAATTTGACGACTCTACGTTAATAGCTTAGCCTGTGCGCCTTTTGTCAGTTAGTTCAGATGTTCAGGATAAACTATTGTACTGATAACAATAAATCAATCTATAATATTTTACAAGAAGTTAATTTTAAAATGAATATTCTGTGCTAAAATGCAGTCGCGGAGGAGGGGATTAAAAATCTTTTACCTGTGTTAGCAAGATCTGTTTTTATACTGATGGGTTTTTCCGTTGGCCTTCAGTCAAGGCAAAAATCCACGCCTTGCTTGACAATATTATTCAATACTTAATAACAAATGACATTTCAATTTGGGATGCGCTAGTGTTCGCTCTGTTTTCGAACACAGTAAAATAGTTTCTGGAGTTGTTGGTGTGTTTTGTTACGTTACTCGTACGGTAGGTGCACTGATTTGGTGAAACGTACGTGTAAAATAATTATTATGTCAAAACTTTAATTTAAATTAATTATTAAACTCACAATTAATACAAAAACGATTATGACTGGCAGTAGATAGAGAGGTCAATGTACAATTTTTTTTTTGCACCGACACAAAACTTGTTTCTTTTTAATTTTTGTAATTTCTAAGTTTATTTTGCAGTACTTTGTTAATAAATAAATATGTCAACAGGTATTATATTATCTATCATAAAGTAGGTGGGAAATCTTATTAAAAATAAATAAAAAAATCCTTCCCATCGAGTAAAACCATGACATGGGTGTTACTCGTTGGAAAAAAAAATCCCAACGAGTAACACCCTGACGAGGGGTGTTACTCGATGGGAAAAAAATTCCCATCGAGTAACAGTGTTACTCGTTTGGGTGTTACTGGATGGGAACCCATCGAAAAAAGTATAGTAGTAGGGTGCAAAAATAGCCTAATCAGGTACACTAACCTAGGTTCAAATGTCTAAGTTACTGATTCGAAAAGGATTGTACTGTCAGCAGCTCAGGTTTATTCAAAGGAAGCCTTTATTATGAAACGGTTTTACAAACAATAGATGTAGGAGACTCGACTTGGTGAGGCCTAATGAGCTATTATGTGCCCGTTTCTCGCTGCCTGTTAGCGGAGACCGTCATGTTATGCCGGGTACACACTGGGTAGTGAGCCAGACCAGTAGGCACCTACGGCAGGCAAATGAACTTATGAAAAGATGATGTGAAAAATATCATTGGTAAGTTGTCTTTCGACTGTAGGCTTGGGTTCAAGAATCAATTGCTCGTGTAAACTTAAAAACATTTTGATGAATCCTTATTAGTGTTAATATGTCAAAATGTTTTTAAATCATCGATTCTCTCTCATCAAGATTCCTCAATCATCAATAATCTTGATGAGACAGAATCAATGTTTGTCGGAGTTAAATGATTTATTTTAAGAAGACTTAATGCATTTAGCTGAATATTGTTTATGTCGGAGGTCAAACTTCCTCGTCGCGTAGTGTTGGAATTAAGAATACTTACACTTTACAATAATGGTTTAGTTAGAGATTTAATAACTCTAATGTTAATTGTGATTTTGTGGAATTTTTTAAAAACTTTGTGACTATTATATAAATATGTAGAGCTAGTTAGAGCAACGCTGCCATTTTTTTTATTTGTAGCTATTGGTCTTAACAATAAATAATAAATAATATAAGATATTTATGAATGGAAATCATTTTATTAATAAAACAACAAAGTACGGAAACATATTGACATAGAAAAGAACATAATTTGGAAAAGTTTTAAACTCAAATACACAACTAAGTTTCACTTTACGAGTACCTCTATACTACAAAGTACAAAGCGGCTTTAGGTAGCGACCATAACAAATGGTTCCGAGCAACCTTTCAATTTGCTCGCAAATTTGAACTGGTTTCGGCTAATTGTCTTGCTAAACGATGAAAGTTTATGGCAAAGTTGTGCGGAAGTTAGAATATTAGTTTAAAGTTAATCTGATAGTAAGGGGCGATGTCGGTCACGCAAGCACAGAAAATAAAATTCAAAGGTGGTAAAACTAAGTAGTACCCATAAAATTTTCTGGCAGAGGTCAGCTATTTTGGTATAGTGGCTCAGCCGGAGAAATCGCGTTGCAGTGACCAGTCTAATATAATTTAGTTCTGGACATCTGGTCAGCCGTAGTGATAGCAAATGAGTTAAATTAATGATCGAGTGGTGACCAATATCAAATGAAGGAATCGGGGTCATCCAAAAGAGCGTTCGGTTGAAAATATCGTAAAAGCTGTAGGAAACACTTGGACAAAAGGCACGAAAGTTAAATAAACTGTTTTAGTGTTTATAAATAACGACGATCTATAAATTGTTTGTTGCAGAATTCAATAATTGAATAAGAGAAGCCTAAACAGAGGGCCTGTATAAGAGTCTTACATTAATGCCGACTTGCACCAAACTTTCAAAGTTCCTAAGCAGTTACTTTACTCGCGTGGCAGTTCTTAACGGTCAGAATGCACCAAACTTTCAAAGTTCCTAAGCAGTTACTTTACTCGCGTGGCTAACTTTACGGTCAGAATCTGGACTGTGAAGAACTACCAAGCGAGTAAAGTAATTGCTTAGGAACTTTGACAGTTTGGTGCAAGTAGGGATAAATCACTTACGTCCTGCAGTGGAATTATAAGAACTACGAGTATTTTTGACACAAATCTCATTACAACAGCAAACAACAATTATTACAACAAGAGAACCAGTTCCAAAGCTAGAACTTTTAGTATGTTTACTGCTTATTTAAAATATTGTATTTTCCGTGGGAGAGGTGAACTAAGGACAAGTAGGGGGCATGTAGGGCAAGTGGGGCCCGTGTGGGTGGGAGTTGCTGGCGATAAGGAAGTAGGATATACTGCAGAAGCCGTTGTACGTCCAACGATAGTATCTGATAAAAATACTCTGAAATGTGTCTATATTTTTTTAATAGATGAAACTGAACAGCAATAATTAAAATAAAAGTTTTGTTAGCTTCGGAACATGTGAACATAAATAAATCATATTTTTTGTCTTAAAATGGTTAAATGAAAAGAAAAAAATGCCCTGAGCTAAAGGTAAATGATAGTAAAAGGTTAAGATTAAATTTTTTACAATATTATCTTTTATTTTTTCCGATTTTTTCATCATGAAACTCTTGAATGTAACATGAATGACCGCAATTTGTTAAACCCTTGTAAAACCTCATTAGTTTGTATTAGACATGGGTCGTACACGATGAGGTCAAGTTTAGCATTAACATGGCTTCTCAAACGTTTGTAAATTAATATATAGCATTATTTTACTGCAAGGTACATTATTTCACAGCTACTGCTATTATTGTCGCCTTTTCTGGCAGCTAAAATGTTAAAATCTTGTTTTATTGTATACCAGATTAGCAATTACGATATTATGCTCTCTGATTACTTTGGCGATCAGGAGTTACATTAGTTTTAATGGAAAGTTATTAAATGACCCAATAAAGAAGATTGGGTTAAAATGTATAGATTCTAGGTCCCAATTTTTTTTCGACCTTATGGATATTTTTTTTTTGTAAGACTGTAGGTACTAACAGTGAAGATTATAAATATATACCATATAAGCTCAAAATTTAAAATATTTAAATAAAAAACCTCACCTGTAGTTTCATTGATATTGAAAAACGGAGTGAACGGGTTTCCCTCTGACACCAGGCCGTATCTTATTTGCCGTGGCGCCCCTTTGTCCCCGTCCTCAGCCCGGACCCTCACAATCATGTCTCCCGGCACCACTTGTCTGGGCAGGTGAGTGATCGGAGGTGCGGATGTGAAGACTGGAGGCATGTCCTGAACATCTTGGACTATCACCACCACCTCCAAGCCGGCGATGTTTCGCGTATCTTTGCCCAGCTCTACGTAGGGATCCTGTTAAAATGAGGGCAACGTTACTGCTTGCTCTATGTGTACACCGTCAATGTTTAATCACCAGAAAAAAAATATACGTATAGTCAGTTGCCGTTACTGAACACAGATTTACATTTGCCATAGCAAAAAAACTGGAAAAAATTAAGTCAAATTTTTGTCAAAATAAATTTGATCAAAATTGGAAAACTGTTCTGTGTTAATCGTTTTCCTATGGATTTGCGTCAGGCAGTACCCTTTGTTGATAATAATTTGAGTTTCATTAATCGTTTGGGAAACCCGGGCACACAGCTCAAGTCAGCTCGTAAAAGCTCGGCTCGAGTCAGCTCGTAAAAGCTCGGCTCGGGCGCCGCACTCGCGCCGCTGTCACTGACATTTTGTAGAAATACAAAATTCTGACTGCACAGACACCACGTAGTACCCCGTCTACATTGCCCATTTAATTTTTTTTGGTAATTAAAAATTGGTTGTGTAGATTGAAGACAGTAGATAGACAGCCTCATACATGGTTGTAGGATAGACCAGTGAGTAGATAACTAATTTAAGGTAGGCAACTCTACCAAAACAGTCACGATCGATAGTACTGACATGATTCAAAATAACAGTCCTTTATGAAAGTCATAATGAATGGCATGAATAAGGACGTCAATTTTGATTTACTGTAATATAGCAAGTTTTTCAGAATATAGCAAAATTCAACGTGAATTTTGAGCAAACCTGAGAATTGATTGTATCTATTTAAGTTTGCGTCAACAATTCAAAAGGGAATACGCTTTTTGTATATATTTTATTACATTATATTTTTAACATTTAGAAAAATGTATTTCTACTGAAAGCTTACACAAAATGATGCTTTGTTTGAGTTCTGTTCTGTTTAATAAACAGAGGACGTACGACGACAAAAAGATAAGATTTTTCATGTTATTTTGGCTCACTCACTCTCATTCATCGTTTTAATGTACAGTCGTAGGTATTAAGATCCATTATTGAAGACATATCATCTTGCCGTAGAATATCTTTGTACATTTCTTTTGTTTTATTGAACAGTGCTTTTCAAAGTAAATTCCAGTGCAGCCTGACTATTGTCTTGCAAATTCTGAGAACTTCCTTCTTTATTATTCTACAGAGAATTTCTAGTAAGTTCGTAATAACAAAGCCTCATTTTAAATAACGAGAGCAAATAGGGTATCTTCTTTCGGAACATAATACAATAATAAGTTCGATTTTGTCATCATATGTCGTAAAGTATCACAGTTAAGAGGGAGTTATTTTTTAGCACAGGCATAACTAATTTATATCCATAAACAAGGCCTTAAATCAGAAAGCGGTATTGCCAACTCACACCTACTGCCTACTTAGGGTAATTAGTACATAACTTAACACTATCCCAGTTCACGCCTCAGACTATATCTGAGTACTCAGCTATTCGTTAATGATAAACATTCAAAGCACTTTTAATTGCATGAAATAAGCGAAAAGGTAAATTGTGCTCGGACACGATTATGCTTTTAACGACTTGGGTGAGGTATTTTGCCTTATTTTATGCAATTTGCTCTGTAGAGAGTGCCGAGTTTTTCATGACACCAAAATAAATAGTGGTTTGGTACCTATATACGTGTACATATACTACATATTCACATATATTACATACATATAGCGTAGAGATATTTTTTTATAGTTTTTGCTACGCCTAGTAAAATTTACATCACAAGTGTTAACTTAGACCGAAGAGCCAACATCAATTTCAGTACTAAAGATCATTATATTTACTTTAATTAGTATTTAGTATCTAATCTATCTAAGTTATGTTATAGAACCGGCTTGTCTTGTCTGTTCTGTGGAATGTGACATGTCCGCGTAGGAAAAACCTAACTTAGAAACTTTGACGCCAATATTGTTCCCACTGCTGGGACTCAAGCCAATCCACCACGCGGCGTGGTGGAAATACATATTCGAGGAACAAAAAAATATATTTTAGGCTATCAATGATGTTTCTAGTAGCTTCTTCGTTCTTACCACAGCTAGCAGTGTCAAGTGGTACATGGATTGGGCCTCGAAGTCCAGTGGTCCAACGAGGAAGATGGTGCCTTCCGTGTTCTCTGTTGATACCCGACGTTGGCGAATAGCGAAGAGTGGAGATCCCTGATAAATAAATAAGAATGAAATAAAATTTAAAGCAGCTAGTAAATTGCTTAATCTTGAAAGGCCGGACGAAGGGTCTCAAATTCTTCACCCTAAATTTAAGAGTAGTTTATTTTCTCTCGCAAAAGGTTACATACAAAAAGGAACTTAACTTAAAGAGGGGAAACTTAACTGAATTTAACCTCTGTAAGGCTTCAATAAACCTGTTTTTCAAAAGACCTGTATTACTAACTTAAGATCTGCTTGGTGACGCTTATAAAAACGAAAATTGAAGGAACCCAAATCAAAATAAGCCCGTTATTCAGCAATTTAAACGCATAATAATATTACCTCTCCCAACACGTGAACCAAAATAGTTAAAATGAAATAATATTCAAAATTATGGTAAACAAGTTTTATAATAGCTCCATGTAAAATTACCGCTCGCTAAACTGGACATCACCGTACCAAAGACCGTACTACTCAAAGCGTTTTGCTAAATTACTTGCAAGGGTGTAATCAGACGAACCACTTCAACATTGCAAGGGATAAGAGAAGGTAAAATCGTCGCTTGTTTTAGCAATAAAAAGATTTTGCAACCCATAGAACATTTTATCTGGTTTTGTCTATTAAGGAAGTAGTACTTTAATAAATTAGACGCAGCGGTTATATCGTCATTTCAGACTATTTCTTTATAGTTTTTACTTGCTCTACTTATAGACTGCTATGTAAATAAAAATGCTTCGCAATTTATTCAGTTTTGAAGTCGCCACTGGACACGCATATGCAGAAAAAGATTAAATGCATACAAATGGCAATTTATTTTTTGCTTATAGTCATAAGGTCTAAAATTAATTAATTTGCCTTACATAGAGCGGGTAGGTTATCTACGAGTAACACTGTTACGTGGAGGCCCTTCATGCATTTAAACAAGCCATAAATACATGATTTTCACAGTTTACAACAGCCATTCCCTTGAACTGAGAATTTTAACACATCTTTAATGCAGCCTTAATGTTCAGTAATTGCAACATCATTGGAGATGAGCCCATGTTGCGGGAAGAAAGTCTTGGTCCGAAAACAATATTAAACGAATTAATTTTACTGGCCTCAACGTCATTTATCGTTTTTTTTTTCATTCTCTTTGCAGAATTAACACAAAACAAATTTACATATTTATTATTTAAATTTATTTTGATTATCTCAGAATTTATGAAAATAATTTCTAATTCGTATTATTTTATGCTCTACCACTAAAACTCCCTAAACTATTCCAGTCTCTTTCTAACTTTTTCCAATATTATTTCCAAAAAAATATTATTCGTCGCGTCTCTTTTCTACCAATTTATTGCTCAAATCTATTACCCGCAGAGTTTTCAACAACATTAGAATCTAAATTGAGTTTTCCAGGATCCGACATAACCCATCCTGTATCGCGGGGAAAATGATCCTATTAGGGTAAAGAAACTCCATTATGTGGTAACACCGAGCGCGTGAGGAAACGTCATTAGAGCCCTAATCATCAGCTCGCATTATTGTCTTCCATTTAACTTTTGAAATGACGTGTTAGAAAATAATAAAATTTATATCCAAGCCGATTAGTGTCTCTTTAAAACAGACTGCTTTAAAATGTGGGTCAAAATTGTCAATAGGTACATCTATGTATTCACGTAAAAAATATTTTAAAATTTACTTTGAAATAAACACTTTGTTTTTAAATGTATTGCCTATTTTGACACACATTTTAAACCATTAATCTTCCTAATGACACTTATGTAATACCTACTAAAACCTTTTCTATGTATTGTTTTTTTTTGTAAAAGTATGATAGTCGCAACAGCAACTTAAACTTTTTCTGCCCGTCAAAGAAAAAGAACAAAAGCAAAAGGAATACCGAAATCAGCCTTATCTTTGTCTGCTAACAAAAATAACTATGCTAACCTTACCCATAGTTCCAATTCCAAAGGTTTCGGTGAGAGGGGGTTTTTTCTGGCAATTGCTATTTCGAGATCGGTCCCACGCTTCGCGTCCTGAAAATACGAACATAGCTTTAGATCATCCTTATAAGGTAGAACAGTGATAGATAGACATCGTAGTTAGAGTTTTAGCTGATCACGGCTAGATAAACATGTTCTCAAAACAGCATGTAATAAATATTTTGTTTCGTCAGATCTTGATTAGTTTTAATAAAATTCGTGAATGTAATGAATATAAACAAAATATCCTTTTTATGTTTGATGCTATAAATCCCACCCTGTATACTCGATCAATCAAATATTGCCAATCGGAAACATTTTCCTCTAAATTGGCCATTCCGTGGAATATCAAAAGCCTTTTAAACCACCCGAAAAAAGTGGAATCCAACCATTTGACACAGATTAAGATGCCGCCGAAATTGACCGATGCCAATTCTTTTGAAAAGCCGCTTTTAGCCAAATGACTCTTGCAAATGGGTGTTCCGTGCTCCGATAAATTGGAGATCTACCTTTAAATAACGAATCTCATCTCGCTTATCGCGGCTGGCTCATCTTGGATCGTTCGAAATGGGAAAAGTACAAACCTACCCATTGTACCACAGCACAGGTCGCATACCACAAGTACAAGGTACAAGACAAATGTACAATGATTTTTCTAAACCTAACAAATACAGGTAACAGATACGAAGGAAAAGCTTCAAAAACTATTAAATATTTTGGTTTTAGGTAATAATAAAAACCTTTGACAATTTGTTAATTTACTTTAGTGTTTAATGCTTATTGACATTTATTTTATTTTCATTTATTCAAAAAACCAACAGCAATGAATATAAAAACGGATTAATCTAATGTAATGCAGCCAATTATAGATCTTTCTAAGTAAGGATTCTTAAAAATAATTTCTACACATAAAGAAGTAAAATTAAATCACAATCAAAATAATGAAGGTTCATAGTGCATTACATCATTCAATCACATGTTGTATGTAAAATTTGAATTTTAAAAAAAAATTAATGAAAAAATAAATTATTTTTTTTTGTACCCAAAAACCTGTGATTGTCCCCTAATATACTATGCATGAACATTTTTTTACCAGCTGTATCTAAAGGTAGGAATAAGACGACGCATGACGGCACTCTAGCTGCGCCATGATTGATGATGATGGCACACACCGGATATGAAATATAGGAATTAACGCGCACTCTATTAAATGACACATATTCATAACTGTTGTGAATAAAGTAGATTATTTTTTTAGAGAAAACATTGAGTAATGTTACATCATCGTACATAAAGTTTTTACACTAGAGTCGTTGTGTAAACTAGAGACGAGATGAACTAGGCATCTCGACGGCAACTGAAGTAATGTATAGTTATTAGATTGTAACGGGTATTCATCGCGCTCACCTTATCTATTTTAGCATTATCACCTTATTTATTTCCAATACGCCAGTCAACCCGTGACCCTGGCTGTTTTGCAATACAGTCGAAACATCGCGTCGGGAATAACCCTTACAATCTAATGGTTATTATATGTGTAATAACCGCAAAAGTCTACGAAAAACTGAAGTAATGTTGAGTTAGATGCTTTGTGTCAGCTTGGTTATAAGTGCCATACTAAACGGGCGGTTCTCCCGGCCCAGGAATCCGCTTCTGAACCGCACTAGACACAAGTTGTATGCTGCATACTACACTACGCGGTTTCCCATCTCGGTTCACTTCCATATTAATTGTGTCTAGTGCGGTTCAGAAGCGGATTCCCGCAGTGGGAAAACCGCCCGTGTAGTGACACTAACCTAACTTAAATTACCTACTTTTTTTTACTAATGATTTCAATTCTCAGCGGCCTTCTTTCAATAAATTAAAACAGAATATATTTTATTTAAATGTATATATGGGACGAGACGAACTAAGCGCTCTCCCGATGGTTAGAGATCACGTCTGCTCATGACCAGAACAGTGCTACACAGGACTTAATAGAAATATTGATTATTACTGCCATTTACTTATGTTTAGAGATGTTTTAGTACAATAATTGAGTGTCAGTCAACATACCTCAGGCACCAGAATGATGCTAGGTTGATGCGGGAAGATGGTATCCCGCGGCGTAGTAGCATTAGTTCCAGTGATGGAACAAGCTATCCTCGAGCTTCTTCCCCTGGTGTTCCTGACCGACAGCCTGAAGTCCACGTATCTGCCCGGTTCCAGCCTTCGAAGGAGGATCACGTTGGCTTGACACACTGAGTTGTATCTTGTACAGGGTAGCGTCTCTACGCCGACGTCCAGGCGTCCCATTTGACCTGTGAGTAAAATTATTGTCATCATATCGTCTCAGTCAGTTTTTTTTATAGTAAAAAAGTGAATTTAGAATTGCTGTTACTTTTGCCCTCGACCATCGAATAAAGAAATGCCTCGGTTTCGCCTCCGTCATGGTATAAATCAGCTTCTTTCATTTCAACTAAACACCGAATTTCGGCTTAGCGTGATTGAGCAGTAACATCCATCTATTTACTAGATTAGGCTACGCTTTCGGCCATCGATGTCTTGTATTCGTCAGGATTCCATCGAGCGACTGAGAAATCTAACAGTACAATGTCAATAAGGCTAGACGTATGCGAATATCCCAAGAAAATTCTGTGCTTCTGGACGGAGCTAGGCTGACTAGACTACTAGTCAAAGGATATCCGTCGAACAAAGGATCAAAATTAGTTCAATTTCAGAAAAGGAGTCCATTTACTTATACTCGTACTAGGCTTAGTATAAAATACTTGCGTCTCTCCAGAGCAGTAGCGAATTGTCGCGAAATGCCCACAAATTCACGTATCGATATGTGAGTGACACGAAAATCGTATAGCTGTCACATATTTCATACAAATTACTGCCTGCGGTTATCGTATCGTACAGCTCGATAGCCGTCGTGATAGCCCTACAATTCTGTGATACCTACATCATCGAATCATCTCAATCAATTCAATGCGTAGTTGGGAAAATAGAGCCTCGTAACTTCTATTACCGGAGGCCACTTGCTTCAACAAGCAGTAAGTAAAAGTAACAAGTACAGTAGCTACTTAAAACGTAACAGCTGGTCGTGTCCGCTTGCTTTAATTAGTTTTGTGCCAAGAGATTTGTGGCTTGCGCCGTGCCGGTTTGTTTATATGCGTAGGTAATTGAATCTGATAGCAAGACATAAAGTAAAATAGCAATAGAAGTGGTTTATATGGGACCGGAGAAAATTGAATAGGTTTATGTTTGCTCACTGGTTAAGGAAATAGACAGGCATAAGTGAATGCTGTTTATTTTGAAGTGTGGAAAATGCCAATTGTGGAGCAAGGCTTGGCACCCCAGGCCATGTATGATGAGAAAGTTAAATCTTTAAATGTTACTTAGAAATACACCCAGACTCAAAACAAAAAAACGATGTTCATCACACCAATATTTGTCCTAAAGCGGGAATCGAACCCGCGACACCGGTGGCGTGGCAGTACACGCTTGCCACACGAGCAGTTTTTTTTATGCATTTAAAATTGATGGTAGGTAGGTGTTACACTGTTTTTAGCGCTCGATTACTTTGAGACATTTCGATTGAAGTCTCGAAGGCCCAATAATTTCCGATAGCATGAAGTCCACGTATCTGCCTGGCTCCAGCCTTCGAAGAAGGATCACGTTGGCTTGACACACTGAGTTGTACCTCGTACAGGGTAGCGTTTCTACGCCGACGTCCAGGCGTCCCATTTGATCCTACAATGCCCTTCAAACCGGAACACAGTAATGCTTACACATTACTGCTATGCGGCAGAATATCTGGCGCTGTATTGGCCGTGCCGTTCAGTAATAATAAACTTACCAATAAGTTCAAAATGTAGTGGATAGTCGAAGTCAGGGTCGGAAGCGCGTACTCTGTAGATAACCGATCCCACTGCTGCATCAGACGGGACCAGGACCAGTCTCATGAGGGTGCTGGGGTCGAAGACAGGCTCCCCGCCCCGCGCCCCTCCCGCCAGCAGCAACACCAGGGCCAGGGCGATCGTCATCCTGTAACACAAAAATAAATAACTTATAAAAGGAGCGTTTAGTTAGACACACAGATTCTTTATAAAGTTTCTATAGAATCTTATCACTCTTATATCAATATATTTACAAGGCTTAGTCCTGACTGAATGACTGATTGACAGTTAACGCACATACTAAACCTCTGAACGTAGAGACTTGAAACTTGAAGGGTGTGTTATTTCAAGTAGTGCAGGTACTAAGAAGAAATTTTATGAATTCATTGCGAATACGCAAACGAAGTTGCGAGCGTAAGCTAGTTGTAATATATAGCTTTAGCGTTGAAAAACACGCATAAAAACAGACACACCGAAAGAGAAATAAAATATTGCAATTTTAAATAGTAAGTTTTATTAGTTACGAAAAGGTTTGTTACTGTTTTGCTTTAAATTTTCACATGTTGAACCAAGAATTAATAGTTATATCGCAGAGTAATAAGATACCACGTAGGTACAATGAGAGACATTTCAGTGTCGTGTGCTCCATACTACGAGACATAAATTAGGACCAACAAAAATAATCTAGCCTAGTTTTTAATATGTCTAGACAATATATAATAGTTTAGCGGATTTATTACTAAATATATTTATACTATTTATTAATATGTCTAGACTCTTTTAAGATAAATAATGCTTGAAAAGGTAAGTCAGTATATAAAGCAAACTAGGTTAAGATAACGGTCGTTAGCTATTATAACTCAATTTGATGGGCTGTTATGATGCCCTACGGTTAGAATATTCACCTACTTCTCTAACTGACAGAAACCACTACAAGTACGAACAAAACTAAAGTTACGGATCGTAAATTTTCAATTGTGTTTAATTATTCACACAATCATGGTATGGTTCAGAAACTTAATTGTGTTATTATAATAAAATTCACAAGCCTTACAAACTTTGAACAGATTTTCATTTTACTCATATTGGTGTTATACTAAAATGTTCATAGAGAGTTTGCTTGGCATAACACTCTATCAAAGTAACTGAAAACGGAAGTGGAATAATTCGACAATGTTTCCTCAAATTAATTTCCCATAGAAAAATACCTTATAGTTTATGTAAATTGCATCGATTCTGTATAAAAAGCTTTGTTTTCTAAAAAACGTTGTATTTAGTTTCGATTAGGTAACTTAAAAAAAACGGGAAATGAACTTTCTGAAGATTATAAAGATCAAAGATTATTATAATATAAGAATTTAATTTCTTGAAAAAAATAAATTAACCTGGCTTATCAAAAGCTGTTGAAATAATTTGATGAAAATGCAGGAAAGGAGCCTATTCGAAGCGCACTTGAAATCCTTTCACCACACTGATTTGAAAGAACTAGTGACACGAAAAGAAAAAGTACTACTTTTTCTTATATATATTTGCTTTATTACTATACAAAAAAAAAAGTCTGCTTCCTTTTTGTTCGTCGCTCTTCCTTATGCAAACCCTGTATCTCTTAAAGGGGCTCCATTCTGAGCATTTATTTATTTGTCATTCTGAAATTGCGAATTCCTTTTCCAAGTTTCATATTGTAACGCTTATTTTATGTATCAAGGGCTCGAATTGGAAGTAAAGTCTGTAAACTGTAGTACAGCACTCTCGGGCGTGCCTCACTCGTGTTTTATCTACTCGGAGCAGTGGACTTAAGCTGTGTTCACATACTGAAATAGAAAAGTAGGTATCTTTTCTAACACACTTATCTTATCTTATCTTAACTTACTATTCCACTAATATAATAAATATGAACAAAATATTTAAAGTTATCAACAATATAATCTAATGAAGAATCGGCCATATTGTAAATGGAAACCTTTTAAAAAATCATGGTTCCGTTTCGGAAATGAGAATACGAGTAAGTAAAAGAAAATATCATTTATAATTTTATTTCTTTACGATTTGTTACTGTTTCTTTTTTATTCTGACCATCAGGAGAGTTTCTTGTCACTTCTTTACGTAAAAAAAGTATTATTGTCATTCAGAATAACTTATTTAGAACTTATAAAGGAGTAGACACTTCATAATAAAAATGGGAGCCAGTTGACGACGGCAATAGTTTAAAATATGTTATAATTGTACAAATTTCCAACATTAATAGATACACTAAAAGGTAGAGTGAGCATGTTTTTTATAAGGAAGTGAGGGTATGTGTGATAGTGTAATATGAGTGAATGTGAGGATGTACAGTCAGCTGCACCAATATGTATTCACTCTCAAGCTTACACATTTATAATTACTACTCTTAATTTTGCAAAAACCAGTGCACGCAATCGTTTTCAAATTAATATAGTCCTCTTACTTGTCAGAACTCTAGACAGAAGAAGAATGTCTTTGCAAAATTAGGAATATGGTATAAATATGAAAGCTTGAGAGTGTATAAATATTGGTGCAGCTGACTGTACCTATATCTGTGTGTTATGGTGGAGTGAGAGTTTTAAAAATAAATTACCTTGAATCTCAGAACATTTAAGGACGCACCTTTACGCAAACATCGAGTTCACTGACACGTTAACATACAACATGTCTGAGCTGGAAGTAGAACTTTGGACATGACAGTCTCCAAGTTTTATTAGGAAAATAGTTTACAAATCTGTTACATTCACGACCCACGTAGCAAACTAAACCATGGGCTATTTAGATATTATTGAAATAGTTTTAGCGCGTGCCAACTTACTTATTATAATCAAGGTTTTACAGAAACATACAACATCCGACTTCAATCGGACTGTACTAGTGACCGTAGGCACCACTGACAAGTCACAGGGGAAGCAAAATACGCAATTTTGTTCACTTCAACGACTTTTCAGTTATTTTGATTGAAAACCTAAACTACTGAATTGATTTTGATAAAATTTATATGGGACCAGTATGAAAGAATATCCTCTCAAACAAAAAAAAATTTTTTTAATCGGTTAGTACAGACAGCGTCAGAGATAAGTATCCCACTTGCACAAGACACCCAGCTATAAATCCTTTCAAAAAATTGTAATACTTAATATTAATTTTAGTCTTACATTGAAATATAATCTATTTTTTAAAGGCAAAACTTCTCCATTCGCCGCGACGGTGATTTTAAAAGGATTTGAGGCTGGGTATTATAAGGCAAGGGGGATACTTATTTATGACGCTGTCTGTACATAAACAACAAAGTTCTGAGGTAACAAACATAAAAAAAAAACATAATCTCCTCCTTTTTTGAAGTCAGTTGAAAATTTCCTAAAGTTTGAAATGTGCATGGACGGTTTATTAATAAAAAAATATTTATTTTGTGATTTAAGATAAGGAGATTTAGAAGAGATGAATCACAAATAAGGTAGTTATTAAGACATTAAAAACCTTTCGAAAACCAATTAAAAGTAAAATTGAGACTGGTTTTTGACCAGCACTAGGACTAGAGAGCTAGTTAACAAAATAAAGGTACCAAACTTAAAATAAATATCAACAAAGAAGTAAAGTTTAAAAAGCATACGGATAATGTAAACCATTGTGTATCACCTTGTATCCTATATTGCGAATATGTAGTAGTTAAACATACAAGCTGAAGGTACAATAGACGCAGCAGAAATGCAGTAAACAGATAAAGAATTTGAACATAAATCTCATTACTCAAGTACATATTAGCATTTGGTACCAACTTACTGGTGCTAACCCAGGAAGGTCAGTCCTAATTTACGAATGTGAATGCGATTGCCCTGGACTTCGCGTTAAGCCTGATTCAGACTGAGTGTCGCTCGTAAATACGCTAGTGTTAACAAGCTTAGAATCTTATTAGAGCAATTAGGTATACGAGGGTAGAGTGCAAAGCTCACGGAACAGGAACTTTAACGGAGAAAATAGCACTATGCTATTAATTTTTACCACGCTATCTTGTTTGTCTGTCTGTCTGTCGTTTCGGGTGAAATCTTACAACTCAAATTTTGAGATCTTTCTGATTAGCTATATGTAGGTATATTAAAGTAGCTCACAATTCAATGACAATGCATTCTTAATTCATTTATTAGTATGCAATCCCGACTTAATCTAAAAAAAAAACATAAAAATTGCTAAGTATATCTCATATAGGAAGCAATGAAAACGTGTTTTTTAGAGGCGAAACACGTGTCGAATATATATATAGAATATTGTATATAATATAAAATTGTGTATGTAATATATATAATACTATATATGATATATACTAAAGTTCTAAACTAGAGTTAAGTTAATTAAAACCTTTATTTAAAAATTAAGCGGATTTATTACTAAATATATTCATACTATTTGTTAATGCTTGCTGTTTTGGTTATAATATATAATAATATAATTAATATTGATAAGCGTGATCTAAAATTTATCAGAAAAGCTTCTCATTATAAGTTCACAAAGCCTCAGACTTACCTTAGCAATCTTAGGCTTACCTAAGATTTTTTTATGATAAGCGTGATCAATAATTTATCAGAAAAGCTTCTCATTATTAGTTCACAAAGCCTCAGACTTACCTTAGCAATCTTAGGCTTACCTAAGATTTTTTTAAGTGGGATACACTTGTGATGTGATTGACCCTGTTCCCGGCCTTCCAGTTAAAGAAGATGTGTAATGTGATTTTAGGCTATCATAAAATAGATATGTTAGGAATCTTGGCTGGTAAATTACAAATGGCCATCAAAAATAACAGTCCAAAATCTAGATTTTTCTTCAAAGATCCCAGTTCTGCCGCTGGTGGCAATGTGTATCCTACCCTGCATTTAAATAACATAAATCACAATCCACATCATTTCCGCTTGGCGCCACTGCTGGTGAAATATCTGTCTGAACGACGATGCTAAATCTACTTGCGTGTTGGTGTCGTGAACTAAACTCTATCTGGACTAGATTAGTTCAAAGTTTGTTTCCGTTCCAGGAACTTTGTTTTCTGTTTACGAGCTTACCGACTCTGCGTAAGACAAAGTCTTCGCAGTCAAGAATCAATGATTTTTATATTAAGAATCAAATAGGAAGTTAATATTTCAGTAAGGACAGTATAACTAAATAACCCAATTAACTATTACTGAGAATTATATTTGTTTAAGCAAGTTGAATGCCTTTGAAATGTCTTGAAAACATTGATATCAAAACCAGACTCACTAACTCAAAAGATTCGCCGATTTTATATAGTTTGATCTTTGTGTAGTATATATAAAGCTGCTTTTACGGTGAAAGCCCTAATAGTAAAAAATACAACATTCACGAAGATTGAACTTCAGCTTTATAAATTCTTAAACAGTTTTAGCCCCACCGCTAATATCATTCCATTTAACAGATCTTCAAGAAAAGCGTTTTATTCAAATTATACTCAACTCAATTAGATTTTATCTTTGAAATGTAGACCTACACATCCTCTTTGCCAATTTAACTCGTTTTGTTTCAAAGCAATTATGGTCCTTCGATCATTCGGGAAGCGCAGAGACTGGGCACCTATTATTATGGTCCTCGAGTCGAGAATCCATGCCTTAAATCATTCAGGCTCTCTTCCTTGTACGGCACTTTAACTTGCCTTTTTTGAACCCATTCAGAGGTAATTTATTTCGATATTAGGGTTGGCTCTTCTTGTTTTTTGCATCAATGGGCAGTCATGATGTCTATGACTTTTGTCAAATCATCAATTCAAAAACAACGCACAGGCCAAGCTACTTAAAATAAATTAAAATTTCAAGGTGTGTTTGTTAAGAAGTATAGTCATCAATAATTTATAAGGTTTTAAATAATAATAGGCTGCTTGAATTTTTTTCTGAGTCCTCTAGTATAGTATAGAGATAAGACTCTCCTTTCCTTCAAATATTTCTCGCATATGTCAATGAGGACGTGGTGGCCGAGTGGATGAGGCCCTTGCCTTGCGATCTAATGGTCGCGGGTTCGAATCCCGGTGGCAATCATGCGTAAATGGGTTTTTTCGGTCGAAAAAACCTATGTAGGTATGCATCCCACGTTCTCGCAACGGTGAAGGAAAACTTCGTGAGGAAACTGGCATGTCAAAAGACAGAAAAAAAAAAGTTCTATGGCATGTGACATCCACCAATCCGCATTGGGTCCGCGTGGTGGATTACGACCCATTCGCTCTCCTGCCGAGAATAGGCCTGAGTCCCAGCAGTGGGAACATTATAGGCTGATTATGATATAATATGAGGTAAGTTCATCCGTTTTTTATCATCATCAGCCTACTGCAGTCCACAGTCCATATCCATCTCGCACATTGGGTTAAGCTAGCACTTGTCACGAAGACTGCAAACACAAAAGTAGCAAAGAGGACCAAAAGTGTAAGAATAAGCCTCGTTAGTTACAAGTAGTGTCAGTTAAAGCCATTTGTCATTACTATTTACGAGGCTTGCAGTTCAGATGCGGAGCGGGACACCAGGATTTGCACCTAAACAGCGGGGTGTGGCACAGTCTCTCACAAAAGTGTTATGCTTGAATTTATAATTTTGGGTTTGATTACGAGATCTGATAGAAAGAGAGCCCTTTTCCATTTGAGAAAATACAAAAAACTTGTTGCTCACGGAAGTATTTATATCATAATGGGCCTATAACATAATGGGGTGTAGGAGTAAATCCAGATCATACCAATTCTCGGTAAAAACTTGCAACAGAGTCGAGCAGAGGTTTTTTGAGAGCAATCTTCTTCTTATCGTGTCACTAGTTCCTTCGAACCAGTGTGGTGAAAGAATTTCAAGTGCGCCTCGAAGGCTCCTTTCGTGCATCGACACATGTTTCCGAACTTTAGGATCTACGACATGCCGGCTTCCTAACGATGTTTTCCTTCACCGTTGCAAGAACGTGGAATGCATACATAGATTTTTACGACCGAAAAAACCCATTATACGCATGACTGCCACCGGGATTCGAGCCCGCGACCATCAGATCGCAAGGTAAGGGCCTCATCCACTCGGCCACCACGTCCTCAACTAAAATAGAGTAATGAAAAGCTGTGGAAAAATCTCTGACAGATTTCCAATCTAACGTTAAAATGCGGTAGGTAAATAAATGCTGAACATTGAACGCCTAATGCTTCCATAAAACCCCCACTTATTTTAGATAAGAATTTCCAGCTTACAAAACAAAATTCTTAAGCATAATTATACAGATATTTTTGTTGTTGACTGTATTCCTTACAGGCTGAGCTGGGAAATGGCTTGCGCACGAAGTCTCGGCACTGACCTTAGTTTACCACATTGCAATGAACTCAAACTATGGGTATTTTCAACTTATTTTGATAGCATTCAATTTAACTTGATAGCATAGGTCCGTACTTTGGTTGCGTTCTCATGATTCTGGACCGATGACATTGTTGCGGTCGCAGGAAGTCAATGGATGTAACTAGGCCTTTGGCTATTTGCTATGATTTTATTGCGTTGGGAATTTATGTTAAGAGTATGCTTTTATAAATTTATGGGTACACCTACAAAAAGGTATCTCTGAATTTATGAAAATTAAACATTTTTTAAACAAGTTCCTGATATTAAGAGGTAATAATATTCAAGGTTTTACAACTACTGACTTCAATCGGACGGGTCTAGTGACCGTAGGCACCACTGACCAGTCACAGGGAAGCAAATTTTGTTTACTTCGAAGACATATTTTTTTTAATTTATAAACTAAACTACTGAACTATTTAATGTATTCATATTCATATTCATTTATTTATTGTTTCATTTGCATACAGGTTATATAACTTAGGTGTAAGTGGCTTATAGGTACACAATGCACATGAACCCTGTAAGGGCGCAACAACTTTAAGTTATTTTTTTGCTCGGTAGGCATCTAATTCACTTATGTTTATTTCATAGTCAAATTAATTATGTATTACAAAAATATTGATAAATTAGCATTAGTTAGGTGATTTGTATTTTTGTTTGAGTGATGTCAAGTTTTAAATATTGTTAATTCTAATGTCAATTTTAATTTTAATGTCAAATAAATATGCTTAATGTCAATATTTTTATAATTTCTAAAAATAAGTAATAATAGTATTAATTTTCATTTTATATAGGTACCTACACTTAAACAAAGAACTTATCATTGACAGTCAACATTTATCTGATAGAAATTCGTTTACATTGTAATAGCATTTTTCCATTAGGAATAATTTAAATTGTTTTTGGGATATATTAATGATTTTTTTATGGAACCAATCTGAGAATATAATGCTTCAAATAGGTTTATAAACAACAAAGTTCCGAGGTAACATACATTAAAAAAAACTACTGAATTGAAAACCTCCCTTTTTTTTAAGTTGGTTGAAAATACTTCCCAATCCTGAAAGAGATGTGCCTCCTACACTCAGTAGGTAGTGCACGAAAGGAGCATTTTCGAAACACACTTGAAATCCTTTCACCGCATTGGTTCGAAAGAACTAGTAACACGATAAGAAGAAGACTCAGTAGGTAGTGGTTTACTCCAAGGTTCAATTTTCATTTCACTTTCCGAAGTCACGATTTTTTTTTTGCGAATGACATGAGTCAAGTGACGTTATAAATACAGAGCTGTATAAATATCATCTCTCTCTTCTCGTGTAAGGCAATGACCAGCTCCAATGTCAGAGTTTGCGAGTTGCACTAAAGAACCAAGGATACCATCATACGTGAGCCTGATAACTCCTCCCGCTTATTATAAATTCTAACTCACAACAGCATTATGTGCTGATCGATTCAAAGCGATATGGGGTTAGGTTTCCACGCCATACCATAAAATTTTATTGCTAATTTAGTTTACAGCTCCGCTACGGGCGTTTAATATAGGACTATCTGACTTTTTGTTTCACACAACAACGTAAACGGCACTGAGAATATATAAACCGTATATTTGATTAAATTTTACCACATTTTTATTAAGTCACTTTCTTGTTTGTCTGTTCTTTAACAACATAGGTACTATGTATACTATGTTCTGGCGAATAAAATTTTTTGAGTTTTGACAATTGAATCTTGAATCTGCCTGTCGTTCCAGATGGAATCTTGCAACTCAAATTTTCGAGCACTTCCCGATTAGGTACCCGACTTAAACTTGCACAACTCGATGACAATGCATTCTTCTTCACAACCTGTCAATAGTTCTTTCGAACCAGTGTGGTGAGAGGATTTCAAGTACGCCTCGAAGAGGCTGTTTTCGTGCACTTGACACATATTTTCGAACTTTTCAGGTTGATTGCCGATCTGCTCGTTGACAATCCTTCCCTAAAGCTAACTAGCTCACACGCTAGCTTTTGAACTCGACAATTAGAAGAAGCTTCTAAAAAAGCCGGGTGTCATCGATGCTTTACAGCCCCCTGCTTCATTCAACAATCGTGCAAAAGTACGATAAAACAGACAAAAACATGTTGGAAATTAGAGTATGAAGAATCTTTTACTTTATATGCAATTGGGAATAATCCTTTTCAAGGACATAAAATGTTTTGGGTTTAAATCAAAGGGTTTTTTTAGATTTTATTATATATTTTAGAACAATTTCAAGGCGATTAGGTTCGCTGTATGGTCCAAGGAATCATTTTACAAAACCGAACTCGTAGGAAGTCTATCCGACAATAGGCTTAGCTTCCTAATCCTATATTGGGTGCACGATTACCGAAATCCCTAGCTTAGCATAATCTGAATCCTTGCAAACGACCATTTTGTCTACTAGTTTCCGCCAGCGACTTCACCCGAGCGAGTATTAAGAATCGAAAAACATCAAAAGTCCATTTCGGCTAAAACAGTTCAATAGTTTTGACACAATTGAGTAAAAAACCATCATTATCCATCCATTTTCACTTTTGATATCATGCTATAGATTTCATAGTTCTCACGTATTTCTCTATCATTTGAAATTCGCTGCGAAATATTAGTATTGTTTTGGAGTAATTGGTATCAATTTCGCCGATAAAGAATGGGGAAGTCAAACAGTGGGAATAAAATGGTGAATGGCTTCAAAACAAGGGGTATTGTACTGTGTGAGTTGAGAATAGCGGTCAGCGTTCGACCCTGTTTTCAGTAGGTCAATAGCTATCGATTTTTCTAGAGTCACGACTGAAATTAATTTAGGTAGGTATACATATTCGGAAATAGGTTCTAAAATGACCAATGATAAAGCGACCACGAACCGAATGATGGGGTAAGTCATTATTACTACAGTTAGGTACGTAAGAAATGACGAGAAACTGATGTTACAACTTAATTAACTAATATTAATGTTTGTTATGTTACTGTGTCTTCATCCTTTTCAATAAATAAATACAATACAATACAATACAAAGTCGGGCAGGTTCATTATCATCATTATTGACCGTTTAAGAAATTACCCATTGCTGGATATAAGTCAGGAGGCTTTTTGGGAGGACCCAAACGCCAATTCATTGTGTTCTCTGCTACTCACATCCAGGATCCCGGTATCTGGCATTTGGTCTACCTCGACTCCTTGCACATCCTATTGGCCACGGCTCGGTCAGGGTCATACATAAGTCATAAGTATTTATTTGGTAAAACTATTGAACAGGTCTGTTGTTTAACAATGTTATTATTATAATAATATAATAATACTGCAATCGTAGGGAGTCTGTGGCTATATAGAAACGAATAGAATAAGAAAACATGTTGTGCTAACTCCACTTAAGTGGGATAAGGGCAGGGAGATAGCGATGTTTTCCAAATAAAGATATCGTTTTAGCTAATGGTTCTATACCAAATCGATGGGCGAACTTATTAAGGTGTTTTAATGGCGTGCGGTTCGTGACCTCTGTTTAAGGGGTATCGTTGTAAATCTGGTCGAAAACGTAACTTTATGGCGAGGATCACGCGAAGTGACCCCTCGGCCTTATTACGGGTTGTATTTGTAAGGGTTTTGTCAGAATATAAACGAGTACGAGGTATTTTGAAGCTCTTAGGTGCTGCGCAAACGAATGTTCTGCGTCTGACTGTAGATTTTTATACAAAACTGTTGCTGCAACGCGTCACTTGGTTGTGGCAACTGATGTGGCAACGGATGTGGCAGCGACGGCGTGGCAGCGACTGTTTTGTATAAAAATCTACAGTTCCCTGTCTCAGTCACAGGATACACGTTTGCGCAGCCACTTATGGTAAACCCAAGCACTCAGTTTGAAAAGGTTCAGAATAATAATGTAATACTCTCTTAACATTGCAATAAAATACGGATAGAGACTAACTAACCAAAATTAGATATATCTGAAACCACTGCTTGTACCAGGGCATGATTTTGAAATTTTACTAAATAACAGCGCTGTTTTTACAGTTATAAGCATTAATAAGTTGGCATTTTCAAATTTTCGGATGGACGTTTAATGCAGTTAGCCGCAGATGGCTGTTACTGCGTCACCGGACTCTAGCATTTTCAAATGTAACCAATATTTTATATATATAGGGATCCTAAACGGCACCGTGGCTTAGTTGGTAGTGACCCTGCCTACGAAGCTTGGTGTCCGGGTTCGATCCCCGGCCGGGGCGATTATTTGTGTGACGAACACAAATGTTTGTTCTCGGGTCTTGGATGTTGTGATGTGTTGTATGTGTCCATGCCACCTGCGACACAGGGAATCCTAGTGCAGGGGTGTGAGTGTGTGAATGTTTAAACAAAACCTAACTTTACAATTTTGTTTTAAAAGTGTAGTGTAGAAGAATGAAAGAGTTCATGAGGACGGACTTAGGACGTTTTTATGTATTAAGAAACTATCTATTACATTATATAAAAAATTGTAATGCCATATAATCAGCCCTAAGAATCGTATCGACGTGGCCGACGTGGCCGTGCCCGTTTTCGTGGTCAAAGAGCGCTATTACCGATATGGATGTTGGCTGTATCGAGGAATGAGACCGCTAGAAAAACATTAGCATTTTAAGCACCTCTAAGGCGTGTAGCACTGTAATCACGAATTAGGGTCAAGCTTTGTTTGAATTAGAACATGACTGTTAATTGCAATCAGTTATTGCGTTGAAGTAAGTGTAAACCGAAAAAAAAATGTGATTTTTCGCTTTTAAATATGAACTGGAATATTTTTTTGTGCCGTTCATGAAAGGAGCCTCTTCGAGGCGCACTTGAAATCTTTCACCACACTTGGTTCGAAAAAACTAGTAACATGATAACCAAAGAAGATGAAGGGCCTTTGAATTATTTTTTATCTTCACATTTTGTATAAGCTCTTTTTCCTATACCTAGAAGCTCTACATAAAAAAAACTTTGAAAAAGTTTTATTTTTTATTTTTTTATACACTAGGTATGTTATATTTACCACGAGCAGTTGTATAGAAAAAAAACGTGTCTGGCTTCAAATGATCATTTTTGCCACTAAGCCGTGTATTTGGATTTATTTGCCTGAAGCTTTTTCCTAAAAACGTGTGGTATTTGCGTGTTATTGGACTCGAACTGGCAATAAGTTGGCTGATGGATTGGGGTCAAATATCTTCGTCTGTGGAACGCCTACCGAAGACCCCCATTAATTCTCTACAGTTAATTAAGTTTCTCATTATATTCGAGTTCAAAGCTAATTTGTTTAGTGCTTCCAATCAGCTGTAAAGTAATAACACTAAAAAATATTAGGTATTGTAGGTCTAGAAAAGGTCTAGGTTACGATTTTTTATTATTTTTGGTACATAATTACCGTTAGGAGGCATTCCTTTCAGAATACATCTAAATTGGCACCACAGTGCCAGATAATCTTTCGCAAAGAAGTTATGTGTAAGCATTACTGTGTTCAGGATGGAAGGGCACTATAGCTTGCGAAATTGCTGGGCTTTTGATTACTGGGCGTTCAATACTGACCATCAAAATGTCTTAAGGATCTAGATATGTAGCAACACAGTGCCAGATATTTTTCTCAAAGCAGTAATGTGTAAGCATTACTGTGTTTTGGATAGAAGGGCACTGGTGCTAGTGAAATTACTAGACTTTCGAGACAGACCATCAAAATATTACAAGGGTCTAGATGGGTACCAACAAAGTGCTAGACATTTTGTCGCAAAGCAGTAATGTGTTAGCATTACTGTGTTCCGGATGGAAGGGCACTGTAGCTAGTGAAATTACTGGGCTTTTGAGACTGACTATCAAAATGTCTCCAGGGTCTAGATGGGTACCAACACAGTGCTAGATATTCTGTCGCAAAGCAGTAATGTGTAAGAATTACTGTGTTTCGGATGGAAAGGCACTGTAGCTAGTGAAATTACTAGGCTTTCGAGACTGACCATCAAAATGTCTCAAGGGTCTAGATGGGTACCAACACAGGGCTAGATATTCTGTCGCAAAGCAGTAATGTGTAAGCATTACTGTGTTTCGGGTGGAAGGGCACTGTAGCTAGTGAAATTACTAGGCTTTCGAGACTGACCATCAAAATGTCTCAAGGGTCTAGATGGGTACCAACACAGGGCTAGATATTCTGTCGCAAAGCAGTAATGTGTAAGCATTACTGTGTTTCGGGTGGAAGGGCACTGTAGCTAGTGAAATTACTGGGCTTTTGAGACTGACCATCAAAATGTCTCAAGGTGGACGAGTTATAAAGCAGTGTTGCGCCGGTCTATGGGAATAACAGTCCTGTGTAGCACTGTTACGGTTATGGGCAAGCGTGATCTCTTTCCATCCGGAGAGCGCCTTAGCCACTTCTTTATAAAATAATATCCTATATTTTGTCTACAGAAAAATACACGGTCAAATTTTAATCACCATAAAAAAAAAATACGCATAGTCAGTAGCCGTTACTGAACACTCATATAGGTACGGCAAAAAAACTTGAAAAAATTAAGCCTAATTTTTGTCAAAATAAATTTGATTAAAATTGGATAACTGTTACCGTTAGTCGTTTTCCTGTGGATTTGCGTCAGCGGTACCTTTAATTGATAATAATTTAAGTTTTAATCATCGTTTGGCAAACCCGGGTATTTTGTAGAAATCCAAAATTTTGAATGCACAGATGCAACGTAGTAACTCGTTTGCATTGCCCATTTTATTTTAAGGAAATTAAAAATTGGTGGTGTATAATTAAAACTTTTTGTTATCTCTATGAGGTAAATAAATTTAACAGCCTAAGGTATGCAAGCTCGTAGTTGTTATCTGATGTAAAAAATATAATCAAAGGCGGGGTAACTAACGAAGCATAATAAAATATGAAATGCTCTGGTTATTGATTAATCGTTTATTCAATTACACTTCGTTATATTTCGTAACAACCATAATTTTAAAAAATCGAAAGTGAATTTCTCTGTACGGACAAGATTAAAATTGAGATAGTGTACAGGCGGATTACTCAAATCGTTATTTAAATATTATATAAATTCCGCTGTGTTATTAATTTACTACAAACAACTTTACATACATGAATTAAGTAAAAAATAAGTAAGAAAAATTGTAAATAGAATCCTTCTAGGATTCTATTTACAAATTTTTTCTGAAGTTTGCACCATCTAACGGCCAACTTACTATAACACACTTTCGTCCCATTTACACGAAATTACTCCCACATATTGACAGAGAGCGAAAGGGAAGGTGTAACACGACATGTCACAAAATTAATGATAGAAATGTTATCAATTATATTCTTCTCAGGATTCCATTCTAAGAATATGTTTTTTGCTTTTAAATAAATTGAATAAAAAATAGTTTACATCTAAAAATTAATACCCATATTTTTTACTTTATCACAAAAAATGAAGAGAACGCACGAAAGGATCCTTTTCGAGGCGCACTTAAAATCTTTTTACCATACTAAACTGGTTCGAAAAAAAAAAACTAGTGACACGAGAAGAAGAAGGGAAAAACACAAATGCCGCCATTTTTTTGACAGCAAATTTCATGTACATTTATCACTGAGCTGAACACGTCTCGCTAAGTGCTAAACTACACGGGCGGTTGTCCCGCCGCGGGAATCCGCTTCTGAACCGCACTAGACACAATTAATATGGAAGTGAACCGCTATGGGAAACCGCGCAATGTAGTATGCAGCATACAACTTCCATATTAATTGTGTCTAGTGCGGTTCAGAAGCGGATTTCCGCGAGCAGGAGAACCGCCCGTGTAATATGGCACTAACAGTATCTACTGAGCTCACTGGGTTAGTTGCAAAACCTACATCTATTGCACTTGATAAAGCACTTTCCTCGGTCACGTCTCTTGAATGTTTACGACAAATTAGCAGCTACCACTTCCTAGATTGCTATCAGCTTGTATTACTTATGCTATTTCCTTAAATCCAGTCACGATTGACCGCTGTTTAGTTGCAAAGTTGAACATTTTAAATGACAGTAATTGGGGTAGTGTTTTACTAAAAATTGGGAAAGCTCAGTTCATTCTCAAAATTGGTATGCAATGTCACTGCAGCATATATCACCTTTTTTATACATAGGTATGTACCTACTACGTTTATAACTGTGTTAACTGTATTTTATATGGTATGAAATAAAATTATTCTTATATTATCTTTTCTTATCATAAAAGTTTACACGATTATCTAGGTTAGCAAGAAAGAAGGCAGCAGTGTGGTTGATAAAGTTTTCAAGTTAAAGTTGTAAGTTTATTTTGATTCCATCTGAATATTTATTATTACGTCTTTTGCTGTACATAACCTTTAATTTGCTTATGCCCTTGCCGAAAGCAGAGTACTCAAAATAAATTTATAATGGAAATAAAATTATATATTGAGTTACTTATTGATCCATATGTATATACGAGCTTTTAGTAAACAGGCAAATTGAAAGCTGTTTTATTCGTCACCAATCCATCTTATCTATTCCTCGAACAATGCAAACAGCAATCCAGCTATACAAGTCCTATCATCATACCTTTGTGCTAAGCAACCAGTTACATAGATCTCTTATCCAAAAATAAGGGCAAAGCTTGGGTGTGTCCGTGAAGGTCCTGTTACGCTGGTTTTCAAATGTCGGATTGCTCAATTTCTTGAGTTCTAGAGAGCTATAAATAAGTAGAGTTGCTATAGTTTGTTAGGTAATAATTACATGTTGATTGTTGACTCTGCTATTTCGGGTTGTCGATAAGTGCTTATTTGGAGAGAAGTAATATAATAGAATTATTCCCATCAGTCACTCTGCTCTGTCCGCCTAGGGTGACGGATGGTACAAAAAAGTTCTATCTGTCCCATAAGCCAGACCTAAAGTCAAAAAATAAAACAATTTAATAAATCCTAACACCTACCTAATCAAGGTACAAGAAAGGTTATGTAAAACGATAGGAAATAAAAAAAAAATATTCACATATCTACCAAGACGTTTCTTTGCTACATACATTGATAGATTTGTTTTTCACACGTTAGGTATATCCGTAAAAAAAGTTCATACATCTATTTGGTACACTCTAAATGTACCCTAGAACCCTTCCATGTTGTTTTTTATTACTCTGAGGTTTTACACAATAAGAGCATTTCTGCTCAACACTGTTTTCTTAAGGAACAATGAATATTACGCTAAAAGCTTTATGTGTTTCCTATTTAACACATTTAACGTGTTAATATGTTTTGTAATAACGCGGGAATTTGTGAATGAAACGTGAGATGAGGGCTATGGTAATAAAATTGCCGTAATAAAGCGTTTTAAAAAAAAAAATGAAATCTTGTGTCGAGTTGAGCAAGTCCAGCCTAGGAGGTGCCTATGCCATGACCATAATGCCTACTTGCACCAAACTGTCAAAGTCCGTAAACAATTACTTTACTCGCTTGGTAGTTCTTAACAATCTAGATTCTGACCGTTAAGAACTGCCAAGCGAGTAAAGTAATTGCTTAGGAACTTGAAAGTTTGGTGTAAGTCGGCATAAGAGTGCTACGCAGTTTGAACTACAATGTCCGATGCAGCTCTACCATAGCGTTCATCCTCACCATTTGTCGCTTTTAGATGGAATAAGCCCAAATATCCCAAATAGCACCTTGACGTCTTTTAAGAGGAAAGTTATGGTTAGTATAGCGGGATTGGCAACGACGACGAAGCGATTCAAACGGATGATCTTAAAGAAATACCTCGTTACCATACGTGCTCTGGCGAATGAATAAAATATCGATATAACGAAGATAACGTAAACTTGTTTTTTTTGTTTTAAGAATAAATAGATTTTCATGTAACAATCTCACCAGATATAAAGTGATGATTTAGCCGACGATTAATCACGAATGTCCAATTCACCTTGTCTTAAAGATACCCCGGTTGTAGTTTTCTGGAAAACAGAAGCCGGCAGCGAATAGTTACTTATTAGGAATCAACAGTTTACTCACATTGTCTTTTTTTATCACGCCGGGCATTGTATTGTAATACAGTTACAGTGTAGCGGCGGGCTTTTGAGTTGTCCAATTACGTGCTAACGAGATGAGTCTCGGTGCCGGATCGATTACTGGGTGTTTGGTAGGATCAGAACCGTTACCTACATTATACACAGCATAATGCATTACGTGTATAGGTGCTAGCGAGAACGGTGAATAAGTAGAGCTATTTTCAAAAGCTTCGAAATATACTTATCAAATTTATTAACTCTTTTTTGACTTGACGAGGCAAGAAATGCGCTATCTTGATGGTAAGACGATGATGAGGAGATGGTGTCGGCGTCTCTCTGAAGGATATGATCCGTAATGAGGTTATCCGACAGAGGACCAAGATTACCGACATAGCTCAGAGAATTAGCAAGCTGAAGTGGCAGTGGGCTGGTCATATCTGCCGAAGAACCGATAACCGCTGGGGTAAACGAGTTCTTGAGTGGAGACCGCGAATCGGCAAACGTAGTGTAGGACGCCCTCCGGCCAGGTGGGGTGACGATCTGCGGAAGGTTGCAGGCAGAAAATGGATGCGGCAAGCCGAAGACAGGGCGCGATGGCACTCATTGGGAGAGGCCTATGTCCAGCAGTGGACTGCGATAGGCTGATGATGATGATGGTAAGACATTTGGGTCGTTCTCATCCGCTGCAAAAAAGTTTCCCAATTGCATTCGAGTCCATTTTAAATAAATTTTAATAAATTTTGAAAATCATTTTTATTCTCAATTATGCCTGTGTAATACCAGAATAGTTTCACAGAACGGAAATGAATGTGAATCTACGAGTAGCTTTTATTATCATTAAAAATGCAACCCACTTATGCTTTTAGTATAATCACGAATATTAAAAAAGGTAAAAATAAAAACATAATAATTATGTAAAAATATAGGTAATAGTGGAGTGAGTTGGGGGAGACCTTTGCCCATCAGTGGAAAGAGACAGGTTAATAAAGAAAAAAAGTAAAAAGCTTTTTTTTCAGCTTAGGTAAATGTTAGGAATACCTACTAACACAAAAAAACCCTGCAGGTTATATGATAAAAAACCTGTTTGGCGTGACTTTTGGTCGAAATTGCCCACGCGTAGCTTTGAACTCCTTTCTTGCACTAAATTGTCGATTCTGTGTGCTTTTTACTTCGCTATCATTAAAACTTGTGTAATGTGTACATGTTTTTTATCGCGTCAAAAGAACTTATCTTTATTGACTCTTGATGACTTCGCTATTGATGATACGGATGGCCGAGGCAATTGTGTTGGACTACACCAGTTTTGATTTTCGAATCATGACAAATAATTCGAATATGAGTGATTTACATCGGTGTTTTAACTGAGTCGCGGTAATTTCTATACATATAAAAAAATTGGTTGTCTGTAAAGTTGGTTTACGGACGATAGTTTAACGTGACTACCAGCGTAACGGGACAATAAGCGTTACCGGACAATGACGTCAACATTTGCGTGCATGCAGCCGGCGTTCATCGATTTATAAGACGTAGTCACGTCAAAAAAAGAGTTGCTTAGTTGGGGCTAGCTGATATAAGAAATATTATTATGATTTAATGAAGTATATTTCACGCGTTATAAATGTATTAACTTTTCTTATACAATATTTTAAAATTCGTAACAAGTTGAGTACGTAGATTCATGATCATAAATACATTACGATAAACTTTCGAAGTTTCTGAGTTTTAAGATGCTTTCACACTTTTAAAAGTAAAACCTTCATCCTTATCTTACTAATAAATTCATGACATTTTATATTCTTCGCTCCTGATTAAAATAATGAATGCCTTTACTATGGGAAAGACTGATTGGACTAATGGGAGATTTCATAGTTCGTTCTCATCCGTTGACATTTATGGTCTTAGATTGATCACAGAACTATAAATGTGTATTTAAGGTCGAGTAAAAGGGGCATTTAAGACTCCTAATAAACTTGCTTTAGGTATAAATCACGGTGGATTGATACCTCGTTAGGGTTAAAGAGTCCTGGGAAACTTTCTTAAGAAAAGAACTTCGTAACTCCTTTAATATTCTTTTGAATAAATATGTAGGTACCTACTTATATCAATGAATAGGTTAAATATACCATACCATACCATACCGTGCCATCATAGTAAAGTAAAAATAGCAAAGGTTTGGATTTTCGTTGCTGTGACAAAAATCGTGTATTTTATAGTGAGCTACTAAAATATGAAAATGTATCTTATGTTTATACAAAAGTTTAAAATTTCATTTATTTTATTTTTTTGCCATCAGGTATCGAGTTGGTGCAGTTGAGCTACCCATAGATTGTTTGCAACAGTCTATGGGTGGCCCAATTGCTTCTTTTTGTAAATTTTGTAATAAATATTGTGATTGTTAACTTATGCTGTAATAATTTCAATTTTTTTTAGAGAATTTAAGATATTTTTTTCTGCTAAAGTAACATTTGAAACTAAGTAGTTATTAAGTACTTATTTAAACGAGTACAGTACAACCTAACAACCTCAGAAGAACGATGACAAAACATTTTTTTGTGTGATAAAAAGCTTTTGAATTTAGAACACTGATTGTCTATTTCACAGATAATTCAATTACAATGGACGGAACTTTTTAAAAGTTTAATTATAATATTCCTTTTGAGAGAAGTGGACCAGTTTTTGCTGAAGGTCGGAATTGGAATCGTGATGGTAGTAGGTTGATGAGGCATGACAATGTTTTTTTTAAACCTCTAGCATCATTTAATAACGTTTGTAACTACGTAAAAACGATTGTATAGGCACCTTAACTTTTTTTTATGTAATAAGTGACGAGACCAACTTCTGTTTTTGATGATAAATGGAACACAATGTATGGTATATTTTTTTTTGTTATATTTATTATATTCTTTATTGCACAAAATACAAGAAAAGATGTACAAAAGGTGGGCTTAATGCTAAAGCATTTTCTACCGGCCTACCTTATAGGTATTGATAAATGTTTATTGTTATAGACAAGCGATTGACCACTACTTTCCCTGATGGTAAATGAGTGTGGTCGAGGATGAAGTTTTATGGTTCAGATGTATCAAAGATTTGATAAAAAAATAAATAATATCTAAAGAAAAAATAAAAAAAAACAAAGAAAAATATCCAGTTCTTTTTTTTTAATGTTTGTTACTTAAAAACTTTGTTATGCATGAACCGATCTGAAACAATCTTCTTTGTTTGAGAGGATAAACTTTCAGATTGGGAAAAAACTGAAATAATTATATCGTCGAAGTGAACCAAATTGCGTGTTTGGTTTCCTTCGACTTTTCAGTGGTATTTACGGTCACTAGCGTAGTCCAATTGAAACGGTTGTAGTATGTTTTTGTAAAACCTTGATGATTTAAGTCTGCTATTACCTTTCCATTCCCAACTGAACGTAATCTTAGGATCGCAGAGATCTTCTTCTTCGTGTCACTAGTTCTTTCGAACCAGTGTGGTGAAAGGATTTCAAGTGCGCTTCGAAGAGGCTTCTTTCGTGTACTCGACACATGTTTTCGAACTTTTGGTTCTACGACATGCCGGTTTCCTCACGATGTTTTATTTCACCGTTGCGAGAACGTGGGATACATACATAGATTTTTTTCGACCGAAAAAACCTGTTTAAAAAAAAATTAACGCATGATGCCACCGGGATTCGAACCCGCGACCAATAGATCGCAAGGTAAGGGCCTCATCCACTCGGTCACCACGTCCTCTAAAGCGCAGAGATAAACTAAATAAATAAAACAATAATAAATAATATAAACATAATAATTTTAAAAGCAATACCGATATTGATGTATTAATAAGCACTCTGTTATATCAAACCATTAGCTTTAACTAATCTTGTATTATAAAGTACTCTACTGATTATTAAATTGAATTACTGCCATTTATAATAACAACATTGTTGCTGATTTTCAAAGCAGTTTCAAAGAGATATTAAACATAAATAAACAAAGAGTGCTAGATATTATGTTTTCAAAGCAGTAATGTGTAAGCATTACTGTGTTCCGGTTGGAAGAGCACTGTAGCTAGTGAAAATTACTGGACTTTCGAGACTGACCAACAAAGTGTCTCAAGCGATATAGCAGTGTTGCACCGGCCTGTGGGAATTACAGGCATGATCTTAGACCATCAGGAGAGCGCCAAGCTTGTCTCACCACTTCTTTATTTATAGGTATTTATTTATAAGCTGTAAAGCTGGTGAAATGTAACTATAAATAATCCTTTGGTTGGCCTTTGCTCTTCTAAATTCAGTTGGTACTTCCGAAAATGTCGGGAGAATGATAATGAAGTCACTGTATAATAAGTTATCATGTAAAACATACTAATGATCCTAAAATTATGCGGCATTTAGTTCAATGTCTCCATCCCACGCCTCCACAAAAAACGCCACAGATTACTTAAAAGTTAGTAGGTATCTATTGTCTTTATTTCCGGTGGCTTTAGACTAGACCCTTATAAGCAAGACTGAACAATGAATTACTATCTGCCGCCTGAAAAATGAATTACTGTATGCATATCCCACGTTCTCACAACGGTGAAGAAAACATCGTGAGGTAACCAGCATCGACCAATCCGCATTGGGTCCGCGTGGTGGATTAAGACCCATTCGCTCTCCTGGTGGAGAGTAGGCCTGAGTCCCTTTGGGAACAATGTAGGCTTATTATGCCTGCGGCTTTGCTTGCATTTATCGGGACAAAAATGTCCTTTTCCAGCTCTCAAAGTAGAGGAGGGCTAAAACAGTGTTGTATCGGCCTATGTTAATCAAAATTGAGCTTCAGAAATTTTTAGTATTTTAGTTATACTTTTAGTTCGTTAGTGTTTTCATAATAACCAAGGTTTTACAGAAACATACAACAACCGACTTCAATCGGACTGTTCACTGAAAAGTCATAGTGAAGGAAAATACGCAATTTTGTTCACTTCAACGACTTTTTTTTAAGTTCTTTTGATTTCGAAACTTAACTACTGAACCGATTTTGACAAAATTTCTATGGAACTAATCTAAACTTATAACTTTTTAAACAAAAAAAATTTAAATCGGCTTATAAACAACAAAGTTCTGTGTAACATACATAAAAAAAAAATCATTTAACCGAATTGATAACCACCTCCTTTTTTGAAGTCGGTTGAAAAAATATCTCTATATAATATCTCTTTTGCTTTACTTTCGCCTTTAAAATATTAGTAGTACCTTTCTATTTTAATAACGTGGTTGGGTATTGTCGTCGCTTCAATGACAAGGCGGGACCGGCTGGTGAAGATCACCTTCTATTACCATAATATAATTCTATCCCACAGAATCTGATACCGAACTTCAACGATTCCACCAATAAAAGTTATTTTATTATCACATTTTATCTGTAGTTTTGTTAGCAGTCACTTTTATAAAGGTTTAATACGTATTACGGAAACGAAATAAAGTTGTAGAGTATGGCTGCTTTCTCCCACGTGGATTTTACTTTATATCACTTTGATTTGGGAATTTCTATTACATACTTATATTTTACTAAACGCACAATATTATTTTGAAGTACCTATATAATAGCTAAATTTGAATAAAGATCAAAAATGGACTCTACCTTCTTTATTAAGTTTTTGACCTTACCTTTGGAAAATACTATTTATAAATTAAGAAAAACATTTCCAAAACGCTGTCAATTTTGTAAGCTCTTTTTTATCAGAAACTTGCATCACGAACAAACATTTACCAATACAATCGATATTCATTCCACTAATAAAAATATTAGAAAAACATGTCCAAAACGCTAACAATTTTGTAAATTCTTAAATTTTAACAGTAACTTGCATCACGAACAAACCTTTACCAATACAATCGATATCCCATAGCATTTCAAATTGATGCCCTAAGGTCAGCCCCATGTGGCTAGAGCCTTGCTACTTCTGTCTATGACCTCGCTACCCCGCACATTCCTTCTAGGGCTTAATAATACACATGAGTCCGACATAACGATCCACGCCGGCTCTCATTAGTTTGTATTCCACTACCTCTTGGGTTATGCGTTCCTGGTACCACAAGAATAACCTAGCCGTTGTTAAATTTGGAATTATTTAATTTTTTACCGATTTTTTTGCTTTAATGCGTAAGAAGAGGAGTAATATTTTTTAAGCAGCTACACCAATAAGTGGTTGAGGGGCATGATATGAGAGGTATGAGTATATATCAGAGGTATGGGTATGAGAGTTGGTTATTTTAGCGCAGGCTTGTATCATGAACGGCTAAATGGATTTTGATAAATGAGGTTCAATTCAATTTTAATTTCAATTTTATTTCAAAATCAATAATACAAGCATTTATCCTACCTAAAAGTATAACATAACTTATCAATATAAATTCGCTTCACCAATGAAAAGAGTGTCGCAAAATAAATATCTTCACTTTTACGATTTTTACTTTTAAGATCAGGCAGTATTTCTGCAGGCGGGATTTTTTAATTTTTCACAGATCTGTGGTTTTTATACCATACAAATAACTTGAGCTGTACGTTATTTAGGTGCCACAAAATCCGTTACAGACGCTAACTTTCAAACACACACTTTGCGTCTGCGCAAAGAAGTCTGTGTTTATCTTATTAGGTAGATAAATGGCTTTATTAAAGTGGTATTACGTTTTTTTTTCAAGTTCCAGCTTCGATAAAATATAATAGTTCCTGCCCGCACTAGTTATAATCCATTGTAGAGCCTCAAAGATCGTTAGATAGTTCCAGTTATCGATATCAATCTGACCTTTGAACCACTAATAATCGTGTCGAATTCTCATTACTTTACGTACTAACTGTGATGTAATCTGTTGTCGTTTTGTAGTAACTAATCTGTAATCTGTGGTGTTATCTGCGAGATATTATTGTTGCTCTTTATCGAGGGATATTATCTCATTGTAAATGACACTCGATGATAGGAATATAATGATGACTTAAAGATTGATGATTATCATTACATTACGGAAGATAAAGCAAAAAAAGCTCATGAATCATGATTACATTACAAAAAGTAACACTTTTTTATATTATTATGCAAGTCTGTCTAACGAATTTTTGGCGAAGATATCACTCGCAAATATTATGTACGCTCACAAAGCCTAGCCTGAAAGTGAAACTTTTTCTTTTAAACCGTAAAGTTTTAATCACCAGAAACAAAATACGCATAGCCAGTTGCCGTTACTCAACACAGATATGGCAAACAAAACTTGAAAATAAAAGTTATATTTTAGTCAAAATAAGTTTGATTAAAATTGGTTACCGTTAGTAGTTTTCCTATAGATTTGTCAGGCGGTATCGTTTATTGATAAAAAAAAATGTTTTATTAAGCTCGCAAAAGCTCGGCTCGGGCGCCGCACTAGCTCCGCTGTGACTCTGCCATATTGTAGAAATCCTAAATTCTGACTGCACAGATACAACGTTGTGCCCCGTCTGCATTGCCCATTTAATTTTTTATCATCAAAATTGGTGGTGTTAATAATTAAATATTCATTTAAAAAATTGCAAAATTTTACAATTTCGAACACGCCGTTAAATTTCATAAAACATGCAATATATCCGAGGGTATATCGTGGTATATCTACGAACGGAATGTCTGTCCACATTACCTTACAATAGACTCTAAAAATACGCGTCTGTTAACCGCCTTACGACAACATAAAGATGTCAGAAGTATGAGCTTCTGGAATCTGTGGTGGTTTCTTTTTAATAGAGACTTTATAATATAAGCTCCAGGATTTTAAAAGTTACCTCACCAACATTACCGCCACTAGTATCTTTTAGATCCGAAAGCTTTCCTTTGCTTTGAACAACCAAACGTTGTCTGTTGATGTTATTGTAAGACACAATAATGATTGGACACACCTTACGGGATCTAAAAAATAATCAAATTGTTTTTAATGTTGTTTTTCTAAAAATAATCCAATATATACATAGAAAATCATACAAAGTAGGACTCACCATACAAAAAAAGAATGTCCTGAGACGGGGATCAAACCCACGACACCAGTATGACAACACAACCGACTAAATCAGTCAACAATCCATGTTTAACCTAATCTGTCCCATTGTAGGGCAAAGGCCACCCCAATCTCCAATCCCAAACGCGTCAATGTTATAGGGTTTTTATCTTAACAAGTGACAATGAGTTGAGTAAGGCAACCGCATGACAGTAAGGGAGAGTGTCGTAGTGTCTATCGAATGCGTATCTAGGGTTCAACTTCACAGTACTGTCATACATCTGTATGAAGTTAGGAATAGTTCTGTGAAGTTAATATTCTAATAGTGGTGCCTGGACTACAACCTAGCGAACAAAGGCTCATATTGGGCTTGAAGGCTGTGCGGTTGCAATAAATACTTATTTGCGATAGCGCAGCGCTGTCGTCGTAAGCTACAATCAATGGAAGTCCGCCGGTCAACTTGCTTGGGGCATTGTTCCCACTGGGCCCACGGTAGGGACTGAACAAACTGTACGCCTATCGATGAATGATTGATTCAAAATTGTTATCATTCTATGTCTATAGCCTCGATGACGTAGGGCTGGTTTACAAGCTACAAGCCAGCTCGCTAGTAGCTTGTAATCTCGCCCCGTGATATCGGCTTTTTTACAATCTGCTTGTTGAAAATCCTTCGGGACCGAATCAGACTTTCGTCTTTGGGCAAACAAAGCGAGCGCGGCTAGTCAATGATAGTTTACAAATTAATGGACGATAATAAAACCGTAAGTAAGACAGAAACACAAAAACAGACACAATCTGACGAATTATAACTTTAAGAAAACCGTAAATTATAACTTGCGATTTTTACAATTTTCCGTTAACATAAACAACAAAAAACCAAAAAGGTACTTAAATAAATACAGCATCTATTTTATTTATGTAACTACTTAATTTTTCTATAAAAAAAACAAAGGTTACTTTAATAGATAATAATATAAAATTTTAATCGATACGGATACATCACTAGCCCACAACTTGGTTATATTTGCTTAGGACAGTCTAAGCTTATTCGCATATGATTAATGTATCCGCTGTACTTATATGCAAATTAAAATATTTCTATGCTAAATGAATACGAAAGATAAAGTCAATAGAAATTATCAATGAGAGATTAGGTACGCATAAAACCTTCGTATAAAATCAAATACCGTTTGAAATTCATAGTATTATTTGAAAGTACCACAGGAACGTACTATTTAATTTAAGGGGAATCAAGGCAAATTTCCATACAAAATTTTTCGGACAAATATTCAAAAAGTACGCCGTATTATAGTAATTTCTTCACACTATTCGTTTCATTCATGTCATGTCCATGTGAAAGGTTTCATACTTTAATTACGATTTTATACGTGTTTTAAAATTAACCCTACTAACTTAAAAACACGTATAAAATCTAAATTAAAGTATGAAACCTTTCACTTTTTTTGTTGACGTAATCAAAAAATATGGACAAAACGAATACTGTGAAGAAATTACTATAATACGGCGTACTTTTTGAGTATTTGTCCGAAACATTTTGTATGGAATTGAATTTGAGGATTAGCCTTAAATAACTTACCATACTTGAGACAAGAAATCAGTACTTAATTCATTAATTCATTAAATATACAGCCTTTATTTGGAGAGTTTCTTTAGTGAGGATATGTGAAAATTTGGAGTCGCTGTGTTACATTTTTACTCAGTAACGGTAAAAGTTACAAACTTGATGTGAATACAGTGATTACTTGAGGATATAATCTAAATAAATGTAAGACAGAAACACGATTGGTGAAACTTTTCTTGATAGATTTATTTTTTAAAATCGGCTCTCATTAAATCGGTTTTACATCCATCCTCCGAATTTAGAAAACCTTTACGTTTAATTTTTGTTCTATTGAGTGAGCAATTAAAGAATTTAGATAAATGTAAAAGGATTTTTTCATCATAATTTGTACTTACTAACTTACTTCAGTGAACGCAAATTGACTTCACCTTGTATATGAAAGTTGGTCATAGATACAAAATACGAAAAAGATGGATGCAAAGACATTCTCAAATTAACAATAACACCCACTTGTGTCTGTACAGTTCAATTTTATAACAAAGCGATAGATTTCCGATCAGTCAAAGAATTATTTATGGAGCGGCATGCACACATTTATTATACAGACGCATGCGTGGAAGACGCATTTTAAAATTATAATTTATGGCTTATTTGAGTGTCGAAAGAGTAGATTGTGTAGGCGGAACTGGTTGCGTTCAAATACATACAATAATCAACCTTATTACGATGGAATACGAACGATAAGCCTGGAGGCTTTTTAACGATTGAACACAGATATGAAATTATGCATTGGTATAAATCGGTGTAAATGTCGTCGCATTGTTTGTTTCGGTGTAAGTGGTTGTAAAGTTAAACAAGAGCATGTTACCAATTGGAACAATTGATTTGGATTTGTTGAAGTTGTAGGTTATATGTTAGTTTTTTAGATCAAACACGACAGTCTCAAGAAATTTGTATAATGTATTATTTAATTAAAAATCAAATCAAATCAAATTTTATTTCAGACCGAGATCCATAAAATACAATACAATACAATTAAAATTAAAATGTCACACAGAAAATTAAAATACACAAAATATAACACAAAACAATTTAAATAAAAACAAAAACAAAAAAGAGTAATGACGAAAAGAGAGAAAACAAAAAACCAAAAACAACACATTTTACACTCTAGGCATTTAGTATGTGGCTTATTATTATGTATTATATTATATGTATTAGGTGTACACCTTAGGTATGTATGTGACTCTACTTGATCAATATATCGATGGGTCTTCAGAATGTATAAAATTAAATCATGTTGTTACTCGTAAGGAAAAAAAATCCCATCAAAGTGTTACTGGTTGGGATTATTTTCCCAACGAGTTACACCATGATTTATACATTCATAAGACCCGTCGATAACTAACCATACTTGAGACAAATAACTCATTCATTCATTCCAATTTCTTCTGAAATCCAATGCATGAGAACTAGTAAGTTTCATTTGCTTAAATTTTGAGCTTGATGGTAGTCAAGCAACTGTTAAACCACTTGACTTTACATTGTTTTGAATAATTTTGAAACCATGTAAAATATCCGTATCCACAATGTAGCGATGTGTACAAAAAGATGCGTCTTTAAAGTACCTTCTTCATACTTAACCCAGGGTTTCCAAGGATAAAATCTAGATAGAAGATAGTTCTGCTGCTAAGCTTCATACAAACAAAAATGCTTTGACCTCAGATTTGTAGTCGATAGTATGTTCAAATACACGAAAAAGGTCGATGAACTCACAATCGTGAAGACAATTTCTGTAGTTTATTGTTTTATCCTGATGAAATGAAATGAAATGAAATGGAATTTATTTGCCTATACAATACTATAAAAACTTATAACTAATCTAAATAATTCTTACTTAAAATGACTAACCTTCTCGTATTTATTAAGTGTATGTATTTGTATGGCAAAAAAGGACTCAACTCAGTGTTATGCTGGATAGAATGGGTTTCCCACCTATCCAGCGCTGGTTTTCAGTTGAGCCCTGCGAAGGTTAACGACACGACCTGATGATGATGCGACGTCCAGATGTTATACACCTTATTTTTTTTTAACTCCAGAAAAAAAAATACGCATAATCAGTTGCCGTTACTGAATACAGCTATGGCAAAAGAACTTAAAAAAATTACGTCGTATTTGAAATTAAAAACTTGTGATGCAACATTTTGGCGACTAGTTAACTGCTGCTGTTAAGTCACCCATTAATAGAAAAAAGAGTTTTTTTTAAAGTTACTCAATATTGCAAGGACACTTGCTGTAATTGTTACGCGCCTTAGAAAGCTGTATTGCTAAATTACAGACACGTTAACAATAATAATCTATTATTATGTATTCAATACATAATTCAATTTGATCACACAAAAAGGTAATGAGGAAGCAATTTAGGCAATCAATCACCGTAGATATTTTATCGAAAAAAAACCAAGACTAATTTTCTACCTGCAAAATATTTTTCTTGAGGATCCAATCAGTGGTGACCTTTTAACATTGGCCGGACAGGTTTTAGAGATCCTTAACCCTTATATCACTAGGAATTACCTAAGGGTACTATGTCAGAGCTTTATTTCTGAAGCTTAGATATGGCTCTCATAGAAAATTCAAATGACATAGGCTGTCTATAATGGCAATAAAGTAAAAAAAAAATTAATTACTAGCTGACACCCGAAACATCGTTTGCATTGAGAATTAACTAATTTTTTTTCTTAGTATGCGCCTATACTTTTTGACGAACATAATATCCTCCGAATTTCAAGTCTCTACGTTTATTGTTTTGGCATGTACGTTGTCTGTCAGTCAGTCAGTTAGGACCAAACCTTTAATATTGATAAGTCAATATTATCGTCGTAGTTTTAAATTAGATTATACATTAATTTATTGTGTTACAATGAACAATTTTGGCGGCCTTACCCATTTGTACTATATTTTGTGCGTATTTGTGTTGTGTTTTTTGTTCTATTACGTATAGATAGAACGATTTGGTGATTATTTGAAATTAAGTACTATTTCAGTGTGTTATTTAGCCCAACCAATTTAGATTTTTTATTTATTTTGTAAAAAGGAAATGTTGAGTCATTTCGTAAGACAGTCACTTTGTGTTATATCATAGTCATAAAAATATATCGTACATTAAAATTAAAATTTGTACTCGCTTAACTACTACGTTTCCGTGAGAGAAAAAAAATTAACAAGCTACTTTATGTAGGTGTTACTGCGATAAATACCATCTGACTTTTACTTTCAGCCGATAAGTTTTTTAATAATTTTATTTATAGCTATAAAGCCATAATATATATACTTACATAATTTAGCTAAGCTTAATACATAATTCGTAATAAATTGCTTTTCTAAATACTTACTGGCTAGTTGACTCGGACAAAAGTTGTAATTCAATCTAATCTAGTTATGCATTAGTCAATTTATTTTTTATCATGTACGGAATACTTACGGGTAACGATTCGGTCATACTTGACTCGTTTTTCCAAAGAGAATCCTATTTATTTTCGAGTATTGTTCGGATGATGTATTATATCTTTTTATAGAAGACATTATCTATTTAGATAATCAGAGGTCAAACACGATGTTACATTGGAAGATAACTTGGATTAAATTAGATTTCGTTTATGGTTCAAGAAATAGATGACTGTGGGACCTTGTATTTGATTTGCCATTGTTAGAAACTTATTGGACTGTTGGTTAAGTTATTATACATAAATCTTTGACTTATAAGTAGGTACTTGTGTAATACGAATGAATGAACTATGTTTATTATTATTCCTTATCTTTCAAAAGTTGTTTTTACGACTGAAATCAAAGCGATACCTACCGCCCACTGTACCCATTTATCAATATATATAGAAGGCGAAGCCTTAGTCCTGACTGACTAACAGACAGATAACGTACAGGTCAAATCACTGGACGTAGAGACTTAAAAATTAGAGGGTATAATCGTTGAGAAGGTTGAAATTATATGGTTAATTCGCAACGAAAACGAAGTTGCGGTAACTATTTTTTTTTTAATTCTGTTGGGTACATTATTTTTGTACAATATAGAATTTTCATTCAATAAATTAATATAAACATCATGTACTGTAGTTGGCTTTCTGTAGAAAATTCTCCAGTGAAATCGTGCACTAAGGTAATTTTGTGCATCGGTTTGAGAAAGAAGATCCCTGATATAATTGTATTATCTCAAAGTTATCTTATCCTACACAGATCTTAGACACCTGCCACAGATACGGGAACGGTACTAAACAACAACACAATAAGGTAACTGTTGTATTGATTGGAGTGACCGTCGCGAAAACTCCAGTCACGCTTACGGTCTTAACCAAACTTGATCTGATAAGGAACAAAAATATCGATGTATCTGAACACTCGGCAGTGCTCCAGCCAAGTTTAGTAAACGAGTAATGCACTTAATATGTAAAATCTCAATTTCCTAAACATACAAATATATAATTGATTGATTCAGGCGTTACTTTGCGGAAATCCATAAATATCAACAAATTATATAAATATATTTAGTAATAAATCCGCTTGATTTCTAAACAAAGGTTTTAATTAACTTAACTTTAGTTTAGAACTTTAGTACATATTACTATATTATAAACCAAAGAGTCAACGAACAGAAAACCAAAGTTTAAAGATACGACACGTTCTAAACTAAAGTTAAGTTAATTAAAACCTTTGTTTAGAAATCAAGCGGATTTATTACTAAATATATTTATATAATTTGTTGATATACAAATATATGCCTAATATTCTTGTGCATTTGATGTTAATTTTAAACGCTTTTATCAAGCTGTATCATGTATCTTTAACTTGCCTTGCATAACGGTCCTTGTTATATTGGTCAAATAAATGAAATCTGAAATCTAATTATAAATCAGCTATTAAACAAGGATATTATTAAATAAATAATTTTTGATGTGTAACATCTTTTTAATCGCTTTCTGACAATTTTTCTGAGTAGTTTCGTGAAAATGGGACGGAAGTGTGTACTAGGAAGTTGTCCGTCAGATATATAGTATTGAATCAACCTCAGAAAAATTAAGTAGATAAATAGAATTATTCCAAATTTAAAAATTGCTTATTACCAAGATGAGATGTCAGATGTTAAACATCCTATGCGACTACTGTAAGGCTCGCTCGTTTTTATTAAATTTTTATTCCACAATATTTCAAAATTTTGAATTTATAGATAACTGTTATGTTATTATTATATTATTTATAGCAGTTGAGCTACCTATAGATCGTTTGCAACGGTCTATGGGTGGCCCAATTGTTTCCTTTTGTAAATTTTGTAATATACCTATATATAGATTGTAGTAGTTAGCTTATGCTGTAATAAAAACTGTTATGTATATAACTATATAGATATAAAACAGGTGACATTTTGAATTATTTTTATCAAATTGCAATTATTCAAGCATTTGTTTGTCTTCGTGATGTCTCTAAAACAAACTTGGTCTTTTTCCACGTTATGTTCTTGAAGGGATCGATTCTTCCGGAGTTCGATCGCGAGTCGTGATCGATAGAGAATTGAAGTGTCACGCGCGGGGTCGACGGCCTGAGGTCAGGGTCGAACGTCTTGCATTTATGCAATACACTATACTGTCGTACATACAATACACGAGGTAGGTACAGCCTGTGTACGTGAATTAGTGTTTTACGTGTACATAAAGTTAATCGAAGAATGCGTGTTATCCACACGGGGTCTGTAAGGTACCATAATATTACCATGTTTAATCTCTGCCGAATTTATCTTTTGAACTTGCTTTCTAATGCATTTAGTAGTACCTACTGAAAAAGGAGTAGGTATATAATTTCCTATTTGTGAAATTTTTTAATTGGCCATCTATATTTATCTTTGTAATCAATCGTGTACCTAGCTGTAAGTTTTCCGAAAAAAATAAAATCAAATAAAATATGAGTGGAACATCTAGACAGAATTCAGGTCACTGAATTCTGTGTATTATATTATAATTTTAGATTTTCTTCTTCTTATCGTGTCAGTAGTTCTTTTGAACCAGTGTGGTGAAAGGATTTGAAGTGCGCCCCAAAGAGGCACCTTTCATGTACTACTATATTTTTGGATAGGTTAATTCTGTATTTTATAGCTAGTTTAGTAATTATAGTTTTAATAATGTTTTGTGTATTGTAAATATTTATGAGGTTATAAATACTTAATATAATGCCGCAAACATTAAAAAAAAATTGCTAATTATTTTAAAAAGTTTATACATCAGCGAGCATTCTGTATAATACTCGTTGAAATTACATAGTAAACACTTCATTGTTATTCTGCATCGAGTGTTTTTATTCGTGACTGTACGCAAGAGCTTTTTGTTTCGGATGCTTTGCGTCTGGTTATTTTAATTTGCTATGTCATTGTTCTTCTAACTGATTGTGGAGTGCTCGGATACTTGGGACGTGAAATATGCATTCTGTCTTGAATTGTGTCCAGTGTTTGACCACGGTAGAGATTTATAAGTAGGCCCTTATTTTCATTTCAAGTATCGGTGGTATGTAGAGTCGTTATTGTAAAAATAGATTATATTTTGTAGAACTGAATTATTTTTTTAGTATTTTGTGGTTCGTAATAGCCATTGCCACTTATAATTTGCTTAAAATATGAACATAGTAATTATATTATTAAAACTATTCCTTGGAAAATAAAATTCTCATAATGGTATGTTTTGATATGAATAAAATAAATGTATGTATTCTGTTGCCTAAACCTAAAGGAAAATAATATTTCTGTACTCATTATTAATGAATATTAAATATTCTGAAAACTTTAGTATAAAAAATAACGCAATAGTAAGTATATGAAATAAACAACGCACAAAAATAAACCAAAATAAAAAAAATCGTAAACGCGATTTACAACACCACTTTGCAGTGATGTGGCTCTACCTAAATACTTCTTAAGAAAAGTCTTAGCAACACGTCCTGGAGTGGTAGATTATTTACTCACTGAGCACTGAGCGCTGAGAACTGAGCTGAGCGCTGAGCACACTTGAGCGCTCTACCCAGTGCATGGAATGTTTAATAAGGAACACTAAAACCACGTGTAATATTACGTAGTCAAATGTAACCGAAAATGTGAGTGTAATTAAGTTAGACACGAGAATAAAATGTGGATGATCTAATGAATCTTAGTTAATGAACTTTTCCTAGTAAAATGAAAAAAAGAACCTAGCACCTTGTTTTTAATTGCAAACTTTACTTAGTTTAAATTTATTCTAAGATTCTTATTTTTTGTAGGCATATAATAAAATATAAATAACAACTGTATAAGAACAAAACGCAATTTTAAAAATTAAATCTCAATGACGTAATTTCATTTCATTTCAATCAATCATCAATTTTAACATTGTGTAAAATTTCTAAATTTAAGCGAATTTAAATTACGTATCATTAATACTGACATTATTTTATCATGAGAACAACATACTACATAAACTACTCACTAGAAATGGTCTATACTGCCCATATTTCAACTGAGTGCCACCTAAATCTATCTAGCAATGATTGTCTGATTATTTCACGCTAATAATATGGGTTGTCATCCACCAAATTAGTTCCGCTCACTAACTTCTTCAACCTGGTGATACCGCTTCTACGGCTTTCAAGGTAATTTCGCCCATGACAATCCTCAGTCGAGTTATGCGATTCGATGCACTATTCCGGATCTTACACTTTACAAGGCTATCAATGAGAATGAACACTCAGCGGACTAAGCGGACACGGCCGCTTGTTAGTCCAACTAAGAAATCGCCACGCAAATGATGTTGCCGGTTTCTGCGCTATTTATACATAATAATTAATGCCAGTATCATAATTATAACAGATTTTTCTGTCTTCATTCTTATCGTGTCACTATTTACAAGATAAGAAAAAGAAGACTGCAAAAATAGGAACTCAGACAGTGAGATCAAAACTATACAATTTTGTTTTAACTTTTTGAAAAACGCATGTCGCTTTGAATAAAATAGCTTTAAATATTTCTATTTATCCAAAATAATATTATTTAATAAAATATTAAGGTAAATAATGAGATAGGAATTGCAATTTATGCACTCAAACCGTAATTATCCGGACCTGAGAACTAGATATATCTAGTTCTCAGGTGAAATGCCTAAAGCAAGCGTCCGCTCACTTCAAGTTCTCGCATAGTCGCAGCTCCGCTCCAGTACGTCCGCTAGATAGACACACCCCGAACACCAATTTTCAAGTGAATGCTATCGAATCACCATAAAGCTATCTTTGTGCCTGTATATGGAGCGCACGAAGTAACGGACTTCCTTCAGAATGATGCAGTATACACTTTGACCCTGAAAGCTTTGGGCACGAGATTGAAGCAAAGAATTATGCGACCCGCGAGTTTATGGAAAACACTCACTTGTCTAAGAGTTTATCGGCCGGTTCTCGATCACGATTTGTTTGTTCTTACCTGGAACAGAAATAAATAAATGTTGTAATAGAGGCCCTATTTCAGTCAGGGATGTTGAATTATTGAGAGTCAGAGTGATCGCGGTTAATGTCGATAGTAAACTTGTTCAACCTTTTTGAACCGCTTAGTTTAATTACGTATTTTGCATATTAATATCAGTAATTGTCTAGCATTTTTAAATGATCAAAATAAACTTGGTTGTTAGTACCGATAATACATAAATAATAAAGCTGTGTAGCTCTAGACAAAGTTTTGGGTCTAGTAAAATCTGTAGGAGTTTGTCAATCAATCAATCAATCAATGTATATAAATAAGGCTTAGTTCTGACAGAATGACTGACAGACAACGAACAGGTCAATCCAATGGACGTAGAGACTAATTTTTGTGAATTTCAAATTCGTCAAGAAGGGTAGACGTATAATTTGTTTATTTTGCAACGCAAGCGAAGCTGCGAGAGTCAGCTAGTAAGATATAAATATATTACATAGTGTTTTTATATATGAAAAAAAAACGTAATCAAAAGCAACATTATCTTAACTACGTTTATCTCACCACCCTTAACAATCAGATCATTTTCGTCAATAAAACAAAAATGGAACTAAAATATTTACACTCAACCGGCCACAAAAACTCCCACAGCATTCGGAACAATCAATCTTCGGCCACTGAAAGGAGCTCCAATCAAAACAGAATACGTAGAAGTATAGCCGGATAAAGGGTCTCAATAAATCATAAAATCAGGCCCCATTCAAAAGGTTTATTTGGTTGAGAAAAAATTCTGACCCTTCTTTCTATTGTTACGAGAGCCTGAGGGAGCACCAATTTGTCCTATTCGAATAATCATCGCGTCCAGTTATTTATGATCTCATTAAAATTTCGATGATCAACTTTTTTACGCGTCGGAAATTTAATACCGTGTGTAGGTTGTTTTTAATAGTGTGTCATTTTTATCCACTAAGCGAAGACGTTAACTTACAGGTAGAACTTAAATTGTTACAAATCTAATGACCATTTAAGTTATTAAGTAAGTTTAAACGATAATTTTATTCTGGAAATGGCTTTTACAAACTTTTTTCGATGTTTTTATCTGTAAGTAAATCGATAGTTTTTCTCTAATGGGCGCGTAATAAATGACGCTTGAGTTTCCGATTTTATCTTTAGGGCGTCAAATGGGTAGTTTATTTTGTTTTGATCCATAACTAATGAATTAAGGGTCAGTTCTGAAAGCCAGCTACGGTTTCAATTGCACAACTATCTTGCTCATGATTTACGCATAAAATTAATGACGATATTGACGAAATGCGTAACGTTACTTTTACCATGTGGCTCGCAGTCGCCATAATAGATTTATTGAGTTCAGGTATTTGTTATCACTTGCTTGACTTCGACGAATCCGGATACACCTTAATTTCTCAAAATCCTAAAATTTCAATTTACAAATTATTTATTTTCAGAAACGTTACAGTTAAAGTTACAATGCTGTTCGAAAAACTACTCAAATAGTATCAGGAACATATCCTTCGAACATATTATTTTATTTAGCCAATAAGGCGTAACAATGGAACATACTCGACCTACCACAGGTATTTATTATCAATTTTTAATTTCCAAAAAAAAAAATGGGCTATACAGACGGGGTACTACATTTAGGGTTTCTACAAAATGGCGGAGTGACAGCGGAGCGAGTGTCCGCGCCCGAGCCGAGCTTTTGCGAGCTGGTTCGGGCTAGGTACCCGAGTTTGGATAGGTTCAGCGAACGCTCGAAGAACATTATCCTTCTTCTTCGCGGTCAAATCAAAACTTGGAAGCGTCGTAATTTTATGTCCTGCAGAATATCCTCTGAATGGGCTATTAAAATAAACCCATAACCAATGCAACCCGCTATCGCCTGTCCACGTGACCGCTGCCCGTTCACTCGATTAACCTATGCTCCTGCGCCGATCGCATCGCTGTCTGACCCTACTCAATTACATTTTTACCCCGGACAGGCATACTGATTGATATACAGGCTATTGAAGGAAATTGTACAGGAAACGAGACAATGTACTGTAGAATTAACAGGTTTAAGCTCGGGGGAGCATGCTTTAGAAAATGGACGGAGAAAATATGAGGTTCAATGGAGCTTGATAGAGCAAATTGTGTGTATGGTTGTATACAATTTGCTCCGTCGAACGCGAAGGTTAGGTTTTACAGATCTTATATCTCTACCAATTGTTTAATAATAGTTAAAATTAACCATAGTGATTTTATATGTAGGCTCTACGATTTCTAACGCCTTCAATCTTATAGTACCATGACACACGGCTTTTTTACACGCTATAAGCTAGCGTTTACGCTTGTAGCGTGTTAAGTCACCCAGTGTCATCGGCGTTTTTACATCTGTTTGTTGACAATCCTTCCCAAAAGCGAACACACTCACACGCTAGCGTTTAAAAACTTTAGTTTTCTCTTTTTTTACCTAATAATCAATCTAGACAAAGATAAGTAACATTTATTTCATATTATTAAAAAAAGTACGAATGTTCAGTTAGCATCAAAGAAGAAGTAATCAACTGGGAGAAGTCGTCATTATCATTATCAAAAACCACTGTAGGTCTCTCGCGCCACTAAGCTAAGCCTGATCTTCGGCTCTTTTCGTCCACTGTCCGCCAGATATAGTGCGCAGACTAGAAGTAGATACAATAAATAACAGCTGAGGAAGTTATCTACAACAATGCACGATATCATAGCGGGGTATTTGGTAGCGAACATTCCCGCAGCTGGCTAGAGACATTGAGCAATCGCCACCGCGGGCTGTGCCTTCCGAGATTATTCCTTCCAGCCAAATGAACAGTGAGAACAGCCTTGCGAAACTTGCAGATATTCAACTATTTGCAAGGAAATTGTACGCCCTACGAACATTTCAAATGCAAAATATTGTGATGTTTGGATGGATAAGAGGATGTTTGTTCCTCAATCATCACAAAGTACTGGACCCATTTGACTGTTATTAAGTATGGGTAAACGTGTTTTTGAGTAGAGAACACGAACTAGGCAAGCGCAGAGTAGGACGACTTACAGCTGGCAGAGGGTGGATGAGAGGAGCCAAACATTGGGCTCAGTGGCGCGCCTTGCGAGAGACCTACGTCCAGCAGTGGAATGCAATAGGTTGATGATGAAGTATAATTAATTACTTCAGATAAATACAGAATACAACAGTATGTTTTTTTTTTAATGCAAGTGTGTAATGAGATGAGCTAGACGTTCTCCTGATGGAAAGAGGTCACGACTACCCATGACCAAAACAGTGCTAAACCGGACTTTGATATACATAGGCCGGTGGTGCAACACTGCTATTAGCACTCGTCCACTTAGAGACATGTTAATAGTCAGTCTCAAAAGTCCAGTAATTTCACTAGCTACAGTGACCTTCAAAACGGAGCACAGTAATCCTTGCACATTACTGCTTTGCGGTATAATATCTGGCGCTTTGTTAACCCATCTAGACGATATCCTGCAGGGACGCCTCCGAACGGTTAAGTTTATGTGAAGGACAGACTATTTTTATGCCGATACCACGCGGGCAAAGTCGTAGGCAGCAGATACACAAATTTAAAACTGATGACTTGGTTATGGGATCTATCAAATTTCACCAAATACTAGTATTTATGACGATGGTAACGTGTTAGAACCATTATTTATAGTAAGAGTCAAGTAAATGTGCTTAGGAAAATAAACAAGCAAAACTCTCTTAGTCACGTACCAGTTCTCGAAGCATTTCTCATTAGCTGACTCGTAAACAAGGACTCTTGACGCTTACTAATGTCTTCGTGTCGATGTTTTACGACCATCCACCACAATATAAGATTCAAACGATCCTAAACGTCGATACATCAACAAATTACCAAAAGAAAAACGAAAATGTGTGAGTCTGATTACCATTAACGATAGCGAAATGACAGAAAAAGTTGGAACGGTTACCCTACTACAAATGTTTATAGGGATGTTTAGACGTTTGCCCCGTGGGTTAGTGCAATTGAAATGTCCCGCTAGCAGAGTGGGTGCGAGCCGCGTCCATTTCCGCAATTTCAAGACGTACAAGAGGCGATCGTGTACCGACAATGGGCGCTATCGTGTGGCGTCTAATCACGAGGGCCGTTGTACTGTTAGGTCGACGTATGGCCCGCGGCTTGCTGCCCGGGCCATAATATGCGTGCGAATGCGATCTGATCGCTGGCTTTGACGAACATCTCGCTAGGGTAGCTGGGAGCTATCTTCGAACACGCTAATAGCCGAGGCGATGCTAACTGCTGAGATATACTGGCGCATGGAACAGTTACAAGGTCATTCGTATAGGGTCTTGAACCGAAGTTATACGGATAATAGCAATAACGTCGAATTACTTGACAGGTAATTAGGGCCTGCCATTCGACGGTCTTGCTCGAGCATTGTTAGTTTCGTAATCGGTCGTATGTTCGTGGCATAACGACTCATGATTTATTACCGAACAGCCCTTGCTTAGTTCGAACTCTTTGTAATCATTGACAAATTATGCGGCTACCTTTTACTTTCGTACTGGTTAAGTTTCTCCTAGTAGATGAAGTATAATAGCTCTGATAACATTCAACAAACTTTGCTAGCTTACGGTGTAGATCAACATTCTAAACGTGACAAGGAAAAGCAAAAGTTTCAACCCGCAATTCAAATCGACAAAAAGTTTCAAAATAAAAATGTACGACACAACGAGCTTCTGCAAAAAAGTTGTACAAAAGCTCAAGTAATTCTTATGAACACGTTCCAATACTGTGCTAAGCGAACCTTGATCGTTCATTTGTAAGTCGAGTACGGCGATTATTCCATCTGAACGATAGCCATAAATTTTTCATATGCATTCACATCTCATGTAACAATACATTCTGTTACGACATACAACATTTATTAGGGCCAGACACAAAGCAAGTCCGCCAGTACCGGCCGAAGCTGGATGCAGTTTGCGAGTATAAACACTTATAAATCTTCAGAGGGTTATTTAATCACCGGTGGTCTTACTGAGAGCACGTTTGCAGTTCAAGTCTGAATTATTTTAATTCAACGAGCTCATTGTGAGTAGGCGCTTTGTTGGACCCCGGTAAATCAGCTTAGCGGACAGATGCCTCGGCTCCTATCTTCGGAGCAGCTCTGAGCTTATACAAATCTGTCAGGGTTCTTATTTTCACATGGGTGACTTAATGCCTCCGCTGTGATGCGATGTATGTGTGCCTTTGTGAATTTATCTCATGCAGACGCGTTAGTAGCGTTTTGGTTTCTTTGCGCTGCACCATGGAATATTTTACAGAACCAAAGAAAGTAGTGGTATATTCATGCATAATGCAAGATGGTTACTTCAAAGACTTAAAAAGAAGGGTTACTTGCTACGCAAGTCAAGGAGAAAACAGCGTTTTTTTAATTGGATCCTATCAGATCAGATGCCTCTGGCAGCCTCATAGTATTACCATATATCTACATTTTGAAGAGCTATTGCGTATTGATACAAGTAGGCCTGAATCCCAGCATTGGGAACATTATAGCTATGATTGGACCTACTTACTAATAAGCAATCTTCAACAGAAACCAGCTAAAATAGAATATATAGACGGTTTATGAAGAAGCAAATTTTCAGAAAGCTCAGCCTTAGGTAGTGTCCTAATAGAACGCGATGACGCGACCATCGCAAGTTCGCGCGAACGTCGATCGCGCGACGCGACGCGATGCCAATTGGGACGCCTATTTGACGTTAGTACGTTTGATCGCGGATTCGCGCGACGGTCGCATCGCTTGCTCGCGCGACGATCGCGTGATCGCGTTCTATTAGGACAACGCCTTACAGACAGCCTTTTGTTCATTTCTCATTGATTTGAAGCCACTGTTGATTCTATTATTGGCTTAACTACTCTCCTAATGAACTGGCCTGGAAATTAAACGCCTCATTGATAAATGAACACAAAGAAGCCGGTGTGGTGACAACCACTTTAATACTATTAGCGCTTAGTAAAAGGATCATGCCTGGTAATAAAGTTTCTTTAGCTTAAAAAAGTTTAGTATTTAGTTACTCTACGATTATAAGACGTTTTGTAATGATACCTTAAGGTTCCTGGGTCAGACTTAGGGAGAAGAATTTTAATTCTATGTCTGACAGTTGTAAAACTAGTAAAACAACGACGTGCTGTGCTTTGTTTGCATTTCCAATAGTTTTCAATATTTTATGTTTGTGATAAACTAGAGATATGATGGAAAACACCTGATTGTAAGTTACTATAAACTATTTAACACATCAATCGAGAACTGGATAAACCATAAAAAAAACATATTAATCCCATTATCAGCATTATTTCTTATTTCCGTCAAGTATTTACTAATAATAACAGTCCTATACCATAGTATTAATATTTTTTTCTGTAATTATTCCTAATTTTTTTTCTTCTTTTGGAGGGATTGGGGGTGGGGTGTTAGGCATACAATAATAATATTTTTTTATGAATATTACTCAATTTAATTGAGTAATATTCATTATGTCTACTACAAAGGTAATGTGCTACTTAACTACAAGGTATACCCACTACCACTGGCACACTATACGAGATTGCGGTCAAGTGGCCAAGAATAAGGAGCTTAACCTGACCTGAACTGGTAAGCGGTTCCAATCTGATTATTTTTATGTCCTCAGTTTACCATGTGACACAATAAGCCATTGGTGACAAAGGTTTAACTATTACGAAACCTTTGTTATAGTTGTGTATGTGTTATATGGATTAACTGCTTATGTGCAAGTCGAATCGGATGGCCATTTCATTGAACACCACTGTGATAGATATGTCAAAAAAATATATTTTGGACATTTCACACAACGCCATCTAGCCCCGAACTAAGCAGAGCTTGTACTATGGGAACCAGATGGCGGATAGAATACTTAAATACTTTTTTTTTGTAAATACATACATAGAATACATAGTAAACACAGACAAACACCGCATCACACAGATGTTTGTCCTGAAGCGGGAATCGAACCCGCGACACCGGGCATGGCATTCCGACACACTTGCCACTCGACCATCCGTATAGTCCCTCGACCATCCGTGTCGTCAAAATAAATATACATATGTTTGTGTATATTGCCATTATGATTGTTGGGGTAAATACAATCCAATAAAAAATTGTATAAGTAAATTCCATTGCCATGTAATTGTCAGCTGGATGGAGCCCGAGAAATGGTCAAATGCTGTTACACCATGGAAGCCTGAGGACGGACGGCGGCGTCGGGGTCGCCCGCGCAAACTTTGCGTTGGCGAGATGATCTCGTTGCCTTTGATGAGGAATGGTAGGAAACTGCCAAAGATCAAGAAAGGTGGAGTAATTTGGGAGAGTTAGTTGCCCAACAATGGGACAATCATCATCATCATCAGCCTATCGCAGTCCACTGCTGGACATAGGCCTCTCCCAATTTGCGCCATCGCGCCCTGTCTTCGGCTTGCCGCATCCACCTCCTGCCTGCAGCCTTGCTAAGTGGCCTGCTAAATAGGACAATATAGGCTAATAAAAAAAGCAAGTGCGCTCTTTAGCACAAAATAAATTTTGAGTTTTCTATAATGCAAATGAGTGATGAATTGGATAAGAAATCACGCCTGTCTACGACCAGTGCTACGGAGGATATAAAAAAATGTTAATGCAAATGCTACGTAATCGAACCAAGCTCTAATAAAGTGATAGTAACCATAAATGTGGGCCAAGTCGATAGACCATTAATTTTTAATTTGGAGCGATCGTGACCACTCATTGTTGTAGGTGCCTCTTAAAGTTGCCTCACTAAATCTACCTGTAGGTATAATACTATTGTTCATCGTTTGGCTAACAAGACATCTTTGACCGATTTACGTCAGAAGCTAATCAATTAGATGGTTTGGTTGGGTCTGGATTAAGAACTGTCCGGTGGGGCAACATATTAATATCATATAGGATACATGTATAGTTCCACATTTGGGTGCTTACTGTTTGGACCCGTATAAAATGTAAACGTGACAAAATATTTTTAATATAGGTTTTTATCTTCTTGATTAAATTTCCGACGTTTTGATGAATAACGAAAATAATTATGCATGACAAAGGTGAAAATTTGCTTGTAAGTACATATCTAATTACCTGAAATAGAGGTTGAATATTTTTTATTTTTTTATTTACTAGTAAAATACGTACAGAATAATCATGACACTACAATTCTCTACAGCTTTCAAATATCGTAGGAATAAGTAAAATATGCTAATAAAATGTTATTGTAGAGTACTGTAAGTCTTGATCTTGTGCTAAACGGACAAAAAAAGTTTTCAAGTTTAAAGCAAGAGGCCTGTTTGTCTCTCCTTAATCCAGCCCTGCTAAACACATAATGGTGGGCAGTATTGTTCCCAAGTGAACCATGCCCTGTGATTGTGGTTTCTGGTTATGCAACCATGTCACAATGAACAACAAACTCTGCTTATTAATAGCTCAGTGATAAAAGCCGTGTTGGCCGAGTGGGATGTGTCCCAACTTGCGATCCGAAAGTCGTGGGTTCGAACCCGGTCGTTTACTAATGGATTTGTATATTCAATAAATGCTTTAAAATACCTGCTTAGCGGTGAAGAAAAATATCGTGAGGAAACCGGCATGTCATAGAACCTAAGAAGTTCGAAAAACATGTGTCAAGTGTGCACTTGCCTTTGAAAGGAGCCTCTTTGAGGCGCACTTGAAATCCTTTCACCATCCTGGCTAGAAAGAACTAATGACATGACAAGAAGAATAGTTCAGTTGATAGCATTTTGGTTGGAATAATCTTTGGGAATGATGGAAATGCAATCATGTATATTCTGAAGTTTCTTACCTAAAACTAGGTTCTGCTCATGGCAATGCATGCGAGGTTTCGAGATAAAATGTGGCATATATCCTTTTTCAACTAACTTCAAAATAGGAGGAGGTTCTCAATTGGTTTATATTTTTCATTATTTTTGTAACCTCCGAACTTCGTCATTTATTAAACGTATTAGAAAATAGTTTTGTTTTAAAGAATTTACTTCAGATTTTGTATTAATGTTTTTAAATCAAAATAACTATAAATAATATGTCATTGAAATAAACAAAATTGTGTATTTTGCTTTCCTGTGACTTTTCATTGGTGTTCACGCTCACGAAAACGGTCCAATTATAGTCTGTTGCAGTATGCTTTTAAATTTTGAAAGGAAGTACTTAGAAATGATTTTTTATTCGCAACGCAAACGAAGTAGCGCGAGTCAAATAATTTTGACTCAAACTCTAATTTTGAAAGCTTTATGATCAAAGGAAAAACCAACCTATTTATTGAGCGTAAACAAATAAATATTAGAAAAATGTGTGAGCAAACAAACTAACAAAGTAAACGATGAAAATTAACTCTATTTACACAACAAACTATGAATACTTTACGCAACAACGTGGGAACCACTATTTGTAAATATTACGTCTTATTTGTTTAAAATTTTTAGTGGTATTCAAAAGTTTGTTAAACTGCATAGATGTATACAATCATAACTTGATACATTAAATACGCGGTAAATAAGTTGGTCAATTCAGCGAACTTTTTATCAATTTTAATCCGATGTTTAATTTCAAAATAGAGAAACAACAACGCAAATAAAAGAAATGGAATAGTTTGAAATTATTAGGTTTATTCATTGTAAAAATTCACTCCTAAAATGTTTCGAAAAATATTAAAATATAAAACATATTATAGTAATTATTTTTTCAGTGAGAATATCGACACGAAGAGGAGGCGAATTAAATTTTATTGACGGGCCGTTTTTTTTCCTGTTTTACGACTTCATCTTGCTTTGAAGCTATTTATCTTGAGGTCCTGCAGGAACACCGTTATTAATCTACAGGTATAAAAGGAAACAATGGATTGTATTCAAAGCTGTGTCACAAATTGTGTTACGTTTTCACATTATAATTTCATAACGCACAGGCACGCGCCTCGCTCATTTGCGTGGGTACAAACATTTTTGGGCGCTCGGGACAATTGGATATGGGATAATTTATGTCATAATCTTCTCGGAATCGTGGGTGAACACCTTTATGTTTAAGTCCTTTTAGAACAATCTCATAAAATATGTAATATAATATAAAATATTTTCGTCCAAATTTTGACTGTAATGATATTCCCGAAGCAAGCCAAACGATTAAGTTTTTCATTTATTTTTTTTCAATTGGTCCAGACAACTGAAAATTCTTATTATCAAAGGAAAAATGAAGGCCCAAATAGGGCTAGCCTAGCTGAATGTTTACTCCAAAAAAATATAAGAGTAGATTCATCACATCATCAACAAAACATTGTGGGACAAAAATAATTTATTCCTGTCTGTACCCTTATCACTGACTAATAAAAGTTACATCTGTTACCCTATTGCTGAAAGGAGGACAGATATAACGTTTTTGGCCCATCTGTCACCCTAGGGGGACAGAGCAGGGTGACAGAGGGGAATAATTAAAAAAACTTAATAACTTCAAGTTTTTTTAGAAACATGCTAATAATAATAAAGCGATACGATACGAATTTAAATTGCCTCAATAAATCAAAGTGCTGCATCCCATAAATGTATTGACAAGTATTAACAGCCTATAACACTTATCAGACACATAAAGTAGGCATAAAGATAAGGCGTGTTACAATGGAGGCACCGTAAAAATACGACACCATATTACATAATAGTTCATTGAAATGCAAATAAATTAACATAAGCGGCGATGTTCCGTATACTTGCGGAACCAACTGGTGCTATTAATATCGGTAATAATAATGACGGCGAGTGTACTTGGCTTATCGGAGAATAACATAACGTATCAAATAGTGGAATAAGAACAACTTTTCAGGATATACAAAGCGTCCCACGGATATGCCACATGGAGGGAAAGTACCTTGAATATTGTAGATGGAACATTTTACTGAAAGAAGACATTATTTGAATTTAAAAAAACAATATAAACTGCATTCATAGATATTTAAATAATTACATGGTTGAACCGGGAATCGAATCCGTTACACGAGAAAAATAAACACCCCGTAGCTTTATCATACCCATCGAAAGGCTTCATCATAAGGATTATTTTTTGCCAGATAACATAGTGTCACAAATGAAAGGAAGACCATGCATTTTTACATTTCCTACTGCTAAGAAGTTGTTTTTTTCCATATAAGGATAGTCAATTTATCCGACGATCCAAATATTCGAGTTGTCATAAGAAAGAATGAAAAAATATTTATTTTTGACATAACTGTACAAGCTTAAAAATACCTTAAACCAAGTACAGTGCAGTCCAAAAAGGGCTCATGCTCAGCATGTGTTGCAGTAGACTGCAACGCTGGTTTTCAGCATGAGCCCTTGGTTGACGCACGGACAATACTGAAACAGTAGGTACAATGCAATACGACACAAAACAATAATTATATAACATTTCATTTGTATATCTAGATAAGCAATTTTAGTAACAGGTATTGTAAGTTTAAACTGCTTTTCTTTCCTTTAAGCAATGTTTTAGGTCGGCCGTTCTTCCTTGATCCAGTACAACATTTGAACATATGGGCATATTATAACATATGGGCATGTATGGGAATATTATGTTGGTCACAGTTATCATTGTGTATGCGCATGCCCAACCGCCTTCAGCTTATAGGGTTATCTACAGCTTTGTTAGCTGCGTGCGCGGAATAACTGAAGAAAGTTTTCAAATGAGGAAGCACTGTTAGATTTGCTTTTTCATACTTTTCTTGTTCCGGATGGATTTCTTGATACGGCTATAAAAAAGCCGTGTTGGCCGAGTGGGAGGTGCCTTGACTTTCATTTCGAAGGTCGTGGCTTCAAACCCGGTCGTACACCAATGGAATTTTCTGCTCGAAAAAATTATGTGTGCATTAAAAAACGTGCTTAACGGTGAAGGAAAACATCGTGAGGATATCGGTATGTCATAGAAACTAAAAAGTTCGAAAAACATGTGTCAAGTGCACGAAAGGAGCCTCTTCGAGGCGTACTTGAAATCCTTTCACCACACTGGTTCGAAAGAACTAGTGACACGATAAGGAGAAGAATACGGCTATTCGAGTAGATAGGTAAAATTAAATAAATATGAATAAAGGCTTTGTCAATATCTACAAAATAAGTTGGTTTAGGTGTCTGAAATCATAAAATAAGATATAATAAATAAGTAAATTTACTAGCATAGTTATAGCATAGACAAGTATTTTATACATAAACGATACCTAACAGCATTGTAATTTATACGGGCCCAGTTGAAAAAAATATTTGGAAGAAAGTTAAGTTAAAAGTCGTTGGTATAATCCCATTCTTGATTGAAAAGACGAAGCTATTAGCGAATATCATACGTTCAATTGAACATAATATCGAGCTTGTTTTATGGAGTTATGCGCAGACGCAGCCCTAATCATGTCGTTCGTAATTCGCTTTAAAATTGGATTGCTATCATTAAAGTAAATTGCCCAAGGACGTTTTAAATTAAACATTAACGAAGTACACCTCCTAAACACTTTTCAATTTATTCCTAACTGCTTTATCCCGTTATTTTATCTTTATAGTTAGAAAACTTTTGCAGAAACTATTATGTGTAAAACTAATTTAATGTAGAGTCGCAAAATAAAGACTCTACTTTTTCCTTTTTCAGAGTTAGGTAACTGTCACTTTTGAATAAAAGCTTATAGGCATAGGTAAGGCCTCGTCTAGTAGAGGTTATGGTCCCTAACAAAGTCAAAGATTTTATAACATATTAGCTGACTAATAACTACTACTACTAATTATTGAGTGGAGCAACTTCGTTTGCGAATTATCATTTTTTATTATATTCTTTATATCTACACTTTTTGAGGAACATACCATCCAAATTTCAAGTCTCTCCGTCCAGTGGTTTGGCCTGTGCATTGTCTGCCAGTCAGTCAGTCAAGACTAAGCCGAGAGACGAAGAATGTAGAGCTTATTTTGGTGTTTTGTAAGAAATCGTAATTAACGATTAGTACCACCTTTTGTAAAACTTTAGTATACTGTAAAAAAATGTGTGATAAAGAGTTTCTTTATTTATGTCATAAAAAATAGAGTTCATAATTATGTCATTTTTTTAATCCTAATCCGGCTTCCAAAAGAATACTTTTAACTCATTGCGTGAGGAAACGTATCATCAATAAGTTGGTATGTTGCGTGCACTAATGTGTAAACGTGCCCCTTAAACAGCATACAGAACATTATCCGTGTGTGCCCGGGGCGGCGTGATCACGAGCTGATCCGCAATTTGTGGAGACTGGGGAATGACCAGCGCCTGAGTTGGGGTCACGTCGACATAACGGGATGGTACATTTGAACAATTGAGTATTAGAAATGATTTGATGATTGATCGCGATTATTGATCTTGTAAGTATGATTTATAGAAAATAAGTTTAGTATCAGAAAAATACATAAAAACAAGTATTGTGCCAGTTATTTTTTAAATAAACCAGTGTCGCACAAATTAAATTTCTAGTGTTTTTTTACCTGAAAAAAATTATAATAGTCACCTGGGAAAAAAAAATGTCTCAAAAATTCAATTTTCTACTCTTTTTAGAACAAAATGTAAGTACTTATAAATTTCATCTGGAAATTATAAACACAGATATTCATCAGGTCACAACAGAATGCACTTAGCAAAATTTTTAAATATTTTTACAGAAAATCTTTGGAGAATTTGATTTCTACGGAAAGTTTGTAAGCATGGAAATTACATAGTGGTGAAAAGTGTAAAAAGTTGAATAAATCCAATATTAAGTGTTCAGAAATAAAAATAGAAATCATAGATTATTTTTTCATAAATACCGACTAGTAGAAAAGTAATTGGTTTTTGCCTTCTTATCTACATATTTAAGTGAAAGTAAAGATAGACACCGCAACTGAATAATAAAAAAAAACATAGGTTCATAAATGGACTCCATAAATCTTTCATAAGACCATTTTCTGTAGGCTCCATCTTCACACATAAATATCTCGGATTCTGAAATAGTAATCGACATAGATGATCCCAATCCTATAAATAACAGGTTGACAGATAAATCTTTCTCCTGACAAATGTTTAATTAATGGATTCTTTGTATTGCTTCGTTTTTGGTGTTGTTGTATCATGACTAGAATTTATTTTCATTTCTAACGTGTTCGTCTTAAGTAGAAGCATAGAGTGGGAAATATCAGTCATCGATTGATCCGGCTTTTTGTTTTAACATTTGTTCCGGCTACTATTGCTTCCGTGCTTCGAAACACGTACTTACAATTTTTGAAATTTTCGGTACCGGCTATAACAATAAAACTTCGAAGTCGGAGGCACACGTTTCAAAACAGTAGTCTTTAAGGGGAACATTAATTTAGATTTTACACGTGTTTTAAAATTAACCCTACTAACTTAAAAACACGTATAAAATCTAAATTAAAGTATGAAACCTTTTACTTTTTTTGTTGACGATTTCAAAAAATATGGACGAAACGAATAGTGTGAAGAAATTACTATAATACGGCGTACTTTTTGAGTATTTGTCCGAACCTTTTTGTATGGAATTCGGATTTGAGGATTGGCCTTAAGCACTCTTCATTAGTTTATAGTTAGCACGATAAAATTAGATAATATATTGAAAAAATGTCTTCTTTTTTGTTTAATAAACCTGAAACACGTAGGTATTTTCGAGCATTATTCAGATAAATTATGAATCTGAAGCCACAAAAGTGTAATTTTCTACGGCTTTTCCATGCCGACTATTTATGTATTAATATTAATGTATCTTTTAAGTCCCTTCTCAATCATTCAACAATCTTGATCGGAATTATATTTAGCTGTTTTCTAACGTGGATTGACGAACTTGGATTCCAATATCTTAAGTCAACGCGGAAACATCGACTTCGTCAACCGATGGCCAAAGAAGCTTCGATATTAATCGAGACTTACCATGTTGGTTCTGATGATGAAATATCGTTTGTAAATATGCATCGTAACTCTGTTAAGTACCCCTATAAATAGCTAAGCTTTACTGCATGTCTCATTGAACTAAATCACTTTATAGTCAACTAATCTAAATACCGCAAACTTTCCCTACATTCGATCTACTCAATCAGATTGAATAAATCACAGTCCATTTCAACATTGTTTGATGACTAATCTTTACACGTCATGAATATTATAATCAACAAGAGGAAAAAAAAGCAAAACGCTTTTGATAAGTCAATAATAAATTAATTATATAAATAAATATTTTGGAAGTTTCTCACAAGGCCCTCAACCCAAACTAAGCAAAGCTTGTACTATGGGAACCAGATAACTGATAAAATACTCATATTTGTAAATACATACATACTCACATTAAAATACATAGAAAACATCCAGACCTAGACACTAATTGGTTTTCATTACAAAAATGTTTGTCCTGAACTTAGCTCGTTTTGTAACTTGTTTAGATACAAACATTCAAAAAATATAAATAAAAAAAATTGTATATTTTCTATACTTTTTAATAACATCACTTACACCTTTTCTGCTGCTTTTAATGCTGGTTGCAACTATATATTTATCATAAATATACTTTCATATTAAGTAGAGTTGTTTTGATAAATTTTAAACATAATTAATGCCTGACTGAGAGGCCTTAGGTTTCAAGGTAAAATTTTAATTATATAGTTTTGGAAGTTGCCGATAATAGACAAACTGACACTCCTAGCCTTAGTAGTATTTCTCTATGCTATGAATGATCAATTCATCGAGCTATTCAAAGTATACGTACAACTTCAAGTATGTGGTCCATAACCTCAGGCCATCTCAAGGTTTGCTCAATTGGCAAAAATACTATCTATAGATTGTCATAGTTGGTTTGATTGATGCAAATACGTACGTTTGTTACGTTCATATCATTGCGGCCTACAAAATTAAACCAAACTCTATTACAACTGCCATCTTATGCAATCCAGTATTGATTTGATGTTAAAACTACGGATGCAAACACAATCAATCTTATCTGCATTTTCAATAATCAAATGCAAATTGGTTACCAATTGGTTTGCATGCGATTGAAGTGACGAAATCAATAGAAAGATCCTTCTGATTTCGGCAACACGTTATTTTTTTATGACTGATAGAGCTAGATTTTGTTCAGACTGGACACTAATATTCCTTAAAAATTGAGATTAAAACTTCATAATGATTGATTTTTATTAAGTGCAAGGGCTGTGACACAGGGCTTAAAATTTGGAGTATTTTTTTTGTAATGAGGTAATTTATGTAAACGCTCGAAATAAAAAAATGTATTGCTGGGTGTTTTCTATAGTGGTATTCTATATATGTATTTACAAAAAAAAAAATTAAGTATTTAATCAGTAATATTTTTCCCATAGTACAAATACGAAATATCTACATAAATGTATATTTATTTATTTGTTTTATATCTTCTCAAACAAAGATGCGTATAAGTCTACTTTAGGTAGCGTAATCTTGTTTGCAAACCTAGGATTGATATATGAATCCATTTAAAAGTAGAATGACCACACATAGTGTTTATTATCGTATTCTATCAACGGCTAATCCGAACGAAGATACACGCCGATGATACCACGGTTATTGGATCATAAAAAGTACTCGTATGTACTGTGGATCATAAAATATACGTCAAATTTAATGTTACAAATGCTGTAAACATCAAAGTTACTACTTACAAGTAGGCCATATTTCACTATAAACTTTTAAGCTCTTAACAATGAAGACCAGTTTGATATTAAGTTATATAAGTTTTATGGTTAAAAGCTGCCTGACAGCACAGATTAACAATTCGTATTTCGTAAATTGTGTAATAAGGTAATTATTGTGAATGTTTAACGGTAAAAACACGAATTTCTAATAAAATCAGCGTGTCGATTACTAAAAGGCATATACGAGAGAGTTAACTAAAACAGATTTGTGTTGAGCATGGTCTGACCTTTTTATGTTATTATGTAATATTTCTAGGTACGTATTTACTTTGTTTAAGGAGAATCTTAACTTTAAAATTGAAATTGTTATGTCAATTACCTTATTAAATTAAGTTAGGTACTTAGCTAAATTATTTTTAATTTATATATAAATTATTTTTTAGTTTTGTAGACATACATCAAATTGTTATAAAATAAGGAGAAGACTCAGGTTCCTGAAATACAGCATTTTGCTAGTTTGGGAACCTGTGGATTCAAAAACTCTTTGTAAATCTTATTATGTCTCAATAAATATTACTATTACTTTTACTATTACTAATCCTCAGATCCGAATTCCATACTTATTATTCCATATGTTTTAAAATTAACCCTACTAACTTAAAAACACGTATAAAATCTAAATTAAAGTATGAAACCTTTCACTTTTTTTGTTGACGAAATCAAAAAACATGGACGAAACGAATAGTGTGAAGAAATTACTATAATACGGCGTACTTTTTGAGTATTTGTCCGAAACATTTTGTATGGAATTCGGATTTGAGGATTAGCCTTAAAGTCGTATCTTTAGTCATAAATGAAATTTAATTCAAAAATCTGTGTGGTCCCAGTACTTTCGTCAAAAGTCATGACAGTCGTTTACCAATTAAACTTGTATATTCAAATTCAATCGTGAATTAAATTCTTCATTATAATTATGCAAATTAGCTTAGAACAATGGTGCCGCTGCGATGTCGCATCTTTTGAACACGCCGCTTCCATTTCTTGTATGATATTTTGTTTTGGACGTAAGAATGCTCTAACCGTTTGAGAATTTTTATTCAATTGCATAGTTAACTTAACATTATCCCTCTCTGTACTATGATATGGGTTTCAGTTTATATATTATATTATATTATGAGAATGTTATTCTATTATCTTCTCATATAGAGGCTTTTATATTGGATAGAATATTAATTAGACATCATCGAAGCTGCGATAATTATCCATTCAATCAAGAGGCTAACTGATGATGACCTGTTATCGGGTTCCACAGGAGTGTGAGATTAATTAACTGATAATGATAGATAATGACCACGTTATTGAGATATTGATTATGGCTCCACACGTATAAACATACGGGTATTGTTTACACCCGTGAAAATTTTGGGGTTACGAGTACATTACAACGGTCCCTATCACTCGGGTATAGTTTACTCTTACAGTTTACTACATTAGTACGAAGACACACAGCTTTTTTACACGCTACACGCCAGCGACTTCGCTTGTAGCGTGTAAAGTCGCCCAGTGTCATCGGCGTTTTTACAATCTGCTTGTTGACAATCTTTCCCAAACGCTAACACTCTCACACGCTAGCTTTTAAAAACGGCAACAATCAGCTTGTAAAAAATCTTGTGTGTCATCGACGCTTTAGATATAAAAAAAAAAAATATTAAACAAGTTTGTGTAGCTTAATTTAGTTTTAAAATAAAACCTACTGCTAATTTAAATATTTGTTGAAACTCGTCGGTGGTCGGTTCGTCATTTTAGTTACCGATCATTTTTTTTAAATGAGTGATTGCTTGATATTGGCTCATCAAACATGTTCCCGTGAACTGTTACCAGTATTTAACACGATGGGTTTTTAGTCGGTATTCTGCCTTCTGGCAGTATTTTGGTATTACTGCAGTCCATACTCTCCGCTGCATTTTCCCATCGATAAAGAATAAATGGGTCATCAAACTTCAGTTTATGTGAACCCTAGGTATTGTAGAAAATATACTTTTAAATAAATTGATATCCCATGATAATAATTCCGATAATCTTTATTATTATTCGATAAGCGCCCGTCGACAGGACGTGTGATCGACGGTGGTTGCATCGCACTGCAACAACAATACATGCTTAAATTCTAAATTTATTACCTCCTGCGTAGCTTATGGTGAATTTTAGGATTATAGAGTCCGATAAAAAATGTATACCCGACTGCGAATAAGGAGAGCGATGTTTCGTATATAATTTATATAATTATATATATTTACGTATCCATGTATGCATCCAGTATGTCCTTTGCGTAACAGCTCGATGAATTTTTAACAAATGAGGTAATAATATTTTTTTGTGTTGTTTCATTCATTTAATAATATTAAACAAGTTTTATTTTGAAGGTAATTTTTAGTAATTGTTTTCTGAAATTTTAAGCCGATTTTCATAAAAGGTTAAGTTTAGGTACCTATTTTTTTATTAAATAGGAACCCATGAAACTATAATAACTTTTATATAACACTATAACTACTTATATTTGAAGATAAGGCCTACAATGGCTTACGAAGGCTTTAGCAGGAACTCTTTCAATCCTGTACTTAAATTAATAAATTTAAAGCTTGTAAACTCCAACATCAGTGTTATCCGCTATCTACAGTGAGCGGCGTTTTATTTTTCATTTAGTATCTAGGGCTATACCATCCAGACTGAAAACTTAACATTTATGTTTATTTATAAAATATTTTGTTGTCGGTAATCAAACCAACATAAAAATAACCACTCCTTATAGTTATCTTTATTTCTGGATGGATTGGCAGGTGATTATTATGCTCGACACCGAAGTGCTAAGGACATTATAATAAAACATCGGAGTTGTAAGCTCCGGATGTTCAAATGTAAAGCCATCTTGAAGTGTCTTCACACAACGTAACCTTATCATTGTGTAGTTTGTTAAACCTGCTTGACGAGGCCTATAAAATGAGTGGCAGACTCAGCTTCAACCACTGGTAACATAGTTTTTGGAAGGTAAATTGCCAAGTTTATTATGCAGTTATAATCTAAAAGTAACTTGAGCATTTAAACCATAAAAACATAAATATATGTTTATTAAAAGTTTCGTCATGACTGACTGACAGACTACGCACAAGCCGAACCACTGAAGATAGAGACTTGAAATTTCTTGCGTGTGCTCGTCAAGAAGAGTTAATGCGTACTAAAAAAGGAATTTTGTTACTTCGCAACGTAAACGAAGTTCCGAGGGACAGCTAGTAGAAACTATAATTACATTTTCAGACCTAAAAACTTACCATACATATTATTAAATGGGAAAAGAACATTTCAAGTTGAAAAAAAAAAACTATTAAAATAATTTGTATTAATTGATTATTGATTTTTAAATGATGCTTTTTCTAGTAAACGTAAAACATGTGGGCCTTATAGAAATTAATGTTGTAGGTATGATGGAAGTACATTTAAAATATAGTAGCTTGTTATAATTTTCCTTTCTGCTTTCCATAATATGAATGGTACTTTAGAACTTCCACAACATTAATTTAAATTTATTATTCTCGACATAGCGTCACCAGACCTAGCTCATATAAATCGTGTTGTCTCAATAAATCTATTATTTCATTCGTAATAATGCAAACATGAAACCATCCCAGCAACTAATTTATTTTTCACACGATTGCGGCAACAGATGGAATGGCACAGCCTAACTAGAATAGCTGGGTCATTTTTGCCTCAAAACTCGTTTATCAAAGCACTAAACTTTCATATAAAATATATAGTTAAAGGTACAGTAGCTACGTTTTGTACTGAATGAAATAATGGTGCCCCTCATAAACAGGGCAAGTGGTTTCCAGAAATCTTATTTTCTTCGCATGTTTTCTATCTTTCTTACATATTATTAACTAGGGACACTCTAATTTTACTAAATCTTAGTTTAAACCAAAATAAGTTTTTGATTTTAACTAAGATCTCAAAAACTGGCATCTTATCTACGTTATAATAGTAAGATTCTTAATATTATTATAACGTGGGTTCAAATTTTACACGTAATCTTTATCGTATTCCTAAGAAATCGAGTTCCACCCTCGACCACACCATTACCTATTGCTATTGGTCAAAAGCTTTTATGTTCCATAAACTCTTGTCTACATTAAACCGCTAAAAAAAGTCTATTTAAACGAGCAAGCCTTATAGTAATCGTATATAATGTGTAACATCTGACATTTAATTCCAGCAATGCCTATGTGCGCGTAATCACGATCGCCTAATTGACTCATTTAAATTTGTAAGGATTCTATTTACTTAATTTTTTTATAGATTGGTACTATCTGACGGCTATCTTTCAGTTACACATTTTGCAATTTACGAAATCACTGCCACAAATTGTCAGAATACGAGATTGATAAAAAGATGTTACACATCAAAAATCGTACAAGTAAGCCAGCTGTTTCCAGAAAACTATAATTCCAGCAATGCCTATGTACGCGTAGTCACGACCGCCTAATTGACTAACGTGCCCGGGACATGCAAAGCCAGGTTGTCACATCGCATAAAGCCGGGAACGCCTAAAAAGTCCTTCCGTGTAAACTGGTTGCAGTACCAGCCTATTAGGGCGGGCGATACGATCTGTATTGAAAAGCTGCCTTCGGGATGACTTAAAACGAATGCTGACGACAGGATAGGGATCTTGTTTTCGTTTCTTGGGTAAAGTTTCTGAATGTTTTACAAGCTTGTTATAATGAAGGTGTTCTGCCGCATACCAGTAGTGTAAGCATTGCTGTATTTTCGTTTAAAGAGCACATTGTAGCTATTTAATATAGTATTAGTTTAGTTAAAATAGTGCACAAAAGGAGCTTCTTTCAGGCACACTAGAAATCCTTTCACCACACTGGTTCGAAAAGAACAAGTGACACAATAAGAAGAAGAAAAAGAAGCTTGTTTGAAATTTACCATCAAACTGTCTCAAAAAGGACGAGAGCCATACTAGTGTTGCACCGGCTTATGATAATCAAAGTCCTATGTAGCACTTTTCTGGTCAGAAGCAGGCGTGATCTCTTACCGTTAGAAGAGTGCCTAGGTTGTCTACTCATTCGTTAACATAAATAGAAAATAACTATTTTATAAGTAAGGACTTGCCAATGTTTATTTGACTTGCTTTTAAAACTTGTTTTCTTTTATAATATTCTCATCGAGTAACAGTGAAACTGGTAGTAACTTTTAATTTCCAAAGAGTCACGCTGTGACTTGTTATATAAATAAATAAATAAATATTTTGGACATTTCACACAACGCCACCTAGCCCACAACTAAACAGAACTTGTACTATGGGAACCAGATGACTGATAGAATACTTTAGTACTTAAAAAACAGAAAATATATATATTTGTCTAGTTTTTAGGAATATACGTACACTGGAACTATGCTAGAATAAGTTACGAAATAAAGAATTTTTGAAATTGAAATTGATAGAATACTTAGATACTTTTTTTGTAAATACATACATGGAATACATAGAAAGCACCCAGACTCAGGACAAACACTGATTTCATCACATAACTATTTGTCTTGAAACAGGAATCGAACTCGCGACACTGGCATGGCAGTCTAATACACTTGCCACTCGACCATCCGTGTCGTCAAGTAAAACAAAATATTTCCGAGTAAGCACTGTAACTCCCAGTGAACCTAACGAATATTTTAAGGCGGTAATAAATAAACCACTAGGTAATAGTGCTAGGTTCTTTAGAAAATGCGGGTCTTTAGCCCAATAATCTTTTATTTTTTCTGGCTATAAACGAAGGAATCTTCTATTTTTGCTTGGCACGTCTCGATATTTTTTTATTTTGACTCCAGTTAAATTTATGACGATTTACGCCTATCTTACGTGTTTTAAAAACATTGTACAGACTGGGGGATTAAAAGCCTTCTACACGATTGATAAAAACATTCTCATCTTGAAATATTTCTAAATTGACCAGCAACCGTAGCTTGAAACTGTCGAAAAAGTCTACGTGTTTTTTTTCGCCTAACGCTAAACAGTCTTCAGTAGCTCAGCTTCAAGAGTCACAGAGAAGTCAACAGTTTGTATGATTATTTTAAAACGTCATACAAAGACTTCTCTGTGACGGATACGATACGTTAACGTCAACGAAAAAGTTCATACTTGAGTTTTGAAAAATTGCGAAAGTATATGTTTAACATTTCGCTATACAGGACTTATAACTTGACTTGACTCGCCTTATTGCGAGGAGTAGGGACCAAACTTTGACATTATGCTTTTTGGCTAGAGTATTTTTTCTTGAGCATGGTTGTCGATCGTGTGGAAGAGTTGCTAAAAATAGACAAAGGAATGCTAAAAACGGCTCGCAAAGGCACCGAGGGTGGATGTTGGCGATTATCTCGCGTTATTACTGAGTCCGCGAATTGCGATCCCGATAAATAATTCGATAATAGCTTTGGAAGCTTTTAGTCTCAAAAGCCACGAATAAAAAAATCACAACAGTATGAAATCTATTTCATTATTTCTTTCACTGGTTAGGACTTTTGATCAGAGTAAGGTTGGTGGCTGAAATGATAATATAGGGTTCGCTATGGAAAATACACATATTTAATTGAACTAAGGAAACTTAACAATACGAATATGAAAGAGCATAGGAATATTTTTACCATATTAATATATGTATATCGACAAAGGCTTTGTCTTGTCTGACTAACTGATAACATAGGTCAAACCACTAATCGTAGAGACTTGAAACTTAGAGGATGTATTCAAAAAGAGCTGAAAGTGAGCTAAGATAGGAGTTTTAATACGCAACGCAAACGAAGTTGCTATTATGTATATTGTCAGCTGGTCAGAGGACGTGGTGGCCGAGTGGATGAGGCCCTTAACTTGCGATCTGATGGTCACGGGTTCGAATCCTGGTGGCAGTCAATGTGTATGCGTAAATGGGTTTTATCGGTCGAAAAAATCTATGTATGCATCCCACGTTCTCGCAAGAACCTAAAAAATTCGAAAACATGTATCGAGTGCACGAAAAGAGCCTCTTCGAGGCGCACTTGAAATCCTTTCATCACACTGGTTCGAAGGAACTAGTGACACGATAATAAGAAGAAGAAGAAGAAGCTGGTCAGTCAACTTATAAAGTAGTGACCAGTTTTTCCTTTTCAGATGTACAATAATTTTAACAGCTTAACACTAATGTATAGTTTAGTAACTAGAATAGTTTTGGTTAAATATGTTATTTGATAAAACTGTAATTTATTTAGATAATACCTACGTAAATAGAGTGGGTAAGTACATAAAATATCTTTCGAAGACTTAGGAAATACTGGGCATCCTACAAAAGCCGTTTCACAATGATAATATAGCTTTGTAACCACAAATTGAATTGTATGAGTGATTGAGATGACAAGTCTTCTGACGAGTTGCAACATACCAATACCCAATAGCACATACAGAGCTATTTATCGAAATGGAAAACTGTAGACTGCTTGTTATATTTTGCAAATTGCTATAGTTCGAAAAGACTGGAAAACATTATGGTATGCAAAGCAAAAAATATTATTTTATAAATTTTGGTCATGGGCGAGCGTAATCGCTTACCATTTGTAGAGTACCTAGCTCGTCTTTTGTTTATACATATAAAAACGTCTGGTGGTGTCTGTGACATAGTATTTGCTCTCGTGTGTCACATAAGCGTGCAAGACTGTAGACGAGTGTGATATTGGTAGACATTCTTGCGTATTCGTTGTCACCAATAAAATTGGATTGAATCGGTATTTTAATAAAAAATACTCTCGTTTCAGCTATTCTGTACGCTGTAGCAGTATAGGCGCAAATCATATTAAATAAGATTATATTGTTTGTATATTTTTTTGATATCTGTTTACTATTTAAACAGATATCATAATAAAAAAATAGGTGCTAATAAGAATAAAACTCCGAATTACCTAAATTGATTTAAGTGTGTAATTGGTACGTTTTTTTTTTTATTAAGAATAGACAAGCGTTCAACCACTACCTCACCTGGTGGTAAGTGATGGTGTGGTCGAAGATGGAGCACGCTTGGCTAGTATGAAATTATTCACTCTAGTCTTAAACACTCCAAGATTGTAGTGGTCCGGAAATACAGACGCCGGTAGCGAGTTCCACTACTTGCTTGTGCTCAATATAAATGTTGGCGCAAAACGCCTGGTTCGAGCAATAGGGATGTTAACTAAGTAAGGGTGGTACCAAAGGTGGTACGTAGTGCAATGTAGATAAACTCGCATCGAAACGCAAAATTTTAAAATAACTTGAGATTACATACGACACATTACTCGCTCGGACTCAATGGACCGTCTATTGGTTCAAGGCAGAATGTAAAGCTCCCGTGGTCACTCTCCAACCAGATGTTCAGACCTCATCAAATCTCTTCTATCACAACCACGACCGACTGCTTCCACAATGCGTCTAACAAAGCCAGTTGGAACTGCATAGCTGGAGCTGTCATTCATCAGGACCTGACCGAATTATGACCACGACCAAGAGTGCCCGACTAAGAAGAAGAATTGTCGAGTAAAGTGTTTATCGTTTCGATTCAAGTATCATCATTAATCGTTTTAAAGTGTTCGACATTTTTAACCGACTTCAAAAAAGAAAGAGGTTCTCAATTCGGTTGAATGTTTTTTTTAATGTTTGTTACCTGATAACTTTATTTTATAAGCTGAAATTCTTCCTTTTGTTTTAGAGAATATACATTCAGATTGGTCCCATAGAAATTTTATGAAAATCGGTTCATAATGTTAGTTTTTAAATATAATAAGCTGGAATCAAAAGTCGTTGAGGTGAACAAAATAGCGTAGGTATTTTATTCCCTGTGATATTTCAGTGGTGCCTACGGTCACTAGAATAGTCCGATTGAAGGCGGTTTTTGTATGTTTTTGTAAAACGATTTGATAATTCATTAAAATGATTGCGAAATGCTCCCCACGAGTGTCTCACTAATATTTCATGAAGATTTATTTGTATTAGCCGTTTATTAATCAGAACTCGATTTTCCCATTACAAATTATCGGTATCGTCTGTAATGAAATACAGCGATGGTAGATCCAGTTCGCACGAAGTTGACCCTAGTTTCACAATCCGAGGTGGGCGGCACGCGTGATCGCCACTGTTGGGAATAGTATCGATTACATCGTTATAATTAACTAGGTACACGATAAGTGTAAGCTTGGAAACTTACAATTAAAAAAGATATTTTGGTGTTGACTTAATAAAACTTAAATAATCCGTTAATAATCAAGTTTTTCAAAAACATAGGCAACCGACTTCAATTGGACTGGTTTAGTGACCGTTAACACCACTGAGAAGTCACAGGGAAGCAAAATACGCATTTTTTTAATTCGACAACATATTTTTTCAGTTATTTGGATATAAACCTAAACTACTGAATCGATTTTGATGAAATTTGTATGGGACCAATCAGAAAGTATATCCTCTCTATCTTGATAACCTGCTCCTTTTTGAAGATGAATGGAAAAAAAAACAATAATGGCCGCTGCATCAATGTCGTAATAGTGATAGTTTGGCATAAGTGGCTTTTACTCGGTGTGCGTTCTACCCACTATGTTTTTATTTTTTCATGGGAAAGCTCAGACATATATTAAGCTATACTACAAAATAGACTAATTATATTCATTACACAAAATTTTCTGAACATATTTGAATGCTCCTAATTAAGTTCTTTATTAGGTTTCAGAGGACTGAATCATTTCTGTTGTAATTTCGTCGAGATAAATCGATTAAAATTGTTCAAAAATTTTCTCCAATGTCACTAACGAGCAATAACAACGACCCAAAAGCCTTAAAAAAGTTTTAATGATAGGTCATTATTAAATCATTTTCTGTATTCATAAATAAACAGGAGCCTACCCTACCGTTGCGAAATATTTTGCAGCGGTAGCGTGGCGATTCATTGAAATAGCAATAAATGTTAACGATCGCGTAATGGTCATTTTATAGTTCATTAAGTTAATTTATGAGTATTTCTTGTGCTTAGTTCCTAATATATTGGTTCCTATAAATTATTTTTGCGAAGCATTGTCACAAGTAGTTAGAACTTATTAACTTGATATCTCTACATCTCTAGGAGAAAATCCGTATTCATCATCTGTGTAAAGGATTTAATATTGTAACTACAAAAAGCACTTGTTCCTACGGTCAGCTGGGACAAGCTTTTTAATGTATATAAAAGGCCCAAGCCCTTACAAACTGGAAGATAACACACAGGCCAAACCATTAAACGTAGAGACTCGATATTTGGAGGGCATGTTCGTCAAGAAGGGTATATATAGGCTTGTATTTAGAAAGGATTTTTGATAATTCGCAACGCAAACGAAGTACTGGGTGTCAGCTGGTTTTGTATATGTACGTGCTTGCGTCATCAATCATCACTGACGTTTCCTCGTATAGCTTTTTCCTCCTCTCATTGATCAGTTTGAGTTCGTCTGCGATAAGTATATAGTTTAGGTATAGGTATTTTTTTCAAGATAATATCATCCATCGAATACGCTTAGCTTAACAAAAGCTCAAAGCACAACTCTACTAACAAAGCGCACGCACTTCTGATACCTTGACATTAAGAGTGTGTCCTCAAATTGTTTTCATTCCATTAGCTTGAGTTGAGTCTGGCTGGACTGAGACAAACACTCTCACGAAGTGCCCATTATGGTTTGATTAAACGTCGCCCCGTCACACATTCATTCTCCACCTACGTCCTGTAGATCCGACAAGCTGTAAACATATCTCAGGCATGCAAATGTCAACGTATAACGCACGTGCTCATATTGCTAGGCTAGGACACTACAACTTGAAGCCATGCAACGTTAGGCTAGAAAACTAAATAAATAGAAAAACAAAAATAAATAATTTTATTGTAGAAAAACTAGAGTATACAATATACCTGTTACATGATAATAATAAAAAAGAAAAATAAAATAAAATAAATATTTTGGACATTTCACACAACGCCATCTAGCCCCAAACTAAGTAGAGCCGGATGACTGATAGAATACTATAATATACTGTTTTTTTGTAAATAAATACATAGAATACACAGAAAACACCCAAACTCAGACAAACACCGATGTTCACCACACAAATGTTAGTGAAGCGGGAATCGAACCCGTGACACCGGCGTGGCAGTCTGATACACTTGCCATTCGACCATCCGTGTCAAGATGCAGAATAATAATGCAAGTCATCAGCCTATCGCAGTTGCTAGACAAATGCATTAATAATACAATTAAATAATATAAATTGAGGTCCTACTAGTTGACTGGAATCTCTTTCAGACAACAGTGATATGACACAGCTACAATTAAGAATAAGAACCTTTCTCGTACATAAAAATACACGTTGGCAATGATGATTAAATTAGCACCAACATTTGAACATAATATTATGCACTGGAAATTATATACAAGCTGTCCTTTTTGAAAAATAGCGACTCTATCCTGAAGGACCCAACCATTTTCTGTGTTGACTGCAACACGTGTACGATTCGCCCGACCGAGTAATTTGTTGGTTATTTATCGCCTCTGCTAGATGTATTTTGAAAGGGGTATTTTGAATCGAGAAATTATGCACGGCCCACGTGTGGGTGTTATGTGACAATGCACGAATGCAAAACAAAGCATGCTTGATCAGACCAGGATAAACATAACTGTTCATACTCTTAGTTATAAATGTGTACATAGTACTCTGTGGTTATAGCTTATAGTTATGACAGCAGTAAAATCGAACAGGAATTCTCTCAAATATAAATGTGGGTGTAAATCACATGTACCTAAATATTTAAATAACGCAAGTAATATATGACCCAAATATGTGTTGAAAATGTCTGTCTGTTATGGATTTTACGGAATTAACAATCGGACTTTGTTTTTATTACCATTTTTGCAAGCAAAAATGACAGTTTAACCGCAAATGCAAACTTACCTGTTGATTTTAGTAAGACCGGACGAAAGTACCGCTGCCATCGATGCTTACTCCTCATCCTTTGTAAGCACCGTTATCTGCAAAAAAATAAACTGATTTGAATATCATGATTATGACAAGCAACACGAGGCTTCCGTCGATTGGGACCACTAGGTTTAGGACCGCGGTCCCAATCGACGGAACAAATCAAATTTATAACACTCTCTTCTTCGTTCGTCATCATTATCAGCCTTTGAATGCCACTGATTGATATAGGACTCCCTCGTAATACGTTATGACGAACGCTGTTGAACCACCTTAGGCCTGAATTATACAGAAACGGTATAAGACGAAGGCGGAACACTAGAATAATTGCATGACGCGTCGATTACAGATTTTGTAAGAAAACATTTTCCTGCGCCTGTGCTTTCGCCTTACTTCGTTGCTTCTGTATAATTCAGGCCTTCTACAGACCTCCCGCGACTGCAACAATGTCGTCGTCCAGTTGATCGTTAGCATGTCATATAATAGCTTAGTTACTAAGATCGTAAGTCCTTCTTTTATTTTTGCATGAGTTGATTTGGTAATTTTAAGACTCGAAAGCAAAGAAGTCGTTATTGGAAAGTGCCAACCAAATTTTAAGCTATCAAGCAAACCTGTTTGAGTATCTATCTGGTATTCGAAATGACAACAGCTAATTAATATTTCAAAGGGAACATTACATAGTCATTGTAGAGTTGATAAATAAACGGTATTTCCAATTTACTTATCACCATAGGCACACGAAACCAGACTGTATACTTAATATGCAGAAGTTTAAACACAAAGCGAGCGCAGATTTTCAGAGTCAGAAAAAAAAGATGAAGTAATTTGATATGCATGCATGGGTGTGTGCTATGCATGTTTTCTAGTTTAGAGTCCGGTAACGCAGTAACGGTCATAGATTCCGGTGACGCAGTAATGGCCGTCTGCAGCCAACTGCATTAAAAGTACATCCGAAAAAAAATATGATTTTCTAGTGATGCAGAGTTCCAAAAGTTCATCAGTTACCAGCATTCCCAAAGTAACAGTGCATTTGAAACTCTTTCAACACACTCAATTAGTCAATCAGTTCAAATTTCACCTAAGTTCAATTATCATAGATGGAAGTGGGGCCTCCTCATTAGGAGAGCGGTGTGCCAAGAGATCTGAGATAACGCATTACGCATGCGCCCATTGTTTCCAGACGCTAGATGCTTAGATAATAGAAAGCTTGCGTAGACTAGTCTGAAATGACAACTTCTGAAATAGGAGCTTAGACCGACAAAGTTGCGGCTAACTACAGTTTTATGGGCCATATTGTGTAGGTAATAGTGAAATTTTTTATTGATATTTGAGCATTTTTTTAATATTTTTACCCAAATGTACAAACAATTGATGAGATTGACGTGGCGTCAACAACCGGCTTCGACGGAAGACCAGTGTTGGTTGATATACCTACCAACCAACATACCTAATGCTGAGTCGAAGACTTTTTGCACCACGCTATCTGTATATTGTGTTTACATTGTTTTTTTTTTTCATGTGTCTATAACTGTTTGTTATGCTGTATCGTGTGCAAATTAACGCGTTTTCATTTTCAATACTAATCTTATAAATTATAGTATTAATTCGATTTTTGTTTTCTAACATTTGGGTAAAAACACTTCTGCAAGTTTGGTAAGTGTATTCTGATTTTGTTTTTCTGTGGTATCAAAATAACTGGCACCTAATACCGTTTATATACCAACTCTACAATGGTACCTAATTTAGGTTGACTGTGTCTTTCTAACATAATCTAAACAATTTTAACGACCAACATTCAATCGGAACTATTCACGCCAATTTTATGCGCAACCTTATACGTAGTTTATTCTCTATCTCGCATATCCTATAATTGAGTGCTAAGCGCACGTGCCAATGTACAATACGAGTAAGCTCTATTCATGCCCACAAACAGTAATCTTGACCCTTATTTCCAAGATTATAGAGTTTAAAATCACAAAAAAGTATTTTACAGGCTGTATTAGCTTGCCGAAGGAACGCATTCCTGGCCAATTTGAGTCTAGTCCAATAATTAATAGAACACAGAAAGTATGTAACGGTCTGTGAGGTCGCTCCAAACAGTTACCTAGACTACGTAGTAAGAGGAATAGGAGATACCAAAATAGACTATCCTATCTCCTTTTAAGTGTAATCCTACGCAATAAACTAAAGCTATGTGCATCAATTTCCTATTTTATGTTTTCGTAATAGGAAAATTTATGGATGTGTCTTTTTCTTGCGAACTGAAAACAGTAAAACGAAATAGGTCATAAAATCAATCTAAACGATTTATAATATCGATTGCAAATAAAGGTCATTGCAATTTGAAATAATAAAACTAAGTGTTGCCTGGGTCCTGTCCATAGTTTTAATGATATGCAAACACGCAATTTGGACTATTTGAACCTGTTTTAAACGGATTTCGTGATTGTCACTCCATTGAATAGGACAACATTATCTAGGTACAAGTCAGGCAATTGATTGACATTTGAGTCGCATTATGCCACAAGACCTCAAACTTTTTACCTATTTTAGATTTTAGAAAAAACAAACACTTAGGTATACATTTTTAATTTTTTGACGTGACTACGTCTAATAAATCGATAAACGCCGGCTTCATGCACGAGTACGTCATTGTCCGGTAACGCTCATTGTCCCTTATGAATTTTCTTTCTTACAGTGGACTATTTCTACGAGTGTGAACATCTTTTTTTTTTTTACTTTTTAAGTTCATGTTAATGTTTTTTTTTTCATGTTTTTAAGTGAAATGAATTGAAATAATTTCTAATTTTCTGATTTTACCAGTCTGGTTCTTCTTATTGTGTCACTAGTTCTTTCGAACCAGTGTGGTGAAAGGATTTCAAGTGCACCTGGAAGAGGCTCCTTTCGTGCACTTAGTAAGTTCTAAAACCAGCCTGGTAAAATCAAAAGTCACTGGTTGAGTCATCTGACAAATATTATTTACATGAAACAAACGCCTATTTCTGATAAGTTCCGTAGTAGTTGACTCGTGAACTGCCAATAACTGTGCTGACAATTTCACAGTTTCATAAATTCTAAAATATCTTTATTAAGCACCTGCTTTGTTTGGTAATCGAGTATATCAACACGTTTCCCTGTTATTATGTAGGTATTTGTATATTATACTGAGTTTCGAAACTAGTTCACTTTAACGCTATTTTATGAAAACGTGACAAAAATGAGACAAGGTCTTTTTGTTAACAAATGTAAATTATATTTGAACAGTTTTGCAATAAAATCAATATAAGAGTTTTATTACAATCTATATTTATAATGAACCATAGAATACACTTTTTCTGCTTTTTAATGTTTATTCAATAGAAAATTGTTACGTTTATATCATCTACTACTAACTTAAGCGTCGATGACACACAAGCTTTTTTACAAGCTGATTGTTGAGCATGTGAGCTTTCGGGATGGATTGTCAACAAGCAAATTGTAAAAAAGCCGATGACACTGGGCGACTTTACACGCTACAAACGTAAACGCTGTCTTGTAGCGTGTAAAAAAAGACGTGTGTCATCATACTATATTACTAGTGAAATAAAAAAAAAGGCCCTCGAGACTGATCTATAAATTCATCAATTATTAATCTAGGATACTTAATATTAACATAACCTTAAGTCTTTATTGTGTAACTGTTTGTTTACCCAAATAAATAAAAAAAAAAAAAAAAAAAATGTCTCAAAGTGGACAAGCGCTATAGCAGTGTTACACCGGCCTATGTTAAAGTCCAAAGTCTTGAGTAGGACTGTTCTGGTCATAGGTGAAATCTCTTAACATCAGGAGCTTTTCGTATTATCCGTGTACATAAAAAAATAAACTTAACCAATTTTTGGGTACAGATAACCTGCTCTATGCTTCCGCCATGCTACCGTTTTACCCGGCCCTGAGTTTTTATCCAGGCTTAACCCCTAACCTGGTCCTCTGTCTCTTTTATCCTGGTTTAACCCTATGTAATTTTAGGAAGTAAACAATGTAGTACGGGACTTTGTTCCAATTCCGGATATAGTGCCGTGTTCCAAATGCAGGTAAAACATAACGGTTGGTTATACAAAGCTTTTCTTATCTGTTGCTCAAACTAGTAAGGTACTTGGCCAACGTGACTCAGATTAAACAATTTCATGGCACGGGCGAAGGTGTGTTGGCATATTTTTAATTCAACAGTTTTCAACAGGCTTAAAAAATGTTTTTTATTTATTGTTTGTTACCTCAGAACTTTGCTGTTTATAAACCGATATGAAAATTATTTTTATTTGAAAGGATATATTCTAGACTCAACTGGTCCCATAAGAATTTCATGACAATCGGTTCAGTACCTACTTTGGTTTTAAAATCAAAATAACTGAAAAAAAGTCGGTGAAGTTACGTTAACCTTAAGTAGACAAAACTGCCTATTTTGCTTCCCTGTGACTTTTCAGTGGTGCCTTAGGTCACTAGAACAGCTCGATTGAAGTCGGTTGTTATATGTTCGTGTTTTATACGAATTAATTATTATTGACATAACAAAAGTTGTGAATTATCACTGTATCATAGAGATAAAAAGCAAATTTTCAAAAAAGGGAACTTAATTTGAAAGTAGCACAAAAAGAAGCATGGTAGAGTCCCGTCCGCTACAAAGCAAAACGAGTGATTTATTTTTTCCATAAAATATGAATAGATCGTATAAAAAACTAAACTAAACTAAATGGAAAATAAAGATATAGGTATAATTATTAACCATCTGCTATTCTCTTACGCAACTCTTTGTAATCTAATGCTTGACTTGTTTTGTCTACAATCGCGCAACCAATTGTTGTTGGTTGCAATGCAAAATTTACGGTTGATTTCCCAACAACAAGTTTTTGTTTAGATGAAGATAGTGTCCTTTCGAAACGTGTCTTTAATTAACTTATCAGAAACTCCGAAGTATCATTTCCATCTGACACTTTAGATTAAGTACACAATAATTATTGCCTTTATGAGGTGTTCCAAACAGGTTTTACGGTATCGCGCAATTATTACAACGTCTCTTAATCAAGTGTTATATCGTTGATTAGCTTTTTAACTTTTCCTTTCGCTTTGTCTTTTCATCATTATTTCATCAGGGTTGATTATAAGAGATCCCTAACAGCGTAAAGGCCACCCCTTTCATACTCTATTTGCTTCATTCAATTGTTATTTTGCTTTATTCAGTGCAGTGTTGCACGACACGGTAATGCACAACACGGTAAAGGGTTTGGGATCCGGGGTTGGGCCTTGGAATGTACGCCACAGAATCCAAGTCCCCTACTTTCATACTCTATTTACTTCACTCAATTGTTTTTTTTTTGCTTTATTCAGGAGACAGTAATGCACGACACGGTAATGCACAACACGGTAAAGGGTTTGGGGTCCGGGGTCGGGCCCCGGAATGTACGCCATGGAATCCAAGTCTTAGGTCCTAGGTCCGTATCTAAGTTCTCTATTCCCGAGTCGGCCATTCCTGGGTCGCGTATTCCAGCCCTGTACAAAATTTGTACGTGCCATAACCCGACCCCGGAAGTCCTAGACTTTGTATTCCCGTGTTTTCAGCAATATAAAGCCGTTAGTTCGCGGATTCCTGGGCTGTACTTTACCGTGTCGTGCATTCCGGGGACTTTTTTATTCTTGTTGGTGTACAAAAAAGTTTTCTTACATCTATCTTGTTCAAGATAAGATACATACGAATCTCATATAAACTCTTTGAATATGTTGTACAAACTAAACCTGAAATACACTTTGCACTTGGTTTATACATTTCACAGTTCGTTTAACATCATCCTGTGAATAATGTGACACCCTGACAATGCTTGTCAGAGTGTCACTATCAAAAACTTTTCACTATTTTTTATTGCTATAATAGAATGAACATGTACGTTTATCTTTTTGTCAATACGTAAATGTTCAGATGTCAAAATATGTATGGGAAGTAGATAAAAACGAGCGAGCCTTACAGTAGTCGCATATGATGAGTAACATCTGACATCTCACCTCGGTAATAAGCTATATTCAAATTTGGAATGATTCTATTTACTTCATTTTTCCGAAGTTGAGTAACTGATCTGACGGCCGTTCCACACTTCCATCCCATTTTCACTCTCACAAATTGACAATTGAAAAAATGGCTTCCGTCGATCGGGATCACTAAGTTTGGGACCACGGTCCCAATCGACGGATCGATTTAATTTTATTAAATTTCATCTAGCGTATGACCACCCCTCGGAATAAATGAACAAATCTATTGTTCAAGTCAAACACAGAACAGTCAAAGGAAGAAGTATATCGTCTCTTCATCTCAATCATTTGTGGTTATAATGATGTTTTTAATGAATAATCGTAGCAAAAAGTTTATTAATGAAATGCAGGAATGCACTCATCAGCGGCCTTGGTAGCGTACGCGCAAAAAGAAAAGTGTAATATTTTGGATCGAGTTTGGGCACAGAATAAGTAGAAGTGTTTATGGGTTCAGAACCAAGCGCCGGTCGGTGAAGGCAAGCAGCTTTCTGCTCGCCGTGTGTTACAAGTCACGGTAAAGTTTAATACACACTGATTATCACAGTCAGAAGTCAAAAGTTTTTTTTGTTTGGAAAAATAAACTTATAAAAACAAAAACGCTATCTAGCCCCAAACTAAGCGTCGCTGGCACACGGCTTTTTTACATGCTACAAGCCAGCGACTTTGCTTGTACCGTGTAAACTCGCCCAGTGTCATCGGCTCTTATACAAACCTTCCCAAAAACTAACACACTCACACGCTAGCTTTTAAACTCTCCAACAATCATTGATTGTATTGATTGTTTGTATGTATGTATGTATGTCAATTTATTTGTTACCTCATATCTTCCAAACGGCTGTATGGATTTTGATATTAAAGGTATCATTAGATTTGTCTCAATAACCCGAGTGTCCTTAGAAAAATAACCAAAATGGCGCTTGTTTGGCGCTAAATAGTAGGTCGTCGAATATTTTTTGTTTATCAAACCTATCGAGTAGGGTATCTGAAGTAAATAAAGGAATTTAAATGAGATTACAAAAAATATATATAAGTCATACATGTGTTTAAATTTAGTTTGGAATAGTGAATTGGCAATCAATGCAAGTATAATACTTTCGCTGTCGGATTTTTGACTTACGGTTCGGGGTAAAAAATTCTAAAAACATGATGTCAAGTGCACGAAATGAGCCTCATCGAAGCGCACTTGAAATCTTTTCACCACACTGATTCGAAAGAACTAGTGACACGATAAGAAGAAGTTGGGTTTTCAGTTTTTATAAACTTCAAGATTGTTTAAAGTTGTTTTAAAATAAACAATGTGATCATACCTCATGCGCACGTATTGAGAACAGCCGGCTTTTGCGCGGTGCTCCGATACCGTGGGCGGAACCATCGCTTTCGTCCGAGATCTTACAGCATACAATATGGCTAATCCCGATTACGCAACTTTCATAAGGTTTTGCAATTGAATGATAAGTTTGTCAGGACGCAAACTTGTTGGAACTAACTGAATGAATCAAAATAGCTCGCTCTTCTTTAGTTTCGAATGAATGTCACAGATGTCTTTTGACATACATTCATTACTCTAGTAGTACGTAGCTTTTAATTTATTTATATAGTCCTAAGTACCTTCTATGTGTGCAGCTGCAGAGAGGGTAATCAATTAGGGAAGCTACTTCGCTATTGATTACTCTCGACACAATGTGATTTCCTATTCAATGCCATCAAATATTTTAAATTTAATTTTAATGTATATTTAAGGTTATATGGATCTACGATACCTAAAATATAAGACTATATTATACTTTATTTTTATTATTTTTGTTTTATATTTATTTTATGTTCCTTTATTTAACTTACTTACCTACTTTTTACTTCTTCTTCAAGTATTATTGTAACATAATCCTTTGCAGTGCTATATGGTATCTTCCCTAAACTCGGAAAAATGTGTTTGAAAGCAACGAAATCGGTTTAGGTATATGCTGCTTGTTGAACTTTTTAGGGATTGAATTATTTATCAAATTATCAATTAAAGTGTATTTTTTTAATTTAAAAACAAAAACGTAGTTATACTTGAAAATTTGCACGTTATTCAGTTGGTCGGGGATAAACATTTCTGAAGATACTTCATACCAACTACAAAGATATGACAAAATTAAGATTGATGGTAGAGAGTGTCGTGTTAATACCTACAGTCAATAACCGGTCTCATACGAAAGGTCACGAATTCAATTCACGCACGTATCCGTCTCTTGTGCCGTCTCAATTACTCTCGATAAGCGAAAGTAAAATTTATACCAGTTAGTTACCAGGTAATATTAAAAGCATTAACTTAGCCCATAATAACAATAGGTGCTATAAATAGCTGTTATCTTATACATAACGACGTTTTACTTATTGGAAAGTTTGCTTGAGTTAGGAAATGTTGAAATGAGCTTTTCCATAAATAACGAAGTTTATGTAAAGTATAAGCATATTATAGTAGGGGAGCCCAAGAGGGGATTTCGGGATTTACTAAAGCGTGGCAGATTAATATTCAGGGGGAAAATTGTTATAATTATAAATTATAAATATTATTATAATTTTTACATATTAAAAATTCTATAGCCTAATTAATAGTATATTTATGGATAAAAAAATGAAATGTGTGAGCCACAAATGAAAGACAGGTTTATATATGAAAACTTGTTAAATTGAGAAATATTAAAAATCAAATTAGTTACATTGGAACACTCAAGCAAGGATAATTGGTACACTCAAAATGGTAGTTATGACCGAGACTAATAACATAAGTATCGAACCCGGTATCTTCGCGTGCGCAAGTCATGAACAAGATTTTTCCCATCATGAACACGAAACAATGTAAAATACCAGGCACAATATGGCAAGAAATGGAGCTTATGAATTGCACGAAGGCGACACATTTCGATTGACTTGTCTGAAATAAATTATTTGTAAGCATAGATAAATAACGATGTTCCTATAGAACAAGATGGACAGTATCAAACCAAAAGAGAATCGTAAGACAGAACCAAAAAAATCAGACACCTTGTCAATAAAAATGAAATATCTCCATTTTCAAATAATGTTTGTTAATTTTTACGATGTAGTTTTGTTTACAATGAAAAAGCCTAGTAATGTTAACATATGTAAAATATTTATCTAGCCCTGTTACTTTTCTTTTTCGAAAATCTGCATCGGACCAAAATGTACTAGAAAGTAGCCAAAGTGGCTCCCTTTTAGTGGTTGCATTTTCAATATACTACATTGTGTTTCTATACTTTAATACTTCTTGATAGGTCGTACATGTTTGAGCCCTTTGGGGTCGAGACCCTAGGTCCATGGGGAATGGGAGCCTTCCGCGTTTTTAAAATTTTGTCAGAGCGTCTGGTCGAAGCGACGCGTGATCAGAGGGCTGGCAGCTATCTGGGCCAAAGAATAAGCCTTGCTATACAAAGAGGCAATGCAGCCAGTATCCTCGGCACGCTGCCATCGGGTATCGAGTTGGAGCAGTTGAGCTACCTATAGATCGTTTGCAACGGTCTATGGGTGGCCCAATTGTTTCCTTTTGTAAATTTTGTAATATACCTATTTATAGATTGTAGTAGTTAGCTTATGCTGTAATAAATTTTTTAAATACTTCTGTGTTTGTAAGTAATTAATACTGTGAGATGTGTAATAGGTGGAGATTGTATTAATTAATTAATTTATTTATTGATTAATTGCACACATTGCGCGAATTGATAGGGAACGATGGACGCGGCGATTACTGGAATGGAGACCAATACAGCACATGAGACCGCGAGGAAGACCACCTAAGAGATGTGTCGAAGACATCCGGCAACAAGCAGGACGGAATTGAATGGCGCGGGCTGAAGACCGTCAATACTGGAGGCGATTGGAGGAGGCCTACATCCAAAAATGTGACGACACGATTGGTCGAGTGACAAGTGCGTTGGACTGCTACGCACTTGCCACTCGTGTCGCGGGTTCGATTCCCGCTTCAGGACAAACATTTGTGCGATGATCTGATTATCGGTGTTTGTCCTGAGTCTGGGTGTTTTCTATGTATTCTATGTATGTATTTACAAAAAGAAAGTATTTAAGTATTGTATTAGTTATCTGGTTCCCATAGTACAAGCTCTGCTTAGTATGGGGCTAGACGGCGTTGTGTGAGATGTCCAAATTATTTATTTTATAAATGGATACTATAAAAGCCGGAATGATAATGTCGATGATGATTAATACAAGTGAGAACTTTACTCGAGATTTTTGTTGAAATTCTGTTATCTTGAAATCATATTGCCATTAGAATAACTATAGCACTGTTTTATTTATTTTATCAGAAAAGGATGTAAATTTCTTTGAGAGAAATTGGAAACTGTTATAAGATATTATGTGCCTGCCTAGACAAATGTATAAGACAAATAAATTAAGTATCTCACGTGCGTAATAGTCAATTCAACTGAAAAGCTCGTTTGTGACAGTCTACTTCGCTCAATTGTTTCCTTATGTACCATTTATATTAATGAAGTTAAAATAATACACAAATAAAAAATAATACAGGGTGGGCCATGAATTAGTTAACATTAAAAAAAATATAAAAAAAACAAAATGAGTTATTAAAAAAAATGTATACAAAAGATAGCCAATAGATGGGAATTTACTTTGTAAAAGTGATATCCACTTTTTACTCATCTTGACTTTGGATTCTTCGAAACGAGCTCAGCATTGCGTCGAACTGAAGCATAATATCCTACACGTTCTCTTCACTCTGAGAAGTTCGTGGCGATTTGCTACAAATTTAATGTCTCTGCCGTTTTTCGGAATTCTTCACCCATTTATTTTCTACATAAGGACTCAAGGCAATGATTTTTCGAAACGAGGTCGGGATCGCGTCGAACTGAAGCAAAAAGTGAGCAAACTAAAATTATTTTACGCAAAAGTCACCTTGAGACCCAGTGTTCCGATCTATTACCACTAAATTTCCCTGAAACGAGTTAGTTGTTTGACCTCTCCAAGCACCCCGCGCCGCTCGGATTTGCGCAGGAAATCAGATTTAAATGTTAACTAATTCATGGCCCACCCTGTATTATACTTTGTTGTAGTAAAATAATGTTGTTATAAAATTAGCTTACTTATTATGCAGTTTAGCCTTAAATTCATCACCAGCGGAAATTGATACTCACGGTGCAAACCATAAACAATACAGATTAACCCTGAGTGCCTAGCGGTTTCCAGATAATTATGAAGAACTCTGATAAACCCAGGGTATTATGGAATAAATAGACGTTTCGCACCCGTTGCGTCGAAAACGAAAGTAATAAGGAAGTCGATTAAACGGTAGCTGTGGTTGATGGTAGGGAAGGGCTTGCTGTGGAGTAATTTCTACTGATTTCCATACAATGAAACTTCGAGGTGATAATTTGTGACTTTGTCTTGTTATCTCATTAATAAACAGTGAAGGGTTAATAATTTATTTATGAAAACACTACATAGACTCGCACTAAATACCTACGTAAGTACCTACCTAAAACCTACCTTACATACTGCTATATACTGCTTTAGGTACTACTGTAACGAAAATACGCTTGTGTTTTTATAATTGTACTTTTTTGGGACACTGATTCTTTACTTCTTTTTTTTTACCTCTGTCTAGCTACACATTTTTTTTATTGTGTTAGCTTTAGATAGTCTACCTTATTATATACTGAAAAATAGCATTAAGCCCATCTTTTCTATGTAATCAATGTATGAATTTACAAAAAATATATAGTACAAGCTCTGCGTACTTCGGGGTTGGATGGCGTAGTGTGGATTGTCCAAACATTATTTATTTATAATGACATAATTCCATTCACGGTGAGTACACCGTCTCGACTGGACAATTACGTAACAGCTTCAAGAAATGTAGAAAGTTAACATGAACCGGGCACAATGTAAGTAACAAAAATAAAACCATCTGCCTTTTATGGGAACCGCGCAATCGAGACTTGCAGGCCTTTTAAAGTCGCTAAGCCGCTTATGAAACGTGGGTACAGTGGTTCCCTCTTTTCTCAGCAATAATGCTCATCTATGCCATGCCTGCTACAGGACGTTCAATTGCATAGAACGTTCCCATGGACTTTTCAATGAATTTCTTCCATGGATAACTCGCGGTCCAAGTAAGGCCGGTGATTATGATCACATTATTTAGATGAGTGAACTTGCTTCTATCAATGAGTTTCGATACTTTTTAGAGGTATAGATGTTATGGCTAGTGGCTTCAATTCAATTAAATAAAATGCAATATACTCGTTCATATTTCGTATATGTACGAGTATGTTGTTGTTATAATAAAATTGTACAAGATACTTATTATTAAACCTAATTGTCTTAAAGTAGATAAAGCAAAATTTTTTTCAAGTAGGAATTGTAAAGACTTTTGTACTAACAAATGTTAGGTAGATATGTATGCTCGTAAACCTAAATAAATTATTAATATTACTATTAATAGTTTAAAGTTAAAATATAAAAAAAGGTTCTTAAAGAAAAAACTGTGTTTATATTCGAAGTTTATTAAAAATAGAGTTACAGTTTTACCACCGACTGTTAATTTACAGTCTAGGCAAATGCAAATAAATTTTGATTTATTTGATATTCAACTCGATACCAATTAAAAATTACAAGGTTGTAATTCTATACGTTTGTTTAAGCGTAGCCAACGAGTTATGAGACACCGTAGTAAATACGTGTATGTTTTTTTATATTTATAACACAGGTTCTATTCGAAACTAGCTTTTTGCTTCTTCTTTACAACCTTTATAATGACTTGTCGCTGTGTAAAATATCCTAGTTAATTGTTTGCAAGCCGATGTACTGACAATATGATCATTGTTTCATAGTTTATTTGAAACTATGTACATCTTCACGTTCGTTAATATAGAATTGATGACACAATTATTAAAAATATAGCGAATAATTATCATTAATTTTCGCTTCTGTTGTGAGTCTGTCTTCTGAGTCGTCTAATTTAAAATACGAATAGGATTTTTAATAAACTTCAAACCATTTTTCTGCCTGTATCATTCAGTCAATTTATTATGTATAGAAAAGTAGCAAATGTATAATAAAAGCTCATTATGCATACAAGATTATTTCACTCTATCAGCTGGATGGAGTATTCTGATTGGTATTCAAGAATCATGCTCCATTCCTTTACTTATCAGCATCTCGCCTCTGGCTGCACTTAACGGACTGTGGAGCAGAGCTAGAATCTTGTGTTATCCAATCACTCATAACCGACAATGCAATCATTAATTCACTTAACTGCAACAGAAAGTTCCCGTTATGTAACAGTTACTTGATATTTTCATTATGTCACACATAAAAAAAACCATGTGATAGTTTCAGCAATGCGTTTTTATTACGTCCTAATAATCGAATATTTGTGAGGATTTATGGATGTTTGTCTGAATCACATCAAAACTACAAAATCTTTCGGGCTGAAAGTGGACTTAGTTAATAAACTTCTTCTTCTACTTATCCTATCACTAGTTATTTCGAACCAGTGTGGTGAAAGGATTTCAAGTGCGCTTCGAAGAGGCTCCTTTCATGCACTTATGTGTATATATTAAATTAGTAAACTAAAAATTTATATAAATATATAAACTAAAACACTAAAAAAAGGATGGAAAAAATGTATGGATTTAAGACCGTACTAATTGAATAAATTAAATGAATATAGATTGAGAGTTGTTTAAAAATCGGTGAGGAGAAATCTTATTAAAATTGTCTCGTTGCGACTCCTCTCCTATGAACCTCGAAACTCTGGATAAGACTAAATTTAGAATAGTGCTGATCATGCTAACTCAAATGGGACGAATAACTAACGAAACACAACCAAGAGCCAAGACCAAGAGCAACATTTAAACAACACGATTGGTTGTGTTGTTTTCTTGACTAGCTAAAACATAATGACTAAGCCCTTACATAAACCAGGAAACTGCATTTTTGATGAGTGACCTTTCCAATGGTCATGCTGCACCAGTTAGTATTGTAGAAAGTAGCCTGTGGGCGACAGGAACTGACCTTTCCACTCGACGGTACCATATCTCAGCCATATCGTGGTATGACCCCGGTAGTTGCCATATGACGCGCTAATTTAACTTGATATCACAAGATAATCTCTAATATAAATAATGCACCAATGAAATACAATTTTACTCATATCTAATTGAAGTTTATTGCAAAAAGTTAGCCCTCAATATTGTACAAACGTTGGGCAAAAACATTAGAACACGTGTTTCTAGCATGTTTTTTCATTTATATTTAGCTTTAAATATGATAAGGTAGAGCCCGTTCCATCCATTGTCAAAATAAATTTGATAAAAAATGAATAACCGTTATCGTTCGTCGTTTCCCTATGAATTTGCGGCAGTAACCATCATTAATAATTATTTATTCATCGTTAAGACCGGCTACCTTTATTTTTTTATTTTTTTTACATGGGGAAATCCTCATGGATGCCCACCGCCCTTGAGGGAAGGCGGAGGGGTATGTCGGACTCATACCGACTAAAACCCCATGGTGGCCGACCTCTGCGCATTAGAGGGACCCCGGGATATCCAAAGAACACGTACCGGTGTCCCTCACGCACGTTGCTGTGAGGCCCATCCCAGGGAAGACCGGCTACCTAGCTCAAGCCAGCTCGCAAAAGCTCGGCTCTGTCATTTTGTAGAAACCCAAAATTCCGACTGCACAGATACAACGTAGTACCCCTGCTGCATTGTCCAGTTACGTTTTTTTGGTAATTAAAAGTGTATGGTGTATAAAAAAAACCATGCAGACCCAATGCAGATTTGTAAAAAGGCATCTTTCCCATTGCTCCAATTTAGAGTCCGGCAGTAGATACCATCGATAACAACCGATTATATGTTTGGGCGTGATCATCGGTCACGTATTGGCCTGAGTTATGACCTAGGAACGTTGTAAATCTCGCTCTTTCTAACTTGGTGTTGGCCTAACATAACCGCCCACGTGTGAACATAGCTTTGGGCCTTGTTTACACAAGCAAAGTAATGGTTACTATTGTGGAAGAGTCGAGTATTTATCTAGGAGCTAGACAAAATGATGCTATACGGTGAATATTTTTAAAAATTGTATAGTCACAGTGATCGGAAAAATAATACTGTAACCTTGCATTTTCTATTAATGATTTCAAAGATCACGTGGGGCCGCATCACGTAAGTAGGTTAGGTAGAGAAGGTAATATATAAACGTCTTCAGTTGATAATGATGATCAAAATTTCACGGTACAAATTCTGTATTTATATGTTGATTCAGTCTAAGTCTATCTAGTACTATACTAACCTGTATTTACCCGCCTGGCCAAACATATCCACCCACGTGTAGACATGCCCTATGAAGGACTGCACTGCATCTTGTGGTAAATCGCGAAGGGGTAAGTATAACGTGTTTTGAATATTTAGTACTTTTTTTAGACTTCCGTGTGTTTGCCAGTCACTTTAAGAAGTCTGGTACGGACTACGCACAAATGTGGTTTGCATATGAGCATTGTATTAAATTTGCGCACAGACGTTCTCGAAAGATACTTCAACTTAATTTCACACAATACATCCTTTGATTACAGACATTAAGGGTTACGAAAACTTGTGTCCTGTGTCTGACACGAGATACCAGTAACCATAGTTTTCATACAAAACAGTTGCCGCCACGCACCAATTGCAGCTGCAGTTGCCGTTACAACAAAAAGTGGCGTGTTGCGGCAATTGTTTTGTATGGAAATCTACAGTTGCCGGTGTCTTGTATCAGACACGGGGCACTTGTTTGTGGAGCGCCTTATTCTGAAAGATTTAAATAATATCAAATTCTGTATTTTGAAATAGGGAATTCTTCTTAGGGAATTTCCCCGGTTTGGCGAATAAAATAAAGGGGGTCAATATTGTCTGTTTCAAATGGAAGAGAACAAGAAAAACCTGTATTCAATAGAATTATCTCTCTTGTACATAGGTAGACTAGTTTGCTATCTGCTGATATCTCTTATATCTTAGGTTTCGATGAAACGTAATGAATCACCAAGATTTATTTCGCGATTGTCTGTAAACAATCCCGCAGATTAGGGTTCTTCGCCTTGAAAATGATGTCTTGCGGCCGCCATTATTGAACAAATTTTGCATCAAACATTCGTAATTCTCCTTGCGGCGCAAATTCAAATCGAGTTCTATTGTATTGTTGATATGAAATCCACTTCAAAGCACAATGGCGCGATTTCAGATTTTCCTCCAAGGCTGTGTATGTCTGTTCTCCGCGTAATTCCGAATTCGATTTGCCAAAACCAAGCAACACATAATTAAGTACAAATTGCCAAATGATTTATATATTTTACGTGCATTTATTTTTTTAGGGTACTTTGCCCAGAAACTGACTATTTAATTTCTTACTGATTTAACTGCTGGAAATAAAAATATTTCCTTACATTTCTCAAAAAAATAAATTATGATAACCACTTAAGAACTCTTGGCTAACATTTAAAACTTAATTTTTTTTTGTGAAATTTTTCAGTCAAATTTTCCAATTGGACGCCTAACATTGGCTGTTTTACCCTGCGTAAGCTAGTGATGCAAGCAGCCAAATAAAGCATTATTATGAATATGAAATTCTCGTCCCTTTTGTTGGCCGTAAATGTGCATTGGAAAGCAGACCGAGTCAACGGGTGGGCCGGTTGTACCCCGAATAATATAAAAAGTGACTCATAATGCGCATTCGAAAACAGACAACATCTTTATCTCGATGACATGACGAAATGTTTTTGTAACTTTTGTTGTAGAGCACTCACATAAATGGTTAGTGGAACTGCGATTCTGAATTCTGTAGGTGTCATTGTCTATCATTTAGGTTGGATTTTTTTACAGAGCTCTAGTAGGTAAATCTAAAATTTAAGATAAGTCTGCCATGATATCCATTATAATGAACCCGATCCATATTTAAGAAACCAATAAATAATTTTATTTATTTTATTATAGAAGTGACGAGACAAGCAAGACGTGTTTCCGATTGTAAGATATTACGCCTCCTTATGACTAAAATAAGGCTACGTAGACAGAGCTTTGAATGGGTTCTAAGTTATCGTTGGTCGTAATTAAAACATAGTGGTTATATTCGATGACACGGATGGTCGAGTGGCAAGTGTGTTGGACTGCTTCGCCGATTGTCGCGGGTTCGATTCCCGCTTCGGGACAAACCTTTGAGTAACGGATATCGATGTTTGTCCTGAGTCTGGGTGTTTTCTATTTATTTTATGTATGTCTTTACAAAAAAAAAGTATTTAAGTGTTCTATCAGTTTATCTGGTTCCCATAGTACAAGCTCTGCTTAGTTTTGGGCTAGATGGCGTTGTGTGAAATGTTCAAAATATTTATTATTATTTATTTAATAATTATAATATCTTTGATAGTAATCGAGAGTTTTTTTAAGACCCTATTAGTAGTAAGTAGTAAGTATTTACTTATTTTATATGCATTTAAAATTTTATGAATGATCTTCATCGAATAGGATCAAATAGGAATAAAATGATTTCGTTGATGAGCAATAAAATAAAAAGAGAGATTTAAACTGCAAGTTCAAAAGTTCGGGAATTCAGAAAACAAGTCACAATAAGGTTCTGTATGCGATCCTGCAGTTTAAACTGACTTTTATCGTTACAGTCATTAGAGCTATTTTAGCCTGCATATGAGGGTCTTGACAACGGTTTCCGTTGTCTCTGGATGGGGTGTCGTTTACTATCAAAGTGTAATGGGGTCGTAAAAACGTGTGACGGCCCGCCCTCCCGGAGTGCAGTCCTTTATGATGCCAATTTCGTGGCCACACGTACAGGTTGTGCTTAAAATGAGAAACGACGATTAAAAATGTGAAATTAATTTTCATGAGTACCTAGATAAGAAAACTTACAAGACTTATGCCTACTTGCACCAAACTGTCAAAGTCCCTAAGCATTTACTTTACTTGCTTGGTAGTTCTTAACAGTCAAGATTCTGACCGTTAAGAACTACCAAGCGAGTAAAGTAAATGCTTAGGGACTTTGACAGTTTGGTGCAAGTAGGCATTGAATTCGCTGATTGGGATTCATTGTAATTTTAGTTCGCAAGTTTCCTTTATAATCTAGGTAGGTACATTACCTATAGGTTGCAATTTCTGTTTGTGTAGGTATGTGTAATATATGTGACTCGAACGGTCATAGCTACTCACGGCTTCGCTTGTGTGGTATCGATACATAGTTTATGTCTTTTTCTAGCTTATGTCAATATCAAGAACGTCAACTGCCGGTTAAAGGCCTACCCCATAAGATGCCACGAAGAGCGAGCGGTCTCAAGCCTTCTCGATCCTGACTTCCTGATGAACGTGGTTTTGACACAAAATGTAGGTATCTAGAATAAGCATGATACGGTTCAACAGTCAGTTTTTTCATATTTACTTTTTCCAAGAAGTCAAGCAATATACATTCAAAAATCATACAATACAAATCAATAAAATCTGACGCTGCTGGTTGAAAAATAATTTTACGTACATATGTATCTATTTAAATAAGTATTTTTTTTCTATGTAGATATACAAAATTTAGAGGTTCCGCTTAGAAGATAGTAATGAAAATTGATATGTCTATAAAAACGTAATAATAGCTTGTAAGTTTGTCCTCGTAATAACATAAGAAAACTCTACAGAAGACTTTTACGACTTGTGTAGGTGGAAAATCACGTGATACATTCTTAGATTTTATCCGGAGACGTTTTGAAAGGAAACATAAGTAAAGATCGAGCCATTTTATGTGGTGTAAAATGCAAAGCTTATAAATTTTTATTATATTAATATTAAAAAATAATAATAATAGTGGCTCTCTTTTTTAAACAAGCAATTATCACTGACAAGACTAATATATAAATTAAAAAAGAAGAAAGATTAACAAGTACAAAATGTGTCTTACAATGTAATTCAATTCCTGTTACTCCAAATTGAAATCAAGATTAAAAGAACTCAACGCGTAAATTGTAAAACTATGCAAATTCGTAATAGATTCAAACTAGGAGTTAACGCCTATGCACGATAACATCATGTTAATTAAAACCGTTTGTTTTAAGATATTGATTGGATACTGAAATTTCACGGTTGCAAGTAACTACAGTTAAACAAACAGTTATCAATAATTGTTCGAGTGAAATTCTTATAGTTGAGATATCTTGAGGTTTTTTGACGAAACGATTTACAAGAGTATCCACTTTTTCTACTTGCTCACTAATTCAACTTTGCCACTGTTTGGCAAATATTATGAATGCGAAAGTTCGTGCGAATGGTCGAACAGATGTAAAGATTGCTTTACCACATGAAAATAGTTTGTAAAATTGGGTATAAAACTGAGCGGATTTCCCACTCGTGTTTTGTTTTTTGCATTTGCGTGTCTAATAAGTAATGACACTCGCTACCAAAAAGCATAATCGCCGGTGTACGCCCGTATACGGGCACGCTGCAAAAAAACAATATACGATTGAAAAATCCGCTCAGTTTTATACTCTAGTCTAAAACCGTGGCAATAAAAAGATGACATAAAAAATGCTAGTCTCCCTCAATAAGCGGTTTTTTGATAGTATGGTGCAAATTACTAGTTACAGATTACGAGAACCTTCAAGTTGTGCGTTACTGTAACTAAACAGGGGGCAGTTATTTGCCTTCTACCAGATTTAGGAATGATAAAAGAACATTGCCTTGATTGTACTGCTTGATAATTAAAATACCGAAAGCTGTGTGTTTTACTTTGTAAGTAGTAAGTACAGTTACTTACACGTACCATTGCTTATTTTCTATATATAGGTACTTACTTAATAACTCACTTGGCCCGATTTCTAACGTTAGAAACTCTTCTTACTCTTTTGATACTTACGATAAAACTGCTGAGCAGTAACGTGCAAGCATTACTGTATTCCGGTTAGAAGAGCACTTCTTCTTCTTATCGTGTCATTAGTTCTTTCAAACCAGTGTGGTGAAAGGATTTCAAGTGCGCCTCGAAGAGGCTTCTTTTGTCCTCTTGACACCATGTTTACGAACTTTTTAGATTCTATGACATGCTGGTTTCCTCACGATGATTTTGAAGAGCACTGAAGCTACTAGAGTCCGGTGACGCAGTAACAGCCATGTGCGGCTAACTCCATTAAAATTCCATCCAAAAAAAAAACTGAAGCTAACCTACTAGGCTTTTCTGACTGATCATCAAAATGTATGTAAGTGGACGAGCACTATAACAATTTGCCTATGTTAATTAGTGTCCTGTGTAACACTGTTAAACAGTTCTTGTCAAGAGACAGCGCCTATTCGTCACACATTTCAGCGTTCATCAACCGCTTTATTCGACCCTTCGACCCTTCAACCCACAATTCAATCAAAAATCCATTTAAGTTTCTACCCATTTGTAGTTGAAAAACTTAAGAAAAGTACTTAGTAGTCAAATGAGTAGCTGAACCAGTACAACAATAAATAATTTCTAGGAGATCCAGTCAAATGTACGAAACAAAACCGAATCGAAAGATAATACGTAACCATGATTGATGGTGAACAAGTTTGAGTTGTAAGACCATAAATGAACCAGTTTACGAACAAAAATGAACCTTATGACCCAGAGAATACGGCTAATACATTGTGGATGTCATTAATCAGGATAAAGTATTTCTAAAATAATGCCTGGTTACCTAACCCGGACACAATTAGCTCGGCTTAAATTGAAACGATTATTTATAACTTTCATGATTTAGTTACCAAATGCGACGGAATTTGGCAACTTTGCCGAATGAGACAAATGGTAATGCATACCAAGATTTGGTATTGACATTATTAATAGATATTTTTAATATAGGTACTACCACAGGTACTACTAAATGCGTCGGTTTTGGTAACTTTGCTGACAGAGTTGATAAAGTTCACCACAATTTTTTACTACCAAATGTGACGGTTTTGGTAACTTTGCTGACAGTGTTGGTGGAGAACAACCGCAGGATTTTTATTTCATCTTAACACAAGACATAAATAATAAAAATAATATAATGAGATTACCACAAAAACACCATAATGATCGGCAATGAGGCTACTGCACTTAAAATTACAGCGTAGGAAAATTAGATTCACCCACGCTTTATAGGAGTGAGTCATGAATGTTATGAACTAGGAATTATGTTTGGAAATAATTTGTAGTACCTATGTACTTTTCAACCGACTTAAAAAAAGGAGGAGATTATATATTCGGTCGAATGTTTTTTTTATGTTTGTTACCTCAGAACTATGTTGTATAAAAACAGATTTGAAAAAAAAAAAATTTGATTCGTAAATACCACTGAAAAGTCACAGTGAAGCAAAATACGCGAGTTTGTTTACTTCGACGACATAATATACCTTTCAGTAAGTTTGATTTATAAACTTAACTACTGAACCAATTTTGATGAAACTTGTGTGGGACCGGGAAAGTAATTCCACTCAAAAAAATTTTTTTTTTAATTTGGTTATAAACAGTAAAGTTCTGGGGTAACAAACATAAGACGAGAAGAATTTGACGACACCCACCGTGGCTTAGTTGGTAGTGCCCTGCCTACGAAGCTTGGTGTTCCGGGTTCGATCCCCGGCCGGGGCAAATATTTGTGACGAACACAAATGTTTGTTCTCGGGTCTTGGATGTTGTGATGTCTTGTATGTGTCCATGCCACCTGCGACACAGGGAATCCTGGTGCAGGGGTGTGAGTGTGTGAATATTTGTTTTGTTTTATAATAAAAAAAAAATTCAACCGAATTGATAATCTCCTTCTTTTTGAAGTCGGTTGAAAAGTCTTTGGTAGCGTTTGTATGAAATCTCATAAAAATAAATCAATATTGATTGATTTTGGCACCCGTAAAATTAACCTTGCACAATAATGATTTAACGTGATTTATCATTTTAATTTTATAGTTCATATATAAAATATAGTTTCTTTGATTTATTGCAAATTAATAACAATATAAATATAATAGAGCAAACAGACTATCGAATAGCTTATTTACAAAACGAACAAATAAGTATAGAACGAAGCTGTATTTCATTAAATGTATATGACAGGGCAACAGTGCCAAAGCATTCGTTTTTAGATAATTCAAGCCATATTAACCATTTTTTGTTTATAAATATCAGTTTATGTAGGTACTTAATTGTATTATTAATTTTGAAATGAATGATTTTTATTATTATTATTATTTTATAGCAAATTAAAGAACCAAAAGACAGTCATTTCTACCGTACAATTTTTCAGCTTCCTGTACTAATTTTGTTGGACTTTGAAGGTCAATAATAGTAAATTATGCACCAAGGGGATAAAGCAATGTCGCGAGCAGCATATTGCATCCTGAGTGTAATGAGGGACTCAGTTAACTTCTGAGCGAAGCGAGGGAGTTATGTAGAGTCCTGAGTGAAGAGAGGGGTACAAGCTACCCAAGACGAAGAATCCAGCCCAGCGAACTAGCAGCGAAAATATGGGTTCGATTTTAGAACAAACCTCTTTACAATGCCATATGGGCATTCTTTTACTCAGAGTTTTCCAAGAGTTTCCACACGAATTGACGTTCCAAATTCAAATTCAAACTCCCTTGGCCGTTTCATACAACTTTACCTCCCTTGGGAGATAATGCTTTGCTTTACCTTGAGATTGCATGATATGTAATTGGACATTGTCGAGCAGTGTGAAAATTAATCAATTATTTCCATCTGTCACCCTACTCATATGGGACAAATAAGTTATATCTGTCCCCCTTTTAGCAACAGGGAGACAGATGCAACTTTTATTAATTGAAAAATCTCTATCTTACCGTCAGTACGTTCCTCGAGGCAAGAATACACTCTCCCAAGTTAGCCACAAAGCCATTAACTTTATCATAGGTATTACGGTGGCCTTCACGAGTAATGGATGTCAATGTCATGATAATGTTGAATATTAATTACATTTCCCTGTATGGTGACATGTTTTTTTTATGTTTTATGGCCATAAAAATAATTTATATTAATTAAAAAACACCAAAAACCAGTGTGGCGTCATTTAACGAAATAAAGCATTTCTCATCGTTTTTATCTAAATGTCAAAATACTTAGTTAACTAGTTATTATTATTAGTTAATTTTTAAAATTGGTTAACCCTAGTTATATACATATGGATACCTTGCAGGATGCCGTCTAGATGGGTACCATCACAGTGTCACATATTCGGGGTCGGTACAACATGTCTTCTTCTTCCATTCGTCTCTATCAGCCGTCATCTCTGTACTGACGCCTGCTTTATTCATATCATCTTTCTCACAATCCATCCATCTTTTCTTTGGTCTTCCTCTTCTCGTAAATCCATCTACTTTCATATTTAACACTTTTCTACTGACATGGCATTCATCCCTCCGCATCACATGCCCATACCACGGTAACCTGTTACTCCTCAACTTATCTGTCACTGGTGCTACTTTCAGGCTTCCTCTTATATACTCATTTCTAATCTTATCCATTCTAGTCACACCACACATCCATCTCAGCATTCGCATCTCTACCACTTGCACTCTTCTTTCATCCGTACCTTTCATCGCCCAATTTTCAGAATAATAAAGAAATTGGTTGTCTGTAAAGTTGGTTTACGAACGATAGTTTAACGTAACTACCAGCGTTACCGGACAATGAGCGTTACCTGACAATGACAGTGTTACCGGACGATGAGAGTTACCAATGACGTCTACGTTTTCGTGCATGCAGCCGGCGTTCATCGATTTATTAGACATTGTCACGTCAAAAATATACATACCTATGTATAATAAAGTAATATCAGACACAAGTAAATTATACCAGTAATTAAAAGTCAGATATAAATGTACGTTGTTATTATTAAATATTCTGTGGCATAACGTAAAAGCGACTGACATAATGAAAACATAAGCCATTACGTATATTCCAAGTTATTATTTTTAATGATTATTATTTTTGTTCTCAGCCAGATAATGAGCTATTTATCTACACTACTTACTTTTAAGTGTCATTTACGATAAGTTATATCGTTCAGACCGCTTTCTTTTTCTCGTAAGTTATATTTTAAATTATCTAGTCCTAGCAAGACGCCATAAAATACTTACCTAAAAGGATTTGTTTGTAGGTGTGTACATTATTACCTTAGACTTAAAGAATTTTGATTATAAAACTTAAGTAGTTTTATAGGTACATACACCACTAACAGATTTATTTATTTCAACTTTTTATTAATAAAATTACCATGAGCTTATTGACCTTTTTTTGTTTTTGACGTGACTACGTCTAATAAATCGATGAACGCCGGCTGTATACACGAAAACGTAGACGTCATTATCCGGTAACGCTCATCCGTTACGCTGTCAATGTTTTGTTATGACGTTGTAACGTTAAACTATCGTCCGTAAACCAACTTTACAGTCAACCAATTTTTTATTTATAATCAAGGTACCTACTACCTGCTTATATTATTGGGTTACTTTTTCATTCGCTTGGCTACGTCTTCTTTGGCAACATTACAATAATGACGTCATAATAAAGTAACACGACCAATTTAGTTTCGCGTGTAAAAGAAAACTCAAAAGTTTTAATTATAGTGACCTACATGCTTAGCGCTAGTGGCCTGTATAAAATGTACCATTCATTTCAAGTAAGAAAGTTATTGAAAACCCGTTAAGTTTTTAGCTGTTTGCGGCCACAAACTTACAAAGAACGAGAGTATGTTAAGGCATACCTACATTGTAATATGAGGGAAGGCCAAAATACTAAGGTTTAAAAAACGCTAGCCTTCAAGGGATGTTTATTAAAAATGTATTATTATTATTTGGTCTTTTATCTTAAAAAATGTATAGAAGCATTTATTTTCCATACACATACATTTTTAAGCCCCCTTGACTCCTATCGTTTTTAACCTGGAACATTTTGGCCTAACGATACAGATTACAATTTAGCGACTGCCATGGTATGCCATAAATGCGGTTTCAGACTTGCGTATTTTTGTCGAACTTGTACGGGTGGATTGGTAATCGCAAAACTTCAAAAGCGTGTCGTGCGTATACGCGCGTATACCGGCGTTTACAAAAACTGCAAACAGGGCAACAAAAAACAAAACACTAGGGGCGAATCGGGTTGAAGATAAATCTTCATCGGGTAAAATGGTCATCATAAAAAAACTAGTGTAAATTGGTCATTGCTGAATTTATTTAAATATTTTTAAGGTAAATTTGTCATTGCTGGGTTTTTAGCCGATACACGCTCATTGTTTAATACTCGACTCTAACAATAACTAGGGATAAATAACTAGGAATATATTTTCTTTAAAAAAAACATTGATTTTATTACATCATTTTTCGTGTTGTGTGTCTATCTATGTAATCTACGATAGTATGAACGGATGAAGAAGTTACTCATAAAAAATAATATTTTATTCGGCAATGACGATTTTAACTTTGAAGTATGAACTAAAAATTTGCATAAAAATGGTACAATGACGAATTTACCTCAACCCGGCGAATCCGCCCGGTTAATCCGCTAATCTGAAACCGCACTAACATTGCAAATTTTATAAAAAAATAGGTTTCCTGATAACCATCATTCTTGAAGTTTCAGGTTGTAGGTAAGTTATAAACTTAGGTGATTTACGTTGGGCTGGTATGAGCTTCTTTGAATCGTATTTTATTATGTTACGTAAATTAGTTTCATGAGTTATGCTTTCGGCTTCCTTTGTGGCATAATTACCTACTTATGCCCAGACTATGAATAGGGTCAACTGCTTCTCTACCTTAATTATAAGATTCTCAGAACTGGACAAGGTTTTTAATCGATTTTGCTTGGTATCCAAAAACATTTATTCGAATTCGTTAGTTCCGGAAAATGTTATAAAGAAGAAGAAAAACATAATTTATTTAAGATACACTGCACACAAGACAAATTCAAGAAAATCGATGCAAACAATATGAAAGCACTTAACTTATAAAAATAAAAGGACTTACATACTAAACAAAAGAAAGAATGAATCACAACAACCGTAAATCAATGCTAAACCATAGTTAATATGTCCCAATGAACAGTGTCAGTGTTATAAAGAGTGTTAAAGATATAAGTACCTATCTAGAAATATTACCAAGTTAACTTTAATAAATGATTGCGATCAAGAAAAAAGGGCTCATATTGATCATTTGATCGGACTAAGAGGCGCGTCAAAGCAAATATCCATCGATAAACTTGCGGTTGATAATGATGTATTTTTTTTAGAAACATACACAAATAAATTTATGGGTAAAGCTTGGGAAGTGTGACAGATGCCATTTTCCTGAGGTTTTCTAAATATTAGCTAATTATTGCCGCCTAATGGAGTCAGCACATAGTGCTCTCCGCAGCGAGTTCAATGATTACTACATTCCGATGCCAAATAAAGAATAAATTACCGTACGATTCCTTTTATGTATGTATAAATAGTTAGTCAGTTTTAATTGGAGTCAAATCGGATAAGAACTAACGGTATTTGTGACATTTTCAGTGTGAGACTGGTGGTCGATGTCTTGCCTACAATTGCCCGTATCCATCGGTGATTAATGAGCCAATAGAATCACTTGAAGATTACGTGACGTGGTTTTCAAGTCTTTCTATTGGCTTACAATTTTCCCACAAAGCTCCACTTTGTTGACGTAAAGGTGATCAGTCTTGGCCGCGATAGCTTCGTTGCTATGGTAACGAAGGACCACACACGACTGGCCAGTTGGCACAAATGCAAATGAAACCCTTCGGTTATTCACCGCCATGAATAGTTTACGCGTCGTTTTGTCTCGAAATTAATTGAATTCGCATCGGGTACCGGGTATCGAGACAAACAAGCGGCTCGTTACTGCGATGGACGGTTTGACGGGAATGATTTGACGCCACAAAAGCAGAGTATAACAATTAAACAACGAAAACCAATTGAGTTTCGTTGTACGTAAATTATGTTTTGATGCTTCGCTTCAGATGTAACCATAATACTCATACGAGTATGAAGATGCAGTTTAAACAAACACAAAACCTTTAAAATTATGAAAACTACCATAGGTTTTGCCGATTAATTCCATTCTACACTTCTTCTTATCGTGTTACTATTTCTTTCAAACCCGGGTGGTGAAAGGATTTCAAGTGCGCCTCAATGAGGCTCCTTTCGTGCACTTGACACGTTTTCAAACTTTTTAGGTTCTATGACATGCCGGTTTCTTCACGATGTTTTCCTTCACCGTTAAGCACGTTTTTTAAATGCACACATATATTTTTTTTGAACAGATAAATCCATTGGTGTAATACCTCCGGGCTCGAACCCTTCGGATAAAAGTGGAGACACCTCCCAGTCGTAAAAAAATATTCTTCACCATGCCAAAAAAGTGGATCCCTAAAACCGAATGACTAATCAAAGTTTGACCAAGCCAGTCTAGTCAAACTAGATTTTAAGATGCCTAAGGTCGTGCCGCAGTACATGCAAAACAACAGATTGGAGCGTTTGACAGCGTGGTAGTGCCCTCAACATCACTCGCCCACGACCCGAAACCGACAATACAAGATCAGGACCATAGTAAATCACAGTGATTCAACTCCAGACAAAGGTCCTAGGTCTCAGCCTGGCTCAGACCATTCGTCATCCTTTGTGCTTGTGGTGAACTTTGGTTTGACCATTAGGGATATCGAATTATGATCAAAATAAATATATCAAATATAGTAACTATAAAAAACTATAAGTAAGTAAAATAGCGTCGATCGTTTGTAAGCGTTTTAAAATTTGATTTCGTTATCTTCGAAATATCTGTTTACTTGTGTCCTTACGAATTCAGCTAAATATTTATAATGCTTTGTTATTCCTATTTTCTTCCGTGAGTTTTTTCGCTAAAATATAATTCCTGTTTTTCATTTCAAATGATATTGTAAATAAAAATATCTATAAAGATAGTTTACTATTTTGCAAGTTGTACTTTGGCAAAACTCGGGACAATTCGTAGAGATTTATCGGCTTCAACTGTTGCTGGCTGCGACCGTTATTCTATCTGATCCTGGGTGACATATTGGCTCCAATGCCATGACTGGTCGGTTCTGCATCAGTTATAGAGGGCATGAAAATATCCTTTTATCCCTCTTTTATTGGTTAAATGTTTTTAAGATATGAGACCCTGATAAACTCTGAAAATTATGATGATTTTTGAGTTTAGTGACTGATTTTATAAGATGTAGAGCCATTTACATCAATCAATATGTATAAAAGGCGTAGTTCCGACTGTTTTAATGACTAATTAAAATACTGAACCTACACTTGACATTTTAAGGGTGTGTCGTCAAGAGCTAAAAGTTAGTACTAAGAAAGGAATTTTGAAAAATAGCAACGCAAACGAAATTGCGGTCGTTAGCTAGTTATACAATATGTAGCAACCGAACTGACATGAATGAAAAACCACCACATTTCCTTCTACTTTCATAACACTCAACATGACCTAACCATATTCATGCCTCACCATACCTGAACCATAACTCACATCTGTTAGACAGACAGAAATCGACACCAAGTCACGATTGAACAAAACCAAGACTCTAGGGCGAGTGTCAAGTAACAGAGGATTTTCAAGTTACCGACTATTTTGACATGCCGCGATGCAAAACAGGAAGACAAGATAAATGGTTCTAAACTTCCTTGAACAAGCAGAACATAAAATTATGAAATTGCCTAACGGTTTAGTGTTTACAATAACCTATGCATGCCTTTAGCAATGTAAACGCAATGGATCTGTGCCGAAATGTACATATATAGCACCGATATCGATAGCTGTCTAGTATTTCTTTGGTAATGAGCGGGCTATGTTTTTTACTATACCTATCAGAAGAGCATCTTGCTCAAAACATTTTAAAGTCATTGATTAACTGGCTATTGCTTTATTTATGTAACCGGATTCAAAAAACTCTTTCGTCTTTAGTCACCAAGGTCATAATAATATTGGTTAAAACTGACCAAACATCATAACGAGATAAGTGCGGTTTAAGACCGGTCGGATTCGCCGCACGTGTTTTGTGTTTTGCATCGCGTATACGCGCGACAAGCCGCGAGACAATCTCATGCTACTGACACTCGCAGAAAAAACAGAGCGTAAACACCGGTATACGCGCGTTCGGCTTTTGAAGTTTCGCAAGTACTAATCTAGCCGTATATGCGCGACAACGCGTGATAGATGCTTTTATTCATTAAATGATTATTTTTATTTTAAGTTCCTTTAATATTAAATGACCTACTCAATTTGTTTACTCTTTACGAATTTTAATGTTTTTTGACGAATTTTAATGTAAGAATACTATTAATTGTTAATAAATTATTTTTATTAGCAATTTATTTAAGAATTATTAACAATTATTTAGTACTAATTTTAAGTATTTGCACGACAAAAGTTGATGCAGTGATTCTAATTTAAAGTAAGACCACAATGTATTACCTGTATTACGCAAATAAAGATTCATTCATTCATTCACAAAATACGCTAGTCTGTAACCACACTAATCATCGAGATCAAAATTAATAAAAAATACATACTCATATTAAGGAAACCCGTCACGGTTTTCATAAATAAAAAAAGCAACGCACAGAAAATTATAACAAATACCATATAACTCATGTGAAACATAAATTTTCCAACGATTTTGTCACGATTAGACGATTTCGTAATCGGAATAAACCGATCACTTTTTCCCACTGCATTTTACCGGCCCTGCAATCACCTGCAATCCTCTGCCATGTAAGGGCGCTTACGTGTTGGATATTGCAGTACTGACTTAATATCAAATGATTCTATAAAAAACATTTGTAACGTTAAACAATTTGTAACTATAGGCGTTGTTTGTGGAGATTTGTCTGCTGGAAGAAGCAGCAGTGAGATGAATTCCCGAAAATAAGATTTTGAAGATCTTATTAAATGTTACTTCAAGAAAAACTTTTTCAAGTATTTATACATTTTTAGCCGTGTATGCTGAGTGGGAGGTGTCTCGACTTTTGTTAGTACACCAATGGATTTTTCTGATCAAGAAATCTATGAGTTCATTTAAACACATGCTTAACGACGCGGTGTAAGAAAACATCGTGAGGAAACCGGCATGTCATAGAACATGTGTCAAATACACGAAAGGAGCCTCTTCGAGGCGCACTTCACATCCTTTCACCACATTGATTGGTTCGAAAAAACTTGGGACACGATAAGAAGAAGCATGAATTTAAGGAATATATATTCGAGATATGAGAGACCTTAATATGTATGAATTACTTAATGTACGACTGTTCAAGCAAGAAAATTACTTTTATTCATTATTTTGAATGGTTGTGTCGAGTCAGTATATCTATGTTTTATGTTACAAAAAGTCAGACTGAAATTATTTTGAATGGATCAAAAAAGCCGCGCGCTCTAACTGGGTAAATTACATTGATCTTTATCGCCAATTAAAATTCTCACATGTAGCTAATTAATCCAAACATGTGTGGCTAAATACTATCTATGGCCAGTAAGTTAGCTGCAATACGGAAACAGACATGACTGGCGCCGGCACAGCCTCAAATGAGCAAAACGTAAGCCCCCATCAATATTGCATCGTTTGTGGGAATGTCGCGTTGATTGCAATTACAGTGACTTTGTAAAAACGATACATTTCATATAGATACTGGCGCAAGGAAATATTAACATTTCCGACATTGTTTAAATACATATCTACTGAGATATTAGTGCAAATACCTCAAGAACCCATAGACCCGTTTGGGACGGAAATATTATTTATGTATTTTAAAATGCCCTGGACCCGTTGGTAATCAAAGTATGAACCTAGTATTTTTAATAACAATATGAGAATAAGCTAAGAAAAATACTTTAATACTATACCTACTCGTATTTAAAGTTAAGTACAGCTTTTCATTAAAAAAAATAGTTGCCAGTAAAGTTGATTTACGGACGATAGTTTAACGTGACTACCAGCGAAACGGGACAATGAGCGTTACCGGACAATGACAGCGTTACCGTTATAGGACAATGACGTCAACGTTTTCGTGCATGCAGCCGGCGTTCATCGATTTACTAGACGTAGTCACGTCAATATGTACTTAGATTGATATTTAGTAAGGAATAAAAACATGAAATAAATTAATATTAATGTAAAATAAACATTAAAAACATTAATACAAGTTTATTAGAAGACTCTAACTTAGTCTGTTAAATCCAATAGCTGTACGATAATGCCTCAACAAGTCGAGAATATTTTGTTCCAAGTTTTGTTCTAAAAGAAATCCGTGTCATACTGGAAATAAAGATAAGCTAAAAATAGCTGTAAAAGTACTTTATTTTATATTCTGCACAAGAAGTGTCATTAAGTGCCTATTTTTGCGTCTAAATGGTCACCCAAGAGGTTGATGGCCGGTAAGATTGCGAGTCTGGCCAGGACTTTTGACATCGCCGACAGAAAATTCCATTTGAGTAGATATTGCGGTTGGAATTTTAAGCTTTGCGTCACAATCGTGTCATCGATACTCACCTTTCTGGTTTTTGGATTGTAGCGAACAAAGAATGTCTATTTTCAAGAAGACTGAAAATACCAAAAATATATCTAAACAAAGCCCAGCTCTATTTCCAAGAATCGAATAAATTTTGAAGCTCTTGACAGTTACTTCGTCATTCTTCTTCTTCTTCTTATCATGTCACTAGTTCTTTCGAACCAGTGGGGTTAAAGGATTTCAAGTGCGCCTCGAAGAGGTTCCTTTCGTCAACTTTGTCAATACTAGCACATAGTAATAAGATACTACATACAAATGGAACTGACTTTTTTTAACCTTTAAACTGAATACGCCCACTGAGTTCAAAATACTTGAACCTATTCATACAGGCTTTTTTTTCAATTAATATGTGATTTAATTCTATGTATAAGTCAATTCTCAGAATAACAACAAACGCGTCAGTGCCTTTTCACGCCAAAGGTCAATTCCAGTACGCTACATTATTTATAACTTATGACGTAAAATCACCGTTTCGTATATAAATGTGGTGATTCAGCTAATGGGTCAAGTCATAAATTAAGTAATATGTCCTAGAGTCTAGGGCATTTCCACAAAGCATTATTGTTTCATTTTGTTTGTTATCCAGTACCTAAATAATTTAGTAGTGGTGTTCCCTAAATTAGAGTATTTTCAAAAAGTTTTATCACAACCTTTTTTTAAGTGCTAATCACAGTGTTTTATGGCTTTAGAAAATGAGAGTTTTTATTGTTATTCCCTTCTGTCGAACGAAAGTCATAATCGTTCGAAAGAGGGTAGAAAATTCAGTTTCAAATTAATACTCATATTCAAACATTTTGGCATGTAAAAAAAAAGATTACAGTGTCCAGTCTAAAGTAATGAAAATCCATACAATGAAGTGATTTTCTTACTATTCTAGCGTACTTATAAAAAGAATAGTTTATTTTTTAAAATTCCATTAATATGAAAGAGACACTAATATAAATTGCAATCTGGGTTCTAAGCAATGATACTGCCAATATGTGGTAGTATGGTGGCTATATTATAGGGTGAAAACGTGAGGCAGTAGTTATGTCATAGCGTGATAAAAGCTAATAAGTAGTGCTCTACAGATCTAAGAGAGCAGCTGGCTCATTTAGACTTGCAAATATTTTTTCGTGGAGCGCCAAGAACTACTAAACCGAACAACCAAAAACTTGAATTTTAATGGTTACAAAAGTTTTGCAGAATCTTACCAAGAAGTAATTATTTATTGACCATCAAACATTGGATCGATTTAGACATCAAGACGTTCGTTTTTTTACAGGGAATTCAAAATACTTGCACTAAGACCCGAGTTCACCAACAGATGGTTAAGTTATAAACAGTTGTTTTGACGATTTTGACACGAATTTTCATAGATTAAACGTCAAAGTTAACGGACGAAGAGGCCTAAACTTCCGATTATCTATTGGTGAACACAGACCTTAAGCCTTCCAGAATATAGCTAGCTAAAACATATCAATGTTAAGTACTGTACTAGCTATTTTCTTTACGACTGTGAGGTAATATTACGAAATCGACAAAGGCCGAGGACGCCGCCTAATGGAAATATTTACACTTGAAACTGTTATAACTTTCCATCATTCTAGAAGGCAATAAATTTAGTATTTCAACGCAATAAAGTTTTCTTATTTGAAGCTTTATAAAGGCCCTTAAATAATCTATAATTTATAAGTAAAGAAGAATACACAGAGTTTTAAAAACTATAAAATTGTTACTGACAGTAAAACTGTCTGATTGTTTTCATAATATGTTCTGTTAGTTTATTAAATTGTTTTATTTTGAGTAAAAATTGTCGTAAAGTTACTCGTAGATATAAAAGGTTGACGACAAGTCAGCGATTTTTTATTACGTGACTGGCCTACAATAAATATAAAAATGTCAAAAGTCGTACCCGTACCAAATTGATTGATTCTGTTTTTTGTTTTTGACATTCAACCATTATTTTGCAACCGGTTGAATAAACACTGCTTTATCTCATAAATCTGACACAAAATATTACGTTAACTTTTAACGGAACTATTTACATTTATTACCACAATGCTCCCAAAACATTATGACAAAATTTTGATGTGTAATTCGAACAAGGAAATTAATTCTTTAATTAGTTTTTACAAAGTTAACAGACATGACGAAACTATACTAGGTTTCTGGTCTGGCTCAAAACCTAAAAAAAAATAGTTAAAATTAATAAAAAAACTAAATTTCTCTTTCAAAAGTATGAAGCAAGAAATTAATATCATCTGAAATTCTTATGTGCCGTGTTCCGTGATCATATGCCACTTTGCCCAAAAGCATATGATCGCTTATGCCTAGATCACACGTACCGAGCAAACGGGACAGACAATAAAATTTTACTCGGCCGAGACAGTGAAAGCTTACATCACTCGCTCAGCCGAGCAATCGGCGCTATGTTTATACTTACCGAGTACTCGGCCGAGAGCACTGTATCGGCTGAGTACTCGGTACGTGTGATCAAGGCATTACTTCTGTTAGAATTAAAAAGGGTTCATTCAAAGCACCTAATCGTTTTCTAATAATTATTATCGATCAGTTTCCATGTAAAGTTTGAAATTTGTCAAGGACATTATCCATTGAATACGTTGCATACATTTGTAAACAGTGTTATAGCGTGTCATAGAAATAAATATTTTTTGTATTGTAGGTCAAACAAACAACGTACAGAATGGTTACAGAGTTGAGTAATCTGGTGTATAGAAAAAGTTTCATTTATATTTCTTCAATACTTTTCAGTTAGAAATCAACTTAATTCTGTTCAATAATAGAAGTTATTTTTTAAACTTGGTCATAGAGTTAAGACATGTTTTAAGACAAGGCAAGATGCTCGATGTTGCTCTATATTTTTGTATTGCCCAATCTAAAATTATAACGTCAACTCTGGTTGTTATTTCTTGCCACAAACTAAGGAGTAGGTATTACTGTTCAATAATGTCTTTGTCTTCAAATTTGTGGCCCACCGTGACAATATAGAACAGTGTTAAGCATTATAATAGCAAATAAGCGAGTGTTACACCGGACTTTTTGATTCGAAATAAATCGTAGCAGGCTGTTTAAGTCATGGGACTTTTATATAAAATGACGACACCGTGGCTTAGTTGGTAGTGACCCTGCCTACGAAGCTTGGTGTTCCGGGTTCGATCCCCGGCTGGGGCAAATATTTATGTGACGAACACAAATGTTTGTTCTCGGGTATTGGATGTTGTGATGTCTTGTATGTGTCCATGCCACCTGCGACACAGGGAATCCTAGTGCAGGGGTGTGAGTGTGTGAATGTTTATATACCAATCAGAAAAAATCTTGTAGTGTATTAGTCATGTCACATTTGTAAGTAATAAATAAATAAAAAAGCTATGAAAATCAAGATTGAACTCTTTTCATGAAACGAAAATCATATTATTATAGCTATGAAAGTGTTATTTTAATATTAAGTTGGTACATGAATAAATTACTAATAAAGCTCTAATGTTATCAGAAACGTAATCCTAAAGCAATTGGCCGACCGGTCGAATTTCTTTAATGACTCACAAGTTTAACGATTTTCCGTCAAACAATCGGTCATGAATAATGGAGAGCCCGTACCGCACGCCCTAGATCTAGAACAAGATCTTAGTCATAGTATATCTCTAAAATAATCAGTGTCGCATCTTCATCAAATCGTAGCTCACACACAATTATGAGCATGTATAAAAAAGCTTCAAATAGTTGTTCCTACGATTGGAATATAAATGACACTATCTAAATGGATTTTTTGATAGACTATCATTGCATGTCAATAAATTATACCCCGTCTTCTTCTTATCGTGTCACTAGTTCTTTCGAACCAGTGTGGTGAAAAGATTCTAAATGCACCTCGAAGAGGCTCTTTTCGTGCCGTTTATACCCATAATAATCTGATACAACTCCTAAATAGGAGTAATGGAACACCAACTAAACAACAACCTGGGTGGTGCTACATTTGAAGCAGGAAAAGGACACCACTTAGCATCAGATGGGCGATGAGCCAAAGCTCTACGATTGTGATTATTAACAGTCCCATTCTCATTGAGGTTGATAATGTTATGTCACGATACAAAACCTAAGTGTTTTATGTCAAATCTATGTATGAAAATCAACAGAATTTTCAGGTGAGTTATAGGTCTCTATCATTTTGTAAAGACGAGTTTTACCAGGTATAATAAACGAATCCCAAATGAAATATATAATATACATATAGTTACACTACTTCTAAATTTAGGGTTACTATGTCAGTCGCCGGAGAAATCAAGGACTACAATCAAAAAAATGTTTACGACGGCGAAATCACGAAATCGCTTATAATTCAGGTCTAATTTAGTTATGGCTCATTTTGATTTTACCACAACAATACATTAAGATTCATACGGAAATGTACAGTAAGTATTTACCTAAGCACTAACTCATAATTATATATACTTCCGGTAGGTAAAAAACTATAACACCTAATACTAGTTTATCCTCGTCCTATAAGGGAACAATAACTCAAAAAAACAAAGCTGAGTATGCAATGACACTAAATGTGATTTTCCCCCTAGATTATAAATCAAAAGCTCAATTTCGTTCGCCCATTATGCACTCTGAAATGCAAAAAGGAGCTTTTAAAAGGAACAAGCAAAAACCCTAATCGTTTTCTGAGAAACGCTTCAAGTATTTTACGCTTCAACACCCGCCCGAAGTCGCGCGTCTAAGCTCTTATACAAAAGACATCAACGCGTGCGCACACGCAATCTGCCGTCTGATGAGACTTACAACCCTACAACATAAACTTATGTAGCAAAATTTCCACTAATATGTTATTCGTCAAAATCCATCTAAAACACAATTACCTCAATGAATGGAATGTTTCATTTACAATTTACTTAATTTCGAGCTGCAAGTACTTGAGTCCGAATGAGACTGATTTTTACAGATGCATTCAATAAACAAACAGTTTTTTGAACGAATAAAGAGAAGGTCCTAGAGTCCAGATATTAAATGAATCGGCGTTTGAATGTGTTTATTCGATCTTTTTGTAATTTGGCTAGAAAGTTGTTTTTTTAAAGGTATATTTTTATTACAGCATACAGCATACGATGGCAGCGTTCCGAGGATACTGGCTGCATTGCCAGTTTGTAAGGCTTAATCTTTGGCCAAGACAGCTGCCATCTAATTATGCGTCACTTCGACCAGACGCTTCGACCAAATTTTTAAAATACGGAAGGCTCCAATTCTCCATTGGACCTAGGGTCTCGCTCGACCCCAAAGCTCAAATCAATACGATCTATCAAATACTACAAATTTACGAAGAAGGTTGATTAACCAAAATCGATTCTTAGCGCATCAGGTCATAGTTAGGACAATCTAATTAGTTAATATTGTTTCGATCGGCGAATCTTTATTTTGCGACATCGCAAAATTGTATGTACCTATTATTATAAATGGACCATCATAAATCTTTATTGTTTGCAAAAGATAAGGAAGTGTGTGCATTATTGGTTGGAAAGTTATTGGTAGTGAATTTGAAATTTATTAATGTTGACTTCTGCTTAGTTATAATTTACTAACGTAAGTAAGCTGTTATAGTTTACATTGGCTGTCACAATATAGTGATTGAAATAGGAAGTCTCTTAGTAGAGATTAAATATTTAATAATTAATAGCCCTAGTGCGGGGTCCATTGGTTAAAAATCTTCCTATGTAACCTGTTTTTGAAATAAATATTTTGTATTTTTTGTATTTTTTGTAATTATTGTGTTGAGTAAAATAAATGATACCTAACTATATTCCGAGATTAAATCGTGTTATGGCTATTTTCAATGCAAAACATCCAGAACTACTATAATAGTTATAGTAATACTGATCGATCATCTATTCGGTTGTAAGGCTAAAGATCTTCTAAAGATCTTCCCTATAAAGATATTCCGAACTATAAAATCAATTTGCTTAAAAATTAAACAAATGCTATATTTTAATAAAAAAAACTAGCAACTGTGTTGGTGAACCAGGTTAAAAAGCCTATAACATCCATCAAAAATATCCATCGAGCCGTTTAACGCACAGGGAGGACACAAACATACATCCTAAACACCCGAACCATCTCCATTCCATTCCATACGTTTACCTGGGTAAAATCGCTTCATGCCGATAAGACCCATTAAACTAAATTTTACTTAATTGAACGTAACGTTGTCTTATTCTTTACTTTTGGTGTACAGCAAAGTTTATTCATTCATACCCTTCTTGTTAGTCGTATAACAAAACACTATTCGGTCTGTGCATTTGTCAGGAAATGGACCGCGCCTGCGCTCGAAGCTCTAACAAGTACGGACAACAGTGATAAGTGCAAAGATCTGTCGTTTAGATGGTGCGGGAGTGGATCACGATCGCGCAATCCACACTGAGTGGGTTTCTAAGATCTTCCGACCATCTAGGCCTTTATTTGTCAATAAATTTATTCCATTTTGGATTCGATAACCTACCGCATTGAATGGTTCAGTTCTGAGGTATTTGTCGTGAGCACTAAAAGCCTGGCTACAACTAAATTATCAAAATGATTCTTGAATATTTGACTAGTATCCTAGGCGGGCTGCGGACTGAATTCATTGAGCCAGCCGCCTGTAAAAAAAGACGACGAATACGTCGTCTTTTTTTACAGGTTTTTTCTGTATAAAATATTATACAGAAAGAAGTTTACCTAGACTTAAAAAACTTTATAGAGTTATCTTTAAATAGAATACTTATTTTTTACTGTCCCTAAACTCGCCGTTTAAAATACTTTTAGGTTTTTGACCATTATTGAGTCTTAATATTAATCATTAATATCATTTCAGAGAAATTACTTTATGAGATAAATCAAGCTAAACTCGACTTTAGTTTGTAACAACAGAGTCGCTATGCTTTCGTTTCGTAGTTAATAGGTTTTTAAACGTTTACTCATGCAGCGATGCATGCATGGATTGAAACCGGTACATAGCTTATAAATATAACGGCTGGTAATTTAAAAATAATTGTATCAGAAGAAGGTATGAAGCTAACGCCAAGGATAATAAACATTACACCAATTAGAGTATTGAACATTTTACACTCGTTTAAATTTTTGAATATTTTTCCTAGCTAGCTAATATCATAAAATATAACAAAACTTAAAATTATCATGCCTCGTCGTCATCATAATATATTGAATAATATAGTTAGAAAAATGGATTTACAAAGTGACTTCATAATTTTAGAACTGGAATCAACAATATTTATAAAAATTCCAAATGAAAGCAGCTAAAATATTTTACTCAATCGCTTACCTGAAAAATGCCGTAAACCGTGCAAAAATAATATGGGAATCGGATAACTGATAGAGTACCTGTATACTTTTTTTTTTAAATACAGCCAGGCTCAGGACAAACACCGATGTTTATCAAACACGGTTTATCAGACAAATGTTTGTCCTGAAGCGGGAATTGAACCTACGAAAATGGCAGTCCAGCACAAATGCCCCTAGACAAACAATATGAATGAACTGTTCTAGCTAAACTGTCTCAGCTGTGTCAACACCATAAAGCGCACTAACATTAAGATAACAGAGGGCTCAAATTCCAGTTTGAAGTGTCTGGTCCAAGGTGGTTTTAATTTAATCCAACACTTTTTATTCTATCTGATAAGATAAAGGTTAAACCGAAATTTATAATGATCACTTGATTGAACACTTATTTATATAGGTTAGATACCTGTAGGTCCTTGAGTGTAGAAGTTACGGAGCATGCGCAAGGCGCACCAAAATTTTGACCGTAAACAAAACCAGTGCCCTAAAATAACTAATATCATCTCCGAAATACTCAAATTATAAGTAAGCTAAAAGCTCAAAATTTGTGTTCATTAAATATCTAATACATAAAGGTTAAAAAACTTGAATATACTACAAATCAATACAAAAAACAATTTACCACCTATAAAGTATTAGATAAACGTAACATTATTGACAACGTAATCAAGCATGAACCAATTGACCATTATAATGGTTAGAGCTACTTCGAAAGTACGAAAAGATACTCACTGTTATCACGCAACTCCACTCCAGTTATCAGCGAGTTACATAAACGTTCGGCTACTTTCTCAACCCCTATCACTGCACAGTAAGTCACTTGTTACCGACACCCGGTAAAGTCCAATATAACAACGCCGCGCGGTAACCACGACCGTCGTGTAGCTACGACCGTACGGTACTACAACTCCAGATCGCGCGGACCGGGCTACCGCGGACAATCCGACCGGCCGGTGTAATAACTAGTTATTATTCTGTGATACATAGTATAACTATTATGTAGTAGTTGATATAGAGCTTTTGGACACAATCTCTTTTTTACGTTTGAATATAAAATAATTTAGAAAAATATATTAGTTTTGTAGTACAACTAGAACATTTTTATCATGATTATATCCGGAGTTTTATTTTCATTGTAGAATTTAATATTATTTTCTTATAAAAACACCTATTCGTCTAGTTTCACTGAAATTATTGAATCTAACGTTTTTTTTAAACAAAAAAATAAACTTACCTAAAAATGTTCGTAAATTAATATCTAATGTGGGCGAATAATCTTAGTAAAGCTAGTATGAAAATCATGAAATAGTATGTAGCGAACGTAAAGCTCTAGCAGCCATAGCTTTCGTGCAAAAGCGTCTGTGTGTGTGATATAGGTCGGGAATTAATATACATGAATCACTGCTGAATAGCTACAGTGCTATCCTAGCCTCCACATATGAACCTAGCACCCATACCATTCTTATTGCACGTTTTATAGCAGAGCCAGAGTGTCGACTTTTTGTTACGTGTACCACTAAAACCTTTGGAGTCGATATTGAATATAAAATCCAGGAATTGGTTTCTTTATCGACACATAAAGTTAACTACTTCATTTTATACCTACCACGGTAAAATTTACATGGTAAGTAAACAGAAACCCGTTCGAAAGTTCATCTTAAAGTTAAATAAGGTGTCTCGGCAACTTCGATGAGTATTTGAATCGATTCAAAGTTAAAAATTGATGAAAAATAAAGCATAACGATAGTTGTCTTTTGATTTTGTCCTCACATAAAATCGAAGTTGAAAAACTGCATATCCCAATAAACTAACAAAAACTTGTGGTTGGCCTCAAGCTACTTTATCATGTTTATATAGTTACACTAGTTGACACCCGTAACGTCGTTCATGTTGCGAATTAACAAAATTCCTCGCCGCACCTACACTTTTTGATGAACATGCCCTCCAAATTTCAAGTCTCAACGTTCAGTAGTTTAGTCTGTGCTTTATCTGTCAGTCAGTGCTAAGCCTTTTATATATACCTATTGATTTTTCTAGTTTTGCAGAATCGCGTGACGTGGGGTGAAACCCTAAGCGTAGGCCACCGCCTTGCATATAATTAACTAAAGGAAGTTTGCTTCTTTCGGGCCGACGCGTGACTTCGACCCTTCCAACATTAGGAGGCAATAAAATAACACGTGAAATTGGAAACCTAAAATGAAAACACCGTCTAATTACATCCAGTTTTAACGTAATATTATGCGGTAATCTAATCCAAAACGCAAAAAGAAACATAACTTGAGTTACAATAATGTTTAAAATAGCTTTGTTTTTTTATGAGAGGCGGTCATAGCTACTTTACATATCAAGTAAAAACAATATAGTAAAATACCAGGCTTAAGATCAAAAGCACCGAAAGACGACTCCACTATTCCGACAATGGTTAATCAAAAAGTCGTATCTCATTCTGCGGGTCCCTGGCTTGCCTTGGTCTGCCTTGGCTCAACGTAACGTTATTTCGATTTCATTTGCTTGCTCGTGCGAGATGTTTTTTAGCTCTTGTTGGTCCCTCTCGCCTAGAGGTCAAGTCAACCGTCTTTGTACCCCAGGAGAAATATGAGTCGGCAGGCTACGAATGGGATTCTTTCCATATTGAAATATCTTTAGGCGATGCCGAGAAACAGAAAGATTAATTCTGGAATGATGAATGGAACGCGTAAATCTTATTCGTAATTTATTGTTCGCTAGTTATCGCTTTGTTCGTGTTGTAGGTATACTTTAGAATTAATGTAATTCAAACCCTACTGTAGTACCTACTGGTAATAGTACAGTACAGGCATTTTTTATATAAAAATATATAAATATATTTTCGGTACATTATGAGTAAGAACTCTACATTCTTATGTTAAAGTTTTTTAGAACGTACTTCTAGTATTTTTTACATACATCCGAAGTTTTCTATTTTCTTTTATGAAGATAATAGTTTTTGAGGATAGAGTGATAGATCGATGAAAAGGTAGATGAATGTTTGTTTCTCAATCACACTAAAACTACTGAAGTTGTCTGCTGGAATTCAGTATGTTTATAGTTTATGAGCTGAAAAATAATATGAGGGCAAGTATAATATAAAAATGTTATGATTAAAAACCTAAAACCGATTTAGTTGTAGCTATCCATAGTTATTTAGAAAGCTTAAATAATATCAAGTGTTCACGTAAAGTCAGCGTTTGAATATAAAACCTCTTAAAATACCATTTAGGAGCGAGAAAATACGTATCATGGCTCATTGTCCACCGACCGTTATTCGGTTTTTTTAAAACAAGCAAGGAGCGAGATCTTTTTGTTACAAAAAGTAAAGCAATTACAAGTCAACGAGTCTACGACCAGTGATGCGGGTGCGTTCAGATTAATTGAATTCTTAGGTGTAAAGTGAAGGCTGTGAGATGTAAGGGAGTGGGAGCTTATAAGTAAGATTGCCTCAAGCTGTAGACTAAAAAGAGGTAAAACCTTTGACGCATGGTTAAAAATAGTTAACCAACTTAAAAAAAGAAGGAGAATCTCAATACAGTTGATTTTTTTTAATGTTTGTTACCTCAAATCGTTGTATTTTATAAACTGATTTGAAAAACTCTTTTTTTTGTTTGAGAAGATATTCTTTCAGATTGGTCCCATCAAAATTTCATTAAAATCATTTCTGTAGGTTTTGACATCAAAATTAAAAAAAAAATATAAGTCGTCGACGAAAACGAGTAACGAAATTGCGTATTTTGCTTCTCTGTGACTTTTCAGTGGTGTTTAAGTTCACTAAAACAATTCAATTGAAGTTGGTGGTAGTATGTTTTTGTAAAACCTTAATTAGCTTATTTTCAGCTTTAATCAGCTCATGGTACTATGGCTTCAACACAGGAACAATCTTAACAATAGTTTATGTAAGGACATTTTTATTGTGACGATATTGAAGAGGCGTGCATTTTTAGGCCTGAATTATATACAGAAGCGACATAAGGCGAAGTCACGGGGGCAGGCAAAACATTTTATTCAAAATCTGTAAGCGAATTATATCCGAGTGTTTTGCTTGCGCAATGGCACGTGCCTTATGTAATTTATTTCAGGCCTTATACTGAAAATTTCCGACGACGATTATTACGATATTTAATATTGTAACTAATCCGTATTTTTCAAAACTCTGATCCCTAAAATGACCTAATGAAGAACAAAAAAGCCGTCTATTACGGTGAACAATCACCAATTTTCATTTACTCGTAGTTATTACTTCACTTTCACTGCAATAACAGACTCGCAAAAACTAGATTGCTCTTTAAAGATTTGGTTTTAATTCTCAGTACTAAAATTGGTAAATGAGCGAGTTTCATGAAAATTTCAACAATATTTTATTAAAGTGCAGTTGTTGCAACTCCGTTTGTGTTGTCTTTGTATTTCCTGTGACTAAATTTGATTGCTCTCATCATTACTTCAATCTAGTAAAACATAAAACTAAAAAAGAATACTGAGACACATGACCTTTATATTATTTATCGATTTGAGTGTACCTACTCGGTACGTTTGGGACTTTACCTTTTCGCAATAGGTAACATTATCGATGTAATTCATGCAAAAGTTTTGAACCCCTCTTTCAAAACCTTTGGAGATAATATAAAAAATTCCTTAAAATGTAATAAAAAATCTTTTCACTTCATTTTGGAATACACCTCACCAATTTCAAGTCTCTACGTTCCGTGGATTTAGCTTGGAAATGAATCAGTTTGTATGTAGAAGACAAAATACAAGACTCCACTTCATAAATCACAAATCATCATATAAAATGCTTAGTCCTGACTAACTGAATGACTGACAGACAGCCTACAGGCTAAACCAGTGGACTTAGAGACATTAAAACATAAAGGATGCATACTAAGAAAGACATTTTGTTAAATCGCAACGCAAACAAAGTGGAGGGCGTCAGTTACTTCATTTACATTATAATCCCTATGGAATCGCGGTAGCTATAAAATGTTTATGCAAGTATTGTGTTTTGCAACATTTTGTTCAACAAATGAATTTCAATTTTCCAACTCAACACTTGGCCTGGTACCGAGCGATGCATAAAATCAGTGGCTAGCCAGTTCACACTTATTAACGCGATCGAAAGCGTGCAACGCAAGTGTCAAATGTAGTAGAGAGCATTACAAAGACATGCGTTACCGAGCTGAGAGCCACAACGTGAAATCCATTGAACACGGTAATTCGTCGAGTCGTCAAAATCACGATGTTGCATTTTATTACAGTGTTGGTCAATTGAAATGAATGGAAAGTTTGAGAAATTGACTTTTTCTAGATTTGAAAAAAACATGTTGGTTAATTTTTATGAGTGAAGTTTAAAGATGAGAAACGGATGTAATCAGCGCAGAAAGGAATGGGATAATGTTGGTTTCGAATATAGTTAGCGGATAATAAAAAAATCATTAACTCACCTTAGACCCCGCTAGTACAGAGGCCTCTTCAGACACTCACCACCGAACCCAGCTACACATTTGAGGAATATGTTTCCACTTAGATGGAAATCAGAACCGTCAAACCACTTGTTTTGGGAGTTTGGAACGAAATCTTTGGACAGAAAATGGCAAATCACTCTCACAAAAAAAAAAAGTTTTCAAAGTTCATTTAGCACTTTAAAAGTTTGGACAGTAAAAAAGTTGGTAAAGACTCTTGAATTTGTACTAAACCTACGAACTTTTTTTGTAAATTGTATTCAGAATAATAATTTATATTTTTCTCTTATCCCTTTTCTGGCCAAAGTTTTAGAAAATTCGGTATCTAATTTATTTCTTACTAAAGGTATAGTATTAAATATCGTGTAAAGTCTAGCACAACAATCAAAACACTTTAGCTATCTACCTAATAAAAATAAAATATACCTATAGTAATTCACGGAATATAAGCGCTGTTATTTCGTTGAGATGAATATTTTACAGTACTTCTCACGCTAATTCAGAAAATTTAAATCCGCTATGACTTCAATGGTCTATCAAAAAGGTGATACCAGATACCAAGCAGTTATCGAGAATCCTTTTAAATCGTAAAAGGTTTGAATGCCCTTTCCGAGTCAAGTTCCTAAACAAAATTTACGACTTGGCCTTAAGATCCTCTTTTTTCAAGAGGATACAGTTTTTTATTTATTTATTTAGTATCGAAGTTTCTTGAGTATTTTTTATGACTTCAAGAATAAAGTCTAGTAGTTTATAGTAGTTTGGTAAAAAAAGTCTTATCTACAAATTGATTAGTTACACTATCCGTTTGGCCAATAATCACCTATTAAAAACTAACCTATCATACAATATTATTCGAAATGTATAATCCCACACATTTCGAATAATATTGTATGATAGCATTCCCATATTAATCATTATTTTACACTAATATTGTAATTTTCACAGTTGCTAATGGATGGACAGACAGATAAAAGTGAATATAGTAAAAGTAAAAAAAAATATTTACCAGAAAAAATGTGCCGCTACTAATTGATTTTACATCATATGCTTACAATAGTATGGTAAACTAGTATCAAATTTTGGTCCATGTTCCCCGCACTAGGACTATAAGCCTGTATAGCGAGGTCACAGTGATTCCGCGAGATGTTGGCTTCTCATACCTCGGTATGAGTTTAGTTTATGATTTGGAAAAAGGACAGTCTACTACCATTACCACGCAGCCGAAACCACAGGCAGTGGCTAATATGAGCGGCAAAATCAAAATATACTCATAGCAGCCAAGTAGAACAAATCATTTGGCTGGAATCCGAGACATTCTCAGCACATCCATTCGAACAAAGTATCCTTGCGTATCGCCTGACCTATCTTAATGGATTCCACTTCGCCTCGGGCGTCAAAAATCCTTGGATAAGGAACAATACCGACCGGTTGTGATAGCTACTACTGACTCTATATACCATAGCTAGATAGCTACACATAATGTATGGCCATGGAAGGTTTATTACTGAGTAAGAAGTAACAAATCAAGGACCGTAAAGTGTTTGTGACAAATTGTCGGAATAATTTATAGCTATTTTAACGTATAATATAGGTAGGTAATGATATACTAAAATGTTAATGTATCTCTAAGAAATATAAAATTCTAAACAAAGGTACTACGCAGCCAGGCAAAGCAGTAGTATTAACATCGAGCTGACTGGCAATTCAAGTCCAGTGTATAGTACTGTTTTGGGGTAACGCTCTTGCCTTGGTCGTATTTCGACTTAAAAAAAAGATATTTTCTACTTCTCAAGTTTTTTTGTATTTGTATTTATTGTAAAACAATATATCAAATATAAGAATAATATAACTGAATACCGATTATTCTATGAATTCACACATGTATGCTGGATGGTATATAACAGACCCGTCTGAAAACGCGGAATATCTCAATTTGCGGTTTAGGGATGTTGTGGTTATGGGCGAATCACATTATGCATGGTTGCAGCTTGGTTACAGCAAATGGATTACAAATCATTATTCGCAAAAAATTATGCTGTTCTCATCACATTTGAACTTCAATAAATGAGGCCATCTTTTACATTTCTTTCTTCTTATGCCGTTTCTTCGTTATTGAGTTCTATCTTTATGGTGTTTCTTTAAAATCAATCATGCGTCCGACTTATAAAGTTAAAAAGTCAATGAAAAGAGTAAGATAAGGAAAATCATAAAATAAATCGAGCTATCGACGATCGACGTATAAAAAAATATTTTAGACATTTCTCACAACGCCATCTATCCGCAAACTAAGCACAGCTTTTACTATGGAAATATTAATATGAGATCCAAATATAAGATCTTTATATATATGTATATTATTCTTTGATATAATATCCAGATAACTTATAGTATACGTAAAAAACACAAGACTCTTTTACTACTACCCAGAGTTTTTTAGTTTTAAATGAGGTAGCTCTACCAAAAAATAATTCGTTTCTTGTCTCCACTGCAAGAAATGAGAAAAAAGCATTGCATAACGTTTTGCTCAACTGCTTCGATGCACAAAAAAATGCTCCCTACCTCACTGGTTTAAATGGTAGGTAATATACCAATTCAGATAACTTTTTACTAATAAACTTAAGTCTATGGTAATAAGCAATGTTATCATGACCAATTAGTGTAGTCAGTCATCCATGATGGTTATTTCAAATTTGCAAATAATTCTGGTACCTTTGGCATCGACATAAATATAGTGTGTAGCAAAATAAATGAACCGTGAAAATGGTACCAAGTTATAAGGAGCAGCAATATTTTTATTGCATATATAAGTGCACGAAAGGAGTCTCTTCGAGGCACACTTGAAATCCTTTCACCACACTGGTTCGAAAGAACTAGTGACACTATAAGAAGAAGACTAATAAAGGTCTAGGATTCCTATACGAGGCGCTATTATTCAGTATATTTGCTAGCTACTTTGGCTTTGGCTATCTTAGTTGCGATGGCTTACAAATGTGGGAAGTCACGCAACACAACTCACTTGACAGCTTTGGTAGCCCTTGTAATCTATGCTTAGAACGAGATTCGCACTCCACGACCAAGAAACGCGACTTAAAGATTTTTTAGCGTGATAATAGTGCTAGTGCTATTGTAGGTGATAGTGTATGTGGCAGGTGCTGATATAAAAAAAGGCGAGGTAAGCTTATAGTTTATAAAAAACTAAAAATCGGACTGCCAAAATATTAAACATTTATTGCCAATTCATTCTGCCTAATTAAATTTAAACATATGATTTATGTATATATTTGTAATCTCCCTTAATTGGCTTAATTTTGGCTTAATTTTGATAAACTACTCGATAGGTTTGGCAAAAAAGAATATTACCTTATTACTATTTAGCGCCCAAAAACCGACTTTTTTTTTTTCAAAACCCCCTCTATAAAGACACTTCAGTTATTAAGACGGAACTAAATCCATCCAGCCGTTTTGAAGATACGAGGTAACATAATTTACATACATACGAGATACGTGCGAAAAATATAGCCGTTCATTCCAATACGGGTAGGTGTTATCCTGATGGTAGAGCACGGTTGCCCGTGATCAAAATAGTGCTACACAGTGTTAATCCAAAATATGTGGGTAAATGTCAACAATCACATACATACACTGTCCAACTAATAAGTGAGGTATGCTAATTATGTTTATTCTTTTATAACAAACGTTTTTCTTTTATATCCTCGCAAACTTTTGCATTATAATATTAGTTGGATTAAATGTCGCTCGTTTGCGTCTAGCCTTTATCAGCAACTTTGGTAGCTCTTGTAATGTATAGCCTGTAGTTAGAGAATAGCGGATTATTTATAGCGGACGCCTGGGGGTACCTTGAAATCAGCAACAAATTTGAAAACAGGAAATCGTGAACAATGCAAATTTGTCAGAGAGGACAGATCAGAAATTTCAATTGTATGATCGTGAAAATCCTTTGACCAGAAAAATACAAGCTTAAAGTTTATAAAAACTGTAATCCCGACAGTCAAAATATTATCGCCGTATTAATACAATAATGTGTTTTTGACAAAAAATGGTTTTTAAAGTTTTTGTTTATAGTATATTAAATGGTAGAGTTATATTTTGTTTTAAACATACTTTGTTCTAAACCTTGAGAAAGCAGACAATGTTTGACCTCCTCGCTCTAAGTAAGAACTTGTGAATAGATATTGAATTTCTGACACTTTATTTTTGAGTATAAATAAACATATGACTTACTCGTATATCTACCTAGATTTTAGTAATCTTCTTTTAATTTACTTCATGTTTATATCCGATAGGTTTGGTTACCAAAAATTATTAACAACTTTAGATAAAATAAACTATTTCCTAATAGCACTGTAATAATAATTAAGTTTACTAGTTTATCGTATAAGCCAGAATAGTGACATAATGATAATGCGATAATCACTAAGCCCACGGTATTTATCTCAGCGATTCTCATCAAAAATGCATAGAGCTTCAACACCGTTCAATGTGTTCATTATTAGTGCTGTACCAATACGCGTACACAGAGCTGCTTTCTGTTCTACCGAACAAGCCTAATGAAGTAAATTTATGGATCGACTAGTAATGAGGCTGTGTGCCTTAGAATGCATGCATAAAACGCGGGGAGATTTACATACAATCCTTGATAAAGATGTCATTTTTGCTTGCTGATATTTAATACTTTGTATAAAATGAGGTTTCGAAAAGATGGAGGCTCAGAATGGCAATTTAATGACTGTTGTGTTTGCCATTTAACATGTTCTTGGCGTAATGTTGCGAAACTATGGATTAATTTTCTAAAATCATTAAAGTTTTGATGCAATGGACGCGCAGACAATTTACCTTATTACCAATTTACATTATAACTTAGTAGAGCTGCTTCCTGAAAAAAACCCAATTCATATAAAATACGAAAATAATTCAATACCACATTTGAACTACCATACAAACTCCAAACCATGCCATCACCATATAATATGCACTTATAATACAATCTCTAGAGTATGTAAAAGTAAACATTTACCAATTATACCAAATCCTCAATGAGAGATTGATTTTTATAAATATGCCAAATACAAGCTTCATAACATTGTTTTTCGAAGTTCTATCTGATACTTACTCGCTTTGAAGCTTATGGACGTATAAACCAAACAAATTTTTATATTAATCGTCATGGTATTTATATAGGTATGTTAAATAATGTATTCTTAGCATTGCTGACTCTTACAATTACCCATCTCAAAACAATAGGATGGTTTGGTGTATTTTTTATTCATCCTGAAAATATCAAGGTTGAATTTTCATTGGTAGAGATGACGAGAAAGGACGTTTTCGACCGGAAGATAGGGTATTTAGACCCATCGTGGCCCTGAGCCGCCGTGGGCGGTACCACGCTGGACATGCGATATGAATAGTGCTTAGTACTTTGAGAGGTGATGTCGGTAAATAGCGGAAACGTTTTCCGATGTCATAATTGTGGTCGTGCGTCGTTTACTAGTGGCTAGAGGGACCTGAAACTTTGTGTGCTTATTTTACGTGGGAAAACAATTCTTTGAATTTTCGAAGTGAAAACTGCTGGCACAATAAGCAAAATATTTCGTGGGTAGTGATTTGGACTGGGCTACTAGGCTTCCAACGCTTGGATATAACACTACTTTGGGTCAATTTGGTATCATTATCGAATGGCATATATTACTAATATAAATAATAATATTAAAAAAAGTGGTCGCAAAGTTGAAATTCTGAAAGAACATTGAAAACATAAACCTACCCATTTTCAAAACTCCCGGGATTTTTTCAATGCTAAACTACCAAATGATTGGACTATAAGTAAAGATATTAATGGTGTCTACTGTCTTTTCTTGTAACATTTTTTTCTGTCTTTTGACGTGCCGGTATCCTCACGATGTTTTTCTTCACCGTTGCGAGGACGTGGGATGCATACATAGAATTTTTCGACCAAAAAACCCATTTACGCATGACTGTTACCGCGGGATTCTAACCCGCGACCATCGCAAGGAAAGGGCCTCATCCACTCGGTCACCACATCCTCGATTATATAATATTAAAGACAATAATAAAGCTTAGCTTAGCTACTGGTGTTTTTCATACAAGATAGACTGTCACCTATAAAATACTTTTCCGTTTTGTTCCTTCCAGAACAATGGAACGTTAAAATGGACTCTACTTACTATTGCTGCCACCTGATAAGCAATCGTAGAGATTTGTTGGCACACTTTCTTGTTTGTTTACAGTTTTCAATCGAACTGTTTCAATGAACCAATGATAATTTAAACTACAATAAAAATATCAAAAAGCTAAAGGTGCTACTGCTGTTAAAAAAATAAACAAACTTTTTAACACTACTTCATTACAAAAATTAATACATTATTGTATGTTTGTTAAAAAAATGTTTACTAATGTTTGTAAACATATTTGACAGCAGTGGGTTTAGCAAAATATTTATTGCAAAAATCCATTTTAAATTAGGTTGTGTCCACTCATAGTGGATCCCCTTAAACTTATAGATATTATAGATTATGGATAGCCAACCAAACAGAAATAGTACTTATACTTTAGTTAATGTAATGGAGGATGTTTTGTCAAATAAAAGATAACTTAACCGTATTCTGATTTTTATACCATAATATGATTTATACCTAAAAACAAATACCCACCCAAAAAACATTACTTACTTTCCCTCTGGGCACTCGAGTGAAAACTAAAAGGAAAGTGCCATTCAATCAGAAAGGACATCGATCCATCCAATAAGAGGTCACTTCATCCCTGAAGCGACAGAGCGATTGCCTACAAAAAGTCACCTGTAAGCACGATGTGCAAACAAGTCGGCAGATATTGAAATCAGGGGTGCTGTAGCTCAATTTTACTGTAGCAGTGTCAAAGCCAAGATTTCAAAAATAGTAGAAATACCTGAGTAGAAAGCACATACATTCATGATTTATTATTTATGCTGGAAAGAGCTAGTTTTATGGAGAAGCTTTTCTAGTATTTCCATGAAAATTTAAAATTCTTTATAAAAAATTGGTTGTCTGTAAAGTTGGTTTACGGACAATAGTTTAACGTGACTACCAGCGTTACCGGACCATTAGCGTTACCGGACAATGACAGCGTTACCGGACTATGAGCGTTACCGGACAATAACAGCGTTACCAATGACGTCAACGTTTTCGTACATGCAGCCGGCGTTCATCGATTTATTAGCTGTATTCACGTCGAAAATTCAAAGATTTCGAGTATTATAAATTGAGTATTCTAATATTACGTGTATGTATATAGGGATGAATCAATATGTATACATAGATGGATCAGTACCAATTTTCACTCGAGCTTTAACTTTTGAATTCAATTTCGGTTGATAGCTTGCGTTTTATTAATTTTACATATTCGGAAGGAAATTTACAGATTGAATTAAGTTAATAAAGTTTTGTCAAACCAAACTCTTGTTTAGTTCTTCCATTTCCCGTACTCTGTTCACTGATGTGCCGTTTGACGCTCGTGTCGTGACTAACGTCCATGTGTCCAAAATAGCAACACAAGCCAGAGCTGTAAGAATGACAACTGACTAGCACCACCGTATTTGGGCTTGGCTTTGACGACGGCTACCGTTCGTTGATATTTAGGTATGGTATCCTGCCCTCGTTGGTCGATCTTGTTTTAGCTCCCTTTGCTTCATGGTTTAAATTTGAAAAACTATTCCATTTCTAAAGTGTTTGCTTCAAAATAATGACATTGTTGGACTTGTTGGTATCGTATTCAGAAGTCAGAGGCTACTCGAAACTATCAGATATGCTAAAAGTAATTATGGATATATAGAATACCGATATTCATTTTATAGAGCATAATTGAACATAACATAATTATTATTTCATTTTATTTATTTTATAATTATTAAGGCATTATTTACTAAAGTACAAGTTTTTCAAACTTAGTTTGGTGACTAGTACTTTAACAAAATGTTAGTATTTGAGAAAAATAAATTATATTATTTTACTTATACAGCGTGATTGAGTATATCCCATACACACCTACATTGAAACTGTCGCATTTATAATACAAACATATTTGTGTGATAAGCACTGCCATTTTATCACCGTATTTATACGCTTTAGTTACCTGGGTGGTTATATTTTGCGAGGGCGTAGGGTACGTTGAGAATAGCGTTAAATTTAACTGCCTATGCTATTCAAAGTAATCTTATTCTGTCATGTTAGTTGGCCAGTAAAAATAATGTACATTTTGAACCTATTAAGATAATACCTATTTGAATTGGATGTTCTTGGCGAAGGGATAGTCACAATATCGGTTACAATGTTGCCGCTTACACGGAGATGTGGTACTCTTGAAGCAGATTATTACGAGAGATAACCCTCGCTTGTGTTTTATCGCTGTTTTAGAACAGATTGTGATAAATTTAACACCCAAGATCAATAATAAATAAAAGATAACTTCACTTGCGAAAAACTTTCAAGTTGTTTTTAACGACGATAGGTGGAACAACAATGTTTGGTGTTATAACTAGTAAATTGTATAAAAAGCTAAGTCCTGAAAGACAGCGCTTCAACTTGAAATTACTAGGGTAAGTTTTTCAATAAGTTTAGGCGCGTACTAAGAGAGACACTTGGTTAATATGCAACGCTAACGAAGTTGAGGGTGACAACTAGTATAATATAAATAAATAAATAATGTATGTATATTCATCATCATCTTCCTAAAACAAAATATTATGAACCCTTTTCCACATAGTTACACTAAACACTAATTTATTACCTGGATTGTCTAGTTAGTCGTGTGTACAGCTGTGGAGGACTGTACTAATGTAGTTAATCTCAATAAGAGATGAAAATGCAAGAGTCCCGTATTCATTTAAACAAACACCGTCATTAATCAATATATTTATATTTATTCTAAAACCATGATCTAAAAATTCTCGATCCTTTGAAAAAATATTAAAATTTAATCGCAAAGATAATAATGGTAGAGTCCCTCCTTCAACTCGAAAAAAATCCTTTATATAGAGATTGTAAGAAAGGCGCTAATGAACACTTTCTTTAAGATATATTCATTCATTTATAAAAATAAGTTAGAGTTAAATTACTCAATACCAATAGGTAGGCTATTGAGTATATTTAATAAGTAATCAATGTTCAATGAAAAAAAAAATCTCGTTATTTAAATTTGCGTCGTGCACTATGGCTCCTGTACCTATATTTTACGCAAGAACTTATTATAATATTTCGGATGCAATAAACACAGGGTGGGTAGTCACGATGTCTCCATACACCAACGAGCGTCGTGAGCATGCCAGCATGCTTCGATGCGTTCATCAAGCTCCATATTGCAATGTAGGAAATGACCCAATAACCGAGCCTGTTACGTCCATGCTGCTAAATTGTCATTTAATTTAAGTTAAATGGGTCTAACTTAATGGTAATATAATATGCATAACTGCAATATTTAGATGACAATCTGAGATTTATTTTTATGTTATTCTGAGATAGTATATGTATAAGCTAACTACTACAATATTTATTACAAAATTTACAAATGGCAACAATTGGGCCATCAATTGACCGTTTCAAACGATCTATAGGTAGCTCAACTCCATACCCGATGGTAGCGTGCCGAGTATATTGCCTGCATTATCTTTGTATTGCAAAGCTTATTCTTTGTATCCATCCATGTAATATTATAAATTGTAACTGTGTTACAACACAGGTACTGTACCTATAATGCCGATTTATAGTATCTAGACTCTGAATTCGTTCTGTCAAATAATTTATAACTCAACTAGTTGCGTGCCTTCCTATTTTGATATTTCCATAAATAAATATGAATACCTCGATTGGGGATTTATGTTGTAAATTAATTAGTCACAGCATAAGCTGATGAGGCCTTTATTTCTTTCAAAACACGCATAATCCACGAATAAAATACAAGTTGTTGATTTGATTGATATGTTTACGATGATGAGCTTATAAGGTTGAAGTTATTTGCATAATTTGGACTGCTATCAATCAATAAGGAAGTTGGAATCAATCGTTTAACGGCCACGTTAATCTGAACACAATTTTTATGATGTTTGTTATTTTGTAACCCAATATTCGTCGATGATATAATATAAAAAATACAGTAGGTACAATTATACTAAATTCAAATAAAAACCAAAATAATATCATATTCTCACATGAATCCTACATCTATTTTTTTAAATGTGACGGAAGTGTGTAACAGGAAGTGGGGCATCAGATTGAACCAACCTGATAAAAATGAAGACCTCTCGTCACCTATTTAACACTAGCAACATACCCAAACCATTATTTTAAGATCAACCTAAATCTGTATGTACTTCCTCCTCATGGCTTTTTAGAGCGTTTTATTTTCTTATGAGCTAGTTTTTTTAAACAAAAAATAAAAAAAAAACGGCATCCTGCAGATCCTGAACACATTAAGGGTAGGGAAACCGTAAGTTACATATAGCACATGGAATAATAATTATGTATCTTATCCTATTCAAAAGATACCGGTGCGGTAACGATAACGATTCCATGTCGATAGGTTAATAACGATTGAATATAATCATTAAAGCTACCGAGTGTTAAGTCGTCTAGGAATTACAGAACAGCAGGGTTAATTAAAAAAATAATCGAACGGGAAAAGGAAAAGTAACTATGTACCTTCTATTGTAAGTCGTCGCTTGTTGGTGGTAGCCTGGAAGCCAAAACTCTCTTTATATAGCGGAGAGTAGGACTAGCAATGAGAGAAATATAATATAATTATTCTATGCTATATAACGCAACGATTGCGCTGAACCTTAACATGTTGTAATAAATTAAATATGGCTATTTAATCGATAACATAATAAGAGATAGTAGCTAGTTACTATTAATTGAGAAGGTATCAACTTATTAAAATATTAACACGCGCCTACAGTTTCCTGAAACACTGAACCTATTTGACTCACCTACCAACTCAAAAACTCTAATGAATTTATCAATTATCTTACCAAACTTTAAGAAAATCGGAAAAGCGACACTTGTGTTATCGTCAAACAAACATGCACAGCACAACTAACCAACTTGGTGATGGTGCTGTTCACAATCTGCTATACGACAGAACCTCACCCAGGACTCTACTCACGACGGAGCGATTTTCGTGCGTTCCGGAACGATTTCCTTATTGCTAGTGCTGCTGGAATAAGTAGAGTCAGCAACAACAAAATTTTACATAAACATTTTATTTGTTACAACTGGGAACATCCTATGCTACTACTCTTAGATGTTCCTAGTTGTAACTTAATGTGACAGAACTATTCGCAATAGATGGTTGAGGGACCTAGGACTCTACTCACGGAAAAGTGATATTCCTGCGTTCCGGAAGGATTTCCTTATTGCAGGTGCTGCTGGAATAAGTAGAGTCAGCAACAACAAAATTTAACATAAATAAGCTAAGCTCTGTTATATGTTACAACTAGGAACGTCCTATGCTACCACACGTAGATATTCCTAATTGTAACTAAGACTTGTAAACCGGGTTGTCTGGAAGAGATCGCTCACATCGATAAGGCCGCCCGTTGTACTGCCTTCCTTAATGCCTTTTTAATATTGATTGATTCAGGCGTTACTTTGCAGAAATCCATAAATATCAACAAATTATATAAATATATTTAGTAATAAATCCGCTCAATTTCCAAACAAAGGCTTTAATTAACTCAACTTTAGTTCAACTAAACTAAGAGTCAAAGAACAGAAAACCAAAGTTTAAAGATACGACACGTGTTTCGCCTCTACACGAAGCATCATCAGGAGGAGTGGACTCGCCGAAGTTTGAAACGAGAGTCTCAAACTCTCGTTATATTTATCTCGTATTACTAAATATATTTATATAATTTGGCCTTTTTATACTTGTTCTAATTGTTTTACTCTGTTTGGTTCCTGTTGGTGTACGATAAAGTGTTCGTCTATCTACATTATCTAATCTAAATATCTATCTTAATGTTATAGGACTATTCGAAATTTGCTATACGACTATCTATTCTTTGAGTCTACTCACGATGAAGACTTCTCTTTGATATATGTCTCTTTGATAGATATATGAATACATACAATCTTTCTAGTGCAGAAAAAAATGTATACGTTTTTTTGCTGTCTGTTCGTAGTTTCCATGTTCTCAGGTTGTTGGTGTTTCGATCCTAATTACAATTACAGAGAGTGTATCCAATTGTAAAAACCCCTAATATTTATTTTCTATCGTAGCGCTTAAATGATTGGTAATATTCAATGAACCAGTTTTCCGGAAAGCAAAGCTATGAAGGACAATTTAATTTCTAGAAACAACTTTACAAAACTAACTTTCCGAACGTGATAAGCTGAGAGCAAAAGTTTAATAAATTACCGGAAGTCTTTGGACCTCGTTAAAACAAGCGCTCTGTAATTTTCTGTAACGTTATACTTAGTTAAATTCAGGTCAGTAGTAAATCTTCACTGTTTCACAATTTTTTTCCTGAAATCAGAAATTTTACAATGAATTGTTAACTTAAATAAGAAAACATATTTAGTAAATAATTCGCTTATTTAATTTAATGTCATTTTGGACTTTACATTATTTTCATACAACATGCTAATCGAATCTTATGTGAATATCATTAATATAAAACTTATATAGTAATAGAGTTCGTGCCAAACTTCTAGTATCTATTAAAATCTCCTTACTTGATTCTCACAAAATAAGTATTCATTTCCTACATGACAGGTGATGTTGCCGTAAATTAAAAACGCTAGTACCATAAGTGCGATTTCAGACTAGCGTATTAACCTATCGGATTCGCCGCTCGTGTTTTGTTTTTTGCAGCGCGTGTATGCGACAAACAACTTGTCCCCTGGTGAACCACGTGACAAAGATGCGCAGAACCAATTTGACCTAAGAATTGCGTTCTGCGCATCTCTGTCACTTGGTTCGCCAGAGGATAAGTTGTTTGTCGCTTATTATACGCGCGTAGCTCCACTCCTACGAGCGATGTCGAGCGTAGTCGCGACCAAAAAGTGGAATGTAAGCATCGGAGCATACGCGTGTGTACGCGTGTTCGGTTTTTGAAGCTGTGCGTATGCCAAAACGCCCGTATACGCAAAAAAGGCTAATCTGAAACTGCTCTTAAATTACCTCACGATGTGCCATGGCTCGTTCACTTTTCCAATCCGGTACCACCTTCTTGGTCTTGGGCACTTGCTAATTACCAGGTAATGCTGGGAGGGACCGGTCTACTCTCGCTTTCTGGCGATAAATGAAGCAAGGATGAGGAATCCAACGGGTTTTATTAGCATCTTGTTTGTAATAATAGTAATATCTAATAATAAACGTTCTAAACGACAAATAAGTTATTATAATATTTTACTTTTTGTACTTAAGTTTAAGGATACACCCCTACCAATGTTTAAACGAAGGCTGGTAAAATGGCTAGCTGAAAACTGTTTCTATAACTTAAAGGAATTTATGAATCATACTGAAAAATAAAATATACTATTTACAAAAGTTAGCAAAAAAGTAGGCAGAGTTATATGCTAGTGTATTGTGCTGTTTAATATTGTTATAGTTAAGTAGTAGGTATTGTTAAAAATTTAAATTAACTTTGACATTTAAATACCATTTGATAGTATTGTATTATATTCATTCACTGTAACTCGCACACCATAAATGGTAGAACATAAGGGACTAATAATATTCTTTAACAACATACTATGTATACTATGTTCTGGCGAATAAAAAATCTTGAATCTTGAATCTTGAATCTTAAGTATATAATCCTATGTAATTTTTAATAGATAAATGAGAAAGATCAAGACGGCTATATTACTAGATACTCAGTAAAATATAGCATTTTGTCTCTTTTCGAATTTTAATTTACTTAAACATACCATAATATTAATAAATGGTAACAAATGCAGACCTTCGTAATTTTTTCTTTGTCCTATTGATTAAACTATTGAATGAAACCAAGTTTATTTGGTCCATTTAAGAATTTTCAGATGATTTTCTTGTACAAATCAAAGATGAAGTAACTTCTTGCTCATTCTTATCTCACATTAAATTTATACTTCAAGTTTCACTACTAAATCTTAAAGCCAAATTTTGCTCACATACCTACAAAGCTGCATAATTATGTCACAAGTCCGATAGAGCTAGAGTAGAACAAACTTGAAGAACTGCATTCAACGGATATGTAACTAGTTCTGCCACTTATTTCTGTGATCCTAATTAGGTATCGGTAAACTTAGTAATAGTATTACCGTAGCAGTGTGAGCACTGAGCATACAAAACACCGGTGGGTTTTTCCTGCAGGATTCCGTCTGTAGATAGACATAGACTTCAACATATACATAGACATAGGCATAGACATAGACATAGTCTACACCCATAGTATCATTATCTATTCCCATCATTTCCAGATCCATCCAAAGGTTGTCTGGAAGAGATTGCTTTTAGCGATAAGACCGCCCATTGTGCTTCACTTTTTTATATTGTTTGTGTTCCTGTTTATTTTCTTGTTTTGTGGTGTGCAATAAAGAATTATCTATCTATCTATAGTATATAGACATAGTGACGACACCGTGGCTTAGTTGGTAGTGACCCTGCCTACGAAGCTTGGTGTTCCGGGTTCGATCCCCGGCCGGGGCAAATATTTGTGACGAACACAAATGTTTGTTCTTGGGTCTTGGATGTTGTGATGTGTTGTATGTGTCCATGCCACCTGTGACACAGGGAATCCTAGTGCAGGAGTGTGAGTGTGTGAATGTTTATGTTTATAGACATAGACTGTATCTAAATAATGTTTAAAATTGTTTTTCGCTGCCATCTCAGTGGGAATTGAGCTTAAAGCTCTGATGACACAGAGCCAGTTTACAAGCTACAAACCGGTGAGTTAAAAGCTAGCGAGTGAGCGAGTTAGCGGTCCGGTAGGATTTTCAACTAGCAGATTGTAAAAAAGCCGATGTCTTTTCAATGTCCGTGTTAAGATTACTCGTATATATGTGAACATATTCATGCTTATCACGCCAGCCTTACATTAAGTTGTCAGACGTATTGGACTAATTACTTTTCTTCGAAACACTTTATGTGTCTAGACTTTCAACAATGTACTTTATAATCTCTTCTTCTTCGTGTTCTTCATTACTGAAGGTCGTGCCCGTCTTGAAAGGCTTAAGTGGCTCGATTGACAAGCTGCTTCCATGCTTGTCTGTCTTCTGCATGTCTCAGGGCGGCAGATACAGGGAGTCCTGTGAGTGTCTTGACCTGGTCAGACCAGTGGCTTGGTGATCGACCACGTGGTCTTTTACCTTTAATCTTTCCCTCTATAACCAGTTTTTTGGGATTGTCGGGTTGCCTTATGGCTATATGGCCAAAGTAACTAAGGACTCGTTGATATCAAACGGTTGACAACCTGGTCTTGATGGCTAGTTGTGCCAGTATCGACTTATTCGTTCTTTTGGCAGTCCATGGGATGCGCAACATTCTTCTCCAGCACCACATTTCAAACGCATCTATCTTATTTCTATCAAAAGCTCGGATAGTCCAGGACTTTATAATATGACTACCCATAACTTTCCCAATTCTACAAAATACTCATTAACTAAATTTATGTAAAAACCTTTAAAACTGAACATTTAATTAGATTCGTCCTTACGTTAAAACTTACTTTTCTCCATAAAGTCTAGACAAACCTAAAAAGATACCAGTAAATACAAATTCAGTGCAGATCGACTATTAGTCAACTAAAAGATTATTAAATTTTTTTTTGAATAATCTAGGCATTTAAATTGAATTCTAAATTAATGGCCCAGATCTAGAATCTAATAAGCTAGCTAATTGAAAAAACAGTTCTTATAAAAATGTTTTTTTCATCTCGAGTCAATTATACAATTTTTCGTTTAACAAATAGCCAAAAGTATTTTTAAGTAAATTTAAGCGTACCTACAAGCTGTAGTTTTAATAACTTTAAGCTAATTTATAATCACACAAAACTTTAACCATTAGGGATGAGAATGAGCATTTTAATTCAGCAATAAAAACCCAACGTTCCGTTTATAACAGGTAATTATGAGCTGTCACAGACGGAGATTAGTCTGAGTGAATGAAACGGGTTAGGCACAGCACTTTTTCTCGAAGGAAGTCCATTTAATTTACATGGGAGGGCAAGGCTCCGGTTAGTCCTCTGCACTAGACCAGGCGTGATTTACACAAGTTAAGACAAACAAAATTGATTCCTGGCACTGTCTATAAAGTTGAATAAAATGACTTTGGAAAACGATAATACTTGAGACGCCTTTGTGTTATTCAGATTTGTCATTAGCCGTACAAAATATAATACTCGGGTGAATGAACATGACACCCGGCGGACACGTGGCTTGGAACTTGATGCTTCCCCCGCTGCCCCGCGCGGCGCCCTCCGTGTTTCTTCTTCCTTTAATTCCGAAGCATTATCATTACCAAGTATTACAGGACCTCTTCTCTATCAAGATTATCCAATTCTACGCTGTACCAAAGAATAAATAATATTATTACATAGCTGTACTTGGCACAAACGTCATTCGAGCCAGGTGTCATGTTCATTCGCCCGAGTAGTAGTTTCAAGACGATTTCAGCCACGGCGCGTGGCGGCGATTGCTTTTTGTGTCAAATCGTAGAGCTTCGATCATGTGCCGTATCATCATTTCAGATAACAGTTGATAAAATGAAGAGTTATCTGTTAAGTCCAGTTCCAGGTCCAGGTCCAGTTTATAGTTTTTACGCAAGGTAAAATATAATCTTAGTTTCTTATAAACTTTCGCGTTAAAAGTTTAGAAGTTTTGGCTGCCTCCACTTATTTGCTTTGATAGCTCCAACCGTAGCGGTTATTAAAATGCAAAATACAATAAAGACCTGTTTATTGGTGAGTTTAACATTTTATGCATAATTTTGACTAATTCATCATCATCATCATCTCTCCCAAGGCGCGCCACTGAGCCCGATCTTCGGCTTTTCTCATCCTTCTGCCAGCTAAAGCACGCAGATCATCGCTCTATCTGGCCAAAGGGCGTCCTAGTAAAGTTGACTATTTAACGGAAACAAAAACTGATCAGTGAGAATCACGCCTTCCTGGATTCTCCACAGCACTGAATTTTGACGGCCATGACCGGCATCCATTGTAACTGATTGTAACTTGGATTCAATGAACGGCAATGTCAAAAAACCAGACAAAAACCAGTGAGAGTTGTTCAGGCTTCACTATTTATGCCTGCGCACATTGGCATACGATACGGCAGGGGATTTTACATTTATCAATTGAATTTAATACTTACCTTTATATACTTTCATACGCATAGGCCAAACCACTGCACGCAGAGACTTGAAATTCGAAGGTAAATGTTCGTCAAGAAGACGTGTAAATGCGTTCTAAGAAAGGAATTTCGTATAACACAAACAGAGTTGCTGGCATCAGCTAGTAAGGTATATACATACATGTGTCAATGCTCGCGCGAGATTCTTTGTGGGCTCAGAGGTCGATCACCGAGCACTGAAATATAATACATATTTCAATTGGATATGTATTAAATTCAATTGATAAATTTAAGATCCTTTGCTGTACCGTACGCCATTTTGCGCAGGCTGTTTGGGGTGATAACACGGCATGCAATAGCTGTGGTTAATTGCGCATTCTGTGGTCTCAGTCCACAGGTATTTCGATGTAGTTTTAATAAAGGAGTTAATAAGTTGTTTTACAATCGGCGATTCTACTTGAGATCGGTATGGCATTATGCAATTTCGCTTTAAATCCGGGTTTAAATTATATTGTTGGACAAAGAGATTTTTAAAACAGTGATGTTCATATCCTGTTGCTATCCATCTATTCTATTATATTTATGATGCGAAAGTTTATGAGGACTTTATATCTACACCATGTAGGCGAAGCAAAGGGCATTAGCAAGCATTGTGCTTGTGTACTAATACGGCATAAAACTATGGCGCTTAATATGGCGCCCTCTAAAGGAAATAATGTTATATGATAAAAAAAATGTTGTTTAATGCCCTGTGCTTATCAAATACAAGGCTTAATAAGTACATTTCAAAACAAAAAATATTGTTTGTTGGTGCTCGCGGCTTTTCTTGCTTTCTGAAATAAAGAATGAGATTGTGAACCAGTTATATTTTGCCAGTAGTCGGGTTTTAGTTTTTGATCAAATTTTTTTGCTAAGTATAGTTACAGGTTTCAAGAAAAGTCTGCTCTACCATTGAAATACTTCCACGTATTTCTCGGCAGGTAGCCCAATCCTGGCACAGACTAAAAAACGACCTCTGATAGACTGAATCCATCGCTCACGTATTCTGAACACCGGTATAATGAATAGATTAAGTTTTTTTCGATTTACAAAAAAATAAATGTTCTAGAAACGTTTTTCGATTGGTGGTTTGATATAAATTGAACCTACTATGTTCTGAATAACTAAAGTTCCAATATTTATCAGACAACGCACTGCCTAAACCACTGCCCATAAAGTAGTTTGGAATGTCAGCTAGGATTTCAAAATATTTTTATCAGTTTATATTATACTAGCTGGCACCCGCTACTTTGTTTGCGCTACGAATCAACCAAATTTCTTTCTTACGCGCCTACACTTCTTGACAAAAATGCCCTTGTAATTTTAAGTCTTTACATCCAGTGGTTTGGCCTGTACAATGTGTGCATTGTCTGTCAGTCAGAACGACGCCTTTTAATTATAATATTTAATGATTAAATTTTCTGAACATTTAAGTGTACATATATTTTATAGACTTTACTTCTAATTCTAAATTATCACGGTTTTAACTTCAGCCTAATAAATCCAAAACCAATTTATCTTTTCATGCATGATGTTTCAGACTTTCAAGTTGCCGATTTTGTCCGTTCAATACTAAACTACGCGTGCGAATCGGCTTTTCTACTTATTACTAATGACACCCCGAGCCAAAAAACGGATTTGGTTTTTCGTCAAACTTATTTAATTCTCTTTGGGTCGTAAGAAATTTTACAGACCGATGAAAGACATGGTCCAGCAATTCGTAAAATCAGATTTGAAAGAGCTGTAAGTCTTTTGTATGAACAAAGCTATGATTTTACCACTTGTGGAATAAATTGGTTTCTGTTAACTCTTTTTTATTTGCTTGTAATGGTTCTCAAATTAAAGAATCGATAAACCATCATTTTTTGTTGATAAAAATATATGATTTGAGATTAGTTCAACAGATTTTATTTGAAAAGATATTTAGTGTTTTTTGCGACTGTTATGCTAGCATGTGTATGGTATGTACACCATTACGTAATATCTAGAGTAATCGAGGTGTGTATTGTGTCGGCATGGAGAATATACCGAGTAACATGTTATTTAATAAGGTATAAAACTGGTCACACTTATCCGTCCGGCGACTTTGAACGCCGGCGGACGCTGTGATGTCATGATACTTGTCACCATTCACAATTTCATTCGTATCATAGGTATTGTAAATAACTTTAACCGTCAGTCAGTAGTGTGCTGACTGTGAGTGGAAGTGATTGCGTGACATCGCGTCATGCGTGAATTATAACAAATTATTTGACATCAGTCACATTAGTCCACTGATGAAAAATAACAGTGTAAAATCACAGGTTATATAGCTGTTACAAAATGATATAATATCACCATATGACAATGAAATATATGTAGCAATCATTTCCATGCCTAGTATTGTGTATACGCCGTAAGTTCGCTGTTACGTCATTATGTTCTATACTGGAGGCTATACCAAGCTCTACTCCATATTTATCTAATGCCTATGACCGAAATCTTGTCTGTCGCCTAAAGCCACCATACAACCTTATTATTAGTACAGCGTAACTCGGACCGGTCATAAAAAACACCGCAGCCTTTAAATTAATTTTTCAACACTTCTTCATCTTGTTCTCGGTGATCTGATTGTAAGTCTAAAAAAAAACATTGACTTGCTAGAATTGACAAGTACTGTGAAGGTAGCCAAAATAAAGGACAATATCAATACTTAGTTTTTTAGTTAAAAAAGAATAAGTAGACCTACTCGTACGTAGGTATTTCTATCTACTGCCATTTTTTTGACTATCATTTGTGATTAAATCACTCGCTATTTTGTGTGTGACAACAAATAACTCATAGATGAAATTATGCATGGCTGTCTATGTGTGTGTATACCCGAAGTTTCTATGGAGATAAATAGTTTTGCAATTTTAATAAATGATCATCAATCTCTGTCATCAATTTGAGCTGACAAATATGTGATTTATTAATATTAAATCACACTTATTTATACAATACATTTTTAAGTAAACAACTGTTGAAATGGAGTTTTGGCGGGAACATGAAAAATGGCGCATTGGCGGCATTAAATTAATTGACAAAACTTGTATAACTTTGAGTGTTTAAGTGTAAAAACGGTGGTTTTTTATCCTTTAAGTGCTCGTCAACGTGTATGAGTGTTGGTGAATAGTGTAATGCTGTAAAACGTGACTTTTCGTGTTGCCTACAAAACTCCATAGAAGCCTCTAGTAAAGTCGTAACCACCACTACTTTACAGGGGCATGACTTGACTTATCGACTCTGACTTATGACAAAATAATCTCTCCAATTACTTGACACTGGCTATATACCTTTGATGTGAAGCCAAAACCGAAGAACTTAGGTTCATCAAAAGAAAAAAAAAAACATCAAAAGAAAAAATTGTTGAAACGTGTTCTCTATAATAAGGTAAACAAGGTTTTACAAAAACATATCAATAACTGACTTCAATCGGACTGTTATAGTGACCATAGAATATTACTTATTCTTTGACCCTAGGCACATCTGAAAAGTCACCGGGAATCGAAATACGCAATTTTATTCACGTCAACGACTTTTTTTCAGTTATTTTGATTTCAAAACCAAAGTACAGAACCGATTTTCATAAAATTTCTATGGGACTAATCTGAAAGTTATTCTCTGGCTACCGGCTGAGAGCGGTATAGCCCAGCCTAAATTAGGCACAGCTAAATTTCTGGCCATGGACAGGCAGCAGTGTCAATGGTGTAAAAAGCTATGCCCTCTGCGATCTCCAACACGCCTGCCCAGCGCGGAGATTAGGCGATTACCTTCCATGATAGGCGCAAATACACAACGGCCCTTAGCAGTGGCGCGTTATGGGAGAGGCCTACGTCCAGCAGTGGACTAAAGTGGGCTGATGATGATGAATCTGAAAGTATATCCTTCAAATAAAAAAAGAATTTGAGAAATCGGTTTGTTTAAAAACAAAATTCTAAGGTAACAACATTTAAAAAAAAACCGAATTGATAACCTCCTCCTTTTTTGAAGTTTGTTGAATATCACTCCTACCTATGACCAGAATAGTGCTTTAGTGTGACCAGAACATAAGACTTTGATTCATATGATTAGAACTTTGATTGAATGATTAATGATTATATATTATTCAAATATCATAAATTAAAAGTTTGTGTCTTTTTAACGTAATCAAGCTAAAAATGTTCAACTAATTGCGCCGGATTTTGAAATAGGTGTGGTAATTATAAGATTTTTCTTACGTATAATAAAACTCATGTAGAGTTACGAATCGCAGTTAATAAAACTATTTACTTATTATAGTCGCCATAAAAGTACCTACGAGTAGGTACTTAAAACATCATCAACACTCAACATCTCAAGTTACAAAATAAAAATATTTTTATAGTTGCTGGCATTTTCTAATTACCTCCAAATACAGTTTCAAACAACTTTTACCCGTGGTTTACCACATTTTCGGGAGATTCCAACGGCCATCGTAAAAACGAATGAGCTTGTTAATCAAGAACACTCTCGACAGTTATTAATCCTGGTCGTGATCATTCAAAAGATTAAATCCAGCCTGACTTTAAAAAATCCAGTAAGAAATTTTGTCTAATTATTTTGTACTAGCTACGTCCCGCAGAATCGCATACGCAACGCAGTGTCGAGGTAAAAAGTAGCAGAAATCCTGTTCCAGCTGATATGTAAAAGGCTTGGACCTAACTGACTGACTGACTAACAGACGACGTACAGGCCAAACCACTGAACGTAGAGACTTGTAACTTGGAGGATATGGTATCAAGAGCTGAAAGTGAGTAATCTAAGAGACGAATTTTGTTAATTCTCAATGCAAACAAAGTCGCAGGCGTCCGCTAGTAGACTATACCATCATTTCAGTAGTTTTACGATCTATTCTCACAAACATTCGTATTTATAACCATAGTAAGTTGGGATTGGGGAACGTACTAGAAATAACAGACTGACGTACTTTTTCAACTATAGTAAAGTAAAAAGCGAATTTTTACTCAAACAAATATCAATCAATCAATATTATTTATATTTATGACTGGTTATGTGTAATTTATAATTTTGAATATGTTACTAACCTTAGAATAAACCTTATTAACAAAATATGTTGTAATACCGAAATAAAAGATTTGAATTTGAATTTGAAATATTAATAAAAGGCTTGGACCTGACTGTCTGACCGACTGACAACGAACAGGTCAAACCGCTGAACGTAGAGACTTGAAGCTTGGAGGATAATATGTTTGTCGAAAGCTGAAACTGTGTACTAAGAAAGGAATTTTCAATATTCACACCCTAAGGAGTCCAAACGAGGTGTCAAAGTTTCATATAAAAGCTGTATATCTCTGAAACCACTCATTCTAGAAGCTTGAAAATTAGCATGTGAGAGTCATCGAGTAAAATAAATATAATACGTCTTTCAGGATTTTCATTTTTTTTCAAAACTGAAGGGAAATCAAGACTTTTCTGGAATTTGCTTTGAACAACGTACAGGCCAAACCGCAGAACGTAGAGACTTGAAATTTGTAAGGTGTGTTTGTCAAGAGCTGAAGATAAACGCTAAGAAAAAGAAACGCAACGCAAACGAAGTTGCGAGTTTCAGCTAGTAATTCTATATTAGTAAGGATCATAGCATTAACTTTTCGAAACTATTATCCTCGAATTTTCCATACATATCCAACTATTGGGAACACTTCAGAATCCCTCATGAATGCTTCAGTGGATGCGTGGGAGACGCGTGGGTACTTGAGGAGGGTAAAACGATTTGTCATGCTGATTTGTCTCTGTAATGTATTTTCGACAGCTAAGTGGATGTAAGTAGAGTAGGCAAGGGCAAAGGCAATCATATTCGAAAATAGTTTTTCTTTTTACGTGAATCAGAACACGCAACATTTATATCCAAGGTTAGTGATTTATTATGAAATGTCATATTTAACATTAAGGCCCGGAATGGTTGTAGTAACAAGTCCACCGTTCCACTTTTTTTTATTTTATACTGAGTCATTTTATATCTTTTAAAAATGTACAAATATGCAAGTGAGACAACGGCGCGCGGGATTCTGGACCTTTAAGTATCTGTAACTTTTTTTTATGTAAATAAGAAACAAGCAACACTTGACGTCTAGAACAGTGCTACACCGGACTATGGGCCAGTTACTAAACGCATAATTATTTGTTTTGAATATTATTTCTCCCAGTTGTACGAAAAAACTTAGTAGGAAACACTGGACGACTTGGACTATACCTACATTGAACACATACCCATTTCATGCTTCTTTGTAAGCCCAACGTCTCATAATTTCCTTAAGATTCTCGCTAACTATTCCTCTATTAAATCTACCGTGTAGCTGATAAGAACATGCCTCCAATCTGGCTATCGCAGTATCCTTGTAGGGAGCTCCGCGGGGGCTAGGAACAGACCCTGTCAGCCATTAACGAATGGCCTGAGTTCATTGATATTTAACGGATGTTTAGCGGTAAACTCTTCATGTCGTGCTATATGAGACTAGCCAGATTGGAGTAATTTGAACAGACCAATAGAGATTGAAATACAATTTTGAATTTAGCTCTTACGGATAATTACAATACCTTATTTGATTAAGTATTTATAAAGTAGACCCAGTGGAATCAAGGTAATCTAGCTTTAAACATTTTTTTTTTTGTGTCAGTTAGGCATCTAATATTAACTCTTCGAAACAACTTATTAACCGACTGTACTCGGCTCTACCTAATTTTTAGCATTTGCCAACTGCACTTGATATTGATTCTTTGATCCGTTTTTGGTGAATATGTGCCGTGTGATTGTGAACTGAGCCAGTCATTAATAATTAGCAGATGTATTCTTGCAAAATAGCAAAATGGATGCATAATACAGAGCACGTTGCGATTGGGATGTTGCAGTTTACTATTTTTATATCTTACAAGTTTACAGTATCGTAAATGTACTTCATTTACGATACTGTCGTTTTGCGTAAGTAAATATATTTTGTTTTCCGTTTCATATTGTGCACCCCCTACAATCTTGTATTTTCTATAATTATATTATTTATTTATCTTGTTGTCAGGAAAAGATCGCTGCATAGCAATAAGACCGCTCCTTGTAGTTAAATTTGTAATGTGTCCGTCTTTATGCTTCTTTTTCTTAGAGTAAATAAAGAAAAACATTTATTCGTTCATTAGTACCTCATTATATAAAAGGTAGATTTACGAATGATTAACTCATAGGTCATTCTCAATCGCACCCAAAAAAATAGAATAATTTGAAAAAAAAAAACAAAGTTACCCTATTTTTTATAATGACAATTTTACCCAAAATGACAGTTTTACCTCAACCCATTTTATTCTTGCTTTAGTTACTTACATAAATAGTCGTCGTATGAAGTCGTGCCTTTGTATGAACTATTTAAGTAACTATACAAGATATGTGTAAGTAAAGTTTTCAGTTCAAAACATGTCACTGCGACACTAACCGAGGTTTAAAACTTTAAAAGTCAATTATCGAAGACACGAAACTCATTATTATTGTGACTAAGCCTAGATAATAATGAATTTTGATAATAATTCAATATTCAAAATGATAACCATTATTTTTGATAGCTTCTGAAATTGTGTCTGACAAGGCATACCTGGGGACCTTGGGCAAAACTTCGCACTTCGTTTTCAACTACCCACTGAGAGCAAAGTTTAGAAGTATGAGCCGTATGAAAATACCTCGAGTTGCTAAAGTATTCCAGACAAATGACGCGTGCTCTTCTGAGACAAGGGTAGCTTTCTCATATTTTGGACCTACCTAACTCTATGTTGTTGGAAGTAAAAGTGACAACCGCGATAGTTTAAACTAATATGATGGACAACACAGAAGTATTAGATTATAGAAACACAATGTAGTAAGTACATTGAAAATATGCCCAGTATAAGGGAGCCACTTTGGCTAACTTCTAGTACATTTTGGCAATTTTGCAAATTTTCGAAAAAGAGAAATAACAGGGCTAGATAAATATTATATGTACGTTAAAACTACTAGGCTTTTTCATTGTTAATAAAACTACATCGTAAAAAGTAACAAACATTATTTGAAAATGGAGATATTTCATTTTCCTTGACAAGGTGTCTGAATTTTTTTGGTCCTGTCTTACGATTCCCTTTTGGTCCATCTTGTTCTATAGGAACATCGTATTCATCTATGGTGAACAAGTATAGTGGGAATATGTTATGACGTGATGTGGAGAGCATGGCGAGGTCAATTTGACCCTAAAGAGATTTGCATAATTTTCTAAAAGTAGTGAAATAAAAAAAAATAGCAGATAAGTATTTTTCTCTCCAAAATGCACCAAAAATGTCAAGGTAGCATTCTTACCTTAATCTTTCTTATAGAGTAAATATAATATCTTACAAAAAAACTGTTCATAACAAAAACGAAACACCTATGACGTTCTTACAAAACAAAAATAACTTGAATCAATAATAATATCTCTTCAAAATGTAATTTACCTTACTGTAACTAGACCTTAATATGCCACAGAATTAGTGATGGCAAGAGAACGTAAGCAGTAGGTAAAATAACAAATATAGAGATCGAAAGCAAAAACTTTACCATAAATAAAAATCAATTAATACATTTATGATAATGATTAATGCAATCTTAACACGTTTACGGAACAAAACAATAAAACAATAATACAAAACCTACATTGTACATAGTAAAACTATAAGTCTTGATCCGTTTTATCTCGTACAAAAAATAAAACCGAGCCTGTTTTTCTATTTGACTTTACAACTTTGACTCTGTTTTATGTATTTTAGAACCGAAGAATTAAAAATCAATACGAAGCAATTCAAAATTACTAACCGACAACTAATGAAACGGCTTATCTCCTCTACTCTGTAAGGATACAATTTTTTCTGTGCCTTTCAATTGGAACCTCAGTGAGGGGTCAGAAAGTGCTCGTTCCAACTGATTTGTGGAATGACATAATCCAGTAAACATATTGTTATTGTTTAAATTTCAATATTTAAACGTTTTTATAGGTCCTAAATAACATTGAGGCGTTTAAGTAACAACTTATTTTTTACATTGGATAGTTTAAAGGTGTTCCGTATAGCGTGATTCAAATATCTATTTGGAATAGGAGCCTTATTAATAATAAGGGCAGAACAGAGGAGGCTTTATAAAACTGAGTCTTCTTTTGTATTAATCTAAAAGCACCTAGCTATAGACTATAGACTTTCCAAAGAACTTGAAACATTTTGGTTTTAACCTTCACCTTTTGGCGGGCGGGGTAAATATTACCGAAGTAAAAATAAAAATATATTGCCTAGGCTAAATAAAAGTTTATTCCCACGGTGCCCGAATTGTTTATCCTATTGCTTTGAAGTTTTTTGTTATTTATTAAATATACTACTGTCATAATTTTTTTGCATTTTAGATATCTTTAGAATTCAGCGTTAGGTTGTATAATATATTTTTTACACCACCTGCTCGACAATATCCAATTACATATCATGCTATCATCAAGGTAAAGCAAAGCATTACCTACCAAGGGAGGTAATGTTGTATGAAACTCCCAAGGGTAGTAATGTGATTTGAATTTGGAACGTCAAATTCGTGTGGAAACTCGTGGAAAACTCTAAGTAGGTAAAAGAACGTCCATAAGGCATTGTAAAAAGGTTTGTTCTAAAATCGAACTGGCCACTCATACAAAAAAAGAAAAAAGGCGCCACTTCAATGATTGTGAAACTAAAGACGGTGTTGGCTTCTGAGTTCGGAGCCCTGGTTTTTTATTGCCTCACAGAAGGTGTGAAAAGTAGAGTATGCTCCTCTGGGATAAAGCCTGTCTTCGTCTTGGGCAGCTTGAACCACTCGCGTCACTCAGGACTCTACATAACTCCCTCGCTTCGCTCAGGAGTTAACTGAGTCCCTCGTTAGCTCAGGGTTCAATATGCCACCCGCGACATAAGACACTGCTTTATCCCCTTAGTGCATAATCTACTATTATAATAAAAAAATCATATTCACTTAAACCTACATAAATTTTATTACAAGGTACAAGTGATAAAATAAGAAAGGTTTATATCATAACAAGCATCATGTTGTGTCGTTTATAAAATAAATGCTTATATGATAGTCACCCAGTTGTCAACGAGTCAGCCTGTGGATTGTAAATAAGCTGTAAAGAAAGACGAATCTGAGTCAGTGCTCCGTAACTCGCGCTTGGTTCAGCGATATGTACCTACAATTTCATGAACAGCAGACTGTACAAAAATGTATGGGCTGCCAGCCGCGGCGCGCTTGCGCGGTTCAGCGGCGCGCAGCTTTCATCATACTCTGTTTGACGTTTTCTTGAAATAAATATGATGTGACATTAGCAAAAAGATAAAATTATATTTGAATAAGTAAAATTAATTACCACATAAACTTACCTACTAGGTATTCGAATAAATAATATGCCTAAGCCTAACAGGCTTTTTGTGCGGTTCATGGATGCCAAAACAGAATAAGCAATGAAACATTGTCGTTTTTACGCTTCCAAAAGACGAAGAGTTGTGAGTTTATTATTTTAAATAAGTACCTACCGACAATAGACATTATCTATCTATATAAATAGACGAAATTTCATCAAAAATGCGCATTTTTGCTACGATCTATTTCCTAAGCGCATTAGGATAGCCGCACACCTGCCTCGGCGTATGCCTCGCGAGTCGCGCCTCACTGCGGTCTCGTTCGATAAGACGTTAGACGACATACTAGTTATTTATCCGTTATTTATTTTTAGGCGTATCCTGTGGTTGAAAAAAATTGGTGTAACAGACCTAATCAAACCTGAAACAAAACCAAGAAGTCATCGTGTCTGCTCTCAGCATATTGAAAAATCTGTGATTGTTTTACGAAATGCCACCCATCACACTCGGCACCCTGCACCCGCCCTCGAAGAGGCACTTAGCTCCTGGAGCAATTGAAAGCGCACGTCTTGTTTTTGAATTATTTGTACCTAGACTTATATTTTCATTACAAAATTAAAATACAATGTATGCATTAAGGTTTTCATTGAAAGATGACGACCGTGACGTGTTAACACGAGCTTCGGCACGCCGGGCCACGGGCCATGTGAAGCCAATGGCTCGGGCAGCCCGGGCAGTCGCGTGGCTGCACGTCCTATTCGTCCGTGTTAACACGCGCCGTAAGATGGAGTGACTTGACTTGGACTCGTCAGCAGCGCGGGCTCACCCGTACATATCAACTCGGCGCTGCGCAGCTTGTGTTAATTAGGGCTTTCAGTCTCGATGACTTTCTGAGTCCCGGGAAAAAAAAATCGAGACTCGATGCGGTCTCGAAATTCCCGGGAAAAACGAGACTTTCGAGACTTATTTAATAGTACATAAAGGCACACTCATAGGAATGGCATTTAGGCATTTTATGGCGTATTAGCGAACACATCACAGTTTAACTTTACAATCCAGTATTTGATGATGTTCGGTGATGTCCGATGTACTTGATTTATCAAAATTTGCGTTTTTCTTCGAAATGGTTCCTCATTCCACACATACACACACAAACCAACGAAGGTACAGGGGCCTTTCATTTGATTACAACATAAACATATCAATGACTCTCGCGCTGTGCATACAGCTCCATATTCCAATGCGAATGTGTAGCGATCACCGAGTCAGCAAACACCATACTTCGGAGGAAAATCGAAAATCAAATATACGAATTCTAACCGATAGTATGGCTATACTAAAAGCACTAGATAGCAATACTTGCGACTCAATGCTCGTTAACGAATGCCACCGAGCACTGGAGAGAATAACCCAAGCCAACCGAATAACACTCCAGTGGATTAAGGGGCACAGTATCTCATTAGGGAACGACGCCGCAGACGAGTTGGCTAGAAAAGTATCTGAGACTGGAAGGGAAGGGCCATCTCCCTTCCTACCACAACCCTTTTCTCAATTGCGAGCGTGGATACGCAAACGTACAAAGACACAGCACAGTGAGCGCTGGCGGCAAACCAAGAAGTGCAAACAATCAAGAATGGCCTTTCCGCAACTTGCACCACGTCTAACTAGACGATTACTTAGTTTGAAACGACCAGATTTAAGAATCATTGTGGGTACTATCACAGGACATTGCCTGCTTAACAAACATCTGCACAACATTGGAAACACAGACAGCCCACTCTGTAGAGGCTGCTTGACCGAGGAGGAAACGCTCGCCCACTTAATCCTGGAATGCGTGGGAGTGGCAAAGCAACGAGAGGAAATTCTCAAAAACCCGAGGTCACTCCGCGAAGCCTGCGAAGAACCCAGGAAACTTCTGTGCTTCTGGGCGGAGCTAGGCTGGCTAAACTATTAGTCAGGAAATCCGACGCACAAAGGACCAACAGGAGTCCAAGTGCGGAAAAGGGAGTCCATTTACATTTACATTCATTCCACACATATAACTTTTTTTTAAATTGCCCTTTTTGGTAAGCTAAAGTCATAAGACTATACCACTATGTCTTATCCTTGTTTTAGATTATACTAAGGGCTATCTACACTGAATATTGTTAAGATTTTTATAAGTATCGAAAGTCTCGTTATTCCCGGTACCGAAACCATCCAGTCTCGAGTCTCGAAAATAACGAAAAATCGTCGAGACTCTCGAAATTTTCGAGACCGAGACTCCCGGGATGAAAGCCTTAGTGTTAATATAGGCTATGAGTAGCCACCATAACACAGCGCGAGCGATCGAATCAAGTAGTACACGCAAATATGACTTAACAAAACTACTAACAAAACACGAACGAGGCCACAGCGAGGCACACGAGCACGCGAGGTAAGTGTGCGCTTAACCTAAGGTACTTACAAGTCGAAACAAAAAGACTGTGTATTGTAGCTCTTTTGCTGAAAATCAGTTGCTACAATTGTGGTATGTTTAAAAAAACCAATAACCATCTCCTAAAATTGTAGGTATGTGTAATGTCATAATGTGTAATAATACAAATGTCACGTATGTACCTACATACATTTATACTTTTATAAAGCTTTTATAGGTCTATGTGTATGTGCCTTCTTCTTCGAACGTTAAAAGTACGCACACCCTTATCTCTACACCTGACGTAAAGTGACATTTCTCGAGGGAAGCCGCGGGGTAGGTGCGGTTGGTGGGAGCGGTTGCCTTTATGTTAGCCGATGCGCTTCTGACGAGTAAAACAATATGAACTTTAATATCGTGAAAATTGCAATCAAAATATCGTACTTTGCTCAAAAGACTTCAGCTTCTTTATGTAATAATATTACTTATTCTTTGTCTGAGTGTTCTTGTTACTAAGGAAAATAGAGTAATTGAAATTGAAAATTGAGATACAGGCGATTGGGGCTAATAGGAATAATCCCAAATGAAATATGCGTTTCAGACGATACAGGTAGGTACCTAAATTTATAGGGTTTCTGAAGGGCACTTAAGGGGAAACGTGTGAAAGCTCATAAGATTCCTTCAAAATTATTAGGTATACTTGCCTAGACGGGTAATAAATTAAGGATTTTAATGTCTAGGTTTTGCATCAGTTTTAATAATGTCTGGGTAGTATATAAGAGTTTTTATTTTATTTATTGGCGTTGCAAGTGATTTATCATCGCGATTTAACCCTCGTACTCAGAGCAGTTTGCCAGTAGCTATTTTATGGCCCAAAACTCGAATGAGTCGAATGCCTTTAGTAGTAATCTGGCATTTTTCGATGACTGTGTTATTCCCGAAATAACCACTAGCCATCCGTACTTATTTTATTACTATTGAGATTTCGGGAAAAAAACACGAAATCCCCACTACCAACCGCAGTGGGGATTTCGGAATTTTTCCCGAAATCTCACTCCCTATTAGGGGAAATGGCTAGTGAGAAAATCCGACTGTTTTGAGTGTTTTGCAGATGGAATCATTAGTTCTGGAGTCAATTTACTAGGATTCTTATTTGCTGGAGTGGTCATCACAGTACACGAGACCGCGATTAAGACCACCTAAAAAATGAGTTGATGACATCAGACAATAAGCACAATGGAATCAATGGCGAGGGCTCAACATCGTTAAGGCTGGAGACGGTTGGAGGAGGCCTCCATCCAAAGATGGACAATGAAATATTTGTATGCCAGTTCCTGGTGAAGCATGCATTTGTACTGTTAACATATATATAACACCTTACCTACCGTGTTTCTGACAAATAAAATATCTTTATCTTTATCTTATCTTTAATGAAAGCCGAAATGATGATGACGCTGATGATTATATTCATTGTCTTTTTAGGCTATTTATTTATTTATTCAATTAGTACGGCCCAAAACCTATCACACTTATTATAAATATACATTATGTATTTGTAATAGTCAATAAATACATTTCAATAATATTTGGAAAAATTATTAGAATATTAACAAAACATTACATAAAAGAAATATAATAAAAAAATAGAAATAAAAGAGTATTATCTATTACATTTATTTTACATTTGCTATTTCTATATTTATAGAACCTAGAGACATAGAGGCGTTCGGGTATTTATCAGTTTTATTTAAACGAATACATAAGGGCTAGCTAGCTAGCTCTAACTAGGTAGAGACCCAACTCAATTTTATGTGATCACCGGTGCAGAGGCATCGTCAATTACTTTCCCGTCAAAGCGATCAAATAATAGTCTGCTACAAGCAGAGTTATTTTGTAATTACGTGACTTTATTGCCTATACAGGGAGAGGAATGTTCTGAACGCATGATTCCTCGTAACCCTAGATATCGTGGATAAGCGATACCGCTACTTCACCTCATCCCGATTTCGAGATCTGTATCTATTTCAACAATGAATTTGGTTACGGCTTTTGAGTAAGATTTCTTTTTTACAACAGTGGAGATCCTACGTTATAAAAATGCTCTTTATTTGACTGATTTGCTGTTTAATCTCAACGCGCATCGAAGGTGTGTTTTTCTGAAGTTGCCTGAGGTACTTAGTTGTATTTATTTACCACAACCTCACCTGATGGTAAGTGACGGAATGATCGAGGATGTAGCAAGCTTCTCTTGTAATAACTTATTCACTCTTTATGAAGACTCCGAGATTATATCACAGTGTCGGAAAATCAAACGCTGTCGAGTTTATTTTCCGTTCAGATTTGCTAGTGCGTGTTTCTTACTTTGGAAACGACAACGTTAAGTGCGCGTACCTTAGGTAATTAGTTAGAACCTATATTAATACGAACTCCAGTTACAGTATACAATTTAAATTTCCTACTAAATCAGTAATCACGTTGTTACTAAACTTTCCCTGCCAACAAAAGCAGAAATTCCCAATGTATAAGAATTAAATCCCATTTTAACTGATGTTGTAAGAGAGATTGTAGGTTATAATTTATTTAATAAATGTCATTGAATATGAATCTAATATGCAGATTATTCAATTTGGTGTACAGAACAGCGCTCTACTCTGCATGAACCTAACTAAACCGTTTCTAATAAGCCACGTTCCGAACAAGAAGTGTTGTACAAAAACATCGATAAATATTTTTTATGACTCTACAAAAGCGGTATTAAAACGATGAGATTGCAATTCAACCAAAGCAACCCAAGCCAAGAAAAAATAACTTATCAACATAATAGATTGAAAAAAATCCTAGATATTTATTTACCAACAATCTTAATAAAGAAATGTAATGCAATGCGTGTAGGGCTTGCATTAGCCGTCGATTTTTCGTATCCGGATAATTCGGATGGTGTAAATCATACTATTCGGATATCCGTATATTTTATATAATTCGGATGGTGTAAAAAAATAAAATTCTGGTCAATAATTTAGTTTCTCTTATAGTTTTTTTTTATCTGGAGACAACAACTTATGGCTGCTCCTTCCATCACCACCTGCTAAATATTATGTTTTCTCAGTGGGTGGTACTCATTGCACTCTTTCTGTTCCTGCCTAACAGCTTCTCTTAGATAGTTATCGATGAAATAATCTTGTTTTAAACAAATTAATCGATACACTATAAATTATGCATGTATCCCGTCACTATTTTATGAACGAAGCAGCCAGAGGTCGGTAGTTGTCGGCGGTCACTCGGCCCCATACTAGATTTGTATCTTTGGCGCCATAATTCCTAGCCGTATGTCGATTTGCTGTGCATTCAAAATATCCTGGCTGTTTTCTTAATCGATTACAATGAGTGCAGCTGGAACTATTTGCGTGGATCGAGTTGCATTGTCTTTACTGACTGTTATTCGCAGAGCAGTGACTAAAACTTCTGACCAGTTCAATTCATTTTATATATATTACCACTGTCCAGTCCTACCCGTGTCCTGTGTCTGACCGAATGGTGGCCAAGAACAGGCAAGAGAAACCGGGGTCGGCCAACAGACAATGGGTCGACGACGAACGACGCAAAGGTCGCGGAGACTACCTGAATGACATGTTGATGATAATTACCTACCTACTTCTGTAACCATGTAACAACGTATTTTTAACTTATTTTTCCCCGCAATGGGATTTTGATAATATTTCGTTTTTATTTACTAGTGAGATTACGAAATGCGTGATCAACATAGTTGGTATAGAATTCGAGAAAATAAGTAGCACAATGGACATAATTTTTTGAGTGAAAGCTTCTTTAGGCGCGCTGAGCAGTTTATTTTATGGGTAATAAATGAGAATGAGCCGTTACGCTCGGCTATGTAACGCTCATTCAGGTAAAGTCGGTACGAGTGATGATTTTCACATTTGTCGTGTGGTGACAAACCGTTTTTTTAAACTACATTTTTCAGGCAACTGAAATGTAACAGAAACATGCAAATTGGCTACCATCTGTTCGTATAATTTAATGGTAAGCTAGCCACTTTTATTATGATGCCAATAAAATGAGCGCCTGCTCCGAATTTAGGGCAATACAGGTGAGGCTTTGCTCGCATTTTATGAGCAGGCACTTTCATTTGTGATACTTTTACTATTCTCTGCGACATTACCTCGTTTAGATACCAACCTAGATATTTGTTTGTTTTTATCTTATGTATGTGATTTTCATTGATGACTGCGACGTGATATAAGGAGGTACCTTTACCCACATACCTATCTACCTTACCAATCACTCACACAGGTCGTCTGCCACAATAAAGGTAGGTACGAATTTTCCTCTCACACAATGGCGTCATTACTCGGATTCTCCTCGCAGCTTCCACGGCATCTCCTAGTTACTTCGTCATTGCACAGCAATTTCACTTTGTTGCCAGTACGTACCAGTAAAAAACTTTGCAATACGATTTTTGTGAATGTAGTAGGTACCTATTTACTTATAGATATACCTACATAGTTAATGATTGACTAGAAATCACACCATGATAAATATTTTTGTTAAGTACTAACTTATCTATTTATACTGTGCGGTTTTTAAACCAAACCAAAGTATGTGTTTTGAGTTTTGAAAGTACAGTGTCTAGGGCTGAAAACGTTTCTACTGATTTCCGAAGGCAATTGAACACCACCTACCTTATGAACTGCAGCTCCTGGCTTGTTGGTTTGGTGGCAGGCAAGGTCTTGTGGACTCGCACGGCGAGTCCAGATTCGAAAAGTCTTTGGAAAAGCCCACAGCACGGCTATGAACACGCGACACTTCACTACTATCAAAATGTTGAGATGCAGTTTTGGCACGGCCAAAAATGGAGGGAAGATCGACGGATTTTGAGTAGAACGTCCACACGCGTCCAATCACAATGACTCCCGCCAATGCACTGATGAGACTCTAGCTCTTCACGTTCGGGCAGGCGGTGATTTACCAAACTACCCTCAAAATAACGATAGAAACGCAACATATACAATAGGTCGAAAGGGTGAAATTGTTTAATAAAAGACCAGAATAAAAATAAAAATAAAACTACTAAACTAAACACGCGTTTTTATATTTTTTGATAGGTAATAACTTAAGTATGGTAAGTACTAGGATATTTACTACAGCCGTTTCCGCAAAACCGATCAACATTCAAAAATAATCTGCCCCTTTACGGAAGAAAAGTCCTGAAGCTTGCTACACTTTTTCAGTATCCTCTAACCATCTATTAATACTCTCGCAAGCAGAACGCGTAAGATTCGTCGACGTTATCACACTAAAAACATCTCTTACATAATGGTACAATGCAAAATGTTCAAAAAGTCAATGATATACCTAAAATAGAATAATCTAAAACTACATAATATAAGAGTAGTAATATGCTAGACAGCAAACCTTTCCAGACAAGCGTAAACAACGCACCTTTACAGGACCACAGGAGTATAAGGATTATAAAATTTTAAAATAAATTTCTATTTTTATATATAATTATATTATTAATTGTGGACCAACTAAACAAAACACTCCTACAATATCTTCTCAGACCCCTCCCTTAGTTTATTTAATTTAATTTTAAATTATTTTTTATTTTCAGGAATACAAACAGCTTCTTACAAATTTTATAAAAGAGGATGGTGGATTCATTAAGCCTAGGAGTAAGAATTCACTTTTAGTAATTTACTTAGAGATTTTAGATTCAATGAAATGGATGAAAAAGTCCTTTTTACTTATGAGACTTGATCAAGATAATGGTTGCTCCGCAGTCTCGGTCACATGACTTGACAATGCCACTGTGTCATTCACCAGGTAGGTACAGGTGAGCCCAAAAATATTCTATTTTTTCCTTATTTTTTATTTTTTTTTGATAGATTAAGTACACCATGTGCAATTTTAATAAGTAATAAAAAGTAAACTTAGCTTCTAAACGAAGCTTGATTTTATTTAAAAATGATCTATTATGCAAAAGAACTGGGGATGAACCTGTCTTATTTTGATAGAAAAGCTTAATCAATCATTTGCCGCAGAAAAAAAAATTAATAAGACAACATTCCAGAGCTTTTAAGCGTCAACGAGTCGGCTTTAAAGTAACTAAGTAGAGAGAGATAATTAAAATATACTCCAGAAAACCAGAAACACACATATTTCATCTTCTTAGTCCATCGTCTTAATCTACTTATGTAGTCTCTATATATGTATTCTACTTATGTATCCATCGTCTTATTCTACGAGTATGAGTAAACTGAACTATGAGACTGTGGCTAGGAAGTATGGTTTCATTATGTAGTAAAAATTAAATTCGTAAGTTCTGTCACTTGTGAGACATGTGTCAACGTTTCAGAAAACAGTTTTGAGCACGACTGTTTCTCCAAGTCATATCACACGTACAGCGCAAAATACTTCGTAGGAATGTCTTTCATTAAACTCACATACTTTCGTAACCGGCGCAATAAAGTGTGCCTGAATTTTAAATTAAAATATTTGAGGAGGTTTGTTGAGACGTTGATTGAGATCGTTTGCTGAATCGGTTAAGATTTTACATAAAACGTTAATGGCGAAGGGCTGTGACAGTGACTATAGTTACGAGTACATTGATTCATTTACACCAAGGTGGCAGCGGCCGTCAGCGATGCAGTGAGCACTTTTAGTGTGTCCACATTGAGACATTTTGATGGTCCGTCTCGAAAGCCCAGTAATTTCAGTAGCTTAGGTGCCCTTCATACCAGAACACAATTAAGCTTACACAATACTGCTATGCGGCAGAATAGCTGACACCATGTACCATCCTGCAGGGAACGCCTCCCAATGGTTACTTCACCCGGAATGTGTCATTACGCGGTCAATCTCAGATTCTAGCATTTTAAGTATTTGTACATTTAAAAACTCAGAGCCTAGTTGAGTTCAGTCTTACAGCAAGGTAGTTTCAGTATAAGCTGTATCTAGAAAAAAAACTATTAGGTAAATATTCCTTCACTTTCGCAATTAGTCAAAGCGAGGGCATTTGTATATCGGGTATTCGATGGGTGTTCGTTTTTGAAAGATCTTTTACTACATCATCAATATTGAACTTTACTCAACTACGCAGATTAGGCATTTGGCGTATTATTTTCCCCTACAGTCAAATTAGCCTACATTTCCAACGAGACATTCTGTAACGAAAAAACGCTTGCATCGATTTATTCGTAAGCTCTTTTAATGGCACCTAGAAGGGCCGACCCAATTCTTAACCAGGCTAGAGGCACGTCCTAAGGGAACAGAGGGTACTTGGCTTAATGATAAGCAAATTGTTTCCGATGCAAAAGATTTGTAATTTTTTTTTCTTAATAGGCCTTAAAAGATTACTAATGCTGTTGGACAATGACAAAGTATATGTAGATACTTATTGTAATTTCTATTAATAAAAACTTGTTTCCTTAAATAATGGAACGGAACAAGATAATGGTAGGCTATTTTGTAAAACTCTGAAATATTCATGTTCTAGACATTCGTGTAGGAATAACGTTGCGTTGGTTTGTAAAGAAAATTATTTTACTTGTGGCTTATCACGATGAATGGCTAACTTCCGTCACATTATTAATGCAAAACTCTAAGTACGTAAACTTCAATCAAACACAGCGGGATAGTGCTTTGGACGAACGACTACGCTATGCAGTGTGATGATGTGAATTCTCATAAGAGAAAGAACCTTCCGAAATCCATGAAATGCAATTATGAACAATGTGGTTTACTATGACAAAAAAATATCAATTCAACGTAAAATGTTCTTTTGGATATCGTATGTAATTATTTGGTCTGGTGTGGACGCAGCTAATGACACTCGTAACTTCGTTTGCGTTGCGAATAAATTCTTGACGAACATACCCTCGAAATTTCAATTTTGATGTGTATTTATCAAAATGATTAAATTTATTGTGCTAGTGTAGATCTTACTCGGATCGATACTACACCCAATCTCATGACAAACATTTCTCGGTGAAAAATACCCTCCAACCATTATTACATAAACTGAACAGAGGTACCTATCATCTACTATTGTAAAGGCATCTACACACCAAAGCAGCTGGCTCCAGGCGGCACAGCCCGCCGCACCGGCCTGGGAAATTTGCTCCTTCAGAACAATCGCATACAAAACGCTAACCCGGCCTTGGTGTGTAGAGACCTTAAACTTTGTTCACTACTTTATATTATACTTATTCTGTAGTCCGTAGGTACTTCCGCTGAATACAAGTAGTGTTCATATTGCGTGACTATGCTGAACCTACTGGGTTGTAGCTTCTGAATGTAGGTTGTGTGCCGTATATTTAGGTTACTTTTATTTATGATTAGATATGAATATGAGATTTTGCAACTACAACAATATTTTTGCTAATGTCCAGTGGAACCGATTACCTAAATTTCAGCTTTAAAATTATAAATTTACCTAATATTTCTAAAAACTATGAATAGGTCCGTTCATTGAAAATGGTAGGTAATTTGTTTTATCATAGAGTCAGCTCTACTAGGCACCTAATGTTCAAGTACCAATGATCTATTTCGATGAGAAATGAGTGTAACCTACCCTTTGCCATGATCAAAGGGTAAGAAAAAGAGTCCATATATGTGCACTATGCATTTCTAATTAAAAAAGTAGGTCAGTGTTTTATGTTAACACGAAGTATTTTAGCGCGGGGTCGCGTTGCTTAGCTTTGTTTCAGTGAAGAAAAATCAAGTTTTTTTAAGAGTTTAAGAGATTAGTTAAGTATTCTTTCAATAATAAGGGGTATAATGCCTTTCCATGACCAGAACAGGGCTACACACTTACACTTTGAAACACATAGGCCGATGCTACACTGGTAATAGCGCTCGTTTACATTGATACATTTTGATTATAAATAATAATATATATTTTGAACATTTTACATAACCAGAAGAAGAAGGAAACCAGATAACTGATAGAATACTTGCATACTTTTTTTTCTTCTAAATAAATAAATAAAATACTGGTGTTCATCACACAAATGTTTGTCCAGAAGCGGTAATTATTCCTGCGACACCGACGTAGCAGTCCAACACACTTGCCACTCGACCATACGTGTCGTCCAATCAATCTCATAGACCTAGTAATTTCAATGTTTGTTGTACAACGAAACAACGTTTTATTAATCAGTTACTGAAATTTTAGAGATCTTTTAGTGAAAAAATCTTTCACATGAGACTATATATTAAAAAAAAAAAACAATGTGGAATATATGAGATAGAGCTATATGTGGAAATCCAACCTACATTATTTTATCTCAGGCACGGAGGTTGACATTGAAGATTTAGTAATATAAATAAAAAAATTGAGCAGTTGAAACTAGGACACCCTCAAAAGCTCTCAATGAAAATTAAATAGCGGGTCAAATTACTTAAACATCAAAACATGCCTTGGGCATTTCAGCACCTTAATCTTAAGTAAACTTTAGATCCTAAAAAATCCTAAGCAAGAAATATTGTGATTTCGCTACGTAAACGAAGTTGTAAGTTGAATTTAGGTTATTAGATAGTAACGTATTTATCGCGCTCACCTTGTATATATTTTTGTCCCAACGCGACGTTTCGGTTGTAGTGCTACAGCCGTGGCCATGGATTTTCGCTATCTTCGTATTCTCCGTCTGTCCGTCTTATATTATGTCATAGTAATTTTATTTTGAAACTAGGTTTGTAGCGTTAACATACCTAGTAAACTAGCACCCACAACTTCGTTTGCGTTGCGAATAAACAAAATTTATTCCATAGTTCCTAAATCTTGACATTTCTTGACAAACATACCTACCTCCCAAATTTCAAGTCTCTACGTTCAATAGTTTGACCTGTGCATTGGCTATCCGTCAGTCAGAACAGTTTTTTTTTAATGTTTAGTTCACATAATATTGGCAAATTATGCATTTTCCACTTCACAAAAGACGCCAGAATGATGGTTCAAAAAATTCGTCTGAATGAGAAGGGTCGAGCGTAATCCATGTAATAAAGGAACTCCGTAATAAAGGTCTCCGAGATATTTTTTATTATGCTTTTATAAGCCTCTATAAGTCCGTCTGCTTCAATGACAACATCTCTATGTATTATGGTCTTCATAAGATAGGGGATTTTCTATCAATTTGCATGACCATTTTATAATCATGAATTTAAGCTGTCTAAATTATTAAGTAGTAGTAGTACAGTATTGATTCTGCAGCCAAGAAGTACCTTATGTGTAAGCATTCGGTTTAAAGGCTCTCTAGTTAGTGAAATTACTGGGTTTTAGAAACGAATCAAAATATCGTTAAGTGAAAGAGCACTTTGTTGCACTAGTCGAAGGCGTTGTCCTAATGCGACCGATGCGACCGTCGCGCGAATCCGCGATTGTGCGATCGCGCGACGCGGCGCGATGCCAATTGGGACGCCTTTTGACGTTAGTACGTTTGATCGCGTAATCACGCGATCGACGTTCGCGCGAACTTGCGATGGTCGCGTCATCGCGTTCTATTAGGACACTGCCTTAGTAATTCTAAAGAATCAGAACAGTGCTACATAAAGTTCAGGATCACATAGGCTGGTTAACATTATTATATTAGCGCAGTACCATATTGATGACAATATAAGTATTATAAATACCTAATTTGTTGCATTTCAGTAACTCCATTATTCGTTAATTTATTTCTGATATCGGTCAGTCGTGAAAAACAATGAAAATCGCGACATTTCCCATTGAAACGTCAGGATGTACTAAGTCTATTCTATCTCTCTATTCTATCTATTCTATTAAGGACAGAGTTGCCAGATAAATGCAAAGACTAGCGTACTATGTCTTAATAAATGTGTTCCTTTTTGCTGTAATAAATGGAAGTGCGACACCTTCCTACCTACGTCTGATTTATTGTAATGGGTGTTGCCACATTATTTTCTCAAATGTAACTGTAAGCTCGTTTCATTTTGTATGATGAGAATATAGAAGTATTATAGTATTGTAGTACATTCAAAACGCCCCATAAAAAGTTAGCCAACTTCTAGTACATTTTGGTCCAATGCTGCATATCGAAAATGCGTAGAACAGGGCTTGAGAAATATTTTACGTTAACATTTTTAGGCTTTTACTTTGTATAAAAAGCTCCATCGTAAAATGTTACAAAAATAATTTGTAAATGGAGATATTTCATTTTTATTGACTGAAAGTTTTTTTGTCCTTTTTACGAGTCCATCTTGGTTTGAAGAACCTTGGTGTTCTATTAAGAACTTCGTTATTCATCTATGGATGTGAATGAATGAAATAACAAGAATGAATGATACGCTTGAATAAATACACACTTATGTAACTCTGTACCAAACTAATTGTTTTTTACCAAAGCTCAAAAGAACATGGTATTTAAAAAAAAAAAATAACGTAGGTTTGGCACAAAACAACGCTTCAAACATTTTTCTTATAAAGTTTATGTGCTCGAGGCTTTGTGCTGATTTACAAGTGCCTGTAACTTATCTTCTGCCATGGTGTTTGTTGTACTTAATGTCTTCTGCCGATGTTTCCAATGTAAGGTGACTTTACCCTTTTTATAGCGTGTTTTATACAGGATATTCACCTTCACATAGAGCAAAAAGGTCATGGTATCACCATATTCCGCGCCGATACACACTAAAAACCTCGTCAAATATAAGAAATAGGTTGGAGCAACGCAACAAGTGTCCACAGAAGGGAGATTGGGGAGTTTTCCCCTACTTTATTAATGTTCTCGTTTCCTAAGATTTTCAGTTCGCAACGTTTTACGATACTTTTACAGTGAATAATATTTTTTCCGGCCATCATTAGTAAAAAGTGTTGGTAATGAGTGAGCTTCGTAGAATAAATTGAACGAATTGATGGTTTGTTTATTTTTGTTTCGTTAAATATAATTTTTGGTAGGGATTAGGGCAAACAAAGATGATTTTAACGAGAGGCTCTTACTGATTATATTCAAACATTTAATTTTTTGTTCTCATTAAACCGAATGGATTAAGTACCTGCAGTACATCTTCGAGAATCCAGCAAAAGGAGGGGTCATTCGTCAAAATCTGCTAACATAATTTTCTGCCATTTTGCCGAGGGACGAGGTAAACACGCATTGCACACGCGCTATCAAATCTTATTCATGTAACCGCACACTATAATAATCTCGCACACCATCTTAAAATATGCACGCACACAGTTATCAAATACAGCATATATAGTTTTATTTAACGTGAATGACCGAGAAGGTTATATGGCCAGCAGAGAGGTTCGCCTTGCGTTAACCCCTCCTTTTGCTGAATTCTTGAAGACCTACATATATTAGTTTATTTCGTTTGGATATTACTAAACATGCAATATTTTTTCTATTCTTATTTGCTTTTTACGATGGATATTTAATAATTGAACGATGAAAACGCACGAGGGTTGATAACCTGTTTCAAAATTTCGTATTGGAACAAACAGTTAAATCTCGAGAGGATCGGCGTATGCTTATTTTAATGCTTACATGTTTCACTTGTTAAATAAATAAAATAGCGACATAGCCTCCGGTACATCCACATAATTAAACAAATATTTAAAACGTCCATTTGTGGCTTACATTCGTTTTTATTGAAAAAAAAAAACAAATTGAAAATGAAAGTTTTGCTTTCATGTTATATTAAGAAAACTTTCAACTAATCGGCATATTGTCGTTGTCAATCGCAGTGGCACCGTCCTGACTGGTGCCGTACAGACTAATGCCGTTCAGACTGATACCCTTCAGACTGGTGCCGTTTAGACTGATGCCGTTCCGACTGGTACTGTTTAAACTGGTACCGTTCAGACTGATGCCGTTTAGACTGGTGCCGTCATTCTGGTGCCGTTCATTCTGGTGCCGTTTTAACTGGTGCCGTTCAGATTCATGCATTTTTTCTTTCGAAGAACCTAAGTTCTCCGGTTTTGGCTTCACATCAAAGGTATATAGCCAGTGTCAAGTAATTGGAGAGATTATTTTGTCATAAGTCAGAGTCAATAAGTTAAGTCATGCCCCTGTAAAGTAGTGGTGGTTGCGACTTTACTAGAGGCTTCTATGGAGTTTTGGAGGCAACATGAAAAGTCACGTTTTACAGCATTACAATATGCACCAACACTCATACACGTTCACGAGCACTTAATGGATAAAAAACCACCGCTTTTACACTTAAACACTCAAAGTTATACAAGTTTTGTCAATTAATTTAATGCCGCCAATGCGCCATTTCTCATGTTCCCGCCATAACTCCAATAATGTACTTCGATGGGTAAAACTGCAACACTACAAAATAGATGTAAAACTAAGTTTGATGCGCTTCAAACGTTTTCCACTCTGAACCGGGCTCAGTGCGTTTTCAATCACGTTTACCATCAAAGTGAGGTTGAGGGTTTTCGAAATGAAAATAGGATTTTCTTTGCCAAAGCTATGTGTTATTTGTGATCCAGGGCAGTGGATTTGTTTTTTTTTGACTGATAGAAAACTTAGATACTTTTTTTATAAATACATAGGTTTGAAGAAAACATCGAGACTCAAGACAAACACAGATGTTCATCACACAAATATTTGTCTTTAGCGGGAATCGAACCTGCGACACTGGTAAGACAGTCTAACATACCTGCCACTCGACCATCCGTGTCGTCATTAGATTGGAATTTACTTAAATAATTCTTTAGACTATTAATCCTACTTTCTACCCATCCTATAGCTTAGGAACTGAAAAATTACTGAGTAAGTATTTATTTAAAATATAGAAATTATAAACTATTGTGTAATCAACATTCTTTGCATGCTTTGTAACTTATTTTCAAAACCCTAGTGTTCGTTATTCAAAATAATTATCTTGAAAAATATAAAATTGGTGATCGCTTCCGGAAAATGGAGTTACTTTCACGTTTGAAACCGAACGATCCTGTGATTTGAAAATTACGACTCCACAAACATTATTATTTGAAAATCGAACATTGCATTCTGTTTATTGCGAGGGTGGTGCGGGCAGGGGCTTCCTCAGTCTGCCGCTTGACGCCGGCCGGGCGACCGTGCCGCGAACCCACCAAAACTTACGACACACCGGCTGTGTCGGAAAACATGAAGCTGTGACTGGAAATTATCTTAGGGAAATAAAGGTAAATTTAAGTGATTATTCTTTACTTTTATTTTTATCGGGGTTTCCGGTCAATTGAAAAATGTTAATCTGGGTATTTTTAATTGTTTGCGAAATATAGAGTCAACTCTACTATTCATACTTTTTTTTTTTATTCAAATTCTTCTGTCCATGACCAAACAGTCTCTTCTTCTTCTTATCATGTCACTAGTTCCTTCGAACCAGTGTGGTGAAAGGATTTCAAGTGCACCTAGAAGAGGCTCCTTTCGTGCACTGCTCTCCTGATGTTAAGAGATCTCGCTCGCAAACAGTGTAAAAAAGGATGCATGCTTTACGGCTTTTGTTAGGCGCTCGACTACTTTACGACATTTTGATAGTTAAGTCTCGAAAATCGATTATGGAAGTGTTAAATGTAGAACATTCGGGTGACAAGTGAGCTGGCTCATCCTTCGCGTAAAGACTATCTGTGGAGGTTCAGCGCGGGTATGCTGTCTCTGTGTTTTTAGCACTATGCCACATGATCAAAATTTCCAGTTTTGAGTTTTTTATTAATTTCTATTTAGTTGTACCTACTTTTACACCACCATTTTTTAATAACCAACCAAAAAAAATTAAATGGGCAATGCAGACGGGGTACTACGTTGTATCTGTGCAGTCAGAATTTTGTATTTCTACAAAATGACAGAGTGACAGCGGAGCGTGTGCGGCGCCCGAGCCGAGGCTGGCTACCCGGGTTTGCCAAACGATGAATAAAACTTAAATTATTATCAATTATAGGTACCGCCTGACGCAAATCCATAGGAAAACGACTAACGGTAACAGTTATACAATTTAAATCAAATTTATTTTGACAAAAATTCGACTTTATTTTTTTAAGTTTTATTGCCGTATATGCGTTCAGTAACGGCAACTGACTATGCATATTTTTTCTTTATGGTGATAAAAATTTGACCGTGTATATGTATAGATAACTTTTTTGATGAACGTTCTTGTATCTAAATATTATTTTAATTTACTTTATCAGCTGCTAAAATAATTGACATAACAAAAAATAAAGGCACTTGAAAAATTTGAGACTATGACTGAAAGAGACAGGATAAGGGAGCGTAAAATGATAAAATCTTGTACAGTTTCTCTCGTAAAATCGAGAGACGTGGAGGAAAATTTTGTCGGTGTTTTTGTTTATTTAATATTGGGGGAAAGTGGTTTTGTAACGACAAAATTCTTATTTTTGTCCTCTTCTCATTTAATAGCTTCATCGATTTATCACTTCAACGTGTCTGAAGGAAGAGGATATACAGTACAGCTAAATGATAAATGTTAAATGATGATAATAAATGGTTTATTGGCATCTTATTACAATTAAGAAAGTAAACAAACAGTTTAGAACGATAGCTTAAAGGTAAACAACGTTCTGTTTTATTGTTACTACTGATTTACGAATAGGCTAGGCTGAGAAGGCTGGAGTCTTAGAGCTGCGGATTAAGGGGGGCAAATTTTGGGTTAGGGTTATTTCATAGTTTTTCGTATATTTTCGCGATTATCACACATAGTTAGTTGATTGTAACGACAAATAGCCGTTACAATCAATTAACTATAGGGTTATTTCTTTCAAAAATGAAAAGATTCCAATTCAGCTGAGTAATTACTTACCTAAATGTAAATCTACATTATCGAACTATACAGGTTGGTAGGGGCGAAAAAAATTTAATAGCCTACAGGCGGATAATTTGTAAATCCGCCACCATAGACTAGTATCGGCTAGTTTAAGTGTTGCTAGCTTGTGTAGTTTTGGAAATGCCTAGGTGGTCCAATGGTCCCTACTTTTTCAAAAACGTTCATATAAAGAAGTTATACCGAGTGATTCTTCTAATGATTTGTAAAGATTTTATACCATCAGTGTTCTATATTTAGAACTATTTGATTCTATTATTTTTAAGATATTTTATGATATTAAAGAGATATTTATTATATTATAATAGTTAAAGAGATATTCATAGATATATTTTTTTTTATGATAAGCAATCAATTTTTATGATAAAAAAGCGATTTGCAAGCATATCCCTTTTAAACTATGTATCTTCAGAGGTCGGCCTATCAATTTTTTAAAACAAGATTTTGTCTGTCAGTCTTGTAAAATCATTCCTACTTATTTGTTGCAAAATTTCGCTGAATTTCAGGATTCCGTTTTTGTCCCTTCAATCCCGAAATCCGCAAACACGAGCAGAAATCGGCCTGCCACGCTCAATTAGCTCGCGTATGGTGACGGGTTCCTTGATTTATTCGAGAGTATTTTTAGCTCGTCGTAAATTGAAATTGAAATTGAATGAGATTGGGGTTTAAGGAAGTAAAATTTTAGATATTGTTGAGAATTGGATGATATCAACAAAGATGGCACGTGACACCTAAAGGTTTAGAGCGGCTCGTTTGTAACATATTACATTACACCCCGTAACACCAGTCAGTACCCACCTTAATGTGTTGATTACTGCTACTAGCTACTATTACTAATCGTTGCCAGCAGCTTTGCACATGTGGTATCGAAATAAAAAATGGCTGACTTATATTTTTCTCCAGCTCATAAATTTATAGGTAGATAGATAATAAATTTATTGTTTAACACTAGGAAATAATAATTGGATATTCTTAATATTATTAAAGGCTATACAAAAGGCGGCCTTATCGCTAAAGGTGATCTCTTTCAGGCAACCGTTTTATGGACAGTTATATTATTATACCCATAGTTCATACCCAAATAAAGCCAAATCAAAGGATTTTTTTGTTAATTTGCAAAACAATCCAAGAAGCGGGCGTTAGTTAGTTTTAAATACTTATCTCGTAAGAAGAATATGAAAAAGTTTTTATAAATATTATGTAAACATACATACATAAATATTATTCATTCACAAATACCTATTTGCTTTATTTATTTAATTATTTCCGGAATAAAAAAAAAAGTTATTCGTGTTTCGAGTGTACTCGTACAAAATTAATGATGTAAACAGTACGCTACTAAATTAGCGTACCTATATTCCAGTTTTTTTTAATACTTATCCCGATAATATTGACTGACGTGATTGAATAGATATTTATTGGCTTATCCTGATAGATGAGCTTCCTATACCTACTCGAATCTCGAGGGAGCGGCTTCGCTTATTAAGATACAAGTATACAACTTTTGATTTTTTTTCTAAATTCAAGTAGAGTACTTGCACTCTAAAAATGCACAATAATGAAAAACCCTCCAAAAACTTTGCCATACAAATGACTTACTTTGTATTAGCAATAGTGAAAGGGCGTGAATTAGGCGTGAACCTATATAAGTAAAAGAAATAGGTAGGTAATGTTCTATCGGCTACTTGTTTAAATGTAAAGTACTCGTAAAACTTGATTGTTACTTTTTTTTTTCAATTTGCATCCCTTACAGCATATATATATGTATTGATTGTATAAAATATCCAGGTAAATAGCTTTAAAGCAAGATGAAGTCGTAACACAGAACAAAAAATACCCACCCAGACACCTTGTCAATAAAAATGAAATATCTCTTACTTTACGATGGAGTTTTACTAGCAATGAAAACGCCTCGTTATTTTAAACTTTTCTACATCACAACCGCTGTAATATCATTATTTCGGAATATTGCATCAAACCAAAACGTACTAGAAGCTTTTTAACGTACTCAGGTTTTTCTCTGTTCTATGCTTAAATACTTCTATGATTTACAATAACATAACTGCAATCTGGACTTTTGTATACGATTCCGCAATGTATGTAGATACTTCAAGTATTAGTTTGAGGATAGTAGATTGTAAGAATTGCCTAAACATTATTCATTAATTCATTAGTTTTTTTTGCAGCAAAATACTTATTCGGGTATTTCGGGTCTTTGACTGCAATATATTTCTAAATTTAGGCCGCAATCTATATCTGTATCGTGGCGCGCCCTCCCTGGCTGGCACCGCCTTTGCGAATTTACTACTTTTCTTAAAAGCCTTCGTGAGTGTGCAAAAATACATAAAAAAATATCAAACAGTGTGGGTAGGTACTAGACAGAAGGTACCAATAAAAATATAAGCGAGGTCAAATAATACATAATATATTTTTTATGTACCATACGAGGTGAATAACATTAGAGAGAGTATGACGTAATGAAATATTTACCTTTTCTAAGGTTTACATATTCACATACAATTATACCGAAGCGAAAATTAAAATATAATATTATATATATAATTGATAGGGCTTCGTTATCATCACTATCGAAGAGCGCTTATAACGATCGTTTTTTATTTACATAAAAAATATATGAACGACCCATAACGTCTTATGCTGGATAAATCCCAATTCGTACACTGCGATAATAATTTATTCAAATTTATTTTCCATACTTTGACTTCCAATCCAATTCGTACACTTTGGTCTGTAAGGTTGAAGTTTAAATAGAAATAAATGTCAGAAATACAGTCATAGAAAGAAGTGTTATTGCATGTTTTTTCTAAGTGCGCTTTCAGATTAGCGGATTCGCCGCTCGTGTTTTTTTTTGCAGTGCGTATACGTACGACAAACCGCAAGAGACACCTCATGATAAAGACACTCGCTAGAAAAAACTGAATGTAAACGCCTGTATACGCGCGTTTATGTGAAGTTTCGTGAGTACCAATCCGCCCGTATAAACGTGACAAAATACACTAGTCTAGAACCGCACTACAATCTATTTTCACCAGACTTCAAAAAAGGTAGGGGTTATCAATTCAGTTGAATGTTTTTTTTTAATGTTTTTTACCTCAGAATTGTTATTTATCAACCAATTTGATAAAAAAAAATATAATACTTTTAGATTAGTATCATAGAAATTTTATCAAAATCGGTTCCGTAGTTTAGGTTTTGAATCAAAATACTTAACTGAAAAAAAAGTCGTTGTAGTGAACAAAATTGCGTTTTGCTTTCCTGTGACTTTTCAGTGGTCTACGGTCACTATATAGTACACTCCAATTGAAGTCGGTTGTTGTATGTTTTAGTAAAACCTTGATTTTATATAACAACAAAACTCCTAATTTAGAAGGTTTGATTAAAAGGCACTCCACTCTAACTCTACGCTGAATATTAAAACTAAGCCAGATTTATACAAACTCATTTAATCTGACCTATGTTTCCCTACGCAATCAAAATAAACCTACTTGGTCAAGAACAACCTCATTAATCCCACATAATAACGCAAAAAGGTCAAAGAGGGTAAATAGAATATTAGTTGGTGTGTAGGTATGTGTTTTAAACTATACTTGATAAACGTTTATGCAAACAAAAGTTACGTTAAATGGAACCCTGACTTTGTTTGTAGATGTCAAACTGGTCGCGTCATTGGCATAGAAACTTTGCATATATTGTATGTATACCTATAGTTAGTGAATAAGCTTATCCGTGTACAGTCAGCGAAAGAAAATATATCATCGTTCAAAGTACCCAAAGTACCTCTTGTAAATAATGGTCAAACACGTTGTATTTTGTGACCTTCTTAAATATTTTAACAAAGAAATATAGCTTTAAGTATATAAAAAACACTCTTATTTTTAATATGTTAAATATAACATAGCTTTAATAATTAGGTAGCTATCAAATTAATTGTGTAATAGATTTGTCCACTGTAGAATGCTCTGACGAGATTTGTGCATTCTGACAATAATTATAATAATAAATATTTTGAAAATTTTATACAACGCCATCTAGCCCAAACTAAGCAGAGTTTGTACTATGGGAACTAGGCAACTGATAGAATACATATCTATATACATATACTTTTTTTTGTAAGTAATTACATACATAGAATTTATAGATAACGCCCAGACTTAGGACAGACACCGATGTTTATCACACAAGTACTTGTCCTGAAGCGGGAATTGAACCCGCTGACACCGACACCGCTGACCGGCATTACAGTGCCACTGCAATGCCGGTTCTGCAATGTTCTAATTTTATTATTATTGATTTAGTTAGCCACTTCAAAGTGATTAATACAATAATTGTATTAATCACTTTAAAATGGCTAACTAAATCAATTCAATGTAGCTATATGTTTTGGCACTGACTGTACAGTAATATACATCATGAGCAGCCCAAAAGGAAGGGTAATTCATCACCATGAACCATGTGGTTGCTGACTTAGCAGAAAATGGCTTGAACTCCGAATTATTCTATCAAGAAGCTTTTATTGCTAAGTTCGTAAACTACTTAGGTTGGATGGGAAAGTTAAGTTTTAGAAAGAACTTACAATCCTAAAACTGACGAACTTTCGAGATATATTTTTTTGTAGATAAAAAGGTATTTTTTTTTTATTTATTTATTCTGACATAACAGGTTGATAATTGCAAGTTGTCAGTTAAGATTTAATACAATTACTTGCAGTAGATAATTAATTAACTTTATTTAAAATGAACATTAAACCTATATATTTTTTTTTCAGTATGTTAGCATTGCATGCTATTCGTAAGCTGACTAAGGATAACCTCATTTATTTACGTAGTTCAAAAATCTTTTTTTAACCACACCCTCATTCGCAATAAAAGTTTTGAATTCGAATTTAATATTTTTTACTAAAATTGACAATGATAAAACACTGCGTTTTCTTTTTCATATTGTCCGAACCACATCTATTACATTTCAGCTACCGTTAGAACCTCTTTCTCTTTTGAAGTGTTGAAAAACAGTGATGAAGTGTAGGTCATTCATTTTATCAGTTCTCAATTTCGTATCCTCATGGTTGTTCTTCTAGCTTTAAAACCTAAGAATATGTTTGGTTAAAGTTATTGTCTTATATATGAATTATAGGGTAAAACCGAGATAGATGCCCCAGAAGGGTATGTGCTCCTTTTCCTAAAAACCTAACTTTTGAAAATCAAATGGAAGTAATAATAGATCAAGTTTTTTTAGCATATTTTAAGTATATAAATAAATTAATATTTTGGGAATTTCACACAATGCCATCTAGCCTCAAACTAAGTAGAGTACTATGGAAACCAGATGGCTGATAGAATACTTAAATTTTTTTTTTTTGTAAATACATATATAGAATACATAGAAAACACCCAGACACAGGACAAACACCGATGTTCATCCTGAACCCGCGACACCGGGCGTGGCAGTCCAATACACTTGCCGATCAACCATCCGTGTCGTCAATGTGCTTCATACTTTTATTACTTTCATTAGTTTTTCGAAAGTTAGGTTAGTTTTTTTTTTAAGAAGTTATTTAGGTTTTTAAGAAAAGGGGCACATATCCCTCTGAGGCATCGATCCCAGTTACCCTATCCAGCCTTCTTCATTTAACCAACAAAACATGGTTTTGGCAGCGAGAAGTATCGACAAGTAATTATATACTCGTAAATTATGCCGAGGCAACATGTTGACGCGACATTCTGCCAAGTTTATTAACCTAAGGTTACGTTGCATAACTTGAGTTACAATAATGTTATTAATTAGATTGGGTTTGCTCACAAGGTCGGTCGTAACTTGGGGCTGGCTAGGTATTATTTGCCTCATAAAGTTGATGATAATGTTCTTCATTGCCAAGAATCGTGGCCAAAATATAAACAGTCGCTGACGATTCGGACACAAAAGATTCGGACATTGTGTCCGAAATGACACTTTTTAAAATCAATATTTTTTCCACTGACGTTTCGGACACCAACAATAAAAGCTGTTTTGTATAGTCAGATAAAAAAACTTCTAATTGTAGAAATCCGTCCTACGCCCGCGAACCACTGGTTTAACCTAATTATATACCTTTTACAACGGATGGGTTTTTTTAATATAAATATTATTATAGGTACATAATATTATATAGAGTCAAATAAGTATTAAAGATTTCTTAAATAAAATAAAATCTAATATTTTATTAATGCGAAAACAAATGACATTCTCAAACAGTAAATCTTTGTGAAATTCAGTGTCTACAGGATAAATTTTGTCTCAGTCTAATCTTGAAGCGTCTTGCCCGTTCCCACCTGTCGGATGTCGGGCTTGACAAAATCTCGGGTGCTCCAGAGGCTGAACATTTTAAAGAAGTGGTTAACATTTTGGATTGACAAGAGAGGAGCCGACATCCGATTAAAATACGGATTCGACACCCGACAAGTGGAAAAAGGTATAACACGTTTGATCTCACTTCACAACATGAGGATGGGATTATTTCTAGAGAGATTCAGCTTTAAGACGATTTCACTTTAAAAATTTACCGTCTCCAATAAAAGTCAAAATTTTAATACATTATTATAATCGTAGCTTTTTTAATCAAGGTTAGGGATTTTTTCAGAAGATCTAGAGATAAAAATCAATTGAAAACTAAAGTAAATACCAAGTGTAATAGTCAATCTTGTCTCTAGAGTTACTTTTTAATCCCCTTGAACATTGGCATCGTGTCTAAATTTCCTGAAGAAATATAATAGTTTTTATACCCAGTCCACTAAATGAACTTTGTTGAGTCCCTTATATTAATCCTAGCCCACTAAATCTAGTCAGTAACTATCATAAATGAGTAGGACTTTAAACATATTTTGATATAGGGTAAAACCGAGATAAATGTCCCAGAAGGATATGTGCCCCTTTTCCTAAAAACCTTACTTTTAGAAATCAAATGTTGCTTCATAATTTCGAATGTAGGGTTTTTAAAAAAAGGGACACATATCCATCTGGGTCAGCTATCCTGGTTTTACCCTAAATAGGCTCTATAGTTAGAATAGTTTCTAAACTGACTAGCACATTCATTACCTATTGCATACTAAGTACAAGCCTACATTGCGAAATATTTTACTTATAAAATAAATGATGTCACAGTATGGTGGAGGTTTTGTACGGCATAAAAATTAAGTTTTGTTTATTGAAGCTTTGTGCAATGAAAATGGATTTATTTTCACTCTGTTTACGTTTTCTCCCACTTTGGCTAGGCTTTAATTAAGTTTGTATAATCCAAAATCCAACCCTTTTTAGGATGATGCCTAATACGCGGTCTGCAACACGCTAAGACCGTAAACAACTTTGGAGATTGTTATTAGTTAGTTAGTGGGTGCTCAAATTTTGATTACATAGCTTAGAGTAGATCAGTAATTTCCGTTTATAGGTAGGTACAAGTAGCGGCACGAAACTTTAGCGCTGACCGTTATTGCGCGAAAATAAAAAGTAAGGTACCTGAGGGGGACTACACATACAATAACCATGCGCGGTAAACCCCCTTGGGATTCAGGCCTACTCTCGGCAGGAGAGGCGAATGGGTATGCATAATCAGCCCATAATGTTCTCACTGCTGGGACTCAGGCCTACTCTCGGCAGGAGAGCGAATGGGTCTTAAATCCACCACGCGGACCCAATGCGGATTGGTGGATGTCACATGCCATAGAACACTTTTTTCTGTCCTTTGACATGCCGGTTTCTTCACGATATTTTCCTTCACCGTTGCGAGAACGTAGGATGCATACGTAGATTTTTTCGACCGAAAAAACCCATTTACGCATGACTGCTACCGGGATTCGAACCCACGACCATCAGATCGCTATCCACTTGGCCATGTCCTACACAAAACCTAACTACAATTAAGTATTACCTAAGCACCCAAAACTTTCAAGTGGATTTAAACCAAGTCCACCGGTCTAAAGTAATGGTCTCCACTATAAAATAATAAAGGCTGTAGAAATAACGAGAATTCTAAGTGTGATTGAACCCGGTTTCATTATAAAGTTTCAAAATCAAGTTTATTTCAATTCGGCCCGAACGTTTCAATTCGGGAAAACCGTGAACAAATACTTGGCTTAACGATTTTAAGTTTGATAAACTCTTCAAATTTTATGTTTTAGGGTTTCAGCCATTACTAAATTTGCGAAGGATTTCAACGCTTTGATCGCTTTTTGTAAACTTTCTCTGATAGGTAGCTTCTTCATTTTTATAATCTCTATTGATAGAGATAATAGAGTGACCATGGTTAACATGTTTATCATTATCAACGACTACATATAAAATTAAATTGCTGAAAATTTATATTAATTAACAAATTGATAAGATCTCAAATGTGTCCAAATGTTTATTCAACTTTGATAAACTTGTTAAAACTTTTACAAAAAACTTTAGAAAAAAAATTTGTTTTACTACGAAAAAAACTTTCTGTTTTTCGGTCGGATCCTTATTTTACTTCATCATTATCATCAGTCAGCTTTATGCACATAAGTTGTAATGGATCTGCAGACTCTACTAACCGCTTCGAGCCTTCTAGCCAAAGGAGATGTTAATGCAAGGCGTACCCCTCTGCTGGCCATATAGCCTTCTTGGCCATTCACGTTAAATAAAACTATACGCTGTATTTGATAACTGTGTGCATATTTTAAGATGGTCTGCGAGATTATTATAGTGTGCGTTTACATGAAAACGATTTGTTAGGCGTGTATGCAATGCGTGTTTACCTTGTCCCTGGTAAAAAATGACAGAAATTTATGTTTGCAGATTCTAACGTTTGACGTCTCCTTTTGCTAGATTCTCGAAAACCAGCTGCTATTAATCTAGATATAACCAGGCACTTCATACCTCAGTTGTTTATTGGAACAACAAACTGAAAACTGAAATTAATCTGTGGTGATCGTCCGGTCTACAAGACCCCCAACATGCAAATGTGAACGAAGCTGTATAAATATTTATTTTTCATTTCGCTACTTACGCGGGGCAGATGTAGCTTACGCGTAAAATGTATAATTCAAATCATTTTGGATTTATGTGCCCCAAAGTCCGTCGAATGGAAAGTCGAGCGCGCATTAGCTTGCATGTAAAACGAGCTAGCTGTCAGCCAACATTTTCACAGGCAGATTAAAATTGTGTTGGAAGGCATCCCTTTGAAAACATCGCTGGCTCCGTCTCGTGTCATTTTGTTTTTTTTTTGGGTCTGCTGCGGACGGAATTTTGATTATGATTTTAAATTATTCTAAGCTGGAGTATTACAACGCAGCATGGCATTATTTGCTTATTTATTGTATATAAATCTTTTTAAAATATTTTCAGACTATTAGTAAAATAATGGAAATGGACTATTTTCCGCTATTGGACTCGTGATGATCATTTGAGCGGCAGTGTATTAAAACCTATTTATGTTCTACTAGATTAGTAGAACTCCGCATCTTCGTTTGCGATGCCAATTAACAAAATTCCTTTCTTACCTTGCGCCTGCACTTCTTGATGAACACACCCTCTAAGTTTAAAGTCTCTACGTTCAGCGGTTTGGTCTGTCCGTTGTCTGTCAGTTGGTCAGACGCTTTCTATATACAATATAATAATTTTGTTTGACTCTATTTCCCGTATACTACCTGCACCCACCAGTTACGCTTACCGTGGTCTCAACTTTCACTTCTAAATTATTTTATTCTTATTTCATGCTGTACTGGAAAGACAAATACTGAAACTAATGATCTTATATTATTTGTTTCAGATTCGCAACCGCGGTGATGAAAAACGCAGAATGTGAGCCGACGGCTTCATAGTGGCGTGATGCAACTTGTAATGATAAACTTTCTGATCATGTTTGACGTTGTCTTCATATTCTTTCTGTTCCTGATCGCTGTGACGTGTGTAATGAACTACATGCCAGGGAAGAGTAGGAAGCTGGAGGTAACTGAAGAAGAGGTGGATGATGACGTCATTCCTCCTCCGCCGTTGTTTGATGACTTGACTCCTCAAAGTCGGGACACATACGTCGTTATCGCACCACCGCTTGTCAGCTCAAGAGTAAAAGACGGATGTCCAGTTCATGTGGTCTAGGATAAGTTTAATAATGTAAGTATATCTTCTGTAACACTACCCTATTATTTGACTAAATAAATTAATCTAAATATGTACAAAGTTGTGGTATAATAAGCGACAAACAAGTTACAACGAACCACGTGACAGAGATGCGCAGAACGACAATTCTTAGGTCAAATTAGTTCTGCGCATCTTTGTCACGTGGCTCGCCAGAGGACAACATGTTTATCACTTAGTATACAGGTCGGTTAATAAAATGGCGCCGACAAAGTACCTACTCACACTAATGCAATTTCACTATACCTAATTTATTTTTAGGATGAAACTATTTACAGGTAACGATAAGGTCACGCTGCGCTCTTATTCACATACACTACACAAGCGTACGTGTGAATGTGTTGTTCATGCCAGATATTGAAAATATACCTGTACTTTACGAAAGTATTATCAAAAGATAATTCTTAGTCATACCAGCAATAATGAATTAAATCTTATATGTTAGGTTTATTTACTTTAGATTCATTTATTCGGGTTTAGGGAATAAGCAGACAAGATCTCTCTCATAAAGTCCTTTACACAACTAACATACATTGCTGTTACTTAGTTATTTGTTCCCCCGCATATAAACAGTAGGCACCTACAAACCTTGTATTATATTGTTTCACAAACTCTTGAGTTATTTCACGAGTACAGATTGTTAGTATCGCTATCAGAAACAGTCGTAACTTTCCAAATAAGTCTTTATTCCCCATGACACTCGGCTTTAACTTTAACAACTTTTTATTTTATCGTTTCAGATCAACGTAGGAGTTTATTAAGGAGCCTTATGATGTAGATGTCGTACAGTAGACATTTTTTACCAAATAGTCGTTTAAATTCATGTTGAAGAAAGACTACGGGATGTGAAATTTTTGGGACTCAAGTGATTGTTGATGTGGAATTGCAATGTATTTGGATGCCGACGTATAGTTCCGTATATTTTTACAAGCAAAATGGAATAGACATGAATTTGGAAAATAGTGTTTAAACAAAATACAGAGCTGAATAATCATAGGGATTTCATTAGAGAACTGAGTATGCATTACAGCTATTATAATACCAGGAAAGTGATCACAGCTTTCCCAAGCATACTCTGCTTTTTCAATTTTGTAAAATCTGTAAGTGCGGTTTCAGATTAAGGCGGGTTTACACTAAACGAACAAAGAACTAGAGCTAGAACAAGAGCATTATTTCTTGATCTCTTAGTGAAAACGAAAGTTCGTTTTCAGCGTTTACACCAAAATATCAACAAGCACCAAGAACTAGAATCGCTAGAACAGAACAACACTTTGAAGAGATCGCTCCGGGAAGCGAGCACATCCGAACACGTAAGAACGTTCTAAGCTACTGTTCGCGCGTTCTAGTGCCGTTTACATCAAGCGAGTGAGCATTTTTAGAATATTCCATAGAATTTATGCGAGAAAGATAGAACAACGAAGGAATGTTCTGTTTCTGTTTACACTAATAGAATTTGATGGAGAGGGCGGTTTTGCCGCTCGGATTTTGATTTTTGCAGCGACAACGAGCGTTGTCGCGCGACAGACGCCACATGCTACTGACAATCGCTAAAAAAAACGAGCATAAACGCCGTGAACGTGCTGATACGCATTTGAAGTGTGCGTACCAATTCGCCCGTATATGCGCGACAAAAATACGCTGGTCTGAACCGCATTAAGCATCATAAATGTTTCTGCGTAAACCATTTCATTGCAGAGCGAAATTAACAATATCAAATTAAGTTATTTAACTTACGCTTAATAAACTCATTGAATATTTAGCAGGCTCATCAAATTGCTTTGTTTAGACAAGAAGGTGGTAATTATAGATGCCTTCAAGTTTCACAGCTTCACACTGAATATATACAATAATTCGTACCTAAATTTTGTACTTTTGTTATTTGGTACAAGTGTTCAATTTTCATGTGAAATATTTGCAAGTGCTTGTAAGATGAATGTGACTGAATGTAGATAAATAGAGTTATTGTTAGTAAATAATGCTAAATATGTTTTTATTGCTGAGAATTATGTTCCTTAGCATTTCTAAGTTTTAGTGCATACAATCCATTTTTTTTTTGTTTAAAAGATAAGGATGTTACGATTAAGGTAAAGGCAATAATAAACCAAAAGATTTTTAACCCTTAAGCATTCACTTCTTTTTTAGACAAAAGACTTAATAAAATTTACAGAAAATATTTCATTACCAAGTGCTTAGTATTAACTCAGCAGTCGTCTTATAACATCAGACTACCCAAAGTTGTTCGTAAATAGATTCAAATTAACTAATTAATCAAACAATTAATCAACTCGCAACTTAATAAACTATTGTGTGTAGTTACCACTCTTTCACCGCATTGTTTGTTTGAAATAACTAGTGACACAAACGAAGAAGAATAATTATTATTGTGTGGAGTTGATTGCATTGGTTTTTGAGTTTTTGAAACATTAGTACAGTTGACGACAAAAGAAGTATATATTTTTCAGCACCAAACAGTAACAAAAATATATTATATTATCCTATTCCTACTCGTATTACAATTTGCCTTATTTTCAGAAACTTTTTGTTGTTGGCCGTAGTTAAAGCTTATAAGAAAAGATTTCTTGTGCCTACACCAGGTAAGATTTTTTTTATTATTTTGAAATTAATTTTTCGTTTGTATGAATGTAAAAGGTACTTAAAATAACTTAGTGTTAAAATATATTATAATGAAGAAGACAATACGATGTATTACGAAATTTTCATATCATCGCGTTAACTCTATTAAGTGTTTTAAAAATTATGAATTAAAGTTGAGTTATTCAATAATTTTAACATAATTTCTACATTATTTATGAAGTGGAACCAATGTTGCGTTCTCCAAGGGTTAATTTTACCTTTGTCTTTAATATTTATTATAATTTAATTTCAGTAGGTACCTAAGAACTTCGATTTTGATGCCTAATATATGTATATTATGTTTGTAGGTATACTAAGTAATTATATACTTATTGTTTTATGTTAAGTTAGGAACACGGGGCAAAATATAAATTAGCTATCAAATAAAATTTTAGGTGCCTACTATATATTTTATATTATTTTATTACATATTTTAGGTAATTTTAGGTCAATAAGGTATAATTTGTAATGTAATTTACCTATAGGTACCTTCATTTTGGCATAAAATTTTATTTGTAGGTACTTTTAATTAAAAAGAGGTACTTTTGGTAAGCTCTACCAGCTGAACACTCGAAGCTTCATCATCTACGTAGATAAATCACTATGAAATTAAGATATTTTAATTGGATATCTCTTATAAACTATGAATGTTGTTTGTTGTCGAAATACTTAAAAATAATCAAAAATAACAATTGATATAAAGGTACTATTAGAAATTTATCTGATTGTACAAATTTTTAGGGTTTTCTTACACCAAAATAACTACATAATAACAATCGATATGACAAAATAATATTATACTGTAAATTAAAAGAATTGTACTGTTTTTAAGTAGGTTAGAATAACATAGAAAATTAAAATGGTTTTGAAATATTGTTAACAATAATTCATTTGTAAAGCGCCTAAAACAATATTGTGTAGGAAACAATATTGTGTAATAAATATTATAATTAAATGCACTACATAACGCAGTGTTGTCATTCAAGTTATAACCATCTGTATTTTTATTTCTATATATCCTTCACTAAACTACTAAACTACTTACCTAAATTGCAGTGAGTAGCAAAAACATAACATACAGGGTGTGTCGTAATGAGTGGATAATCCTTCAGGTGCGGGTGGGGGACTTCAGGACTGATCAGAAAATGAAAATATGTACCCAGTAAAAATCCCACAGATTTCGAGTTACTGGACGTTTTCGAAACTTCAATTTTTTTACCTTTGTCCATTGTTTTTGCTGCCAAGGTTACAAATCTTGGAATTTTCATCATTTTTTTTTGCTAGAGTATCCTTCAGGTGCGGGTGCATTATCCACTCATTACGACACAACCTGTATGTATCTACTTTTACCAATTCAAGCCTCATATATGCATCTACATAGTTTTATTATTTGTCGAGTGTAAATACAATAAAAAAATATAATTCCCAAACTTATTTACTTTCCTAAAACCGAATCACGCAAAAGCTGTGTAGTTTTATGAGATATTTCTAAATAATTATTCCGTCAGTCTCCAAATCTTCGAGGTTAGTTCTTTGACATGGTCAGCTTGACGTACTAAGACGTAAGCTTTAAACATAGAAAAAAGTTATAATAAGCAAAAGTTAATTTACCCTGTATAATATGTTGTAGATAGGTACGCTTACCCAACTTATCAAGGTTGAATAAAATGTGCCTACTACACTTAGTCGTATAGATTTAAATTACCATAGTCGATTCCGATGCCAATAAAATCCAAGATAATATTGGTTGCGGGAAACACCTGGGACGAAGTTTGAAGGCAAAATCGATAGCGCGACGCGGAACGGCGGCGCTGTCTCATAAATACACATTTTCTGCTCGAGAGCTGTCCGATTTCACCCCATGTACCAATTCAATCATCCAATTCAATCGTCCAATTTGGATAAACCAACAGACGTTTGACCAACTTTTTTTACTCGGCTGCTTATAAGGAAGTTATTTTTCGAATGTGTGCATGGGTTATGAATGTCTGACTGCAAGGCGCGCCCTGTAGGTACGCTAAACGGCTTGTGTTTTACATTTAGTTTATTTAGATCATCACCTTAATTTACATTTAAATTTTAATGAAGTTCTAATCTAATCTAATATAATATAATCTAATCTGTTTTGTCTGGCAGGTGCAATTCAGTTTGGCAACTGCGAGCTGCCACTTTGTATTTACTATGCTACAGTAACGATCAAAATTTGATGGATTAGAACAAGAATTACGCCAGTGCCACCTACGGAAGAAGGTTACCGAAGAATTAAAATTATTTATTTTTAAAATTCCTTTAGTTTATGCCAAATACTGAATGCAAAAAATAATATTTTTGACGGCTGTGGAATCTTCAGCATGTCGCTGTTCAAATAGACAAATACCTACTACGGCATGCACAAAGACCTAAGGGTACAGAAACACGGCTTGCAAAAGGCACGTGACACATTTCATTCAACTCTATCTGCATAAAAGCTGAAGACTGGCAATTTGGAACAAGAAGGTAACTTTGAAGTTAGCTTTCACGTTTGCATCAAGTTGGGTATATTAAGGAAGCATCGAATTGTTAGAAGTAAACAAAGTATAACGACAAAAAAATTTAAATACTTGAAAAAAATATTTTATTGTTTAAATTATTTTTTTAATTCTGTTTTATACGAGCTACGCGATATTTCAGTCTGGATAAAAACTATAGGATAAACTATAAGCGTGAAGCAGCTTTCCAATACTATTACTATGAAAACTGTGACTCTACTTAGATACATAATTTATTCGTATCACCTAATTAAACATATAAATCGATACTAATACCTGAGTATTAAGTGATTGATGCATGCAAGTCGTGAGCTGTTTATTTCATTGTAAGAAATGAAAACCATAGCGAATTATTCGCGTATGTATGAAAAATACCTTCAGAAAAATATTGGTATATGAGTATTGTGTTCAACCGTTCGTACTTACTGTAAGTATTTTATTTATTTTTGGGTAAATTTTCGAGAATATATTTTCTACTTTGCACTTGTAACGTATTTTTTGTGCCGTTAACCAAATGCAGCGACCCTTATAAATGGTTTTAACAGCATGAAGCTTTGTGCTAATCTTTTTGGAATGTTCATTGCACGTGGGGCGTTTATGCTAAGATTTATGAAATGTTTTATTCGGTTTTGGGAGAAGAAATGTTGGGTTATGTTTTAGCTTTATTGCTGCAGCTGGTTAGTTACTTTTATACTTAGGTTATGTTTGTTTCCATGTGGTAGGTAATATTATTTTATCATTAAAGCGATTCTAATCTCCGTAACGAAATAAAATTATTCAAAAATCATTGTATTGTCAAATGTAGTTTTGTTGAGTACCTGAAAAGTGTCATGAGGATCCTAGTAACTATATCAGCCCTACGCCTACACCGTCTGTCTGTTCGTGCTGAAACGTTAACAGAATATGTAATAATATTTATAGCAGATTTCTCAATAAGTAAAGAAAAAGGATAATAATTTACTTTCATATTAATCGTGTGCCTCTCTACGACAAGTATTGAAATCATGTAACTCCTTTCAATTAGGTCGTCGGTCGCAGCGCTGTAGAAAAACGGCAACAGCAATTCTTGTAATTCTTTATTGTACACACAAACACTTTAAGATAAAAATCATAAAAGAAAATACATGTACAAAGGCGAGCTTAACCCTAATAAGAGTTTTCTTCCAGCAAACCTTTGAGGTTAGAGAAATGCTATAGAAAGTGTGGGGGCGTGTACTGTAATTTAAAAAATAATGGATTAATTAAAATTATGAAGAAAAAATATATAATTATGTTTGAATAAATATAATCCGCTCTCCCCGATCTTTTGGGGTAGGTCGGAGGAAAGTGGATTCACCGATGAAAAAAAACTTATAAAACAAACCCTTTAAATATCGGTAACTCAAGACCTGCCTATGTAGTATAAATTAGAGCTACACGATCCCCCAATTTTTAGGGCTTTGCCCTTGTCAATCCACTTTAGTTTATGTAGGTGCGACCGCGGTAAATAGATAATGCAGATACAGGATAAATCTAATTTTGTATATAATAAAACAAAACACTTCGAAGCTGCATATTGCAATTTCGCCTACAGGCTTACGAATGCCTTTGGTTACAAAAGTTTTTTAAGGTTTCTGCCATTTCGCTTTGTGAAATGGGTTATTTTATTGATCATGTAGAGACCAGGTAGGAACTTAAGAAGATACCTTCCTATTTACAGGCACCCATGTTTGAATATAATTATATTAAACAAAATGTAGAATTTAAGTTTCAGGATTGGCTGCTTTAAGGGTAGGTTGATATTCAATAATTGTAGGTACGTTAAGCTTTTAGTTATGAATAGTAATATAGGAAAATCGACACTTTGGTGCAAGTAGGCATAAGTAATAAAGACAATTTTATAACATCTTATCGTAAATAGGTGTTGATTTACAATCTCCATCAAATCGTGTACAGGATCGTGGCAATAATAGCCACTTAAGGTTATGGAGCCGCCTGAAAAGTATCATAACTTTAACGTACCATTTTATGTTCTTTCATAAAATCCTTGTTGTGGATTTAAGAACATTTTATGGAAACTTTCATTCTATTCGACAATCATTAAATATAGCTACTATTGTAAGAATTTTCCATAATTAGGATTTTCGGGAGACTATGGAATTTACTACGGGCTATGCTCGGCGTGGACCAAGGTTACCGACATAGCTCAGAGAATTAGCAAGCTGAAGTGGCAGTGGGCTGGCCATATCTGCCGAAGAACTGATAACTGCTGGGGTAAACGTGTTCTTGAGTGGAGACCGCGAATTGGCAAACGTAGTGTAGCCCTCCGGTCAGGTGGGGTGACGATCTGCGAAAGGTTGCAGGCAGAAGATGGATGTGGCAAGCCGAAGACAGAGCGCGATGGCGCTTATTAGGAGAGGCCTATGTCCAGCACCGGACGATAGGCTGATGATGATGATGATGAAATGAACTTATTTTGGTCATTACCATTATTAGTAAGCACAAAATACCTTCAGGTACCTATGTAGGTACTAAAAATAAACCAGAACCTGAAATGGTTTATGTGTATAGAAGGTGTCAGGTGTCATGTTTATTTGCCCGAGTAGTATATACGTTGAACATACAAATTGTTTAATATACAATAGCTAATTAAAAAAAACCATTAGCGTTGTCCTGTTGGGAGTCATGCCGTCTATTTGTTGGCAGCACCTGCACTCAACAGGCGAGACGTGGTCAGAATTGGGGAAAAATTGCTGAGCTTTTCAATTACGGACAAAGAAATACGGAGAGTGGGCGCTGCGATATTTGCATTTTAATTTGATTCGCCTAGTTGCTGACTTTCTATGACGTTAATTTTAAAGTTTTAAAAATTTGTTTTTTTTTTACTGGTTCATTGCAAATCTAAAAGGGTTATGTTACTTTACTGATCTACTCATACTAAAATATCATAGATATACTTCTTTCTATCTGAACTAAAAACTATGACACAAGCTGTGTCCACCTGTCATTGGTTTTGCAAGTCCCTATTAAGAAAACAATATTATTGTTAAATAAGCATTTATCTATGTAAAAACTTTTGGTGAACCAATAAAAAAAATATAGTAAACCTAAGTCAGAACTCGACACGTGTTTCGCCTCTACACGAGTCATCCTCAGGAGATGTTGTAGAGGCGAAACACGTGTCGATTTCTGACTTGGGTTTTCTGTTTCGGCGCTTTGGTTTAGATACTAAAATTCTAAACTAGAGTTAAGTTAATTAAAAAATATAGTAGATCAGTGAAAAAATACTATTATATGTAATTATATATAATTATATGTAAACCGACGACACACTTTACTTATCATTTTTCTTTAAATTTTATAGATATTTATTAAAATATGTCATTAAATAATTATTAATAATTTTACGGTATAAAATAATTTTATAGTAATAATTTTACGGTTTGCTATTTTATGTTTAGTTACCTAGAAATGGGCGTAAGGTTCATAATTAGGTATTTTTTTATTTTACTAAGTTTTTCTAACCTAGACCAAAAGAAAGTGTTAGTAAACGCGGCGCCTGGTGCAATAATAAATCTTAACTGGAACGCCAAGATAAGGAGTGCACTCGCAATGTCGGAATGCCTGGCTTTTGTCACAAAAACTGGGGCTCCGTTTGACTTTAATCCTTATGAGAAAATGTTGGAAATGTTCTTAGATTATTCATAAAAAAAGAGCTTTCTTAAATATTAAAAGAGCAATCTTTACTGAGGATGGATGGATAGAGAAATAGATGTACCTATATAATAATTATCTGCTCCTCAATCCTGTTCAAACTACAAGACCGCTTTTGCTTTAATTTGGTTGGGTACAGTTTGTTACTTGAAAAAGGTATTATTTATCTTACTGTGAGTCCGTTGTCACAGTAACAGCCATCTGCGGCCAACTGCATTATACGTCAATCCGAAAAAAACATCTTATATTACTATCACCTTAAATCTAATCTGTGACTATCACTCTATTTGTACTCCGGTGTGGTATCGAAATAGCTACTAGTTTGAAAACACTTGAGCACAAAAAAGTCTTTTATATCCTGGCTTTTTACATACTTATAAACTAAGAGATAGTTTTCCAGAAACTTCTTGAACAAATACATAGCTATTTTGAAAACGAGTAATAGTTTCCTAACACGTACGATTATGTATCTTGCGGAATAACTTGAAAATGTTGTTGACCATCATTGAACAGAGTTTACATTTTAGTTTTATTCGTGTCATTTCGTAGAGAGTTCTGCTTTCTTGTTCATTGTTGGTTCACAGAAGACAGTAGTGAGCGGTTATTGTAATTGTCACTGCGTGCGATCTCTATTTTTACGGTAAAGTGTAACTACTAAGGAATTAAGTAACTTTTGTTTGTGAATTTTTATGATTATATTTACGTTAATGTCGAACTCAAAATATACCGCCTACAGTAGTTTATCATGCAAGTAAATGTCATATCTTTATGAGAAAATAAAAATCTTTAACCTGGAGTACTATCCAGCAGGCGGATGCAAATTATTGCAGTAAGTGGCTATCGCAGCCGGCTACAGGGTGGTAAATCTTTAGCTATCACACTCAAACACTGCCGCCCGCTGGCTCTCATTTTCGGCAAGAACAAAGGACCACGGGCGTCATGCCAAATTGCACAATTGTTTGTGAGCGTCTCACTGAGCATGCAGTTTAATATGGAAATATGAATGAAGTGGGTAATAGGTACACTTTATATAAAAATATTTCGTGAAAAAAAGCCCTCCAAGGCTTTATAACATGGTCCTTCAAGCCATAACAACTATATCTACCATAGATTTTTAATGTTTTCTACTTCTACAAGAACTTCGTCTTTTGAGTAGGTAAGTATTTGTACGTCGAAGTAATTTCCATTTTGACACAATTTTGAAACTATTACTACTACAAATTCACAGGTTTTAGGTACTTACCAGAAAGTGATTCGCGATCCATGATTCGAAAAGAATTTAATATCGCCACGACTTGCGGGCCGCGGGCATTTGAAGTATGTTTTTATGGTCCTAACGCCTATTATTTTACCCCACTACGAAGAAGGAGAGTAATGAGTTTCGAGTTTAAGTATGAGTGTAGGTATAATTTAAGCTTTATTTAGCGCAAACCTATAAATCAATAATCAATATAGGTATTTATAAGGCTTAGTCCTGTCTGACTGACAGACACGCACAGGCCAAACCACTGGCCGTAGAGACTTGAAAGGATATTTTCGTTAAAATGTATAGGCCGTACTAAAAAATAAATTTTGTTAATTGTACAACGCACACGAAGTTGCGGGGGTGTCAACTAGTTAATTAGGTATTACCTATAAGTTTCTTAACTATTAAATAGACAAAATATATAATGAACATGTGGGATTGGTAAAGTGTGTGTATCGGAGTTGAATGGAAGATGTATCCAAACATAATGAATGAGGTGAACGGCCGGATGGAACATTATGAATGTGTGAATGAGGGAAATGCAAGATGGCGGGCTATTGCTATTTGTCTCCTTTTTATCTAATGTGTGTTTATGGATAATACAAACTAAGCGTAAAATCGACAAAAGCATTTTATTCAAAATAAATCATTTCATTTCCCGAATTCCCATAATTATAACTTGCCCGTCCATTTCGTTTTCTGCTGTTTTGGAGTTTCATTGGAAATTGCTGTCAAGCAGCGGTTACATTGTCTTTTGTCCTTATTATGTTGACTGTACAATGTACACTACCCACCTTTCGGCAAACAACGCATCATCGCGATTGTACTCATAATAGCATCACAGATGATGAAGAAGAGCTAGGTCACTGAGTCACTGAAATTGTCAAAAGTTTATTTGAAATAAATAAGCAGAAAGAAAAAAAAATAAGGAAAAAAATAATTTAATGGCTCCACAATAAAAACTATAATTATGTAATTTAATGTACCTATAAAATAAAACAATATTTATAATAAGCTTTATCCTGACTGACTGACTAAGATAATATTTATGTTACTTTGTTGACAGACAACGTACAGGTCAAATTACTGAACGTAGAGACTTGAAACTGGAAAATAAAACACCTAAACTCAGAAAATGACTCACAGAAGAAGTTCATCTCACAAATTTTAGTCCTGGAGCAGGAATCAAAGCAGTAAAGTGTATGTATTATAACTGTGTTACGCGTTTGCATAGCTGTTCTTCCATGAGCTGGCGGTCCAGTGAAATTACGAAGCAATTTATCATTTTCACAGGGCATTTGCCGAAATGTCATTATTCATTTTCATTCTTGAAAAGCGTAAAAGCTCTCATTGTGGGTTTTTAACAAACACATTTTGAAATGGAAGCGTGTTAAGTGTTTTGTTAATTTGTTTGTATGAGTTGTTTTTACATTGATCTATGCTGGTGTGGGTTTTATAAGTCTTATAGGAATTGAATGTAACCTAAGAGCGGTTTTAGACTAGCGTATTAAACCGAGCGGATTTACCATTACCGCTGGTGTTTTGCTTTTTGAAGCGCCCCCGTTTATAATACACCACACGCTTGGTTTTTTGGTAGCGAGTGTCATAGCGACACAAAACACGAGCGGCGTATCCGCTAGGGTTTACGCTAGTCTGCAACCGCACTTAGGGGTTGATGTAATGCAAGTTGATATTAAAAAAAAAAATGAAATTTCACACAACCCTATCAAACACCAAACTAAGCAAAGCTTGTAGTATGGGAACCAGAGTACTGATACTGATATAAGTAAGTTTTTTTTTGTAAACACATACATAGAATAGATAAAAAAACTCTCAGGATAAACACCGATGTTCATCACACACTCAAGTTTATCCTGAAGCGCGAATCGAACCGGCGACCGGCTTTGCAGTCCAATACACTTGCCACTTGACCATTCGTGTATTTATATTTATTTATTTATAGAGTAGGTATAGCTGAAAGAAAGTTTATTAGAGCTGAAGATCAGGCTTAGTGATATGATGTGCTTTGACTTACCTATGTCTTCCAGGCAAACAGAAAATATTATAGCAATGACATCTACATACACCTACTAGTAAGTTCGAAGTTAAAAAAGTACGGCAAGAAACGATTCAAATAGGCACGATAAAAAATGTTCACGCAAATAAATACAATTACCTACACGCCTACATTAATATTGTGGAACATTCCCAAGTCAGCATTGTTTTAGAAAGCCGTATTGTGGCAATAAAAGAGCTTTTGTGTCAACCCCTTTCCCCTGTCGCATAGGTTTCGTTATGTAAGTACTTAGGGGTTAGATCCTACCATCGGGTCACGTTGACGGTTTTTCAATGAAAGAGAAAAGGTCAAGAGAAATCCAATTTAATTTTATCCAATACTGAACCGACTGAAAATTCATTAAACAATAGGTTTTTCAATATGGTTCGTATTGAAGACAAAATCCCAAATCCACACACAAAAATGCATGTTTTGATGAAGAATTGATGTTTGTTGCAGAATCATACTGAAAGGACTTTTTTTAATTATTGATGGGTTCGAACCTGTCGTACCCAATGGATTTTTCTATTCAAAAATCTATGTTTGCATTAGAAAACGTGCTTAACGGTGCAGGAAAACATCGTGAGGAAACCAGCATGTCATAGAACCTCAAAAGTTAGAAAAACATGTGTCAAGTACACGAAAGGAGCTTCTTGGAAGCGCACTTGAAATCCTTTCACCACACTGATTCTAAAGAATTAGTGACACGATAAGAAGTAGAAGAACACAGAATAAACTAATATATTTTTTCAGGAACATGATACTTACCAGCGCAAGTGCCACTGAAATATAGCATCTAACATTAAAATTAGTAATGACAATAATACTATTTTTAGAAACCGATTTTTATGTAGGTACAGAATTTGTGTGAGTATAGTAATACAATACGCAACAAAAACGCCAAATGTAGCAACCCCAAACATATAAGAAAATAGATCGTTTCGCCAATTCATAAATATTTTATCGATATCTGGGACTCCGTGAAAATGTGTTTGAATCATTTTTGTATCGGTAAGTGGTTATGAAAGCCAGTCACAGCCAAGTGAAGCTAGTCTACACGGTCTACGTCACGTACCATAGGGTTGTCTCACGATCCCAAGTGTTACTACAAAATTGGTCGTTTAATTGAAAACTCGTGTAGCGAGTGATACCAAAGGTTTAGCATAAAAGCTCATTTTAGTTTTTTTTCTTTAAGTGAAAATTTCTTTAGGCACGCTGAGCATTTTATTTTGTGTATACTTGAATTAGACTGAGCCGTCATGCTCGGTGGTGTGGCGATGTAGTTTTGATTCCTTTGTGATAGCGTGAAAAACAGAGGAAAAAAAGGGACGTGCGGCACTGACCTGGATTCTGCCTGGAGGTCCTGGAGGTCCAGCTTCAGCGATCAGCATACAGGCGCGCGCGCACGACTGTGCTCGCGCTATCTCCACTATCGTTCACGATGCGAACACAACACCAAACCACAGTAGAAGCGAGTTCTAAAACAATGCTTGCGGACACGATATTTTGGCCGTTATTTCCAAAATTCGGGCGGTTTTAACCAAAAGGGCGTAAATCTTTTGACTTGCGATGAGAGGTCTCAATGACAACTAAATAGTGTGGGTCTTTCTTTTCCTGCCACACGTCGTGAGGTCGCTAGTGTGCCGCAACAAAGGAGGGGATTTGGTTGGAATGCTATCACGGAAATAATTTATCTATTTGTTGATAGATGGCGTTACCACTCGGTACGTAACGCTCGTTTTGGTAAAGTCAGCTTGAGTCACCTTGATAAAGTCAAAGTCACCGTTTTGAAGTGATTACTTCTTTAGGCATGCAGAGAACTTAATATTTTTTTTGGTATTGAATGATACTGAGCCGTCACGCTCGGCTATGTAACGCTTATTTGGGTAAAGTCGGGAAAAAGTGTCGTGGTGAAATAGGCGTTCTTGTCATAGTGAGAGATCACGCCAACTCATGACCAGAACAGTGCTACACAGGCGAATTATTGACATAGGTGACATTGCTATAGCGCTCGCAACTGGAGACATTTTGATTTTGGTTTTATATTGTAAATATTTTTCAGAGCGTGTGATAGATTGTGATATTGCACGAAAGGAGAGGCTTCTTTGTCTTGCTTCGAGGCGCACTTGAAATCCTTTCACAGCACCTGTTCGAAAGAACTAGTGACACGATAAGAAAAAGAAGATGAATGATGCGAATGATGTGTATTTCCACACTGGTTTCAAAGTATCTCTATAAACGTAATCCATGATTTTATAATAATACGAGGAACCCAATCTACAACAGGAAATGAACCCTGCCCTTTTGATTCAAATAGTATCAAATCAGTCTGTTTTCAGTTGACCCTTCACAAAACTGATTTTCGAATTATCTGACTTCCGATTGGTACCTTTGCAGGGGACGAGATAATAAACACACGATTGGTTATTTTTGTAATATTTGTGTGATTTTTGTTTTCCACCGACTTCAAAACAAGAGAAAATGTTCTCAATTCTGTTTTTTTATTTTTTTATGTTTGTAACCTCATAACTTTGTTGTTCATAAACAACGTATTCAAAGTATATCCTTTCAAATCGGCTCATAAGCCGATTTGAAAGGATATACTTTCAGATAGCCCCAGACTTTCATGATAATCTGTTCAGTACTTTGGTTTTGATATCAACATTACTGAAAAAATTACATCATCAAAGTAAACGAAATTGCGTATTTTGCTTTCCTGTGACTGTTCAGTGGTGTTAAAGGTCACTAAAACAGTCGATAATTCAATTATTTAAGTCTGTTTTTTGTATAATCAAGGTTTTACAAAAACATAGACAACCGACTTCAATTTGACTGTTTTAGTGACCGTAAACACCACTGAAAAGTCACAGGGAAGCAAAATACGCTATTTCGTTTACTTCGACGACATTCTCTTTTTCAGTTATTTGGATATAAAAACTAAACTACTGAATTGATTTTCATGAAATTTGTATGGGGCCAATCTGAAAGTATATCCTCTTAAACAAAAATAATTTTATAAATCGGTTCATAAACAAAAAAGTTCAGAGGTAAGAAAAAAAAATACATAAAACTAGGCAGAAATTATCATGCTAAATTAAATAATGTTCCATTTAAAAATTGTCTAAGCCGTTTAACGATAAAGATTTAAAAATCCTATTTATTATTATCCTCCATCCTCATTATTATTTTACACCCATTTTACATTCTAATAAAGAAACATTTTCTCTTAACAATTAACGTCGGTAATTTGTGGTTTAAAATAAAATTTATTGCGGCACTCGCCTTGGACTTGGACGTGACACAGAAACAGAATTGACCAGTAGACCACTTCTGAACAAATATTTTTTTTTTTTTTTTTTTTTTTTTTATTTATTTATTAATATAAACAATTTATTATACATTGGTTGTTTATGTTAACACTAATAAACCACTAAGGTTTGTTCAAGTGCTATGAGTTGACATTTCGAGCGTTATCTCGATAAGTAGGTAGCTAACCTAGCTAAGTGCGAGAACAGTATAGGTAGGCACACTGGAGCAATGGTAAGTACACTACACATGTTAAGTGTAAGATATAATGTTACAAAGAAAATGTTTTTTAATTTTATATTTAACGTTATTACAAGTTATAGCGTCTGTTAAGTCTTTAGGTAGGTCATTTATTAAGCGAGGAACTAGATAAGCAGCCGTCCTCTCTCCGTACGCATTGTTAGCGCGCGGAGTGCAAAGCCGGTTTAGAGCAACCGCCCGCGTGTATACAGGGTGTTTAATTTCTTTCTTTAGAGATTCATCAAAGAACCGTTCCTTAAGTAGAATATGTTTAAACTGTAAATAGATAGGTAGAATTTTACAGTGTTCAAAGAGGCCAAATTCATCATTTTGGAATTGGTCTTTAATATTCGGTGAGACTATTGTTTTGATGATTTTTAGTTGTAGTTTATACAACGGATTGAGGTAAGTTTTGTATGTACGGCCATAACTACTAAGGCCGTACTGCAAATATGATTCTGCTAGTGCGTTATACAGCATTAGTTTTACTTTAAAGGGAATGCGGTCTTTAAGAATTGTAATATTCGCTAAGAATTGCCTAAGTTTATTACATACATGCTCAATATGCAAACTCCAATTGAATTTATGATTTAATTCGGCCTTTTAAATGCTAAACTGATGAATTTTAAACTGCTGGTCAAATTCATAAAACAAAGCTTAAAATCAGTACCCAGACACACAGACAGACAGACAGAAAAACACTTATGCACTACACTTTATGCGTCAGGGGTCTCATGCATGAGTGCAGAGGAATCCTCGTGAGGCAAGAGAACCGTAAACGGTGTAGCACTGCTACAGAGACGCTACGGGCGGCGTAGTGAATAGGGTCTACGCATCAAGCGGCCAGGGCGGCGCCCGCCCGTACCTGTATTGCGTATGAATCTTCAGTTTTTACTATAAATCATAAAAAAAAAAAAAAATATTAGTTAAAAAAAATACTATTAATACTGCTAAGATTGTCTTCCCATTTTTCCGATATTGATCATCATAATTTTACGTGCGATGCATTGGGTTTTGTATCATAAATCTTTAAAAGCATTATTTTGACCATGGATAGCGTATTCTTAGTACCCAGACCGCTCTTATCGCCACACAAAAAATGCAGTTGCAAGTTCCATATTTTCACTTCTTTATTATTTTTATTTCGGATCTTGGTAATATTTATTGTCCTGTTAGTGGTTGCTCATGCCACTTGGGACTCAGTGAACCTAGTGCTGAGGCGTGAGGATTTTTATGCTAACTGGGTTACATTTTGTAACACTGCTGTGGCAATACAGTCGAAACGTCGGGGCACAAAAATATACGAGGTGAGCGCGATAACCGTTACAATCTGATAACTATAAGAGTATTCCTACTCGCAAAATTTCTACTGTACCTGGGATCAGGTCTCCGTCTATTTGTCTCCGTCGCACTGACAGAGAGCTATTGTTCCAGTCGTGTCCACCGCAATATTGGTTTATTTCGTCCTCACAGAACAATAAAATACCCACGCTATGAAAAATAATGCTCTTTCACACACAGATTCTGAAGTGATTTTGACATGACTGTGGAAATTGACTTATGATTTTGCAAAAAAATACCGAATTAAACGAAATTAATTATGTGATAAATGGTGTTGTTAATAAATAAAAAAAGATATATTCTCAAACAAATTTTTACCTACACCTACATTACATACCGAAATTGGACGTAGGTACTCGTAGATATACAAACAAACAAACAAACAGACATTCACACACTCACACCCCTGCACTAGGATTCCCTGTGTCGCAGGTGTCATGGACACATACAACACATCACAACATCCAAGACCCGGGAACAAACATTTGTGTTCGTCACAAATATTTGCCCCGGCCGGGAATCGAACCCGGAACACCAAGCTTCATAGGCAGGGTCACTACCAACTAAGCCACGGTAGAAATACCAATATAATATATAAAAGTACCTGCCCTAGCTTGTGTAGGTAAAATATTTAAGTAGAAATGAGAACCACATAAACATGGCTTAAAACCCGGGTTACAGCATATACAATTTTAAATTGCAGTTTTAATTTTGTTTTAATACCTCTAGTACGCAAAGCTCCTAAAGGCTTGTGTGACATACTATGTAATTAAAACACATAATACGTAACCAAGTTACACTTCGTCGGTTTCTAACGATGACATAACGAATTTAGCGGTCGCTGAAAAGCTAGTTGGGTAATCCAATGAACTGGCCGGATGCTAATCGGAGAGTGGCGGATGTGTTTTAATAGTTTGGAGTCTGTTCTCCTTTTGTTTTACGCTAGACGTAGTTTTAACTGAGATTGTAAACATAATTTCATATTATTATTCTTAACAAATACAACAACTATCGATACATAAATGACGATACGATTGGTCTAGTGGTGTTGTGCTATGCCAGTGTCGCGGGGTCGATCCCCGCTTTAGGACAAGTATGTGTGATGAACATCGGTGTTTGTCCTGAGTCTGGGTGTTTTATATGTATAAGTAGGTATGTATTTACAGAAAAAAGACATTTGGTTCCCATAGTACAAGCTCTGCTCAGTTTGGGGCTAGATGGCGTTGTGTGAAATGTCCAAAATATTTATAGGGGAAGGGGGGGCATAACGTTAATTTGAATATTCTGTTTTAGGTTTAAAGAATGGTACTAACTTACAAAAAGAAAAGTTCCAGAAGCAGTTGGTCTGTAAAAAGCATGAAATTGATGCAATTTTAAGCAATTCAGCGGGTTTCATTAAAGTAACTCAATTACACGGTGTTCCACAGACCACATTGGAGCGTCACGTCGCAAAAATAAGGAAGGGCGAGGGATCACTTAATTCAGCTTGTAGAAAACGATAAGGAGGATGTCTTATTGTGTTGACTCGAACCACACTTATTTGAAGTCTTCAGAGCGTTGGGTGGCCGGCCAGCTCTGTGGACAGTGGGCCCAAACAGCCTGTGCAGGAGTTGATGACGCAGATTTTGAAGAAATCCACATCTGCTTATTCTGTGACCAATAAAATGGTGCCCCATACTGCCCCTACCCTGGGGCACGATGGAGTTTTCATGAGGGTTTCGTGAAATTAAAGTTTGGTATATTATACGAGCTGGAAAAGGACGTCATTACCAGCTAGTTCCTAATATACTTTATAATTTAATACTAAATTCTACTAAGCTCTTTGATTCACCCTAAACAGTCGTTGAAATAATGAATAATTCCGACTATAAGTCAAAGAAGCGAAATCTTAGCGGCACGAATTCATAACCTATCAGGAATCTTGATCGTCTCTGTACCCCGCCAAGTGGAAGTCCATTGATAATGAGAAATTATATGACAGTGCAACCCGACGGGTGAATTTATGTAATACGTAATACCTACTGACTAAGGATTTATTCTTTTTGATCAGATTCTTTGTACTGAATGACAGCTCAATTGTAGTGCAAGTACAATGATCGGCCTTATCGCTAAATAGTGATTTCATACAGGCCGTTTAGTCCAGTACAGGCTATTTACTACTTTAATTTTCTAAAATCATTTATCCATCTTTCTTCAATCATCATATTTTCGAGTTGTATGTTTGTAAAGGCGAGCAAATTAATAGATAGATAGATAGATAGAAAATACTTTATTGCACTTAACAAATAGTACAAAGGCGAACTTAATGCTATGTAGCATTATCTTCCAGCTAAACTTTTGTGTATTGTGAACAGTTGCGTGGGTAGTGCACAAAGAACAGATTTCATTAAGGAATGATTATTATCCTACACACATATTATAAATTATGTAATATACATAAATATATATATATATATATATAATACTATATGTATATATATAAATAAATATAAAGTACCTACTTAAAAGTTGATCTAAATAAAATAAAAATAGAAAATAGTTCATGGAGATGATTAGCTCAAAGCATTTTTATCGAGAAAATGTTTATAAATTTTGGATTTGAAGACATTTACAGAGACAGCGTCGCGAAGAGCAGGCGGAATGCTGTTCCACAGTCTGATAGCGGTTATCGTGAAGGAATCTGAGTACGATCTCATATTGTGAAGGGGATAACTGAGTAGGAGATGTTGAGAAGAGCGCATGGGACGATTAGAAGTAGAGAAAAGAGAGAAACGTTCCTTCAGGTAGGGAGGAGACAGAGGATTATGAAGTACAGAGTAAAGAAGGGATAAGATGTGCGTATCCCGACGAGCACGGATATCGAGCCACTGCAGCTGCTGACGAAAAGCAGAGATATGGTCAAACTTCCGGAGGCCATAGATGTATCGAATGCAAAGATTCAATAGGCGCTCCAGCCTGTTTAGCTGTTCTTCCGTCGCATCAGGATAGCACACGTCAGCATAGTCTAAGATAGGCAATAGTAACGCATTTACCAGTGTGATCCTCGTGGATTGTGGCAAGAAGTTTTGCATCCTTTTGAGAGAATGCATGGTGCCATACATTCTTTTACTTATTTGTGCAATATGGCAGTCCCATGAAAGATTGTGTGTGATGTACAAACCTAAGTTTTTAACCTCCTTACAATACTCAAGAGGATAATTATTGTATTGTACCGGCGGAAGAGTGCTCGTTTTGAGCTTAGCGATCTGGGGACGGTTGCCAATAATAATAACCTGCGTTTTAGAGGGGTTGATTAGTAAGCCAAATCTTTGGGTCCAGTCGTATACAAAACTAAGATCTCCAGTAAGGTTGGCGATACTTTGAAGCACAGCGTCAGGTACAAAGCTCTGATAAAGTTGTACGTCATCAGCGTAAAGGTGATAAGACGAGTGATGAATAACAGAAACAAGAGTGTTAATAAAGAGAGAGAACAGGAGAGGTGAAAGAACGCCTCCTTGAGGGACACCCGCTTCAATGTTACACCACTCAGAGCTGATATCATCTACCCTGACACACTGCCTACGACTACACAGATAAGAACCAAACCAAGCAATACTAGATGAGGAAAGGTTATAAGTGCGCAAGACTGCTATCAAGATATCGTGATCAACACAGTTGAACGCGTTACTGAAGTCGAGCAGTGCGAGCAGGGTGAGTTTCTGGTTGTCAATTGCACACCGGATATCGTCGGTAATTTTAATAAGAGCAGTAGAAGTACTGTGCGCTGAGCGAAAACCAGATTGGAAAGGGTTGAAGAGATTGTTACTTTGGAGAGAAGAGGAAAACTGACGGTAGACAACTTTTTCTAAAATTTTCGATAGGAAGGGTAAAATTGATATAGGTCTATAATCCTTAAGTTCTGAGATAGTGGCTTTTTTAGGGATAGGAATTACAAAAGCTTGCTTCCATGCGGTAGGAAATTTATTTGAAATAAGAGAATGGTTAATAAGATGGGTGATACAAGGGACAACCAAGTCAAGGATGGGTGAAAGCAGTTTACGACCAATGCCATCATATCCGACGGCTTTGCTAGTGATACTTGAAATTATCCTAAGCACCTCATCATCTCCCACCTCCACAAAAGAAAAGCAGGTAAAGTTTTTAACCGGTTGCCTCGCAAGATTATTTATTGTAATTTCTTTTAACACCTTGTCAATCTTAAAGGGGACAACAGAGAAGTGACGATTAAGAGCGTTGACATCTATCGTATTACCAGCAGCACATCTGTTCTTGCCAAAGCCAAGGTCATTCAACACCCTCCAGACATTTCTGGGTGTGCATTTTTCTATCGCACTAAAAATACTGCGCCGTTTTGCGTTTCTGATCATTTGGTTACACCTATTTCTCGCTTTTTTATAGTTAAGAAAACTCTCATCAGTAGGGTTCTTTCTGTGTTTGCGGTAAAGGTAATTACGCTTAGCCATAAGCCTACGAATATCGTCGGTAAGCCAAGGAGCTGGTGGCCGCTTGATTCGCACAGGTTTGATGGGAGCATGCTTATCGTATAGCAGAGTCAGAGAATCGTTAAAAATTGAAACTTTGTCATCAATGTCATCTACGACAAAAAATTTAGACCAGTCAATGGAACTTGCATCAGCACGCAACCTATCACTGTCAATGGCAGCAAAATTACGCTGCATTATGACCTTAGGTTTGATTTTCGGCATTTTAATTTTGAAGGACCCATATATAAGATCATGATGTGAGAAGCCAGGAGCTGGATGTTGGCCAAAGGTAGAAACCCAGTTTGCACCACCACTTGTAAGAATGAGATCAAGTTTAGTGTGGCTATCATTAACGTGATATGTAGGGTCTAAGTTTAGAATATCAAGGTTAAAGCAAGTAGAAATGTTGACAATTTTTTTACTTCTAGCATCATTTTTTAGAAGACATGTATTAAAGTCTCCCATAAGTATGAACTGATTGTATTGGGGTACAAAGGTTTCGAGCAGTCGCTCCAAGGTCTTAAAGTACTCAACTTTAGGCGGCGCATAGACCACTCCTAAAAATACCCTTACTGTGTTGAGTTGGACTTCAAGAAACAAATGTTCCATCGAGCCAGAGTACGTAGTCGGCGAGCAAGAAATGACTTTATATTTGACATCGGCACGTAGGTACATCGCAACACCACCTCCGCCCTTACCAGTTCGATCATTGCGTACTAGCACATATCCAGGTAAACAGTAGGAAGTGGAAGGAAGAGTAGGTTTAAGAAAACTCTCAGACACAAGACAGGCATCAACGGAATTGCCAGAAAAGGTAGTAAGCAACTCAGAGTAGTGAGCGGGTATACTTTGTGCGTTGATATGACAAACATTAAAATTCGATTTATGTGGAAGAAAGACGTTGTGTAGAACATCATTCAGCAGAGTCTCTTCAGCAGCACTGTCGTTCAAAGCATCTTTGAAACTATCAGAATCGAAAGAAACAAACAAATCAGAAGATATTGAGCAATCCATGTTTGTAAATAAAATATATAGTAAGTAGGTAGGTATAAAATAAAAATAAATAAATAATACGTTATAAATATAATATATAAAAAAAATAACCAAAATTATGTAGTAGGTAATTACTTAACTAAATAAAAGTGCATGCACTGTATTTAACACCACAAACACTGCCGGTTGATCTGGAGAATAAAACTGCAAAATGTAGTTACTTCTTATGTAGGTAGCTATCTAATTACAAACAGCATTTGTTGACGCCATACATTCGGCGTCCCTCATTGAATACGCTTCGACGGGACGGCGTTAGATATTCGGCAATCGACATGCCGGACCCCTTAAGCTCTTTTTTGCCTCGCCAAATGCTTGAGCGACATGCCAGGCTGTTGAATCTTACGAGCACAGGCCGAGCTCCACCTTGGATTGAGTCCTTGCCCAGGCGATAGCTGAAGCGAATGTTCTCCGGTGTGAAGTCACTAACCTTAACCTTGTCCACTATGATCCCAGCAATGACATCATTCAGGTTTTCACCTTCCTTCTCCTCAATTCCACGGAACAGAAGAAATTTCCGGCGGCTCCTATTATCAATATCATCCACAACAGTGGTGACTTGGGTAAGCTGGGAACGGATCAGATCTATTGCCAGCTTCATGCAGACCTGCGTTGTCTTTAAATCAGTAGCTACCTGCTCCAGTGTGCTGGTAGATTTGGCGGTTTGCAACCGCTGCTGGAAAGATGCCATGCATTCATCCAGTTTGTCATCCAGCTGTTTGATGGCTGCCATGGGATCAGTGGCATAGATCATAGGGGTTTTTGGACTCTTCTTTTGAGATGACATATTTATTTATTTTTTTGCACAGAGAAATAGTAGTGAAGAAGTGACAGTGCTTGTGGTTTAAGTGAAAAGTGCTATGTCATTTGCAGTGCTCACCCAGTGTCACCGATTTTCGGTATCTTGCGGGAATTAGATGGGGGATGAGACTGTATCACCTGATAACACTATTTATGTCTGTAAGTATTTTATTTCAATAAATTTAAATCAAGGTTCAAAAAGTGTTGTTGTTGTTGTGCCTACCCACAACGTATGAATAGATATAATTATTAATATATAATTAATAAGAGGCGAGCTTATTAATACAGTATAAATATAGACAGTTTCTTAAAATTATGACTTAAATTCAGGATTCTTAATAAATGCCAAACCAATAATGGATCAAACGAGACAATAGAAAACGAATTAAAATTTCGCTTCACGCCCTTCGGCATTTGAATGTCAAAATATAAAATAATTCGTGTAAAGAATATAGGGTTCCTTTGGTTAACAATCTACAAGTTTGAGACTGTTCTGGTTTTTTCCGTGTAAACCTAGATATTGAAGTGAAGGGTCAGTGCTCAGCTTTACAAAGGGAACAATCAAATCCCTATTCTCTAGCGTTTGTTTACGTTCCGCTATCACGCTCTCGATCGCTAAAAGTTTATTATAAGTTAGATTGGATGGGTTCTATTGAATTTGTAAACAAGTTGGAAGTATGCATCGTAGCTCCGTTGAATATGTCTGTACCTCTGAAGGGGACAATTATTAGTTTTATTCAATTTAGTAAGTACAGTTGTTGGCAGCAAATATAAGAAATTTTTTCGAAGAAGGAACAGAAATAAGGAAAACAAGGTTTTAGGAAGAGGCAGACGGTTATCGCGTACATGACACAGAGCAAGTTAGCATAACATAATAGCAGATTATATAAAAAAGCCGGTGACACGGGGTGTTTACAAGCTACTAGAGAACTCGCTGGCTTGTAGCTTGTAAACTAGCCTTGTGTCATCGAGCCTTTAGAGAATTTCGTCATTGTCACTCATTCCAAGTTTCATGAGACAGAAATCCCCTAACAAAAAATAACATTTGGATTATTTTCGATGTGAGGTCCGAACAACGCTTTCAGTCATGTTTGTATAACACTTTAGGTAAAATATACATAATAGTCATGTATATTTTCTCTTTGGGAACCATTAAGTTGTGCAAAGGCATTTTAGGCAGTGTAATGGAACCAAATAGTTTACACACCTCGTTATCTGATGGGGTCGACCCTCGTCAGTTGCGCACGTTTGCTCAACTCACTATTCATTTCAAGTCGTCAGTTCTTCAGCATGGAGAAAACTAGCTTCGTAATCTGGCTTCACGCGCACTGGAATAAACATTTCTGAATATGCCTATAATTTTACCATTGCGAGGCGTTCTTAACAGGATTCTGTGGGAGATGAATGCCAGTTATTCAGTCGTAAGAAATATTGTAATCTGGTATGATTGCACTCTATTTTTTTCTATGCAACAGCACATTTTTATAACAACACAGTGTCGGATATTCTGCCGTCAAGCAGTAATGTGTAAGCATTACTGTGTTCCGGTTTGAATGGTATAGTTGCTAGTGAAATTACTGGTTTTTCGAGACTGATCATCAAAATATCTCAATGTGGACGAGCGCTTTAGCAGTGTTGCACAGGCTTGAGAATCAAAGCCCTATGTAGCACTGTTTTGCTCATGAGCAGGCATGATCTTTTACCATCAGGAGAGTGCTAAGCTCGTCTCGTCACGTGTTACCATGAAAAAATAAATAAAAACTGTCGTTTTTACGTTCATAAAGTTCCTATCCTTCCTAATTAAAAACAAGAAGTAAAAGACCTAAAGTATATCCTTTTAATAAACAGGTCGTTTCCTTACTCATTCCGCTTAATCAAACTCCACCGACAGCGTTTAGCGGCTAATAGAATCGGAAAACCATCAGGATGCGCCTCCACCAGATTAAAGGCTATGCCATAGTATAGCAGGTCCAAACAGCATGTCACATTCCTGATTTGATTACAGAGTAAGTACTAAATCAGTGCATTTTATTGATGACTGGCGGGTTGAGCGAAGGGCAGCGGCCAAGAATGCTGTTGTGGCGATCTATCTCTCTAGGCTTCTCTAACCAAATCTATCATAGACTTTCAGAGGCCTTGAATCATAGAAAAAAAATATTGCAATAGTGCTAATTTATTATTCTATTATAAAAAAACCTTCGTATCGCAATTTATTGATTTATTTGTCACATAGCTAATTCCTATAACTAAGCATGTTAAATTTATTGCAATAATGGACCTGACTTTATTAGTATCTATGGTGGGCGGGATATATCTGCAGATTAGAAAATGTAAGATGGACAAAAAGAGTTACAGAATGGATCCCAATAGAAGGGAAAAGGAAACATGGAAGACTAAGAAAGAGATGGAGGGCCATTCTTAGGTACACAACGATGCGGACCGGAATGGATGAGAAAAGCCAGGAAGAGGGACGTATGGAGGATTTTACGGGAGGCCTACGCCGAGGCGACTTTTGCAGAAGAATTCAATAGTTTTAATTAGGTTTAAGCAGTTTTGTTTTGTAATCAGAAGCAATAAAGGCTTTTTTATTTTATTATGTTGATGTACTGAATTTGTTGTTTACAGCTTCTCACAAAGTTATTGCCGATTCATGCTACGGAACGCCAATAAATCTTTAATTTATTGATTGTTGTGATAGGATGAGGTTCTTTACTCAAATCAACTTTAACAAGTCCCTGAAATTAATTTGCTTTAGGAATCTATTTAACTGATTCAATATTTGTGAAATGGTTTCAGATTTAAGATTTCTGAGAAAAACTCATTTTATTTAGTATCTACTTAGTACTGTTAAGTTTTACTAAGTTACCATTTTACTAAGTTCTTCATAATTCTGCAAATCTAGGAACGATTTTCAGATCTCCGCGATACAGGCTAGCTAGGTGTGGGATCCATTAGTTAAACCTTTTTTGAAATAAATATTTTGTATTTGTATTATGTACCAATGAAATTCAGAAATCATGAGTTACAAACATACAGTCATCAATCTTAATAATTGCATTTCAAGGTGGTTTAACATATATATAAATTAACGATTTGCTGTCCAAAAAAATTGGTTGTCTGTAAAGTTACGGACGATAGTTTAACGCGACTACCAGCGTAACGGGACAATGGGCGTTACCGGACAATGACGTCAATGTTTCCGTGCATGCAGCCGGCGCGGCGGCGTTCATCGATTTATTAGACAAAAAAGAAATCAGATTTTACAGAATTTTGTAACCACAGCGAAAACATTCAACATAATATTATGGAAATAGCTTTACTTATCTGAAATCGGTTTCCAAACGTCCGATCCGCATCGCTTCCGAGATATTACCGCCTGTCACGGACACGGGGCCATAACTCATCGTTTGTGCATCGGGTTGTGAATGCATCCATTATTACAGATTTTATGCAATGAACTAGTCCAGTTTAACTTATGAAGAGGCTTGAATTAGGCCGTTTTTGTAGCGTCAAAACTAAGTTTCGTGAAGTTTCTTCAGAACGATAGATATCGATTATTTTCGGCTTCGGCCCCATTTCTAGTTAGTAGTAGTTGTAATATTTGCACTATACCTCTATATCAAGAGGTATAGTGCAAATATTACAAATATTTCTATCTACTTAATGTATTCAATCACACTTCTATAGGTCGGTAAAAATATTGGATTTTTATTCATTACGTCTCACTTCCATGACCAAAACTGATCCATTTGAATATAGGTAAAATAATTTCTCAAAACAAATTTGAGTATTAAATTAAGTGTTCCTTTTACACTTCATTGATATATGTAGATTGATAGACCTTATAATAATGATACATGAAACGAAATAATACTAATGTAAATTTGGTACAATTTTCGACCTTATCCTATTGATTCATGTTGTAACTACAATACATTTACTAGATTACCTTTATATATAATTTCTTTTTCACAGTAAATAATAAACACAAAGTATTATTTGTTTTCACTCGTATATTCTTACCTCGTGAGATAAATATATAATATAATAATAATAAAAAATCTTTATTGTAAAAACACATGTAACAATGTACAATTATTGTTTTACAAAAGGCGGTCTTATCGTTTAATACAATCTCTTACAGACTACCTACCTAAAACTAAAACTAACCTAACCTAATACTAAATGTAACGACTTTGCCGTTGGCCCAGCGCAGTGATTAGTATGTCAGTTGGGCATCTCCCTCCGAACTAGTCGGAGACTGTATCTCAGAGGCCGATGTCCACCTTCAACACTTGCACGGCTGTATACCATCGGCAAAGTCATAACTTCATATTATTCATAAGTCATGTCTCATTATGGCCAAACTCTGTATGGTGACAAAAGTTATAGTTAAAATACCAATAAAGTCGGCAAATATCAGCCATATGGGAGCATGGTAGAAAATTTAATCATAGTTCAGATTATTGGTGAAATTGCCAAGGTAATGAATAGCGACACAGCTCGCACTGGAGCAAGTTTAATTACGTCACAGTACACGTACCTACAGTTTATTGAAATGATTCCATTTTGGATTATGCAGCACTATATCTCGCAAAATAATATGAAGTGTTCGTAAGTGAACTAGTGAAAGAGCTATGTTCAGGGTTTCTCCTATGGGTAAAATCCGAAATAAAGTTATCCCAACTGAAAACCATGGTGGTCGACATAGCTCAGAGGATCAGCAAGCTGAAGTGGCAGTAGGCCGACTATATTTGCTGAAAACTGACAACCGTTGGGGTAAACATGTGCTTGACTGGAGACCGCGTCCAAGAAGCGTATTGTAGGTAGGATTTGTCTTGCCTAGATAAAATGATGATCTGCGTGCTATAGCTGGCAGAAGGCTGAATAAAAAGAGCCGAAGATCTGGCTCAGTGGCGTTCCTTGGGAGTAACCTATCAAGCTGTGGACTGTGGTTTATGATGATGATGTTAATTAAGTACTGATGTCTAATTATGAGAGCACAGCAGAAGAACAATTCTCATCAATGTATGATCTGCTTACATCTTGGCCAATGAGGTTCTAGCGAGAGATGGAACATTGATTTTGGTAGAGTCACTGGCATCGTGGTTGTTTTGGCCCTGTCGGTAGTTCTAGCTAGTTATCACCTCAGGTGACTAAGGGACTAAGCACACAGAGCAACTTCTCGCAGCAACAGGCAACTGACGACTTTTATATAAAAAGTTGCGGCAACCGTAAACAGCAAATTTTTTGTTACTCTAAATGGCGGAAACTTGTGTAAAGTTTACAAATTCAGCAACTAAAGTTACGCCGTGTGTTATTTTTTTTTTCAAAATATGACGAGTATTGTGTCAATTGCTTAGCTCGTCTTCTTGTTTATATGGGGCGCTGCAATTAATATTTGCGTAAAATTTTCCGAATGTGTAACACGCAGAGTAGGTATTAGTTTTCCAAATCGCCTTCAACCCTCTTTTTTTTTATTAAACTCTAGCACATAATACTCAAACAACCAGACAAACATAGCCCAGTTAATTGGAAAACTATTCATTTATGTTCGGTGCGAAATTCAATTTTCTATGAAAGCAATCTAACTAGCCAGATTTATGTTGCCTCCAGTTGCCTCACACGCCGGGCATTGTTTCGACAACAATGGTTTGAACTTGCGCCTAATGTATTTTGTGCTTAGATCTAACTTCAACCCGTGGTTTTATTCATAGATATATCTGATGCCCGCAACTTCGTTTGCCTTGCGAGTTAACAAAATTCCTTTTTTATTAACTTACGTCCACACTTCTTTACGACCATGTCTTTCAAATTTCAAGTCTCTACGTTCAATAATTTATTAAGTTAGGACTGAGCCTTGCATCAAGCGGTACCCTTTATTAATAATAAAAGTTAAGTTTTATTCATCGTTTGGCAAACCCGGGTACCTAGCTCGAGCCAGCTCGCAAAAGCTGAGCTCGGGCACCGCACTCGCGCCGCTATAAATCTGTCATTTTGTAGAAATTCTAAATTCTGACTGCACATATACAATGTAGTACCCCGTCTGCATTGCCCATTTTTTTTTTTTTTGATAATTAAAAATTGGTGGTGTATAGGTAAAAAACTAGCTGACACTCGCAACTTCCTTTGCAATTTTTTAAATTCCTTTCTTAGTACTCACTTTCAGCTCTTGACGAACACATTCTCCAAGTTTCAAGTCAGTTTACGCCTACAATTTTTGACGAATATGCTCTACAAATTTCGAGTATACGCTCAGTAGTTTGGCCTATGCGTTGTCTGTCTGTCAGTTTTTTTTATTTTATATTTATTAAAATTTAATATTACAAAACTTATATTTAAAAACAACATTTTTGTGTCCTGAAACCTCTAAAGGGTTGTGGGGTCACAAGTTTCGGCTTGAGCTACATACATTTTACACGTATATTTATACAAATCTCTCTTATCGCTACAAACAGCGAAAATTGAGGTAGGCATGAAAGACAGGATAGTCAGTCTTTCATATGAATTGATGATTGATTTATATACATATATACGGGGACATACTCGGGTACTGAGAGTAGGCTTGAGTCCTAGCGATGAAAACATCATAAGCTTAATTATGCTATAAATACTAATGATTGTCTGAAAGAACCACGTAGATAGGGTAGAATAAGATTTTAACGACTAATAAAACGTCCAATTGTAAAGATTCAAGATTCAAGATTCAAGATTTTTATTCGCCAGAACATAGTATACATAGTAAAACCGACATCAAAGAGAAATATTTTGTTCATGAGAATCTGGTGGCACTTTTAGCGCCTCATTCATTGGGCTACATTATTTCTTAAAAGGATACTTATTTAAAAAGGGGAAATTTAGGTCGCTTATCACTGCTTTACTTAAAAAAATATATACAAAATCAACAACCATCATCAATAAATATTGAAAAGGACTGACTTGACTGACTGACTGACAGACAATGTACCTACAGCCAAAACAACTGAACTTATACACATTTGGAGGATGTGTTTGTCGAGAGCTGAAAGTGCGTACTAAGGAAGGAATATTGAAAAATTGCGTCAGCTAGTAAACTATATTTTGCTTTACTTTAGTGCACATACATATTTCAGTTCGATCGGTTCAGTAGTTTTAGCATGATAAATCGGAATCAAATGCATTGAAAGAATGTTAACAGAGCGATAAGTAAGACCCCTTTAGCTTAAAAAAATCATGCAAACCAGCTGACGATATAACGTCGAAATCCAGCAATTTATTTGACAAAAAGCCTAAAGCCGTAATTTATTGCTTTTCAGGTGTTCGACCGAGCGAAGCGCATTAAACAGCAATTTATCAATTAATTTAAATGAAGAATTACCAGCTCTTCAGAGTAATTTACTACTTGGTATTCAAACTGTTCAGAATTCAGTGGTTGCTAACAGACAGTTACCTACTTTAGTTTCGTTCGTGGTTCATTTAGGTTATTTTAAAAGCTTGGTTGGTAGTCATAGTGTCAATAATCCTCATAAAAATATCGTTTCATACCTTTTATACAATATAGTATATAGTCTTCCTAGCCGATTTCGACCACGGCGACTGCTTTCTGTGTCATATCGTAGAGCTTCGTTGGTGTACTCTCATATGGCTTATATATCTAATTTTCGCTGTAAACGTGCGTTTGCAGAAGATGCACGTTAGAGTGTTATTTTCGTAGTTGTAAGTAATGTTGGAAGGCGGTCTATTTTTAAGTTGGTCAATATAGTAGAGATGTTTCAGATATGAATGCACGCCTCTACTAGTGTCGCTACCATTATGGCGAATGAATGAATGGTTTATTGCATGAAATATTGTGTACAAGTTCTTATTTATGCTTAGTAATTTTATTGGTTTCACGAAGGTATTCCGTCGTGTAAGGTTAACTTATACACCGCAAATTTTCAATCAGCAGAAAAAAAAATACGTATAATCAGTTTCCTATGGTCTTGCGTCAATCGGTACCCAAAATTGATAATAATTAAATTTTCATTCAATGTTGCAAACCCGGGTACCTAGCTCGAGCCAGCTCGCAAAAGCTCTACTTGGGCGTCGCACTCGCCCCGTTGTCACTCTGTCATTTTGTAGAAACCCAATATTTTGACTCCATAGATACAACGTAGTACCACTTTTTTGTGGTGTATACTTAACTAATCCGCGTGTCGAACGATCTTTGAGCCAAAACCGCCAATGATTATATATATTCCTTTCCAATGCTAGAAGGTGGCACGGCAGACCGCGGCGGTGAAGATGGCGCGATGAGCTAGTTGCATACCAACCCGACTGGCCATTTGCAGCACTGGACAGAAGTGTGGAAAAAAGCAGTTGTGGAAAAAGGGAGAGAGGCCTTTGCCCTGCAGAGGGACAGTACGGGCTTGTAATAATAATAATATAACTAATCATATTATTATTAATACACATTTTTAAAATCATGCTTAGCATATAAATTTTAATTAAAAATATATCATGAAGGTGACGATAGTAATGTCATTTGTATGGCGACGATTTAGGAGTGCCGTCCATTTGTAAACTTAAAATTTTCTACCAGAATTTCTTGTTGATTTTACAATGTTTGAAGTTTTTCTAGTAAAGTTTATTATAGTCTCGATGATTGCCTTTCTTCCAGCAAAAAGGAAACGATGTAATGGCATCGCAGCCATAGCAACGATTCCCAAACATTCCTAGGTAACTGGGTCGCCGACCGACCGAGGGGCATTCGGAAAATTTGCCATTTACGTAATGGACACCGTGATTGCTTCGTTGTAGAAACTACATTGATTAGGGCGGAGTTTTTTCCGTAGAGTTTGTATTTTAAAACTATGCGCTTTTCGAGGTAGAGCCGGTTCTGTTTGGTGGGGTTTTAAGAGATTTATCCGTAGATATTTAGGATTATACTTGTAGACCTGAAAAATGCCGTAATAGTTAAAAATACTATCTTTTTATAATAACTGTTACGGAATTTTTAAGATATCATTAGGATATCTAGGATTATAGACCTAAAAAATGCCGTAGGTTGTAAAATACTGACTATGTTATAACTGTCACGGCATTTTTCAGGTACCTATATTATCTTAAAAATCTCACCTTCTTAGGCTTTTCAAATTGAACATAAAGTTTTTTTTTTATATCTGATATAACAATCAAATGCTCGAACTTTCCGGACAAAATGCAGTCGGAAAAGTTGGAAAAACTCGATGGCAAAGTCCACACAGGAACGGATAAAGCAAATATCAGACAATGGATTTTCGACGTACCTATTATGGAAAGTCCTACTTAAACAAGACTTACTTTTAGTTAGAAGGACTCGTGAAACTCAAGCTTAACTAATAGTTCTTGGTCCAAACTTGTAGATACGTAATTAATCTTTGGTTTTGGATCTAGACCTCAACTTGCGCTATGACCTAGTCCCTAATCACATAGTTTATGTTGCAAGTTGTAGGTCTTCCTCAATTTGACCCGCATGTTATGTTTATATATTTATGTATGTTGTATGTTATAGGGTTATCTGGTTTTGTGGATTTCCTTACCGTGTTGCACATGACACTCTTTATCGCTATATGAATCGGCAAATTGATTTGAATCACATGGCTTATTCCCAGAGGTCCATGATTCCATTGTTCTTCATTTCCCAATGGGTCCATGATAAATATTACTATAATTTTAAATATTCATACATGAGCTCTCAATAAGTCCACGAGATTGAACTAATGGAAGGTTTATAATAAGAGCAGAATAGAGTAGGTTAGAGCGAGATATCGGACATTCGCCCACAAAAAAAAGTTTGATTTTTCTGAATAATATTTTCATATCAGAGTAACATATTTTAGTAACTTACTTATATCAATCTCAGTTCTTAAACGGGAAGCAACCAGAAGCGAATCTTCATAAATCTCTTCGAGATTTGATTCCATTATATGCGATGTTCAGTGAATTCCCTTGTCGGGTTATCTAATCCTGTCGGCTTTCCTCTTTAGCCGGTTCTGTCAACAAAACCGAGACATGTGATACACACGGTGCAAATGATGCAACGCGACATCTATTTATTTTTAATGTAAGAATAGCTGAAGCCACATTACGACTGAACAATTTTTTAGATAGATTATAACTTTATTGTCTACCACTAGGAAATAACAATTGGATATACTTAATCTAATTAAAGGCATTACAAAGGACGGCCTTATAGCTAAAAGTGATTTCTCCCAGGCAACCGTTTCATGTACAGTAATGAATAGAGAAAGAGATGGGGGTAAGACCAAGTAAGACCCCATATCTTGTCTGTCTGGGCTAGGAGATAAAGTTGAGTATTTAATTTATCTACAGCTAGACTTAATTGCACCCGCAAATGCGTCGTCTACTACAGTGGTCGGTGGCCAGCGTCCGTCAGTTTTCATAAATTTATTAGTTGGCGTGCGCGGCCGCTTCACGTGTCGCCGGTGATGACAATGTCAATAAAATTGTGGGTACACCATTTAGTGTGCACAGGGGCTGTGTGACCCTTATAGACGAAAGACAGAAAATCAATCTACCACCCACTAGACCGCATAATACGCAGAACGCTCCAATAAAGCTTATCAACATTTGATAAGCTTTATTGGATTTTATCTATTTCGTGTAACAGTTCAGTCTACTTTGGATCGGTGGTATTTTTGGCGACTGCTTTAATAACACAAATACTAAAATGGATAAAGCTTTTATCAAATACATTTGTGATTTTTGGCTCTTTATAATCGTGAAGTTTTTAGTCTAGAATGAACAGGATCTCTCAGGACAAGCGTTTAGTCGAGAAAAAATATAAGGTGCAGTCAGGCTTATAATAGCATAAAGTATAAGCATAAATAAGTCTATAGTGCTTCCATTTCACTACTGGGCTGGGACTTACGTCTTCATCTACCACATGGTGGAAGTCACATGTCAAAGAAAAGTAAACCTGGGTCCATCAATGTATCAATGTATCTATACCAAAGAATAAGTAATATTATTACATACCTATACTATACATATTAAAGGCTTGGTCCTGCGACTGACTGACACGTACAGGCGAAACCATTGGACGCAGAAACCTGAAATTTCAAAAGCTGAAAGTGCGTACCAATGAATTTTGAGAAATCATAAGTCAGCAGTTGTTAAATAAAATTACAGGTCAAAATCTAGTAAAAATATTATATTATAAGTAGGTACTGTGTGGAGAATAAATTCTTCAATTTCCCGCACGCCAACGCCAAGAATAATAATCTCCTGCTTTGCTTCTCCACTTTTTCTATTTCATTAAAACTGCTCACTTACATGATAAAGCGACAGTCACAATCTGTACGTCCAGGCTAAGCGAGAACAGGTGATAATTTATTTGGAATGGCGGTAACAGTCTGAACAAAAGCTTCCGGTTTGGACAACCGCCAACCAACATTATGCGGTAACGTCCAAACCGCGCGCCTGGGGTATTTTAGTGGAAACTGGCCTATTCCAGCTAGTGCACAACTTCACAAGTAATGTTTAAGTTATCATGCTTGAAGAAACTTGTTAATAATACTTAAGTCATACTTATAGACAGCGTTATTACTCCTGCCAGTTTAGAGCCTTTTTAGATTAGCGTTTTCGGGCGGGGGGTTTTGTTTTCAGCGCGTGTACGCGCAACTCGTACCAACGTTGACGCGCTCACACGTGCTAACGCGCCCGAGCGCCCGCGTCCATACTGACACTCCCACCACCCGGTTACGGAGCCCGGCTACTTAGGAGCGGAGCTTACCCGAGCGTTAACGCCGTAGTAAGGCCGTGTACGCGCGTTCGGCTTTTAAAGCATGACATGAAGCGCGCCTGTGGCGAAACGTGCGTAAACGCGCGCAAAAAAAAGGTAGTTTGAAACTACCCTTATGAAACAGGTAACTTGTTTACATATGTAAAACAAAACTAAAAACCTACGCGATGATCGTGTGGTACATCCTCTGGTGTTCACAACTAACATTATTGAATTAAGGGGAATCCTCAAGGCAAATTTCCATACAAAATGTTTCGGAAAAATAAAAACTCAAAAAGTACGCCGTATTAAATTAACACTACTAATTTAAAAACACGTATAAAATCTGAATTAAAGTATGAAACCTTGCTAATTTTTGTTGACACAATCGGAAAAGATAGAAGAAAAGAATAGTGTGAAGAAATTACTATAATACGGCGTACTTTTTTAATATTTGTCCAAAACATTTTGTATGGAAATTTGCCTTGAGGATTACCCTTAAATGGAATGCGGAATGTTATTTTATTTTATTTTATTTTATTTTTACAATATTTGGAAAACAAACAACATTATTTAAAAAAATATGGATTAAGTATGATGGGAGTTATAAGCTAAGGAGTTTTCACATATGGTGGTTATACGAATACTGTATCAAGTCTGCAGATCAATTGGGCATTTTACACGTTCACATTTTCACACCGTCTATTGCTTTTTACGAGTACATAAAATTGGAAATAGAACGGAAAAATTCCATAACAGTAGACTTCGTTACATCGCACGGTACCCGAGGCTTCAGGTTATGTAAAGCGCGGCGGTGGGATTGTCAAGCAAATTGAACTGAATAATGTGATGTATTTCACACTGAATCGCGTTTAGGATACACATTAACTATTTCACGGAGATATGAAGAGAACAGTAAAATTCACCTAATGCATGGCATCAGTTCACTGGTGCCTATTTTCAAAAAAAGGGTGATGTACAAAACTGTAACAACTACAGAGGAATAAAACTCATGTCACACAGTATGAAAGTTTGGGAGAAAGTGATAGCAAGAAGAATGAGAGAAGAGAGTGATATAACCCAGAACCAGTTCGGTTTTATGCCTGGAAGAGGAACAACGGACGCCATATTCGCACTTAGCCAGTTCGGCGAGAAATACAGACGTGCACACAAGAACTTGCACATGGTGTTCGTTGATCTGGAAAAGGCATATGACCGAGTACCTCGAAAGGTTCTGTGGTGGGCTATGAAAGATAAAGGACTGCCTGGGAAGTACGTACAGCTTGTAAAAGCTATGTACAGGAATGCAAGAACACACGTCCGGTCTGAAGCTGGAGTTAGCGGCGAGTTCAGTGTGGCTGTGGGGCTGCACCAAGGATCGGCTTTAAGCCCTTATCTGATCCTCCTGGTAATGGATGCACTGACATCGGACATACAGGAGGAGGCACCCAGGTGCATGCTGTTCGCCGACGATATTGTCCTTGTCGGAGAAGATGCCCTTGAGGTCTAGATCAGGCTGGGAAAATGGCGGAAAAAACTGGAAAGCGTAGGGTTGAGGATCAGCAGGACCAAAACTGAACACCTGTTCTGCGATTTCGGTGTTCCTTCCAGTTTTGTTCCCATTGCCCTAGATGGTGTACCCCTACCAGTCTGCTCCAATTTCCGGTACCTCGGGTCATTGATCCAGAACCATGGTGACGTTGACCAGGATGTAAAGAATAGGATAAATGCAGGATGGATGAAACGGCGACAGGTCTCAGGAACAACTTGCGAACCACGAATGCCCCTTAAACTTAAGGGGAAAATTTACAAAACGATCGTTAGACCTGTCGTATTGTATGGCTCTGAGTGTTGGGCGATGAAAGGGACAGATGAAAGAAGAGTACACGTGGCAGAGATGCGAATGCTGAGATGGATGTGTGGTGTGACAAAGATGGATAAGATAAGAAATGAGTATATTAGAGGAAGCCTGAAAGTAGCGCCAGTGACAGATAAGTTGAGGAATAATAGGTTAACGTGGTATGGGCATGCGATGCGGAGGGATGAATGCCATGTCACTAGGAGAGTGTTAGATATGAAAGTAGATGGATTTACGAGAAGAGGAAGACCAAAGAAAAGATGGATGGACTGTGTGAAAGAGGATATGAACAAAGCAGGCGTGAGTACAGATATGACGGCTGATAGAGACGAATGGAAGAAGAAGACATGTTGTGCCGACCCCGACCCACAAGTGTGGGATAAGGGCAGGGAGATGATGATGCATGGCATCAAGTTGAGTTAGAGAATAAACTTACCACGTACGGGCGTACAAACGTACGCCCATAACTTCGTTGACGTTGCGAATTAACAAAATTCCTTTCATAATACGCGCTTTTCTAAAATTTTGTACAGTTTGGAAGTGAGGGCATAATAAAATTTACAGGACAAATTTTTTGTTACGCTTTGACGCCAGCAACTTTTGAGTTTTGGATACTTGAAGCTTTGAACAATACTCAAGTGTCAATAAGAAATTTGAATTTGTACCAAGAGTTAAGAAAATAGTATGAATTATAGTAACAAAAATATAGACGTAGAGATTTTTAATCACGGCGGAGTTAAAGGCGAGTTTAGCGTAGATATATTTTTACATAGTTACTAAGTAGTTAGTTATCTAACTACATTGAATTATACAAACTGCGTACCAAACGCATACGTATTGTTTACAGTACATATGTATGTCGTAACTGCATATTTTATATTTGAACATTATGAAAGTTGGTAGCATTTTCATGAAAGCCAAAATAAAAGCTTCAAAGTTGACGAAATAGTAAGATAATTTATTGAACGATCTTCCACTTTCAGTCATTCAACGAACTGGAATTTCTTTGATGCAAGATGAATAATTTCCTTTGTTAGGTATTTTATAATTATCTTGTTTCTCTTATTGATTACTTAACAAATCTAAGAAGGTAAATTACTTAGAAGCTAAAATACTCAACAATTCCTTGTTTGGAAAATGTGTCGTTTCTGTTGTCCTTTCATATAAATTTAATTGGGTCAAAGTCAAATCAATTCAATTACAAACGTTGTTTTATGTCATTATAATTATCTATGCTCATTAATACATACATACCTTCATATAAATGCATCGAGTATTAATATAGTATCTAATAAAATACAGTGTGAGGTAGGTTGTCAACTTAAAAAAAAAATTACATCCATTGAGATGTATTTTTTTTAAATTAGATTTCGTTTCTATTCTAAGTTAGTCATTGACACGACTGCCCATAAGCATGATACTATAGACATAGTTAGAGGAGGGACTAAAGTTAACTTTACTGATAGTGTAAAAATTTCGGAGTTCTCATTGATCAGTTCTTAAACTGGAAGCCAGAACTAGAAGCAATTGAAAACTCTGTTAGCTCGGCGTGTTATGCCTTGAGAAGTCTTAGAGATGAAGTAGATCTCATGCAGCTAAAAAATATTTATTATGCTCTAGTTGAGTCAAAATTAAGATACAGTGTTAAGTTTTGGGGAAATAGTTACATATATAATATAAATAGGGCTTTTGTCATTCAGAAACGGGCAATTCGTACCATACCAGGATACATTAACCTTTTTTTGCGACTTTAAAAAGTGTTCTTTCTATTTAATAAATATTTTGTCATCTGCCCACTGCTAATCCATGGCATTTATAAGAAAAATACTTATTTAATGTCAGAAGATAAGTAAGTACTTACTAATGATAATAAAATTAATAGTTAACTCAAGTGTGTAGTGCGAAAATCAGGTCGACATCCCCCATTCATGTATAGATCACAAAGCCCCAAGTCCCAAACATAATAATAGGATCTATAAAACATAGCTCAGAATACATAAACAATTATTTATTCATTTTGTGTTGCCTCAAGTATGTAGAAGGTTTGTTGAAAGCAGATAAGTATGAGGTATGAGGAAATTATGTTAGACTAATGCCTACTTGCACCAAACTATCAAAATTCCTGAGCAATTACTTTACTCGATAGACAGTTGACGGTCTTATATTGGACCGATCTGTCTAGTGAGTAAAGTAATTGCTTAGGAACTTTGATGTTTGGTGCAAGTCGGCATAAGGTATGGAACTAATCTAAGTATATACTTACTTCTCTGCTAGTTTAGTAGCGCCGTGGACCAGGGTTATACTCCCACGTAGTTACGAAACTAAAAGTAGGTAGGTAGTCCAGTAAACGCAAATATGAAACATTTTTGTGCACAAAATAGCGTATTTTTATCGCGCGTTTGCGGGCGGGTTGATAGGTACGCGAGAAACTTCATAAGCGTGTCGCGCGTATACCGGCGTTTACGCTCGGTTTTTTATAGCAAGTGTCACGTCACGTCTCTTGCGGCTGGTTACGCGTATACGCGCGATAACGAGCTTTGTCGCACATACAGGCGCTGCAAAAACAAAATAGAGCGGCGAATCCGCCCGGTTCATGCGCTAATCTGAAACCGCACTCTCACGTAGTAGTAACACGTAGGTATTTATGATTTAACAAGTTATGTATTTAGGTATTCTGGTGCACTGTGTGCTTTACTAATCTAGGGCCATCTGGGGTGGCCACTAACGATTATTGCAGTCTAGATGATCCACGAAACCGAGGCTGTGTAAGCACTGCTATTAATCACACTCAACCACCTGGGGTAGATAGTTAACAATAACGAATGTTTCTTATTGTTTCGTAAAATAATTCATTTTTTATTAATCTGGCCGGCTGTTGTTAGTGTTAGTCAATATTAATAATTAATATTGATGTTGTTTCCGATGGTTCATTGATAACTGTAATATTTCAGGCAACACCTGGTTTAGATCACAATACAGACGAGATTGGCATTTAATGGAGGAGGCCTATGATATGATATGATGATGATGATTGATGTTGTTTGTTCTTTTTGCGATTCCTGATATAAGACCATTTTAACCTTTGCAGTGCCTACGTTGTATCTCTCTCAGACGTCTTTAGAGCTCTGGCTCATGACCTTTGAAGATTTGGTTCTTACGTTAAAAAATATAATTCACATTATTCAGGATCTCGAAATAAAATAAAATCAAAAAATATATAATTAAAAAAAACACTAAAATAGAGCCGCGTGCACCCAAGAATAGATAAAACACCTTGAAACTCATGACATAATAACACCGATGAATCTTTGGCAAAAATACCGCATACCACGATTTTTTTAATAAATTTATGAATCATCTTCAAATCCAAAAACATTTCTCTTATAATAATTCGAGGACCTGTCTGGCAAAGGAAAAAGCCTTGCAATACAAAGAGGCAATGCAGCCAGCATCCTCGACACGCTACCATCGGGTGTTGAGTTAGATCAGTTGAGCTACCTATAGATCGTTTGCAGTGGTCTGTAATTTACCCAATCCTTTTGTATATTCTGTAATTTAGATCGAAAAGTTAGCATAGGCTGTAACAAATTCCGAGGCGGGCGCCGCCGGCCGGTGCTCGTGTGATGGTGGGTGGGGTGTGGATTGATGTCGGGTTAGCCATGCGCTACCTCGGCATCGTTCTTGATCCTCGCCTCACATTTTGCGAGCATTTTCGACGGCTCGCGCCGCGGCTGGCAGCGGCATGCGGTGCCTTGAGCAGGCTACTGCCTAATGTTGGTGGGCCGAATGCGGCTTGTCGACGTCTTTATGTGCAGGTGGTGCGGTCGATGGCGCTGTATGGGGCGCCCGTGTGGGAGGACGCTCTGGGACGGGCGAACAAGACCCTTCTGCATCGGCCACAGAGGGTGATGTGCCTCAGGGTGGTGCACGGCTACCGCACCATCTCCTTCGAGGCCGCGTGTGTGTTGGCTACCTGCCTTCCTTGGGAGCTGGATGCCCGTGTGCTCACCGCGGTCCACGACCGGGTCGTTGAGCATCGGACGACGGGCGAGCCGCTTCCGAGGGAAGGTATGTTGCGCTGGCGCAGGAAGGCGCGCAGGTGCCTTCTGCTGCGGTGGATGAGAGCACTGGAGGAGCCTTCCGCTGGCCATGCCACCATTGACGCGGTGCGGCCGGTTCTGGAGCGCTGAGTAACGAGGAGGCATGGGGTCCTCTCCTTCCACCTGACGCAGGTCATTTCGGGGCACGGTTGCTTCAGGAGGTATTTGTGGAGGGTGGCAGGGGCGGAGCCTACGCCCGAGTGCCACCATTGTGGGTGTGCCGAGGACACGTCGCACCACACGTTGGCGGAGTGCTCGGCTCGGGCGGTGGAGAGGGCAGAGCTAGTCGCAGTGGTCGGGGCGGACCTCTCGCTGCCAGCCATTGTGCGCTCAATGGTGGACAGCGAGAGTGCGTGGGAGGCCGTTTCTATGTTCGCAGAGGCAGTGATGGCCAACAAGGAGGAGGCTGAGAGGCTAAGAGAGCGCGATCCTCTGGCGCGCCTTGGGAGGCGAGAGCGTCGGCGACCCAGGACGGGTGTTGACCGCCAGTCGGCGGAGAATCGCCGAGTTCCGTGAGTGGTGAATGGATGACAGGAATGGATGCATGAGGCATGCATGATTGACTGTGTGATGTGGGCCATTGTGCCATAAGGTGTGTGTAGTCTTCGGGCACGAGGTCCCTAGGGGCGGACCTCATCGACTCGAAGAGATTCCTCTTCAAGGGCTCCGTCGTCGTGTCAAGTGTTTCTGGCACGGCGTCGGAAGTGGGCCGTGGGGCAGAGGGCTATGAAGCCATAAAAGCGTGTAAAGAGGTAAGAGTGGAAGAATGGGGCGGCGTGATGCGCATAACACGAGCACGAATGTGCGAGTGCTGTGCGCATCCGCCGCCTAACGAGGGTGCTACTTATTTTGAGGAGATTGGAGTGAATGAGGGGCGGTGCATACGAGATGTGGAAGGAGAAGCGCCGTCCAATATGAGAGGAATTGATCGTCAGCTGGGTCGCGAAAGGCTTTTGCTCCCGTGGCCCAGCAAGAATGGCGAGAGAGGAACACTGGAGGGGTTTTAGTGGGTATTCCGTCCTCCCATGAGGGCGGCGAGTCCCACATAACTCCGGTCCCCCCGACCGGTTTATTCGTAAATGAATTTCCCCTCTGAAACAAATAAAAAAAAAAAAAGCTGTAACAAATAATTGTTCAAAGAACCTATGTAGTAAAACCTTTTAAGTACCTACTTTTTTACTGAAAAAAACCCAATACCATTAGTGCCATTAACCAGCTGCATTCAATCTCGTGTCACGTGACAGTCAGATACAGCCTCGTTTACGATTAAAATTGACGTATCGTGAATGTGTAACTCGTTTATCGTATTTTTAACGACAAAAGTCCAATGTTAAGGCTAATCCTCAAATCCGAATTCCATACAAAATGTTTCGGACAAATACTCAAAAAGTACGCCGTATTATAGTAATTACTTCACACTAATAAATTAAAGTATGAAACCTTTCACTTTTTTTGTTGACGAAATCAAAAAACATGGACGAAACGAATTGTGCGAAGAAATTACTATAATACGGCGTACTTTTTGAGTATTTGTCCGAAACATTTTGTATGGAATTTGGATTTGAGGATTCCCCTTAAGTTAAGTTCTTACGTAAATAACAGCTACTCAGCGACAGCGATAAAAATTTACTTAAACTAATATACATACTACTCGCTAGCTAGCGCGAATATTTTTTGAAATCGTTTTCCTTGCTTATGTTATTTTTCTACGAATTTGCAAAATGTGAAAATTCTTGTTTGTTGATACAGTGCGGGGTCCTCTCCTTTTGAAATGAAAATTTTAGACTTCAAACTACCGCGTATTTTCATGATATCCAATTATGCACTTATACTGGCTGTAGGTACTTTTTGTCGACCAAGTTGAAAGTGTAAAACAGAACACAAATGTTTTACACCTTAAGTATATATATAAAATCGTAAATGTCATGGCTGAAAAAAAATAATTTCAATCTTAGTGGTGATGATACGAGGATTTGACTGCAGGAAATCTTCATGTACCTATATAAAATACAATAAAAACTGAACGTTACCATAATCGTTACATAAACGACCATCTGTGAATGTATTAGTCACGAATGCACATGGTCGCGGTTCTTGGTCAAATAGGAAACTATGTCAAACGAACAGTTGTTGCACCAACGTCACTGATTACGTTTGCCACAAACAAGAGTATAGGTTCAAGGGGATCCGGATCGCCGTCTCGTTCAGTCTCTATTTATAGTTCCGCGCGTCTATTCAGCTGTTTGCCTCAGTGCAGAAATGTCCGGACTCGCGAACGACCAAAAATTTACATCGACGGGAATATTTCCGGAAATTGCGTATCGAACGACCCGCGAGTGAATAGCCTCTATCTATAGGAGAGAATATAAAGGCACGTCATACTCATTAGACGATGCAATTTAGCGCAATCAGCTCACGCGAACTTATGCAATCGCCGGCGCCGCGGCTACAGAGTGTTCAGTAATCACTTTACAGTGAGTGAGTGTCCAGTGCAGTGACCAAAATGAAAAGTCCGCATTTGCACGTGAGTGAAAACAAAATTGACATTGGTTCTGTTTTAAAACAAATGCCAAAGAATTTCGTTTGGCGACTCGCCAGAATTGGAACAGCTGACTGTAAACAAACAGTTTAGTGATCAATGACGGTTTTACTAGTTAAAATATTTCGTTTATGCAGCTAACTGAGAAACAACAATGACGATGGCGGAAAAAGATTCGAGTGATAGCGATGGGCCGATAATAGATGACAACATAATACGTATTCAGCTGAGGAAATCATATCAAAAGAAATGGGAATTGAGGACGCGAAATCTCTCTCCAGGATTAAGATTTCCAACTATTCAACTTTTTGATAGCGATGGCAATCTACTTGTTGAAACAAATGATGAGAATGTATCAATAAAAAGTTCTGATTTCGATGAAACTTCGATAAAAACCAGTAAATCACTGCGGGAAAAAGACTTTCGGCATTTCATCGATAAGAAATCCATCAAGAAACATAATACGATATCAGGTGATAAAGTATACACGAGGGTATTTCGGACTCTACCGAATGATTCGAATAATGCGAGTAAAAGTTATGTGATAAAAAATAGTGATAGTGTTACCAACATTCCAAATAATTTATCAGTCAATGGATATAGGAATACCTGTAAAAATAGCCTGGACACTACTTCATTCCAGTCAGAATGTTTCAGCGAAGTCAGCAGTTACAAGAGCTCCGATAATGAAACTTGCGAAGACATAAATCGAATTCTCACGTTATCCAAAGATAGTTTTCGAAGACGGGTTAGACCCGAATCTACAAGCAGTATTAATTGTTCACTTTCCTCGCTAACCGAACACGTAAGTTCATCTAATAAAGAAAATGATCCGGGGCTACATAAATCACAGTCGTTCAATGATTCTACACTAAGAGGTTTCCGCGAGAATAATTTACCACGATCGAATTCTGGAGTGAAATACGATCCGCCTCACAATAAGATATCATTCCTGAACACTTATTTAAAAAGCTTACCCGTTCGAGCGGATTCTAATCCAGAGTTTACGTTACAAAGACGGGTCACTGAGAGTAACCCACCGTCTCCGTTGAGTCCTTCTAAACGTCGGCCACCTAAATGCTCAACGAAATCTGAAGAAAGTGTTTCTGACGACAATAATCCTTCAGCTAAAACTGTGAATTGTGAAATGAAGAAGCGCCTTAAAATGTATAGACGTGGGATATCAGAGATCGAACCTACTAGAATCGTCAATATGTTTGCAAAGCGAAGTCTTTCATTGATGGGGATGACTCTCAATCGCACTTCTTCGTCTGAGAGTGTTGATGAGGCAGACGTGGTTCTCAGCAGACTCAAGAGGCGCATACTCAGGAATAAGTTCAGAGAGAAGAGGCGGAGTCTCGGCGCTAAGTTTCAATTCAGTAAGTATCCTCTTACGTTTTAAGTCGTCAGCGTTTCCCTTAAGTAATTCAGTTGTAAATTTTGCTTGCCTCGTTTGTAGTCGTTAAATTGTAGCTGAGGTAAAATTAAAACTATACTTGCTTGCTGCCTATTTCCTGATTCTGAATAATGCGAAACTGAAAAAGTAAAAACCTTATGTATTCCTCCAATTTAATACTTATAGGTGCAAATACGGCACTTTTAAAACTTTTATTTTTTTCTTAACTCTATTTAGGTACAATCAAAATGTGTTTTCAGACATTTTAAAGATAATCTCCACAATCTCAAAACTTTATATTCCGTTGGTATCGCCATTTTCGTATTAATATTCCAGAAGGTGTTTGTTCATTTACAGAAAGGTCGACGGATTTCTAGGAATACCCGACCTTATTCCCTTAGAAATAAAATTAAACGTCGAAGAAACTTTCATAAATAAGAGTAGAGTTATGTTAATGCAACATTACCTACACTCCATTATCTAGTGATTTATTGCAGGTTGTTCCACAGGCTAGGGAAAACAGCTTACCTGCTATATCGTATTCATAAAAAAACATGACCATATTTTTTGACGAGCTAAGCGGTCTCCAGATTGTTGGATATCACGCCTGCCCATGACCAGGACAGTGCTACACAGGACATTTGTATAGGCCGCCGTCCGTTGCCACACTACATATTACCTAAATGATTTGAACCGTTAAGAACTGACACGCGATGCGAGTAAGTAAATTAATATCAATAAAAATATTTTGGATGTTTCACACAGCCCCCATCTATCTCCAAACTAAGCAAAGCTACGAGAACGAGGTACAAGAACCTCTTAACAAAAAAAGTAGGAATAATTTTTTTTGTATATATTGTGTTTTCACACATATAAAATATTTAGACTCATTTATAATACTAGGATCAGAAAGATAGGGTCTTACAGGCTAATCTTAATATACAACCAGGTTAGAGAGGCTGACAGAAGTCGGAAACGTGTTTTATCATTAAATTACCAATATGATTACACGCCCCGATTTCATCCATAACTGAATCTTTTGTTTGTGTCATCACATCATCCGTGTGTTGTATGATCTCGAGGAAAAAGATAAAACATTGCCACTGAAAAGATTTAAGTTGGCATTGCTTAATTATTGCGATGTACCTACTTTGTAATTCAGGTAAAATAAAAAAAATAATTTATATTATGTTGAAATTATCTGTAATTTTTATGTACACAAACACGTTATAGTATAAACATAAAAGACAAGACATGTACAAAGGCGTACTCAGTCAGAACTATGCCTTATGAATAGATATATTGATCAATGCACTTCAGCATCTTTTACAGTAAAATAAAAAATGTGTAAACTAGCTATTTCTTTTCAGCTGTACCATTCGTTTATCAATCTGTATTTGTTTTTCTTTTTTATTACATTTAAATAAATGACGACTTACTTAATTGTAGGCAACAGATTGCAATGAAATTAAAAGATTTGTATAAAGATGCGATATTGATTGTAAATACAGTGAGTTGAAACGAGAATAACAATTAAATAAAATGGGTTGAAACATATAATACCTACTGGGATGAATCAAGAAGCGCCCGCGTTGTGCTAACCCTGAAAAACATGCTTCTACAATGTTGAGTTACATAAAAACATATTTACGTAGACATGTCAATGTTTGTGTATTGAACATCGGTGTGTCTTTAGTTGGAGTGTTTACTATGTATTCTATGTATGTATTTACAAAGAATAGTGTTCTATGAGTTATCTGCTTCATATAGTACAAGCTCTATTTACTTTGGGGCTGGATAGCGTGGCGTGAAATTACCAAAATATTTGGGACCGGGCTTACCACGTCTGCCGCTTGACCAACGAACAATGGGCAAAGGTCACCACAGCTTTGTGGCCTCAATGCATCATCTTCTTTCATGGTAGACCAAGGCGCAGCTCGCAGGTGGAAAAATGAGCTAGATAGATAGATAGATGAACACTTTATTGTACACCAACAATAATAAAGCAGAGTAAAACAATAGAACAAGTATAAAAAGGCCGTAGTACAAGGTTACCGACAGGGCCGTGGTTGAATCCGATCGGGACCCCGTGACCCTGTCAAGTGATGGTGCGCCGTCGAGCTTCTCGTCTGGTGACGAGTGGTTTGACGACGCATTAGCACTAAGGTGATTGATGGCATGTCAATGGGTTTTTAGTCGGTATGCTACCAGTTACTAGCTCTGCTAGTAACCAGGTGGTAAGCCCGACATACCCCTACGGTCCTCCCCAGGCCGGAGGATATGCGTAAACAGCATTTTCACATTGTTATATAAAAAAAAAGGTAGTACAAGGTGCGGCCTTATCGCCGTGAGCGATCTCTTCCAGGCAGCTAGGTTCATAATACAGGTGATTGGTCCACATTAGCATTAAACAGGGGGTACTAGAGAAAAGGGAGGGAGGTCTTTGCGTAGCAGTGGGACATTTCAGGCATTTCATGATAATAATAATTTATTAAGTATTTATTTATTATGTAGATGTAGACTGAAAGAGATAAAAAAATCACTCCACATTTTCCTTCTAAAAATACCTATTTATTTGCAACATGTTATTAAAAAATTTACTTGTATTTTTGTTCAAACTAATTTTAAGCCTAGGTAAAGGAATGTCAATGAAAAATTCACTAAACAGACGCTCTCAGAGCTTAAATTTCAAGGTGATGTAATTAAATTGCTAATTAGTAGCAGGTTTGTGAAATGTCGTAATGAACCATCTTCAGTCTCATTCTCATTAGCTTATTATTCAAAGACCTAAAACTTTTGATACCAATAATAGTAAACATAGACCCTTAAACCTTTTGCTGAAGTTTTTTGTTTTCAGATATTTTTTATTTATTCAAGCCCTTTGCGTTAGTTAGGTACATGTATCAGGACGACATGGATTGCATTATAATATAGGTACTAGTACCTACTATTATTAGTATATTTTTTTATTCTAAATAAAATTAAGATCTTTCGAGCATAACATTTTATAATATTCATGTTATTAGCGAAAGTTTGTAAGAGTAGATGAATACATGAATGGATAGTTAAATGGATATTAGTTTCTCAATCACCCTGAAGCCACTGATCTAATAATGCTGAAATTTTGTAAAAAAATAATTTATATTTTGGATTTACAAATTTAGTAAAGAAGCACGTCAAGAAAGGATGATTGTATAATTTTAATTTATCCTTTTTTTAATGTATTTTTTTATTTAATATGTGATTATGGTCTTGCAACGCCATCTGTGAAGCACGGCTGGAGGCTTTATACATACTACCTTTACCACCTATGCAACATTCTCATGAACCTTGGGGCTCCTAACATGAATGAAAACCATTGAGTAACCACAGATAAATACTAGTACTAGTTAACTTCTGTAACAGCGCCCCCTAGAAGTAGTTTCTGTCACTAAGTTTGTGAGCAAAGGGTCAAAGGTTGATGGTTCGAGCTTTAGTAGAGTCTGGTAGAGCAGGTAAATAAAGTTCGCAGAGAAAGAAAATATTGTAAAAAAACTGCATTTATTTATTGTAACAAATTAATGCCTACTTGCACCAAACTACCAAAGTTCCTAAGCAATTACTTAACTCACTTGAGAGTTCTTAACGGTCAGAATTTGGAGCGTAAAGAACTGGCAAGCAAGAAAAGTAATTGCTTAAGAGCTTTGACAGTTTGGTGCAAGTAGGCATAAATATAACAACATTCATTTTTTATTTCTTAAGTATTAAATTATTTTAGTACCTATGTAAATGTACCTATAGTATTATTTTTTATAGTAAAAGGTGATGTGATGATAAATGTAATTGAGAAATGTATAAAATATTAGGTGCCAATAATGTTAAAACTATTGTTAACTTTTATGATGATATCGCGGGAAAAATAAAATAAATTTATTTATGATTAAGGCGTAGGAACCTCGCAGATAATATCCAACAATAAATAAAAATAAAGTATTTCAGTTTAAAAAAAAAACAACAAGTAGACGTAGGTAATCGGGTTAAAAACTACGCATTTCTTCCTTTTCTAAATACATTTTCTCATTTACTTACTGATACTTTTAGGTACTGCTTACATTTTACTCAGAAAAATAAATTTAATGTAATTTAAAGGAATTAGGATAAGCTTTTAGAATAACATTAGCCCATGCTGATTTAAAAGTAACAAACGACCCTGCCTCTCCAAATTATTCATGCCAATTATATTCATTCCTTGCCAGTGAAATTCGCATAAAACCAGGTTACATCAAATTTGCTAAAATTGTCGGAAAAATTGTTTAAGTGCTCCAAAAAGAACCGTAACCCACACAAAGACTTCTTTGATAGTATAAATCTAAGTAATTACTTCCTTTTCTTCGTCTCCGAAAAGCGAAAAGAAAAAGTGACATTCGCACGATATGAAATTTTGGCGGGGAGCCAATGCTTATGTTACGACTGCATCACAAAGCTTGAGACAATCTCAATCTCAATCTGCACGACTCTGAAGTTTAGTGTAAAATTGCTTTTTGGAGCATAGAGTATCTGCTTTGCATATTTATTTAGTTCTACCTAGGTATATACTTAAGGGTAATCCTCAAATCCGAGTTCCTTACAAAAATGTTTCAGACAAATACTCAAAAAGTACACCGTATTTTAGTAATTTCTACACACTATTCGTTATTCTATGATTTTTGATTTCGTGAACAAAAAAAGTGAAAGGTTTCATACTTTAATTTAGATTTTATACGTGTTTTTAAGTTAGTAGGGTTAATTTTACGTTGGCGTACTTTTTGAGTATTTGTCCGAAACATTTTTGTATGGAATTCTGATTTCAGGATGCCCCTTAAGAACTAATAACAAAACTATAATTATCATAAATTATTTTGTAATTTTAGTTTGCATTTCTTGTTTTTATTTATTTTAAGGTGATAATTAATATAAGGTGAAAATAATAAAACAATAACCATTAGGTATAATTTCTGTAATGTAAGAAAAAAATCATTAAGTTCCATAGGTTTTTATTACTAAATCCGGTTCCTATAAATTAAGCTCAGCTTGGGGCTAGATGGCGTTTTGTTAATTTCCAAACATTTTTTTCTCCATGTACCTACTGTACATTTATCTCTGGGTTATAAATAAAATCCCAGTTACAAATACATTCCACGTAAGGCTGTGTCCGTCCACAAAAAGTTCCGCATCAGGCTACAAACACGTTGGTAGGCCGGTCTATCTACCTAGCTTCATAGATTGTAATTGCTTGGAGGTCAAGGCCGCACGCACGCCTGTAAATAACCTCAAAGCAACTTCTAAAAATGAAAATAAACCTAAAATGCTCAATTCGAATGTGCTACTATTTATGGACTATCGTCTGGGGTTTAAATGATAATTTTCTTCTAATGTTTGAACAGCTTAAAAACAGAAACACATGATTTGGTTCATGCGCACTGGCGACGCCGCAAGTCAATATCCTCCCACCCCAGCGACGCCATGACGCTTAGCTCGCATCTCGCATACCAAGTGGCGAAGCGAGTAAGCTCGTTTTTACTGTTTCTGGATAAACATTGTGATAACAGGTTGAGAAAGGAGAGAAGGAGCATAACATGTAGATAATAATTAACATTATCATTAAAAAAGGTCAATGTAACCATATAGATAAGTGTAATGAAATAGAAAAACAACCTTGACAAATAAAAAAAATATATTATTTTATTTATATAAGAAAATTTAAATACCTAGTAAAATAAAGTTATAACAAAAATCCTCGACTCAACTTAGAGAGGATCTGATCACATTCAAATGAATCTGGATAAGTTTTATAAAATTGAACAATACATCGAAGAATCGTTTCGAATAAACCCAACTAAAATGGATCTAATGGTTTGTGCAACGATGCCACAGACAGGTAGAAGAGAAATATAACAGATATACAAAGGTTTCAAACCTGTAACACCTCTCCTTTAATAACGTGGTTGGGAAGATAACTGAAACAGCAAAAGCAGAGCCTTGATATTACTAGTAACTTAGTCAACCGTTCAAAACAAAATTTCCTAAAAGCATGAGTTGCGCACATTCTCTCGGAGGCTTCATTTAGTTGTGAGTCCGTCCGCTAGAGTGGCGGTGATCCCCAGCTGGTTGGCTGGTATTCTGACGGACCAGTTAGTTCTCGGCTCGTGGCCGATGCACCGGCCGGCTACATTGCACGTGCTCACCACTTTTTAACCTCGACCGAAAACCGTAACTTACCCACTGTCGCCTTGCCAACTGAACTATGACCCTGTACAGAAGTGAAGTTTAGTGACTGTGGAAAGTATAGTGTGAGTGCGTGTATTTCTGTTTCGTCCGCATTTTTGTGTATTTGGATCAGTGCGGGGGTGTAGCTGTAAACTAAAGGATTGAGTGAGTAACTTGAAGAATGTTATTGTTAGCTAAGTGCTTAGGTTGATGTGGAAGGCACGAACATAATAAAACATATCTGACGGTTTTATTATCAAAGATATTATTACCCTTAGCCAGTCCTTTAGCTACCTACGATATTACACGCATTTCCTTTTTGTCGCCTAAATTCTTACCCTACGACGTAGTTGGTGTGTTGGTCAGAATCTATGTACCAACCTTAGCATAGTGTAGGTTGGTATGTACCTATATAGTGTTGGTCTTGTATAAATCCTTAGCTGCATCTTCTTCGTAGTCTCGGACATAAAATATTGGACAAGATCTTCATATACATACATAATTTAAATTCTCCATAACTTAATACGTGTATAGTATACTCGAGTATCTAGACTTACCCATAAATTTATGTTCTAAAATCAGAATAATCTATTTACAAACCTAATCCTTTCTCTAATGAGAACCTTATTTTTATCCTTGATCAATCCTACACCCATTCTGTCCAACCAATACATTATTTTTAATGGGTTAGGCTCGTGTGAAAGAACCATTTTAAGAAAATTACGTAGGTAGTTACGCAGGCATAATATACCGAGCAAATGCAAGATTCCTTCTTAAAAATAGTTTTTTTTTAACTAGTGATGAGACGAGTATGGCAAATACTCTCTTTACACTTTCCACGCCTTCCCATGACTATAACAGTGAAATTTGTATAACCAAAATATTTCTGATCCCTTGATGTCTGTTTTATAGAAATGCTTACCTCCAGAGCATCGATAGCGCAGTCGGTATCCTCCAGAATTTCTACCTACCTAGTGATGTAATATATTCCACCACTGGTAGACCGACTGATCGTTTCCCGACCCGATAGATTTCCGGAATGGAAATATGGTTACATTTGCGGCACGGGAAATAGGAAAATGGGTAGTTTATTCATGTCCAATTTTACGCATGGTCGGTCGTTTAATGTAAATACCTTCCTATCTACGTAATCTGTCTATATATCTATTCAGCCTGCAACACCCACTGTTGGGTAAAGGCCTCTTCTCTGTGACGCCAATCTTGTCGGTCTTGTGCAAGACGAATCCATTGTGGTCCTGCTGCCTTCACAATATCATCAGACCATCAGGCTGGTGGTCTGATGAGGCCACTGCTAATCTCGTCATCTCTTGGCCTCAATTCAGTAACTGCCTTTGTCCACCTGTGATCCTCCCGCCTTCTACGTCTACGTAATCTACGTAAGGTAGAAACTAAATACTTTGATACATCATTGACCGAATTCAACATTAGCTAGTATTATATTAGGTACAATTCTTAATCATTTCAAATATTTTCTAAATTCTAGAGGTCCTTCGAGCCGGATTTTAGCAATAACCATTGGAAACATACAAGAAATAATTCCTATTTAATCTGAATCAGCACATATTCTAGCAAGCTCGTCTAAATAGGCAATGACTTCATTTGCAATTAGAGACTGTTGCTCAAATAACCCAATTTCGATAAATCCAAAAATGAATTTCTCTACTAGGATTCCCTTTATCCCAAAAATAACCAAATTGCTCAAAATGAAAACCAATACCCAATAGCAATACTCGGATTCCCATAAAACCCACAAACAAAGCACTATTGTGGTCAAAACCAAGCCTGGCATTCTTTTTTTTTTCTTTCGGTACTGTACTAGTGGGGATTTCGGGAATAAGCCGTATTGGAGTTTAGCAATGGCAATCGACAGGGCTATATTGCACCCTGAAAAATGCTTTTTAAAAATAAATATTTCTTCTCGCAATCTTGAAGGTACGTGTGATAAGGTCTTTTTTTTTAGTTACTACATGAGCCCTGCTAAGGCGCAGCGACCAAAATAGGTCTAACTAAAAATAGGCGGCGCATAAAATAAAAAACTTCATCATCACCAACCTATAGCAGTCCTCTACTGGACGTAAGTCTCTTTCAAGGTGCGCCACTGACCCCGATCTTTAGCACTTCTCATCCACCTTCTGCCAGCTATAGCTCGCAAGTCATCGCTCCATTTAGCCAAAGATCATCCTACACAATGCTTGCCTAGACGCGGTCTCCACTCAAGAACACGTTTAGCCCAACGGTTGTTAAAACTTTTTAAACTTATTTTACCGCAGTATTAGCAAATTTCTGATACTCACATTCTTGACCCACATGAAAATCCCAAATATACAGATCCAGCCAACATTGAGAAGTTCAGAAGGCATTGGTTCGTATCCTTTGACCTGGTAAAGCCGCTTATATCGTAGTCGCTTAGCAAGGCTTGCCCGCTGGACCGTGGCCGAGGCACAAAGACCTATAAAACAAGTCACTATACGTAGAAGTATAGAATCATACTTCACTATATTGAAAAAGCGCCAAAAAGGGGGACAATTTAGCCGAAATTTAGCTAACTTCTAGTACATTTTGGCAGCTTAATTTCAAAACAGAGAAGTAACAGTGCTCGAGTAATATTTTAGTTTAATATTATTTGGCTAAATGGCTTTTTTTTAATGTTTGCAAATTTATTTCAAATGGAATCGAATGCAAAACTTTTTTGCAGCGAATGAGAACGACTCTTTTTATTGACTGAAAATTTGTTCCCATGTTTTACAACTCCATCTTGCTTTGAAGCTGTCTTTCGTCGTGTTCTTTAAAAACACCGTTTATTAATCTATGTCAGTACTTATCTACTACAGCTACGTTGTTTGAAACCTATATCGTATCTAAAATAAGTACCTACAGTCGGTGCAGGAATTTCTGATACAAACGTATCGAGAAACGATTTGTATGCAACTTGAGTGCAGTGCTTTGCTATCGTTTGTGAACCTGTAGGTACCTACCTATTTATATGCTGTTGGGAATGTATAATTCTCATATTCCAAGCTATCAAGATTTACATAAATGGGTCAAAATGGCTCGAAGCGTGTCGCGTAATTAGTGCACAGTGCGCTTCAGGCGGTTTCTTGCCTTGAATTTTGCGCTTTGATACTATAAAGAGTGTTTCAATTTAATTAATAATACGATTTTCGTTTATTCGAAACGGTTGAACGTACAATAGCTCATAAAACTTAAAATCGTAAATTAGATTGTAAAAAGCGAAAGGTTAAATTTCAGGACGATCAATTTTCAAAGATACATAGGTACATGTGCAAGTACTTACTTTTCGTCACATGACACGTGAATCAGCCAGCAAGATGGGGTCATTCAGCCATTCATCGTCTGGGAAACACCGCGTTGCTCAATAGGCGAATGATTCACTTCTATAGTAAGTGCAGTTTTGTTTTTTGCAGCTATGTAGATATGTAAATTTGTGGGTTACCTCGTATCTTCCAAACGGCTGGATGGACTTTGACAGTTAAGGTATCGTAAGATGCGGTTCAATTACCCAAGTGTTCTACAACGGGTTTTTAAAATAATAATCAAAATGGCGGATTTTTGGAGCTAAATAGTACTAAGTCGTATATTTTTTTTTGTTGAAAAATTCAAAATGAAGGTATTTTAAAGTAGATTATACAAATATTTACACATATATATATATATAAGTTATATGTTTAAATTTAATTGAGAATAATGAATTGACAATGAATGTATAATTATTTCCCAATGGTGTTTTCAGTTTTTTTAAACTTTAATCTTGTTTTAATAATGGTATTTTTTTTAGCTGAACCTACGATAACTTACAAACTTATCTGATTTAAAATACAATTGATTTTCTATACAGGATCACGAAGAAAATCTGGCACTTCCAAGCCTCGCGATGAAAATTTCATGAACCTAGGCATACGTTCCAAGTAACATTAGCGATACAAATCCGCCATCGCCATTTCGACTTCGGACTGTGAAGACAAAATGTTGCGGATTTCCGATACTAAGCCAATTGAAACAGAAGTCACTTCTGGATTCTCTTACTGCTCTGGAAGGTCTATGAAAAGTATAAAATGTACATTTTGATTACAACGCCTTGTGTATTTACGAGCAGACATAAAGTCTCATTTACGTATATAGGGTATGTAATGTGGCACATAAGGAGTATAGTAGGTATATAATATTTAAAAAGCATGGACCTGACTGACTGACTGACAGGCAACGTACAGGTCAAACGGCTGAACGTAGAGACATGAAACTTGGAGTATGTATTCGTCAAGAGTTGAAAGTGTGTACTAAGAAAGGCATTTTGCTCATTCGTAACGCAAACGAAATTGCGGGAACCAGCTAGTATGGTATAAGTTTGGTTTGTTTGAGTATAAAAAGCCAGCACTTAAGAGGAATCCTCAAGGCAAATTTCCATACAAAATGTTTTGGACAAATACTCAAAAAGTACATTACACTACAAGTACAAAGTTTTCATACTTTAATTAAGATTTTGTACGCGTTTTAAAATTAACCCTACTAACTTAAAAACACGTATAAAATCTAAATTAAAGTATGAAATCTTTCACTTTTTTTGTTAACGAAATCAAAAAACATGGACGAAACGAATAGTGTGAAGAAATTACTATAATACGGCCTACTTTTTGAGTATTTGTCCGAAACATTTTGTATGGAATTGGATTTGAGGATTAGCCTTAACGCGGTGTACCTAACATTTTTATTGGGGAATATTTCATTACAGCTAAAGCAAATTACTATAGTATATTTGCCCGACTGCGAAGAAGAAAGGTGTATAATGTTTTTCGAGTGTATGTATGTTGTCTATTGCCTCCAGAAGATACCCTATTTTTCACCCATTAGTGTGAAAACACGTAAAAAGCTTCGTACGATAAAACTGCTGCCTTTGTTGCCTAGGACTTGCACAAACATACGTAATTACAGTGAGAACGGTGACTTTTTAAATGAATTTCCACTTTGGGACGCGTTAGTTTAAACTTTTTCATGTTTAGTGCGATATTAACACTTTTTCCTACTTACTTTATTACCTATTACAAAATAAAGCTGTGTAAGGTACATTACTGAGACTCAAAAATCGAGACCCTAGGTCCATACGGAATGGGAGCCTTCCGCGTTTTTAAAATTTTGTCAGAGCGTCTGGTCGAAGCGACGCGTGATCAGAGGGCTGGCAGCTATCTGGGCCAAAGAATAAGCCTTGCTATACAAAGAGGCAATGCAGCCAGTATCCTCGGCACGCTGCCATCGGGTATCGAGTTGGAGCAGTTGAGCTACCTATAGATCGTTTACAACGGTCTATGGGTGGCCCAATTGTTTCCTTTTGTAAATTTTGTAATATACCTATATATAGATTGTAGTAGTGAGCTCAAAAATTAGATTACTTATAATAATATATGGGGAATATCGAAAAACACTCAAGAACCCTTGGGGTCGATTTCTATGAAAACTAAAACTACACAAGTAGGTATTCATTTTGTAAAAATCAATTACTTTAGCGGGGAATCAAACCAGTAATATGATTTTAATTCCAAAATCAACTGGTATATATTATTGATGGCCGGGCAGAAACTACTTACTGTTTTTTTATATTGTCCCCATAACCATAGGTATGTAATGAATATAAAAAACCACGTCTGTAATACATGAATACCTATTGAAATATTTTAAATATACATACAAACTCAACTTTCATATTTTCTTATACCACGTATGCACAATATATTTTACCAATTATTTAACAAAAGCTACTTTGTCGCTTTTGGCAAAGTATTCTTGCACAACATTTAAAATTTCATAAGTTCTGGAAAATGTAAGACTTGGCTGGTGCCAGGGGGCGTGTGGTAGTGCCAGCCTCTCGTTGGTACCTACCTCCTGATTCGATATTGATTGCGAAGTATTGAACTAAGCAATCCCAGTATCGTATTTAAAGGTTTTTATTATGCACGGTCAATTTTTAATCATTAGAAAAAAAAATACACATGGTCAGTTGCCGTTACTGAACACAGGAATGGCAAAAAAAACTTGAAAAAATTACCTAGCTCGAGCCAGCTCTGGAAAAATCTCGGCTCGGGCGCCGCACTCGCGCCGCTGTCACTCTGCCATTTTGTAGAAATTCAAAATTCTGACTGCACAGATACAACGTAGTAGTATCTAACCCGTCTGCAACGCCCATTAAATTTTTTTGGTAATTAAAAATTGGTGGTGTATACATACTTACTAACTTTACTACCCATTCTTATAGGTTGTATAGTGTATATTTTATAGGTTGTTCATTAGATAAATTGGTACCACGTACGACGTTATTACCTTCTGAGAAATCACTTTGTATGATGAATGTTATCTAGGTTGCTCATTGTCTCACAAGAGAAATTGCAATACAGCAACTTTTAATAAAAGCGTTTCAGATAATAGCAAGGTACTTTCAATAAATTTTCCATAAATATCTAGAAACAGAACGAAGTCATACTTAAACATACCTATTTTTCTTTTTATTTATATAATATATATATTATTATAATTAAGATTAACATTTGAAAAACCTACGTCGTAAATCCTGATAAAGTTTGTTAAGAAAAGTTTAAATACCTACAAACTTAATTTTTTTTTAAATGTAAATAAGTGGAGTGATTAGCTAGGCTCTCCTGGTGGTAAGAGATCACGCCTGCCCATAACCATAACAGTGCAACACAGGGCTTTGATTCCCATAGGCCGGTGCAATACTGCGATAGTGCTCGTCCACCTTGAGACATTTTGCGTGTCAGTCTCGAAAGAACAGTAATTTTCACACTATAAGAACCAAGCACCAAGTTTTATATGTATAAGCACGCAGGTATGTACATAAGATTAAGGAATATTCTTGCCGACGACCGGATGGTCGAAGGCAAGTGTACGCCAGGTGTCGCGGGTTCGATCCCGCTTCAGGACAAACATTTGTGTGTTGAACATCGGTGTTTGTCTTGAGTCTGAGTGTTTTCTATGTATTCTATGTATGTATTTACAAAAAAAAGTATTTAAGTAGGTATCAGCCATCTGGTTCCCATACTGCTTAGTTTGGGGCTAGATGGCGTTGTGTGAAATGTCAAAAGTATTTAAGTTTTATTTTTTATTTATTATATCTACATTATTCTACATAATTATCTATCCAACTTCAACTAAAAGGCTAACCTACCTCAGTCTTACAAAATTAATTTCAAAATAGAACATCGATGTAACCGTTTCCTTTACTCCACGCGACATAGGCACGTATTTATAGGCCACCGGAATGCATCGCCCACCTACAAGCGAGCTATAATAACGCCACTGTCAAGTTCATTACTCATCCAGCTCCGAGCGAGAGTTTGCATTTCGAATCGAGCTCCGAAGTTGCATCTCTTTGTTCTTATTCGAGATTAACCGCTTTCGATTTCAAATTTAGAACGGTTATGCTATGCACCTTATTAATTTAATCTAATTTGGTAAGATCAATCTGAACAAAACACATATAATATGTGAAAATAGAAGCCACGATCGAGAAGTCGTTTTCCCCGAAAAAACTATAGATCTACTTATATGGCTTACCAAGGTCTACTATAATAGACATTCGTAAATTTATTTATAAGAACGTATTACTTTATTTATAACGTAGACCTTGGCTAGCCATATATGTAGATCTATAGTTTTTTCGGGGAAAACGACTTCTCGATCGTGGCTTCTATTTTCACATATTATATGTGTTTTGTTCAGAAATCATTATTTTTTGTAAATAAATTTATTACTATTCAAAAGTATATAGGTTAGGTACCTACTATAATTATAATAGTTACCTACCTATTTGTTTTCCTTACTTACACACCACCATCATCGCCTCTAAATATATATGTAGGTAGGTAAAAGTACAATCAGTTAAGTACCTAACCTACCTAAATAGCGTAATATTATATATAGCGTTGATATTAAAGTAAGTACATAAAACGATAAAAACAACCTTTCATCATGGAAATGGAAATATCCTGCAAAAATTTGCAAGGCAATTGCTCTCATAATTTGCAAGGCGCTAAATTTACCTCATAAAATCGAATAATTTGGAAAAAAAATCAAATCATATAAAGTTACTGTTTTCTGATTTTTTCCTTTGTATACACACAATTACCTAGCCCGATGCCAAATTTGAACTTTCTAGGTCATCTGGAAGTGGGTTAGGTTTACGTCTATATGTCAGTCAATCAGTGATAAAAATGACGATTTTTGAACGTCAATATCTAAATAACAGTTTAAGCTGTGTTTATGAAATTTGAGGTACTTTCTTAACTCCGGGCTTTCAATACATAAACCAATTTTGGTGTGTTTATATTGATTAGTTTTTTAGCTATGACAAGGTCAAAAGTGGCTCCAAATGGTTCGTGTAAACTTACACACAGTGCTACCCGCCAGTTCGCTGGGCCTGACCGTGGCTGGACACACTGTCGTGTGTCGAGATACAAATTAAAAATCTCAATTTCAATGCTCAATTTGTTTGATCTAGATTTTTGGTTGACAAATATTTGGAAATAGGCACCATAAGTACAATAAAACATATTTTATAATAAAGCTAAGTTAATATTCCGTACCTCCCTAAAATGTACGTCACTGCGCTAGATCAAAGCCACGAAATACCATAGATCGAATGAGACAGATAAAACGCCCCTTCATTTTCTGAAATAATGTGGACCGCTAATGCATAAGCGCAGTATTTATCTGGGAAAACACCTATTAAGCCCTGATGAATTAGTTGAGCTTCCCTTCCTCACAAAAAACTCCTGCAGTTCATCATAGCGGCAGGGTTTAGTGAGGAACTCTAACCGCATAGGTCCAAGTGGCGAGCACAATAGACCGACAACGGTCGGAGTGTCACTAAATCCGCAAATCAATAATAAAAAAAAAAAAAATACCATAGATCAACAAATCATAGAAACATTAGATTAGATTACACCTTTTCATATTGTACCTACCTATTAGACAGCGTCATATATTTATCCTTGCACATTGAGACCCAGCTTCAAAAAGCCCGCCGCCGCCGCGCCGCCCGCGTTTCGACGTACAGGACCTACAAAAATATTTTCCTTAAAAAAAAATATACTATACTATACCATGTAAGCCAAATCATAATTTTATAAAAAAAATTAAGGGTTTTGAAGCTGGGTATGTTATGCAAGGGAGATAATTATCTATGACGCTGTATGTAAATGATTACGAAATACTTAAATAAATTCAAAATTTAAATTCTGATTGCATCGACCCCTAGGGACCGCAATAGAAATCAAATTCGCATTCCACAAAATGCGCTTCCTTAGCCAAAGAAACGCAAAGAGTCCTTGTCTCGAAACGTAGCCATTCTTATGTAAATAATACCCAAAGGAACAACGTTCCATTTGTCAGCTACTCAAACAAATAAATGAATTATAAATGTTTGGTTGGAGCTACCTTTTTTACTAGATAGGGTTTGTTGACATTTATTTTACTCAGATATCAGAAAAACTTTTATTTATTTAGTGATATAAAGAAGAAGAAAAAAAGGATTGGTTGTAACTCCTTGAATTATTCTGTTTTGACCTCTTGACTTGACGAACATCAGATCAGGTAAATAGGAGAATGTAATGCACGAAAGGAGCCTCTTCGAGGCGCAATTGAAATCCTTTCACCACACTGGTTCGAAAGAACTAGTGACACTATATGAAGAAGAAGATTAAGAGAATAACATAACATAACATAAACAATAAGGTGGTTTCTGTTTTGTTAACAACTTTAATATTCTGTTCTACCATTTATACAATCTAAATCATAGATGAATAACGGTGTTCCTATAAAACACCGAGATATACAGTAACCAAGATAACAGTCAAACCAAAATAGAGTCGTAAGACAGGACCAAAAATTTTCAGACACCCGTCAATAAAAATGAAATATCTCCTGTATATTTAGTCTATTCATTTTATACTTAAAATTGTTACCTGTCTTTGTACGTACTATAAGACCTACAAGAATTAAATGTTTTTATCATTATCTTTATCTTATCTCCATTTTCAAATAATGAAAAATCCTAGTTGTTTTTATATATATTATTAATTTACCCCTATAACTTCTCTTTTTCGAAAATTAGCATCGGACCTAAATATATCTACTAGAAATAGCCAATGTGGCTTCTTTTGACGTGACTACGTCTAATAAATCGATGAACGCCAGCATGCACGAATACGTTGACGTCATTTTCCGGTAACGCTGTCATTGTCCGGTAACGTTCATTGTCCCGTTACGCTGGTAGTCACGTTAAACTATAGTCCGTAAACCAACTTTACAGACAACCAATTTTTTTTATCGCATTTTCAATGGACATACTATACATTGTGTTTCTATACTTTTATACTTCTGTGATCTAATTATACTCCACTGCAAATATTAAGAGGCTATGTGAAAATTTGGAGTCGCTGCGTTTCATTATTACTCGGTAACGGTACAGTTTACAAACTTGATGTTAATACAGTGATTACTTGAGGATATAATCTAAATAAATGTAAGACAGAAACACGATTGGTGAAACTTTTCTCGATAGATTTATTTTTTGAAATAGGCCCTCTTAAAATCTGATTTACATCCATCCTCCGAATTTAGAGAATATATACGGTTTATTTTTATACTATTGAGTGAGTAATCACCGAACTTAGATAAATGTAAAAGGATTTTTTTTATAAATTCAATACTTTTCAAGCAATACGATGTTTTATCATTTGTCGCTTACGTCCCTTACTTTTGAGCGACAAAAATCTATATCTAACCTCTTCCCTCGAGGTAAGGTGTCTAATTGCGCTATCACTGTCTGACAATTCGGCAGCTGTCATTTCTGACGGTTTCACATATCCTCTTAATAAGAAATTCTCTTTTATTATTCAAAAGGCCAAAGCGATTACATCATTGGAAGTTTTTCAAGTTCCATTATTCCATTTAGGGAGCCAAGAAGTGGTGGCAAGGGGTAAGGGATTCCATTCCCTTATTTCCCGTATTTAATAGCAATCGTAAAATCACAGCGAATTTAATGAAATTCTAAATTGATCGATCGGTCAATTTGAACTGGGCCCTGGGATAAGCCTGGATTCAAAGAAATTCAAAAGTTTAATCATTACCTAGTTCTTTGTTTCATTCAATGCTTTCCTCGTATTAAGTTAAAAAAAATATTTACTGCACCTTTACTTATCGTTTTATATTTTAGTCTCACTCTCCATCCCAAGGTTGCCTGGAAGAAATCGCTGCTTAGCGATTAGGCCGCCCATTGTACATGCTCCTTAATTATCTTGTATACAAACAAATTGGTACAGCAAAGAGTTTTCATTCATTCATTCAAAGTCCAGAGTTGAATGATAAACATTTCGATACGTAGACACGTAGTTGCGGTCGTTTGCTTTTACGCGTTTGTGATTAAAATGCGTATGGCAGATGGCAGTTAGTAGTAATGTCTGCATAATTTGATGTTCAAGCAAAGAATAAGTAATATTATGTACGTATGATTACGTGGGTAGGTAATATGAAACAGGAAATGTTCCGTTGAGGTGGGCAGATGGTTCTTACAGGTAACGTACATTTATCGTAGAGTTCGCGTAGATGTTTCGTAGAGATCGCGTAGATGTTTCGTAGAGGTGGCGAAGATGGTTCGTAGATGTCGCGTAGGTAAGGTTTAGTTAAGGTAGCGTGAATGTTTCGTAGGGCTTTTGTATTTTTCATGAATATCGAGTTGTTAATTTTGGCATGGGATTCTTGTATGTGTTTCATACTTATGTTATGTCGCGTAGATTGTTCCTAGAGGTCACGTAGATAGTTCTAAACTTCAATAAATTAGACAATGCAAAAACTTTTGCGCATTATGTTGTTCATTTTTATGTAAAGATAAGACAGTTGCAAACATTGCAAACATTGCAAATATAAACAAAAGACTTCAAAAACACAATGGCGAGAACTATACAGAAAAGGTCATTGTTACGCATCATTAGATATGAAAAAAAGATACTCATCGTTACTGTGCAGGTACCGGAACAAAAGTAGATTTATAGGCAGTTTAATAAAGTCGAAGGCCTTTGGGTGGTATAAAAACTCTAACACCAGAACCAACCACACTGGTCACACGAGACTAGTTGAGGACGTGGTGGCCGAGTGGATGAGGCCTTTGCCTTGCGACCACATGGTTGCGGGTTCGAATCCCGATGGCAGTCATGCGTAAATGTGTTTTTTTCGGTTGAAAAAATCTATGTATGCATCTCACGTTCTCGCAACGGTGAAGGAAAACATCGTGAGAATACCGACATGTCGTAGAACCTTAAGTTCGAAAAAATGTGTCGAGTGCACGAAAGGAGCCTCTTCGAGACGCACATAAAATCCTTTCATCACACTGGTTCCAAGGAACTATTGACACGATAAGACGAGACTAGTTTAATAACCTACGTAATAATGAGCAATAGAACTCCACAGCTGAACGTAGGTCTCTCCAAGGGGGCGTCACTGAGCCTGATGCCTTCGACTCTTCTCATCCATATTCTGCCAGCTATAGCGCGCAGATCATCGCTCCATAAAACTAATTATTGTACATCAGTACTTGTAGAGCCTGTTAGCCGAGTGGGAAGTGCCTCTGCTTTCGATCCGAAGGTCTCAAAGGTTCAAATCCGGTCGTAGACCAATGGATTTTTCTGTTCAAAATCATTGTATTCATTAAAGCACGTGGTTAACGACGAAGGAAGGAAACCAACATGAGTCAATTGCACGAAATGAGCCTGTTCGAGGAGCACTTGAAATCCTTTCACCACACGGGTTTGAAAGAACTAATGACACGATAAGAAGAAGTACATAGATTCTGAGATGAATGCATGCCATGATAGAGTTATCGTGTAATACCAAAAGTCTATCTCAATTACTCCATCAGATATCCAATAACACTCTTCTATCTTCAGAGGTTCAAAAAATATAGTAGGTACCAATAATTCTAATGTAAACAGACTTCTTCAAACAAGATACTCTGCTCTCATAAGGCGGATTTTCACTAAACGCTAGTGTAGAAAGAAAGAATGCTCTTGTTCTAGCTAGAGCTAGAACAAGAGCATTCTTTCTTGATCTCTTAGTATAAACGAAAGCTCGTTTTCGGCGTTTACACTAAAATATCAACACCCACCAATAACTAGAATCGCTAAAACACGAATAACACTTTGAAGAGACCGCTCCGGGAAGCGAGCACATGCGAACACTTAAAAACGTTCTAAGCTAATGTTCGCGCGCTCTAGGCCGTTTACTACAAGCGAGCGAGCATTTTTAGAATATTCTATAGAATCTATGCGAGCTAAGATAGAACAATAAAGGAATGTGCTGTTTCTGATTACACTAATAGAATTTGACGGAGAGGGGATAGAATGAGCATTCGCTCGTCTGGTATAGATCGGCCTTTACACATCGGAACTCATCAATCTTCATATGACTATGCTAAATTAAGGACACGCTTCCCTTTCGTATACACCCCCATTAGAGGAGTATTTGGTCTATCTAGTATCAAGTAGACCAAATATTTGATGGATGAGTGAGACACTCCGATAGAATGACTCATTCTCTGTGACCAAAGAAGTTAGAAGCATGATTTTTTTTTCTAAGACGGTGAGCGTCACGGTAAAGTTTTACATCTTTGATTGCACAATTTAATTAAATCTGATAATTAAATAAGCCAATCATGAGTAATCACGGGAAAAGTTTGGAACTAGCATATTCACCCCAAAATCATCGATCTATCTATCTATCTATCTTAACAGCCTCTTGCACCCACTGTTGGGTATAAGTCCGTATAAGCCTCCTCTTCAGTACGCCACTTTTGCGGTCCTGGGCTAGCCTGATCCACTGGCCTCTGGCTGTTGTAATGATGTCGTCCGACCATCTCGGTAAATCGGTAAATCGGAAAATAATCGATAATTAAATTAAATTAATAAATGTATTACCTACCTAGATATATGATTTCCAAACTTATTTTATGTTTTTTTTACCATATTATTGGTAAACTCAGATATCGTGTCAACGCATTATTATCGCTTCTAACTCAGAAAACTTTGTATATTCAGTTCAACAATACGTCCCACGCGTACCTGCTCTATTTGTTTTGCTATTGAATAGAATAGGGATTGAATACGGAAGCACTATTGTACGTGTTTTTCTATAGATGCAGCTTTTGAATCGGTACAAATAGGGCACGAAAGACTACATAGAGCATGTTGTTATGGCTGATGGAAGAGAACACTTAATATGCATAAAACATACCTACCTACATACATAATAGGAGTTGGCGGCATTAAATTAATTGACAAAACTTGTATAACTTTGAGTGTTTAAGTGTAAAAACGGTGGTTTTTTATCCATTAAGTGCTCGTGAACGTGTATGAGTGTTGGTGAATAGTGTAATGCTGTAAAACGTGACTTTTCGTGTTGCCTCCAAAACTCCATAGAAGCCTCTAGTAAAGTCGCAACCACCACTACTTTACAGGGGCATGACTTGACTTAACGACTCTGACTTATGACAAAATAATCTCTCCAATTACTTGACACTGGCTATATACCTTTGATGTGAAGCCAAAACCGAAGAACTTAGGTTCTTCATACATAATAGTGTCAATTCAGATGTCACCAAATAAAACTGAACTAAACTTATTTGAAAGCACAAAATACCTATGTCGCTGTCCCTTTTGTAACGATCGAAATAAAAGTGGGCATAATTTTTACTGCTGTCAAATTAGTTTAGTTTTGGCGACATCTGAAATCTGAATTGACACCAATATCTGAATTAGTGAAAATATGCTCAAATAATGGCCGAAAATTTAAAAAAATTGTTTGACAAACACTATGCCCGATTTTTTGCTTGATATGTTTGTTTATGTCGCATCTATCCATATCTATCTATCACTGAACAACAAACAAAATGTCTCACTCGCATCCCAAAGCCTAGTAGCGATAAATAATATTGAAACTTGTCTCTGCCAAATATTGACAAATAGCATCAATCTTTCTTCATAATACCCATTACGGCCCTGGCAGCGGTTGCCCTAGAAATGACATTGACTCGTTGGCTGCCCAAGATAATCGAAATTAAACGTTTTGGACGTCTTTCAAATCGATCTTCTGCGTTCCAGTCATAGCTAATGTAATTAGTCTGATGCCTTGATCAATGTAGGTACCGAGCAAACTGTCGAGACAGTGCTCTCGGCCGAGTACTCGGTACGTATATACATAGCGCCGAGTGCTCGGCTGAGCGAGTGATGTCAGGTACTTGCTTACATCACTGACTCGGCTGAGAAACATTTTACTGTCTCGCCCGTTTGCTCGGTACGTGTGATCTAGGCATGACTATTATTTTGGCAACCGTTTTCTCTTGAACCTTCCTCCTACACACTTTGTAACATTATTCTTGTTCAAAATTATGGTCATCATTATGATCGGCCTAACTAATTAAATGGACGTCCATAGATCGCGTCGTCACTGCACTTAATTTTTGGCTCATTTAATCTACGTCTTGCCTTTTCGGTTCTCATCTAGGTACTTACTCTTTCTGGCCAAAGATTTATAAAATAGCTTGATATTCCGGAAGACTGAGGTCAGCCTTTATCTACGAAATAAATGCTCATTCGTTTCACCTTCCTCATTATGTCCCCAAACTGGGTGAGGGCTCCATCCAATCTATCTTATGGACGAACATTTCAAAACTACCAAACTTTCTGAAACCACGACTAATGGTCGAAATGAAGGTAGGTATATAGCTATGCTTACTTCTGTAGGTTGGGACGAGAGTTAGGTAGGAAAATTTTGTCTCAATTTTCCTTCAACCGGGAAAGAGGTGAATGGTTAGATTGAAGTGATAGCTTCATTTTGAATGCTTTCATTTCAAGATATTGTGTAGCGTTGCTTGATTTTCTTCTGGAACAATATTGGAATTTCCAAATCCCACTTTAATTTCTCGGGATAAGTAGTATCTTATAAAATTATTTTATTACAGCATTAAGCTAACTACTACAATCTATATTACAAAATTTACAAAAGGAAACAATTGGGCCACCCATAGACCGTTGCAAGCGATCAATAGGTAGCTCAACTGCTCCAACTCGATACCCGATGACAGCGTGCCGATTTTTCAGTCTTCAGAACATATCACTATTATCGATATTACCCAGTTAACTATCCTCTGAAAAAACTTGGTATTGCAAGCTTCCGTTAGCTTTCCGTTTTTGCCAATCTCATCCGCTTCGTAACGTTTTCCGCTGCCGCTACATTTTCCGCCGCTGCTCGATAAAATAGGCCACATAAGTTCAGCGGAGAGCTTGCGGTCTGAGCCGATAATGAACTCGCAACGAGCGAAAGATTCATTAAATTTGCGGAAGCACGCCGCGGGTTGCTCACAACACGCTCATTAAAATTGGCGTGATATTTTCGGCGAGACTTTTGAAAAGCCCTGCACAAAGGTAAAGGCTAGGTTTTTGCAGAATTTGTTTTTAATTGAAGACAACTTCGTTTAAATTTCTATCTTAGTACGCGCTTACACTTTTAGACGAACATACCTCGAAATTCAATGTATCTACGTCCAATTTTTTGGCCAGTCTATGCGTTGTCTGTCAATCAGAGGCAGTCACGCCAAGCCTTTTATACATATTAATTAAATCAAAGCCATTCTAAATATTATTTTTTTATATTTATAATAGCATGCAATAGCTAGGAAGCATTGCGCGATATGCATTTTTGTTACTTTGTTCTATTAATAGGTAATATGGTTGTTGGTAAGCTTTATTATACCTAATGTTTGTTTCACACAAACACAAGGCATCCATTACAAGGCGCGTCATAATCACGCAATTGAGCTATTTCTGCCTCACCACAAAGTATTGATTTCGCACCTGTGTGTCACGTTACAATACAACCTTTGCTTTATTATGAGTTACTTTAGACTGATATTAATGTAAACTACTAAAAATAATTCTGATTAGGACTTTTTTTAATACTACCTACTATCCTTTATGGGTTAGGTTATAGTAATTAGAACCTCCTAATTTAGGTTATTCTACCGTGACCACATCGACACTCACCACAAGATGAGATGTTGGTCAAACTTGAGTCTTTATTATAATAATTATATAAGTAAAAAAAAAAAATATTTACCGTAGGTATTGGTACACCGCAGCACCGCCTGCACAGTGTGTGGTATCATTAATCCTACGATATTTTAAAAACAGTTTTGAAAATTTATTAGGTTTATAGGCTAGTTTTATATGAATGTTAATGAAGATGTTTTGAAGCCAACAAATTTTAATCTATTTTTTTTATTGTTTTTATTTGTTCCTACATATACTTGATTAAAAATATTGATTTATCAACACGACTAACATTCTAAATGCTTAAACATAATACAACTTACATTACTTAACTAGCTATAAAATAAAGATTCAACCTATCTAAAATAATAAAAGAATATTATTTTCATTTACTTACAGATCAAAACAACGACGCCAAAAACAGTGAGAGACAAGAGTCAGAAGATTGCCATGATGTTGGCGGCGGGGCCTTCGTGAGGTCCCGCCAAGATATGGGCTCAAACATCAGCCAGCACTCATCAAAGGGGCTGAAAGGCCGCCGCGCCAGGTCGAGCGGGGACCTTTGCAATGGAGACAACAAGAGCCAGACAGAATCATCGGTATGCGGCTCCGTGGTTGGAGATGTCATGGGCTGGAACAGGTCTCTCCCCAACCACCTGGATGGGAATCGGCACTTGGCTGATTACAGCAGGGTGAACAACAACTACGCGGAATTTGGGACGTATAATCGATGTCATCCGAAAGGGGGGAGGGGATTGCGGTACAGGGTGAGCAAATCTGGTAAGTTGTGTTTATTTGTACACTTCTTATCGTGTCACTAATTTAAATTGCGCCTCAATGAGATTCGTGCACTTAGTTATTACGGGAATGACAAAAATAGGTATTTTTTTACATATCAATGAGAAAAAATGACATTTTATGGAGTAAAGTTCGTTCAAGCTATTGAAATTAAACCCTGGAGATGTTCATCAGTAAGTCGAGATCTTAATTTATTCTTAATGAAATTCATCTTCGAAAATGCTGCAAATATGTATAATTTTGACCCAAACAAAGTAAGAAGTTTCAAAGTTAATTCTTGTAGTTCTGGATATTTAATCCATACAAAAATCTATGCAAGTTTCTGTGTTCTCGCGGTCCGCATAATATACCTACCCATATTATGCGGTCCAGATGCGGACTACGGTCCGCCATTTGGTGACCTCTGATCTAGACTGTTGAAATTTGGAGAGTGTGTTTGTCAAGAGCTGAAAGTGCATACTAAGAAAGCAATTTTGAATAATCGCAACGTATAAATGTTCTAGGCCAGTTTGCTTCATCGTTTACCATCAGCAACTTACCGCGTCACTTTCGATGGAATTAGTCGCATCAGGTGAGATAGTGGTTAATACTAAAATAGGCCAATATTGGCCATAATTCTTCTGTTTTCCACAAAAGTTTTGGAATATATCCGATTTCTAAGAAACGTCGGTGTCGTAAGATTGTTGAGTCACAGTTCGGCATAAACAATATTTTTAATAACCGACACAAAGTTCAAAGCTTTAATTCAAAAGTTCACCGCGACGATTTTATGGCTCTTCGCAACAACAATGAACCAAGGATAGAAATTGCTTCGTGAAATTAATGACCCTAGTTGGGTTCTTAATAGGACATCTTTGAGAATTATGTGGGATGGGATTCAAATAATCTTGTCGTTTTAAAATAATCAAGGTTTTACAGAAACATAAGTAGGTACAACAACCGACTTCAATCGGACTGTTACAGTTACAGTCACAGAAAAGCACAATAAGCAATTTTGTTTACTTCAACAAAAAAAAAAAAAAAATAAACCGAATTGATAACCTCTTCCTTATTGAAGATTGTTAAAAAACCTGGATATAGGCGCTTCAGACCGTTTAGATTTCGGGCTAGGACAATGATGATGTCGTTTTATCTATCTACAGCATCTTATTCTTATTCTGTTTAGGGGGTACAGCGGTCTGCACTGGCGTCCCGTTGAAGGGTGCATTGTGCATTTTGAAGGGTGCATTGTGCATTATCTTATTACATATATTATTTACAGCATTATTAACCACGTTTTTATTCAGTCATTTTCTTGTTTATCTCAATGTCTGTCTATCTTTTGTTCCGGGTGGAACGTGATACTCAAATTTTGAGCATTTTCTATCTACCCAGAAACTTTCAGGGTGGCTCACCACACCACTCAATGAAAATGCGTTCCTAAATCCATTTAATAATAAAATAAAATAAATAATTAAATTTCCAACCTAACAATAATAAACATTCTAATTTTAAAGTAAGACAGTGTACCTGTATTAAGAAATAAAGTTTCATTCGTATATCCCGTAAAGGAAGCGAGATACTCGTAGAGCGAAAGCATAAAAAACGTGGTGTTTAACCTTTTAATCCACATATTATGCTTCTTATTACAAATCAGAGGAAAGGAAGTAGCGACAGCGGCGCAATCATCACAATACATTATCAATGCTTTACGGACTAGTACTTTTTGGATAATTGATTAAGCTGTAACAAGTTTTTTTAATGTTTTTAATTCTTATAGTTTGTAGGTAATTACTATTCGAGCTACCTTGACATTAGCTTTAATTATGCCCATTTCCACATCAGAATCTCGAACCAACAGCGTTTGATAATGCCGAGGTAGGGCGGTGTGCATCCGGCTTTTTTACATCTGTATCCGATCCAGGATTAAATTACTACTTATCTAGTTTGAACCTAAGCTAAATGGACGAGTGTTTCCAGACTATCCAGTACCAACACAACCAACACATAGGGAATTCCGACTATTAGATCAATGACTTGGATCCGGATTAGGTCCGCTTACAACGGAAAAGTTAATTAAACGTAATATATTAAATGTTTTATATAAACTTAGATAAATTAGTATGAGCAAGTTTTCTACCAGAATGATAAGTAACAGTACCAGCTTACGAATATCTACAGATAAAAATAAATAAATATTTTGGAACACAACGCCATCTAGCCCCAAACTAACTAAAAATAATAAAAGGCTAAAAAACTAACTAAAAAAAGCTCCAACACACACCTGCCTACTTTATTCTTACGCTATAAGTTCAATTATGACTACTTTTTACCACCTCATTGCTATCCCAAATAAAATGTTATTACTAAAATTGTAGGAAATTGTGTTGATCACTCAGACAATTCCCAACCCGACCTTTTTTGATTATCCTTTGGCTATACAGCACTAATGGGAACAGCAGGATAAAAATATGAAGGGAAAAACCCTAATAGCTCCAGTTGGGCCATCGATCATCTCGTACCACCTTGGAATTGTTTTGTGAGTGGAATGGGCCATCACGGTAATGTAACATTTCTTCTCAAATGGAAATAAGTGGCAGGTATTCGTTTGTACAAACATGAATTTAAGAAACATGTAAATATGTAATAAATAATAGATAAATATTATAGAACACTTTATTGTACACCAATAAAAGTACAAGGAGCGGCCTAATTGCTGTGAGCAATCTCTTCCAGGCAACTCTGCAAAGAAAGAAAATAGTGGAATAGATAGACGGCGCACTCAGTGAGTTACAGGTTTTTTAAGTAGTTACTACAAATTATGCAACTAAAATGCATTTAAAATGCGACTACATAAATACTATTTTAAAAAAAAAAATACACTAATAGGTACATACTTTATTTATAATATGAATATTAATATAATATAGTAATGAATTGCAGGAGAACTCATTTAATAGGTTAGTAATAATGTCGGCCGATTACCGTTTGTGAGCAGGAAAACACGCTTTAAGCTCCGTACTCACATACGGTTTTACTCGATAGTTTTACTGCAAAACGAGTAAATATTAACGTGTGGACCGCAAAACTTAAAACTCGAAGGCTCGCAACGAACCGGCTCGATGGAATTAAGGCTCTACAGTGCAAGGAATTAATACAAGGAATTAATACCGTACAGTGCGCGTCACTCGATAGATAATGCTGAATGTGTGGACGAAAGTCCATGCCATGATTTTTAGTCGGTCCATGCCATGATTTTTACTCGACATGATAGCTCGATCGAGCAAAACCGTAAGTGAGTACGGAGCTTTAGACACATATCAGTCATCGCTAAATCAATCAATACCTACCTATATGCTTAATGTGACAACTGCAAAAATAAATCCTTTAATTAAATCTAAGTAGAGTTCTTTCAGTTCAAAAATGCACGCTCCTTAACTCGCGCGATCAGTATTATGACTGGCATATGGTGGCGATATTAGAGAGCCGTGTATTTTAAGACTAAAAGATCTCTACCCTTTTAGTTTATCTGAAAATACTTACATTGTAGAAAGCAACCCACGCTGAAGACAAACTACAAAATAACAAGCGTCGTAACAAGCTCTATGCGCTCAACGAACGCCAAGCCTCTTCGGGATTTTCACCAACATATTTGAAAATATACCTACCCATTCGCATGCTGAAGGATTATAAACTTTATCACGAAACGATAAAGGGTAGAATAGAGTGCGTGATTTTGATGAATGGTTGAATAGTTTTGGTACTGGCGAGCTACTAAATCAAGAGTGTATACGCCTATATTCAAAGCCACGTAAGTCTGGGGCACGCGAGCCGATATTTTACCGGCGTACCTTCATACATAAAACATTACCAAGTCGGGATATTCTTTAAACGAACATTCTTCCCAGCATAAATTTAAATAATCAATGCAAAATGGAAATGGCTGAAAAAATCTGAGTATTTCAGGAAGTCATGTTGTCAAGTATACCTTACGTAGTACTTTTATCAATATTTTTGGAACATTAAGAGCGATCATTCAATATTTATGAAAAGCTAGGGGAAAGCTTGGTGATTTCTACAAAAAAAAACATTCAAGCTGAATGGGTTTATAATGAAAGTGTAGGTAGACACTATTGAAAGCGGAAAAGTTATAATTTGAGAAAGTAAAACATTTTTCACGTTGCTCAAACTATTGTATGTATTGCGGCAATTTTTGTAGTTTATCTGATTACAACTTGGCTCCTAATCCAAGCTTTTGTACCTTTACTGAGTTTTACCACCGTCATAAAAATTTACTAAGTTAGATGCTGACCTAGACTTACCTTTGTTTTCGTATACTTAAACTGCAAAATTCTTAATAAATTTGATTAAAACATCTTTTAAAAGATGTTTCTTATACTCATATCTATTAAATTATGAGGTTGTAAAAAATATTTCCAGTGTGATCACGATTAGTCAAGATGAAACCATATCTGACTTTTTAACCTATTCAGTATTATTACTGTGTTATTCCGATTACTGTGCGACAATGCCCCATTCAATGCGGTCAGTCAGACCCAGACATTCCAAGCGTGACCTCCATCTTCTATCTCGGATCGAATTTGTGCCATTTCATTGGTACTTTTGTTAGAGTGAAAAGTAGGTTGACTGGCTTGATCTGGGTACTTTACTCACAAATGCATTTTGCTAGCTTTTGTATGCTAGCCTAGCATGTTCTGTTCTCTGATCCAAGGTGACCAGTTGACGATAGATGCTTAATAAAGTTAATAGCTAATGGTATTTTTTTTATTACTAATAGCATAAACCAATATACCATGCTAATAGTCAAGCATTTAACTAATACCTCGTTTAATTGTAAGCGATCTTCTTATCGTGTCACTAGTTCCTTTGAACCAATGTGGTGATAAGATTTCAAGTGCGCCTCGACGAGGCTCCTTCGTGCACTCGACACATGTTTTCGAACTTTAGGTTCTATGACATGCCGGTTCCCTCACGATGTTTTCCTTCACCGTTGTGAAAACGTGGGATGCATACATAGTTTTTTTTTTCGACCGAATAAACCCATTTACGCATGACTGCCACCGGAATTCAAACCCGCGACCATCAGATCGCAAGGTAAGGGCCTCATCCACTCGGCCACCACGCCCTCCGATTGTAAGCGATGATGGTCGAAGATGGAGCACGCTAGGCTACAAACAATTCATTCACTACTAGCTGACACCCGCAACTTCGGTTGCGTTACGAATAAATAAAATTCCTTTCTTAGTACGCAACACATCTTGAAGAAAGGAGTGCACGAAAGGAGCCTCTTTGAGGCGCACTTGAAAGCCTTTCACCACACTGGTTCAAAAGAACTAGTGACACGATAAGAAGACTATCTTGACGAACATACCTTGAAATTTCAAGTCTCTACGTCTAGTGGTTTAGCCTGTGCGTTGTCTGTCAGTCAGTCAGGACTAAGCATTTTATTGTAGGAAGAAAAGTACAAGATTTGTTATTATAGTTATTTGATTGTAACGGGTATTTATCGCGCTCACCTCACCTCACCTCGCGTGAGTCAGCCCGTGACCTCGGCTGTTGCAATACAGTCGAAACGTCGGGACACAAAAACGAGGTGAGCGCGATAAATACCCGTTACAATCAAATAACTATGTGTGATAATTGCGAAAGTCTACGAAAAACCATTGTTATTATGTTGTCATTAAATCAAGGTGAATAGCAGCTATAAAGCTTCTCTAAGAAAATACAATTACTTATTCTTTGCAGGTTCTGGTGCAGAACCCGTCTGGAAGCTTCAAGACCCAGGGTTCGACCAGGGCTACGGCTCGGAGCGGTCTCCTGAAGATGACTACGTACCTCCAATAGCACCCCCCATATCCCTGGAAGCGTACGAGGGGGAACTCCGCACCGTGTATCCTTTCATCACTGATGGTAAGTTCTTGAACACCTTGCAACACTTCTACGGAGCTTCTAATTCTAATTCTAATTCTAATTCTAATTCTAAAAAGGGGGTACAGCGGTCTGCACTGGCTTCCCGTTGAAGGGTGCATTGTGCATTGCCCCCCGCTACTTCTTTAACACTGCCCCAGCCATCCTAGCTCCTTGAAATAGCGGAGTAGGACTCTGGGTTGATGACAGCACTGTTCCAATAGCGTGCTTGTCGACACGTCCGGAGGAGAGGAGTCCAACAGCTTGCGCAAGCCTGTCCTGATTCTACTCTCCTCTGTCGCCTGGCTTTGGATTACCACGTGTTCCACTGTCTCTTGGTCAAGTAGGCAGTCTCTGCAGATGTCTATGTCTGTGGCTCCTATCTTGAACAGGTGATGATTGAGGTCACAGTGGCTTAGCAGTTCTACGGACCTTATAAGCTAACCTGTTAATTACTGATAAGACTAACATTACTCGTCTTCGTAGCGCTCATAGTAGTCAGGTCGACACGACTGGTCGATTGGCAAGTGTGTTGACTACCGTGCCGGTGTCACGGGTTTGATTCCCGCTCCAGGACAAACATTTGTGTGATGAACATCGGTGTTTGTCCTATCACTGGGTGATTTCTATGTATGTATTAACCACAGATCTCGGATACTTTCGGCTGTCGCCCCCAAAAGATCGGTTAATGAAAGAGATGCAAGTATAGCTTTTTATGATTAAGAGCAGTATAGAACTAAGTCACGTCACTCAAAACATTTTGAAGCACCTGAGACCCCGTCAGTTATTGTTTGTAAATTATTTTATCTTTTTACAATAATCTACAAAATGAAACCATTTTATTAATTTTAAAGAGCATGGTTACTTGCTCAATCAACACGTGTGGCACAACACATAGAAATAACCCAGATAATCATTCATTTCACAGGTGAGTAAAGAAAATATTTGGTTTATTTTCGTAGAAAAATTTATGGACAATTTTCTTATACAATTAGTTATAAAATCGTTGTGCCTTGTGGAGTTTTGATTGCTCTTGCCGTGTGTACAAATGGTTCTTACATATATGGAGAAATAATAGATTTTTCATGTAAAAACAAATATTGCTTCGTTACGCTAGGGCTTGATAAAATGATGACGTCATGAAATATCGATAGTACCTAATGAGTAGGTAGTTATGCAAAGTGGTACAAAACTCTTTTCTTTTCTATCGTTAGGGTATTTTTACCTAGTTAAAATAAATTTACCACTTGTGTCATTTTTATTTTGTGTCTTAAATTACGAGTATTATTATAACTAATCGTTTTTACTTATTTAATTTCAGCTTACCAAAGGATCCGCAAAACAGAAAAAAATGGTTACAAATTCTTCAGAAACAGAGCGATGATCAAAACAATATAAAAGTTTGCAGCAATCATTTTAAAAACGATTGTTTTTTATTCAGAATACATTAACGTGTTTTGAAGAAAGGTTCGCTGCCTACGTTACATGTTCCAGTAAGTACCATGTTGAACAATGTTTCAATTCAGGCGTAAAGAATGTATTTTGTGACCTTATGCCGACTTGTACAAAGTTGTCAAAGCTCTTAAGCAATCTCGCTTGGCAGTTTTTAACGGTTCAGATTCAGACCGATCAAGATCTGTCAAGCGAGTGAAGTAATTGTTTAGAACTTTGGAAGTTTGGTATGTAGGTGGTAAGTAGGCATTAGTCAAGTAATTATTAGATAGGGACATAAATCATAAATCAACCTCTTTTACAGATTCAACTCAAGAAAAAGCGAGATCCAACTTCATATTGCAATTGGATCCCTATTTTATAGTACCTACCTTACCTACCTGAAACTAATAGGCTACATATATTATGACAGACAGATATACCTACGTATCGTGCCTACATATAATGACAAAACTCAGAATTAATATTCTTAAATAAAGTATTTTTCAGTCATTGAATAAAACATTTGCATGGGCTTCATTATTGTTTATTATAATCAACCAACTTTAAAAAAAGAACAGATATATATATTATACACAATCGACTTTCTAGCTATTACAATCTTATTTCGAAGACTACCGCCTATTTGGATTGATGAGTAAGTTGTTGGTAAATATTGGTAAGTCCTGCTACTATGTATTATGAATGTAAGTTTGTGAGGATGGATAAGTTTTTGTTCCTGAATAACGCCAAAACTTGGCTATTTAGTCTTTAGTATCTAATAAATAATAACCAAACCCATCTCATTCCTTTGGTTAAAATCTTTATATGTACAGGTGGTGCCGTAATCAGTGAATAATCTTCAGCTGCGGGTGGGGGACTTCAGGTCTAATCAGAAAATGAAAATATGTACCCAGTAAAAATTCTAAGTCCGTGGGATTTCTACTGGGAACATATTTTCATTTTCTGATGAACCCCACACGCAGCTGAAGGATTATCCACTCATTAACCCTCTATTAACAACATGATTGTGTAGTAGGCACTATTCTTTTCTCTATTAAGACTTGTGACGCAAAATGGGTAGGTACCACAGTTATCGATGTCGATAAAACATCTTATTGAATGCCCATCACTATTTTTGAGCAATACATAGACAATCACTCGCACATGCTTATTATCATTTCTTGTATCGCAATTGAAATGTCATTACCCCTCTTTACATTCTAACTTTATGGTATTAACAAATAAAAGTATTTAAAGCGTCGATGACACACGTCTTTTTACACGCTACAAGCCAGCGAGTTCGCTTGTAGCATGTAAACTCGCCCTGTGTCATCGACGTTTTAAGCATTCTATCAGTTATTTGGTTCCCATAGTACACTGCTCTGCTCTGCTTAGTTCGGAGCTAGAAATGGCGTGCTGAGTGATATGTCCAAATATATATATATTTATTTATTTATAGTAGTCAGTCACGATTGAGCTATAGTAATCAATCATAAACCAAACCAAAAATTACCTATGTATTTTAGCATAGTTTTATTGAAACGGTGTGTCTATTGAAATAAATATATACCTATATTTGATTTGAGTTTATGTGAATAGTAAATTTTTATAAAGGAATGGATTGGTTCCATATTTCTCATAGCTTTCTTTGTCAACATTGTCTTGCATTCAAGAAAAGCTGCGTTCCATTTCACTCTTTCAATAAAACTACAAACTCAGATTTTGTCATCAGCGTTTCTGCGCTGCTGTTTGTAAAGAAAGTACCTTTTCAACTGGTTTGGTTTGGATGGCTAAATCTACAAATATTTACTATTCTTTATTATGCTAAATACTAGAGAATAGCAAAATTGCAAAGGTAAAAAAGTCGTCGGCCGATTTTGTTTTAAAGTAGAATATTACCCATACACCTTATTAGATTTTTTTCCTAGCAATTCATCATTTTTGGCAATTATAAGGAACTAAATAAATCCATGAAAAAAAAAATTTCCCTTCGAATACACACATCATCGTTATGTGTATTTATTTTGTAGGTATAATATTATTTCTTCCAGTTGTTTTTCTTATCGTGCCACAAGTTCTTTTGAAACAGAGTTGTGAAAGGATTTCAAGTGCGCCTCGAAGAGGCTCCATTCGTGCAGTTTTCCTTCCAGATGTGTCGTATAACATTGAACCCCAGCAAGTCCCACAACTGTTTACCTTCAATACACAAGAGGTCGTTGGTACTCGAACAAGAACCCATACAGTACCTAAAGTATCATAAAGATTTTTAACTAGTGTATTCGAATTGAAGCCGCCTCAGAAGGCCATCAGATTGTATACAAAAAAATCAAAACATCATACGAGAACTACTACTTTACTACTTACTACATACGACGGATTATGAAAGAATGTTTGTAAATTCTTCACTTCTCGAAAAGTTTGGTGATAAAGCATCAGTATCTGTATCATAACGATTTTTGACAAGCGCATTCGTATGAAAGCTGCTCCAATTTCCGGTACCTCGGGTCATTGATCGAGAAGACGACGGTGACGTAGACTAGGACGTAAAGAATAGGATAAATGCGGGATGGATGAAATGGCGACAGGTCTCAGGAACAACTTGCGATCCACGAATGCTCCTTAAACTTAAGGGGGGAATTTACAAAACGATCGTTAGACCTGTCGTATTGTATGGCTCTGAGTGTTGGGCGATGAAAGGGACGGATGAAAGAAGAGTACACGTGGCAGAGATGCAAATGCTGAGATGGATGTGTGGTGTGACATGATGGATGATGGATAAGATAAGAAATTAGTATATTAGAGGAAGCCTGAAAGTAGCGCCAGTGACAGATAAGTTGAGGAATAACAGGTTATCGTGGTATGGGCATGAGATGCGGAGGGATGAATGCCATGTCACTAGGAGAGTGTTAGATATGAAAGTGGATGGATTTACGAGAAGAGGAAGACCAAAGAAAAGATGGATGGACTGTGTGAAAGAGGATAATGAACAAAGCAGGCGTGAGTACAGATATGACGGCTGATAGAGACGAATGGAAGAAGAAGACATGTTGTGCCGACCCGACCTAAGTGTGGGATAAGGGCAGGGAGACGATGATGATGCATTCGTATGAAAGCAGTCACAGAGAAGTTAACAGTGTGTTTGACGTTATGAAAAATTTCAGTGACAACTTCGATACGAATACACTAAAATGTTACGGCTAAAAAGTTCATGATATGTCTGCAGAAGGCAGCTCTTATTGCAATCCAAGTTGTGCGAGCCTTCTCAATTGAATAACTTTATTTGCGACTGCGTGAAGTTTCACCGTCTCTTAACTTTTCACTTTGAGCGACGGAGTTTACAAGTCAAAGGTTTCAACAGAAGTATAGGTAGAGTTAGGAATAAGGTAGATTGTGATTATAGATGTGTACATAAAATATTTATTTACACAACTAATTACTAACTTAATATCAACAAATTATATAAATATATTTAGTAATAAATCCGCTTGATTTCTAAACAAAGGTTTTAATTAACTTAACTTTAGTTTAGAACTTTAGTACATATTACTATATAATAAACCAAAGAGTCAACGAACAGAAAACCAAAGTTCAAAGATACGACACGTGTTTCGCCTCTACACGAGGCATCATCAGGAGGTGTGGACTCGCCGAAGTTCGAAACGAGAGTGAATAAACAACGTTGCCCGGCCCGTATTTATACCCAATATACTAAAGTTAAGTTAAACTAAAGTTAAGTTAATTAAAACCTTTGTTTAGAAATCAAGCGGATTTATTACTAAATATATTTATATAATTTGTTGATATTTATGGATTTCCGCAAAGTAACGCCTGAATCAATCTATTACTAACTTAATGCTAAAACATAATAAAACTAAAATTACTTAAATAAGTATAAAAATAATAAAGAAATAGCCTATCTAAAATTACAAATAAAACACAAAATTAAGGTCACTGTCCACGGGCAAAGTACCCAAAAGGCTGGCAACGCTACCTCGTTGATTAGCGATGCTAATCCTTTGACCGAGGTAAGCGCCAGCCCTTTGGTCTTTTGATTTATCTATCAGCCGCTTTGCTAGCTCCTTGTACAAGAGCATGTGTAAATTGAATTCGTGCTAAAGAAGCTAATCAATCAATATTGCTAAAATTCTTACTTATTTAATAACTTATTCATAATTTAACAAATCATATAAAAAAATAAAGATAATGTATTTGCCAAAACACACAAGTACAATATAATTATCCCAATATATTAATAGCCTTAAATCAATTGGTGCCCTATGTATGTCCTACTTTTAGTTTCAGGCGTGCAAAATTTCGTCATATTTTTATACAAAATTATTTAATAGAAAAGAGAGTTTGAATATATGAATGTCCCTATCAATTTATATAAATTAAGTTTATATCCCTATCTGTCCCTGTCGTTAAAAAAATCGTTTCCTGAAAAAAACATGGTGCCTACTGGCATTAAAATTTACGGTGCATCTGATATGATAATATAAGATTCCCCTGCAGGATTCCATCTATAAAGGTACTAACAGAGTACAGAGCAATGACATGTACATATTACTGTGTTCCAGTTCGAGTGTAGCTAGTGAAATTACTGGGCTTTAGACACTGAAGATCAAAACGTCGAATTGCACGATAGCTGTGCATAATAATATTATTATTCAAGTCCAGTATAGCACTGTTAATAGTCTGCTTGCCTAAATCACCTTGTAAAGTAAGTAAGTAGGTAAGCCGCAAAGATGGGTCGAAAGCAATCGAATGAAATTAACTACTTCCGTAAATCTTATTCGATCAGCGGGATTCGAGAGCGGGTTTTCGATGCCGTCCTAATTCCACCATCTCGTGGAGTTTCATAGAGTTGTAGTAATTGCTCTGCAGTTGTCGGAACTGCCAAATTTATGGCACTGTTCATTGTGCTGTCTCTTATCCTACATTGAACTCTGCCCTCGTAATCTAACAAATTGGAAATATTGAAATACATAATAGTTTGTTACAGCATAAGCTAACTACTAATCTATATTATAAAATATACAAAAGGAAACAATTGATGCCCGATGGCAGCGTGCCGATATACATAGGTAGGTACTCGTATATCCAGGCTGCATTGCCTCTTTGAATTGCAAGGCTTATTTTTTGGCCGAGATAGCTGATGCTTATACATAATTATGTGCGATTATTTTGTGATCTAAAACTGAACATATAACTTATCCCAAAATACATTACAGGTTTAACAAACACAAAGTAAATTACGATTTTCTTGATTTGAAAGTCCATTAAAAGAATCATTGATAATATTGTTATTATCACAGTTGATAAAATAATAACAAATGTAAATGGTAACATTAACATACGTTATTATTTTATTATATGATAAATGCATTTTATTAATAATGATAAAAATGAATGTTTCATCTTTCGTTGTGATTATAATAGATTTTTATATATATTTTCATTTAAGACTACAACAGAACATAATAAACGAGTAAATAAAAAAATGAAGTTACATAACTCACACACTTAAATACCAACTAGGAACATACAATACAAGCTACAAGCTATATAAGGCTTTTTCACCAGTCGGTATTCGTTGTGGATGCAACATTTTCAGCAAAAACATTATGCATAACAACAAGTGCAATCAAAATATGAAATATTTTAGTGGTTGCATCGTTAATCAACCGAGTTGTTTGCGGTCAATTGACTCATTAGCAAACAGTCAATAATTAACGTTCCTGTATTCCAACACCACTCCATCAATATTATATAATATTTACATGTGTGATAAATTAATTATGTCATTACGGGAACAACATTGTATGTAGTTACTATTTACCTCAATTCCGTACTAAGTAAATGATTCATTCTCATAATTTAATCCAGTTGTGTTTCTTTTCTTTTCTTGTTAAGGTTCACTAAACTGGTCGTACACAATTTAATGTACAAAATAATAGGTTTTACAAAAACATAGAACAACCGACTTCAATCGAACTGTTCTAGTGACCGTAGGCACCACTGAAACGTTACAAGGAAGCAAAATACGCAACTTTGTTCACTTCAACGACTTTTTATTCAGATAATTTCATTTAAAAACATAATTACTGAAGCTATTTTGATAAAATTTCTATGAGACCAATCCAAAAGTTTAAGGAACCTCTCAACCAAAAAAATATTTTTTCAATCGGTTTATACACAACAAAGATGTAGTTAACGAATATAAAAAAAAACATTTAACTGAATTGAAACCTCTTTCTTTTTTGAAGTCTGTTGAAAAGTAAGCCTAATTACAAACACGGATAACATAGCTAATTGCTGTTACTTATTAACAATTTTAGTTAGTTATTAGGACTTTTATAAACAATTTTGATAAATCTAAAATGTAAATAAGGTTTTTTTATTCAGGTAGGAATCAGGAATGTTAGAGTTACCAGACGTTATATTTTCTGGGGTCAAACAAAAAACAATTCGTCATAAAAGCGCCAACAGCAGCGTTCCAAGCAAAGTCCCGGCAATAAATAAAAAACTCGCCTGCAAAACCTTCAGAAATTCAATTTCCTAGGGAATATTGGCAATACCAACAAAATGGAACCGAATGTTTGAGAAGGCCTCATTCAGGGCATAGTGACCTGGGTTCATGAGACTTGCGTGATTCCACTAAAACGAATTCACTTCAGTTTTTTTTCCTATTATGAAATTAGTTTTAGTGTTCTAATTCTAATTCTAATTTGGGGAAGGGGTTACATATGGTCTGCACTGACGTCCCGCTGTGGGGTGTATTGTGCATTGACCTCTTTTTTGTACTAACTCTACCCCAGCCAGCCCAGATCCCCAAAATAGCGGAGCAGGACCCTGGGTTGATGGATGGTGTGTTCCAGTTTCCCGGTAGGGTCACCTGGGCCCGTATCCAGGGTTTTCCTCAGCCCAGTCTTTTTTCTGGCCTCTTCTGGAGCTGTGCAGTGCACAGCACAACCACGTGTTCTACGGTTTCCTCCTCTGCGAAGCAACCGCGGGAGATCACGCTGTCCGTCGCACCCATCTTAAACAGAAGGTGATTCAGGTCGCAGTGGCCGGTTATAATTCCTACTATTGAACGTAGTTCTTCTCTTCTCATCTTCATGAGTATGTTTGTCAGTTTCTTATAAATATTCGGTAGAAGCATCTTTTAGTATTATTTCATCTTGTTTTTTTTTAAGAACTATGGGACGTGTACATGAAAAAAAACTACTTTTATTTATTTATTTATTTACTTCAGTTATATTCACTTTACCTACACATGTCATAGACAAGTGTTAAAATTAAATGTCACTGTTCCGTACTGTACTTAGTAAGAAATTCAATCAAGCTAGTTAGTCTGCGCCAAAAGCTTCCAGGCGGTCTGAAAGCTCTTTAACTTATAGCAGCTACCTATAATTAAGTTAATTAACCAACTAACTTTGCCAACTCTTCTCTACCCAAAACCTTTGAGTAAAAGATAATTTCATGCGCATCATACAAACAGATGAACAATACACCTTATGGCGGGACGTCATTACAGACCATTGTAAGCAAAAACCTAATTCCAAATTAGATTCACAAAATGATCCGTACCACGTCAGAACCACGACGACTCTGCTTTTCTAAGGTATGCATGACAGGACCTCTTGTGCCCCAGTAGTGGAAAAGTTAAAGGTTGATTATGACAATACTAGCCCCTCTACAATTCAGGCCTAAATACAGCCCAGGAAACGAAATATCCGATATTGTATTAACAGGATATCGTACAAAACGTGGGACGAATCCATTAATGTTGGTGGTTTTTAATTAACATGGCCCCAATGGAACGTTGTACGAACATTCAATACATTACGTTCCATTACTGAAATTGCAGCAAAACTCAAATGGCTGCTAAATATTGCTGCTAATTGAAAAGTAATGGGTAGCTTTTCAGTTATATTAATACTCTGATCTACCAATAAAACCTCGATTACAATATAACATGCATATCACATTTTGTATGAAAAGTGAAAAACAAAACCCCGTGGTAATGAACTACATAATGTATATCAAACCGTCGCGACACGACAATGTGAAAAAATACACAAAAGTGAATCACTTTTCGCCACATAAAAGTGAGCAATATATTTTAAAAGCTTTTAATAATAAAAGGCTAACACCCGGTTTCGCTCTCAAAGGCTTCGCTGAAATTGCTTGCAGTACTACCTAGTTGTGAAAACAATTTGCAGTATCTGGGATACTATCACTGGTTATAATGTTACCCCCATGGAATACAAATGAACGAGCTGAAATAGGGCCTTTTGTTATACAATTATGCACAATCACGCAGGCCTGATATATGATTCTGATGCTATACTTTGAATCAAAGAAAATTGTAATAGCCGTGATTTTATCGATCTTATTCTAGAACTAAGGTCGGTACTTTACTGAATAATTTAAGCCAACGGCTTTGCGTGCGTTTCAATAACATTAAGTAACAGTGCACGAAAGGAGCCTCAAGACTTGAAACTTGGAGGATGTGTTCGTCAAGAGTTAATTCGTAACGCTAACGAAGTTGCGGGCGTCAGCTAGATCAGAATGAAAACCATGCAATTTTACGTTCCTATATTTTGTGGTTTTACTGTCCAGTAGTCGTGTATTTTTGGCAACACCTAGTACTCATATGTATGAACGGGAGATTGTGACAAACAACATGTCCAGTCTATGTTTTCCTGCTTCTTGTAGACGCGTAGGTACAGCGTATATAGGGTGTTATCTCATTTACAAGTTCAATCTGTATGCAAGGTCTACGGCTCCCTCGGTTCAGTGGATTGGATACCTATTGTACTTCGCGGTCTGATGGCGAAATTACAACGGATTCTATTCTTTGATTCGATGTTGATTTGGTCTTGTGTATTGAGATCTGGACGTGAGCATATAATGTGTCACAGGCTCAAATCATATTAACCTCAATTCAATTCCAAAGCTGCCACCAGACGCGTTTTCTTGAAATTTGAAAGCGAAGTTTTTCTCAATTTCTTGTTAAAACACCTAGCGGTAGTAATTAGTGCGGGCGTTGAGAACACTCTACGGTCATCTTTTCAACCGCTTTGTCCTCGTTAGAAGCTTTTAAAAGTTAGTTCAAGCACTGAAAATAGTAAGTAGTTAAGTAGTCCCTAGTCCTCTTTTTAAAAACTACAGTATTCCAGTCCTAGACTGCAACTAGTAAAGCTATTTGGTTATCCATGAACCTTGAAACCTGGTCTCTAGAAAACCCATTTCCCAAAAAACCCAAGAATTTTTAAATAAAACTGTCATGGATTGACAATGGTTTGAGCGCGACAGACGCGAGCAAAAGCAATACCTATTTATTTTTTGAAAACTTTATCTTATCTAATTAATCTATATTAAATAATATTAACTAGGGAAAAAAAGAGAATTAGAAGACAAAAAATATAATGAATTGAAAAAAAAGTATACCTAAAGAAACCTCATGTGACAAACTACGTGTGGTTTCGCTCATAACAAAGTCACTGCATGCAGTAAGAGGATTATAATCAGAGCTCCTGAAATCTCGAATCTTTCTCAGATCTTTCCAAAATGCTTGACAGCTGGAAACATCGTCTGAAATTCTCGACTACATTTTCATTATCCGAAGTTTCTAGCACAGCAAATTTTGCTTCGTAGTTTCATACGTGTTCATGTTTTTAGCACTCTGTATATTCGTATAAGCCAAACTTTAATTTATTTGCATTTTTTTAGAAAGGCATGAATCAGTAAGTACCTACAATCTTTTTTTGGCTTACATTTTTTTATTTTTACTTTTAAAACATACGCCTTATTAAACTGTAACCTACCTAAAGAAACTGCGGTTTGCAAACTACGGTCACGAAACATAATTATAATTTATCATGCTAAATTGTGGTCCATGCCTACTAAAGTAACGACAGGTAGAATAAAATGTCAAACCTAAATGAATCAATAGGTTAATACACACTAGCCTGTTTTATTTATTTCAGGCATTAGCGTTCCGTTCCGTGTTTTCAATCAGGAATTTATTTATTAATTGAAAAACTTTTCATAACCAAGTTCATCAATGTGCTGAATTGGTGTCAATATAAAAACCTTTTTATAAGTTATAAATGAGTTAATAATTAAATTTAAATTAAAGGCTTGGACTTGACTTAATGACTGACTGACAGACAACGTACAGGCCAAACCACTGAATGTAGAGACTTGAAACTTGGAAGATGTGTTCTATGTTCGCCAAGAGCTGAAAGTGAAAATTCAGAGCACAAATGAAGTTGCGGCCGTCAGCTAGTATTAAATTAAACCAACACTAAGAAGCTTCTAAAATTTTCTCTCTAATTTTTTTCTACCAAAAAACGTATTTTCTTATAATATTAGACGAGGAAAGGAAAATGATTACAAAAATCTGTTTAATAAACTTAACCTTCTTCGTACCTCGAAAAAATATTGCGTCATTTAACATGTAATATTGTTAGATTATATATTTTTAGTATAGTCAAAGAATAAGTAATATTATTACATAGTATAGTGTAAAACGTCCTACACATATAACCTAAATAACGTTTCAAAATAACGGTATACACATATAGGTAATGAGCATAGCAAAATTATTTATAGGGTGTGGCGTAATGAGTGGATAATCAAAAAGAAAGAGACAAGAAATACCATTCGATAGCAGAGTTATCCATGAATGTTCCAGCAAAAAAATATTAAGAAAATACCTAGATTTGTAATCTTGGCAGCAAAAACAAAGGACAAAGGTAAAAAAATGGAAGTTTTGAAAACGTCCAGTAACTCGAAATCCGTGGGATTTTCATTGGGTACATAGTTTAATTTTCTGATCAGTCCTGAACACCCCCACCCGCAGCTGAAGGATTATCCAATCATTACATCACACCCTGTATGTAGCTATAGTACCTACATATATCATATAACATAACGTATGTACGTAGGTACTCTATGATATGTAGAGCTTATCGAAATATTGAAAAAAATGCCACTTTTTATATATCGGGTAAAAAAAGAAAATCTGTTTGTTCATGTGGACGGACATTGAATTCATAATCGCGTTCATAAAAATAGGCCAACATGTTGTTTGAGCTCGGTGCCACGCTTTTCGATAGAAAATAAATATTGGAAACATTTTTAGATTCAACAGGAATATACTGAAAAGATTCATAGTTTTCTCTAAACTAATAGGTAATTGTGAATCAGTCTTATCATATTTGTGAAGTAGGTAGTCATGTTTTGGACACTAAAAGGTTTTTAGGTAATAAATATTTGTATACATGTCTAAGTAATTTTATTTTTATTATGTTTCAGCATTTGATTAGTTATAAGTAGTGTAGTTAAATGTTACATAAAATAAAAAAAAAACAATTTAATTTTTTTTTAAACTTTTTTTTAAATAGGTAAGTATAATTATGTTTAGTTATTACCGTGTTCGATTCCTGGCTTGCACAATGATTTTTATATCTGAGTATGAGTTTTAATTTTCATCAAAATCGGCCTCGAGAGTACTTTAAGCTTTTTTAAAAAAATCCCAAAAGTTTAGGATTTCGCCCATCCAAGCCCCGTTGCAAAATTCATCCTGCTTAAAATTATTTCGCAATGCACAAAAGTAAGATTCAAACATATTTCACCCTTCATAAACTATTATTTACGTTTTACTCTACGCCGCAGCAAGCCGAATAATATGGTGCATAGCGTAAACACTGAAAAGTTTTTGCAAGAGAAACTTTGTACATTTGCGCCGTAGCAACTTCATACCCACCTATAGCTAGTAACCTGACTATAGAACGAGGAAGACTAACTTGGAACTATACGGAAATTAAATTCTATGTAGTATTTGCTCGCTTGTTAGATAGGTACGCGAGTGAGTATAGAACTGATAGCGCGAACAAGGATGGCTCGTTTCTGAGAAGTTGCTAAGCTTGAAGGCGAATTTTTGTATAATTAAATTAAAAAAAATACCACACAAATCAATTGTTTTGTTACAAATAAGCTAAGATAAGACACATATTTTACATAAATACTTAGCGAGACCTCGTATTACCATCAGTTCCTATCAAAGGAGTACTTTGCACGCTTCGTCATAATAAATATATAAATAAATAAGCCTTTTATTTTCCCAGAGAAACTTAAGTAACATTTTGTTCACTAGTTAACTTAACTTAACTAAAGATAAATTGGTAGAGCTATTATTAATCTATCATGCAGTGTATATTATTTTAATACAAGTATCTATGCTCAATACAATATTTTATACTTTATTTTATTTTTGTTTCTTTGTTTTATATAATGATGATTTATTTATTTACTATTATTTTGGGATGTCCATTTTTGTACGAAGGCCTCCTCCATCAGATCCCATGTCCGTCGGTCCTGTGCTGTGCGCGTCCACGTGACGCTGGCGGTGGCGGTGATGTCGTCTGCCCAGCGGCGGCGGGGGCGGCCCGGGGGGCGCCGCTCGCCTCGCGGGTACCACTGTAGAACCCTTTCGCTCCACCTATTGTCTGTCGTTCTCGCTGTGTGTCCGGCCCAGCGCCATTTAAGGCGGCACATCATTTTGCTTGCGTCAATTAATTTAGTTTGTTTACGAATATCTACGCATCTGACTCTATCTTTAAGTTTCAAACCCAGCATGCTCCTTTCTGCGGATCTTTGGAAGGTTTGTATTTTTCGTACAATCTCTTTTGTTATAGGCCACGTCTGGCATCCTTAAAGAAGAGTAGGAGTTACTACGGAATCCATCGCCTTTACCTTGAGACTTATGTGCATATGTGATTTGAATATATGTTTTAGTGACCAGTATGAACTCCAAGCTTTTTTAATTCTTCTGTCAACTTCTTCTACGTAATGGCTTTTTAGTGAGATGCTTTGACCTAGATATATGTATTGATCAACATAACAGATGTTTTTGTCGTTGATGCATATCGCTTCTTTATTACCATTTGTCATTATACATGTATTCATGGGTTCATCTCTAACCCACATTCTCTACTTTCTGAATCTAAAGATTCTAACATGTAATGTAAGTCTATGTGGTTGTCTGTAATTATCACAATATCGTCGGCAAAACGTAGATGATTTAATAGTTCGCCGTTTATATTTATGCCAAGTTGGGTCCACTCTAGCTTCCTGAAGATGTATTCGAGTAGAGAGTTAAATAGGTTTGGGGAAATCGGATCTCCTTGTCTGACTCCTCTTTTCAGTTCAAATACTTCACTTTTCTTTTCTAACTTGACAATGGCTTTGCTCCTTTTATATATTTCTATCACTATGTTTATGTATTTATATTGTATCCCTTGCTCTGCCAAGGCACTCCAAAGCTTGTTATGTAGGATCGTATCAAAAGCTTTTGAATAGTCTACGAAAGCTATGTATATTATTTTCCCATATTCTGTGTATTTTTCGATCACTTGTCGTAGAGCAAATATATGATCTAGGGTTGAGAATTTGCTTCTGAAACCGGCTTGTTCTCGTGGTTGTTGGAAATCAAGTTCGTTCTTGATTCTATTCAAAATGATATTGGTAAATAGTTTGTATGTTGATTGAAGTAAGCTTATCAGTCGATAGTTGTTTAATTTTTCACGCTTTGTCATACTTTAACTAATTGAACAGCGCTGGATATTCTGCTGCAAAGCTACTGCTTATTGTGTAAGCATTACTGTGTTCTGGTTTGAAAAGAAAGAAAAAAAGAAAAGAAATAATTTTATTGTCATGGAAAAATAAATGAACAAAAAAGGTTAAATTACAGTAAAAAAGAGTCCTTCATACAATGGGGGCCTAGCTCAGCTTTAATGCTGCAGCGTACTGGCAGCACGCTGCAGCGCTGGTGTTCTGCTAGACCCCAGTGGCGACGATACGGAACGTATAAATCTATCCAAAAAAACTAAATCGAAAACTACTAAAATAAGACAAAAAACATTTTTTAAGAGACTTAATTATACTATACAAGTTTTGTCTTACAGGCAACATTACCTATATACGCAAGATCACCCAATTGGGTCATTTGAATTTTTTAGCCATAGACAAGGCTAGAGTGATTAAAGCAATCATCCAATGGTATAATGGCATACTGCAATTCGATGAATTAAGCATATTATACGACGCGTATTGCGACTTGATTGCGACGCCATATTGAGAAAAAAAAGAAAGATGTGGAAAATTGAAAATGTTTGCTTCTGAAACATACGCCATCACGAAATAAAGTATAAAAAATTGCAAGTGCGTGGGAGAATCAAAAATAAGTGGTAGTGCGAGTAGACTAGGTTTGAAGGGCAGGTAAGTAAAATTACTGGGCTTTTGGGACTGAATATGAAACTGACTATCAGACTGGATATTCTGCTGCAAAGCTACTGCTTATTGTGTAAGCATTGCTGTGTTCTGGTTTGAAGGGCAGGTAAGTAAAATTACTGGGCTTTTGGGACTGAATATCAAACTGACTCAATGTTGTCGACCGTTATAGCAGTGCTTCACACTTTGCCCAGGCCTATGTAATTAAGTCCTGTGTAGAACCGTTCTAGTCATGAGCAGGCGTGATCTCTTACAATTAGAAGAGTGCTCAGCACTTATTATCATAAATAAATAAATAAATATTTTGGACATTTCACACAAATCATAAAAAAATAATACGTAAGAATAGGCTTTGTTCGCCTCATTTCATAAAAAAACTTAACTCGCCTTCTTCGCAGTTGGGTAAAAACAAAGGTTTAGCATAGCCTGTTGAATTCTAGGACAAATCACAAAGAAACCCGGGTCGCTATAGCGTGCGGTGATCCGAAACACGCGATAGTCCAATGAGCAAGCTATGCGGTCGTTCATTACCATATCGTACATGCAACGCTTTTCATAGAAGCTAATTTGTCCGTATTGAGTTACTGCAAAGTTTGATGCAAATTTCAGGAAATTATAGAGTCGTAGAATCTTTCTGTGAACGATAATGTTTAATTAAAACAAGTAATTCCCGAGATACACGAGGCTAGTTTGTCAAGCCAGGATCGCAAGATAATGATAGTAATCTAGCAGCTCTGGAATTAGCTTGCTTTTCACCAGCTTACTAGCGTAGAAATTAATGCCTCGTGTAGCTCTGGTATTAAGATACTATCTAACACCTACAACTTCGTTTGCGATGCGAATTTACAAAAAACCTTTCTTACCTACCTACAATTCCAAATTTCAAGTCTCGAATTTTGTATTTGTATATATTTATTTACTTTAACTGAAGAAGATTATTTACTAGAACTGACTTACGCCAATTATACTAATAAAAGATATGAAGTTATAATTTTTTAAGAAATTTGTTTAAAAACATATAAATTAGTACTTCAACTTAGCTCAGCTTTATTTCACATCACACACAGTTGTCACAGTCTAATTCAGAATGATTATTATAAAAAAGTAAGACCAATATGTATTTTGTAAGTATTTATGCATGTATTTTAAAATGTTTAAGTGCACTATTTAAAAAGATTTTTTATATCAGTAAAGTAAGAGTTTTGTTTTACTACAGAGTGAAACAAATACTTGTTTATTACCGACTTTTAAATATTTAACACAAACACTCTGACTTTGTAATAATTTTCAACTTACATACCACCATTTTCAACGGTTTATTCCCGCAACCAAGGATTTCCATTTTCAATTTTGCTGAGCTAACTAGCGGTAGGCAGTTGCAAGCTAAACATCGCTTTGAATTTACAATTGTAATGAACAGCTCTTGCCCGTTCCTGCCTATCTGTTTTGAACAGGCTATTTAAATTGACTAGGTCTCCTTTTGTTTCGCTACTTCAGCCAATTAATGAAGCCGAGTTGGAGGTGCCTCGACTTTCGATCCGAAGGCCGTGGGTTCGAACCCGGTACTACACCAATGGATTTTTCTGTTCTAAAAAATGTATGTGTGTGCACACATGTTAACGGTGAAGGAAAACAGCGTGAGGAAACCGGCATGTCATAGAACCTAAAAAGTTCTAAAAAAATGTGTCAATTGCACGAAAGGAGCCTCCTCGAGGTGCACTTGAAATCCTTTCACTACACTGGTTCGAGAGAACCAATGACGCGATAAGGAGGAGAAGCCAATTAATTGGCTGTAGGTAGATAGTGTAGCTACTACAACTATACTTAATAATAATAATAATAATAATAATAATAATAATAATGGTGAGAAGGTTCCTCACTCTGAAGCCCTAGCCACCAGCCGCTTGGGCTCTACTCCGCTGGTGGTCCACCGTTTTTATATATTTTTTACAATAATACTGCTGTTTTTTTAAATAGTTTATTTTTTAAATATTATTGCAAAAAATAAATGTTAATGAGAGAAAAATATAAATAAATGATAATAATAATAAAAAATCTTTATTGCAAAAACACATGTAACAAAGTACAATTATTGTTTTACAAAAGGCGGTCTTATCGTTTAATATTTATTATGCTCTAGTTGAGTCAAAATTAAGATACAGTGTTAAGTTTTGGGGAAATAGTTACATATATAATATAAATAGGGCTTTTGTCATTCAGAAACGGGCAATTCGTACCATAGCACGGATACCTCCCTGGGAGTCTTGTAAGGATCATTTCCGTAAACTAAAAATACTGACCCTTCCTAGCTTGTATATTTTAGTGGTTCTCATGGATATTGTGCGGCATCCACTTAAGTATGAAACATTAGAGAATAGGGCAAAGAGGCTTAATACTAGAAGAAAAGACCTTGAGCTTCCAATGCATATGAGGTTAAATGTGTCAAAGCATGGCTGTCGTTATCAAGCGGTTCTTCTCTATAATGCTCTACCTAATGAGATGAAAACAATTAACAGTCCAAACGTGTTTAAAAATAAACTGAGAAAACTTTTATTGGAGGGGTGCTTCTATACAATTGACGAGTTTATGACAAGATAGGTTTAGTGACATAGAATAGTATGTAGTTAGTAGGTTTGCTGCTGTTAGGTAGTAGTTTAGGTAGTAATTTTGAAATTGTATTTTTTTTTCTGTATTTTTATTTTTGCTTTGTGTGTACTATAGAGACATTCATATACGATTGTGAAATTGTGATTGAATAAATAAATGAAATACGATCTCTTACAGACTACCTACTTTCTTTTCTTTTTTTTTTAAACTAATTATTGTTTTAACGCTCAGTTTACTTGCTTGACCGGTTCTAATTAACTTCTTACTTTCTGCTTAGTTTAGGGCTAGACCAGGCTTGTTAAAATTGTAATTATTATTTTGATTGCCTACTAGGCAAATGTTTGGAAGGCGACCGCAAAAAGTGGAAGATGGGGGTGACCTTTGCCCAAAAGTGGGACACAATATAGGCTAAATATACCAAAGGCAAATAGACGACGTGGAAGGCCCAGAAGGAGATGGCGAGACGAACTTGACGCTCACCTACCAACCTGGACCACAGACGCCCTGAGCCGAAAGGAGTGGAAGAAGAGGAGGGAGGCCTTTGCCCTACGGTGGGACGATAATGGCTGAATAATAATAATAAATAGGCTAAATATCGAGACACTTTCATTGCTATCATCACCTGTATCCGAATTATCCATGTTTTGCAAATTAAGATATTGATTGATTGATTGACCTATATTATAGGTTAATTAGGGACCTTAATTATAGGTTATAAAAAATATATTACTCATAAATTTTATCGATTCTAAACGGATAACTTAAACTTATTTCATCAACAAATACCAAGTACTAAGATTCTTTGATGTGGCATTAGAAATGTTAGTAGGTTTCTTAGTTTAATACATGAAATAATAAGACTTATGCCTACTTGCGCCAAACTTGTCAAAGTCCCTAAGCAATTACTTTACTCGATTGGTAGTTCTTAACAGTACAGATTCTGACCGATAAGAACTGTCAAGTGACTAAAGTTGTTGCTTAGGAACTTTGAAAGTTTGGTGCAAGTCAGCATTAACATAGTAATGAAAAAAAAAAAAATCTTACGGAGAAAATTGAGTGAAAATGATTTACAAGGTAACAAAATTACTACCTCAAAAAGACGAAGGCTTCAAAATGTATTCAGTTAAACATTATTTATCCCGATAAGCAAGCTGTATTTATTTATGTATTTACAAGATCCGCGTACCAGTAATTTTCCTCTTACGCTGCTAAACTTTCCCTTTACAAGCTGACAGAAATTCGCGGAAAAACTTCGGCCAATTTTTCGCCTCTTCATTTTAGAGAGAGTAGTAAAAAGGAACAGAAGTCGCTTTGAAGAAGAGCAAAAAAAGCGCGGTAACAATTCATTAACTGTTTGGTATTCCTGAAAATTTAAAAAAAAATAACTTAAAATGTGAACTAGGCGCGGTGTCCATCCAGTACGTACGAAAGAGCAGCTAAAAGGTCTACTAACCTAGTACAACGCAAACAACAAATTAACATTAAAATAATTCAATTATTGAGATACTTATTAAAGTAAAAGCACCTACTCGTATTTCCTAAGATTATACCTACTTTATTTAATATATTGGAATATCTGTTCTACTCTGTACGTTGTCTGTTAGATATATAGCTAGATTGACTTCATATTGCACACCCTAATAATAATCTTAAGAATAAAAAAAAAATATAAGAAGCAGTGGGCTAATAGCGATATCTTCCAGGCAACCGGTTTTTGACGTGACTACGTCTAATAAATCGATGAACGCCGGCTGCATGCACTAAAATGTTGACGTCATTAGTAACGCTGTCATTGTCCGGTAACGCTCATTGTCGGGTAACGCTGGTAGTCATGTTAAACTATCGTCCGTAAACCAACTTTACAGGCAACCAATTTTTTTTATCTTCCTGTTGCAAATGTAGATCTATGTATCCTGATATTTTTTTTATTTTTCTACAGCTTGGTTGCTATCACTCCACCTTTAAAGCTAACAAGTCTCTGCCTCTAAACTCCATATATTCAAATAAAAAGCTAATAATATACCAGTATCGCCACTTAGAGGAAATCAAATTAAATTGGAAATTGTGCTTCTCTCTCTTTACCTATAGAAGAGCAAAGCACTACCAGAGGGAGGTAAACTGGTCTCCAGACAACATTTATGTTGTTTTAAAAAGTGACGAAATAATCTTCTTCTTCTTATCGTGTCACTAGTTACTTGGTTCGAACCAGTGTGGTGAAAGTATTTCGAGTGCGCCTCGGAGAAGCTCCTTTTATACACTCGACACATGTTTTCGAACTTTTTAGGTTGTCACATGTCGGTTTCCTCACGATGTTGTCATTCACCGTTAAGCACGTGTTTTGCTCACATAGATTATTTGGGCAGAAAAATCAATTGGTATACGACCGGGTTCAAACCCATGACCTTCGGTTCGAAAGTCAAGGCACCTCCCACTCGGCCAAGAGACAATGATAATGAGATACGATTTTGATGCAGCGGTTGCTGAGGTTAGGACAATTGCTTATTTTGAGAAGTCTGTATCAATTTTACCGTAGTTTCAAAGAAAGAAATAGAGTTTACTATCTCCTCCTGCTCTCCATCGTTTTCGGTTTCTTCATAAATATTTTCTTCTTCCATTTACTTTACTTTAGAACCGTTTGTATATCAGGAAATTATAAGTAAATACTTACTAAAAAAAACTATGCACATTCCTTATAAATGACGATAAATCAAAACATAACACGCTCGATGAATCTTAAATTTGATCCTGTGTACCCATTTGTGGTCTGCAAATAATCCAGACATGAAATATCACTGTGGAATGCATATGAAATGCGACATGACAGCGCCATTAGGATCTATGCCTATCTAGCAGTTCGGACAGCGGACATTTTGTAGAGTCAAAAGCGGATAAAAGTACTTAGAACGCGTCTTGTTTGAAAATTCGTACCATAATTTCCTAAGATGGCCTCATAAACTACATATCCCAGGAGTCAGGAGAATTTCCTAAAGGTTACGAGTTACTTATTCTGAAAAAAATAAGCTTATCTTCAGTGGAAGATTAAGCTCCCCTGAGAGCCATACTGTGGTTAAAACGAACACAATTGCAGTGACAAGACCACTTTACCAGTTTAATTTTTGTTTTTAAAAAAGTATTATTTTTGGATGGAGATGCTAGCAATTAGATTTTTCTTTAGTTAATACCTACTTGTAATATCAACGAATATTTATGAGACTTATGCCTACTTGCACCAAACTATCAAAGTCCCTGAGCAATTACTTTATTGGCTTGGTAGTTCCTATCAGCATCTATCAGTCCAGATTCTGACTGTTAAGAAAGCGTGTAAAGTATTTGCTTAGGAACTTTAAAAGTTTGGTGCAAGTCGGTATAAAACATAGTTGCTAGCATCTCCAAAAAATCATTTTTTAAGACATCCTTACGAAATAATCTCTAATTAAAATATTTTTACATTTGTTTTTGTAAACTGTATTGATTAGTATTTAAAAAAAAGACAATCAAGAGAATCATAGCGGAAATTAATGTTTGTCCGCTAGGTATGCATATAGGTAGTTCCACAAATATATCATTAAATCTGGTTCATCTGTGACAGAATCGTGACCAACCAACTTTGCCAATATCCAAAGTATCAAACTGGAACACTCAGCTGTTGTCCTTTCACAAAGTAAAACAATGCCGGTTTCGGACCAATCAATGTTTTGAAACTGGTATTGATTGATTATCGAGGGAACAGACTTTTTGGGGTAGGCAGGTATTAGAAATACTTTGATGTGAACGGGTATCAATACTTACAGTATCTTAAATGTTGGTTCGTGTCGATTGAAGAAACTTAGGAACAAAATCTTTAATAAATGTATGTGGAACTCGGGCATCATTAAAGGGGCTGTACCTAACCTACTTACTTGTACTTACGCAAGGTATTATTAATAATAAATGAATAGTTAATAATTCAATATACAAATAAACTGAATTGTATATATGACAATTTTAAAACCTTACAACTATCACTAATTAATCAAGTAAATACTTATAGTTATACAACTACACACATAAATGCTCCTTTTGCAACAATTTCATTTAAAAATATAAAAACAGTTCCTTCAAAATAACCACAGCACAGCAATAATTTTTTGCCAAGTAGTAGCAACGAACAATATTCCTCGATGTATAATTCATATCGAGCCTGTCCGTTTCAGCCCGGAAAATGGGCTTAAATTGACCGTAGATCGGCAATCCAACCCCCATTTTCAATATTGAGCTGATATTAATTATGACCGAGGGTATTTCAATCTCAGAAAACAGGATCTCTTTATGGAACAGAAAAATTATAAGCCCTAACTTAGATAGATTCTTATGGGTTGCTCCCACGATCCGCGATTTTACAGACGGACGCGTATCAGCCCGCACCGCCCTGCGCCCCACCATGGGAAAAGTATCGTCTGTGGTAACGCATATACACTCGCGTGCAACTGAATCGACTCAACCCCGCGGCGTGCACCAAAAACACTTTCCCTCAAAAATGGTTCAACTGATGCAAACCCAATACATCCGTGGTAGCGCAGATAAGGCCATCGCGGTCCCGAAATGCGGCGAGTCGGTAATTTCAAAGGTGGTGTAAGTTATTTTGCATAAACACAGATAACCGTAGTCGTCTGCCGTCCGTGAACCAATGCGTAGAATTGCGGACCATCGGAAACAACCTTTAGAGAAATATGTAGAGTCACACGGACTTCTTTCCTCTAGTCTTGGCGCTCTGTTATATCAAACTTCGAAGGAAGGTAACGTTATTCATGTATATGTATTTATATTTATAGTACCCTCAAGACAGAGATAGATAGATTGATAACACTTTATTTCACACTACTATACAAAAAAAAACAGGAACACAAAAAAATATAAAAAGCGAAGCATAATAATAACAGAGCACGCTTGTCTAAAAATAAGGAATGCAAAATTATAACGGACCAAAAATCCTTTTCCAATGGCTTTTTCTTCCTACACTCATCGTACCTGCTGCTCATAAGTATCATAATTACTTTTAAGATAATCTGACTTTTAATTGAGTTTATTAAGATAAAATAAATCATGGTTCTCCGGGACGTGTACCTTGGAGATCGTGGTCCTCCGGGAGTAACCCTATATCTCTGAGTTAAATATGCCTGTCAAGATTATACAGTCACCGTGGCCGAAATCGGTCAGGAGACATCATTTTATTATTTGTTGAAATCTTGGGCACCAAAGCCGAGTGGTTTATATGATAGGAAAAATAACAAACACTGTCAAGTTGCGTTTCATGACCGACCAAAGCTCCAGCTTGCTTACTTATTATTCGAGGTTGCTATGTCAGTAAAGGGATACGTCCTAAATTGCCTATTTCGCCATACAATCTGTAATATTACTGTGTCCTTCTGGTTATAATCTGGGCCGTGAGGACGAGCCAGGTCTGAATAAACAATGTTTAGTAATGGCCAAACAGGCAGGCCGTACTTACCTGTCGTTTGCTTTATGCGAAATGAAAACACCTGGTCTCCATGGGTTTGCCCTAAAGAGGCTTCTATTGTAAGCTGCTTGCAGGCAAAACAAACGTGGGTTATAATAAGAGGGTTGCTCTATCTAAAGGCATCCGTCCATGTACTTGTGCCCACGCATTCACACTATGCCTATAGGTACAAAAGCACGTGATATTAATATTATTTATCCATAGTTTATTTTTAAAATTTTGAAAGCGGTTGCAATATAACTCTTTGTATTTCTACTCAACTCTTTCGTTATGATGATAACCACCTTCATCATTATCCCGAGAATACTCTACTCTAATATCCTAACATACTGCAAAAACTATACATTTTATTTTATTATTCAATGAGAAAATCATTTTTATTCCGTAAAATTGTAAACATAGATAAAGTTACGAATTTGTTTGTACCTTAGAAGCCAAGATTTCCCAAAACAAAACTATCATTGACAGAAAAACAAACCGGAAACAACAGCGACACAAACAAAGAATAACGCACGAATTTACTCGAAAACAAGACAAGTAACGAACTGATCCACGGGATAAAAGCTAGCTATAAAACTGTTACAGCCTCGCCAGTAATAGAATTTGGTTCTAAAGTTTATAGCCAGAGACGTCTGCACGGTTTAATACTCCTCACATTTGCCTCACATAATATATTTTCAGAGACTCGGTACATAGAGATTGCTAATCGATAGTCTTTTATTGTAGTAGGTGACGATTGCGATGACGTAGGTAGTAGGTAGGTATACCTGAGTAGCGACTCTAGGTAAGATTGATTATAATAATGTAGGTATAGGACGGGACATGATGCTTTAATCTAATTACATGAAATATACATATATATATATAGACGACAACATGGCTTAGTTGAAAGTGACCCTGCCTACGAAGCTTGGTGTTCAGGGTTCGATCCCCAGCCGGGGCAAATATTTGTGACGAACACAAATGTTTATTCTCGGGTCTTGGATGTTGTGATGTCTTGTATGTGTCCATGCCACCTGCGACACAGGGAATCTAGTGCAGGGGTGTGAGTGTGTGAATGTTTATTGTTTATTATTATATAGCACTAAGATATACAGGGTGCCCTTAAATTCAACGATAAGCCCCACCCTCCGCTACAAGTAGCGGCACAAAACTTAAGCGCTGACCGTTATTGCGCAGAAGTAAAAAGTAAGGTTCCTGAGGCTACACTTACAGTAACCATGCGCAGTAACCCCCCCGCGTATCGTAAGTTAGACTTACGTGCCGCTACCTATACCCGCTTATCGTTGAATTTAGGGACACGCTGTATATGCAGTTATACACAATCGGGACTAGGCGATATAAGATTCATCTAAAATTTCAATTTTATTTCCTTTTAAACGCACTATCAGAGAACAAGTAATATCCTCCCATCAAGGGAGCGCCTAGATTATCTCGGAACTTATTCACATAGAAAAGAATATTAAAAAACTGCTCTACCTTGTCCTCAGAAAACACCTTCACAGTGGTGGTCGAGAAAGATGGTCGGGGCCTCGGCATGTCAGTATGCGGCGGAGGAGGACTGGTCAGGATACGAAGACTGTACCCGCCGCAGCCCGCCTGGCGGACTGGAATGCTGGCTCAGCGAGACTTGCTGCTGTCTGCCAACGGAGTACCTTTAGCTGGGTTAAGCACTTATGTAAGTGACCCTATCCTTAACTCTTACTCCTCAATCATGCAAAAGCTACCTACTAAACTGATTTGTCTACCAATGGAGTGCCTTTAGCTGGGTTGAGCACCAATACTAATATTACAAAGGTTTTTTTTGGATTTTATATTGAGATAGATAGATAGATATATGAATGTTTATATGTATAATAGATATAGTTCTCCATTCACGCCTAAACTGCTGAACTGATTTGACTGAAGTAATGAAATGAAATACTTTGCTAAATGTTTTAATATTCAAATGTCTTTCTGGTAAATAAAAACAATTTTCTTTCTTTCTAAGTTTGAAAAAAAAATATGCCTGCTTTTTAACCCGATACCAGCGCGAAGCAAACTCAACGTAAAGAATGTCTCAGCGTTTCAAGTAAGGTACCTAGTTACACGAAACAGGATGAGTTCTGTTCTGTTTTCATAATCTGAAACAGAAGAACACAATTTCGATGTGTTTCTGTAAATAAGACTATTTCCCTACTGCTATCAACCCGTTTCGAGCCTATTCTTTTCGAATGTCACGTATTTGAATTTCGGTTTCGTCGAGAACGTGATGGCTACCGAATTTGCTCCCACTAAAGTAAAAGTGGGAGAGTCTCAGAGAAACGTGTTTTGAATTAGGACGAATGAAACTTTATGTAGAGAAGACCTTGAAAACATTACACCATCGTCTTATCAGCTATTTTCATTTATTTTTTGGTAAGAAAGTCCTTTTCTCCAATATTATTTTAACGGTTTTAATAAAATTGTAGCCTCGTCGGTTTTTTTTAAGTTTCTTTTAGTTTTCATGAGCTTTTTAAGTTTCAATAAGTTTTAGTAAAATCTCACTAACATTTTATTTGAATTCACTGAACTTATTGAGCTGAAATTGAGTGTGGATTGTTTGAGGTGAAAAAGATTTTTAATGCTAACTTTCTATGTCGATACCACGCGGACGAAGCGGCAGACAGCAGCTAGAAGACACATACATATGTTCATACATACTTGGTACCTACATCATACATATTTATAAAAGGATTAATCCTGACTGACTGAATAAATAACTGACTGACTGACAGACAGCCTACAGGCCAAGTTACTGAATTCGTATAGAATTGTAGGCGCGTAATAAAAAAGGAATTTTGTTAATTTGCAACGCAAACAAAGTTGCGGTTGCCAACTAGTTAGATTAAAAGCAATTTCTACCACAATATCAAAGCAGCCAGATTGCGAGCATGTTTTGTTGTGTTTATGCCGACAACGTAGGATTTACTAAGATAATAATCCTTAACTTGTTTGTGAGACTACCTTAATCCAACTAACGTACTAAAACTGGAATTGAATGTCTTCCCGTTGATAGCCTACAGTAGTAAAGGTATTCGGTACTCGAATCTTAGTAGGTACCGGGTAGTGGTTACCGAGAATTATAAGGGAATAAATTCTTCGATTATTCGATTCGATAACTTCTTCGATTACCCTTAGTTGTTAAGTTAGTTTATAGGAACAAGGTTGTCTGGAAGAGACTTTACAATTGTTACATGTTTTTACAATAAATAATTTATTTATTTAATTAATTAACTTCGTGCGTTTGAGGGTTATGATTTGTGTCACATACAGGTCAAGCATTACAAACTTCTAGATAGGAATAGCTGTAGCCCGTCGCCTGAGTAAAAATTTCTGTGTGAAATGTCCAAAATATTATTTATTTTATTTAAAAAGACAGTCAGTTAAGTAATTTATGATGGTGGAGTAACTAAAGATATAATAATATTTTACGAAATAAGTATGCTACTGGCTGCAAATTTATTAAATGTTAAATACCTATACAAAGACACAGAAAAATAAAGCTTTATAAACTACGAAATAATTAAAAATACGTAGATTCCGATAAATAACGAACCCAGCTTTCCCATAGGTCATTAGGTCTTCCACCTTTTTTAAAAGTGATCCTAGCGAAGTGGATATTATAAAAATTATGATTGCGTTTGATTTTTATTGTTCGCTACCGAAGTGTTGAGAATGAAGCAGTTTCTATTTTTATTATTAGGTACACCTCTGGAAAACTGTATTGTTTTAAGAAAAGAAAGTTAAAATAATTATATAACATTAAGGTATTAAACTTTACAAAGTTAAAAGTTCACACGATGCATTCAACGAGTAGTTACTAAAGTAGGTCAAAATTCAAATTTGTTAAAGAGGATTATCTTTTTTGTTTTTATTGTTTGGATTTCACACAACGCCATCTAGCCACAAACAAAGTTAAGCTTGTACTATAGGAACCACGTGACTGGTAAAATACATAATATTCTTACAAATATATATTTTTTTGCTTAATACATAGTACATAGAATACATAAAACTTGCACATCACTAGTTAATCGAATTGTGTGGAAGAGGAACGATGCCCGTCCGTCATACAGTGCGAACTAGTGCGGAGGGTTGTCACCTAACTGCACTACGATTTTATTTACAAACTACCTTAAAATAGTCTATCATTTACTCACTTATCATAAGACCTGTTTGTAACTAACTATAATTGAGACAAATAAACAAATTGAATTGAATTGCATAAAAAAATTGGTTGTCTGTAATGTTCGTTTACGGACGATAGTTTAACGTGACTACCAGCGTAACGGGACAATGAGCGTTACCGGACAATCACAGCGTTATCGGACAGTGACGTAAACGTTTTCGTGCATGCAGCCCTCGATTTATTAGACGTAGCCACGTCAAAAAACCTTCGACTCAGGACAAACATCGATGGTCATCATACAAATATTGTTCCTGTAGCGGGAACCGAACCCGTGACACCGGCGTAGCAGTCAAACTTACCACTCGACCACCCGTTTCGTCAAAGTCATGTCATCTTGCTTAGGAGCAAGTAACTGTAAAAATTGGCTAGTGAAATTACTGGGTTCGAGACTGTACATGGAAATGTCTGAAAGTGCAGGAACGCTTTAGTATAGTTCTACACCGGAATTTGTAAAACTAGATCCTGTGCAGCACTGTTTTGAACATTAGCATGCGTGATCTCTAACCATTAGAAGAGCACCTAGCTCACCTTGCCACCTATTTACGTAAAAACAAGCTTAAAGTTTATAAACACTCAAAACCGACTGCGAAAATTTTATACTTATCTACATTGATTGCCAATTCATTATTCCAAATTAAATTTAAACATATGACTTATACATATTTTTGTAATCTACTTTTAATATCCTTTATTTTAATATTCCACTCGATAGGTTTGGTGAACAAGAATTTTTCAACGAGTTACTATTAAGCGCCGAAAAACCGCCATTTTGTTTTTTTTTTAAAAAACCCTTTATCTATGGACACTCGGGCTATTAAGACGAATCTAACGATACCTTAACTGTCTAAATCAATCGAGCCGTTTGGCAGATAAGAGGTAATAAAAAAAGTACATACATACTCGTACATACAAGATACGCGCGAAAAACATAACCCTTCCTTGGCAGTCGAGTAAAAAGTAAGAATCCTAAGGAAGCTTGATTCACTGACAGCGAAGCAGAGAAAAAACAGCAAAAAGGAAAATTTCATTCCTCTACATTATATTAAAAGCTTGTTGAACTTGTAACAACTCACAGAAACGCCGGGTCGCTAGCCATTTTCCTCAGTATTTTCCCGTTTCGCCAACATTTTTTGTGAATGCTCGAACAAATTATTTATTCATTGCCGTGATCCTCTGTCTTTTAAAAAATTCTGCCTGCATATAGATAAGCTAGGGTACTGGCATAAAACACGTCAAATAAACAACACAATGTTATTACTAGGTAGTGAATTTAACATGCTATTTTGTTGTCACAGCATCCTCGGTCGACTGACGGTTTTAAAGGCTAAAACTTTTATGAAAACTCTGCCGTGAGCTCTCGGGATTCTGTAATAAAGCGCAAGCCACAAAGTTACACGAAATTATATTACAGCTATTGTGAACTCCAAAATGTACACTTCGTCAGAAAAAAATATGTCACCCTAGCTTAAGCTTAACGGAGGCTTTGTATATTATAAAGATATAGATACAGCTACGATTACGCAATTGAAGCAAACAGACATTTGCACAGGAACGCTTCAAGCTGTACTTATATTAACGCTAAAATAACTGATTCCAACAAGAAGATTTGAAGCTAAATGGTGTCAATTCAGATGTTGCCAAAACTAAACTAAACTACTAAGCACTAAAACTGTTACTGTGCCCTTTTATAGCGATCGAAATAATCTAAAAAAATATAATAATCGATCGAAATAATAGTTTAATTTTGGCGACATCTAAATTGATACCATTTAGCTTCAAATCTTCTTGTTGGAATCAGTTATTTTAGCATTAATTTAAGAACAGCTCGAAGCGTTCGCGTGCAAATTTCTGTTTGCTTCAATTGCGTAATCGTAGCTGTATCAAAACGAGTGAGCGAACAAATTCAATGATTATAATCGAGCTATTTACTCGAGTTTGTTTGGAAATTCAATTATCCCTCGACCAATTTCACTTTGTCGGTGTTTGCTAAATTATGTTTCTAACTACGCAGTATTTCAACCTTTTTTTTTCTACGTCAGCCTTAATCGCATTAAAATACAATTATTATAGATTATGTACAGGTACCTTGCTCTTATGACCACTTACGCAATGAAAAATGCAGCTACAATGATGACATAAAATTACGTATAAAATAAGCAGGTACATAGGTACTTTGGTTATTGTTTATTTCATTTGCTTACATGTAAGATCGTCTTATTAGCTTATGTTCTAATATAGTAGCTAGCGGTGTACATGACCCTGTTAGGGCTCTGCAAACATTATGTCCTTTTAAATTATTTTAAATAATTTACATTACACATAAATTCTTCTAAATGTCTATTAAATAAAAATTGTTCATGATATTCTAATATTTTTAGTATAATGTACAGGGTCAACCAAAAAGTGACGTCAAAAATTTTTTTTAGATTCCTCACACTTGGGTGTATCCGAAAATACCCCATGAATGTTCCACGATTTTTAGTAGTTTAGAAGTTATGATTTTTTTAATGTGTATTTTCGAATTTACTTTCGGAGCATATTAAAAAAATCATAACTTCTAAACTACTAACAACCGCGGAACATACATGGGGTATTGTCGGAAACACCCAAGTGTGATTAATCAAAAAAAAAATTTTTTGACATCACTTTTTGGACGACCCTGTATATGATTTTTAGGATTCCCTTGACAGAACATATCATTATAGACGTTATTTATATCCTACTTTAATAGCATCTGACTTTGCGGATCAAACCACTCGACTTTCACACAAAGGAACGAGCTAAATTTGTGTCGTCAGTCACAGAGGAGAAAAACATTAAAGCAACGTATTTGGGCGGTTCGGCTTGGCTCTGACACTGGCACTTGAAAAATTGTCTTCTCCACCCTTTGTTCCACTGAATTAATGCATTGCTATAATGAAACTATAGCCCGCATAGCAGCTCCACCGAAGCAGACTTTTGACTTCCACTCCGCTTAGCCTGAATATATGACTGGATTATGCTATTTAAAACCGGAAATTGAATAAAAGCGCCATATTATGGTACTTTAGTTGGCACTTTTTCTAACATGCAGTTTGGAATAGCGAAATAGCAAAGAAACGGAGCAACTCAAACCGTTATGTAGAGCGGCCTTGAGAAGAGTTTACAGAATCCTTTTTCGATGAATAAATTTATATTTTAAAAGGAATTTATTTGTCTTCAAATATACCTGCCAGCAACCATAGATTTTAACTTTTTTTACAGGGTAGATTTTTTAAACTTTGTATAATAATAATTGTTTGCTGCAAATAACAATTATTTGCTGCAAACAGTGCGGTATTACCGCAACTTTTGCCCCTAAATCAAAACATAAATCTAAGCGCAACTTATGTGTCTACAAATACCAAAGCTATGACCAAAGTGGGAACACATATATCAGATAATCTGTGTAATACTTTGTTTGAAATATTTTATGTATTTGCTAGCTGGTGTTCATTGCTTTGACTGTGTGGTATCCATTTTTTTTAAGCATACCTAATAATTTAAACTATTTTAGATGCTGAAATTGCTGAACTGAAAGCTAATTAATTATGTTTGTTTATTTGTAGCTATTTTTATTAGTTATTAACTCGCTTTTATGATCGGCATAAGAAGAATGTCAAAATGACCAAGCGTCGCCATTGTTAATTTCCTCTGTGCTGTGATTGCATCACTCTAGTCACTAGAGTCTAATGCTATGTAGCTAAATAATATAAGTACATTATGGAGAGAGTTCCTATTTTTTTCGGATTGGCCGGAATTGGCCGTTACTGCGACACCGGAGTCTAAAGCGTCGATGACACACGGCTTTTTACACGCTACAAGCCAGCGAGTTCGCTTGTAGCGTGTAAACTCGCCCAGTGTCATCGGCTTGTTGACAATCTGCTTGTTGAAATCCTTCCCAAAAGTTAACTCGCTCACACGCTAGCTTTAAACTCGCCAACAATCAGCTTGTAAAAAAGCCGCGTGTCATCGACGCTTATGGGGGTTTTTAGTAAATGCGATCGTGTGTCATCTGTCAATATTTTGTCAAAGAGGCAACGGCAACGTAGAGTTTTTGGCGGGAACGTGAAAATGGCACATTGGCGGCATTACATTAATTGACAAAACTTGTATAACTTTGAGTGTTTATGTGTAAAAACGATGGTATTTTATCCAATAAGTGCTCGTGAACGTGTATGAGTGTTGGTGAATAGTGTAATGCTGTAAAACGTGACTTTTCGTGTTGCCTCCAAAACTCCATAGAAGCCTCTAGTAAAGTCGCAACCACCACTACTTTACAGAGGCATGACTTGACTTATCGACTCTGACATAAGACAAAATAATCTCTCCAATTACTTGACACTGGCTATATATACCTTTGATGTGAAGCCAAAACCAAAGAACTTAGGTTCTTCGAAAGAAAAAAAAACGGCAACGCAAGAAATATCAACTTATAATTTACGGTTGTATCTGCGACACAACCCGGTGGTGTTTTTTATGTGGTCTCATTTGCTTCACAATAGAAAAATGAGCGCCCATTTCGCTCGGAGCTAAAGAAGCTCTACAAGAATTTTATATTGAAAATTTTCAGGTAAATTCTTTGCATAGTAGTTTCTATTCGTTTTAATTGAGAATCAAGAATTCTTTTATTTGAATTTCTTATACAGTGTTCCTATGTTTTGAGTTTACGAGTATGATGATAAGAGTAAAATACCATGACTGTCGCGACCGGTTCTGGGGTTTTATAAGAGACGAGCTTAGCGCTCGCCTTATGGTAAAAGATCACGCATACCCTTGACCAAAATAGTGCAATACCGGACTTTGAATCACATAGGCCAGTGCAATACCACTACAGCAGTCGTCCACTTTGTCTTTTAGGATTCTATTCTTATTTCCTTATTTAAAACAGATTTAATAAGATCCTTCCCTACTTTTTGTTACCTACGTGACGTCGTTACGTCTAATAAATTGATGAACGCTGGCTACATGCACGAAAACGTTGACGTCATTGTCCGGTAACGCTCATTGTCCCATCACGCTGGTAGTCACGTTAAACTATCGTCAGTAAACCATTTTTTTTTAAATTGGGGAAAACCGGGATGATGCCCAAGAAAGATTAGTGTCCTTATTCTCAAAAACCCTACTTTCGAAAATCATAATAATTATGAAGGTTACAATTATACAAATTTTATTAAATTGAAAATCATAATAGATAAAGTTTTTGGAATATTTTATCATATATCCCGGTTTTACCCGATTGTCTATTTGCGCTTCTACTTGTGCCAATCACACTTACCGCAAGGTGAAGTACCTTAACCCTGGAACAAAGGGATCCATCCCATGTCGAAGCATGACTTTAACTTAGCTAATATTGTCATATACCGACCAAAAAGGTACACCTTGTGTGAAGTTTGATCAAAAGCGGTCAGTATTACCACCAATTGAAATTTTAAGCCGTTCTCTCACTAGGCCACTCAAAATCTATATCCTTCATTCTCTTGATTCCTCTAATATTAAAATATGATGAAATCGTAGATATTTGTTTTACAATCACATAAGCTTATTTGGCTGAAATTTGGCAGGGTTTTATGAGCTGGAAAAATATATATAACGATTGGATTTTATTTCGGTACCATCTACTTAGGTGATGCAAAGTCAGATATGTAATTCGACAGTTTCAAGCATAATTTTATAAGAAATTATAATATTCAAAAGTACATTTTTTTTCATTCATCTTAAAAAACGAGCAAGCTTTAGAGTAGTCCCATATAATGTGTAACATCTGACATCTCATTTAAATTTGGAAGGATTCCATTCACTTACTTTATTTTTTAAGGTTGGTATTATCTGACGACTAACTTTCTGTTACACACGTCCGTTGCATTTCATGAAATCACTGCCGCTAATTGATAGAAATCGAGAGGAAAGATGTTACACGGAACCCCTACTATTTTAATACATTTATGTGTTAATTGAAAATATAAGAAATATTATTCGTCCTTGAACTTTAGCTGTACGATCGAGAGCTAAATAGTTGCAGGACATTTACTTTTACTTTTACATTTATGTTATACATTACTAAGAGGAACGGAAACAAATTTAACAATTTAAAAAAATTAAAGCCCTATGGGAAATTGAAAGGGGTTAACACCGAGCTTTTTGCAGATTTTAACAATAACAATAAAGTGATCATCTATCTATCTGTTTTTAGTTGGCTTAATAAGAGAATGTGTCTATGAGGTCACCCATTTTGACACCAACTATCCAAAGTAAACCTTGGCTTAATCTGAATTAAAACGGACTGGCAGCTGTTCAAACGAGGCTTTGTTATGGTTATAATATCGACACTTGTTACATATGAACATTCAACTGAACATCCTACAATGAAACGTGCATAATCCAAACTTAGTACATACTATAGCAGTGTTGCACCGGCCTATGGGAATTAAAGTCCTGTTTTATAGTATTCTGGTCATGGGCATGAGTAATCTATTATCATGAGTAGAGCGCCTAAATGGTCTTGTGCACATACAATGGGGTCTTGTCACTGTAGTAGAAGTGTTAGTGTGTACTCCTTCATTCATCCCAGCAAAGGTTTATCCCAAAAGGTAGGTTCTAGCTTGTTCACATAGTTAAGGCTTGTTCACACGTTGATTAGATGCAGTGCAGGTGATGATGGTGCACTGAACTAATCAATGTGTAAACTAGCTTTAACTACTCCTATAAATCACCTGCACTGCAACGAATACCTGCAGTTATACCTACTGAAATGAAAACAAACCAGCAGGTACCTATTTAAATTAAAAGGTACAAATATCATTTGTATGCGTTCAACTTTCTTTAAACGCCCTGCTGAAGCATCGATACACATTCAAATTCATTTTAGTAATTAGATCAATTCATTGTATTTTTTATTTGTATTTATTTATTCTTAAAAGGTAACATACATTGTTGCTTTATAAGTACTATTAAACCTTACCATAATACATACATAATACAATATATAAATAACAAATATATATAAATAAATACATAATAACATAATACAGTAGGTGACTTTTCTGTCTTTATCGTTAAGGGGAATCCTCAAGGCAAATTTCCATACAAAATTTTTCGGACAAATAGGTACTCAAAAAGTACGCCGTTTTATAGTAATTTTATACGTGTTTCAAAATTAACCCTATTAACTTAAAAACACGTATAAAATCTAAATTAAAGTATGAAATCTTACTAATTATTTTAGTATGTTGACACAATCGGAAAACATAGACGAAACGAATAGTGTGAAGAAATTACTATAATACGGTGTACTTTTTGAGTATTTGTCCGAAACATTTTGTATGGAATCGGATTTGAGGATTAGCCTTAAGGGTTAAAGATAAGTTCTTCATATAAAGCAAATCTGAAGCCGATTTTGCAGTAATCGACGTAACGTTGCAGGAAGCCCTAGAAGTTCTCCGGACGGCGAGTGCAAGGGTCGAGCTGCGAGTGTGTCGACCTCCCCCCGACGTGCTAGAGAGTGTCACTCCTCCAGACCCTCCGACACCTCCCACCAGGACCCCGCTTCCCCCACATCTACCACCGATGGATCCACTGAACTGCCATCCAATGCACGCCAGGTGAGAAATATAACAATAAGTACTACTCGGGCGAATCAACATGACCCCTGGCTGACACGTGGCTCGCAACTTGATGCTTCCCCCGCTGCCCCGCGCGGCGCCCTCCGTGTTTCTTCTTCCTCTAATTGCGAAGCCTTATCATTACTTATCATTATCAAGTATTACAGGACCTCTTCCGTATCAAGATTATCCAATTCCACGCTGTACTTTTCACGAACGTCATTCGAGCCAGGTGTCATGTTGATTCGCCCGAGTAGTAAGAATAAGAATAAGGATCTATATTTTCAACCAACTTCAAATAATGAAGGTTTTACAGAAACATACAAAGACCGACTTCAATCGGACTGTTCTAGTGACCGTAGTCACCACTGAAAAGTCACAGGGAAGCTATATATACAATTTTGTTCACTTTAAAGACTTTTTTTCAGTTAATCTATTTTTTAAACCGGTTTATATACAAAAAAGTTCTAAGGTAACAAACATAAAAAAAAACCAATTGAGAACCTCCTCCTTTTTTGAAGTCGGTTGAAAAGGAGGAAGTTCTTAATTAGGTTGAAAGCCGAAAGTTAAAAAAGCCGATAACACTGGGGGAGTTTACAAGCTACAAGCACAGCTACAAGTAAACAAACTGGCTTGTAGCGTGTAAAAAAGCCGTGTGTCATCGAAGCTACTCATAACTACTCATATACCTAATCATATTTTTTAAATAGGTTATCAGCGACCACGAGCAGTGCGACCACCTCATCATCAGAAGGCCGTGGGCGCCGCGAGGCCAGCCCTGAAGTGGACAGACGCAATCTCCACCTGCCAGACCTGGATAGAGCACTGCCTGTGTACGATATACAATACGGGGTATGTTGGAGTCCAATATCCAAGGTCGTTCTTACGGTGCGTGATAATGCGGACGGACGTGGATAGTAAGCGACCACGGACAGCCAACGTACCGCACACATGCCTCTTCAAATGCGACGCACACAAACGTGTCTGCGCTTCGGATGAAACTCTCATCATAGTGCGTCAGTCCGTCTGTAAAATCACGCACCGTGGAACGTCCCTTTAGAAGGAGACAAACCCTCTTAGGAAAATATATGTACAGTCAGCTGCACCGACATCTATACACTCCCAAGCTTTCACATTTATATTATACTCTTAATTTTGCAAAGACATTTTTATTCTGACAAGAATAAAAAAAAAGTATAAAGAATCTATAGAAAACACACACCGATGGTCATCACACAAATGTTTGTCCTGAAGCGGGAATCGAACCTGCGACACCGGGTGTGGCAGTCCAATACACTCGCCATTCGACCATCCGTGTCGTCAAACGGCCTCATTGACTCTTCATTCATCTAAATGGTTGCCAGGAGGGAGAAAGCAGCCTTGAGATCCGCTGGGAAGTTTGCTTACTGGACCAGGAGAGCTCGCTACCATTGTTCAGTAATACATGCGTTCCAGTGAAACAATATGTGGGTATTTCTGTAACCCTGACGTAGACCATTCTTCGATCACTCCCCTTTTTATTTTGCTTCTGACGTGGTAACAAATTTGTAAATAATCAAAGTTTTACAAAAATATACTACAACCGAGTATGGATGGATATTGACTGTAAACACCATTGAAAAATCACAGTAAACTTCTTTGACAACTTATTTTTTTTAGTTATTATGATTTAATAACTAAACTACTGAACCGATTTTAATGGGACCAATGAGAAAATAATTTTCCTTTCAAACAAAAATATGATCTTCCAAATAGGTTGTTATGAGACAAAGTTCTGAAAAAAAAACTAAAAAATGGAAACATTAGAAAAAAACCAAATTGAGAATTTCCTCCTTCTTAAAAGTCGGTTAGAAAAGCTGAAAGATTTTTTGCTCGCCAATAAATGTGACCTAAAACTGATTAAATTGAAACTCTGAAATTGAATTTCTGAAAATCGAGAATGTGTGCTGGTAGAATATTGCAAGCTGCGTCAATAAATAGATTGACGTCATCGCTTTTCGCATCTGACCCAGCCCTAGCATTCGCGGAAAACCTCTTCGTCAGTTTTCAACGTTATCACGTCAAACTTTACTACATACGTACGAGAATTTCCAGCATGGCTTTTCTCCCTAATTTATCTATGTTTGCTTCTTAAGCCACAAACTTTTTTGAAGTGAAAACTTCTTTAAGCGCACTGAGAAAAATATTTCGTGGGGAGTCAATTGGACTGGGCTACTAAGCTTCCTACGCCTGGATGTAACACTACTTCGGGTAAAGCTCGTTGGTATAATATTACTAGGTGAAGATGGTTATGTCTCTACTGTTTTTTTTTGCCTGAACGACATCATAATACTACAAAATAAAGTGCCTTTATTTTCGATGCTATGACCGTGAACAAAATGAATTTTTGAATAAGCATCCTTCCTGCTGTCATGTCAGTGTATCTACTCATTGTAAAACTTTGAAAAATAGCTGTATTACGTATTATTAACCTCGCTTTTGAAGAAGTTTTCACTTCTGTCGTGTGGTCTTAAGCACACAACTTTTTTGTGATGTCAATCTATAACTGCGTGTTATCCTCGAGGAAACTACGTCACTGTCGGCAGGCTTTTAATAAATCAGCTCAAGGGATTACCCACCCATTTACTCAGAACAATCTCATCTGTATCAATTAATTTGTTTGCGCTATCAAAGCTCCATTGTATTCGTAAAAGTAGTCTCCAGACGGTGATCTCATCAATATAAATGACCGTTTTCATGAAATGCGAAGGCTGTAACATAACTTTTCGATAACACTTACAGTATATCTAATAGCTTCCACAGTAATAAAACGAGCTTATAAACGAAAGAGGCCATTATAACGAACGAATTGCGTTATTTCAAAAGCGATCAATGTTTCGAATGTTCGATTTTGCTTAATGAAAATAAAGAAGAGAAACGAAAAGAGAGTGCTGAATATCAAAAGCCCGAATGGTCTTTAAATCATTTTATAGCCGACCCCATATCAAAGTTTAATATAGAGCACTTTTTACTGGCACTCTCGCCCAATATTAAAGGGCCGTAATCAGGTTATGTTGGTGGGGCGTTATCAAGGGGATTTAGAACTGAGCCCTTCAAAAATGGATGAGGCCAATGAATCAAAAAATAGTTGCAGAATTTTTTTTTTTTCAAAAAGTTGTTGAAAGAGGCTGTTTAGCTAACTATAGATCGGTTGCAACGTTCCATGGGTGGCCCAATTGTTTCCTTAAGTAAATTTTGTAATATAGATTGTAGTTGTTAGCTTATGCTGTAATTAAGATTTCTTTTTATCAAGAAATAATTAGATTTTGTTGTTTGCGTTTTATGCTATAATATTTCATATCAAACTTCCATCTGAATTCTCTTCTTATGCTGTTAGGAAAATATATTTGCCTAAGGAGTAGGGGGTTTTTACCCCGAAATCTGTTTTGCCTTTTCGAGTCCTTCTCTGGATCGTAATATTTAATGCTGATGAAACTCAGCCCCAATTAATAAAAGCTTTTTGTTCACGCCCCACAGGACGACGGATCGGTGGTAAGTGAATTATTTTCGCAGAAATAATACATAAGAGCTAGCTTCAAAATAGCTCTACCTACCTCAGAGTCGACCAGGTACTTTGCGTGATCATCGTGTCTATGCTTTACAGGATTACCCTAAGTTTAGTTTAGCCTATAAATATGCCAACTTAAAAGCAAATGTGTTCCAGTAGTAATTATTTGTGTTTTTTTTCGGGATGCACTGAGTGACACAGACTATGATCAAAACCCAATACTTCAGCTGGTTGTTTTCAGTGACTGTACTGTTTTATTTTTTTTATTTCAACTTAGTGGGGGATTAATAACGGGATTGCAGCGTAATTTGATACTTCAAATTAAGCCTGACCTAATAATAACGGAGCATCCATGATAGGTACATGTTTAAATCTAATCATTCCAGCTTGTTTATTATGAAAGAACTAGTGACACGATAAGAAGAAGCTTGTTTATTTTAGCATAAAAGTTTTAAAATGTCTTATGATTCTCTTGATTTTTATATTCACCTACTAAAACCCGTGTAGAAGGTAAATTTTCACTTGAGACAAATCCAGAGTAAAACCTTAAAATACAAGTTACTAGGTCGCCCATTTTTTCAAAACATATCTGGTTTAGCTTTACGATCTCTCGCCAATGTAAATGTATTCAGCAACAAAAGTGCTTTCTCATGTTACAGGAGTTTGACATAGTGATGACAAAAGTGAACGGTTCTCTCGGGTTCACGCTAAGGAAGGAAGACCACAGCGCTCTGGGACACTACGTCAGAGCCCTCGTGCGAGAACCGGCGCTCAGTGACGGCAGGATCCAGCCGGGAGACAGGATTGTTGCTGTAAGATCCGCTGCTTATTTTATCTAAGGGTGGTTTCAAACTAGCGTTTTTTGTGCGCTTATACGTTAGTTCCAGCGCGGCTCAAAACTGAACGCGCGTATATGGACTTACACCGGCCGGCGTTTACGGTCGGTTTGGTAGAGAGTGTCAGTAAGTGACGCAGGCGGTCGGGCATAAAAGCGCGACTATTAGTTATTTTAAAGTCACATATTCACATCTGATTTGTATTTAGCTGCGGAATTGTAAGAAAAAGATTCCGTAGCGAAAATGAAACACTTGAGTCAACAATGATGTTCAATCAAACAAGCATATTCTTAAATAATAATGTAGATCTCATAGCAAGAAAATTTATTTTAATAAATCAAAAGAAACTACATATTCGAATAACGTTAATGGCTTTTCGAACTTATACTTAAATAGAGATATAAACGTTTACGCCGTCAATAAATGGAATCATCTTCATAATCATTTTGTCGGTGTATATCATGTAAGTTTTCAAGTGATCGCTGCAAAAGAAATGAATAGCTCGTTAAATAAATAGGTATTTATACTTCTGTAAAGGCAATTCACTCAAAATATTAAAATAAATTCAGCAATGACCAATTTACACCAGTTTTTTTATGATGACCATTTAACCCGATGACGATTACTTCAACCCATCAAAACAATATTGCGGACAGAAACTGTAGTTCTTAAAGAATGCATCTAACTTATGCTACTCTATCATCAATATATATAAAAGACTTAAACCTGCGTGACTGACTGACTGACAGACAACATACAGGCCAAACCGCTAAACGTAGAGATTTGAAACTTGGAAGATGTGTTCTTCAAGAGCTGAAAGTGCGTACTAAGAAAGGAATTTTGTTCATTCGCAACGAAAACGAAGTTTCGAGCGTCAGCTAGTATGAAATAGCCGGCTAACTTTTGAAGACCGGCTTAGCATAACTTATACAAATAATATTCGCTCATTGCTTGTACAACGTTCAGGTAAATGACCTTACTCACGTTACATTAGGTGAACGACACGCCAATGTCCAATATGTCACACGCGGAAGCGGTGGCGTTTCTGCGAGCGTGCGGGACTGAAGTGCGCCTGCGACTCTACCGTGACCACGCCGCAACTCCACTCTCACCAATGTCACCAAAAGAAGAGGGACCGACAGACTCCGACGCGCCAATGAACAGGTCGAAACCCCCGCTCAGGTAATAATAGTATTTTATCACTAGAAGATACAAGAACTTTATGTGGCGTTTTGCGAGCGTGCGGATCGATGAGCTCTTATGTCTCTACCGAGACCACACCGCTGTGTCACTCTTACCAATGTCACCGAAGGAAGAAAGACCAATGAACTCCGACGCGGTAATGATAACCTCAGTAGCGTACGGGACCCAAGTCCGCTTTCGACTCTTTTGCACATTTCACCAAAGAAAAAGGGATCGACACACCCTAACGTGCCAATGAATAGTCATAATCATAAATCTTGCTTATGTACCTAACAGACACCAAAGATGATGTTCCCTTTTATAGTTATTTATCTCAAACAAAATCGCAAGTGATGTTAGATATCAGATCAAAAGAACCTTTATTAAGTTACGAGTATTGCAGTAAACCATTTTAACATTATTCCTCGAGGCGCAAAAGCTTTTGATCTGAAATCAAAAGAGAAAGACCGTAACTTATTGTGTTATTATGATGTGCGTTAAGTTGTAAACTCAAATACAGTTAGCAAAGAACATCAAATAAAGCGAGAATAGTTTGGTTTATGAACTAACAAGCTCCGCAAGAATAGTTTGAACAGCAACAACAAACTTGGCGCTAATTACTCCAAAGTAGCGAAAGCACTGGAGTAAATGAAGGATAATTATTTTGAAGACGTTGTTTAAACAGATTCAAACGTTTAATGTTCTTAAGACGAGATAATATAGTTCAAATTATGGAGATTAATAGCAAGGAGGTACCTTCACAATGCAATAAGAACTTCCAAAAACAATCATTAAAAGATTGAATAAAGCTCTGATATTTATCTTACTTTTAAAGTACTCTACTTAACAAAAACTACTTACATATTTTATTAACTTTCAATTTCCAACGCAAACAGCCAAGCTTCGATAGTTCCCAAGTTATGTAAGTACCTAAGTACCTCTAAGCTCGTTCAAGCTATCGTCCTCCAATTTGCACGTCATCCAGTCTAGTGCGGTAGAATCCGGGTCAGTGCACTTGGTTTTCTACTTTTATTTACATTGTAGGCTCGCATCGATGCTATGCGAATTAACTTATGGATCTACATACTTCGAATATGTCTGTACCTACCTACTTGCTTGAAATAGTTTTGAGAGTCTCGTTAAAATGGTAGAAAAGTTTTAAAATATTTGCCAGAGTGCACAAAAATCTAATTTGAAGCTCTTAGCTTGATAGCTAATTTGAGAAATTATGATACTTCATCGGTTACTTTCAAACTGCAGACTTGGTCGTTAGCAATTTGTGTAGGTACTTGTACACTACATCTTAGATTTTGCACCTCATAAAATTTAATGTAATTGGAACCACATTCAAAACGAAACTACTGCTTTAATCTCCTAAAAAAATTACTAACACACCATTAAAATTAGTTTTGGTTATCTGCAAAGCTCGCAACTACTCTCAGTTCATCCATTAATCGAGCAGCTGGTGTTCTAAATAAATAAGTAATAAATATTTTGGACATTATAAACAACGCCATCTAGCCCCAAACTAAGTAGTGCTTGTACTATGGGAACCAGATATACTTCTTTTTGTAGATACATACAAAGATTATTTAGAAAACATCCAGACTCAGGACAAACATCGATGTTCATCACACAAATGTTTTATCCTGAAGCGGGAATCGAACCCGCGACACCAACACCCTTCGACCAATCGTGTCGTCAAAATACCAAGGTAATAACCATAATAATTCTACCTTTTAGCTTTTAGCGATAAGGCCGCCCATTGTAGCCTCTATTATTTTTGGTTTTTTATTTTTAAGCTTCCTTTTATAATGTATTTTCTCGGGGTGTACAATAAAGTGTTACCTACTATCTAATTATCTATCTACCTGAAAGTTAAAGTATTCTGGAACTTCGCGATTTATCGTTGAATGAATGAATGAAAACTTTATTTGCGTTGACCAGATTGTGTTCCATTAAATGATCCAAAAAATCATCTTCATGGATGTAGGCCCGAAGCCGTGTCGATGCTGTGTGACCTCGCGGCTCGCCGGCTGACCCCAGACACGACTGATGGGTCCCGCTCTCCGTGCCTGTCTCCGAGGAAGTTCAGGAAACTCACCAAGGACAATAACCACTACGAACAGCCCAATGGTAAGTTTGAGGCTTACTGAGCCTTTCCCATAAGGGTTGCGCCTTCAGAATAGCTCTACATATCATCAGATAGGTAGATTATTTTGTATTACAAATCTGAATCTGCTAGTACGTTCTAAACTAATGACCTGCTAAAAACCTACGCAGAATCTCTATGGATTATTCTAGCAAAACTCATTAAGTATTAATATCAGCAAAATTAACACAATTATTATTGGAGTTCAATCAATGTAAATATTGCATAGCTATAGCTGTGAATTTTATGATTATTAGAAGTAAGTAAGTAACTGATGAATGGTTTTATTTTATTAATTAAATCACAAGTAGGTACCTCCCTTTTTGAACGCGTAATAACTAAGGCCAGAGACTGGCTACGCCAAAACAGTGCTGTACGGTGTTACTCCAAATTCTAAGCAGTACTGATTGGTACTTAGACTTAGACGTGTTTCTAACAAAGAACGTCTTCTTCGCCTAACCACTCACAGCTTGAATACACGCAACACACTAAGCAATGCAGGTATTTCACACAGATGCAACCGAAAGTAGAGAGACACACACAGATACGACGAGGCCTCAACGGACCTCTATGGCTGTCTCCAGCCCCACGGCTCCTTGTAGAAAGCCCTTAAGCCTGACAGGTGAGACTCTGTCGGTCTTCACGCTTTATTATTATCCGATACAGACTATCGGAGACCGGGAGTCGACTCCTGGAGCACCCATTTACACTCCAGCACTTCACACCATGCCTTTGTAGCCCCGAATATTAGTCATGCCAGTTTTGCCACCATTCTACCCAAAATCTGTATTAAACGCATCTATGTTTACATTTCCATTGTGAAGAATATTGCATCTCAGATCAATATTTGCTGTTTGCAATTTTCAAGCATGGGTGCACCACACGTTATAACACAACCAAATGTCGCGCGCGTTAGTAAAATACAGCAACTGCACTAAAACCTGGCTTATAAAACGTCGTATCCTTTCATAATATTTACTCATTCTCCAGTTATGAATGGCAGAATATTTGAGATCTTATATTATAAAATATGTAGCTAATAATATTCATTCACAGTTCCTCCGCATGGTTATGAGCTAAACAACCTGGACAACGATACGTTAGACGCTCCCAACTACCAGGAGGACAAAAACAGGCAGCGGTATACGGAACCAGTTTTCCCAGTAGACTCTGATGAGCCGGTGTCGATGCCTGTAGAGCTTTCAAGCGATGAAGCGAAGTTCAAGCATGCTAACCCAGCGTACCAAAGCGCGGTCTTACATACCAGCGATACGGCTTCGGATGGACATAAAGATGATGGTATGTATTACGTATATCTAAAAGTGTGAAGTTTTGATGAAACGCAAGCTTCTAGCTGAACAGTTGGAAATCATACACAGAAGTATGAAAAATAAAACAAACGAAAAATTTTGATAATACCTATATTTAAGCAGTTTATGACTCTGAAGTCATAACAATGCTGACATTAGATTGATGACGTTATTTTTGATGTTCAAAAAGTCATTTAGTTAACTTTCCCCTAAAATTGCAGGGAAGGGCATGAAGAAATGGAAAGGTGTTGCGTTATCTCCGGACAATGAGCGCAAATCAAAGATTGAACAGCCATTAAAGAAACCTCCACCGCCTCTTAAAGCCATAACACCACTGCCACCAAAGCCTGCAGCTCCACTACCTCCTAAATCCATTGCACCCCCACCGCCGCTACCGATGGACAACGATATGGTACAGAAAGAAAACGTAGATCCTGAACCACCGCGAGAATCAGACACTGAACCTACGGTAAGTAGTAGAAACGGGATGGGGTATCGTATTTGCAAAATTGTTTGACGTCACAAATTCAGATATAGAGACGCATCAAAAGATATGTCTACCTCATTCGTCTACGAAGTATGGTAAAAATACAAGGAAGCAGATGAAACTTTTGTTTTCTTAGTCAGGAGAGCATGATTTTTTGATTTCCAGATTGTCACAGTGGAGTTGAACCGTGGTTGGAACAGCCGTTTGGGGTTTAGCGTGCAAAGTCATCCAGAGTCAGGACAGAGCTACATCTCAGCGGTATACAGTGACAGCGTGGCCGCTAGGGACGGAAGACTGCACCAAGGAGATGTCATCTTGCAGGTAAGGTCTAGTGTTTATCTTCATTTGTAGCCTGGTAGTGTCACCCAGAGTAAGAACAAAGTTACACATTCAGCGGTATACAGTGACAGCGTGGCTGCAAGAAACAGGAGACTACGCCAGGGTGATGTAGATGACAGTTCCGGATTAAGCAAGCGCGCGCTCTTAGCAAATTTAATCGAGGGGCCCTTGGTTTGCTATGCGATTAAAATCTTTAATACTCTTTCCTACTTAGTTGAGGCAATTCGGGTTTTGTGACATTTAGAAAATTAAATAAACCATCACCATCATCATCATCCGCAGGCTGATTTGATCCACTGCTGGGTATAGGCCTCTCTCTGCTCTTACCTCCGGCTCTGGTAGATGACATCACAGGTAAGGTCTCACATCATAGCCTGGTAGAGTCATCCGGAGTCATGGCAGAACAACATGTTAACGGTGTATAAACGTTTCTGCCCTCTATCCCATCGCATTCCATGCGTGGAGCATGTCAGCACTGGCAAAATATAAAATTGTATGAAACGCGACGGTTGGTGACGGAACGGTGTAGTGGGTATAGTGTCATACTTTTCAATACAAACAATATTTTTTGCCTGACATGGTCCCAGCAGAACGCTTTATTGACAGCGTAACCGCTAGGAATGGGACCATGAGAATGTCAGGGACGTCATCTTATAGTAGATATTACTTCTTGCAGTGTATGTTACATACACATACATTAATACATTGCTAAAGAGTTTGTCCAGCTATTTTGCTGATTATGAGAAAGTATAATGATTTAATCAACCATTATGTTATTCCGATTGCAGGTGAACGACGAAAACGTGACTTCAATGAAAACACCAGAAGTAATAGATCTTTTACGCATACTTCGGGGTTCGATATGCATCACAGTATTACGGCCGCCTAAGTGAACAGATTGTATCGAATATTATCTGTTGGAGATAATAAGGGAAATCATTTGGAAATAAATAAATGATCTGAATAAAATAGGTATAGGGATTATGGTGTTGATTGAGGCGATAGAAAATTAAATGGACATAAGAAATTGTTTCTTGTTCCTAAACCGATTTCACTTTCGTCATATTTTAGCACCTAGTACCTAAATATCTACTTATAAGTTCGCCTATTAAAAATAACATTGATCTCCGTAGGAGTGTAATAATATTATCGTAACGATAAACATAAACATAACATCAAAATCAAATAAAATACTTATAGTAGAGAACTCACTATTTTTAATAAAGTTAGTTGGAAGCTAGACTAATAGCGTCACAATTCTATGAAATTCAGAGATTTTCTGATAAAAAAGACTATGGTGGTTTTATAGAATTTTCGCACTATGCTTGTATTTTACGTATCTAAATATCTACCATTCCACAATGTAAATAATTATAAGTCAAAAGACAAAACGTTAGGAAATAGCTAGTATTTAATCACTGAGTAAAATAAATATTGAACACTTGAGAATATTTTCTTATAGATTCTAATAAAAAAAAAACTATTTAACTCTGCATCATTGTATCTACCTGAATAAAAATAGATTTTAGCCCATAACGCCGTTACTTGCTGTGTTTAAAAATCTGATTTTACATAATAATAATCGTCCGATAGATTAATGTGAAATATTTTTATAAGAAGGAAACGTTGTCATTATTTTACCCAGAGTTTCCGATTAAAACATTATAAACCTCAAAAAAGATGGCGTGCTTTGTCTATATAATACTTTAACTATCACGAAAATCATTTTTGTTTGGTATAAAACGTACTTTTAAAAATAAAGTTGTATTAATACTACCTATACAGGCCTTTAAAACGGACCTATTAAGAACTTCTACTTATAAGTATAACACTATCATGCGACATAACTATGCGTAATCTCTGCTCCTTGGCACTGATTTATAATTCTAGTCAAAAAAATATGTGCAGATGGAATTAAAAATATTTTATTGTTACATAATAGATCTTAATAATAGATATCATAAGATATTTAAATAAAATTATTGAAATTCTGGACTAATATTTATTTATTATATTAATTTATCTGCTATTATGATAAAATCTATTGAAAATATTAATAAAAAAATTGTTCTTGGTGCAAAAGTATTACTTATTGAAATATGTATGTTGAAAACTGAAGATTTTATTGACAAATCTATCTTAATGATAAATAGTAGCTCTATATCTAAGATAATTATAAAAATATTATATTAACAAATAAGAACGAATCAAAATAACTGATATTCTAAAATGATTGTGATGGAATTGTGTTAGTTTTACCGTATATGTGAATACATGTCATGTATAGAATATAATGTACGGCATATAATAAATAATACCATGGTAATTAGCAAAATATTGACCTATGTCATGACCTAGTTCAATGATGTCTTGGGTCAGTCGTAGCGGCGTAGTTATAGGTCTAGTATTTTAATTGAGCTCATCTTACTTTATATCGTCCTAAAATAAGAGTTTCCTTCAAAAAGGACAGATAAGTACTTCATTGAATAAATAGCAAAAATAAAAAAGTTATAACTATTTTTTTTTCTATGTCCTCATTAAATAAAAAAATATAAATAAAGTACTAAGGCCACGATCTTGCCATAGTTGCCATACTCTAATAAGATTGAATACTTTCTTTAAGTCATTGTATGTAAGTACCTACCTTTTTTTGACATTAAAAAAGTGGGTACGTATCTATTTTTTTAGTAGGGATGGATTAAACTTCGTTTTATTTAAAATTTTAAATACATTAAGCAAGAATTTTTAACATGGCTGATTAATTAATACTCACATTGAAATTTTGGTTTATTAAAAATTATACGTTTATTTCGTTTGTTACCCAAGTCCATCCTTATGGTTAATTTGTAACGTTTTTGATAAATTCCATGTTGAGTGGCTTCTATTATTTTTATGGTGCTCAATAGCTATACCTCGTATAATATGTTATCAACTTTTTGAAAGATGAAACTAGTGATCGCAGTAATGTAACATTTCGATTTTTGATTCTAAGTGCACCCGCAATCGCGTCGCTGACTACATCGGCCGGTGGCCAGCGTCAATCAGTAATCGCGTCGCTGACTACATCGGCCGGTGGCCAGCGTCAATCAGTATACATTTTGTTGATGTAGCGCGTGGCGCCACCGGTGATACATGTAGCGGCGTGTACTACTGTGGCAAATTAACATGACACCTGGCTGACACATGGCTCGGAACTTGATGCTTGCCCCGCTGCCCGCGCGGCGCCCTCCGTGTTTCTTCTTCCTCTAATTGCGAAGCCTTATCATTACCCAGTATTACAGGACATCTCTATCAAGATTATCCAATTCCACGCTGTACTTTGCACAAACGTCATTCGAGCTAGGTGTCATGTCAATTCGACCGAGTACATTCTACACGCACCATTTTTACCTCTATATCCTTCTAGAAATAGAAGAAGACGTGTCCATATCGACGGGGGACCAGCTAGTCCCGCTGTGTGCACGCTCCGAGACCAGCGCAGACCCGGCTGCCTCAGCTACAAAATGTATGAAAACTGATAGACGCCGGCCACCGGTCGGTGTATTTGGCAACGCGTTTGCGGGTGCACTAAGTTATAAGTTAAGAGCAACTGTCAAAAGTTGTTTACCTGGTGGATAAGAGATATGCTTGCTAGTCTGAAAGCCTTTGATTGTCTGGGCCGTACGTAGTCGTTATCTTGTTCTGAGATCTATAAGTCTATTCAATATGATATTGTGGCAGTCGTAGAGGTGTTAATTGAATGTACGATGTAATGGATACGAATAAAATGTATTATAAAATTATAAGTTGTTTTATTTAAAGATTTTTTTTTCTACCGAACCTACCAATATTGGCCTTACCCTCGAAATGTGTATATTATTCGTTGTAAATTTTACGACTAGACACCAAATTTTTCAAAACAAGGGTATTGTTTTCAAAGTCCAAAGTTTAAATATCCCAATAACAAAATATCAACCCAAAATTTTAACCTGCGTCTAAGCTACAAGTATCTTGGGTCACAATAGGTAAGTATATGGGTTTTACCTTAGTCTGACCAAATGATAAGAATTTTATGAACAGAGTGAACTTATGTTTATCTGCGCTTTACCCTTTATTTAATGGTGAAGTAGTGGTAAGTGTAGGTAGGCGAAAGGCCTACCTACACTTTACCATTAAGTGCCCTATTCTGAGGATGGTTTATTTGCTAGAAAGATTATTATTACTTCAGCTTTAAATATGTTACATGCTAAAACAAGCTTATAAGCAAACCCTTCAATTCATTACCCATATTATGGGAGGGCTTAAAAAGAACTATACCCCGATTCAGAATTCAAGATTTTTTTTGTAAACAAAGGTGTGACCACCCTAAAAAAATACTTATTAAAGTGACGTTTACTCAATTTTCCTAAATACTTATGGTACGGTTTAGTTTCTAGTCAATATCCATAAAATGGAAAATAGCAATGGTTTTGTACTGATTATTTATTTTATTTTATTTTTTTCAGAAAGTTATAACACGACGAAAAAGTAGCAGCGAAAAATATTTTAAGACATTGGTATCATCGGAGTAAATCACAGAAGTTCGAAACAATTTTTGGATTTTGACCTAAACGTGTGTTTGTAAATTTTATTCGTATCTTGTCCGTTTACGAAGTCGAATGCGTTCTTTTCTCGCTTCTCGTGTGCAATTGTGTGAATCGAATGAATATTTGTCAGGTATCTGCTATGCAGTGCACCTTGGCATTATTATGATTATTAATTTATATTATTAATTTAGATTCACAAATTTTATTTCCTATTCTACCTACTTTGCAGTGTTCTGAAGTACCTGAATAAGTTTGGTTAAGAATTATTTAGGTAAAATAGGAAACTATCGCACAAGCAAAACCGCGCGCCATTACTAGTAATAGTGATCCGTGGTATAAACTCGTTTTTAACCCTGACCTGTCTCTGTTACAGTGACATATCATGACACTTTGTTTACAAAAAAAATCTTGAATTATAAATCGGAGTATAGTCTGTCATCTTGGGATGTCCGTCGTCTTGGGCGGTCCGACATATTGGATTTGGAGTGAAGTCATTTTATTTTTCGTATTTTTCCTAACAAATCCTGTCATTAGATCCTACCCATGTCAAGAGAGTGCACAAAAAATAACTAGTCCGCCATATTGGGCCGTCCGCCATATTGGATTTAGAATGACGTCAATTAGTTAACCATGTATTGTCATCCAAACCAAAACGTGCAAGTATGCGAAATTTGATTTCGATCGGTTGAGGATAACTGCTTTACAATTGAGTTTAAAGATATATCATACATAGGTACCTTTTACCTATGTACATATGTATGCACATTAAAACATTGCAAGTGAAATAAAAGCTTGTAAAATACCATGCATATACCTGGCACTAGCCCAAGTCATCGAAGCAAGTCGACGATGTGCCCCTTCGACACCACCGATCCATGGCGGTACCGCACGCGATCTCTGTTGGAAACTTTTTGTTTCATTGCTTTATTTCTTGGCTCCTGCCTGTCGATTGGGGATTGAAAGTCTAATCTAGAACATAATTAAATATAAAAGGGGCAATCTACGTATTTCTGTTAGCGTAGGACATTATAGACTTGCTATATCAAATATCATTCTGATCATCTTAGCCCGCGGACGTCCATTGATTAGTTATGAGATAAATGGTTTTCCGTGCCGCAAATAATCATACAAAATAATGTTTGTTAGTTTCGATGATGATGATGATGAACGCTTACATTTAGGTATTACACGTAAGTAAATAAGCAATGCAAAAAAGCAGGTTAGACGAAATCCCGCTACAATATACCTCGTGAACTTACTTCCATTTTAGTAACGCTACATTTTAATATGACCATTGCCTACCGAAGCGGGCATATGGTTAGTCACGGTCAGCGGCGGACCACTACAGGGGGCTCGGCTGTGCTTGGCTGAGCACCCACGAAAACTGGAAAAAAACGTTACAAACCGTTCATTTCATACTGTCTCTTAACGTCGAAAAACTTTCCATATTTCTGCAATCGACAAACTAAGATACTCCAGGGAACCTACCACCACTAAATACGATTGTGTCTAGCTCTAGATTATGAGTAAGCTATTATTACTGCTCTATTAATATCTCGTTGGAGTATGAGCCGTCAAACGCATCGCAATCCTTTCTTCGTATCGTAAGTAGTAATGAATCAGATGGTTTTTGGACGTAGCCTCGTGGATCTCACGATGCTGCTAATCTACTAATGTACAAAATTAAATCACAAACAAAGCCCTTCGCGTACCTTCGTAAAGTAGAGCCGAAAATCGCTAGAACAGACAAAATATTGAGAGGAGACCGTAAACCAAACGTAATGTGGCACCCCACACTACGTTTGATTTACGAAGGCAGCTGGCTTGAAGTGAATGCGAAAAGCCAAAGATTGTACCTGATAGCATACTATATTAGAGAGTCTGCGTGTTGCAATGGACTAAAGGGGGCTGATAAAAATGATGATGTAAGAAGTACAGAAAATAGAGTCCTAGATTGATAACAATCGTTACAAACATGATGTCAAAATCGAGGCTTCGGATGGCGGGTGCCTTGGTTAGAGACTGGAAAATGTTAGATCATTTAAGCCTTGCGTCCACAGGCCGCATCAAACGCTCTGCACTGACCGCATCAGACGGATTTTTTAAGCGCAATGCCGGGTGATGCGTCCGCTGTAACTGCAGTAACCGAATTACCGACGAGACCACCATTTCCAAACAAATTTTCATCATTGGCAATCCGAATGACGTCATCCGCACTACCAAAATTGCCAAAAGTCCGATGCTGAGTGGACGCTCTTGTATGGCAAACTGTACAAAGAAGAATATTAAACACCGTTTCATGCGGTCAGTGCGGGGCGTCCGATAGCGGCCTGTGGATGCTAGCCTTTGTTGTGTGGCCAATCTGTCACGCTCACGTGCTTGTCCAGTAAGGAGTGGTGAAGTTGTGCTTGGCTGAATACCGGTCACTGCAAAATAAATGCTATCTTGAGTCGATATGGCACCCTGGTGAGTCTTGCAAAAAGTAGGCTAAGCTCATACTTCGCGTGTAGGAAATTGGTTGCATTGGGACGACACAGAAATTAATGAGGCTAAAACAAATTATTTTGTTGACCCAAGGTTCCCGGAGTCTTTCATCGCATGAATGTAGCATTATTTAGTAGGTAGTATATTTATGTCTTTGACCTTACTCCTAGAAAAGGTTCGCTTAAAGTCCCAGTAAAAAGTCCTAAAAAAGCTCCTAAGTACATCTATACATACATAAATTTCTGTAATCATCACTAATAACATTAGATTTGGATATATCTACATCGATCGCTACCGACTGAAATTACTCTGAAAATACCTATCGGTTTCTGTCTGGAAAGTTAATCCACATTGACCACCAACGTCTGAAAAACAATTCAAGATTGAAACTGGCTATGATTATCTAGGCTTCCAGTATTTTTTTCTCAGCTATCTGCAAAAGCAAAGGCTTTTTGTTTTATAACAAACTTATTTGATCCACAGACTACTTCTTAGCTAATAGGATCATAACGTTTTGTATCTCGTTATGCCCGTGTCATGTTACGGATTGGAAGCCATACATGAGTCACAAAGTGATCTAACCTTTGAACTCATAGGAGTTTAAAAAAACCCTGTAACTAATAGGTAATGGCTTAATAGGTAACCTGTACTAAATCCTATTTTTCATGGCAATGTTCCTAAACTAAAGTAACCTACCGTTTATTGTCTCTACATTGTTATTGGCAAAGTGGTAGTAGTAGTTGCGTTAAATACGTTGTTTATAAAATAGCTTGTTTAACATTTTGTGCCATGCTACTCTGATGACTGTTCTGACACACTTATGACTATGACTTATGATGAGATACACTTATGAGAAGGTAAGGAAACACTCATGCTCGTACTACGCTGTGTCTCAAAATGGTTTTGTTCAGTTTTGTACAAATATGGAAATCACTGAATCGCAAAATTCATTGGCATGGACACAAATACTCCACAGCATTCAAGACTTCCTAGAATCTACAATATTGTTCAAGAGTACGTTACTCTTGACAAATTTTTCACATTTGAACTAAAAGCACACGTAAGTTATTTTACTTATTACTAGAATTACTCATGGATCATCAAAATTAAAGAGTTTAACAAAAACATAGGTACTACAACCGACAACCAGTTTTGAGAACCTCCTCTTTTTTAAATTCGGTTGTAAATGGAAATATTTTATTTCTATTGGCTGGGTGTCTAAAAATGTATACACGAGCTTTTCGCCATAGCTATTATTATAGCGAGTTTTTCGCCGCCATCTTCCTCTGAAGGCATAACTTCCTATCCCATTGTATCTAGTTCTTGTACCTAGCTAGTTATAGGAACACCATAATTAATAAGAACAACGAATTCAAACGCATCATAAAAGTAAACATGCCATTACTACGCAACGCAACGCAGGGGTACTCTATTCAACCACTACCGGTATAGGGCCAGTCGCTAGCAGCACGCAGCCACGACACCTGTGTCGCGCGGAAACAGGAAGTGCAGTGAACGAACCCCGTCTATCATTCCAAATTTGGAAAGCGTTTGAATTTACTCATTCGATTGGAAGTGGTCAAGGACGAATTTTATTTGTAAGTGGACAGTATTTTTATGATTAAACTTTTTGGACATAGGCCAAGCATAAAAAAATAAGATTTTGTTCTAATAGTTCATAAAAAAATATGCTTATCCTTTTTAGCCGAAGCCATATGTATTTTTATAACATTCTTTACAATATTAAGCTAAGTAAACAGATATGACAACGAGTAAAAAGAGTAGATTTATTTACGTTGGATACATACTGTTGGTTCAATTGGCTATCACCGTCAAGGGCCATTAAAAACTCTACTTCCGTTTCCGCGAATGTGTTTTATTAAGGGAAATCTTAAGGGTCCTATAATAATTTAAAGAGTACACGCTACTTATCACTTGTTGCGTGAAATGTTGGAAGATTCCAAGTAAACCAACAGTAAGTAGATCGTGACAGATTTAATCTTGATTTGTATGGGTCAATGATTGGTGAGACGGTGCCGTACTTATACTGATTTTGCGAAAAAAACTAATACCTAGGTAATTTCCAATAAGTGTGATTTAAGCGGCGATGACACAGGGCTAGGTTAGGGCTAGGCTACAAGCCAGCGAGTTCGCTAGTAGCTTGTAAACTAGCCCGGTGTCATCGAGGCTTAAGGTTTATAAAATAAGCTAGAATTTGTTCGAATTTCGAATTCAAAAATTCTAATTTTACCGTTTGGTAAGCGCTTCATTTAGGATTCTATGGATTGGTATCAATATAAATATGCCAAGTATTTTGCCATCATGCAGTAATGTGCAAGCATCACTGTGTACCAGTCTGAGGGATATCGCCGTATCTGAATGTTAGATCGATTAAATAGCCCTAGTCTAAGTTGCAATACTCTACCTACGCTAACACTTTCATTTCGTAAAACTAATTAATATGCAAATGCATAATTACCTAAGTAGACGTAGTTAGAAGGTTCTGTTGCTTTAATTTAACAGTCACTTAACGCTCCATTTTAAACCTAAAACTGTTGGTTTAAAAAAATCTATTTAAACTAATATAAGCTGTTAGTTGACTAAAAATCGAATTAGAATTAGAATATGGGTGTTAAGGCAACAAATAATAATATACTACGAACTACGTAAGGCTTAAGAAATGTTTAGATTTGTAGAGTCACAGTAGAGATAACATTTTTAAAGTTTCTTATAAAGTTTAATTAAATTACGTGGTCACACATAGAAGTATTATGTATAGAGTAATACCATAGCACATTGAAAACGCGGCAATAAAAGTTGAACAATTTAAGTAACCCCTAGTAGCCTGACTTTAATTTCGAAACAGAATTAACAGCGCTAGTGAAATATTAAAATTAAAATACTAGAGTTTTATTTTAGACTTTATCGGTTCAATTTTGCTAACATTTTTCGAAATGAGATATTTCTGTATTTATTGACTGAGCGTCAATTTTTTTCTATTCTATTAACCACCTCCATCTTATTTTGATACTGTCAATAGGAACACCGTTATTAATCTATGCGTAGGTAGACAATTTTATTGCTGACTCTACCAACACACACCCTACTGTGTGCCTATTGCCAGTTTGCTTACATACGGGCATACTTTCCTGCATTCGTTTTTACTATCAAAGTTTCACTGACATAGAATTGAACGATGCTCGTAATAGGTTCCTGCTTTTGTTACCGGTAAATCGGAAGTAAGAGTGAACTATCAGCAAACTATAGTATAGATATCATAATAATACTTACAATGCAAAAGTAAGCAGAAAAAAATATCGAAATTTACGTTTTTTTAGTGACAAGATAAGCTTAGTGCTCTTTGTAATAAAAAAGTAAGCTAAAAGTCTTTTTCGATGATATATGGTTTTGGAATACGAAGAATTTTCGATATTTCTTTGAAGGAGTAAATTACCTACGACCTACACCTAAATCCGAAACAAAAAACTTTTAGTTCAATGAGTATGCAAAAAGTATTTTACAAATTGCCGAACATTATTTCATCATGCCTAGATAATATCTATGTTTTAAAAGATATGGAATAATTGGGTATTAAATATAAATAGGACCTATTGAATAATACATATTTTTTTTAGGCTTTCCGTTTTTTGACCCTTATTTTCAATTTCAAACGATCAGCTTGTAACATTCAAAGTGCTGTTTATTGGTGCAAAGAGGCTAAAATTTTGATTCACTTTACTATACTTATTACACTACTATATATATTATTTACACACACTCTACCTTTCTTATCTATCATTACTCTTTTCATACTTGTGAAAAGGTATCGGAGTTTGAATCCATTGTCAAGATTGGTTTTTACTCAGTTGGAAATCGTGGGAAATCGTAACACGTAGAACAATGCTCTCTCGGATGATTGGTATCACACTGTGTGCAGTAGAAGATTTTATAATATCAGTGAGAAATAAAACAATCAGTAAGTAATTGACGAATCATAATTTTCCTACTCTAAAGCGTCGATGACACACGGCTTTTTTACACGATGCTTGTTGGCGACTTTAAAAGCTAGCGTGTGAGCGAGTTAGCTTTCGGGAAGGATTGTAAACAAGCAGATTGTAAAAAATCCGATGACACTGGGCGAGTGTACCTAAACTCGGCGATTGTAGCGGAGTTTACACTCGCCCAGTATCATCACTCGCTGGCTTGTAGAGTACGTATCTACAATAACAGCAACATTGGTAGTTAAGCACAGCTCACAACTTCGTTCATACCTACTAACAAGAGCAGGTCCCTGAAGATAAAAAACAAGGTACTTTTTTATTTATTGACTTTGTTTTAAAAAGATTAAAGATTAGAAGATAGTATTGTAATCATCTCAAGAAAATCCATGTCCATTGAACTTTGAGTTAAACTGTAGGTTGACTGAATCGACACAAAAACATTTATCTGAACTAACTGTAACCGTTTTTGCATTGCATAATGATATCGAAACCGAAAGCATGTTAAAAAGAATGACTTGAATGCACGAGATCCGTAAGAAATGGATATCTTGCTGTTCGGAAGTAAAAAATTGGATTAGCGTCGATTTTTTGTAAGTTTTGGGCAATGGTTTCCATGTTACGTCACAATTATTCAAAAAGAGAAAAACAACAAACGTAAAATAAAATTACTTATACTTCGAGAACCACACCAAATAAAGCTAAAGAATGTAAAGATTAAGAATAAAAATATATTTTTTATAAAAGTTATTAATTTTGAGAAACAAGTATCAACAGTTTTTCCATTGCGGACATATACATATAGTACCTACACATAGAATAGAAGTTGTGGTTTGTATAAGTCTATCTAGATACTTAAACTCAAACATAGTTAATACTTTACTTACTACATTATAATTTAAAACACTTCTAGGAAAAACCGAGCTTAAAAGTTCAGTTAGACCGAAGATAACATCTATGAATTACACCTTACTTACTTACTTACATCATTTAAACTCCACCACTTGATTTATTTCCCCCAAGGCTGGAAAACCAGGAAAAGTTATTAGTAAAACAATAGAAAGTAAATCATTTTACGATGTGCTTTTACTTTTTTTTATGTTATAACCAAGGTGGATGAGATGGGTACCTACTTAGTTATTTTACGCATTTCTAAGCCGTGATCGAAACATTCTATAGGTATAGGTATATCAATAAAACGGTAAATCACAAACCAATCCATTATATTATTTTTGTTTTCGACGGAATCAGTCAGAAAAATATACAATTTTTTTTAAGACTTACCTTTATGGTTACCTATCTGGCTGGGTTGGTTGGTGCTTGGTTTTTCTTTTTTCGTAAACTATTGAAAAAGTCAACTCCATATAATATACCATATACTCTACATAAAGATACCATCTTACTTTATCTTAATTATATTTTGTATCGGAGCGTTACGGTGGGACTTTTCAGAACATTGCTGAACTAACTAACTAAAACGCAATTTTGAAGTTTGACAATGAATTACAATGATTGTACTATACAACACTGTTCCAAGACTGTAAGCCACAAACTTCAGGGATTATTTCTCAAACCGTAATGGCTGTTCCAAAGTAAATTCTCTAGCTGTGTCTCATAGACTTTACGATACAGCTCGCCAGCCTAGGGGAGGTCGGGTCATGTCTTGCGAGTATACGAGGCTTTATCCGTAAATCCACTAAGGGGATTAATTTGTGTGGACGCAGCGCTAGGTTAACTATGGATTGACATAGAAACTTGCTGAAGCACCATTAAAGTTCTATCGAAAGTACTAGAAGTACCTACTACGGCTTGGTTTAGTAACGATGAGAAGGTATTTGATGTGTACTGGTAATACTAGCGTAAACGCGAGCAGATTTGCCAGTCGTCTTTTGTTTATTGCAGAATTTCAGCGCGCATTGTCGCGTGTACGCGCTGGAACACCCGCGTCGTTATGACAATCGCTAAAAAAAAACTGAGCGTAAACGTCGGAGTACGCGCGTATACAGATGCGGTGCAAATAACAAAACACGAGTTATGAATCCGCTCGGTTTAATACGCTAGTCTGAAACTTCACTAATACGGATATTAAATCTAGAATTTTTTTCTAGCCAGTCAGAGCGGTGCACAGATGTAGAGCAAATATAAAATGTTCCTACTCAACAACTTATAATACGAACATAATAACTGCTACTTTAGTGGGTTCACCTCACCCGCGTGATAACTCAATGACATCAACATCACCCAATGACACCAGAATCACCCAATAACACTAGATTCACCTAATAACACCAGAATCACCAATGACACCAGAATCACCAATGACACCAAAGTCACACAATGACACCAAAAACACCCAAGCCCTATTTAAAGTCTCCCACGGACTACATACGATATCGGATATGGCGGTAACCAGTTCGATTCCCGGGCACGGTCTGACGCGCCGTCACGCGGGCTGCGCAGACTGCCACAGAGTATAAGAAGAAGTGAAGGGTTAATGTCCCATAAAAAATACATCATACTGATGGCGAAGAAGATAAAAAACTTGCGAAGTACTAAGTCGGTTTGTTCGCGTAAAATTACAAACTAAGATCATAACAGAACTACGATGTTGGCCCAATTGTTTCTTTTTGTACATATTGTATTGTAATAGGTAGCATAGGATGCTGTAAAAATAAAAATTGGTTGTCTGTAAAGTTGGTTTATGGACGATAGTTTAACGTGACTACCAGCGTAACGGGACAATACCGGACAATGGCGGCGTTCATCGATTTTTAGACGTAGTCACGTCAAAATTAAAATATTTTTATCTGTGTATAGAGTACTTTAAAATAACTTAAGACTAAAAAGAAACGTACCTATTATATAAGTCAGGAATACTTTATTATCGCCTCTTATCAGCATCTAAGCGTACCTATCTACGTAAAACGTACCTACGTCTTTTCTTTTAGGATTTATTAATGTAAGTATTTTTTTTTTATAATTGAACACAATCAAAATATTGTTCATATATGCATATATGGCATGTTTTCTTTCAAAACTATATAAATACATTTAATTTGGTAAAATCTAAAATTACAAATGTATACAAAGTATTGTAATGTAACCTACTTCTGTACAAAATGGATTGTGTGAACAGGAACTGTCTCGCATTGCAGACAAAACATTCTTGATCTGAATAAGGAAGATGCCCTGTAATTACTTAGACCCAGATTCTCTTCGCCGCTCACCTGCTTTTTACGCGTATCTCCGAATCTGCACGTTTCCATTTTCATTGACGATACGACTTTTAGAGAAGACTATCTGAATAAGAGATGGACACGATCGTGGAGGCTGGTTAAAAAAAGCCTTTACCCAGCAGTGGGTCCTATCTGGCTGACATGATTATGATGATACGACTCTTACCCAAAATTAAACAATAATCATTGTCTGGTAGAGTTAATTTTTTCTTAATTAAAAATGACGTTCCATAATAATTTGGATCAATTACAAAACGGAAACAAATATAATAAACATCTTAAAAATATACAATGTAGTATGTACTAAATAAGTTCTAAATAAGATAGATCCTAAAAATAAGGATTGTAGAGTTTCAAGTTTAGCCCATATTCGTGCTAGTGATTTTGTATTTGTAAAAACCCTACTAGAGTTTTGGCGGGAACGTGAAAATGTCGCATTCGCGGCATTAAATTATTTAACAAAACTTTTATTGCTTTGAGAACTTAAGTTTTTCGAAAAAAATAAACCCTACTAATTTACTGAAATACCTACTTACTAGAATAATTTATAAACATAACCCAGACATATCAATCAATATTATTTCGTGTTTTACGCCCCGGGGCGGGCGGCGGCGGCGTGAACGACGTACTTCGTAGGTAAATGGAAACGCATCAGCAAAGGTTCTCCGAAGATTGAGCGCAGAATGTTTTGATTGCAATAAAATTGTATGTAGTTAATAAAAGATTCACAGACCACTAATTTTATAAAGAGTGTTGGAAAGTGTACCACTTCTAAGGGATATCAAAGGTTATTAGAGACATGAAAATATAATTAAATTATGGAATAATTGGTGCCAGTTGGTATCTAATTTATTTTGGCATTGTATTTTAAACCTTATGTAGATAATGGTGCTATGATAGAACAGAGTGTAAACTTGGTTCTGTACCTACTAACCAAAAGTTTTTTCTTATGAAATGAAATGAAATGAAATCGTTTATTGCATGAAGTATGGTATATTTCATGCAATTAATAATAATTAACTTATGGTAGGATACTTGTTTATTTTTTTTTATGATGTACCTGTGTACTTTGTTAATGTAAGTTACGTAAATTGACAGTTCATTAATTAAAGCTATAAACCATTAAACACAATCAAAAGAGTAATAAAATTATTCCAAGAATACTAGTATAAATTGAGTTTTCGTGGTTATTCAGTGATGGCAATCTTGTGTACCTTATTCATACATAGGGTTAAATTGATCTTCGTACCGTTTTGTTACTGCGAGGTTATGAAAAATTACGAGTGTTTGAAAAATATTTGGTAATGGCCATCATAACACTGGTGTTGAAATGAGTGTACAAAATTGCACTAGTATACACTCTGAACTAACTACCCGAATCATTAGTAAGTACCTACAATAATTATAAACCTGCAAAATAAATACACTTTACTATGAATACTTAAGTAGTTACTAAACTTTACTATTTATTTTAAGTTTTTTTGCCATTATCTGTGTTCAGTAATGGCAACTGATTATGTTTTTTGACGTGACTACGTTTAATAAATCGATGAACGCCGCCGCGCCGGCATGCACGAAAACGTTGACGTCATTGTCCGGTAACGCTCATTGTCCCGTTACGCTGGTAGTCACGTTAAACTATCGTCCGTAAACCAACTTTACAGACAACCAATTTTATTATTTACTGGTAATTGAAAACATTTGGTGTTTAATAGTAGAATAATGCTCGGTCTTAGGAAAAATCTTATTCATTTAGTCAAATAGACTTGGCAATTAGGTGCCGAGTCTACCATAAAGTGTTGACGTAATAACTTTTACAATAGCAATTTTTTTTTTCCAGTATTATTAAAAATCACTCAGAAAGTGTTGAATTGAGTACAGAATTAGATTTGTTCAATGTGCCCGCGACTGCGTGACGGCTAACTAAGCTACCTACCAGAAAAGAGATCAACGCTCCAAAATGAGAGAAAGCCTCCATACTCCGTTACACACATGAATTTTCAAAAGTTAACGCTTAAAAACCTAACAACAAAACATAAACCCTGGGGCGAAATTAGTAAATGTGTGTTTATTTCAGCATAACAAGCTTAATGTTATAAAAACTGAAAACTCGACTGCTAAAATATTATCGCCATATTGGATTTCTGAGACTTTTTTATTCTATGTTAGTCTTATGAAAATAAACATAATCTAATGATTTAGCTATAAAGGTATATTTTTGTAATCTCCTTTTAATTCCCTCATTTTGATGGTTAATAATTATTGTTTTCTACTATTTAGCGCCAATAAATCAGCCATTTTTTTCTATTAAAAATTCATCTGGTTATTGAGACGAATCTAAAGATACTTCCCATCCAGCCGTTTGGATGATACGAGGTAACAAAGACATTTACATACACATACATACATTCTAAATACGCGCGAAAAACATAACCCTTCCTCGGCAGTTGGTTAAAAAGTGGTTGTATTTTTCATTCCCAGGCCCGTTTAAACGAACTCAACGGTATTAAACCTTTATACTATACACATGTCATGATGTAAGCAGCTATTATAACTGCGAAAATTACATGAAACAAGTAATAAATCGCATGAGTACACGGGTCCACCTCCACACGGTGGCTACCAGTCAACTTAGTCAACCGCTAGGTTATAGGTAGCACTTGGTATTCCTAGCTGACTTGGTCTTGGTATTAAAACGGGTCCTACAATCCCGTATTCCCGTATTGCTTGAGAAAAAAGGTTAGACATAGTAATCCTGAATATTCCATTCACATCAGATTAGTAGCTAAGCGCGTTAAAAGCTGTACTTTGTTCTCAAATACAATTACAAATACATCTACAATAAATTTCGGAGAAGTAGAGAAAAAAACTTTCAGAACTTATATAGAGCTTTTATTATTAATTATGAGTACAGTTAAAATAGTCTTAACATTTATAGTAGTGTCCATTTTATAATTTAAGTCTTTTATTTTATACTTTTACGTTAACCTATAGGTACTTTTCATTGTACCTACGTTCTTTGAGACCTTTATGAATAGCAAAACATACCTAACATGAAATGGAATGAGACTAATTAGCCCTACTATTGTAGGTATATTATACCTACGGTTGTAGGTATCTATGGATTTTATAAAGTCAAAATAGTTTTGACACACTTCTTCGGCAATTACTGATCGTTCATCGTTACGTTTTAAACTTTGAGTTTATCATTGTTATGCCAATAAAATTAAATGTATTGAGTGGATAGAGTTCGAGTACAGAAGATATTGCAAAATTAATGTCAATAAAATCAGACTCAATATTGGATCGATTAGTTCAAGTCTCTTCTCTCACGACCATTTGACCTAACTTTGACTATTACCATTATTTACAGCTATTTGATAGTTCCAATAAAGCTGAAGGTTTATCAATTTTCTCTCTCTAAATTCCATTAGAAGGCAAAATGGCACAACTACGTCTGTAGTTAGGAATAGTGTTGGGCATCCAAAAAAATTGGTAGAGTTCAAAGAAAAGTATAACTTCTATCCCTAGATCACTAAACATTCGTCTAATAGACTATTAAGAATATGAAATAAATATTGCCCTACGTATACTACTATAATATTTAGAGCAATATAAGGCAATCTCTTCATTGTAATCTGTAACGTTATGCTATCAATGCTCAGGTTTAATCAGGTTTAAAACCGGGTGTTAATAATTTGAAGAAAAAAAAGTAAGCATAAGTACAAAAACTGCGCTGCGTTGGTCAGTTTTTTTGCAAATGAAGATGGAGACTATGTTCTCGGGCGAAAAATGATAATCATTTGAGTATTCCATGATCTACAATCTAGTTCAAGTCTCTACAAAGTGACGGATCTTCTGTGATCCACTTTTCTAGATACTTAGTACTTTTTTATCATGCTGGAGCTAAGGTCAGTCGCCGATAGTGTACCTACTCCATTCAGCTCAATTGTCACTGGCCTTCGCACCCGTTGCGCTTTGTGACCCTTTTGTTTCAGATGACAGGCTGGCTGGACCTAGTAAAGGTGTGTTTCCACTAAACATTTCTAGCAGGTTATACCTACGTTACAGCTAGCAAGATTTGGAGTTATCTAAAAAAGTTACAACGACTTACTTATTATGAAAAAAAACGTAACACAATAAAACTGTCCTACCAGAACCAGATTAATTGCTATAGGTAGACCTAAAGAAATAACCTCTACTCTACTACCAGATAAAGAAAGTATTTTGGCAATTAATTCAGTGAATTATTCAACAATTAATTCAATCAAGTAAAGTTTGTCTTTTTAGTTGAGATTCAACGAAGGCTTTACCAATCATTAATGTCATTAATTCAAATTAAGTCGTGTGACTCAAGTGACTCTACTTAATCATCACGTTAAGCTAGAGAAAACTAATTAATAGTCCCTACATACTCAAGGACTTATTGGCCATCTGAGCAGGTATCTAAGGTACCTTAGGCACTTTTATTTTCAAGCAGCATTAAAATAAATTATGGTTCTTATTCTGGTCTGGTGTGATGATGTAGTGAACATGGTCCTTTACAATTTACTGTCAAATCGCAACGTCAATGACTCCCAAAACATACGTTACACATCCGCCAGAGGGCGCGAGGTCACTTTTAATTGTGTTTTTATGTAATTGTCATTGTTCCACCAACTCGCCCCGTGTGAATGAACCATCTTTATTGACTCACACTTTTTAATAATGGTCTCTTGATGTAACCACATTTTTAATTATAATCTCATGATTTTGGGAAATTTTTACCCACGGGTTGACGGATAATGAAAATAATATAATTTTACCTCGGATCTAATGTCGTTCCCACAATTAATTTTCGAGGTAGCGTTTATGTCGTCGACGTAAGTAGTGTTACTCAAACGTTATGTAATAAAACCATACTTCTGTGTAATTATTTAATTATTAGTCGCGTCTATGAGAACTTGGATGTCCCATTACTTTAAATTGTTAATTACTGAAAGTATTTAGATACATAGGTACACTTACTGCATTTTTTTATAATAAGATAGACCATAACTTAATCAAGAAATAAAATAAATAAGTATTAACAATATAAGTAAGCCTAAGCACCAATATTTAGATGCAGTAGGTATAGGTACCTATATCTTCATTAATGAAGAATTTTTATCACGCAATTATTTTCTTGATTATGCTAGGTACTGAGTTTGGTGTAAACATACCTATCTTGACGAAAGATCAAGCAAAAAACAATTTAGAAACAGGTAAAAGTTTTCAATTTTTCGTCTTAAAAATTGTCTTCTGTCCAAAAGCAGTCACTCGAGAATCACGTCAAAGTGAGGTTCTTTCTTCATTAGTCAAGCAAAATGTGGCAAGTGTCATCACTAGAACAATGGTTGGTTGACTAATGCTAGTTGCATGCACTAGTTATTTACTGATCGAGATAGCCCACTAACCGACTCTGAAAGGGACTTTAAAAATTGTCGCCAACTCTCATCGTTGGATGAAAGTTCCCTACTCTCTATCTGAGTGAATAAATAGGTAGATTTACACACACACAGTAGGATAAGTTTACATAGCAGAATAAGCCTACAATGTAGGAGAGCAGTTACGTAAAAGTAACTCTAGCAGTCAGTGGTATTCTTTGGGATGGATAGGGAAAGGTCTTAGCGATGCCCAGCAGTGGAAATGGGACAGTAAATTTTTATTATTATTTTATTTTATTAATTAGAACTGTTTCCCACCACTTACATTAACTTAGGTATATTATATTGAACATTAGAGAACCATTCATTACTTATAAAATAACACAAAAAAAAAAAAAAAAAAAAGAAAGGGTTGACGGTTAAGATAAATGTGTAGAGGGAGGCAGGGTAGGTAGGGGAGAGGAGGTATTATCAGTAGAGTAACTCTAAAACTCTGAATACCTAACTATTAGGTGGGTAGATACTCCTTACCTACATTATGCAAACAACTTTTCTTTCCGTATGAGTATGCATGACGACGAAACGTGACTTGTTCGCAGGAAACATGCCTACCTAATTATGCGTAGGCTATGTCCAAAAAATGAAATCAAAAGTGCTGTTTAAATTCAAACAATACCTTTCCAAACCATCGATAAACGAACATTGTTTACAGGTACCTGTGAACACGTACAAAAGGTTAACTCGATCGTGAGGTGACAAACTTTCACTGTCACAGTGTTAGAACAAAGAAGCATAACAAGAAAAATAATCTGTGCAAGTGCAGGGAAATCGTGTGAAGAAAATGCTCCATTTTCCATCAGAAGCTGGGTGCAGCGTCAGGTGACTGACAATGCTCGATGCAATCGTGCCAAAGTTACCAAAGGTAGGTACGACAACTTCTTTTTGCCTCTTATTACCATAGATTATTATCGATGTTCAGCTATACGTAGCTATAGCATACCAAGATTTACAATATTATGAGAACAGTATACTTAGATGAGGAAAACAGAACGATAAAGTTGAGACACCTCAAGAAAACTGAACTATATTTTTAATTGAAGTATATTTTGCATCTATTTACGATGAAGTTATAGTAACGTTGAAAAAACGGTGTGCTTATGACCCACAGATCTCAGATAGGTACTTTCGGCTGTAACTTTATGTTATGACCACACGACAGAAGTGACATCAATTATATTTTTCCCGAATTTACCCAAACGAGCGTTACATTACCCACATATTACTCCAATAAAGTGCTCAGCGCGTGTGAACCGGGCATTACCTATACGAAAATCATTAAGTAATATTTTTAAAGGTTCGGTTAAAGCTTGCAAGATGGATGGTGGCGCTAGTGGTTCTTGGAGGAGTAGTTGCAAACCGCCCGCCGCGGTTTGTCATCGATGGCCAGTCTGAGATCGTTGTGAGGCTAAAGGAGGGCCTTGATACTCCTGTAGGTAAGAAAAAATTTACTGCCTTACTAACCAGCGAACCAAAAAACGATGAATCATACGTTCATAGCCCTCGGACACGCAGGTGAGGTATCCGAGTTCATATAGACAGACAACCGGAAATTACTCGTGCATCCTAGGGGAAGGGTGACAGGTAGGTTAACTTACACGTAGTATTTATGTATGTAGCTATAGTAGTGTCAGGGCCTATAGTAAAGGGGTGTTGCCCGGACTACCAGTGGCACAAACAGAGGGAAGCCCCACGCCTCTGTGGCAATAATTAGGTACATGCTGGATTATTGTGCATCGAATCGAATCGAAAGTTTAGTCATTACCCTCCGATATTTTCTTTTACTTATATTATTTTTTACCACACTCGTTCCGAAAAACCAGTGACAAGATAAAAAGAAGACGATTTTCTTTTACGAAAAAACATGACCCTCTGATTATGTAAAATTTTGTCATAATCGGCCGAAGAACCTATCTAACTAGCTTCTGGCGATTTGTAGTCTCATTCTGTTTTAATTCTATGAAATTTATCAGTCCGTTATGTTTTCAGGTAGTTTAATATACCGGCTGAGAGGCGTTGACCCCGATGGCGATACGCTAAAATTTGGCATAAGAGATCAACTCGGTAGCAATATTTTAAGATTAGAAGCCATTTCATCCAACGAAGCTAATATTTATTTAATTAAGGAGTTAGATAGAGAAGTAAGTATTTATCTATCTAGGTGTTACCTGTGCGTAAGAACTTATTTTGCAGACTCTATCAACCGAATAATAAACTTTGACTCTACCACTCTACCTCTCTGCTTCTAGGTTCGTGATGAATATTCGTTTGTTCTTACGCTAACCGATGGGCATTTGGGTGAAGGGAACTTTATCACGCAGAGCTTTTTGTTGCTGGTTGAAGACGTGAACGACAACGAACCAATTTTCAAACCATATCCGACCGCAGTCACCGTGAAAGAGGATGCTCTACCCGGAATAATAGCTACAGTAGAAGCAACGGACCTCGATGAGGGAGCGTATGGTCAAGTAAGTATGGTGATGTTGAAGTCTTCGGAACCTAGTGCAAAAAAACTCTTTGTACCAACTAAAACGTACCGGACAGTATTATCTACTGTATAAAATCGGAAGTAACTTCGTAAACCCACCTTTTGACAAATAGGTCGCTGAATTAAAACTGTCTTTGTCAGTGTCAATAATTACGTTTGTAAACAAAGCAAAGCATCCTACCTATTGTACGTGAATTTTAATTTCTCAAAAAAATATATTTTAGGTTTTGTATAACTTGCAAGAAATAGACGGAGATCTAGAAAACTTCGCTGTGCAGACTGTAAACGGAAAAGGTGTCGTCCGTCTGACTAAGAGTTTGGATTACGAGCGGAAATCGCTCTACCAACTCAGGATTCTCGCAGTGGACCGCGCGAACCAGGGTAGAGTGAATACTGGCACTGCTGCTATACTTGTGAAGGTTCAGGATGTGGAGGACCAGCCTCCTGAGTTCGTTGTGGCCAGTCCCGTCACCAGGATCAGTGAGGACGCGCCAGTTGGGACTTCTGTATTACAAGGTATTATGATATAGATTTTTGGGCTATACTCCACTGGGTGGACACTACATACATGCCTAGATACTAGAACCCTCACACCTAGAACAATACTTAAAGAGGCAGTTTGCAAGAAATAATAATAGGTCACCAAACATCGTTTTTCCTGTGTCACCTAATTTCTACTCCCAAACAAACTCCCTTTGTATCCAAGGAAAAGCCTCTTGCTACATACAGTTTTCAAAAATATAGTAAACATAAGGTACTTTAAAAAAAAAGAATAAATACTGTTTAACTACTTCATTTATTAGACTTTTTATTTTTCCAGTGCGAGCAATTGATGGTGACAGAGGGATTAACAACCGTATATCATACAGCATCATATCAGGGGGAGAGGAGCATTTCGACATTGACAGCAGCTCCGGAATAGTCTATACGGTCAACCCACTCGATAGGGAAGACCCCAGTAACAGCAATGGAGCATACATACTGGAAATATTGGTAAGAAAACATGTTGTGTCTCTTTGCTCCTTCGTTTGTATTCAGACCTTTGAGAGTGTTTAAACTACTTTAAAGAAGACTAGTTTCAGATGTACGCTATTAGCAGTGCACCAATCTTTTTATATACTAAAAAGATTGGTGCAGCCTTCATAATGCATAGCTTTGTTTTGGAAAAGTAGTAAGTAAGGTGTCATCAGGTGAATATCTTGCTTGTCTAAGTCTAATATCTTGTTTACATTTGAATTATAAGAGACAATAGAGGAGACATTCATTATAAACAAAGAGATGTTTCTGCTAATAATGATGAGTTGTATATGGAACGTTATTCTTTCCATTTTCCAATAAGTCAGTCACAATAATGAAATTGTGTAAACAAATTTTTATGTTTGAATAAGTGAATACTTTTCTGCTTCTTGTTGATTAGTCTTAGTAATGAATAGATTTATCGTTTATGACTAAAAATAATAAGTAAATTAAACAGGGTGTGATAAGATTGCTTCCAAAAAATGGTTTCCTTTACTTAATTTTTTTTTAATAAATGAGATAATGTCACAAGGTTTTCAATTTAAAATTTACTGAAGTATCTATTATTAATGCAAACAAACATAAAAAAATAATGGATAATGAAGAAATAAACAAATGTCTTTTAGAAAGGAAGCATCTCATTAGTAAAAACCAAAAAACCAAAGAAGATAGAAGAAGAATAGCAGTCCTGAGCAAAACAATACGAGAGAGAATTAGAAAACATAAGGAACAAAACAGACAACAAATAATAGAGGACCATATTATGAAAACGGGAGGTATCAGGAAAGCGCAAAAATATTTAACAGACAAAAAGGAATGGATTCCAAAACTGAAAGATAAAACAGGATCTGACAAGAGCAAAAGACGAGAAATACTCAATATAGCTACAGATTTCTATAAATGCCTTTATAAAAAACAAAAAGATGAGGAAGATGTCACCCTAGAGAAAGACAATGATGACATACCTGAAATATTAGTCAGAGAAGTTGAGAAAGCAATTGAAACACAGAAACGAGACAAAGCACCTGGGCCAGATAAAATATCAAATGAAATAATATTACATAATAAAACAGTGGCAGCCAAACTCCTGACGAAAATATTTAATGAGGTCATAACAACAGAAAATGTACCTTTACAGTGGACTACATCTGACATCGTGCTTCTATTCAAAAAAGGAGACAGCCTCAATATCAACAACTATAGACCTATCAGTCTCATGTCCAACATCTACAAAATATTTGCCAAAGTACTCCTACGAAGATTGACCAATGTATTCGATGAAAACCAACCAATTGAGCAGGCGGGCTTCAGAGCCGGGTATTCTGTAATTGATCATATCCATGTGGTTAAACAAATTATAGAAAAGTACAACGAGTATAACAGACCACTATATATCGCTTTTGTAGACTACAGTAAAGCTTTTGATTCGATCGAGCACAACTCAATATGGCAAGCACTGCAGGAGCAAGGTGTTCAAAGCAAATACATTAGGCTGCTAAGAAACGTTTATACAATGAGCACAGCTAAAGTTCGCTTGGAGAAAAAGGGAAACAGCATTAAAATAGAAAGGGGAGTCCGTCAAGGTGACCCTATATCACCTAAACTTTTCTCAGCAACACTAGAGCATGCATTTCGCAAACTAAACTGGGAAAACATAGGAATTCTAATAGATGGAGAGAAGCTGACACACTTGAGATTCGCCGACGATGTAGTACTTTTCTCAGAGTCGCCACACATACTAAAGACAATGCTAAAAGACTTACAGATGGAAAGTGAAAGAGTTGGCCTCACCATGAATGCTGAAAAAACTAAGCTATTAACCAATCGAGAGGAAGTGGAAACGATCATTAACAACAAGACAATATCCTACCAAGAAGAATACATATACCTAGGACAAGTTATTTCCACAAGAAACATAAATGAGAGAGAGGTTGATAGACGGATAGCTAATTCATGGAAGCGGTACTGGTCACTAAAAGAGGTGATGAAAAGCAAAAATTTCAGCATCAAGCTTAAAAGGAAACTCTTTGACTCTTGTATCTTGCCAGTATTAACTTATGGTTCTCAGACCTGGGCCCTTACCATCGCTCAGATTAATAAATTGGCAATTTGTCAACGAGCCATGGAGAGGAGCATGTTAAGTATAAGAAGGAGAGACAGAATCAAAAATGATCACATTAGACACAAAACTAAAGTAACGGATGTAGTCTGGAAAATAAGATCCTTGAAGTGGAAGTGGTCTGGACACACAGTTCGTGGCACAGATAAGTGGAGCAGGAGAATCACAGTCTGGCAACCGAGAATAGGAAAAAGGAAAAGAGGAAGGCAAGTCAAGCGATGGCGAGACGATATAGAAGCTGTAGGTGGGAAACACTGGACAAGGACAGCAATGGATAGGGGCGCTTGGAAGGAGTTGGGGGAGGCCTATGCCAAGGGGGGGGAGGTCAGTGTTGGCCCCGGTGGGTGTGTTCATGCCAGAGAATGCACTCAAAAATGCCGGGAATACCGAAAGCGACGTCTAGGAGGAGTAGACTACCAGCGCGCACTGACAAGTCCTATTCACACACGTCCTCGCCCTTACTAGTATGCCGTCGCAATCTAGTAATGGATCTGCATTCCTGTGGATCGTCCCCCCTGGGCAATGTTACACTTCAGATGGAGCTCCCTTTTTTTGTTACCTCCGAAGTGTAATAGCAAGTGTGAAGGGCGCAAGCGAGTCTTCGGCGCTATAACCGAATAAATATAACCCTGGCCAGGGGATGTAAACCCCGAACAAAAATACAAAGAAACCATGGCAGCAAAACCGAAAGAAACATTACCCCAGGAGGGTACCGGTAACATCGTTAGCGGAGAATCCCTCCCTGAGCCTAGCTCAGGCAGCCCCTCGTATTCTGGGGGGGGCACAGTTTTGCCACAAATGGGTCCGACGCATGAAGGGCGTCCACAGACGTCAGAATCTAAACTGATTCAGCAGACCTTTCACAGGAGCATGTTCCACCTAAGACAACGCAGCAGCAGCCTGACTAATACTCCATCTACAAGTCAAACAACTGAAGTCCAAAATAGAGCCACTCTAGAACACATGGACTACTCACAAGAACCAACAACACGCTCAAGTGCTACTGCAACCACCAAGCCAAGCTGGCAGAAAATACCAATACCAAGAAGCAATAACAAGCGTAAAAGAATACACTCACCACCCCATCAAACAGCCACACAAACAGAAAATCGGTTTGATATCTTATCAGTTGACTCAGCCGGGGACGATGAATTCATAAAAAAAGTTTCAAAACCTCCACCCCTCATACTATATGGAATAGAAGACGTCAACAAACTAACAGAAGCAATAGAAACCGTACTAGAAACCAAGGAGTATACTCTAAAAATAATTACAAGAAACCAGTTAAGAGTGAACTGCATCTCGGTGGAACCATACAAAAAACTCATGAGCCTAGTGAGGGAAATGGGTCTAATCGGCCACACCTTTACAAGAAAGGAAGAAAGATGCTACAGATTAGTAGTAAGAAACCTCCACCACACCACACCACACGAAGCGATAATCGAAGAATTTGAAAAAACAGGCAATAAAGTGTGTGGAGAAATAATTAACGCTAGAGGAGGGCCAGATAAAACGCCCACGTCAACGTTCTTCGTCAACCTTGAACGCAATCCAAACAATGTACAAGCCAAAAGAATAAAGTACATATACAACACTGCGGTCACCATCGAGGATCCAAAGAAAAGGAACACTATAGTTCAGTGCACCAAATGCCAACAATACGGCCACTCCAAAAATAACTGCATGAGACCATACCGCTGTGTAAAATGTGCTGGACAACACAAAACTAGCGACTGTACTAAGAAAGACCGCAACACTCCAGCGAAGTGTGCCCTATGCCTGGGGGAGCACCCTGCGAACTATAAAGGATGCGAAGTCTACCGCGAAATTCTTAGCAGAAGGAGAAGCCGCAACACCTACTACTCCAGCAGACAAACAACCCCACTTGGCCCAGTCACTAAACCAACCAACTCAGCAACGCCTATAAATAGACCAAAAAGAGATCAACTCATCCACTCAGAAGCAACATATGACAAACCTAAAAGAATCCAAAACACATACAACGAGAAAGAAAACCAAAAGAAACAGCATATCATAGAAATCCCAACACAACTTTCTCCAACAGCAACATATTCTGAAGTAGTTGGTACCCAAAATAAACGAAAGCCCGACCGGCAGGACGAGACTAGAACCTATAACCGAAGACCAGAACCTAGAAAAGAGCACACTCGCACTACATGGAAAACCCCTGATGAAAGACAACCTATTGAAAACGTAGACCAACCCTCGTCAACTCAAGTCCTCCAAGACTTAATAACCAAACAAATCGAAAAAATGTACCTCCTCTTTAGCCAAATGACCCTACTCTTGGGACTCTTGGCGAAACTCGTCGAAAAATTAAAGTAATGCTCTCATTAAATATAGCTACATGGAACATTAATGGACTTGCACCTAATGCCCACGAAGTGGAAGTCTTATTGGACACACACAAAATCGATATACTCCTGGTATCTGAGACGCACTTTACAAGCAAGAGCTCAGTCAAAATAAAAAATTACATAATATACGACACAAAACACCCTGATGGTACAGCGCATGGAGGAACAGCTGTCATAATACGATCATCTATAAAACACCACGAACTCGCAGAATACCGCACAGAACACCTACAAGCGACTACTATCACAGTAGAAGGAAAGACGGGCAACTTCAATGTCTCAGCAGTATACTGTCCACCAAAACATAAAATAAAAGAAGAACAACTCTCACACTACTTCAACACTCTTGGCCCCAGATTTACAGCGGGAGGGGACTGGAACGCTAAACACCCCCACTGGGGCTCAAGACTAGCAACCACAAGAGGAAGACAACTAAAGCTAGCTATAGACAACAACAAACTTACAACACTATCTACGGCTGAGCCAACGCATTGGCCTACAGATACAAATAAACAACCCGACGTAATAGACTTCTTCATCTGTAAAGGAATGTCACAATATTTCACCAAAACTACTCCTTGCCTAGACGGATCATCGAACCACACTCCGGTACTTCTCCTAATGAGCACAACTCTACTAGAGTATGAAACAACTCCCCACTTATACAACAAACGAACGGACTGGGACTCGTTTGGTGATATCATTGACAAGAGACTCAACCTAAAAATTGCTCTGAAAACCCCAGAAGATATAGATACGGCGGTTACGGAGTTCACCAACACAGTCCAAGTTGCTTGTTGGTCTTCCACTCCAGAAATCCAACCGTTTAAATACAGGCAGAACTCTGTCCCTTGGGAAATAAGAACTAAAATCCAAGAAAAAAGGAGATTACGAAGAGTATGGCACCACAGCCGACATCAAGAAGACAAAAAAGCTTACAACAAAGCCATGATGGAACTGAAAGAACTAATTAGCAGCGCCAAGAATGAAACCATGGCGCAGAGACTAGAATCTTTAACAGCAACTAAGTCAACGAATTACTCCCTGTGGAAAGCGACCTCAGACTTGGATCAACCGCAAAGGACCAGACCCCCCCTTAAGCTCGACAGCGACAACTGGGCTAGAACGCCACAGCAAAGGATTGATGCTTTCGCCGAACACTTATCCCAAGTATTTCAACCCAATGAAGGAAACCCTAACGAAGATTCTGACCTGGACGCTATCATAAACCAAGACCTTCAACTTGACCTACCCCTAAAACCTGCAACGCCTGGTGAGGTTTCTAGGCTCATAAAGCGCCTCGACAACAAGAAAACTCCAGGATTCGACCAAATAACCAAAGAAGTTCTCCTCCACCTACCAAGAAAAGGCATTGTCTTTCTCACAACACTCTTCAACAGCATTATGAGAGTAGGCCATTACCCAAGTCTATGGAAAGTCTCCCAAATCATCATGATCCACAAAGACGGAAAGCCCACCAACGAAGTCAGCTCATATAGACCGATAAGCCTTCTACCTGTCATCTCCAAGCTATTCGAGAAAATGTTACTGGCTCGTATCCTAAAAACCCTCCATGAAAGAGCCATAATACCAGATCACCAATTTGGATTCCGACAAGAGCACGGCACCATTGAGCAGGTGCACCGAGTAGTTGAACAAATAAGAAAGTCTCTAGAGCACAAAGAATACTGTTCGGCAGCCTTTCTAGACATACAACAAGCCTTCGACAAAGTCTGGCACAAAGGCATTCTGTGTAAAATCAAAACCCTTCTCCCACACCCATACTTTGGACTTCTACAATCTTACATCTCAGGACGAATATTCCAAGTCAAAGATGGCGAATTCACCTCTGGATTCTACGACATAAATGCGGGCGTACCCCAAGGATCGGTACTGGGCCCAGTACTGTACACCATTTTCACATGCGACCTACCCGAATCATCAAATGTAGTCACTGCCACATTCGCAGACGATACCGCCATCCTCGCAAGTAGCAAGGACCGAAACGTAGCTTCACAGACGCTCCAGAACGGGCTAGATGAAATCGAGCAGTGGTTAAAAAAGTGGCGAATAAAGGCCAGTGCTTCGAAATCAACCCAGATCACCTTTACTCTTCGCGCGGGAGACTGTCCGCCTGTACGTCTCGGAGACACCACCTTACCACACAATGAGTCAGTCAAATACCTGGGAATGCACCTCGATCGGCGACTTACTTGGAAAAAACATCTTCAAAAGAAAAGAGACGAACTGAACCTGAGGTACCGAAACTTACACTGGCTGCTTGGGAGGAACTCGGTACTAAGCACAGACAACAAGCTCCTCATATACAAGGTCATCCTAAAACCGATCTGGACATATGGCATCCAATTGTGGGGGTCAGCGTGCAATTCCAATATATCCATCATACAGAGAGCTCAAAATGGAATTCTGAGAAACATAACCAACGCACCATGGTTCATAAAAACCACGGAATTGTACGAAGAACTCAAAACCAGCACAATCACCCCAGTATCCGACGAGATAAAAGCGATAGCTCGCACTTACTCGGCGAGACTGGAGAGCCACCCGAATGAACTAGCCCGAGAACTTCTCAACCCTAAGTACAAAGGGAGATTAAGGAGAAAGCATATACTTAACAGAAAGCAGTGAGTTCGCAGATGTGCGATCCACGCAAAAACAGCAAAAACAAAACAGAACATTTGCCCATAGTAAAGATACTGATCGCAAATAAGCAAACAAAAAAAAAAAAAAAAAAAAAAAAAAAAAAGGGGCACACAGACAAACCATGCCGGTGTATAGATAAGGATAGGGATTAGTTAGGTAATATTAATAATAATAATGAAATCTTATCTATCAATAATTACTAATTGTTAAAAAATGTCTGAATAAAAGGCTTATTTATTATTATTTATTTATTATCTATTATTAATGAGTTTAATAAACTTTTCCAGTCCACAGAAGAGTCTCACACGGTATCACCCATGCCGAGTGCCACCACCGAAGTGACAATCATAGTGACTGATGTAAATGATGAGACACCCAAGTTCCGCAGCACGAGATATGTGGGGGAAATTCTAGAGAATGCTCAACAGAACACGCCCATTACCTTTCTACAGGATGGGATACCAGAGGTCTTTGATTATGATCAGGTAACTTAGTACCTGCGATCTTGATTTCTTTATGACAACATTAGAACTACATCATCATCATTTCCCAGCACCTAGGTGGGGTCGGCACAACATGTCTTCTTCTTCCATTCGTCTTTATCAGCCGTCATCTCTGTACTGTACTCACGCCTGCTTTGTTCATATCCTCTTTCACAGTCCATCCATCTTTTCCTTCGTCTTCCTCCTCTCATAAATCCATCTACTTTTTATTACATTTAAACATTAGAGCTACATATATTATCAATCATTTTTTTTGAGTTATAATTTCATATAGTATGTGTTTGGGTTATTAATTATACACTGCAAGACAAATCTCCTAAGCCTCTTAATCAATTTGGCTTATTTACAAACTCAACTATTCTATTGAACTTGTCTACGATTTTACCAAACATGAAGATCAGTAAACGCGTGATATAAGCGATTCAGTGAGTTATCGTAGGACATAACATGTACACATTTAAGCACATATTTTTTTTTAATTTTGGCACTATCAGCAAGAATGGTGTAATAGAGAAGAGGCCTTTACCCAGCTGTAGGTGTTACCGGCTGATTAGATAGACAAGCAAGTTTTAGAGCAAAGTCAAAAGTTAATTGGTGTTTGAATAATCTAATTTCAGGGTAAAAATGGAACATTTGAGCTCTTTTTAAGCGGTGATAACGGTATATTCGACGTAACACCGTTCAAAGGCATAAATGAGGCATCTTTCCTCATAAGGGTCAATGACCCCTCGTTTTTGGATTTTGAGAAAGTCACTGTAATGAATTTCAGTCTAGTCGCCAAAGAAATTGTTGCCAAAGACCCAAAAATGAGGTAAGTTTTCTTTAGACCTACCATGATGCCAGTAAGTTTGGTTAGGCCTACCATGCCAGTGTTTATATGTATCACACAAAAAAACTCTTATTTCAGTGTGGTCCCAATAATGGTCCATATAAAGGACGAAAACGACAATTTCCCTGAATTCACAGAATCACTCTACACAGTGTCCATACCTGAGAACTGTGGGGTTGGCACAACTGTGGCCTGGGTACAAGCTTTGGACCAGGATTCCGATAACTATGGCACTCGAGGGATTCGGTACACCAGTCTTGGCGGTAGCATTGCTAATCTGTAAGTAAATCTTAATCTGTTCAGTAATAAACGTAACAACTATACAGTGTCCATACCTAAGAACTGTGGAGTTGGCACAACTGTGGCCTGGGTACAAGCTTTGGACCAGGATCCCGATAACTATGGCACTCGGGAGTTCCGCTACACTAGTTTTGGCGGTAGCATTGTGATCTGTAAATGGCACCCGAAAAATTCGGTGCATCAAAAAGACACGCAGAATCTCAAAATGGACGAGCGCCTTTTCACTGCTGCCCCGGACGGAATTCAAATACCTGCAAACACTGTTTCGGTCGTAGGCCACCAGGCAGGCACCTTACCATCAGAACGTCATATTCGTCTCGTCACTATTTTAACTATGAAAAATCCTTGCTTGCTTTTCGTAGGTATATTTAATATCCCTTTTTCTTTCCAGTCTAAACCTGAACCCAATATCAGGAGTGATCACTGTCAAACAGGCAGGTGGTGACAGTTTCGACAGAGAGCTGATCACACGCCATTACCTCACTGTGGAAGCAAGAGACGACCTGGGCAAAGGTATTTATCTCATTTTTTATAGGGTTAGCATCGTCAAATTTATCGCACGCGAGAAAAGTTGTTTAAAACCCGGCCTTATTGACTCAAAAGCCGGATAAATACATAAAAGTTTTGCAAAAAAAACTAATGTGTCAAAAGCTCAGGTTTTTCCGTTTATCTAGGCTAGAACGGAGCAAAAAATCTACGTTAAATCCGGGGAAACTCGGGCTGGTAGAAGCCATTTACTGATATTATACATATAAATATGAGAACACCTAGCTATTATTTTCGAAACTCTTCAGACACCACACATCTAGCATTACCCCCACATCTCCCTATTATACAGAAGTTAGCTGGAAGAGAATGCTAACTAGCATTATTATTAAGTCGTCTATGTACTTGTTTTTTACCTTAAGCAATAAAGCATTTTCTATCTATTCTATATATTCTTTAAATTTGTAATGAAATTGTGTGTCATATAACACAATTTCATTCTATACATAATTCCGAATCGAAGATTAATTTACTAATCATTAACAAACTCTATATTATATAACCACTATTTTATCGTCATTCTAAATCCATTAAATTAATTTAAAAAGAAAACCGACCTAACCAAATGCTTGTTTTTTTTTTCAAAGGCAATAGGAACACAGCTCAACTGATCATAAACATCGAAGACGTGAATGACAACGCGCCCATGTTCCTTGCGAATAAGTATGAAGCCAGGTTGCTGGAGAATGAGAGACAATTCGAGAACCCATTGGTGCTGGAAGCTAGGGATATCGATTTAAATGGTAAATAAATAAATATTTTAGACATTTCACACAACGCCATCTAGCTCCAAACTAAGCAGAGCTTGTATTACTCGAGACTGACCATATAAATCAAAGTGTTTAACAATGTGACTGTAAACATCACAAAAAAGTCACAGGATAGCAAAATACACATTTTCATTTACTTATAATGACATATTATTTTCAATCTTTTGATTTAAAACTAAACTATTAAACCGCACCTGATGAAATTTAATAAAAAACCGGTTGATAAATAACGAATTTATGAGGTAACGAAAAAAACTTACAGCTAAATTTAAAATATCCTCTTTTTTTAAGACGGTTGAAAATGATTCGAAAAGGGGATGAATGATATTATATAAATTGATGATTAATAAATGTACATTTTCAGGTACAAAAAATAGTCACATAGAATATTCGATAGTAGGAGGCGAGTACAAAAACAACTTCACTATTGACCGAAATCTGGGCATCATAACTCCAAAAGGGGGGCTGGACTTTGAGCAAATTCCCGGAGACAATAGCAACTTGAGATCTATACATTTAACTGTGAGTATTCATGGCAATTACAACGCGCAGCACTGTTTTGGTCTTGGAAACAATTAATCTCTTACATAAAATATATCTTGATTGTTGTACTGTAAAATAAGCATTATGTAATTTCATTCTGTGTTGTGATTGGTTGTGATATATAAATTAAAATGTAATAACATTGAAAAGTTACTTTAGCATCGCGATACAATTTCCACGTGATAGGACGACGTCCACAGACGACATCTATATTATATCTTTCTAGGTAATTGTACTTCATTCGTGTCAATTTAGATGTCACCAAACTTAATTTAACTTTTAAGTTTTTTATGTAGTTTAATATGCCGCCGGCGCCGTCCACGTTTTGTTCAACAGTCTCTAGTCCATCGAAAGATTGTCTGGAAGAGGTCGCTTTTTAACAATAAGACCGACCATTTTCCACTATTTTTATTACCATTGTTTACTACTTTCTGCACATTATTGTGATGGTGTGCAATAAAGGATAGTGAATCCATCCAACATAAGAGACCTAATGCTTTATTTTCAAGGTAAGATCGCGCGATTTTGGAGTACCGCCTCTATCTTCAACTGTACCTGTCACCATCTACGTCCAAGACGTAAACGACCACGCCCCTCTGTTCCAGCAGATGTTGTACAAACGGTCTATACCTGAAGATTTGCCGGGCGGTACCAGTGTGCTAGAAGTAAGTTATTCACCACATTTATGGACAATATAAATGCCACTTGTTAACATAACAAAATTTGTCTTAAATAGTGTACTATGTATTTCTTAAGACCTTCTTCACCTAGCTTTTAGAATTTTTTATGTATTATATACCCTACCATACTTTATGCATTCATTTAGGTAAAGGCGCGGGATGCAGATGGATCTTACCCAAACAATCGCATCGTATACCGAATACAGCGCGGTGCGAGCGACAAGTTTGTCATCGATTCCCGTACAGGAGTGGTATCAGTCGCCAATGGATCTACTCTGGACCCAGACAAGACTACTCCTAAAAGCATGCGGTATACGCTAACTGTGGTAAGAATGTATCATCTTATGAATATTCTTATTCTGTGTAGGGGGTACAGCGGTCTGCAGTGGATTCCCATTGTAGGGTGCATTGTGCATTAAAAACTTCTAACCCTGTCCCAGCCATTGTGACTTCTTAAAATATCATAGAAACTTAGAGATATTATGGAAACTTAATTTGAATCTACTAAGCCATGCCGATCTATTATGCCATATACATTAGATTTTGATCCACGACATGCATTAACTGTGTGGTGCCGTGACCAGGATTTAGTAGTTTAGATTTAGAAAAAAAACTAGTGCCATATGTTTCTAATAAAAAAATAACCTTTCTCCTTTTACCCTTTAACAGTGGAAACATATGTTTAAAACACATAAGTACATTTTTAACCCATTCTAAATTCATCTCCTTGACCTCTTTTCCAAAAATCCGTGATTAGGCAATAATAATGATATAGATACTTATTTCTTAAATGAATGTTAACGGGTCATTTTATGATGATGGTTCAATATTACAGATAGCGCTAGACGGTGGTATAGGTGAGCAACAGCTGAGTGCAGCGGTGCTTGTGAACATCACCATAGTTGATGTGAACAACAAGCCACCCGTGCTCGGGGAACCGGGAGTCATCAGCGTCAAAGAGAACACACAGGTACATAAAAGATAATTGATTGATTCAGGCGTTACTTTGCGGAAATCCATAAATATCAACAAATTATATAAATATATTTAGTAATAAATCATAAATAAACTAACTAAATAACTTCGGCGAGTCCACCCCCTTCTGATGATGCCTCGTGTAGAGGCGAAACACGTGTCGTATCTTTAAACTTTGGTTTTCTGTTCGTTGACTCTTTGGTTTATAATATAGTAATATGTACTAAAGTTCTAAACTAAAGTTAAGTTAATTAAAACCTTTGTTTAGAAATCAAGCGGATTTATTACTAAATATATTTATATAATTTGTTGATACATAAAAGATAATAAAAAAAATATCTAAAAATATATAATAAATATAAATTCATCTAAAAATTCAAAGTTAAAGCTGGAAAACAAGGTATACACAAGATTTTTCACTTCAATTGCGAGAAAATTTAACAAATTAAAACTGAAATGAACTCAGGGACAACCATCCAATGTTACCCTGATATTCAAAATTCGAAAAAAAGTTTTATTATAGTCCCTCATAATATATCTGATCTATGTAAGTATAGGTATTATGAAACACCGAAGTTAAGTAGCGAAGAAGAAAGAACCATGAAACCTATGTATAGTTTTTAAACAAACTGAACCTCTTAGAACTATTTTTATGAGCATTCACATTTTTGCCCTAGGGCCTCAAATGCAGTTTTACTCCCCCTAAAGCGTGCACAAACTTTACGAGCATGAAAAGTGTAAATATTATATTTTTCTAGGTTGGGACTGAAATATATCGTGCACAAGCTTACGACCTGGATGAACAACCGGTACTGCGGTATACCGTTGACAAAACAAGCAGTACCGCTCGCGATGAAGACGGAGTACTAATACCGTTGGCAGAATACGACTACCTATCGTTGTTTGATATAAACGCTGTCGAAGGCTCTTTGAAGATTATGAGGTATGTTTTTCTTAAATAACATTAGGGTACCTGCTTTGTAAATATGTAGCTACAGGTACTGTTGACAAAACAAACAGTACCGCTTTCAACGAGGACTGAGTACCGATACCGTTAGCAGAATACTACAGATTATCGATCGCTGTTTGACTTGAACGCAATGATTTGTTATTTTATTACAAAACTATGTCAAAGTCAGAAAGAAAGCTTAATGTACGTACAGTCAGCTGCATAGATATGTATACACCATAAATTTTTAATTACCATTAAAAATGAAATGGGCAATGTAGACGGGGTACTACGTTGTATCTGTGCAGTCAGAATTTTGGATTTCTACAAAATGGCAGAGTGGCAGCGGCGCGAGTGCGGCGCCCGAGCTGAGCTTTTGCGAGCTGGCTCGAGCTAAGGGCCCGGGTTTGCCAAACGATGAATAAAACTTAAATTATTATCAATAAAGTGTGCCGCTTGACGCAAATCCATAGGAAAACGACTAACGGTACCAGTTATCCAATTTTAATTGAATTTATTTTGTCAAAAATTCGACTTAATTTTTTTAAGTTTTTTTGCCATATCTGTGTTCAGTAACGGCAACTGACTATGTGTATTTTTTTTAATGGTGATTAAAAATTGACCGTGTATATAGCTCTATATGAATTTCCTAGGAAATTTATAAACTTACAGATCTTGTTATCTTCCGGTGTCATATACACTCCCAAGCTTTCACATTTATAATACTCTTAATTTTGCAAATAAAAGTGCACGAATAATGAAACGCAAATAACGCATATAATTAAGATTATCATAATAATGCTTTATTGTATTATATTAATCTCGTTTTTATCGATCAAAATAAAAAAAAAAAAACATTAGTTATATATGTACATATAAAACTGAAATAGCATTCAAAACCAATTTGTTTTGATTGTTTACCAAATAAAAGTTCATCATTACTTTTGGTATTGTATGGGTCTAAGTATCTTGTTCAAGAACTTCAACTTATCATGTTTTTATTGTCAAAAATCCAAATCCAATGCATTGTCCATTTATTTCCAGAATAATCGACCGAGAAAAAGTCGAGACAATCAAATTAATGATAAATGTAGAAGACATGGCGGCTATAGACGGCGGGCCAGTTCAGACCGCCTCAGCAGTTCTCACCATCACAGTACAAGATGAAAACGACAATAACCCGGTGTTCCGGAAACCCTTCTACGCGGCCGCCATTGCTGAGAACTCCAAAAATGGCGTCAATATTGTAAACGTCGTGGCGGACGACGCGGATAGGAATAGGAGTATGACGTATTTTATTGAAGGTATGCTTTAAGCGTTAAAAATGGTAGCTGTCGAAATAACCATTTCAGTTATGAGTAGAATTATTGTAGGAAAACAAATAAGTTTGTAATTTGTAGCTCGCTATGCAAAAGGAGGGTTCATTTTCTATCTGTGGCATTATAGCTGACATCTAAATAATATTCAGGCGCTTAAAGTTCTTCTGTTTTTTTCCTTGGTGCATCGGATTTTCTAGCCGACTACGGCGAAGCCAAAAGGAGATTTTTTTTAATATGTATATAGTAATATTTTCGTGTCTTGTGTTGCTATATATCAAAATAAAGTATCTCATTTCATTTTTATTTGTTTGTAGGAACGGGTCTATAAAAAAAAATTGACTTTTCACACAACGCCATCTAGCCCCCAAACTAAGCAGAGCTTGTATTGTGGTAACCAGATGGCTGATAGAATCCTTAAATACTTCTTTTGTAAATACATACATAAGATACATAGAAAACACACTGACGAAAGCATCCTTCAGTTAACTCTCTTCCACAGGACAAGAAGAACTAACCAGCATGGTCCATATTAGCAGCAGTACTGGGGAAGTGGTGGTTGCTAATAAGATAGACCATGAAGTACATCCCTGGATAAATCTCACTGTGAAGGCCGTAGATAGCGGTATCCCGCCTCGATACACCAATGCAGACATATTCATTCAGGTATACTACATACATTCAGCTAAACTAGTCTAGTGGTCTAGTATAATCAGCGACCTATCCATGAACTATAGTTTTGATAAATAAAAAAAAAATAGTCACTAACCCAATGCAGAATAATGTTCTAACTAAACTCTAAGTTAGATAAGTAGGTATTAGGCAGTGTTGTTGAGAAGGTCGAGGGTTTAGCCACGCTGTTCTTCAGCCTCGCCTTTATCTATCTCCACAAATTGGGTTCTCGGAATAACGAAATACTCAATATTGACTATTTTATTTGCATTGTAAGTTTTAGATAATATTCCTATAGTATGTAAATTGATATCAAACTAACACCTTGTGAGGGCACAACCAATTAAAAATCTTAATTTTGGCAAATGCTTAGCCTACTAAGGTTAATTAACTAAACTAAACATTATCTATGTAAAGGAACTTATCTGTTTTTTTACTATTCCAGGTTTTAGATGAAAATGACAATAACCCAGTGTTTGAGTCGTCTGATTACGAATATCGAATAAGGGAGGATGTAAAACCAGGCACTGTAGTAGCTATGATCACAGCCACGGACAAGGATTCGGGGGAATACGGCAAGATCACATACTTATTAGACCGGACCTACACACAGGTATGTACACAATTAACCAGTCTTTAGTGTTACCTGGAGTACACTGCTTCGGTAGAGACAGGAACAAATGTCAAAAAAGAAGCATAAGGCATATCAATTAAAAAAAATGTTCTCCCGTGAAGTAATATGATATGACTCTCCTCTAATCATTTATAAGATCTTTGTGTAACTAACCATACATGACATTATAAATAATTCATTGATTCATTCATTCAACGCTTTTTCCACTGAACCTGGCGATTGAATAAAAAAAAATAAGAGAAGGAACAAACAGAAGAAGCAAGTAGAACAGGATAAGAATCAAAAGAACGATGCAGAGTTGTCTCGACACTGGGTGGTTGTGGTTAATCATTCGTGAATCCTACCTTTGTTCAATGGAATAGTATTTGATACAATTATTGTCTTCACATGGTAAAAAGGCTGACTAATACACAATAAAGTTGTAGAATCGCATGTAGTCGCGTGGTTCGGAACATTATAGTAGACAAGTACAAGAGAGTGAGGGCTATATTTTGGTAGAGTTAGATTCTAATTGATACGTTTTTTCAGGGCAAATTCGTGATAGATCCCGATACTGGTGCCCTGAGCGTTGCCACTTGGTTAGACCGCGAGACTCGCGCCGCCTACACGCTCGTGGTGGAAGCTTGGGACAACTACCAACTGTCGCACCGAGCCAGCGACAGTCGAAATGCACATAAACAGATAGCGTAAGTCACACTTACCAACATAATGTGTATTTTGTAGCAATAAGTGTATTAGAATAATGATTCGTACAGCACCCGTGACTTTGAGCTCATATCCGTCATTAATTCAACGAAATTCGTGATAGTTAGGTCAATCAAAGTGACATTTAGTTCATAATTAGTAAGCCGAATTCGTGATAGACCCCGAGACTGGTTCTAGGACAGCTACCAACTGTCGCACCGAGCCAGCGACAGTCGAAATGCAATAAACAGCGTAAGTCGTAATATCAGTCGTAAGATCAGGGTTAAACTTAAAAATCTAATTATTAATATTGGAGTGGTATATCTTCCGTCATATATACCTGACAACATGTTTGCTTCATTTATTCAGCGTTGTGAGGATATTACCATAAATAGTAATCAAGCTAAAACAATTATACTTGGGGATTTTAATCTACCACAGCTAACTTGGACTGCTTCAAATAGTACGACGATCTTACCGCATAACAATAAAGCCATTCGATTGCTAGACCTTGTTAACATAGCCGGATATAAACAATTGAATAATATACGTAACCATAATGACAGGTTACTTGATCTAATCTTCACAGACATTGAGAATGGTTGCGAAGTCACCGTGGCCGAACCATTAGCTAAAGTAGATCAGCATCATCCACCGCTCGAAATATGCTTAGTGTCTAGCAAACTACCTAAAATAATTGTAAAATCTATACAAGAAAAACTATGTTTTAGGAAAACAGACTATGTAAAATGTATTCGCGATCTTGGGTCTATTGATTGGAACAGTTTGGCAAACGATGTCAATTGCGAAGACTTCCTCCAGGAGTTCTATAATATTTTATGGGAAATTATAGAGAAGTATACACCTAAAATCAGAGCCAAAAGAGCATATCCGCCATGGTACACGCCACCTCTTATTCGCATGTTGAAGGAGAAATTTAAGTATCACAAACGATTTAAGAAGTATAATAATCCAAGGGACTATGACTCCTTTTCAGATTTTAGGAAAAGGTCTAAGATTTTAATGTCACGTTGTTTTAGATCCTATATATCTCGCATTGAGGATGATCTGAATATAAGCATTAAGGCTTTTTGGAGGTATACCAAAAGTAAACGAGAGACTAGTAGTATCCCAAATCATGTGTACTATCAAGAACGTAAAGCCTTTGATGAGCAAGGAATAGCTAATCTATTCGCCGATTTTTTTGCATCAGTATACGGTCCAAGTGGACCTGATATTGGTTTACCAATCAACTATATGCCTAATTATTCACTTACCACTATTTCCATATCTTCTACTCAAGTTTTGCAACGCCTCAAGGGTCTCGATGTTACAAAAAGTGCAGGCCTAGACGGTGTCCCGCCAGTGTTTATACGTAGTTGTGCCGATGTGTTGGCAACTCCATTGACATTAATCTTCTGGAAGTCTTTAGATGAAGGAACATTTCCTAGCTTGTGGAAACTTGCAAAAATTGTCCCTATATTTAAATCAGGAGACAAGCATGATGTGACTAATTATCGACCGGTTAGTGTACTGAGCACATTTTCCAAAATTTTCGAGAGTCTTATATATGAACATCTATTTAGTCATGTTAGACATGTTTTGGACCCTCGACAACATGGTTTTATGGCTGGACGCTCCACAAACTCAAATCTTTTGGTTTACACTAGTTACATATGTTCTGCGTTTAATGACAAAGTACAAGTTGACTCTGTATACACTGACTTCTCAAAGGCATTTGATAAAGTTCATCACAATATTCTAATATCTAAAGCAAGTCATTATGGTATACACGGAACATTGCTTTGTTGGTTATGTTCATACATATCGAGTCGTTCACAGCTAGTGGCTGTGCACGGTGTTGAATCACTGCCTATAGTGCCTACCTCAGGAGTTCCCCAAGGATCAAACTTGGGGCCTCTACTGTTTGTAATATTCGTGAATGATCTCCTCAAAATCATTGACAGTGAATGCTTAGCTTATGCGGACGACCTAAAGGTATATCGCAGAATAGAGTCACTTAATGACTGCGAGCGACTTCAAGACGATCTGACTATCATCAACGATTGGTGCATTAATAATTGCATGGCCTTAAACATTAAAAAATGTCAAGTAATTACGTTTACAAAAAATAAAGTACCTATAGAGTTTCCTTATTTTATTAGTGACCAAACCCTTGAGAGGACATCAGTCATTCGCGATTTAGGTGTATTTTTTGATCAAGAGTTATCTTTCAGACCACACTATGACAGTATGATCAACAAAGCAAATAGAATGTTAGGCTTCATACTGCGGACCACTAAACCATTTAAGAAACCGGAATCGTTTATATTGCTATATAATTCATTAGTACGCAGTGTCCTCGAATATTGCTCAACCATTTGGTCGCCCGTATATGCCGTCCACAACGATAGAGTGGAAGCTGTTCAGGCACGGTTCTTGCGTTCATCATGCAGAAGATTAGGTGTTAGACGAGCTCTACCTGAATATGAGGACAGGTTAGAAAAATTTGGACTTTCCAGCCTCAAAAATCGCAGACGTGTGACTGATCTATGTCTACTTCATAGAATTGTCAATGGAGTGCTAGGTAGTGAACTTTTGGATTACATATGTTTTAAAGCCCCAAGTCGTAGCCAACGTCATCTGAAATCCTTCTCGATACCTGTTGTTAACAATAATGTTTCGCGAAACAACCCCTTACATCGCATGTGCACTTTTTATGACGAAATTCATAGCATGGATATTGATATCTTCAGTTTACCTTTAGGTTCATTTAAGAGATCTTTGTTCAGATTTAAATAGTAGGAACCTAATTTCTTTAAACCCAATTTTTGTTACTTAACCTTTGATATATAACATACTAATAATTTGTGTTAGATTTATTTTTATTTTTTTCACCAATAGATGTCAAAACTCGTTACATATATTGTGTACAATTATAAGTGGATAGCAAATTTAAACGTATACTATAGAAACTAAGAATGTAATGAATCTTTCATGGTTTGTTGTCTGTCATTGTACCGAATTAAATAAAATAAAAAATAAAAATCAACATACATGTAGAAATATTGTATGGTAGGTCAATAGCTTGTTCAAAAGCGTGACTTGTGAGTCAAATTTGACGTTGGCTGTTTTGGTTTGTATTCGTGATAATTAAGTAAACGTCGTGATATAACGATCAAATAAAAAAAAAATGATCAATCTTGTAGTAGTCAGGTCTAACTCATGATTGTTAGGTCGAACGCGTAGTTGTCAGGTCAAACTAGTAAAATAATTGATCGATTCAGGCGTTACTTTGCGGAAATCCATAAATATCAACAAATTATATAAATATATTTAGTAATAAATCCGCTTAATTTCCAAACAAAGGTTTTAATTAACTTAACTTTAGTTCAACTAAACCAAAGAGTCAACGAACAGAAAACCAAAGCTTGAAGATACGACACGTGTTTCGCCTCTACACGAGGCATCATCAGGTGTGGACTCGCCGAAGTTCGAAACGAGAGTGAATAAACAACGTTGCCCGGCCCGTATTTATACCCGTTATGGCGATGAGTCAAGATGAGTCGCCCGTCGTATGATCCGACGTCACAAAAATCCTCAACAAAGGAGACCTTGGAATACTCGTATTTAAATCATTCAACAGCGTAATATTTGTTGTATTGTGTTTTAAAATTTCTAAAGACTCCAAAATATTTAACCTAAAACTTTTTTCACATGTATGCAATATTTTAAAAGTATTGTTATCGTTTAAAGAATGACCAGTGTCTATTAAGTGCTTTGCAAAATGTGATTTTTCTGGACAGTTATTTGTATACGCTGAAACATGTTCTTTGTATCTTGTCTGAAAACTACGACCTGTTTGACCTACATAAACAGCATTACAATCATCACAAGTTAATTTATAGACACCAGATTTTTTATGATTCTCTAATTTATCTTTCCCGTTACAAATTGAACGCAATGTATTGTTTGTTTTAAAAGCCACCCTCACCTTATTTTTAAACAATGTTTTTGAAATCTTTTCAGTAATTGTTCCCATATAAGTAAGACTACCTAAATATTTCTCAGACCTATCCGGTGGCAATGCATACAATAATGAACGAACAATGTTTCGACGTTTATTTTTGATTAAATTATCAACCATGTTTTTATTGTACCCGTTATTTTGTGCTGTGTAATAAATTATGTTGAGCTCTTCTTTGAAATCTGCTTCTGATAATGGCAACGACATTAACCTGTGAACAAAACTTCGATAAGCCGCCAATTTGTGTTGTACTGGATGACAAGATGAAGCTGGAATTGTAACATCAGTGTAAGTAGGTTTTCTATAAATTTTAAATTCATGTTTCCTATTGACCCTAGTTATAGTTAAATCCAAAAAGTTGAGAGAATTCTCCGATTCCAACTCTAGTTTGAACCTAATTTTTGGATGAATGTTATTGATTTTTGTCAAAAGAACATCAATTTGACGAAGAGTACCTGTCCAACATACTAATATATCATCTACATATCTATAATAGTAAAGAATATTTGCCTGATTTACTAAGTATTTATTTTCGAAATGATCCATAAAAATGTCTGCCATTAACGGACTAAGAGGCGATCCCATAGCTAACCCTTCTTTTTGCTTAAAATAATTATTGTTAAAGCGAAAATAATTTTGTTCCATGCATACTTTTGTAAGATCAAGCAATTCCTCTACCTCTTCAGGAAGTAAATGTTTCTTCTCAAAGTGTTCCTTGAGAATGTCTAAACATTCCTCATATGGAACATTTGTGAATAGACTCTCAACATCCAAAGACAACAACCTACATCCTGGAGGCAGATCTAAACCCTTGATTTTATTTACTAAATCTAAACTATTTTTCAAACTGTATTTTGGATTGAAACCTGATTTTGACTTAAGAACATTATTGAGATATTTCGACAAGTTGTATGCAGGAGCACCAATATATGAAACAACAGGACGAATAGGAATATTATCTTTATGAATTTTAGGTAGACCATAAAGCAGAGGTGCTCTTGAATTCATTGGAATGAGGTATTTTAACGAGTCTGGAGAAAGAAATTTAATATTTTTAACTTCATTTTTTAGTTGTGTAATGAAACCTTTAGTTGGATCAGACTGCAATCATCAGAATCAGAATCAGAATCAGAATGCATCAGGTCGCAAATGTAATAAAACAGTCTCTGAATTCATCTAATCCAGTCAGTTCAGAATTTCAGATTCTAAAATCTCTTAATAGTAAATTAGATCAAAATAATTTGATTGTTTCAAAAGCGGACAAAGGCAACACTGTAGTCATACTAAATAAAATTGATTATACACAGAAAGTAGAGGAAGTTATTCAGGGTAATGATTTTGAACAATTGCAGTCTGATCCAACTAAAGGTTTCATTACACAACTAAAAAATGAAGTTAAAAATATTAAATTTCTTTCTCCAGACTCGTTAAAATACCTCATTCCAATGAATTCAAGAGCACCTCTGCTTTATGGTCTACCTAAAATTCATAAAGATAATATTCCTATTCGTCCTGTTGTTTCATATATTGGTGCTCCTGCATACAACTTGTCGAAATATCTCAATAATGTTCTTAAGTCAAAATCAGGTTTCAATCCAAAATACAGTTTGAAAAATAGTTTAGATTTAGTAAATAAAATCAAGGGTTTAGATCTGCCTCCAGGATGTAGGTTGTTGTCTTTGGATGTTGAGAGTCTATTCACAAATGTTCCATATGAGGAATGTTTAGACATTCTCAAGGAACACTTTGAGAAGAAACATTTACTTCCTGAAGAGGTAGAGGAATTGCTTGATCTTACAAAAGTATGCATGGAACAAAATTATTTTCGCTTTAACAATAATTATTTTAAGCAAAAAGAAGGGTTAGCTATGGGATCGCCTCTTAGTCCGTTAATGGCAGACATTTTTATGGATCATTTCGAAAATAAATACTTAGTAAATCAGGCAAATATTCTTTACTATTATAGATATGTAGATGATATATTAGTATGTTGGACAGGTACTCTTCGTCAAATTGATGTTCTTTTGACAAAAATCAATAACATTCATCCAAAAATTAGGTTCAAACTAGAGTTGGAATCGGAGAATTCTCTCAACTTTTTGGATTTAACTATAACTAGGGTCAATAGGAAACATGAATTTAAAATTTATAGAAAACCTACTTACACTGATGTTACAATTCCAGCTTCATCTTGTCATCCAGTACAACACAAATTGGCGGCTTATCGAAGTTTTGTTCACAGGTTAATGTCGTTGCCATTATCAGAAGCAGATTTCAAAGAAGAGCTCAACATAATTTATTACACAGCACAAAATAACGGGTACAATAAAAACATGGTTGATAATTTAATCAAAAATAAACGTCGAAACATTGTTCGTTCATTATTGTATGCATTGCCACCGGATAGGTCTGAGAAATATTTAGGTAGTCTTACTTATATGGGAACAATTACTGAAAAGATTTCAAAAACATTGTTTAAAAATAAGGTGAGGGTGGCTTTTAAAACAAACAATACATTGCGTTCAATTTGTAACGAGAAAGATAAATTAGAGAATCATAAAAAATCTGGTGTCTATAAATTAACTTGTGATGATTGTAATGCTGTTTATGTAGGTCAAACAGGTCGTAGTTTTCAGACAAGATACAAAGAACATGTTTCAGCGTATACAAATAACTGTCCAGAAAAATCACATTTTGCAAAGCACTTAATAGACACTGGTCATTCTTTAAACGATAACAATACTTTTAAAATATTGCATACATGTGAAAAAAGTTTTAGGTTAAATATTTTGGAGTCTTTAGAAATTTTAAAACACAATACAACAAATATTACGCTGTTGAATGATTTAAATACGAGTATTCCAAGGTCTCCTTTGTTGAGGATTTTTGTGACGTCGGATCATACGACGGGCGACTCATCTTGACTCATCGCCATAACGGGTATAAATACGGGCCGGGCAACGTTGTTTATTCACTCTCGTTTCGAACTTCGGCGAGTCCACACCTGATGATGCCTCGTGTAGAGGCGAAACACGTGTCGTATCTTCAAGCTTTGGTTTTCTGTTCGTTGACTCTTTGGTTTAGTTGAACTAAAGTTAAGTTAATTAAAACCTTTGTTTGGAAATTAAGCGGATTTATTACTAAATATATTTATATAATTTGTTGAAACTAGTAAAAGTTAGGTTAAACTCGTGATAGTTAGGTCGTACTCGTGACAGTTAGGTGAAACTCGTTATAATTAAGTTGGACTTGTGATATTTTTGGCAAGTTTCGTTCGATACGTTAACGGTTGAATAAAACTGTAATATTGTTACAGAATCCACTTAGAAGACGTGAATGACAACCCTCCAGTCCTAAACCTTCCCGAAGACTGCACCACCATAACCGAGTTCCACAACTATCGAGAGGCGATCGTGGCCGTCTCTGCGACTGACGCGGACGACAACTCCTCACCGAATGGGAGGGTACAGTTCCATTTAGTAGGAGGCAAGGGACACGGTAAGAACTCTTATAATAACCTACCTGAAGACTAGGCCACTTTAACCACAAGTTCCACAACTATCGAGAGGCGATCGTGGCCGTCTCTGCGACTGACGCGGACGACAACTCCTCACCGAATGGGAGGGTACAGTTCCATTTAGTAGGAGGCAAGGGACACGGTAAGAACTCTTATAATAACCTACCTGAAGACTAGGCCACTTTAACCACAAGTTCCACAACTATCGAGAGGCGATCGTGGCCGTCTCTGCGACTGACGCGGACGACAACTCCTCACCGAATGGGAGGGTACAGTTCCATTTAGTAGGAGGCAAGGGACACGGTAAGAACTCTTATAATAACCTACCTGAAGACTAGGCCACTTTAACCACAAGTTCCACAACTATCGAGAGGCGATCGTGGCCGTCTCTGCGACTGACGCGGACGACAACTCCTCACCGAATGGGAGGGTACAGTTCCATTTAGTAGGAGGCAAGGGACACGGTAAGAACTCTTATAATAACCTACCTGAAGACTAGGCCACTTTAACCACAAGTTCCACAACTATCGAGAGGCGATCGTGGCCGTCTCTGCAACTAACGCGGACTTTAAAGCACTTATTATTATTCCATTAATAATTAATTTTATTTAATGTTATTTATATAATTAATTAAAAATTAAATTTATTTAATTATTTAGTTGGGGGGACTACAATTCCTCGCCTAATGGGAGGGTACAGTTCCATTTAGTGGGGGGAAAGGGACACGGTAAGAACTCTTATAACAACCTCCCAGAAGACTGCACCATTATAACCGTGTTCCACAACTATCTAGAGGCCATCGTGGCCGTCTCTGCGATGGACGCGGAAGACAACTCCTTGCCTAATGGGAGGGTACAGTTCCTTATAGTAGGTGTCAAGAGACACGGTAAGAACTCTTATAACAACCTACCCAAAGACTACACCACTAAAATCGAGTTCCACAACTATTGGGATGCGATCGTGGCCATCTTTGCGACTGACGCGGACGACAACTCCTCACCGAATGGTAGGGTACAGTTCCTTATAGTAGGGGTCAAGAGACACGGTAAGAACTCTTATAGCAACCTACCCAAAGACTACACCACTAAAACCGAGTTCCACAACTATTGGGATGCGATCGTGGCCATCTTTGCGACTGACGCGGACGACAACTCCTCACCGAATGGGAGGGTACAGTTCCTTATAGTAGGGGTCAAGAGACACGGTAAGAACTCTTATAACAACCTACCCAAAGACTACACCACTAAAACCGAGTTCCACAACTATTGGGATGCGATCGTGGCCATCTTTGCGACTGACGCGGACGACAACTCCTCACCGAATGGGAGGGTACAGTTCCTTATAGTAGGGGTCAAGAGACACGGTAAGAACTCTTATAACAACCTACCCAAAGACTACACCACTAAAACCGAGTTCCACAACTATCGAGAGGCGATCGTGGCCGTCTCTGCGACTGACGCGGACGACAACTCCTCACCTCACGAATGAAAGTTCTTACCTTGTCCCTTGCCCCCCACTAAATGGAACTGTACCCTCCCATTCACAACACGGGTCAATCGATGAAAACGCCTCGCCTAATGGGAACTAAGAATTTTCTTTGAGCGTTGTTCGGTATTCCCGGTGATTTGGTTATCTAAACCCAGTTGAACATTTCACCCTTTATAACATGTAATATTTAAAGGGGTGGGTTAAAAAACGTATTCCTATCTCAAAATCACTTACTTGTTGAAAGCAATTTATAGCATTTATTTGTTCCACAGAACTGTTTCGTTTCGAGCAAGTCGGTGGCGACGCGAACACGGGCCGCCTATTCGCGAGACAATCTCTCAAAGATCGCTTTGGAAACTACACTCTCATAGTAGAAGCGAGAGACCTAGGCTCTCCGTCCAACGCGGCGAGAGGCGAGCTACGGTTGTGTGTGGCGGACTATAACGACCACGCGCCTGTGTTTGTGTATCCCAAACAGAATGACACTATCAAAGTACCCGAGGTAAGTTCAAATTACGCTTTAAAAGACGATAGATTAGGCTCTCCTTCTAATGGTGGCTTCACACAGCCTATGCTAACACGTGCCGCGCCGCGCCAAGGTCATCTGTACGGCCTGACGCAAACAACCTTCTGAGAGCACACGTCGTTTATTACTGCTAAACATAGGGTAGCAAGATAGCCGCGCCACTTCGATAGCTAAATAAATAAGTAATAAAAAAATCTTTATTGCAAAAAAAATGACTATGTATAAATACGTACTTATAGGCTATAAATAAACATAGGCGCATACACATCGCCTGCCTTCCTCCTAAGCTGACGTTGGTCACAGACGACGAGCGTACGAATATACAAAGCGTGCTATGTGGCACCGCACTGCGATGCTGATGTTAGTGGCAATTAATCCGCCGTTGACATCAGTACACCGTTATATTCGTACGCTCGACCGACGACGTCAGCGAAAGGAAGGCCGAAGGCAGGCCTACGGTCGAGCGCGCGCCGCGGATAAGTCCGAATCACCCCTTCTCACGGCCTGTGTAAACCAATAATATGCGCCCGCCTGTGCAGCCTAGGGCCGCTCGCTTCACATTGACTGAGGCGCGGCGCGGCCCGTGCTAACACAAGCCATGAGAAGCCACCATAACGCAGCGAGAGGCGAGCTGTAGCTGTGTGTGGCGGACTATAACGACCAAACGCCTGTGTTTGTGTATCCCAAACAGAATGATACTATTAATTTGCCAGAGGTAAGTTAAACCTAGGCTCTCCGTCTAACGCAGCGAGAAGCAAGCTATCCATTTTAATCCCAATACCGCGGGCGGAGCCTTAAGTATAGGTATCGGAAGTCGATTTTTAGATGTGTTTGGCGGAGGAGTGCGAAAGGGCAGGTGCCCGGCGCCCGTGTCTATTGGTCGCTTAGCCACTTTCGCGCCGCGGCAGAACCAGTAGGCGCTATCTCGCCTCACCACAGAGACCGCAGAGCTCCCCTCCACTTCGCCGGACTATAACGACCACGCGCCTGTGTTTGTGTATCCCAAACAGAATGACACTATCAAAGTACCCGAGGTAAGTTCAAATTACGCTTTAAAAGACGATAGATTAGGCTCTCCTTCTAATGGTGGCTTCACACAGCCTATGCTAACACGTGCCGCGCCGCGCCAAGGTCATCTGTACGGCCTGACGCAAACAACCTTCTGAGAGCACACGTCGTTTATTACTGCTAAACATAGGGTAGCAAGATAGCCGCGCCACTTCGATAGCTAAATAAATAAGTAATAAAAAAATCTTTATTGCAAAAAAAATGACTATGTATAAATACGTACTTATAGGCTATAAATAAACATAGGCGCATACACATCGCCTGCCTTCCTCCTAAGCTGACGTTGGTCACAGACGACGAGCGTACGAATATACAAAGCGTGCTATGTGGCACCGCACTGCGATGCTGATGTTAGTGGCAATTAATCCGCCGTTGACATCAGTACACCGTTATATTCGTACGCTCGACCGACGACGTCAGCGAAAGGAAGGCCGAAGGCAGGCCTACGGTCGAGCGCGCGCCGCGGATAAGTCCGAATCACCCCTTCTCACGGCCTGTGTAAACCAATAATATGCGCCCGCCTGTGCAGCCTAGGGCCGCTCGCTTCACATTGACTGAGGCGCGGCGCGGCCCGTGCTAACACAAGCCATGAGAAGCCACCATAACGCAGCGAGAGGCGAGCTGTAGCTGTGTGTGGCGGACTATAACGACCAAACGCCTGTGTTTGTGTATCCCAAACAGAATGATACTATTAATTTGCCAGAGGTAAGTTAAACCTAGGCTCTCCGTCTAACGCAGCGAGAAGCAAGCTATCCATTTTAATCCCAATACCGCGGGCGGAGCCTTAAGTATAGGTATCGGAAGTCGATTTTTAGATGTGTTTGGCGGAGGAGTGCGAAAGGGAAGGTGCCCGGCGCCCGTGTCTATTGGTCGCTTAGCCACTTTCGCGCCGCGGCAGAACCAGTAGGCGCTATCTCGCCTCACCACAGAGACCGCAGAGCTCCCCTCCACTTCGCCGAGCGCTATTAAACCGTGAAGACACCTTTAGCAGCTAGTAATTGAGTGTTTCTTTCAGAATGCTACAATAGGCACAGTGGTAGCGACAATGCGCGCCATAGACGCGGACATTGGGGCGAATGGCGCGGTCAGATTTAGACTGAGGGATTCAGTGCATTTCTCCATACACGCCGCCTCGGGTGCTTTGCGGACCATGCACACACTGGATAGGGATAAACAGACTACGTACAGGGTGAGTTGGAAACAAAATACACATTTAAAACAATGTGCTAGTGTACTTTGGTTCGCATTAATCTTGTATAGTTAGGACAACGCTCTTTAATTTTTTTAAGCTTTTTCAGAACCTGGTAGAGATCTTTCAAGGCCTTCTACTATCGACGCAATGTAAATGTCCTATTTTAAAACGATCGCGTGAGTGTAGAGGCGAGCGAGCATTTTGAGTTTAGAGTGAAGGCTCTCTACTTATCTTTTTCAAAAGATTTGACTTATTTGAGTTGTTTTCTATAGTTTTGTATAAAATCAGACTCAGCATGCTGTTAACAGAAATATAATAAAAAAACCTTGCTTAATTGAAATGTTTATTTCAGCTGCGAATCGAAGCGTACGATCTAGGGCTACCCACACCGCTTAGCTCATTCCTAGACCTAACTATCTATGTTCAAAACGTAGACAACTATCGACCCCGGTTCCCTCAAAAACACATCCATATAAACATCACGGAGAATGTCCCCGAGTATGGTATTTACCTGCCGAGTGTGACAGAGAGGGACGCTATCGATAGAGGAGACGAGCCAATGTTGCCAGTTTGCTATTACATTGTTGATGGCAATGATGGCACGTTTGATCTACACACCGGTACACATAAGTAAGTGTCTCCTAAACAGCTGAACCAATATGCCCCAAATTTGAACTGGAAAATTCAATTGGACTTACGTACCTACCTGCAAAATTTCTTGAAGATTAAATGAGTAATTCGAATCAGTAATTCAACAAAAGTGCACATGAAATAGTCTATTATAGTTTCACACACCGCCATCTAGCCTTTACCAAATTGACAGATCATTCCCGTGAATCGAACCTGCGAAACCGTTGTTTATTTCAACACCTAAGTAAGGTATAATCTCAATTATTTTTTTAAGAGTAGTAATAAACAGTACGGTTTTCTTATGTATGGAACCAGACCATGTAGTCTATTTTGTACAATAAATACTTGAAAAATAAAAATGTTTTCAGATTATCGACTAGGAAACCTTTAGACCGAGAAGCAAAACCGCACTACACTCTTACAATCTTAGCTACAGAAGATTGTTCAGCACCGCCCAAGTATCAAGAAGACTCAGACGCAATAAGCACCTTAAAAGTACACGTCAAAGTGACAGATGTCAACGATAACGCGCCAAAGTTTGTCAGTAGAATATTCACAGGAGGAATCACGACGGAGGCTGATTTTGGTATCAATTTCATGCATGTCAAGGTAATCATAAATTTTAAACGTTCCAATAGCTAAAGTATCAAGAAGACTCGAACGCTAACACAATCAAAAAACACGCGAACATGACAGCAAGCGATACTAACAAATTTCGTCAGTAGAAGAGGTTGCTAGAGGTCAATTTTGGTGTCGATTTGTTACCAAGGTACCTAAAGGTAATTTAACATTTTAATGCTTCATTGTTCAACTAAAGTATCAAAAACAATCGGACGCTATGATCACGTTTAAAGTAGGTAAACGTCAAAGTGACAGATGTCAACATTTGTTTATAAGAACACAGGCAGGAGAGAGACAGAAGCCGACTCTGGTATCGATTTCATGCGTGTCAAGGTGAGGCTATTTTTATATCGCTCCATTAGCAAGCTGAAAGTATACGACAGAATGTAAGATACTGCGGAAAAAAATAAATGGGCCGTTCATACGTTGCTGACAATAATAGATGGATAGATATAATATTGTTTATTGTATCGCTCTAATTAAAACAAGAAATAAAACTATGATTAGAAGGGCGGTCTTATTGCTAAATTAGATCGCGCGCGTTAAAAAACGCTTGTCTGAATCTGGTCTATGGTAACTAAACACTAACTATACTTACTAGTCTATAATGTTTCTAGGAATGGTAAATTATTCACGTTGCCACTGAAATCGAACAAATTTTGTGGAATTTTCACCTATTGAATTATTTACGCGTTTACATATTGATAAATCAATTTATCCGACAAGTCGAGGTAGAAACAAAAAATATTATAGTCTATCGCCTAGTATAGGTTATCGCCTTTTTTACATAGACACGTGACACAGGAATATCAGGCTCTGAGCTAAATATGAGTTTTTTTATTTGAAGAATGGCTACAATTTTTTGGATTGACTGGCCATTTCTTTTTGTTCCATACTGTTGCCTAAACGATTTGGTGGATTTTGATTGAGGATTCGATTAATGTTCACAATAGTATTTTTTTTAAATATGTTATTATTTGAAAATAAATTAAGTTCCTACATTTAGGAAAATCATCAAAATTGGTTATGTAGTTTGCGTTTTAAATCAACATAACTGGAAAATATGTCATCCAACCAAGTAAACGAAATTGCATACCTTGCTTCCTTTGAAAAGCCTCAGGTGTCCCATTTTTGGGCAAAGGACTCCCCCAAATCAAATTATACTTATGTTATTTAAATTTATTTATTAATATAGGCTATAGACGCAGACGAAGGTGAAAACGCAAGACTGAGTTACTACCACCTGGGCGAGGTGAAGGAAACTCTAACCGAGGGTCTGGAGAATCTAGCCGTGGCGCCATTCTTAGTGGACGTGGACACCGGAGCCGTGGCTCTCAACTTCGACCCTCAGAAGGGGATGAAGGGATATTTTGATTTCAAGGTATTTAACACAGATCATAAATAGGGTAAGTAGATTCAGTAGTACTGGAATATCATGGGTTAGTTTTCTATTCAACCGACTTCAAAAAAAGAGGTGATCAATTCGGTTTATTTTTTTTTTGTTTTTTTAATGTATTAGTTACCTCAGAAGTTTGTTGTTTATAAATCGATTTGAACGTTTTTTCGTTTGAGAGGATATACTTTCAGATTGGTCCCATAAAAATGTTATCCAAATCGGTTCAGTAGTTTAGTTTTTATATCAAAATAACTGTAAAAAATATGTCGTCGAAGTAAATGAAATTTCGTATTTTGCTTCCCTCTGACTTTTCAGTGGTGTTTACGGTCACTAAAACAGTCCATTTAAAGTATGTTGTCTATATATACCTGCGTATACCTGGTTAGGTTTTAGTTACAAACCTAGGCATTTGCACTTAATGCTAAGGATAAATAAAACATATCCCTATAATTACCCCATGATTAATTATTGCATATTTTCCTTCCTTAATGGTATAAAAATATAATGAGCAAAAATAAAAAATGTAGTCTATTGTAGTAGTTTAGTGTAGGATATCTGTTTACCCGGCAAACCTTGTTAATACACCGTTTTTTAATATGCCGGGTAAACAGATATCCTAGAAAAAATAAAAAATGTAGACTACATTTTTTATTTTTTCTAGGATATCTGTTTACTCGGCAAACCTTGTGTTAACAAGGTTTGCCGGGTAACCTTGTAATAACAAGGTTTGCCGGGTAAACAGATATCCTAGAAAAAATAAAAAATGTAGACTACATTTTTTATTTTTGCTCAATACAAGGTTTGCCGGGTAAACAGATATCCTACACTAAACTACTACAATAGACTACATTTTTTAATTTTGCTCATTATATTTTATGGAAACCACATAAATAATAGATACCGAATAAATAAGCGATGCACATCCTATTAAAATTGATTTGCTGCAAATATATTATTGCATAGAATACACTCATATTTAAGATACATAGACAGACACAGACGTTCGCCACACAAAAGTTCCAACTTTCTTGTGGTGTGCTCCAGTGTTGTGGGAATCGAACCCACTGGCGTGGCAATCCAACACACTTACCGCTCAACCATTCGTATAAAATGCAAATAAACCTATTATTCTCTATGATCTATACCCTGATTCAGAATTCAAGATATTTTTGTAAACAAAGGTGTGACCACCCTAAATAAATACTTATCAAAGTGGCGCTTATTCCATTTTCCTAAATACTTATGGTACGGTTTATTTTCTAGTCAATATCCATAAAATGGAAAATAGCAATGGTTTTGTACTGATTATTATATTTTTTTCAGAAAGTTATAAGACGACGAAAAAGTATTAGCCAAAAATATTTTAAGACATTGGTATTATCGGAGTAAATCACAGAAGTTCGAAACAATTTTTGGATTTTGACCTAAACGTGTGTTTGTAAATTTTATTCGTATCTTGTCCGTTTACGAAGTCGAATGCGTTCTTTTCTCGCTTCTCGTGTGCAATTGTGTGAATCGAATGAATTTTTGTTAGGAATCTGCTATGCATCTTTGCATAACATTATGATTAATATCTCAGAAGTATAAATTCACAAATTCTATTTCCTATTCTACCTGCCATTCAGTGTTCTAAAGTACCTGAATATGTTTGGTTAAGAATTATTTAGGTAAAATAGGAAACTATCGCACAAGCAAAACCGCGTGCCATTACTAGTAATAGTGATCCGTGGTATAAACTCGTTTTTAACTCTGACCTGTCTCTGTTACAGTGACATATCACGACACTTTTTTGTTTACAAAAAAAATCTTGAATTATAAATCGGGGTATAGGTATACCTTTATTTTAGACTAGCATATTCTTGTCTTATACAGGCGGCGGTTTGGTACACGCGAAACTACAACAGCCCAACCGTATACGCGCGTATACGCTCGGTTTTTCTAGCGAGTGTCAGTAGCATGAGTCGTATCGCGCGTACACGCGCTGCTAAAAACAAAACCGAGCGGTTAATTCGCTTATCTGAAACCACACTAATAAGTATTTGAGCAATAAATTATTTTTCTTTCTTTCAAATAAATGTTTCCACAGGTCATAGCCAACGACACGGGAGGTTTGCTCGACGAAGCGCACGTATTCATCTACCTGCTTCGCGAAGACCAGCGCGTCCGCTTCGTGCTGCGCTCGCATCCGTCCGAGATCCGTGACAAAATACACCTGTTCCGGGAGCAATTGGCCAGGGTCACGGACTCTGTTGTCAATATTGGTAAGATTTACCTCTTTGCATTGGAAACATTTTTGAAGGAGTTTATTATGGTGGCTTCACACGGCCTGTGCACGCGCCGAGTCAACGTCACCTGTACGGGCGAACGCGCGCCGCGGACGAATCCGGATCACCCCTTCTCACGGCCTGTGTTAACACAGGATTTCGTTAACTGACAATACGCGCCCGCTCGGGCAGCCTCGGGCCACTCACACGGCCTGTGGTGTGGTGCGGCCCGTGCTACTAACACAGGCCACGAAAAGCCACCATTAAACGTCTTTTTTTTTTTAAATCATACAGGTCGAAAGTAAAAGATTAAAAAAAAACTAAATATGCAGTTATTGTTTTTTTATAAATCGAGGACATTCACGACTTTTCTCTAACTCTCGTGGTTTCGGATTTGGCCAACAGTGCCCTTCTCAAAAAACCACCCTGTATAGCAAACAAACACAACAGAAGTGAAAACTTCATCGCCTTAGTAGTAGACCTGGCTACCTGAACAAGCGTTACTTAACCGAGCATGGCGGCTCAGTCTCATTCAATACGCACAAAATAAATTGCTCAGCGCGAGCGTCTAAAAAAGTTTTCACTTCAATATTTCAATTTATAATATTATTTATGATGCAGATGATCTGAGAGTGCACGAGAACAAAGATGGCAGTGTGGACAACACGAAGACTGATCTATACTTGCATCTGGTGAATGGTGATGATCACTCAGTGCTGGAAGTGCAGGAGGTGCTGAAGATTGTCGATAAGAACATCGAGCAGCTGGACGAACTCTTCAAGGTATTTAGCACATTTTTTTTTAAATAAAAACTAATTTCCTTCTTGTGTACCAAGCTTCGATATTTATGCCTAGATCACGAGAGCATCTCGGCCTAGAGCACTGTCTCGGCCGAGTACTCGGTACGTATAAACATAGCGCCGAGTGCTCTTAGCGAGTGATGGAAGCTGTCACTGTCTCGGCCGACCAACATTTTACTGTCTCGGCCGAGTACTCGGTACGTGTGATCTAGGCATTAGAGTACCTAATTAGTGGATCCTAGTTTGTTTTCACTATATCTTGAATGATTCCTTATTTGTAAAACTTGTCTTGTTGCAATAGAGAATAAGAAAAGAATTGAGTTTGTCAAGTACAAATATTAAGATACCTTTTGCCTAACACCCGTATTCTAAGACGATATTTTCACTCAAGGAAAAGCTTACATAGTTTGGGTTTGAGGACTGACTTACACCCGTATTCTAATGCCGACTTGCACCAAACTTTCAAAATTCCTATAAGCAATTACTTTACTCGCGTGGCAGTTCTTAACGGTTAGAATCTGGACTGTTAAGAACTACCAAGCGAGTAAAGTAATTGCTTAGAAACTTTGACAGTTTGGTCAGTTTGGTGCAAGTAGGCATAAGTCAGTCGTCAAACAAAAACTCAACTTACGTAAGTAGTAACATGTCCGCCGCTATACTAAAGGTTTCAGCTGTCACCGGTCAAATAAATGTAAGTTTTTCCTTGAGTGAAAAAATCGTATTAGAATACGGGTGTTAGTCTCAGTCTGATGACGACACCGATGGTAGAATGGCAAGTGTATTGGACTGCCACGCCTGGTGTTGCGGGTTCGATTCCCGCTTCAGGACAAACATTTGTGTGATGAACATCGGTGTTTGTCCTGAGTCTGGGTGTTTCCTATGTATTATATGTATGTATTTACAAAAAAAAAAGTATATAAGTATTGTATCAATTATCTAGTTCCCATAGTACAAGTTCTGCTTAGTTTGGGGCTAGATGACGTTGTGTGAAATGTCCAAAATATTTATTTATTTATTTATAGGCACGAAATTGATGAATACGCTACATACTACACAGTTAATTATATTAATTTAATGAGCTAATCTTAATTCACCTCGCATACTGCGGCGAACACATTCAATTCACGGAACCACCCAATTACCTACGCTATTGACCCCGTTAAATAGTCATCAATGACGTCAGCCAAGGATGTTTAGGTAGGTGTATCTAATGCAGAAAAATCCGAACAGCCCAATAAGTTCAGTTTTTAGGCGTGATAGAGTAACAAACATCATCTACTATTTTGCTAAATACGATCATTTGTTCGTTAACTCATCAATAGATGGCGCTACTTTATCTATTGATCGATTATGTCAATGATAAGGTCGCTTTTAGCATTAAGGGGAATCCTCAAATCCGAATTCCATACAAAATGTTTCGGACAAATACTCAAAAAGTACGCCGTAATTTCTTCGCACTATTCGTTTCGTCCATGTTTTTTTATTTCGTTAACAAAAAAAGTGGAAGGTTTCATATTTTAAATTAGACTATAAACGTGTTTTAAAATTAACCCTACTAACTTATAACTACTACTAAGGTAATCCCGGTGGCACGTTCCCGCAACGGTGAAGGAAAACATCGTGAGGAAACCGGCATGTCGTAGAACCTAAAGTTCAAAAACTATGTCGAGTGCACGAAAGGAGCCTCTTCGAGGCGCACTTGAAATCCTTTCACCACACTGGTTGGAAGGAACTAAGTGACACGATAAGAAGAAGTAGTTACTTCCCGCGTCTTCGCCTGCGTGTTATTGAGTCCTTTGTAAAGGTTATTAAGTTTGACGACACGGATGGTCGAGTAGCAAGTGCGTTGGACCGCTAAGCAGTGTCGCGGGTTCGATTCTCGCTTCAGGACAAACATTTGTCCGATGAACACCGGTGTTTGTCTTGAGTCTGGGAGTTTTCTATGTAGGTTTGTGTATGTATTTATAAAAAAAACAAAGTATATCGGTATTCTATCAGTTATCTGGTTCTTATAGTATAAGCTCTGCTTACTTTGGGGCTAGATGGCGTTGTGTAAATATTTATATTTATTTGTTTATTTACTTTTTAGTTCAGCCTTAAATAGTTTAGTGTGATGTTAAGGCCAATCCTCAAATCCGAATTCCATACAAAATGATTCGGGCAAATACTCAAAAAGTACGCCGTATTATAGTAATTTCTTCACACTATTCAACATTCAACAAAAAAAGTAAAAGGTTTCATACTTTAATTTAGATTTTATACGTGTTTTTAAGTTTGTAGGGTTAATTTTAAAACACGTATAAAATCTAAATTAAAGTATGAAACCTTTCAACTTTTTTGTTGACGAAATCAAAAAACATGACGAAACGAATAGTGTGAAGAAATTACTATAATACGGCGTACTTTTTGAGTATTTGCTGAATCATTTTGTATGGAATTCGGATTTGAGGATTCCCCTTAATAAAAACATCCAAAAAAACAAAAAAAAAATGTCACCAAACTTTCGAGTATCGCCTCGACGAATAACATCATAAATGTTTCCAGGACTTTAACGTGCTAGACACACAACCGGCGGAATACCAGCCGCTGATGGCCGAAACTCTGTCCAGTAACCAGACTGTGTTCTGGTTGGTGTGGACCTCTCTCTTCCTCGGGGTTCTGCTCGTACTGTCCGTCTTGATGTGTCTGTCTCAGCGCGCGGACTACCTGCGCAGACTGAAGGCAGCCACCGCCACGGCCTATTGTAAGTCTTAGTTTTAGTCGGGAACTCTTGACAGAGTGGTCGTGGTTATAATTTTTATACTAGTGAGTGAGTAATCAAAATCAGAAACAGATACCTAAATGTGAAAGGAGTTTTTTTATAAATTCATTACTTTTCACACTTTACAATCCGAACAGCGCCTTAGCACGGAGGCTGAAGGCAGTAACCGTCACTATCTATTGTAAGTTTGAGGATTATTAGACGTTTTGTAGGTACATTGTGAATGGCAGCTCCAGCTATGCGCCTCCACCTGGCTGTGTTCGACGCATTGCGGGAACAGTCGGTCATGGTTGCGTTTGTGAGATTTTTGATGAGGTCTGACCATCTAGTTGGAGAGCGGCCACGGGATCTCTTGCCCTCCATTCTACCTTGAACCACTAGACGCGCCATTGAGTCCTCTTTTCGAGTAATGTGTCCAAAGAACTTTAGTATACGTATTTGAACTATTGTAAGTAGGTACTTACCTATTTTGATATTTTAACAGGATATATGAATATTAGGAGTCGCTGCGTTACATTCTTACTCATAACCGGTACAGGTTACAAACTTGATGTTAATACAGTGATCACTTGAGGATATAATAATCTAAATAAATGTAAGAGAGAAACACGATTGGTGAAAGTTTTACATCGATCCTCCGCGTTAAGAGAATATTTACGGGTAATTTTTAAACTAGTGAGTGAGTAATCAAAATCAGAAATAGATACCTAAATGTGAAAGGAGTTTTTTTATAAATTCATTACTTTTCACACTTTACAATCCGAACAGCGTCTTAGCACGGAGGCTGAAGGCAGTAACCGCCACTATCTATTGTAAGTTTAAGGATTATTAGACGTTTTGTAGGTACATTGTGAATGGTGCAAATGTTTACCTAAACGCGACTCAAGAATCGAACCTGTACCTCCTGCTATGCTACATATTAAATGAAGTCTTTTTGGGAGGAACAACGTTATCCTTCGCAATTTCGTTCGTACAGCAATTGATTTTTTTACCAACTACGGCTTGCTAACTTGTTTTATAGTCAAAAACGTTAATCCATTCTAATCACGCAAAATCTTCCAAATCCGCATAAAAATAGTCACAGCTGGCCGCCTCCAACAATCACTCACGATCTGGGTCATTGTCATTTATTTCAGTTTATCACTTTTTATCATCATTTCATTGTTGCAGCGTCGCCGACGGCCGGCGAGTCCGATATGACCATTCGTAGTTCCGGAGGACGCGTGCCGAACACAAACAAACATAGTACAAAAGGATCCAACCCAATATGGCTACACGCTTACGAAAATGACTGGTACAAATCCGACGACCAACTCAGCCGTTCAGAACGAGACTCTCTCGACGAAAACGCAGTGGACCAAGACTTGTCGAACGAAAAACCCTACTTCATCACTACCGGAGCTTTCCCCTCCATCGAGTCGGCCGAAACGGAGCCTCAAACCAACCAAGCCAAATACGACTTTTACCAACAACTGGAGCAGATGAAAAACGCAAAAAATATGGAAACGACTGAATTGTAATCTTAGGAAACTGTAATGTGCCTTGTAAATTATCTACTGTTTTGTAACAAATAAAATGGACTATTGCTTCCATAAATCAGCTTAGTTAATAATTAAGTAGGTATCAGTTAGATAAGAAATTCCTATCATTACGATTTTTGTTTACTATTTTGCTTTGACCACCATTTTACCTGTTGGCAAATGATGATGCGACGCATTTACTTTAAATTGGTGCAGTGATGTTAAAAACGTTACAGCAGCAGTTTCGTCTTACCATACAATAGGTTGGTACAGTCAGCATCAAAAGTCTATGACCATATTCAAATTTTCAAAATCGCTTTACACCTTATACGCTTTATAGTGTTTTATTATATTTTTAAAAATGTGGTGTACACTGTACAGTTAATTTTGAACTTTGATGATATTCATTCAATACTGGAGCTTGTCATATTGAGCGATTTAGGCTTAATAAATGGTGTAGACCGATTTGAAAATCTGAATGTGATCGACTTTTGATGCTGACTGTACCGTCCTAGCTACCTACCTGAGTAGACTTACCTAAGTCGGCAATAAATTCAATGCACGTCTCCCACACACCTGATGCCAGTGAAAGCCAGTTAATGCAATGATAACAATAGCTGACGCTAGGTAATTACCCTTGTTTGAAAAACATCAAGATAATGAGAAAAAATCTGAATTGGTACGATGATAATTTCGAGTTGCTGCGTAGTAGGTACTTGCTTATTTATTGCTATGAGAATAATCGGCTATCGCGTGACGTACATACCTACTATGACCCTCGAGTAGGTCATCACATCACTGAACTTCAGGAAAGGCCAACGAAATGGACTCTACCATATCCAATTAGTTGATCTACTTATAAAATAGGTATCGTGAAGTAAGTATTAGAAGTTACTCGCCGCTGCCTGACTCAAACTAAGGAGGAACTCCTTCCTCCTAGTAATAGCGAAGCTTTGATTATTATATTCAAAATAGGTAACTTCTTATCGTGTCACTAGTTCCTTCGAACCAGTGTGGTGAAAGGATTTCAAATGCGCCTCGAAGAGGCTCCTTTCGTGCACTGAAGAAACATTTTCAATTTACACAAAAGTGTAAAACTAGGTTACCTACTCAGCTGGTTTCTTTTCCATCACTATCCCTGTCATCTTAGCCAATGGGCAAAGGGCATCAAATCGCTTAGAAAAAAAGAACCTTTTTGCGCAGACAGTCACCAGACTGGAATCGAACCCGCTAAAAATACCTAAGCGCCATGAGCGCCCTATAAATGTAAGGTCTTTTTTTTTCATTACACGAGAAAGGTTTCCTTTTATGGAACAAACGAGGACATCGAATCGAAATGAATCATATTTTGATGACGCATTGGTAAGTTTTATTTATCAATGGATCCATACAAAGTGGTTCCAAGAGGTAACTTTATCTTTGCATCTGCTTTTGGATAGCGATGGATTATTTAATAAGCGCTGATGTACTACCTACTCTACGATACATTTTTGTATATTTGTCACCCCTGATTGGAGTTTGTAAGAACTGGAGAAATTACGAAGGAACCTATCATATCTAAACTGCAGAAAAGAAATGGAGATCAGGCATATTTTAAATGAATCATCTTGAACAGATATATAAATAGCTTGCAAGGTGCGGGTTCGAAACCCGGTTACCGCAATAAGGATTAAAATTGATTGTTAAGCCAACAACAGCTTGACCTAAAACTAAAGACGCGTAAAATTAGGCGAACTGCTGATCAGGTAAAAGCCTAAATAAAGCTCAGAATTATTTACATACACAATAATTTATTGTTTCTTACAATTTAGTGAAGCTAAAATAGTACAAGTTGTTGATTGATTACAATTAAAAAAGCTTTGAATTTAATCTCTCAGTCAGTGTGAACCAAGCGGGACGAGAACGCGAGATCCCCTGCCGATGCCTCGGCCGTGGCCAGCGGCGGGGCTCTACTGTACTTGTTTACACATCATTCCGCCACGTACGCCTCAATGCTATCAAATGCGAACTTCAAGGAAACAAGGATGGGACAGTGAACGGGACATTTATGGAAATCACAACGCAGATATCCTTACAACCACAATATATATTAGATAAAATTATAATAAAGATCGCCATTACGAAAAAAAAATCTAGTTCAATCATAACTAATTAATTACCTTATGAGATACACTATAATTTAAACTGCATGTTGTAACTGTTGGAGCGTTTTTCCATTTAAATATTGTGGATGAAAAGAAAACTGACCGATCAACGACAGTCCGTAGCACGCTACATTTACTAACTTAAAAAAAGTGTTCAAGTAAAAAAAATAACACTCACTCGACTCTCTGAAACGAGCTCATTTTGTAATACCACTTACTTACATTACCCAAAATGTTCTTAACACTTATGAGCTTTACTTACATTCCATCGACAAATTCCTAAGAGAACCGGACAAGTGAATATCAATAACGCTCCATTTCCTAAACATATGGCTATTGTACAATTTCACAATGCAATTTAGATCTAGTTAAAGTACAAATAGTAATAGGAATTACAATTAAGATCAAATAATGTAAATTGAACTAATATCATACTTTAACATAGGTGTGAAACATCTACTGACATGACAATGTAACTTATTGCAATTTTGCACCTTTAGAAAATTCTATCATAAAACAGAACCTATGTTTGCACAAGTGAAGGGTGTTGACAAAGATGCATTAAATTCGCGTTCATAATTACCAGAAACGACAAAATTAGGCGCAGATTCTAAATGACCATAAATATTTTACACATTTCCAGTAAATTTAGGTTTGAAGGGAGTAGGACGAAAAGGATTATGATGGGAAAGGATTGGGGACTTGGAGGGGTATTGGATTGGAAGGAGGCCTGGGCTGTGGCGATGTGTGTGTATGTTTCTGATGTCACAATTGACTCTCACATGGCATACTTCCTTGTCCACTCACGGGCTAGTTCATTGTACTTTTCTCTGTCGGTTTTATAGATCCTAGCAATTTCTGGCACCAACGGATCATCGGGGTTTGGATCGCATAGCAGTGAGCAGATTGAGAGCAACACTGAAATAGAATAAACTACTATAAGAAAACATTCAAATGTATTGGCATTGTTCTATGGTTATACATAAATTATCATAACAAGACAAAATGGCGAGATCTGAGAAGTGTGTTTTATACTCTTTTGCACCAGAAACTCAATATGAAAATAAAGCTCAAAATCGTAACTGAACTCTGGTGACGCATCATCATCATCGTTACCACTATCTATGACACAAAGTCACAACATGATTCACAAAATATAGCCTTAGCTATGAGCTGATTTTAGTTTCCTTGGCATTTTATACACAACTTGAGTGTAGGACCTTTTAAAAGAGAACTGATGAATGAAACCATATGACTACAATGTCAGGCTTTCTACCAGCTTTCATAAAAAAACAGGGTCATAGTAATGAGAAAAAATTACCTTTGGATATGGTGAGTGCTGGTGACCACTGGGCACGCAGAATATCAAGGCAAATGGAACCATTACTGTTTATGTTGGGGTGATAAATACGCGTTGTGAATGCAACTTTTGGTGGTTTGAATGGATAGTCTGTTGGGAAATGTATAGTGAGGAAGAACACGCCTCCCTGATAAGGACTGTCAACCTGAAAACACAAATAAAACATGTTTTATCACAGTTTCACATTATCATACTCAACTGTAATTTAGAAAGAATGAATATAGAATGTAGGTACTTACTGGTCCCATTATTGTGGCTTGCCAGTGGAAAACTAAAAAGAAAATATTATACATTATTAACATGTTTATGTAGAAACACAACATTTGACAAGTCTCTCAGCCATTCATTGAAGACCAACTAATCAGTAATGAATGATATTGATTTATACAAAGCAGAGTACCCTTTTACTTCCAACCCGGTCATAATAAGGCAGGTATTTTGAAGGTTAATGTTAGGGAAGAGTTATTTTAAAAACTCTTTTTATATTAGCTATGACATGTTTTAAGGGTTCACTGAACTGAGATTGTGATGCTTTCAGTACTGTGATTCATGTCAACAAACTTTACAAATGTAGACATTTGCCTTTTTATAAAAATAGGATTCAAGATACATGAAATTAAGGTGATATAGATATTTGGCAGCTAAAAAATATGGAGGTGATTCCAAAAACGTTAGAAAGAAATTATTTCTAACTGTACAAGGTCATTAGCCTTAGTGACCTACTCCAGCTAGGAAGGTTGAGCAACAATGATTCTATAAAATACATTTATTTAAATTCAAGACAATGGGAACATATTTGGTGGTAACAGAATGAGTTGTTATATGATATCAAAGAGTAGTTGTTGAAAATAAGATAATAAGTACAATAAAGAGTTTTGTCTCTTTGAGGACAGTACCTATTTGATACTGAATAATCAGAGAACAATCTTAAAAGTATTTTTTTTATTGACAGAAACATTTTACAAATGCCCTTATTGTTGGGCTAGACATACTATCTCTGGCCATAGTGATTCAATAACAAACACTGAATACATTGTATTATGTACTCTTCTCATAGTAAATGAGTCTACTTCATGCAGCTAAAATATTGCCAAAGCTAGACAATGGTAGAGCAACATAGTACCATTGTCTGCATCCACGGTCTGGTTATCAAAGCAGTTTCACAGTATTATTATTATCCAACAACAATGACTCACAAAAAAAATGGGTAGATATCAGATCAATAAAGTACTTACGATCTTCACCGTGAGGGCCCGCGGAACATTGTGCTGGTGGATCTCTGCCCAAGTCTTGTAATTCCTGCACAACAAAATAGCACCATGTGTACAAGTACAGGAAACAGCAGATCACCTCTGTCACATCATCAAACAAGGGTCGAACATACTGGTCAAAACACATCCATCAGAGGATTCACAACGACAGTTTCCATCATATTACACGACCACGAGTCTACATCCACGTTCATAACACATCACAGATGCCATTGATGACAAGGAAACCTCAAAATTGGCACATAATTCCGACATTTTATGTACGCCGTGTGCACCAAATTGTCACCTACGTTGAGACCAGTAAAACACCGTTATTCCGAAATTAAGGCAATTTTAACATCACAGTTTGATTTGTACAGTAAAAATTATTAGAAAACCAACGCGCACACGGTTTTTGTCCAGAAATTTCGCTACTAGCTATTCACAATGACGAAACATTCACTGCGAGGAGTATTACCCATTTTACAACACTTGGTTATTTGGAACCTGAAACAACGAAATATCGAATGGATTATCAATATACGTACCCTATTAATTCGTTTTAACGCCATTTGATTATTTTATGATGGAATAAACTGACTTTCAACTACACAACGAAATTACGATCCAAGGACCTTTGATTAGAGATTGCAAGATGGCTACCGTCTAAACGAAAAGAACCACCTTTAGTCGTTTTGTGTAAATATATTTTTTTTTGTAAATAGACAGGTAATTTTAAACGACTAACGGGTTAAAAATAATAGTTTAGATTAACAAATAATAAAAACACATTCAGCACACAGGTTTAAACAAATTAAAACACTTTCAGCAAATGGAGATCAACTAACAGGAAATATGTACATTTGCAAAGAACGCTTGAAATAATCGAATCACGAACGAAAGAAGGAATGAACAGGTGCTGCCAGCACCTATTCTTGTATTTTATTCTAATCATATTAGAGAACGAGAAATATCTACTCAGATATTTACTATTTTTATTTGCAATACACTATTATTAAAATATAAATATTAGTCATTTCAAACAACGCCAAACAAGCAAGCGTGTACAATGGGAACCAGTTATTTAAACAACACATAATAGTACATTATTGCAAAGGCAGTGAAATAAGCAATTGCAGGTCGAGTATGAGTTTGAAGGCCGAGCCGCAGGCGAGGACTTCAATAATACGAGACAGGCAATTGCCATTTCGGCCGAGGCATATATAGCTCTTTTCTTAAAAAAAATGCAAGGAAATAAAAAAGGGTCTTTTAAATAATGTTCAATACCGTTTTTAATATGAACTGTACATTTCAGCATAGAATAAATCGCTCATAATGTAAATGGCTTTTTAGTTTTAGTAATTTCATTGAAGTATGCCAACAACACTATATTTTTCTTTAGATTTCGCTGGCAGCAGGTTTTCCATCGCTAATTTAGCTTCCGATCTTAAATCTGGTGGAGTGCAGTCAATGTCCATTTTATTTCACTCTCAGAATCATCGGAACTCATTTCTTTAACATATTTTTTAATTTTAATAACAAAATAACAACGAACTCCGCTTTACCGCCAATATTTTTATTTTTATTTTACAGTATGTGCCGAAAAAGGTTAAACGCATCTGTGGCTATACGGCTATACAGCCACGAGAACGCAATGTGTACGATAGATGAACGAGTTCTAAATTAAAACAGCACACCGTTTCATACAACATTGCCGGCGCGCTTTTCGTTCCAAATTCAAACAGCACACCGTTTCATACAACATTGCCGGCGCGCTCTTCGTTATAAATTCAAAGAACTCGCCGGGAAGTGGTTTCGGTTTTTCAGTCTACGTAAATATGATACCTTGCGTGTTCTTTATTTAAAAGTAATGACAATATTTTCGCGCATGTTTAAGAAAAAAAAATTGTTTTGTTGTAAATTCCACAGTACAGACAGATACACACAATTCGAGAATCTAGCTAATTCTCGAAGACACATGCATATAACATGCAAACTCAGGACAAACATCAATGTTCATCACACAAATGTTTGCCCTGAAGCGAGAATCGAACCCACGACACCGATGCGGCGTGGCAGCACAGCACACCTGCCACTGACCACCCGTATCGTCAAAAAATAAAACGAAATTCTTTGAAAATATTAAATAGTGCATAAAATACTCTAAGTAAATATCTTTCTGATCTGAAACTATATTACTGCAACACTAGAAGTGTAAAGGATGTGACGTCATAATGAATAAGAATTTGTGATGGTCGATGGATAGGCGCTATTTTTGGATAATTTGTATATTCAGTGGGAAACTAGGAATGCCAGCTATTTTAGACGCATTTTTGCAACTTGAAACTGTAGGGCAGGTGAACACGTGTCTTACTAGACGCAATTTCTCTTTTTAGAATACCTAGGTAGGTATTCATTACTCTGATATAATAAATATTACATGAGGTTTGCGTGCTACTGTGTTTATTGAGCATAAAAAAATATCTTGATAAAATAAACATATATAAATGTTTTCATTTGAATCCCTTTTGTAAAAAAATCGAGCTATATTATATTATGATAGAGATGAATTTAAAAGCTAACATTCAAAGAATAGATAGGTAGACACAACATAGGTGAACCACAGGTTATTTTACATTAGGTACCTACATGCAGTACCCGGGTCGTATCGTGTATTAGAAGGCTGAGTGATACGTAAACCGCGAGCCGAAAGAGACTTAATTATCAAGAAAGTGTGTCTTTCTTTAAGGGGTGACCTCAATTTTTTAACTTTGAATTTATTTATTGCAACTTAAACAAGCAACCAATGGAAGATCCATTATGATCATTATGATAGCAATGTTATATTATATATATAATATAATAATGTTATATATAATATCTCATTAAATGGTTTATTACTGTTTCTTTCGAACAGTAATTATTTTTCTGGGCAGGTAGGTAGGTACTTAACCTACTTATAATATAGCGACTGTACTAAACCATTGAAATGAAACGAAATAATGTTTAGTGACAACCCGTCTAATTTCAAAAATTGACCTTTTTAGTTAAAAATTATGGGCATGTCCATTTTAATTGTTTGCTGGCAACTGTGTGAAAGAGACACAGCAACTGAAAAGTAAGTCTCTCTCGAGATCGTGTATATATAACTAGATTCAATTTAAAAAAAGAAACGTTATTCTGTTGTAATAAGGTTCAAAATACTTATTACATAAGTAAAATAATATGGTGATTGAACTTTCCAGATACGTACAAAAATTAGTACTTAAAAAACGTGGCAAAAACACAATGGAACAACTGGAAATGACACGAAGGAATTGACTTCTATGTCATTGTCACATATATCATGTTCATTCATTCGTTCACTTGAACTTCCTTCTCTTTTTTAGCCTGTGATCAATCAGTTTAATAATTTTCGGGAATGGGGTAGGTGTATCGTTGTTTTTATATTTTCGTAATTATTATTTCAAAGAATGTTTCATAGCATAATACTGATTTGTGAATGACATGGTGAATTATTTGTGAAGACACAATCGAAAGACATCTGTGCTTTAGTGTAATTGTGCGCCTTTAATCAGAAAAAAATAAGAATCGGTGTGTTCCCTGGAAATTAGTACTTATTTAATATGACCATTACAATGACCAGAAAACTGAGTGCGTGTCAAGCAGAAACAGTGCAATTTATGTCAATAGAAAAAGTAAGGATCTTTACCGTCTTATTCTGTTATTAAAGCTTAAATTCTTGATATTTCGTTAGTTCTTGAAAGCATTGTCAAGCTCTACCTGTAGTAAATACCTACCTATATCTTCATCTTGTAGATTATGCACTATAATATTGCAGATCTAATGCTGTCAATAAATAAGCGAGTGCTTAAGTTTTTCTAGGCTTCTAGAAAAAAAAAAGTTTAGGTAAGGTTTTACATGTAAGCAAATAATAATAACTTATATTTACATAAACCCTACTGCTACTACTAAATTTAAAAACCTACCCAAGCTAAAAGATACACTTCTGGTTGTTGTGGTCAACCACCCTTTTATTTTATGGCTTACGGCCTATCTAAGTCGTTTAACTCTCAGGTGGAGGATGACCAGGAACCAGACTACTGTCCCTCAAAGAACCTCCTCAGACGAGGCAAGAAGCTGGAAGACAACAATAACCTGAGCAAAGAGGATGAGGAATACATCAACTATCGGCAGCTCCTCAAGTATGAGCAGGCACCAGCATATCTTCAGCATAATCCATACATAAGGGATGGATATCGGAAACTTTTGCCAACTCGACTGTGCTGGGAAAGGTATGTAGATAGGCACTTAGGTAATTGATTTTATTTAAAAAAAATAAACTATAAAATTATAGTATTACCTATTTGTGTATATCTTAGTACTCTGTCTGTGGTATTATTATTATTATAGTTATTATTATAAACTAAAATAATTTATTCAGATACTATTACACCAGTGTGTATGTGAGTTATTAAAATAATAATAAACCAAATGTAAGAAGATATATTTATATTTTCAACTATTGTAAAGGTAATAATACTTCTTCTGGTATTGTGTTAATTTAATTGTTTATTTCATGCTACCAATTAAAAGTATTCACTATAGTATTTAGCATACAAAGCATAATTTCCATTCAATTCAGTAATTAACAAATACATTAAATTGGTACATTGTCTTAGCACCTAATTTTACAAAATTCAAAAGTTACCTATTCCTATTAATGAAAAAAGCGCCTTTCACACATATATAAATTATACTAATATTTATAATAATATATTATGTCGTGATGAAACCTAAAACCACAGAGATAAAAACGAAATATGACATGACGACAGATCGGGAACTGCGTTAACCGATAAAATGTCACGATTCAATAAACATTAAACATTTTAAACATTCACACACTCACACCCCTGCACTAGATTCCCTGTGTCGCAGGTGGCATGGACACATACAAGACATCACAACATCCAAGACCCGAGAACAAGCATTTGTGTTCGTCACACAAATATTTTCCCTGGCCGGGGATCGAACCCGGAACACCAAGCTTCGTAGGCAGGGTCACTACCAACTAAGCCACGGTGTCGTCAAATGAGAACAGCTAGCAGCTAGGAGACGATAGTTGACGATAAATTAACCGTTGCGACATGTCAGTGTGATGAGTGACGACAATCATGATCAACAGTAGAGTCAAATGACCGTAGGTATTTTATAAACTATGACTTTGTTACGCACTTCTAGTAGATGGCATCTAGGTAACTGTGAACCAGAGTGTGACTGAATAATAACGTTTCACTTATTGAAATCGTAAGACATACGTGGTAATTGGAGTGTTGTAGATTTCCTAACGCTCAGCAAGAACTTAAGTATCCATACCTGCCACTTGGCCAAGAACTACACAAGTAGAACTTTCTGAAAATTTTAAGGAAATACGTAATACAATGTTGGTATTTATTACATATTTTCCAATAAGATTCTTAAATTACGCGCTAATGCTAATATTCTTTGAGAATACGACACAAATATATTTTTTGAACAGAAAAATCCATTGGTGTACGACCGGGTTCGAACTCACGACCTTCGGATCGAAAGTCGAGGTACCTCCCACCCGGCCAACACGGCTTTTCATAGTAATTTAATGTAATTGGTAACACTAGGTCAAAAACTTTTTGAATCTACACATGAACCTACTAAGGCTTTCAGGTTTAAAAACTCAAAATGAAAATGTCTTTGTTACAGCGTATTCTGGTGGACCAATGAGACCATGAACATCTGGACACACGTTTTTGGATTTTTCTTATTGTTTACGTTGACTGTAAATGATTTAGTAATAATTAATATCCACGCAACGATAGCAGATAAAATTGTCGCCGGACTCCTGTTTTCGTGCTTTTTGGTGAGTACACGACTCTAAACTTTGTTTTATTAAAGTTCATTGTTATTTAAAAAACTGATTAAAAACGGTGAGATTAATTTTAGTCTCGAAGAAAGTGTCCCTTTGTAAACGTGTCCTAAATTTTACTTATTTTGGTGTCGATACGTTTAGTTTTTTATGACCTTCATTTTCTTACAAATAATATCTAACCAACGAAAAATGATAAGAAGGAAGACAGTCCCATATAAATTTCACGAAAATCGGTTCAGTACTTTGGTTTTGAAATAACTGTAATATGACGTAATTCTAGTAAACGAAATTGCGTATTTTGCTTCCCTGTGACTATTCAGTGATGTTTCACCAGAACAGTCCGATTGAAGTCGGTTGTCGGATGTTTTTTAAAAACCTTAATTATATTAGAATAGGTGGTGCAGTGCATATAAAACGTGACGTCATTTCAGTACACAGAGTACAGTTATCGCGAAATTATGGCCCCTTGCGTTGCGACCAAAGACGTCTTCATTACGAAATGTCTGGTTCTACACCATTGGTCGTCTCGAAAGCCCACCACAGACTGTTTATTACTCTTCGGATGAGCGACCTGATTTTCTCTGACAGTGAAAGTGCAGTGCGAAATTATAAAAAAATCGCTCGGGGTTTCAGTTAGCAGTTCTAATAATGGGTGTTCATTTTGAAGATTTTTGATTCTCATTCGTCCACTCTACTAATTCTTTATCATACGTACCGAGTAGGTACTCGGCCGAGACTATAAAATGTTACTCGGCCGATATAGTGAAAGCTTACGTCACTCGCTCAGCCGAGCACTCGGCGCTATGTTTATACGTAGCGAGTACTCTGCCGAGAGCACTGTCTCGGCACGGGTGATCTGGGCGTTAGATATAAGCTTCAGAAATTGTGCGAAAATGATCGTTATGATTTTCTATATCGACCAACGCTACAAGCTTTTGTAATTCATTAACTAGTTATTTTATACTACGTAGCCAGGTATTTGCAGATAAAAATAAGAAACGTAAACGCGATAACAGGTTGAACGACTATAATATTAACAGAACTTGCAAGTAATCGAATATCACGGAAAGCTATAAATGAGGGCCATTTTACATATTTTTACTTATGAATTTATTATTATTAATAAATATTTATTTTTATTCATGTATTTTTAGGTTAAACTATTTATCGTTATGCGCATAATGACAGTAAAAGGTAGCCTTGACTTATATTATTTTCCGGGTGTACCTTCTAAAGGTCGTCTACTTTTGATTCTTTGATTTCGGGATTCATAGCGATAATAATTTTATTAAAGTTAGAACAAAACAAACTACAACACATATTTAACACAAGAAATGCGGCATTCGATCGATAATTCGATACCGTATGTAATGCGGCACTCATAAATATTTATTGGATGGAATGACGTTAGGTAGAGCAATGAATATAACTTTTTTTACTTAAATACTTACATGCCTTAATTTTATAGTCAAACTATTTGACACCCCCAACTTTGTATGCGTTGCGAATTGCGAATCAACAAAACTCCATTCTTAGCCTACACTTCTTTGTGGATATACCCTCGAATTTCAAGTCTCTACGTTCAGTAGTTTGGCCTGCTCAGTTACGTCTACTCTACATATTTCATAGTCTTAGGTACAATAATAAACGAATGATTTGTACTGAGAAACAATCGATCGCGGGGTTCGACCAGCCTTGACATATCTTCTACGCAGTGCAGTATTTTACTAGCGAGTTCATGGAAACGTCGCATTTGGTACATATTTATGCACAAAATAATCGTAAATAATTCCAAAATATCATAAATAAAGCATCGATGACACAGGGCTAGTTAACAAGCTACAAAGCCGGCGAGATTAAGGGGAATCCTCAAATCCGAATTCCATACAAAATGTTTCGGACAAATACTCAAAAAGTACGCCGTATTATAGTAATTTCTTCACACTATTCGTTTCGTCCATGTTTTTTGATTTCGAATTTAGATTTTATACGTGTTTTTAAGTTAGTAGGGTTAATTTTAAAACACGTATAAAATCTAAATTAAAGTATGAACTTTAATTTTAATAATAATTAAACTTAAAAGCCAGCGAGTGAGCGAGGTAGCGGTCCCAAGCGAGCTCGCTGGCTTGTAGCTTGTAAACTAGCCCTGTATCATCGACGCTTAACCGACACTTGAAGTAAAATACGTTTCGGCCAGGTTTAGACCAAATAACCTATGCTTCGTGATGATAAGTCAGCACGGTGATTCCTAAATAACACAGACTGATTGATTCATCATTGTCAAGCCGAAACCGCTAAAGACTTAGACTTAAAATAACAAAACATATATAACTTGGCTACTTCTTATCCTAATAGGTACCATGCGCGGGTGAAGTGGCGGGTAACACCTAGTTTCTACACAAACTTTACAAGTACAATTTTACTGCAGCAGAATCAATCTTTTCTGTTGTAACAGACACTTACTCGTAGGTAAGGTACTCAAACGAAGTATCAGAATCGAATCAAAAGAATTTTCAAGCAAAATACAGTTAATTCATAAATTGGCAAAACTATCTATAACCAGTATACTCAAACCTGTTTCTTGTATACGTAGATGCTTTGACGTCAATGAGTATTTAATTTCTTTGTCTGTTCTCGTAACTGTGACTTAAAAACACTCGTACATTACAAATTTAAATTACATTAAACATTTTTATACTAGTGTTTTTGTGGGTTATTCCCGAAATCGCTTCTACCAACCGCAGTGGGGATAATATATTTTTTCCAGAAAACCCCACTATTATATTTTATGGTTTTAGATTGTATTGTCATCGAGTCTCATACATATTAGTGGATATATTGGGATTTCGGGAATAACCCTTTTTGTGTCATCCTCGTCATTATTTTAGTAATAAAATACAATATTACTTCTTCGGGGCTTCATATCATAGGTGATATTACTAAATACTCTATAATATTCTACCTAAAGCCTCGCCGACATAGGGCTAGTTTACAAGCTACAAGTCAGCGAGTTCGCTAGCAGCGTAAACTCCCCTTGTCATCGATATGAAATGGCCTGGCTTATGTATGATAATATCTCTTCTTACAGATATGTCTGGCCTTATCAGCGCTCTACCACACATTTTCCTGCCACTCAGAGTGCACCTACAATACGTTCCTGATGTATGATCTCTTCGGAATAGCGCTATCTCTGCTCGCCATCTACACTTCGGGGGTGTACTACGCTTTCTGGTGTCATTATGTAAGTGTTCACTTCACACTGTAAGAACTACTTTCAGGCCGGGGTCTCGCCACAACATACGGACGAACGTAAGGAGTCATTATATCGTAGTAAAATTATATTAGCTGGATAGCTCTACAATCTAAATCCACATAAAAAATAGTATCAGAGAGATTCCAGTATTTCCTTTTGTACGAAAAACATACCTAACCCTCCTTCGCAGACGTCTCCTTTTAACAACCTTCGCTTTGAAATTCATATTTGAAAAAAATATTCGTGTAATATATAGAAACTTTAAACCGTTAAACGGTAGATCCTATCTCTCTTCTCAATCAAAATCCGTTATTTGTGGCACAATTTTTTTTTTTATTGTATCACACTATCAGTTTTGTCGATATTAAAAGCCTGCTAAATATTGCTTAAATATATGGGATTAACCCGACGTGGTAATTCTCATAGTACTACGGTAATTGTTTGAGTCCTTCAAGCAACTGGTTCACACAAGACCACTTAGGTAATTCCTTGTATTTAAACTTTCTGATTCCATAGTGTACTTATCACTGATTGCGGTGTCATGTCATTATGTAAGTACCCAAAACCGTTAACCTGTTCATTCCATAACTTACGTCTGAGTGGTCTGAGTGAGACGCAACGCATCCGGTTATTTTGCTGCTAAGGTTGCAGGTTAAATATTCACTCATGGACTGGTTTCGATTGAATAGGAACACTGAAAAACTGCTGCAATTTGAATAAGTACCCTTTTTGGTTTAACAGTTCCTGTTGGAAAAAACTTGCCTGTTTAGGGAAAAAGTTTTTTTTTATTTTGACTTTCGAAAAGAGAAGAATAGGAGGCGATTTATTTTCTCGTTACAAAAGTACGAAGTTTTTTGCAAATTGTCACTGCAACATCCACAATGAATGCCCCATTTACTTACTCTACCAAAATATTTTTTCCATATTTTTTTGACGAGATTAGCTGGACGTTTCCTTGTTGTTAAGAGATCACGCATGCCCATGACCACAACAGTGCTACTCTTTTCTTAGACTAAAATCCGGCGCGACACTGCTTCTCCAAAATAAGTTTTTTGTACAATCTCATAAACTCGTTACCTAGCAGTTCTTCATACAAATGAGCTTAGGAGTCGGACTTCTGAACTCAAAATTCTCATTCTCAGCTTCGATATTATAAATCACTACATTCGTACTTCAATTTGCATGGACATGGGTAAGGTACTCGTAAAAGAGAAAGGTACTAAAGACTGTCTAAGATGCGTTCACGAACAAAAATAATATGAATACAGCCGTTACAAGATTGTGTACTGTCATTATCGTCACTTTCACTTTAAGTTCATGGTAGTGTGAGTGAACCCCATTGTGGATGGAGAGTGAATAAGTGCCGATTCAGACAAGCGTATTTTTGTCGCGCGTAATGCCTAGATCACACGTACCGAGCAAACGGGAGAGATAGTAAAATGTTTCTCGGCCGAGACAGTGATGTCAGCAAGTAGATTACATCACTCGCTCAGCCGCGCATACTGTGCTATGTTTATACGTACCGAGTACTCGGCCGTATAAACATAGCACAGCACTGTGAGCACTGTCTCAGCTGTTTGCTCGGTACGTGTGATCAAGGCGTATACGATACGGGCGGATTTGTACTCGCGAAACTTCAAATGACGCGCGTATACTGGCGTTTATGCCTTGATCACACGCACCTGGCTCTATTGGTAACTTCAAATGACGCGCGTATACTGGCGTTTATGCCTTAATTACACGTCCGAGCAAACGGCCGAGACAGTGCCCTCAGCCGAGTACTTGGTACGTATAAATAAACATAGCGCCGAGTGCTCGGCTGAGCGTAAGCTACTTGATTACAGCTGTCTCGGCCGAGAAACATTTTACCTTCTTGCCCGTTTGCTTGGTACGTGTGATCTAGGCATTACGCTCGGTTTTGTCTAGCGAGTGTCAGCAGCACACGCGCTGCATAAAACAAAACACGAGCGGCGAATCCGCTCGGTTAATCCTCTGGACTATGTCTGTGGTTAATCCGCTAATCTGAACCCGCTCTAGAGCCCATAAAATTGCCTTCTGCTTGGGATTTTATGAGCTGTATTATGTGGATTTTTATTGGTAGAATTTGGAGCTAAGAATTTTTACCGTTAGTGGGCTTCACCTGCAGGATTTTGTCTGGATGGATATCAATAGTGCCAGATATTATACCGCCAAGCAGTAACGTTTAAACGTTACTTATAGTGAAATTCTGTCTGAACGATACCCATTCAAAACAACTTCGCTCGTCGGACAATCTATTGTTAGCCACTCCTCAACACAGCACATCCTTCATGACAAACTCTTTTACAGTAGAGGCAGTCCGACTCTGGAATAAACTTCCGATAGACATTCGTAAGGCGGACTCCAAGGAAAAATTCAAAAAACTCACTCGCCAGCACTTCCTTAACATCCTTTATCAATAGGTATCCTGTATGAATTTATTAATAGGTGACATTCATATGTAGGTATTCATAGGTATAGTATAATATATATTTGTAGGTATATATATTTTAGTTTCCTAATTTAATTTCAAAATATTATCTATATTAGCACGCTAACCATACTGTACCACCATACAAGGGTTGGCTGGGAGAGAATGCCTTTGTGCAATGTAATTTTTATTTTTGTGCAATAAAGAATTTTAATAATAATAATAAATTGCTGAGCTTGGATATTAGCCATTAATGTCCCAAAGTGAACGAGTCTTGTCACTTGTTTACATAAAAAATGATTTTTTCTATAGTATTCAGGATACGAATATCATCTATTACTTTAGTGGTATGCTTTCAAACCGAATGTCCTAAACTCTTACTTACTTACTTTACTTTATTCGGCGCTACAACCCTTTATGGGTCTTGGCCTAAACTCTTACATAAATGTGTATATTTCACAAGCACACAAATTAAATCAGAGCCACTTTAGCAGAGGTTTATTTAAGACCCCTCCCAAAGCCTTCAAACGCGAGTCCTAAAACTACATTCCACGAAGCAGAACACGATGTGTACTTAGATTTCGCAACGCACTCCGATGGCTATCGGTCAAGACCACGGTTCATTTACAAGCAACCCGTATTGTTAGACGCGATAAATATGCATGGACACATCCGTTGTTTTGTAATAACTAAACGCGGGCGAACTACTTAAGTGTACCTGTACACTTTAATTCATGGTGACCTCTGGCCTTTTAGGACTGATAGGGCCGTCTCTAGCATATTATATCGTTCCTGGAATGCACGCAACATCTACAACTACTTAGTTTAGGTGTTGTAACCCTATATTTTTTGTACAATCAAGACACGTTAATTTGTCTGAATATGTAATTTATAATTATGCTGTTATATGAATGAATGATGAATATTGTGCGCCGGCATGCAAAACTCGGCCAACCCCTGCAGGGTGAGGACAGCTAGTCTTCTTCTTATCATGTCACTAGTTCTTTCGAAACCAGTGTAGTGAAAGGATTTCAAGTGCGACTTTAAAGCATTTGACAAATGTTTTTCGATCTTTAAATGGTTCTACGACATGCCCCGGTTTCCTCACGATGTTTTCCTTCACCGTGTTTTAACACACATAGATCTTTTTGAAATCCATTGGTGTATGACCGGGTTCGGACTCACGGCCTTAGAATCGTAAGTCGAGGCACCTTCCACTCGGCCAACACGGCTTTTTACAGACAGCTAATACTTAGTAGTAGCTCTTGTCCGCAATTATCGTAATGTATCTAATCCCAAAAGTATCTAATGTCTGTAATGGTCTCGGTATCCGGAGGTTTCATATGAAAGTAAATGAAAGTAAGCATGGCTGACACGAACACTCATCAGCGTTCGGTGCAACGCAAATCACTGTTTATTAGATATCCGTTCATCTCAAAACTTTGTAGTTACTTGCCTACTGTAATTTTGTTCGAGAAAATTGCTGATTTGTATATAGGTACGAGTAATTTTGTTGCTGTATACAATTATTTTATACAGTAGCTTTAACAGCGCTTTTTCATATCTTTAATTAAACTGGACATATGTTAGTATCATTTCTAGAAAGTATTTTTATGTCTAGGATAGGTAGAAATTTACAATATTCTCATTTGTGTTTCTAAAAGATCAAAACTGATCTTATGCTATTTCGTTTTTTTTTCGCAAACGTCTTTAGGTCAATTTATCAAAAACTATAATTTTATATCTAACAGCACGTACAAAATCTTAGTAGGCGAGTTGTTAGATAGAAAATTATAGTTTTTGATAAATTTACCTAAAGACGTTTGCGAAAAAAAAACAAAATAGCATAAGATCAGTTTTGATCTTTTAGAAACACAAATGAGAATATTGTAAATTTCTACCTATCCTAGACATAAAACTACTTTCTAGAAATGATACTAACATATGTCCAGTTTAATGAAAAGACCATTAATATGCCAAATGTCCATTTTTTCAAATACCTACAATTTAGATGATAGCTCAATTTGCCGTCAGCAGTCGTAGAACAGATTTCTTAGATTACTTCACATTATGTAATTGAAGCTAAAAACCATGATTTACGCCTTTCATAGCAAGACAAGTGCAATGCACGCGATGTTGTCACTAAGTCACCAGGTCGCGTATTTCGCATTACTATTTTATTTCCTACATACTTACGAAGCTTTACGAAGCATATAGCTTGTATTTCAACTAAGTAAGTATTAAAGATCCCCAATCTGGGCTTTTTTAACCTGTGAATATGTGATGTAACGTTACACTTATCACCAAAGTATCCATATTCCAGGAGCTGTCTCTTTTACATGACGTCGGTAACCCAAATCTTCATCGTAGCAATGGTACTAAAGATGCCAAGGCTGGGCGTACCTTTCCCGATAAAGTCGTGATGTTATGTTACCATTATTACCTATGTATCCATATTCCAGGAGCTCTGTCTCTTCTACATAATTTCGGTAACACTAACTTTTATCGTAGCAATGGTGCTGGGCGTAACTTACCCGATGAAGATGTGATGTAACGTTACACTTATCACCTATGTATCCGTATTTCAGGAGCTCCGTCTGTTCTACATGACGTCGGTAACCCTTATCTTCATCGCGGCCATGGTACTCCAGATCCCCAGGCTGGGCGTCCCGTACCCCGTGAAGATGTGCGTGTTCATAGGATGGGCGGCGTACGGGGTGCTGCCGACCTTGCACTGGACTTACGCTATGGGAGGCTTCGACAACCCCATGGTCCAGGTAGGATATATTGTGTAACTAGTTGTTGTCCGCGGCAGCCATAGATCTCCGGATCCCCAGGCTGGGCATGCCTTATCCCGTGAAGATGTGCGTATTCAAAGGGTGGGCGGCGTACGGGGTGCTGCCGACCTTGCACTGGACTTACGCTATGGGAGGCGTCGATAACTCTATGATCCAGGTAGGATATATTGTGTAACTATCTGTTGTCCGCGGCAGTCATGGAGCTCCAGATCCCCAGGCTGGGCGTCCTGTACCCCATAAAGATGTGCGTGTTCATAGGATGGGCGGCGTACGGGGTGCTGCCGACCTTGCACTGGACTTACGCTATGGGAGGCTTCGACAACCCCATGGTCCAGGTAGGATATATTGTGTAACTATCTGTTGTCCGCGGCAGTCATGGAGCTCCAGATCCCCAGGCTGGGCGTCCCCTACCCCGTGAAGATGTGCGTGTTCATAGGATTGGCGGCGTACGGGGTGCTGCCGACCTTGCTCTGGACTTACGCTATGGGAGGCTTCGACAACCCTATGGTCCAGGTGGCCATGGAACTAAAATCCCCATGCTGGGCGTCCCGTACCCTGTGAGGATGGGCGGCGTTCTGCTGGCTCTTTACAATGCCATATGAGCATACTTTTCCAAGAGTTTCCACACGAATTTGACGTTCCAAATTCAAATCACTTTACTTCTCCCTTGGGTGTTTCTTACAACTTTACCCGCCTTGGGGGGTAATGCTTTGCTTTACCTTAAGATTGCATGATATGTAATTGGACATTGTCGTGCAGGTGGTGTGAAAATACCATTACAGAGCCTACCGTACATAACGTCATACGAAAATTCAAATCAATTATGCCAATTTCGAGATATAATATCACTCGATAATCTCAATGTGTTTACACACAAATGTTTTTTGTTCCAGATGTTCTTTCCGCGTGTGATCGGAATGTACCTTATCAGTGGAACAGCCTTCATTATTTACTCCTTCAAGGTAAGGATTATCATAAATCTAGCTTTAGCTTTTATCTCACTGCTTAACACCTCCTTTGCCTCGATGAAAAGTAGCCTTGTGTTATCTGCTTCTTTGCCTCTGTGGTCTCGAGAAAAGTATCATATATTTATTTAATTATAATTTCATCTCAATTGGTTCAGTAGTTTTTGCGTGATTGAGCTAAAAACATTCATTCGCAAAAACTTTTGCATCGTTAATATTGTTGGAGACGAGCCAACAGCTCACCTTACCGTGCTGAAAGAACAGGGGGCCGCCTACCGCGCCCACCGCGCCGCCTACCGCGCCCGCTGCGCCCCACCGCTGCAGCGTCCAGCTAACAACCACAATACCAAGAATACCAAGCACACGTATCTTTTCAGTATTTTTTTTCGTAGGGATACATATTGTAACCATAGATGAACAACGATTTTCCTATAGAACAAGATGGATAGTACCAAACCAAAATGGAGGCGGTATATATTTTCAGACAACCTGTCAATAAAAATGAAATATCTCTATTTTAAAATAATGTTTGTTACTTTTTACGATGTAGTTTTATTGACAATGAAAAAGCCTAGTAGTCTTTATATATAATAGTTATTTAGCTGGTCTTTCTTGGTCGCATTTTCAATGTACTACATTGTGTTTTTATACTTTAATACTTCTATGATTCTAACATGTTTTGTGCCGAGTTGCATTAGTAATTTTTAAACCACTTTCCACAATCCTACATTTTTTTTTCAATGAAAATTACCTATTATAAATGCGAATGTTGGTGATAATAGATGGATAGAAGAATATTTGTTGCTCAATAACGCTGAATTTTTTTGGTGTAAGTATAGATAGTAGATCTTGTTATTGACTCCGAGACTAGACACATCACACTTGACAAGAATGTTTGTTAAGGTTCCTATGGGACTTTGCATGAAAGAGCAGTGGGATTTTAAAACTAATACCTTTTTTGTACATTCCAGGTACCAGAGCGCTGGTGGCCTGGGAAGGTGGACTACATAGGTCACTCGCACCAATGGTGGCATCTACTCGTGCTAGGAGCGCTATACTACTGGCACAACAGCGGCATGATGTACGTGCAATACCGCATGAACCACGGCTGCGCCAATACTATGCGGATATTCTAGCTTCTAGGCAATAATTGAATCCATCCACGCTGCGCCAGTTATAGCTTCTTGGGTCATTCGCATCAATGGTGGAATCTTCTCGTGCTAGGAGCGCTTTACTACTGGCACAACAACGGCATGATGTACGTGCAATACCGCATGAACCACGGCTGCGCCAATACTATGCGGATATTCTAGCATCTAGGCATTAATTGAATCCATCCACGCTGCACCAGTTATAGGTCACTCGTACCAATGGTGGCACCTCCTAGTTCTAGGTGCGTTATACTAGAGGTTAAAGCGGTATGATGTATATGCTATACCGCATGAACCACAGCTGCGCCAACACTGTGCGGATATTCAGGCTACTAAATGGATTCAATATCCATTCCCGCTGCGCCAGTTATAGCTACATATGTCACTCACACCAACCTACTTGTGCTGAAGCTCATGTCAGACGGGTCATTTTTTGTTCATTTTCGTCTTTGATTTTGCATCTTTCACTCCAAGAGACGCATCTAAACACAAAATGAAACAGTAATGCCGAATGAATTCATTAGTGAACCGATCCAACAGTGTTGGATATTGGCATTCGCATATTTCACTCCCACTCCGAATGATCGAGAAATGAACGGTCTGAACACTGAGAGAACGTTAATTCGTCATTCGCCATTTTGTCTCGAGTCCTGTAGCCGAAGGACGTTACGTGTTTATATTTTAATCTGCGTTGATTTGCTCCGGTCGCGACTTCATTCGATGACACATTAAAAGAAAAGTGAATGTTCTTTTCTTTATCATTCCCTCTAAGCCATGTGAACATAAAATGAAAAGAAAATGAACCATTCATTCCAGTGAACCGTCTGATATCAGCTTAAGACGCGCTGCAATTAGGCAGTCATTGAATCAAGGACTTGACTCTCTACTATTCTAAGCAATGTATCCATCCACGCTTCGCATGTTAGACCTATACCTATCCTTCATTCAACTTACAAGATTTTTTATGTCACCAAATTATACTTCTATAAAACTTTGCCAATAAAAGCTAATTCAATGAGTGAAACACACTAATTGAATTTGCTTTTTTTTGCTATAGTTTCACTTTTTTGCATATTACAGGTGGTTAGTTGTCTTGAGTTCGGAAATCCACAACTGCTTCGGCAACGCCAAATAACGTTGTTCATGCTTAAAAAGCAGTTTAGCTCTGCTCAGTTTATTACCTAGTTAATGTTTAAAGGTACCAATTAGGGTATGTAGATAAACAAAAGATGCGTTCCGTCCATCTAAAACATGTTTTTGCTCAATGATAAGCATTTTTAGCCAACAAAAATGATGTAGTGGCGAATAGCTTTGCTCACATTCTGTGATCTATTTATTTATTGATATGAAATTTGACTTTCATTATGCTATTTTTTTTTAGTTATTACCTAAATTCATAGGACCATTTTATTAGGATATAATGAACCTACAATAATGTTTCCAAATTATGTCTCAATTATGTAAGCTTTAAAATTATTATTATTATTAATTTTGGTTCTTTGTTGTTATTTTTTATATGTGATGTTTGTATTTAAAGTTACCAATGTGGGTTTTTTATTGCATTTATTTTATAATTATTGTAATGTGGAAGGTCTATGTATGTACCTACTTGTTTCTATTTTGTTAAGATTTTTTTATGTACGTAATATTTAGGTAAGTAAATTAAATACTTTATTAGGTATGTTTAAAATCTGTGATTTTATAAACTATTCAATCGATTGAAATCTAACATGGGACTGGGTTAAATTATGTGAAGGGGAGATTTTAATTAAAAATAAAAGTTTTTACATAGCTGTTTGTTTTATTAAGACTAGACACTAGTCACAGACACTACACTAGACTAGACTTCTGGTCTAGTAAATAACTACCTCCTATATAGTATACCTACATAACGTTGTGAAAACAGTAACTGTGCTAGTATCATCAATCTTAATTTTTAAAATGGTGAAGAGTGTCATCTAGTGGCGAGTAGCGCTTCTATTTTACCTAACATTCCGATAGATGGCGCTACTAGTCGTTCTCCGAACAAAATAAATTGGTAGAGCACTACACAAGAGGTAGAGACTCGCGCAAATATTGGCACATCGGTTCTATTCGGATTTGCCTCCAATAATGATCTGTGTTTTGTATAATTTTTTTGCTCGTTCTTAAATCGAACAAATTTAAGTAGTTATATTAATCAAATGATGTTTTTTGATAAAACAAATAAACAAGTACTAACCTAATGTATTATCACTGCATAATCAAGGTATTTTCCTACCAACTGAATCGGCATCAGTTTACAAGTTAGTAAGTGTCGAAAATTCTGAAACAAAAAAATTGGATAGCAAAAAGTTATTGCCCAATATTTTCATTGCACCGATGAATTGGATGAATGAGCGCGTGTTGATCCAACGTACTGGAAAATGGGTATCTTTCAATAATAATGTACCTACCTACCTATAAATAAAAGTAAAACTTTTATTCACATCGAATCGAATCATTGCCATAGCCCTGAATGAGCGTTGTTTTAAATTCGTTAGTGAAATAATTATTATTCTTTAATAGTCCTTGATGGTAAAATAGTTGCGTTTAAAAAATTATACTTTCAAATCATTCTCCCTTTCAGGGTCAAACATTTTCTCGAAGAATAGAAACTTAAATCTGATCGATTTTGATTGCATAATCGTAGATAAATTTGCAGTTACCAAATTTCTGGGCGTAGATAAGATGGGTAGGTACCTTACCTATCCATAAGTTGCGTAATAGCTAGACCAACTTCACTTTTGACGACACGAATGGTCGAGGGGCAAGTGTGTTGGACTGCCCGCTTCAGTACAAACATTTATGTGATGAACTTCAGTGTTTATCCTGAGTCTGGGTGTTTTCTATGTATTTTATGTATGTATTTACAAAAAAAAGTATTTTAGTATTGTATCAGTTATCTAGTTCCCATAGTACAAGCTCTGCTTAGTTTAGGGCTAGATAGCATTGTGTGAAATGTCCAAAATATTTAATTATAATCTACAACTAGAAGTAGGTATCTAAACATAAAATTACAATACAATATCTCTAAATGTTATCGCAGTGGAGTGCACGCGACGCGCGGTTGCCAGCAATATCTGCCGCGTCGACGTCAATCGAGGTCCAATCCGTCAGGCTGTCCCCAGGGTACAGACCTCATCTGATTAGTTACACGGCTAATTTGACGGACGCTTGCCGGGCTGATATGGTTTTGAGAAGTTAAAGTTAAATTATTTACTCCTACTAATATTGTAGAGGTAGAGTTTGTGAGAACGGGTGGATTGATAGATGGATGTATGTTCCTCGATCGAAATTCGGTTTATGAGCTGGAAGAAGACAGGTTTAGCTAATACTGGCTAGTTGAAATTCGTTATTTCTTAGAACGCGCGTACATTTCTTAACGAAAACATTATCTAAGTTTCTAGTCTCTACGTTTAGCGTATTGGCCTGTACGTTGTCTGTCAGTCAATCAGTCAGGTCCAACTCTTTTAAATATATCTTACTAGCTGACGCCTGCAACTTCATTTGCAGTGCGTATTAATGAAATTCCTTAATTCGCGACCACATTTCTTGACGAATAGGTAGGTACACCACATACCTACCTACCCTCTAAATTTCAAGTCTCTATGACCAGAGGTTTGGCCTGTGCGTTGTCTCTCAGTCAGTCAGTCAGATCCAAGCCTTTTATAAGATAAGTAGATAGATACCTAACTTAGGTCCTAGAACCCAGGTCTTAGCTTGAAAAACCTAGCGCTCTACACTACATAATCTATTTGATCAAGGCATCATGACTCGTCATCAACGTAGGTATTGCTATTTTGATATACTTTTAAAACTATCTAAATCAAAACGTAGGTATACGCAAATTTTTATCATTTAATCCTACAACTATTCTAACTATTTATCTTCAAACAACATCAATAAATTAATCTTTGCAATATCATTAGTAATCCTATAAACCATTATTTTATTAGCATAAAACCCGCGTATTATACGCCCACCGACAGATGCAGGTCTACTAATATGAGTTCCGTATGCTAATATTTCTTTCATCAACTATTAAAAAAAGTTTTAATGACATTGTAAACTTTTTTGACAAAGAAAAAAATGTAGGCACGCGTTTTGTGGGCTTTGGGTGGAATTTATAAATTACTTTTTAGTTGCTTTTTTTTACATAATGAAACAATATTTTAATGATTGTTTTTTATGCAAAATAAAATGACGTGATTCAAATGAAAGGAATGATTAGGTACTTATTTGTCTTGTTATGTTATTTTATAAGTTGTTACGCTTTTTGTAATACGAGCTTCCTACAGACACAGCTACGAAAATGCTACGAAATTTTCAATGGCGCGTTGTAGTCTTGATAAACAAAGATAAAACCAATATTTTCATCCGTATAAATATATACCTAGGTAAATATTAATCACTAAATACTTACTTATTTTATTTTCAATTGTGCCCTTGTCTTCTATACGAAGGCTGAAATGTTAAACATTAAACATTCACTTTATAAAAAAATATCAAGGGAATGTTTCTATAAACCTACGATGCGTTAATAATAGGTCGGGGAAAAAGTCTTTTCGTATTTTGTATGTACGACGTTGTAGCAAAATCTCTTCGTTTGTACTGTTTGTATCTAGCTGGTTTTGATACCCTTAAAAATATGACATTTTATTAAAGGATTAAAAAATTTAAAAATAAAAACAATTTCCCGCCATTTTTTAATATTTTTAAAAAATGTCTTAAATTCGTATGTAAAATGCGAAGGAACTTTATCCCCGACCTAATATTATCTAAAAAAGACAAATTAGGTACCTCGCAACTACGTAGATAATTTATTACGAAATATTTGCGCTTATAATTCACAATTTGAACATCATAGCGGGCGTAGCAAATCATTTCTTATTACACCGTAATAGGTACAGTCAGCTGCACCAGCATCTAAACACACACTCACAAGCTTTCACATTTATGTTACTCTTCATTTTGCAAAGACACGTGCACGCAAGCATTTTCAAATGTAGTCCTCTTACTTGTCAGGAGAAGATTGTCTTAGCAAAATTAAGAGTAATATATAAAATGTGAAAGCTTGAGAGTGTATACATATTGGTGCAGCTGACTGTACCTACCTACCTACGATTTCTATACGTACATACCTATTACCTTTGTTTGCGCGTATTAAGATGTAGGTATTATATTATATTGTAGGCATACATTAATAACAGTGTTAATAAAGAACAACAAGATAAATAGCTTCAAAGCAAGATGAAGTCGTAAAAAAGGACAAAAAAAATCAGAAGCCCCCAATTAAAATTAAGTAAGTAATTAATTTATTTTAAAATTTTGTTACTTATGATAGAGTTTTGTACTTAAACAATGAAAAAGACTAGTTATGTATTTTAGAATATAAAATGTCATATCATGTTAGATACTTCCTTTTTTTTCGGATGGTCGTGTGATGCAGTTAGCTTCAGATGGCCGTTACTGCGTCACCGGACTCTACCAATCTTACATGATGTAACGTAGCATTGGACTAAAATCTTCTAGAAATTGGCTGAATCAACCAGCTTTATTTAGCACGTTTTCAATATAATAAGGCATGATTCTTTACTTTAAAACTTCTATGATGTAGGTATTATGTAGGTATTTTCGACAAAGGGTACAACGGCATGATTAATCACGCGCCATGAATATGCATGAGAGTTTGGGCTGTCGACTCCGGCCCTGAAAGCACCTTAAATATCACACTGAACACATTGTATCTACCTCCTAATACGGAATACATAATACATGAACTTTACATCCTTGATTTTGGTATGAATTTCTTGAAATTGCTTCAGAGAAGAATTCTTACGACATAGATTAAAAACAAGATTAAAGTTTTATAGCAAAATTGATGCGGAAAACAGGAAAAAAAATCAGACTTCCGCGTGTCAACAAAAATGAAATATCTCCTAGTTTTATATAATTTTTGTTTTTTATACGATGGAATTTAATTATTTATGAAAAACCTATAAATTTTTTATTATGATATTTTGCTAGCACGGTAACTACGCTGTTTCAATTTTTAGCATCTAAAATTTAAAATGTAGGTACCTACTAGAAGTTACCTACCTAATTTAGGTAACTGTTTGGCGCGTTCTCGATGTAGGTAAGAACTACAGTATAATTCTATACTTTAATAGTTCAGGTTCTACGGCAATAAAACACTTAAATAGGTATAAAAAGATTTCTTTAAAATCTTTATTAAAAATGCTTATTAATAAGCAGTTACAAAAAATACCAAAAATCAAGGCGATCTAGTGTTCGTCGTAGGCACCACTGAAAAGTCACAGGGAAGCAAAATACGCAATTTTGTTCACTACAACGACACTTTTTTTCAGTTATTTTTATTTAAAAACTAACTACTGAACCGATTTTGATAAAAAATCTATGGGACCAATCTAAAAGTATAACATCTCAATTTTTTTTTAAATCGGTTTAAATACAACAGAGTTTTGAGGCAACAAACATTAAAAAAAATAACCGAATTGAGAACCTCCACCTTTTTTAAAGTAGGTTGAAAACAGATCTCACCATGTACGCAAATCCGAACGCGCAAAAACAATAGGGCGCGTCCACACAACGTAAAATAAACAAGGCGAAATTACGTCGCGTCGCCCGTTATTATTTCTGGCGGGCATTATCATCTAAATCGCATCGCGCCACCATTTACGGTGTTTAGGTATTTGCACACTATTGTTAGTGGCGTTGTGTATAAAATAAACATTTGTTACGGAAGGGACGGGCACAATATCGGCGAGCGGGATATCCCACATTACCATTAGAATGGAGGCGGTTGATGTATGGCCAGCGCTCTGGTTACCGTGCCTGTGGTCGAAACATTAATTAATGTTGTATGGGATATTTTATAATCAATGGTGGCAGTAACGCTTTGATTATTTTACAAAATACCGAATTATATAGCGAACAACTCTTTGCGTATAACAACATCTCAGTAGGTATCAATTTAGTATGTTTTTACTTAACTCTTTTTAATTCTACAATTCCTGTATTTAAAATTGGCATGTAGGTAAACGTTATACCGATGAAGTTGACAGAGCACCCTTGCCCTTTCTACCTGTAGAATAAAATTAATTTAAATATTAGCAACGGACGTTGTTCTCCCAACACCCAGCCCGAAATGGTTCAGAAGGAATAACCACTCGAAACAATTAAATAATGCAATCTGAGAACAATGTTTGCTTTGTGAACGAGCGGGGCAATCTGATCAAATCTAAACTGAATTTACACGGGGCGTTGCGTCTGTCGGTCGGATGACACGAGTTTTAAATGAGAAGATAGTTGTTGAATAAAGTAGAATAAATACTGAGAGGGTGCGGAAAAATCGCGCGTCGCGTGCTCGCCGCGTGCCGGCGCGTGCCCGTGTGGGGGTGCCTTTATCTATCATCCGTGCAGACAGTATTTTAGCGGGAAAAGGGGCATTTATAATTCGAATAGGAAATATTACACGCTAATTTTGTCACATTACGGGAATAGATTGATTTTGTGCGGCATTGGATTACGTTATTTATGGATTTGGTAGTTTCATCAATTTTGCGGTTTAGGTCTTATTTTATTATAGAAATAGTAACTACATATTATTTTAATTATTATACGACTCTAGTTCTTGATTCTTGATTTTGCTGGATCTCCAGAGCGTACCTACAATTATTTAATGCTTACTTAGTTATCACTGATTTAATTTGATTGCTGATTTGGTTAATTAAAAATAATCTTCATGGTAACCGATGGATCTAAGGTACCTAGGTAGGTACTTTATGCGTAATTAAATTGCTCCCCTAATTAAATCCCCCTTAAACTGCTTGCTCTAAATAGGTAATTTCAATATTTCGATCAGTTACTTGATACTTAGGATAGGTTCTAGAATGTATCGCCCCTAAAGACATTTTTTCTTTCTACCTAAGAATATAGGTACATTTTATTTGATTCTAAGGTAAGGAATTAATCTTCAATGTAACAAAGGCTTAGATGCATCGGTTAAATTGAAGATTATATTTAATTAATCAAATCAGCAATAAAATTAAATCAGTGATAACTAAGTAAGCATTAAATAACTGTAGTCGCTCTGGTGATCCAGCGAAATCAATTAAAGTGAACTACAGTCGTATAATTAAAGTATACCATCAATAAAGCAAGGACCTCTTATAATAGCATAGTTAGAGTCAATCACACGCCTCGTAAAGCGATCGCACTCGTAGTAACTGAGGGACAGCGGCTCTCAACATGAAGGCATGGTAATACTACTTTTATGATCGCACTTTTAGGGGTCTACACGCTACTTTTAAAAGTTGTCCGAATGCTACAAAATGAATGAAAAATAAAAAGTTTGCGAAATGCCACTTTTGGATAGGTATTCAACAAGGGTTACGAAATGAAACGTTGAACAATGGGATACAGCGCTATAATTGGCCCAGCTGTTTCCTTTTGTATTTTTTTTTATGAAAACATGAATCAGACGAGGTAGGCATCTCCTTATAGTAAGAGATTACTCCTGCTCATTATAGTTAAGTTTAATACAGTTCTTTAATTGTAAAATTTGGTTTCACATACTTAACATATTTGATTTGTGAACAAAGCTTTGTTATATGTAATACTGACGTTAGGTTTTATATTAATTAACAAGATATTAATTTGGTAGGCATTATCCATTTACAATTAAAATTAATCTTTGTCAACTTGTTTCACCATTATGATATTGTATTTCTCTAATTTATGTAACAATACGCCGGTCCTTTCTGATAATTCTTCTGTGTATCTTTTTGGTTCCCACGATACAGGCCAAGAGCCTAGTGTGGGGTCACCGATTACTGACTTAAGTGAAATGTTTTGTTTAATAAATAAATTGAAAAATTGAAATTATCAAAACGGTGCCACACAGGACTTTGATTCACATAGAGGCCGGTGCAACACTACTAAAGCGCTCGTCCACATTGAGACATTTTGATTGTCCGTCTCGAAAGCCAAGTAACTTCACTAGCTACAGTGCCCTTCCAACCGGAACACAATAACGATTACACATTAGTTATTGGTTTGCGGTAGAATATCTGACAATGTATTGGTACACATCTAGACGGCATCATGCAGGTGACTGTTAGTCAGTCAGTCACAAAATAATGTGGAAACAACTTTGGTTTTTACCAGGCATAGCCTTGCACAAAAACGGCAATAATGGCGTACCTATACTCAATATTTTACCCAGCATTGGGTGTAACTAATAAGATAAGTAGATATATATTTGATTGGATCCCTCCTAACGCTAGAAGGCGGCGCGGCAGACCGCGGCGAAGATGGCGCGATGAGCTAGATAAATACCAACCTGACTGGCCCACTGCAGCACTGGACAGAAAATTGTGGAAGAAAGGTAGGGAGGCCTTTGCCCTGCAGTGGGACAGTACAGGCTAGTAATAAATAAATAATAATAATAATAAATAGATATATATTATATTATATAGGTAGTAGTATCACAGAGTACCTACTAAGATATACACAAGTAGTATTAATTAACCTATTAAAATACCGAGAGCTCATAAAACTCAACATACATGATACCTATACATTTATAGTAATTTTATATAGGTCGGTACCTACCTACTTAATAATTTTGCTTGTATTATTGATTATGAAATAAATTATTATTAATAAACATAAATGTAGAAATACATGGTACTTAAATAAAGCGTTAATTAAACCGTATCCGGTCCCGATAGTTTCAATCAAGTAGGTACACAGTTTGAGCACCGCTGACTAAGTTCCGCGGTAGTTACTTCCACTACATATAATTACAATTGAATTTATGGCGCTCGGAGGAAACTATTGCCGTTACACGTCTATCAGCCAGATATACTGCCGACTCCATTCTAATTAAACCTACAAATTAATTATGACTTATGCCATCACACCAGCTATCTTACTCATAGTTATAGAGTTGAATATAAATAGGTACGTTAGTTAGTAGGGTACTGTTGGAACTCAGGAACTACTTTCAACTAGGAGAGTGCACGGGTCTTTGTGACCTGTCAAAATTATCATCCTTTTGTCAAAGTGTAGTGAAATTGCATTAGTGTGAGTATTTAGACAGCGCCAGCTTTCGTTGCCCTACCTTGTATGTATGTTTATCTAACTCTATGTGCCGCCCTACAAGCTAAACGGATTTTGATAAAAGAGGTGTCGTTTTTGCTAACTACCACCAGACGCTTGATGGACATTTCTTTACGACGCGACTTGCCAGCATAAACGTGAGGATACGCGCTTGCACAATAGAGGATAGACGCTGCTTGATGCAGAGTTCTTGAAATACCTATGGACTGGTAAGTACGACATTCTGTATACCCCAAGCATTCTTCTCCATCATCACATTCTCGTAGGGTGCAGGTTTTGGCCGCATAGAGGAAAATCGAAAGTATTAATGCTCTGACGAGCCTGGTCTTCGTGGCTTTTGTGATCTGATGTTGTGCTTCACAGTAGTTAAAATTACATAGAACCGTAGCGGCCGTTGCAACACTGCACTTGTGCACTTTGGGCATTTGGTGCTCACGTGCTCTTTCAACCAAGGAATCCCCTTCAGAATTCCATTATTAGTGTTGAAATAAGATTTAGAAAAATAATTTGCTTATGATCAGCAGGATTCGAACCCGCGACCATCACAAATTGTTAGGTAATCGCCTTATCCACTTGGCCGCCAAACCCTCTGAAAGTCCTTCCTCACTAAATGATTGCTGTTGGAATCATATTAAAAGATAAGAACTCAATTTGTGAAGTTTGCGAAATCGCTAGGTTCAAGTTAATTAATTATATAGTCCGAAGTCTGTCCGCAATTTCTGTGATCTAATCCTTCATTGTATGTGGATTTGAATCGCGGTCATCAAGTTATGTGTTCAGTATTCAGTAGTTTTTAAAATATTGGATAGGTAGTTTACATTTCAGGTCTTGGTTAGTCAAATAAATAAGTACAGTTACATAATATTACCCGTTTAGGGTGTTGCAACTAATAGAGACGGTGACCTTCAAACCGGAACACAGTAATGCTTACACATAACTGTTTTGCGGCAGAATATCTGACACTGTGTTGGTACCTATCTAGACGGCATCCTGCAGGGGACTCTTCCGAAAAGTAAACAAACTTAAACCAAGGCGCATGGTACGGCAGAGTATTTTTAATTTTCCTACCAAATTCAAAATTTTGATTTATTCTCAGAATCGGGTTATAGCTTCATCTCGGCAAAAGATCGTTCCATTGTGACACAGATTCCGAATCTGCATAATTTCCATTAATTAAAGCAATGAAATGATTAATAATGGGGATTTCTTGTTGGTGTGACCATGAATCTATTTTAGAACAGACTACCCACAAATTCATTTAGCTATCCACAATTTTTTTTTCTATGCCTTCGCTTATTCTTGTTGACGAATCCTGCTAATATTATAAATGTGAATTGTGAACGTATGGATCACTCAAAAATGGCTAAATGGATTAAGGGCACAAAGATATTTTATTGCCTAGATTAAAAAATACTTTTTATCCCAAAAATGTTACGTTCAATTATCAAAAACTTAACTACTCAATCAGAGTAAAACTGGGTCAGATGCCCCAAAAGGATAGGTTGTGCCCGTTTTCCTAAAAACCTTGCTTGCGAAAATAAAATAGAAGTAATTAGAGGTGAGGTAAGTTTTTAGCATATTTTTATGCTTCATACATTACCTTTTATTATTTTAATTTGATTTTTGAAAGGAAAGTTTTTAGGAAAAGGGATACCTATCCTTTTGGGCATCTAACCCTGTTTTATCCTATACTTTTTCCAATTTAACGACGTCGCGGGCAGAAACTAGTAGGTCTCCATTAATTTCCTAACTATTTTCTTGCCACCCTACTCAAAGACAATGGTCGTGATTTCAGCGAAATATAATATCTCACAAGACAAGTATTGAAGGAGCTAAGGTTTGAATATTCAAACGGAATAAATTAAGTTAAGCGTCGCTCAACAAAAGCGACTAAGCAAATTGTTGTGGAAATTATGAGCCCCTTTGTTTACTTGCAAAGTCCTACCTACTTGTAATATATTATAGTTTTCGAAGGATACGATCAGACCCTGCGATTATGGCTAGCTATACCTAGATAAATAATGGTGTTCCTATAGAACACCAAGATATACAGTAGTATCAACCCAAGATGAAGTTGTAAGACAGACAGGACCAAAAAATTTCAGACACCTCGTCAATAAAAATTAAATATCTCAATTTCCAAATATTTTTTGTACTTACATTTACGATGGAATTTGATTATCAATGAAAAAGCCTCGTAATTCTTAACTATCATATTATACTAGCGCTGTTCATTTTCTTTCGAAAATTAGCATCGGACCAAAATTTACTAGAAGTTAGCCAATGTGGCGCCCTTTTTCTTGGCGTTATTTCAATGTACTACATTGTGATTCTATACTCTAATATTATTTTTTCTGGTAATAAAAAAATACGGTGTACTGTATACGTCTATCGTGTATACGTGTAACACTGTATATCTGGTCAAATTCACCTGGCGATGGCAGGGTTAAGTTCTTACAACTAATCTAGTACCTACTGATCTCCCGGAGGCCGAAGAAATTTATGTCAGCTTATGTGTCTAGTGCTGTTACTTTAAGAAGGGACAGCGTTTACCTAATTCTAGTATAAAAACTACAATTAATAGACGCCTTTCTGTAATCAGAAATCTTTAAAAGCAGCTATAGCTTGATACTTTACTGGTTTTTAGGTGTTGAACAAGCAAAGAAATTCAGATATACAGATATTTACTTTATTTATTATTTACATAAAATACAATAATAAGGCGGTCTTATTACTAAAGGATTGAAGAGATAAAATTATTATGTAATACCGAATTATCAAATTAAATAAAAAAATTGTACATAGTACCTATATGTATACATATACCTATTATTACCTAAATAAATTGTACAGTTTACATAAGCAGGTTGTAGATATAATAAATGTCTTAATTAACGTCACCCTTAAAAGAGTTTTCTTCCAGCAAACATTTTAAGTCAACATATCAAAACAAAAAATTCTTATACTAAAACATTTCGTGAGGTTTTTGTTTGGTTCTAGTAACAAATTAACCGCTCCATATTTTTTTAAATTTATACTTAGTCAATGTTTCTATTATCTTCAGAAATGTACGCATGTGTGAGTGAATTCTGGAGAGTCGGTGGTATAAAGCATAATTATTATAACTATATCCGGAAAGAGGTGGCCTGGCCAACTCAATAGCGTTTATTGTATTACTAAATAAACTGTTATTAGAAGTATTTTTCAAAAATGCTTGACAATAAAAAATACATAAAATGCTATCCATTATACTTGTTCCTACCAACGTAGATTAAACGAGCATTACCCCTCGCTACCCTTCGAATCATTCTCGATTATAGCTCTTTATCAGCCCTAAAATAGGGCTTTATTTTTGGAAAAGAAACATCTGTGTCTCGATTTCATAACAAAAGGTGTAACAAGTTATAAATAACATAGGATTATCTATGTTTAGACATTTTAATAGATTTTATATTAGAACTACTGTGCTTTGTTTTTAGTTATGTTGGGCAGAATACTTTCGAATAACGTACCTACTATTAAAATACAAAATGTTAAACGTTGTATACTTAATAAGAAAATTAAAAAAATTACCAGATATATGTATTATTTTAATAAAAAATTAAGGGCATTTTCAGCTAGCATATATAAAAGAGTAAACAAAGTATCTACAATATTGTAAAATTAAAACTACGTGGGTATTTTTGAAACTTTAATAAATTAATATTTAGTTTTGATAAAGATTGTTGATACATTATTATGCTGATTATATCTAATAATACTTAATTATGCATAATACTTATATCTACCTAGGTTGTCTCTATAGATTAATATAGATAGGACAATTATATAGATAGGACTCGATTGTAAAACAAATTTCAATCGGGTTATTTTCTTAAAGTACTTATTCACAAAATATTTAATATAAAACAAACTTTTTTAAATTTAAGTACATACATATATGTATCTATGTTTGGTTAGCGACAATTAGCTTTATACAAATTAATACACCACGACTCTGTGGTTAATTGTTTAATTTTACAATATTAAACAAACCTTAAATTAAAATGATCGATATAATGAATAAAGAATTCACTGCGAGTTTCATAATTTATAAAGTTTAGGATATGTTTGAATGAAATAATTCAATTATTGGAACAACATAGGCAAGCAAAGAAAAAGTTTAGCTATCATTTTAGTTTGACCCAATTCAATAGTATCTATTCAATTGGTGCTATTGTAAAAAATCTCATGTTTTAACTTTTCAGGGATTTCTTCATGCTTAAACATGATGACATGACAGAAGATGGTGTAAGTTAATGGGAACTAACGGTCAGTTTTACATAATTTTATAGGAAAAAGTAACACTATATCATTTCGTACATTTAACATATTTAAATAATTATTTTAAGAAAGAGTATAATAAGGAGTAAAGCCACTTAAAAATACATAAATTAAAAAACATGATATTAATAGATACTGGATATTTTAATAAAATGTTAGGGACTAATAATTATTTTATAATTATACTACTGTATATATAAAGAAGTTTTAAAATTTTCTACTTAAATTTAAACAAAGCCAAACCACAAAATTTAAGTATGAATATATAAAAGGCGTTTTTCTGGTGGTATGCACACCTTCCCATGACCAAAACAAGAATTTCAGTGCAACTGAGTTCCGTCGGCGACGCTCAATATCCGTCGGAAGCGGCGCAAAGGTCCCGCGTAGCACCGTAGCACTCGTAGACGCATAGCACATGCGTAGCGCTTTCGTAGCACTACTGCTACATTACCACTCATCAACTATGCCTAAACTAATTAGCCACTAGAAAACACGTGAAAGTAGACGCGTGAGAATCAGACTGAAACAGCATGCCAGCGCCACCGACGGAGCAACGCTACGCAGCCGATGCCGCCATATTGGCCAGAGCCCCGCCCTTCGCACCACCGTCACATCTCATTGGACGAGGGCAGCAAAGTGGGAGGAGTCCTGCTCTCTTCAATGTTGCCAGCTTTTTGAATAAATAATTTCAGTAATTTAAGTAATGAAGGCAATTATGGCGTTGTTTAGCTAAGTTTGCGCCGCGGCGAGTGGGAACTTTATATTTATACCGTTCTCTTTATGTACGCCGACGCGCGGTTAATGCGCCCGATCTGTTTACGTAGCGAGAGCTTATTTATTGCGAACGACTGGCTGCATGGTGCGATTTAAACTGCAATTATTTTACGCTGTAAGGAAAATATATTGCATACAATTCGAATGAGTTTTTCCAGTATAATTTCGCTAAATGTAGATAAATGTTGCGCATTAATCTTACATGTGATATGATACACATATGGTACATTTTATCTTGCTAAACGTTATGACTTCTACAGTTCTGTACTTACCAGAATTGGTAGTTGAGGTTTAGATAGAGAGGCTAATTCCCAGCTCATCCGTATGACACAATCCGTATAACGGTATTACGTCACTGGTCCGTCAAGATCCAGTGTCCACACTCGCGGGCAGAAGTAAACAGTGACGTCACGGAGCGTCATCGAGCCGATAAAAAGTCGATTTTATTCGCCAAGTTCGGCCAGCTGACTGCACCCCGCGCCCCTCCACTACGCCGGCACGCACTGAATTTTCAGTGTGGCGAGATTGGAGGGTGAGCGAGACGGGTGGGCGGGCTCGCGGCCGAGTGCGAGCGAGACGGAGGCATGGGCCGGCGTGGCCGCGGACCGGCGCGATGGGCGGGCGCCGGATGATGTATAGAGTGGTGGAGTTAGGTTCAAATTGCTCCGGGAAGTGGCCGAGATTAGAGTCAGCGCGGGCCGCACCGCGCCGCGTACGTAAGCCCTTAAGACTGTTTTTAATACTAGTATTTTTTACGCGATCCCGACAGGATTTAGCGGATAAGCGACGCCGTCGTCGTGTGCTTTGATTTATCGGTATCGGATACGTTTCGGTTTGTTTTCTGGTGTTTACGTTAGTGGTGACCGCCACCGGTGGACGCGCGTAATCCCGCGGCTTGTACCATATTATGACGGATATTATCGGATTTAGTGTACTCACGCTGTGAAACCGGCTTTCCGAGGAATCATCAGTTGCATACTTGCCTATTTGGATTCTGCTAATCTCATAAACACTGAGTAAGTACATTATTTAGATTTAGCAATGCTGATTGTACCTTTGAAATGGAATGTGTCAAAAGCATTGGTGAACTCTAAATTCATAAACAGAATAAATGTAGAATTGTAGAGTCTTTGCTATGTTGTAATAAATGATGAATCAATCTAACAAAATGCCTGTCTCGATTCTCAAAAATATTTATTAAAGACCTGAATAATTCTATGTAATCAATGTCTTATTCAATGTATATAGTATTGTCCAATTATATGGCCTCAGAATATATTTCATCTGACATTAAGCCTTGTTTTAAATTGACTTTCAAGGAGAAAAAGAAGAGTTCCAACTGAGTAACCATAATAGGTACAAAACGACTAATTATGAGTCAAGAATCATTAGTCCTTCTTAGTCTTCTAGTATTATTAGTTTTTTTTCTCACAAAGGTAGTCGGCTGGTGACGTCGGGACTGTCGTCCATTTACTTGAAAATTTAGAAGACTACTTAACACTAAATTATATTAACGCATTAAATTATAATGATACACTACCGTGTGCAATTTAGTGTGTAGTTTAGTGTTTAGTAAGTTACGCGTACCTACTTAGCCGTGTTATTTAATTCGTACAAATACTAATACAAATAAATAAATACTTACAATTTTAATTTTATTTTTTCCACAGTGATTTAATTTATTTACTAATGGGGTACCTGTATACCAAATTTTAATTCAAATTATTATAAATACTTAAAATGATTATTCTAGCATGATACATTAATAGTTTAAAATATATTTTTGTTTAAACACATTTTCATTTATTAGTCAAACTGAAGCATGTGAATATTTATTATCAAATCAAAATCATGTAGGTAGAGGTACTTATTTTTTATTTAAGAAAAATGACTTTTACTGCAAAGGTATTCAGAACTTTTAATTAGCATCTTAGATTTAGACACACAAAATAAGATAGTATTAAATAAGCGTTATTCAAAACATTTTTTTTGTTGGTAGGTAAACATTTCGTTACCGTTTGCAGATATTTCGACTAAGTACACAGTTTGCCGGGTATCTGTAACATAAAAAAAGGGATAGCAAGACTAAAATAGTAAACTATAATTATATTTTTTTGTACCATTTAATAACTTTCGTTAGATTGTACTATTATATTGTAATCGTTAATAAATTCCGTTAGCAAGAATTATTATTATTGTAATCGTTACTAAATTATTCTTGCTGTCACAAATTCAACAAAATTTTAGTAACTATAACGAGATTTTTTTCTTCGTGCAGGTTTGTAGTGATTGCGCGGCGGACGTTCAAGGATAGGCAGAATGATTCATTTCATATTACGTTTCATCAATCTGTACCCAGCATTGTAATGACAGAAAACTACAACTAACTTTAGAGTATTTATCCATGTGTTCAGTCCTTTGACCTTTATTTTAGGTACTTGAATAACTAAATGTTACTTGTAAAATAATACACCTCGCTCAGGAATAAATTTAACGACGAAATTGGTACGGTAACCAAAATTTTAGGCTTATAATATCAGAGATAATTAGAATTACCTGCTTCCTATTCCCCCTGAATACTAAGTAGTTTAATACTAATTTGGTACGCGCTGAGATTAGATACGTGACTTTTATGAATTTCAAATACAGCTAACTTTAAGATTGGGTAATGTTTGCCTTTGTATTCACAGTTTATTTTTACATTACAAAATTAATACTTATATATCTTTATTACTCAACAGAAATTACAATTCTTACAGACGCTATGTAAAGGTTTCGTAGTACCCTTATTGTAGGCACTACGTAAAGGTTTTGATAATCGTCGTAGACGCTCCGCAAAAGTTTCGTAACAATCTCGTAGACGCTATATAGAGGTTTGGTTGCATCCTCGTAGATACTACGTGGAGGTTTCGTTACAATCTCGTATCTATAGGCGCTAGGCGCTGCATCAAGGTTTCGTAGCATCCATGTTGACATCACGTAGAGGTTTCGTAACAATCTCGTAGTCGCTGCGTAGAAGTTTATTAATAGCGTAATAGCCACTTGGGCTCTTGTTAACCACGATAATAATACTAATGACATTACTTTTGAGTGTGCTTTTGCTTTGTACATTTTAATCAAATTTAGCACTGTGACATTGTTTTGAAAATTTGTTATGTGGGCACGTAAATTCCAAATCCTTGAGTGAAATTCACACTGTCGTTTGGAGCGATGAGCTCTCTACTCAATCTGAATAATCTGAAGAATGAAACCTAAAAATAGTGTAAACGTACAAAAATGCTCTGTCCGTGTGACGCGCTATCTCTCAATGATAATTTTATCACTCCAACTTGATAACGCATACACCTATGCGAATAGATAAATTGAAATTACATTGTAGTCTACTGCGATAGTTAGCAGGAAGGACTCAACCTTACCTTAGATCAAAATTAGTACTTCAGCTGCATCTTTTGGCTTTGCCCGTATAAATCAATATATAAAAGGATTGGTCCTGACTGACTGACAGACAGCGCACAGGTCCTACTACTGAACGTAGAGACTTTAAATTTCACACGTACTAAGAGAGGAATTTGGTTCATTTACAACGCAAGCAAAGCTGTGGGTGCCCACTAGTCAAGATATAGTAGAGTATGTCCTATTCAGCTTCTTAACTATCATACTACAAAATTTAAGGCCTTTTAGTTTATTAGATTGAGATATAAGATTGAATTGAGTAACAATTCAATCTTATATTTATTCATATGTTTATTATTAGATGTGATATATATTACTTATATATCACATCCATTTTTACAAACTTTCGCGTTTAAAATATTTGACGAGGTAACTACCTCATGCTCATGCTTTGGAAAAGATGAATGACAAGTTTGTAAGTATTAATAGGACTAATAGATATATTATAATAGACTTTATTTTTTGATAAAGAAAAAAATATAGGTATAGTCCAAAATTTGCGCTTTATTTTATTAGAAAAACGTTAGAAGTTGTCAAAATATTGTGATAGATTAGACTATATTTAATATTCTCCAAAGCGTCACAATGTTAGCGTCAACCATTGAGGTGTTATCAGCTAGATACAGGAAAGATACAAACTGAACTAAATATTTGTTGTACATGCATTTACACATGTTTTACATGCAGTTACTGATGTAACACTACAAATATGATGGAATGGACAGATAGACGGTAACTTCAAAGTGAGTATGATAGTGTCATGTCATTTGATAGCAGTTTTATTGATGGCTCCTAGGCTACATTTATTCGGCTTTAGTTACCTATTTTATAGAGTGAACTACTAAAAAACTACTTATAATACTTAACTAATTTTTTTAGCTTTGTCCCAAAAATCACTATGCCAGGCCCATTATTTGAGAAAATATTATATACGAAATAATAAGATGGGATATAAATACATATAAGAAATTTAATAAAATCACTGTCATAAACTTAGGAATTCGATGTTTCGGTATAGTTTTCGGAGTGTTATAAAATTGGTAAAAAAAGAATTTCATAATCAGGCTCCTAGTTCAAATAAAATAATCAAGGTTTTACAAAAATATGGACAACCGATATCAATTGGACTGTTTTAGTGACCACTGAAAAGCCACAGGGAAGCAAAATACGCAATTTCGTTTACTATTATTTATTTCAAAAATAATTAGTTATTTTGATATAAAAAAACTACTGAACCGATTTTAATGAAATTTCTATGGGACCAATCTAAAAGTAGGTATATTATCCTCTCAAACAAAGGGTTTTCAAATCGGTTGGTAAAAAACAAAGTCCTGAGGTAACAAACATAAAAATAACATTCAACCGAATTGATAACTTCCTCCTTTTTTGAAGTCGGTTGATAAAAAACAATCAGATAAACATAATGACAACACTTCAACTTTGAAAATAATAAAAAGATCATAACACTATTTTACGTGCTAAACGTAAAATAATGGCTTATAAAAAGTATGTTAAACGATTCAGTGTCCAGGAAGCGATCGAGAAACTCGAAGTGAAATTCCAATGAGATGGTGTTTTAATAGAGCGAAGCACTTTCGCCAACTTAAAGCTTTCGGCTTAAAAAAGGCTTTGCATCGGTTTATAGGGATTCTGGGTTTAGGCCGATTGCTGCCTTCGGCTTTCTCAATTACTCTTCAGGCCAAGATTAGTATCTCTTTGTATTGGAAAAATTTGCGGCTGTGACGAGAGAATACTGGATTCAATGGATTTAGGCTGTCGGCTGTTGATTTTTCGTATCGTAATGGATTTTAAAGAGTTCAAAAGTCAAGATTGCGAGAATAACAGTGCTTCACAGGACTGAGATTCCCATAGGCCGGTGCAGCATTGCTATAGCGCTTGTAAATTTTGATGGTCAGTCTCGAAAGCCCAGTAATTTTACAAGCTACAGTGCCCTTCCAACCAGAACACAGTAATGCTAATACATGACCGATTTGTGACAGAATATCTGGCACTGTGTTGGTACCCATCTAGACGGCATCCTGCAGGGGACGCTTCTCAACGGTAAGCTTTGTAAGGGATGTACGTTTATAAACTATAAATAAAATAAAAATAAATATTTTGGACATTTGACAAAACGCCCAAGTATAGTACAACCTCAGCTAAGTTTGGGGCTAGACCCAAACTAAGCTGAGGTTATACTATGGGAACCAGATAACAAATACATTACTTGTTTCTTGTAAATGTATTTTGTAAATGTATTTAAAGAATACATAGAAAACACAGAATACATAGAAAACACCCAGACTCAGGGCAAATATTGGTTTTCATTACACAAATGTTTGTCCTGAAGTGGGACTCGAACCCGCGAAACCGGTGTGGCAGTCCAACACACTTGTCACTCGACTATCCGTGTCGTCTATATGCGTGTCCATATGCGTGTTCTTACTCCAGGCAAGCTAATTTTTCGGCTACTTTATATCCAGATACCACACGAGCGAAGCCACGGAAACCAGCTAGCACCTACTGACTATCTGGTCGAAAAAAAAACATTATAGTGTTCATAAAAAAAAAATACAGTCATGTCGATATAACAGCGGCAGTGCCGGTGGGTGGACGATCTATAACGGCTCGACTCGACACCTATTTCCTCTTTTTGCTGAATATTCAATTCTCTATAGCACTATCTGAGCAATAATGTTAAAACTGTAGTTCTTGCGATAGTATGAACTTTAGACAAGAAGTTAAAATTCAATATCAAGCAAATTGTCAACGGAAAGATATACCAATGATCAGGTACATTTGATTCCAATGAACATACGTAAGTATTCAAACTCAACTACACCACATTTAGCTTGATTGAGTATCACTGTTCCTTTCTGTGTCTCCAAAAATGCGTGACCAAGTATAATAAATAGACAATTCGTTATTTACATACACAGATAACAATATTAAAATATTTCGATTGACTAACATGACTTACTTATTATGTATTAAGGCACTCACTCATGAAATCTGATCTATAGTTATCTGGTATATCACTCCGAGAACTACCGGGCAATTAAACCTATAAATCACATATGTGCTTTTCCTACTTTTTCCTTTCATACCCATTAAGGTTTTATGTGCACGCTGAAATGGATGGATCAAGAGTTGGTTATGATTTTTCAATGAAAACGTACTAAAAATCCTTTAAATACTAATACCTAAACAATTAATCTAAAAAAATACCTAATAAATTTTCTTAAAAGTAGTTCATTTCCTAAGGTAACTTTAGTCCTTAAGTTCAAAATATGTTCAAATTTTGTAAAAATCGTGTTCAGGGTGGCCAAGAAAATAATCAAAATGCCATTTTGGAGTTTTTTTATTTTATTAATTTGTATATATAGTTAGGTTAGTTTTATTTTAGTAGGTTATATTTTTTTTTTTAACATTATGTACTTTATATATTATTGTTCTCAAATAAATAAAATTTTGGTCATACATTTCAATGAAATAGTCCATAAATCTCATTTAAGTAACCTCATGATAAAATTAAGGAATGAATAAATAAATAAAACGCTATTTGTTCACCGTAATAAAAAAAACATTAAATAGGAACCATTACAAAAAAAATTACAATGTTGTAATGAAGGTACAAAATCGTTACCACCTTCCGGACTACATACAACGCGATGCCCAGACACTGACAGCTATTTGAGTTATGAAAGTTGTAAAGCTGTATATCTCCATCGTACAGTTTTTTATGGCGCTTATTTTTTTTTACTGAGCAAACAGCGCAGTATGCTCTCGCCTTAAATCACGTTGATATTTTAGTGAAATTGATTTATACTCTTTTAGAAACTTTTGTGAAACGGAAGCTGCTTGTTTGTAGAAGTTGGATGTAAATTAATGTTTCGCAGCTTCAAGAGAACTCTAGAAAATGTTTTTGTTCCATGATAGTAAACGAAAAGTCGGAATGAAAACTGTCCTTGCTAACTGTACTAAAACTTTTCGGATGCAATTTGGGAATAAAAATAATATTTATTTTTTGTATAAAAAATTTTGCAGCCGATAAGAGTCTATGTATGTTTTTTTTTCGAGAATAATGGATCAGATGCAGCTGAGAACGACCCATAACTTCCTTATAGCGATTGGTACAAAGTATGTATATACCACATAAAAACAATATGAACGAATCACACGCACTCTACGTAAGGAAACTTTACAGCTGCTTGGTAGAGTTCTAAGAGGTTTCAATATCTGAGCTTCTTATAACCACCATGCCAATGTCGATAAATAACCTCTTTTCTTTCCTTTGGTTTCATCATCATCCTCAACCTATAGAAGTCCTCTGCTGGACGTAGGTCTCTCCCAAAGCGCGCCAATGAGCCTGATCTTAGGCTCTTCTTATCCATCTGCCAGACATAGCGCGCAAATCATCGCTCCATCTGACCAAAGGTCGTCCTAACTTACGCTTGCCTAGACGCGGTCTTCACTGAAGAATACGTTTACCCCAACGGTTTTCGGTTCTTACCTTTCGTTTACCAGGCTCTAATCTATTTGTTTCTTCCCAGACAGACAGGCGATGGCTGCCTGATCTCGCGGCTATTCGCGCCCCGTTTCTTCAACCGTCATCATTCACCTCCGGGTGTATAAAGAGGCGCTGGCGGCTGGAATGGAGCCGCTAAGCGAGAACGGCCTGTGCTTGTCAGAACTGGATCTTCACGGAGGAGGCCACTTGCACGAATCCGTGGCTGCATCAGTCGGCTCGGCGATATCAAGCCTCATGGCGCCGCTACATCATGAGCCACAGCATGCACCCTTGCACCACGCCCCGCCATTGCACCACGAACCTCTGGAAAAACTCAAATGTAAGTACTTATCTAAGATTGACGGTAGCTTATATGACCAGTGCTGTCAGTGCTGGATTTACACGGGGAAAGCCACTTGGAAGAGTCTATGGCCGCATCGGTTGGCTCGGCGATATCGAGCCGCATGGCGCCTCTGCATCACGAGCCACAGCATGCACCCTTGCACCACGAACCACTGGAGAAACTTAAATGTAAGTACTTATCAAAGATTTCTTCATGAGACGGTGACTAATAAGACATGACCAGTGCTGTCAGCGCTGGATTTACACGAGGGAGGCCACTTGGAAGAGTCTGTGGCCGCGTCGGTCGGCTCGGCGATATCGAGCCGCATGGCGCCACTGCATCACGAGCCACAGCATGCACCCTTGCGCCACGCCCCTACATTGAACCATAAACCTCTGGAACTCAAATGTAAGTACTTATATCAGACTCTACCTTATCCGGTAGCCAGCAGGAATGTTTATTTTATTTTTTATTTTATTTATTCATTTTGGCCGAAGACCAAGTCTGAGGTATGTAGCAAATTACTAACAAAATCTATGTTTCTCTAACAGATGTATTATAGAGATTATACAATGAGACTTATCAGAGGAAAGATAAAGACATTATATTTATTGACAAAAAAACGACATAGATTTATTATCTTACATTATCATTTTTATCAATGTAAAACATCTTTAATTTACAATCTCATTGAAGTCAAAATCAGTACAAAGAATGCTAATAGGTGTCAACGTTTTCGGATTCCCCATTATTTTAAGCGGTATTTTTAGCTTTCCAAACAAAAATTCTGTAAGCTGTATTTTTTTCGATACGTTACGAAATCTTTTATATTATCGCATCAATCCCGTTTTAAACACGAGAATAGTAAATAAAAGGGAGTTTCATTTCATCGGGCCCTCGATTGAGTCGTTCCAGCACCCGTTTTGTTTTATGAAGATATGTAGCTGGCCTCGCTAGATGCTGATTCAAATGCAAACGCTGATCCAATAATACAGTCCTTTCAATTTGTTTTAAATTGAGAATGTGTTCTTTAAATGTATTTGTTTGATCCATCCATGCAGTATACTTCAGTATAGAATCACAATGTAGTACCTACATTGAACATTGATAATGCGGCTAACTTCTAGTACATTTAGGTGCGAGGTTAAATTTAAAAAAAGAGTAGTAATAGGGCTAGATAAATATTATATGTTAAAACTACTAGGCTTTTTCATTGTTATTAAAATACATCGTAATAAATAACAAACATTATTTGAAAATTGAGATATTTTTAATGACAGGGTGTCCTGTAAATTAATTTGAATACGAAAAATCAACAAAATTCATTTTAGGATTGCAAATACCAGATTTGTAAAGACAACTTTACCTGGATACCCTTTTCCATCGATAAAAATCAATAATTGATTTATCAATCAATAGATAATATATTTATGTTAAAAATCATTGTTGATTAAATCCAGGAGAGCGCCTAGTTAGCCTCCCCACTTATTTACATTAAAAAAAGAGAAAAAAAAGTGTCCAAGTACAAATTACATTTCATTCATGAACTGAAATACTTTTTGGGAAATAAAATCGACTAAATATAATAAAATGTTCGAAAAAGTACAATTTCTCATCAAAACGCAATAACAATATAAAAACGATGTACACGTGCTAAAAATTCGACAACTTCATCGGACGATGAGGTCGTCAACGTAATCACGCGAACACCGTGACGGGATGTGGGCTTCATACAAAATTAGGGATTATTCAATCGCCATAGATAGTGCAACAGTTACTTGTACCCACAGACAATTCACTAGTTACTAGGCCCTCCCCGTCTCGAGATGTGCAATTTTCCGCTTTTGTTTACATTGGCTACATATTCCAAAGTGTATTTAGATTACCTACCACTTTCAGAGTGCAAACATTATACCAAGAATCTCAACAGATCTATTTTATGAGGCTTTATACAAAATTAGGGATTATTCAATCGCCATAGAAAGTGCAACAGTTACTACATAACCCACAGACAATTCACTAGTTAGTTTTCCACAGTGTATTTTGATTACCATTTTCAGAGTGCAAATATTTCAACAGACCAAGAATCTCAACAGATATGTTTTATGAGCTAGAGATGAATAGGTATCTGTAGTAATACTGGCGCTACAATATTTGGTTTCAAAGTATTCACATGGTCGAAATAAACCTCTTTACACTTTTTAGGCGTAAACTTTTAATCCACCAGAGTTAAAAATACTTGTCATCTACTCGTGATATGCTTATAATCTTATTTCGATTTTGCGACCACTATTATTCACCTGCTAGAGACAAATTCAAACAAAAGAGAATCGCAAGAGCGAAGCTAATCTGATAGTTTTTACAAACACATCAGTGTCGGATTACACCCTACGTTTAGTTACGCAATTAGTCATGCCCTTTGGGGCTTGGTACGGCTTGAATGATGCTCTACCAACATTTTGATCTGATATATAAGTTGCTCTACATTTTTCGTTGCGCTTAAACACAAGTGCAGCGAGTGCGATTTGATAGCAACCTATCAGGTGATTGCTTACAAATTAACGGGCAATTTATAGTTAGAGTCTGTCTAGTCAAACAAGTGAAAGAGCTCTCTGTATATGTAGAGTTTGGGAAGTTTATCTTGAATTAATGCTGCAGGGTTATTTTAACGAAAGTGATCAAAACTCGGATAACGAATAATAAACAATGTTTTTGATAATTTTACAAAAAAATCATAATAAAAAACGTACGCTTTCAAAACGTTATTCAAAAGCGAGTCTGGCGTAAACGTAACGATTTGCAATCCATCACCGACGAACAAAAAGGGCAACAGAGGCAATCATTTAAAGTCAATTCGGATGAATCAAGCATCCCTCTCATACTAGAACACAGCCAATTATACTATCTCTTTCACACGTTAAAAAACACCCCTTGGTGTTCGCCGAAGCATTATATTGCGATGATTAGGCCTGCACTTGCTTGCTATTGAATTTAAATGGAGGATTAAAATGCACATTTTATTTATTAAAGCTATTGTGCTAAGTTCATTTAGCGATTGCTGTCGTCATTCGGGTATTGTATGTTTGAATAATGGTAGGTGTAGAAAGTATCAATATTATGCGGGGTATCGAATGTTTTAACAATAATCAAGGTTAATAAACATACAACCGACTTCAATCGGACTATTCTAGTGACTGTAGGTACACCACTGAAAAGTCACAGGGAAGCAAAATACGCATTTTTGGTTCATTTCAACGACTTTTTTTTCAGTTATTTGGATTTAAAACCTAAACTACTGCACCGATTTTGATAAAATTTCTATGGGACCAATCTGAAAGTATAACCTCTCAAAAAAATCGGTTTATAAACCACGAAATTCTGAGGTAACAAATATAAAAAAAATAAAAATACATTATATAACCTCCTCTTTTTTTGAAGTCGGTTAAACGTATAAGAGTGAAATCGTTACTTTACGCCACCGACTATCGAATTGGCAAACGATTCGGAATATACCGTAAAATGTTACTACGTAATTTTCTACAATTTTGATTATTCAGGCAGAAATTTGCAACCTGTTCTTTTCATAAATGGAGATATTCAGAAGAAATCTCATCAGATCTGCGTGTGCTGAGCTTATCCGTCGAAGATTGTTCTCATATTCGCGATTTTTATAAAATACGCGAAAAACACGTTTCGTGGTTTAATTTTAAATTGATCAGATCCGCAAAAGTCTTCTAAAGCCTTCTCGTTGTCGCCTTTTTTTACCTTTACCGGAGACCTCATTATTTCTGAAAAAATATGGGAAATTGATTATGTGAGGCTTAGTTTTTATAACGATTTAAAATGGGATCTAATTTTCAAGCAGCCTTATCAAAGTTTAATGGGATTGAATTTTTTTCCTGTCCTCTTTAACCAGCTAAGGATTGATTATATGTCTAGAGATTTGGTATAACAAACTCTACACAAGTCTACAAGTTTAACCACGAATTTAAATTTTCATTTACGTCCACCGTATGTTATATCACACATTTAATGTTATCTAATATATGTATATCTTCATAATGCCTATACATTTTTGATTAAAACGTGAACAAACATTCGAATTCGAGAAGTTTGTCAAAGAATGTTGGAGCTCGCCTTTGAGTTTTACATAATCGACCATTTGCAACGCTGAGGATTACAGTTTAGACAGGTATATGAGTACCTATAAACATTTACAGGTGACCTATGCCGACTTGCACCAAACTATGAAAGTTCCTAAGCAATTACTTAACTCGCTTGACAGTTTTTAACAGTTTGAATTTGGACCGTTAAGAACTGGCAAGCAAGAAAAGTAATTGCTCAGGAGCTTTGACAGTTTGGTGCAAGTAGGCACTAGTGTCGGTCCGCAAAGCAGTAATGTGTAAGCATTACTGTGTTCCGATTCGAAGGGTACTGTAGCTAGTGAAATTACTGGGCTTTCGAGATTGACCATCAAAATGATTCAATGTGGACCAACGCTTTAGCAGTGTTGCACCGGACCTATTCTGATCATGATTAGGCGTGATCTCTTACCATCAGGAGAGCGTTTAGCTCCTCTCGTTCCATGTTGACATAAAAACAGGCACAAATTAAAGATTGTCTTATCTATAGGTATACATTGAGAATTTTGATATATTTTTTTCATAAATTGGATAATATATGGACCACGTGCCGTTAACACTAAAACATCCATAGAACCTGCTGAAAATGCGGTTATAAATGCGACTTCCGTATTGCGAAATTTAAGCCATTACAGAAAACCTAGCAATCGTACAACCTGATTGACGCCACGTTAAATCGTCAATGATGCATTTTTTAGGGGACATATTAAATGTACAGTTTTCATTTGTTTTAATTTGACCAAGTATCTAAACGAAGTTTACCTGCTCTACAACCGTAAGAACAATAATGAATAATCTTACCAGGTATTTTTTCATCTTTTTAATTGGGTACAAGGATTATAGCGATCCACTGCAAACGTAAGTCTAATACGATCCATCTTTTCTGGTGTACTGCTTGCTTCGTCTCGTCTCTATCTTCCAGATCTTGTAGTTAAATTGTAAACAATAAAGTGAAGATAATATCCCTCTTATCATTCATTTTCGGGCAACAATTCTCCTTCTAGCTATGCAAAGCAGAGGTGTGAGGCCGGGACTGACAAATATTTGCCGTGTCTTAGATTACTTATCTGACTATGCCCGAATCTGACCGACCGACGTCTGCGCAACCGTTCTGTTTATATTGTTGGATCTTAAGCTGCTCTGCGTATCTCTAAATTTTGGATTAGGAACGGAAATAACTTTGACTGACTATATATCTACATAGATAAGTAACTTATTGTAGATACTGATTTAATAATGTCATATCAATTAAAAGAAAATTTGTAAACTATTCTTTAGTGAAGTATGTGACTCTACTTATACATTTATATACCCGTCTGAAACTAAACATACCTGAGACAAATAAATAAAATATAATTAATTCAGGTATAATATATAATGTACAGACAGCGTCAGAGATAAGTATCCCCCTTGCTCAAGACATCCAGCTATAAATCCTTTCAAAAAAATTGTAATACTTAAAAATAATTTTAGGCTTACATACGGTTATACAAATATAATCTATTTTTTTAAAGGCAAAACTTCGTCATTCGCCGCGGGCGGTGATTTAAAGGGATTTGAAGCTGGGTATTATTATAATATGTATAACTTATCTATGACGCTGTCTGTACATCGGGTATCGAGTTGGAGCAGTTGAGCTACCTATAGATCGCTTGCAACAGTCTATGGGTGGCCCAATTGTTTCCTTTCTTTTGTAAATTCTGTAAAATAGATTGTAGTAGTTAGCTTATGCTGTAATAAAAAAAATGATTACAAAATGCATTAATTCGGTAGTTCAATTATAACTTGCATCGAAATTTCATGGTGCTACAATTTGTAGTAGGTAGTTAGGTACTTGACCGGTACCTAATGTATTCTAGATGATATAGGAAATTAAACTTATATCAAAGCAAAAAAATACCTACAAATGAGAACATATTGTATCAACATATTTCAACTTTTAGCACAAAAATTAAACCTTTGACACTCCACCGCCGAATTAAAAACGACGTGTGATTTATTGATATAAAAACTATTATACAAAAACTGGGTGCCACACTGTCTGACTGCACCCCAGAGTTGTCGAATCTCTAGGATTTTTTTTAATAAAAAAAATAGCAGGCCCATGATGTCTCCGCGGGGAACAATGTCGCTACTTTGATGTCCCCAATCGTAAATTATTTTTTACCTATGGTAATTTTTTCTTTTGACTTTGATATTTAGTTTTAAATTAATTTGTAAAGGTCAGCTCTACCAACGAGTTTTAAGGCGAGAGTCGTTTTTCTTTAATTAATTTGAGCTGTCTGTTTACCTTCTTATCTCTTATAACTAATAATTATTATTAAATAACGTGGTAAGTTTAAATGATAATATATCGGTTTGGGAAAGAAAATATCGTTATATGATAGTTAATTTTACCCTATTTAATAGTCATTGCAAGTTATACAGGGTTTTTGAGACGGGCGGTGACGGCCAATTCCGAAACGTACACTTTCTTATAAATCTATAGCATGACTCTTTTTACGACTTTTCTCTAACTCTCGTGGTTACGGAATTGGCCATCACCGCCCTTCTCAAAAAACCACTCTGTATATTTAAATATCATATTTACTTATTTGCTAAGGTTAGGTCCCCACTTAAGTTTTTTTACAGGGACTACTCTCATTCATAGGTAAATGAAACAAATCCAATAAGAAATCATCAACTTTTTTATTACGCACTCCGTTAGGACTCTACGAACTCTCGTATCTTTCTACTTTTTTCAGCGCCTATTAACATGTGTACGAGCTATTAAACTTTGTCATCGGCAATTAGTGATGTTGAAACTAAATAAATTCTCGGGCATACCTCGCGCCAACCGAGACATGTGACACCCATTCTGAACGCCTGTTAACAAATTAAAACGATTTGTTCTGTTATTCTAATAGGGCGAGGTATGGGAAGTGTTTGTGTCGAGCATATTTTGACAAAATTTATTGCTACCACGCCTTCTAGACGCGTTTTTTGAAGGCGATCTGAGGGCGGATGCATCACACATCTGCCGCGCAGAAAACGCGTCACGCCCCACGCAACACGCGAGACTCATGAATTTACAAAATGTTGACATTAGAACATTTTTTTCCACCCATGTTCTGTAGCATTTTTAGTTAGGAGAAATAGGTAGTAATATTTTCACACTTGAAACAATAAAATTTTCTGAATGTTCTGTAGAGATAGTATTTATATACCTCCCTATAACTAATAGTAGGTATCTGTCTATGGTCTTTGAGCAACATTATCGTTTTTGCATGATGTACTTAAGTTCAGGAAGTTCAGCCTTCTTCTGGTCACCTTAATCCTTAATCAAACCACCTAAATCGGACGTGTAATTGATGACAAATGAGTTTTTTACCTACGTCGAAATCATATCGTTCACCCGTTAACGACACAGCACAGCATGAAACCGACTGATATATCAACAATAAGTCAATAGATGAAGCACAATATTTACAACACCAGTGATTGATAGTGCCTGACAGATGGACCCGGATAACCCTTGCGCCGCTGACGGGCCATCTGTCACCCGGACCCGTTATAATGGTCAGTTAGACCGCCACCCTTTTTCTACACTTTCACCCGCAAAAACCCATTCCTGAAAATGATTTGTGTGCAAACACGAGTAATTCATGTTACGTAGCGTAGGTGATGTGCGAAGCCGAGAGACACCGTCCCGATATAAATTTTATTACCTATCAAAAGTAAAGCCCCCGTAAAAACAAGATTTTTACAACCGCAGGTAATTTCTAAAATAATACCTTCATGGTTTTGTTTAATATAACTTTTCGTTTATTCTCACTTTATTTGACGCTATAAAAGAAAAGAATAACGGTTGTTAAAAGAGAGGAGCATCGCACACATCGAATACTTTTGGCAATAAATCTTTTCATTTTATGACAAATTGTTGTCTGAACGATGTATCTGTTACCCTCGCCACGCCATTGACTACAACAATGGATCTAGAACAAATAGTAACATAATGGTCTATGATGGCCTTACGCCGACATCACAGCACAAATCATTTGTAAACATAAATACAATAACGCCCTACCGAAATATTGGTCACAAAATACACAAAATAGTGCATTGTTACTATAATTTATTGCATCCAAAGCATAACAACGAATACTATAATATCTAACCAATATTTTTTTAATCAACGATTGTAAGATATCCCATCACACCAAACAATTACTGCTTCAGAAAGACGCTAAGGAATTGATATTGAGAGGTGTATTTAACTATTTAAAGAGATAGAACAAGAGATAATACGGCCCTATATTTGAATTTAATGTCCAAACTGATGAGGCATTTGTATAAAATACGTTGTCACATAATGTGATATATGACGCGAAAATTGTAACAATGGCGAATGACGAAGCTTTATGAGACACGTCGGTCTTTGGAACCCTGCCTCATAATTATAATATTATGACTTCACATTATTCCCCAAAATATATCTGCGAGGCTCAAACCCTCTCAGATGGTAGATAGGCTATTGTATTGCCACATATTACACGTAAATGCAATGATATTTTGCAAAAAGCGAGAGATGGAACTTCATTGCATAAAAGCTTATTACTCCCGCACCCCTTATTTTTATCCTGGAGCTTTCTTACTATTTTCTAAATCCAATAACATTTATCTTACGTTGCAACCAAACGTCATTTAGTAAAGCCGGCATCGGGGTGTAACCCTCACGAACTGATCGACTATAATTTTGTAATCACCATAAAATCTGTATCACCGCACTAATATATTTATGACATTATAGCTCCCACTAATATTTATGCAAATTGAAAACGTACAGAATGGCATCGCTTATGCTACCCTAATCCTAGTACAGCGAGACCGAGCCGACATATGCCACAACTAAACTGCTCTTTTCGTCTCCATAACCATAACTCATATTTATTAGCTCTATTTTTTTTACAAAAATATTACACATTTTGCTCAGAATTTCCGAAATCAGTAAAGAAATTTATGGACGAAACATTCCTTACGTTATTTTAAATAACAACTTAAAATATTTTTCTCATTATAAACAGAATTCAAAATTTGATCAAGGTCTGCCCATCCTGTAGATATCTCATCTAACCCTATCACAAACGACTGCAAAACGAATCACAACACCCCATTCGCATTGTCATCGCAGTGTCTCGGCGAAGCAAATAGGAAAAGTAATTTGTGCCCATATGGGACCTGTGATTGCCTTCTGAATACTTCCACCCTCGACCAGATAGTATTTTGGTGGCCAATTTTGCGACCCCTCAACTCCTTGGACCTTTTAATATTGCGGTATCACACATTTTGCGGTTTTGTTAGGGTTGAGTATGTCATTTGTTTTATACCTTGTATGTAGGATAGTGCTTCTTGCTAAAGAAAAAAGTTTTTTTACTAAATCAAAACTTAATTTTTAAACCTGAAAACGTAACTTATGTAACGTTACTTTTTTAAACTTCTCTAAACTGGATGGATCGTAGATAGCACGCACTGAATACGAGAGCCGCATTATTGTACAGACAGAAACAAAGTATTTCACATTTATCAAGAGCAAAACCGTACGAATTTTTGAATAATTATTGCAACTCGAAAACATTTTTAAATGTTCCCTTTAGTTTTAGCCACCACAACTCATTTGTGATAATTTTTACAAGTCTCAGGTGGTCGGTAATTTGCCTCCGCGGTGGAAGGGTTACTTGATTTATCTCGTCCGTAACGCGCGCCTGGGGTGCACTATCCCGCATCTGAAACACAAATACTAATTCACAGACCGCAAATTAGTAGTCCAAAATGAAAGCACATTTTCTATTATGATCAGCACAATAAATTGTCTGAATAGATTCATGCAAATGATACTTGTCTGAGATGTGCTAAATCTGAAACAACAGATACCGAAATAATATTGTTACGAGGTCATATAAAGGGCTCAGTGAGAATCTGACCCGCAGAATATGAAAGCCTTATACGACCTTGAGACCGATAGACACGTGGCCATAAACAAACGAAGAATGCGCCTTGCGTACGTGTCATGTTTCTCCTACAATAACGAAACATGAAAAATTTCCAGACGCCCACATCAGACTGATAAATGGCTTCCGAAAATCCAAAAGGAAGTTACAGCTTACTCGGGATTTGGTCTAGAACCTCTCACGTCCCATAACTGCTGCACTCCGCTTTATTACAATTACCATAAGCCTCAAAGTCCCGCACTCGACGCCGCCGCCTGAAACTTCATCATTGTGAACCTACTCGCGAGTACCGTAAGACGGTTATTGCTTGGGTGAAGTAAAAACGGGGTCTCGGGCCAAGTCTCTGGATACTTGCGGACAACTTTAGCACTTACTCCTGTTATTTTAAGATTGAAGTTAGGAGTAAACGAATCATCCGCGCGAAAGTTATGTGACGTTCGTGCCTCTGGAGCGGTCCACTCTTTACACTTTATGCAGGTTTGGGTACGTGTACGATATGTTGGCGGCTATTTGGAATACTAATTGGGGTCGTAGGGACTCTGAATGTCGTGTCCTTTCTTTTTGAGACAGTCGTACCTACTGTATGAATAGTAAAAACAGTGATGCTTTTTATCAGAAAACTCTCTGTACGAACATACATTGCTCGTAATTGCTTTAACCGAAAAGCTTTGAGAGCGGCCAATCCTCGACGTGAATGGAAAATCAGTAAACCGCGAAACGATGATGAATCGCGTTGGAAGAGAGGGTCGTTAGAGAGAGAGAAGGGAATAAATTTCCTTCATAAGTGTGAAGAGGATAGAGTCGGGAAAATTAGTGGATGCTCCCGTGAATTTGTGTACGTTTTCAATGAAGGTTCTTTATGGAAGGTAAAATAGGAATAAAATGGATGGGCCCTAATCCAGCGGCCATTTATAACTTACACGCCATTAATTTGAGCGATAATTCATGAATGTCGATGCGATTGGTCGTAGATATGCGGTAGGTACAAAGATAGGTGCACAGTAGCCCTTATTGTGAGCCTCTATAATACTTATCACAGGACGGGTAATCTAATCAATTTCATCGAATTTAATTAATACTTACATGATCTCAGTTCCTGTTCTGTATACAAGATATTATTTAATATCTTACTTAATTCTGATCAGGCTTTTACATAACTATAAATAAACGAACATGTTTTTCAAAAGTGATTCTAGATCCTTGAGTGACCTCTTTGTATGGATAAGTTTTAATTTTCAAAATCAATTATATGCTTGAAGCATTGGATATAATTGGAAATAAAACACTAAGTAGGTACGTATTCATTTTGAATTTTTATTGTCTATGAATAATTATAGATAAAAAGATATGTTTTTCCTATAGAGGTCTTCCGTCATGTAACAAAACTGTCCGAATCTTTGTTTTATGATGTAACACGACGTATATTCTTGGTCATCTCATCCCGTGTGGTCTGTAATCTCAAGTGTCCGCGCCACGTGCATCACTTAATACATTGTTTCAGTGAAGTAAAATTAGTATTTTATCGTACAGTAGGTACAGTTGATACATTGTAAACCAAATTATATTGATTACTGAAGAGGTGACAAAATGGTGTTGGGACCATTTTGTACCTACTGTAGGGTTAAATTACCGACATCAGATGAATTTGTAGGTAATCAACGACCATTATAAACTTTAATTTTACAATCATACCATATAAGATTTAAATAAAACAAACTTACCACATTGTAGTAAGTATATAGATAATAAATTAGGTCGATACTTTACTGTAAAAAAGGTAGGTCTAACTAGATACCTTCAAGCCTGTAAGAAAGTTTTTGAAATTCTTAAAACATTGATACAATTTGCTAGTTTCGGGCAAATTTTTGATCTAACTAGGTACCATAATGATCAATGACGCATCGAAACAGTAGAAAATAGTGTCTGTGTGTGTCAACACACGACTAGAGTTTACTCCCATCAACTTAGTAACCATAGCAAGGAATAATCAAAATGAAAAGTGCTCAAAGTAAGGTGCGCAGAAAAACCGTAACGCTTTTTAATAAAACACCCAGGTCTTATGTGAAAATCGATTCTTATGGAGTAATCTCCAATAGGTTACTTACCTATCTATTTCTTTACTACAAGTAGAACATAATAATTTCAAGGTGTACCTACTAACATACCGGAAACACGCACTAGACGTCACTTCCCGGCCCGTTATCAGGATTATGTTATTAACCAGCGCTGGTCTCGATGCATGGTGGTCTGATAATTATTGTAGATGAGATTTACACTCTTCTAATTCAAATTTTGTTACTGTGTATTTTAAAGTTATAAGCATGCTTGATTGACCACTCGTTCGTAAAATTTGATACATATTATAATATATACAGACCATATTGTATACAGGGTGTCCCACGTATATAGGTATACTTTAAATAATGAAGTAAGAAAGTTTGTTTTTGGAAATCAGTTCAAAACTTTACTTCATTCTATGTTTTTCGTATTTTTATCGCTATATAATATATTTTATGGTCGATAATGAGTTAATAATGTTGGTACAATAAAATCGTTAGAAATACCGTCTATAGTTAATATGTGGCGCTATAAAAATATGATGCTTCGCGTAATGAAGGCACAATAACAATATCTTTGCAGGTTGGTACAGACGAGCACATTGGTGTTATGAAATAATATATAACTAAATATAGGAATTAAGTTTAAGTACAGCATAAGCCAAAGCTAATAACATCTATATTAAAAAACTACAAAAGGAAACAATTGGGTCACCCATAGGTAGACCGTTTCAAACGATCTATAGCTAGCTGAACTGCTCCTACTTGATAATAACATGAAAGTACTATTCATTTAATTTCGAATAAATCTTCGAAAAATAACTATTGTTTATAATCATTATTTGCGCTAATAATATCAAACACGGTGTAAATTAATACGCCTAAAAACTTTTTTTTGTTTTTTCCGTTTACATGTTTTACTAAATCTAAAAGAAAAATACAATTTTGGTTTAAAATGCGTGAACAATAAAAAACTTTTAGTAGACACACGCGATTGGTTCTTATTGAAATTGTTACTGCATATTACTCATCACTTTTCAGCGTTTAAACATTTTTCCACTTGATTGTACAGAAAGACCATCACCAAGAGACGCAGTTTAAAACCGGCAATAAAACAATAAAAGCGGTTATCACCGCTATCAAACCAAACACACGTATTTGTGTACTACGCACGTTTGTAGGACCGACGTTTGTTCGCAGATAACGTGACATGGTTACAGACATAATTACAGGTTTTCTGAATTTTGTGTTTATATAATTGGTATGGCAGAGTCCTAATAGAACGCGATGACGCGACCATCGCAAGTTTGCGCGAACGTCGATCGGTCGTCCCGATTGAGACGCCTATTTGACGTTAGTACGTTTGATCGCGGATTCGCGCGACGGTCGCATCGCTTGCTTGCGCGACGATCGCGTGATCGCGTTCTATTAGGACTCTGCCATACCAATTATATAGACACAAAATTCAGAAAACCTGTAATTATGTCTGTAACCATGTCACATTTTTTTAATTAATGGACAATGCAGCGGGGTACTACGTTGTATCCGTGCAGGCAGATCATATTTTGGGATTCTACGAAATGACAGCACGAGTGCGGCGCCCGAACCGAGCTTTTGCGAGCTGAGCTGACTCGAGCTAGGGTATGCGAAACAATGAATGAAACTCAAATTATTATCAATACCGTACCGTCTGACGCAAATCCATAGGAAAACGACTAACGGTAACAATAATTAAATTTTTATCAAATTTATTTTGACAAAAAATACGACTTAATTTTTTTTTTTTTTTGTATTTGTTTATTTTAGATATTTTCACAAAAATTCAATATATTCAAATGTATAACTTACATTAAAATCAAATAAGATTAAATAAAGTAAATTAAATCAAATTAAATTCATGACATTCACTTTAAATTTAATTAAGTAAAAAATAAAATAAAATTATATGTATAATGAATATTTGTATAAAATAAATACATATATTCCACATCTAAACCAACATTAACGCCCAATGTAATGTTTCCTTCTCTATGTTATTGTTTTTGTCTTATGGTGTATAATAAAGCATTTTCATTCTTTCATTCATTCATTCATTCATCTATGCAACACCATAACAATACTACTGATAGACAGTTTAAAGGCTAAAGCAATCTTTAAATGCTTTATTGTACACCATAAGACATAAAACTATAACATAGAGAAGGAAACATTACATTGGGCGTTAATGTTGGTTTAGATGTGGATTGACGAACTCATCCTCAGAGTTTAAAGTCTTTACATCCATTGGGATGTACATATTAAAAAAGTAATCTGAAAGTACATATTAAAAAGGAATGTTGGAAATTCGTAACGCAAATAAAAAAAATATGTGTCAGCCAGTTCACTAGAAAAAGTAATTTGTAGTATTCTAATTATCAATAAATATAGATCACTAATGCCTACTTGCCACAAACTGTCAGGGCTCCTAAGCAATTACTTTTCTTGCTTGTCAGTTCTTAACGGTCCAAATTTAGACCGTTAAGAACTGTCAAGCGAACTTTGATAGTTTGGTGCAAGTCGGCATAAGAATTTTACCGCATTGTTTTAATTGTAATTATCGTCTGCTATCAATAGCGACAGTGCGTGACTTTACCAAAAACAATGGGCTTAACGATGTCACAAAAGAAACGACTTTAAATAAACATCATAAAATGTGATGTAACAAAAAATGTATTGTTTGATGCAAACAAAACGCCGCGTGTAAATAAATCGGGAGAGAATTATTAGTTTGCGCTCGTGATTGCTATTTTATTTACAAAATACTCATAAATTGATTTCAGTTTGTTCCCCGTTTATCTCTTTGATTACTTTGAAAACAAAAACGTGCGAGCCTTCTTCTTATCGGGTCACTAGTTCTTTCGAACCAGTGTGGTGAAAGGATTTAAAATGCACCTCGAAGAGGCTCCTTTCGTATACTTGACACTTGTTATTGAACTTTTTACCCAACGGCCAAGGAAGGGTTATGTTTTTCGCGCGTTTTGTATGTATGTAATGTGTATGTATGTAAATACAGTAGAGCCTTATAACAGTAGTCGCATATGATGTGTAACATAACATTTGACACCTTACTGACCTTACCTTAGTAATTTTTTTACAATGTTAAATTTGGAATGAATGAAAAAATATTTACTTAATTTTACTGAGGTTGGTACCATCTCTAGGCCAACTTCCTGTTACACACTTCCGTCCCATGGTCTGAAATTACTTCCACAAATTGATAGAAAGCAAGAGGAAAGACAACAAACACATCAAAAACACTACCTTACATATTCATCAAACGATAAGGTCAACATTATTAAAATTAAGTAAGTACATGATTTATGCTTAGAGAAAGAAGTAAGTACGCACTATAAAAACATAATATTCCTAACAACTTTTTAAACTTTTTAAATTCAAAATTGATTTGCTTCAAAAGTAGCAATAAGGTTTGTTCTTATCGCGATACATGTACATGCTCATTAATTATCTTGTATTTATCTTTAAGTTTCCTCGTACAATAAAGAGTTTTCATTCATTCATTCATTTATTCATGTCACCTTTTTCACCTCGCGTCCGAATTTTAAACACACACAAAGTTGATTCTGAATTTCGAGCTCTGATTCCCCAAGTTGTTTGAAAAATTATTTGTTTTATCAATATTCGAGTTTTCTAAATCTTTGAACTTTTTTCATTATCTTAATCCATTAATTTATGTAGGTACCTAATGAATGAATGTTATGCTCAGGAAATGTTAACATAAATAAGGGTAGAGTCTCAGGAGTCTAATTTGTTAACAAGTGTTCAGGGACGGTTAATTAGTGCGATGCATGGGGCGTCATCGTTCGTTGTTCAGACAACACATTAGTTTGTGTTCTTCTACGTTAATTATGAACATAGTATCGTTAATTTATGACAACGAACAGTGCGTTGATTTATTATGTTTTCAAGAATTCAAATTGTTTAAGATATTACACAGTGTATTGGAAGTGTATGGTTTTTGACTTTGCGTATATAAATATGAATATTTTTAACATTCCACTCAACGCCATCTAGCCTCAAACTATGCAGAGCTTGTTCTATAAGAATCAGATACCTCAGATTATTTTTATAAATACATACATTGGAATACATAGAAAACACCCAGACTCGGGATAAATATTTATCGTTTGTTTTATCTTTTAGCTAATTCAACTTAAAATTGTGGACTAAAAAGGCTAGTTTTGTTGAAAGCCGACTAACAAGCGAAAATTGGTTTCCTATTGGACTTTATTCAACCGTCGAAGACACCTTCTTGCATACATAGACCATTTCTCAACTTTTGCAATTGTAGAGTCAATTAAAAATAAAACAATAATATTGGGGCAGCGTAATATTTTTTATAACTCATTTGCTCGTAAAGGGTCTATTATTGCACCAATTTCAATATTGTATTGCATCTCATTACGCACTAGTGCGGTAATGTAATGTAAAACGCACGAGTGCGGTAATGTAATTAAAAAATGAAGGTTTATCAATTTTCTCCGTTTAAAACGAACGATACTTTTTTTAAATCTTAGCAAAGAGTTTTTATGTCAGAAAAGTGGTCAACATTTTATGAATAAAATTAACTTTGGGAGATAAAATATAATAAATAAATATTTGATTCTTTAATTTAATTAATATTGACCATAAATTACAACCATTTAAATATAACAAAACACAAACATATTAATTTACTTTATTATAATACTGGCTGTTTTGTGCCTTTGCCTTAAAAAAATAGCGCCGATGCGCGCGCATCGCTAATTTGACAACCAGTAAAAATTATCCCGCGCGCTGTTTCTTTTCGCTGTATTGTTTTTATTTGAAAATGTCGTCAAGTAATGATGAATTTATTTATTTATTTCCTCGCAAATGTGTTAAAAAACGTCGTATGACATACGTGCGGTTTGATAATTACAGCCGAGGCGATATTGTTAGCCCGAGCCGTAGGTGAGGGCTACAAGAAAGCAGAGGCTCTCAACTTACCGCACTTATATCATAATGTACTATTAAATACGCATAATTACTTAATTGTCACTGCCTGTATGCCAATATTCAGAATTCATGCCAGAATATAGTAGTTTTCATAAGCTGTAATAAAGTAAAGCACTTGATAGTAAATAGTTCCTCTGAATTGAAATAGATCTGTTGTCCTCAGTGTGGGCTGAGACGGGAGAGTTCAGAGACAGCGGGCACTCTTCCCTGGCATCGGGGGGATCCGGCGTCGAGCAATCCTTGTACGCACCTCCGCGTCCGAGGCGCGATCGGAAGCACACCGATGACAGTAAGTACTTACAACAGTTTCAGACTAGTGTATTAGTGGTCTGATTATATTCAGCGGCGCAGCCGCGCAGCCAGGTCTCTCTAAGGCCTGATTCATACAGAAGCGACGTAAGGCAAAGGCACGGTCTTTTTCATACAAAATCTGTAAGTGACGCGTGATGTGATTATATTTTTGTACCTACCGCCTGCGCCGTATCTTCGGCTTATGCCGTTTCTGTATAAATCAGGCCTTACGACGATATTCAATGGTCTTATATGCAACGAAGTATTAGGAACAGCGGCACGGCCGCACGAAATACACGTTCAAACTGACAAAATCTGCCGAACCCTGTGAGTTAATAAGTGTACAAGGCATGTATAAATAATAAACTCGAGACTCATAAATATGAAAATTTGGCCTAACTATCTATTTTCACCAGGGTGAAATAGTGGAAAAATGCAATTTAAATAGCATTCCTACTAGTAAAAAAATTAAAATACTTGTTTATTTATTTACATTAGTTGATCTGGCCCAAATTGATGGTAGAGATAAAATTAAACATTAAAAATTAAAACATTTTTTATGTAAACATAGCACGAGACTAGCTCTCCTGATGGTAAGATATCACGCCTGCTCATGACCCAGGACTTTGATTCAAATTAGGCCAGTTCAACACTGCTAAAGCGCTCGTCCACTTTGAGAGATTTTGATTGTCAGTAAGTAAACTTACAAGTAAATAATAATTAATGTAACAAATATTTCACATAACGCCATTTAGCTTCAATCTAAGCATAAAGCTAGATGCATAATACTTTTAGAGAGTATTGCTGGTATTTTATTTACCAAAATTTCCTCGCATGTCTCTTTCACAACACATTAAATATCAGATTATGGACCGTAAAAACGCGATCGTCTCGTCATAAAAATCGTGGCTACCACCAAATTGTGCGATAAGTGTCATATTAGAACATTCTTATTAAAACACATTAAAGGCAACGCTTTATCAATCGAGTGTTGTGAAGTGTTACATGCTAGATATCAGTAACACATGTAAAGTATTTACCTAGAGTGGCGGTATAACCAAAGGTGTTATGTTAGATTATGGAAGGCTAGTTCGGTGATCGATAGGGCGGCGAGTCAAAGCATGTCGAATGTCGATAAACGTTATCGTTATCGATATCTAGGGTTGCCGTTTGTCGATGGTCAGGGTTTCGTAAGCCAGTTCAAATACAAATGGTTTAATGAGTTTATGTAAAAGTATTATTCCATTTTCAAAATAAGCTCTTTATATTGCTTTGTCAACTTTGGTAGGATAGGGCATAATTGTTTGCAATCCGCAAACCGCAAAGATACCTACTTACTTACCATGAGGATGCCATCTTAGTGCGGTGAGTAAAGTTCGAATGTAGAGGTTTTAATAGTAAAGTATGAATGACGCTTAAATCGCGTTGAACCCCACTTTTTAGTGGGGCTAAAGATTTCAATTATTAGATCCTGGAATAGGTTATTGTTCACCTTATTGTAAACCCCAGGGAATTAAGGTGCCGTGAATTACAGTGTCATGAAAAAGATTTGAAAATCAATCGGTGTACCGAATTTTGCTTCATACTTTGCTAAAACCAATAAAATTTGACCAAAAAGGTCGATTAAAATTAGTAATTTTTCTATTCAGTTCCATTTTTAAAAATGGTTTATGGCGAAAACAGTGAGCTGGACTATTTTTTCGTAAGCTAAGAGCTCATTCGCACGAGCAATTTTTTAACGCGCGTTTATAGTAGATTATGCACTAAGGGGATAAAGCAGTGGCAGGGCATATTGAACCCTGAGCTAACGAGGGACTCAGTTAACTCCTGAGCGAAGCGAGGGAGTTATGTAGAGTCTTGAGTGACGCGAGGGGTTTCAATTTACCCAAGACGAAGACAGGCTTTATCCCTGAGGAGCATACTCTACTTTTCACACCTTCTGCGAGGCAATAAAAGCCCAGGGCTCCAGCAGCGAACACCGTCTTTTGTTTCATAATATTTTAAGTCGCTTTTTATCTATTTTTTTATGAGTTCTGCTTATTAGTGGCCAGTTCGATTTTCGAACAAAACTCTTTACAATGCCATATGGGCGTTCTATTACGTTTAGAGTTTCCACACGAATTTGACGTTCCAAATTCAAATCACATTACAACCGTTGGGAGTTTCCTACAACATTACCTCCCTAGAGAGGTAATGCTTTGCTTTACCTTGATGATAGCATAATATGTAATTGGACATTGTCGAGCAGGTGGTGTGAAAAATCCTTTAAAACAGAACCAATGCATTTTGCGCGATTTAAATGCGCTGACGTACGAACAGCTACTTGGAAATGCATTTTTTCCATTTGAACGGATTTTTAACGCACGTTAAATAATCGCTCGTCTGAACGAGCTCTTAAACTACTGAGTAAATATCATTTGTGAAAAAGATATGGTTGTATAAATCTACTATTGTTTCGATTTTGCTTGAAATAAAAACACACCTAATCGTTATCATAGACAACTAGATAATATTAGTACTGAGACAGCCCTACAATGTATTGTGATATTGTAATCGTCCAGCGGTAGCGTTGTTGCTAAACTTTGAGACCATAATCCCGCCTTGTTCATTATACACCAATGAGATTGTAGCGTTACAGATTGAAGGTTTTAATAAACAAGTCCAAATTATCGTGATAAGCCAAGGAGATAGATATTTTTTCATCAAATAATCAACGTTACAATCCGAGTTAGTTTAGTTATAAAATGGCTATAAGCTGTGCACGCTATCTTCTAAAAGACAGATAAAAAAAAATGCTCTTTCTCAATATTATATACTAATATACGTCAATTTCTAAAGATCTTTAACGCCCATTTTTAAAGATCATTAACGCCCATTTCTAAAGATCTTTCAAACTAAATTGAAAGGGAAACTGAAGTTTACTTTTATAGTTTTTAGTCAGAAGCACCTCTTCATTGTCTTCCGAGGATTAGTATCCACTACCAACAAAGTACTATAATACTATTCTTTCTACCAGATTTAACCCAAACCTTTCTCAATTAATTTTGCATGAATAATAAATTAGTGTACGTTTTAGATACAACCTAAACACCATCAGAATAGATAATGCGCGCGCTACACGCAACCATCATTGCCTAACGGCAACCACCAGCCGCCTCTATTTGTGAAGGCATTAGAATGACGCGCTGTATTTGCTCTAGATTTTCCGTCGGTTTATGGAGTTTGCTTTCAATTTTACTGTCATTTTGTGTGGTCCGGTGATGATATTGGTTTTGATTTTCAAGTTAAAACAATTTTGGTGGTCCTAACACCAACTAACTGCTGGCGGGAATAACAAATTGAACATTAGCAGTATTACAAAACTTAAAATACCGATCTTTTCTCGAGAGAGTTCCACTTCATATGGTATTTAAACTCGTATTATTTATTCTTTGCCGTATCTTTTCATAATTAAACAAGTACATAATCCACATTATGCAATTAATAAAAGATTTAATTCTCAACTTACTACTAACTAAAAGCTAAAGCATAATAAAACTAAAATTACATAATTAGCTATAAAATTATAAATAATACTCACACAGAATTTAGGTCACTTTCCACTGGCAAAGTACCCAAAAGGCTGGCGACGTTACTTCGTTGAATAGCGACAGTAATTCTTTGACCGAGGTAAGCGCAGACCTTTGGTCGTTTGATTTATTATCAGTTCTATTTATTCGTGTATTTTGTATTATGTTTTTAAAAATAAGCATATATTATTTTTTTTCATCACACATCTAGCACTACCACATCTCCATAATACACAGAGGTTAGCTGAAAGAGAATGCTAACTAGCAATAAGTTCGCCTATGTACTGTTTTTTACTTTGTGCAATAAAGCATTAACTATGTATCTATCAATCAGTGGCTTTGCTAGCTCCTTGTACGGGAACAATGCGTCCGAGCTCTACGCACCTAATGTTTCATTTGATCCACATCAGAAGAGATTTTGTTTGGACAAAGGCTAAGCTATAAAGTATTTCTTTTCTTATAAAAAAAAAGTTTTAGTGCTTACCTTTACAATTACTATCTTACATATTATGTAATAATTCAATCAAGATACCAAACTGCAATAAATTTATTAAAACTAATCCGATGTACCTATAATAAATATGAAATTAAAATTGATAACATTTCATTGATAATATTATTTAATCAATTGAGGAACAAGGATGTTTGGATGTACCTATTTATTTATTTATTTTATTAATTTAACATTAGACTCACAGTAATTTTTTTTCCATATTATTCTTTATTTCCAGAATCACCTAAAAGATAAATATGAAATATGTATGAAAATCCATTCCATAACATGCATTGTCACTATGGTCCACATGGTTTCGGGATATGTAGATTGTAGGTACATTTAGCCTGACAACTTATCAACGTCATCTAGAAAAAAAAAACGATAGAATAATGTTTGGTGTTTCACAAAATGCCATCTAGCTATCTTATTATTCTTCGCTCTACATCTAAAGATTGTCTGAGAAAAATCTTACAACCGCTCATCGTTGTGTTTTAGTTTGTAATAAAACATTATTTATGTATATAATTTTTATCTTTTTATGTATATTCTTACTTTTGCACCAAAAACCATGCACATACAATGCAGGCAATCGAGGCAGGGATTTCCAAAAGGCAATATACGGCGCTTGATTGCAGCGCTCGTTATCAGTAACGAATTGATGTAATAACACGGTATCGCCCTCGCAGATACCGTGTTCCAATGCTGGCGCCCACGCGGTTATGCATTGTTCCAATATTTGGAACTGGGTCAAACGCGACGCTGAAATTAAAGGAATACCTAGGCTTAACTACCTATAGAACGATGTTATTTTCGACTGACTTCAAAGGTGGAGGTTCTCAATTCGTTTTTTATGTTTGTTATCACGAAGGAAATTGCGTATTTTGCTTCCGGTTAGATGTTAACGCTCATTAAAACAGTCCAATTGAAGTCGGTAGTAGTATTTTTTGAACCTTGATTATATTACTTATAGCATGTTACTCGTAATATTTACAAATGTTGACAGATAAAAAAAATCTAAAACTGAAAAGACAGGTGTAAACTTTATACAGGTACTGTGAAAATAAAACTTTATGAAATATGCGTATGAATCACCAAACCCCAAACACAAGCAATTATATTACGGCCGATCAAAGAGTGTGCTTTTATTAATGCAGTTGTTAAAGAAAGTGTTAAATAATTATTCATGATATTTTGGTTTCATGAGTTCTAAGTCGGTAAGTATAGCAATCAATGGTAGAGTCTAAAATTGATACATTTTCCACAACTTTGAGTCTTGATCCTTGGTCGAATTAAATAAAAATAGAAATAACTTAAAACATAAAATCTAAACATATCACGTAAGAACATTCTTGGTTTCAAGCAAATGTAACTACTGATTGTCTAAAATCCTATGAAAATACGATCATTTTCTCTCCCCAAAGCTCTGTCGGAATGGGAACGATTTAGGAAAATTATTATCTTTGTACAGCTTTCCAAGCTGTTCACATTACGTGCGAATACAAGCGAATATGCAAAGGCTTCACATATATACGATTCCGACTAGCTTTTACGATATTACGGGTTATGATATACCTCCTAGTAAATCGTAATCTGATTTCATTATAACACTTGCTTACTACAAAATTATTATCTAACTAAGCTCTAGTGATTACTATAAATAGTGTGTATTTGTTGGGCTTTGTACAAATAATGACTTATATTCTAATTTTGTACACTTATCTATTTACATGTGTTTGCACCTTTTCTTATACGTCTTATACATTTTTATGTAATGTAAGAGGCCTTTGTCCAGCTGTCTTCTTTACTCCACACTACTTCTTTATGGTCCTGTGAACTCTGAAAACTGACAACCAAAATCATATTATTTTCTTTTCCATACCAAGTTCAGTGAATCAGGGCCACGGTCGGTCGCCAAGTGCCGGTAGCAAGCCCATAATACCGCGGCTTAGCGCAACCACAGATTATACATCAGTCACTACAGCGCAGGCGCAACTAAATACTTTTACAACAGTTGTAAATTTGTTCGCTGATCGACGCGACACTCCGTAATTTATATCACCTATAAAATATATTTCGACTGCACCTAATATTTTGTGAAGTATACCATAAATATGTACGTCACATTTTATCTATGGAAATTTTGAGTACTTTCTACGTAATACGTAGATAGTACAAGGAGGCACTCTATAATAAGACTTTTGTGCTTACACGTTATTTCCTTTATATCTATTTATTCCTTTAATAGAGTCAATAAAAAAATATATAGTTAAAAATACATTGCCCATTTCAAAATAGACTTAAAACTTAACATTACTTTTGTTCTCAGATCGACCTCTGACGGATGGACCTACAATCAAAACAGAGTCTACCACTCCTGGGGTCGGCCCTGACGACCAGTCCCTGGACGATAAGGGGGACAAAAAGAACAAGAGACAGAGACGGCAGAGGACCCACTTCACAAGCCAGCAGCTTCAAGAACTTGAAGCGACGTTTGCGAGGAACCGCTACCCGGATATGTCGACGCGGGAGGAAATCGCGATGTGGACGAACCTTACTGAGGCAAGAGTCCGGGTGAGTTCATAGACATAAGTCTATTTCAGAGTAGATACGAGGTGTAACAAAATCTGGTCAAGGGTGAAAGTCTTAAGCGTGAGATAGAGTTGTTTTCGGGAATCATAACTTCGATAGAGAAAAAAATATGTAATAAAGTGAAATCTACTGTAACGTGCTATTTTGAACTGTACATAGTCAGCAGCTGCAGTGAACATTGATGAACTGGTTGCAGCTTTTTTTTCAATGACAGAAGAAAAAGTGCGTTACAATATTAACGATCTAGATGTTTAGGCTAATCGTCGCATCCGGCGCACGTCGTATTTTTGTGCTGGAGCCGTCGGACGGAACACGGGATCCCTTAATCCTACGGGATTTGATGCGTCTATTTCGGTCTCTTCATAATCCCAGGCTTAAGTCTGATCGCATCCACACTCACTGTCAATAGTTTTGGAAGGCCCCCGTTAGATTCTGCGGTTCCTGACCGATTTGTACTGTTTAGATTCATGGAATTTTTGGTTTCTTCGGTATTCGCCGCGAGTAACATGTGTATTTGTTGGATATTTGGATTAGAATCGTGACTTTGTTTTGTATGGGATTGGTTCTTTGTTCGCATTAAAATACTTCAGATTATTTTTGGTGCTCTGTTAGCGGAATTGAGTCTCATAAATTAGTGAAAGAATAAACACAGCTGAAATTAGATCTTTCGGGATAATTGAGAGTATAAGAAGTACCTACTGCAGAAAGGGGCTTGTATATTTCGAACCATACAAAAAAACGGCTTTGAAGTTATTCTGAAAAATAAAAATAATTAAAAAAAAACATTATATGGAATGCTGAATAAACCTACTTGGGAAAGTTATAAGTCAATCTATCGATCTATCTTCGCCAACTGCTTCTACGGCACCACCTGCAGCTGAGTTTATTTTTAATATTTATAATTTTTTGATATTTATCACTGTTTCTAAGAATATTTAACTCCCTTCGTAAGTACCTACCGGCTGTACCAACCGAATAACAAACAAATGACCGCTTTTAAAAAGAGCCTTCACACAGCTCGAGTTTAGGCAGATGATGCATCGCAAGAGTATGAAATCGATATGCCGTGCTAAATACCGAGTTCAAGTGTTAGTTTAGTCACAGAATATTGAATAATTAGTACGTGTATTGATTTTATCGGTACTCGACCGACTCGGGTGGAACGCGTGTGTTCTTCAAAACATTCTCATTTGTAGGGTTGATCAGTTTAATGAAATAACATCAATAATATTTTAATTTAGCTTTTTTCTTTTTAGATAAATACGAAAGCGGTTGTATTTCTAAAATACACAAATGATCAGATATCATCCGATAAATGGTATTTGCGGTTATGTTCACTGACTCTACCATAATATTTATTTATTTTAACACGAGTGCTACATACTTTCATTCATGATATAGTACTTGGTATAAGAAAAAATGAGGATAAGTATTCATGAAATTCCGTAGTCAGCCCTACAGTAGGGGATTAGCGCTCGCTCGTCTACAGCGCCGCATCGCTCGCGTCGAATAAATCTGTGCGCGCGCGCAGCAATAAATCGTCCAACATTATTTTTGTTACCAACTCATTAGGGTCATTGCCTGCTTATTGACTCAATTACAACTCGTAAAATATGAGACTTTAATCTGCATGTTTTCTTTAGAATATTTCATGCAAATTAAAAGTGTCAAATCAAACCACATTTTACATGTGCAAGATGTTACGTATATCTTTATGTTCATTGCCTTAATATTATTAGCAATAGGTAGGTATAGCAAAAGTTTTAACAGTTTTGCTGAGAATTTTAAGAATACTATTTAAAAGCCATTCATCGACTTGTCGTAATGAGTTGGCCGGCCACCTTTCTTCACGGCTCTATCCTTTGAATGTTACCTGATTGATAAAAATCGATTTCCTTGTTTCTGCGAGCTAAAATGGTTGAGCGCCTATAAACTGGTTTGATTATTATACTAGGCAATTAAGTTCCTTGACTTAATTGCCAACGTGTGTTTAAAAAAAACATCTTGAAAAAATGTCAAAACTTTCCGACACTACTGCAAACACATTTTTTTGCACCTAACGAATTTGTCAAGCGAACTGCGCCTTCTGAGAACGCTCGTATCGTTGCCAATCGTGCGTGAAACAGCTCTTGACACATTTCATTTGCCACCGATCGCTGGGGCACCCCGCCCCGCCTGGAATTAAACCATCGATCTATACAATACAAATAGATAATTTTGCTATCGTTGAGTACCGTGTCTGTGATAATGTTTACCAAATTTGATATTAGAGATTAAGTTTTCTTCGCGAGAAATACATAATTATGTTGTATTGTGTGGAGCCGAGACAAATTGAGACCTCGATATTTACCTGCAAAAAAGTTTGTAGTATCACGTGAACTTAATTATGACTATGAACTAATGAACGCCAAAAATATATAGTGTACTAGAAGAATGTTGGGTGAACAAGAATTGCTTAACAAAGTAGAGATAAAAAATACGATTACAATTAGATCGGATACATTTGGCTAACAACATTAACATAATTCAAAATATATTTAATTTCACATATTTTTTGCAGATTAGTATGCATACAACAAGCATTCGAACATGATCGTATGCATACAAATGTGTCAATATTTTTTTTATTTCCCACCATCCGACAGAAAAGCACTCGTGTAATAGGAAAACATTTTAGTTTTTGCGCGTAAAAGGCGCGTTAAAAATGGACATGTATCAAACTCGTCGACAGCGGGTGAGCACGGCGCATTATTTATTTAACGTAAAACCATCCGACTTTTTTCCAATGCTTTTAGTGCACAGCCGTGTCCACTGTTACCCAGTGTCCACCTGTCTAGTTTCATGCAAATAGATTAGCGAGGTTTACCTTGCTCAGCGATTGCATCCCAGTTTGATGGAAACAGGAAAATATGCCCTCCTTTTGAGTAGTACTGGTAGTACTCAGGGTGAAAAAACTACAGTGTATAGATAAAAATAAATAAAAATAAAACCTTTATTTTCAGTTATCTAAAGATCCATATAACCTTAAAAATAAATAAAACAAATTTGCAAAAGCGCATTAAAAGATGAGATTATAAATCATAATAGTAGATTACAAAAAATAATGATTTTAATGAAACTCCGAAATAGAGTAACATTTTACTTGTTTTATTCATCAATTTCAGCAAACGACAAAAAACACTAGTTTTATATTCCAAAACATACATAGTTATCAACTAAAATCGTACGATTATGCGATTGTACGATATCGTAAGAAAATCACTTTAGAGCTTAAACTGCTGAAAGGGTGTCATAAAACATAACACGATAAGTCAAATTCCCATGCTTCAAACATTGTAGAGTTAACCCAGGAAATATACCGACGCAGCGCTAATCTAACGCAATCACAGCTTAAATAATCAATACTAGTGAATTATTTAATCAAAAACGGCTTAGCCCCAGAACATCTTATAATGAAACAAGAAGAATTTATAACAGCAGCCATACAGTATACAGACACAGTACCTTTTTTAGTTTTGCTTTTTAGACACGATCAGTTTGTTTAGCAAAATGGAACTTTGTGTGTGTTAATTCAATATTTATTATTGTTTTGAATATAGATATTATGCGAGCTTATTCTAGTGTTTTGATGAGCTCTACTATTCAGTTGTGATGGTCAGGGATTTGTAGCTTCGGTTTGAAATCTAAATCGATGATTCGAACTGAAATACACTCTAGGAAGCGTTTACTTTTCTAGGAATTAACAACATAAATGTGCACGTATATATACTTAAAACTAATATGTCCTTTTCCATCTTATTAATATATATTATAGGCTTGATCCTGACTGACTGACAGAAAGCCCACAGGCCAAACAACTGAACGTAGATACTTGAAATTCCGTGAGTATGTTAAAAACCCTCAAAAAATTTTTTTTTTTTTAATCGCGATGCAGCGAAGTTTTGTACTCTTACCGAATTACCGTTAAATCCGTTCAGTAATTAGTTCAATTTTACTAATAAAATTAAAACAAAGTTGAAAAAAAGATCAGAAATTTATACATCTACATATACATTCATCCATCTCTTTAAAATTTTGACTTTACATATAAAGTAGGAGGTAGGATATTACAGCTCAGTACCTATTGGGTTTTAACCCTTTGTTCCTATAATGTGTAAAAAAGTAACAAAAGCGGATAATACTACAAGATATTGCTTACATCCGTACCATAAATTAATTTAGATACAATTTATAGTGAACCTCCATTAATAAATCTGCAAAACGGAACAGCCACAATAGTTTTGTCCAGCGGAAATTTGCGGTTTTCTATCATTAGGTAACCGAGTCCGCTGCCGTCGTGCCGTCCGCTCGGCAGGGTGCATTTAATAATCTACCCTACTTTAGGGTTGTCACCTAAAACAAATAATGCTTCTGGTGTATGTGAAAATAGTAAAATGGACGATATGGACATCACTAGTATTACCTGTGGTATTATACGAGTATGTATAGGTACTTATGTTTTTTTTTTATATTCTATCATATAACATTCCTAATATCACATATCTATTTTTCGCGCAAAACCAATGCGACTTGTGTTCATATAATATACAGTTTTAGCTGAATAATCATGTTTATTGCGCTTCAAGGCAATAAGTTCACCTCTTATTGTTTAGAGATGAACTTATCCCTCATGAAATTAATAATTTTTCATCCATCCATCTTGCTATAACATGTTTATTTTGTGAAGGAATCACCAAAAGAAACATTATATTCTAGCATATTTTTGCACAGCCTGCCACATGCCAACCCTGACTCGACACGTGTCAATTTCCGAGTTTATATTCTCTATCCATTTATACGAGCGCGTGTTTATTTGACTTTGAGATAGTTTAACTCAATCTAATTATATAGCTCTTTTACCAATACAAATAAGGTTCATAATCCTAAGTTACGATGCCCGTTTATACGTTCGTTGTTTGATTGATGGTGCTAATAAAACTGTGATTCCAGTTTAATTTAAATTTAAGGCAATTTACCCCGTGCTCTCTCTGACCGTAAAATGGATCATTACGGAAGCTTGAATCATCCATCACAACTATCCAATAAGGGAAGTGGCGAGTTGTACCCTACCTTACTGGTAAGAAGACAGCAATGGAGCGATTGAAGTTTATGAACTCTTTGTTTGCGGTTGCGTAGAGATTTACTTTAGTTTACTGTACTAATATTTATTGTGTTAGAATTCAACTAACAAAAAAGTCTCAGAGATCGAGCTTTTGCAGCGCTACACCGGCCTAAAGGAGCCTCTTCGAGGTGCACTTGAAATCCTTTCAGTTCTACCGAACCAGGTGGGATGATAAGGTAGAACTAGAGATACAATAGGAAGAAGAAAATCGGCCTATGTATTGCAATTGAAGCCATTTGAAGCCCTATTTAGGTCATGGGATTTTTTTTACTACCAGGAGAGAACCGTGCTCTCACTACGCTTTCCACTTCTCTTATGAAAAACAAGTAATAGTTTGATCCGAGTTTCCGTCTTAAATATGTATTATCAAAAAGGGAAAAAATATTTAAGCATTTTTACCAATAATAATTGGACAGACATAGGTTACTTTTATCACGGTACGATACTTTACGCGGGCAAAACCACGTAAAGTGGCTAGTGATATAATTACCTTTACAATATCCTAAGACAATCAACGCGTTGCCTTCGCTATAATCCTGATTGGGATTACGACGTCCATACAGGATCAGCGCGGCCGTCGCGGAGAACTCTGATCTCCAGATTTGCTAACAGCCTAATCAAGGACTAGGTAGCTATTGAAGTACTGTGTAATAGACTCAAATGTGATGAGCCATTACTATTATGGATTCTGGAGTTCATTAGGTTTAGGCGATTCTGTCTGTTATCATACCATTTGTAGTAATGAAGGGTTAGGATATTCGTAGATTATGGATGTGATTTTCTAAGCTAGCTGCTGCTCGCGACTTTGTCGGCGTGGTATTTGGTTTGAAGGTTTGAAGTTATTTTCTAGCTACTAAATTGTAGGTTATATGGACAGGGCAAGATGGCGTACATTGGGAGAGACCTATGTCCAGCAGTGGACTGCGATAGGCTAATGATGATAATGTTGATTCAGATTCAGATTCTTTAGATATACTTATTAAGATTTTGACGACACGGATGGTCGAATGGCAAGTGTATTGTACTGCCACGCTTGTGTCGCGGGTTCGATTCTCGCTTCAGGACAAACATTTGTGTGATGAACATCGGTGTTTGTCCTGAGTCTGGGTGTTTTCTAAGTATTCTGTGTATGTATTTACAAAAAAAAAGTAATGAAGTATTCTATTAGCCATCTGGTTCCCATAGTACAAGCTTTGCTTAGTTTGGGGCTAGATGGCGTTGTGTGAAATGTCCAAAATATAAAAAAAAATAAAAAAAATACAGATTTGCATCCAATGCTTTATATCCAATAATTATGTATATATATATATATTGATAACTGGGTCGGCCACGTCTGTCGTATGCCTAACGAACTGTGGGCAAGAACCACCACAGAATTGAGCCCACCGAATTTGTGGAAGACTTAGGAAAAAATGGCGGGACGAAACGATTAGTAGGATTCGTTCTTATTAACCTTCATCGTGATTATTTTGTATTGTTTCATTATTTTAGTGAAAAATACAGCGATAATAGGTATAAGTTCATTTTCCAAAGTGTTTACGTGTGACATTAAAAACGCTCTATTAAAAGTTCACAAGAAAAATCATTGAATAATTTATAAACACGCATTAGTATCGATTTCGGTGGCATTCAAAACCGTCGGGGTCTTGCGAGGGGCGCCTCGGTCACCATCCAATAATATATTTAAAGGATTAGCCTTCGCAATATCGCGACCCTCCTCTTTCTCGCTATTCAAATAATGGAAATCATTTCCACATATGTGCACCTAAATAAATATCATTCCACTGTCATTATTGAACCCCACAGTGGAGTTATTTTCACCCGTTTATTCGCGGTTCGCGGTTTGCCTGGGAAATGCCGCCTGAGTCTTTGTTCTACCTACTCTAATAATGTAGTCACTTGTAATGTATTATTGAAATATAAATATTACGCGTGGATTGTCTTGTCCACTAACTAGTACTGAGTAGAGCAGAAAACTGTTAATGAATAAGCAAAAAAGTGACACAAACTGGACTGTGATTTGTTGTCGCGACCCGAGGTTTACCTGTGTCACCGTGTACAAAACAAGCTCATGCGAATTCGTGAAATTTATGTTTCGAAAAATAAACGATCGTATATGGGGTGGAAACGACCGTTTATGTTCACTTAACCGAGGAAAGAGGGTATTATTTACCGTTTCGGCTGGGTGAACCCGCCACAGTGAGTGAGACAAATACCGCTGCCGGCGCGATATTTATTGCAGTCGCTGGATTGCGCAATTTATCGCGAGGTGTCGTCGAGCGATCGATCGCTGCGTGACGGACGCGGCCATATATCAGCGCGCACGTTATCTGCGCTCACGGCGACTTATCGACATGGTGCTGCGCCATCCGAACCGGTGCCACCGTCCGGTCCGGCCGAATGACACCATCGATCGGACCGGCCCGCTCATTTATTGCGGCCCGCCGAGTGGCAGCGAGTGGTAGCGACCCGTCCCGCCCTATCGCGACGCTCGTTTATCTTCATTCCGCGGTCGCAATTAGACGGGTGGTTGGTTGCGGCCTCCGCTACGTGGCAAGAATACGCCCGTGCCGTCTCACTGTCAACTTTGTAATGAGCAAAGTTAATAACTACGCAACGCGGGTCGCGTTCTGATGCTGAATCTCGTTAAAACTTGTGGGTCCGTGGAATTTGGTTTCTGTACCATTTAGAAAAGGTTATTTTTTGATTTCGACTCAGCGTAACTGTTATATATATGATCAGTATGAATACGAGGAAATATCTGAATACTAACCTTCAACATATTCATTTCAAGAATTAAATCACGTGCGCCAAATATCTAAGCTTTATTTTCTTTGCAGGTGTGGTTCAAGAATCGGCGGGCAAAGTGGCGGAAGCGGGAACGGAACGCCATGAATGCCGCGGCTGCCGCCGCCGCCGACTTCAAGAATGGATTTAGCACGCAGTTCAACGGCCTCATGCAACCATTCCCGGACACTGACCTGTACTCATCGTACCCGTACAACAACTGGGCTGCGAAGGTGCCCAGCCCTCTCGGGACCAAGAGCTTCCCGTGGCCGGTCAATCCTCTGGGGTCGGTTGTGCCTGCGAGCCATCATCAAGGTATATCATGCTAAACATCTGCTCTGCTCTCCTGCCCCTCGTGCCCGACAACCTGCACTCGAGAGGACCTTAACGAAGCCTCAGATGAGGCGGTGAAGGTGGCTTAAACTTATTGGTCGAGAGTGGTCTAAAACCGAGCCATTGACACGAAGAATGAATTAATGAATGCTAAACATCTTCTTTTAAAAATATATATACGCTCGGAAGTCAGAAAAGCCAAAACACCTCCTACCTCTTCTCTTACTTCTTGAGGAAGATACGCCTTCTACCAGCGTCAGCTATACACCATGGTACGCAAAAGTAGCTGTAACTAATATTGTTTATCCCTCAGGCTCAGTGAACTGCTTCAACACGGCGACGTCGATGGGCGTGGGTGGTGGCGGTGGTATGGGCGTGGCGGGCTCGGGTGGCGTGGGCGGCGGTGTGGCACCGTGCCCGTACACCGCGCCGCCCAATCCCTACACCATGTACCGCACCGAGCCCTGCCCCGCCATGTCCTCATCCATAGCCTCGTTGCGGCTGAAGGCTAAACAACACTCAGGATTCGTCGGCAGGTAAGAATTCAGTTTTTGATCATGAAGCTGATTTAGCCTTTGAGTGTCGGTTTGACCCTGTTCGGGTCTCTTCAACCACCAGCTCCACTACCACCTAGATATACGTTGTAATAAGGAGAGTGCGGGCACGCTATTATACCTATATATACCATATAACTTTTTTGTCTTGCATTGTTCAGAGTCATCATTCATCATTATCATTAACAGCTTTCAATCACTAAGAACAGGGTATAAGCTTTCGCCCACAAACACCGTTCTAGTAAGTCTCTGTACCGTTGCGGGTTGAGCATTGTGTAAAATAAGACGTATCCAAGAAATAGAGAGAAGAAATATACTTTTTAAATATCAATTTATAACTTCTTAGTTTCGCGATAATTATTTTGTTTATCCATGTTATAGTAAGAAAACACACTGCTATTTTACACGCTACACGCCAGCAACTTCGCTTGTAGCTTGTAGCGTGTAAAGTCGCCTAGTGACATCGGCGTTTTTACAATCTACTTGTTGACAATCCTTCCCAAAAGCTAACACGCTCACACGCTAGCGTTTAAAAACGCCAACAATCAGCTTGTAAAGCTTGTGTGTATCGACGCTTTACAATGTAATCTTGTGTTGTGGTACAGTTACGGATCGGTGTCGCCGGTGTCGCGCGCGGGCTCGGCGCCGCTGTCGGCGTGCCAGTACGCAGTGGGCGGCGGTGGCGCGGCGGAGCGCCTCTGAGACGCGGCGCGCGGCCGCGCCGAGGCGCGCTCCCCGCCGCCGCCCGCGCCGCTGCCGCCGCCGCTTGCCGCGCGCGTCTCCTAGCCGCCACCCGCGCGCACACACGCCACACCCCACTCGCTGTGGGACTGGTTCCAATGATGTGTACGTGCTATGCTAATATTGAACAAAACAATGCGCCAACATATTGATTAGCCAATTCTTGTGCATCAGTGAAATTGATACTTGACTTGGGCCCGTGTAATAAAACTGTTTCCTGCAGCATTATATTACGGAGTTATTTTAAATCAAATCGAAACATTTTAAGTACTTAATATTAATATCGTTTCGACGTTATTTACCTACTATGTAATTAATAGTATCGCTCGATTCCCATATTACGCGATCATTATAAGTTGGCTAAATTTCCATAACAATGTACTTACCTCTAAACTTGGGTGACATTTATATTGACAACAAACGATCGTTGAATATTGGATTCGGCCTTTACATTGGTAATTTTAAAATCTTGCAATAAATTTTGTTTGTTGTGATCATAGTGAATTTAGTAAAATAATAAATTACCTTGTTAAAAAGTTGTAACATGACGGAAAAAACTGGTTTAGTGCAATTAAAAAATACTGTGACAATCTATTATGCAGCAATTCAATTTGCTACGTAGAAACAGTAAAAATTAACACACATTTGTAAAAGAATACGTGACTTACCTGAATAGTAAATACTATACAAGTACTTATAACAAACTATATGTACTTATCATAAACTATGCAATATATTGAGAATTTTCAACTGAATTATACTATGTAAGTATTCGTGGCGATAATATGAATGAAGTTGTGACGTTAGAAAAGTAAATTGAGGTAAAGCAATTGTGAATTTCTGGTCAGATAACTATAAGTTTTCAGTTTTTCTTTTCGTAACAAAGTAGTGATAACCAAGGGAAATTATTATAATGTTTTATTATATACTTCATAATTTCGAGGTCCATTCAACATTCTGTAATGCATTACATTACAGAAATTTGAAATTGAATGTTCAAAATGTAGAGTTGAGGTATGCGATAGAATAAACGACCTTATTCATCGGATTTACTTTTTAATGCTGTCTTTTTTATGTGTAACATCTTTCCTCTCGCTTTCTGTTAATTTGTGGTAGTGATTTCGTGAAATGCAACCGAAGTGTGTAACATAAAGTTAACAGTCAGATGATACCAACCTCAGAATAATAAAGTAAATTAAATCCTTCTAAATTTAAATTAGTTGTCAGATGTTACACCTAATCGGAAGCCTCATGCTATCTACTGTAAAGCTCCCTTCTTTTTTTTTAATGATAATTGCTTATTCTCCTTCAACGTACAAATCCAGAAATGTATAGATATAAGGTGTTTCTCAATATATTTTTCTACTTGTACATTTTCGTGAGCTAGGTAACTATTTTGAGATAACTAGAAATGAGCCGAAAAGTAAAGAAGAAAAAAATAAAATATTAATTTATGGAAAACTTTTTTATTTCAAAAAGAGTAACGAAAGATAAATATTAGTAGGTATATTTATTACATCATCATAAGTGTTCCATTACACTTTAATGGAATTTTTGTAAAAAATAACCAGGCAATAAGATGAAACGATTACTTTAGATTAATGTAAATAACTTAGGTACGTGTACGTATACCAAAGCGATGAGTGCAATTTTACAAGCTTATGTATTTACCTATTTAGATGTAAGTTTGTAGAATAATTCCGATTATTGTAAATATTCATATATAAAACATAAGTTAGTCAAAATAGAGCGAGCATTTTGAGGTGTTAAATTTTGCATGTCGTAAGAAAAGTTGAGAATTACAAGACAAAATTTCATTGTATGTATTTATGTTGACGAAACAAATGTTGTACATATATTTTGATTCCAACATTACAAAACTTTTTTTTTAAGTTAAGTGTCTTCAAGGCAATGCAATTTTTATATACGAGTATCTATGCTTTTTAGATATCTCTTTAAAATTTGGGGCGTTTTTATATTGCCTAGTTATGTTGCATTTAAATATTTAATAATTAACTCTTTTGCATCATCTTTTAACGAAAGGTTAAAATATAAATACAGATTAAAAGATATACTAAACTTCAAAATAGCCGCCTACAAACGAGATTAGAGTAACCAGGATCTCAGTAATTTATTAAAATATTTATAAAGTAACAATGAAACATAACTGTAAATAGTAGAGCATTTAAATAATCATAGACATTAATTTTAGTTTAAACCACAAACTAGAATACCTTTCCGTGTGCCTGCATAATTTTATCAGTGAAAAACTACCTTAATGTGAAAATTTGTAAATATTTACCTATTAGATTGGGGATATCTTATTAAATAGGAAATAAACTGAGGTTTCGTTTTATACATATCAATCTTAATATCTGAAAACAATTTTGTTATTAAATATAATGTAAAATTCTTATGGAAATGTCGGTTGTTTTGTAATTAAACCTCTAGTCATAATAAAAAACATCACTGATAACTTTCAGTTTTATTTATATCCTTTCCTAAACATTCCCAAACATTCCAAAACATCCCATTGAATTAAAATGTAAGTCTAATTATATTACCTAAGAAAGAAAGAAACAAACACATAGGTACGAGCTGCATGAATTAAAATATTAAAAAGTAATTTTAGAATTTTTACTTAAATTGTGATATAAGCTATTATTTTATTTTATTAGAAGAGCGTTATAAAATATTAGTTTTTGATTTTTCATATTTCAATTACATTAAAGATGGAATAACATAATATTATATATATAAAAAAATATTAATTATTTTAAATTATATTTGTAATTTTATTTTATATTTATTAACTATGGATAAAAAGTAAGCTATAGCCGCTTATGTCCCTTTCCAGCTCAAAAACTATATCTTTACCAAATTTCAGCCCAATTTGATTTCTAGTTTTACATTGGTAAATCATTTTTTAAAATTTTGATTTTCAAATAACAGTTGGAAGTATAAAAGAGTGACGTGATTAATCATTACGTTTATATATTAGAAAAAGAGAATAAAACAAGATTATTGGAATACTATAATAATTACAAATAAGACTTTAAAGTAAAAAAATAAAACAATCTAATAAAAAAAATAACTGCTTTTGAATCGGTTCCGACATACCGACAAGGAAAAGAAGGATATATTAGGTCGTTTTTTTTATGCGAAAGCCGAGATTCGTTTTTTTTTCTATTCACGAAAAAATAATAATAACTACATACTTATATTTTCTCTAAAACTCACCGAGATAATCCATGCTTGTGTTGCTTCGTTGTCCTACCTTTTAAATGGACAACCTACTCATGCGATAACCTACTCAACAAATACCTAATAGTTTTTGTTTATGCAAAAGTAGACCCGTTTAAATTTTTTTTTTGCTAAAAATTAAAAAAGAGATTTGTTACAAAATTTAACAGGGGTTGGTTTTCTTTTTTTAGAACTTGGTTATCGATTCTTAGCAAACTTATTTCAGGTTTCGCATAAAAAAATACTAATGTTATATTTCCTGCCTGCCAAACAACTACAATAATACTCAAACGACGTCATTCTTCAAAATATACAGCAAGTTTGCGAAAAATGCGCATTATTGAAATGGGAATAAATTTCACGTTAGCGAAAGCTGTGGTCGGATGGAGCAAACTGTTTGCATTCAGTAAACTTGTAGCAGGAGCTTTGAAATGGGTAAACTATTTTAAAGTGACTGGCCGTGACAAAGATAGTAAGTAATCGGACCAACAATTTTTTTGTCATTGTGGAACCTAGGGACTTATACTTTTAAGAACAGGTAAGACGCCTGCAGAAATACTACCTTCGTATTGGATTTTTGAATTTTGAATGAACACTCCTATGATTTTTAATGTAGGCGAATATAATGAAACGTCATTCGTCGAAATCCATTGAGTCGTTTAGCTTACGGGCGATTATACCCACGTATATACACATCTAACACCGAAGCACATTACCGTTCTTCTACGCAGTCGAGTAAAAAGTGCTACGAGATCGCTACGAGCGGCGTAGCACTGTGTGAGGTCTTGCTTTTCAAGCTTACGTTGGGGAATGCATTATACATTATTGTCTATAAATAAAAAAAAAACATCTTTTCATGTAAGTTATCGAAAATATGTTGGAAAGTAATAACATTAAGAAAATAAAACTGCAAGAAATAGCTGGCGTTCTGGAAAATTACAAATTAGATATCATAGCTTTACAGGAAATACGATGGGAAGACGAGAATCGTGTTGTGTGTCACATCAAAAGCGACCGCGAGTCAGGCCAAAAAAACGTTGGAACGATTGTCTGGAGGAAGACCTGAAGAAGTTGGGTAAACTAACAACTTGGAAGAGACTGACTAATCGTTTTAATAAAGAGTTTGAATAATCGTTGAGGAGGCAAAGACAAAGGGTTATAAGTGCCGCAGGAAGTAAGTAAGAAAATAAAAATACATGCTATGAAAGTAAACATAAACATTCATTCATTCATACACTCACACCCCTGCACTAAGATTCCCTGTGTCGCAGGTGGCATGGACACATACAAGACATCACAACATCCATGACCCGAGAACAAACATATTTTGTGTTCGTCACAAATATTTGCCCCGGCCGGAGATCGAACCCTGAACACCAAGCTTCGTAGGCAGGGTCACTACCAACTAAGCCACGGTGTCGTAAAGTAACCATGTTGATAAAATCATCACCAAACCAAATAAAATCAGGTTTACTGTAAAACCCGATTAATAGCGATTACTGCAAATCTCGATGGGTTACCAATAAAAATCAAACCGTAAGCTAATAAGCAGCAAACGATTGGGTGTCGCAAATCGCGTGACATTAGGCGGAAGGTACACAATAATCCAGGAATGATTATCAAGCTGCGGCGCGGGCGCGCAAACACACAGTTTTCCAGGTGCTCCAATCCTGGTGCTTTAAGGATTTAGCCGAGGATTTGCTTTCAATATTAGCCTCGGGCCGGCCGGGCCATTCCGTTCCGTTCCACCGACTTTTTTATTATTTTGTCGCATCGTTTTGGCTCTAAATGGAATCATTCCGCCATCTACATTTTTATTTTTCAATTGCTCCCCGATTAGTGGGATTAGCCGTATCGCTTTCCGATTCTTTGCTCCTTTTGGTGGGAGCTTTCGCGGACTAGCGCACCACACTCGGATTTCATTGTAATCTGGCTTTTTATCACTCACTGAAAGACTGATAGATGACCCATAACAGGTCTTTCTTCTGTGAGCGCTAATTTCCATGCTTATAGACTTATGAAATCGGCCATTTTTTTATGTAAAAATGTTATTGTTTCCATTATGAAATATTTTTACCTACTACTTATAACTTTAGATATTCTTGATAAGACTGCCTGCTTAGAGCACTTATAACACAAACATTATGAACAGCACAAAGAGATTATATTTACGAGTACTACATTCTTCTGAGGAACAGCACCTACCCATGGTTTTCTGTCGGAATATTAACCACAAAGGTTAAGTTTTATAGTGCGAACGCTAAAAAAACACAAATCTGCTGACGTCAAAGGTCGGCTCGAGTCTGTGAAAACATAATATACATGTCGTCATTATCTCCGAGTCAATGTCGACTTTTTATAATGCTGTTTAATTAAGGCATGTGGTATTTGTAGAGGGCTGCGTACCTGGCAGCCTGGCACGCTCTGCACGTGTGCGGTGGCCACGCAGCCAGCGCGTCACTTATCTTTATGGTGGCAAACATCGGGATGAGTTTTTTATTTTATCAAGGATCTTGTTAGTCACCGAGGTCTGGAGCGTTATCACACAACCCTAAATAATATTTACTGGCAAACAAGATGTAATGACGACGTAATAAAGAGTACACAATTTTGTACTCAGGCGCGATTGCTTGGAGTTCATACCTGTTTCCAATGGAAAATGTGCTAGCTATGTAAAATAAAATGACTAAATACTCATATCTCTGCGTACTTTATAATTTAAACTAACAATTAAAAATTAATAAATAATTTAATTATTTAAAAACTGCAGTTGTTGTAAAATAATTGAAATGTAAAATACTGCAGTTTGTCAGTAAAATATTTTAAACTCTTTTGTATACTTTGACTTAAATTAAAAAAATACAAATCTTTCCCAAATCCGTGACTATCCTAATACAGCTTCAAGTATCTACGCTAAGCGTGAGAACGTGACTCGATAAAAAAACCTTCTAAAGTATGTAAGATTTAAAAAAACCTCAATTTACTCCCTGCCTAAAACGACAACGTTATACAACGGGCAAACAGCCCAAAATTTTAGCAAAGGCCCCACGTGTGTAGATAAATGAAGGCGTATACACACCTACAGGTACACGTCAATAGTTAATTCAGTACCGAAGAGGGCTAGGTTTTCGGTGGAAAGGATCAAAACGGGATTAGAGGAACGACAACCAATCAAGGGTAACTGGACTGACTATACCTACACGAAATAAATGCGGCACATAAAACTTAATACACTTCTTGGGAGTTTAGACCCTGTAGCGTTATGCTCAAGGTTGTATTTTGTTTATGTTGTTGAGTTTATTGATGTTTTGTTTGGAAGGGAGGGTAGATGGATGGAGGGTGAGGGAGTGCAGCCTCCGCAGACAATCTTACAAGTTAATTGTGTTCCGTGCCTGAAGCCGCGCGACTACAAAATAATATCGTTCGTGTGCACGCCTGTACGAACTTATGAAGCATGCATTTGTGCTCTGAAATAATACTTATTTAGTACTTTTAGAAATAATACTTCTTTACTTATTTGTTTGTATTTAGTCTTGAGGATACGATGAAAATAAATAATGAAATTCACACATGATTTTACCAGTTTTTTATACATTTGAACAGAGTAGAGTCCCTACCCGTCTCTACACGGCTAGAGATAGTAGGTAGAGTTAGGTGCTTAGTTCATGCTAAGTTTCTACTTTAATGTTTTTAAACTTTAGAGATTATATTAACTGAATTCACTCTATTTGTGTACATTATAGATAAATCATACTCATAGAGATATTATTGTCTTAAAATTGATTTTTACGAACTACTTACGACTAGAGCTGCGAGCCTTCTGTAAGTGTATAAAATTCTCACAAGACATCATACAGCCTCCCCGTCGAACCTTTCTCTCTATTATTTCCCACGTCAACACTATCATTATGATATGTGATATCCATTCAAGTGGGTGCCCGAAATCAAGGGGGTGAGCCTCCCCGAATGAAGATTTACGATGCCAGCATAACGAGCGCTAGATGAGGCGTAAAGAACCCCAATTCCCGTTATTATACCTATAAACCTGCTGTATAACGATATATTTGTTAGATTTTATGCTTCGCTGACTTTATATTGGATAATACCTACCAAATTTCAGCTCCGTAAGTGTTTTGAAAGCACCTCAAAAGCTCTCAAACCGTATTCAAGGTTTTCGCCCATAAATGGGGGCCGCCAAAATATTAATACCTTAAAAAAACCAAAAGCTCGACTAACTCAGCCTCTTTTTTTGTCTCCCGAGTATTACTAATAAAATACCTACATAAACTAAGTAGACTAAAACTACGAAGACCAGTATCTTTCAATTAATATTACCGAGCTTTCCAGATATAAGTAGTACACGCAATATTAATGATTTCTGTTATTAGTACAATTAATGTTTTCTATTTCCTTTTAAACATTTTCATAGGATCAGCAGTGGGTTTGTACCGCGGATACCCGGTGTACAGGGGTGCAAGGGGGAGGGGTACCCGTAACTAATTTGTGGATTAAGCACATTTGCAAAATGTAATTTGTATTCATTAAAACAACAGCAATGTACGTGTTATGTTTTTAAACGGTCCAACGGCATTTCAAATGAAGCCTTGTTTTACAGTTTTGTAACGCGCGGCGATTTAGATGTCACAGCTTTTTGGATTGCACTGTCTGGGTAAAATTATTCTGAATTATTATTATGTACTAAACTTGCTTTAAAGCTGCACAAAAACAGTTTGTTAATGTTGTCTAAGCATAAGTTAGAATAATCATTAAGTATCGCTCTTTGTCGTTTTTTGTATTCTATCTATGAGTATGTAGGTACAGGTAGGCTAGTAGGCTACAAGAAGGCTTTTAAACTCAATATAATTACATTATCTGTTGTTTTTTTTTAATCTTGCAGTTACATGAAAATAAATAAATATTTAGGACATTTCACACAACGCTAGCCCTACTAAGCAGAGCGTTTTCTAGACTCTATTGTACTTGTACTATGTATAATACGTATACCTAAACTTTCTTTGTATATAATACATACATATAAAACATAGAAAAACACCCAGAAAGAACCCAGACTCAGGACAAACACCAATAGAACCGAAGTTGGGAAAAAAAGTCCTTAGAACACATAAATTCTACAATATCAATAGGTCTTTCAATAGATCTCGAAGGCGTGCTCATTCAGTGTTTACTGTTCTGCCGAAAGTTCATACCGAATTCAAAGCAAAACATCACCAAATCAAATCAGCGTATTCAATAAAGGCGCGAAGCCGCTATCGGCTCCAGCTAGCTTTCATCTATATTGGCACGAACAGTAGGCACCCGCGGTACGTAGTAAAACTACAAATAAGTAGCACAACTACAACTAGATTTGGAGTCTTCTCAGTAGATACTTACCTATTTACGAGTATGGGCAGAAATGCTTTAACTAAGAAGAATTTGCTTTAAGGGGCATCCTCAAATCCGAATTCCGTACATCCGAAACATTTTGTATGGAATTCGGATTTGAGGATTAGCCTTAACCTGGAAAATTAGGAGTAACTTTAAGTTAATTCAGTGACCAAAATCAATATAAAGAAAGAAAAGTTTGGTCTACAATCCCAAAAGGTACCTTTTGTAGAATCTACGACTGCCTCTGCGAGTCAAGATTTTAGTTGAAAAATGGAAAATTATTTATCGAAACTCATCGCATCGATTTATAAAGAACTGGGTTAATATCAGTTACAATGAGTTGCGCTACTTTTTCTAGTGTTTCCACGGGCATTCACCGACTGGCGTCGCGCGTCGTCTCGACTCAAACAACTTTATTGTCCTGTCGTTCAAACGCGACAGAACGTAATAGAATTAAATTGGGAGAGGCGCTGTTCCGTTATGTGGAAAATAATAACACGGAGTGGCTGTTATCTGAGGAGTTTTCACGCGCCGGTGGCAGGGGTCTACTCTACTAATGGAAATCCAGCCAATGATAATCTGTTTTCTACACCATTAATCCTGAACTAAGTCTGGGCGCAATCTGCGGCGTCTCCGAGTGCGACTCGAGTTTTATGCGCTCGTTAAGGTCCGCAATTTGTGGAGTCGGGCCGTTAAGACGCTCGCCCTCATTCGCCCAAATCCTAATTCCAACCGTGGACTTTCTTAATCTTACGATATTGAGCTGGAGGTAATTGTTTCAGAATTGCAGCTCGGGAGTAGTTCGAATGTGTTCTGTCGGAAGTAATGGGCAAGAGTTGGTTTCCTTAAGCACCTAACCTACCTACCTACGTAGTATCAATCCCCTTTAATCTGTTTGTTGATAGATAAAATAGTTTCACAGAAAGCTACGCAATGCAGCTCGATCTCAGATAGATACAATTAATTAGAATAACTTCTACAGTATTTAAGCAGTCGCTAAAAAAAATTGCAATACATCTTATTGAGCACAATTTCCGCAAGAAATGGAAAGGATTTTTACCAGTATTTAAACTAAGACTTATCCGAACAACCAATACCTACTTTAGCGAAATAGAGTCAGAGTCGGAGTTGCATAATAAAAACGAAAGTAATCATGCAAATTGAAGGAGGAAAGTTGAATTAAAAAGCGGGTTTGTTTGTAGGGAGTGGGGGAAGGGGGGTAATGTGTCTTAATGACCGCAATGGATGGCCGCCTTAATCCGCCCTCCAACTCACGCCCGCAACCTTTCCTCTACACTTTACCTAATGTATACTCGCCTTTACTCGCATATATCTGGGAGAATGGAGTCAATTGTTTTTGCCATATTTGTCACAAAAGCTTTGGGTAAAATACGCAAGTGCGGAGCGTATTGCGGCAAATGCTTGTTTATTTAAACACTTACGTTGGTCCCTGATAAACTCGCTTACATAATAACCGCAGATAAAATAAACAGTATTAAGCAGTAGGTACCGTCTAAACTTAAAATACAAAACCCTACCTTCAAACTCCAAAGTCAAAGAATAAATAATATTATCAAAGTAACGTATTCTGATGTCAAAATGTGCAGGTAATCAGCCCAGGGTCGTAAGAATTGCTGACGTGTTCGTCGTCGAAGACGCAGCTCTAAGCCAGGTCAGCCATAACCGTGCGCGACTTGTCGCGCGACACGACATCATCAAATCAACATTTGCAGATTCGCGAAGCTTTCCAGGGAGATTTAGAGGTGGAAGGAAAATAAAAAAGTTCGTAGAGGAATCCCTGTTGATCCCTGTTGCCTTTATGGTAATGCCGGGATGCGTGTATTCGTCTATTCAATTTATATTTTTTTCCCTTTCGCCTTATTTCTTTCTCTTATTATCTATCCTTCGAATTTCGTTTCGCACTGTATTGTGTACGGGATTCGATGCTTGCGAATAAGGTACGACTTTGAAAATATCGCGGATAACGGTGGTGGATTGGCTTTGTTCTCGACTTCAAAGAAGTTTTGTTTAGGAAATATTATGTGTATAAAATGGTTGGAGTGCTGGAAACCAGCAAAACAAAGTTTGGTTTTAGTTTGTTGCATTTGGTGGTTGCGAATTTTGCGGTTGGTACTATTATTTAAACTTTTACCAAACATATCAATGCCTACAATTTATTGTTGGGAATTATTAAACTGTTAATAATAAAATGTCCTCTTTCACTTACGAATTCGAAAAATAAAAAGTTTTGATACGTACCTCTAGACAGGTACATAGAACATAGATACATAACGATTTTCTTGCAAGTAAAGTTTATTTCCGATAAATAATTAATTACCAAGAACAAATTACTTAATAAACCACTCAAAATTTTCTCTAAAACTGTACACAAGCAGGCATGTTCAAATTTTACGCTGCTCATGAATAAATCATAAGAAGTAAGCGGGGACTGACGCCGTTATAATTCTACATAATACATTAAAACAGCGTACAGATTGCCTTTGCTTATATTAAGGAGAATGCTACGATCAATGATTGAAAATTATCACAGCTCAACAATAGCAAATCAAAACCAAATATAATAAGTAGATAAAATATGTAAAAAGTAGTATCTAAGTCGAGGTATTCTACAACTGAAAAAAATACAATATACTTATACTAAAAAGTCTAATCTATTTAACCATATCTAAAACTTTATTTATCGGTGTATCACATAATTTTCAATCATAGGCAAATATTTATTCTTATTTTATTTATTGGACATTGACTCTAAGTTACATTATTATTTCAACCGACTTCAAAAAAAAGAAGGATATCAATTCGTACGTCAGAACTTTGTTGTTCTTAAAAAAAGTCGTTGAAGTGAACAAAATTGCATATTTTGCTTCCCTCCCTGTCACTTTTCAGTGGTGCCTACGGTCACTATAGAACCAGTCCGATTGAAGTCGGGTGTTGTACGTTTTGTACACCTATGAGGTACACCATTGTGTACAAAACGTTTGTACACCTATGAGGTAGTTATGGCGTCGACTACAAAGAGATTTCGTGTTCTGAGAAAACGCTTCTCACAATTAAGATTTTACATACTTAATCGTAGCTCGTTGTAGCAGAATCACAGAGAAGAAGTTGAAACACCACTTTTAAATTCATATCACCGATGACTAATGTGAACAAAAGTGTTATGAAGAGGTAATAAAGATGATTTAATTCCGTGGACGTCACAGAAGGAAGCCATGTGCCTAATCTTGAATAATGACGGCCATTTGTCTTCAGGTTCAACCACGTGCTGTAATTGGTCGGTCACCATTTACATTCCTGAAATTCTCCATTAAAATTCGACGGTTTAAAAGCTTCATCAGATAATACTCGTAATTATTATAATATACCTACAAACCATAACTTGGTCTTCTTTTTTTGTTGCTGTTTTTAGCCGCCATTGTTAATTTCCGCTGCATCACCCATCATTCATAAAAATAATAGGATCTGTGCCATCATCATCGATTTAGGTATCAGTGTCAAAGGTTTAGCAAGGACGCAACTTAAGAAGTATCCACTTAAAATTAACGGTCGTATCTTTGACACAACCCGTTGTTTTTTTATTGAACAAAGGAATTAAAATTTCAGTGTATTGTTTTGCAATGATAGTGTCACTAGTAAAAATAACGTTATGTATAAAACTTTTTCAATTAAAATACAAAAATCAGCCATCAAAAGTCGTAGTCTCGAAGCGCAATTACATTTTTTTGATCCTCAATAAATTGACAATTTCATCCGTCGAGAGACTGAAGCCAGCCTTTTAAATATATCGAGTATTTCAGTGCAACGATACAGGCGGTTGTTTACAGTGGGGGTTAGGGGGTGCCAGGGGGTCTGGGGGTGCTTGGGGGTGTTTGGGGTGTCAAGATGGCGGCGTTGTCAAGGCAACGGTGCACTCGCTTCCTTAATCGACCGTCGCAGCCTCCGCTTGGGGTCCGACTCTCATTTATGTATTGTATTGCACTTGTGAAATCTTATGTTTTATGGGAGGCTCTGGATTTATATGGTGGATAGGTTTACTGGTTCTAACAATTCTGTTATGCTCACTTTGGAGTTTTATTTTAGAGTAGGTAAGTTGGTTTAAGCAGGTAGGTACTTTACTCGCTAAGAAGATCTTAAAGGTCTGAATCTGGACCGAGACTGAAGATTTTTCAGGCGAGTAAAGTAATTGCTTAGGAATCTTGACAGTTTGGTGCAAGTAGGCATAAGGTCCATATAATGGTGTTCTTTTACAAAAAAAAGTAACAATGATTCAATTCGTTTTTAAAGTTATCTACTTACATATTTAGTGTCCGAACCAACTCAATCATGAAATAAATAGACAGTTTCCTCTATCGAGGTTACATGAGCTTATTTTGCCGCAATTTGCTCGCCATCCTCAAGATTCGCGGATTCCTTCCGTATTCCAGGATTTATTATTCTGATTACTCACTTTGATCATAGCTGGAATGGGGAGTACCTACCTAGTGTCCGTCGTAAATTTTAAATAAATTCAAATAAGAGTTGTAAGTATGTAACTATATGAAGGTTTCTTTGATGTTTTAAATGGTGTCACACTTTACGGAACTAAAAATTAAAAATACGTTCACTGTTCTTGTGTCAGTGGCTACTTAGTAAAAAAAGTTGCGTTTAAACTTACCGAATGTAATTTCTACTAACGATAAATTATGCCCGAAACAAAAACAACCGATTTTATACCCAACTTAACCAACCCAGTTAATTCCTATCTTAGAGGTAAAGGTGACTTTTACGACGACACAAAAGTAATCGTAAGCTCCACGGAGAATCGTCCCTTCCTTTTACGAGGCAGCGGGTCAAACTCGTTTTACAAATACTAATCCCCGATTTTATAAATAAACCTTCAGGACTCCTTACTCCAGCTATCAGTTAGGTCAGTTCCTAATCCAGTGGTTGCAACTGGCCAATAAAAAAGAGTTATAGTTGAGAAGAAAAGGAAAGTCTCGCGTCTCGGCTGGCCGTTAGTTGAGGATCAAGAGCTCAGTTCTCGGTGGGCGATAATCATAATTTTTACTTACAAGAGGAGAGCATTAGACCGGGTACGACAAATCTTTCCTAACTGCTGGAACTTCGCGACTCGAGCCGGCCACTCGTATATTTTCCGAGTACAGGTGCTTTGTACAGCCAGAGGATAAAGTGGCCGAAATAGTAGAATGCACTGGTTGTGTTGGGCTTTGGGGAATTAACTTCAGAATGCTTTTCACAATCTAGTGTTTGTAAAATGGACAAAGCTGTATGCATGAATGCGCTATGTTATTATTGTTGAAGCGGCTATTTTCATATTCTGAGAAGCTACGTACATAGGTACTTTACCATTAGAGTAGAGACCGTAACTACTTATTATGATAACAGCAATAGCAACTTCACTCATTGGGTATCTTCTATTTAGTACAAAAGTATCAGATGAATTATTCTAATAAAGTTTAAAATAACCTAGGTACCAGTTTTTTTTTACTATCGTTAACGTTACGAAAAATAAAAACAAAATAAATTGAAAAAGAAAAATGTGTTTGTTGCCATAAGTAATATACTTAAAAATTAAAACTAAGAACAAGCTACCTACCTAAGTAGTTATGTACATAAGTATATCATTTTTATTGACGGCGTAACTAATTTTTTTGGCATGTTTTACCAAGCCCTCTAGCTGTTCCATTCAAATCTATGACTAAACTAAGCAACGTTGCGTCTATGGGTCATCCAGCTTACTGTACCTAGTGTATATACCTACTTAGCACCAAAATTTACCCACCCTTAGTCATAGGTCCATAAAAAAATATTCATACCGTATACGGTTACGTTCAAGTACAGTGAGGACAGTCCGCAGTCGTGTCACGTGAGCGCCAGTCCAGCGGCCAGTGCGTTAGACCATTGAAGTGTTATTCAGAATATGTGAACATGACGCACGTGCGCAAAGGTGTGGAGACTTCCTACAGATTAACTAACCATACTTGAGACAAATAAGGGATAAAACAGTGTCTTTAGCGTCGATGACACAGGGCTAGTTTACAAGCAATAAGTTAGCGAGTTTAAAAGCTAGCGAGTGACCGATTTAGCGGTCCGGAAGGATTTTCAACTTTGTAAAAAAGCCGATGACACGGGGCGAGTAACAAGCTGCTAGCGAACTTGCTGTCTTGGAGCTTGTAAACTAGCCGTGTCTTATCGACGCTTTAGTCTTTACTATCTCTCCGTCATTGCTAGCCCAAGAAGAGAAAGCCCACTAATTTCCCTAGCTTTAGTGGCCCCAACCGAAACACAGTAATGCTTCAGGTAAGCATTACTGTGTTTCGGCACCATGAGTGCTTAGTAGCAGTGCTTGATTTAAAGAGATATAGGTGGGAGGGCAAGTGAAAGAGTCAGGTCAGACTAGCAACAGTGCCCTTCAAACCTGAACACAGTAAACCTTGGTTAATACTCTGGACGCCCTCAAACGGTAACGGTAATGATAATTACAGTACACCCCCTATCAAGCTTTCATATTTCTTAGTATTCGCTTTCCATCCAAAGATTGTCTGGAACAAAAACTTCTTCTTTTTTTCGTAACGATAAAACCGCCCATTGTACTTTGTATCTTCTAAGTATGATAATATTATTGGTGTTATGAATGAATGAATGAATGATTTATTTGTCTCAAGTATGGTTAGATTACTGATTGGTCTTATGAATGTAGGTTTAAGGTAGAGTCACATACTTCACTGAAGAATACAGTATACAATTTTTTTCTTAATTTATAGTTATGGCTTAAGTTGCTCATAATCTCGATCTCGATCAATGTATCTAAAAATAACATAAAATTTAAGTTTGAATAACAATGTCAGTAATAACAGTACATGTCTATAATAACAGTAAAATAATCGCATGCAAAATAAAACAATTAGCCTACAATTATAATAATCAATACCTACCTAGTTATAATAAAGAATTTCTGTCTATCTCTACCTGTTTTAATCGACGACTCTACAGCTTTATTGTGCCGCCCGGGCCGGCTTCAGCGGATTTGTTTTATACCCACGGAAGACAGCGACTGCGACCGGTCTCCTTAATTTTATTACGGCCCAGCCAGTTCCCAGAGGAAAATGTCCTAATTGTGTCTCAGGAAAAACGAACCTGGACATACCAATTTTGTTTCGCTGTTCTACCGATGGATAGGTAGGTAATATTTATTAGAAATTGGAAAATTTCGGGCTCAATTCTAAGAGTGGTTTAGGTTGGTGTTTCTTTTTGAGTGAGTAACTCTATTGGTGGGTTGAATAGGCAAATACTTTTTATGTACGAAGTAATTATAAAAGACATGTACTTACCTATGTAATTTACATTTCTTACACGAAACGAAGCTGATAACTCGAACTAGTCTACGGGTAACGGCCGACTGCTTCTCTGAAAATCATCTTGATATTTTGAACATGTCGATTTTCAAGCCGTATTAGCAAAGAAAATATTGATATTCCTAAAAGTTTTTATCAAACCTTTATGAGAAGGACGCCGAATACTATCTATTGCGGAATAGCAGAACTAATTATTCTTTGCTGTTACTAGTGCTATCTAGCGTCGAGTAGACGAACTAAAAGAGCGTCACTTGTTGATAACAAAAGTGACGTTGACGTTTTGAGTTGTCACTGACGTTTTAATCTGGGTCGTAGCTATATCCAGAGCAGAATAAATCGAATTTTTAAGGTTCCGTACATCTAGACTTGAAGGAGCTACAAAAATTCTGAGGTGATATACAGATTTACTCCGCATTGCACTCTATTCATAAAAAATTCAGGACAAAATTAATTTATTATTAGCATGTCATTGCATACAAATATGGCACGCTTAACGCACGCGCGGTACGTACAGTACGTACGGTACATAGATACATACATACACCAAAATACCATTGGCACTGGCCAGGCCTGTGGTGGCCACCCATACCAGCAAACACTAGTTAGTACTAGTCTACCTAGTGGTAGACGGAACACTAACTAAACAATAATGGATTGTTCTTCATCATCTCTTTTGACATCAAAATAACACTCTACTCATTTCATTCATTCATTTTCATTCGTTTCGTTCGTTTTGAGGTGTTGTTCCGGCTTCCAGCGAGACAGTAACAAAGTGACTTGACATTTTGTTTATCACATGGAAATACGCAATAACTTTCAAACAAAGTGATTTTATCCCTGTGTTATTTTAGTTTGATACGCACCGAAGACAAAACTGGACCTCACAAGATAATTGCAAACTCCAACAATGGCAAACACGCTTGTTGTTTGTCTACTCGCCCTCTTTTGTTGTGCAAGTAAGTTCTGTTTCTACCGCAATTATTCTATTTCGTCCTTGAATTCATTAATTATTTATTATCGAAACTACTACATACACAATACCTACGAATAACATTGTGTTTTTGCTAAATAGGTATTATATTTGCGGTATCAGTACATTGAATAGTGCAGTGTTTTTTTTTCTAATGTAATAGCCAATGAGGACTCCAAACTAATAATAAAATGCCAGCTATGGGTCAGAGTGTCGCAAACGGGGCGCTTAGGAAAATGGGATTTAAAATTTTATATCGCCGTAAAACTGCACGATCGCGTCGCTCGTGTGTGGAATTAAAAAAAAATCACCATATCCTGCTATCATCCAGCTTATAACTGGTAGATTTTGACCTCTGCCTAGCCAGTCATTGACCTCAAAGGTCAATGCCCTGAACTAAAATTTCACCCTGTCCCTGATTGTACCATAAAAAGTATGTGTATGGTAGCATATTTTTTGTCAATAAATTTCTAAGTAATTTTGCCTCACTTTCCGAGATACCCAATGGAGTAATCTCAAAAATTTGTTACTACCTCTCAAATAGTAAATCACATTTCCTGTACCTACTAACTGCCTAATTAATATAAATATTTTTTCTTCTTTCTATCTTTAAATTCAAAAGGGCACTCAATGTTAGACATTCATACTTCCACTTGAAAATATTGCAGACTACCTAACGCATGCAACTTCATTACCATTTTAAATTAATAAAATCCCTATCTTAGTATGCGCCTGTACTTCTTGACACACACACCCTTCAAGTTTTAAGTCTCAATGTTCAACGGTGTGGCCTGAATGTTGTATGTCAGTCAGGTCCAAGCCTTTTATATGTATAATATTATGTAATGTAAGTAATGAAAATAACTTAAATATGTAGGTACTTTTATGATTTAACTAACATAATAACTGAGTTCTACTACAGGTACAAGTGGATAGACTGATAGATAACAGTCAAAGTGTCACTAAATCCACTAATTGACAAAAAACATTATAATTATTTGTTTTTGTGCTATTATTATTATTTTATTAAATTAAAACGGTTAAACCAATTACATTAATTTAAAATTAGAATTAGATTAGAATAAAATTTGCATTAGATTAGAATATAAGTAATAAATTATTATCAGAACAAATTTAATGAAAGAGAAATAATAATGAGAATTACATAATTTTAAATAACTAAATCATAAGTCACACAAAAATTAATTTAATTCTACACTTTCACAGAACCTGAGGCACTCTGACATAATATACTTCCATTCATCTGCAAATATATCACAGTCAGGATTATTGCGCAATAGTTGGTTGAGCGCTATATAGTTTAACACACATTGAGTAGCAATCAACTTGCATGATTCATAATGCGAGCTGAAAATGTGCTGGTATCATATTTCCTGTTTTCAACTAACTGAGGTAGCGGATTTGTGTTACAGTTGTATCAATATTGTATTAATTAGTGTTGTTTGGTAGGTACTTAATGATTTATGAAAATTTAAATTGGTTTTATGTTAGGTACTAGAAACTACTCTACTATCTTTTTAATGATGATATTATAGCTATTTTTAACTGGTTATTGACTGCCTATACTTTGTAGCTACCTTTGTACCTGACTGCCAATTATTTATTGTAGCTTCTTTCCATAACATATTTCTACAATATTTCCTTCAAGGAAAACAAAATATTTGTAATTAATCATAAGTGGACTTCATGGTTTACCCATTTTTAATATTAATAATAAGCGCTAATACTGGTTATTTATAATCATTATATGTAGGTCGATAAACACTGATATGACCTTTTAAGACACTACTTAGATATATTTCTAGTTAATAACCTTTGTATTTATAGAAAGAAGCACAAAGGCTAAAAGTTAAAACCAATACTTACTATGCCTATTTTCAGAAACCTTCGACGAATAACTAGAATGAAAGTAGCATGTGATAAGTAGCAGTATAGTATGTTATTTTTCAGTTCGTAAACTTGGTATACCTTTATTGAATTTCAGTCTAATCAATTTTAATAGTTTCCTTTGTTTTTTTTTTGCAGATGCATCATCTGGGCGTCATTTTCCAAAAGAATGCGCCAAGGGACCGGATTACTGGTGCCAAAATTTGAGGTATGTGGTATAAATAGCACAGATGCGATTAGCCAAGTATAATTTAGCACCAACAGTGATGAAAACCTTAAGGAAATAAATAATTTTGTATGTTTCACACATTTAATTTGATCTAGCTCCAAACTAAGCAGAGCTTCCTTATAACTATGGGAAACAGACTACTGATAGAATACATAAATATATCATAGTATTCTACATGGAAAACATCCACGGACCCAGGACAAACACCAATGTTCAACACAATTGTTTGTCCTGAAGCGGGAATAGAACCCGTGACACCGACCGGCGTAACAGTCCGTCACACTTGCCACTCGACCAATCGTCCTGTTTACTAGATACCACGCATACATACCTACGCTTCTTCTTCTTATCGTGTCACTAGTTCTTTTGACCTAGTGTGGTGAAAGGATTTCAAGTGCGCCTCGAAGAGGCTCCTTTCGTGCCTATACCTACGCTGATCGAATATTATTATATTCGTTGTATATTAGATGACTCAAATTACCTCAGTAGGCAACTAGCACCAAACCCATGACTCACGAAGAATACTCAGCTGCCATTATTAATATTTGTTGGATTAATAAAGGATTATTATTTATGCATTCTTAATGTGTAACGCGGTCTTTAGTTGGGAATTTCCGTCGGTTTTTGGTAGCTAGAAAAACTACACGGGCTTTCAAGACTGACCTCCAAAAGTGGACGAGCGCTCTTTTGCACCGAACCATACCGAACTTCAGTAATCAAAGTTCTGCGTAAACTATGTTATGGTCAAGGGCCGGCGTAACCTCTTAGCATTCTGATGCTCAGAGACGTCTTGCTTGCTCGTCTAATCCCTTGTTTACATAAAAATAATACTGAAATAAATAATCGTACAGAAAACCTGTTTATTTTGGCTGGTTTAATAGAGATTACCGGTACTTCAAAAATCATGATACCAGTCAACTCAAAATAAGAAGGCTTGGATTAACGCTGCAGTGACAATTTGCTTAGAATGCCGTTTTTGTGACGTGCAAATATCAGCTCCCAAAATCGCCACCTCTCGTAAACTCTGTAGTACTCTATAGAAGAATATTTATCTGGTTACTTTTTGGATTACGACCTTTAATTTTATGATTGTTCAGTGCACACTAAAGTCTCACAATTGTCAGTGAATCATACTCAATTTTACAATAATGCGCTGCTATCATAACGAACCCCTCCCCAAATGCGTCGGCGCGTGATATTCCTACGTCCGGTACATATTGGGTTATGTAAAGGTGAAAATTATATCCATTAGCCACTATAAAGATTGAACCTTTGTATGGTTTATAATACTTATAAAACAACGTATGTAACCTTTTATGAATAAATAAATACAATACAAATACATGGTGTGTGACAAAGTTTCTTACAAAATAATCGATCAATTGCAATTTAATATATCGTTGCATAGTTCTGCTTATCCATATCGCTTCTCAAATAATCATTAATTATACAGAAATGTACACTCAGCTTCATTAGAAGTAAATTATAAAAAGTGTATTTATTGTACCGATGACATTAATCATCTAAATAAAAACACTCAGCACTTTTTATCGCTGACCGTAATTGTTCATGTCTCTCAAGTTTTGAATGCATTTGTGTAGAGCAATAAGTAAGTAGGTCGTAACGTAGCAATAAGAGTATACCTACTTAGAACTAGCTGACCCTCGCAACTTCGTTTGCGTTGCCAACTAACAAAATTCCTTTATACGCACTTATAGCTCTTGATGAGCACATCCTCCAAACAAGTCTCTACGTTCAGCAGTTTTGCCTGTACGTTGTCTATCAGTCAGTCAGTCAGGTCTAAGCCTTCTATATGTATGGAAGATAGATGGAATCGGATGCAAATGTGAAACTTTCTTACTCGTTATAGTTACTAAAATTCTAGTTGAATTTGTTTCAGCGAGAATAATTTAGTAACAAATACAATAATTCCTGCTAACGAAATTTAGTAACGATTACTATATAATAGTTCTAGCTAACAAAAGTTATTAAAGGGTACAAGAAAATATATTATAGGTAACTATTTTGTCTCGCTATCCAATTTTTTTTCTCCGTGCTACCAAAGCGAACAAAGAACATCCAGGCATGTAACTATTATTTTCATTCGGGTATTAGGTTAGCTGCTGACTGCGGCGCAGTGGGCCACTGCATCGCCTCGGTATGGACGACTCACGACCAGAAAGTAACCTCCAACGATGTATCCGACCGATTCGTGCGCTTCTTTAGGCAGATGAAGGATATCAAGGATCTTCTCAACGAGGTAAGTCTTTTCTACACTGATGTCGTACGAACTGTCCAGCAGTTAAAGCGTGGTTGAGTAACAAACATCGACCGTCAGAAAGTAAACATAAACATTCACACACTCACACCCCTGCACTAGGATTCCCTGTGTCGCAGGTGGCATGGGCACATACAACACATCACAACATCCACGACCCGTGAACAAACATTTGTGTTCGTCACACAAATATTTGCCCCGGCCGGGGATCGAACCCGGAACACCAAGCTTCGTAGGCAGGGTCACTGCCAACTAAGCCACAGTGTCGTATGTATGTATGTAGTTGACTCCGTTTTCCGCAATTGGACTCGTCAATCGGTCCTTTTTGCGTAAGCAAGTTACCTGCTGGCTACGGATGTAGCCAGCCTAAGAACAAGCCACAGTGTCGTCAGTATAGTTATATTAGTTAAAAGAGTGATTAAACCAAGCATAGTTAAAAAGTATGACAATTTTTTTAATCAAGTGATGACTAATTTTTTTAGACAAAGAACATATGGTTTTAAAAATTGCTTTTCAATATTGCTTTGTTTGTAATAATAAGTGATATTGAGGTACTTTATAATGGTACATCATTTATTTATGGTAAGTCATAGCTACCAACCACGACTTCACCTCCGTGATATTAGCACAGTCCCTATATTATTTTACAGGGCAGTCTACGAAAGCTGGCGCTGTCAAAGTCTCACTATTACTATTACACGATTTATAAACAGTAGCAAAAGCAAAAAAAAATATCTGTTCTGTTTACTCATAAGCTTGAACACGCGCGAGAGAGATAGACAGACTTTTCAAGATGCGAATCACCGATTTCACCGATTTGGAATACAAATCGGTGTTCGGGTTTCATAGCCGCCCGCGACATAAGACACTGCTCTATCCCCTTGGTGCTTAATCTACTATTAACTTATATTTCCCCAAATAGAGTTACCTAGCATCAAGCGTGGAGTCCGCATGCCATGATGTGCCGTACCCCGCTGTGGCTAAGATCTGCAAAGAGAACACGGCCGGACTCGAGGCGTACGTCAACTACGTGCTCAAGTCAGAAACCAAGCCGGAGACCATGTGTGCCATCGTTGGCATGTGCAACAATGACAAGCTGGATCACGCCATTTCTATGAACGTGAGTTATAATATTTATAATGTTTTGACATTCCACACAACGCCAACTAGCCCCAAACTGCAGCGCCAGCTTGTATTATGGGAACCATACCGAGTTTCATCCTTAAGGGGAATCCTCAAGGCAAATTTCCATACAAAATGTTTCGGACAAATACTCGAAAAGTAAAGGAACGTATAGTGTAAAGAAATTACTATAAATACGGCGTGTATTATAGTAATTTCTTCACACTGTTCGTTCCGTCTATGTTTTCCGATTGTGTCAACGAAAATTAGTTAGGTTTCATACTTTAATTTAGATTTTATACGTGTTTTTAAATTAGTAGTGTTAATTTTAAAACACGTATAAAATCTAAATTAAAGTATTTCCCCTTACCAAAATCTATCTATCCATATTGATGGAAATTATCCATCCTCACAGATTTTCGCATAAATTTATAATAGGTCTCTTCTCTTGCAGAAAAAGAAGGCTGATCCCGCAAAAAAGAAGAGTAAGTTTATTTTATTTGCTTTGCTTTTGTAATTCAATTCAATACTGGTTCAATTTATATGTTTGAGAATTCTGCAAAACACAGGTTTCTGAAAACAGTCATATCTACATCGATTGTTTCAATTTCCTTGAAATAATGACAACATTGTTATGTGCAAAGTTCAAACTTCCTATTTACCTAGCACGTAATGCAATAAATAAGGATAAAGATAATTTATTTGACATTAAAAAAAATATATAACAAGAAATATATATGGTATATTTATACCAATTGGAGCCGTTTCATACAGGATTCCTTCTAGATGTATACCAACATCATTAACTACCAACAACTACAAAGAAATATACGAGTTTGCCACCAATATGTATCAATCAATATGTCTAATTCTAATTCTAAAAAGGGGGTACAGTGGTCTGCACTGGCTTCCCGTTGTAGGGTGCATTGTGCATTGCCCCCCGATATATACTTAACCCTGCCCCAGCCATCCTAGCTCCTTAAAATAACGGAGCAGGACCCTGGGTTGATGACAGCACAGTTCCAATAGCGTGCTTATTGACACGTTAGGTGGAGAGGAGTCCAATAACTTGCGCAGGCCTTGATCCTACTCTCCTCTGTCGCTTGACAGTGGATCACCACATGCTCCACTGTTTCCTGGTCTAGTAGACAGCCCCTGCAGATATATATGTCTGTGGCTCCTATCTTGAAGAGGTGATGATTGAGGTCACAGTGGCATGTGATTATCCCTACCATCAGGCGAAGGTCTTCGCGTTTCAGTTTTAGTAGCGCATTTGTGAGGTTTTTGTCTAACTGGGGAAGCATTAGTTTTGTATGTACGCAGTCGCTACCGCGTAATCAAAATGTATAAAAGGCTTAGTATTGACTGACTGACTGAATGACAAACAACGTACAGGCGAAACCACGGACAATAGAGACTTGAAATTCCGATGTCCTCTTCTTCAAGAAGTGTAAACGCGTACTAAGACAGGAATATTGTAAATTCACAACGCAAAAAAAATTATGTCGCTAGTACAGTCAGCTGCACAGACATGTATTACACTCCCAAGCTTTCACATCTATATTATACTCTTTATTTTCTGTTAAGAATTTTGTCAAGTAAGATGACTTCATAAATTTGAAAATGCTTGCGTGTACTTTTCTTTGCAAAATTAAGAGTAATATAAAAGAAAGCTTGGGAGTGTATACATGTATGTGCAGCTGACAGTACCTATATTTTGTTTTTACTAACCTATCTCGTCCTTGGCTGGGCACAGCTAGTATTTATTAAACTTATTTTCACACCACCCCTGCTCGACAATGTCCAGTTACATATAATGCTATCATCAAGGTAAAGCAAAGCATTACCTACCAAGGGAGGCAAAGTTGTATGAACTCCCAAGGGTAGTAATTTGATTTGCAAGCAGAACTCATAAAAATAAAGGCGCGACTTCAAATATTTTAAAACAAAAGACGGTGTCCTCTGCTGGAGCCCTGGCTTTTTATTGCCTCGCAGAAGGTGTGAAAAGTAGAGTATGCTCCTCTGGGATAAAGCCTGTCTTCGTCTTGGGTAGCTTGAACCCCTCTCTTCACTCAGGACTCTACATAACTCCCTCGTTTCGCTCAGGAGTTAAATGAGTCCCCTGTTAGTTCAGGGTTCAATATGCCACCCGCGACGTAAGACACTGCTTTATCCCCTTAGTGCATAATCTACTATTATTCTACTGTTTGTGTAACTCTTGACATTGCCAATATCAGTTGTGTGTAGTTCATTTTACAGGTGGTTTGCTGGGTAAAACCCACTGCGTTTGGGGACCGACCTACTGGTGTAGCAACTTCAGGTGAGAATCACACTTAGGAAACTATATTACCACGTTTTCAACCGAATTCAAAAAGGAGGAGGTTATCAATTCGGTTGAATGTTCTTTTTTTTTTTTTAATGTTTGTTAACTCAGAATTTTGTTATTTATTAACCGATTTAAAAAAATATTTTGTTGTTTGAGAGGATACACTTTTAGATTGGTCCCATACAAATTTCATCAAAATCGATTCAGTAGTTTAGTTTTAATAACCATATAACTGAAAAAAATATGTCGTCGAAGTAAACGGAATTGCGTATTTTGCTTCCCTGTGATTTTTCAGTGGTGTATACGGTAACTAAAACACAGTCCAATTGAAGTCGGTTGTCTATGTTTTTGTAAAACCGTGATTATTATTACCCGACTGCCAAGGAAGGGTCATGTTTTTCGTGCGTATCTTACATTGGAGTGTTTTTGCAATTAATTTTAATTTTGAGTCTGGACAAACTAAAAACATTTTCCAAGAATTCGCTCGTAAATGTTTTTTTAATGTAATCGAGTGACGAGCCGAGCTTAGGAACCAGTATAGTGTAGTCTCGATTCGTGCATCGACTTTCATCGAAGTTTTGCGTAGGTAAACAACGTTGTAGGATTCGTTTCGTGCGTTTTACTAACGATGGGAAAAATATCTACTCCGTTGATATCGTTTTGAACGTTCTTTAAATTTTCATAGTTTAAAATAGAAAGGCAATCTTTCTTCGTGTAAGCAAAGACTACGCATCGAACATGGTTCTATATTTTGGTAACAATCGCGAACAATGCCCACTCCTGTTACTTGGTCAAGGTTTTGATTTCAAACAAGCCACACGGTTGTTACAATTTCATGCGGTATCGCCACATAATTTTAAATTGTTGTGATTTTTTCGCACACGGCTCTACTTACGAGTACATTACTATGATATAGATATATGAGTAGATTGATAAGAAATGAGAAAACATGTCTAGGAAACATGTATATTTTAGCTACGGTAGGAAAACATAAGGTATGCTATTCCGATAAGCGACATCTACTTAATTTGTGATCGGCATGCACCGACTAGCGTCCCTACAAATAAAAAAAATATTTGCTCTTGTCATTTGATCGAATTACATGCAACTTGAATGTTGCGTAAGCAGCGCTATTTGTATAACTGGTCTATTAGCATTGAGAGGTACTCCACTCGTTATGAATCCACCTCAATCAAGCGTGAATCGTTTCGCTAATTACTGCGAATCCGCTGTAACTTTGCTTTGATGACGTCACACTTTTATTCTTAGAGTCGGGTATCACATAAATTAAAATGAGTAATTACATTAGAGAATAAGAGGGACCTCTTCTTACACAGGTTTGTCAAAGAAGAGCCTCGAAGTCGAAACCTTATAAATAACTTATAAGTAAAAAAAATATTAAAATATTTTTGATTTTGATCGCTATTTGTTTTGAAATAAATAAAGATTAAAAGTAGCATATAATAATAATTATCACCATTATTATTTCAGGCATCAATTATGTCTATGTCCTTTTCGCACTTTTAAAAGCTCAATCGGTTGTCTTGTTATGGCATGATTGAGAAGCAAACACCATGAAAGTCTTGCAAGTTATCACTCTTCAAAACTTAAAATGCTTGTCAATTATAAATGTCAATGTAATTGCAGCACAAGCCACGAATGCAAGGCAGCCCAACACTGCGCCACTAAAGTGTGGCCCCTGAGGACTTATCCCGAAGACACTGACAGCATCTGCAAGATCTGCACCGACATGGTGACTCAAGCCAGAGATCAGCTGCAGAGCAACGAGACTCAGGTGAGATGTGAACCTTGTTACATAGAGCGTATAGTTGAAATTTAGATGTAGTGTTAAACAAGACAGCGGAACTCTGCGCCACTTAAGTGTGGCCCCTGAGGACTTATCCCGAGGACAATAACAGCATCGGCAAGATCTGCACCGACATGGTGACTCAAGCCAGAGATCAACTGCAGAGCAACGAGACTCAAGTGAGATGTGAACCTTGTTACATAGAGCGTAGAGTTGAAATTTAGATTTAGTGTAAAACAAGGCAGCTTAACTCTGCGCCACTAAAGTATGGGCCCTGAGGACTTATCCCGAAGACAATGACAGCGAAAAGTATTCGAACTTTAAAGTTGAATCTCCCTCTGGCCTTTAAATACTTTTCTCTTAGAGTAGAGCTTGATACAGTGTTATCAGTATAAAATAAACAAACATTGCGCGTTGTTATGTTAGCCGTAAGTCAACGACCGATAGCATAACGAACCCAAAACCCTAATGTACCAAATTACCAATATGTATTTGGTTAAGCTACGTTTAAGGTCTTCGAGCGGCTTGAAGATTCCGACACCAAATCTGGCCAATGGTCATTTTCAAAACAGAGCAAAAATATGCTAAGTAGTCATTATTCACGTCCTGTCTGCCAAATAAACAACGAAGCTTTAAAAAGCTGACCGATTGCCCCATACGAAGACCCGATAAGTAATATTTTGGCTTATTCCTGAAATCCCTACAAGCCATGCCCACAATCAACCGCAATGCAGATTTCGGGAATATATTTGTCCCGAAACTCCCCACTATATTTATGAACAAGGAACATGTTTCAAATAATACACATCTATGGATTTTTTTTATTACCATTACAGACAATCCTTTCCACCGTAAATAAGATGCTATTTCAGAAGAAGCTAATTAAGAGCTACAACTGCCTATAACTGTACAATCATATTGGCTATAAAATACGAAATAATACCTACTGTATTTTTATTGTCGAGCACATAATTGATAATAATAGTACATTATGTACGAGACTCAGCTATCGGCCATGGCAATTAATACATTAGTAGGTAAATAAGTATTGTATGGATAGAATGGCGCTTTAATGATTCAGTGCCATGTCAAAACAGTAGGTACTATAGATACAATTTTGTATGAGTAATCGGTAAAGTATGAAGCATAAAAAAATGCTAAGAACTTTTCCTATTACCTATATTACTTTGATTTGATATTCTAAAGTAAGGTTTTTAGGAAAAGCGGCACCTGTCCTTCTGGGGCATCTAACCCGGTTTATACCTATTGTAAGTCGTGCAAAAAGTAACCATGCATAATGGATTTGGGGGTAATCTCCGAGTTGGACAACATTATTAAGATTTTGTTACGTGAAGTAAGTGAATCATGAAACTTTATAAATCAGCGTTTGCGTTGCTAATATCTAAGTCGATTGAAATGCAATTTTATCAAGCATGAAAATCGGGGTCAAAATGACGTAGTTACAGCGGCGTCAACCTTCTGACCTAATGAGTCTTTTTCTTCAAATCGTATTATTCTTGTTTATAATAAAATATTCTTATCTGTCCTAATAATCCCACTAATATTATAGATGACCACCTGACGCCCGCAACTTAGTTTGCGTTTAGAATTAACAAAATTCCGTTTTTAGTACACACTTTCATCACTTGAAGAACAAATCCTCCAAGTTTCAAGTCTCTACGTACAGTAGTTAGGCCTGTGCGTTGTCTTGTCTGTCAGTCAGTCAGTCAGGACGAAGCATTATATATATACATATATATATTTATTTATAGATAGATGAATTAAGTGATGACAATGGATGAATACAAGTAACGCCAAAGTCATTAAATTGATTTATTTTTTAAATTCAGTATGAAAAAACAAACACCGAAGTGGTTTCTATAATGTTTCATTTTCTCCTTTTCACCTCTAAAAATCTCAATATTTTCAGGATGAGCTGAAACAAGTGTTCGAAGGCTCCTGCCAACTGATACCGATCAAGATTGTACGCAAGGAATGCAAGAAGTTGGCGGATGACTTCGTTCCCGAATTGGTGGAGACCTTGTCTTCAGAGATGAACCCTCAGACCGTCTGCTCCGTGGCCGGACTCTGCAACAACGCCAAGATCGACCAACTGCTCATTGGATACGTAAGTGTCACTATAGTGCGAATGAGTTGAATGTATAGTGCCAAAAGTTGGCAGATGACTTCGTTCCCGAACTGGTGTAGACCTTGTCTTCAGAGATGAACCCTCAGACCGTCTGATCCGTGGCCGGATTCTGCAACAACGCCAAGATCGACCAACTGCTTATTGGATACGTCAGTTTCACTTCATAGTGCGAATGAAAGGAATGTATAGTGCCAAAAGTTGGGGGATGACTTCGTTCATGAACTGGTGAAGACTTTGTCTTCAGAGATGAACCCTCTGACCGTCTGCTCCGTGAACGGATACTGATATAACGCTAATATCTACAAACTACTTTTGGGAGAAATATTCAACTACCAGTAGGTTGATGATGTCGCGAAGATGCAAATCTGTTTGAATAAATAACCTCCACTTTTTTCAAGTCGGTAAAAAACTATTACAGTGTAAAGCGTCGAAGACACAAGGCTAGTTTACGAGCTGCTAGTCGACGAGTTTAAAAGCGAGCGAGTTAGTGGTCCCCAAGGATATTCAACTAGCAGATTGTAAAAAAGCCGATGTCACGGGGCGAGTTTTTAAGCTATAAGCGAACTTCCTGTCTTGTAGCTTGTAAACTAGTCCTGTGTCATCGACGCTTTGCGGTTGGAAGGGTAGCTAGTGAAATTTTTTAGCTGTTGTTTTATTTTTAATCGGGATTAAATTACTGGGATTTCGAGACTGACCATCATTACAATTACAAGTATTTATATTATTATTATTTTCTTTTGTTCAATTTTAACTTTACTCGACCTGTGCACCCCCGACCATCTTGTATTATCGTAACCGTCTCCATACTGGTTGTCTGGAAGAGATCGCTTAATAGCGATAAGACCGCCCATTGTACTAAATATTTTGTAATGTTTCCTTCTCTTTGTTATTGTTATTTGTCTTATGGTGTACAATAAAGCATTTTTATTCATTCATTCATCATAATATCTCAAAGTGGACGAGGGCTTTCGCAGTCCCAGAAGAACGCTCGTTTGGGCACTTTACAAAGTAAAAAAAAAAAAAAATATAATATGAGACAATGTTCAGTGATTTGCGAGCGTAGGTTATCGCTCTGCAGATAGATTAGCTACCGACCTCGTATCACGCCATGTTTATTGCAAATAAATAATAATTGTGTTGGAAATGTTGGAATGACAACCTTTATTTCATTAAAATGTATGCCGACTATCATAATAACATACCAACCATCTATTGTCCGTGGTTTTGCCTGTGTATTCTGGATGAAAGTAGCATCGAATGTTTTAAGTTACGAAATGGGGTCAAATTATTGTCTATACCAAATAAAAAAACGAAATATAGATTACAATATATATAAACTATTATGTTTTTGCTATATTTCGTTTCCTTTACGAGAAATAGCGTTTTTATGGTTTTAGAATGCATTGTAATCGAGTTGTGAGCTACCCTGAGAGTTACAACCGGATGGATAGCTAATCGGGAAGTGCTCGAGATTTCACCTCACTAGATTCCACCCGGAAAGACAGACAGACAGAACAAAGAAATTGACATAATAAAAATATTGTTTTAGACTGAGCAATTGGAACTGCGTGCCGGATGCAACAACTGCTCAAGAACCGTTGGCGCTTTGAGGAGGAAATTCGATGGCACCTCATATGAGGACTTTCTTCTAGGACTGCTGCAGGTGAGTGATGAATAACCTCATATTTGCCTGCGTGATGTTGTAACAAAAACAAAATGTTTCGGACAAATACTCAAAAAGTACGTATTATAGTAATTTCTTCACACTATTCGTTTCGTCTATGTTTTCCGATTGTGTGAAAAAAAATTAGTAAGGTTTCATACTTTAATTAAGATTTTATACGTGTTTTTAAATTAATAGTGTTAATTATTATTATTACCCTTAACTAAATCTTTTACGAACGATAGGTAACTTCTATTCGAATTTCAGCCAAATCAGTTGAGTAATTTCGGTATGATTGCGTCTTTTTTTTACGTGTCACTAGTTCATCACTGTGGTGAAAGGATTTCAAGTGCGCCTTGAAGAGGCTCCTTTCATGTACTTAACACATGGTTTCGAACTTTAAAGGTTCTATGACATGCCGGTTTCCTCGCGATGTCGATCGAAAACGATGTCGCGAAAATCCATTGGTGTACGACCGGATTCGAAACCACGACTTTCGCATCGAAAGTCGAGGCACCTCCCACTCGGCCAACACGGCTTATAACTACTATAACCATTCATTCATCCAATAAAAAACTAGGAAAAACGAGGACGTGGTGTGTATATGAAGCCCTTACCTTGCGATCTGATAGTCGCGGGTTCGAATCCCGGTGGCATTCATGCGTAAATGGGTTTTTTCGGTTGAAAAAATCTATATGAAAAAATCTGTATGCATTCCACGTTCTCGCAACGGTGAAGGAAAACATCGTGAGGAAACCGGTATGTCGTAGAACCAAAAGTTCGAAAACATGTGTCGAGTGCACGAAAGGAGCCTCTTCGAGGCGCACTTGAAATCCTCTCACCACACTGGTTCGAAGGAACTAGTGACATGATAAGAAGAATAAAAAACTTTCTCCTATACATTTATATCTTTCTAGGTATGCCGCAAAATGGACTCCCTATCTGACTCGTGTTCCATGCTTGTGTTCAAATACTACGAAAACATTCTGGAAGCCACCAAAAAGGATCTGACGTCACAGAGCGTGTGCCACGTCAGCGGACAGTGCGCCTACAAGTACCACCAACATGACGAATACGTGTTTCCGGAGGAAGTCCCCGTGAAAGATGGAGATGAGTACGTTCTATTTTACACCTTACAAGTTACCTTACAGGTCAAGGGTTCGAAACCGAGAAAAATCCGTTCGTGTTCGATACCGTACACCAATGGATTTTTCTGTTCAAAAAATGTGTGCATTAAAACACGTGCTTAACGGTGAAGAAAAACATCGTGAGGAAACCGGCATATTATAGAACCTAAATACTTCGAAAACATGTGTCAAGTGCACGAAAGGAGCCTCTTCGAGGCGCATTTGAAATCCTTTCACCACTCTGGTTCGAAAGAACATTTGTATTTGTGTATTTATTTATTAACTTTAATTAACACGGATTAACCAATTATATTAATTAGAAAATGATACTTATAAAATAATAGATTCCATTAAAATTATACACATATTTTAGATAAATGTCATTAAAGTAAAAAAGTAAGTAAAAAAATAAGACAATATTATTAAGAAGAAGACTGTAATTAAACAAATTTTATAAAATCAATTGTTAATTTTCTTGCAGTGTGCCATGCGAGTTGTGTGAGCAACTTGTGAAGCATATGCGTGATACATTGATCGCCAACACCACTGAAATAGAATTCTACAAAGTACTGCAAGGTAAGTTCATGTTTGTTATGGCTCATATACATTGCGGGCTTTTGTTTGCGATCCTTTTTTCGGCTATGAGCTAACCAGCAATGAGTATGTGTTGAACTGAATATTACAAATCTCGCGAGCGACAACTGATTTCATTTATGGCTCTCAGTCGTTGTTACTAATACAATTGAAAACTATAGTTATGCTGTTTGTAGCAGTACTAACTACAAAGAGCATTACTAATCTCGAGATAAAAAATCTCATATGAGGAGACAAAGATTAGAGAATGTGAGTATCGGCGGACGTAAGGCCGCATCGGTCCTCTGCTGAATGCCTCTTAAGGCCAGTCACAAACGAGCCACCGACCACAACTCTATACATACACTCATTTTATTGCTGTAGCGCATCGTTACCACCGCACCGGCGACACATGTGACATAGATCGCTGTAGGTGGTGGCTTGTTTGCGGCGACGGTAATAACTGCCACGAAGCTCAATCAGCTTTTATCATCCATTTGCTCCATCCAGCCACAATTTAGGTGAATGGGAAATGTACCTAAAATTTCGAGTTTTCAGTTACATTTCATAGGTACAATACGGCCGACGTATCTTGGTGAGTCTGAACATAGGCTATGCAAACTTTAGCGCATGTACACACGTATTACATTGTTTTATATGTATAATATATCAACGCGGGCGAAAGCGCGGGCTTATGCTAGTTGGTTTATAAAAAAGAAATTGGCATCAACAGTTTTCTATTGCGTGTTTTCATGCGCTAAAGTTCGCATAGCCTATGTTCAGACTCGCCAAGATACGTCGACCGTATTGTATAGTTTGATTAAATCTATAAATTGTCTTCCCAGGCCTTTGCAAACAGACCGGCAAATTCAAAGAAGAGTGCCTCCACATCGCCGAACAATACTACCCCATCATTTACCAGTTCCTTACCAATGACCTGAACCCCGCTGAAGTGTGCGGCCTCATGGGCATCTGCACTGTGACGTCACACACCGTCACCATAGTGCTGCCGCTGGACCTCGAAATCAAGGGCTTGAGTAAACAACTAATCGGCAACGATGAGAGGAACAGTTACACTACAGAAAAGGTGAGTTTGAACCTTATTTTTAAATAACTAAAGTCGCTATTCCAAAGAATCAATCTAGCTGAAGTCTGCAATGTGACGTCAGACACCGTCACTATAGCGCTACCGCAGGATCAAGGGCTTGAGTAAACAACTGATCGGTAACGATGAGAGGAACAGTTACATTACGGAAAAGGTGAGTTTGAACCTTATTTTTAAACAACTAAAGTCGCTATTCCAAAGAATCAATCTAGCTGAAGTCTGCAATGTGACGTCAGACACCGTCACTATAGCGCTACCGCAGGATCAAGGGCTTGAGTAAACAACTGATCGGCAACGATGAGAGGAACAGTTACACTACAGAAAAGGTGAGTTTGAACCTTATTTTTAAACAACTAAAGTCGCTATTCCAAAGAATCAATCTAGCTGAAGTCTGCAATGTGACGTCAGACACCGTCACTATAGCGCTACCGCAGGATCAAGGGCTTGAGTAAACAACTGATCGGCAACGATGAGAGAAACAGTTACATTACGGAAAAGGTGAGTTTGAACCCTATTTACAAGTAGCTATAGCCGCTATTCCAAAGAATCAAACTAGCTGAAGTCTGCAATGTGACGTCAGACAGCGTCAATAAAGCGCTACCGCAGGATCAAGGGCTTGAGTAAACAACTGATCGGCAACGATGAGAGGAACAGTTACATTACGGAAAAGGTGAGTTTGAACCCTATTTACAAGTAGCTAAAGCCGCTATTCCAAAGAACACACTAGCTGAAGTCTGCAATGCGAAGTACGACACCGTCACGATATTGCTGCCACAGGGGCTCGATATCAAGGGCTTGAGTAAACAACTGATTTGCAACGATGAAAGGAACAGTTACACTATAGAAAAGCTACCCGGAATCTGCAATGTGACGTCAGCCACCGTCACTAAAGTACTGCTGCAGGACCTCGAAATCAAGGGTTTGAGTAAACAACTGATCGGCAACGATGAGAGGAACAGTTACATTACAAAAAAGGTGACTTTGTTTGTACCTTATTTACAAGCACTGAGAGTCTAAATTCTAGTGAGCTAAGTTCAGCCGGAGTCTGCGGTCTTACAAGGATCGGACGGAAGACAAATATTTTGAGCCAAATTTTATGGCTTCTTGGGATAACTATTGATTGATTTTTTTTCAAATCCAGACTCCAACGGACCTAAATATCTGTTTAGTTTGCCTCATTCCAAATTATTTAAGACACACAACCGTCAGAATTTAATTATTTCTGCGAATAAATAAGAAGTACAAACCATCACTGCCCATCTAATTATTGTGGTAACTTAAACCGTATTGGAGTCGTGTATTTTTAAACTATATGCTGTGTAGTTAACTGACCATTATATTTTCAGCTTGCCCGCGTTCCACTATCCGAAGCAACCAACGTTCGTGTGTTGCCCTCGACCTCAAACCGTGACGTCGCCGGAGTGCTACCGATTGAGCGCATGTTCGTGACGGCTCCGCAAACTGGAGACAAGGTCGTCTGCTCCTTCTGTCAGTACTTCCTACATTACCTGCAAGTGGAACTCAGTGATACCACCAACATCGTAAGTGAAAAAAAGTATATTATTAAGCTAATTTGGTTTTGGCGTGAGGAAGCGTCACTGTGGCGCTTCTACTAGTTTTCATACAATATCTAGACGCGCAGGTGCAGCGCCACGATCGTGACATAGTGTCGCGTCTAGATATTGCATGAAAACTAGTAGAAGCGCCACAGTGGCGCTTCCTCACGCCTCTAATTTGAAGGCGCCCTTACGGCCCGTTTTCCGTTCCTGTCGGTTGTCACGTGCTCTATCTAGGGGCGCTAAACATAATTATGTATAAAAAGCTGTTCACATTTAGCCGACAATATTTTTTTGATTGACAACAGAGTAGCCAATCTTGGCGCTTCTACTAGTTTCCATACAATATCTAGTCGCACAGGTGCAGCGCCACGATCGTGACATAGTGTCGCGTCTAGATATTGTATGAAAACTAGTAGAAGCGCCACAGTGGCGCTTCCTCATGCCTCTAATTTTAAGGCGCCCTTACGGCTCGTTTTCACTTGTCGGTTGTCACGTGCTCTAGTGGCTAAACATGTATGTATAAAAAGCTGTTCACATTTAGCCGACAATTTTTTTTGGATTGACAAAGAGGAGTTTTAATCCTTAGAATCCCGGAGGTGTGCGTGCATTCGTTCTCCCAACGATTAAGTAAAACATCGTGAGGAAACCGACATTTCATAGAAAAGAGACGAAAAATGTTCACGTGGTGAATTAATTCCCATTTGCTCTCCTGGCCGTGAGTAGGCCTGAGTCTTAGCATTGGGAATATATTATAAGCTGATTATGTGTCGTACAGGAAAAGGTGACCGAGGCAGTGGACTCCGCTTGCGAGAAACTGCCGCGCGCCGTCAACGGCGAATGCAAACAATTCGTCGACCAGTACGGCCCCTCCGTTATCGCTCTGCTTGTACAGGAGATCGATCCGGCCAGTGTAAGTCACTCATCCTTCTAGTAGTGCCTCTTTAACTACTGAGGGTTAGCAGTCAGCTCTGTATTTTTTTAAGGGTTTTAGCAAGGTGAAACAGTCGAGCGGAAGGGTGCTTGCTTGCATAAAGAGTTATTGGATCAGTTCTGTATACAACTACTTATCGAGTTGTGTGGAAGAGGAACGACGCCCGTCCGTCATACAGTGCGAACTAGTGCGGAGGGTAGTCAACCAACTGCAATACGAAAAAAAAAATTGAATTGAGAATACGTTCCCTGTACATATAAATCGATACTTGTCGGTGCCTATCGGTGCGGGTGAAATAGTTCCATAATTCTCCATGCGCTCGCACAAAAAGAAACAGGCCGAACTCTATCCACGTGCAATCCTGACATAATTTCGCGCCTTCTATCTTTAATATCCTTGTATGAACCTATTTGGCTCACCTATGAACTTAACATCTAAATTAAAACTTAAAATTAAACTCAATTTTGGGCTCTCTATCGAAACTAAGACGAAAACCGTGGCTTATCTTACGAATAAGCTATCGTAGGTAAGTTCAAACGATGTTTGAGTTTGTAAATAAACCAAATCGTGTTTGAAGATAATAAGTTTTTGGTGGTGAAATTATGGTAATAAAAATATAAAAAAATGAGTTTAAATAGGATATTTTTTTAGGTTTACATTTATTTGTTGTTTAGGTGTGCCCCGGTCTCAGACTTTGCCCCAAAACGGAGGAGATTCGTCGCGTGTCTAAAGATAGCGAGTCCAAGTGCCCGCTGTGTCTCTTCGCCGTCGAACAACTCAGGGCCATGCTCAAAGACGACCGCAGTGAGGTGAGAACATTTATAATCATCTAACCTATGAATTAAAATTAGTTTTTATAGTTTAATGGGAATCCTCAAGGCAAATTTCCATACAAAATGTTTCGGACAAATACTCAAAAAGTACGCCGTATTATAGTAATTTCTTCACACTATTCGTTTCGTCTATGTTTTCCGATTGTGTCAACAAAAAATAGTAAGGTTTCATACTTTAATTTAGAACATTTAATTAGTAGTGTTACTTTTAAAACATTTATCTTACTTACATAAAAAATAGCTTTATTTTGGCTAGATAAACAACTGTAGCTGAAAGTAAAGAAATCGCACTAATGTTATATAAAACACTAGTCATCTAACCAATTAAAATTAGTTTATAGTTTACGCAGATTTATCATACATAAAAAAATAACTCTATTTTGTATAGATAAACAACTGTATAATAGTTGAAGTAAAGAAATCGTACTTATGTTATAAAAGTGTGTATGTTTGTTACTCAAACTTGCATAAACAGCTGAATGGATATAGATGAAATTTAGCACAGAGATAGCTTCTGACATGTAACCTTGGTGTTGCCAATAGTATTGCATTTTATTGATTGGATTAACACATTACATTTTATTTCGGAAAAATGTAAGGTTCCTGTTCAGTATTATAAAAAAAACGAACTATCCACTTCGAAAGTACGCGCTCAAAGTTGCAGGCAGAAGCTAGTAAAATCATGAATTTATTTGCAGGCAGAAACTAGTAATAAATAAATTTGTTTTAGGAGGGCATCCGTAAAGCGCTAGACAACCTCTGCACTCATCTCTCAACGAACCTTAAGACTAACTGCATCAACTTCGTCGACACCTACACTCACCAACTCGTAGAAATGCTTGCCGCCGACCTCAACGCGCAAGAAATATGCGTGTATCTCAAACTGTGCACAGACAATGTACACGACCCGCTGAAAATAACCAGCGCCAACCAAATTGACAAGTACTTTGAGAAGCCACAACTCAGAGGCGACAGGAACAACTTCCGAGGACGCTCTATGCTGCCGAAGCGAAGCGATATCGGTAAGCAATGTTATATACTATTCCATATAACCTATATGGTCCGCTGAAAAAAAACCAGTATCAACCAAATTGACAAGTACTTTGAGAAGCTGCTCTATGTTTCCAAAGCGAGTCGATATCGGTAAGTAATGTTGTATATTTATTCCATATAAACCTACACGATCTGCTGAAAATAACAGTGCCAACCAGATTGACAATTAAGTACTTTGAGAAGCCGCAACTCAGAGGCGACAGAAACAACTTCAGGGGACGCTCTATGTTGCCGAAGCGACGCGATAAGCTATGATATTTAATTACTTCAAAGTCTTAGAAAGTTCTCACCAATTCTGATGCGGTCAGTACTGTTATGGTCGAATTTAAATGGGCAATGCAGACGGGGTACTACGTTGTATCTGTGCAGTCAGAATTTATGATTTCTACAAAATGACAGAGTGACAGCGGGGCGATTGCGGCGCCCGAGCCGAGCTTTAGCGAGCTGGCTCGAGCTAGGTACCCGGGTATGCCAAACGATGAATACAACTCAAATCCATAGGAAAACGACTAACGGTAACAGTTATCCAATTTTAATCAAATTTATTTTGTCAAAGATTCGACCTAATTTTTTCAAGTTATTTTGCCATTTATGTGTTCAGTAACGGTAACTGATTATGCGTATTTTTATCTTCTGGTGATTAAAAATTTTCGGTGTTTTTGTAGAGACAAACGAGATCCCGGACGACACGGTGAACGGGCGCCCGCGACACGCGCCGCACGCCCCGCACGCGCCGCAGCCCAAGACCGTGTGCGTCGTGTGCGAGTTCGTCATGCGCGAGCTGGACGAACAGATCAAGGACAAACACAACCAGGTCACTTCACTAGTTCATAGATATTAGCTGCTGGCCGCGGATTCGTTACGTGGTGTGGGGATGACTAGCAAATCGCCCGGAACCGAAATACGTACAACTTCGTTTAACGTTACGAATCAAAAAAAAAAACATTTTCTTAGTACGCGCCCACTCATCTTAACGAACATACCCTTAAAATTTCAAGTCAATGGCCTGTGAGTTGTCTGTCAGTCTGTTGGTCAGTCAGGACTAAGAAACTCAAATTATTCGAGAACTGTATTTGGCTAATTCACGGTCGCTCCACTCCGCCCAGCTCCGCGTCAGTGGAAATACGCCTAGATCGCACGTACCGAGCATACGGGCGAGACAGTAAAAAAATGATTCTCGGTCGATACAGTGACAGTGGTGTGTGATGTAGTGTGTTAGCTTACATCACTCGCTCAGCCGAGCACTCGGCGCTATGTTTATAACTCCGAGTACTCGGCCGAGAGCACTGTCTCGGCAATTTGCTCGGTACGTGTGATCAAGCCTTAAGCATTTTATAGACATTCATAGATAATTGATTGATTCAGGCGTTACTTTGCGGAAATCCATTAATATCAACAAATTATATAAATATATTTAGTAATAAATCCGCTTGATTTCTAAACAAAGGTTTTAATTAACTTAACTTTAGTTCAGAACTTTAGTACATATTACTATATTATTCCGATTCCGAGAGTTCTCTCGTTTCGAACTTCGGCGAGTCCACACCTCCTGATGATGCCTCGTGTAGAGGTGAAACACGTGTCGTATCTTTAAACTATGGTTTTCTGTTCGTTGACTATTTGGTTTATAATATAGTAATATGTACTAAAGTTCTGAACTAAAGTTAAGTTAATTAAAACCTTTGTTTAGAAATCAAGCGGATTTATTACTAAATATATTTATATAATTTGTTGATAGACATTCATGTAGGTATCCCGAATGTCTGACTTGTACATAATTCGCAGGACGAGATCATGGAGAAAGTGCACGGAATCTGCAAGCACATGCCGAAATCCGTGCGCGGCGAGTGCGACAAGTTCGTGGAGAAGTACGGCGAGATGGTCATCAGCCTGTTGGCGCAGCAGCTGGAGCCCGCCAAGATCTGCCAGGAGCTGAAGCTGTGCCCCGCGCACGGCATCACCGCCGTCAAAGGTACCCGACACCTAATGTCAATGTAAATGGACTCCCTTTTCCGCACTTGGACTCCTGTTGGTCCTTTGTGCCCTTTTATCGGTGATGGACAGATTCGTAATTCGGCATATTCGCTACCCTTTGGCCATTACTACTTTGGCCTTATCGCTGAAAGCAATCTCTTCCAGACAACCTTTGGAACAATATTGAAAAAATTGTAACCGCGTCATTAAACAACGAAATTAGCGTAATTGATTGCTTAAAACGGTGAGGCAAAGTAAATTTTATATTTAAAACCAAATAAAATATTTTTGTTCCACTTACTATTTTATTTACACATGTACTTCTGCCTAATAGCTTATCTGTCGAATCCAAGAATCTGCTCATTTCACGAATCTGTCCAACACCGAACAAAGGACGCTGAGAAGCGAACTAGCTAGCGAGTGTGTCATACGCAAAGATACTCGCTACACGCCAACAAGCCTACACGCTTTTTTACACGCTACAAGCCTACACGCCAGCGTGTGGCGTGTAAATTAGCCCAGCTTTCTATTTTTTCACAGCTTTTTTACAAGCGGATTGTACTGACTTGATTTTACACGCTACAAGCGTAAACGTCGATGACAAGCCGTGTGTCATCGAAGCTTTACTTTTACGATAGTTCTACTTATTCTGTATTGTAATCTCACAAGTAGTTGATGTTAACAAGAAGTAAAGTGTTGTTTATCGTCCAGCAGAGGAAATTCTGGACTGCGCGGTGTGCGAGACGGTCGTGCTGGCTGTGAAGAAAGTGCTCTCCAACGATAAGGTCGACCACAACATCGTCAAAGTGGTGGAGAAGTCTTGTGCTCTACTGCCCGCTAAATACTCCGCTAGGGTAAGTACTAAATAGTTACGCCAGCCACACACCTTACGATATACTTGCGCAAGTATACAGTAACGTGTGTTGGAAGATAGATGCACAAGCTCTCGGTATCCTCACGCTGCCCTGTATTGTGATCGTGCAAGTGGCGGTGTATGTGAGAACTGAGCTCAAGAGTTTCGCTAGAAATTGCGACATGCACTCGTACAACACACGAGGAGCGGGCAACCTTACTGCCGTTCCCCGAACCCTGGCGAAGTCCGCCAAGCTGAGCCACGTCATAGGGCCGACAGTTTATAACAAGCTCCCAAAACACATTAAAGCCGCCGAAAGCTTGTTCAATTTTAAAGCCAAATTAAAACGCCGGCTTGTTGAGCAGACATTCTATTCTTTCGAGGAATTTATTAATTCTAAATCTATTGATAATTTATTGTAATTAATTAATTTATTGTGAATTGACTTATTTTTATGAATTATTATTTTGTGTTTCTTTGAATTTACTTATGTAACTAATTTTATTATTATAAGACGTGTATAAGTAGGTACATTATACAGCTAAGTTCTTAAGCTTTTTGACCTGTAATAATTATTTTTACCAATAAATACTATTTAGGTAATACGTAGTTTTTAGACTTGTGCCAGTCTAAACTTGCGCAAGTGTATCGTAAGGTTTGTAGCCGGCATTACTTCTTTATTTACCAGCCTGTATTGTTTTTTGGAGTTGTGAGTATGTTTCTTTGTTACTCCATGTTTTTTTAGAAATGAGGTGTTGTTGGAATTGTCTATGTTACGCGAGTGACAGAGGCTAACTTAAATATATAGGAATCCAAAATGGCGGCTACTAGCGGTCATTTGTATATTTTAATTAATTATAACTTTTATATCTTGATGGACTTTGATAAAATTAAGGTATTAATGGATTCGTCTTGATCGTGTCTAAAGCGTCGATGACACACGGCTTTTTTACACGCTACAAGCCAGCGAGTTCGCTTGTACCTTGTAAACTCGCCCAGTGTCATCGGCTTTTTATTAATCTACTTGTTGAAAATCATTTCCTGAAAGCGTAACTCACTCCCTTGCTAGCTTTTAAACTCGCCAACAAGCCGCTTGTAAATAAGCCCTGTGTCATCGACGCTTATGATAATGGCAGAATTAGACGGTTTTTTTTACTACTATTATATACTCTCTACAATATTATAATAGTCTATATTTCCTACTTCCGATAACTTAAGCGCCGATAAAAAACGAGTAACCGTTTCCAAATAGCTCAATAGTTTCTGGCAATAGTGCTAGGGATGGTCCATAATAATGAGCTGTCTTCTTCTTATCGTGTCACTAGTTCTTCCGAACGAGTGTGGTAAAAGGTTTTCAAGTGCGCCGCGAAGAGGCTCCTTTCGTGCACTTGACACATATTTTCGAACTTTTTAAGGTTCTATGACATGCCGGTTTCCTTACGATGTTTTCCTTCACATGTTGTATAATTGCAGTGCCACGCGATGATGGAGATCTACGGCGACAGCGTGATCCACCTGATCGAGGAGTTCGGCACGAAGGGCGTCTGCCAGAAGATAGGGCTGTGCACCAACTCCGACACCGCCTACGTGCGCATGTACCGCGGGAAACGGAACTGGTCAGTCACACACACTCCCCCCATACACACACACCCCACGTATACACACACCCCCACACCCGCATATACACACTCCCCCACACATACACACAGCCCACATACATACTGAAATGAAAGTAGAGCTTTCGCTCTACAATTTTGTCTCAGTAATACAGTATTCTATAATGAATTTAAAGAACTCAAATGTTACATAATGAAAATAGGCCTTAGCGGAATCGCTGTGACCACGCTTTACAGGCTCTCAGTCCTAGTGCGAGGAACAGATACTAAACTCTGGTACTACATTGTTATTGTTATGTAACCGTTACATTAAGTAACCTACCTACTTAAATTCTTTATTGTACCGTCAAATTTCTTGTGCCCAATAAAAGTTTTTATTTATTTATTTATACACACACACACACACACCCACACACACATAGTACCACATAGGACATTATAATACCTGATCAAACAGCTCGGCACAAAGGTCGTATTTCAACGTTTCGTATGTAAGTTTTTCAAAGCGTTAAATTGAAAATAAACTGTCAGTTTTTACAATTTTAGGCTGCCATATCCACTGTATAGTACTGTATAGTGTAGTATACAAAGAACTTGTATACTATGTATCTAGAATGCCGACTCACACGAAAACCGCGAGCCGAAAGAGCTAGAACCAGTAAGGAGTGTGTCTCGTTCTGTAGGGAGACCAAAATTTTTGAACTTTGAATATTTCATTGAGACATAAACAAGCAACCAAGGGAAAATTCAATCTGCTCAATAAGATAGCAATGTTATATAGGTACATACGTTACTTTGCATTATTGTTTTAACATTATATTATACATTAAAATACCAACATAAAAGCGCCGCATTCTAGTGAGGTATATCTGAATCAATGGTTTAATACTGTTTCTTTCGAACAGTAATTATTTTTCTCGGCAGTTAGGTACCTAACCTACATGACAGCGACTGTACTAAACCTTTCAAATGAATCTGAATAATATTTAGAGCAAATCGTCTGATTTCGAAAATTGTCCCACTTATTTAAAAAAATATGGCCATGTTAATTTTAATTGTATGCTGGCAACTGTGTGAACGAGACACATTCCTTAACGAGGGGGTCTCTATCAAGGATTAGAATCCTTATATTTAGATTTAATTAAAAAACAACTTTGTTTCCAAGTTATAAGGTTCAGAATTCTTAATCCATAAATAAAACAAAATGGCGATTTAGCTCTCTAGATACATAGTATAGAAGCTCTTTGGTAGTATACACACTACAGACTACAACATCATTCAGACGAAACACATTCTGATTGTTACTTACATCCATCCAAACTCGGGCGATTTAGAAGCTCGATTAGGATTTTACTTCTCATTTTCAAAACTTAGCATTGAACCAAAATTTACTAGAAGTTTTTCATATCAAATAATAGTACCTTGTAATAATTAACATGCAAAAATTTTATCTGATGAGCCTAATAAATTAAAAATTTCACAAATTGTTTATCTGTACCTACTTATAAATTATTATTGTTTCAGATAACGCTCGCAAAAGCAGCGGCTCGATAAAGCGTAATCTCTAATTTTTATTATCTCTCGCATAAGCCATTATTTTTTTACCAAATCCATTTAGAAATAAGTTTTCGGTTGATTGTAAAAATACGTATTTTGGTTTTAATGAACTGAAAGAAGACAACACCATAATTGTAACTAAAAATGTACTTAGACGGATCATAAATCAAAATACGGTTTTAAATTCTTATCTTACATAAAAGTAATTCCAGTGTGTTTTGTTTTACTAAGAGAAAGGATAATTTTATAAGGATTCCCTAAGTAGTCTCAATCATGCAATTTAATAACCCATATAAATATAGTTTTATAATAAGCTCCCTCTAACCGTGACATATGTATTGTTTCACTGCTAGCCTGTGATAGCTCATTTAAACTGTTTATATGAATAAAGTTTTTTTATAAAAATACCTTATTTTATCATTCCTGAATTAATTGAATGAAACCTATAGATATCGTAGCATAAGCATAATCAGCCTATAATGTTTCCACCACGCGGACCCAATGCGGATTGGTGGATGTCACATGCCATAGAACTATTTTTTTTCTGTCCTTTGACATGCCTGTTTCCTCACGATGTTTTCCTTCACCGCTGCGAGAACGTGGAATGCATCCATAGACATTTTTCGATCGAAAAAACTCATTTACGCATAACTGTCATCGGAATTCGAGCCCGCGACCATCAATCAGATCGCAAGGCAAGGGCCTCATCCACTCGGCCACCAAGTCCTCAATATCGTACCTAATTTCATTTCAAGTTGTATTTTTATCTACGTATAGATACTGCTAAAGCAACATGTCCTGACAGTATGACTGATTTTCTGACAAAGTGCCTGATTCATCTTCAGAGCTTTAACTGCATAAATAGTTCAACTAGTCAATGAAAAACGACAAGTAATTATAAAATGTTATTTTATTGAACTAAACTAGAATTTGTTCGAGCTACAAAAAATACAAATAAGTCTAAACTTAGCCACGTAACATACAAACTATTATCTTATTTATAAACGAGTTGTAATTAGTTTACTTTTTACACCTTTAGGTTTTGTGTCTTTCGGCAAAAGAAGGGACAGGAATCCGCAAACTGAAAAAAAAAACGGTTAGAGAATTAAGGAAACCTCGAGTAGATACCTACCTATTAAAACTGGGTAGCCTTGAAGAAACAATTAAAAACAAGTCTTACAAAGTAGGTGTGCAACGACACGCAGGGAAATCGATGATAAAGTCAATTGATATTATTTCAACATTTCCTGCCCTACCAGATAGGTAAGTAGGTACCTATATTTTATATTATTTTATCTGCTTTGTAACGAAAGTATGGTTGGCGGCAATGAAAAGTAAATACCGGGTGTAATAAGACTACTCCCGAAAACAAATACTAGCATTCAGACCATGATTAAAAAAAAAATGTTTATACTTTTATGCATTCATACCTACGCTATACTTAGTACAAATTATTTAATTTATAAAAAATAAGTTAGCAACTTTGTCGGGTCAATTACCCGTAGAGTCCGGTGACGCAGTAACAGCCTTCTGCGGCTAACTGCATTAACTACTTAGCTTACTAAGCGTCCCTTTAAAACAGGTGTTTTATTCGACAAGTGGCTCGATGAACAATCTTTTCTGTACGAGATCGCGAAAGCCCATTACCAAACCAGTATAAAGCAGAATTGAGAACCTCCTGGGTTTGGAGTCTGTTTAAAAATAGCAATTAATGATGAAACGAAGAAAATATGCCATACCTATGAGTAGCCCGCCAAACAAGTAGAATGTGGCTTCGCAGGCCGCATTGAGAAGGATACCGGCTACATTCGTGCCGATCACCGAGCCAGTTCTACCGATCATCATAGTCAGACTGACTGCCATACCCCTGGAAGTAACAGATCGTTTCATAGTTATTTGATTGTAACGGGTATTTATCGCGCTCACCTCGTTTTTGTGTCACGAGGTGTTTTAAAACACCGCTTAAGTGTCCGGATGTCGTCAGTGTGGTGTGCCGACCGAACATTATTAACGACCAAAATGAGGGTAGTTCCCTCATTTCTCCGCGACGGTAGCTCCAATACGCCAGTCAGCCCGTGACCACGGCTGTTGCAATACAGTCGAAACGTCGGGACACAAAAAAGAGGTGAGCGCGATAAATACCCGTTACAATCACATAACTATGTGTGATAATCGCGAAAGTCTACGAGATCGTATCATTACATAGTTATCATTAAAACTATTGATACACAAATTAAACAAAAACTTGTGCTTAAACAACCAAAAATAATAGACGGAGGTTACAATGGGTGGCCTTATCGCTAAAAGCTATTTTTACCAGGCAACCTAAGGATCGAGAGGAGTAAGAGAATTCGGCGTCTGGTCGGGTAAGTCATACCTATAGTTTAGATTTTACCTTTTTTGTTAGCATTTATTTAATAGTAGATTTTGTAAACTAAAGGTTTTTTTATCTAAAGAAGTGATGAATCGAGCTAGGCGCTTTCCTGATGATAAGAGATCACTGTAGTGCTAAGGACTTTGATCCACATTGTAGGTACACCTGTTATGGCGCTCGTCCGTTTTGAGACATACTTGTAGTAATTTTCGAGAGCCCAGTTATTTCACTAGCTACAATGCCCTTCAAACCGGAACACTGCATAGCGGTACAAGTATCTGTTATGTAGGTACTGTTGATTGGTAGGTTGGTACCCATCTGACGGAATGCGGGGGATAGGCGAGCCTCCAAACGGTAGATTTTGATATCTGATTTATTATTAAAATCGATAAGTAGGTATTAATAAATAACACGTTTATTAAAATCTGACACATATTATGTGATTATAGGGAATAGTTAGGTACTCGTGATCACACAAGCTGCGATCAGATTTTCGTAATCGCAATTCGATAATGAAGAATTCACATCAAATCAGTATTTTACGGATTCATTATCAAGCACATAGAAACAACAATTTGATAAAATAGATAACGAACCAACCTAGTAACACTTTTGCAGAGTAGGTAAAATTACAAACTTTCGTTATTTTTTTAAATAGCTCACGAGGGAGAGGGATATCATGACTCCTAATTCTAAGTCAAAAAAGGGGGTACAGCGGTCTGCACTGGCTTCCCGTTGAAGAGTGCATTGCGCATTGCTATGGCAAATATATTTAGTTAAGTCTATGATCCGCCACTGCATTATCCTTTCATGTCCTGATCTTCGACAATTCGGTTTAGCATTTCTGGTTTCATTGAATAAAAAACATGTCTCATAAACTCACACCGTTTGAAATACTGTTAAGGTACTAACCTCAAATGAGTGGGAAAGATATCCACCGCATATGCATTGACTGGCCCGATTCCCAGCCCCATTATAGGAAATGATGACAACAGCACCGCAAACACCATATTCTCAGTGATGAAGTTGATCAGAATGCAGAATGTTCCGATCATACAATACACTATGATCAGTAACGGCTTCTTCCCAATTATCTTGACGGTGCCGCTTATCACAACCGCGATCACAGCGCAGCTGAAGTTTGCAATAGTGTTGATTGTGAATGTGACTGTGTCTATGGTGTCTATGCATTCCGCGTTTGCTTCAGTCTGAAAAATATTTATGTCAAATCAGTCAGAATTTTACATTTCGGAATAGCCATAGATGGATATAGAGTATTGGGCTTTCGGCAGAATACTTGGCACTGTGTTAGTAAACCCAACCAGACATAATCTTGCAAAATGTTAATTAGAGTATCTCCGAAGAACGTAGTGGGAGGTGAAGCGTCGACTTACGCGGGCAAGAATGGATGTGAAGAGCCGACGACTGAGCTCAGTGGCACTGTCGTCTAGTAGTGAACTAAAGTGTGCTCGCTAAATCGCTGAATAGATAATTTTTTAGTACAAAATGGATTGACTAGCATTAACTTTCGCATTTAAACAAGCAGGGATCTTTCATAAAAATGCACGCACTTCCACTCGCACGGTCAGTCTAAGGGCATTTCTAAGGCGGCGATACTGCAGGGGCGTGCATTTTTAGACTAAAAGATCTCTAGGATATTACGGATTCTACAAACCTCATTCAGTCTCTGTGCGATGACTTGGCACGCGGTCACATCTTCGCTAGAACCACTCATCACTCTGTTCAACACATCAGGCACCCAAATGTAGAGTCCATTTAATCTGAAAAACAAATAAGTTCAAAAACAATTTGAACTGAACGGTAAAAGTGCTCTGATAGAAAATAATCTGACCTCCAAAATGTCAATAGTAAATACCTAAGTAGTCAATGGTTTATTTTTATACTCCAGCTGGACGAGGGCTTATTCAGAGAGAGAACAGACATTTGTTTTACATCTATTCATAATGTTTATGTTTGTGAGATTGTTTATGCCACTTGACATCCGGCACGCGCACAAAAAACGCTACAACTGCGTCGTCTGCGCGCGCGCATACATTTCAGTCGTTAAGTAAAGCCTAGACATATGTAAAGCTGGCTGCTTTACATATCTAGCTATATGAATGCTGTACCGGCCTATGGAATATAAAGTTTTCTGTAGCACTGTTTAAGTCAAGGGGCGATGTGATATCGCGAACAATTCGGTTACGTAATAGATAATATTTTTTTCACAATCACATTTTTTTTTATGTAATGTTTCGTTAACTTTTGATGGAAAGATATCACCTCTAATCATGACCAAACCAGTGCTTCACCAGACTTTGGATGCCATGGGCCGGTGCAATATTAATATACGGCTTGCCCAGACATTTTAATGGTCAGTCTCGAAGGTTTGTTACTCACACAGAAAATATGCCAAACAGTAAGAATCCGTTGAGAGCTAACCATTTCAGATACGGTGGTTTTAACAGCGGCACAGTTTGTATTTTCAGAGATGTCAGTAAACCAGTCTTTTTTTTCTTTTCTGTGCCCGCTGTCATAAGACACTTTACCTAGAAAATAAACAAAAGTTATATTACTCCTACCACAAAAGTGCTCTACGAGGTAGAGTGTGTAGAGTTATGTGTAAAGTACTTTATTTCATTGGCAATTGATCTGCACACAGCAATAAACCGTTAGTAGGTATTCTATCCCGAAATGAATACCCACTTCTGAGTAGGTAGGTGGTAGCCTTCTCGACCCAATCATTCAACGCGTCTTTTGTTTTTTCCATGACTTTAAAATTAGGTTTATCTGCCCCGGCTTTGGAATCGAATCAAAAAGTGGCCCCTGTTTTTTTATCAGCTCATATAATTATAAACTATACAATTACTGAACTTTAGTTATGTCGGTTAAGGGCGGTTCCAAACTAGCGTTTTTTGCGCGCGTATACGGCCGTTTCGGCACACGTGCGACTTCATAAACCGGTAACTGACGTTTACGCTCGGTTTGTTCGTGGAGAGTGTCATTGTGACGTGAGTGCTCGGGCGTGTACTTAATCGCGACAACGCTCGTAAGCGTGGCGCGATGTGCGTACACGCTCTTCAAAAAACAAAACACGCGCATCGAAAATGCTTGGTTAAAAGCTAGTCTGAACCGCTCTAAGTAGTTTTTGCATCTATATTACCTATCTATCATTACAAAATTTCGCCATTTTATTATTCAGTGTGATTTTTCAGGTCACTCCCTAGTGACTTCTATCGTAGGTTTATTAACCTACAAAGCAATAAAGGGAATTGTTATTTTACGACTATTTTATTAGATTAATACCTAGTCGTTTGCGCTATAAACCTTTATCTGTAAACAATAGGTTGCAAACAGAAATAGACTTACTGGGTAATCTTCGGGAGATTTTCCTTTATTATTCGCATATATGGTCTGTAGAACATTCATGGCTTCATCGTGTTTTCCTTGAGACAATAGATACTTCGGGCTCTCTGGTCCAAAAGAAAGCAGAACAGCTGCTAGGATGAAGAAACTGGAGTACACGATGGTAAGGAGGCGCCATGAACGGAAATCGTATAGGCCGAAGTCTATTCTAAAGTCCAAGGGTAGGATTCCCCATGCAATCACTGAAAAGCGAAAAACATGTCATCTTCGTTTACATATAATAAATAAAAAAAATGAACTTTCACACACCGCTATCTAGCCCCGAAACTAGCCATAGCTTGTACCTACTAGAAACCGGATAATGTACATAACATCTAATACACATTAATACGAATAATTAATACAACATAGGTTAATTGCGACATAGAAATAAACATAATGGTATTTGCATGTGTCTGCAAAAGTAAACAGTTCTGATCTGAACACACTATGGAACTGTTATCTACTACTCTCATTACATGGTTCTGAGCAAATAAAACATAAGGTACAATACACTCCTTTCTAATCTTAAAATCTAACGCTAACCATTATTCTTCTAATAAGCATTAGGTATGCCATTCAGATCTTGAACCTACCTGTATGCTCGCAACATGACTTACGTGGAACTAAAGCTGAGCCTGTAATTTGTAGAGCATTCGTCACTGAAAGCGTCAGATCTCTGTACTTCTTCGGAATAATCTCCCCGATGAAGGTGTAGGGAACCGCTGCCGGGCACGCTAAGCTGAACAAAAACAATTGAATAAACATTTTCTTAAACACTTCGGTGAATGCACTTAGATGCTTACTAATATTAATAGTTTATAAAGATCAATTCAGAGAAAACAATTGCGTGATGGATTGTAATTGATGGTAATGAAAAGACTATAGGAATGAGCCCAAAGGCAGAATTCGTAGACTCAATTAGAAATGATTTTCATTAGATTTTCCAGAATTGAGGTGTTTTGAAACGTTTATCTTGAATCATCAATATAATATGTAAAAGGCTTGGACCTGACTGACTGACAGACAACGTACAGGCCAAACCGCTGAACGTAGATACTTGAAACTGGGAGGGTGTGTTCGTCAAGGAGTGCAGACGCGTACTAAGAAAGTTATTTTATTAATTCACAATGCAAACGAATTCTAAGAAGAAGAAGAAGGCGTCAGCTTGTAAATAAATAAAATAATGTATGGATAAGGTCATCTTATGCCTTCTAGCTCCAAAAATAAGCACTGCGTGTATCATGGGAAACGAGATAATATATGTTTTTTTAAATAATAAATTATACATAGAATATAAAACGCTCACGACTATCACTAATGTTCAATCATCCCACAAATGTCCTGAAGCGGGAATCGGACCTGCGACACCGGCGGCGTGGCAGTCAACACTTGCCACTCGACCATCCGTGTGTTCCCATAAACTGTTCTTACCATAGTGAAGTGAGGAACTTGCAGATGGTAAAGCTGATAAGTTCTGGCATGAACGCTGACAGCGCGCTGAAGACTCCCGCTGCCAGCGAACTGTAGATGACCATCCGCTTCCGACCCTTTGTATCCACCAGGTACCCCCAGGGAAATGATGTAAGCACAATACCTGAAACAAACCATACGACTCAATTATGGGAAAAAAAATCGTTGAAATCAACGGGGTCATTTCAGCCCACTGTTTACCGTTGGGAGGCGTTCCCTGTAAGATGCTGTCTAGGTGGGTACCAACACACTGCCAGGCATTCTGTCGCATAGCAGTAATGTATTGGCATTACTGTGTTCCGGTTGGAAGGGTACTAGTGAAATCACTGGGCTTTCGAGACTGAACATCAAAATGTCTCTAAGTGGACGAGCGCTATCAGCAGTGTTGCACCGGCCTATAGGAATCAACGCCCTGTGTAGCACTTTTTTTGTTATGGGCAAGTAATATAATATAAATATAAATTTATAATATAAACAACGTAAATTATGAGATAAAATGAATATTGTAATGAATATTAAAATTGTCATTTGGGCACTAAGTCAAAGACTAATAAATAAACTAAACTTATGAATTAAGTTTAGTATTATTATTTATATATTATATTTTTATTTTATATATTATATAATTTAATTATAACCCGACTTTATTTTATAAAATTTAGAAGATTGTTAAAAAAAGTAGAGTTTCTATTAACGCTGTCTTATAAAATTACAATATAGCTAACTCATTGTTATAAGTATTTATCTTTATGACAGAATCAACTCACTAAGGAAATTATTAGTTACGGGCCAATGAAGATAAAAGGGTTAGTACATAATCTTTGCATTGATAATTTTTTATTTTGGTATCATTACACCTACCTACCTACCTTTGCCCTTGACTTCGCGTGTGTACCTGGCATCGTGGTATCGTGATAACCGGAATATCTACGAATCCACGACCATCTAGCATTTTCGTTCGGCTACTATACCTACCACAACTTTATGAATACCAGACATGAATTAAACCTAACGTGCCTACTGGTTCTAACTTCTAAGTAAGCTTAAAGTAAAAACCCGATTGCTAATAACTATTACCATTTGGATGTTTGACACTGTCCTATGATAAAGGCATTCACTTTCCCATTGATATTTTGTCATTAAAATTTGTCAAACTCCATCAATTTTTTTATCGTTTTCGTTTCATTGAAAATACGATACGGCAGTTCACGTCTGGAATATTCAATTTTACGACATTATAATTATATTATAGCGACATATTCCTTATTTATTTTCGTAAAATCCAATATTGCAGCCATTTTCGTGTTCTTTAAAAACCAAATGCCTCCTCATTTGTTAAAATTCATCAAGCCGTTTAGCATAATAAATAAATAAAATTGAAAATAAAATGTTTATTAACATAACTACATGTCAAAAATTAAATGCATTCAAAATTAACTTAAATAAATTATAAATTATATAAATACTTACCTACCTACCGAGCTAGGACATGCCTAGGCATTAGTCAGTTGGGGTGAAGCAAACGTATTCATAATTCGTAATCATAACAAATATGTGCATCCTTAATTTTTGCGTCAACACGCGAATGAAGCGAGCGTGCAAAGCGCATAAAGAAATGAAATCTTATTTTCTTCAGTACCTAGGTATCTCGTTTGTGACACTCACCGATTTGTGTCTTGTTCTAGTCACTCGAAAAAAAAATTAGGTATCCACCTTCTTCGTCAGGTAAAGAGATAATTGCACTTACCAATGTAAGGCACTGAAGCTATGAACCCTCGCACTGAATCACTCATGTCCAGGTCACAGTTGGAGGCTGGTAGAACGTAGGAATAGCCCACAGGATCTATAATAGCCGCTATGAGGAACAACGCTAGTACCAAGCAGTACCAAACGTTGTATCTCCCAATACCTGAAATCAAATGAAAATAGATTTAATGGTTGGTTAAAATTACCTACTACCTTTCAATCGGTAGGAGAATTTAAAGCTTTCTGCCCACTATCCCGTATTATAACCATGACCGTGCTAGAACCGCGCGGGGTCAGGCAAAAAATATTCTATGAAGGTACATAGATTACTAGGTACTATTCGTTCCGTCACAGACCGTCGCGCTCCATGCAATTTTATACTTGCCGGTGCTGACATACGCTCCGTGGATGGCACGCGACAGAGTAGTAGGCAGACAGAACCCATTAGAATAATCTTTAGTTTTTTTATGCAAACAAGTGACGAGAGGAACTAGACGTTCTCCTGATTATAAAAGGTATTATGAGAGGCCTGCCTATGACCAAAACAGTGCTAAACCGGACTTTGATTGACATAAGCCGGTGCAACTATGCTGTTACCGCTCGTGCACTTTGAGACATTTTGATGGTCAGTCTCGAAAGTCCAGTAATTTCACTAACTACAGTGCCCTTCAAATCGAAACACAGAAATGCTTACACATCACTGCTTTGCGGCAGAATATCTGACACTTTGTTGAATAATCCTGGATTAACGTAATAATCCATTCAATTTAGTTTTCGCTTCTTTAACATCATCTCTACCTTACACAAAGCACCAGTTATGGTAATAGAGAGTTACCAAATATACGTAGTACGTATTATACGTACGGCCGAAATACAATACATAATATGAAGTATCAATAGGCACAGTGCATAACTTATCCGTCTTTTAGATCATGACTTTCTGAAATGCGTGCATAACTAAGAACCATGTAATTCTACCTCTTACAAATAATTTATTAGGTACCTACAGTCTTTATACTGGCTTTTATACTAAGGTACAATTTATTTATGAAACTTAAATAAAATATAAGGGTAAGTAAGTTCTAATAAAACCTACCTGCAACGGAAAGTGCCTGTTCGAAATCCACTGCGTATTTAGCATTGTCAACGTTTTCCGACACCGTTGGAACTTTGCTTGCCATATTCACTAAACTTCTTTTAAAATTCACAAAAAAACTAGGTCCGAAAAAGGGCTTTTCCGAACATTGGTCTTAACCACTTGCCAGCATAAACGCTATGTCCGCACGCAACGGAGCCAGCATGTTCATTGCAAAATAATAAACATCACACTACACGAGATATAAATATAATGTTGATTATACATGACTTAGGCTTATTTCCAGATAAAGTTTTTTTTTTATAATATTCGAAAGACACAGAACACAGAAGGGTGTTGTCGTTGCTACGATACGGACAACTCTGACTCTACCCCTCACCTTGGACAAAATACCCACTGAAACGGTAATGTACCTACGAGTACTTTATCATTCTTTGTACGGGTGTAATTGTTTCTTTAGAAGATCGGCAGCCGTGAGCATTAATCTTGATATTGAGCGGTTTATCAATGAATAGTAAAAACCTATCGACTACCCTTAAATAATAATTTCTTAGGCGTCGATGACACAGGGCTAGATTACAAGCTAGCGAGTTTAAAAGCTAGCGAGTGATAGAATTAGCGGTCTGGAAGAATAGTCAACTAGCAGATTTTAAAAAAGCCTATGATTCGGATCGAGTTTAAGCTACTAGCGAACTCGCTGGCTTGTAGCTTGTAAACTAGCCCGTTGTCATGGACGCTTTACGGTATATTTTATTTCGTTTGCACTCGTTCAGTCTATCAAAAAGATTGGCTGGCGAGTGGATTAATCAAGTATATTGGCGCTTAGACATTGTGAATGCTAAACGGGAGGTGGCATATTATCCATAACTTTAAAAAGGCTGCGATTATTATAAATGTTACGGACAAAGTGATTAATGAGGGCATTATGTCTTCCTTCTTCTGATGAGGGCATAATGTAATGACAAGCTACTCGTACCTACATCAGGCTAAGTGATTAATTACTATCTAAATTTCATTATTTATGTTTAGTTTACTGTTAATGACTAAACTTTACTCATTATGAATATTGCTACGTGATGTTCGCGCAATCTGTTTATATAGATGGTGCTAGTGCTATGTCCGCTGTTCTTTGCTACGGTTAGCAGAAATGCAGTTTTGTTGACCGACATTTTAACAGGCGATTTTACGATGAATTTGGCACCGAACTTAGTTAGGTGAGCATGCGTAAAGAAAAAAATTGTCCGAAAAAAAAGGTATTACCTTATTTATTTCGATGATGCCATTTTGATGATGCCTTACAAATGGTGTAGACCATAAAAATGATTTGAATAAGGTAATACTTATTTTTCAGTCAAATTTTTTCTTTACGAATGCTCATCTAACTAAGTTCGGTGCCAAATTCATCGTAAAATCGCCTGTTAAGAGCAACATTTTTTTTATTATTTGGCAAGCTGACACATCGTTGAAGTTTTTAAAAGTAGTTTGAACCTATGAAACAACAATTTTGTACTGTTGAGATAATTTTGAAAATTTTACTCAGTTCAACTCAAACCTAAAATTTTCACTTTCGACCCTTTTTTCGGTAACTTGTAATGAAAAATGTTATGCAGTTGATTATAACGTATGAAAGAGTAATTCAAGACAATCATGTTTACGAAAAAAAAATAAAAAAATCTTACTATTAATTAAGTTATGATTTTTTAAGGTGCTCCGGAAGTAAATTCGAAAATACACATTAAAAAAATCATAACTTCTAAACTACTAAAAATCGCGGAACATACATGGGGTATTTTCAGATACACCCAAGTGTGAGGAATCTAAAAAAAATTTTTTGACGTCATTTTTTGGCTGACCCTGTATATATTGATTTATTGATCAGTGATCATAAAACACTATAATATTATAAAGGCCAAAGATTGTGAGGATTAGTGATAACGGATTATTTTTGCTTTGTCATTTTCTAAGTCGTATACCTATTACCTATATGAATTTAAAATTGTGAAAAATAAAAAGTTGGACATGATACGTGATACAGTTTGCTGATCCTCTAAGTACGATCCTCTATATCGACTACCTAAGTTCTCTGTCGAGAAACCCCGATCATAGCTCTCTCCATAGCCCGCTGAGCGATCTTCAATTTGTTGACCAATGGCCAATTTATTAGATATTAATAAGTAATCGCTTTATTTGATAAAGAAAAGAGTAGAAAGAAGGAAGGGAGGCTATTGCCTTGCAGTGGAACGATGTTTCTGATGGAAAAGAACAGCAATGAACTCGCCTGCCTGTGATCAGAAAACTGCTTCACAGGACTTAACAGGCCAGTTCAACGCTCTCGTATAAGCATAAGCACAGGTGTGAAGATAAATTACTGGCCTTTCGAAACTAACCTTCTTCTTGGTCGTTACACTCTTGGCAGAGTGGTCGTGGTTGTCATGGTGGGGGTTGTGACACGCTTCACAATCCTGCGCCATTCATCTCTGACAGCGGTTTTCCTAGACTCTAGGCCTATGCTCTAGAACCTAGAGCATTCGTGTAAGTCGAAACTAACCACCAAAATAAGTTTGGTGGTGAACTTTGTAATTCAAACTCATATTACGGTCAAGAGCAGACTTGATCTCTTACTATAAATAAAGAACGTGTTATTGATCTCAGCACTTGTTTACATAAAAAAAAGTACTTTATCCCATTATCTGATCTAAACGTGTCAATGTTTACTTCAGGTCTTTAATCTTGAATATAATTTATTGTTAAACTTTATTTATGGTACTTGCACAAAGAAAGATAACGTTCGGTAGATAGATAATGATAACACACTTACTTACTTTTTTATTTACGACGAGCAGACAGTGCAGACAACCGCAGCGTCGTTCGCGTTGCGAATTAACAAAATCCCTTTCTTAAGGCTTGCGTCCATAGGCCGCATCGGACGTACCAGACGCATCGCACGTAGCGGATTTTAGGTTGCCTTGTATGAAAACTCATACAACAGCGTCCACTGATCGGTACGCATCGCATGTATGCATTGCCGATGACGTCAATCCGGAATGCCGATCAGTGGACGCGCCCCGCAAGCTCGCTCCGCATCGTCGGCCATTTGTCGCGAAACGTAATCGCGATTATCATTTTATAGCGAGAAATGTCATAAGGCATTACAAAAATCCGAATGAAGGTGACATCGGCAATCCGATTGCTAATACTCGCGTCGGCAATCCGATCGCTGCCGTGACAGTGGACGCAGTCTAATTAATCCGTTACGTACATAAAGTTAGAATGTACCGAAAGTATCCGAGATCTGTGGTTACGTACGATGCGTCCGATACGTCCGATGCCGGTCTGTGGACGCTTAGCTTTAGTCTATACCACTTTCGGCTTTTGACCAACACACCCTCCAAGTTTCTAGTCTCTACGTTTAGCGGTTTGGCCTGTTCATTATCTGTCAGTCAACCAGTCACTTTTATATACTTATAGGTATATTGACTTATGACATTCACAACTTCGTTTGCGTTGCGAATTGTCAAATGTTTATACCTACTCACTTTCAGCTTTTGACGAAAATATACCCCAGATTGTATGTCTCTACGTCAGTGGTTTGTCCTGTACGTTGTCTGTCAGTCAGGCAGTCAGGACTAAGCCTTTTATATATATTGATTGATATATCTGGTGCCTACACGATTAACTGACTGATATGTGGAAATGTATTGAAGATAACATAGACCATATTTTTATTAATCCTTGCACTTTCAAATGCTGACTTGCTTGTTTTTATCAATAGGTATTATCAATATTTATAGTAGTAAGTGAGTGAGTAAATTCAATATATATAGGCGTAGAATTTGAGGCAGGGAGATATAAAAGAAAACTGTTGATTACACAAATGAACGTTTAGAAGTGCCGTGGGTACAGGAAATTATCGAATTTGCCCCCAAAATGGCAGTTTTCTTTACACCATAAGGTACTCTAAAGTTAAATTTAACATTTCCGAATAATATCTATATACATTTCTATAAAATTTATAAAAACCACAAAAAAAACCTATGGTAAGCAGATTAGTAAGCTTGTTTACCATTACATTTGTGGAACAAAAGTGATAAGATAATCCGTTTACCTACTTATCTTATCTCATTAGGTAAATAATACGTCATCAATAAAAATATAATGTTTTGTTTTCAAAAATTAACTTAATCAAACACTGTACCAAGCTTCTACAGCTTGGTCCTCACTGACTGACAGACAATCGTAACAAAAAAAACATTTTTTTTTAGTATATTTTTTTTAGGTAACCTTTTGTAAGGTTGATGTAATAATAAATTCACCGCTACACTTTTTTGAAATTTCAATTTATATCTTCAAAAAAGTACAAATGTGCGAGCGAAATAATTGCGCGCGGGTTTCTGAATTGAGTACAAGTTGTAAAATAACTTACAGTTATCGCCTCATGCATCCGCACTTTCTGTACAAAGGTATTACTTTCGAGGACCTTGTTTTTTTGACTAACATGTGGCCCTTTAGTCGCATATGATGTGTCGTTAGCATTTCCATATTATCTTTCAGTTCTGCGATGGTATTGCGTAGTGGGAGCAGCTCATCTTCATATACTGCTACTAGAGTTTTTTTTATATCATCAGCGATGATTATGTTGCGTTGGATTGACTCGTCGTCTTTTTTATTTGTAGATGCATCACCAGTTTTTCTTGTTTCAACTGCATCTTAAATAAAAAAAAATGTAGAGTCAGCTCATATAAATAATGCTATATTGTGACTAAGTTAAGCATTAACTTAACTATTACTTATTAAGCATTAACCTTTGTTATCGTGTAGTTTACGTTCGTTAACCCCAGTTATATCCATCGGTTCTTTGCTTTTGATTTGAATACATACATAATTTTTTGAATTAATTAGAAATTTTATTTCATCATCAGTTTTTAAATAACTTGTCGTAACTTTTATAGAGTCATTCGGGTAACGCTTAGGCGTTTTATCAAGATCAAAACTCTTTACGATCACTTCATTGTTATGGTCAACATAACTTTGTAAACCGACATTCAATTTAAAAATAGGCGAGTTCTTTAAATCAGTTGCAGGAACTTGCCTTGATTTATTTTTTTCGTGTATGGCAATCTTATCAATACCAGTTACTTCATTTGGAGTTATGATTCTTTTACTATCTGTTGATCTCAGGGCAGAATCAAATTGAGATTTTTTGGCTTGTTCTGATAATATTGGTGAAGTCGTTTCGTTATTAGCTCTATTTAAGTGAGTATCTAATTTTATATTTTTCCATATATTAATTCGGTCTGTTGTTTTTACCTCAGGTATTTTTCTATCCTTGTTTACTTGAAATTGTTGAGCATTGCTTATAATTTTATTATGTTTTGCTTCTTTCAAATCGTGTTCATTGACGCCAGTCTCTAAATTTGCTTTTCTGTGATCGTTATTTTTTTGGTTATTTTTAAAGAGACTAATCTCTCTTGATTCTTTATTTTTTGTAGTTGGTCTGTCAAATACATTCTGGTTTGCTTCACGGTTTTTACGATTACTTTGAGACAAAAGATCATTATTTATTTTACTTTTAGAATCGGCTCTATTCAAAGTATTAGATTCAGTCCTAATATTTTGAATTATTGGGTTGAGTGGTAATCCATTTTGTGACAGTTTTCTTTCGTTTTCACTTTGAAAGTAATTCTGATCATTAGTTTCTTTAAGATCAGTTTGTATTAGTTCTGTCGGAGGTATCTTACTCAGTGATGTACCATTAATATTTTCTGTATCATTACCTTCTGTTAAGGTATTAATATTTCTGTGATATTGGTCAATTTGGTTTTTTAATACTTTTACGTCATGGAATCGAGTGTCAGATTCCAAAGGCTGTCTTTCATTCTCCCAAATGTGTTCTAAGTAATCATTTTCCATAAATGACATACGCAATGGTGTATCTCTTTCAATGGGTGTAGGTATATTTGTTGTGGTACCTTCATTATGTGGGTACTTTGCTGTTTCTTTGTTTGTTTTAATATTTTCATCATATGCTGCTGCTAAATCAAATGTAGCTTGTTCAAGTCGGGCATCAAGAGTTACTGCACTAGGTAAGATCGTTTCAACTTCATTTGGTTCTAAAATTGACTCATTTACTGGTATGTTATGATTATCACTAATAACGTCGTTTGATTCATTATTTTTTTCTAACTTCTGTAGTTTCGAAAAGTCATCTGAGTCGGCTTCAATATGAGTCTTTGCTGCAGCAATTTTGTTATTTTTATTAAGTTTTGAGTCATTTACGTTGGTATCAAACAATTTATTCAGTTCCAGGGGATACTTGCTCTTGGTTTTATCGCGATGTTTTTCTGACCACAAGTTTGTATCCGAAGATTCATTCATGCTATGGTCATCAATAATTAAATCGTTAGTCTTTTCATTTATTACCACTTTATTTGGTTTTATTAAATCACCAGAATCGTCTTCAAGGTGTGGTATTACTGCAACAGCTTGATTAAAATTATCTAATTTTGAGTTATTTACGGGAGTGCCGAATAATTGATTCTGTTCCATTGGATCTTTGATCTTGGTTTTATCGTGTTGTGTTTCTGACAACAGGTTACTTTTTGGGGGCTCACCTGTTCTGTTATGGTAATCGCTAATAAGGTCACTAGTCTTGTTATTAATTACTACTTTATTCGGTTTAAATAAATCATCTGAGTCATCTTCAAAATGTGGTTTTACTGCAGCAGCTTTATTGTCAGTTACTGATTTCGAGTCATTTATAGAAGTACCAAACGGTTGATTGTGTTCCATTGAATCCTTACTCTTGGTTTTTTCCTGTTGTGTTTCTGATAACGGGTACATTTTTGAGGGGTCAGCTGTTAAGTTATGGTCATCAATAATAAAATCGCTAGTTTTATTATTTGTTATCACCTTATTTGGTTTTAGTAAATCATCTGATTCATCTTCAAAATGTGGTTTTACTGCAGCAGCTTCATTGTCACTAACTAATTTCGAGTCATTCACGGAAGTACCAAATGATTGATTTTGTTCCATTGGATCCTTTCCCTTGGTTTTATTGTGTTGTGTTTCTGACAACAAGTTGATTTTTGGGGGCTCAGCTGTTATGTTATGGTCATCGTTCGTTTTATTATTTGTTACCACTTTATTTGGTTTTAATAAATCACCTGGGTCATCTTTGAAGTGTGGTTCAACTGCAGCCGCTTGGTTAATATTATCTGATGTTGAGTCATTTACGGAAATACTGAACCATTCTTTCTGTTCCATTGGATCCTTGCCCTCAGTTTTATGGTGTTGTTTTTCTGACAACTGGTTATTTTTTGGAGGCTTGCCTGTTTGGTTATAGTCATCGATATTAAGATTGTTGGTGTCATTATTAATTTCCACTTTATTAGTTTTTAATAAATTAGCTGAATCATCTTTAAGATGAGGTTTTACTGCAGCTGCTTGCTTATCATTACCTAATTTCAAGTCATTTTCAGAAGTACGAACCATTTGACTATGTTCCATTGGATTTGTGCTATTCATTTTATTTTGTTGTTTTTCTGTTAACACGTTTATATTTGGAGACTCGGGTATGGTGATATGTTCGTCACTAATAAGATTGTTTGTCTCGTTATTTATTGTTAATTCATTAGGTTTCGATAAATCACCTGAATTAGCGGTGAGTTGTTTTAAAGCAGCAGGTTGATTATTATTGATTAATTTTGAATCATTTACGTTAGAACTATACAATTTATTTTGTTCCATTGGATTCTTATCTACGGTTTCAGTTTTTACAATTTTATCCTCAAAATCATTTTTTTTTGTGTTTTTAAGTATTTGTCTTTCTGGTGACCGTAAAGAAGTACCATTACTTTCTAATAGCGGTAAGTTATCAATCATATTCTTAGTTTCGTTCTGATTTAAAGCCTCTGTAATATTTTTTTCACAAGATTTTTGGTCACGCACCTCTTTCCCTTCAGATGAATATTCTGTTACTTTTGGTTTACCGATACATATTTTGTCATTTTTCAAATCATGAGGTTGTTCTAGAGACAACTTTGGATCTGATGAGTCTTTGGTCATAGCATCTGTTACATTTTTTTGTGATGTTTTAGAAAACTTTTTGTTTGTCGATGGAGTCAAGATAAATTCTACATCATGATTAATTTTCTCCTGCAGCAAAGAAATGTCTAATTTATCTTCAGGGTTTTTACTCATGGTTTCCCAATTATCTTTTTGACCTATTTTATCTCTCAATTCTGTTTGATCAGCAAAATAATTTTGAGATTTTAATGGAAACTCTTTTGAATCTCGAATATCTGTTGTTGATTCTTTTGTTTTCAGGCCAACTACATAATTTTTTTTATGATCATTTTTTGGGTTAGGTTTTTCTGTTCTTGGAATACCATCATTCTCATCCTTTGGTAAAGATTTGACTGTAATAATGGCAACATTTGTAATATCACGTATTTCTTCTTCACCTTTCAGCTTGACTGTGTTTTCGTTGTCAAGGGATTTTTTTTGTTTTTTTGGTGGTACAAAATGGCTTCCCGATTGAACACTCAATGAATTCTTGGAAATTGTATTAAATGTTTTGCTATCAAGTTGTCTTTTTTCTTGTTTTGGCAGTTCACTAGAATTTAACGTAGGTGGATAAGTGATTATAGAATTAGAATAAGTTGCAGAAGTTTGTAATGATCCCGCTTGGAAAAGATCTACTGCAGATTCCGTTTTTTTTTCTTTTTTAATTACATTGGTCTCCAACTGTTCATTGTCTAGTTTCCTTTTATTTGAAAATATTCCGTTGCTAAATATTGAACTAGTTCTGGTTTTAGTTGCAGTTTTAACGTTTGATGATTTCTCGCCTTTTGTTTGAGGTGTGTAAGGATATTTTTCTTCATCAAATGGCGGATCTAAACAACCACCTGTGAAATAAAATGATGAAAATATATCCTCTATCACGAAAATTATAATTGAGCAAATATTACAGAACCGCGGTGCTTAGGCAGTCTTATTTACCTGGTTTACATTTTCCGAAAATATCTTTATTTCTTTTTGGCAATGCTGATGATGTTACAGCATCATCTACATTTTTGGAAAGGGTGAGTTTTGTCAAGGTGCCGTCTGATTTACTTGTACTTTCTCCATTACTTTCTGCTTCATCAGTTGATTTTGGCATATAAGCATAATCATCCTCATCGGGTTGAGCCCCCAAGCAAATCGCTACAAACATTCATTAGATTTTCAATGATTAAATAGAAAATAAACTGTGTAAGTAATCATGGAATCATGTACTTACTTGGTTTAAAAATGCCTAAGATATTTTTGCGAGGCTTTTTTACAGGCTTATCGAAGTCTGCTTCCATGACAACATTAAATGACATAATAGTCTGATCGCTGCTGACCAGACGTATTCTTTCAGGGAAGGTATCCACCTGTCGGGGCTTAGGCAAAGACAGGACGCCATGTTGGAACCCGGCACCTTCTTTTTTTCTGACTCTAATTTTTACATTTAGAGGAGTTGATTTCGATGAAGTGGTTACTTGGACGATATTGTCTTGAGGTACTGCTTCCACTTCAAATGATAAACTTCGAACGATTTGTTCGACAATAGAGTCATTGTCCATCGCGCTGAAAATCTACAAAGTTCTTTATTTATTTAAATAAAACATGAATAAATTACAAGACAAAATAATTTATTAGTTCTAGATATTTTTACCCCTCAAATACAATTGAATAAACAACACGATTCGATTTAGTCTGTTTCTCTGTCTTACAATACTTTTCTACTTGGTTCTTACGACCGGGTAAAGTTTTATACAATACTAAGTTACGCGCGACAAATTTGGTTTGATTCAGGCCCAATCTTGAGCATTTAATTAATATATCATTTAGCATTATTTTTAGCGGCATTATTTCGGTTTCCATTTTTTTCAAAAACTTCGCTACTCTTGCTTGTGGTAACTCTCTTTTGTAAGTTCTGTATAGCATGCTCGGTACTGAGGTATTGCTTTGCACTATTTTGTATGCACCTTGTAATTTATTTTTGTTTGGATGTTTGTTGGCTACGTCTCCAATAAAATCAATTATTTCATATTGAACTACAGAGTTGAATGGAACTTTATTTTCAAAAGACTCTGGAAACGGACTGTCATTGGTGTCAATGGAGCAGATTGGTGAAAGACTCAGTTTTCTTTTCGAATCATCTCTGCTCTTCGTTGATATTTCAGTAATTGTTTCCACAGATTGAGTCTCCATGACCTTAGTTAATATCATGTTATTTTCTGTATTTGTTATTTTATCTAAAGAATGTTTATCAATGACGACGGAATCGCTCATGTTGGATGTGTTTGTAATCACTAAAAAATAAAAACAAAACAAAACGATGAGTAATAACAAACACATTAAAGACACAGTATGAATGGTTAATTACACCAATAACCCATTACCATTATCATGTTTATTATATCTCTCATTGTCATCTTCTACAATCACAGCAGTATTGTTCTCATTTATTAAAGTAATTATTTCTTTTGGATAATCCTTTTGCTGGCTAGTTACGTGCGCTTTTATAGCTTCAATAAAATCATTATCAATTTCATTTTTATCAGCATCGAATATCTTGCCCATGACATAAGTATCGCTAATATTCCTAGTTATATCTCCGGAAGCGAAATCAATGGCAGTCATTGATGACGGAGGTAATAAATCTACACATGAATGATAAGTCTTTTCTAGCACCACCAAGTCATCATAATCGTTTTTGACTATTTCTCGCCTTTTGAGTATTATCTTGTATGTCATTGGCACAGTGTATTCTATCAAATCGTCTTCTTGCTTCCACGATATTTTATCTAAGTTTTGTACGCACGTAACTTCTGGCACAATTTCAAGGGAACATTTTGATTCATTTTGGAGTCTTTTTTTCAGGAGTGGTGTAAATTTTATACGTAAGCTGGCCGTTTCCATTGTTTACAAAAAAGAAAAATAAATCTGCAATTTACGAATAAACTGCTAAAGGAAAAAAAATAAAGTCAGATATTCCCTAGGAACGCTAGAAGTGCTGCATACTTGCTGCATATAATGCACTAGTAGGTAGATACCCAATGATAAAATAAAAAAAATGTTGTTTTAACTAGGCGTTTCTCACACTTACCAAACTTTAAAGAGTACGAAGTAGGTATTTATAACATATTAGAGCACATCAACACATAATTTAGATAATTTAAAATAACAAAAAAATCAATTGAAATCAATAAACTATGACCGTCATTTTGACATTAAAATCAATTAGGCACACTTAAACGTAGTGGTTAGATTCTCTTTGGGCACACTGACATACAAATGCTGATGTATAAAGTTTTAGGTAAGTAGGTATATTCCAAAAGTAGAACTCAATTCGGAAAATGTAACAGATTTTTTAAATAACACAAGTACAATCAGCCTCATGCGTTGATAAAGTTTAAATAAAAGGGTTAGAAATAAAATTATTCGATTTTGTTTTCACCTTTTAATACACAAACTCTCACTAATTTACAATTATTATGTCCATATTTACATCATCTTTTAGGGTAACGATATGCGAGTCATTTTACATAATTATTGCTCATAAAGGTTACTTACCCTTTATTCAATTAGTAATATTTATCAGGCTTGTTTAAATTTTGTTAATGAAATTGAAAAACAAAAATTTCAGATTGGTTTCAAACTATAAAAAAATTCAATGGTAAATAAATATTTAAGTAATTTGAAATATTCAAACGTATGACAAGGCTTAAATTAACAGGAAGAATTTGAAATGTCTCTGATGTCCTCGTGGAAACGATAATTATTTACCGATCATATTATTCTAATTATTATTTATACATTTTTACATTCTAGCGCTCTAGAATATCTTAATATACAGACTAGATTTTGAGATCATTTGAAAACCGATTTATAACATTTACATCCTTATAATCTACATATAAACAGAACATTACTCAAGTACAACCTACTGTCATGGAACTGTTCGGGATTAATTTTAAATATAATTTTTAGTTTGTTACAAACACAAAATAATATGCAAGGTATATTTAAGTTATAGTTTCAATTATATTCATCTGATAAATAATATAAGTACCTAGTAATTAAATACTAGAATTACGAGTAGCTAAGGTTGCCATCGCAACTCAAAATGTATAAAAAAATAACAGTTTGATTTGGTTTAAAAGTTTTAAAGGCATCATACATTTACTATTTAAATAATAAATTGTTAATAATTGTAAAACAATTCCATTAGGTACATGATTCAATGAAAATGTTCAATGCAAAGTACTTTCAGAAGGTACAGTCAATGCTACTGATGTTTTTCAGTCCAACCCGATCACTTTCAATTTAACCACACACATTTCAATTAACATTATAATTAATTTATATACATACATTTTATTAATGTAACCTAAGCACATATTTGTATCAGAAGAAAGTATAAAAATAAATATTTATATTGCAGAAATGTCCCCACCTATAAATGACCATCAAATGCCACACAAATTTTACATTCCTAAGCCTACTCGAATTTGTAACTTCCATCGTGCTCTGATCAAAATACGCGAAAAATTCACATTTCAAACAATCAAGTCAATAAATAGATACTTTGCCGAGCAATAATGCATTTCCATTCAACGTGGCAATGCCGCCAGAGCGTTCTGGGAGCATGCCTTCTGATGAAGACAACAACCGACTGGGTTATTAATTATACATTTTTTTTTATTATTATTAGTATGAAGGTAAATATAAATGTTATTATATATTGAATAATCTATAATCTAAAGTTGTGTAAATCCTGTGTGAATCAAAGTCCTGTGTACCTGAAGAGCGTCTAGCTCGTCTCGTCATTTGCTTACATAAACATAGGTACCTAAATCAATGCAAATTGTACCAAATCCTGCCTCTTTGAGGAGGTGAAGGACTTAAGACCTTATTTATTTATTTAATATGTATACATTGGTACTTTATATATTGTCGTAAGTGTTTAAATATGTGAATTTTCCTCGTTACCTACAATTAAATACTTAACCAAACGTTTTTCAGACTCTCAATCAAATACAAAATACAAAAGACCTACCCAGTTAGCCAGTAAGGTACCTGAATACAATTTTTTCATTGCTAAGTCTAGGTCGAGTCAAATAATTTATAAAGGTTTTTATTAGAATACACAATTTCAGCAATTATTATAATCCTTAGATGTCGTTGGAATTGGCGTGTAAAATTCTAAAATATTTATTTATTTATGTAGATTTATTTAACGAAGTCATAAATATTAAAAGTAATTATGTTTTAAGTAATAAGAAGTATCCTCTTCAAATCCGCCTTTTTGCTTTTTTCTAGTACTTTGTATCTGATTGAGTGTTCAAAAACTTTTTTCCCTAGCCCATTTCATCTAAATTATAACCTAAACACGCCAAAGATGAATAATCATTTAATGGGGAAGATTCAGTATTTAATAGGACTTAAGTAAAAAAAATTAACGGCACAAAAATTGTAGCTTGGCTCTTATAGCTAAAAAAATAAAAAAATAGGTTGCTATACCTAGTTTGGAATTTCATTCCGGACATAATACACAAGCGACCTAAAGGCCTTTGGCTGCTATATTTCAAACCAATAGTTATGTACCTATTATTTTATAAAATATTTTTACATATTTACATAGTTTATTCTGAATTTTGATACTATACCTAAAACTTTAGTCATTGAATTATAAATTCTTATGCCTACTTGCACCAAACTGTCAAAGCTCCTAAGCAATTACTTTTATTGCTTGCGAGTTCTTAACGGTCCAAATTCAGGTCGTTAAAAACTGTCAAGTGACTTAAGTAATTGCTTAAAAACTTCGATAGTTTGGTGCAAGTCGGCATTAGTATAGCAAAAGCCAATAACATTTTATATGAGATCGGAGAATGTGTATTTACTTTTACAAATGGGTTATCTTTTAACTCGAGGTTTAAAAATTAATTTAAAAATCCAACTTGCTGTGCTTACTGTACTAACCACTGATTGTGGCTTACAAGTTACAAATGTACCAACATAAACTCAAACTCAACAGGATAATATTTAGGCTTTTATGTAGTTTATTTTTTTTACTTAGGTCTAGGAAAAGTTAAGTTATCCGGACCACAAGAATAAAAACCTAAATATATTTATTCTCACATTTCTTTATTTAAGATTTTTGTCAATTTTGTAAAACCATTATTTTGTATGGAATTAGTAGGTCAACATTTAATTCAAAATTATATTCTATAGACATGCTACTGTAACTGCCCGCACCTTCGAATGTACGACTTTGGGATAAAAAATATCAAAATATGTAGATACTAAAATTTAGCACAATAAAATAGATCGTGTGTCATATTACATCTTTTTACCAAACAGTATAATACCTCCAGAATCATATTGAGTAACGAACAATTTTGCAAACATTTGTTCTTACTAGTTTAGTGTAACATACGTACATTGATTGAAATTGATAAACTTAAAAAAAAATTAGAGTCAATGACTAGACTTAATTAATACAAATGACTAGATGCACTCATCCATGTTTAATTATATTTACAATTATTAAGTCCCTACGTTAGTTAAGTTAAGTAAAGCGAGAAACTTTGGATTCTTATAAACTTTTATTACTTACATATTACTTCAAACTACTTTTCTTTCAAACAATCTGTTGGCCTAGCATTTTAGACAACAACATTTGAAATAATTACGAAACAAAGTTTATCTTTAAATTTCGTTTGACTGTTTATGAAATTATTTATTTATTGTTGTCAATGTTTTTTTGTTTCAATTATTTTTGATCTAAATTCAAGTTTTTTCTTTACAGTTTATTAAATATTCCGGCAAACGCCTGGCTGGTGGATAGCTGTATGTATTAAACGTTTTTTAAGTGTATTCATAACGATGACTGTACGATAAATAATCTAATTGTTGGACTGACTTGGTCTAAATTTAGAATTTCCATTTATTTCATCTTTCTAAAAAAATATTTCGAGTAATGACTATTACATTGATTTTATAAAAGCTACAACAATTGAGATCTCTAATTCGATTACCTATGCTTTAATGATAACTTTAATGTCGCCTTTTTTTGTACTAAGCCAATACGGAGAAATAATCAGACTTTATATTTTCACTTCAACTACAATGTATCTCCACAAACACTTAGAATTTCATCATGTTATCTTGGAAGAAGCCCTCATCCGCTTGGTATGTGACGGGCTTGTACTCGGCTCAGGTGCACAATCCTGGGTTGTCCACTAATGATCTTGCCAGGACATCAGCGGCCGCGATATCGCTCACCTTGCCTTCAAAATGTCCTCGAACGTGGAACATAAACTCCGCTTTGCTGGTGAACTCCTGTCTACACATAAGACAGAGATGGTGCGCATGTGTGTGTTGCCTCTCTTGCGTGTAGTGGTTATGCCCGTGGGTGAAGTACCCTCCGGTCTCGTTGACGACGGTCGCGGAGGATACTGAAGAGGTCGCTATGTGACCGTTGAGGATCTGTTGGTTTTGGTTGTGGTGGTGTAGAAGCTGCAGCTTCTCTTGGTTTGATAGGTGGACTTTTTCTTGTTGCTGGAAAATATTTTTTTATCACACTAATGTTTAAATGTTTGTGAGGATGTTAAATGATTCATCGTAAAAAATAGGATTTTTTGAGTAGTCTTTGACATAGGTAGATAGATCTAGTAATAAAGGAGCAAGATAACGGATAGACTACTGAAATAAGTAGGTACAATAATTTCTCCTTGTAAAATTCGTACGTAGGATACATTGAAAGACCCAGGACAATTTACAATCGTTTATCGCTATAATAATTATGACAGAAATGGATGTGCTGAACTGAAATAGATGTTCTGAACTGAAATGGATGTGCTGAACTGAAATGGATGTGCTGAACTGAAATGGATGTGCTGAACTGAAATGGATGTGCTGAACTGAAATGGATGTGCTGAACTGAAATGGATGTGCTGAACTGAAATGGATTTGCTGAACTGAGATGGATGTGCTGAACTGAAATGGATGTGATGAATTGAAATGGATGTTCTGAAATGGATATGGTGAACTAACCTGGTGCTGTTGCTGAGTTGCTTGCTGCATCTTGTCCTGCAGTAGCTTGTTGTCAGGCAGGTGAGATTTGGCGTGTGCGCTCCACTCGTCGCGGGTTGCGAACAGGCGACCGCACAGTTCGCAAGACCACGACACCACCATGCCAGCGGTGGCCGCGGCTACTGCCGTTGCGGCGTTTGTGTGTACCAAGTTTGAGTTCTGTAATTTTTTTAGATCAATCGGTTTTAGATCTTAGTTATTGTGATATTTTCAAATTAAACACTAAATAGGGTATTGTGGAAATGAGCACGGTAGTGCCCTGACAAGTTTAAATTTAAAAAGTATTTAGCTCTTTATTCTAAACATTTTAATCGATAGTCCCTAAATATTAAATTAATAATAATTTTATATAATAAATAATATACAACAAAATAGCGTAAACATTTCTGTCTCTTTCAAGGCATTGCTCAAGAGACTTTTACAAAAATATTGAAAAACATGAAAAATTAGATAAACAAAATAATCTTCGGCGTGCACGTGGCTAACAGGACATGAGTCAAATGCTGCAAGAATAGAAAAACAAACCAAAATCCAATGAAAAAAATTAATCCACTGTAAAAAGTAGAAAAAACCAATGTTGAATGAGATGAGTCTATGAACCATGCACCTCTTGCACGCACCATGCAGACGATCAATTTATTTGCTGAGAAGATTAATATCTTTCATGATTCTCTGAATTAATTAACAAAGGCCACATTGTATATTTTATGTCATTAATTTACTATTAGATTCAATTTGTAATATGTTTGTACTAGTGCACGAAAGGAGCCTCTTCGAGGTGCACTTGAAATCCTTTCACAACACTGGTTCGAAAGAACTAGTGACACTATAAGAAGAAGGAGATATGTTTGTTAAATAAAAATAAATAAAAGCTTTTTATTTCTTACACATAGTACATAGTTTATCTTATTTTCACTTAATCTATTCTACTTGTTTCTTCTATTAAAATTTTTATCTATATTTTTTGTGCAAAAACCACCTTTAGTGGCAAAAGCCTCCTCCATATATAGCCATTTATTTATCTCTCCAGGTACGAGTAACACCAGCTATTTGGGCAATGTCATCGCTCCATCTTTTACAAGGTCTACCTTGGCTACGTTTTCTGCCTATAGGCAGATATGTTTGTTATTAATTATTAAATTTGTAATTATGTTTTTGACAATACTGACTACACTATTGTATTGGGTCTATCTGTAATAATAATTATAAAATGATTTTAATAAATACTAAATGTGTTGGAACGGGCTTTACCGTGAAGTTGTGGCCGGGCACCTGGCAGACCTGGATGGGTTGCTGGTGGTGCACGGCGGCGATCTCCGCCTGGCTCGGCTTCGTGTCCTCTTGCTTCGTTATTTGAGGCTTCACGTCATCTAGTTTGAGGGCTGCAAAGATCGTAAATAGCTGTGAAGCCACATTTATATTTTAAGATTGAACTTCTTTAAAAAAACGAGCGAGCGATTTTTTAACGCGCGTTGAAAATCCGTTCTCGGGTCTACGCTTAAAAATATAAATCATTCCTTAAAAGTTGAGCTCTTATACACTTGGGAAAAATATACAGATGACGTAGGCATTAGAATATTAAAACAACCTTATATTTTTTGTTTTTAATGTTGTGTCCTAATTCAAAATGGGCGAATCAAAGAGTAGAGAACATTTAATTAGCAACCTTTTTTTTAACATTTACATATTTTATGTATATCTAGGTTTGTCCGAAATACATAGGCTTAACCATTTCGCCATGCATCAAAATGATCGTAACGCAATTATGCGAGATGTCTCTCATGAGACTTTGGTAAAAACCAAACGTTTACTTACGAGGTATCGAAATGGTCCGTTTACCTAGGGGTGCGATATTTGAAGGCGTTATGTGTTTCAGTTTGTTCATGTGCAGTACCAGTTTATCTCGTCTTGCGAATGCTTTGTTACACACTTCACACACGTACGGTTTCTCGCCTGAAAACATATTTAAATTAAATTTTGATCATGAAAAATCTTAAAAATCACGCCTGCTACTTGACGGTAGGATACTGGACTGGACACAGTGTTAGTGTAGACCAAGGGTGGCGAACTTTTTGTACCAACTTGCCATTTTTCTAAAGAAATGTAGTTAGTGAGGCCATGGGTGAGGTGAAAAAATTAACATTTTTTCATGCTCCTTTAGTGCAGTAAAAATCATGTTTAAAAAACATCGTATTTCTCTTTGTATGAAATTTATGATTTTCAGATCGCATCGAATTTTTTACTTAGTGCTTTTATTTTTCTACCTAGGTACTGTTATGAATAGTAATTTTCTGAAAAAAATATGTTTTTTTCAGTTACCTGTGTGTATCCGCATGTGTATAGTAAGCTTGTCTTTGCGTGCCAACCCTTTTCCGCATACGGTGCATTCGAATGCTTTATTTCCTGATAAAACATCCCATAATTAAGTAAAACTACATTTGATGAGTCATAAACTTGGCGCTTAAATATGCGCCTAAAAAGTGTTTTTGTACAATCAAAGAAAATGCTTAGAAGAACTTTTATGTTTTCATGACTTGGCATATTTTTTTATGTTATGGTGTTAAATTTTTTTTTTTACCTTCATTAGTCGAGCTCGTAGGTTTGATAGCAGGGTGTTTTCTGATCGTAGTAGTGCCTTGCAAAGCCTTCAGCCGGGTCCCAGGGTGCATAGAGCCTCCTTCTGCGTAGGGCTCCGTAAACGGTATCAGATTCGGTCGCGGTATATTGTTCGTTACTTCTGGTGACCTGCAATGAGAAATACGTTAATTTCCGTTGAAAATAGCTTACCACCATCTGACTTCCATTGGCCGTCTACCACTTTCTACCAATAATTTCGGAGCTTGGCAGTTGCCCACCAATCTCTTTGAAACAAAAGTACAAAAGCCCAGTCTTA